>CM073730.1:2730000-5427500 GCA_037113605.1 Calophaca sinica | reverse complement strand
TTAAAAAATAATACAAATTTGATTTTTTGTTTTGGTAAATTATTTTGATTTGATTTTGCTTTGTCTCAATTCTCTAATAAGCTCAAAGATAGATTAAGCCCCTCTTGGTTGGTCCAAGAAGTGGCTCATCTAGCCTTGCCTTGGTGAGTGCAGTCGAGGTGGGTACCTGCAAAGGTACTCCAACGCTCAAGTAAGTATATGTCTTAGTCTTGGTTAAGAGAATGAAACATAAAGCATACCTTTTCATAGTGTTATGATGCCCCTTTTATATATAGGGATTGACTTGGAAGATTATGTATTTGTCTTTATTTTCCAAGGTCTTACCTCAGCATTGAGTTGTTGCCTAACACCAGGGTGGGTACACCATCACCCAGGTATTGTTCCTAGTCAATTCGAAGCTCCCTTTGCCAGTGTCATTAACGAAGAGGTGATGATCTCATTAAATGAGGCCGCGTGTTTGGCTTTTTGTTCTTGTACTTGAATATCTCTGTGGTGATGATCTTCTCGGATGTGTGATGGGGTAATATTTTAGTCCAAAGATTGGCGCCGACATGTTATTTTATACCGTTGTGATGTTCGCCTTTGCAATTCTGTCATCATCTGACTATTTATGAATCAGTCAACCGACGTTGCTTTCTAAGCAGCAATTGCGTGTAATTTTAGCATTAACGAAGTATCCTTTGGTTAGCACACTCGTGGAGTACTAATTAATGCTTGACCCTCTATAAACAGGCTTCTTAGGCTACTCTCCTATCATTATATTCTCGTATTCTTTCTCTTGGTACTAATTTTCCAATGATGGTTTGCTTGATGGAAGTCGATGCTCATCGAATTTATATGTGCATTGTATTATCCGACTCTTTCCTGAAGTCGTGCGACAGCAATCACTGCCTATGCTTGGAGCATGAAATTTGTGAGTTGCGCCAATGTCTGTTAGGGGTTGTGTGGGTTTATCCGAGGTGACTCTCCTGCATCGGATTCCCTTCATCCTGGAGGTATTCGGGCGGTTTTGAATTAGGTACAACCGCCTATTTCTATCTTTCACTACTTGTATTTTTTTTTTTTTTGGATAAAGTAAATCAAGGGGTGGAGAGTGTGAGAGAAACCAATCCAATGGTGATGGAATGGATGAATGCAATGTCTGCACCTAATCCAGGTCCAATTCAGGCTTCTCCCTCGATAATTTGATTGGCTCATGTCCTTTTTCGGGGCCGTGATTTTGAATTGTCTTGTTTTGGATGGATTAATCAACTTGTGAGAAATCATTTTTCTATTATGGTTTGTTTCCCGGCAAGCCTTCCTATTAATCTTGGTTTTTTGACATGGGCATCCTTCCTAATAACTTAGGAAAATTGTAATATATTTCCTTTAATGCTTTGTATGTCTTTTGTATTATAATAAGAGACAGCTGCATGTATTTTTATTTTTGTTAGTAAGGAAAGCAAACACGAATTTTCAAATAAAATAGTAGTAATTATGATGAATCATAATCATAATATATTATATATGAAAGCTAAATTTAATAGTATTATATAAGTAAACTTTGGATTATAAAAAAAAATATAAGTAAACTTTGGAAGGACGTGACAAACGTTTGGATCCGAAAAGCAAATATAAAGCCTTGGTTATAATTAGAGATAGTTAATAAAATGGATCTCCTTAAATTCTTTTTAAAGAAAAAGGAGATAAGTGCATCTGTACCCCATTGATTGAGGCAGTGATAGTGGGCAACACTATCGCAAAGATTTTTAAATGCTACATTATTGACGTTCACAACACTCCAGTTATAGCCACCCTTTCCTTTCCTTTGAAACCTTTCCATACACCCTATTTCTATCAACCAGTTTGGAATTTGGATTGCAATTTTCATGTCTAATCAAATTTTATTCCCATCACTACCATCCAAAGAGAACTTTCCTTCCTAAAACGCCCTCGAACTAACCCTCAAATTGATTTTCCTTGCAAACCGAACACCCGTAAAAAACACGAGCTGAATAAAGCATCAAAGTCTCGTGATTGACTAGGCAAGTGGGACCCGCGCCAACTGACCCGGACTCCAAGTTAAAATTCAACTCAATTGAATAATTAAAACAAAGGGAAAAAGCAGTCACCGATTTTCTTTTTTTGAAACAAAAATAGAAAAAGGGAAAACAAAAAGAATTGAGAAACATGGAAACAAAAAGGCAAATCAATGTGTGATGGGCTAAGAATTCGGTCCCACGCGCCTGCGTCGTCAGCATCATTACACCGTACTCTCTCTCTTCCTTCTTTCTCTCTCCATTGTCCCCCCTTATATATAAAGCCCACGAGTTCTCTTCAGCACCACATACCCACCGTGTCAACTCTCGTTGAAACACGAGCAAATAAAACGTTACCGTTTTGTTCTTTGCGTATTTTTTTTTTATTTTTACCATGGATGGTAACAGCGGCAAGAAGCGGGAGCGCGATGACTCGGACGAGTCAGAACTGGAATCGTCCGAGGCGAAGCGACTCAGAGACGATCTACTCGAGTTCTTGGACGACGCCGATCCCACACCTTCCACTCAGGACCTTGACTCCGTCATGAAGAGCTTGCAGGAGGAGATTTCTGCATCTTCCTCCCCCGCTTCCCACCGCGTGACGTCAGATTCCGGCGAGTCTCAGGCTCAGATCGGGTACCTTCTAGAGGCCTCCGATGACGAGCTTGGGCTTCCGCCTCCGGAAGGCTCGTCGGTTACGGAGAAGAAGAGCGAGGAAACTGAGTTGGTCCGGGTTTTGTCTGACTCGTCCGGAATCGGCGAGTTATGGGAGTTTGAGGATCGGATCCCGAGTTACGACTCGTTTGATTTTGGAACTGGGTTTGGTTATGAGAACAATACTACTGAGTACGTTCCGTTTGATGGACTTTTCAATCATTCGGATATGTATTACGACTCGAACGATTTTTCTGAGTCGTTCCGGCACGGGACCTTGCCGACACGATGAAGATCAAGAGGAAATAAACCAAAAAGAAAAAGGAAAAATCTCCAAAACTCGTTTGTCTAACGAAATTTTAATTTCTTAGACATGTAAATCTTTCTTTTTTTCTCTCACTTTTTTTGTTCCCTTTTCTAGATAAAGGGAATTATTAGGATAAGATGATGAAGCTATGAATCATGAAACATGCGTTCACACATGGTGAATTGGGGATGCAATCTTTTAATTTATTTCTTCTTTTTTTTGGTACCAAACTTCCCATTAATACATTATTTGAATGTTAGAAGTAGATGACAGAAAAAAATAAAAGAAGAAATTAAAAATAGACAAAATTATTCAGAGTCTTTTATCGTCTTTTATCTTAATTTAACATTTAAAGTTAGTCATTTATCATTTTTTTTTAGTTTAGGCATACATGTTTTAAAATATTAGATAGTATTTGGTTAGAGAGGAATAGAGGGAAGAGAAGAGAAGGTGTTATTTTAAATTTTTTATGGTTGGTTCAATTTTTAGGAGAAGAGAGAATGGGAGAGAAGTGGAGCAAAATCTTTTCTAACTCTAGCTCCTCTTCAATGTTGGGTTTTTAGGCAGGTAGGAGAGGAGAGCTTAAATTATTTAAAATAAAATTACTTAAATAATCCTATATTAAATATATGATAAATGATTATAAGGATATATAAGTAAATTAATCTCTTCTTTCTATTAAAATTCATTTCCTCCCTTCTTAAACCAAACAAACAAAGACTCCCCTCCTTTGAATCAAACACAATATAAAATTAAATCTATCTCTTCTCTTTCCGTCTCCTTTATTAAAATCCTCCTTGTTTGAACCAAACATACTCTTAATTTCTAGGCATACTGTTAGCTGATTTACAAAAAGAAATATATGTTTGTCACAAGCAGAATCTGTCGTGTCAATTGTGTCACAAATCAAAACTCAAAAAATTGTTATAAAAAGGCAAAAATAGACCAATTTGACTAACATTGTCAATTTTTTAGAACATGTGAGACTAAACTGAAACTAAAAATAATATTAAAGGACTAACTTGACATAAAAAATATAAAAGACTGAAGTGAAATTTTAAATTAAGATAAACGGCCTCTAGTATAAATTTTTGCCTTAAAAATATAATAGATCTTATACTTTTTTATTTTTTTTTAGGCAAAAGAAATGAGAGTGGCCTCGTTAAAACCTTCTGATGCAAAACCCTCCTTAGGGAAAAAACATCAAGTAGGAAAAAGAGTACCCCCGCCTATATTTTATTAAAAAAAAAGAAAAAGAGAAACAAAAAAAACATGGGGGACTAGGCCAAAACCCATGAACCAAAAAAACAACAAAGGAACCAACAAGAAAGAAAAACTCGCCTAAATAAATAACGCTATAAAGGCTAAAACAGATGTTGACATGCATAGGCATCACTATAATGACTATCATCCCAACTATGTTGGCACCAAAGTCATTAACAATCATCTGCAAAGACATCAAAACCCAAATGAAGAGGCCAAACTAGACCCGGTCCCATATAGAGAAAACAACACTATTTGAAACGAAAAGTTGGGAGACCAAACTTATTACGGAAAAAATCAGTCCTAATAAAGCTAGGGATAGAGTTCCACTGTGTGTAGGTTTTGGAAGAAACTCCAAAAGAAGCCAAATTTATCTGCACAAAGTGGTTGCCCTCCCTGAAAATATGAGAAATTTTGAAAGTCATAGATGAAACTAAATGGATGCAATTCTTCCACGGTTCCTTAAATGCCACTGAGCTAAGACAGGGTTATGAAAAGCACGAACAACCAGTGAAGAGTCACATTCCACCCAAAGACGAGTCCAAAGATCGACGCCTAGCCTCCTCAATGGCCATCATGGCGGCCATGAGTTCCGCTTCCAGAGGAAGCAATACCAAAATAATTGGCGAACAAACCAAGAACAAAGACCACTTTTATCTCTAAAAATACCCCCATCACGAGTGCCCAGGAGAACCCCTAGCAGATCCGTCCGTGTTGACTTTAACCCAACCGCACGGAGGAGGGGTCCAATCTACCTGGAGGATAATAGGAGCTTTTGGAGCATGGATTCGAACACCAAAATATTTGAGAATCGAGAACTCATGCAGGGAAGAAGACATACAACAATTAGTTAAGTTACCAGACAGAGAGGTCGAGCTTACGACTAAATTCATAGCTGTCCGAATGGGAATATTCTTGTTGTCAAACTTCCGCTTGTTTCTGCAAAACCAAATCACCCACACAATGTTGATAATAGCAGCGGTAACCACGATTTTAGCTTGCGGGCTCCAGTAGATTCTGCAGCCGCATAGCACAAACTACAGATCGAAACACAAACACAACCACTAGATTTCAGGCGCTCCTCAGTAGGCATACGATTATGAACCAACCACCACATAACAAAAGACTTGGAGGGGGGAATAGCAGCGTTCCAAATAGTTTTGCTCCAGGAGACATTTGGCTTAGAGTGCTTGAAATACAGGTAGGCATCTTTGGACGAAAGCAATCCAGAGCTAGAATCTGACCAAACTAACCTGTCAACATCATGAAAGCGAGGAATATTAATAGAAGCAATGTTAGAAGCAACATGAGGAAAAGAGGCCAAAATTCGACGAGGTATACGCCACGAGTAGTCTGAATAAAATCGAGGCGATTGCAATCAGCTGATCGTGGAAGACCGTAGGAATATGAAGAAGCTGCACCAGAGGGGCTGAAAGCCAATTATCCATCCAGAAATTAATGTGTTTGCCATCGCCAATTTGCCAACTGGAATGAGACATGACAGTAGAGATATGGATCTTGATGCCTGACCAAATGGAGGACTTGATGTACCTAACAATAGGCTTTTTATTCTTGAAAAATCTGGAGCGATAAAAAATGGCCCAATCTTTACCAGAAGACAACATATCCCAACTGAGCTTGAGGAGAGAGGCCTCATTGAGGGCTTTAATAGATTTAATCCCAAGGCCACCTTCAATAGTAGAAGAGCTTAAAGTGTCCCATTTAACCGTCATTATCTTTCTAATATTAATGTCTCCAGCCCAAATGAAATTACGGATGGCACGGTCCAAAGAATTCAACAAATAGACTGGCCATGCATATATGCGAAAACTGTAAAGGAGCATACTTTGAATGACCGACTTCACTAGCTCAACTCTACCCATAATGGATAACATAGAGCCCTTCCAAGTTGCCAATTTATTGATAATTCTATCAGTAATCGGCTGGAGATGCACTCGTCTTGGCTTGCCCTTAAAAAGAGGGACTCCCAAATAATTAAAAGGGAGATGACCAGCACCAAATCCCACCAAAGTCGCAATCTGAGCAATTTTTGAAGGGGTGGTATTACTAGAATAAAACCTGCACTTACCCAAATTGAGATGTTGACCAGATGCCTGACTATAAGACCCAACCAAAGCCATAAGCGCCTTTAAATTCGGTTTAGTTCCCTTGCAAAAGACTAGAACATCATCTGCGTAGAGCACGTGACTAGGAATCACAAGATTATTAGGCCCAGTAAAAGGCTTAAGAGAACCAGAGGACATCAGGTGAGAAATACCTCTACTCAGAACATCCTCAGCTAGGCAAAAAAGAAGCGGAGATAGAGGGTCTCCTTGTCTCACACCTCTTTTGCAAGTGAGGAAGCCAACTGAGCGACCATTAACAGCAAAAGAAAGTTTAGCCGAATGAAGAATAACATTGACCCAATGGCAGAACTTGTCATGAAAACCAAAAGCACGCAAATACAGATAATAAGAAATCCCAGTCCAGAGTATCGAAGGCTTTTTTAATATCCAATTTAAGAGCAACATTACCTCCATAAGACTTGTAGTCCAGCAAATTTACTGCCTCAGAAGCAATGCAGATACATTCATGAATGTGCCTATCTTTAAGAAAACCCCGTTGCTGAGGAGAAATAACCTTAGGAGCTATAAGAGCAAGTCTATCCGCAAGCACCTTAGTAATAATCTTAAATTGGAAATTCGCCAGAGCTATAGGTCTGTAATCCTCAATCCTATCTGCTCCAATGATTTTAGGAATAAGAACAACCAAGTTGGAGTTCATATTAGGAAGCATCCAACCTTGGGTAAAAAACTGCCGAACAGAGTTGCACACATCATCACCAATAAGATCCCAAAAGGCTTGGTAAAAGTTACCTCCAAACCCATCAGGGCCCGGTGCTCCATCCGCATTGAGAGCAAAAGCAGTGATTTAACTTCCTCACACGAGGGAATAGCAATCAAAGAAACATTATCTAAAGGAGTGACAATAGTAGGCACCACTTGATTAATCAAATCATTAGAAATACAAGCATTGGGGCTAGCATACAAAGAAGTATAGTAATTAAGAACATGAGTCGCAATATCATCTTGCTCCTCAAGAAGATCATCACCATTTTTCAAAACAGTCATAGCTTTGGAAGCGTACCTGATCTTTGCTATCTTGTGGAAGAAACTAGTATTTCTATCACCATGACAGTGCCAGTTAATTCTAGATTTCTCCCTCCAAAATTCCTCCTCATAAGAAAGAGCTTGTTGAAGTTCCATTTGAGCTATTTGCTCTTGCTCCAAACGAATCGAAGCACCGATCGAAGCCATAAGGCTTTGGGTGAATCCACTGACGAGCATTGTCAACCGTGCACTGGATGTTACCAAACACCATCTTATTCCAAGTCTTAAGTTCCTTCTTTAAAGCTTTGAGTTTTGAGAGAGAATATACATAGGACAACCCACCACATTCCGACTCCAAACATCACTAACAAGTCTCCTGTAATCAGGATGCTGCAGCCACATTTTATGGAATTTAAAGGCAGCTTGAATACGCACATTTCCCCTCTTCATGACCATTAACAATGGGAAGTGATCAGAAGTACTTCTGACCAGAGTAGAGCAGGAAGTGGTAGACCAAAAATCCAGCCAAGCATCATTACACATACTTCTATCAAGCCTTTTTTCCGTAAGAGCAATGCCTCTCCTGCCATTACTCCAAGTAAACTCAGCCCCTCTGGTTAAAATGTGAGTCAAATTGCAACAATCCGTAAAATTATGAAAGTCATCACAAGCAATTTTTAGAGGAAATTTTAAACCTTTCACCTCATGAGAACCCAAAACTGAGTTGAAGTCCCCAATGTAGCTCCAAGGACCTGGATTAGAAGTTTGTAGAGAGATTAAATCAGACCAAAGTCTCCTTCTGGTCAAATAAGAGGTACTCGCATAAACACCACAAGCAAAAATAGATTGCCCTTCCATACAGCATGAAATGTAAATTTCTTTGAGAAGTATTGCGATGTGATGGGAGATAATTGATCTGAGCAAAAGCACCAGAGATTAGACAAAGAACCATTCCTGTTATTAGTCACTACTGGCTGGAGATGCAACTGCCTCCAAAAAGAAGTACTAACATCAGATATGGGTATCCAAGGCTCTGAAATAAAAAGCAAATCTGGTTGATGAATGTTACAGAATTTTTTCAATACCAATCTGGTATCAGGGTTGGAGAAACCCCTACAGTTCCAATAGAGAACCTTCATTAAGCAAAATTTCTAGGACCCCCCTAGAACGGGTTTGATAGGCAGCAGCTTTGGCTGCTTGTTTAGCTTTTTTCTTTTGCTTCTTTTGTTTCTTTTTACTTGTCTTTTAAGTAGTTTCACACAAACCCCAATAAATTTTGTTGTTTTTTATAATGTTATTAGTCTTTTTCATATGATACCTTTGAATCTTGATTGTTTATTATCTATCACACTTATTTCTCTTTCTACTTTAAATAATTAAGGGTATAATTGAGAAACAAGTAATTACTGTAACCTTAAACTATCAAAATGACAAATAAAAAGTAACAATTTTTTTCTTAAAAATCGACAAGTAAAAAAGAACGGTGGGAGTATATGATTCGAACCGATAGAAAATGAAAGAAAATAAAATAAAAATTTCTTGGCTTATTTAAACGAATTAAAATTACACTTCTTTCTGTCACAACTCATAAGTCTAAGTTACATGTTCTTTTAATAATATTTCTATTTCATTTATTATTATTGGGATAAAAATGAAAAAAATTAATATTATATTAAAAAGATAAAACAATACTTATTTTAATATTTTTTTAACACAATATTTATTATTAAACAAAGAGAGTATATTAAAAGACAAAATAACTATCTTGGCCAAAGTTCTAAATTCAATAAAAGTATTTAAAACTTTTTAATTCACTACAAGAATAAACAGACTTACCTACCGTATTTTTTCGTGGGCCAAGACGCCCGGAAATTATCGTGGGCCTAAGCCCTAGGAAATGACATATTTGAATTTCGTGATGTGTTTTCGTGGGCTCTGACCCACGGTATTGTAAAACTTTATTTTCGGCGGCCTTTTCCCACGGTAAAGTGGATTAGAAAAAGAAAAAAATTGACTCTGAGCCATTTTCGTGGGCTTGGCCGACGGTATTTCAATTTTCCATTTTTTTGGTTCGGGCCAGCTCATTCAGAAATGAAGGGCCAAACCCATAAAATTCAACCCTAAAATCCTGATCTCATATCTCACTCTTACTCTTCCCTTTCCCAACCGCTGCGCTATCCCCCACTCTCTCCTTTCTTCTTCTCATTTCCCTTTCTTCTACTCTTTCCATTTCTCTTCTTTCTTGGCCTCAAGCTTGGTGATAAGCTCGACGATCTCCGCCCTGGTTTCGCTGGTCGCCTTCAGTCCACAATCGGTTCCACTAGAGCCTTCTTCAGCTTCTCCGTCTTTGTATCCATCGGTTTCTCCTCCGCCAGCGGAAGGCTCCTCCTTCTCTGGGCCCCACTTGTCGTCGATCGTCATGGCCTGGGTATAGACTACCCGCCTCAGAACATCTATCGCGATCCTCGGTTTTCCGGCATGTTTGCTCCGAATCCAGACGGCGGTGCTCGGTGGAGAAATTGAAGGCGTCGATTTGAACGTGGTGACGGAAAGGGTGTTGGTGCGGAGTAGTTGGTTAAGGTGAGAAAGAGACGCCATTTGTTCAACGAATCGAAGAGCGAAGAGTGAAGACAGAGCAAAGAAAACAGAGAGAACAAAACGCTTGTTAGGGATTTAGTTTTTTTATTTTAGTAATTTAGAAGTTGGCCCTCTGTTAACAGGTTCATCTTCCTTCTATGTGTAATTTTTATTTTTGATTGTTTTCCTTTTCTGCTACTGTCTGAATTTATATTTGAAGGGGCTGGACTTTTGAGTATTAGTATATCATGTTTCTTGCTTTTTCCTTCAATTTCTTGCTTATTTTTTTGCTTTTGATGTTCTGTTGTTGCTATTCTGCATCGTCACATTAACTTCTTCTTATTTTTCTCTTTTTTTCTATTTTTTGGTGTTTCTGTGATTTTGTGTTAGGTGTTTAATTTCTGGGTACTATTTGTGTTTTTAGGTGTGGTTTGTATTTCTGGGTTGGGTTGTGTTTAATTTCTGTTTCTGGGTGTGTGTTTCTGCATTTTTGGATGTCGTTGGTTAATTTTTTTTTTAAAAGAATCCCTTTTCAGTTATCGTGGGCCTTTTCCCACGGTAATGGTCAAAAAGTTACCTGGGGAAATATCCCATGATAATTACCTGGGGTCAGTGCCCATGATAATTACTCGCGGCCTATAAAAAAGGCTCACGGTAATAGTTACCATCGAGCGAATAACTTACAAAATGTGACCCACGGTAATATGTGCATTACACACGGCTTTTTGAAATTAGAGGGGGCTTTTGGCCCACGGTAATACCAGAATTTCTTGTAGTGATTTTAAAATCATTAAATTAATAATAAAGTTTCAAAATTAGATTTTTTTTAATCTGTGAAGGTATTTGTAAAGATTTATTTTGAAAGGGAAAGATCTACCAGAGAAGTGGTGTGTAATTTATTGTTGAGTGAAAGATAAAATTAAGCTTCCATTAAAAAAAAGATAAAAGCAAAAAAAATGAATAATAAATATAATTACTTCTATATCTATAACTTTTTAAACAAGTAATAAAGTAAAAATCAATAATTTATTTTTTTGTGTCACAAATGATGTCTCTTCAGCCCATAAAAAAATATGTCTCTTCTATCTATTTTTTCCAATAATAAGGGATTTTTTATTTGGGACGTTTATATTTATTTTTCCTTATTTATTTCTTTTTTTATGATTTTTTTCCTTATTTATCCTCTTAGACAAATAATGAAAAGTAATTTTTTTCCTATTAAACCAAATAATATGTAAATCCTTGTATAACAAAATAATATGTAAATCCGATTATTTTAAGTCGAGTTTAGAAAAACTCAACTTTCTTAAAACAACTAGACTCTTTTACCATATTTCTTTTTCTATTCAGTGACTTGAAACCAAAACCTTATCCCCAAACTCCTTGCACTTCTTTATTTCTATTGTACGCCAAATGCTACGGGCTGAACATCTGTTTGGCCACTTGGTTGTTGACACACACACACACAATACAGTGAACTCCAGACTCGAATCATTTTCGCCTTTGAAAAGGCGTTTTAAGCTTTGGAAGATAAACGATGTGGAATATTTTTATCAGAAGAAATGAAAAGGAGTAGAAAGAGAGCAAGAGAATGTACCCAAAAAAAAAAAGGGAAAGAAACAGAGCAAGGGACAACAGAAGGGTTTTCTTTCTTGTTTTTGAAAAAGGATATTCATACCTTCATAGCAGTTAAAAATTTAAAATTTTGGCTTATTATACAATTTTTTATTTGTACATTTTTCAATATATATATATATGTATATATATATATATATATTTAAGTTAATTTTATTAATTTAAAAAATATGAAATTATTATCAGTTTAACTTATTAAAAAAACTTAATAAAATTTTAAAATAGTACTCCCTCTATTCCATTATAAGGGTCACATTTGTAAAAAAAAAAAATTAGTCTAAAAATAAGTGTTATGTTATGTTTTCAATGTAATATTAATTTTTTTTCTTTTTTACCCTTAAATTAATAATAAGTACATTACTCCCAATTCATTAGACTCTAATATGCATTTATGACAATTGCTAATACTTAATGGTTAATAAAGATAATGTTGTAAAATTGTTACACTCTTTTATTCATTTATAACTTCTCATTAATACGTGTGAAACTTCCTAATATGACACTTATAATGAGACGAATAAAGTATTACATTTGGTCCCTAATATAAGAAGAAATAAAAAAAACTAAGACCGATAATAAATAATAATTTCATGTATAAAATTGTGTGCATGATTAAGATGATGTAAGAGCTCTATTTGTGTGCACAATTAAGAGACGGGGGTACACACAAAAAGAGTCCAATACTTAAGTGAGTGTTTATTTTGGTGGGGTAATAGATATGAATAGTTTCCATACCCAAAAGAGTGTGTATTTTCATTATATATGTACTTATGTATGCATGTATTGTGTATATGTATGCAGTGACGGAGCTAGAGATTTACAATTAGACGATCTAATAACCAATGATACAAAGCCAAAGACTCGTTAGGGGTCACTGACCAAAGACACCAAGCTCACGACTAATTGTGCCACATATAATAACCCATTAAAAGTAAGCTAAAAACCCAAAATGAATTTTAGCATTATAGATGCTCTAATATAGTAAACATCAAGGTATCTTGTTTGGTCTCTCAACCTTTTTCTAAAATACACCTCTAGTATTTAGTATTTTGAAACTAACTCATAACCTAATTTGTTTGAAACTAAGTAGGTTAAACTATTTTAGAGATTACACAATTTAGAAAAAAAATTGATCAAATAATAAAAATGAAAATTTTTAAACAAACGTTTTACCTCTTAATTTTCTTTCTAGTTTTTTTGGGCTATCCCAATCAATAATCTAATGGACTTATCGCCTTTTCGATCAACTGGATTAAATTTAAGGTGAACTCTTCGATTCCCATAAAGAAAAGTGGGTACTGATACCCATAAGATAAAAATAACTCAAAACTTAATTTTATTTAAAAAATAATTAAACATGAAAAAATAATTTGGGGTCAAATGATTGAACGCTGGGTATTATACCCAATAAAATTTCAGGATACCGTAGTTTTAATGGCCACACAATTTCTTCAAATCCTCTTCTACTCTATAACAAGTCACACAACATCATTGATGGATAAAATGTTTAGTATAATAGTTGAGATAAGGAAGTTCCACGGCAATAAACCGATCCATTTGAATCTGAATAGTGTTCTATATTACTAAAAACCTGAAGCATGGTATCGACTGAATAGTGTTCTAATTACTAAAAACCTGAGGCATGGTATCGACGAGCAAGCTTTTTTTCCAATCTATGAAATATTGAAATGAAATGTCTCCGAGCATTTCACTATAGAAAAGAATTCATAGGCTTATTTTTGTTTTTCTCTAACAAATATATGCAGTTGGTGAAATTATTTGCTGGTCTTTTTTAAGATTTAATTCAGAAAATATAATAACTTTTAACTTTGTAAGTGTTTTTTTTTCCTTGAGAACACGAGTGGGCTTGTAAATTTAATATTATTATTCCAGTTTGGTGTAATTTTACCCTTGGGCTTTTCTAAGGGCACCCCCAATTTTGCTTGGGGCACCCCCAAAATAGTGTGCTGACCAAAATACCCCCATGTAAAAAAACTCAAAAGTGAAAACTTTTTTTTTCTCTTCATTCTTTCTTTCGCAGTTTTCTAATTTCAGAGAGTTATTTTTTTCTCTGCAAACTCGCAAATTTGGTCCAGATTTTCGCAATTATCCTTTTCACTCGCAATTAAGGTAATTGCGAGTCTCATATACTCCATCGCAAATACCATATTTGCGAGGGAGTTTTTTTTTTAATTTGTTATTTTTTTTTTGTTTCAGTTATGTCACGCAGCAGGGGAGCAACTTACACGGAGGCTGAGATAGAGGCTACTAGGCACGCGGTTGAGGCTGCGAGAGAGGAGGCTCAATGACAGCGTCGAGAGCTTCAGGAGGCCATGATTGCGTCACACCGTCGGAGAATGGTTGACAGTAGACCTGGTCCGAGTAGACAGGGACGACGTAGATGGCAACCTCAGTACGAGGAACCTCGGGACGAGGGACATCAGGACGAGGGACCAGTTGAGATGCATATTGATGCAGAGGCAGAAGGGGGGACCATTTTCTGGAGGACCTTCCGATACATTGCTGCTGACTTCATTCATGGACCACATTGCTTACCGCTTGTGGTACAGAGAGGTAATTATTGTTTACTGTTTTAAAATATTTAAGGGTTTTTTTTAGTTGTGTAATTCATGACAAGACTTTTATTTTTATGTGTGCAGGACCGGGAGGAACCTCTTAGGGTTTTTTCTCACGACAAAAAGTGGCAGAAGTGGTTTGAACATCGTCAGCCACTACCTGCTGCAGTTAGGGACCATGTTGATCGAGCTGGTCTCTCGACTCTGATGTATTGCAGCTACCTGATAGTTGACAACTCGTTGCTAGCTGTGTTTTCTGAGAGGTGACACCGGGAGACCAGCTCGTTCCACCTTCCAGTCGGAGAAATGACCATCACGCTGGATGATGTGTCATGCATTTTGGGCATACCGATCAGAGGTGCCTTGTTCATGCCCCCTGAGATGGACACAGATATTGTTATATCTGTTCTACAGTCATTATTGGGGGTATCTTATGAGGAGGCCCTGGTGGAGGTTACAGGCCATGGGTGGTCATCTGTCGATTTATCTTGGTTGCAAGACCTTTATGATGCACGGAGGGATGAAGGTCAGATGGACGAGGCAGCAAGGGCATTGATACTGGTGCTACTCGGGATGACTCTTCTGACAGATAAGACTAGCACCCGTATTGATTATAAATATATCGAGCTACTGCGCCACTTGGAGTAGGTGGGACAGTGGTCATGGGGAGCTTTAGCCCTATGCCACTTGTACGGTTATCTTGGCGACACCAGCAGGTTGGAGTGTTGGGGGTTAGCGGGCTACATGACACATTTTTCAGGTACCACTGTGTTATTAAATAAGAAAATTAGATTTATAATTATTTTAACTCTGACATGATTTCGTAACTGATTCGTCATTTGTGACAGGCATGGATCTACGAGTATTTTTCTATTTCTGTAGTAGATCGGAGGCTTGTTAAGGGTTATGAGAGTGAGCGTGTACGTGCTAACCACTGGAGAAGCAAGAGGGGTCATGGGAGGGTGCTTCCATACAGGCAAGCACTGGATGCGCTTACCACTGTTGACGTGTGCTAGACACCATGGGCCACCTATAGGCAGCATTGCCCATTTGATGCAGTGGCATACTTTTCGGGGTACGTTCGGCGTGGGAACACCGTAGTACCGTACTTGTCAGAGAGGGTACTGCGACAGTTTGGGTACAGGCAGAAGATTCCTCGAGAGCCACCACGATGTCCCTCGGCTGAGGATATTAGTCTTAACTGGATGTCGTCTCACCTGTACTCTATTATATACCTGTTTCGATTGAGGCAGGCCGCTCATCCAGCTGAGTGCGCCCGGGGGTACCTGGATTGGTACTACAGGCACTCATATCCACTTCTGATACCTCCACAGGCTCCACCTCCACAGGCTTCACCTCCACAGGCTCCACATGATGCACATGCTGATTGTGCCCCTCGGGTAAGGAATAATAAGTTCTTGTATTGTATATATTATGTCCATTCGTAACATTATCTAATTTTTTGCTATAATGTATTTATGTCATTTGTAGGCGGATTATGTTCATGCGCTAGGCAAGTTGGATAGAATTGCCGCCATGCTGCATCAGGTCGTTGATTACGCACAGGAGGGAGATGACATGTGTGATTACCTTTGGGAGGTGCTTCTGATAGTGGAGGATCGCCGCTGATTAGTTATCTTTTTATGTATTTTTTTTTATGAGAACACCTGTTTTTGATGAATGTAATTATTATTATTATTATTATTATTATTATTATTATTATTATTATTATTATTATTGACTGTAGTTTTGTTATTATTTATTATTACTGAGTTTAGAAATATAAAACAAAATAATAAAAACAAACTTAATCGTGACTATTTATTAAACGCAAATACTCATTCAACAACAGCAAAACAACATTACATGGTCACCGAATGCAACAACAAAACAAACATTACATGACCTAGTCACCATGCTTATCCTTGGCTATGGTTGATGACATGCTGCAAGGATCTCGTCAACTGTTCTTGGTGCACGACATGCTGCAATGATCTCGTCGATCGATCTACCAAGCACAACATATAACTCTATTGGGCCATGTCTAGAATGATCATTGAATGCTTCCCACATGCGTTGTATGTCGCCGTTGGTTAGAAGTGTCATATTCATATACTGAACATGCCCACTACCTACCGAAACAGGGCATCGATAGTAGAGATCTGTCATTGTACGTGATCCAGCTCCGAGATTTCGCCGTATCTTTTGTTTCAGTTCTTCGATGGTGATGGATGTCTTGATCCTAAATATTTTTGGGACATTGCATTTAAAAACCACGCCATCAGCACTTGTTGTGATTCTGCCACCGTGATAGACAATGGCAAGGCTCGAATCCATCGAGAACTGGGTTGACTGAGTGAGTGACATGGCTCCCGAGCGGGCTAAGGGATGATGAAATTGATTTAGGGTTTATGTGAAATTAGGTGTGTGAAAACGGTTTTATTTATAGAACGCTTGATGCGATCTGAACCGTTAAAAGTGTGTCTGTCGCATCTCGCCCGTTGATATTTTTTAACACAAAGGAAAAAAGTATACCAGTATTTTTTACTCGCAAATATGATATTTGCGAGTGTGTAATTTTTTTTAAAAAAATTATTTAGGGGGTGCCCCAAGCAAAATTGGGGGTGCCCTTAGAAAAGCCTTTACCCTTTTGTTTGATGGGCTACATGACTCGGGCAACGAGGGAATGAGGTGGGCTGGGTTGGCCGGAAGTTGCACGATTGCACAAGGGCCCATATTATTCACACCCCCCACATTTATATCATTTGACCAAAATATCCCTAAAAAATACAAAAACTCACACATCTCCCATAAATATGAATTTACGGTAAAAATAAAAAAAAAATTACCGTAAATTCATATTTACGGTATGTATATTTTGAAAATTGCATACCATAAATAACAAATTTACAGTACTTTTTTTTAGGAAACTATACATACCGTAAATAACAAATTTACGGTATGTCCTCTTTCTTTAAAAAAAAAAAGGTCCTCCAACACTGCTCTCTTCTTCACCCAGGCACCCACCTTGTTCAACCTCCATGACCATGGACATAACACCCCTGCTCGCCATTGTTTCAGCTGAACATGTGTTTCTTCTCTATCACTGCCTTTACTAACTCACAAACGGCACCAAACGGTCGTTTACGGATTGGCCCTGATCCAAAAATAAATGGGGATTTCAAATATTTAGGATTTTGTATAAATAAAAATAGGTGATGAAAGGGCATCGATTGAGGTTGAAGAAGGGAACCTGGTGCTTCCATGGAGGTTGAACCGTTGAAGAAGAAAGGACCGGAGGACATTTTCATTTACATTTTTTAAAATTTTAAAAGAAAGAAGACGTGGCATTTTAGTGATAGTTGGATGAATCGATGCATCTCCCGTAAATACGAATTTACGGTATATATTTTTTAAAAAATTAGGTACCGTATATTACCAATTTACGGTACACAAGTCTTAAAAGTATGTACTGTAAATTGGTAATTTACGGTTCCCAATTTTTTAAAACTGTATACCGTAAATTACCAATTTACGGTACACAAAATTTAACAAAATTATGTACCGTAAATATGAATTTACGATACGCAATTTTCAAAATAAGTATACCGTAAATTCATATTTACGGTAAAGAAATATTTTATTTTTATTGTAAATTCATATTTACAGGAGATGCGCGAGTTTTGGTATTTTTTTGGGTATTTTGGTCAAATGGCATAAACGTGGGGATGTGGAAAACATGTGAGAGTGTGTTTAATATGGGCCTTGCACAAGTGTCATGATGAGCATGATAAAATAGGCAAATTCAGAAACCAAAGACGCCCCCCGATTTTGCTAACAAAAATGATTTTTGTACACCTCTTTTGGGACACATCAGCGATACATAATTAATTGTGTGCAAATATTTGGTTAATTCAGTTTAGTAAATGGTTAATAATAAATAGTAAACTTTTACCCATTAACGTGCATCAATATAATAGATGCATGAGTGATTAATATCGTTCACATTTGTGGTAATCGTGTGTTGTACTTTGTTAATGGACACAATTCATCGTTAACAATCTAGTGAACTGAATTAACCAAATATTTGCACGCAGTTAACCAGGTGTCAGTGAGGCATCCCAAAAGAGGTGTAAAAGTAACACAACTGGTTACTAATATGTACTCTCTTTCCGAAAATATACTTCTAAGGTGTATCATCTTGTCGTTCAGAAGTTTATTTCTGAATAAGACAAATTATGCCGAAAATAAACTTCCAAAAAAGGGTGCATGTTAGGAAAAAATGGGTGTTTTTAGTTATTCCCAATTCATAATAGTTTATACGGGTTAGGGCTACCTTAAACAATGCTCTTAAAGTAAAGATTAGATGGTAATAAAACCACAGGCAATTGTCCTGAAATATATATGTAACTATTTTTGTTTGTTCCTTTGAAGTGAGTTTTCATTTATACAGGAAAGTACGAAATATCAATCGATAAACGTTAATAAAAAAAAATGGTTCATGTTTTAAAATATTTATGATTTGTTGCACATACAAACTTAATATCCACAGTTAATTTATCATTAACAGTCGAGACCTTCTCGTTTATTCACTAAAGTGAATTGTTATAGTATATATGAATTTTTTTCAACCTTTCAGACAAGAACAAAATTACCAACTTTCCAAAATATCCCTACCAAAAATAACAAAATCTCAGTTTTCATTTCCTAAACCTCACACATTCCGAAAATTCCAAATTTTAGAACTAAAAGACGTTGCAGTTTTACCAGAACCTATCGGAACCTATAAGTTCCGGAAATTGTGAATTTCCGGTATAAACTAAAAAATTGAGTACTGAAAATCCATAATTTTCGGTACACATTTTATACCGGAAATTCACAATTTTCGGTACGCAATTTTTTTATTTTATACTGAAAATTCATAATTTTTGGTATGGGGTGTGTGTGTGTGTTTTTTTTTTAAATGAATTTTAATTTAATTTATTTATTTAAAAAAATTATTTATTTGTTTAAATAAAAATATATTTATTTGATATATTTAAAATATGGTGTCCTAATTTTTTTTTAATAATTTGCATTACTAATTATTTGGATTTTTGTAATGGTTTCAGATATGTCTAGGACGAGAGAAGGGAATGGAGGAGCTTCCAGTTTTCAAGTGCACCACCTCGTAGACAGCGGCCACCTCCTACTGCCTCTGAGCGTAAGAGGTGTGTTGATCACAGACAGCCTGATGATGTGCATGTTGAAGCTCAGGACGAGGTACCTCATATTGCAGATAAGGTACCTCATATTGCAGATGAGGTCCCAGAGGATGTAGCTGGAGACCAGGGTCTCTTTCCCGGAGGACCTTACGATAGGTCATTGCTTACAGACTTTGAGCATCACGTTGCCTATTAGATATGGCAGGGGCAGGTATACATCTGGTTGTTCTTTGAATTTTGATCAAATGTTTATTTTTTTTGTATGATAAATGATGTTGACAAAGTTTATTTGTGTGCAGGATCGTGAGGCGCTTAAGGTGGCAGCCCACGACCTTAAGTTGCAGAAATGGTTGCAGAGACGTATACCACTGCCTCCCCAGGTAGAGGAGGTAGTCGTGCGAACTGGCCTATCATCCTTGATGTACTTAGTTTCAAGATGATTGACAAGGCCTTGGTGTCCGCATTTGCTGAGAGATGGCACCAGGAGACGAGTATCTTCCATCTGCCCTTTGGAGAGGTCACCATCACGCTTGATGATGTGTCTAGCCTCCTAGGCCTTACTGTCAGTGGCTCTTTCTATGTAGCCCAGTGATAGATGTGGACATTGCCATATCTTACATACATACATTGCTGGGGTGTACATATGTGGAGGCATACAAGGAGACGGGCGATATGAGGAGTGCTCATATGAGTATTGAGTTTTTGATGAACACATATGACGACCGCAGGAACGAAGGAGAGTGGGACTATGCAACCAGGGCCTTCATAATGTTGTTGTTGGCCTGTACCATTTTGGCAGCAAGAGCCATATATACATTGACGTCAAGTACCTGGACTTGGTACGTGACTTACAAGAGGTTCATAGGGTGTCATGGACTAGTGTTGCACTATCCATGTTGTGCGGATATCTGAGTGACGCTAGTCTGTATGACACTAAGCAGATTGGCGGATATATGACACTTTTTCAGGTACGTAGCCTATTTTTGTAAACAATTATTTATTTAAAATATTGGTACGGTGGTTGATTCGTTATTGCTGTCACAGGCATGGATATATGAGTATTTCCCTACTAACTGCAACCGGAAGGATCTTGGCATCACCCCAGGCATAGCATGAGCCATGAGGTGGTCGCCTATTAGGAGTACTGGCCATGTGGAGCCTATCAGGAGAGCACTGGATGAGTTGACACCTGATGATGTTTGCTGGACACCGTGGACTGACCACAAGACGGAGCCACATCCCGCGTCCCTGTTTTCAGGGTACATCTGTTGTGCTTCGTTTATAGTGACATACCTGCCTGAGAGGGTAGTCAGACAGTTCAACTACATCTAGGACATTCTCCGGCCACCACCACGACGTCCCGTAGCTGAGGCGATTACAGATGCGTGGATATCTTTTCCTCTGCACTCTATCCTTGCGACTGTTGCACTATACGTGGCCTCTCATCCAGCAAAGTGCACTGAGAGGTACATCGAGTGGTACCGCAGGATGTCTCATCCACTTCTGATCAATCTGGACGTAGAGGCTGCTCCTGAGGCTGGGCCTGAGGCCGATTGTGTAAGTGTTTAGATATACATTATGTATTTTTTGTATTTGTTTATTTCCTCTGTTGTCTTGTTGTAATTTGCAGGCGAGTTGTTATGATATGACAGAGAGGCTGAACTTAGTCACCAGCATTCTCCAGACGATGTCCGAGGATGAGCGCATCCCGTTGGACCCCGCTAGGCTTGCCGAGTATCTTGCCCAGACACTACAGATAGCGCAGGGTGGGACGGAGGCATCCACATCCGAGAGAAAGCGTCGACACGGGAGACGCTAGGACAATCATATTTGTTATTTTTTTGTTATATTTGCACTATGTTTTTCTGTTATATTTGCACACCTTTTTTTGTAGTATTTCCATTTTGTTATATTTGCGCAAGTTTTTGTATTTAATCGTTGTTTTAGTTATTATTTCGTTGTTAATTATTTGCAAAACATGAATTTTTAGGACTCTATTATAACAAAATCAAATAATTAGTTAAAAAAATTAACATAGCTTATTTAAATAAATCAAATAAATATATTTTTATTTAAACAATTAAATAAATTTATTTATTTTAAAAAAACCCAAATAAAAAATAAATACATTTGATCAAACAAACAAAAAACAAAAACACAGAATTTAATAGTACCGGAAATTCGTAATTTTCGGAATGCAAAAAAAAATTCTTAGTACTAGAAAATATGAATTTTCGGAATACAAAAAAAATTTCTTCTTACCGGAAATTCGAATTTTCGGTATGGAAAAAGCTTTAAAATGAAATCCTACCGAAAATTCAAATTTTCGGTATGCAATATTTGTATACCGGAAATTCCAATTTCCGGTAGGATTTCATTTTAAAACTTTTTCCATACCGGAAATTCGAAATTTCCGGTAAGAAGAAATTTTTTTGTATTCCGAAAATTCATATTTTTCGGTACTAAGATTTTGGGTAGGTATATTTTTGAGAATTCGCTAATTTGATAGGGGTGTACTCAATAGGTAGGGATACATTTAATATTGGCCATTCAGAGTTGACCATTCTAGCCTGATGGAAGGTATCCACTACAAGTTTTTTTGTCCAGTTCAAAGATAATCTTGTCCAGGCCCTGTTTGCGAGCCCATTGAATGACTTGCAACATTGTGCAGTCGAAGTTCAATCACCCATTCGATTGCAGCTAGAAGCCCACTTGTCTCGCCTTCATCAACAAAAATAATATGAGAAGTCCACATAGTTTTAGCCAACAAAAAGCAACTTGGATCATCCCGTAAACTTATTCCTATCCCAACCCGATTTATGCGAGGGCAAAATGAAGCATCAATGTTGCATTTGATTCTTCCCAGAAGAGGTTTCCGCCACTGTATTAAAGTTATGTTTGATATTGAAGCGAAATTTGGCTTTGCTACATCTTGTGCACTCTTCCTTTCATGAAGCAAAATTCTGCCTCTTACTATTACCTGCGCAATTGATTCAATGTCCCCCTCCCAAACCTTGACATTTCTACTTTTTCAAATACTCTAAAAAAATCATTGCCATATATGCACGCTCGTCCACATCGAGTGTTCTCAATAACTGGAAAAATGAATGATGAAAACAAGGGACTGTTATGTAACAAATGTTCAATAACATCCCATTAACCTTCCAACTTCCAGCACTCCATACTCCTGGGACACCTGAAAAATAAATGTCAATTGTTTTCTAATTCATGTTCACATAAAATACAAGTTGATGGACACTGGACCCCTATAGTTTAAAGAAGAGTTCTACTTGGAATAACATCTCTACCAATCCTCCACAGCAAATTATTTACTTTGGGTGGTACCCTTAAACCCCAAATCAGGTTCCAATCACCAATAATGCAAAAATGGGATGAATACAAAATATTATTCATACAAAGATTATATGTGGATTTAACAATATATATACCTTACGTGTGAGCTTTCCAAATTCGTCTTTCTTCACGAACTGAAGCAAATAAAGGGATTGACTTGATTCTTTCCACTAATTCTTTTAACATCTCCACTGCTTCCCATGACCTAATGCTCCAAATACGCCCTTCTCACAATAGAGGAATAGAACTCCAAATACTCTTCCAAACATAACTTGGTTTGTGACCAATCTTTCATCCCAGTACATCATTCCTCGAAAAACGCCTAGCTTTGCAAAATCAAGTCACAAGTGATTATGTATTAGTTAGAAAATGCCACCAATCATTGCTAAATTAAATGCTTGAATATTATAGAATCTTATACCTCCATTCGCCTTGCTCATCGAAAGTTTATCCCATAAAAGACAATGAATACACCTAAAACCTTTTCGTTTTTTACCCCATAAAAGTCAATTAATCATCTTTTCTATCTCATCTCTCTTAAAGATTGAGGGAGGATAAAAATACTCATAACACTAGAAGGGATAGATTGAAGGACGGATTTGATAAGAATTTCCCTCTCCGCTCTTGATAAACTCTTCCCACTCCAAAAAGCAATTGTGTGCCAAATTCTATCACAAAGAAAAAGAAAAGTTGATTTCCTGCTCCTACTAACCATAGAACGGAGGCCTAAATACTTGCGTGTACCCAAACAAAGCCTTGCTTCGATATTCTCTGCAAGCTTTTCCTTAAAATCTTGATCCACATTTTTGCTCCAATAAATTTTAGATTTTCTTGTCTCACTTGATGTTGCTTCATATGTAGCCAAAATATTCTTCATCACCATAGCTTCTCTTTCTGTGGCCCTGGAAAAAAAAATCATATGCAAAAAACAGATGGTTAATAATAAGGACTCCTCTTCTCTTCTCCTAGTGAATAAGAGTTGTGAGTCCCTCCGCGCATAAAATGAAATGATAAAGTGAAAGTGGATCACATTGGCAAATGCCACGTCCAATTTCAATAGGACCAACTTGCTCCTGATTAACCAGAACTGAATAATGCACAGACTTAACACACATCATCACCAAATTGGTCCACTTTTGATCAAAAGCCATAGTCATCATGACTCCCCTCAAATAGTTCCAGTTGAACCTGTCATATGCTTTACTAATATCTAACTTGCCTTTGGCTTGCATGTCGGAATTAGGTACTTGAGACTAGGAATTGCGCGCACGTTACCCAGGCTATGGCAGTTCAAACTTAGAATAATTGGTCCCAACAGTCGATAAAAAAAATGATCTTCATAAACTGGGTTGGTGTGAGAATTCATAGTTTCCATCATCACCGTAGCAACAACAAAGTTATTCGAATCACCATCGGCAGCTGATGAATTACGTTTGCCAATCTCATCCCTTGTCCTCTTTCCCTCTCGTTGTGTGTCATTATTGTCATCAATAATCATTAAAGTTGATTGATCAATGATTGCCCATAACTCCACCTGATGTAATAACTACACTACCACCTGTATTGACGTGGTTTAAGGAATCTCTCATAACTGAATTATGATTAGAAAGCATCAAATCATTTTGACTACCATCTCTCTCCTTAGTCGGCGCCGCTACTCCACCTTGATTGGAATTATGTGCATGAACATCACCCCTTCCGTTACGAATAACACGTTGCCTCATTCCTCTATTATTAGCAGACCCCACAATTAAGTTGGCATTCAATGCGTTAGAATTATTGATAATCCCACTGTTTGAATGACCTGATGAACTTCCTCCATCGGTTGATCAGTCTCCTTGACTTCCTTCTCCAGCTTGAAATGCTGATGCCCTTTCTCCTTCACCCTTCAACCACTGCGAACCACCACCTGCAATCTGGCGTCGTTGTTCAACTCTTAATTCAGGACCCCATTCTCTTACTCTTGTATCTTTCTCCATGGTAAAAAATTTATCACATAATCGATCTACATGCCCTAACAAGCCACACAAGAAGCGATATATGCCTGAACGTTCATACCGGAAAAGAACCTTACGCCACTATCCACCTTGCTTCGATAATTCTTTAGTGGCACTCGAACATTCATCTTCACTTTAATTCTCATATATGTCCTCAAGAAACCAGAGTTATTATTTGAATCATACTCTAAAAACTTACCAATATAATCTCCAAGATCCTTACCAACAAATTGAGTCATAAAACCTGCCGGTAGATCATGCACTTACACCCAAATATTAATCATTAAAATTAAAATATTTTTTTAGAAAACAGGTTGGCGAATGACCATTCCAATCTTGTCAACACTTCACCTTCTTGACATGTTAGACGGATTGAGTCACCTAACCTATCTCACCATATCTGGTGGGATAAGTGAGCTCACTCTGCTTTGCCATTGTCGGACCAAGATGGTTTTTGCCACCTTTGTAGGCCATGACTACCTATTTTAGATTGACACTACTTTCAAAATAAATTTAAAAATAGTGATAATCTTTTTGAAAAAATAAAAAGACAAACATATAATCCAAAATTGGATGAAAAGTTTCGACTTTGAAGTGAGGCGCAAGTCGCAACACCGCAAGAGAGATAAACACCTCCCCCGTCAATCCGTGTCAGAAACAAAAATCTAGCTCACCCTCCACTTTCAATTCTCAAAATTAATCCCCCACATTTCCGTCTTCCACGTTAGCCCCAGTTCCCCAATCCACCGTCCATGTTACCACTAAAAAACCATCGAACTGGCGCGTTTAAGCACTCACCTTAGCAGCGCGTCAGGATCACCATTCAACTACTGCCAACATAAACTAGCATATTTTGGGGATATCTTCTTTTATATCGTAGAGAGAGATTTTGTTGCGCCTTCGGGTCACTCTCTTTTCCTTCCTCTATCTGTCGTCGTTTTGGTCTTCGGATCCCAGCCGTGCCGGTGCGAATTCCGACGCTGTTCGTGGCGGCGACCGAATTACGGTAGCAGTGACGAAGATGAAGGTTTTCGTGAAGACTCTTAAAGGCACTCACTTCGAAATCGAAGTGAAGCCCCAAGACACGGTTTGCTCCCTAAGCCCTAAATCTCTTAATTCAATTGGATTTGTTCCGAATTTCCGTTTTCGTTCCGCGAATTGCGTTTGTTTTAGGGTTGTGGCTCTTCCAGTGTACACGAGCTCTGAATTTGATTGATTAATTAGGGTTTAATGTTTTGCCTGTTCAGTTAATTATTGAATTTTGTTGTCGATTTGAAATTTTTTTAATACATGAACGTGAAATTCAGCTTTTCAAAGTGATAACTTCGATGTGGTATATAAAATATGCTGTGGAATTAATGAATTCTTCTATCGTCCTTGGAACATTCTCTGGCAAAGTGTTTGCTGATGCTCCTCTGGATGCGGATTTTTAGTGCGATATTTGTTGTCAAGTTTGGGATTATTGGCACATGATAGTGAATAAGTTGCACATTGACACTGTTTGGAGTACTACGTCGTAGGATTATGAAGCCTGTTTAGGCTATAAGAAGAAATCTGTATAATTGACTTATGCGCTATTCATATCCATGGGAATTTCAATAATTGAGCATACGTGACTCTCATACACTGCTACAAGTCTACAACTAATACTTGCATCAGTAACTGTTATAATGGACTGTCAAAAGTGACACTGTCCTGACAACTCGGGGCTGCACATTATCGAAGCAATGTGCGTTTTCCGTCTCTTTCAAGATTGCATGTTTCTACTAGTTGAATTTTCGTAAATACTTTACACCACCCAAATGTGGAATTGTACTCTGCAAATTTTCAGTGTTTGAAATTTTAGTTATGTAGGTTTTGTGAATAACTTTCTACCTTGTTCTTCAGTTTTTCCTGAACTATAATAATTTTCTGCTACATTAGTTGTGTAATTGCGGATATTCTTTTCAGATTTCGGAAGTGAAGAAAAATATAGAAACTGTTCAGGGTGTAGACGTCTATCCTGCTGCACAGCAAATGCTTATTCATCAAGGGAAGGTTCTTAAGGATGGTACTACCTTGGAGGAAAATAAAGTAGCTGAAAATAGTTTCATTGTAATTATGCTTTCAAAGGTAAACCTTTCTTTTGTCTTTTTATTTCCTTTTTGAAAACTTAATTGATTTTGAACTTATTAAAATATGTTCCATTCTTTTGCTCCTTCACAGTTGTTTAAACTTTACAAACTACTTCTGTTTCACAGTTTTTATTAATTATTTTTGGGCTTGGAATCTAGTATGCTAATTGAAAGACTAGAATTTGGAGCGGTTAAGAGCTGTCATAAATTGCAGGAATCCCAAGTTACCTATGGGTCTGTGGTTTTTCCTATTTGCACACAATTGGATTATGAGCAAGGTTGTCAAGACCGAGATCCTACCTAGGATCGGGAGGGGGGTAGCAAGATCGTAAAACGTAAGATCGTAACAAGGATCGTAGGATCCTACCAAAATGGAAAAAATATACTAATATATGTACACACACACAATTATTTTTTTCATTTACATAATATATATTTTTATGAAATATATAATATATAATATATGTTGATTGTAAGTTTGTCTAACACTAATTATCATTATTTAATGAACTGTTTTAGCCTGTCTTTTCTGTTTCTAACTTTTAGCCTTTTTTCAATAAAAAGAGCCCATTTTAATGATTTAGCACATGGGCCCTACACAAAATATTAGCCAAGAGTAAATCAGTGTCTGCCCTAATTCCCCATTTATTAGGTATTAGAAACAAAACGTTTGCTTACAGCTGCAGCACTCGTGGAAACTGGAAAACGCTTGTATTTGGAAACAGAGCACCTGCCATTCTCCTCCTTCTTCGATATCCTTGCCACTTTGCAGAGTGGGTTCGCCGGAAACAGATCAACAGAAAGCAACAGAGAGTGGAAACAAAGCATTAGAAAGCAGCAGAGTGGCTGGGAAGTCGTCGGGAAGGAGGAGATGGGGGTTGAGGAACTCTCCGTCGCGATTTAGGAGAACAGGTTGCGAAAACCGAGCCAAAAATAATCTTTTTCAGGATCACTTGAAATTGCATGATCTCGCGTTTTTTGCGATCTTGCTCGCGATCTTACTACGATCCCACCCAATTACGATTTCACATGCGATCCACCTCATTCAGGGGTGGTAAGATCATAACATCGTGCGATCTTACGATTTAGATTGCGATCTTGACAACCTTGATTATGAGGCCTTGTATTTTAAAGGCAATGTGGGTGTTCTTGGAATACATCCACACTAACATTATTACCTTTTCAAATTTGAAGGAGAATTATTACCTTTTCAATTTTTTAATGCTTATTATTCTCATTTATTCAGTACTAAATTAGAACTATGTGCTTAAAATATGTCAGAGTAAGAGTACGTCTGGTGAAGGATCTACTGCTTCAAATGCACCTCCAGCAAAGGTGAGAGCTGTTTGCTATGTTATGAATGTTATTAATGTTACTATCATTCTTGTTATCTTTTCTGGGATATAGTAAGAAGGATATCCCATTTCAGGATCTGAAAATATTATCCAACAATTATGTATTAATTGCAGGCCCCACAGACTAGTGCAGCTCCTACTTCAACCCCCACAGTGTCGGTATCACCTCCAGCTCCTGCTGCAACTGTGGCACCGTGAGTGACTCATTCTTCATGACATTTTCTTGAGTTGTTTAGATAAATTTGGTTTCAACTTTCTTAACAAAATGTGTGCTATTTGAACCCTGAAGCTTCATTTCAATTTGACAGGCCTGCAACTGTTACTGCACCTTCACCTGCTCCAGTTCCAGCTCCAGCTCCATCGCCAGCTCCAGCTCCATCACCGGCTCCGGCTCCGGCTCCGGCTCCTATATCACCGGCCACTGCTACGTAAGTATTCTGTTTACTTCAATTTATTTAGTTATTTATTTATTTTTTTGGAATTTGATCTTTATAGTTCCTGTGATTTTGTGATTGGAAAGATGGAAAATTCTACAATTCTCTTGATTCTACCTTTAAAGTTTGTTGTTAAAAGATTTTTTTAAAAAGCAGGGAAGGTTCTGATATTTATGGGCAGGCGGCGTCCAACCTGGTTGCTGGGAGCAACTTGGAGGGAACAGTTCAGCAAATTCTTGATATGGGTGGAGGAAGCTGGGATAGGGATACTGTTATCCGTGCTCTTCGAGCTGCCTTCAACAACCCTGAAAGAGCTGTTGAATATTTGTATACAGTATGTAGATTTTGGATGTTAAATTTCTTAATGATACACATCTGCTATATATTTCGGTTACCGGCTTTTTAATTGGTTTGGAATTCCTACTATTTTGGTGCAGATTTACATTTGTATCAGTGGTTCGAGTCTTTAGATGATATTACTTGGTTGGTTGCTCTTTTTTTTTTTTATTAATAATATCATTCATACATTTAGGGTATCCCCGAGCAAGCTGAAGCTCCACCTGTGTCCCGAGTGCCTGCAAGTGCACAACCTGCGAATCCTCCAGCTGCAGCTCCACAAGCTGCACAACCTGCTCCTGTTACCTCCACTGGACCTACCTCAACTGGACCTAATGCTAATCCTCTAGACCTCTTTCCCCAGGTAACTATCAACTGTTTTTTTTTTGCAGAAAAAGATAAGATTTTTTGGGCGGTATACTCAACTTTGTGTTACAGGGCCTCCCCAATGTTGGTTCTGGTGCTGCTGGTGCCGGCTCTCTAGATTTTCTACGCAACAGTCAACAAGTATTCTTTTTCTTTCCACGTGCCCTAATTTGCACTTTCAGATAGATTATTCAATTTTTCTCAATTTGCATTTCAGTTTCAAGCATTGCGAGCTATGGTGCAGGCAAATCCACAAATATTGCAGGTTTTCTTCTTCACCTTAGTAGTGTTTTATATCCTACATTCTCTTCTTCAAGAAGGATTCCCTGATTCTTGTTATTGCTGCAGCCTATGCTACAAGAGCTTGGCAAACAAAATCCTCATCTTATGCGATTGATTCGTGATCATCAAGCTGACTTCCTTCGCCTGATAAATGAACCTATGGAAGGTGGCGAAGGGTGAGGGTCATCTTTTGCGGTTCTCTGCAATTTTTTAAAATTGTTTTTCTAGATGGGAGGGGTGATATTGTTATATTTTTTACTTACCTATTTATGTCCATTGGCTTATTTTTGCTTTTAATATGCTTTAGGAACATATTGGGGCAGATGGCTGCTGGCATGCCACAAGCAGTAACTGTCACCCCCGAGGAGCGCCAAGCTATTGAACGTGTAAGTTTGACATCTTGACTATATAATGCAATAATTAATTGAAGTTATTTCTTGTCTGAAGCCTATAAGGACAACGAAAACACCAGTTTCATTTAAAACAACACACCTACCTGTTGCCTTTTCTTGATTGTCATCCCTTACATATGACATGTTGACGAGTATGTCAAGAATAGTGGTATTTGTACAATTAGCATTACACATTTGTTAACCAGGCTTTATGCATAATTAGTTTGTTCCTCAGAAACATCAGGTGTATTGTTTTAAAATTACTTCAAACCTTGCTGTTTCCGAGAGAACACTGAGGCTAATTCGACAACCACTTCCTCTAATTTGTAATCTCTGTAAATGATGATGTTTGCTTTCTGTCACAGCTTGAAGCAATGGGATTTGATCGTGCGATAGTGTTGGAGGTGTACTTCGCCTGTAACAAAAATGAGGAATTGGCTGCCAACTACCTTTTAGACCACATGCATGAGTTCGACGAACAATGATCTCCTTTCAAATAACTGCCAAATTATTTTTCGTTAACTTTTCTCTCGATGGGGCTTTGTTATACTTGATGTTTAGTGAGGTAATGCTTCGTAATGACAATCTCAAGTGGACTGTGGACAAGGGATGTTTTTACCTTCTCATTGTCGCCCTTGTTTTTATCATTCCCTCCCCGTCGAGGGTTCCTTTTCAGTATTCACATACATAGTCGTTTGCTATATTATTGGTACTTTGCATCCTTTTTACATGTGTAATTGTGCATCCTTTTTTATTCCCAAGTCTATATATGGCCAAATCTATAAGTTGTGTTTTTAAATAATTTAATTTTATTTAAATTTTAATATTTAAAAATTAAATTTCATGTTTGGATTTCATTATAAATTTAAGTTCACTATTTTTGGAATCGATATAATTTAGATTTATTAATATGCATTTTGAAGTCATAATATAGCATGCCTCATTGTGAAATTTGGTTAAGTACGACTGTAGGGTGTTACAAACAATTAAGGGTAAAATTAGTGTAAATTATTCTTAAGGTTTCGAAAAAAGCTCAATTTTAAGTTTTTACAGTTTAAAATGATTTTAAAGTCTATAATCTTGGAAGTTGAGTTGAATTTTTAGATATTAACGTGGTTTAACTTTTGTTAAATTACTTAGTGTACTACTAATTTTTTATCTTGTAATTTTTTCCAACACCTTTCAAATCCCTGATTCGTTTTACTACGTCTTGGTTGCAGTTCATCTAAAATCATCCTCTCTGTGTGTGTATTATTGGCTTATATTTCAACAAATTCTTGTCAGAGTGCTTGATAACATGGGCTGTGTAACACAGTAGGACCTCTGTTGGAAGTAGATCTTTTTTGTGGAAAAGTGGTTTTTGCATATTATCCTCCTATAGGGGGTAGCACCATGCCCACCCAGGCCCCCATGGCATGGGCATAGGCTGGGGCATGGACGTGGGCACGAGTATGGGCACTGTGCCCCATCGGTTGGATTTGTTTCTCTCTCTCTCTCTCTCTCTCTCTCTCTCTCTCTATATATATATATATATATATATATATATATATATATATATATTGTTTAGCTGCTACTCCAAGAGAATGGGGGAATAACTTATATATATATATATATATTGTTTAGCTGCTACTCCAAGAGAATGGGGGAATAACTTATCTCTCCTGCAGTGGTTTGTGCATAATTGTCAGTTTTAACCAAGTCATAAAAATTTAATACATGAATAATAGAATCTTCTCTAGGTAGTCCTTTAAAATTTGGCAAATAAAGTGCTTTCACAATCAATGAGGGGGTTATGTTCTCATCCTGTTTAATAAAGTTGGTCTCTTATTTTTCAAGTCGGTCTTTTTTTTCTTTCTCCTGTTTAGGTTCAATATCCTGCAAGAAACAACAAGTACTAGATGAAGAAGTTTTGTTAGCATCATAAATATTAAAAAAAAAAAATTCATCCTCAATTCTTAGAGTCATGGTTCCCTTTTTTACTTGAATGGTAGCATTTCCTGTTGTCAAAAATGGTCTTCCCAATATAATAGAGACATCTCTGTCTTCCTCCATATCCAGAACTACAAAGTTAACTGGAAAAATAAATTTCTCCACTTTAACCAGCACATCCTCTATTATGATATACTTTCGAATGGCATAATTTGTCCGTACAAAAAATAAACTTTCGAATGACATAATTTGTCCGAAAATATTTTTTTGGACGGCAAAATGATACATCTTTAAAAATATATTTTCGGATCCCCAATGTATGCTAGCAAAATTAGGGAGGTGTATTTAATAATTCCCTCAAAACTATTACCCGGAAGATTTTGTGTTCCTCTCTTGTGGGCAAAGTAAGCTCGTTGATTATGTGCTGAGAACTTTTCTATTTCTCAAAAGAAATGAGTGCTTTGTTTAAGAGGGAGATAAGCACAAAGAGTGAGCTTCATTTAAATTTTTTTAGAGTTTAATTTATATGCACCAACAGTACTGTAGAAAAGTTTTATACGGTCATCCAATCATATCTCACCAAGATAATGTTTGTTGAGATATTTTAGGAAATAATATAACGAAGTGGCATCATGGTGAGATATGATTGGATGACCGTGTAAAACTTTTCTATAGCGTCGGTGCATATAAATTAAACTCGTTTTTCTAAGTCATTTAAAATTTTTGTGTTTATCTCTCTTGTAATGTAAACCTCCATTTCTTTTGAGAAATCCAAAAATCTCCAACAACTAAGTAATCCTATTGTGTTTCTGAGTCTCAAACACAAACATATAGAGCACATTGTTATTGCATTTTTGAATGTATAATCTATGTATCCTTTGGATTTATTCCAGCAACCTTGAAATAAAAGAATGGTGGATATACTTCTCTACCAGCTTGGCATCAAGAAGATGTGATAAATTTAAGGAGCAATTCATGCACAAGCTGTAAGACTTTCCGAGAAATAAAGGAGAACAGAGAAAGAAGTGTGAAAAAGTATAGAAGAGAGAAAAAAGTGAGAAATAAAGTAAATTTAGTGTATTATTTGGTATAATGGGAAGAAATAAGTAATTGCAAGAAAAAAAATGTTCTCTCTCTTTCTTGGTATAGAAAGTGAAAAGAGAGAAATGTAATTATTTTTGAAAAGACAAAAATGTATTTAACTAAAAAAACCAATATACAATTATTTTACGGTCAAATAATTTAATTTATTTAAGTTAATTTAGTAAATTAAATGCATTGTTTTAATATCATTAAATTATTAATTTTAATTTAATTGAGTATTTAATATAATTTAATTAACTTAATTCGATTTATTTATTTTAGTTTTCATCATTAATATAATCTAATTAAATTATTTGATCAAATTTTGATTTTAATAAGTTAATTTAATTTTTATTAAATCAATTTTTTTTCAATTTGTTGTTTATTTAATTATTGAAATGTTCGAATTAAATCAATTGATTAATTTGATAAATTTTATTTTTATTCAAATTATTGAGATTTGAACGTGATTAATCACGATTTTTAAGTGTTCAACCACATGTAGATTTGAACACTTGAAAATTGTGGTTAATTACGTTCAAATTTGATATACCTGAGTGGCATTTAGGATAAAGATTATCGTTTGTCGTACCCTCCCGAAACCTCGTATCATTGGTCATCAATCAGCCATGAGCTAATTTCCAAATAAGAAATCGAATTCTAGCAGGCCCAACTCAATTAAACACCTTTTTGAAACAAAAGGATTAGGGTTAGGATCACTCTGATTTGGTTCACTAATAAGTTTGTATGCAGACCTGATAAAAAGTAAGCCATCGGATTCCAGTTTCCAGTATGTGAAATCAGTTGGTCAACTGTAGGGTGTTCACTTAGGAAATTTTAGAGCATATAAATTCAGGGACATGCCTTTGAACGACATTCCAGTTCCACTTTTGTTGAGAAGCATAAAAGGAAACTGGGAATTCACTTTGAGAGTGGGGGTTGTTATCAACAAGAATGTTATCAAGCCTCTCACTACCTGAAATCCACTTGTCTTTGTGAAACCTAGCGTCTTGGCCATCTTTAATCACCAATTCCATGTTAGGAATCACCTTAGTCCAGGCTCTTGTTATTGTTTTCTAGATATTTGTAAAGATACTTATAGCTTGGACCCCTAACTTATCTGTTGAGAGCATTTTGTATTCAGCTTGTTTTAGTTGTTTGGGCCTCTTTGCTTTGTTTCTGGGCCTTGTAGGTGTTTTTATAGATGGGTCTGTTTTGTTTGCTGTTAGTTGAAGTCTGTTACTCAACTTTTTGTTGTAACTTGTATATAGCTTTCCCTGAGTAATACACAGTTAAGTTTTTTCGCGATTCATTCTATTCTCTATACCCTAACAACTGGTATCAGAGCTCCACGGGGGGCCTGATACGAAACTGCATTTCTTAAGTGTGTGAAGGAGAGAAAGAACCGAATCGAACATGGCAGAAGAAAGCAAGTTCTTGCTACCAGCCATTCCCAAGTTTGATGGCTATTACGATCATTGGTCGATGCTTATGGAGAATCTTTTGCGAACTAAGGAGTACTGGAGTTTGATCGAGAATGGGGTTTTCGTTCCTCCTACGGGCGCAACTACAGAGCAATTGAAGATAGGTGAAGAAAGCAAGCTGAAGGATTTGAAGGTAAAGAATTACATGTTTCAATCCATTGATAGGAGTATCATTGAAACGATTCTCAATAAAGAAACCTCGAAGGACATTTGGGATTCTATGAAACAGAAATATCAAGGCTCGACAAAGGTAAGGCGAGCTCAATTGCAAGCTATCAGAAGAGAGTTTGAATTACTGGGGATGAAGGAAGAAGAAACTGTTGATGAGTATTTTGCAAGAACCCTCTCTATTGTGAACCGGATGAAGATCCATGGAGAAAGAATGGAACAAGTGACAATAGTTGAGAAGATTCTCAGATCTATGATTTCAAGATTCGACTATGTTGTGTGCTCCATCGAAGAGTCGAATAATGTGACTACCATGACAGTTGATGAACTACATAGTAGTTTACTAGTACACGAACAGAGGATGAAAGGCCATAAACAAGAAGAACAAGCCCTGAAGGTTACTGATGCAGGCAGAGGAAGGGGCAGAGGAAGAGGCCTGGAGGAGCAAGAGGTGGACGCGGCAGAGGAAGACAATCTTTCAACAATGATTCAATTGAATGTTACCATTGCCCTAAATTAGGGCATTTTCAATATGAATGCCCTAATTGGGAAGAAAAGGCAAACTATGTAGAATTTGAGGAGGAAGAAGAGATGTTGCTGATGGCTGTTACAGAACAGGAAGGAACTCAGATGAAGAAGGTATGGTTCTTGGACTCAGGGTGCAGTAATCATATGTGTGGGTCGAGGGACTGGTTCTTTGATCTTGATGAGAATTTTAGAACATCAGCAAAGCTTGGTGATGATTCCAAAATGAATGTAATAGGAAAAGGGAATGTGAAGTTGCAAATTGAAGGAAAAAATCAGGTTATAACTGGGGTTTATTTTATACCTGAATTGAAGAACAACCTTCTGAGCATTGGTCTGTTGCAAGAAAAGGATCTAACCATAATCTTTCAACAGAACATGTGCAAAGTTTATCACCCCAAGAAAGGATTGATCATACAGTCCCAAATGTCATCCAATAGGATGTTCTCGGTTATGGTCAATATCATTCTTCCTTTGTGCTTTAAGGTAACTAGTGAAGATGCTACACATTTGTGGCATTGTAGATATGGGCACCTTAGTCATAAAGGGTTGAAGATCTTGACTCAAAAAGGAATGGTGAAGGGGCTGCCAAGGTTGGAGGAGTCCTCAAGAGTTTGTGGTGACTGCATGGTTGGAAAACAACATAGGGAACTATTTCCTAAAGGCACAACTTGGAAAGCATCTGAGAGGCTTCAGTTGATTCATGCGGATATATGTGGACCAATCAAGCCGGAATCTAATAGCAGGAAAAGGTATTTCATAACCTTTATAGATGATTTTACTAGAAAAACTTGGATGTATTTTTTGATTGAAAAATTTGCTGCTTTAGAAGTGTTTAAAATCTTTAAAACTGTTGTTGAAAGAGAATCTGGGTGTGTTGTGTGTGCTTTGCGGACTGACAGAGGAGGTGAGTTCACCTCTATGGAGTTTGATAAATTATGCAGGACCAATGGTGTGAAAAGGCAGCTGACAGCAGCTTACACCCCTCAACAAAATGGGGTGGCTGAGAGGAAGAATAGAACCATCTTAAATATGGTTAGAAGAATGTTGTCCAACAAAAATGTGCCAAAAGATTTCTGGCCAGAAGCTGTAAAATGGTCGGTCTATATGCAAAATAGAAGTCCAACAATTGTTGTGAAGGACATTACCCCTGAGGAAGCTTAGCGGAGTTAAAACATCTGTTCATTTCATCAAAGTGTTTGGGTGCATTGCCTATGCACATGTCCCTGATTCACAGAGAAAGAAATTGGACAACAAGAGCATTAAATGTGTACTCCTTGGTGTTAGTGAAGAATCAAAGGCCTATAGGCTTTATGGTCCTTTGAACAAGAAAGTAATAATCAGCAGGGATGTAATCTTTTCTGAATCTGAAGAATGGAACTGGAAAGCAGTAAAGAAAGATGAAAAAGGAGATTTGCTTGACTTGGGGGACAAAGAAGTCAGTGAGGAAGGAGCTGAACAAGCCCAAACTGAAGCATAAAATCAAAATACTGCAAGAGTGTTAAGTGATCAGCCCAGCAACAACGTTTCTGCAACAGAACCTAGTAATAGCAGTGCTTCTGCTAGTGTTTCTGCAGCAGAACCCGAAAGTGAAGATCAAGGGAGGATCAAAAGAAAACCGGCTTGGTTGGAGGATTATGTGGTAGATGATGATGAGGGGGTGGAATATGAGCTTCTCAATTTAGCTCTCCTTTCACAACCTGAAGATCCTGTGAATTTTGATGAGGCAGTGTCAAGTGAGAAATGGAGGAAGGCCATGGATTTGGAGATTCAAGCAATTGAGAGAAATGCAACTTGGGAATTAACAAATCTTCCTAAGGGAGCAAAGAGGATTGGAGTCAAATGGGTCTACAAAACTAAGCTTGATGAAAAGGGTGAAGGGGTGAAGCATAAAGCTAGATTGGTGGCAAAAGGGTACTCTCAACGACATGGCATTGATTATAAGAAAGTATTTGCACCTGTGGTCAGATGGGATACCATCAGAACTGTTATTGCTTTTGCTGCACTTAAAGGTTGGTGTGTTTACCAACTTGATGTGAAGAGTGCTTTTTTGCATGGGAGTTAAGTGAAACGGTTTTTGTTGATCAACTAGAAGGTTATGTGCAGAAGGGGCAGGAGAACAAAGTCTACAAACTGAAAAAGGCCCTATATGGGCTGAATCAAGCCCCACGGGCTTGGTATAAGAAAATAGACTCATACTTTAAGAGAGAGAGGTTGAGAAATGTCCATGGGAACATACTCTTTTCATCAAAAGGAGTAGTAATTACAAAATTTTAATTGTTAGCCTCTATGTAGATGATTTGATCTACACTGGAAGTAGTGATGAAATGTGTGTTGAATTCAAGGAATCAATGAAAAAGGAGTTTGATATGACGGATTTAGGGAAGATGAGTCATTTTCTAGGAGTTGAAGTTGTTCAAAATTCTGCAGGAATTTTTATTAATCAAACCAGATATGCTAAAGATGTGTTGGATAGATTTGGGATGAGTGATAGTAATCCAGTTCAGAATCCAATAGTTCCTGGTTGTAGACTGTTAAAGGAATGAAGTGGAGAGGAGGTGGATGTAACAAACTTCAAGCAAATTGTTGGAAGTTTGATGTACCTAACAGCTACAAGACCCGATTTGATGTTTTCTGTTTGTTTAATCAGTAGGTACATGGACAAGCCAAGCATGGTGCATCTCCAGGCTGCAAAGAAAATTCTGAGATACATTCAAGGGACTCTCGAGCTTGGCATTTATTACAGCAATTGTGGGAAGGGAGATTTGTTAGCCTACACGGATAGCGATTATGCCGATGACGTTGATGATAGGAATAGTACATCCGGTTATGTGTTTCTACTTGGAACAAGTGCAATTTCGTGGTCCTCTAAGAAGCAGCCTGTGGTAACTCTCTCTATCATAGAAGCTGAGTTTGTTGCTGCTGCTGCCTGTGCCTGTCAGGCAGTATGGCTTAAAAGAATTCTCAAGAGAATTGGCCATTCAAAGGGGAAGTGTACTATTGTGTTATGTGACAACAATTCCACTATTAAGTTGTCTAAAAATCCTGTTCTACATGGGCGAAACAAGCACATAGATGTAAGATCCCACTTCCTTCGAGATCTTGTAAGAGATGGAGTGGTAGAACTTGTTCATTGCAGTTCACAGGAGCAATTAGCTGACATAATGACAAAGCCATTGAAGATTGAAGTTTTCCAGAAAATGCGCAGCAGACTTGGTTTGGGCAAAATGCAAGATTAAACTGGTTGCAATACTACAATCAGTTTAAGGGAGGATTTTGTTGAGAGCATTTTGTATTTAGCTTGTTTTAGTTGTTTGGGCCTTTGTTTTTGGGCCTCTTTACTTTGTTTCTGGGCCTTGTAGGTGTTGTTATAGATGGGCATGTGTTGTTTGCTGTTAGTTGAAGCCTGTTACTCAACTTTCTGTTATAACTTGTATATAGCTTTCCCTGAGTAATACACAGTTGAGTTTTTTCGCGATTCATTCTATTCTCTATACCCTAACATTATCTCTATCAAGAAGAAGTTGCCAAGTAGGTTTGAGTAAGTAAGCCTCATTCAAAAGTCTCATACTTCAAACCTAGACCCGCGCAACTTCTTTAGGTTGGCATAGTTTTTCCCAAGACACCAAATGACATCTTTTAACTTCATTTTAGTTACCCCAAATGAAATTTATGCAAATCCTCTCAGCTTTATCTCAAACAGATTAAGGGATGGCAATGATTTGCATAATGTAGCCATGGATACTAGACAAACAATATTGTGCTAAAGTATCCCTACCTGTAAATGATAGGGAATTGACATTGCACATAGCTAGCTTTTCCCACATTTTATCCAAGAGAAAAGTGAAAGAATTCTTTGAAATTCTTTAGTGAAGCATAGGAGCTCCTAGATACTAACCCAAATAGCTTTGCACATGAAGGACAATATTATCAACATAACTATTGGAGTTATAACTAGTGATCAATTCTCACAATTATTGAAACATACAAAATTATAAAAGTTGCATACATCTTGTTTTACTGTTCTACACACAAAATGTGTATTCCACGTCACCTCCAAACCAAGTAATTGCCATTTACATTTTCTGTAATTGCTATTGCTGATGTATGAAAGAGAGAGAGAATTTTTGGATTATTTTTTTGTCCTAATTATAAGAAAAATGGACTTATTTCAAAATGTATTAATTGCTATTTATTTAAACAAAAAGACTATTTTTTATGAAATAACTTAATCTTGAGATATTTTAAGAATGAAAAATGCTAATAAATATCATTCACACACTTAATAATTCTAAAATAAAATATTAAATAATAAATTTTTGATGTGTTACATATTTTATTTTTATTAGATTTTTTATTAGCAAGACACTTAACAATTAAATTAAATGTGTTTTACGTTTTTTTGTTTATACATAAAAGGAGTAAAGACACTAATTAATCCTTTACGATAAACACAGAGACCTATGAATCATACATTATAAAAAAAGGGTTTCAAGAGGCATACTATGAATTGGGATTATTGGCTGACGATAGAGAATTCATAGATGCAATTGTAGAGGCAAGTGAGCTTGCCACTGGACATCAGTTGAGAAGGTTATTTGTTACTTTATTAGTAATGAATTTGATGTCAAGATTCTTTGTTGTATGGACCAACACATGGAACCTTCTTAGTTAGGGAATTCTTTATGAGAAAAGGAAATCGTTAAATATTCCAGGTATTGTGGATATGACACCTTTGGATAGCTGTGACGACTCTGACTTCCAAGGGGAAGATTACTTTAACACCTGGACACTTAAGCTGTCAAATTCTAATTGTTCTGGAAAGCACCATGTGGTGCGTATATAAAATAGTTGTTTATAGTTGTTATTCACATCAGGAAACTGTCATATACGATGTTATTTTTTTATAGTCGTTATTTTATTTTTATGTTATTGTTAACGATATGTAATACCACATTTATAACTTTTGCCATTTTATGGGTTGTAGTTGATTCCAGCTGAAATTGTCCGTCAGTATATGGAGGTCGACTAGGAAGTTGTCTATGTCATAGATCAAGATGATTCATTCGAATGTTTTTTGCTCAAGAATATGGAAGGCAATTCAGAGTGCTATATGGGTAGTGGCTTGTATCATTTTTGTAGGAAACACAAGTTAGTTGAAGGGGATATGATCAACTTTATGTTTGAATCTCATTTCATTCTCCTTTATGTCAACATTGTGAGGTGTTAGTCGGGGTGTTTGTTGCGATGACAAAGTTAGTTCAGATATCAGAACTATTATGCTGTAAAATATATATATATATATATATTTAAAGACCAACTATCATTTTAGCGACTATTTAGATTGCATGGGTCTTGGTTTATGTCCCCCCATGTTTTTGTTTCTTTATTTCCCATTGAACTTAATGCAATTTTGAATCGACATTCCTTTATGTCCCCCCACGTCTATGTGCTTTATTTTCAAAAAGGTTGGAATTACATGAACATCCTTCATTTTTTTGAAAAGCAAACTGAATTATCATTAATCATGGAAAAGCAAATCAGTCTGACAGGCTTGTACAAGACAATTAGGAAAATCATCAACCTAAAGCCTATTTGGGCTTCCCAGAGCAAAATGGGCTAGGCAATGTGCAGCCAGCTTATTGGCACTTCTATTAACAAAACGGAACTGGACCTGCCTAACTTGACCTACAAGCGAATGGCACAAACTAGTGATAGAGCCCACATAAGAATTAGGGGATGATCCGTTTACAAGCAAGTCCACAATCTCTTTAGCATCAGATTCAAGAATAATGATGTTGAACCCTAGATCGATCGCCACCTTCAATCTGAGCCATATGGCCTTGGCTTCCGCCACGGCGCTGTCATCATACCCCGACACTGTTCACGTCGCAGCCGCAACCATACCACCGAGATGATCCCAAAGCACCACTCCACAGCCCCATGGACCATCCCTCGCGAGGGCAGCATCAACATTTATCTTCATCATGTTCGACGGTGGCGAAATCCATCTCTCCGAACTTGAAGCAATCCTTTTAGACGTCACACCGAGAGCATTAGAGCGATGATACTCCTCCAGAATGGCGCTAGCTTTCTGAGCAGAGAATAACATAGGTATATCCTTACCTTCAGAGCAGCTAACATTTCCGGCCCACCAAATACTGTAGATGATTGATGCTACTTGTTTTGTATGCTCTGTCTTTTGAAATAAAGTCTTCAAGCCACTGGGTAAAAGTAGTTTGAGGATTCGAATAGAAAGTGACACCCAAATTAGAAGCAAACCAAATTTGAGTAGCTTTAATGCAATCCCTAAATGTATGCTCCACTGTTTCCACCTCGTTGTTACATCTAGGGCAAAAAAAAGGGCAGCTAGCCCCTTTATCCCTGAGATTCATCCTCACAGGGACTGGTTTTTTCAAAATTTTCCAAAGGAGCACTGCCTGTTTAGGGGGAATCTTCAGCTTCCAGAGTTTAGTCCAAACCTCATTAGAAACTTGACTAGGCCCAGGTTTGTCTTGACTTTCCCACTCGTTGATCTTGTGGTATCCAGATCGAAGAGAATAGGTTCCAGATTTGGTCCCACCCCACATGAAGGAGTCCACCTGATTGAGATCAACCAAAGGAATTTGCAATATTTGGTCTGCCTCGAAATATAAGAAAAGGGTATTGATCAAAGGCCTATTCCAAGAATGAGAATCCACATCAATGAGTTGGTTCACAAATAGGATGTCACTGCTGGCTGGTTTAGCACTCCACACCTTATGGCCATATTGTTTAGGCAGCCAGTTGTCCTCCCAAATCCGGATAGAGTTTCCATTTCCAATCCTCCACAAACCGCCTTTCTTAAGGACCCAAGAGGCAGGGAAACTCATACTACCAATGAACGTCCTTCATGGTAATAAATAAATTAATATTGTATCTATAGATCCTTCACATGAACATGTACACATCTCTGTGCTTTAATTTATATTATTTCTTCTTCTTCTTCTTCTTCTTCTTCTTCTTCTTATTATTATTATTATTATTATTATTATTATTATTATTAGGTGTTTGATTATTATTTTATTTTTTTATTAAATAGCTTAAGACAATTTCCAAACTGCTTTTAATTATTAAATTTAATATATTAATATACATTTCAATATATATAAGTAGTCAATTTTTCATATTTTCAATTTTTTACTTATTATTTTCCATTTGTAATTTATATTATATATTAAATTTTATATAATTTTTTTCTATAGCATAAATACATTTATGCCTTCTATTGTGTTTGTTGTTAAAAAAATAAATAAATTAATAACTCATTAAACACATAATATACATAAATATTCTTATTTACAAACCAAATGTTTCACGTGTGTTGCAGGTGTAAAAACACTAGTTATAAGAAAAATGGACTTCTTTCAAAATGTATTATTGCTATAATATCATTGATACTCCTATTTTAATGACACATGTATAATTTACTCGAAGTTCACATTTTTTCTTATGCACCAAATTATTAGAAATATATTTAGAATGAGAGTTCAATTTTATAACATTAAATAAGTTTTCTTGATCTTGGTGACTTTTATAATTTTTTCTTATATTAAAGACCAGAGATAATAAAAAACAGCACTAACATATATAAGTAACTACACTTAAGTTTTATCCTATATTTTTTCCGTCAAAGTTATGAAATAACACGGATATAATTAATGGACCGACGTGATTAGGTTAGGCCCAATCAGAAAACAGGGATGTGAATTTGCTACAGTCAAACCAAACCACGTAGTCACTGCAGTTAAAGGAAAATGAATCGTTAGATTCATCCCAAGCTTTATATCATACCACGTCATCTCTTTCATAAATGAATCAGTCCGCGTCTTGCTCCATGTTACCCTTCAGCGAATTCATATATTTGAAATCAATTTTATATTTTAATATACATGACTAAATAGTAGCCGTCTGTTTTCAAAAAGTACAAAAATATTAATTATATATTTTAACGTATATTTAATTGTATGATCGATTAAATATTGTCTAAATTTTATTTAAACAAAAAGACTATTTTTTATGAAATAACTTAATCTTGAGATATTTTAAGAATGAAAAATGCTAATAAATATAATTCATACACTTAATAATTCTAAAATAAAATATTAAATAATAACTTTTTGATGTGTTACATATTTTATTTTTATTAGATTTTTTATTAGCAAGACACTTAACAATTAAATTAAATGTGTTTTACGTTTTTTTGTTTATACATAAAAGGAGTAAAGACACTAATTAGTCTTTTATAATAAACACAAAAACGTATTTGGTCCTTGAGAAATAAAAAAATATATAATTTAATCCTTAAAATATCTCAAATATCAGTCAAATTAGTCTCTGATATGAACTAAAATATCTCTAAAAATATTCTAAAAATGACTAATTTGATCAAAATTTGAGATTTTTGATGAACAAATTGGTATTTTTTATTTCTTAGAGACTAAATAGGTCTTTATGTTTTTGTCAGAAACCAATTTGAGACACATAAATTTATTTATTAAATAAAAGTAAAATATAACATATTAAAAATAAGAAATGTCATAAATTTTAATAAAATTACGTGTTATAACTCTATTTTTTCATATTATTTTTAAACAAAATTCGTTAATATATTATATATTAAAAACTATTATTAGTATAATATTATGTTAAAAATAATATCATCCTCTTTTTTTTTTTTTTTTTACAAAAGTAATATCACCGTTGTTATACTTATATATTCAGGTTAAAATTAAATTTGAATCATACATTATAAAAAAAAAGGTTTAAATTAAATTATGTTGAGATGAGATATATGACTTTGAAACGAAGACGAAAAACGAAGACGAAGGGTAATCGACATATGACTTTGAAACGATGACGAAGGGTAATCGACTAATCGTGCAGTGACGCGGTTGATTCATTGAGGTAGAGTAGAGATGACGTGGTATTGAAATAAAGCCTGAGATGAATCCAACGGTTCATTTTCCTTTAACTGCAGTGACCGCGTGGTTGGTCGACTGCATCAAATTTGGTACACGTAACGTAAAGGCGCGAACGTTGAACCGCAAACCCCACCCCACGACGTTTTGGTTTTCTCTCTCTTTCTCTGCCTTTCATAGTTTCATGGAAATGAAATGTTATTTGTTTGGTTTTGTTTTGCACCGCTTTGAGTTTTCAACCTCAGACACACCGCATTCATAGGGAACCTTCCTTCCTCTCCTATACATACAAAACCTCCCCCCTTTTCATCAACCCTTCCCCTCCCTCAAACCCATTCCATTCCCCAAAGACTCCTCCGTCATCCTTTTTTGACGTTTCAACGATCCCCAGTTTTTTGTCTTCTCTCTCTTTCTTTCTTTCTTTCTTTTTTTTTTAAAAAAAAATAGCCCTATTTGTTTTGGTTGTTTTTAAATCGAATGGAATTAAATGTTGTGGTGGTGATTTTAAACGATGGTCAGTGGTGAATCCGTTATGGAACAACCGGATTCAGCGGTTGCGTCGCCTCTTTCGGCCGTAGCAGAAGCCTTTGAGGAGCTCGCCAAAAAGCTTAAGCAAAGTAAGAAGAACGGTTCCGAGGAACACATTCGGCTGGACACGTTCTGTGAGGCCGCTTCTCTTGTCTCTATTCTCTTCCGTTGTCTTGGCCTTGCTTTCAAATTTGCCGAATTGGAATACGTTGCAAAGGTCTCTCTCTCTCTCTCTTTTTCTTTTATTTTGTAAATAAGGAATTTTATTTTGCTTATTCAAACATCAATGGTTGTTGAACAATTGCAAAATGATGTGAGAAATGTACTTTCACATGGAATTCATGCCACCTTATGTACAATGCTTTAGGTGTTATGCTGTTAAAGAAGATTCTATCTCTCTGTATACGCTGCTTTAACCTTTGATTTAGATTTAATTAGTATATAATGCAACAATAGCATGGTTTTATCTTATGACACATTTCTGGTTTATTCAATTACTTTTTTCTCCACCATTTCTGGTCCATTTAGTATTCAGGGCATCATGTTTGGTTTCCTTCCAAAATACTTGAATTGATTTTATAAAATTGACGATTTTGTTTAAAATATAAAGTGATTTATGTTTGAATGTATTTCACGAAAAGAAAAAAAAAAGACTTTTAGCGATTTATGTTACTTAGATAGTTTGGAACAAAATTACTTGGTTTTAACATGTGTGTATATGTACATGTCACTTTTGCCGGTAAAATATAGACAATGGCCAAGGATATATGTGTATATATACCTGGCACTTTTGAAATAAATTTGAGAATTGATTTGATGTCGCAGTAAAAGCTAATAAGCTTAGCTTTTGAGCAAAATTTATTTTGAGACTGGAATCAATTTATATTTGTGAAGCCAAACATAACCAGTTTGTGGTCAAACATGGTTTGACCAATTTAGACGTGTGTTCAGGAGGTCTGGTTGTGGAACCAAACAGGGACTCTATCTATCTGTATACGCTGCTTTAACTGTTGATTTAACGAGTCCGATGCATCAATAGCACTTTTCTTTTACTTGTAATCCACTATAATTAGGCTTTTGGCTCCTGTGTGACCCAGAGTATCCCGACAAGTCGGCTTTTGGATTTATGGCTATAGGACTAATACTCCGTCGGCTGGCTGGTTGTTTTATTATTGCTTTTCTGGTTTATTCAATTACTTTTTTCTCCACTCATTTCTGGTCTAGTTAGTATTCAGGGCATCACGTTTGCTTTGCTTCCAAAATATTTTAACTTGCTTCGTCATGTTTTCTAGGCTTTTTTTTCTAATGATGTGAATATATGATGATTGATACGGTGCAGCTACATGGACTACTGGAAGCATCAAAGACATGTCAGACTCTAAAGGATATAATTGACCTTGATGTCGCCAATAAAACAGTGAAAACATCAGGAAGTTTTTCGCGTAATCTGCGTAGAGTTCGGCAGGGTCTTGATCTCGTTAGAGCTATATTCGAACAACTTCTGTCAACTGAGTATGGAATCCTCTTTTACATACATATGCATCTTGTCTTGTCTTTTGAGAAACCCTTTTTTTTACAAAATGAAAACTCAAATTAGATGTTGAAAAATACTGTTATTTACTTGAATATCAGATATAGTTACTTTAAATGCTTGAGATAGTAGTGACATGATCCGATTTATTATTTGACAGTGATAGTTCTCTGAAAGAAGTGGCGTCAACAGCTTATGGACAGGTTTGTGCACCGTATCACACATGGGCGGTAAGAACGGCTGTGTATGCTGGCATGTATACACTTCCAACTAGAGACCAACTTATGATGAAGCTCAATGAAACAGGTAACTTGTCAGTGGATGACTTATTTAATATTTAATCATACATATAGTGTGTTCATATAGAGATAAATTGAAAAACTGATTCCATGTATTGGCTGTTATTAGTTATCACTTATTATTGTCTCTTATTCAATTTGACATTGTAATGTAAGAAGCACCCTTAATCCTAACATGTGAGGCCACCAAGAAGACTCTTAATTTAACATTAAGATGTCATCATTTGAATTTTTAATTTAACCCCATACGTTAGTTTTAGTTCTATACTTTAATTCATTTTATTGGGAAAAACCCAAGTCCCACGTAGACTAGAGATAAGGTCTCAAAAGAGTTTATAAGTAAATGGTAATCCTCACCTTACAAGCCGATTTTGTGATTCCGCTGCCGGTGGCGGCTAGCCACCAGCGGACACCTAGCCGCCACCGGAAAAGGTTTTCCAGTAAGTATTCATATTTTTCTAGCATGCTTCTGCATTCAGTTTTCTTCTTCTTGCTTCTATTTTGGAGCAACCTTCCATCTGCCTCACAAAACCGGCTTGTAAGGTGAGGGTTACCATTTACTTATAAACTCTTTTGAGGCCTTATCTTTAGTTTATGTGGGACTTAGGTTTTTCCCAATACATTTTTTAAGTTTTTTTGGTTTGATTATTTTATCTTTATTGTGGTGTGAAAAAAAATAGTATTTTTTTGGGTACAAGAAACAAATGATTTTAGTCTTTAGTAAGGTTGACCAAATTATATTACCCTTTAGATATTATTTTCTTGTTCCAGTCAATCATCTTATCGAGACCTGAACTTTATCATAAATGTTGCAGAACAATCAGCTGAGAAGAAGATGAAAAGGTACATTAATGCCGCACTTCCAGTTATAGAATACATTGATAAACTGTACCTTTCTCGAAATATCGTGTTGGACTGGTGAATTTATATAAAGAAAAGGAGAAAGTGTAAAAAGAAGAGGAAATTGAGTGCCCTGTCTGTTTGTTAGAAGGCAGTGCTGTGGCTCCATTGGTATAGCAGCAACCTCTGTACACATGCTTCATTTTTTGTGTTAATTTATAAGATGTAATTATGTTAGTTTCTCAGCTGCTGTTGGCCCTTTAGGGAAATACACAAAACAACCAAATTAGGATTTTAGTAAAATGGTAACAAAAGGCAATTGAAATTTTCAGTTGTATTGGTGTATTCATTGATTTGTATTTCTGTATATACTCATTTATTTGAAGGACAAAAACAGTGATATTTAAATCCCATGAAAGAACAAATAATGAAATGTGGATGCATGGTTATTCAGTGCATTATTACCGGAATACCAACTTGGTTTCTCACCACTAAAATGACAGCCGAAGGCATGTTTTAGTGATTAAGGTTGAAGTAACATATCTTTTTGTATTTCTGTATACCCATCAATGGAGGTATTATTTCAAGTTATCTAAAATGCGTTAGCAAGAATAACTTTCCAGGGATGTTGGAATGCAATTCCAATGTAATTTAAAAAATATATATATTGTTTGGTAAAATTTGAAAGTGTGAATCATTTTTGAAATTTCCATGAAAGGTATTTTACAAAGTCCGTGACAATTACTTTGGTAATGGATTCCATGAAAGGAGAAAGGGCAAAAAAAAGGGGGGGGGGGAGCAAACTAGAAAATGCCTTACTAAACACAGCTCGACTAGATAAAGAATAGAAATTTTTTATTAAAAAATACGACATTTGATGTAATAATAATTTCGAAAGATATTTGTTTAATAACTTATTTTAATTATTTAACTAATACCCTAAAATTGGTTAACATTTGCCAATAAAAAAAATAAAGAGAATTACCAACGACACACTTTATCAACTCTTTCCAAACTTTATACGTAAAATTCACGTAGATTCTACTATTATTTTTTTTTTGAATAAAACAAAATTTAGGTGAGTTGAATTTCAGTAACAGATTTTATCAGGATTCGATTATGATAAGCAATGGAGTAGAAATTCTTTCTCAAAAGAAATAAAAAGCTTCATTAATATAATTGCTGCTTCTACTGTGCATAACATATATGGGTTATGCACAATACAAGAGAATATATATACAATTTCTAAATTAATTAAAAATGTTTATGACCCGTTTGATGGTCAGGAGGATATGATAGAAATGGATAGGATAAGAGAGTTGAATAAGAAAATTATAGGATATCGATATGATAAACTTTTATCCTATCATGTGTTTAATGTGCACCTGATAAAAAACTAGATAATATTATGTTATCATATCATGTGTTTGAAATGAACCAAATAATAGTATGATATAATATAAATTATATAAAATGACAAAATTACACCTCACATGATTTTAAACTTAGTTATTAACTAAAATTTATTTTATAATTATACTTTTAGTTTTTAGTTTTTATCTTAAATATTTTTTATTATTATTTTCTAAAATTTAAATTTATTTTTTATTTTATAATTTATAATATTAATTTTTTGTTTTTCGTTTTCAATATTTTTATGCTTTATTAATATATTTTAAATTAAGAGTAAATTAGAAAGAAAAAAAATTATCCTATCATATCCTATTGGTTTCTAACTCAGCCCTCACCTCAGGATAAGATTTACACTAAAGAGACAGGCTAGGATAGAGTGATAAGATTGACTTATCCAATCCTATTGACTCATTAAACACTAAAATAAGATAAAATATGATAGTTTATCTTATCTTATCTCTATTATCCTGGCCATCAAACGCGTTCTAAAGTTTTTTAGACTTACAAAAATTAACCCATAAATTTTCAACCTCTGATATTATCTCCATCTAATTGATTCTTGCAGATCAAAAAAGTATCCCCCGCCTTCCTCCTCTTGTTGCCGCCTGCACCCTTTCAGGTTCAGTGGCGGTGCTGATCAACTGTCCCACCACCCACGCCACCTCCATTTCCACTGTTGTGTCACCGTATGAATCCCACCACGAAACCACCACCCCCTTCAACGAAGGGCACAGTCAGAGAATTCTCATCCATAAAAAACTCTTGCGGCGCCATAAAGAGGAGAGGGGGAGAAATCGGGGAGAGGGGAGGAGGGAAAGGAATCTCGAAGAGCTGTTGGGGCGGCGTTGGCATGTAGGAGTTGAGTTGTTTGGGGCGGTGGGCAATTAAAACTCGCCGTGGGCGAAGTCGGCGAAGACGTTCTTGAGGGATGTGGTGTAGGCGGACTGAGCGGTGACGAATGCGTTGTGGGTCGAGACAACCTCCTTCATGAAACTCTTCTGCTCCTTGCACTGCGCAACCACTTCTTCATTCTCGATCTTCGATTGGTTGCAAGGCCATCTTCTCAATTCTATCTTCTTCACTGCCTTGCTCGGAGCCTCAGATTTCTTCGCACAGCAGTTGGTTAGGGTGCGATGGGATTTTGAAAACAAGACAAAATTGTGAAAGTTAAAAAGTTTTACCATTTCATGTTAATACTTGGATCTGACGCTTTGGTTGATGGGTGTAATGTTAATACATTGATGGATTCAACTGCAAGCTTTTTTCAAAGCGCTTTCATTCATACCCAGTATAATTTTCCCAATGCATACACATGGCTTGTGATTTTGGCCATCTGCAAGAGGTTTTAAGTTTCCTGTTTGGCTGTTGAAAAAGTGCAGAAAAAAGTTAGTGGCCTTAGTTCGATCTGCGTCGAAGGGTGAAAATTTATTGGTTAGTTTTTATAATTTTAGAAAACTTGAAGGGTTTTTAATTAATTTAGAAACTGTTCATATCCTCTCTTGTATTGTACATAACCCATCTCACTTATGTACGATAGACAAAGCCATATATTATAAAGTACTGAAACGAGTCCTTGAGAATGTATTAGCTTTCGGTTCTAAAAAATGAACGTCGATACTATCTTCAGAATCCAACATCAATGAGGGGAAAAAAAAATACTACATTTTTATTGCAAAAGCATAAGCTTAAAATTACCGTTTACAACACCCCTCAATAAAAAAAATAAAAAATTTCAAAGCTGTTTCTTCCTGTAAAATCTAGTCAACGGCACTCATGATAACTGCTCATAAAAAAAATAAAAAAAAAGTACTCATGATAACTTCTAAAAATCATAACAAAAGGTAAGTGCACAAAAAAAGCACAAAATGTCAAGGAATTAAGCCAAGCAGCTTCTGAAGAAACACTATCGACTCATGATCCGCTGGTGGAGCATATGTCAAAGTGCAGAATGACTACAATGTTAGGCTTTCTGGATTTTCAATGATTTTTGAGAATGTCTGAAGGAAGGCAGCCAAGTCAGCCCCATAAATTATTCGGTGATCAGCTGTTACATTCACCTGAAAAAGGAAAGTTCAGACCCAATTAACTTGATCCCAGGAGATTTTAAAAAAATAAATAAAATAAAGATACATATCTGAAGCGGTATTTGTCATGGTGCTTCTTATGACAAAGCCAAAAACATACAGTAATCAAGTGTCATATCCATCTCTCATGATATATGATGCGTGCCAGAAGAAGACTTTTTTATATCCTTTTATCCAACAAAGTGATGCATGTCGGGTCGTTAATGTATAAAATTTTAATATGGTAGTGCAACTGGGCGTTTGAATGGGATGCAAAGGAATCACTGTTTCTTCCGGATTTTCAATTGTGAATATAAACACAATTGTTGAATGCTTAGAAACACTCGCAAATCTTAAGACCAAAAAAAAAAAAAAAACAAAGGATGTCCAAGATGGTCTATATATTTCAAGATATATACATCCCACACAAACAATGATAATTGTGTGGTTTTTATTACATACTGCCTGGAATATGAAACACAATTTTCTTACATTCAGATGATGGATGTTATACATTTGTATTAACTGGGAGATTTAATAATTAAAAATGTGACCCACAGGTAGGAGTAGGATTAAACTCAACAAAATTTTAAGAAAATTATTTGTGAGAGGATGGCAAGTATGGCAGAGAAAATGGAGAAAACATACAAGGTGTAGCAATATGGATCTATCTAGGACAAGATGAGGAATGTCCTTTAAGAAAAGACTTGCCATTTGACTTTTATCAAAACAAATGACAACTTGAAGCAAACATTTTTCACTAAGTGGAGCTGGCTATATAGATCAATTGACCGCATCAAGTCATGTTATTTATTAGGTGTAAATTTAGACCATTTACCTCTACATTTCTCTTAATGGTTTGACCTATTTCCTTAGTCTCCCACTACCTCTAACTATTAGACCATCTTCCATGTGATCTACTCTCCTTATGGTGTTTCTATATAGGTCTTCTCTATATATACCCAAACCACTTGAGACAAGATTCTACCATCTTTTTTAAAACGGGGGCTATCTCAATGTTCTATCCAATGATTTATTTCTAATTTTATCTTAACTTTTGTAATCACTATCCATTATAACAATCTAATTTCAGTAATCCTAAGTTTACTTTCTTGTCAGGTTTTTACTGCCTAACATTTCCATTCGACATTTCATGTTTCATAGTTGTGACATCGTGATAAAAAAATTCTTTAAAATTGAGTGGTATTTTTCTATTGCATATTGCATCCAAAGCATTCCTCCATTTCATCCACCCCACTTAAATCTTACGGTTGACATCTCATTCTAACTTAGTGTCACTTTGTGATTTCTCCAATTTCACCTTTAAGTCAGAATTTGTTTGTCTCCGGTGAAACTTGTATTTCATATGCTCCACTTTACTTCTACTTAGGTAGAAACTATGTGTTTCCGAGACTTGTTGGCATATCTCTAACTTTTCAGTTATCTCTTTGATACGAAGTGGATATGTTAGAACCCGTGAATCGCAGAATCAAGCAGAACACAGAATTAAGCAAACAACAAAGGTAAGTGACTGTATTATTTACTGAGAATGATTGAGCTCAAGAGCTCTACAATGGAAGGTGGAAGATAACCAGAGCCTATGGCTCCTACCAGAGAGAGAAATCTCTCCTAACAACCAAAATGGCAATTCCCGAATCCCTCACTCACACCCTCCTACCCCTCTCTTAATACTCCTCTCATAATGTAATTATGAGTCTCTCTCCCGCCACGCCATGTAACCAACTTCCTTTCCCACACCGCACCTCTCTTCCTTCTTTCTAGAATATTCCCTTCAATCCAACCCACATCACTCTTTCTCTCAAAGATAAGGACCACATGTCCTATCACTACTCCCCTGGGAACAACAAATGTTTTGTCCCCAAGGTCGTGGTAAGGACATTGACTCTGAATTCCACTTCATCTTCTCCACCAGATCCTTCTTGGTTTCGCTTCTTCCACTTAACCAACCACCGCTAATAGTGTTCCCCTTCTCATGAGCTTCGGTGGTAGCCAACAAATCTTCATGTCCATCACCCATTCACCGCTATCGCAGCTGCCCTTTGTAACTCAATCATGTTATCCCGCCATTGAAATTCATTTTCATTTCTTTCCAATTCATTGTCACCTTCCCAATTGTTCTCACCATGCCACGCCCGTAACTATGTCAAGATCTCCTAGCTCCAACACGAGCATCAATCGTAGAGAGAAGTCTCCCAAAGACACTTGCAAATTCGAACATTGCCCCATCAGGACACTTGATGGCCATTCCCCCTGCACTCACCATGGCTCGCCTCCTGAGCACCGTTAAACCTGAGTCGCCGCCACCGGCGGCAGATGAAGTCGCGGCTCGCGCCGCTGTCAATCATCACCGAGACTGGTGCTCCCATCAATTTTCCTTCCACTTCAAGCTGGTTGTCCCCTGCTCCCTGCTCCACACCCAAAGAGACTCATAGACTTGAATTCCGTGAGACTCATCGCCGCCCTCACTTCCATCGCTATCACCTCCCCTTCGCTATTCATCGCCTCTCATCGCCACCGAGATTATCACCGCAGCTGCCGTTCGGCCGATGCAAGTGCGGATGGAAGCGTTTCCCGCAACGAAACATAATCCACGCAGCCTTTAGGTCCATCAATTCAATACCTGGCAAAGGCTCGATGCCTCGATACCGCTATCGCTGCTCGCTTTCTCAGATCTTCTCCGCTTGTTTTCGCGAATTGTGGTTAGAAATGGCGCTGATTGGGTCTGGTTCCACCGCTAACTGGGCCAAAATTCCCTTTATTTGGGCCTGTGTTAGAATAAGACCCAACCCACTCCTATCACCCGAGTAATTACCTCGACCTGGCTTCCACTCTTTCCACTCCGATCCATGATTCGCCTTTATTCCCTTCCATCGCTATTCCGCCATTGTTGCGTAGAAATCGAGATCCACGGTTCGATTCCACATCTCGCCAGCCTTTCATCGTCGAACTCGAAGTTCGAGGATCAAGGTTCTCACTCAATCAACTGGGCTCGAGTCCACCCATGAAATACCCTAAATATCGATCCTCAGGAAGACGACTCACCCGAGAAGACACATATTCGAACCACGATGTAATCGCCGACACCTCCTCTCGTGCATCCTTCAATTCCTCAAATGGATTATCACTCTTCCTCCCTCCATACCTCTCAATCAAGGCACGCCTACCTTCAACCATGTCAAATCGCCCTCGCTTCGCGCAGTAAGATCAACCAGCGAATGGTAGCGCCTTTCCATGCTCAAACTTCGCCAACCTCACTTTCACCTCCTCCGACGATCCCTGCACCTCAAAGTAGGTCTCAAAGACGGTGATCCATCCCACAGATCTTCCCCCCACAAACTACAAAGAACTCCACCTTCTTCACCGCCATTTTGAACTCCTCGATGACAGAGTCTACGCTGCGGCGATGGTGAAAACTCCTCCTCTTCGCCAGGCATCGTGGGCACCTCGCGAATCCCGCCATTATGGATCACGAACCCACCATGGCTCATTTGAATGAATTCCTCCAATGACGCCATCCTTGCTTCCAACGCCGACTGGCTACCATCTCGGGTGGCATGGACGACAAGTGCTCTTTCGCTAGCTCTCACTCAATATCCCAAGGTTCACCAATGTTAGAACCCGTGGAATCGCAGAATCAAGGTAGCAATACGCACTACAAACAACAAAGGTGTTGATCAGATATTTATCGAGAATGATTGAGCTCAAGAGCTCTACAATGGAAGGTGGAAGATAACCAGAGCCTATGGCTCCTACCAGAGAGAGAAATCTCTCCTAACAACCAAAATGGCAATTCCCGAATCCCTCACTCACACCCTCCTACCCCTCTCTTAATACTCCTCTCATAACAGAATTATGAGTCTCTCTGCCACGTCATGTAACTAACTTCCTTTCCCCACAGCTGCACCTCTCTTCCTTCTTCTAGAATATTCCCTTCAATCCAACCCACATCACTCTTTCTCTCAGCATAAGGACCACGTGTCCTATCAGGATATTCCTTGATATGGAGGACAAGGATAACTTCCTTAGAAAGTGATAGAAGAGAAGATTAAATTCCTTCTGATGAAGGAAAGCCTAGAGAGGGAGATAGAAACTTTGATAATTTTCTTGCTTCCTTTTTCATTCATAACTCACTGCTTATATAACAGAATTACAAATAACCAACTCAAAATAACCAACTCAATACAATTCATGATCTAAGGACATTTGGCTACATCTGACTATTTCTAATATTGCAAAATAAAAACTCTTAACTGACCACTAATATGTAATCTTCTATAGGAACAAATACCTAAATACTAGACTCTCACATTTTGCATTAGCCCATGTATTAGTTAGGCCATTTAGTAATTCTTTTGGGCTTTTCCAATACCACTGTAGGCCCATAGCTATCAGCTTGTATTCCTATCACTCTTCTCTTGATTCTTCAACTAAAACTATATTATCCGCAAAAAAATGCACTGTGACACCGTTTATTAGATATGTTCAGTAAACACATCAAGAACCAAGCCAAAAATGATTTGCAGTGAATTCATTTGCAGTGAATCAGGTATATAGGTTTTGTCGAAAAACAAACAAAACACTAGAGAAAACTGTAGTTATAGTCCTATGTGTGGATGAATATAATATTGGAAGTTGAAATTTCATATTTGATAACAAGAATGAGAAACAAGTCTGATCATTTACTATATCAAGGAACTTAGCAGAAGAAAGATGCCGTTAAACTACAAAATCAGCCTATGTGGTGTTTTACAATGCACCTTAGCCACTAGGAATCAATCGAAATATCTGGCTGAGGTTCCTGTGACACCTAGCATTATCAAGAATCCAAGACCAAGAGTGAAAAGTTTAGACAATACTTTCTTCAAGAGAGAAAAAGTACATGTTCCAGGCCAAATAAGAACGAAGCCTTTTGAAGGTTGAAAAATCCGATTTACTGGGAAAGAGGAGCACGACTCAGATATTCAACAAACAGAAATTTCAGAGGATGCATTTGTTAGAGGTTTCTCTCGACCACGAGTGTAATCCAGCAAATAATTTTAAAAAATGATTTAAAACAAAAAGACATTGTGGTGAATATTTGAGACTGACAGTGAATCCAGCAAATAATTTTACAAAAAATGATTAACAATATGGTGAATGTTTGAGACGGAGACAGTGAATTAACTCTGCAGAAAAATACATTACTGAACAGATTGAATCAACTCTTGAGAAAAATATACTCATGTAGCACAACACCACACAGATGTAATCTAAAATTTAGGCTATGCCCCTACAGTTAATCCTTCGGAGAATTATTAATGTGTAGCGCAACAACATGCAAATGCAATCTAAGGTATAATATGCCTTCATATGATGATCCTGGTGCACTGATAGAAGGCCCTCTTAGGTATCAGAACGTGAGGTGGAAGGGAGCATAAGTTGGAGAGAGTACTCAGCTCTATAGGAGGTTTGAGGTTTCATTATCAAAATCAAAAGATACTGAAATGAGAGGATACAAATGCTATTGATACTAACTACCACTAACTAACAAGTAACCAAGTAATCATAAAGCTAACAGAATCAACAGAAAGCTAATCCTATAACAGGATCTATTTCTATCAAAAAGTGTTTGTTTATGTCACCCGGTCTTTATCTGTTGTTCTAAGCATGAATGCATAAACACCAGAAAGGCAGAAAGTACATATCTATCAAATAACTCACCAGCATTTTACTTTTCACCCTGAAGAATCCATCTGCATCAGCAAGAACAGTAGGCTTTGATGCTCCAACAGCCATGATAGCTCCCTGAAAATAAATGACAAAGTTTAACTCTAAAAGAAAGTTCAAATTGCTAGAAAATGAGCCAGAGAATCTCTCAAATTAATACTTACAAAAATCCTAAAGATCATCACTAACCTGGCCTGGTGGAAGTATGGCATCAAACCTGTCAACTCCAAACATACCCAAATTGGAAAGTGTGAAAGTTCCTGCAGGCAGCCAGGCACAATTAAACGCGGGTTAAAATCTTCAAATTCCACAGAAAACAAACTGCTAATAACAACATCATCAACAACAACAATAAAGAAACCTGAATTATACTCATGAGGTTGCAATTGCTTTGCACGAGCCTTTCCCACTAGCTCTTTCCATTTTTGGGACAACAAATACAAGTCCAACTGCAACAACAACAAAACAAGCAACCAATGAAATTGGACAAAAAACACAAAACAAGTCTGATCCAGAATTTGGAATTGAAAATCACAGACCTTATCCGCATCCTGAAGAACTGGGGTTATCAAGCCACCATTGACTGCCACGGCAACAGCAACATTAATGTTACTGTTATAGACAAAGTTCTTGCCGTCTTTGCAGGTAGCATTGACAACAGGATGCTGAACAAGTGCCATAGCAACAGCCTTAGCCAAAATAGCCGTCATAGTCACACCCTTTGGTTTCACCTGAACATAAAAAGAAAAAAATGTACATCAAATTAGCAAAACCCCAATACAATATTCAATCTCAACCATCAGCACAAATTACAAACCAAACAATGCCCTCATCATCATAGATCATAATGCATACCCTTTCGTAAAGAGCATCCAGTGCATCAGTGATAACGGGATACCCAACACGAAACGTAGGCACAGAGAGACTCTCCACCATGTTCTTTGCAACCGCAGATTGCATCGTGGTGAAAGCAACAACACTTGAACCCGGAATTGTAGCTGGTGCAGAAGAAGGAGCAGTTTTAGGTGGAATTGACGCTGCCGGAGCGGGAGTCGCCGGCGGAGGCACATTGCTCTTCGACGGCGTGATTCCGGCGGCAGTCTCCACGTCCTCCGGAGTGATCCGGCCGAACGGACCGGTCCCCACGACGGATGCAATGTCGACCTTGTGCTGCTTCGCGAGCTTCTTCGCCTGAGGTGTGGCGACGATTTTGTTCGGGTCGTGAGAGACGGACTTAGCCGGCGTAGGAGGAGGAGGAGGCTGAGGAGTCGCCGGAGCAGGGTCGGAGGTTTGAGGAGCAGAAGGAGGGGTGGATTTGGCGGCTTTGGCTTTGGCTTCGGCGATTTCTTCGGGGGTTTCAGCCAGGTAGGCGATTGGGGCGCCGACGGGGGCGGTTTGGCCGTCGGAGACGAGGATGGTGGCGAGTATGCCGTCGTAGAAGGTCTCGACGTCCATGTCGGCTTTGTCGGATTCAACGACGACGACACTATCGCCCTTGGAGAGAGTGTCGCCCTCGGATTTGATCCAGGAGACGATTTTTCCCTCTGTCATGGTGGAGCTGAGTGCGGGCATGAAGATTTCTCGGATCTTGGATTGCACGCAGAATGAGGAGGGTCGCCGGCGAGGGAGTGTGCGGCGTGGGAGGAGAAGATTAGAGAGGGAAGACGAGAATGAAAGGGGGGTTGAGTTGCGAACCGAAGGAGAAGCCATCGATGAAGAAAGTGTGTTCATTTTGGAATGGAATGGAATGAAATGAAAAGAAAGGGAAATAAATGAACGAGGTGAAGGCGAGGGCGGAGACAACGAGGGAGAGTTGGTTGCTACTGCTCACTCTTCTCTTTACATCGCCCGGGTACAAAACTACAAATACTACCCACCGTCCAACGGCCACAACGCGAAAATTTTCGTTTTTTATTTTATTTGTAGGAAAAATCACAAGATAATAGTAAGACCCAAGTAATGCTAAAGGGATTGCTTCCAGCACCCTCCTGGTTGCTATCAGCACCCCCAATCCTCAAAAAAATTTGAAAATCTCAAAATACCCCCACTCACCTTTTTTTTTCCTTTTTTCTTTTCCCTCCCATCTCTTCTTCCTTCTCCCTCCCATCCCTCCTCCACCACCGCACCACCGAAAAACTCGCCGGAGCAACCACCCTTCCACCCCCAACACCGAAGCACCTCTCTAAGGGCCACCGCGACCACCAGAGGTACTTCTGTTCGTTTTCGCGCTTCTGCTATTTTTTTCACAGAATTACCGGAAGTTGTTTAAAATGTATTCCGGAAACATAAATATGCTTCCGGCAATTGAGTTATCGGAATACATTTTCAAACAAGTAATGAAAATGTATTCCGACAACTCAGTTACCGAAAGCATATTTTTTCAAAATTATGATATGTTCCGGCAATTCAACTGCCGGAATACATTTTCAACAGCTTCCGACAATTAAATTACCGGAACATATCATAATTTTTTAAAAATATGCTTCCGGTAATTGAATTACCGGAATACATTTTCATTACTTGTTTGAAAATGTATTCCGGTAACTCAATTGCCGGAAGCATATTTATGTTCCGGTAATTCAATTACCGGAAACATGTAATTCTGCGGAAAAAAAAAAAGTAGAAACGCGAAGACGAACAGAACTATTTCTGGTGGCCGCTGGGTTGGTCGCTGTGGCCCCTTGGGAGGTGTTCCCGTGTTGGGGGTGGAGGGGTGGTGGCTTCGGCGAGTTTTTCGGTTGTGGGAGAGGGATAGGAGGGAGAACGAAGAAGGAAGAAGAGAATATGAGTTTTAGGTGAGTGGAGGTATTTTGGGGAGGCGGTGACGGTGGAGGGGCGGTGCTCAGTGGTTGGTGGTGGAGGACGGTGGTGGCGTGGTGGAGGAGGGGAGGGATGAAGAAGAAGAATAAAAGGAGGGAAAACAAAAATTAAATTTGGGTTTAAGTGCCAAGGGTATTTTTGAGATTTCATAAATGTTAGTGGGTGGGGGGTGCTGGCAGCAACATGGTGGGGTGCTGGAAGCAACCCCCTAATGCTAATGATAGCGGACGAGGGTGGATGAGCCCAACATAGCATAAATAAATCTCTTCTTTCTTTTTTTTGACAAAAAAATAACCGGGCTTTTATTTCTCCACCTCCCCACTTAATTTTAACACCTCCCCATTTTTTTTAAAGTCAATTATACCCCTCCAAAATACAAAAATACCCCTTCCTCTTATTTTCCCCTCTTCCTCGCCTCACCTCCCACCTCCCAACTTAGTTTTCTCCCTTTCTCTTTCTTGGGCTCCCTTTTTCAATCTCTCCCACAATATCTCTCTCCCAACCTCATCCTCTCTCTGTCAGTGTCATGTCTCAGGCGTTGACGACTTCACCGCCACCGTTCGCCGGATTCTGAGGTGCGTCAACCCTCTTTTTTTTCTTGCGATTTCCAGCAATCCGGAATCTTGTTGATGGAATAGTCCGGAAACAAGATTCCGGACGTAAGCATCCGAATTCTTATTTTCGGTGATTTCCGAAAGTTAGTTTTCGGAAATTATTCAGTTTGGAATTTGATAAACTTCTTGTTTGGTGCAGATTCCAGGCATCACAACCATGAGTTCTATTCTTGTTTTTGTGTTTTTCAATGGTCAAATTACAACAGGTGACAAAGGCATCACATTTGAGGGCGATACCCCTAAATCGTTTAGGGCTTCGAAGGGCATTACACTTAATGCCTTAAAGAAACAAGTTAACGACGCGATGGTTACATTCGGAGACACCATAAGAGTGTCTGATATCCATTACCGATATCCTGTCTGTTGGGAACATGGACGTGTTCAATATGATGTTCTAAAACTTCAACATAATGGCGATGTCGAGACGATGTTCGCAGTCCATGAGCAATATGCTAGCCTCGGGCCAATCGAGTTATATGCAGATCTAGTGAGAAGTCCTGATCAGATTATCTCTTTCCTCAGAAAACCAAGATCTGTCGATGAAATCATCACACTGTGTACTGATCCAGATTCGTCAACCATCACTAGCTTGACACAACCTTGATGTTTTCTTGTATTTCTCAAGTGTTGGGGTTTTCAGTGTTTGTTGTATTTCTCAAGTGCTAGGGTTTCTTGTGTTTGTTGTATTTTTCATGTTGCAAATGCCTTATTTCCAGTTAATTGAATAACATTTTAATTTATGTCAACTAAAATATATATTTATATATAAATATAAATAACATGTTTGTTACAAACAAAACAAAATACATATGATGATCATACAAATAAAGAACGTGTTAGATCTAATCGGAGGCCCTAGATCTCTTCCTCCAAACATATGTTTGTAGACAATGCCGATCGGGATGCGCTAGTCTCATAAGCTCCTGCACGAGATCCCAACCCTCTGTGTCCGGCTGTATCACCAGGCGCTTTTGTAACAATCTCTGGTCAATCTCATACGCCCTAGTCCATCTCGCATCCTACAACAATATATATTATTAGTTAATTAGTACTTTATAAAATATAACAAAATAAGAATAATAATTCCAACATACCTCTGATACTGGAGCTGGCTCTGGTGATGGAGTTGGTGGTGCTAGAGGTGGTACATTTTGTGGGTAAATGTATAGGTGAGAGATCCTATGGAACCACTCCATGTAACCTAGCTCCACATTCGCTGGCTGCGCGGCTCGCTGACCACCCTCGATGACATGCTCGTCAAAATGAAGCCACGTGTCGTCCATCTGTTGCGTACTGATCGACTGCGATCTGATGCTGCGACGATCCTCGGGAATGCGCTGCACATATCCAAACTGGCGCAACACCCTATCTGGCAGGTAGGGAAACATCATAGGCCCAAACCGGATGAATCCTCTGAATAAGCATATAGCCTGAAACTCGCGCTCCCCTTTATGATCCGCATACGGCTCCCAGGTAACCTCCTCAATAGTCAGTCTATCCAAAACATACCTGTATGGCTCCACCAATCCTACACCCCTAATCAGCTTTCAACGACAGGCTCGGGATCGTCGCTCCTGGTACTCGGGCTCGAGCTCTCTGGTGCCGAATGCAACACCCTGGAAGTGCTCGTATATCCATGCCTATGTGATAAATGCCAAGTTAGATACTTTTCATTTGTATGTTATATGTATAAAAGTATTTTAAAACAACCACATTCGTACCTGTAATAGCGTCATGTAAGAGGCCACATGCCTCGTCCTATGTATGCTGGCCTCCCTGAGCTGGTCGTACATGAATGTTAATACCATCGCTCCTCATGCTTAAGTGCAAACACTGATCAGGTCCCTAAACATCCCCAGGTATGCCACCCGTGTCAACGATTGACTCTTGTCGGTGAAGATAGTGTCGCCGATGAGGTGCAGCAGGAACGCCCTAGCTGCGATGTCCCACTGGCTATCACTACAACACCTAGGGTACACCACTCTCTGCAGCCAGTCGAGACGAGCCGTGGGTCCCCTGTTCTTCTCAACTTCAGCCCGTGCATCAGCTATGGAGACGCCTAACAGGTCGTGCAATCAAATAGCAGATCTCTCCAAAGAACACCCCCGTGACTGGAATATGGAGTATCTGGGAGGCGTCATCCAGGGAGACTGTCATCTCCCCGACAGGTAGGTGAAATTTAGAGGTATATGGCTGCCAATGCTCCACAAGCGCACATATCAGCCCCTTGTCAATTACCTTATAGTTGATGTTGTGAAGTTCCCGAAGCTCAGATTCCTCCAAGATAGCCATAATCTCTGCACGGGGCACTAAACCAACGACGCTTTTGCCGTGATTTATCACCTTCAGCTCACTGCGATCCTGGTATCAAAAAAAATATAATACAATTGCATTAAAATATAAAATGAAAACAACATAATAAAAAATTAAGTGTTATTTACATCGTCGTACCATAGCCTTATGGCAACATGGTCACCAAAGGCAACGAGGACTGGTGTGTCCTCCACGCCGCCAGAGAATGAATCTGCCTCATCAACGACAGCATCATCTACGTGTGCTGCCTCATCCTGGGCAGCATCCTCATGGGCAACCTCCACGTGCAATGGCTCCTCATGGGCAGCCTCATCTACATGTGCAAACTCCTCGGGCACATCCTGCAGATATTGACGTTGCTTCGTCCGTTCTTTGCGTGACGACGTAGTGGGCCTTATCCTAATCGGGCCACTAGATGAAGGAACACTGGCTGCTTTAGAATCACCCTTGGTGCGTACCATATCTGTGAAAAATTCAACAACCAAATCAGCCTCCATGTCAAAATTATGAAATCTGTTTTAAGAGTCATTCCGGAAACATGTTGACGGAAACCTGTTCAACTACCGGATTCTTGTTTTCGGAATCGTCTGTCAACGTGTTTCCGGAACACCCTTATTTTTTAAAACCAATTTTCAAGTCCGGAAACCTGTTGACGAATGATTCCGGAAACAAGAATCCGGTTGTTGAAAATTTGAAACTAATATTTCAAACGTCCGGATTCTTGTTGACGAGAGTATCTGTCAACAGAGGCGGAGCCAAGGGGGGACGGGCTGGTGCCATGGTCCCCCCATGTTTCAGAACTTCCTTTACAATATGCATGCTATCACTTTGTGGCTCTACTCACCCCTCATATCTGTCTAGCATTTTCGTTCCTTCCCTGCCTGTGTATCCGCGCTCTCATTCAATTACCTCTCTTTAATGTGATAGATAACTATTACCTCTCTTCAATGGGATAGATAACTATGATATGAATTAAAAATACCAAAAATAAATAAATAACGGGCATTGGCATTTTGTCTTCTCTTTTTTGTTTTATTTGGCGATGAGGTTGGTGTTTAGTTGTACACCTCAACCAATAATCAACCAATAATGTTTGTGAACTATAGGAACTGATTCTGGTCAACAACTCATGGTTTCTTTATTTGTTATGGCAACCGCATAATCAATCAACTTCCAACATATGAAATTGGGTTCAGTAAAAGAGCGATCTCGCTACTTTTAATATATAAAATAAAAGAGCGATCTCGCTGATGGCGCTGAGCTTCATTCATGCGTGATCAAAACTTAGTTCTGTATGCATCTACATATATTCGCAACATCATGAGAAAGGTAGTTCATTAAAAAAAAAGCAGTACAAAATTCTCATGGTCCCCCTTAACCTAAATTCCTGGCTCTGCCCCTGTCCGTCAACAAGTTTCTGGAAACATCAAATTCGCAGAAAAAACGTAGCAGAAGAGGGAAATGCGACCTTACCTGATGAAGAAGAAGCTCACTGTGAGCGAGATGTGTGACATACTAGTCTATATTTTCCAGATATATTAAATATATCAATTAACACAATAAGGGAGAAATAATTTATTTCATTATGGCAAGTGGAAGTGTACAAATGTACCAAAAAGGTTACCCTACCTTGGGATCCTTAACTGTATAGAATACTTAATAACTGGAATCCCTTTGGTATATGACTCTGACTCACTGGCTGTGGACCTCACGAATCTCTGTCTCTTTTTTGAACTCATCTACTACCTGCTAATATCTGAAGGCAGATATGTATACAAACAAGAAATAGAATGGGAGACTCAGAACACGTTATACGCCCCATTCAACGGGAAGCAGAACTTAGAATTCATGTATAAAAAGGCAAGCTTAGCTATGCAAGCAAATCATCAATCAACATATGAGAACCAAGGAAAGATTGTATAAGAAATAAATCATACATCTCTCAAGCAACATCCTAGATCATTGCTTAGCTATCCCGATCCATGTAGCCTAAGTCTATATGCCTATGTGGTCACACAGTTTAAAATATGACAAAGGCAGCCCCACCTTAGCCACCTTGTCTTTGTAGATAACAGCACAACAACCTCTCACCGACGTGTGAGTAGACCAAGCCAGTTGTCCATCCCCCTATCCCACTCATCGTACCCCTAAGAGTGCATCTCTGCTCTTCGATAAGAACAGGTATCGGGGTGGCACTCGGGATCAGCACTATGGACAGTGATGCAACAGTACCCCCGTCAGGATAACCAGGCTACCCAACGTCCCGACAGGATGGTAGCTAGCCATTCATCACTTATAGACTTGTTGGACCCAGACTATCCTCAAGGACCGGTGTGTCCTATACCGACCGTGATCGCGCTCAAGGCACTGGCACTGGCCTCGCATACGCCTCTATGTGCACGGCGGTGGATTACAGCACAAGCATATGACCATTTATTATCCAATACCGTATCAGCTTATCATTGTTCATTAGCTCAGCACAACAGCCCTTTATCTTATCCAACATCATCATTACATCACAGCGTTTGTCAGCTAGTTAAGTAGCTTAACCATATTCCTCCACACACAATAGTATTTAATAATTTAATATCAAGTTATCATAACAAAACTACCAGCACTTATCAGTATACAACAAAGCATTGGTTACTAGTCATCTTTGATCAACATGTAAGTCAATCAGCAGCATATCAATCATCAACCATCTTCGATCGACATATGGACTAATCCTAGTGTCACTCAGGGGACTAATCACTAACATGTTATTAATCAACATATCGGCATATCACAAAGTAATCATATGATATGAAATCATCATCACATCAACAAGCATTCATCTATAAATACCAGTAGATCACTCTTATGGTTGATATACCTCTGACAGCTATCCTCAGCTATCACAGGTCACAGCCCCTCTCCTAAGGTGTTGTTGTTATCAACCACTAGTAGGGCTTAGGTCACCCTACGCCTAGTTATACATTTATTCTAATCCTACAATCCCTGGTGGATAGGGTTCAGGTCTCTCATACCTGGCTTAGAAGACCGTTGCAGCTGCTGCCGCTCTCTGTGTCCTCGCCGCTCTTACTACCCTTACTCCTATCTCTGGACACTCCTATCTAGCCTACTAGGCCGGTCTCATCCTCTCCTCTCAGAGAATTACCTACTAAGGGCTTTCTGATGCACAAGATCATCTCTTGAGGCAAGTGCAGAGCATACTTGCTCCTTAATGGCCATTTAAGTCTCACCCCCTTTCTCAATCTCAAGGATTACTTACTAAGGGTTTTCTGATGTGTCAAATCCTCATTAGAGGCAAGCACAGATCATACTCACTCCTTAGAAGTCCCTATAGAGAGAAAGCTAGAGAGAGAGGAGTTTGGGGCAAGTTGTAAGTGGAGGGGTGAAGGGTATTTATAGGTGAGGTAAGTCGGTACAGTCGTGTCGCGCTCAGACCCTCGTGTCGCGATTGGAGCCTTCTGGATCCCTTCGGAAGCATACGTGGCTAAAAATCCTACGTTTTGTCCATCGTGTCGCGACCTAATCGCATCGCATTGCGATGATCGAAATATTCCGATTTTGGCTATGTCTATTAGAGAGAAAGTTGTAGGAAATTCCTTAAGCTTTTCAACACCATAAAGAACACCTCAATCGGACACTCGAAGCTCCAGTTATGATCAAAACAGTGACGGGATATTCCCGCGAGCGTAGTTAATGTCTATGACCTACTATTTGTTCATGATTTACCCAAAACTTTCCAAGACTCATATTTTGGGTTTCTAAATACTCAATATACTTAAGAACATGTAGAGGCACATAGGGTTAGTTAAACAAGTCGAGTCGGAGATAGAGTTAACCTAGGGTTTAAGTTAGGTTCAATAATAAGGAATATTTAGGGATGTTACAAGATGGAGAGGGATGACAGCGACAGAGTGAGACATGGAGGAAGATGGGACGGAGGGGAGGGGAGGCAATTCTGAAAGAGAAGAGAGTCGGAGAGAGGTGAGAGAATGAGGGAGGAAAATGAAAGAGAAAAGGGGATAGGAGTTTGGAAAAACAAAAGGGCATTTTTGTCTTTTTGGGGAGTGGGGAGGTGTAAAAATTAAAATGGGGAGGCCCCAAAATATGGGCCTCATCTCCCTCATCCATCATGCCTTTGCTTTTACTTTTTTCATTGTCTTTCAAATTAACAAATGCTAAAGACCACAGTTGTTATTTTTTGGTTACAAAAAGACCACAATTCCTTCTCTAGATTTCTCTATGTTCCTCTTCCATATCAAAGACACCATATAGAGTACAAATCATAAATATAAGTACTAACACAAACTTGATGACCTTTCGAACCACACATAACATACCAAAAAAATAATATGGGATGAGTGAATGTTAACATGATATGCTTTCAAGATCAGCAACCCCTTTTTTCTCATCTCCGGTTTCAACTTAGCCGGATACCGGTAATAGTCATTTTTCCTGCTATGAAAATAAAAATAATGCATTCGAAATTCAAAGCAGAAAAATAAAATAAAATAAAAAAGAGAGAGAAAAAAATGACTCACATTTTTTATAATGGATAGAAAGACGAAAAAAGAGTAAGGAGCAAGATGAGTGGTGCTATATCCCATTAACGAATATTAAAACTAAGTTGGGAAGGGGGAGCACCAAGAATAGTCCAAGTGAAACTATCAAGGCGACTCAATCTAGCCAGAACATCAACATAAGCATTAGCCTCATGAACGATATGGTTTCAATGGACGTGTCAACCTGTGTCACGAATTAGCTAAAGAATCCCACTCATAAGAGGCTGAAGATAGGCTATAGAAATGAAACCTAAAACCAAAGTGTATGTCGCTACAAGAAGAGAAGGGATATGAAGTTGCTTTGGCAAGCCTGAGACCATGAAACATACCCCAAAATTTTGCAGTAATAACAGTGGAGGTTCCAATATAACAATGGAATCTTTTTATAAAGTGGCCGAGAAAATTTCAAATGAAATTAACCCCAGGACAGTTTTGGCATCAAAGATTATAGAATTCCTATCTTTCCAAAGACACCAAATAGTCACCCCAAATAGAGTTGGCCAATAAGTATTAGTAGCGCCAATGTTGTTAGAAGTAAAATTCCCAGTAAAGCCGCTCATATAAGCCTAAGCTGAAAAACTTGCTTCAGTGGTCTTAAGCAATAAAAGGATCCCAATAATCACGAACCTCATCACGGTCACGAAGGTCATGCATGATGGATTCATCATATAAGTTAAAACGCAAACAAGTTGCTTCCGTACTCATATTCATGTGCTTCCTCTCCTCATTGGTTAGAAGTTTCCCAAGGTAAATTTTCCATAGAAAAGCTCTAATGCGCTGAGGATCGTGCCACTTCCAAGCAGCGAAGAATAAGGGATTGGGCACATGAGTGTCTTCATGGTCAGAAGAAAGGAAATCATACACAGTTTCAATGGTAAAATTTCCATCACATGTAAGAGCCAAGCACGGGTAATCATTGCAACCTGGGGTAGGGGACTTGATAGAGGCAATTCTATCGCAAGTAGAAGCTGGAAGAAGAGTCCTTAGCTTTCTCCAACTCCAATCGCTACCACAACCATAATTCATGAAAAAAAATTCATTTTCACCAGGGGAAATCATGGAAATAGTACGATTTTTTAGGATACCTTGACCAGAAATCCAAGCATCCATCCAAAAGCGGGATATGTGACCATCATTAACAATCCAGAAAAGATTTTCATTCACAAATGGCCAAACTATGGTAATTCCTCGCCAAATATGAGTGGCATGAATATGAGGGAAACCGCAATAATCATTTGATCCTTACAATCATACTTAGCTCTGAAAATTCCAACCCAAAGCTTATCTGGACTAGAAATAATTTGCCAAGCTAATTTCATGAGGTATGCCTGGTTAAGAATTCGTAAGCTACGAAAGCCAAGGCTGTGGTTCTACTTAGGCTTACAATTTTTTCCCCAAGCAATCATGTGACGTCTTTTGTGAACATGAGTGCTTCCCCAAATAAAATTGCGACAAATACGCGCTTTGCTTCTTCATAAACGGAAATCGGGATACAAGAAGTCCGAAGAACATAACCAGGAATACCCATGAAACGAGATTGAACAAGAGTGATCCTACCCACAAGTATGAAGAAAAATGACTCACGTTTTTGTAGTATTACGTGTTTTATATTTGTATTTTTAAAAATTTCAGTCAAGACAAATAAATATTGAAGAATCTATCATAACTTATTGTGTTTTATTTAAATAATTATAACTATAAAAATAAGAAAATGAAGGGTGTTTAAAATTAATTTGTAACTGAAAATGTAAATAATATTTATAATTATCCTTTTAATGTTTGTTTAGTTTGATAAAAAAATGTTTAGTTTTTTTTTTGACAAAAAAAAAAAGTTTAGTTACCATCCTCTAAAAATGGTAGTAATATTTTAAAAAAATGAACAATAGCAGAATTTTTTATTTAAATATCCGAATATTTTTTTTATTTACTCAATTGCCCCCTCTCCACATTATTTTCCTAATCGCCCTATTTTTTGGACAATGTGAGAAATTGGCTTTTGGGAAGCCGATTTCTCACATGGTTTTTATTTTTTAAAAAAAATAATTTTTTTAAATAAGTGGGAAATCAGCATTGCAAAATCTGATTTCTCATTTTGTTTTTATATTGGTTTTAATTATTTAAAAATTAATTAATTGATTTTGGTAATTAATTACGTTAATTTAGTAATGAATTATGCTAATTTAGGTATTAATTTGAGAGAAAAATTAAATACATTAATTAAAAATATTAAAATACAATGGTTAACAAAAAAAATTAATATCTTGAGTGGTGTCTAGTTCACATCGTGGAGGTCTCATGTTACATGTTGGTCGTTGATGGCATAGATGACATCGATCATGTTGTTCTTCAACAACGAGTGGCTTTGTCATGTTGGACAGACTCATTTGATTGGGGCAGTGACGGTGCTATTAACCATTGTTGCCCCAATCACCGTCGATGCCCCAATCAAATGAGTCAGTCCAATATGACGAGCCACTCGTTGTTGCCGAAGAACAACCTGATCGACGTCGTCCACAACCAGCACGTAACAGGAGACCTCAATGATGTGGGACTAGAAACCATTGAGGAGATTAATTTTTTGTTAATCATTGTATTTTAATATTTTAATTAATATATTTAGTTTTTTCCCTCTAATTAACACCTATATTAGCACAATTAATTAGCAAAATCAATTAATTAATTTTACAATAATTAAAATCAATATACAAACAAAAAAAAGGGAGAAATCAGATTTTGCAAATCCAATTTTCCACTTATTTTTAATAAAACAAAAAAAATGTAACAAAATAAAAACCATGGTGAGAAATCGGCAATCGGCTTCCCAAAAGCCAATTTCTCACCTTGCCCAAAAAATAAGGCAATTAAAGATATAATAATGTGAGGAGGGGGCAATTGGGTAAATAAAAAATATTTGGGATATTTAAATAAAAAATCCCTTTCTACCGAAGGCCAAATGGGATAATCCCTCTTTTGCCAAAAAAAAATTGGGATAATCACTTTATAATTATATATATTTGATTGATACATATTGACACCAGGACATTTGTCTAAAAATGGACATTAAATTACTTAAATAAAACCATAAATTATATCAAAATAAATAAATAAATCCATAAAGAAGAGAGTACGCTATTTATGCATAGACGAAGACGAGCCCTTGTTTGCCGGGTTGAGCTTGATGGCGTACACTACTTGACTCTGGAAAGTAGAAGTAGAATACTATGATTTCAATGCATGCTGGCCCTCAAGATGGACCACTGGCCACTGTCACTGTCGGAGCCAATTGTTTGACTTTAGTCATCCACCCGAGAACCTACGGTAGTGGATCCAATGCTACTGCTAGTAATCTTCTGGATAATACTAATTACTACCATGTTGGATTAAATACTCTCGCACTGTGGGTATTAAATTATTCCTCACTTTAAAATATTGATACACTATTTATTATTTTTTCTAATAATACTCTTATTTATTTATATTGTAATTAGTACATATATTTTCTCTGTTTTTATATATAAGTAACAAAACACTTTTTTGGTTGATTGAATAACTCATGTATTTGATCAATATTTTTTGAAATTTGGATTTATTCAAATATAGAAATATATATAGAATAAATGAATATTAACTATAAGCTATAAGTTAATATTAACTATAAGTATATTAATTTATAATTTATTATTAATATAAAAAATCTTAAAATAAAGAAATAGAATGTTTCAATTTCAATATAAAGTTGTATTCTTGTTTTTTTCATTTTCAGTGTTAGTTTTCAAATTGAACATAGACCAAATACATGAATTATTCAGTGAACCAAAAAAGTGTTTTGTTGTTTATATATGAAAACGGAGGGATATAGACCAAATACATGAGTTATTCAATGAACCAAAAAGTGCTTTGTTGCTTATATATGAAAACAGAGGGAGTATTAATTAGCCATTTCATCTTACTCTTATTAAACTAAGGACATTTTAATTAATGCAATTTATTTTACTTAAAAAATAGTTGTAATAATGATTTTTTTAATACATGTGCATTATTTTAAATAACACTTAATACGAGACAGAAAGATGAATAAATACCCGGTATTTATGTAGCCTACATTGTTCTTTAGTCTTCAGCTTGGCTCTCCCAATTGGCTTAAGCCAAGTCATTATCGAAAATGAAAAAACCACCCACTACAACTTTGACATGCTCGATCAGCTTGGCTTGCTGTCTTGAAGTTGTGTCAACCATCTTAGAATTTGTATTTGGGCTAACTCAACCCCAAAAACTAGCTCATTGGGTGAGGGTTGTCCCCCACTTATAACCACTATTAAGGCTATATCACTATCCAATGTGGGAATCTAACGCACCCCCCTCACGCATAGGAATAGACATCCGAAGCGTGAGGTTTGCAGAACTGAGTATCTGCGGGTGGCCCAACAGATCTTGATAGACTTTGATACCATCTTAGAATTTGGATTTGGGCATAACTCAACCCAAAAAACTAGCTCATGGGATGAGAGTTGCCCCCTATTTATAACCACTATTAAAGTCATATCACTATCCAATATGGGACTCAAACAAACCAAGCACCATTAATCTATTTGATTCATAGTTGTCAAAACCGGACTGGACCGGCCGGTCCGTTTGAACCTTAAAACCGAATTATAGTCGAACCGGCCTAAAAACCGGAAAATCGGTAAAAAAAACCGGCCAAAACCGGGAAAACCGGACAAAACCGGGAACCGGGCGGTTCAACAAAAATTAATTTTTTATTTTTAAAAAAAAAATGGTAAATGACATTATTTTTGACACATAAGAGATTTTATATCTATTTTTTCATGTTGATGGGTTAAATTAAATATTATAATAAAATTTAAAATTAATTTATATATTAACATAATTTATAAGAATACTTACATTATAGTATTTGTAATTATTGAATATTAGAAAGTTATTATAACATATTTATTTTAGTTTAATATGTAATTTTTGCATGTTATATGTTGACATATAACATTTTAAGCATAGTTTATTTTTTTATGTCTTGATGTTATGAATATTATGTTATTTTTTGTTTATTAGTGCTTTATATGTTATATTAAAAATTTTAAAAATATAATTTAATTCATTTCTGGTCCGATCCCGATTCGACCTCGATCCGACCTTTAAACCTTGAACCCGTGCCTACACCGGTTTAGTGCCTGGTCCGGTTTTGATAACATTGATTTGATTGATCCATTCAATTAATTTAGTGCCCGGTTTAGTAAGCAACCTTGAAGGAATAATTCGTGTGTAGGAAAAAAACATCAAGTACTATAATGTCAATATGTGGGGCCTGCTCCGGTATATTAGTGAAAGGGTAATCTCCCTTAACACTTGAAAAAAAACCCATTTTCACTTTCTACGCTATTCTGTCCCACTTTCTCCATTTTGTGCCCACCAACCAACCACTGAAGTACCAAGCATCCCAGGAAATGAAATTGCTCTATCATCATAAGAAGCGCTTCTCATAGATAATTTTCTGCACATTCCTCTTTCTGCATTATGGGGTCCAAGTTCAATCTTCAAGCTTATTAAACACACAAAAACACCGTTCGAGACCGCTATTCAGGTATGGCTTTTGAAGACGGTTCTGAAAAGGAGTTGCACAAAGCTGGTATAAAAGTCTCAAAGAGCTTTCCCCTTTCTGGGACTAGTCTGGCATCTTTGGAGTCTTTGTCCCTGCCACTGGTAAGGACACTTTACTCTCTATTTTGAGTTTTGAAATTACCATGAATTTCCGTAATATGATGACTGATTGTGTGGTTCTTTTGCTGAGAACAGGTGCAGGAGGTTGTTCTTTCTGCAGATATGCAATGTGAGAAGTGCCAGAAGAGGGTTGCTGACATTATCACTAAAATGGATGGTAAGCGTATTTGCTACAGTGCCTTCTGTATAATTATCCTTTGAGATTTGTCTAATTATTAATTATTAATTAAGGAGATATGTGTACTGTAGCTAGATGTGTTGCACATGATTGCAAAATTGTTGATTGGTTTTGATGCTCTCTCCTCTGTTTGCTTCCTAAGAAGAGGTTAGAGAAGACAGAGAGGGGGAAAGCACAGTGGTCCTTACTGTTTTTTGTTGCCACCTTATAATAGCCTGGCAGGCATGTGTTTTTGGCGTTAATAAAACCAATGTAATGTAATTTACCAGTGTAGACTTCACCTTTTTAACTGATTAATTTGTAATGCTTTCTATTTGATGATGAATCTTTTAATGCAATTGTGATGGTGTTATGTTATTTCTCTTGTTAGCTCTGATACATACCCACCCACATCTTTCAATTCTTCAGCAGAGACTGAGTCCATTATGGTGAATGTTTTGGAAAAGAAGGTGACACTTACTTTTAGAATATCCACAACTGTTGGTAAAGTAATCCCACAGCAAATTACTCAAGACAACAAGACCCCTATTCCTAAAGTTGCCGTTATCAAACGGATATTTCGCTTTTCCCGTGGTTAACAACAACTTGGAAAGGAACCGCATGTGCATAAGATTCGGTAGATTGATTTGACAATGAATGTACAGCACTCACTCTTTGTATTCATGATTGGATTTGTTTTGTAGTAGTAATTGCTTTGTGAACACGGGCATTAATTCCCAAAGAGAGACGAACGGATTTTATTGAATTTTGTGTTTGAATCAATTTTTATATATATCCACTCGAATTTGATATTTGATAACCCACGTTGTTCCTGCTTTGCTTAAATTAGAATACTGAATTGTATGTATTGAGATTCCTTCCCTTAAGGCTGCGCTTTTATCGGACTTGTAAGAAAGCGATGCTTCAGTTTTCTCAGTGTTGCTTTTGGTAATGGCAATGCAAATCGTGGGCATCAAGAGATGCTTCCCTTGTAATGATGTTTTCGGGGGAATTAAGCGTTAATTCAGGTGAAGATAGGATACGGGAGTGAAATTGTCAATTGATCCATGAACATTAATAATATTCTCAAACCCCACAGTTTCCTTTTCCCATTTTTTTTTTGCTTATCCAAAATAAACTAATCATTGGTTCTGTCAGTGGAGAGGGAAGTGTTTGTTTGGGAATTTGGTGTCAAAATTTCATATCAATATTGATTGTTGCGAGTCCCACATCGGGTGGTTAATCTAACGCAGCCGTTCTTATATAAATTTAGACCACCCCCTCATGTTCCTAGATTGGCGAACCATTCGAACGCTCAATTCTCAACATGGTATCAGAGAACACATGATATCCTCCTTGAACAGTCTTCCGTTGTTCCTTCCTTTTTCTTTTTTTCGTTCTTTTCGTTTTTTTTCTCTCTCTTCATTTGCTTTTCCGAGAAAATCAAAATTTTCGATCTGATTCCATTTTCAGATCTGTTTTCGCTTTTCTTTGCATTTCAATATCGTTTTATCTTTCTTCCTCACATTCGCTTATCCAATCTTCATCTCTTTCAGTTTCAATTTCAGATAGATCTAAGGCTTTTCGATCCGGATCTTGGTTTTTCTGTTTGATAGTTGAGATGCAGAGGAACTGCTTTAAGTTTCGATTTCAAGATCCTAGGGTTTCAGTGTTCAAGATCCATTGCAATTGATGATTGAAGTATGATTTCACTGGTACGATTTCAAGATCCTAGGGTTTCACTGGTCCGATTTCAGTTTTCTCACTCTCTCTTGCAACTGAATCGATTTTATACTCCAATCACTGATTCTCTTTCATTTTCGTTCAAGTTCTTTTTCATTCGATCTCTGAGAGCTTTCTGGAATTTCTTGTGATTCCACTTTTTTTTTCCTTCATTTGCATCGCGATCCTTGTCGCGCTTCTTCTTCTTCGCGATTTCCGAGTTGCGATTTCTTCATCTCTCGTTTCTTGAAGTCGCGATCTGGATTTTCATTTTCGGGTTGTTTGTGACCTGCAATGGTGTTTTTCAGCGCCATTCGCTTGTTTGGATTCAGTTGACTTTCTGATTTGTTTCTCAGTTGCAGTGGTTTTGCTTGCTCTGTGGTTTCAACTTCATCTTCATCCATGGATTTTCGTTTTCGATTTCAGTTTTCGTTTTGGTTCTTGAAGGCTTTGATCACTGTGCTTCAGATCTCATGTTTCAGCTTGCTTGTTGCTTCTGGATTTTTGAGGCGCCATAGCTGCAAGATCCTTCTTCTTGTTCGTAGTTTTCATGTTGGAGGTGACAGAGTATAAATTTGAGAATAGAGTTTTCTCAGATCTCTTATTTGAGAGGATTTTGCTTCGCCAGGTTTGGTTTTGCAATCTCACGATCTGATGATGAAATTGTAGAATGCACTGATGTTTGAAGCTTGATATTTTTTGACGCTGTTGTGACCTTCTCGTTTTGCTGATTGCGGATGATTTTCTTCTTGTGATTCATTACTCACAAGGTGTTTGTCTAAAGTCCTCTATGAAGACAGACTTGTTTTGGTTTACTGTATTGTTTGATGCAAAATTGGCTATTCATTCTTTTGTTGGAGATGTACATGATGTTGCTGCCTTGTTTCTCCTGAAGTTTATGTGCAACAAAAATGTTATGCTGAAAATTGTGTAGCCAAGAAAAGGAAGAAATCTGATGATTTGGTGCTCTGTCTTCCAGTTTTCGTCTCTGTGTTCTTGATTCTTGAAGATTGCACTTGGTGTATTTCGGTTTGTTGAAGTACCGAAGCACACAGGCTTGTTCTTTCCCAATGATATCCCATGCACATGTTTGGTAATTTGCCTCCCTGTTGATTTGGTTGGTTGGTTGATGAATCCATCAATTTAGCATTCTTGGTCTGGTAATTTTGCTTTGCTGATTAGAAATTTGCCAAGTTGGAGATTACAAAGTTGGTTTTGGGTATCCTTTAGTTTGGGTACATGATGATAATTGCTTCACGTGTCTTCTCTGTTTTGATGGGAACTCGTGACTTATGCTTGCTTCTGAGGTGTCCACAAATGTGAGGATTGAAGACAAATTTGGGTATATATTTATTAGGGATATAGGAAATTAGAGTGTAGGAGTTAGTTGGTTATTAGTTTGCTGGCCTATATAAAGGCTTGATGTAAGCAATTTATAGTCACCTTTCTCATTTGTATCATTTTACATTCATTAATATAATACACTTTTAGACTTTTCTCTCTTCTCTTTCATGGATGCCATGTTTCTCACATGGTATCAGAGCCACGTTCTGCCCGGTGGTGTGGATAGTGCCGCTAGCCCTCGCTTGTGGTGACGAGCCCAGGCTCGAGGGGGCGTGTTGCGAGTCCCACATCGGGTGGTTAACGAGTCTGGCCGTTGCTTATATAGCTGGGTAGACCACCCCTTCATAAGCCGGTTTTGAGGGGACCATTCGGATGCCTGAATTCTCACATTGATGATATTAATGTTCATAGACTACAGTATTCCTTTCGTAACAAAATATAAGCAAAAAAAATACATGTATTTAGTTCAATTTGAACCAAATACATGTACTTTTTTACTTATATTTTGTTACAGAGTAGTATATAATTTGAGGGTCGAGTTTAAATTGCGGGTAGAGTTTCCAATAATTTTCACAGACTATATAAAATTTGCTTAGGGTGACAAAAATTAAATATCGTTGCTTTTGGAATCTGTGGAATTTTAATATAGGAATAGATGCTGATATGAAATCAATTGACTAGTCCACCAAGAAAAAGTAATACTACTTGATTTCAAATTTCAAATAAACCCAAATGCAAAAATAACTAGTTGAACAATAAAAATCATGCAACAAAAGCAACTTGTTAGTGACCAATAATGATAAAATTGTAAAGACTGAAAGTAGACTAGTGTTAGAGAAAACAAAAGGCAAATACTTTGTATAAGCTCGTTAATCGAAAGTAAAATGAAAATATGTTTACATACATGACAATTATGACAATTCCTGTCCATGAAGATAAGTTCCTGAATCAGAGGAACTGCAGAAAAGAGCAAAACAAATTAAAGACAATTTCCAAGTTATACAAAAAAAAAACTGATTCAAGCAACTGCTGAAAAGAAAAACTTTTTCCTAATTTTCACTTTATTTGCAAATATTAGAAGGTGAAAAATCAAGATATAAAGACATTCTGAAATCTATATCTATATAATATACAATCATGAAAAAGTTATATATGGCAACTTACAAATGTCACGATAATAGTACATGTTACACACAAATCAGCAGCAGAGCACCCAATTAAATCGTTTCCCTCCAACATAAATATTACGTGGCATGACACATCGTATACTAACGTCAGCCGCAATGCCTTCCTTTACATTTCAAAATCACGTGCCATTTTTTACATAAGACGTTCAATAGCCGGTCCAAGCCCATTTACTTACAGGATGAATATCATTGAATCTCACTATTAAATTCACAGTAATTTCCTAAATGAGCTGTTTTTTCAAAATCCCTGGCTCCATCCGTAAATGGGCTTCCTTGGGCTGCCGTTTACATACTTTAAGTCAACATCCTTTACAACACATTCAACAGTTGGTCCAAATGTCCATGTACAATCAATTCCCTCCGAATACAATGAAAACGTGGCTTGACACGTCAAGAATCCATTCGTTTGTCGCTGCAATTAACGTGAAGAGAGTAACCCATTTCCTTTTTTTGACGAAGAGTAACTGGCCATTTCGTAAGCATTTCAAAATTTGAATTTCAGCATTGCTTTTTTGGGGAGTAATTTCAGCGTATTGCTTTAATAACATTGATTTGTGTATTGTCATATCCCGAATCGGACGACTATTTTAAGGCATATGTTTGCTAAATTTACGTTGTGACAGGTTTTAATTCGTATCGTGTTTGAATCTCTCTTTTTTCAGCCCTCATAGCCTAATGCTTGTGCTTCTCTTTCAAGCATAGATGCAGAAAACCAGGGCAAATAAAAAACCCCTACTCCCATTCAAATTACAGTGGAGCAGCTTCTTTGCCATGCATGGTGGCGTCAGCCGTCAAGAGGCCAAGATCCGCCCTCCGAAGCAAAGTTTTACTAACGTGACACAACTCGACGAGTATCTGCTTCACGGTGGCGGTTAGACGCCGACGGTGTAGCGAAATAGAGACCTTTTCTCTCCCTTTTTTCTTTCACTTTCTTCTCCACGGTTTTCTTCAAAAAATCATACATCTGACTATTTTTCCCTTTTTGTTTGATTGAAATACAGAGAAGCTATAGAGAAGTCTACTAAGGTGCTACTACTATCAATCTCTAGTAGGGCTCGGGTTACCTTACGCCTAGTTATTGATCAGCGGTCGTACGCGGGTCAAAATAATTAAAAGATTTACTTATAGTATTCAAGGCAAGAGACCTTGGTCGTCTCACGAGGACCTCTAACACCAAAATTACCAAATTCAGGAAGTACAAAAATCAACAATAACGAAAAAAGGGGGGGTTTGTGAAAACAGTTTCGGTTGAGAGAATTATCAGATTAGAGAGACAGTTGATTCACCGGTTTCCGGGTGCTCGTCTTGGATTTATCACAGGTTCTAAATAACAACAATTCATTCAATTTCAGATTCACAGTTGACATAAACTAACTAAACAAGCGTTAATCAGTTTATACGAATTCACACTGCTTTCAAGCAAGCGCTAAACAATGGGTTCAATCGGTCACGGGGCGGACAAGCGCTGCCTTAAAACGCAACCAATATCATAATGTAATTCTAATCAACCCTCTATCAATTTCTACTCGAATCAATTAATTTAAGCGATCAACTAATTCAAATAATAAGAGTTACGAAACAGATGCATATAATCAAGCGCTCATACACAACGAATCGCGTTTCACAATGAAGACGTAACAATTAACTAAGGTAAAACGAATCAATAAATTGCATACATTCAAACCAAATTCGAAATTGATAGAGATGGAATTAAAGAAATTAAAACGAAATTGTATTAAACATTAGACACCGAACCTCAAAATCTGTAACGACAACCTTTCACCGATGAATCAACTTAGGAGCTTAGGCTTCCATGACGACTAGGGCACAATAGTTTGTAAAAATAAAACGTAAGATCAGATAAAACGGCTGATCAGTCTCTCTTTAAGTCTCAGCTCAAAGAATAACCTAAATCCCTTAACGGGTTATAAGATAAAAGCCCGATAAACGACCAAAATTAGGCCCAAAACCCGTTTTACATTTTACTGCGTCCGTAATTCGTAGTTTTGGCATTGAAGACAACAAAATTGGGTTTCGAGCCCAGCAGAAGAATTGTAGCTCTGTTCCTTAGCTTTCCAACGCATGCTCACACGCCTCAATCGGATAACTGTAGCCAAAGTTATGGCCTGCAGAGTGGACAGGGGTCAATATGCAGTAAACACAAAAGTTAATCAATAATTTACTATACTGCTCAATTAAGACCCAAAGTCTAGAAATGTGCTAAGACTTAGATATTAGGTACAGAACACAATCAAAAACACTAAATGCAAAGCTATAAAGAGTGCATCAAAATGCACTGATCAAATTCCCCCACACTTAAGCTTTTGCACTCCGGGCAAAACACACAAAACACAGCAAAGATGCATTTCCAATGAATCCCAAGGATATAAAGTGGCAAGCAAAATGCTCATTCAAGGTTTTAAGGACTCATGGCAATCATGAACAACATCTAATTACTTTCAAAGCAACCAAGAGGATAGAATAACCAAAGAGTGCATCAAAAGTGATAGAATCCTCATAAGAAAGCATTTCTCTCAAACTCTCAAGTGTCTAGGCTAGTGTTTACACTCAAAGTACATCATGGAAGCTAGCACTACCATAGGCTTGACAAGACTCTAACATCCACACTTGAAACTCATGCACACAAATATCAAAATGTCTTTATTAAGGTTATAATGGGGACCAAGGTCAAGGTAGGATAATTGAAAGGGGAACTAGGCTATAAAATCAAAGAGGATAGAGGAGCAATGGAAAACAATTACCAAATAATCATGGGGGAACAATTCAACCACAATTCAATCCATTGTTTTTTTCGAAATTGATATGCTCCACTACTCTTTTGTTTTTTTTTTATTTCTTTTCTTTTTTTTTATTTTCTTTTGCAAAATCCCAATGAAGCAATGAAGCACAACAATACATATTTTTTTTACAACCACAATTCTGAGCCCCCCACACTTTGCAAATTTATTCTCATTTTTTTTCAAAGCTCCTTAATCCCCTAAGATTGGGTCATAACATTGTTTTTCACGTTTAGGCTTGTAATGAGTTATATAACAAAGAATGGGATAAATAGGCTCAAAGGGGCTAAACAAAGGGATAGTTGCAAGGCATACTTATTTGGCTAGTGGCTAAAAAGAACAAAAATTGCCTAGATCATTTCAATGCATGCATGTGAACAAGAGTTTCAACAAGAGTCAAGTCAAGTTCTAGAGTAACCAACAATCATGAGTGAAATCACTCAAGAAAGAAAGAGAATGGCAAAATGTATTCCATCCATTATAAGGCCCAAAACTCACCAAGGAAAATATCTATCACAAAAGATGCACAATTTAATATTCCAAACCAACTTATCACACTAAGAATGCAAGGAAGTCATCCATATCATGCCATAAGACCTATAGTCCTAGAATAGTGAAATCACTCCCCACTCATATAAACCAAGAAACCCAATGAAAATGCATGCAATTTTTTTTTAACAAATTACTCAAAACAAAAACAAAAACAAAACTACTAAGCTACTAAAAGACACCCCCACACTTAAATCATACATTGTCCTCAATGAAAACAACAAGCATAAAACAAGAGTAAGGAGGAGGGACTCCCTGGTCAAACTGCAGTGTAGGTGGGATGTTCCAATGAGAGTTCTTCTATGGGTGCATCTTCAAATGCGGAACTCTCATGGAATACTTTGAGGCGTTGTCCATTGACTTTGAAAATTTTGTTTGTCGCCTCACTTTTAACTTCAACTGCACCATGAGGAAAAACATTAGTAATAACAAACGGGCCAATCCACTTGGATCTAAGTTTTCCGGCCATAATTTTTAGCCGGGAGTTGAACAACAAGACTTTTTGCCCAATGGAGAACTTCTTCCTAGAAATCATCTTGTCATGGAAATGCTTAGTTTTCTCCTTATAAATTCTGGAATTCTCATAGGCTTCTAGCCTAAGCTCCTCAAGTTGTTGCAATTGAAGCTTTCTCTCTTTACCTGCTTTTTTCAGTTCAAGATTACAACCTTTTACCGCCCAATAAGCACGGTGCTCTATCTCCACCGGGAGGTGGCATGCCTTATCAAACACAAGTCTAAAGGGAGACATCCCTATTGGTGTTTTGTAAGCTGTTCAGTGAGCCCAAAGAGCCTCTTCTAGCCTGCGGCTCCAGTCCTTCCTGCTTGGTTGCACCATCTTTTCCATAATTTGTTTAATTTCTCTGTTTGAAATCTCAGCTTGCCCATTAGTTTGGGGGTGGTAAGGTGTAGAAACCCTATGCACCACCCCATACTTCCGAAGCAAAGCTTCCATGGTGCGATTACAGAAATGAGAACCTTGGTCACTTATGATGGCTCTTGGAATACCAAACTCGCAAAAATTTGGGACCCGACAAAATCCACAACAACTTTAGAATCATTAGTACGAGTGGCTTTTGCCTCCACCCATTTGGAAACATAATCAACAAAGAAGCGTGATATAAGTAAAACCAAAAGAAACAGAAAGGGCCCATGAAATCAATCCCTAAACATCAAATACCTCACAAAAAGCATGGGTCATTGAGGCATTTCACTATCTGCAGTGATTGTCGCCCCACTTTCGACGCTGTTCACAAGTGCGGAAAGTCTCAAATGCATCTTTAAAAATGGTGGGCCAATAGAAACCCGAGTCTAAGACTTTTCTCGCTGTCCGCTGAGGACCAAAGTGTCCACCTACCTGAGAAGCATGACAGAATTGAAGAATGGATGGAACCTCATGGTAAGGTACACATCGCCTAATCACCTGGTCATTACCAAACTTCCACAAATAGGTATCATCCCACACAAAATATTTTGCATCACTTTTGAGTTTATGTACCTGTGCCTTAGATGCATGTGGGGGTAAGGCTCCACCCACAAGATAATTAACTATATCAAAGATACCAAGGAGTTACCTCACGCAAATTGCATTTAGCCGCTTCATCAGGAAAGTCATCATGGAGTGGGAGGGAATCCTCAGCCCTCTCTATCCTGCTTAAGTGGTCAGCCACTAAGTTCTCTGCTTCGCTCTTATCTTTAATCTCCAAATCAAATTCTTGGAGGAGCAACATCCACCTTATCAATCTTGGCTTTGCCTCTGGTTTCTTTAAAAGAAATTTCAAAGTCGCATGGTCGATAAAAACAACCACCTTGGAACTAAGCAAATATGATCGGAACTTATCAAGAGCAAATACAATTGCCAAAAGCTCCTTTTACGTGGTGGTGTAGTTAATTTGTGCAAAGATCTAAAGTCCTAGAAGCATAATAAATAACATGGGCAGCCTTGTCAACTCTTTGTGCTAGAACCGCCCCCAATGCATAATTAGATGCATCACACATGATTTCAAAGGGGAGGGTCCAATCAGGTGGCTGAATGATGGGAGTAGAAGTCAAGGACTTCTTGATACAATCAAAGGTCTGCTTGCATTTATCATCAAATGTAAAGCTAACATCCTTTGCAAGAGTTTGTCAATGGAAGAGCGATCTTGCTGAAATCCTTGATAAAGCGCCTGTAAAAACCTGCATGACCAAGAAATGAACGAATCTCGCGAATGCAAGATGGGTAAGGCAAACTAGAAATCACTTCAATCTTGACAAGATCTACTTGCATTCCTTTTTCAGAGATCACATGCCCTAAAACAATACCCTGTCCTACCATAAAATGGCATTTTTCATAATTCAGAACAAGGTTAGTTTCAATGCATCTCTGCAAAACTCTATCCAAACTACTCAAACATGAATCAAATGAAGAACCATAAACAGTAAAATCATCCATAAACACTTCTATGCAATTTTCTATCAAATCAAGAAAATACTAATCATGCAAATACCGAAAGTCCCAGGTGCATTGCATAGGCCAAAAGCATCCTCCTATAGGCAAAAGTGCCAAAAGGGCAAGTGAATGTGGTCTTTTCTTGGTCCTCTGGTGCAATATGGATCTGAAAGTAACCTGAAAAACCATCAAGAAAACAATAATGTGACTTACCAGCCAACCGTTCAAGCATCTGATCAATGAACGGCAAAGGAAAGTGATCCTTTCTGGTTGCCTGGTTAAGTCTCCTGTAATCAATACACACTCTCCAGCTATTCTGAACCCTTGTGGGGATGAGTTCATTATTTTCATTCCTCACCACTGTGAGACCACTCTTTTTCGGAACCACTTGGACTGGGCTTACCCATTGACTATCAGAAATTGGGTATATGATGCCAGCCTGTAGGAGTTTGGTCACCTCCTTTTTCACAACATCTAAGATTAATGGGTTAACCCGCCTCTGGGGCTGCCTAACAGATTTCGCCCCATCCTCAAGTAAAATCCTGTGCATACACATGGATGGGCTAATACCAGGAATATCAGCTAAGGTCCATCCGATGGCCTTTTTGTATTTTTTCAAAGATCTGCACGCCTTCTCTTCCCGCCGTAATCAAGGTTAGCTGCAATAATAACAGGTAAATCACCACTCCCCTCTAAATATGCATATTTTAACTCTTTGGGGAGTGGCTTAAGCTCTAGAACTGGTGGTTTTTCAATAGAGGGCAGAATCTTAGTAGCAGAAGCTACATCTGCAACAAAGCCTATGTCATTGGGGACATTAGGCAAAGTGTCAACATGCAAAACAGACTCAACTTTAGCACAAGTATGAGTGTTAGTGCAACAATCACAAGTAACACTGTCAGCAAAATCAGCCAATGAAGGAAAATCTGCAATAACAACATCAGAATAAACATCATCAACCAAATCAGCGAGCAATTCAATATGAAAAAGGGAATGCTCTTCCATGGGGTGTTTCATAGCATCAAAGATATTAAATTTGACAACGCTATCACCAAATTCCATGGAAAGAGTCCCAATACCAACATCAATTTTTGCCTTGGCAGTTTTCAAGAATGGCCTGCCCAAAATGATGGGTGACCTGCTGGACTTAGTCTCTGCTTCCATATCCAGAATATAAAAATCTGCAGGAAAAATAAGGTTATCAACTTTAACAAGAACATCCTCAACCAGTCCAGCAGGCCGAGAACTGCTTCTATTTGCAAGCTGAATGGTAACACCTGTTTCTGCAAAGGTCAAAGAGCAAGAGAGTTAAAAACAGATGTAGGCATTACATTGATTGAAGCTCCTAGATCTAACATGGCATCATCAAACTGATTGTTGCTTATGGTGCATGGAATGGCAAAAGTCCCTGGATCCTTGCACTTTTAGGGCATGGATTGGAAGAGGGCTGAAACATTATGCCCCATGTTTATCTTTTCATTCCCTTTCAGCCTCCTCTTATGTGTACACAACTCTTTCAGAAACTTGGCATATCTTGGAATCTGCTTGATTGCCTCAAGAAGGGGAATGTTCACTTCCACCTTCCTAAAAGTATCCAAGATCTCTTTATCCTCTCTCCTCATCTTGTTTTTTTGTACTCACCGCTCTATGAGGGAAAGGGAGGGCACTTTTGTTCATCGAATATGCTCAGGTGCCTTATTATTTTTCAAAACAATGGTTTCAGCACCTTTGGGGTGTCAATGACTTTCCCAGATCTCAATGTGATGGCACTAACATTGGGGTTTGGTGCATTCGGATTGACCACCGCTTGGTGGCGGTTGGTTTGCTGGGCTTGCATCCGATTGATTGTGGTAGCCATCTGTCCCATCTGTGTGTGCAAATTCTGAATTGAGGCATCTGCTCTCTGTTGGGCTGGAGGTTTTGGGCGACCATCCGCTTAACTAGATCCTCTAATGAAGGTTCAGGGTTTGACAAAGACTTGCGGTGGATTATTTTCTTTGCTTGAAATTTGTTGTTGTGCGACTTGATTTCCCATCTAAGGTTAGGATGGTTCCTCCGGTTTGGGTGATACCTATTAGAGGACAAATCGACATTGGCTTGAGGGTTAAAGATGTTAGCCGCATATGCTTGAGGGGTGTCAGCATTAGGGTCCTCTTGCAGTGTAGGACATGCATCTGTGGGGTGCTCTGCAGAGGTGCAAATACCGCAAACCCTTGCTGTCTGACCTGTTGCCAATTTTTTTACCAAAGCTGTGAGTTCTTCCAACCTGTTTTCCAAGTCCTTCTCACTAGTAGCCTGTATCTCATTCACTCCCCTTGTTAGAGCTGCAGAATTGCTTCTGGTTGTGAATTGTTGGGAGTTGATGGACATATTTTCTATTAAAGCTCTTGCATCTGTTGGGGTTTTGTCTACAAGTGCCCTCCACTAGCAAAGATCCATAATATTTACGTCCACGGGCAATAAACCCTCGTAGAAATCTTGGATGAGTAAATGCTCAGAGATTTGATGATGAGGGCAGCTTGCACACAACTTCTTAAACCTCTCCCAGTATTCATGTAAAGACTCAGTGGGGTTCTGCCTGATGCCACATATCTCTTTTCTGATTGAAGCAGCCCTGGACGCAAGAAAGAACTTCTCTAGGAACAACTTTTTCAAGGCATTCCAATTTTCAACAGAACCTGGTTGAAGGTAATACAACCAATCCTTGGCTGCATCTTGGAGTGAGAAGGGGAAGGCCCTCAGTTTAATGTGCTCCTCTGGAATTCCTTGGGGCTTCATGGTCGAGCACACAATGTGGAACTCCTTAAGATGTTTGTGCGGATCATCACCTGCAAGACCACTAAACTTTGGCAACAGGTGTATTAAACCAGATTTTAATTAAAAAGGAACAGCCACTTCAGGATAATTAATACACAGAGCATCGTAAGTAACATCAGGTCCAGCAAGTTCCCTAAGTGTTCTATCAGCCATATTAACAGAATTAGAATCAAAATTAGAATCAGAATCAGAATCAAATAGATTATGACTAAAGATGCCGTCACTATCACTAACTTCTATATGATCCCTAAGTCTATGATGCAATGTTCTCTCAATTTCATGGTCAAAAGGATGCAAATTAATAGTATTGGACCTAGTCATGCACTGTATATAGCATGGAATAGGAAAATGCAACAATTCTAGAAATACCAACTATGTCCCTACGCTAAAATGAATGCAAAAAATAGAAAACGACTAAATTCTAATCTAAAAATTATAAAAATACCACGAAAAATCTAATTAAATCAAAAGAAAGATATGCAAATTTTTTTGGATTTTTTCGGAGATATGAAAAATTAAAAAAATTAATTAAAAATAGAAAACAAGGGAATTTGGGATTTTGAGCCCGTTGTCCCGTAAGCAGTCCCTGCTAGGGGACTATTGATCCTGGATTTTTTTCGGATTTTTCAGCTGTGGTTTCGGAGCAATCTGACGAGATTGCCCGAAAACCGATTTTTTTATTATTTTCGCCTACAAACCCTAGAATCAACAGTCAGCAGTCTCAGCGCCTACAACCTGTAACAAGACCTGGAAACACAACAAGAAAAACGCAAGAAACGTCAGTAATTAGTAGGTCCTGAGATTGGTAATCTCTAATTAGAGATCCCCGGCAACGGCGCCAATTTGATCAGCGGTCGTACGCGGGTCAAAATAATTAAAAAATTTACTTATAGTATTCAAGGCAAGAGACCTTGGTCGTCTCACGAGGACCTCTAACACCAAAATTACCAAATTCAGGAAGTACAAAAATCAACAATAACGAAAAAAGGGGGGGTTTGTGAAAACAGTTTCGGTTGAGAGAATTATCGACAGAGAGGTTGATTCACCGGTTTCCGGTGCTCGTCTTGGATTTATCACAGGTTCTAAATAACAACAATTCATTCAATTTCAGATTCACGATTGACATAAACTAACTAAACAAGCGTTAATCGGTTTATACGAATTCACCGCTTTCAAGCAAGCGCCAAACAATGGGTTCAATCGGTCACGGGAGCGGACAAGCGCCGTCTTAAAACGCAACCAATATCATAACAGAATTCTAATCAACCCTCTATCAATTTCTACTCGAATCAATTAATTTAAGCAGTCAACTAATTCGAAATAATAAGAGTTACGAAACAGATGCATATAATCAAGCGTTCATACACAACGGAATCGCGTTTCACAATGAAGACAGAACAATTAACTAAGCAGAAAACGAGCTGAATAAATTGCATACATTCAAACCAAATTCGAAATTGATAGAGATGGAATTAAAGAAATTAAAACGAAATTGTATTAAACATTAGACACCGAACCTCAAAATCTGTAACGACAACCTTTCACCGATGAATCAACTTATGAGCTTAGGCTTCCATGACGGTTAGGGCACAACAGTTTGTAAAAATAAAACGTAAGATCAGATAAAACGTCTGATCAGTCTCTCTTTAAGTCTCAGCTCAAAGAATAACCTAAATCCCTTAACGGGTTATAAGATAAAAGCCCGATAAACGACCAAAATTAGGCCCAAAACCCGTTTTACATTTTACTGCATCCGTAATTCGCAGTTTTGGCATTGAAGACAACAAAATTTGGTTTCGAGCCCAGCAGAAGAATTGTAGCTCTGTTCCTTAGCTTTCCAACGCATGCTCGCATGCCTCAATCGGATAATTGTAGCCAAAGTTATGGCCTGCAGAGTGGACAGGGGTCAATATGCAGTAAACATAAAAGTTAATCAATAATTTACTATACTGCTCAATTAAGACCCAAAGTCTAGAAATGTGCTAAGACTTAGATATTAGGTACAGAACACAATCAAAAACACTAAATGCAAAGCTATAAAGAGTGCATTAAAATGCACTGATCAGTTATACACTTATTCTAATCCTATAATCCCTAGTGGATAGGGTTAAGATCTCCCATACCTGGCTTAGAAGACTGCTACAGTTCCTGCCACTCTTTGCTCCCTCGCCGCTCCTGCTACTTGCACTCCTACCTAACTTACTAGGCCACTCTCATTCTCCCCTCTCAGATGATTACCTACCAAGGGCTTTCTGATGCACAAGATCATCTCTTGAGGTAAGTGCAGAGCATACTTGCTCCTTAGTGGCCCTCTAAGTCTCACTCCCTTTCTCAATCTCAAGGATTACTTACTAAGGGTTTTCTAATGTGCCAGATCCTCATTAGAGGCAAGCACAGAGCATACTCACTCCTTAGAAGTCCCTAGAGAGAGAAAGCTAGAGAGAGAAGAGGATTTGGGGCGAGTTGGAATGGAGGGGTGAAGGGGTATTTATAGTGGATTTTGGGTGGATCGCGTCGCGTCGCGAGCTGGGACACGTGGCACGCATCGGACGCGATGTCTTCCTTTGTTTTCTTCATCGCATCGCGATGGACCATTTCCGAAATTGTCTAGTTTCTTTCCTTTTAGAAAATTCTAGGGCATTCTACGCTCTTCTAGGGGTTTCTATATTGTTCTTATGATTTCTATTTCCTTTTTAGGGTTTCTGGGTCCCATTTAAGCCCATTTTATCCCAAATTAAGGTTTTCAACACACGATTATCACTTAACCACCAATCTAATTATATTTAGAATATTATTTATGATTATCTAAAAAATTAGGATGTAACATTGCTCGATGGATAGTTGATAACCCTAGGTTAGGTGACTTAAGCTTGTATATGATTGTTAGGTTGTATAACTGTCTATATGATTATATGTGAATATGTTGACATGATGATATAATGGTTTAATAATATGTTTAGTGGTGTTTAGGATCTTATGAGATTTATTGGATGTTTTGACACGATAAGCTGATGGGTAGAAACTCTAATAGAGTCACTGTGAGTCGTAGTTGCACACAGAGTCTATGTGAGCCGCTGTAGCATATAAGGTCACCGTCTGTATAAACCACAGTTGCACACTATGGGTGTGAGCCACGGTTGCACACCGAGTGATCCACAGTTGCACATTGGGTGATCCACAGTTGCATAAGAGATAGAACTTCATATGTTAGTCGTAAGTCGCCCCTGAAAGTATTATTAATGGTTAGTGATTTCGTAGGCTATGATCTCTAATGAGGCTGACTAGGAAGATGGTTGTTACACTTATTGGTGATGTGTGTGCATATTAGCTTGTTATATTCTATGTTGTTTTCCCATGGTATAATGATTGATGTGTGTTCTTATCTCCTCTATATTTATGACATTTCTATTTGTTATTATGATTGACCAATCAGAGGGAGGGGATTAGCCTATTTGCGGAATCTACTATTGGGGAGCAGGATCCAGTAGAGGCAAATATACCTGAGGAAATGTAATAATAGTATGTAGTAGTCCTGCGTAATAGTAGTACCACGACCAGTGTGTTAAGTTACTTGGGTTGTAAATAATGTGTTTGCATCCTCTAATAAACATAGATGTTGTTTATAAATAAATAAGTACGTTGTTTAATATGTGTTTGAAATGTTATGCTCTGTCGTGACGAGGTGTTACAGATCTGTCCATGTGACAGTTGATTTATGCTACAACATTTTCTAATGACATTGCAGCTATATAAACTCAACTTTATTTAACTTGGTTTCTAAAAGAGGAGAAAAAACCTATGAATTCGGTATAAGCCATGGTTCTGAAAATCGGACCGGACCGGCTGGTCCGATCGGTTCAACTGGGAACCAGATTGTAGTCTGGTCCAAACAACGCACATAACCGTCCAAACAAGAAACCGGCTAAAAACCGATGGAACCGACCATAAACCGGCGGAACCCGCTGAGAACCGGTGGTTTTTCGGTTCAGTCCGGTTTAGTAAAAACTGGGGAAAAAGTAGACTAGAAGGTGAGAACCCGGAAGAACCCGAAGTCCCAATCGAAAAATCATGCAGCCTTCTCTCAGATTCGACCATCTTTCTCTCTGACGACGCTAACAGAACTGGCGCAACCTCTTCTCCACAGTGCAACCTAACAAGCAGATTCCTTTGGGTTGCAAGAGTCTCTGCGACGCAGCCTAACTTGGGTTTCTGCCCTTTGAAATTGATTTTTGCGTGTGACTGAGTCTGAGATACTACTTTTGGGATAGATGAAAAATGGTGGAAGTGAAGAGGCCCATTGATTATCGTACTATTCCCAAATGCATTTATTTAATGAGTACAATCCCAAAAAAGTGACAATGTGTGGCTTTGATTGAATAGCCACTCGGTGAATACGTCTGTCTCGTAAACATAAATGATTTCAAATGAATATCGTTATCTTGTTTTTAATATCTAGCATGTTATATTTAAAAAATATTATTTAAAGATAATTTAATAGACATTCAGTGGGAAGATAAAAAATAGTGGGCTAGATACGTCCAATAAAAAGTAGTAGCAATCATGAGTAATTATTTTATTAAAAAAGATAAAGATAACTATGTGTGATTTTATATGTGAAAGATGATATTTTTTTATAAACGTTGTACCGATATTTTTGCAAATAAATTATCTGAGATTATAACATTCTTTAGATGCGACATTTTTTCTATTTTTTTTACATAAATAAATGTTTCTATTCTATATGGATATTAAAAAATACTTAATATTACTTAAATCAAATTAGTAATTTTAAAAATATTATTTAATGATTACGGTTAAACCACGGTCTAACCACAATTAGATCATTGAACCTTGAATCAGTGTCTTCACCGGTTCAGTGACCGATCCGATTTTCAGAACCTTGGTATAAGCAACATTTAATTGACGCTCTTATAAATTAGGCAAAGAGAAAAATCACAACTCTTTATTTTGAAATGCAGAAGCAACATGCAGTTTCTACCCACAATTTTGGTTTACGTTTTTATAATGGAAAATGCATTGTATATTCTATAGTTATTAAATTGTAAAATAATTTAAAAAAATCGTGGGTGTGCCATGTTGGCCATTACGGTTGTGCAACAATAATGAATTAGATCACCCTTTATTTATTATTTTGATAAATAAAATGTAAGGTGAGGGGGTACCCCTCAGTCAAAGGCAAGAAAAACCTCCGGGTTGTTTGAGCGTTTACGAATGAAATTACATTTATCTCACCCCAAGAGAATTAATGGGGATATAAACCCGCAATATATCATATACGACCCTTTTCATGCTCTACTAAGCCAGCTCCTTAAAATCTTTATATAATATTAGTAGATGTAACTTACCTATATTTTTCTTATTTTTATTTTGGTTGCACCTTTCTATAGGAATACAAATTATTTTAATGCTCAATCAACTATAATTTTGCATCTCCATATTATTTTACTCTTTCCTATCTTTGAATTAAATAAATTTGAAAACATTCCTAAAAATATAAAACGCTTGTCAAAGATACATGTTTTTGAGAATATAAATTATTTTATTACTTAGTCAACTATACAAACATTACGTTGACAAGTGAAACTGCACTCGAATTCCTTAGTCAATATCTCAGGTTCGTGTCATTAGATGAATAAAACACGGTTGAGATGAGACAGATTTCCACGAAAGAGTATAAATTTTAACTTCCAACTATTTTACTATTTTTTTTAAATAAATAAATTGTAAAATATTCCTAAAAAACATTAAATACTTATAAAAAATACGTGTAGTACCTTTTTTTTTACTAAAAAATACATGTAGTACATGTATTGTACTTTTTATGACTAATGACTAATACATGTATTGTACTTACGGGAATACAGGTACTGAACTGAAAAATATCATTATGATTTTGTCAAAAATAAAAAATAAAAAATCATAATGATCCAAAAATATCCTAATTGAAATGCAATCCCGTGCTTGAATCAAATCAAATGCCCTCGGATTGTCAAAAGACTCAAAACACACGGTTCTTAACGCGGACACACTTGTAAGGCACGTGGGATTATAGTTAGTTGTAGGTCAAGTTCTGAATCTGATCCAAATCCAATACAGACCCTCCGTGCGTGCCACAACCGTTCGCTCTTTTTCCTAGTGGCTTCATATTCAAGCGGAAAACCTGCAAACCCTAACCCTAATTCTGTATCCGATCATGGCCACCGATGCCCATGATTCTCGTCGCAAGCATCGCCGATCATTCTCTCCGGAGGACCTCGAGAAATCCTCGAAGCGCCACAAACACCGCCGCCACCATAGCCACCGCCATCGCCATGGGAGCAAAAAACGCGATAAAGAGACTGAATACGATGCCGGAACAGTTGCCGCGGTTTCTTCTCCAACTCCAACTCCCCCTCCCAATCCCGCTCCGCACAACCATCTCCCTGACGATGACGTGGAGGAGGGTGAGATTCTCGATGACCAGCCTTTCGATGGTGAGGTTGGAAAAAAGCAAACGGAATCTGATGTCGAACCTGGTGAAATAGAGGTGACAGGAGATCGAGATCTTCGATCTGATAAGAAAAATCCGGTATGATACGATAGAATTGGTTTGTTTATTCATTTGATTACTTTCAATTTTGTGTATTGCTACACGTGATATCTGTTTGGTTGCTGAGAAAGCAGAGGCCATTGAAATAGATTCCAAAGAAGATTTTGCTTTCATAATTGTGCTGTTTTGGTTGCGATTTTTTGTTATCTCGCAGTATTAGGTGTTTCACTGTATCTCACTTCCTCTCGGTGACCAAACAGAACACTGTGATCCTTTGTTTTCGGACTGTATAATGATTTTTTTATTCGTGAGAGCTTGGTAGAGTACCCTGTCAGTGTTTCATAGATATGTAAGAACCTGGTTGCACTACACAAACATGACATGAGTGAAAGAAGTCTCTCTAGGCGTTTCAGTGAAGACTGGTGGCTTACAGTTAATTTGTAAGAGCTGGATACGTGTTTTGTAAATTTATTTTTGCATGTGGATTGATTTAAATGCATTTTTTACTTTATTGAGCATTACCTTGAGTATTGTAATAGTCGATATTTGCACTCAATTATTTTTTTGTACTGGGCAGGGACTTCCCACTAAAAGTTCGAAAACTGAAAGTGAGGACTTTAGCAATGGTAAATTTGGCAATGACGCAGAAGATGGGAAATGGTGTCAGAGCCACATTGGGTCTGGAATTCATGATGGTGATGGTTCTCCAAACCACCCAAGAGCTGAAATTCAAGTTGGCAGGGATGTTCGAGCTAGTACAGATGTTTTGGGCAATGGGTATTTGGATCGTAAGTCTTCCAAGGGGGATAAGTGGCAGAATGGGGAGCTTGGACATTTTAAAGGAAATGAGAAACTAAAAGGTGACTTTGATGGTGAAGCACCGGAGGCTAATAAAAGGGAAGTGAATCACCATAAGAATTCGTCCTCCGAAAGTAGAGGAGAAAAACATAGAATGCCAGGAAATTCTCCTTATGATAGACACAGAAGTCGATCAAGATCAACTGGTCAAACTAGGGACAGGTCTCGTTCTCGTAGTATAGTAGAAGAACCTGCTCATTCCAAGAGAAGGCACTCTACGGATCAAGGGTCCCTTTATTATACTAGCAGACATAAGGCTGACTATGACCTTGATGAGGAAAGAGTGAAGACACGCAGAAGGGAGCATCGACACAGCAGTATAGATTTGGTGGAAGATGATAGAAGGGAACACAGTACAAGATATCGGGAGGCTCAGGACAGGGATAAGAGTATGGACAGAGATGTGGATAGAGACTTACACAGGGAAAAGAAACGAGAGGAAACAAGCAGGAATAAGGAAGTTGATTGGGTGCGTGGAAGAGAAAAAGAACGTGGAAGGAGCCATGACAGGTATAGAAGGGATGCGGAAAAGGATAGGAGTAGGGAAAGGGAGGAGGGTAGGGATAGGAGAAGAGAAAAGGAAAGTAATAGGAACTGGGAGACAGTCTTTGAGAGGGATAGGAGAAGGGAAAAGGAAAGAGATAGGAGTAGGGATAGAACAAGGGGGGGCGAGAGAGATAGAGACCGGGAGACTGAATGGGATTATAGGAACCGGGAAAGGGATAACGTCAAGGACAGGGAGAGGCGAGATGATAGACTTAGGCACAGAGATAAGGATGTTGCGAATGGTAAGGATAAGCATCTGTGTCGTGAGGATGGTAATGACAGTGGAGATAGATATAGAAGGCATTCAAGACATGAAGAAAATGAATACCATGCAGATAGAAAGAGAAACCATTATCATTCTGTAGAAGTTTATAACTCTAAGAGAAGTACCAGGGAAGCGGATGAAAGGAAACTAAAATGGTATTTCATTTACTAATTATGAGTTTACTATTTCATTTTCTCATAAGTATGAGCTTTTTCTGTACATTTTTTTACTTGTCCCCTTATAGTTCTTTCTGGAATATCATATTTATTTTTATTTGATTTGATTTTGATGTATATTGATTGCAGCAGCGAGGTCGAACAAGATGACATAGATGAGGATACATTGCAATTACCTGAACAAGAAGAGGAAGATCTCAACAGGATCAAAGAGGAGAGTAGAAAGAGAAGGGAAGCGATAATGGAGAAATATAAGAAGCAGCATCAGCAAATAGAACAAGCGGCTGGAAATGAAGGAAAAGGTATTATTTTGTCTCTTTCTATGGTCTTAGTAATAGGCAGATAGTTTTAGTTACAATACTTTTGGTTACAAGTTATAATTCATTAATTTCTGTATTTATCTTGATGTCTAGATGTATTTGAGTCTTTAATGTCATCCTTTATCTGTTTGTTAATTCATGTAAATTATATTTTTTAAATTGTATGACTGAAATTTGAAACTAAAAATGTGGGAATTGGAGGAAATTTCATATATGTTAAGATGTTTACCAGTCTTCCATTTTTTGCCCTTGTTATCTTTTTTGGACTTTTTCTAACTTTGTAATGCACTATATTAGACAAGGATGTGGATAGTCCTACTGACATTTCTAAAGCAATTGATGGTAAGAATGATGCTGTTGATGACGTGGAACAATCATTTGCTGTTGGGAAATCTCCACCACAAAATGTGGATACTGGCTCAGAGAAGGTATCTGGTGCTGGGGGCCTGGGCGAGGGTACACCAAAGGTTTGTCCTTAAATTACTTATACTTTAAAGAAGATATTAATATATTAGTCGGAAGTTTTCATATTTATATATATTAGTTGGAAGTTTTCATATTTATATATATTGGATTTGAAACTCATCCATTACTCTTGCAGAGTGAGAGGTCAGCTGACAAGTTTTGTGATGATATATTTGGTGAGACACCAACTGGAGTTCGGAAATCGGTAAGTGTTTGGTTAAGCTATTCATATTTTTAATAGGGAAAGCTATTTTTGTCCCATCAATTTTATAAGATTCAGACTTTGTAGCAAGTCATGACTCATGATATCATTTCTGATTATGGATGAATCACATTTCTAGGGTGGTAATCTAGGAAGCCTGTCTTCTGTGTCCTTTTCACCAGTTTAGTTTCCCCTTTCTCTCTACCTTCTCTGTACATATGCTTTGGTATAAATTCTTACAGCCTTTGTCCTCCAAGCTAAGTAGCCTTTATTGTACTAGGTGACTTTTCCTGCCGAGTTCTCATCTGACAGAATGAAACTTGTTACAGTTGTTTGCTTCCATTATTACTCCAACATTTTTATGCTTGACTCGAATTGTTAACTCAATTAGTTTTTCCCCCCTATTTGGCGCTACATTTTCTTGTTATATTAAGATTTTCTTCCTTCTTTTCAGGGAAAAGGAGATGGTTTACTGATTGAGAGGGTTGGCCTACATGACAATTGGGATGATGCAGAGGGCTATTACAGTAAGTAATTCATTTGATTGTAGCTAGCTGTTTTGATCATTCTCTTTTGATTCTTGAATTGAGATTTGAAAGGCCGATTAATTTTGAGCCTTGTCTTGGTCAGAAACACTTAGTTTCCTAAGTAACTTTTTTTATTCGGTGGTGATTGTTGAATTGTTTTTATACATGTTATATTAGATTTGATGACATGGATTTTGCATCAAAATTTTTATGATGTAATTTTGATCCTTTTGGAAGGAATATCTTGAAAACATAAATGCATATTTTTACATACCCTTAACAAGGATTTTCGGTTGTTACCGAAATGATGACGTTCAATACTCAAAAGTTATAGACCTTAAGTTTAATGATCTGACAACTAGTTCGCTTACAGATCTTTAGTAACTTTTTCTTTTGAGGCATTTCCCGTGGATCTGCTAGCAAAACCAAAACCTGTCAATGTGATGTGGAAAATTTTTGGGGAAATAATATTCCTGTTGGAATTGTTGGTCAATTATTACATGCAATATCTCTGGATATATCTGTTTTTCTGTTCATTGTTTTATGTTCTGATATTGCTATGCAGGCTATCGTTTAGGCGAAATACTTGATGGCCGATATGAAGTTACTGCTGCACATGGGAGGGGTGTCTTTTCAACAGTTGTACGGGCAAAGAATCTAAAAACTGGTAATGGTGAGCCAGAAGAAGTAGCAATAAAAATTATTCGTAATAACGACACCATGTGAGTGATGTTTGTTTCTTTGGTATCCTCATTAAACTTTTTGCTTTGGGGCAGTGTCTCTTGCTCACTGCTATATCTCTGATGTGGCACAGGTACAAGGCTGGTATGGATGAATTGGTCATATTAAAGAAATTAGTAGGCGCAGATCCAGATGATAAACGTCACTGTGTTCGTTTCCTTTCAAGCTTTAAGTACAGAAATCATCTTTGTTTAGTTTTTGAATCTCTTAATATGAATCTGCGTGAGGTTTTAAAGAAGTTTGGTCGCAATATTGGCCTTAGGCTAACTGCTGTGAGAGCATATGCAAAACAGCTTTTTATTGCACTGAAGCATCTCCGTAACTGTGGTGTTCTGCATTGTGATATAAAGCCTGATAATATGTTGGTATGCTTAAAATTCTTTTTTGTGTTAAGGTTGTTTCTTTAAATATTTTGTTTATTTTCAAGAAATATGCATTATGTAACTTCTATTTTCTTCAATTTCCTTTTCTGCAAGGTGAATGAGGCTAAAAATGTTTTGAAGCTTTGTGACTTCGGTAATGCCATGTTTGCTGGTAAAAATGAAGTAACACCATATCTTGTGAGTCGCTTTTATCGTGCCCCTGAAATAAGTAAGTACCATTCATTTTAATTATTGCATTTCTCCTAACTCCAAAGTACTTTTTCTGAGTATCTTATGGTTGCCCGATGGGCTTTTGAATGTTTCTATGCAGTACTTGGCTTGCAGTATGATCATCCATTGGATATTTGGTCTGTAGGCTGCTGTTTGTATGAATTGTACACAGGGAAGGTTCTTTTTCCAGGGCTCACAAACAATGACATGCTGCGGCTTCACATGGAATTGAAGGGCCCTTTTCCGAAAAAGATGCTGCGAAAGGTCAACATTTACTGTTTTATTTAGTTGTTTATTATACTTGTTTGAGTATTATGAATCGTTTTAATACTTTGATAATTTTTTTTTGTCCTCTGTTATTTTTTATCTGTTACAATTTTAGTTTCTAAATTAACCCTTTTATATGATCTGTACTTGTTTTTTATTATCTTCCTTGCAGGGAGCATTTACTGAACAACATTTTGACCAGGACCTGAGTTTTCATGCCACAGAGGAGGATCCTGTAACAAAAAAGGTGAGCTAGATCTTTGATTGTATTTTGAAGAATTCTGCTGTCAATGTTTGAATGAATTTTTTTTGAGTCTGAATAATAGTTGTAATATTATTTATTAGACCATAAAGCGGATGATTCTCAACATAAAGCCGAAAGATATTGGAACAATCATCACTGGCTCTCCTGGGGAGGATCCAAAAATGTTGGCCAATTTTAAGGATCTTCTGGATAAAATTTTTATCTTGGATCCGGACAAGAGGTTGACAGTCTCACAAGCATTGAACCACCCATTCATCACTGGCAAGTGAACAATGTTGCGAAATTTGACTCCGAAAATGATATTCACTGATATTTGTACATATTGATCCAATTGATATTAAGGTTCTGATCATTTGGCACTATTTATCTTTCTCTGTACGGCCCAAGGAGTGTCATCACAGTTGTCAGCCTGTTGAAGTGAAAAAGTGTGATGTCCCTACAGGCGTACTCTTTACTGGCGGTTCTCAGTGGAATGTACTGTTTCTATTGTAAGACAACTTGCCGATGGCAGTTTCTCTTTGTGTAGCTGTATTTGTACTTGAAACATTGCTCTAGCAATTAAATCCATGGAAAATTTTATTATGAGAAATTCAGTTTCTTATTCGTTTGGAGAAGATAGCCGGTTTATTCTCTATCTGCTCTTTTTCTCTTATATATTTTAAATTCTACTAATTTTGCATAATTGTTTGCATAATATTCTTTGCATTGTTTATGCTCCGATCCTCCTTAGTTGTTACTATGTATGCATTTCATATTTCTTTACCATTTCATATAAGTTCCTTGAATTCTGGAGATTCTAATTTAATTTCTCATTCAGGAGACATATCACGGGTTTGAGGCTTCCCTCCCATGCTTAGATGCATAAAAGGAACCCAGGAGAAGGTATCTTGGTTTGTTTATTGGGAGATTAGATTCACCATCCTGGAATGAATTATGATTTCCGTTAAAATTTATTATCTTCAATGCCTATACAATATTGAGCTACTGCATGTGATGGAAATACATTAAGATGAGCCTGAGGCTTTTTTTTTTGAGTCATAAGGAATATTAATGGTTGTTGGTACTGTTTCAGAACATGTGAGCTCATTAATTATTGGCTTTTTAGCTAGGTGCTTGAGTTAGAGGGAGTGGTTAGTATTGAACCTGCATCCTCATCCAGATGCAGGTGCCACTAGGCAAATGCCTAATTGCCACTGCCTTTAAAGAGTTCAGTATAAGGGAAAGAAATATCGAGCTGTGTTTTTTTGACTTCTTTCTTGTTCCTTTCATTCATGGCTTGAGTCAAGCATATAGATAATTTATTTATTTAATTGTACTTGAGCATCTCTTTCTGTCTGATGTCTTGTATTCTCTTGTTAACGTTTATTTTCTTAAATTTTCATTTATGTATCCTAATGGAATAATGTTGCATTTTATCCATGGCGGGTCATTCTGGAGGCATTTCCACTGGATGTTTGGCTGTGTTCTTGAAGCAAATTCATATCTTGGTGAGCAATTTGATTCAAAAAAGTGTTTTATTATGCTTGTGGTATGGTTTGAAGTTGATGCTGCTTTTATACGAAATTTTAACGGTTTTGATTCCCTTTTTATCTTTTTAGGTAATGTATCTTGGTCCTGCAATTTTTGTAAGTATATTGAAGTCCAATTCCTTTCTCATCTTTGTCTTTATTAATGGCATTGGTGGTCCATGACATCAAGTTTCCTATGATGATCATTCCTAGTTTTCATTTCTGTTCCAATGATGAATGTAAGTGGTGTTTGGGGCAGCATTTTCAGTGTTGTTTTCTGTGCACACGTTGTTTCTTCTGACTTAATAAGCATGGTGTTCTTGGCTGTGCTCCTCCTGTTTTTGTGTTTCCTTAAACCACTATTTTATACAAGTATATCTTGTAATGGAATCGTTCCAAATGAGACTACCTTGGGTGTGGATGTGTTTGGCAACCAGAATTATATCTAGAATTAATTGGGATGAGAGAAAAGAACAAGGGTTAGAAGAGAGAATTTCTGAAGAGAACCGATAAAGAAATCAATCTTTGAAGATGATGGGTCATTACACAAGGTGGATAACTACCTTCTCAAAGGATAACTCCCTTACAATCGCTCAGTTTTTTGCACAGAATGAACTTCTCCCCTCTTCTGAATTCTTGCCTTAAATTTTTTATTAATGACTCCCTTACACTAAATAATAACTGCCCACTACTTATAACTGTCTCTGTACAATCAAACAATTAACTGTCTACTAACAACTCTCTTCATTTTGCTCTCTTCCTCCTAGAGTAAACTGTCCATTCTTTCTCTGTTGACGACACCTTGTACCTACCTTTACCACCTGTTGGAGCTGTATCCTTGTCCCCAACGTTGAGTGTTGGGAAATGGTTCTAAATAGTGGTGGCATCCACCCTAGTAGCTTCTTTCGGCAGTCTTCCTTGTCACTGCACTAAATCTTGGTGTACCTGCTCACTGCCCCTGACTGGTGCATTCTGCTAGGCAATTTGCAGGGATATAAACGGATCAATCTGCCTGCAAATAATTAGGGAGCTCAGGTTCTGCTGAGTTCGTTCCTATTGCTTTCTCGAGCTGTGAAACTGAAAGATTGGGTGATTGTGGGCATACTCAAGTAACTAGGTGATAAGCAACTAGTCCAATGCTCCTAAGGACCAAGTATGGCCCATAGTAAATGGTTGTGAGCTTGGGATGAAGTTTGCTCTACATTGACCGCTGTCAATGGGGACTAATTTCCAAGTAAACCCAGTTGCCTCCCTTACTTGCTGAGGACCTGCGGTGGGAATTTGCATAATGCTTCATTGTGCTTGTGCTCTGTTGAGATGGAGTGCTTCATCCCTGTCCCTTAGTCTTGGTTGATTGCTTCAACTAGTGTCTCCTTAGGGATATAAACTTTGAATTAGGATGGATAAAGACGTCCATATACTATCTCAAAGGGGTACTATTTGCAGCACTTTGGTAATTAATGTTGTACCAATACTTGGCCCAATGTAGAAATTTGCACCAAACTTTTGTTTGTTCCGTAAAACACTGTAAATACATTTTGATAGTGCGGTTAAGCACTTCTGTTTGCCCATCAGACTTGGAGTGGTATGCGATGCTCATGTTCAGTGTCGACCCATGCAATTTGAACAACTCTTGCCAGAAACTACTCATGAATGTCAGGTCTCGGTCACTAAAGATAATTATAGATGACTTCATGTAACCTTTTGATTTCCTTGGCAAAAATTTCAGCGATAGACCTGGCTGAATATGTATGATTCAGAGCCACAAAATGTGCGCACTTGCTCAAACGTGTTACTACCACAAGTAGGAGTCAAAGCCCCTTGTTGTTGGCAATTTTACAAAGAATTCCATGCTAATTTCTTCCCAAATTGCATTTGGAATGGGTAGAGATTGTAACAATCCGGCTTTTGAAGAAGCTTGTTATTTACTTTGTTGACAACAAATGTAAATGCCATTCCTTTCATCCCTTCCCAATATAGTGATTGGGCCAACCTCCTGTACGGTCTGTAAATTTCTGAATGGCCCTCTTGTTAGGGTGGTGTAGAATTCATGCAACAATTTAAGGAATCTAAGGGGATGATACAGAGAGCACCATTATGCCCTTATAATACAGCCTCCCTTGCTCGGGAATAAAATTAGGATTGGAATTTGGTTGTTTCTGCAAGTCCTCTATCATCTTTTCAAGGTTGGATCCTCTTGAACCTCCTTATCAATTTGACTGTAATACTAATCAGGTCAAAACGGGCGTGATATGGCCTGGATTCCCATCTCCTCTTCCCTCCAAGATAGAGCATCTGCAACTTTGTCATAGGAGATAATGTCAAACATGTAGCCCATCACTTGTGCCAGCCAATTCTACTGATTTTGAGTGGTGATTCACGGCTCTAGTAGGAATTTGAGACTTTTTTGATTGGTATAGACACTGAATTTCTTGCCGAAGAGGTAGGGGTGCCAATGGTGAATTGCTAGTTCAAGGCCATTAATCTTTTTTGTAGACTGATCTGCTGACAAAGCTTTGCCAAAGAATGCAATAGGCTTCTTGTCCTGTCATAGCATTGCACCTATGCCTCTCTCGGATGCAGCACACTATGGTGAAGGGCTTGCTGAAATCTGGCACAGCAAGCACTGGAGCCTCTGTAACTGCTTGCTGAAGCAAGTGACGGCTTGATTTGCTTGTTAACTTTATTTGAAACATCCTTTCTTCAATAAATCAGCAAGTGGTTTGGCAATTTTGCTATAATATGAACATAGTGTTGGTAATAGCCAATGAGCCCAAAAAAACCCCATAAAGCTTTTACTGTTTTTTGAGTTGGCCATTGAAGTATCTCATCTACTTTATCGTTATCCATAGGAACCCTCCTTTGGATATAATATGCCCCAAATACTCTATCTTCCTCCTTCCAAAAAGCTGCACTTTTGGTTAGCATAAACTATGTCTTTTTATAAAGTTGCCAACACCTGATCAAGATGTGACCAATGGCTCTTGCAAGATCTGCTGTAAGTGAGAATATCATCAAAAAGCACCTTTACAAATTTCATAAAAAAGGCTGTAATGTGGAGTTCATATTGGAAAGTATAAGGGGTAGTTGTTAATCCAATTTTTTTTTTTTGTAAGCAATTTGTTAAGTTAATCCAAATGGCATTACTAACAAATTAAAATGCCTTTGATGCGTCCTAATTGCAGTCTTTGGAATGTCATCCTCAAACAAATGAATTGATGATGGCCTGCTGTGTGACCTATCTCTGAAAAATAATCTTTCCCGTGTATTTCGTCGAACAACTCTTCAATAACTGGATTGGGACATTTATCCGGGATTGTTGTACTGAGGGCTTAGTAATCCACGTAAGACCTCCAACTTCTATCCTTTTTCTCCATCAAAATAACGGTTAGAACATGGACTTGTGCTTGGTTGAATAGCCACTACTAATAACATTTCCGTAACAAATCTTTCCATCTCATTGTTTTGCTAGTTGGGATACCTATAATTCCTTACATTCATTGGACCAATGTCTGTTTTGATAGGTATTTTATGATATATTGCTACTCTAGGAGGTAATTCTATGGTTGTGAGAAAACTGCAGAATACTTCTTTAAATGTTTCAGCAACAAAAAAAAAATGTTCTTTATGCCAGTGTTGTTAAAAATCGGCCATGGCGGCGCCATGGCGGAAGGTGGAGGCGGATTTTCACTAAACCGCAACAAAGACAAAGTGCGTGGCGGGCGGATTAGCGTGGCGCCGCCATGGCGGCGCCAGGTGTGGCGACCATATGGCGACGCCATGGCGGAAACCCGACTAAATGAAAACGGTGAAACCAGCGCGCCGATGGTTGAAGAGAAAATCGTAATCGGGTTTGCAACCGTGTCGCTGCAAACAAGTTTTAGGGTTTGTGTTTTCAAATTTTGGAAAATTCGACGTGTTAATGGGCGCCCTCATGTACCCGGTCCATTTAAGCCTTTCGCTTTTTTGTCAATTTTGGTCCGTAATATAACCCGATGCGCGTCCAAAGATCTTATCTCTAACTAGTACTACTAGTCTACGATACCCCTCCGTTGGTGATGGTATACCGTAGTCCTTAGATGCTTTTGGATTATGTTGTCGACTAGTTGTTATTTGGGCCTTTGTGCTTGTGCGTTTTTCATCACAAAGGAAAGATTATCAATACCCTTCTGCCCAAAAAAAAAAACCTATCGCCTGTGCTTTACGAGTTATGTTTTTCTTTTCAAGTTTTTTTTGCTTACGCTTTGCTTTACGAGTTACTAATTTTAAGAATTTTTTCAAAAATAGATAAAGATAAGATTTCTGTTTTGTTTGGTTATTCTAGGATTGGTTCCTAAAATATATCAATATTGTCTTCTTGTTCTGTTTTTCTATCTCTTTCTATTTCTATTTTTTCCTTCCTATTTCTTAAACAGTTTTTATTTTATTTTTTTTATTCTTTTCTGTTTTAATTTTTTTCAGTTTTTTTTGAGGAAATTTTTTTCAGTTTATACTTTTCAGTTTTATTCTTTTTTCTAATCCCTTTTTATGTTCTTTTATTTTGTGTTTTTTCAACATATATTTCTTTTTGTTTTTGCACTACAACTGTTATTTTGTAATTTTTTATTTATATTTACATATTTGTTTATATATATATTGTATTTTATTCAGTCCGCCATGGCATCCGCCATTTTCCGCAATGCAATCCGCCATTTTTTTATGGCGGATTTTTGGCTGTCCGCCATGGACCGCCATCCGCCATTAATAACATTGCTTTATGTGTCTTATAAAAGTTAGGCTTCTTGATGATTAATTTAGATACAATTTTTTATTCAACGTATCCAAATTTGAGTCCAGAATAAAGACACTGTCTAAAGAAGACATCTTTCTAAAGATGGGAGGAAAAAAAAAGGACAGGTGTCTAAAGAAGTGCTTAAATTTATTAAGAAGTACTCTCCTACAAGGAATACTTTTGATTTGCTTATTAAAAGAGTACTTTACAAAAAATAACACTCCTGAATCTGCATCACTGATGAGAAGATGAGAAAAACGGGGGAAAGGGGTCGTAGGTCGCGTAGGGTAGAAGAACAGGGGAAGGAGGAACAGGTTGCGTAGGGGAGAAGCTGCTGTGCGCCGGCACCGGAGTTACAGGGCGTGTTGGAGTTGCTAGGAGAGGAGAAGAGAGGATCCGGTGCTGGTGTGGAGATGAAGAAGAGTTGGAAGGTTTTTCGTTTTGATTTTCTGCCTCTGCTTCTCATTCCAATTTTAGGTATCGTTTAAAATTTTATGGTAAACTGAAAAGACAAAAATACCCTTAAAAAACTTTAACAGCTATAAAGCGAGGGTTTTTTTGACGGCCACAGCACATAACCCACGTTGCCGTAAAGCGAACGCCACGACGCCACAAAGACATAACCGACCGATCACGGCGCTTATGCGTTGATATTGCGACACCACACTCCGCCGCGATTGCGGCCGCTACTGCCGCCATTGACTATAGAGGTAGCTTGACCCTCATCTTGTACCATTAAAACCCACAAATTGCTTAGGATTCTACCTCAGTCATCTTCACGAGATCCTTGGAATCCTCGCAGTTTTCCCTTAATGTATGAATTTCGTGGATGATGTACTCCAATATGCTGTTATCTTTCCTAAACAGTGTTGTTAAATGGCGGCCATCGTGCCATAGGCCGCTAGCCACTCGATCTTTAAAATTGCATCTACCTGCCAAGTTTAAAAGCATAGCAAGCCTCCTTTAAATTCCTAACCTGCCATCTGACAACTCAACTTGTAACATGTGCTTCCTTTTTGAACCCATATCCCAGCCGCACTTTATACCGTAAAGTTAGGGTGACTACTAATCATACCCAATAAAATTGTAGCTTGTTGCTCTGTCTATCAAATTTTCTTGGACTTTTATGGTTTGGGGTTGGGAGACCCCACCTGCTAAACACATGGATACCTTGAACCACTGGCATTCTGGTGATGCACGCCCTTCTACTACTGTTTCTCATTGTGCTTCCATGGTTGCCATCTCTCTATCTTCCTTCCTTTGTTCATCCTTTGCTAGAATCACATCCCATGTCGAAAGCATTATCCCTCTAATGAATTCATGATTCGGTAGTTGACAAGTACTTTGATTCCTTGGGGCTGCTATCTTATCAATCTTTGTGAGAATCCTTGAGTTTAGTAGTGTTGGGCAATTATTCACCCTGAATACATTGGGACTCGGAAGTTGGACCTTGCCCTTTCATCATGTTCAATGATGTTCCCGTCATTTACAAGAACATTGTTGTAGCCACCATTCACTACTTATGACTCTCCTTGAAATCTTTAACGAGGTAAATAGCGTGAGAGATATCTTTTAGGTCATTTGTTCTAATACGACACCTTATTTCTTCTCTGAGACTACGGTTTTTTTGGTAAATCAGGTTATCCACTGCGCGCAACTGTAGATACAAATCCCACGAGGTACCGAGATCCATTTAAGGGGTTGATCTCTCATATACACCAGCCGAAGATCGAACCCTTGACCACTTGCTTAAGTGACCTGAGTGTCTACCACTCGTGCCACATCATGTTGGTACCACCTAGACAATGCAACAGCAACTATTCATCTGACACTCTGGTGACTTGCGCCACAAGCGACTTAAATTGCTGATCATAATCCTCTAGGATATCAGATTTGGACTATTGTTGATAGTTGACTGTAGATGTTCCGCCACTACAAACATTGAACCTCTAAAGCAAAGCCGCTATAGAGGTATACCAAGAAACAATTTTTTTTTTTTGCCTCTAGACGTAGAACCTATTTACCACTACACCTTATGCTTACGAAGGGACTGGCTAGCTGTAACTTCTCTGATGGTTGAACATGTTGAAACTCAAAAGAACTTTTTTGCATGTGCAATCCAATTCACTTTTCTCACATAAAAGAACTTTCTTGCTTCCTCCACGCTTCGACTTTCTACATTTTCTTGCTTTCTGTTGCAGTGTTCGTCCTCTTCTATCTTCAATCCTTGTTTCTGCAGTAGTCGATCAAGAGCAATATCTAGCCTCCCTAGTTTGTTGCCAAGTTGCGTCTTGATCTCCAATAGATGTGATCCTTGCTCCCAAGACGCCTTCCTCAACATTACTTCCGTGCTTTCTAAAGCCTCCATGGGAGACTCCATCTCCCTCAAATTTTACGATTTGGCTGGTCAGACCAAACTGTTAGGTAACTAATATTATATCTAGAATTAATGGGGATGAGGGAAAAGAACTGGGATTAGAAGAGACTAGAGACAGAATTTCTGAAGAGAAACAATAAAGAAATCAATCTTTGAAGACGATGGATCATTTCGCAAGGTAGATAACTTCTCAACGGATAACTTTCTTACAACCACTCGGTTATATGCGCACAATGAACTTCTCCCCTCTTCTAAATTCTTCCCTTATATATTCCTTACAATTATACAATCATACAACACTCTATTTCGATGATACAATTATACAATCATACAATTAATCTTCTACCAACAACTCTCTTTCATTGGTCCCTCTTCCTCCTAGAGTACTCTATCCATTCTTTCTCCACTGACTGCACCTTTTTACCAGCAGGGTGTGGCTAGTTTCTACCTTAGATTCTGAATATAGTTTTCTTTTTTTGCTTGATGTGTGTCACTGTTTAATATCCTGATCTCTTCGAATGTTTCTTCTGTTGTGTGATGTTGTGTAGCTTAAATAATGATTTTCCACAATGAATTGAAACTTTTTCCAAATCATGGGTAGAAGAAAGAAATCTTTTACGCCGATTTTATCCTGATTTTAATTTATAGTTGAAGGTCATTAATGTGGATCCCCAGGGTTCCAATTTCAGTTGGTAACAAATGTCGCAAGACTGATACTTTAAGGTGAGCATTTTTCTTGGATGATGCATTTGAAAGGGAAATGCTGAAATGATTTTATTTCTTTAATTGCAGTTACTTAAATATAGATGCGATTTTGCTAGCTTAATCCCCTATAAGTGTCTTTATGAGAATTGCCTATCTTTTAACCACCAGCTGCTCCACCTATCTTTTTACTATGACATAATTCCCCACAGATCCTGGTGTTGGAAATTTAAACTTTGGGTTGTGACCCGAATGGATGAACTGATACATTTCTCCTGATGTTTGTGCGTTTATTACTGTGTGTATGAAAGCTTGATGTTCATTTTCGGAAATTTTTGTTTGGTGATAAAGGGTGTTATTTCTAGTTTCTTGTTTTAGTTGTGATATTTCCTTTGGCCATTGTATGGTTGCTTTTAGACTAAATAGAGTAGCGGCTGTCATGTTTAAAATTGCTAAACTTGGATCTTACCAACTTACCAAGTATTGTGAAGGTTTGTAGGATTGGGTCATTGAATCAGATTGAGCGGAAGATTATCATATAATAATGTATGCTTGTTTTATTTAGGAAAAAAAAGCTAATAAGGATTTCCTTTAACTATAGGTTAGTTTCAGACAACCTACATGTGATTCAAAATTCAATTACTTATCTGAACTTACTAAATTGTGCAACATAATATAAAGTGTTCCCTTGTGCATTCCTTCTAGTTAACGTCTAGAGTTGGATTAGTTGAAGATGTTGGGTTGCTTAGTTTAAAACCTCGATATTTTTCAGAATTTAACTAAGTTTTGCATTTTAGCGTGCAATATGTAAGGCAAAAGTATTATAATTAAAAGAAGAGGGCTATTGGGAATGTTTGGATAAAAAAATTCGTTATGATAGCTATTGGTGGTTATCGCAAAAATTGAAAACACAATCATGTCTAACGGAAGTAGTACCAAATCTGTATCGAAGGTTAAAATTAAGTTCTTCTGAAAAACTAGCCAGTTGATTCAATTCAAATTATACCTATGTCTTTAATCCATTGGGCGTTTAAATTTCATGGTCTAGTCTGGAATGTTGCTATGTAAACACTTTCGAGTGTCTTTTGTTAGTAACTTCAGAGATCAAACTGATTTATGAAAAACACATTTAAGAACTAAACTGACTAACGAAAGTTATATAATCATAACTATCTTTTGTCATTCATTAATGTTGAAATTCTTTCTCTCTCACAAATATATATATAATCATAACTTAAAATATTTTGTCATTTAATTGTTTAATTATTTTCTTTTAATTTATATTTTTAAAATTTAAATATACCACCATGTATTGTATGGGATGCTTGATAGTTTTCATTGAATATAATGCTAATATTGTCCATGTAAAATTTGGGCAAACAAAACTTGTCATCAGTAGTGTCCTATAAGGTTGATGATCCTGATCATCCATAGTGGATTCTCAGTGTAATCCCACTTGAATATGATTCTATCTCATCTGATGTACATCGCTATTGCATGGTAGACTAGCAAAATCTCAGTCTGGATAAATATTTTATTGACCTTGATAGCATATATATCTATTTTAATCGTCTGTCTGTCTTTGCAAAAGAATGTTTGAGGCTAATAAATTTCTGGGATATATCTTGCGGTGTTTGAACTTTTTCTTGTGTTTTATTTTCTCTATGGAGTCTTATGCTCATTTCCATAAATTTTTATGTTTGGATCGTACATTAAATTGCAAATAGAGCAGCAGTAGAGCGACTATTTTACTGTATTATTTGAAGGACATTAGAGTTGATTGTCCCAAGTTTTTATAGAGACTCTGAAATGAAAACATCACACAATTTGAAGTGTGTGTGTGTGTGTATAATCATATAATCATCTCAAATCTGTCTTGATTCAATCCCTTGGGAACTTAAGGAAGATAAGGACATAACAATGGTGTTTCTTAATTGATGGCGCAATTTGTTATGAGCCCATATATTTGGGAAATATTGATGTTTTCGGAAACTCCAGGAGGTATGTCGAGCTAAATTTTATTTCATTTTTTCTGGGTTTGCTCCTGTGGAAATTTAGTAGTATAATGAGGCAGAAGCCCTGAGGGAAGCCAATTCTGAGTTGGGCAAAGATCTCGCTGGTCAAACTATGCTTGTCCAATCAGGAACAAGAGCTGAATGAAAAAGCCTCAGCCTTTTCTGGTTACTATATTTTTACGCAAATGTTGACACGATCAATAAATCAAGTGTAGTGTTCTTACTGACCGTAGCAGTTAATAAATTCCCCCCCCTCCAATTTCTGCCCTAATGGCTTTCTTTTGAAGGACCTTTTATATGCATCTCGGTTTGGAACACCTTAAACAATTGCTGACCAACCCTATGGGCTCGTTAACGGACACTCAAGAAAGCCGAGGACTTCACGCAACGTTGCCTCAAATGGTTGTCAGCTACGTTCCTGGTTTCTTGAAAATGAATATTTTGTCCCTTACTTGTAAACCCATTGGTCGCTGTCTATAAATGAATATTTTGGATACAAGGAGCACGATGGGGTTAGTTAATAACAGCGAATTTAATTATGTTTATGAACCTGGCTGCTGGGTCTAGGAATGGCTAACTTCGTTATGATCAACTTCAACCTGGGTGGCAGGAGACGTTATGCCTCAAAATAAAAGAGTTTGTTATGCCACTTACCTTCAAACTGGTCAGCACTCAAATCTGTGAATGTACGTCAATCTTGCGGTGTGTTTGATACAATTTGAGGTATCGGACATGGAGAATGGTGCAAGACAAATCTGAATGACAACTCTCTGTCTTATATATTATTTGGTGGATGATAGATTATATAAACAAAATAATTTGTAATCTATTGCAATATCTTTTGTCGTAGAGAGAGGTGGAAGGAGAGATGGGGGAGATGGAAGAGACGAGAGAGAATATAGTTATAAAATAGCTAGGGTATCTTTGTCGTTTCTTTTTATCTATATAAAAAGTTTTCTTGGGTAATAGAATATTCAATTTTTGGGTTATCTCATTCCCTTTTTTGTCATGCTTATCAGTCACTTTTCAAACCAAAAATAATTTTTTTTTGTGCAGTTCAATTGCTTATATTTTGCGAATCAAACCGATCTTTTTAGATATGGGTTTGACTAATTGGAAGAAACATTTAGCCCTGGGAATATGAAAAATGGAGACACGATAAAGTGTATAAGATAGAAGAACGATGGGAGAATCATTATAGCGCTTTGGAGTGTTAAAATAAGTCAAATTTGACGGATTGGCTTAATCAACTCTATATAAAATGACTTCGGTGGTGAAAATTCAAATATAAACTTATTTTTGCTAAATCTAATCTAGTCTAACCTAAAAATTTATCGAATCGATGCTTGTTGGCTTGTAATCGGTTTGACCTGCGTGTTATCTTAGAATATTTTTTTTTTAATTAGGTGAGTTGAAGTTATATATGATCCGTCGAATATTACATGGTTAATAGTGATTATTTTATTATAAACCTTTTATTGTTAACACACTTCATTTTATTTTTATTATCGTGGATTCTTCTTCCATTTTTTTATAGTATAACAGTTGATTTTAGTTTATTGGGATTAAAAGAAATTATATTAACTTATTAAAGAAGCGAACCAATGGACTAGAGGTGTCAGTTTGGTCTTAAGCCCCACAGTCCATCCCATCTGCCCCCCTTTAAAACCCACTAAATTTTAGACCCCTTAGTGAGTGGGTTAGTTTTAGCCCCAATCCACCATTTTATTTTTTTTGTGGGTTAAGGTCAGGGCCACCGTGAGTCGGGCCACTATAGGTTACCTTGGAGGGAACCATGAAATATACCATCCATGAAATACACCTCCTATTATTTTTCAAAATAATAATTATATATTTTTTCAAAAATTATTTTGTTTCTGAAATATTTTTTCCAAAAAAAATTTGGAAATTTTTTTTTAATAAAAATATGAAGTTTTTTTTTATGTTTAAACATTACCTTTATTTAATTACTATAACCAAATAAAGAATTTTAAGAATGAAGAAATTTAATTGCTCTATGCAAACAACAAATTTTAAAAATAAAAAGAGTTCAATTGAAGCAATTTAGTACCCTAGAATTTTAAATTTCATAACATTTTGAATTACCTTATCCAAAACACCCTAAAAGACCTTATTAAAGAACCAAATGAGAGGAGGGACATCAAAGTTTACAATTGCATTGCATTGTAAGCTTTTTTGATATAATTGAGAACATTAACCAAATGTTGTATGATTATTCTATTTATCTCAATTATCATATTTTTTAAAAAATAAATATATAAATAAAAAATGAAAATATTAAAAAAAATAAGGGCCTGTGGACCAGCCCTAGCCCATAGGGCTTTTGAGGCTTTTTGGCCTCGTGGGATTTTATATGAGTGGGCTTTTTGGCCTAACTCATGTGAGTTAGAGCTGGGCTGGACTAGATGGGCCAAAAAGTCCACTCATATAAATGTATAGTGGAGTATGATGTATTGAAAGTGATGTACATAATATTTATTTGAGAATAAAATTAGGGAAAAAAATTAGTTATATTGAAATAATAAAACGACTGTCAACATGAAAATTTTTCATGTATCTAAAACGACAGTCATTTTGAAACGGAGGGTGTATGATTTTCTATTTGAAACTACAGTTAGTGTGGTGTCTAAATAAATTATTCGATTGGCATCGGAGTGCTTCATTGGGTTATGTTTGAATGATATTTTTTTTATGACAAAAGTTATGTTTTGATGATCGAAATGGATGAAATGGAATGGAATTATTAAAGATTTTATTATTTGAATTATTTAATTTGGTTTCACCTAATATTGTTTTTATTTTCTTCCCCCATATCCAGAACGAGAAAAAAAAGGTTTTTTTTATGAGAGGCGAGTTTGATTCGGTTTTTTTATTTCATTTTATCATATTTGATTATGTGTCACTTCTTGTTATACATCTAAACATTTCCTAACTCATTATTGTTACATAATGATGAGGTGGCTTGGTGGTTTAGGGGAACAAACATAAGGATTAGAGTGATAAGGAGGTCATGAGTTCAACTCCACTCACCAACTAACATAACATACGAATAACTAATATTACATATTACATATATCGTACTTTGATTTGATAGATCAATGTCCTTATTTTAAAAGCTACTCTTTAAGGAGGGAAGCACAAGCAATTGTAAGAGTTGCAAAAATAAATATACCTAAACGAAACTATAGCGATGTGAAGCGGTCCTATAATAAAGTTTCATGTGGATGTGAATGCATTCTATATGGATTTTATTAATTGAAAAATAAAGATAAAAAATGTGGATATGCACAAGTACAACTATAAATTATAAGCATGTAACCGATGAATGGTTCTGAGGATCACTTTTTTTATTATTATTTTTTTCCTTCTGTATATATTTGAGGATTATTCTTTTTTTGTTCTATTGAAAGTTAGAATATTTTTACATAATTTGTTGAAAGTTTGATGATTTGATGATTTGTGTTTGAGGATCTCTTGATTTTATTTCCTTCAGTAAACTGTGTTTGAGGATATCTTGGTTTTTTCCCCTCTGTAAGCCGGTTTCGGTTAGGGTGGGGAAATGGCTTAATTTTCCCATACAAGGCAAATCCTCTTGTAGCCATAGATATAATGGTTTAATATTTAGTGGCTGAGATTTTGGAAAGGCTACTCTTTACACCCACTTTTGAACATGTCTAGCTAAATTATTAGAAGGTCCTTGTACAAAACAAAAATTACTCTTACTTATTTTTTGTTATTTAGACTTTGACCCCTTTTTTGTTTCCATCATTTCTGTTATCTAGCAACCACTGCACCGGACTGGCCAACAAGCTAATCATTCATACATTCTCGGTTCTATTTACTAATAAATATTTTCCTTCTTATTAATATTGTCTCTGTCGGTCTCCATTGCCAACTCTTCGGTATTTATTTTGTTTCATATTTTACCAGATTTCCTTGGCTAAAATCGTCCATTCTTGGGGACATTTATGGCTATTCCATTGTTTTTGCAAGTAGTATTGCAACTTTATGAGGAACTCGATTATTATTACGGTGGTATCTAAACCCAATTACTATTGAAGCATAGGATCAAAATTAAAATATCCCACCAAAGAAAAAAACAAAAAGGTGAAAGCTTTAATGTAAAAGAAGGAAGATGAAATGACCCAAACGAAGAGTATTAAGAAATAAATGTTGTCACAATGAGCTTTCCCCCTCAACACCAGGCAACATTGTTGTCAAAACCGGACCGGACCAGCCGGTCCGACCGGTTGAACTGGAAACCGGACCCCTGTCCGGTCCGTTTGAACCTTAAAACCAGATTGTAGTCGAACCGGTCTAAAAACCGGAAAGCTGGTAAAAAACCGGCCAAAACCGGAAAAAAAAACGGGACAAAACCGAAAACCGGGCGATTCAACAAAAATTAATTTTTTATTTTTTTTTTAAAAATGGTAAATGACATTATTTTTGACACATAAGAGATTTTATATCCATTTTTTCACGTTGATGGGTTAAATTAAATATTATAATAAAATTTAAAATTAATTTATATATTAATATAAATTATAAGAATACTTACATTATAGTATTTGTAATTATTGAATATTAGAAAGTTATTATAACAATTTATTTTAGTTTAATATGTAATTTTTGCATGTTATATGTTGACATATAACATTTGACATATAACATTTTAAGCATAGTTTAATTTTTTATGTCGTGATGTTATGAATATTATGTTATTTTTTGTTTATTAGTGCTTTATATGTTATATTAAAAATTTTAAAAATATAATTTAATTCATTTCCGGTCCGACCCCCGGTTCGACCTTGGTCCGACCTTTGAACCTTGAACCAGTGCCCACACCGGTTCAGTGTCCGATCCGGTTTTAATAACCTTGCCAGGCAAGTTCAAGATCCAGCAAACAAACAGTCGAACAGATCCGTAGAGACGCTCCTCCACACCAGAAAATGGATATTCCTATGAATCTACAAAACCCGCAAGCAAAGGAACCCCCACTAATGTTGTTACAGAGGGCGATTGCAGGGATAGACGCACAAACATACGACTCACAGTTATGGTCGTGCACGATGGACGACGATGGAGTTTGGAGAAGAGATGCTCACGGTGTCAGCTCCGGTAGTGGGTTTGCGGTGGCAACTCTGAGAGTCGAAAGAAAGAGGGGAAGGAAGGAGGAAAAAAGTATTTAGTGCCGATGGGGTATGATAAGATTCTGTAGAGCTCTTCAATCCAACGATGCAGTGGGGGAAAGAAAATCAAATTATGACATAGGGCACAACTTATAAATATCAAGAAATTTGGGGGAGGAAATTAAAAATTAGGGAAAACCGGTGGTTTAGGCTATAACAGGTTGCAACTACATTTTCCTTGGGTGGAAAAATTAAGCCATTTCCCCACTCTAAAAGACACCCTGTAAGCTATGTTTGGTTTTCATTGAAGTTTTTTGGTTTTGTTTGATGCAAATTCGAGTCAACCCACCCGCCCACCTATTCACACACCAAACCCACCACCCATAAAATCCATCGTCCCAAACAAATGACAATGGGTCAAAGAATATCTTCTTCGATTTTGCTCGAATCGAATATTTTCGACTCAAAACTAACTAAAACTGACCAAATTATCACCCTAGTTGTACCTAAATAGGGTACAACATGATTCCTTTCTCCCATGTTGTCAGGAAAAAAAGAGTTAATTTATGAACAAGAGGACTAACTTTCCAAATATCAACAAAGAACATTAGTTTATAAACCAGAGGAATAGTTTTTCAAATATCAAACATGATAATAATTACGTTTTTATAATAGTTACTTTTTATACAGTGATGGAACTCTATTTTCGGTTTACTGACTACTTTTGGTTTGAAAATTTGAAATTTTAATAAACATTATACGCCAAAAAGTTATTTCAATAATGTTTGTTTTTAACTCAAATAACGCTAAAAAGTGTTAGGGGACTCTGCATCATCTGTTGAACGTGGGCTTTTAGATAACGTTTTCAAAAGCATTCTGATAGACATTTTAGCTAATATTTGTTCAAACAAACATTATCCAATATTATTATTATTTTCTCGTCACCGTTTCTACAACTGAGCTGGAGAACCCATGTCAATCCACGCACAACAAGCTCGTTCTCACAAGGAAATCCACAAATATCCCACTCACATCAACCTTGTTTCTGCAACTGAACCAGATCTAGCTGTGTCAGCCACTCTCATCTCCACCGTGCGCGACCAAGGAAGTTTCACCTGCGATAAACCCACCTGAGAGAGAGAGGGGGGGGGGGAAAGAAAGTGAAATAAATTTGAACGAGAGGGAGATGGGTTGGTTTGTGAGAGTGAGAGAATAAAGAAAGTGAAAATAAATTTGAATAAGAGAGAGCTTTCGAAAATTTAGAATTTTAAAAAACACGAGCTTTCAGATATCAGCTCGTCTTTGTGTGAATCAGACTCTCTTGATGCGGTTGAACTAATTAAAGACCGCCACTGTCACAGGTTCACTCATATGCAGGTCTGATTGTTTCTATCACGGGTCTCTTGGACTCGCAGTGGGAAGTTCAGCTTTCTCACGTGGTCAGAGAAGCAAACTACAGTGCTATTTCATGGCAAAAGAGGGCTCTCATTCGTTGCAAGCTTACAAGCTCTGGTCGTCCCCCCTCCTGGGCTGGGCTCGAAGTTACTTAGAGACTCGCTGGGCGAGCTAGGCTAGTTTCTGGTTTTCTTTTCCCTTTCTTTGGCGGGTTCCCGCCATGTATTTAACCAAAAAAAAAGATATCAACTCGTCTGAGCAAGTGTTATCGTTTTTTTTCTCCAAATAACACTTGCTAAAGAAAACATTATCTAAAGCTCTGTAATTTTTTTCTCAGATAATACTCTCAAACAAACTAATTGTTTTTTTAGATAACGATTCCATTGAAAATATTATTAAAATGCCGTTATTGAAATACTTCTTTTGCGTAGTGAAAATAGTTTGTGCTATAATGAAATTACTGTTTGAACCAAAGGAATATAGACTTATAAGTTTATTAATGTAAATATAAGATTAATTGAAAATGTATTGAGATTTCCGAATTATTTAACTCCGTTATCTATCTCCATTTTTTTTTCTTTGATTGATAGAATCTTCATTTCTTTTATACCAGTATTTCTGCTGCATTTCCTCTTAATTGATATCAGCACACTTTTCTTGTTCTTAACTGCACAAAGCCACAAAAATATGTCATGTTATGCCACGCTTATTCAAAAGCAAATCTATGAAGGCTTAAAGCCTAAGGCTCTGTTTGGGAGGTAAGAGGAGAGGGGAGGGGAGGGGAGGGCTTTGAGGGGAGGGGAGGAGAGAGAAAGAAAGAGAAATCATCTACCTTATTTGAGAGAGTGTTTTTATAGAGAAGGAAAATAAAATGCTTATGACTAATATATTTTTAATTTTGAGAGTAATATAAAAAGATAGAAGGGATTTGAAGAATTTTTCTAAGCCCTCAAAAACCTTCTTTCAATACATTTTTTGAGTTCCCCCTATTAGAGGGTTTTATTATTATGAAGAAAAATAAACCCCTCATTCAAGGTGGAAGACTATTCTTCCTTCTTATTCCTTTTCCTCCTTCCTTTTTCCCAAAGCCCTCCCCTCCTAAACTCCCAAACGAAGCCTAAAGTAGATAATCTCTATCTCTATCTCTATCTCTATTATATACAATTGTAAATAACTTAAAAAAGAAATTGTCAATTTAAAATATAAAAAAACTGGTCAAAGCATTAAAATTTGCAATAAATTACAATTGATGGTCCAATCACATCAAAATAAATAACGATCTGCACACACAAGGAAACAATAGAGACTGTTTTGTACCACAAAGAAGATGAACATGTTTTAATCCTATGTATTCGAACAGTATTGCGTCTCCATGTGCAACATTGTAATCTTTTGCAAATGCAGTCCAACCTCTTCCAAGCCATATTTTCCCATTTATTGTGTAAAACTCAACTCTCCATTCAACATTGTTTGCTGACCTCATTGATAAAGGATTCTTCAATGAGGTACCCCATTTCCTTACGAAATGTGTAGGAAATTGCTGCAAAACAATTTAGAAAAAATAAGCCATCAGTGAATATGACGTTTCAGACAAATAACATTCAATTACAAATATTCATTTGAAGAATTTATGATTATGATTTAGATGCTACTTACAACAAAGTTTGCACCAACATCCTTATACAGAACAACGAAGTAATCCATCTCTGTGTTATGTTTCAATAATTTGTCATCAAATTTGATATATCAAATCAGTATAATAACACCAGAAATTGACAACCATTGATAGCCAACTATTACAAAAGATAAGTTAAACAATTTAAGGTCACTAAAAGGCAAGTATTATACCAAAGGGGGGACATTGAATAATATGTACTCTAATCAACTATTCTGATATGAAGTATTATAACAGTGTGGTGTTAGTGAAACGATTTGTTTACAAACAACATCTATATCAGGATTATAAAATGAGGTGTCTTTAACCCCTAATCTCAAAATAGCCATATAACAAAAACATTAAAAAAATTGTTTTATGAAACAAACCATATTACCAGATATCAAAAGAGTCATATCATGTTTGTTAAGTTATTGCTAATTGCTAATACCTAACCTATTTCCAGATAATGACACATTCTAATTTGCTTTTGTAAATGTTTTTCAAACCACTAATATGTTTTAACTTCCTGATCTGAAAAGCATTTAAACCTATGTTTATCTGGAAATTGACGAAATAAACAACCCATAGAAGAAAACAAACCATAGGTTCATTTCGAATCCATTTGCGAAAATGGTAAAACAGCTCCAGTAAGCATATAACAATGGTTGACGTACCAGGTTTTCGGCGGTGGTCCTCCGTCTATAGCTGCCCTCTTTTGGCTCCTCCCTTCACTACGTCGCAGAGGTGCTCTCTCTTCTAATTTAGGTTTCGCTGTATGGGTAGAGATTGTGAGATGCTTTTATGGTAAAACAATTAAAAATTATATAATAAATTCCACAATAGATATTATATATTATTTATTTCATATTTTATACTAATTATTTTATTATGATATATATATTTATATTAATTAATATTAATTAATTAACGAGGGGATGTAGATGAATCTGGCATGTGTGATCCAGTTAGATATAAAATCCAACATATGTATTTTCTTATTGTTTATTTTCTTATTGTTTAAATGTAAACCAAATCATTTTAGATATGTTTTTTTTAAATTAAATGATTAATGTGATTACAAATTAAATATATTAATATTTTTTAGATAATATAGAAATCAAATGTAAACCACATGCTAATTTTCTCTTGAGTGGTTAAATAATATATAAATCTTTTTCAAGTTGATATATATATATTTCATACATATATTATAGACCCATATATTCATGTATATCTCTATTATATCTCTATTATAAATCTCTATTTATACATTATTAAAAAGTAAAAACACACACAATATATATATATAATCTGATCAAAATGGTCCCCAAAAATAAAAAACAATGTGATCGAAATAATACATATCTATTTGAAATTAGTACAAATACATTTTATTATTAATTTTAAGTTTATTTGTTCTTGACCCAATTGTCAGTTCTATTCTCTCTGAATTTTATATATTGTGTTTTCTGAATACAATTTTATTCTCACCAAGGTGGTTAGCGTTGTCCATATACCAATATCCATATACCCAGTAGATCTTTGTTGTGTCTCAAATACTAGCCATGCCATAAGGCCACTTAACTTATGGGCCAACCAAAAATGTTAATAGTAGTCAATTCCTTGGCCATGTATGATATCAAAATAAAAATAGGTATATGTTTGAAATGTCATAGGTTTTGTGTAATTTCCAAAAATAGATCTTTTATTAGTAGAGGTCGTAAATTTGATAGTACATGTATTTTTAATTATCAATGCGGTCTTGAATAACTAATTTATATATTAAGTTAATTTAAAACAATAAAATATCAAAATATTTTTCATTTATTAAAGTGCCAGTTATATGTTTATTAAACTTTCATTTTGAATAGCAAAAAATACGAACCAATACCGTAAAAAATAAAAAAGTGATTAGTAAACAAATATAATTCACAAACAATACAAACAATACCAAACAACCATACCAAGATAAATTGCAAAAAAGGGATGTTATAACGCATGTATCCTCCATTTTGAAACCAGTATAATGGTTAGAATAACCTTGATTTATAATGGATCACCGTGCTCGATGCTTTTTGTATTCAGTATATATGTTGGCATTTCGATTGTTAACTATAATAAAACATGCAAGACAAACAAGTAAAAATCACCAACTATACAAGCACTAGTGCATAGATAAATAATATCCTTCAAAAGTTGGTTATAAAATATGCATCCACGAAGCCGCAACCCAAAAAAAAAAAGAAATTAACCAACATTCCATAATCATTTGTCTTTATGCAGTAAATAGTTTCTGCATCCTATTGAAATTAAAAATTACAAAGCGAAACTGAACTATTGTCTTAGAATAACATAACGAGACTTTACAGCTACGCATATCCATCTAGACTAATGGCCATTATATAACTCCCACATGGATGAGATCTTCCAAATCTGCCTTAAAGAACCTTATTTTATGGTTCAGCTTCAATTCGAAATATGTTACAAAGTCGTACCAGCCATGTCCCAAATAGCCCTCTTTCGTGTCTCTGCTAGACCATATGGATGACCAATTCTTGACTTCTCCTGAAGGCTGCATAACTTCTATCCCCTCAGGTTTATTGCTGAAATATTCTTTCACAACAAAAGCAAGGATGTACTACAAATGTGGTCATAAAATTTTAGTCAGAACTTTGCAGGAAGGCTTTCAATTGGATAATCAGGTCCTGGGTTCTCACAACCAGTTTTGTGATATACTGTCACGAGAAACAGTGTGTCACCTACATATTCAAAATAGACCAGAAAGCTATTTTTGATGTCATTTTCTTTTGCAAATTCTTTCCACTCCACTGATAGCCATATTTCCCCATCAATTTTGTCAATATGAACTACCCACTTTGTATAATCATGTGTTCTTAAAGTCACTGCATGTTTGAGGAATTGACCGTGCCTTTGGGTGAATGCGTCTGGTATTCTCTTCACAACATTAAGAGTTAAAAAAAGGTTATATATGGATATAGTTACCAAATATCAACAAACTGATAAGATATGAATACTTACAATCGTGTCTGTTTCAGCATCAACAACAGTAACAATGAAATGAAAATCTGCCATGGTTACTTTTCAGAGTACCCAACATAAGATGATGAAATATTTTTTACATTATCAAATTCAATATATCTACCAATACACCTATTTAAGCTCAAGTTTTAATACATTATAGCAATCATGTTTTACAAGAATTTCCTTACCCACATATATGTCATACACTATAATAAACAACATAAGGAATAACAGTTAAGAACAGAATCATATATTTCACAGGTATAGAAGTAGGCTAACAATAAACCACCCATAATTAATGACTTTGTTTATAATTAACGAACCACCCATAACATGTATCAAACAAGTATTAAGCCTAAGGAATCACAACAATGTAAACACTTTTGTAGTTAGATTTTACTTCAGCACTATATAGATATGGCCATGGCCATTTGTTCGGTCACACCAAATTGCAAAGATTCAAAGAAGAATTGATATAAAAATTTACATATAGGTCACTTAATCAGACTACAAAACAGTTCCTGACATATATGACTCCGATAGGAAACATGAACACTATAATTTCTCACATAAACACGTCAAAACACAAGCTGAAATAGCTCGAATGATTGTCAGTAACAAACAATAAATCATTAAATGGGCAAAATAGTCAGTAACATTGTTGTTAATTCGGCAGAAATGCAACGTAGGCAGGAACACAGTAACACAAATAGTGCAAATAGACAGGAACATTGATGTTAATTCGAATGGTTGGCTAAAATTGATAATCGATCCCTTTTCACATACCTGTTAAATACACCATTGATGAAAAACACTCGATCCTCTGTGTACAAACTTGAGCAATTTCAGTCCCCCTTTATTAACCCTAACAAAATCCAGCCTAAATCAGAGATGACCAAATCTACAACAAAGAGGTCTACCAGAGTGTTACAATAGTACTATGTTTGAAGATCTTGAGATACTAACCACGATCGGTTCGATGTTGAGATGCGTCGCTACCCTTCAGTTCAACAGAACTCCGCTGCGTGTGCTCTCCAGTTCTGAGTTCCGTGGTTAGGGTAGCGTGTTCGGTCACCTCCTAAAACGATGAGCTATTTATATTTTACATATTACACTTAAAATATTTAACTATTTATATTTTACATATTACACTTAAAATATTTAATAACAAATCTTTATTATATTTAGTTTAAAAAAATGAGTTTATATTTAATATGACTGAGCTTATATTACAATGATACTAGATCTATTTTACTTTACATGTTAAATAATAAATTTTCGATATGACTGAGCGTATATATAAGTAGTATATCAGACATTTCGCTGAGGTTAAAAAAACAAAATATAACTCATATCAGTTTGGTATTAATAATAAATTCACATAATCAAACCAAATCTGTTCTATATTACTGTAACCAATAAAAAAATTTCTATATTATAATTACAACTCATATTAATACTTTTTTTTAAGTTTATCATTCTTTAATTTAAATAAGTTAAGATTTATTCCTTTCTTAATTATAATATTTGTTATATATTACAACAAATTATATTTATTACATATTTGCTATTTATATTTTTATAACATCATATATGATGAACCATTTGATATATCTTTTCATTTATTTTTTCAATTTATATTATAACATTATCTAAAAAATAACATAAATTTTACTATTTGATCGTATACAATAAAAAATATTTTTATTCATCTATTTCTATCAGGTTGTTTGTTGTATCATATTTTGTTGTAAACTATGTATTATGAACTATTTCCTTTATCATATATTTTTATTTCCTTTTTTCATAAAGCATATAAAAAAATGTTCTCGTACATGACACGGGTTACATATTAGTATCATACCAATATGGAGACATGTAAGTCCCCTCGGTTCACTGTAAATGCTTACTCAAATAATGATTTACTAGTATGTAACTCGTGTCATGCACGGGAATATTTTTATAAATGGTCTTCAAAAAATATTTTGTTTCAACAATAAAATATAATAAATAATTATTAAATCTTATTGATGTTATAAGGAACCTAATACGATACGTAAACAAATTAATATTAATTGAATTGCATACGACACAAACAATCTGATGGTGCATACAAACGAATTGAATTAGATAAAAATACTTTATTAAATTGATGAAAATGCTAAATAATTGCTTAATAATTGCATGCCATAAGAAATAAAAGACAAATATTGGCATATAAGATCATATATATAGGTGCAAATAACCTAATTCTTATCATATTTTTTTTGGAGGGAATTAAATATAGTCTACCACTTGTTACTTATTCAGATTGAAACTTTCTTTAGTGTTGTCACATGTACCTTGTTCCTTTGAGGTTGATTCTCAATTGTATATACTTTTATGTCCTATACAGTAATTTGTCTTCTTGTAAATTTTTAATTTCCATATGATGTAAATATTTACATCTTAATCTCAATATGTTTTCAAGTAAATTTTTCATATTATGTAAGATATATTTACCTCTTGTGATCCATAAATTAATAAGTTTTCTTATATATTTTCTATTTTCATGGTATATAAATATTCACTCAATATTTTCTAATGTAAATTTAATCTATTAAAGATATATATTAATAGAAGATTATTTCTATTAAAATGCTCGTGTATAATAATGTTTATATTAATGTTCTTTCATTTAAAATATGCAATCTTCTTATTATATATTTTTACTCTATAATTTAAATAATATTAGGTATTCGTGTAGATGATGATATGCTTTTGTCTAAAATGTTTATCTTTCTGTGGTATATTTAACCCACTTTATCATATTTTTATTTCTAATTACTTTTATTACATTAATGTGTTTTGTGTAAATATTTATAGCACATGTGATATAAGTATTTATCTCTATATCTGAATACGTTTTCATTTAAATACTCCATCTCTGTGTAAAATATATTTACATCTTGTGATCTATATATCAATAAGTTTTCTTATATAGTTTCCATTTTCATGAAATATAAATACTTCACTAATATAAATATTGACTAATGGTTGTGATTCATTTCATAAATTGGAATAGTAAAAACTCAAGTAGGAAATAAGAAGAAAATTTAAATACAATTTAAATACAATTTATATAAAAGTCTTATTCAATCATCTATATTACATCAAATGATTCATTTATATTACATCAAATATTAGCTGGAAGAGGTGCTCATATTTAGTGTCTAACAACGTCTCAAATAGAAATGCCTTTGGTAGAGAAGACCAGTCGAAAAACAAAAAAAAATATTAGTAAAAACATTTTTATAGTACGATGGCCCGTGCATGATTTATATTATAAATTATAAATTTTATATTGAAAAAAATATATTAATGTGTAACTTCTATTATATTTTTACTCCTAATAATTTAGATATTAACGGTCTTTCATAAAAAAAACATAAAATTTTCTTATGTTTTTTTTTTATTGATATTCTTTGGAAAACTACATGTAATTTATATTTGAAAGTAAATTAGCTAATTTAATTTATATATTAATCTAAATAATGGACTTTGGACTAAATGGTCATAGATAGTAGCATGGATCCAATTTAAATAAGGGACATATATCACAATAGTGTAGTAAGTTTTGTAGATACCATATTCATAGAATTTTGACAAATTTCTCATTGAACAAAATTTACCACTCTTATAGAATTACTATAATATATATAACAATAAACAATAAAAAATAAATTAATGTTAATTCTTCCCATGCCTTCAATGCATGTTTTCTACAAAAAAATTTCATCGTTAACCAACGAAACCCTGCTATCTTTGCTTCTCTATTTAGCTATCCACTTGCTTTCGAATTTGAGCCCATTGCCCAAAAAAAGAACAATCCAATAGCTTCTCTATCCTTGTTATGTTGTTTTTTTGTAGACTCCTCAGTTGCCCCTATGATGCTTTTATATTACAATACAAAGTATCCCTTTAATTTCAAGTGAACCAAACATTGAAGCCACCAGCCCACCACTAACTCAACGGAATGTACTCCTGTATCAGTGCATCACTTTTTCTAGTGGCATTTGGAATTTAAAGAATAGATGCCATGCCTTGTGAATTCATGCAACATGGCACTATACCGGAGAACTGGATCCCATTTTGATACATTAAAACCAAATTCAAAGTAATGATAACATGTAAGTCAGTATGAGTCAAAGGTTAGAACCTAGAAGAGTTGGCTTGTTATCTTGTGACTCTATTAAAAATTGCTTGTATTCTTGAATAAACATAATAGTATACCCGAATAAACATAATTTTATTCCATCATGCTCTGGAGGTATGTAGAAATAGAATTAGCTTTACATTTTCTTGTTACTGTTAGTATATTCAAGGATAAAACAAAGCATGCAGTGAGACGTTTTGCACTTAAGTTTTTTATTTGATCTTTTGTATTATTGCACTATCCCCTTTAGTATACATACCTACATATAAACTCAATGGTAACCCTCAAGACAAGACAATGAAGCATAACCATAACAATCCCATTATACCTTTTATCCTTAATTTCTTATAGGTCTTCCTTCCCCAGCTTCAGATGGATGAGGCATCCAGTGGAGTCAAATATTCGGTCAATGGAACATGGCAAGTATGAATATTTCTGACAGCTCTCTGCATGCATCGTGATCTGCCATGAGTCTGAAAATGAGAAGAAAAAAATAAGATGTGTTTTCTGTTGTCTGATGTAATAGAAAAAATAATTTCATGTCCGGTGAGGGGCACTTTCTAAATTACCTTGAAATCATCCTTGACATACAAAAGAGCCCCAAATATAACCTTTGTAGGTACAAACGAAACAACCCAACAAATGACCAACCCCGCCACAGGTAAAAAAAGAGAAAGAGAAATTAATAGTAGTATAATATAAATTCCACACAGCTCATCGTTTATTATATTAATAACTCTGACCATGATACTCCAATCTTCGCGACTCGCATTGACAACAGACAACAATGTCACGTTCATTGGCATTATCATTGTTTCCAGCCTTTTCAGAAAAATCGCAAATCGCAAAATTTGACAATTGATAGGATTAGACAAATTTAGGTCTGGATGCACATGGACTTGATGACCTACGTAGGACTTTAAATAGAATTAGAGTGACAAACTGTAATGGTATGGAAATGGACGAAATAATTCCCATTTATTAATTGTCATTGATTTCGTATACCAAAAATATATCTTATTTGTTTAATTCTAGGTGAATTCTTAGACACCCCGGAAAAAAGTTGGGTATTGATACCCTTGAGGCAAAAATAATTTAAAACTTAGGACCAGTTTGTTAGAGATTAAAAAAACTTTGATATAAAATAATTTAGTGATTTTTTTTGTTTTTGAGATTTCTAAGAAAAGCAAATGCTAATTTATGTTTGTTTACAATCATAAAAATTACTTTTTTTTAAAAAATAAGTTATTTTTAACTTATTAAGATACAACAATATAAAAGTGTTTTTTTCTAAAACAAAAATCATAAAAGACATGAAAAAATCATTCAAGAAAGCATATTTATTTTAAAAAATTAATTTTTATATATATTTGAATATTGTAATAATTCAAAATTGTTCAAAATTGGATAAATTCAAAATGGGGGTAATTCAAAATGGGATAAAATAGCAATTCAAAATGGTTCAAAAAAATGATTTTTATGAGAATCTAGTGAAAATAACTTCTCACTTTAATTAGTTTTTAGATTATTTCCAAATTCTCATTTTTCTAAAAGATGTAACAAACAGATGCAAAACTCTTAAAAGTGATTATTTTTGAAAAAAATGATTTTTTTTACAAAAAAGCTATAACAAATGAGCTCTTAATTTCACTTAAAAATTAAATATAAAAAAAATTATGTGACATCAAATGATTGGACATTGGGTATCATACCCAATAAAACTCTCGAGTATGGGAGTTGTCACCTTAATTCTATAATGATTTACGTTAAAATCATTCCATATTTAATGTTATTGAGCAAGAAAATAGTCCAATATCAATACGACCTCAAATCTTTTTCAAAATGGGATTCACTAATATTTGGTATTGTAATAGTATTTAATTCAAATATCGATGGTATTAATTAGGATTATATCTCTATTTGTATCACCAATATAATTATAATGGCGATAATTAATGTTTCAATTTATTAAAATCAGCCGTTCACCGATTCGGATACGCTGACATTTTTGTTGTTTTTTAAAAAGGAAATTTCGAATTGTAATTAATTTGTCTCAATTTGTTTATTGTATACGTTGATTTATTTTATGTATATACATTGATTTGTTTTATTTTTAAATGTGATCATTAAATGTTATATTTATTTCTTTTATTTTTATTTTCTCTTTTTAATTTTCCTATATTTGTGACTCAGATTTGCCATGTAAGATTTTTTTAATTAACGTGGCTATGAACTTTTTATATCGTGATGCCATTTGTGTTCTTTCCATTTTTATTTTATTCGTATTTGTATATAATAGAGATAGAGATTTTGTTGCATGAATCCCATAATTACAAATGTTTGTGACCAAGTTAGAAAAACCTGTGCTTTATAGTTGCATTTTGCTATTTGATATTGTACAATATAGTGCATATTATGGTTTTCTTTACATGGCAAGTATTAAATATAATAACATGTGCTGTGGTTGCTGGCTGCTGCAAATCTGCATTCTTATCAAAACTAACAGTAATAGAGTAATGGGTGTTTTCAAAAGCAATTGGAGATGTGTTCATGAAAATTTCAATTTCTTATTTGTAAACAAGAATGACCTGTGAGATAGATGAATTGCTGAAACAAGAAATATAATCCTGGTCAAATGAACCGCACGTGAAATTTATATTATTCATTTTGCTCATGTTTGTAAGCAGAAGTTAAATCTCTACACAATGTACTTTGTTACTCGGCAGCAGATATGTTAGATAAGAGAAACAGTAAGTACACAACAGATAAGAGAAGAAGGAAAAAGAGGGGAATGATATCTTGATTAATAAAGGAGAAAATGAGCCACAGCTCTTACAAGTACAGAGCTGTCCAGAGCCTGAGCTCCTCAGAGAATATCCTCTCTGCCACTAGCCAACAAAATAACAAACTAATGATTACCTCACCAATTCCCACTCACACTCTTATGCATGCGGCTGCATAACAAACTGCCAGGTCAGCATATTCTCTCACTCTCTCTCTTACTCCTTAGCCCTTCGCCTATAGACCTTCCAGGCTTTGGGCCCTTCACCAATTGGACCTATTATCGGGTCTCTATCACTGCCGCCCCCTTGAAGAACAGCCTTGTCCTCAAGGCTAAAGTGAGGAAATTGGCTCTGTAAATTCTCAGCATCTTCCCACGTCGCATCTTCCTCTGCAAGACCCTTCCACTGAATCAGAAATTGTTTCTGAACACCCCCTGCTGCTGAAATGTCCCTGCTAGCCAACACTGTCTCAGGTTCAATGATTGCATTAGGCTCCACTTCTAACTCAATTGGCAACTCAGGTTCAGCAGTATAATTTCCAATGGCCTTCTTTAGTTGAGACACATGAAAAACAGGGTGAACACGGGAATGTGCCGGCAATTTCAAACGGTAAGTGACCTCCCCATACCTCTCTTGAACCTGAAATGGCCCATAATATCGCGGAGCTAACTTCTGGTTAATTCTGCGCGCACTGTTTGCTGCCGGTGAGGACGTAGCTTAAGGAATACCCACTCGCCAACCTCAAACACCTGTAACTTCCGGTGCTTGTCAGCATACCGCTTCATTTGTTCTTGTGCCTTGAGTAAATTATACTTCAATTGTCGCAGAATTTCATCTCTGTCTAGCAATTCTTTGCTCACTGCATCAACCTTAGTCTCCCCCTGCACAAAACACACTATAGTCGGTGGTTTGCGGCCATATACAACCTCAAACGGCGTCTTCCCAGTGGAGATGTGGAACGTGGTATTATACCACAAATTTCGACCCAAGCGACCACCCTCGCCATTCCTTGGTTGCTCCGACGTAAAACATCGTAGATAAGTCTCAAGGCATCAGTTAATCACTTCGGTTTGCCCATCCGTTTCCGGATGGTAGGAGGAAGACAATTTCAGCACCGTACCATGAAGTTTAAACAGTTCTTGCCAGAAACTACTGACGAATAAGGGGTCTCTATCGCTTAAGATTGACTGTGGCATACCATGTAATCGGATCACTTCCTTAGCAAAAATGGCAGCCACACTCTTGGCTGTGTAAGGGTGTTTGAGGAGGATGAAATGCGCATATTTCGACAATCGGTCGACCACAACTAATATAGCATCATACCCTTTGGATTTAGGCAATCCTGTAATAAAATCAAGAGAAACATCTTCCCAAACTTGTTGAGGAATAGGTAGGGGCTGCAGCAAACCATAAGGAGAAGTAGCGGCATATTTTTGACGTTGGCAAACATCACACCCCTTAACAAAATCCTGCACACTTTTCTTCATGCCAACCCAATAAACATTCCCAGCAATTCTTTTATAGGTCCTTAAGAATCCAGAGTGGCCACCTCCTGGAGAAGAGTGGAATTCTTCCAATAAAAGAGGTATAAAGCTCGAAGTAGAAGAGATTACCATCCTGCCTTTATGAAGCAACACCCCCTTGTATAAACTAAAACCAGGTCTGGCATGTGAGTCAGCTTGCAAATCAGCCACTATTTTTACGCAATAGAGGATCTGCTTGAACCTCTTTGGCGACTTCCCACGTTGTTCCCACACAGTGCAGACAAAATGGTGTGCAGCTCGCCCTCCTCATGAATCCGGGACAAAGAGTCCGCCGCTTTATTTTCAGGACCCGGTTTATACACCACCTCGAAATGGTACCCCAACAACTTAGACACCCAACATTGTTGATCACAACTAGCAACCCGTTGTTGCAATAAGTGTCTTAAACTCTTTTGGTCCGTGAAGACAACAAAACTCCTCCCCAAAAGATAGTGCCTCCAATGTTGCACCGCCAAAACCAGAGCCATTAACTCCTTTTCGTACGCTGACTTAGATAAGTTCTGTTTAGCAAACGCTTTGCTGAAATACGCTATAGGTTGCTTCTCTTGCATTAACACAGCTCCCACACCTCTTCCGGAAGCGTCACATTCAATTTGGAAAGCTTTGGAAAAATCTGGAAGTGCTAACACCGGAGCAGTAGTGAGGGCTACTTTGAGTTTCTCAAAGGCTAGCTGAGCTTCGGATCCCCAAAGAAATCCATCCTTCTTGGTCAAATCTGTCAAGGGCCTCGCCAACTTACCATACCCTTTAATGAATTTACGATAATAACCGGTCAAACCAAGAAATCCTCTGACCCCCTTCACATTCTTAGGTACTGGCCATTCAACCACACTTCGAATTTTAGCCGGATCCACCGCCACACCAGCCCCTGAGATTACATGCCCCAAGTACTCAACCTGCTGCCCTCCAAACATACACTTCTTTTTGTTGGCTACAAAACAATTATCTTTCAGCAATTGAAGTACTTCCGAAAGGTGCAACAAATGAGTTTCCCAATCACGGCTATAAACAAGGATATCATCAAAAAACACCAATACAAAATGTCTTAGATGGGGTTTAAAAACCCGGTTCATAGTTGCCTGAAAAGTTGCCGGTGCATTCATAAGACCGAAAGGCATCACAAGGTATTCGTAATGCCCCTCATGCGTACGAAAAGCCGTTTTGTGGACATCTTCCTCCTTCATGCGAATCTGGTGGTATCCAGATTTTAAGTCCAACTTTGAAAAGTAATTAGCCCCATGCAATTCATCCAAAAGCTCATCCACAACCGGTATGGGGTATTTATCCGGAATAGTAGCCTTGTTCAAGGCACGATAGTCTACACACATACGCCACGAGGAATCCTTCTTCTTGACCAATATAACCAGGCTGGAAAAAGGACTAGAGCTTGGTCGGATCACTCCTTGCTGTAACAACTCTTTGACCTGACGTTCAATTTCATTCTTATGCAAATGGGGATACCGGTAAGGTCGGACATTCACAGGGCCAGCCCCTTGCTGTAATGGAATCCCATGCTCAGTCAATCTTTTTGGAGGTAAGCCCAGGAATTCCTGAAAAACTGAAGGAAATCCTTCCAACATCCTGTTAAGAGCCTGTTGTTGTTCTGAATTCAACAGATTCACTACCCCTTCCGTTCTACTCCTTTCATCCACACTCTCCACTCCCTCCAATAAGGAATAAAATGATGATGAATCAGGCAAGTGTTTTTGTCTCCCTTGCACTGCCTCCCTACCCTTTGGCAACCCCTTCAATAATACTGGCTTACCCTGATGCATGAAGGTAATAGTTAACTCCTCCCAATCCATTGTCACCTTACCCATCTTCTTCAACCCAGCAACTCCCAGTATAACATCCAAGCCACCCAAATCCAAAACATAAACATCAACAGTCAAGGTTGCCTCACCAAACTGAATAACAACGTCAGAGCACTTACCTCGAGTAGTAACCCGATGGCCATCCCCCAATCGAACCCCTAACTCACGGGTTGAACATACTGGAAGCTCCAGAGCTGTGGCCACTTGAGGAGAGATGAAATTGTGCGAAGCACCACTATCGACCAACACAAGCACCGGTACCCCTTTGATTCCTCCTTCGAGCTTGATCGTATTCATCTCCTCCACACTCCCATACGAAACCCCACACAATCCCATCACTTTACAGTCAATCGACTCATCCTCTTCGGCATCATCGTTATCCACTTCAATGGCCAGCACCTCCCCTTCATTGGCATCCTCATCATCACCAAGAATCAAGAGTCTCAACTGTTTTTCAGGGCATTGGTGGAGAGGATGGAACTTGTCTCCACATCGAAAACAAAGCCCCTTCGATCGTCTCTCCATCAGCTCCGAATACGATAAATGTCGTAACCCTCTGCTTTTCTCTCCGCCAGATCCCCCTTTTCTTTCTGGGCGTGAGTTTGGAGAGGTCACCGAGAGTACAGACCCCTTTCCATTGGACCCCGACCCACTTGCGTTGAAATTGGGCCTGTTATTCGAAACTGGACCTGAGCCCACTGACCCTGCTCGACCAGACGAAGCCCATCCCTCTGACTCCCTGTAACTATCTGGCCCACGATTTTTCGGTTTGAACCCGTTGGAGTTTCCGGGCCCACGCGATTTCCACGTGCCACCTGACACCGTCTTCACCTCCGTTTCTAGATCCCTTGCTACCTTCATCATCTGAGCTCTCGTTCGTGGGTTGAACGGACGGACCCGGCACCGAAGCTCCGGGCTGAGACCGCCCATGAAGTACCCACAATACTGCTCCTCTGGCAAGCGAGGCACCTGTGAGGAAAGGAGCTCGAACTCAGCAATGTAATCTTCCACGCTTCCCTTTTGACACAGATCAGCAAGCTGCTCGTAGGGATTTTCGTAACGACCACCGTAACGTTCGATCAACGCTTGCTTCAATTTGAACCAAGTGAGTTGATCTTCCGTTTCTTGCAACAGATTGAACCAGTGAATCGTTGCACCATCCATACTAAGCTTGGCGAGCTTCACCTTCACCTCATCAGATGTGTTCTGAACCTCGGTGCGTCTCGCCTCGTGATCCACCCGCGATCACTACCATCAAACGACGGCAATTCCACCTTCTTCACCGCCATTCGAAACTCGTCAGAAGGCTCATTCACTGACACGAACGGAATCCCGAATCCGTTTTTGCTCGCATGAAACGGAGAGCTAACATCCTGATGTACCAGAGTTGCCTTGCTGATTTCCACCAGAAGTGAACTCTTAAAATCCTCCAACGTAGATTTGATGGACGTCTCTAAGTCTGCAACGCGATTCTCCAACAGTTCCATTCGATCGGCCATTTTTGGGGGCATGGGTTAGGTATCCGGCAGGTCGGACCAATTGATGGACCCCCAACACAGAATATGCAATTAAAATAAAGAAAAATATACCTTCAGTCTTTCTTTCTTTTTCTTTGTCTCGCATCTTTTGGTTCAATAAATGACAAAGCAAAGCAGTACTTTATCTTTTTAGCCGTTAGCTACAATTAGCTGCAATACCATATCCTATTCTTTTCAAGTAGGTAAAATTTGGTGCTTCAAAGTTGAAACAAAACAAACTTTATTCCCTAGTTTATTATTATTGATTTTTGTAATAAAAAGGTTATATTAATCACCTAAATTTGTATTCTTCCAATAACAAATGGTTTTTGTTACGACTTGATCGATGATGATTCAGTAATTCGGTTTACCGGTTATATTACATCAAATATTAGCTGGAAGAGGTGCTCATATTTAGTGTCTAACAACGTCTCAAATAGAAATGCCTTTGGTAGAGAAGACCAGTCGAAAAACAAAAAAAAATATTAGTAAAAACATTTTTATAGTACGATGGCCCGTGCATGATTTATATTATAAATTATAAATTTTATATTGAAAAAAATATATTAATGTGTAACTTCTATTATATTTTTACTCCTAATAATTTAGATATTAACGGTCTTTCATAAAAAAAACATAAAATTTTCTTATGTTATATTTTTACTGCTATTCTTTGGAGAACTACATGTAATTTATATTTGAAAGTAAATTAGCTAATTTAATTTATATATTAATCTAAATAATGGACTTTGGACTAAATGGTCATAGATAGTAGCATGGATCCAATTTAAATAAGGGACATATATCACAATAGTGTAGTAAGTTTTGTAGATACCATATTCATAGAATTTTGACAAATTTCTCATTGAACAAAATTTACCACTCTTATAGAATTACTATAATATATATAACAATAAACAATAAAAAATAAATTAATGTTAATTCTTCCCATGCCTTCAATGCATGTTTTCTACAAAAAAATTTCATCGTTAACCAACGAAACCCTGCTATCTTTGCTTCTCTATTTAGCTATCCACTTGCTTTCGAATTTGAGCCCATTGCCCAAAAAAAGAACAATCCAATAGCTTCTCTATCCTTGTTATGTTGTTTTTTTGTAGACTCCTCAGTTGCCCCTATGATGCTTTTATATTACAATACAAAGTATCCCTTTAATTTCAAGTGAACCAAACATTGAAGCCACCAGCCCACCACTAACTCAACGGAATGTACTCCTGTATCAGTGCATCACTTTTTCTAGTGGCATTTGGAATTTAAAGAATAGATGCCATGCCTTGTGAATTCATGCAACATGGCACTATACCGGAGAACTGGATCCCGTTTTGATACATTAAAACCAAATTCAAAGTAATGATAACATGTAAGTCAGTATGAGTCAAAGGTTAGAATCTAGAAGAGTTGGCTTGTTATCTTGTGACTCTATTAAAAATTGCTTGTATTCTTGAATAAACATAATAGTATACCCGAATAAACATAATTTTATTCCATCATGCTCTGGAGGTATGTAGAAATAGAATTAGCTTTACATTTTCTTGTTACTGTTAGTATATTCAAGGATAAAACAAAGCATGCAGTGAGACGTTTTGCACTTAAGTTTTTTATTTGATCTTTTGTATTATTGCACTATCCCCTTTAGTATACATACCTACATATAAACTCAATGGTAACCCTCAAGACAAGACAATGAAGCATAACCATAACAATCCCATTATACCTTTTATCCTTAATTTCTTATAGGTCTTCCTTCCTCCACTTGAGATGGATGAGGCATCCAGTGGAGTCAAATATTCGGTCAATGGAACATGGCAAGTATGAATATTTACGACTCTCTGCATGCATCGTGATCTGCCATGAGTCTGAAAATGAGAAGAAAAAAATAAGATGTGTTTTCTGTTGTCTGATGTAATAGAAAAAATAATTTCATGTCCGGTGAGGGGCACTTTCTAAATTACCTTGAAATCATCCTTGACATACAAAAGAGCCCCAAATATAACCTTTGTAGGTACAAACGAAACAACCCAACAAATGACCAACCCCGCCACAGGTAAAAAAAGAGAAAGAGAAATTAATAGTAGTATAATATAAATTCCACACAGCTCATCGTTTATTATATTAATAACTCTGACCATGATACTCCAATCTTCGCGACTCGCATCGACAACAGACAACAATGTCACGTTCATTGGCATTATCATTGTTTCCAGCCTTTTCAGAAAAATCGCAAATCGCAAAATTTGACAATTGATAGGATTAGACAAATTTAGGTCTGGATGCACATGGACTTGATGACCTACGTAGGACTTTAAATAGAATTAGAGTGACAAACTGTAATGGTATGGAAATGGACGAAATAATTCCCATTTATTAATTGTCATTGATTTCGTATACCAAAAATATATCTTATTTGTTTAATTCTAGGTGAATTCTTAGATACCCCGGAAGAAAGTTGGGTATTGATACCCTTGAGGTAAAAATAATTTAAAACTTAGGACCAGTTTGTTAGAGATTAAAAAAACTTTGATATAAAATAATTTAGTGATTTTTTTTGTTTTTGAGATTTCTAAGAAAAGCAAATGCTAATTTATGTTTGTTTACAATCATAAAAATTACTTTTTTTTAAAAAATAAGTTATTTTTAACTTATTAAGATACAACCATATAAAAGTGTTTTTTTTTAAAACAAAAATCATAAAAGACATGAAAAAATCATTCAAGAAAGCATATTTATTTTAAAAAATTAATTTTTATATATATTTGAATATTGTAATAATTCAAAATTGTTCAAAATTGGATAAATTCAAAATGGGGGTAATTCAAAATGGGATAAAATAGCAATTCAAAATGGTTCAAAAAAATGATTTTTATGAGAATCTAGTGAAAATAACTTCTCACTTTAATTAGTTTTTAGATTATTTTCAAATTCTCATTTTTCTAAAAGATGTAACAAACAGATGCAAAACTCTTAAAAGTGATTATTTTTGAAAAAAAATGATTTTTTTTACAAAAAAGCTATAACAAATGAGCTCTTAATTTCACTTAAAAATTAAATATAAAAAAAATTATGTGACATCAAATGATTGGACATTGGGTATCATACCCAATAAAACTCTCGGGTATGGGAGTTGTCACCTTAATTCTATAATGATTTACGTTAAAATCATTCCATATTTAATGTTATTGAGCAAGAAAATAGTCCAATATCAATACGACCTCAAATCTTTTTCAAAATGGGATTCACTAATATTTGGTATTGTAATAGTATTTAATTCAAATATCGATGGTATTAATTAGGATTATATCTCTATTTGTATCACCAATATAATTATAATGGCGATAATTAATGTTTCAATTTATTAAAATCAGACGTTCACCGATTCGGATACGCTGACATTTTTGTTGTTTTTTAAAAAGGAAATTTCGAATTGTAATTAATTTGTCTCAATTTGTTTATTGTATACGTTGATTTATTTTATGTATATACATTGATTTGTTTTATTTTTAAATGTGATCATTAAATGTTATATTTATTTCTTTTATCTTTATTTTCTCTTTTTAATTTTCCTATATTTGTGACTCAGATTTGCCATGTAAGATTTTTTTAATTAACGTGGCTATGAACTTTTTATATCGTGATGCCATTTGTGTTCTTTCCATTTTTATTTTATTCGTATTTGTATATAATAGAGATAGAGATTTTGTTGCATGAATCCCATAATTACAAATGTTTGTGACCAAGTTAGAAAAACCTGTGCTTTATAGTTGCATTTTGCTATTTGATATTGTACAATATAGTGCATATTATGGTTTTCTTTACATGGCAAGTATTAAATATAATAACATGTGCTGTGGTTCTTGGTTCTTTGCAAATCTGCATTCTTATCAAAACTAACAGTAATAGAGTAATGGGTGTTTTCAAAAGCAATTGGAGATGTGTTCATGAAAATTTCAATTTCTTATTTGTAAACAAGAATGACCTGTGAGATAGATGAATTGCTGAAACAAGAAATATAATCCTGGTCAAATGAACCGCACGTGAAATTTATATTATTCATTTTGCTCATGTTTGTAAGCAGAAGTTAAATCTCTACACAATGTACTTTGTTACTCGGCAGCAGATATGTTAGATAAGAGAAACAGTAAGTACACAACAGATAAGAGAAGAAGGAAAAAGAGGGGAATGATATCTTGATTAATAAAGGAGAAAATGAGCCACAGCTCTTACAAGTACAGAGCTGTCCAGAGCCTGAGCTCCTCAGAGAATATCCTCTCTGCCACTAGCCAACAAAATAACAAACTAATGATTACCTCACCAATTCCCACTCACACTCTTATTCATGCGGCTGCATAACAAGCTGCCAGGTCAAAGATATTCTCTCACTCTCTCTCTTACTCCTTAGCCCTTCGCCTATAGACCTTCCAGGCTTTGGGCCCTTCACCAATTGGACCTATTATCGGGTCTCTATCACTGCCGCCCCCTTGAAGAACAGCCTTGTCCTCAAGGCTAAAGTGAGGAAATTGGCTCTGTAAATTCTCAGCATCTTCCCACGTCGCATCTTCCTCTGCAAGACCCTTCCACTGAATCAGAAATTGTTTCTGAACACCCCCTGCTGCTGAAATGTCCCTGCTAGCCAACACTGTCTCAGGTTCAATGATTGCATTAGGCTCCACTTCTAACTCAATTGGCAACTCAGGTTCAGCAGTATAATTTCCAATGGCCTTCTTTAGTTGAGACACATGAAAAACAGGGTGAACATGGGAATGTGCCGGCAATTTCAAACGGTAAGTGACCTCCCCATACCTCTCTTGAACCTGAAATGGCCCATAATATCGCGGAGCTAACTTCTGGTTAATTCTGCGCGCCACTGTTTGCTGCCGGTGAGGACGTAGCTTAAGGAATACCCACTCGCCAACCTCAAACACCTGTAACTTCCGGTGCTTGTCAGCATACCGCTTCATTTGTTCTTGTGCCTTGAGTAAATTATACTTCAATTGTCGCAGAATTTCATCTCTGTCTAGCAATTCTTTGCTCACTGCATCAACCTTAGTCTCCCCCTGCACAAAACGCACTATAGTCGGTGGTTTGCGGCCATATACAACCTTAAACGGCGTCTTCCCAGTGGAGATGTGGAACGTGGTATTATACCACAGCTCAGCCCAAGACAGCCACCCCTGCCATTCCCTTGGTTGCTCCGACGTAAAACATCGTAGATAAGTCTCAAGGTATCGGTTAATCACTTCGGTTTGCCCATCCGTTTCCGGATGGTAGGAGGAAGACAATTTCAGCACCGTACCATGAAGTTTAAACAGTTCTTGCCAGAAACTACTGACGAATAAGGGGTCTCTATCGCTTAAGATTGACTGTGGCATACCATGTAATCGGATCACTTCCTTAGCAAAAATGGCAGCCACACTCTTGGCTGTGTAAGGGTGTTTGAGGAGGATGAAATGTGCATATTTCGACAATCGGTCGACCACAACTAATATAGCATCATACCCTTTGGATTTAGGCAATCCTGTAATAAAATCAAGAGAAACATCTTCCCAAACTTGTTGAGGAATAGGTAGGGGCTGCAGCAAACCATAAGGAGAAGTAGCGGCATATTTTTGACGTTGGCAAACATCACACCCCTTAACAAAATCCTGCACACTTTTCTTCATGCCAACCCAATAAACATTCCCAGCAATTCTTTTATAGGTCCTTAAGAATCCAGAGTGGCCACCTCCTTGAGAAGAGTGGAATTCTTCCAATAAAAGAGGTATAAAGCTCGAAGTAGAAGAGATTACCATCCTGCCTTTATGAAGCAACACCCCCTTGTATAAACTAAAACCAGGTCTGGCATGTGAGTCAGCTTGCAAATCAGCCACTATTTTCTGCAATAGAGGATCCTGCTGAACCTCTTTGGCGACTTCCCCACGTTGTTCCCACACAGGTGCAGACAAAATGGTGTGCAGCTCGCCCTCCTCATGAATCCGGGACAAAGAGTCCGCCGCTTTATTTTCAGGACCCGGTTTATACACCACCTCGAAATGGTACCCCAACAACTTAGACACCCAACATTGTTGATCACAACTAGCAACCCGTTGTTGCAATAAGTGTCTTAAACTCTTTTGGTCCGTGAAGACAACAAAACTCCTCCCCAAAAGATAGTGCCTCCAATGTTGCACCGCCAAAACCAGAGCCATTAACTCCTTTTCGTACGCTGACTTAGATAAGTTCTGTTTAGCAAACGCTTTGCTGAAATACGCTATAGGTTGCTTCTCTTGCATTAACACAGCTCCCACACCTCTTCCGGAAGCGTCACATTCAATTTGGAAAGCTTTGGAAAAATCTGGAAGTGCTAACACCGGAGCAGTAGTGAGGGCTACTTTGAGTTTCTCAAAGGCTAGCTGAGCTTCGGATCCCCAAAGAAATCCATCCTTCTTGGTCAAATCTGTCAAGGGCCTCGCCAACTTACCATACCCTTTAATGAATTTACGATAATAACCGGTCAAACCAAGAAATCCTCTGACCCCCTTCACATTCTTAGGTACTGGCCATTCAACCACACTTCGAATTTTAGCCGGATCCACCGCCACACCAGCCCCTGAGATTACATGCCCCAAGTACTCAACCTGCTGCCCTCCAAACATACACTTCTTTTTGTTGGCTACAAAACAATTATCTTTCAGCAATTGAAGTACTTCCGAAAGGTGCAACAAATGAGTTTCCCAATCACGGCTATAAACAAGGATATCATCAAAAAACACCAATACAAAATGTCTTAGATGGGGTTTAAAAACCCGGTTCATAGTTGCCTGAAAAGTTGCCGGTGCATTCATAAGACCGAAAGGCATCACAAGGTATTCGTAATGCCCCTCATGCGTACGAAAAGCCGTTTTGTGGACATCTTCCTCCTTCATGCGAATCTGGTGGTATCCAGATTTTAAGTCCAACTTTGAAAAGTAATTAGCCCCATGCAATTCATCCAAAAGCTCATCCACAACCGGTATGGGGTATTTATCCGGAATAGTAGCCTTGTTCAAGGCACGATAGTCTACACACATACGCCACGAGGAATCCTTCTTCTTGACCAATATAACCGGGCTGGAAAAAGGACTAGAGCTTGGTCGGATCACTCCTTGCTGTAACAACTCTTTGACCTGACGTTCAATTTCATTCTTATGCAAATGGGGATACCGGTAAGGTCGGACATTCACAGGGCCAGCCCCTTGCTGTAATGGAATCCCATGCTCAGTCAATCTTTTTGGAGGTAAGCCCAGGAATTCCTGAAAAACTGAAGGAAATCCTTCCAACATCCTGTTAAGAGCCTGTTGTTGTTCTGAATTCAACAGATTCACTACCCCTTCCGTTCTACTCCTTTCATCCACACTCTCCACTCCCTCCAATAAGGAATAAAATGATGATGAATCAGGCAAGTGTTTTTGTCTCCCTTGCACTGCCTCCCTACCCTTTGGCAACCCCTTCAATAATACTGGCTTACCCTGATGCATGAAGGTAATAGTTAACTCCTCCCAATCCATTGTCACCTTACCCATCTTCTTCAACCCAGCAACTCCCAGTATAACATCCAAGCCACCCAAATCCAAAACATAAACATCAACAGTCAAGGTTGCCTCACCAAACTGAATAACAACGTCAGAGCACTTACCTCGAGTAGTAACCCGATGGCCATCCCCCAATCGAACCCCTAACTCACGGGTTGAACATACTGGAAGCTCCAGAGCTGTGGCCACTTGAGGAGAGATGAAATTGTGCGAAGCACCACTATCGACCAACACAAGCACCGGTACCCCTTTGATTCCTCCTTCGAGCTTGATCGTATTCATCTCCTCCACACTCCCATACGAAACCCCACACAATCCCATCACTTTACAGTCAATCGACTCATCCTCTTCGGCATCATCGCTATCCACTTCAATGGCCAGCACCTCCCCTTCATTGGCATCCTCATCATCACCAAGAATCAAGAGTCTCAACTGTTTTTCAGGGCATTGGTGGAGAGGATGGAACTTGTCTCCACATCAAAAACAAAGCCCCTCCGATCGTCTCTGCATCAGCTCCGAATACGATAAATGTCGTAACCCTCTGCTTTTCTCTCCGCCAGATCCCCCTTTTCTTTCTGGGCGTGAGTTTGGAGAGGTCACCGAGAGTACAGACCCCTTTCCATTGGACCCCGACCCACTTGCATTGAAATTGGGCCTGTTATTCGAAACTGGACCTGAGCCCACTGACCCTGCTCGACCAGACGAAGCCCATCCCTCTGACTCCCTGTAACTATCTGGCCCACGATTTTTCAGTTTGAACCCGTTGGAGTTTCCGGGCCCACGCGATTTCCACGTGCCACCTGACACCGTCTTCACCTCCGTTTCTAGATCCCTTGCTACCTTCATCATCTGAGCTCTCGTTCGTGGGTTGAACGGACGGACCCGGCACCGAAGCTCCGGGCTGAGACCGCCCATGAAGTACCCACAATACTGCTCCTCTGGCAAGCGAGGCACCTGTGAAGAAAGGAGCTCGAACTCAGCAATGTAATCTTCCACGCTTCCCTTTTGACACAGATCAGCAAGCTGCTCGTAGGGATTTTCGTAACGACCGCCGTAACGTTCGATCAACGCTTGCTTCAATTTGAACCAAGTGAGTTGATCTTCCGTTTCTTGCAACAGATTGAACCAGTGAATCGTTGCACCATCCATACTGAGCTTGGCGAGCTTCACCTTCACCTCATCAGATGTGTTCTGAACCTCGAAGTACGTCTCTGCCCTCGTGATCCACCCCACCGGATCACTACCGTCAAACGACGGCAATTCCACCTTCTTCACCGCCATTCGAAACTCGTCAGAAGGCTCATTCACTGACACGAACGGAATCCCGAATCCGTTTTTGCTCGCATGAAATGGAGAGCTAACATCCTGATGTACCAGAGTTGCCTTGCTGATTTCCACCAGAAGTGAACTCTTAAAATCCTCCAACGTAGATTTGATGGACGTCTCTAAGTCTGCAACGCGATTCTCCAACAGTTCCATTCGATCGGCCATTTTTGGGGGCATGGGTTAGGTATCCGGCAGGTCGGACCAATTGATGGACCCCCAACACAGAATATGCAATGAAACAGTAAGTACACAACAGATAAGAGAAGAAGGAAAAAGAGGGGAATGATATCTTGATTAATAAAGGAGAAAATGAGCCACAGCTCTTACAAGTACAGAGCTGTCCAGAGCCTGAGCTCCTCAGAGAATATCCTCTCTGCCACTAGCCAACAAAATAACAAACTAATGATTACCTCACCAATTCCCACTCACACTCTTATTCTGTGCAGCCTGCATAACAAATTGCCAGGTCAGCATATTCTCTCACTCTCTCTCTTACTCCTTAGCCCTTCGCCTATAGACCTTCCAGGCTTTGGGCCCTTCACCAATTGGACCTATTATCGGGTCTCTATCAAAGAATGAGATGGCTTGATTAGTGGTTATAAGTGGGAGGCAACCCTCACCCTATGAGATATCTTTTGGGGTTGAGTTAGGCTCAAACTCAAATTCTAAGATGTTTAAGATAAACCATAAACATTTATTTACAATACCATTTCAAGTTAATTCAATTGATTTAAAGCATATTGGCAAGACTTTTGGGTTAAGTATCAGTTTTTTTTCCGATGAAGCTTAGTTTTTAATGCATGATATAATTATCATAGTAATTGAACAAGACCAAAGTTTAAGCTTGAAAACTTCCAATTAATACAACATAGCGGACTGAATGCAAATTTATTGGGAGACGTAAACAGAACAAGAAATTAAGTCAAAAGGAGTATTCATTACTTGTGAAGTAAAAACTCATATTGGTTGAACCATCAATACATAATAAATCTGAAGTATTACATATATACACTGATCCAGACAGTAACACAGTAAATATAGTAGTCAAATGAAGAAAAGGAATCTTGAGTGATAAGAATTAAGAAGAAAAACAAGTTTTACCAACCCCAACTTTACATTGATTATCAATACAAATTCAGTTTCGTATTTTTTTCACTAGGACCACCTTCTACATCACAACCTGCATGTTTTTTTTTTTTTTTTTGCTATGCCTTTTCTCTGACTCGATACACAATCTGGGTCTTTGGCGTGTGATTTTGTAATTTAATTTAATTTATTATAATTTTGTGATTAGCTGTGTAAGCTTTTAAGTTTTTGTGCTCAAACATGAATTTCTCTAACCGATACCCACTCCATCCAGGTCTATGCCGTGTGGGGTGCAATTTTGACGAATGTACCATCAGTGGGTGGGTCTTACAACTTTTGATTGCAAGTTTAAGGAGGTAAACATTTCTTGATGGAACATTCGTAATTTCGTATGCTATTTCCTTCCCTTTTTGATTTTCTGCTGAGGCTTCTTTAAGCACAGCTTAATTGTGAAGCCTTCCTTGTCCCATGTTGAAAAAGAACAAATTATGTGTCCTTATAATATTTAATTGCCGTGCCTCCCAAATATACCAGTAGCAAATTTACATTAAAAATGCTAGTGAAATATATCGAATGAGATGAATTTAATTAAGACCCCATATTTAATAAAAATAATGTGTTTTTAATCTTTTATTACAAACAAAAAGTGCATGACCCAATAGCGTTTGAGTGAGATAGCACAAAGGTTAACCAGAGGTTTCGGGCTCGAGTCCTTAAAATGCACTATTATTAAAACTCTTGAGAGAGAGTTTTGACTCAAATATAGTCCTACTCAGCTCGGAGTTGTTGCTCACTTGCTTCCATTTTGCTTCAAAAAAAAAGAAAGAAAAGTGCATGATTTTTGTGTTTTTTTAAGAATTAAAGAAAAATAAAACTTAAATAGAGATTAATTATAAAAATGTTATATATTCATAGAACAAGACATAGTTAACCCTTAAAGAAAATCCAAAATTACGTTGTATATATAGTAGTTTTAATATAAAATGGCATGTATTTATATATTTGTAATACTGAGCGGGCAATTATATTTTACCTTATAAATTTGATTTGGAAAAATAGAAATTTATATTTAATCCGGAATGGCCCAAAGCCCACTCCGTCCTGGATCCACTGACCCGAATAGGTAAGGCCCGCACCCGAATTGGCAAAACCCAAGGTTACATCCTCAGCTGCGCTCAACCTAGGAAGCCTTCGTTGCGGCGCGGAACCCTAAATGAAATCGCTTGGCAGCGCAAAACTCTAGGATCGATCTCAGCCATCGGATAAATCCTACGGTGATTAGCAAGCCAGAGAGGCTAAAAAGGATACAAATGTATCAGCACGCTGACCTTATCTATAAAAAGTCATTAATCTCAGCAGATCCAAGTACACCCCCTACTGCGACACACCGCCGTTCTCCTCCTTACTCCACCGACTCCGGCCAGTTCGAGGATCCACTTCGGATCAATTAGATAAAAAAAAAAAATCATTATATTATGATGATGGAAAAACATTTATGTTTTACTACATTTCAAGGTGGAGTAGAAAAGAAAAGGCGCTTGCGATTTTGTATCAATGAATTGTCAGTTTGGTGAATCATCACATTTCATTCTCTGTCTTCGCTCCTTTCCTTGCTTGGATTTATGAAATATATATTAATTTATTAATAATTACTCCCTTTTAGATTTTATTATAAGCAAAAAAGTACATATATCTGGTCTAAATTTAGACTAAATACATGTACTTTTTTACTTATAATAAAGTCCGTACTAGTAAGAGAGTGCAGTGAATAATTGCTATGTGTAATGTAATAATCGTCACCTTTCTTGGAAGGTGGCAAATAAGAGAGGCCTTGGAATGTTCACACGCCAACCGCGTAGTATGATAATTGCCGTTTCCCTAATTCGCTGTCAGAGATTATCAAGTCTTCGCTCATAAGAAAAGTACCCCACTTACTACAAAATAATAACAAAAACCAATTTTATTGTAATAAATATATATAATATAATTACCTTCTTGTGGGACTGGCTTCGTTGCTCTGTTCTGTTCTGTTCTGCTCTGCTCTGATTCTGAGTGTTGATTAATACTTCAGCACTATCCAGCAGAGCAGTTACGTTAAGTACATATCGTATTCGTATATATGGGTAAGAAGCTGGATGCGTTGCTGGGTAGAAACCACTTCAAGACCGAAAAGTTCAAACCAACCGTTAATCTTGCAATCTCTCGCCTCGCTGTCCTCAAGAACCAGCGCAACGCGCGTCTCAGACAAACCCGTTCTGATGTTCTTCAACTTCTCCAACTCGGTCACCATGAACGCGCTCTACTTCGAGTGAGATTTACCATCATCACCATCATTTTTTTTTTTGGTTGATAGAAATCATCATCGATTGATTCATCATCATCATTAATATCTTGTGTGTGTATAGGTTGAGCATGTGATCAAGGAACAGAATATGTTGGATGTGTATGATGAGATTGAAGGATACTGCAATCTCTTGATTGAAAGGGTTCACCTCATTGCACAAGAGAGGTTGCTCCTCAATTTTAACTTTATCATCATCATCATCATCTTGCTTTGTGATTCATTGAATTTATTTTTTGCCTTTGTTTTTGAATTCATGATTTATGTTTATTGTTACTTCTTGTTATAGAGAATGTCCCGAGGAACTAAAGGAGGCAGCATCAGGGGTACTCTACGCGGCATCCAGGTGTGGAGATTTTCCAGAGATTCAAGAGATTCGTTCAATTCTCACCTCCAGATTTGGGAAAGAGTTCGCTGCGCGTGCTATTGAGTTAAGGAATAACTGTAAAGTCCATCCCAAGGTATAAAATTTATTTTATTTTATTTTATTTTATATGGTAAATCAATCTAATCTAATGATCTTAATTTTAATTCTGCCACTATAATCGGTATTCTTTGATAAGCCTCGCATTCCTGCCCTCACGCTCTAATTTGTTTTTGTTGCTGTAGAAACTTGTTCGGATATACGATTATTGATTAGTATACAATTTGTGCAAAAAACAGAGAACCTTTCGAGTAATTTTGTTTTTCTAGGGTATTGTCATAATCTTGTATAATCTTTTATAATTGAGTATTGATAGATACTCACAAAGCTGTCAACGAGGATGCCGAGTTTTGAAAGCAGAATGAAGGTACTCAAAGAAATTGCTGCTGAGAACAATATTGTTCTGCAGCTTGAAGGAGTTTCTTCTGTCATAGATGAGGTACAAAAAAATTAATGCAGCCAATACTGCAATCTTATTGTCTAATCAGTAGTCACACTTGTTAAACAGATACTTATGGAGTTTGTTGTGAATTGCGATCAATACAGGAACAAGTAACAAATAAAGAAGAGCAAGACCAGCACGAGTCTGAGATAAGGGAAGAAGAGAATCTCCACATTTTGCCTAATGGAGGAAAAGATGATGCTTCATTTAAGGGAAGGAAAAAGTATAAGGATGTAGCTGATGCAGCACAAGCAGCTTTTGAGTCAGCAGCAAATGCAGCTGCTGCTGCTAGAGCAGCTGTGGAACTCTCACGATCCCAATCACATGATCCTGATGATGATTATGATCATAGTTCAAGCCATCAATCAAAAAAAGTGTTGGATGGACATGATTCTGTGAAAGCTGTTTCTCCACCATTGGAAGGCAATGAAATCCTTACTGAAAATAGAAGAGAAGAGTTTAACGAGAATGCAGAAGAGTTGGAGAAGACAAAAGACATTCGTAGTTCAAATTCAGATGATGAGATAGTTGTTTCAGTCGATGCAGAAATTGAGGCTGGATCAGGAGTAGTATTAGATGAAGTGTTGGGATCCAAGATGCAGAGCGCACCTTTGTTGGATTTGGAGAAGAGGCCATTTTCAGTGAGGACTAGACGGGTACATGGTTATTGAGTAGCATGTGAGTGTGACTATGCATTCCAGACTTGAGTTTTGCAAGTAGTACCTAAGGCTACGCGTGAAAATGCCAGGATAATTAATTTTAATTTTTTTTTTATCTTGTGATATTTCCATTTTACTCTTTCCAAAATGAATTATAAGCACATGAAGCATAATTTGGTTTATTGAATAACCAATGTATAATGAATAACCAATGTATTATACATTGGTTATTCAATGAACTAAATTATGCTCCATGTGATTTTAATTCATTCCGGAGGTAGTATCATTTTGTTGTTATAAATATTTTTTTGTCTGCGTTGGTCACTCTAACATTCTTTTTTATTATTTTTATTTTTGTTGTTAGGATTTTCAAGTTAAGTGATAACCGATAAGACGATCGACAAAAGTCCGGTTAGAGGGTGACATCTGTCATCATCTCTCTGGTGGCATGATGCCTAGGGGCTTGTTTACTTTGTAAAAATATTTTCTGTTTTCTTTTTTTAAAATTAGTGTTAATTTTAACTAGTTAATAAGAAGATGAAAAACTCTTTGAGTGAACAATTGTCTATATTTTCGGAAACAATAAAAATGACAAAAAAAACTATTTTCATTATTTCTGGAAATGCATCATCCATATCCCCTATTTCATCTTCTCTCCATTACAATGACTCATTTCAAGTGTATCTCATCTTCTTGTTAGCAAGTTAAATTAAATGCAAGTTTTAGAAAATGAAAAAAGAAAATGTTTAACATTTTCATTCTCTAACCCTTTCTTCCCTTCCCTTTCCTCTTTTGGTCGCCCTTCCCTTTTCCCCTCCCTTTTTCTCTTCCCATTTCCCTTCTCTCACACACACTATGAGCCACCATTACTGTATAGTCACCAACTCCATCAAAACCCCACCTCCACAGTCAAATGTAACTCCCTCACCATAGCTCCTATAACATCTCAAAAACCAGAACTAGGAACAATTAGACTCTAGGAAACTAAGATATTTGATCTAGAAGCTTAGAAGTGATTGAATGTTCCTGAACTAGCTCAAGATAAGTTAAAATATGTAAAAAGGATTTTTTTCCAAAGACATGGGTATGTCTCATGGGACACAGAGTCGTGTCTCATTCAAAATCTGGCAAAACAACACCTCTGTAGTAACAGACACAACTGTGCGTCAATTCGACACAGTTGTGTTTATTTTTTAAAAACAACGTCTCCTTAGTAAGAGACACATCTGTTTGTCAATTCAAAGCAGTTGTGTCTATTTGTGAAAGAATGCTACTTTAACAGAGATTCAATTGTATCTCAATTTGAAACAACAAGATCTCATGTCCTGAAATACAAAACACACGTTTTTACTTAAAAACACTTAGGAAACCTTTTAGTTCAAAAATAAAAGCCTGGAGTGCAAAAATTAAACCCATATGACTCAAAACTATATATGCTAGGGGCTACTGAAGGAGGATTCTAAGTCTTGAGAGGGAACCATTGGTGGAAGATGGGTCTATGAAGAGTAAGAAGAGGAGAACGTTTGACACACTCTAGGATGCGTCGAAGGAAATGCTTAAAGCTCTAAAGTAAGAGGTCTACGAGAGGTGAATAAAAATACCTTTTCTCACCCTTTCCATGGTTCAATTGATTTTAGAATTTGAGTTTGTGATCAAATTAGTGATTTTTTTGACAGCTTTTCAATGCAATAAAGTATGTTTGGAAAAAAAAAAACCTAATTTTCCAATTTTTTATAAAGAAATTGGCTATGAGTTTAGTGATGAACGCCATAAATATGCAATATTATGAATGATTTTTGTGACTTGTGGTTAATTGACATGTATCTTGTGATGTATGACCATATAGTGTGGTATTGACATGTCCATTTTATCATTGTAATGAATGTATGAGGCAAATTCTGTGATGTCTGATTATATAGGATGATTGATAATTTGCATTAAGTAATACCTTCTTCAGGGAGGGGTATCGAATAGTGAAGAATACCTCATTCGAGGAAGAAGTATCAGAGAATAAGTAATATCAGCTACTCGAAGTGGTATCGGAAAATGGTAATACTCCATCCGGTCCTTTTTATAAGGAATAAAATAGTCTTTTTCTTGGTTCTAATTATAAGAAACGATATTAATTTTCAAAAGCATTAAATGTCTAATTTTCATTTATACGCTTATTTATAGTGAAACATATTAATTGTTGGAATTAATTACAATGGAATCCAGAAATAATTTTTGTTGTTCCAAATTAAAGTGTTTGTGAAATCTAAATTAAGAGGGTGTGTTGGAATTAATTCAGATTAGTATTAGTTAATTGTGTTTAGTTAGTATATGTAACTACTAGAACTAGAAGTTAGTTAATGTGTTAGGTGTATTGGGTCAAAAGCTATTGTGGGCTTTGGGCCTATTTGTAGTGTGATATAAAAGAGATGATGTAATGTGAATAGTGTGTGATAGTCGGTCAGTGTGTGAAATAAAATTAGTTTACGTTTTGTGTTCTCTCTGTGTGTTTATTCTTTCTATTCTTTGTTAGTGTGTGCATTCTTGCACTAACATTAATGAGATACATCTATTTTCTATGCAAGTGGTTTGATTCCTAAAGGGGGTAATTTTTTAAAGAAACACAATTTTTAAGATTAATTAAAAAAAACAGATTTCAATGCAATTTACTAGTTTATGTGAATTAGGATTTTGTCCCTTATATTAAGGACCGGAAAGAGTACCTCCTTTGAGAAAGGGGTATCAGATAATGAGCAATACCACTTTCAGGAAGAGGATATCAAAAACTGAGTAATATCACCTTAGAAAGGGATATCACAAACCCTCCCTATGGAATGAGACATGTAGTGGGACGCCATTGCAAGATTGATTTTGTTCTTTTGGTTTTGACTGATTGGGATAATCATGTGATGAATTCTAAATTATTTTGTTATTTGTGTAGTGTGGTTATGTGAATTAATTTGATAAAAATATTACTTTAAACTCTACTACTACTACTATTATTATTATTATTATTATTATTATTATTATTATTTTGAAAGAAAACAGGTACCATGGTTGTTTTTTCGGTTATCGAGCTGACTGAAACCAAATAATATTCTTGCAAACTATTTTATAATTGCATTTTTATTCACTGGGATTATCAATCTCATTAGTAATGTTGTTTTTAAAGACTGGGAAAAAGGGCATTGAGAACGCTGATGCTTGAGGAGTCGCCTCCTTTTCATTTGGTTAGTAATTTGAGGATAAGTAATATCATGAGTGGGTGTCTCATGTCACTGCCAATTCTGTCAACCACCTCAACACTTAGGTGTGTTTGGTAAGGGGTTTTGGAGGGGTGAGAAAGGGAGGAGATAATTTTATTTGGTTTAATTTTTTTAATGGGAGGGAGGGAAGCAAAATCCCTCCTAAGCCAATTTTGGCTCCCCTTCCAAAGTGGGGGGTTTTGGAGGGAAGATTAAATTATTTAAAATAAAATTACTGAAATATCCTTATATGTAGTATAATATAAAACACTATAAGGATATACAAGTAAATTAATTTCTTCCTTTCATTAAAATCCCTCCCCTTCCCTCCTGAACCAAACAAGCAAAGGCTTCCCTCTCCTCCTCTCAACCAAACACAAAATCAAATTAAATTTCTCTCCTCCCTTCCCTTTCCCTCCCTCCCCTTCCATTAAAATCTCTCCCCTCCTCTCCCCTTATTTAAACCAAACAGACCCTTAGTAGGATAAAAAAAACATAAAATGAGTATATTGCGAAGCCTAAAAACATATTTAAGTCAAAAAATAATATTCAGTTTATTTTTTATTAGGGTAAATATCATATGAGGTAAAGATGGAGTTAAAATATTTTTTAATACAGCTAACAAGTATTCCTTTATTATATTGTCAAAAAAAAAGTAATCCTTTATTATATGAACGTTTTAAATTTTAGGTAAAAATGTAAATGTTATCTATATTTGGTTGATGTGAAATTTTTAAAACATTTATTAAAAGAAAAAATATTAAAAGTTATAAAGAAGATATATACAAATTTTCAATGTGATTTTTTTTGTTCAGACCCATTTTAATTAGTCATTTTGGCCAAGTGACTCCACCAAGATGTCCTCACAATTTAGACCATTCGGGCCCTTTATAAGACTAATCCATGATTCAGTTGATTGACCAGGTTTTTATCACTTGGTTGTCAGCCTCCTAATGGAGCGACTCCACAAGAATTCGAATCCAAATTCTTTAGGTTTTTCTCTTTTTAGGGACAAATTGCTTCCACTTTACCAACAGTCCATTGGTGATGTGAAATTTCAAACATAAAAAAATTTAAATATAATGTTATCTCATTTTTTTCCATACTTATTTTTGACATAATATATTTGAACCATGTAAATAATATTTATAAAAAGACTACAAATATTGTTTCCCTTTTACCAAGAAAAAAAGAGTTATTGTTATAGTTTTTTATTTATAAACGTGAATTTATAATTAAGTTTTTACATATTTATGATACTTTTCATCTCATTTTTGTCTCATACTTAATTTTTTTAATTGAAAAAATTTATGGTGAGGGATGATGCCTGGTCCAAGACAGGGGAAAACTTTTTTTTTTTGGTGAACAAGGTAGGGAAAACTTGTAAAATAATTTTAATATCACTTTAAACTTTTAATTAATTATGTATAATAAATACAATATTCATGAGAATTATTTTTCTATTTTAACCCAACAAGTAGATGGGCCCGTGCTCAGCACAAGTACGAGAAAATCAACAGAAATTTTGTTCTTTATTCTCTATAAAAGATGAAAATACTGTCATGTAACACAACGTGGATAACTAAAATTGGTGTAGTTAATTTTCTTAAATAGATAGATGACTGATTGAAACTTGAAAACATATTGGGGGCAAAAAAGGCAGGAAATTTTTGTTGACCTCTGAATGAAATTTTGTCACGTGACATAACCGGTAGTTAAATTTTTTAAGGACAGAACTTATGTCCATTTCCTTAGGTCCATTTCATCAAGTTTCTCTCACATAAAAACAAATTTTTTTTTCAAAATTTTTTAATAGATGCATGATAGTTACATCTTTTTGACGAAAAAACTGATTTTATGTGAGAACAACTTGACGAAATAGACCTAAAAAAATAGACACAAGTTTTATCCATTTCCATTTCTTAAATATATATAATAGATGCATGGCTAAAGTATTTTTCAAAATGACCAATCATTATATTTTGCTTACCCACGGGTAGCTTGGCTTGGTCAAATGGACTTGGAACAGACCCACTTGGCTTGGGGCATGTCTGCTTCTCATGAAAGTAATTTTATCGGCTCACCAACTCTACCCTTTGACTTCAAAAAATGGTTTACTCACCAATATATACCATATTCACATTCCTCCAATCCTTCCTACCTTGGTTTCAAATACTAAAATAGAGCCCATGGATTCATCACAAACCGTGGGAGACACCTACCTCGTCATTCCTAAAACTATATATAAACAAACGGAACCCATCCCCTAATCCAAATCATCAACATCCTACCTAGCTAGCTTTATTAATTTCCTCACAAAAACAAACATGGGTATCCTTCAAGTCACAAAACCACTCTTTTTCACCCTTATTACAACTCTAGCAGCACTCATTCCAATTACAAAACTCTTTAGTCCATCTTCCTCTCTCTCCGTTGCTGCTGGTCTCTCTGCTCTCATCCTCCTATACCTATACATAACTCGTTCAAATTCCAGCAACCACAATAATCTCCCCCCAGGCCCTCTCTCTGTTCCTATATTTGGAAACTGGCTTCAAGTTGGCAATGACCTCAATCACCGTCTTCTAGCAACCATGTCACAAACCTATGGACCCCTTTTCCTACTCAAACTCGGTTCCAAAAACTTGGTCGTTGTCTCTGATCCAGAACTTGCCACCCAAGTCCTCCACTCTCAGGGTGTCGAATTCGGTTCTCGACCTCGAAACGTTGTCTTTGACATCTTCACTGGTAATGGCCAAGACATGGTTTTCACTGTCTACGGTGATCACTGGCGCAAAATGCGTAGAATAATGACGTTGCCGTTTTTCACCAACAAGGTTGTTCAAAACTACAGTAACATGTGGGAAGAAGAAATGGATTTGGTAGTAAGGGACCTTAAGGCTAACGACACTGTGAGAAGCGAAGGGATAGTTATCAGAAAGCGTCTTCAGCTTATGCTCTACAATATCATGTATAGAATGATGTTTGATTCCAAGTTTGAGTCTCAAGAGGACCCTTTGTTCATTCAGGCCACGAGGTTTAACTCTGAGAGAAGCCGTTTGGCTCAGAGTTTTGATTACAATTACGGAGATTTTATACCATTGCTTAGACCCTTTTTGAGACGCTACCTCAACAAGTGCAAAGACTTGCAAACTAGGAGGTTGGCATTTTTCAACAAGTACTATGTTGAGAAGAGAAGGTAATTAATTAATCAATCAATCAATCAATATTAGTTTAATTTCGAGTATATAATAAACTTTGGTATATAGTTTTATGGTTTAATTACTATGTGAGGATTTCTAAATAGGTTTTTGAACTAAAAAAATTGTAATCGAGTCCCTAAATGTGTCAAAAATTTGTACTTGAGCCACTAATTTTTAAATAATTTATAACTAGGTCTCTCGGTTCAAAGACCTGATTACAAATTATTTAAAAATATAAGGATTCATTTAATACTTAGGGACTAATTACAAATTATTTCAAAATTTATGGTTTTAATTAAATTTTTTTTTGTTCAGAGACCTATATAGAAATACTGTAACAGTTTAGTTTAGGGACTGACCGAGGGATTAAACTTTAAACCTATATTTATTATATAGTTCTTTTTAATTAATTTCCATTTAGTTATGTATATAACATAGAATTTTTAATTTCTACAGAGAAATAATGGCAGCAAATGGGGACAAGCATAAGATAAGCTGTGCAATTGATCACATCATAGATGCAGAGATGAAAGGAGAAATCAGCGAAGAGAATGTGATTTACATAGTAGAAAACATTAATGTTGCGGCAATAGAGACAACACTATGGTCGATGGAGTGGGCAATAGCAGAGTTGGTGAATCATCCAAACGTTCAAACCAAGATTCGTGAAGAGATATCAAAAGTGCTTAAAGGGGAACCAGTTACAGAATCCAACCTACACCAACTACCTTATTTACAAGCCACAGTGAAAGAGACATTGAGATTACACACCCCAATTCCTCTGTTGGTGCCACACATGAACCTTGAAGAGGCAAAGCTAGGAGGGTATACTATTCCAAAAGAGTCTAAGGTTGTAGTGAATGCTTGGTGGCTTGCAAATAACCCATCATGGTGGGGAAATCCTGAGGAGTTTAGGCCAGAGAGGTTCTTGGAAGAGGAAAGTGGGACAGATGCTGTTGCAGGAGGGAAAGTTGATTTTAGGTTTGTACCATTTGGTGTTGGTAGAAGGAGTTGCCCTGGGATTATACTTGCGTTGCCAATATTGGGATTGGTCATTGCTAAGTTGGTGTCAAATTTTGAGATGAATGCTCCAAATGGGACAGAGATAGATGTGAGTGAAAAAGGAGGACAATTTAGCTTGCACATTGCCAACCACTCCACTGTGTTGTTCCATCCAATTAAGACATAATTTGGGTCATACAAATACTTGGCCTAGCATGAAGAAGTCTTAGCTCCCAATTCCTTTCATACGTGCATTTTTCCCTCTTTCTGTTTTTATTTTTTGTGTGTAGTATATGTTTCTCAATAAAGGCACCTTCAATTCTGTTGTTATGGTTACTCACGGGTATAAAACATAGTTTTTCTTTTTTCCAAGTTTTGTGAGGCCACAAAACTCTCTCATTCTCAGCCGTTTTCCCTTCTCTCGAGCATAATTAGCTACTAGAGCATAATTAATTAATGTATGGTTTGTAAAAAAAAATAAAATCCGTACGTTTATATAAATTTTTTTTTGATAAATGTTTATATAAATATTTAGACATCCTGTTGTTAGGATGAAAATATCTTTTCTCACTTTCCTATTACATTATCTGTCTCTCACCAATTACAACTTGTCACGTAATAAAATAAAATTATAACTTATTAACACATATGCATATCCCTGGTATTTTATTGGTGGGAGACACCAAAACACTATTTTTTGGGATAACAAATGTTTATTCCTGTTGTTACCATAACGTTAATGATAGAGATTTTTTTTTCTTCTGAAATATGCATTGGCTAAGTTCAAGGAACATGATGGAATCTGTCATTCCTTCTTGCCTACTCCTCGCGAGCATAAATCCATCTCATTTCTCAAAACAAATAGAGATATTCATTACTAAAGTTTTTGGTATATAAATGCACACAAATATATAATTTATGTTACCATTTTAAAAATGTGTATTTATACATCCCAAAATTTTAGTAATAGAGATTTTCATTTCTTAAATGAAGAGGATCTTTACTCCCTTCTCATCTCCTGTATCTAATTTATTGAGTAAAAGACAACAACTCTTTTTTTTTTTTTTGGGTACAGACAACAACTCTCTTTTATTTTTTACATATTAAGGTTTTCTTCCTTCTTATTTTTTCCTTAAATTATACAAATATTACTAGTTTCTGTCCCGGAAAAACTAAACTAGTATATTATGATTATTCATGCAGTCAAAATGTCTCTATCTTTCTCGGTTTCTCCATATTTATAGACGCAAATTCATTATCCTTGAGGTTACACTACTCGATAAAAATAAAAATGGTCTGCTATTGAATTTTCAATCATATTTGGCGGCTGCAAAATTTTAAATTATAGTATTTATTTTCTTGATGAAAAATTGATGTTTCTTAATCACAAATGATCGGAATCCTTCGATTAATATCAAACAAAATACTACTACAACTTGCAATAATTAAGCCAATATGAAAAGGATACTCAATGTGAAACAAAGCAGAACAGGAAAGCAAAGTTATCTGAATCCTCCCCTCACCCGAAAAAAAATATATATAATAAGTGTAAAAAGTCAATGAGGAGTTTACATTAAAAAAAAAGGTAGATAGTAAAAATTTAGGACAGGATTAATATTGTCTTAAACCCACGTAAGACTACAGAGACAAGGAAGAAGAGAAGAAAAAGAAAGAAAGTAAAAGATGTGGAAAAAAAAACAGATAAGAGTGCAAAAAAGACGTATATTCTTTATTTTTTGTGTGTGTGAAAAAACAGAAAGAGAAACCTACCGTCAAAATGTATGTCAACAAGGAATAAGCACAGCACGTATATAAATGGTTTGAAGAAAAATTCAAAAGAGAATAACAGAACAAATACAATGGCGGGTCTTGTGCTCCTCCTTTGCTTGGCCACCCCAACACTCCCTTCATTCTCTCCTTCAATTCAACTCTCTTCCTTCTTTTCAACCGTTCCACCCAAAAATGCTCTCCGCCTCACCATCACAACACAGCCAGAGAATGGCAGCGAGAGTGGGCTCATTCAGACACAGTTTTCTAGAAAAGAGCAAAGAGAGGCTCCTCTCTAAGAAAGAATACCCTGATTTCGGCCTCAACAACGGCACCGTCGAAGACAATGGCATCCCCAATCGTCGTTTCACGCTCGACTCGCTTTCCGAACGCGTCGCCAGAATTCGCAACGGATCGCGAGATTTCGCCGCCAAACTTTACGAGATGGGTCGCTCCGATCCACGCAAAGTGGTGTTTGCCATGAAAGCTGGTTTATCTTTGGCTCTTGTCTCACTTTTCATATACATTAAAGAGGAACAACTTAGCAAGTACTCTATTTGGGCAATTCTCACTGTTGTCGTCGTTTTCGAATTCAGCATAGGTATTCGTTTTCGTGACTTACCCTTATGATGAGTTTTGAAAAGAATAAATACTCAATTTGGTCCCAGAAATTGTATAGGACTATATTAACCTAATACTCCATATTATCAATATTCCAAAATGAAATGATTTTTGGAATTGTAAAATGTTAATAAGGCGTGTACCTCGACTAGGGACTATAATGACGTTTTTAGTCGGTAAAAATTTGAAACTAAGTGAATAATGTCATGATACTTTTGCTAATCGATCTAGACGAATAGACGAATCTGATTAAAATCTGATTAAAGTTTTGCAGTTTCGGAGATTATTTTAAAATATTGATAATGTGGAGACCAAGTTTACTATTTATCTTCTAGAAATTTCATGTGGTGTTTCCCATTTTTTGTTTTAAATGTGTTGTTCGATGAAAAGGTTTCCTTTTTCTTCCTCTTTAGGTGCAACACTTAACAAAGGGTTCAATCGAGCTTTGGGAACAATTTCTGCTGGAGTGCTTGCTCTAGGGATTGCACGATTATCCGTGATGGTTGGTGGAACTTTTGAGGAACTTCTTATTGTGGTAGCTATTTTTATTGCAGGTTAGGCATTTTTATGTGTCTTAAGTTGAGGAAAATTGAGAGCAAATTGAGGAATGATGTATATATTTGTTGTGTATCATATGATTGTATTTGTTGTGGGGACGTCACGTGCAGGGTTTTGTGCAAGCTATATGAAGCTATATCCTGCGATGAAGCAGTATGAATATGGGTTTCGTGTATTCTTGTTAACGTTTTGTATTGTGTTGGTGTCTGGGAGACACGGAATGCAGTTTTTCACCACGGCTTTTTACAGATTGGTTCTTATTGGTGTTGGTGCCGGTGTCAGTTTGTCTGTGAATATTTGCATTTACCCCATCTGGTCTGGGGAGGATCTGCACAAATTGGTGGTTAAAAATTTCATTGGAGTGGCTGCATCTTTAGAAGGTTTTGGTTCACTTTCAGAGATTCATTGTTTGCGTTGTTTGTACTACCTGCACATTTTTCTTTAGCTTGTTCTTCTGGCTACTGACTTGCTGGGTTGGTTTTTGTGGTAATTTTTTTAGGTTGTGTAAATGGGTACCTACAGTGTGTTGAATATGAGAGGGTCCCATCCAAAATTCTTGTTTATCAAGCCTCTGATGACCCTCTTTACCGTGGTTATAGAACAGCAGTGCAATCGTCAAGTCAAGAGGAGACTTTGGTATTAGCATTTCCCCATTGTGTTTCCTTTTCCTAAATTCCTCCCTTCTTCAATAACTCACTTCTAGTGTCTAGTATTTACTCTCTTATTTTTACCCTTGCATTGCAGGTAGATTTTGCATTATGGGAGCCACCTCATGGTCCATACAAGATGTTCAATTATCCTTGGAGAAGCTATGTCAAAGTTAGTGGAGCATTGAGGCATTGTGCTTTCATGGTCATGGCAATGCATGGATGCATACTTTCAGAAATACAGGTGAGGAGAACCTCTCTTTTGTGATTTGTGTCAGATGTAAGCTTCTTTGTAATTTTTGTCATTGTTTTATGCTGCCTAATCATTCTAAGGGGGGACACATTAGTCCATGTATGAACTTTTGGTTTAATGTTGGACAATGTGTCTAGGTAAATCACTTAATTAAGTGTTTATTATATAAGCGTAAGTGTTTATGTATAAGCTGTTTTTATAATCAAAGAGAAAATGGGGTTAAACTATTTTCATATAATTTGTAAACTGTTCTCGTAAGCTATCCTAAAGAACTTATTGACATAAGTTAAAAACAACTTATAGAGATGTTATAAACTACTTTCATAAGCTCTTCCAAACGCATCCATATGTTCCCCGTTATCACTTTTATGAACTTTGCTCAATCATGCATTCTTTCAATCCTCTGTAAGCTCCCAAAACACTTAGCAATACAAAATATTATTATCACCCAACATTCCATGAAATCATTACTCATTCATTTTGATAGTTGTGTAGCATTAACTATGTTGAGCATGGGGAACTTCAGTTTCAGTTTATTTGGTGCATAATTACATAATGGCAATGGAGTCTCATAACTGAAAATTTGCTTTACATAAATCTGGTTGTGAGAATTTTCTTCATTTACTCATAACTCATGCAATATATCAAACTAATGCTTAATTTAAAGGGTTGTCTTAATTTATATATTGTTAATGTCACAGGCACCTCCAGAAAAGAGGTTGGTATTCTTTGAAGAACTTCAGAAGGTAGGTGCTGAAGGAGCTAAAGTATTACGCCAACTTGGAAGCAAAGTGGAAAGGATGGAAAAGCTGAGCACTAGTGACATTCTGTTAGAAGTTCATGAGGCAGCTGAGCTATTGCAGATGAAGATTGACAGTCATTCATTCCTCCTAGTCAATTCAGAGAACTGGGAAGCTGCAGGACAACAACAGTCAAAGGAAAATGGACAACCTGACAATTTGATTGATGTTAAAGACACTTCCATCAGTGAATCAGTGGATGATTCAAAACTTAATATAAGCATAGAGCGTTCCATGCCAGAATCTAGTTTTCCACAGACCATGAACAAGAGCTTAGTATCTTGGCCTCATCTCTCTTTTTGCACAGATGCCATAGTAAATGAGCCAGAATCTAATGTATATGAAAGTGCCAGCTCCTTGTCTTTGGCAACATTTGCTTCCCTTTTAATCGAGTTTGTTGCAAGGCTTCAAAATCTTGTCGATGAATTCCAAGATCTCAGTGAGAAGGCAAATTTTAAAGATCCCTATGACCAACCAGTGCTGAAGTAGGGATTAATGGCACTTTGGACTTGACTTTCAAGGCACCTTGTTTATATGGATTGAAGGTCATAAAGATGACAAGCATAGGCATTTTGTTTCTTTTTTTCAAATTAAATTTGAACTTGTAGATGTATTCAATTTTCGTTAAGAGTATTAAAACTATCAATGTTGAAAAAATTCTTATCATTATACTCTGTTTAGCTTAAACTAACCTTCTCTTATTTGTTCTATTTATAAATTTGTAGAGGTCTCTCTTCAAGCTGCTAAAGTTTGTATCATGAGCTTTTATTTACAAAGATTCTTTATGAGCACGGGAAAAGTTCTACACGAGACAAAATGAAGTCAAGAACACATGCAAGAATTCAAAACGAACTCTTATAGTAAGGATCCAGAGAAGTGGTGCATGGATTTTCCCTCTCCAGAGAAAACATCATATATAGAATTTATGTAAGTATTAAGTTTACGAATAATGTAAGTATGAAATAAAATAGAATGTTGTCGTATGTTTGACAAAATTTAGTAATAAAAAAAAATGTTGTTTGCTTTATTTATTTTTACTACAAGGGAGAAAACCAAATTTAATTGCTGCACCATGCAATAACTAGACCCTTATAATCTGTGTTCGGTTTACAAACTCGGACTTAATTTGACCCAAAGCAACAAAAGAGTTCCTTTTCTGTTCACGCGTGGGATCGGCAAACCAAATATAGGCTTACAAGATAACACCAACATTAGTTATATAACATTTTTTTTTGACAAAATTAGTTATATAACATTATAACCCGATTCAATGATAGACAGATTTTTTTAGTAAATTAAAATAAATAAAACACACAATATTGGTAATGCTATGCATATTACATTTTTCAGATATTTAAACATGAAAACAATAACGTGCTTTAATGTGTATAAAAAACAACGTATTTTTTTTATGCAAAAAAAAACAACGTATTTTAATAACACATGTAATTTTTCAACACATGTATTTTGATAACAATATAACGTAAAGCCAAAACAAATAAATGATAAGAATCTTGTCATTTCATTTTGATAAAATAATATTTTTCAATTTTATGGTAAGAATAATGATCACACGAAACAATACAAATTTGACACAACATTCTACTATTATCTGCCCTCCATGTATGGCTAACCAGGACCGTGTTGAAGCTTCCATGTGAATGTGTGATTGGTTACAAAAAAAATCCATTACCCTTAGGTATGATTCTCCCCCTACCATATAATAATTTTTAGTAGCAAGAGTTAAATAAATATATATTAATATCATCATTTTTTGACAAAATGTTAAATTCATCATTAAGATATTATAATTTTGTTAATTTTGTTTTATCAATTATTATAATTTAAATTTTTAACCAGCTTTCTGTTTTACAAAATATTTTAACTAAATTATAAATATTTATTAAAAAATGTAGATAAATTATGAAAATCTCCCGGATAACTTTTTTCGCTTGAATAATTCTTCATATTTAATTCGATATATAGAATTTTAGAATTTAATAAAAGTTTTTTTTGACACAACAATTTAATAAAGTTAAAGACCGTTAAGAAGTAATTAAATCCAGTAAAAGAGAAGTAATTAAAAGAAGATAGATTTGATTTTTTTTAAAATATAAAGAATGTGTTAAAAAAATTAAATCATGAAAATTTAGTTAAAAAAGGAAATGCCAGTTTGCACTGGGCGACACGAAAACGAACGAATGTACATGAATGATCACTTTGTCTTTTACCCTCCCATTCAGCGGTGCTATTTCTTACGAAAATTGCACTGAACGAAACAGACGAACGTGAGAGTGTTGCTTCCCCTGTTTTTTTTATTTCTTGGATTTTAAAAAAAATAAATAAAAAAGAAACGAACAGCAAAAAAAAGAAAAGAAATGAAGAGTAGAGCCTCAACTCAACTCTTTGCATAACATACCGAAAAGTTAGTCAAGTGGAAGGGCCACGTCATTCGTAAATTTCGTTCAACATTCCCTTCGTGAGATTCAGCATTTTCCCCTCCTGTTTTTCTCGTCAAAAAGTAAATTGATTCTTTTGTCTAATCTTAAAAAATAAGTGTGTACGTATTCGTTCATTTCGTGGGAGGAAGTCTTCGTAACAAATAACTGTTCTCAATTAAAAATTCAATTAAATTATGAAGATTTTTGGAGTAGGTTAACCATAAAATCCTTTGTTATACATTTGGGAATAAACAAAATGACACATAAGACAAATGTCAGGCTCGCATGCAACCAAACCAAACAAAAGACAAATGCCAATTGGAGAATCGAAATGAATAATACATATGACATGTGTCACTACCTAGCAAGATCGGATTTCATCACAACAACATCAAACTTGGCTATTAAATACTGAAAACTATATAATCAATGCTAATAATTTTAAAAAAATAAAAATAAATGAAATTAATAAAAAGTTACCATTTCGGAGAAACTTTACCAATGAAATAACAATAATGAGCACAAGATCATATCAATAAAATTTGAATTTCAAATCTGTTACAATTATCATCATAGAACAGCTGGAGTAATTTTATAATATTGCAATCAATATGCCTTTTATGTCCAGCATAACAATTAAAATGTAATAATTATAAATGGGAAATAAAATCTGTAACGAAATTGAACATAATTTAAAGCAGGTATCAAATGCCAAATAAATAAAAATAATTAAATAAAATAATATAAAATTCGAATATGATAAATAAACATTAAATAAAATTGAATATATATATATATATATAATTTAAAAACAATTTGAAAAAGTTTGAAAAAAACAAAAAAAATTGAATCTACCTATTTATATCTATCTATGCTATATGCAAACATGAAAAAGTTAAAAAAGAAAGTTAACAAATGTCAATCTCTCATGTAATTTAATCTACCCCCTAATCACATGGCCACATAAATGTAATAATAAACAATAGCAGTTATGGAAGGTTTTCAAAATAAATTGTATTTTCATGCTGACCTAATCGCATAAAATATAATATTTCTAATTCTAAATAAAAAATGGTATATTTAATCATAATGTAATGGATACCAAGATATCTGAAAAAAATTAAAAACATGGATGCAATAAATAATCCATTTTTTTTGGTCAGCTTAGACGAAATGACAAATAAACACCACACACATACACTATCAAACGGACACACCCGGGATCGAACCCGGGAACCGGCGTCCCCATGTCGCTAAAATTGCCAATGCAATCAGCAGTGGGGGACAATAAAGAATCCATGTAATAACATATGGTCAACGATATCGAAAATTTAACATTTAATAATTAAAATTCATTAACATTTAGGAATATAAATTATAAAATAATAGAAAATATGTAGACCTAATGTAAATTATAAATTATTAAAATATCAAAATTTTAATATGAATTCATATAAATGGTATTTAATTTAAATCAATTACATTTAATACCTTATAGAAGACCACATAAACATAATAATTAACAACAACAGTTGGATACATATGAGAATGAATTATCAATTTAACCCTAACGCTAACCCTAATTCAAAATAAATTGAATTATTAAGCTATCTAGAATGTAGATAATATAATACATCTGATTTTATATAAAAAATACTATTATAAAAAAATTAGGAAAACAAATCGCAAAACAACAAAATGAGTGAAAAAATAATAAGCAGGTATGCAATAACATATGATTTAACATTTTAACCACATTATTTAGAAAATTTAAAATTTAGTTATTATAATTCATTAACATTTTAAAAAAGTAAAGTATTAAATAATAGAAAATATATAGACCTGATGTAAATTATAATATATTAAATTTTTAAAAAAATTTATATGAATTTATATAAATGGTAAATCAATTACATTTAATACCTTATAGAAGACCACATAAACCTAATAATTAACAATATCAGTTTTGGAAAGTTTTCAAATGAGAATTATCAAGCTGTCTAGAATGTAGCTAATATAATATATAATATATTTGATTTTATATAAAAAATGCTACTATAAAAAAATTTAGGAAAGCAAATCGCAACACAACAAAATGAGTGAAAAAAAATAAAAATAGGTATGCAAGAACATATGATTTCACATTTTAACTATATTATTTAGAAAATTTAATATTTAATTGTTATAATTCATTAACATTTTAAAAATGTAAAGTATAAAATAATAGAAATTTTTTAGACTTTATAAATTATTAAAATTTCTAATTTGAGTAGAAGGAATTCATATAAATATATTTTGTAATTAATGCATAAAATTTACTTTAAATAGTCTATGAGTAATTGATCTCAAAATTCCAAGGCAAATGCTATTTCTTTCCACCATCTTCGTCAGCCTGCCTTGCAAGTTTTCATTTATTTGGTTTTGTCCAACACTTCCCTCGCCTGCTATATCCATCATCACCATTTGTCGAACTCTTACTCTGCAACACTGCCAATGTGTCTGTCGAATACTTCATCGTTCACTATCACATTTTTTAAATCTCTTTTTTTAGGTTCTATAATTGCTGATTTATTTTATTTATCCATAAATATTTTGCTTATTTACTTTCTATCGAGGAATCGTGTATTTTACATGAATCATCTATATGCCTATTTGTGTTTCTAATGGCTAGTGTTAGTTTTCATGTTTTGATTAGTAAACGTTTTTAACATGCATGTTATTTCAGCGGGTGAAAACCCTTCAAAGGGACACATGAATGGTCTCCCCAAGAATCTAGCGAGTAAGCTTGGCGATGATTCTAATAAGATCAGTTTTTTAGTATGTTTCTTTCTTATCACTTGCCTGTGTTTTTTGTTCTTTGTTTTATTCAAAAAAATAACTTCAAATATTTAGTCATACTTCTCTTGATCTATTGTTATTGCTCTTTTTTATCAGTAATTAGAGTGTTAAAAATTTGTGTTGCTGCTTTAGATTCTTTTGCATAACCTCAACGCTCAATAATGGTCTTCAAATATTAATAGGCTAAGTCTGAACTAAAGAATAAGATAGGTGTCTCTTTTTATTTTTGTAATTTTTATCCCGAATTAATAAATTTTAATTTCTGTAATTTTCTGCATGTACACATTTTTTTGTTATCAATCTCTAGCCTTATGGGGACGTTTATCATGAGAAATGGACAATTTTTATGTTGCCATTAAGTGAAAATAATTTGTAATCAGACAAATGATTAGTGAGAGTCGCATGTGGAGTACTATTTTGTCCATCCAAATTATATATTATTAACTTTGGAATGACATTTCTACAAGGTGGTTTTCCTATTTTCTAACAGCATCAATGTCTTTTTTATGATAATTACAAGAACAACATATATCGGGTGAAACCTTATACCATGCATTTGTCGCTTTTACAATTGAAGGTATACATACAATAAATACTTTAAATATATTATTTGTTTTTTTATTGTATTATCCTTTTTTCACTTTGAAATCATGTTGCAAATAATCAAAATACGGTTATGCAATTTTTTAAGATATTTAGTAATATGTTTATTTTACTTTTGAAATGTGGTTTGAAAGTTATTTTACCGATGATTACCCAACACGTTTCAATTTGAATAGAAGAACTATTACAATTTTTGAAAAGCCTTTCGTCAATAAAAGTTACTTGGATAGTGAATATAGTACACATGGTAATATGTTTTAATCTATGTTTTCTTTACACTGTTGTTGAACATATTTTAATCTTTATTCACTTTCATAATAACCTTTAGGTATGCCGGTGTTCGGGTTCCCTCAAACTCTCAAGAAAGAAGTAATAACGGTGATTGATTGGTGTCTGTGTTAGATATTGGGAAAGCATACCCGAGAAATAAGTTTGACTCAGATATGACTGTAGAGTTGGGCATTCCTAGATTATAACAATGAATCCTTTGATCAGACTTCGCTTGTCAGTGGCATGATGAGTGGATATTCACGGGCAAGACACCATCACGAGATACTAAAGTGATTATATATAAACCCAATAATGGGAAAACTAATCATTCTTTGGATAATTTTCATGTATGTGCTCTAAAGCCTGCTTTGCCCAATTAAGAAGCAACTAAGCAACAAGGATTGGATAAGCAACTAAGAAGGAGCATATCAGAAGAAGCATAGTTCTTATCAACGAAATAAATATCCAGAAGATCATTAGTCAATTGAAGCATGATAATTTAGTGAGACTCACATGTTCAGTACCGCACTAAGAATGACATTATCCAGATATAGGAGTGCATGTCAAATTGTATCTAAGAATACTCTGTATATTACTATCGACAAACAAAGGAATATCTAATCACACAACAAGGTTCCTTCAATAATCTGCCCAGTCAAAAGGTAAGACTGTATTAGAGATCTTGCTCATAGAAATTTATAAGTCGGGGGATTTCGAACATCATTTAAGGTGAGAAGAAGTCATAAAAATATTTTGAGTGCATTTGGTTATCAATATCTACATGGAAATCTACTAATATTTAAATACGAAGTAAAAATATATTATAAGTAGTCAAACATTTTACATGAAAGAACATTAATTTTTACATTATTTATGATACGCATTTAAATAGAAAACATCACATTAATATGGATTTTTAGTGTTAAATTTAGATATTTGTACTATGAAACATGTGTACCACGGGCCACTTAGAACAAAATTTACATACACACATATTTATAAAAAAAAACCAAAAATATTTTGCAAGATATAAAACGTTATTTTATAAAAGGCGTGCACCATTTATTTTGTTGCCATGTTAATCTACTATTGTACACTGTGTCCAGCACGAGCCATCAAACTATAGATATAGTGTTGTTAATATTTAGTGTAATATTGTACACCATATGTATAACACAAACTATCGTACTATAGATATATTGTAAAAAAATGGTGATGGAAATTTTACAAGAAACCATAATTTTTTATTTATATTTCGCCTCAAATTTTTTTAAAACAAAACCATGAAATCAACAATTACATATTTTTTAACAACATCTTAAAAATGAAAATATTCCTCATGAAAATTTTAATAAAAATTACATTTTATTGCATGTTATATATTTGCATATTACAAACATGGTATATATTTGTATATTATTATTGCATGTTTTACTTTTTAAATATTTATGGATCATTGTTGGTTAACTATATGTATTTTTAATTGATAGATTATTTTTTCAAACTAAAATTGTGTAGGATATAATATACACTTATACTTATTATTTACGGTTAAGAGTCATATATATATATATTATATTTGTAACTGATTTAAAACTAACATTATATATACACACACAACAATACGTGTATGTTGTAGTTTGAAACAAATCTTTTAAAACCATGATATATTCTATTTGTAATATTTTAAAAAGACAATGTATACCCGTGCACGGCACATGTCAGTTACTCTAGTACTTTATACAAAAAAAGACAAAATGCTAAACAATCAATTAGCGTGTGACACGTGAAAAATTATCGATGACAGACATACATACATACATACATATATACATACACGGTGAATTTCTACCAGCCATTCCAATTCATTCAAACTAATAACAAGCATTTCTTCGAATACATCGACAAGTATAATTAGGTAATTATTCTTTGTTGGTTGCACAAAACTTAGCCAAATTAGTCGTTCATGATTGTTGGTTCGAACCCAAAACGAACCACTTCCCTCTCTCCGTCCCCTACCCCGTGACCATTTGTATTAGGGAAAAAAAATGCAGTAGACTTTTTCCTTAAAAAAAGTAATTATTTTTCTAAAAATAATTCTCTAATTTAATTATCAAATAATAAAATAATTCTTTAACAAATATTAGAACACTCGTTTGTGTGTGACCTCGTAGGTTCAATACCGAACATGTAGTAAATTAATCAATTCACTAATCAAGTTAGGCGTTTAGAAACACTCCTTAGCGTCCGGATAGTACGAAGTAATATCTTTTACTTTCAAAAATCAATAAAAAAAATAATATAATATTTCCTTCCATCATTTACGCCTCTGGGTTAACTATAGAGTATAGTATTATTGTCAAACTCTAACACATTATTTATTTAGTGAATGAATTTTTTTTGACAGAAATTTAGTGAAAGAATTAACAAACTCATTTCTTCTTTCATTCGGTTGCCCTGGCCAATATCTTAATTTTATTCATAGAACTCAAATCCATTACCAAGAGTTGATGGATTCCTTCTTGATTAATCATTAATTCTACAAGTATTTAATCATATCTAATTACCATTCAACTAGTGCCATAAGACATTAGGCATCTGGAATTAAAACACAATAAATAGCTTGTTAATTACTATGATAATAACGGTCAAAGGAAACTATTACATTTCTTCTTTGAGAACTTCTCACTGACTATTTATAGGTAATATTAACCATTAGGAATTTTCAATTGAGCCAGTTGAATGATCACATCCACATGTGCATCATCTATATATGTAATTTAATAAATGAGATATCCGGTTTTTTGATCTATCCGGTTTTTTGATGTCCTAATCACAATAATCATACGATCAAGAACATATTAGATTAAAATTATAAAAGACATGTTTCTCATTATTATTATTATCTCTATTATGAATTTATGATAACAAATCTTATATTTTAATAAAGGACCTTTATCAAATCAGATATTTAATTATAAAGAAAATTATGATAATGAAATCGAGAATAATACTTTGTTATTAAATCTAGAAATTCGATTACATGATAATTGGATCTTGGACATACATTTATTCCCAACAGTTGTGTCTTTTGCAATAACAGTTAGCACATGGATAATCTTTTAGACATGTCGGAGTGTATCTTCCATAAGCAATTTAGTCTCATGGATAGTTGTATGTTACAAATGTCATGAATAACTTCCCATAGTGATTTGAAAATATTTTTTTTTCTTCAAGCAATTACCAACATTATGGTTGTGACTTGTGAGCCACTAGTGATAGTTTTTATTTATTTATTATGTTAGTAAATATAGTTTAACCAAAGTTTTGAGATTTATTATTAATATAACCCTCTAATTTTTGTTTGATCCATAAAGCCTAGCGGTAACACACACACACGCACATGGGGGATGGGGAGAGGGGCATAGTAGGTTTGAACCCACGCCCCAACACACACACACACCCCGCTCACATGCCCTTGGTTATTATTGGTTATTATAATATTTTTATATGATTGTTTAATTTATAAAGAGAACTTAAATATGAAATTTTATGAATGTTACTTATTAAAATATTAATTTAAAATAAAAAATTATATTACTTAGAATGTAAGTTATTTTTTTAAAAAATGTGAAAACAATCAATATAATATTTTGTATTTATATATATGTTTACAAGACATTATATTATATTTTATGTGTGTATAAATAACTAGTAAAATTACCCGTGCCTTGCACGGGTACTAATTAATTAAATTAATTAATAATACACAAAAAATAATCGTTGTCATATAATATATAATAATTATTAAATTTGTAAGGAAGTTAATAATTATTTTATTTTAGTTATAAATATAATAAATGATGATTGATAAAGATGAATGATATATAATTTGAAATAAGTAAGTCATTTAAAAAAATATTAAGAAAATATATTTCTAATTATTAGTGACAATTAATTGAGATAATGTAATAATGACTATCTTAAAATAATAATAATTAAAAATTAATTTTTTTTTAGGTAGGAAAATAGATGAATATAGAGGTGACGCATGACATAATCTCAGGTGGCAAAACTCCATTTTATATAATATGTTAGATATTTAAGTAAAAAAAAACCTTCTGAAAGCCTTTGGCTTCCACGAGAAGCTTTTAAAATTCTTCATCAGTTATATTTACAACTAACATTTTTTACAATAAACTTTAGATTAAATACATTTTAAATATAACATAAAGTAATCCAAATTATTGTGACTTGAATGAGAAATTCACCAAGATTTTTGGTTGAACGATGACTTCGAGGGGTGTTTGTTTCATGGTTGCAAAAAGAATTCCCGGGAATAACTTTCCCAAGAATCTAATGATAGGAATTTTATTACCAGGTATTTTTTTAAAAAAGTGTTTGGTTGACATTTTAAGTTCCAAGGAATTTTTTTATTTCAAGTTCCCAGGAATAACTGATATATGTTTGGTTTTCGGTATATATTCATGGGAATAGAGGTTAAAATTCTTAAAATGCCCCCTTTCATTATGTTATTATCATTATGTATATCGATTGAAAAAATAATAATAAATAGATTGAAAAAAAACAATAGTCTAAAAAATAAGGTTATATATAAAATAAATACATTATAAAAAATTATTTTATATATAAAATAAGTTTTTTCTCTCGGTTATTAGTTAATGCAATATTCAATTGTATATTGGAATAAAAATGGTAGTAAATCAATGTTATATATATAACCAAGGTTACGTACAACATTACAGTAGTATTGGTCAGGTAGCTTAGTAGTATTATTTTATTTATGTAGAACATATATAAGGGACGCCGTGATAATGTCGTATGCGGTTACACTGTGTCAGAAAGAAAAAATGTATGTGGTTACATGTATTGAAAGAAATGACGGTGTATACCGTCAAAAAAAAAAAAGAAAGAAAAGAAATGACGGTGTATGCAGATAGCAAGTTACTCTGAAATCCACGAAACAAACGCCTTTCGTGTTGGATGGTTTATTATTATTATTGTTAGTGGTAGTATCAGTATTTAGAAAAAAAGTAGCTAGCACTCCGAGTTTCATACAAATACTATTTTTGGTGGAACACACATTTGTGCTCACTTATTTACATCTACGCTATTAATAAAAACAATCTATATTTCGCCTCTTCTCCGTTTTTGTCTCGTTTTCAGAATAAAAAAGAGAAAATAAAACCCAAAACATGTTTAAGCTATTTTCATTTTTTAGTTTTAATAAAAACTGTGAAGTCTAAACAGTTTCAAGAAACGAAGGAAACATGTCATTTGAAATGGCCTTAGAAATGAACCCATCGAGCCAACTGGGTTTTTTAACCCGCTTGGGCCTGTTCTTGTTTGGCGGATCCGGCCCACTAACACAAGCTTGATCCTCAAGTGTCTACCCTAGGAACCGTATCAGAGGCAGCGGAGAGAGAGAGGAAGTAGAGAGAGAGAGAGAGCGACGGAGGTTGCAGAGAGAGAGAGAGAAAAGGAAACTTCTGTTAGGTTAGGTTAGGTTAGGTTAGTTTTTTTCTGAACCGGGTCGCAGAATCCGACACGGATACGTCTGCTTTTCAAAATCAATCGAAACGGAGTGACGATTTTACGAGCCGGAACGACGATCCTACAGCGATTCTACAGGGCGGCGATCCTGTAACAGAGTCAACTCGGTCAGGGGGTGAAAACTCGTAGGATCGTACGATCTTACGCGATTCTAGCAACACAGTGTCTATGGCTGATGAACCACTGTATCCAATAGCTGTGCTTATAGACGAGTTGAAAAATGATGACATTCAGCTGCGGTTGAACTCAATCCGCAGGCTATCCACGATTGCACGTGCTCTAGGGGAGGAGCGAACACGTAGAGAATTAATTCCATTTTTGAGTGAAAATAACGATGATGACGACGAGGTACTTCTTGCAATGGCAGAAGAGTTGGGTGTTTTCATTCCATATGTTGGGGGAGTGGAACATGCCAGCGTGTTGCTCCCACCTCTTGAGCAACTTTGCAGTGTTGAGGAAACCTGTGTGAGGGATAAAGCTGTTGAGTCACTTTGTAGAATTGGATCTCAGATGAGGGAGAATGATTTGGTTGAATATTTCATCCCATTGGTGAAGGTCGGTTAACATTTTTTTCCATTAATTAGTGTTTTTTTATTACTTTTCTTGGAAACCATCATGAATGCTACCTACAATTTTTCCTTTTCACTCACAGTTTCGGTGTACAGTGTGGTTTTGATTATTACAGTAATTTACTTTTCCTGGAATTTGGCAAGTTTCTATTATGTGAACGGCTAGTTTGGTTAATGGATCTGGGTAAACTTGAATGACGCTTGATAAGTACCTTATTTGACATTGTAATTTAGCTACAGTATCCATCATTTTTGTTGTTGTTAAGTGATCACACGTCTTAGTGCTTGTTTATCATTTGAGATGTTGTATCATGTATGTATACTGCTTTTTCCCATTGTCATATTGGTTGAACATTCTGTCCAATTCACGCTATGATTTCTGTTTTCAGAGATTGGCAGCAGGTGAATGGTTCACTGCCCGAGTCTCTGCATGTGGACTATTCCATATTGCATACCCGAGTGCGCCAGAAACATCAAAGACAGAGTTGAGGTCAATATACAGTCAGTTATGCCAGGATGACATGCCTATGGTTAGAAGATCTGCTGCAACAAATCTTGGGAAATTTGCTGCAACTGTTGAGTATACTCATTTGAAGGCAGACATCATGTCAATTTTTGATGATCTTACTCAGGATGGTACTAAAATAAATATTTCATGTTCTTTAAATATGGAAAGTGCCTCTCATTTGTCTAGTGCACTAGATTGTTCGATTGTGTTGTTGAATCTATTATCTATATTTCCGAATGTACTATGCTTTGTTAATATGTAATTGTATCTTTTTACTTGGATCAGATCAAGATTCTGTCAGATTGTTGGCTGTGGAGGGCTGTGCCGCTCTTGGCAAACTGTTGGAGCCACAAGATTGTGTTGCACATATACTCCCAGTCATTGTTAATTTCTCCCAGGTACATTTAGTAGTGGATAAAACTGTTGTTAATCTGTAATTAATTTCTTTTCTTCATTATGCTCGTATTGAATTTACTACATAAATGATTCGGTTGCCAAGCCATGTACTTTAGCTAGTGATTTGCCCATTCTAATATGTTATATTACTTGCGGTTTGTGAGCTATCCCCTTCAGACTAATTTTATCTCTTACATCAATTTATGACCTTAGCTATTTATTTTATTTTTACAAGAATTCCCTGGAATGTTATATATATACTAAAATGCATCTACTGTATTTCATATACCTTTTACCTGAAAGAAGAAACAGGAAAATGTTAGGGTATTAAATTAAATGATTTTTGGCCATTCTGAACTACTGGGAGAAAATGGCACTATGCTTATGGATAGGAATGTCAGTAACTTTGATATGTTAATTATGTTTAAGTTAATATGATCTTTTTCTCATTTGAAAGCCAACCCAGAGCACATTTCAGCTTCATTTTCTATTCTGTTGGATCTGTTGACACTGTTGAACAGGCTTCATTTTCTAAAAGTAATTGTTGGAATAATGTTAGTATGATAGTTTGTTAATGAATACTCCCTCCATTTCACAGTAAATGTTGTTTAAGGTTTTATACACAGCATAGAAAAGCTGATAACTAACAGCGACTATTATAAAAAATAATTACTTTCGACTAAATTTCCTTTTTATCAAACTTATCACCTCAAATCCTCAGTTATATTTTCTCTCACTTTGTTAATATTATATCTTTCTCAATTAATGCTCCCTTCCCTATATATTGCTTTTTATTAACCTTCTCTTCCTTTTTTAATTTACCAGTATGCATAATTATCAATCTTGGTCAGCAGTATAGAGTCTCCAATCCCAAAAATGCTATAGCGGGTAGCAGAGAGTGGGATGACTGCAATACCAAAGATTATATATCCAAAATAAATAATTTAATGTACCAAAAAAAAATAATTTAAACCATACGTATAAATGCTAAAAAAAATATAGACATACTCATAATTAATCTCAAAAAAATACATACATACTCATAATTAATAATTAAGCATAAAGAAGCCGGAAAAAGAGAAGAGTTGGTCGGAACACCCAAAGAAAAAAAAAGAACAGACTGGTGTAAAGGGAGTGAATCATGAAATCAGAACGGAGAATATGAGCAGATCGTTAAACAGAAACTTGGACATGTGAGGCTTAGCTAGAAACAATGCTGGTGAGTAGCGGGCAAGGGGTATGCCCAGTCTTTGTGTCAAAAGAGGTCAGTATTGCATCAAATGAAGAAGGAGGATTTTGAAGTTTGAACCCTTGAGGGGTATTGTTATGAAAAAGAAAGAGGAGAAATTACAAAAATATTTCAAAAAAATATGGACCACGAAACTTAGAAAATGGGCAAAGATGTTTTTTTTTTTTTTTTTGTCCATGCATACCATAGGGGTATGATTTTCTGTGGTATTTACTGCAATCACTGTGCGACGCAAAAATGCGACCCAGTTGGAAACATGTAGCCGCCACCTGATAGCGTGCTGCCAGTGTCACTATGGCATGTGACTGAACACACTGCCAGTTTGAAAATCAGTAAAATGTTTCTTGAAATATTTCATTGTGCAACTATTGGTACTTTTCATTAAATTGAAATTCTTGTGCCACGTTTTTTTGTATTGAAATTTTTTATGACTTCCCTCAAAAAATTATCCCATTAAACCAGGCTTGTTTAGGCGAAAACAATCACTATTGACTTTTCATCTTATTATGCTTCATTTTAGACTCAGATGAAGATTCAGAATCCAGATCCATTCAATCATCAACTTTTGCCCTTTTTTTTTCCTTTCCCATAGATATGCAAAATTCTTTTGTTAAAACCAAATTTATAATGGATATGTCATGTGTGAAGTATTGTTGTCATCAATAGATAACCAGGAAAAAAGGAACCTGAAAGGCTACCTGGATGAGTTGCACTTTCATAAGTCGGCCACTTAGTTGGTGTATAGCTAAGAAAAAGCGCATGACTGAATTTTAATGCTGTACATGAGTTGTAACAGAAGAGAGGGAAAAAAAAATCCAAGTCAATCAATGATGATATTGCACAACAATGCACAGGTTAGAAAATGCCGTTGTCTTTTCATCTTAGTACTGAAATTCAGTGTTTGGAGTAGAGAGATAACAACTGTAACCATTTAGATATTTTAAGGAAAAGAAATCAGTTAATTTAAAGGAGAGAGACAATATTATATCAGTTGAGGTATTTTAGGGACAAGAAGTCAATTGACTATATGTAGTTATGAAGTATTTAATGGAGATTATATGGGACAAGGATAAGAGTCGGAAGGAGAAAAAAAATTAACACCATCTTGGTTCAATAAAGTGACAGATACACTGAAACAAGTTCATTTTTAAAAACTACAGATATTGTTAAACAGGGGCGGCAATAAATTTGCATAACTTGTTATAATTATTTTTTAAATTTAACCGTCCATTTCTATATTGTGTATTTTAAACATCCAAAGTTCCAAACAAAGCGAAATCGTAATTTAGTCTTTTCAGCAATAAAATCTTCTTTTTCCCCGTCGTTTTTCCTTTCCAACTTCCAAACATACCCTTAGTTCTTTGGTCTCCCTGCATTTACATATCTGTACATTGTTATGTGCGCCATACCAAATATTTTTCAGCTAATTATTTATTTGATGTGATTTCATTTTATCCTGGATAGGATAAGTCTTGGCGTGTGCGTTACATGGTTGCAAATCAATTATACGAGCTCTGTGAAGCTGTAGGCCCGGAACCTACCAGGTATTATTTTTTGGCTAAATATTACAGGTGCTGCAGTCTTTCCATCATAATGCTATGTGATGCGAATATATTGTATTATGACTATGAGCTGAGTTCACTAGTTGGGATCTTGGATTTTCATGATAATGCTTTAATACCAAAACGTGCTTCCTGCATTTATTTTCTCTTACACATTCTACTGCCCAACTCTGAAGCCCAATCAATATATCTATTTTTCTTGAGATTTTGATTTGTAGTAACTATTGTTTGTGAAGAGCGGAATTGGTCCCTGCCTATGTTCGATTGCTTCGAGATAATGAGGCTGAAGTACGCATAGCAGCTGCTGGAAAAGTGACCAAGTTTTGCCGGATTTTAAATCCAGATCTTGCAATTCAGCATATCCTTCCTTGTGTAAAGGTGTGTGCATCTTTGAAAAAGAAATTCCGATGCATGTTTAATGGTACCATCTATATATGAAGGTTCTCTTTTGTTTTGGTTGTGTAAGTCAACATTTTGAATTTATATATACAGTTTTAAATACTTTGAACATATTTTGCAGGAATTGTCATCAGATTCTTCACAGCATGTCCGCTCTGCTTTGGCTTCAGTGATAATGGGAATGGCTCCAGTGTTAGGAAAGGTATGAACGTCAAATAGCAGTTTCTGCAGTTATTGTGCTCTAGGCAGTAATGTGCTGTATCTATATCATGAAGGTGAAATCTGTTGTTAGGGGTCCTTAAAATATTTTTATTATCTTTGAATATGTAACTCGTAAACTAAGTTTTTGAACATCATTTTGTGTTTGGGGTCGTAAAGTATGTTTCACAGATTCCATAAGCGACACCTGATTGTGGTGTGTAGCCCATTGAAACTCTAAACAACTAGGTACCGAAATATGTCCTTTGCAAGTGGGAAGGGCATAGGTCATGCTGCAATCTTGATTGACCTGTACAGAAGTTAACCAGGTTCACCTTTAAAATCTTCACCTTCCTTTGTCCTCCCAACCTGCAATGAAGGAGCTGTCTTAATGCTAAATCTAGGATGCAGTTTTCAGGCCTTCTAAATTGCCAAGTTCATAAACTAGGTTAATATTATTAATGTCTTACACGTCATTCTTTGTTTCATTCACATATCGTGTCATTTCTAAATATTCCTTTGCTTCTTAATTTTTTTGGCGATCTGTATATTTTTGTGTTTGACTGCTTGTGTAGTTACTTTATATTAGCTGGCTTCTTCCTTTTGCTGGTATGAAAACTTGTGTTGAATTTACTGGATAGGGATAATTCAATTCTGCAACTAATCTTGTGGCAGCAGTTTTTTGCCCTTTTTTGAGTTTTCAATAAATTACTTTCTTTCCTCTTTTATGCAATAAAGCATAGTCCTCAGAAGCATATTTTCCTGATCACAGTAGTATTAACTTTTAGTGCAAATGTGATTCTTAGTTCTACCTTATCTTCAATGCAGGAAGCAACAATTGAGCAGCTTCTTCCTATTTTCCTTTCCCTTCTGAAGGATGAATTTCCTGATGTGCGCCTAAACATCATCAGCAAGCTTGATCAAGTGAATCAGGTTGTTGTAGTTTCTGGAGTTGTTTTCATTTTCAGAATGTCTTGAACTCTTTTGAAAGCCTTTTCCTTTCCTCTGATGTTATAAATCTAGTACACATAACCTATGCTTGTATTTATGGCCTTACATCTGCATTCCACCATATACTCGAAATTGAAAGCATGCACTAAAGCAGTGTTATCAAATAGCGGCCATGGCAGATTGGGGTTGCCGATTTTTTGCCAACCACTATGGCCAATTTGTGAACATTGGCGGCGCCATGGCATTTTTTAGAAATTATAAGAGGAATAATTAACTATGACACGTTCACTAAAAAAAATCGGCTTAAAATAGTGGAATTTCGGCCTTCCGCTATGGTCCGCCATTTGCAATCGATGACACTGCACGAAAGCAAACACATCAAAGTCAATATTGATCAAGCTATTCTTGCAGGTTATTGGAATCGATCTGTTATCTCAATCTTTATTACCAGCCATTGTTGAGCTTGCGGAGGATAGGCATTGGAGGGTTCGCCTTGCAATTATAGAGTATATACCCTTATTGGCAAGTCAATTGGGGGTTGGGTTTTTCGACGACAAGCTGGGTGCTCTTTGCATGCAGTGGTTACAGGATAAGGTTTGTGCTCATCACTTCCTTACTAGTATGGGTGCATTTTGGGAACTGCATTTTCTCCATCACTAATTTATTTTTTGTAGGTTCATTCAATTCGTGAAGCCGCTGCTAACAACTTGAAACGCCTAGCCGAAGAGTTTGGTCCTGAATGGGCTATGCAGCACATAATTCCTCAGGTTTGTCTGTTTGCTTAATGTATTATTTAGTATTTTCTAGTACATTGTACAATACCATGTGTCTAAATGTTATTTTATCTCCCTCTCTGTGTTTGTGTCTCTTTATCTTCCGTTGGAACTGCACTTATATACCTCTTTCTCTTCATGGTTTGATTTGGATACACTTCTTTGCTTACATGATAGAACTTTAGAAAATACGGAACCATGTTTTAAATGGATTAATGAACCTGCTTGTTTTCAATTGGAATGCTGGAAGAAAGTTGTTTGCTCATGAGCCATCATGAGAAGTGGAATAGGGGACAGAGTGAAAATCTTCCACTGTTTGCAGCTGCCTAGACTGAGATCTTAGAAGCCTGCTCTCATCTTGGTTTGTTTCCAGTTTAAGCACAGCAGCTCCTATTGCAATAATGGAATTATCTGCTTTCCCAGTACTAGTTGATTAAAGATGAAGTCATGTACGAAAGAGGTCATCAGTTGTGAATACAACAAATTGAATTTTGGGCTGCGGCTAAATTATCTTCCATTCTATGTTAATTGGCCTCCACTGATGACCTTGAGTTTATTTGTTAATCCAGATATAGCAAAGTACAGTTCAATGAGCCAGTGTTTTTTACTCGGCTCTGGCCTCTGTTTGCCCTTTAGGGAGTTTCACTGTAATATTATCTTATGGGCTTGTTATTGATGGGCCCTACCTATAGTAGGGTATGAAGATGGTTTTCATCGAAATATCTGCTTTCTATCCGTTGCTGCTTTTTCTGTTATCCTAAATGCAACTTCACACCTATCAGTATGGACTGTATGGAACAGGTTTTGGAGATGATTAACAATCCGCACTATTTGTATCGGATGACCATTCTACGTGCTGTATCCCTGCTTGCTCCTGTAATGGGCTCTGAAGTCACTTGTTCAAAATTGTTGCCTGTTGTTGTTACAGCATCAAAAGACAGGTATTTTATTTTAATTTTTGCAGGTTTGATATATGCCATAAGTTAAGGGTCAATATAGTTGTTTATGTTTCTAACTGCTGCCTGTTTGCTCCCATGTAGAGTGCCCAACATAAAGTTCAACGTGGCAAAGGTGTTAGAGTCCATCTTCCCCATCGTCGATCAGTCTGTAAGTATCATACTTTATTGGGTTTTTTCCATCCACAGTTCGTTTTCTTTTTCTTGGTCTCCACTCTTATCCCGTGAACATAATTGCCATTAAGGTGGTGGAAAAGACAATCCGTCCATGTTTGGTTGAGCTCAGTGAGGATCCTGATGTTGACGTGCGATTTTTTTCCAACCAAGCCCTACAAGCAATTGATCATGTCATGATGTCTAGCTAGGCTGTAATGTGTAAACTCGCATTTAGGTTGATGACTTCAGCATGGATGCTAATTTGTCAACTACTTCACGAATTAATACTGCTTAGTTATGTTCAAGGCCATATAGCTAAATGTTTTTCTTTGTGAGTAACTAGTCATTGACAATTGATGTGATTTAGTTCTGAATATATGCCATTTTCTTTGTATGTACGTTTTTTTCTTGATTGCATTTTGCACAGGTTCTTTATTTTTTTGTTTCTTGTCCTTCCAGGCAGTGATTTGCTTGCTTATTTCAAATATTAACAAGTTGTTTGGATATCTAGTTTGGGGAAAATATATATATTTGAATAGTTGGATATATTACTGTTATGTTATTATTTTTTGAAATTGCAAAGTAGACCTTGTCTATTTCTTCTATCCTTTCATTTTTCAACGGAGTCTGGCCTCTGCTCCCCTCTAGCATGCTTGTCACTATCCTCCTCACCAGTGATGCCACTGACCACCACCCATTGTTGAAAACTCCCAACTTTAAGCAACCCATTTCTCAAAACCCCATCTTTCAAGCAATCTACTCCCAACTTCCCACTCCTCAAAACTCCAACTTGGAGCCACAATACCCCTAATCGATGGAACAACCAAAACTAGTGAAACCCAAAACTTAGTCACACAACCTATGTGGGATCAATTAAGCGAAGCTATTGGAGGAGAAGAGAGATCGTGAAAGGAATCCAAAATGCAAAAAGGGTTTTACCAGATCAAGGAGTTGTAGAAATGATTCTTTGCTAAGAAGAACGATGCGAGTTCACCTCATATACAATGATCATTGAGTGTTGGCTAGTTATCGGCTGTGACTCCAACTGGTGCTGCCTTCTTGGCCATCGAAGGATCATCTTTTACATGTTTTGACATGGAAATTGTCACAGCAGCAACAGCGCCTCAAATCACGTCTGATGGGTCAAAACCATTAGCCACAACCATTGCTGGAGTCACAACATAACTGCTGCCTTGTCTACTATGTCCCTTTCTCCCTCTTGTCCCTTCGCCTTTCCTTGATAGCTTTAACAAGGGAAGACGAAGTGTGATGAGTAGAGTTGGAATATGAGCACAGTGAATTTTTTCATATAGTTAAAGAAACTTTTTGCAATATCATTAATTTAATGGATTATAATTTTTTTGAGTGATCTACTGTGAACCACCACTCACAGTTTGCGGCAGGGCTGAACACCGGTTGGATACGGTCGGGTTCGGTCCAAAAAATGTCCATCCAGAGAAAACCGAAGACGAAAATATCTATCCCATCTCCGTCCATTTCAGCCAACGAATAGGGTGGGTGGCGGGTTCGTGCGGATTAGTTGGCCCAGTAGTCGTGGTGAGCACATTGCAGCGCGACAAAGGTGATGGTGGAGCTCGACGGAGAGGCACTAGTATCTCGCGGTTGTATCTGGTTAAGCAGTCTGTGCCGTAGTGGCTCTTGATGACTTTGCATGTTGTGGGCAATGGCTCACGGTTCCGGTAGTGCGGTAGTGATGCATTTGGGCACAATGATGCACTATTTGGTTCTGCAAGTGTTGCTCTGATGGTTAATGGTGATTCGATAAGAAGAAAGATTGTTTGTGTGTGTTTTGTGTCGGAGAGAGAAACGAGAGAAAGAGGGAGTATGTGAATTGACGGGCAGAGAAAGGATTGATAGGGGATAGAGAAAGAAGTGTCAAATGGTGGAAAGTTTGCCTAGAAAGATTGGTTTGAATTTGAAACCATCAAGGTGTGTCTCGATAATGGATTGGAAAGTGTAATGGTAGGTAGCTGTGCGTCAGCCTAGAAACAATTTAATGGCGTGACTTTTGCGGGCCTCAATTTTGAAAAGGTCTTGGATGCGTCCTAATGGTTATATGGTATATACGATGGCAAATACTTTTTTTCAAGAAAATAATAAACAATAAAAATATAAAATTCATATATTAAATTATAGATTCAAAAAAAATATACTTAAGTGATAAATAAAATTTGTCACTATGATATTTTTGTTATAAAAGTACAGTACAAGTTAAACAAGTAAGTTTTGAGAAAAAAAAATATATACACAACGCAGTTTGTATTCTGTAACCACACATAATAAAAATTTCAAAACATTGAGCTTTAAATTGTTTTATATAAAACTAGTAACTAAAGCAATATATTTTTAATAATTATTAATATAATGTTTAATAATTTAATTGTTTATTTATATACATTTTGTTTTCACGAATAGCCTTGAGTCATATCTTTACGACTATCATTATATTGGTCCGAGTGGAATTGGGCTTGGTTTCTTTAAGCAAGGTCTCAGGTTTGAACTGTGTAGATGGGAAATTTTTTTATATAAAACTAGTAACTAAAGCAATATATTTTTAATAATTATTAATATAATGTTTAATAATTTAATTGTTTATTTATATACATTTTGTTTTCACGAATAGCCTTGAGTCATATCTTTACGACTATCATTATATTGGTCCGAGTGGAATTGGGCTTGGTTTCTTTAAGCAAGGTCTCAGGTTTGAACTGTGTAGATGGAAAAAAAATGGTTGAGTGTGAAGACCTCAATAAAAGTGGTCAGTCAGGTTTCTCGATGTAGATTAGTCATCGACAATGCCGGTGAATTACTTCGCACCTCTTGGCAACAAAACAAAAATATCTCTTTATTTTACTCAAACTACCCTTTTTCTCCATTTAATAATATGAAATTTAATTATTTTTCACATTAGTGAATGGAGTGCGCTTTAACCTACTAAACTAAAATAAAATCAACTTAGGTGTAAAAGGATCTCATCCGTTTATTATATATACATATTACACATTGCAATTCAAAAACAGGAATTCTTGGGCAATGCAGTCTATTACATAATTTTTATATATTAATTTCACTTATATTTCGACATATGTATAAGCATAGTAAAAAGGTGAGAACTCCCATGTCCTGGAGTTTTATTGAGTATGAATACCCAATGATTAATTATTTAACGCCACATCTATTTCATTTTTTTATAAAATTTCTTTCTCTATTTTTGTTATTTGAATCATTGCTTAAATAATATTCTAATGTTTGTGTATACTATTTAATTTCATTCATAGCTTATTCTTCTTTTCTTATTTTATTCCTAATAATAAAATTATATTTTTGTTAATTTCTTTTATTGTTTTACTTATTTCATACACGATTTTAATTTTTTTTGATATTTCAATTTATTTTTTTTATTTCGAATTTGTTTTGTAGGTTTTATTTGTTTTGTTATTTATAATTTATGTTTGAATTATAGTTTTTTTTATTGATATTATTTTTGTCTGTTTCACGGATGGGTATTGATACCCACCTTTCTTCCTGGGTATGGAAGAATTTACCTTGTAAAAAATGTGTATGCTCATTCCGTTAAAAATACACACATCTTTAAAATGTGTTTGCACGTGTTAAACAAAATATGTAAGTATTTATGATAGATTATTTTTAAATATGGATCTATTTATTTTCAGGTTACGTAAAATGATTTATTTTTAAATTTTTTATATAAAATAAAAACTATTTTGTAATGATTACAATTATAAAAATTAATTTTTTCCATTATCTCTCAAGTATTGCAAAAGATTATTTTGAAGTTACTATGATAATTTTTTTAAAAATAAAAATTATTCTAACGTATTTTGATTTTCTACAAATTTTATCTTAATAAATTAAAATAAATGAATAGATTTTTAAAAAAATAAAAAACACTTATTCTAAGATAATTAAAAACAAACAAACGCACCCTAATTTTATTTATTTATTTATTTATTTATTTATTTTTGACTCAAACACACCCTAAAAATTATTACCATTCAATGTTAAATGTGAATTGATTGATGATCGTTTCGACCATGCCTTTCAACCTTATATTACCATGAAAAGAGGGACAAAAATGTTATGATGCCAACTTGCATCGCCTACATAGTAAATATATGTATATTATATATTCATCTTCCTATCGAGAAAAAGAGGGAGGGGAATCATTTGCCTACTTGACCTTCAACGGCAAACAAGTGCGAGGACTCTCAACTTCCAAAGTAACAAAAATTAAAATAAACTCAAATATGGGGGTTGAGGCATCCTTCTTACAGTTACAGGACTGGTTGCTGATGCCTCCACCCAACCCAACCGCCATTACACTCTTTTCACTCTTCACTCTTAAACTAATTAGTTGTAAACTGTAGGGGTACAGGTAAGAATTTAATTTGTTTTCAAATAGAAAGTTAAAATTAGATAATAAATACACTTATGTATTTTATATTGCTTTGTCATATACGGTATGCAGTTTATTGGCATTTGCTCACTCCCCACTTATAAATAGCTAGCAGGCCTAACTATATTCTTTCATGCATTGCGCTCTGCTCTATATACTACAAGTTACTTAATTTTATATAGTATGATGCAAGATGATGACCAAACAACTCTTCCTTTCCTTTGGCTATACCTTGCAGGTATTTCATACCACCCTCATTCCATTTTAATTTTCAAGGATGAATTATATATTTTAATAAAGCAGATGTTGTGGAATGATCATTTCGATCGTTCCAAACTTTGATTCCACAAAAATAAAAATCTTCATTGGCCAGAAAGCTAAAGAATAGAAATGGTTTTCGTCTTCTGATATTAGGTTTATTTTTTTATATAAAATATAAAAAATACTATAAGTACGTACACGTGTTTATATATAACCTAAATTAATATTTCACGGCATAAGGGATCGAGAAGAAAGACTAAATAATTTTGTTTCGGATACACCAAAAAGTCTCACATTGCTTGAAAATCAAGGCCAAGAGAGTTTATAAACACCCACATGCCTTAACCCACCGATGCGTCTTTTAAGGATAAAACCATGAGAGCCCACATCATATGTGGCCCAAAGTGGACAATACCTCGGAAAACGATGTCGGGACTTAAGGTCGGAACAAATTTGAAATTTATCTCTATGGTAATTGATATTTTTCTTTTAGCTTAAGCTCTTTGTCTAATGCTTCATCACTTTTGTTCGCTTCTCAAAATCTTATTCTTAATTATTTAAAGCTTAATTTCCAAGCCCTCTTAGATATGTTAATGTCAGTATTTTTTTATGACTAAAAAATTGATGTTAACATTGTCAGTATTTTTCTTTGAAGTAATTTACTAAACTTCAGAATTTCTCAGCCAATGGAACAACTAACTGCTGCTTTAAATTTATTTTGTGTACCAAACCTTAATTAAATTTGGATCTTGGACAACATTGATAAGTTTATTTGATTCAGTTGTGCAGGAGCAAACGACCTAAAGCTCTACCTTGGAACACTCATTTGAGCAAGAAAAAACAAGCAACCTATGGAGACGAATGGTTGAGGTTGGAAAATGCTTGAAAACCTCAACCTCGAACTTTCATATAAGTGTGGTTTGTTGAACGGGAACCTTCCTTTAAGAAGCGCTCCAATGGTTGTACGCTAAAGTCGATATTGCTGCCTCAGTGTGACATTGACCTCGTGATCCAGCTAGCTATAATGCAACTACAATGATTTCGTATTATACTACTAGCCCGTTCCATTATAAGTATCACATTTATAATAAAAATTAGTCACAAAATAAGTGATATGTTAGATTTTTAATGTAATATTAATTATTTTTTTTCATTTTTACCCTCAAATTAATAATGAGTACATTACTCCCAAGTCATTATACTCTACTATATATTTATGACAAATATTGTTAATACCCAATAGTTAATAAGGATAATTTTGTAAAATTGTTACATTATTTCATTCATTTATAGTTTTTCCTTAATATGCGTGAAACTTTCAAATGTAACACTTATAATGAGACGAATGTAGTATTTTCTAAACGGAGTAATTAATGTAATTCAAGCCTTTTTTTTAAGGAAAGAGAGTGTACTTTTCATGTTTTGTAGTGTGGGAGAAAGTGGAGAAAGTGGAGTGCCCAGGTTTCATACTCGCGCTTCCAGTATTCACACAACACTTATATAAGTTTTACCACTAAGTTGTATTATTGGGCAATGGCAGATCTATGACTCAGTTTGGTAAAAATAAGCTATAAGCTAACTTATAGCTGATAAGCTAGCTAACTTATAGCTGATAATAGTCATAGTAATTATCTGAACTCATGTTGCGTGTAATTACATTTTAAATTTTGTAATTATAAATGCGGGTTTTTCTTCCAATAATTAAGCATTTACAATGGAAAAGTTTAATTACACTTTCACGCAAGAAAGCAACATACTGGTTTTTGTCAAGTGTGTGATTTTTGCTTTTGGATAACAAATCTTGCCCCACTCACTAAGAGGTATTTAAGCATATGCATGCTTGGATAGCAGTTTATAAATTATGGTTTGATACAATGAGAAAGTATTTTTTTTTTCTTGCTTTTATTTAAGGTGTTTTGAAACGCAAAATCATGTTTAAATGTGATTTTACCAAATGAAACTCAGTTTATGCCTTAGGCATGAGGACCCATTTTGTTTTACCGTTATATATTTTGAGGTTAGTAATCAAATAAAAGGTCATTTTACTTAGGTCTCAAGTGTGGATGGTCAAACTAAAAGGAATTTAAAGACTAAAATCAAGATTTAAAAATAAGAAAATACTATATAACAAGTTAGGGCATTAGTTAAAGAATCAGAGGTAAGTTTGTATGAAAACATGATGTAATATTTATTACATCGAAAAATGTTTAATTTATATTCTCAAGACAAACTTTTCTTTTATAGATTCCTTACCAATGTTATTAGGGCACTCGTTAATAAGACCCTAACAAATATTATCTCCTCATTATTCTTATTTAGTGTCGGACTAAAAGCAAACCATATTCATGAGATGAATAATCGTCTTTTGAAGACATACCAATAAAAAATTATAAGAAAATTCAATTGCACAGTGCCGCCTTGAGTGGCGGCCTTCCACCGCATGTAATAGCATACAGCCACGAACATGTGGTCTTTGCTAGCTCCATCACCGATGTCACCATGTACGAAACATCAACTATCAAAATTGTCGCGTCTCGTACAATATGTTTGGTCCAACACGCTTTAACGTTCCATTGTCAGCGCCAGAACGTTTACATAACACTTTAGCGTTTACCACTCCACGCTCAAGTGTGGAGACCAAAATCAAATATTATGGTCCCTCCACTTTCTAGGTCAAGTTGTAGCCCTAATTTAAGGTTCCTAAGAATCAAACAAGCAAGCAAACACTCAATCACACATAAACATACAATCACATGAAGAGATTAGAGTTTCAAAGTTGGGAATGCGACAACCACCATAATCTCTGTTGAGTCTTCGCGTCGGACCTGTCTTCACTATCGGCCAGACCTATCACACATCACCACCTTTTACAATTTCTCCAAATAAATCGTAAGCCCTCGCCCTCCCTTGCCTTCAGTGGCGGACTCAAGACCCTAGGTCAGCGGGTGCATAAAATTTTAAAATAACCGAAATTATAACAAGAGCATCATCACATGTTTCTTCACAAAAAAATAACAAAAGCAGATTTTTACTTTTATTGTAAAATAACTAAAGCATAATTTTTGATAACATAAAACAAGTTTTCGGACTTAAAAAAATAGAAGGTTTCGCAATTAAAAAATTACAAGAGAAAATAATAAAACAACATACACTGAATTACCAGAGACCCAATTACAACAGAAAAAAATTACAAGAGAAAATTAATAGAGAGATCATATTAGGGTTTGAGTCTAAATTGAGAGAAATCTAAACATAGTAAAACGGGAAACAGAGACCGAAAATTGTACTAACAGGAGGGAGAATGAGTTGAGATGTGTGACAGTGAGAGGAGTTACGCTATAAATAGATTTAAAATTATTACTTTAATAATTGATATTTAAGTTGATTTTTTTTGACGTAATTTAGTTGATTTTTAATTCTCGATTTTCAAACGTCTTGTATACGACCTAATGGTTATATACGATAGCAAATACTTTTTTTAAAGAAAATAATAAAAAATAAAAAAATAAAATTTATATATTAAATTATAGATTAAAAAAATATACTTAAGTAATAAGTAAAATTTGTCACTATAATTTTTTTTGTTATAAAAGTACATTGTTAAACAAGTAAAGTTTTATGAAAAAATTATATACACGAAATAGTTTGTATTCTGTAACCGCATATAATAAAAATTTCAAAACATTGAGCTTTAAATTGTTTTACATAAAACTAGTAACTGAATATTTTTAATAATATAATGTTTAATAATTTAATTGTCTATTTATATGATTTTTTTTTTTTGCATGAATAGCCTCCAAGTTGAATTATATCTCTGACTAACGTTACGTTGGTCCGAATGGAACTGAGTTTGGTTTCCTTAAGCTATCTCCAATGGAGTACACATAAAATGGGTATTTAAGGGGGCCCCGCACATATCCACATCATTCATTTTTACTTTTTTAATTTGATACATATTCCTCCAACCCATCACCTCTAAATAAATTATTAAATGGGTCTCACCAATAACTTCACATCATCACATATCACTAATAACTGACATGCGGGGCCCTCGAAAGAGGAGAGAGAAGGGTACCTATAGAGGTACCCAATTCTAATAGATACCCAAAAAATATTTCTCACAATGGGATACCTATTAGGTATCACTCTAAATAGATACCTAAGCTTTAAGTACCCAACATGTAACCCTATTGGAGATGCCTTTAAGCTATGTATCGGGTTCGAGCCGTATAGATAAAAAAAATGGTTGAGTGTGGAGACCCCACTAAAAGTGGTTGGTCGGGTTTTTCAACATAGATTAGTCATCGACAATGCTGCTGAATACTTCACATATCTGACATGGTAACAAAACAAAAAATATCTCTTCATTTTATTCAAAAAATCTACCCTTTTTCTCTCTTTAATAATATGAAATTTAATTATTTTTCATATTAGTGAACGGAGTGCGCTTTCACATACTAAACTAAGATAAATCAACTTAGCTGTAAAAGGATTTCATCCGTTTATTATATATGCATAATACGTAGTACGTATTGCAATTCAAGAACAGGAATTCTTAGGCAATCAAGTCTATTATTACATAATTTTTGTATATTTCAATTATATTTCAACATATGTATAAACATTGTAAAAAATGTGCATGTTTTTATCATGACACTCATTAGTCATTCCGTTAAAAAATGATTTATTTTTAAAAATTTTATATAAAATAAAAAACTATTTTGTAATTTGATTGCAATTATAAAAAAATATTTTTCTTCTTTTTTCTCTCAAGTATTGCAAAAGATTATTTTGAAGTTACTATGATAATTTTTTTAAAAATAAAAATTATTCTAACATAATTTGATTTTCCACAAATTTTATCTTAATAAATTATGAATAGATTTTTAAAAAAATAAAAAACACTTTTTCTAAGATAATTAAAAACAAACCCACCCTAAAAATTATTACCATTCATTCAATGTTAAATGTGAATTGATTGATGATCGTTTCAACCATGCATGTTCCAACCTTAATAATTACGACTATGAAAAGGGACAAAAATGTTATCATTGATGCCAACGTGCATTGCCCACACGAGAAATTCTTGTATAGGTTGGTACCTAACATTGAATGTTTAGGAACAACCAATCACATAAATATAATTAATAAAATTAAATTAAATTTACGAGGCACTCCTTTTATCTTGGAGTACCACTTGTACTCCCATAATAAAGTTTCTTTGCTTATCAAAAAAAAAAATTAAATTTAAAACATCCAAGTTGTCAATGTCACCGGCCTCTTGAGTCTTTTTTTTCCCTTGTACTGTATATCAAATATTAATGAGGCGGCTTCTACAATTAATTTGTAATTTAGAGAAATATATACGTATATTATATATCCATATTATTTTATATTTTTATTTTTACATATTTTACGTTTACGTTGTCTTTTTTTTCTAATTGTGCTTGTTGTTTTACATATTTATGAGTGATAAATTTGAATATTTTTTCATCAATTTTTTTATTTTACTAGCAAATATAGATAAATATAAATTAGAGGCTTAGTCTGCCTTGTCTTGGTGTCAGTTAGATGACTTTTAAAAGCTTGATTGTCTAGTATAAAAAAAAAAGCTTAATTGTTATGAAAAAAAGTTCACCATACTAACAAAACCCGCTATTACTGTTTGAAAATAAAAATTTATTATACCCCATAATTAAATGAATTTTCGTTAGAAAATTTAACCGAAACAATCAATTCAAGCTAATATGATAATTGTATTAGTATTTTTTTTTTCTCAAGCTTCCAATAGAAGTCATTAGCAAGTGACACAATTCTGTTTACAAGGGACTTACAGTAGCAAGTGAGCACTAAGATCTGAAATACTATCGATTTGTGAGTTGCTGATGTATCTATATTTTCTTTTGTAATTTATGTAAACTTTAAAGAGATTTAAAACAAGAAGTCACATGCTCTTTTTTTGCCTTATCACATTTAATGACTTTTAAAATTTAATTTTATTAATAATTGTAATTATCTGATTGGTTGTTCTTAAACATTAAATATTAGGTTTCTACCTATACAAGAATTTCTCTGCCTACACAGTAAATATATGTATATTATATATTCATCTTCCTACTTGACCTTCAACGGCAAACAAGTGTGACCGAGGACTCTCAACTTCCACCAAATTCCAAAATAGTAAAAATAAAAATAAATTCAAATATATTACGGGGGTTGAGGCATCCTTCTTACAGGACTGGTTGCTGAATATTGCTGCTGATGCCTCTCTCTCATAGTTGCACCCCACCCAACCGCCAATTTTCACTCTTCACTCTTAAACTTAGTTGTAATTAAACTGTAGAGGTACAGGTAAGAATTTATTTATTTTTAAAAAAAAATTAGTATGTTAAATTTAGATAATAAATACACTCAGGTTTATGTATTTTATAAGTATGCGGTTTATTGGCATTTGCTCAATCCCCACTTATAAATAGCTAGCAGTCCTAACTATTTTTTCATGCATTGCGCCCTGCTCTATACACTACATGTTACTTATTTTTATATTTAGTATATGAAGCAAGATGATGACCAAACAACTCTTCCTTTCCTTTTGCTATACCCTGCAGGTATATATTTCACACCGCCCGATCATCTCCATTTTAATTTTCGAGGATTAATTTCTCAGCTCTAGAAGTAATTAACTAAACTTCAGAATTTCTCAGCCAATGGAACAACTGCTATTTAAATTTATTTTGCTTTTGGATCTTGGACGGCATTATATTTAAATTTAATTTATATTGATCATTACATACATGACTTCAACCGTACAGGAACAAACAACCGAATTAAGTGCTAACGTGCATGGAACACTCATTTGAGCAAGAAAAAACAAAGCAACCTCTGGAGACGAATGGTTGAGGTTGTAAAGTGTTTGAAAACCTCAACCTCGAACTTTCATAACGATCGAGGGGTTGTTAAATATGGATGGAAACCTTAGCTGCAATTATTTATGGTTTTATGCTAATTAAAGTCGATATATATTGCTGCCGCCTTGGTGTGACATTGACCACGCGATCATGTAGCTACAGTGATTTCATATTACTACTTCCTAAACGAAGTAATTAATGTAATACTTTAAATAGTGTGAATTTAAATACTTCGTCAAAAAAAAAATAGTGTGAATTGTTTAATTAATACGAAGTGTCTGAAAGATGATCAATTTTCACACTTCCATTTGTTGAGAAAAGATTAGTTACACTTTTCTCTTCTTTTACATTGAAATCTACATCTCTCTCTTGAAATGTAAATAGAAATGTAAATATGTAAAGCTCAAAACTATATCTTAATGATACTATTAGCTGTCAAAATAGGTCCTCCCCATTTAGACTGACATAAAACATGGGTTGGGCTAATAAAAATAGGCTCGAACTAATTTTAACCCAACTCAACCCGACTCAAAAATTCATTAGTCCAACATGGGCTGGGTCAGTGAACCAATAAATAATGTTGCGAACCAATGTTTTTTTAATGACGCCAACGATGAGGACCAATGTCGCGAATCAAGACACCATAGAACAATGTCACTGATGCAATTAGGGCTAGACAAGAATGCTTGGCCTGACTCAAAACCAATATGCGCGACAAGCATTTGGGCATGTGCGTTTGGGTCAAGATTTGTGTTGTATATCAAAATCAAAGTACATTTCAAACTGAATTTATAGGAAAAAGCACAGAGTAAATCCTATAAAAATCATAATATACTACTCTTAAATATAAAAGCGCAATGTTTAGATGAAAATATTTTTATCACTTTTATCAATTTAGAGAGTAAAGTAATTTGCTTTTGTCAAACATTGAAAATTTGAAGGTATCGACGCCTATAAACTAGTTTTTAATTGTCAAATGAAAGTTTTGGGAATCAGATTGCAAGAGAATTTAATAACACATATATGCAAACAAGATCGAAAATTGTCTAGTTCTTGCCAAAGTTTTTTTAATCAAGTGTAATAGGTAGTGATGGCATATAGATTTCTTCTTGTAGATAAAAAATGCGAAAATATCACCTTGATAGTATCGTTCAGTTGGCCTTGGCAAAGAACCATCTATGAATTGTATCTTGTTCTTGGATCTTTGTGCCACTAATTACATCGATCTGGACCAAGAGTGATAGTTTTCACTAGTTAATGGTGGTGACACAAGTGCAGTGCTTGGGTTATCGCTTGGATGCAAGAAGCAAGGATCTAGCATATCATGTTTATATCTTATGTTGTTAGCAGAACCTCCATTGCTAGCAAATCCACCATTGATATCAAATTCACCATTAGGAGTAGCCATTAACGAGGAAGAACAAATTAAATGTGATCACGAAATCACAAGCAAGCAAGAACTTAATGAAGAGAAATGTGAATCAAATGAAATGCCAAGATATAAATGTGTGAATCGGTTGAATTTGCAAGATAGAAGTTGAGAATCAAACTTACGAGGAAAAACGAATTGAAGACGATAAATGAATCAAAGTGTGATAATGGGGAGAGAGCCCCCAAATTACTACTGATACCATCTAAAATCTAGAGAGAACTCGAGAGAGAGAAAAAAGAGCAATATATGAATTCAAAAATTAATTGAATATATGAATTTCAAAAATTAATTTTTGAAACTTATCGTAAGTGAGTTTCGGAATTACTTTTTCCAGTAGGAATATTTTATTTTAGGAAGGAAAAAATGGGCATATAAGAAGAAAAAAAAGGGGGTGCACAAAGCGGGAATGAAATGGAGATGATCTATTTCCCGGGATTAAAAACCCTAAGCTGTGTCCGAAATTGACCAAGGTTTTCTCGAATTTTCTTGCCCAGTGTTTGGCAAGAGGGAAATAAGATTTTCACTCATTTTACTTTCCCCTTCCAAACGGGTTCATTTCGAAAGACCTTAACTTGTCAGGAAACGAGAAGAAAGAAAATATAACGAACGCAAAAACCTTCCTAAACTCTTTTTTTCTTCTTTCTTTTCGCTCCTTCATCAGCGTGAAAACGCGTTCGTTGTCTTCACCAGTGATCTATCAACGAACGCTAAAAATATTGTCTTTTTGCATTTCTGTTAGTGGGTTTTTGTTTTTTTTCTCCATAAGGGTGGGCGATGGTGAAAACGGAGGGTACTGAGAAGAGGAGGGTTTTTGGAGCGCGATGGGTTTGGATGGTGGTTGCCTCTCTTATTACTGCCTTTGTTGCCATTGCCATTTCTTCCAACACTTCTCCCAGAATAGCTCTCTTTGGAGCCATTGACAGAGCATGTCACTGTGCTGGGGTAATCAATCTCTCTTCCTTCTCCACTTCATTACCATGTTCCTGTGTTGTGTTTTGCTAGAGATGTGCCGTTGAATACAGGAAACTAATACATATTATGCTCAGTAGAAAGGGTAGAGATGTGTTTTCCAGGTGTGCTATGTGACTAGAAATTTGGTCTCATAAATCTTCTTTCAATCAAGAGTTGAGGCTTTAATTTTCTTTTTTGTCTGTTGCAGGGTACACCTAAGCACAGTGGTATGGTGGATGATTGTTGTTGTGATTATGAAACTGTGGACCATCTTAATGAGGAAGTGTTGTACCCGTCACTCCAAGAGATTGTGAAAACCCCATTCTTTCGATATTTTAAGGTTTGCTTATTGTCACTTCTTATGTCTACATTTCTGTTGAATTTCCTATTTACTGACATGCTCTTTTATGCTGTTGGTGCTCATAGTTACTTGGTTCACATTGATGAGAGCCAACTGAACTATTAGGTTTTCACTTCTATTGTATGTATTTCTTGTCTCCAATTGACTAACATTGGTTCCTCTTATCCCTCAATTGACTGGGAAAGATTGCTAGCATCTGATTCACAGCAAGTAGCAGCAGCACATTTTTGGATTGGATAGGCCTTTCTAGAGAAAGAGTTTGTGATAGAATAGAATCCTAAGTTCTGATCAGCAATATGAGAAATTAGAGAGAACAACATATGTTTTAGAAACACAATAGAGCATTAGAATCAAGTCAATGTGTCGCCATCAGCATTATCAACTGAACTTAGTGGTCCTAAGCTCAAGCTATTCTAACCAGAATTATGTGAAGTTTGAAAACCACTGCTTATGATACTGTGTGGTGTTGGTGTAGGATGGATATGAATTACATTGATATACAAAGTTTGAACTTTAAGGTGACTGATGATGAAGATTATGTTTACATGTGATATCATGCAACTATCATATTTAAGTGAATACCTCTCTTGATGCACTATATGTAGCAATGCTGCTGATCACTTAATTGCATCTTATTTTCCTCTTTTGTCAACCCTCATGTCTTTCGTATGCGCTAAAGACTAGTAGATGAAATTTTTTGTAGGTTAAGTTATGGTGTGACTGCCCTTTTTGGCCCGATGATGGTATGTGTCGGTTGCGGGACTGTAGTGTATGTGAATGCCCAGAAAGTGAGTTCCCTGAGTCATTTAAGAAGCCCGACCGCCTTTCATCAGATGATCTTGTTTGTCAAGAAGGAAAACCTCAGGCAGCTGTTGACCGTACTTTGGATAGTAAAGCTTTCAGAGGATGGACAGAAATAGACAATCCATGGACAAATGATGATGAGACTGACAATGGTGCGTTACCCTGTATATTAATTTGCATGTGAATTATTTCTGTTTTTAATCGTAGTTTATCTTAGAATTCGTGTGAAATATTAGATACTAATTCTGAAATATTGAAATTAGGAATTTTGGATCTGTAAATAAATATATTTTGTGTGACATCAAATTTACTTATATACTTCGAATTAGTTTGTCTTGGTGAATAGCTTTTGTATATACTAAGACATTTTACGATTAAAATTCAATTTGATCCCACTTGTGTAACCTCATCATCAGAAAGCAAGATGGTGAATCCTTGTAGTAATAAGCTTTTTTCACTTCTGGTAAAAGCTTTGAACTTTTTTTTTTTTTTTTTAAATAGGTGACACCATGGGGTTCACTTGAGGTGTAAAAGACTTTATACTTTTTACACTGTTACCATGTCAAATTAAATCATTTTATAATATTCTGAACTTCTTTATAAGAAAATAAATGTCTCAATTGAAAGCATGTTTGTATTTGCAGACGAGATGACATATGTAAATCTTCAATTAAATCCTGAAAGATATACTGGTTACACTGGTCCATCTGCAAGAAGGATTTGGGATGCTGTCTACTCTGAGAACTGCCCCAAATGTAAGTTGTCTTTGGAAAGCATACACATACAACTGTGATTTGAAAAGAAAAAAACTGTGGTTTTAAGTAGTTGGAGTTTCATGTTATCAAACATTGACAGACTGATAACTTTGAATGTGAATTATTACTCACTATGTTTCTCTCTGTACCAGAGAAAATGCTTCCTTTTAAATGTTGCATTTTTTTCAATCATCTAATCTTTCGGTTGTCACTTGTGGAGTGAATATTAGTTTGTTATCATTTATTTCTTTTGAGTGAAAGATATCTTGAAACTGATCATAGAAGAGGAAACGTATTACCTATGGTTCATTGAAGTCGGAAGCAGTATGTAAAGCCCCTAAGCTATCTAGGGCTACATACTTTATAATCAGAAAGGGTTTGTCTTTTGTAGATCCATCTCAAGAATCATGCCAGGAGGAAAAGATTTTGTATAAATTGATATCGGGTCTTCACTCGTCCATATCAATACATATTGCTGCTGATTACCTACTGGATGAAGCTACAAATATGGTAAATCGTGTTCCTCTTCTCAGAAGTAGCTAATTTTCTTTCTGAAAGAAACATTTTCATTGCTATTGAGTAAACGATACAGTTTATTGCATATTTGAGTATGCAGGTATGTAGTCTTCTGTCTAGTTTTTCTTTTACAGCCTTAAAAGTTATAATTTATTCAATTTTCTTTTGGTATAATGGACCTTGTAAAATGAAGTTAGTGATTTTTTATACACTGAAATAATTTGGCAACATTGTAAAATGTTACTCTTAATACAATGCATTTTAAAAATCTATTTAGATATAACTTCTTTCTTTCCTTTTTATTATTCTAGTGGGGCCAAAATCTTGCTTTGATGTATGACCGAGTCCTAAAATACCCCGATCGTGTCAGAAATTTGTATTTCACTTTTCTCTTTGTCCTGCGAGCAGTAACCAAAGTGAGTATAAATTGTCCTGGTTTTAATTGATCGATCTTAATTTTTCTTCTTCTTTTAGAAATATCAGTTAAAAGTATTGTTTACATAACACTTTAGGCTGCAGATTATCTCGAGCAGGCTGAGTACAATACCGGTAACCCTAATGAGGACCTTAAAACACAGTCCTTGATAAGACAGCTAGTTTACAATCCCAAAATTCAAGCTGCATGTCCTGTTCCATTTGATGAAGCTAAGCTTTGGAAAGGCCAAAGTGGACCTGAGCTAAAACAGAAAATTCAACGACAATTCAGAAACATCAGGTATTTAACCAAAAACTTATGGACTTAGCTCTGCCTTAATTAAATGCTATCCTTTGTTAACTTGAGAGCTTTATTGTGGCTTAGTCTCCTGTGAACATGTTTTATGTTGCTAACAAATGTTTAGGAAAAACAATAGGTTAACAGTGATTCATATTGCAAAACTTTTTTGCAGAAATGAATCAGGATATAAAAATTTGATATTTACTTAAGTTCTGCCATCAATAATTTTAGTTCTACAGTATGGTTCTGCGTTTCATCTTCCGTGTCCTAGAATTTATGTTCTCATTTTCCTCAAAGTCACTTTTTGAATTTCCTGAAAGTAGGTTTATCTGGACTTTTCAAGTGCTGATCTTAACATATCTTTTTACTATAAACAAACACTCCTTGTATCTTCTCTCCATTTGTTGTAGTACTGATTCAATTTACACACTACTTCATTTGACTCATTGGCAATGGAATGATTTTTGTGGTATGCAGTGCATTGATGGATTGTGTAGGATGTGAGAAGTGCCGATTATGGGGAAAGCTTCAGGTTCTTGGTCTTGGAACTGCATTAAAGATTCTCTTCTCTGATGATGGTCAAGAAAACTTAGGTCAAACTGTAAGTAAATTTGCTTACTGCCTTTATGCATGTCACCCTAAATCAAATTGCTGCTGCGTTGACCTTTAAATATATTATGCTGTCATTTAAATCCTGAACTAAAACATATATATCTTTCCAATTCCATTCACCTGTCCTGCTTCTGGACATAACTGATAGTTGAGAAGTTGCAATCTAGCAAATTTTTTATCTCTTATTTATGGTTCTTCAATGCATCTATGGCTAGTATCTGCATCATATATTGTTAAATTTTCCTGTTATCTGCATTATTTGATGGTCCTGAAGCCTTCACATTAAAGAATATTGTACTTTCTTACGACGTTGTTTAAGCACTGACCACTCAATATCACAATAATCTTTGACAACATCAATTATGCATGTGTATTCGGTTTTGTTTAAATCACTACCCTCAAATCCTTTTTTTCTTTGCTACATACAACTTCAATTTCTATTTTGAAAACCAATAGAAAAAGTCCCTGGACAAGGGAACTTTGTCAAAAGATTATAAAAAAATGCAATGGAGGTTTAGGTTTTCAAGGTAAAATACATGGCAGGTAATAGAAATTTACTATACTTTCTGTGTTTCGTTTCTTTCAAAAGTTACATGCCTGTTTATTCCTGCTTACGATGAACAATAAAACATAGTGATTGATCAACACCCTCTATGTTGCACTTGATGGTCTTTCAGCTGCAGCTACAAAGGAATGAAGTAATTGCATTGATGAATCTTCTCAATAGACTTTCAGAGTCTGTCAAATTCGTCCATGAAATGGGACCTACTGCTGAAAGAGTCATGGGAGGACATTTATCTTCCCATACAAAACTGATTAGCTCCTGGAAAAAAATTTGGTCCTATGTACTTAAAAATTAGGTGACAATTTCTCTCCCTTGTATTTATTGTGCCTCCTTTAGGCTATTGCTTTATTGGTTTAATGGAGCTAACTGAGCATTGCATGTGATATCTGCAGGAAGCAATTGGTGACAGTGTAGTCACTACAAGGATTAGGCTTAGAAAACCATGGTCTTGGCTTGAAAATTTCCACGGAAGTGAAAGTGTGTATGTAAATTGTCTCAAAGTTGAATATAAGTAATATTCTAATACAAGGGGAAAAAATGAAAGTAATAGATTTTGGGGTGAAACTCCCACTAATTTTGTTGAACTTTCTGTTGGTACAAGATTTTATTGTAATACCCCTTCCCACCACCCCCAAAAAAAAAAAGCAACGGGAATTGATTTGCAGAAACAGAATAGGGATGAGCTTCAAGTAACATCAGCAGCAGCTTCGAGAAATAGAACGAAAAACTTCGATTGAGCAACCAACACTAAGCTTCAATTATGACGGAAATGTATTATGAGCAATGATTGATTTACAGGACGGGATTGGAAAAGAAACATGCTTCAAATCAGGCACAAAAACAACATTTTGTTTCATGAAACTTCCCCAGCATTTGAGGCTCAAAATGCTGCAGTGCAGTTTGGGCTGAAGAAACTTCCCTGGCATGCTCATGTACTTGTGGGTTTAGCCGAGTACTCTACCTAATTCTACTCAAACTGGGTTTAAATGCAATTCAGGTCATTTTTCCTTCCTGGAAACATTAACTTGTGTATGAGTCGAATGGTGAGTTTGACAAATATGCATAACATCAGAAAATAATACTGAATAATACCTTAATGAAAATATTATATTCAGTGTTTACAGTCGATTAGAAGGCCAAAAAGACATTTTATATTATTTGTTTTTTTCCCCTGTTTGGTCAAAGTCTGTTTTCTCCTGACATAAATATTGTATGGCAGCTTCAGTGTTTCAGAATTATGGATTGGAAAAGGAAATCGCATCTAAGATTGGCTTATTCTGTCCAAATGTAAAAATACCGAGGCTAATCCTAAAGCAAATTTTGTATTAGTGATCTTGACAGTTATGGAAGGCACATTCCCTCTAAACCATCATGAGCTTGACAGTTGTAAATGTTAACAAGTTCACTGATCGCACTGTTAGATGTATACAGACAGCATGAAAAGCACATGAGCCCCCACCCATTTCTGCTTATTGATCTTCCGTTTATATGGCACCGGGCAGGGTATCCAATATCCTCAGCAGAAATAGTAGAATATACAAGGTTACATCATACAATATGTTGGAGATACTACTAAGATGTGTTTTTTGATGTGCTGATTCGATATATAATATCATATAAATATTGATATTACATAAGATAAAACAATTGGTGCAACATACAACCACATCCGAGAATAAAAGATTCGAGGGTTGTATTATAGGCCTTAAATTTTAAGATACGAGGATGGATTTGACACTTGGAAAGCGATGCGAGCGACAATCAAACTTGTAGCATTAACCGGGTAAATTTAATTCCTTAAGAATACCACATCCGAGATCAGCTTTGTCGGTCTGGACATTCATTATTTGAAACCCTAGTTAGTACCAACTTTGTTCACGTTACAAAATGCCAAAAATAATTACTTTTTGCAGAATTGAATGTGCTCATTGACAAGGAAAAGAAAACCTTGAATTTGAGATCCCAATACAATTATAACGTACGTAACATAACAAGCAATATCTAAAAGGAGCAATCAGATCGTCAAAGGGAAAAAAATAAAAAAAAATATTCTTTAAAAGTCAGTCATGTCATGTATTTAAACAAGAGCTAGGTTTGTATGGTGATGTCGATGGCTTTGGGGAAAGTTTTTTCAGAAGGCATGCGGGCCACAAGAGTAGCTCACAAATTTGCAACTGCCATCAAGTCTTCATTAAACAACCCATCTTGAAATTCAATTAAACTCAACTGTGAAATAAACACAAACTTCGGGAACATAAGGAATCTTCATTGCGGATTATTCTACTTCACCCAAATAATCATCAATTTCGGCAGGTGTCAATACCCTGCAATATAATTAACAAACTATTAAGTCACCCAATCAAACAATAGAAGGATTTAAGTCTAGATTGGTAGAGAAGCAAGTAACTTGAGCTAACTTGCCATTTTTAAAGACTACGCACCGACATTGTTAATCTTTTTTACACATTCATCCAATTAGATGCCCCCATGATAGTCCTTTCTAAAATATCTCAACAAACATCTACATAGAGAGATCTGATTGGATGACTGTATAAAAAAGTTTACACTGTCAGTTCATAGTCCTTAAGCTCTAAGAAAAATGGCTACTTATAAAATGCATTTGAAAGTTGTCCGTTTGCAATGGTATAAGAGGATAAAACTTAATATCAGGTTCCTTATAGTCCTACAATCAAGTAAATCAAAAATGGCATGTCGATGATCAAAGTTCTCTTATATACCTGGAATCAAGTTCTTAAATACAACAATGACATGCGGAATATCTTTTCCAATGTTAAATAGCCTCCAGTAAGAATATAATGATGAGAATAACATAAGGACTATGGTTGCAAGTTTTCAGTTTTTGGTTTTGAATTTGAAGTATAAATTTAAAACAAAATGTGTTTGGCTAATATGGAGTTCAATTGGTTTTTACAACAATGGCATTTGTAGAGGGCATCTGGCAGTAACAATTGTGAAGGGTGCTAGGTAGAGGGATGCTTGACGATAGTGGAGGGTGTCACCTAGGGTGGAGGGATGCTTGATGGAGGGTATCAAGTGACGACGGCAATGGTGGAGTGAGTCACGCGACAACAGTAGCGGAGGATATTAAGTAACGATGACAATTGCGAAGTGTGCCATGTGACAATAGTGGTGGAGAGTGCCAGGTGGCAATCTCAATGGATGGTGCCTACCAGTGGTGGTGGCACCCCGATCATTTATGAGGTTTGCAATAATTTTTTAAAAACTTGACACCACAAGAAACATAATTTTTTTTTGTTTTTGGTGCAAATGTAAAACAAGTACACCATAGTCGTTGCTATATTTCATTTCGCGGTTCCAACACGTCTACCTCTAGTCTATGGCTCTATTTTCTGTGATGCAAATGCTGTATTTCAAGATACTCCTAATTTGTTAATTCAGATCGGACAACCCAAAAATCAGCTCAATTTGATCAATGACAGAAACCAAAAGATGCATGGTCTCACGCAATTAAATACTGACAATGGAAAAACAAAAGTATATTTTAAGTAAACAGATATATGCACCTGAACTTTTTGTCTGCGCCAATTATGCCAATTTCAATGTTTTTTGCCGAGATCTGCCCCTCAAATCTGAAAAACGCACACGAGAAAACAAAAGGGAATAGTTTCAAAGACTAAAACAAGGACCGGATAGGCTCCAAAATACATGGCAGACAAGAAAGAAAAAAAAACATAATATAAAAATTGTCAATAAAGGAAGTATGAGAAGTTATCACTCCCTGACATTTTCAAATTTTTCAATGTAATAAGCTTGGAACCTTGCTAAATAAAGCCAGCTCATGATGTTTTTAGAGGGATGTGCCGTCCATAACTGCCAATGTCAAGATCACTAATACTAATACAAAATTTGCTTAAACACCCAAGATAGGATTAGCCTCAATATTTTTTTCATTTGGACCTTATAAGCCAACCTTAGATGCATTTTCCTTCTCCAATCCAAATATGATATTTTCATTAAGGTTTTATTTAGTGCATAAACTTTAAATGGCGTGCTCCTACCCTTCCTTCAATGTCAATATTGCTGTGTGGACTGCATCATCAAGCTCCATATCATCCGTGTACCTGCAATTGGACAATCAAAAAAACAATTGAAATGATAGGAAAACTGAGGTATAACTGTAATGAGTGATACACATTTCATAATTATAATTACAATAATCTCTAAAACAAGGTTCCAAGAAGTAACTTATGAAGAAAATTCGTGCACTAAATAGACACGAAAGACAAATATATTCATAATTTATATAATCCAAAGTGTATTAATGAATCACTGCTTCAGCTATTTTGGGTCCTCTAAGATTGCCATGTCGATTTATCAATAGCTACCACTTGACCCATGTCAGCATAATATCCCAAGCTCTCATAAGTGACTTTTGAGTATCTTAATAGCTATCAATTATTGTGTCATTGTCATTCTAGTGTCAGCATCGATATCCTTAGCAAGTTTCACACTGTCTACTCTCCTCATATCACCTTCCACCTACTTTTCCCATTCCTTCTTTGCATCAAAACTCCCCCCATTCCATTATTTTATTTTTTTCTTTCTCATTATTGGCAATGAAAACTGAACCATTTCAAGCATCTTTCTTTTAATTGCTTACAAGATTTCAGCTCAAAATGCATCATTTTGTGCCTCAAATGCTAGGGAAATATCATAAAACATAATGTTGCTTTCATGCAACATTTTTGTGCCTGATTTGAAGGCTGTTGCTTGTCCCATCCTGTCCTGCAAATCAATCATTGCTCATTCATTTCCATCATAGTCGAAGCTTACGGGTGGTTGCTTGTTCGAAGTTGTTTGTAGTTGCTAGTGTGTTGCTTGAAGTTGCTAGTTGTTTTACTCAAACCTCATCCATATTCTGTTTCTGCAAATCAATTCCTATTGCTTGTCCTTGCTGCCTTGCTGATTCTGTTTCTGCATATACTTGTGGTTCTGTTTCTGCCTGCTCACTGAGTTGGTTCTGTTTCTGCAGCTCATCCTGTTTGCTGGTTCTACAACTCATTGGATTTGCTAATTAGGCATGGTTGATTGGTTGATTTTTTTTGTCCTGGTTGATTGGTTCTGTGTGGTTGATTTGTTGATTGGTGTATTCTAGATGAAATTATGATTTGGTCAAGCATATATGATTTTAACCTGAACTACCATCCTTTGTTATAGTGGTTTGCTTTATTATTAAGTTGGAATGCCAGACATTAATTATGCACATGGTCCTAAATTTTGTTTGGATACAATGATAGGTTTTTTAAATATTATTTCTGTATAAGGTAAAACTCTTACGAAGGAGAGCCTTGGCACAACAGTTATTGTCATGTGACTACGAGATCACAAATTCAAGCCCGTAAAATAAGTCTTTTGCAAATTGCAAGGTAATATTGCCTATAATAGATCCCGCAATGGGTTCAACCCTCCCTAGACCCCATCATGGCAGGAGCTTTACAATACCAGGCAACCCTTTATTATTAGGTAAAATTCTTGCAAGTCAAGTCTACATACACTTCATGAGTTTACGTAGTCTCTCAATTTTGAAAATTTCGATGCTACAAAATGTGTATGACCTCACCATCTTTAGGTGGGAAGAACTATAAGTAAACCTTAAAATCATCCAGCTCTCCTAAAAATTTGGCTTGAGAGTTAAGATCATGTTTGCTCATCCAAATCAGTCACAGAATATATTTCATCTGGTCAAGGCTGCAAAGACCAGCAAGCAATTGCTCCTGAAATAACATTTGCAAGCCCAAATTACATAAAGGACAAAACTTGGATGAAGTTCCTTGTATCCTTACCATAAAGTTTTCAAATCAAATAATAAGTGATTTTTACAACACTTGATAGCCTCCATTAAGATTGTTGGATTTGAAAAAATTATCCAAGTGGCCTTATTTGATTAAAGAGCTCAATAGCAGGACATAAGGAACTTGATCTAAGTTTTGTCCTTACAGAAATTACTTTTTCTCTTGCTATCGGAGTTCAGGATTTTATTTTCTAAGGATAAATAATGAGGTGAATTTTTTTTTTTTTGTTCATTCCAGTATAGTATTAAACAGGTCTTTTTAATTGGTAGTAATATATGGAATATTGCAATAAATAAAAATCATAATGAAAAGTTTCAAAATATAATTCTGAATTCTTTGCACATCACATATGACAGAAATCCTGAGACAGTTCAGTCATGCTCAGTGCCTTGAGGACTACAGCAAATAATGGACACAACAGACATACACATACATTGATACACTCTACATATTTTCCTAAAGCATTGTCATTAATGTCAAAGCATACCTCTTCTCAAGAAATGTCTTTGCATTAGAAACATTTTTCCCCATAGCAGAAGCTTTCCAAGAAAAATATGAACCTGATGGATCCACCTATAGAAAAACAAATTGCACAAAAAACAAACTTTAATTTTCTCCTCTACTCTAAAATCCAAAGTAGTAATTTTAAACAAATCCAAGTGCAGGAACAAAGAAATCCCAGTACAAACTCATCAAAAACACAATATAAAGAACACTCGTTCATTTCAGTAAATGTGTAATTATCTGTTCTGAGCCTAGACATTTTAAATGTACAGCATATGTCACAGCTAAACTTAGTTCAATTTTGCATCAAAAAGCGAGACAACACAATGTGAATCACCTATCAAAATTGCAAATGATGTCCGTCTACCTGTTTGAAAGCAATAGTTAAGCTACATCAGAAAAAAAATATTGACATACCTGATATAATTGTGATCCATTATCATCAAACCCAGCAACCAGCAGGGACACTCCAAAAGGCCTAACACCACTATCAGGACCAAAAAGGTATCAGAATACAAAAGATAATAAAGGAGGAAATATGGAAAGAAAAAGGAGTAGTTTTGTGTTTCCGTATACTAAAATAATTAGAGGATCAACCAAGTTCTCTGCATTTTAGGTTTACATGCACATTATGGAACTTCTATAGGAATAAAAATGTTTATCTGACATATAGCTTAAGAAGCATAGGAAAACAATTAGAGCCCCTAACAGTTGCATCGAATTTAACTCATGCTGACACTGGATCCAAAATTCTGGTTTCTCCAAAAAGATAAAGGCCCAAGTTTCAGGCACCTTTTAAAATCATTCAAAACTGCCAATACCAGAGAATTACAATTAAGTTCCAGGCTTCCAACAGTTAATGTTACAGCAGCAGCAGCAACAACAACTAAATCTTATCCCGCTAGGTGGAGTCAGCTACATAAATCACCCGACGCCATAATGCTCTGTCATAAATCATGTCTCTAGTGAAACCATTGACCTCTAAATCTTTCTTAATAGTTTCGCCTATCGTTTTTCTTGGCCTTATCCTACCTCTAGCTATTGCGCTACCCTCCATCTAATTTGCTCTCCTTACAACAGAATTTACAAGTCTCCTCCACACATACCAAAACCACCTAAGCTAATATTCAACCATCTTTTCTACAATAGGTGCTACCCCAATTCTCTCTCTAATGCTATCATTCCTAATTTTATCCCGTCTAGTGCTTCCAGCAGTTGATTATAGTTGAAGTTTATGCGAACCAACCCCTCAGCATGTAATTATAAGTTTATAACAATTAATCTCCATTAACTTAGAAAAGCATCTCGTCGGTACCATCATGTTTATTGGAAAGGATAATTTTGGAAATTTTAGTTTTTCTTTTTTGTTAAAAATAACTTCTGTTGTAAAATTAAAGGGGCTGAAACGGGAGTTGGAAAATTTTAGTGAGGGATGATAAGGAAGACAAATTGAAAAAACAGAAAATAGGTATAAGTGCCTAATATTTAAGGGATCAATTCTCCAAAGACTCAAAATTGATGAGGGCAACATAAGCTTTAACTGTATTATACCCAAAGTATTTTCACGACTTCCTCTTTTTTGGAAGGGGGAGGAGTCAGGGACGAATCCACTTATTGTTAATTGGGGATAGCTGACCCAACTGACTTATTTCTTTTTTTTTTACTAAATATTGAGTAATTTTATTTTTGTCCCCACTTAAAATTAAGTGTTGACCCCACTAAAGAGAAAAAAATAGAAAATGAGCTACTTTCTTATGATATGATTAGGAGATGAATTGCTAAATGATTGCTAGGTCACATACATAGACAGAGATATTTTTAATAGTGTTGAAAATGAAAAATCATACAACAATTTCAAAATATGAAGACACGTAGAAAGTAATTATAATTCGTAGATGTTTGGGTGTCTTCAACTTTTTGGGTATATCTATAGTTTTTTTAATCTCCAATTTTTTGCTTAATGATAATGATGTCATTATTTTATCACTTATGCATTGATATATTCTTTATATAAACATTTATAGTATATGATCTTGCTCCTACTGGTCGAAATTCCTGGATCCGTCCCTGGAAGGAGTGATGTATGTGCATAAATTAAACTTATATGCTATGATACTGGAAAGAGCATACATTACAAATGAATTAATAATTACCCAGACTGAGTAAATTCCTGCATAACAGCGGCGACTTCCCTTACAAGTTGAGTGACAGGGATTGGTTCCTGCAATTTTCCCTTACAATATTAGATATAGCTGATACTTAACAAAAGAACCATAATAGAATACCAGAAGAAAACAGAAAGGACAATTGGACAAGAACAAGAAGGGCATACGTATATACATAAAGATTATCTTTAGCACAAAATTTTTATACTTTTTTAATCATATCAAACTTCATTAGAAGGTACACTATCCAGAAAAAGAAAAAAAAATGCTCTAAAGGAACATCTAATCAATATATAATAACAACCAACAATCACAGAGAATACATCCTACAAGGCTACCACAAGAATAACAAATATCCCATGGTGCAAAAACGAAATGTATCCTAAGTCCTAAGTTATTCAAAGCAAGAGGAAATATAAGAATTGGATACAGAAATTGTAACTATTTTCTCTCATAAATAACAATTATACACTAAGTTGTAGAATTCAGTTCAAGAAAGAAATAAGGTTCTTCTATTTGACTCCATTATTAAATCCTTGTCAATGTAATTGGCACTACCAGCAGGTACGTTAGCCATGATATTAATTCTAGAACAACTTGTACCTTTTATGATATTTTTTTCTCCCTCCAAATAAGCAACAAAAACTTCAACTGTTTGGAATGATATGATAGAATGCTGAAGAATTTCAGCCTCTAGCTGAAGAAGTGATTCTCTAGTGCCCATTCAGGTCCTTAATGATAACTACTTTACAAAAGATGTCACTAGACACAATTTCCTTTGCTAAAGATGGAATTTGACCTTATTAGACCATGGGCATAACAGACTAGTAAATTTCCCATCTTAATAATGTATTAATTGCCACTTTTGATAAATCTTATTACAATAAGATTGTAAATCTTATTACAGTCTTATTACCCTTTAATTTTCCTCAAAAACATCCTTTCACCATAACTATTCATTTTACCAGTCAACACAGAGTGAAAGATACTGGGTACAAGAAGCAATGTAATTTAAGCCCGTCAATCTGATTGGAGTGTTACGAATAAAACAGAAAACAACAACCGCAGAATGACTCAGTAAAAATAAAAAATAAAATGCACTGCACGAAAGATGATGAAAACTACCTATGGACGTATTAGTATTACCAACTATCATTGAAACAATAATATTCATTCCAATACCAAATTCTAAAGTCAAGGTGTCAACATTATAACTGAATCATATTGATCAAGTATAGGAAGAACAGGAAACGAGTAATAATAAAATAATATTGCCATAGAAAATGATATACTGTACTTTATATAATCGATGATACTGCTCGGCCTGTTTCCTGCTTTTTCGAACCAAAACTCGGAAATCAGGACCCATGCCACTGAACAAAGACAAAAGTTAAGTCAGGTAAATATTATATTTGAAAACAATCTAAGTTAAAATAACCACTTCCTTATACAAAAAAGCTCAACAGCAATGGAAAAGGTAGGCTAATAGACTATTTATGAAGTTTCAAACTCAAAGTAAACATCAGCTATTTCAACAGTCTTATTTCTTACAAAGTGTAAAAAGAAAACTGGAAATGATTTGTTCTGTTTTCGATATTGCACTGTTTAAAAAAATTCTTTGAATATAGCTTTCAAAAGTCATCTGACATTTATTTCATGACAAAATGTAGTTATGTACACACACGCGCACACATAAAAATAGAGAGAGACAAGCCCCTATTTGTCAGGAAGAAAAAAAAGAGAGACAACTCCCCTCTCCCCCAAAAAAATGTCAATAGTCAAGCCCGTTGCACATTAAAGCCAGCAGATCCTTTTTAGTGAGAGAATCCATTGAAAATCCTAAAACAGCCAGCCATGATCTATAAATAGATAAAAACAAAAAATACCGTCGGTCTGCCACAAAGTACATTTGCATCGGTACAAAAGCAACAGTTTACACTTTGCCAATGACATTTTTTAATAAATTTTGACTGAAATATATTCCTTCTATTAAATCTTAATCAGCTTTAAGTATGCCACGTCTATTTCCATTCTATACATGTATAAAAAGAATTTTTCCCCCAAAAAAGTTGTATCACTCCCCCAGGCTGCCATGCCTCCCACCTCAATTGATGATGTATCTAGGTAACTATTAGGATGTATCATTAGGATAGAATAAAGACAATTGTTCTGTTAGTCAGTCAGTCCATTAGTTAGATTAGTTAGATTGGTTAGTTACTTAGTTAGAACAGTAGAAGGGGATTGGTTAGATAAATAGGGGGAAATAGTTAGATTAGTTAGTTAGTTAGGTAGAAGGGTAGAAGGGGATTGGTTAGATAAATAAGGGAAAATCAGATTAGTGGGATCCATTCAGTACTTTTGATAGTTTGTAAGTGAAAGGAGAGATCCTTTGGGAAGGGAAAACCCTTGAGTAGAATTTTATTTTCCATTTTAGTTCAGTTTTCATAATACACTTCTATCCTTTTGATTCTTCCTAACAGTAACTTAAATGGCATCTCATGTTTAAGAACACATTCAAAACCATCAACTGCCATAATGTGAAGCAACTACTACGTACAAAGAATCAACGATGTCATAAAAATATTTTTAACATGAAATGATTTGAACATGTACGAATTAACAAACCTGTATACAACACCTATATTTGGTGTTAGTAATTGAATTTTCTGGACCTGCAGCAATCATATGACCAGAGAGTAAAGATCCAGATGTGTCAAATAATGAAGTCAAGAACCAAATATCTTCGAAGTTTTTCTTAAGAAAAAGTAAATTCACAAACCGCTTGCAAAACAAGACAAAATATTGTTTTATCAATGGCCATCCTTTCTAACATCCTTAACTATCAAAATATAATGAGAACATCATTCCACTTGGCAAATACTTTTCAAAGAAAAATAAAACAAACAACAACGTCACATATTATACTTTTAATATTAGACAAACCAACAATAACAAATTAGAAAAGGATACCGAATAATTTCTTGTGTTTGCAGAGAAATGCAGAAGGAGAATGACAGTACAACCAGATTGTATACAACCTTGGAGAGGGCAATTTTATAAATTTTTTACATTAATAATGTACAAAAATGAATCCAAAGAAAAAACAACTCACTGATGCTTCATCAACCAATATAGATGGCAGTTTCTTCTCGGTTGCAATGACAACTCCATTTGCGGCTGCAAGAATCAAATATATAATTACAAATAACAAAAGTTATAGCTAATATTATAAGAAACAAATAATCCCCAAGGCACATACTCAATGAGTTAGAAAGTAAATAGTAGGAGTCAATGTTTTGAAAACCGGACCGATCACTGAACCGGTGAAGGTACTGGTTTAAGGTTTGATGGTCTAAAAACCGCGGTTGAACCGATAGTAATTAAATAATATTATTACAAATTTGTAATTAATATAAAGTATATATATATATATATATATAATAAAAAAAAGGGATCTTAAATCAAAACACATAGTGGTATAGTAGTGTTGCTTAATGTCCAGCAACCCATGAAGCCGGGTTCTAGTCATTATTAGGTCATTTTTCTATTTTATTGCCTTAAAAATAAAAGAGAGACTATATATATTTAAAGTCGCACAAGTATTCTAAAAAATAATTGCAGCCCAACAGTCATGAGCTTGAAACATGAGCGGATGGTCTCGGTCCCAAATCTTGCTAAGGCCACTAATAATTTCTTTTTTATACTCCCTCCAGTCCTTATTATAATGAACAAAACCCTAATTCATACAGACCAAGAAATTGCATTGAAATATTTTTTTTTCTAATTAATACTCCTAAAAATTGAGTTTGTTTCCAAAATTACCCCTTTTATGAAATGGTGTACTATTAATGAACCATTTCACTTGCACAGGAAATAGGTGCATCGTTAATATAAGTCTCATCTTAAATAAGGGTAAAAATGAAAATTAGCAATTAATGCATTAGAAAATTGATATATGTTTCTTATAATAAAGATCAAGAAAAAAGACTCTTTTGTTCCTTATAAAAAGGACCGGAGGGAGTAATACGTAAGCACAGAAATAGAAAAGTTCAAACCGGAACCAGACCGTTCTTACCGGTTTCTACGGTTCGTGGCAGGTTCAGCCAGTTCTAGAGTGGTTCAACTGCAGGGCGGTTCTTAGGCTTCACCGGACCGGCCATGGTTCCGGTTCACGGTTCAACTGGTCGAACCGGCCGGTCCAGTCCGGTTTTCAGAACAATGGTAGTAGTACAAACACTAGAAGACTGATGATTATTTGCAAACAAATGGACCCCTATATGTAAATCAATAAGTTGTACCAATATGATATCAAAACATAAAATTAAATCTCAAACTTAGAAATCTCCAACTCTAGTTTCCTCTAAAACCTACTGAACCCAAGAAATTCTACGTTTCCGATAGCAATGTTTTCCCATGGCATAACTGATCCCCCACATCATGCCAAATCCTCTTGCATGTCCTCATAAAGAACTATAAGCCTTCTTTATACAAAAAAGGAAAGAAAGAAATCAACCTTTTGCCCGTCTATCAGAAGACAATCATACATGTTTATTCTGTTTTTAGGGGGGAAAATTAAAAACCTCGGCCACTCTTATAATAATGAAAAATATAATACTGATATAAGTGGCCTCAGAAAAAGGAAACAAAACAAGAACAAATTATCCCAAGTGTAAGGCTTATACAGCCCACACAAATTTCTTCAGTGATTGCTTACACATACCACTGCTTTAGAACAAACAAGTATCAAACTCGATGTCATACATACATGCATACACCACCGATCAAAGTCACAAATTCTGTCTTCTTACCACTGCCAGCAACCCCAGCCATCTCACTCCTGCTAAATTCACTCAGAAATCCAGCATACTTTTGAAACAAAGGCCTAAAATCATAAACCCAAATTTACTTTTGGCATCCTAATCCTAGATACCTGACTGAACAAATCTGATATCTAATGCTCCCCTCTAGTCCCACCATCCCAATACCCACCCTATTAATTTAAGTACCCATCCCACTGGCCACTGCCAATCAACAATACAAGTGTTTGCTTTTCCTTAAAAGAATCCATTCAAACAAAAGTTATTTATTAGATTGAGGCAACAGGAATACTGAGGAGATAGGGGTCATAAACAGATCCAGTCCAGAGCTAGAGATAACCAATCACCTTTAATTCCCAGAGAAGTTTGTCCAGACCCAACAGCAGTCAAAGCATGCTCAATCTGAACAAGCTTTCCAGAAGGGCTGTTCCACAACAAAACAGAATAATCAGTTAAAACATGCACTACTTCCATTGTCTTTGTAAACAATAGAGAGAGCGAGCATATGAGTAATAAAAACATACCTGAATGTGGTAAGAGAAAATGAGTACTGACTATCCCCCATAATAAACCTTACAATAACCTGCACATACAACTTTACTTGCAAGTTACAATCATAATGGGGAAAAAAAAAGCTTTACTTTATAAATAGCAGAAGAAAAACACTTCAAATTACAAGCAGACCAATACACAATGAACCACTAGTAAAGAAAGATCTTTCAATTTCCCCACACTTTCTATTCCCCACCCATCATTTGAGCTTGCATTATCAACTGTGATTGTAAACACATTTCCTATTCCCCATTCTCTTAAACATCTTTCAATTTCTCTTCCAATGGTTTCACCTTAATGGTTTTCAATTTGACAAAAGTTAAGAATTCTTTTTTGTGGTCTCCATTCTTCATCAATGAAATGTGTCATCGAACACATTCAGCCTAAATTCTGATTTGAAGACCAGCAATCAGTTGTCATATAAACACAAATGCTACATTTCATAAACCAACCCTTTAGCTTTTTCTTTTCATCTAAAAACAGTTGGTAACAACCCTTGCAACTGTGACCCTAGATGGCATCATAAATCTCGGTTTTAATTGATTTATCATTTTACGAAAACCACATCCTTCTACAACTTTAAACGACATTTCATCACATACAACAAATTCAGCCAAAACCCTCCTACAACCCTCCAAGTTATAATCCAAGAATTTCTTGGATCCAAAACATCTCCTTCAGTACTCCTCAGCATATATATATCCATGAAGTGTCCCCTTCTTACCTGTTTTAATAAATATCCATTTGTGAGACCTATGCAAATGTTTTGTTTAGAGAATTTGTGCCATGTTTATTTGGGTGGCAACTATATAATGCACGACAATGGTTGCATTTGGCCTTATGTTCCCCTTTGTTCTCTACCAAGGGAAGCTTAGCGAAATGATACCAAACAATAGATTTTCTAGTCTAACTTCCCTCTTCTCCAACTGCATTTTCATCACCTTCTTCCTCAACTTAATTTACTGCTGGTGTAGTGGGACCAATTGTAGAATTTGTGTTCATTGGAGGGTCTGCATTAAAAGTTTCAATCACTATCTATGTAAGCTCTTCCATTTGTTTTTAACTAATCCTAGACTAGATACTAACAAAAAATGATTGTCTAAATATTTTGATGATTGATGAGGCATGAGCAAGCATCAAATATAGTGAAAGTCATCATCAATAAAGTGAAACCATGCCAAAAAACGTGTATTAACCATGCCAACAATCAACATAAACAGGAAACTGAACTGTCAAAACAAAGCATCTTTATGTTTTTGGTATTTTTACAATCACTTTTTTTTTCCACTAATGGCTGCAAGTTACAACCAACATACAGAAATTTCAAATATCAGAGGAAGCTGAAATAGTAACCAGCCACTCGTGTCAATAAATAACAATCTAAGCTAAAATTTGTTAAATCAAGAGTACGCAATTGGGTTATAGTTACAGCGCCACATTGGTATCCAGAACACAAGGTAGAATTGAACTTTCTAACCTTTAGGGAGAACCTTTTCCTAAGCAACGCAAACGCAGGAAACAGTGAGTGCTTACTACCAACTCAGAGAACACAACAGGGGAGGGAGAGGCGAAGGGGGTTGCGATTTGCGAGCGAGTGTTTTTGACTTTCAAGTTTCAAGAGGTTGCACTGTGTTTGGATGCCAAAAGAAATAGACAAGAGAGAAATACAAGAGGAGAGAAATATAAGAAAAATTTTAGGTTGTTTGGATGGATATATTTAAAAAAGAAAGAAATGTTGAAATTTATATTTTACTTATTTGGATAAATAGAAAAAATAAATAAACATTGTAAATGTCAAGTTTATCCTTTATAACTGAAATTTTATAGCTACGGCCTAATATTGTTTTTTATTGCTAAAAAAAAATCAAAGAGTATATTCAGCAATTTTTTTTAAAAAAGCCTATTAAAAAAAGTCATTAATTAATATAGACAGAGATTCCCTCCGTCCTTTGATATAAAACTCTTTTATAAAATTTTCTTGTCTTTTAATATAAGACTTTTTTCAAAAACTAAGGTGTATTAATTTTTTTTTTTTATAAAATTACTCCTCATATCAAGACGTATTAATTCTCTCTCTTAATAGTCTTAGAATATGAGAAGGATAACTTGAAAAAAATAGTACACATTTTGTATAAATTTAATGCTAATAACTAACAAAACTCACTTTTTTTTTTCTGAAGTTTGTCACTGGTATCAACTTGGTCACCAACTTTATCGAAATTACTAAGTAGTCCCTAAAATTTGAAAACATGTATCAGTTACGTCCCTCCGTCAGTTTTTTCTGTTAACAGATTCCAAAATAGTCCTTCAATTTGGTCATTTATTAGCAAACAGGTCCATGTGATTTATAACTTAATGTCAATTTGGTCCATATGATTTATAACTTAATGTCAATTTGGTTGCTGCTAAATTGACGGAGGGACGTAACTAATACACGTTTTCAAATTCCAGGGACTACTTAGTAATTTCGATAATATTGGGGACCAAGTTGATACGAGTGACAAATTTTAGGGACTAAATTGGATATTATTCCCTCACTTTTTTAGGGAGCGTGAAATAGTCAAAAATGTCTTATATTAAAGAACGGAAAGAGCATGATATTTTGTTTAAAAAATAATTAAATAAGGAATGATGTTGTCGTAGGCACAAACTCCCCGGACGTCTCACAATGCCAACTTGCTATTTTTTTTTTGACAGAAATTATATTTTTAGATAAGTGCTTTGTTCTGTTATAGTACTAGTATTCTAACCCTGCGATATGTAAATCTTATGGATAATTCTATAAATATTTTGAAAATATACTTATTTGTTGTGTTTCTCTTTTTGGGTAGAATACTGTTTTTACAATATATATATATATAATAATTTCTCCATTATCAAAAGCTTCAATTCTTTTTTTGTGCCATGATTTTCTTACCTATACTCAACTCATATACATATTTAATGAAATCATTTGACAAAAGGGTTGTTTGATTTGTTTAAAAATAGAGTTCATATTTCTTTTTTTTTATTTCTTGCATACGTTTGTTAATGTTAATATTTTCAAGTTTTTTTTTGGGGGGGGGGGGTTTAACTCTCTCCCTCCTTGCCACTCCACTATTTAACTACATCCCAACCTCCAAGCCAACTTTATAAATCCTCTTGCATCCTTTTTATTTTCTATTTTTCTTTGTTATATAACATGCAAGATAACCCAGGTAATTCACTTAGAATTAAAAAGATTGATGTTACTTTTACATTTTAAAAGAAAATTGAAGTTCATCGTTTCTTTCTTCATTTCTCACATTGGTATTGGTCATATTTTTATATCATAAACCACTCTCAGTTGCAGCAATAGATGCAATCTTTACAATAGAAAAAAAACAATCTTTACAAAAGCTTTGTTTCGTTTTTCTTAACACCTCCGACCCTCTTCCCTGCTCGAGAGCATGGCCACAAAAGCAAAAAAAGAATTTAAGGAAATCCTATAGTCCATAACAGGCTTTGTGGGAAAACCAGTCCAAGTTCAAAGGGTATCCACCACAAGCAATGTAACCGTCAAGGCAATAGCCACACCAAGGAGTCAAAAATCCCATCCCACACATATATCATGAGCCAGCCAATGACTGACCAAATTAACCACCAAACCCAGCCAGGAAATGAGAGCCGCTTTGAGCTGGCACTGGAGTAACCTCTGTAGAGGGAACTGCAAGGCAAAACTGAAGTACAGAGGTATAAGCCACAGAGCCACAACCCATGCACTCTGGGCGTCCTAGGATTTTTAGAATCGGAGTAGCCAAAATATAACAGGGAAGTAATAGGAAACAACAAAGGAAAAGAGCAATCCATGACCTCTGCATGTATATACCCAACAGTAACAGGAAACAACACTTGATAAAAATAATAGATAAGATATATAGGTAACAGTTGACAAACTAATTTTTAGTTGAAAGTTTATAACTGAAAAGTTAATTGGATGATTTTTAAATATTTGGTAAAAGGTATCTAAGACAGTATTATTCATTTCCTCATTTAAGAAAGAAACATAGGTAAATGTATCTGGGATCACTATCCATCTCCACCTTGAAAATGCCAAACTACCTTGGTCCATATAAACAACAAAGCTTCTTGGTGCAGTAAGACAATTTGTTATCACATGTTACTTTTTTTTTACCAAAAATTCAGATAATTGTAATTTATCACATGTTATTAAATTGAAGGACTATGAACATATCACGCAAGTTCAGCCTGAACAAATTAAAAGACAAACATGTTATCCAATAAAAGAGAGCTATACCAATTGCAAGCTTCCAAAAGTATGAGGGGGCTAACAACACAAAATAACCCATCATCTGACTAATGAAAGGCCAAATTTATGAAAGGGAAACAATTGATCAGGTCCAAACCCGTGTCATAAGAGGGGGTTAGCCAATGAGATATAATTGTGAGAATAGGTAATCATTAACCATTCATAATATATCATTATATTATTAAATTATTTAGCAAACTACAACAAGTAACACTCTAAGAGCACCCACAGTGGGCGTGTTTTGCTCACGTTGGTTTACTGACACCAACAATAGCACATTTTGTGGGTGTGTCACTCTCTCTCATGGTTTCCTTTTAGTTGCCCGTTGCCAATATAGATGCCTTGACCCATTTTAAAGCAACCACACAGCAATTATTGACTGCCACTAGGACAGAGAAAGTTTAAGAAACGCAAGAAAAAAATAAGACCCCAGATATAAAGATGCTCTAAGTGGGATACTAATCGAGTGAAGGCAACATATAGTAAAAGCATGATCAGGCAAAGTCCAAACTACCAAAAGAAGCTTCACCTTGAATTGCAAATCCCTATGACAAATTCCCTTCCAATGCTTGTCACAAAAAAAAAATAGATGAGAGCAACAAAGTAAAATCATACAAACCCATGTCTATTGATCTTTGCCAATCCCACTCATATCTCTTTACTCATGTTAATTCCTTAAGGTTCCAATCTGTTGAGATTAAAGCAATCTCAGAGATGAAATGAAGTGTGGATTCTGAAGTAACCACCAATTCATATAAATTAAGTAAGCAATTTATTCTAAATTATTTTATAAAAAAGAAAAGAAGATTAAGAGAGATGAAATGAGGTTAGTTGGATACCCTTTTTGAATGTTGTAATCAGCTAAGTTCTGCCATCTTCAAGCTTCTTCCTAGCAAATATCAAAACTGTTGTTCCGGTGGGATGCCTGCCAAATTCAAAGATGAAAGCTTACATAATGTGTCGCTCCGGTAGCCATTAGTGTACATATCAAACATAACATTTGCAACAATGATTTAACAGGGTTTTCGTGTCTTCTATTTGTAAGATTCAGTTGGAATACTCGATTTTCATCGGCCAGAAAGGAAGAAGAATAATTTAATCAAAGACAGCTATTGATAGAGAATAATTTCACATTGGTAGATGAAAGAGAGCTGCTAAAGACCAATCATATGTATGCAGGGGCAGAATATGTATAATGGCATACATAGCTGGTTTGATACACCAAAAATATAAGTTTGCATGATAAACTAATGCACTGGCATTGTAAATTTTGTCACCAAAGAAGTGGATTTCATTTATAGCCATCAACAAATATACAATTCAAGACGATTTCATTACATAAGAAATAAGTTTGGTTTAAATCATTTTAGAATGAAAAATCTGAAACTAAAATAGCGTTAAAAAATTATATTTAATCTAAGGATGAAAAGGCAATTGAAAATATGGAGAAGTTGATAAGCTTATGTAACATTACCCATATGAACTTAACATGGCTTGTCCTTGACTCCTTGTTTCTATGCAAGAGGGTTTGTGGCATTTCATTGGCTGAGTACAACAGTACTTGACTCTATTTACTGATTGTGTAGCATCCTGTATATTGCTGGAAAGTGGCATCAAATGGTTGAGACTGTTTTTAGATTTCTCAAATAATTTTTTTTTTGTTGTTGATGTCACTGTTTGTAGCATTACTCTCAAACTAAAACTTAAGAACTGGAAACTTCAATATCTTAATACAAATAGTATAGGGAGCAAAATAAATCATACATTTTTCTGCTTAGCGGAAGTTGTGGCAATATCTACAATGTTATCACAGTTTCTTAGAGAGGATTACATCATCAATTTTTATTTTTTTTTGCTTGCCGCGATCTATATCCCCAGTAGAAAAAGGAATATCTGGAATTTTAATTATCTTTATACATTATTTTTGGAATTTTAATTCTTTCTTCGTTTGTTTTCTCATTGCACAGTTGGTTTAATAGGTGATTGATTACAAAAAGAAATTAGCAATTACGCATGTGAAAGACATGAAACGTTTGACAGACAGGATTTTTTTTTCTTTTCAAATTCAAAATCAGCATTCAAAATTAGCATTCAATGTTTGTTTAAATTATACGATTCTTCTGGCTGTGTGAATTAATTAATTAAATGGCTTTCGAATTTGTTTTACAAAATTCAAATGAATGTAGACATTCATTTTGGTCTGAATATTTCATTACAATCAAAGGATTAATTTTATTATAATCAATTAGTATTATTAAACACTATCAAATATAATTAATAGCATTCAATATATTGTTATAATTTCTCGTTTTGAAACCTTTATATTAGGAACAAAATTTTTTTGAACTACATTAGCAACAAAATTGATGAATTACCATTTAAAATATCATATTTTATGTTCACAATTGATTGTTTACATTGTTTAGTTTATAAAAAATATAATTTTTACTCATAATTTGATATACGTTAGATATTTCAATTTGTTCCAAAAAAGATATTTCAACACAAATATAATGCTGATAATTTTATTTTAAATAATCCATATTAAAATATAATTGTTTACTTGAAAAAATGAATTAATAATATTTTGATATTTTATGTATAAAACACAATTAAGAAACATAATAAATATTTTCTAAATTATCAACACATTTACCTAGTTAATAATTGATTTATTTTATTATTCTAACTTTCTTAAAATTATTTGCGACCAAATTATAAATTTATTTCAATTTTTGGCTGAAATTTACATATCTATAAAACGTATCAATTAAAAACATTTTTTGACATCTACGAAAAAAAAAACATTTTATTAGGTACTATGGTAATGATGAATCTAGACTGAATTGTGTACCGTATTAGTTAATTATGTAAATCATATCATATAAAGGAAGTAGGAAGTTTCACCAAAAAAAAAAGAGGTAGGAAATTAAAACGTTAATTGCATTTTTTTTGGAAAAAAAAATTAATTGCATTTGTTGACCACATTCATCCAATAAATGAGTTGGAGACACGTAAGATTATTTTTGCAAAAAAATTCTCGACACTTGGCAAATGAGTTGGAAAAATGTTGACACTTATAACAAAACTAGTATATTTTATCCGTGCCATGCACGGGTATATGTATGTTATTAAAAATGATTATAGAATAATGTAATGTATTTTTATATTAAATTAAATAATTAGTAAATAGTGGGTAATATATTGTATAATTTAAATAATAAAATTTAAACTATTGAAACTTTAAACTAATTTGTTATCTTTCTGCATAAATCATATCATTCTTTCGTAGTTAGGGTTCTCCATCGCATATTCTGCCGCTGAACGATGACGACACTAATGAGCATACGCACCAGATCGAGTCATGTCATACACATGTTGCATATCTAGCCCACTCAACGCACAATGTGTGTTTAAAAATATAAATTTTATGTTAAAAAGATTATATTAATATATATTTTATTAAAATATTTATTTACAGTTATTTATGGATTAGTTTATTTTTTGTGTAATATCCAATCTGCTTATAATATAATTTTATTCTTGAATTTAAATAGTAATTAATAGATTTTACTTAGATATTAATATGTTTTCATGCAAAATATTCATTTAAGTGCGCTGTGTTTTTACTTGGTGTTAGAGTCATGAATGTGTTAGTAAAAATTAGGAAATAAAAATTAGAATTAAAACACACACACATATAATACTCATTCAATATATTATATATCATTAAATATCAATAAATAAAAATACACGTAAAGAAAGACCATGAGAAATTTCGTAAAAAAATGTAATTAAAATGCATATAAAAAGTTCAAAAGGAATTTGTTTCTAAAAATTATAAAAAATATTGTAATTTTATGAAGATAAATATAATGAATTCAAATAGGAATTCATTAAATTTCTAGAAAAATATTCAAACAATATGATAAGAGAAAATTTTGATAACAATGATATTCTAAATATTATAGAATGAACCGAAAATAAGTTGACATAAAAGTACTTTATTATAACTAATGAAGATGAATAATAAGATTTTTCATATAACTTCTATCTTCGTGAGATAGAAACGTTTACCAATATAACTATTAGCTAATAGTTGAAATTAATTTACCTCATTAATTGGAAATGTCAAACTTTTGAAGGAATTTAAAATAAGGAATAAAGATAAAATATAACTTCATCATAAAGAATTATAGAATTTAAATTTTCTATTAAAATTTTCATAAAGAATATGTTCGTTTTTTGGATTATGTAATTGTTGATTTTAAATTTTTGGTTTAAATTTTTTATGTGGTAAAATATAAATAAAAAAATTATATTTTCTAGTAAAATTTTCGTCCCCATTTTTTACAATATATCTATATTATGATTCTCGTGCTACGCACAATATATACTCAAAAATTTATAATTTTATACAAAAAAAGATATTAATGTATTATTTGTAGTACATTGTTTATTCATGGTAAATAAAATAACAATGTTATTTCATGTAAAATATTCAATACTCTATTAGATATAAATAATAAATAGTAGGAATATTCGCTATAAAAAAATTTACATCTATAGTATGATGACCCGTACTCTACACAGTATATCGTTCAAAATTTTAAACTTTATCTTATAAAATTTATATTAATTTGTAATTTCTATTAGAATGTTCATAAGGAATATGCCCATTTTTAGGATTTTATTTAAAAAATATATGTAATTTTTGATTTCATGTTTTTGGTTTAAAATTTTGGTGGAAAACTATAAATTTTATCAATGATTTTTCCTTGTAAATTGTTCGATCTTTGTATAATATATTTTTACTATAAAATTTAAATATTAATATATTTTCATTGAGATAATAATATGCACACGTAGAAAGTATTAATATTTGTAAGATATATTTTTTCTCTTAGTTTGTCATACATTATTTTATAATTACTTCTAAGATTTTTTTGTTGTATAAATTACTTTTACGATTTAGACATTATAGTGAGTATTCATAAAAAATAAATTATCATGTAAATATTTCAGCATATATATGACATATGGCTCGAGCCATGCATAGTATATATTAAAAAAATATAATTTTTATCAATATTTTTTCATGTAAAATGTTCAATATCCTAATGATATTCTCAAGTAAAATGTTCAATCACCATCTGATATATTTTTATATATAATTAACATTAGTGTGCCTTTGTGTGAAAAAAAATACTAATATGATTCCTTTTTTAGGAATAATGCCAACCCGAATTGTGCTGAAATAAAATTACTTTGAGGGAAAAAAATCATAAAAAAAGAGTTATTTTGGAAATGATTTGAATACAAATTCATATTTAAATAAAAACTTGAATACGAAATATTAATTGCAATTAATATCAAATTCATTACCATGAAGAAAATTGGAGTGATTGGGCTCATTTTAGCTGGAAATAATGATGCTAAATGATTTCTATAACTGTACAGAATATTCGGTAGCCTGTGAGCATATTGCATTAGGGTGTGGTGTATAAACATTTGAATTGTGGTGCATTTCAAATTTTTGCTACATTTTTTAATTTCATTGATGCATATATTTTTGAATTTAATTAATTCGGGAATTGATATGGAAATCAATATGGATGTTGTGATTATTGTAGAGTTGGAAAACGAATTTGGAAACAAATTTATTGTAATTGGTGCAGTAATTAAATTTGCTATGGAAACTTTCTTGATAAGTGTATATTGCAATTATTTTTAAAATTAATCAATGCTTTTCATGATAATAATATGGAAATGAATAATAAAAATCAATTAAATCATATTCCTTTTAAAGTTTCACTACAAGAATTTTCATCATTACCGACGGCCAAAAGCCGTCGGTAATTCTCAAAAACCGTCGATAATTCGAGACTACCGACGGCCTCGAGGTCGTCGGTATTTTCCTCCTTGGTAAAATTTACCGACAGCCAAAAAAAGTCGTCGGTAATTACCGACGGCTTGGCCATCAGAAAGTTGTCACGTGACCGTCGGTAAAATCCACAAAAACAACCATTTTTGTTGTTGTACTTTAACGACGGCTTAGCCTACTGTAAACTACAAATTAAAATAAAAAAAACATAGATCCGAAGTTATCGACGGCTAAGCCCACTGTAATCTAGAAATTAAAACAAACAAAAAATCTCATCTTTTTTTCGGTTTTTACCAGAAGATTGATTAATTTTTCCTCTCTAATGTAGCATATCACATGATTTTTTTCTTACGGACCAAACAAATTAAACTTGCTTAAACAATCTATTATTGACAAATGGGTATTAACGTCCAAAGTAACACTCTTAAACATGACAAAGTAACAAGATTGCATCCAATTTGTTGTTCGGTGTATCAACGCCCATCACCCTTATCATACAACAATCTTCATTTCAATAAACAAAGTTTAACAAGCACATTGAGATTTGCTTCTTTTATTTCACTAATCGGAGTATTAGTCCATCATGATGTATTTAGAACTAAAAGAAACTTCACACAGCATGAGCTCAGAAGACAAACTTTGCAACGACTAGTGCTTTTTCAGCAGATCTTCCAATAGTGAGCGTATATGTTCTCTAATAGCTTCTCTGTTACTAATGCTCAATGTAAAACAAGTTGCTCCTGCATGATTCCTCAATCTTGCAACTGTAGAAATGGATGAAATTATACATTTTACAAATTCAGCAAACCCATTAACTAGGCAAAGGCTTCAAAATCCTCAAAACCATGCTTTAATTATAAATAATAAGTTAATGACTATCATTAGAAAAACTATAAATAATGACAACAGGTCGGAGATTTAACCTTGGGCTCCTTACAGCTCGTGAAGCTGCAACAACTGGCTTTGTTGCATAATCTCCATCCTGTGTAGTTCTATTGGAATGAAGCTCTACAACTGGCTGCAAAGCAATACAAGCAAAGAGAAATTTAGCTACAGTTTAACACTGACCATAAAAATTGAATTCCAGAAAATGTGCAAATTTAAAATTTATAAAATTCAATGCTAGGAATATGTGCACTAGAATCGTGACTTCAAATGATCTGATATTTTGTGTTCAAGTTCACTGCAATATATCGTAATTCTTTGGCAAAGATTAAGTCCTCTATAAATCTATATACTCCACTTTTACCTAAAAACAAAGCTATATGTTCTACCATTGTATATTAATATATTTCTTTCATATATCAGTTGTCACCCCAAACTATGTTATGGTCGCTCAAATATGTTCTCCAAGTTCAATTTCTCTCGTAATTGTGCAATATAAACTCCAAAGATCGCATGTGTATGCATTGCAACAATGATCCAAGGCAAAACAAGAGGATCAAATTCCAAAGGAACTGTAAGGAGCCTATTGATACATAATAATATAAACAAACACAACCTCCAGCATACACATGAAGGACAATCAACCCTTAGTGTTTTCCTTTTTCCTCTTTCCTGATTGTAATGCAGTATCAGTGATTAATGCCTGACTCTACAGATACGGCCAAACAACAAAGCATACTTTATTCTCAATCGCACCTAGTAATTTGCAGATACCACTTCATCTACTTGTATTCTATTATTTCAAATTTGATAAAACTAAACATATAAAGTTAAGCTACGCAATAGAGACATCACAAAAGACCTGACACACCATGAGATAAAATCCCGACGTAGTATTTCAATGTCTTTGGAATCTGGATAAATAAAAATTGTGTATGTTGACATTAAGTTATTGTATAACATATTAAAAGTTATCCAGTATTGCATAACCTCAAACGAGGGAGTCATCTAAATTTCAAGAAGATTGCAACTTGTTAATCTAAGGAAAACGGAACCCTTTATAATGATTCTGTTACAAACGTAACAATGTGTGTGGAAATCGCTTGTAAGAGGCCAATGCAACATAACTTCAGTAAGAAATTAAATAAGCATCAAAGACTATACCGGCGTCCGACTTCCATCAAACATGTAGGGAAAAGCATCCCTGGTTATTCTGACATTTGCAGCTTTTGTTGTTGACTGATCTTGAATAAAGGGGTGATCTAGTAATATTTGGGCTGTTGGGCGAGCTGATGGTTCTCTTTGTAAGCATAGCATAATGAAATTTTTTGCATCATTTGAGAGATGATCAGGAATTTCAGGCATGTCTTTGTTGTTGCCAATTTTAAATATTGCAGCAACCTGTTGAATCCAACAATAAAAAACAATGTTGGCTCTTCGTGTTTTTCAAACAGAATCACAACATATATGCAAATGAATGCTAGTTCAGAATGGCCAATATCGCACCCCTTCATACTGACTCCAAGGAGGCTTTGATGTTGCCATTTCAAGAATTGTGCATCTTCAGTGGGAGGGCCAGCAGCGACAATCACCCTACGGCTCCCTCTGCAACCAACGGTAGCAACAATTCTCTTCTGTGAAGAAAAAGAGAAACTGTTACAAATGGAGGGTTTCCTGGCATGTAAAATTGCATAAAAATCTAAGCACACCCTAAAGAGAGATTTTAATTGGGGATTCTATGTTACCTTAGGGATTGAGGAATTTGGGGATAAAATCCCCAATTTCTAGGGTTTGAGCTCCATCACCCCTTTGATTCCAAGCTTCCCTTTGAGCCTTGATCATCTCCTCTTCCATCTTCCTCCTTTGTCCCTCTGTTCGAGCTCTCTTTCACCTCCTCTGTCTCGATCTCTCTCTCCCTCGTTGTCTCTCTCTATCTCTCTCGCGCGTTGTATCTCTCACTCTCTCCCCCTCGGTCTCGTTCTCCCTCTCTCTTCCTCTTCCATGGCGCGCCATCGTGCGCCGCCACGACATGACCTCCGGCGTGGCCTCGCCGTCCTTTCTCTTCCCTCCGTCGCACTCTCTCTCTTTCTTCTTCCTCTTCACCCTTCTTTCTTTTCTTTTCTTTCTTCCTTTCCTCTCTTTTCTTTCTTTTTTTTTTCTCTTCTGATCCCACGATCAGAACCCCCCCTTTTACTCTTTTTTTAAAAAATAATAACATAACTTACTACTCACACCCCCTCTTCTCAGTAATACAACCCCTTTCTTTATTAATCTACACAATGCGGGATAACAAAATATTACTGACGGAGTCGATGCCGTCGGTAAAATTTCTTCGATAATATGCAGTTTTCTTGTAGTGTTTCCATGTATGTGCTTATAACAAATTAAAATAGATTCCTTTTAAATTAATGAAATGAAATTAAAGTAGGAAATCATTTAAATGCGGTTATAATAATCTTACAAAACTGTTGTTACATTTTTAAATTTCAAAATTTGTTTTGCAGTAAAATAATTGAGGTAAATACAAACATTAAATGGTGGATATCAAATTCATGAGGTTGCGACACGTAGAACTTTTTTGGAGGGAATGCTCGATAAATTGACACATGAGAGTGTATTTTAAGGAGAGCTTGCCACTTGTAAAATTTTTGTTGAGTTATTTTCATTTGTATATAGTATAGATAGATTTATCTCTTGTAAGAATGACATGCGCAACTTTTTTTTTGAGAATAACAATGTGCACAACTTAGATAAATATAACAACTAACATTTGTCATTCAAAAAAAAGATAAATGGTATGATGTATTTAACTATTATGATTTAATGTTCTTTTAATATTTATTATTAAAGTTTTCGCCCCTTTTAATAGTTTTTGGATTCAACCCTGATGGTATCATGGCTCTGCTCTGCACATTATATAATGAAAAAAATAAAAACTTTATCTCAAAATATTATATTATAATTTTAAATTCTATTAAAATACTCATACATAGTAGTTAGATATTAACGTTGTTTCCTATAAAATGTTCAATTCATTATGATATATTTTTTACTTAATAATTTAAATTTTGATAGATTTTCATGCAAAATGTTTAATCTCATTAAAACCCTTTAAATTAACAATATTTAATAGTCTCATACTTGAACATTTCATATTTTGATTACCTAAAAGATCTTGTATCATATATAATTCCTACACTTGAAACTTGGTCTCATCTCATCCTCTAAAAAAAACTATCAAGTTTGCTCTAACCTAATGCCCCGTCACAAACTTTGATGGCTCGTGCTACACATGTTTTATATTAAAATAACTATAATACTATTTAAAACTTTATAATTTAATCATTTAAATATATCCTTCCATATCTAATCTCACACTTGAAGTTTTGTCTCATCTCATTCTCCAAAAAAAAATATCGAGTCTCCTCTTCCCAATGCGTCCCCACAAACGTTAATGGCCAGTGCTACACACGGTTTATATGAAAAAACTATAAAAAAATTAAAATTTTTATAACTTAATTATTTAAAAGATCTCGTACTATATCTAATCCCATTTTCGAAGCTTTGTCTCATCTTATCATCTAAAAAAAAGTAAATCTTCTCTCTCCCAATACCTCTTCTATAAACTTCGATTGCTCATGCTACGCATGATTTATATTAAAACAAATATAAATTTGATAGTAAAAATTCATATTATTGTGTCATTCTTATTAAAATATTCAGCCTTAATAATTTAGATTGTAATGTTATTTTATGTCAAATGTTCAATCTCTTTATAATATATTTTTACTATATAATTTATGTATTAATAGATTTTCTTTAAATATGAATATGTTTTCATGTGTGGGTATTCATTCTCCGTGTGGTGTCATATTACTCTTAGATTTTTATTTGGATATTAATATATTTTCATCTAAAGTATTCTTTCTATTATAAAGTTTAAATCTTCAACAAATTAGTTAAGTGAAAAGATAATAAATAATCAATGATTTATCTAAAATTATTCATAATATGAAGCACTTTACATATATATTAAAATGTGGTATCTAATGCCTCCACCGCAAACTTTGATGGTTCATGGTCTAAACAGTTTATATTAAAATAGCTATAAGAGTATTTAAAAATTGATAATTTAATTTTAAATTTTAAATTTATAATAATTATACAATTATTTGAAAAAATTATAATTTAATTAGTTAAAGTATTTCCTTACATATCTAATCCCACACATAAAATTTTTGTCTTACATTTTCCTCCAAAAAAAAAAAACTATACCGAGTCTCCTCTCCCCCAATGCTTCCCCCACAAACTTTGATGGCTCATGTTGCATGCAGTTTATATTAAAATAAACGTTAAGAACTTTAAAAAAAAATTAGGTATTTAAAAGATCTCCTTCTACATAAAATTATAATTTAATTTTATAATTTAATCTCATGATTGAAACTTTGTCTCATCTAATCCTTTAAAAAAAAATCATCAATTATACTCTCTCCTAATATCTTGTGTACAAACTTTGATGGTCCGTGTTACGCACGATTTATATTAAAATACGTATAAATTTGATATTAAAAATTCTTATCATTGTTTTTATTTTTAAATTTTTATCATTGTTTTATTTTTAATAAAATATTCATCCATAATAATTTAGATAATAATATAGTAAATACCACACGGCGAATGGGGCCTGGCTTAGCCTGATTTTTGTCAACAAAAACAAAACTTGCATAGAGATATGAATATATTTTCATGTAAAATATTCATTCGCCGTGTGGTATTTTATTACTCTTAGGTATTTAGAAATCAGTATAGAAATGAATAATATTTTTTTTTGACAGTTATAGAAATGAATAATACTTAAAAATTGCAAAGTAAAATTATATTATAAAATTGGAATCGAGATATAGTTTTAACATAGAATCGTTTGTACTTTGAAAGGCAAATAAAGCATTGCTATGCCCAGGGTATATTTTGTCTTGCGTATATTTCTATAAAATTTATGTAAGTATAAAATATTTTTTAAAATATCTTTTTATGTCAGTTTTTTCAAATATTTGTATCAGGAATTATTTTCCAATGATTTTTCAAATATTCCTTAACATTATGACTTTATGAGTGCAATGAGCATTTGAGCATAACAAACCTTATTATAAATAAATTTTGAAGGAGACCAATCTTTTAATTTCATTATATCTCTCATGAATTCACCTAAATTTACAGTGGGTTATAATCATGTTCACAGGCCATATTTTTTTTTTACTACATCCCTAATAAAAATGAAAGTTTTTAACACATTAGGCAGAAATCTTACAAATAAAAAAATTACTGCAGTGATCTTATTACATATAATCAGAAGGAAGTCAATCTTTTTTTTTTTTGGTGATGAGAAGGAAGTCAATCTTGAAATTTTAAATTTTTTTTGCAAAAGAAAGTTATATTAAAATTAGTGCAACATAAACTCCTCTCTATAGGATTTTCTAAATCATGATGATTTTCTATAGGATTTTAATCATAATAAAAAAGTTACAAAATTACAAACCCTATGATTTCTATATTGTGATTTGCTATTTTTTTTTTATGCTTCAACTTTGCTCTGGTTCAACAATCTGTTCCAGAAGTAGTTTTAAGATATTGAACTCTTACAAATAAATCAATTTAAATGATTTTCATTCAATGACCCTCTCAACCACTTGTAATGTGGGGAAAAGCCTTAAAGAAAGAAGTTGGATTAAAATGCATTATTGAAGAATCGCTCTCCAGCATAATTTTTTCTTTGCTACTTCATGCTAACAATATTTGTTTGCTTTGGGTCATCTTAAGTCTCGACGCCTTTCTTGCAATCAGGAGAGCATTGTCACCTTTCTTACATAAAAAAAGTGGTATTTATTCCAAGTCACAGAAGAAAATTTTCAAGAAAAAAAGAAAAAGAAGAAGAAAAGGAAAAGCAAGAAAGAACCTTTCTTTGGATGAACAATATTGAATCAGAATTTAAAAATTTGTGAAGATTTACAAAGACAAAAATAATGATGTAGAAGAAATAGTTGGAACAAAGTGTATGGCCATATTACAGTCATGTAGTCCAATAATAACTTGAAATCATAAACATGTAATTTAATTACTCCTGTGCTCTTAAAAAGATCACATCGAATTGTATGGCTAAAAGTACCCAATTCACATCTTCTGAAACATGTAAACAATCAAAGAATAGTTTTTATATTGGACATCAATGCAGGTCTCACCAACGACATGCTGGATATCCCATAGTCTCTCTCTTCACGAAGGCCAACCTGCAATATTATTTTAGGATTGACTAACTTGAAAGCAAGACACATGTCATTCAAAGCTTTGATTTTGTATTACATTTTCAAACAGGGTATTTGCATTATTTGCATCATAATAAATTAAAAAAAATAAAAATAAAATAAAAATCCAATCAGATGTATATGCAAGTATTATACAAAGGTGATCAAGAAAAAAAATACAAACCTTACAGCCATTGATCCTAAAATGATAAAGCCTTATTAGGATGGTCTTAAAAAATTTCATAACAATTTCTGGATACGGTTTAGGGCACCAAATATCTGCATACACACACGTGCAAATCATATATTTACCTGAAACCAAGTCTTTGTATATCAACAACTTTGAAATCATCTACATCTTTGGTGTATAAAAGAGACCCATATATCACCCCTGCAAATTACACACCGACCAATCAATGATCTACCCCGCCACAAATAACTAAAAAAGAAAGAGAAAAAGACAAATTCAGAATATTATAATCTAAATTTCATCTGGTTGATCATGTATTATTTAAAGTTATTTAAGCACCTAACCAAGTTACCAACCAAAAAGCTCGTAGCACAGCTATCGTATCCTCTCTCCATGATCTTTCAAGTAAAAAGAGCTTAAAAAAGTTGAAGTCACGATTGTGAAGAACTATAACACAATGAAAGAAATCAGAACATTTACCTTGGCTTCAATTGAAGCGTGAAAAAGTCAATAACATAAAATTTCAAATCATTAGTATTAAGTTATTCATAAATGAAAAAACATTCAATCAACACAAAATATAGAGAAGGAAATCCTAATGTGTACATGTGTTTGGGAGGTGTTTACATCCAAGCTTGAAGCTTTCTGCTGGATGAGTTTTTTGTTTCTCTGTGTGGTTGGTTTTTTAAGTTGTCTTCCTGTGTCATTAGAGAGAAGAGGAAGCAAGTAGGACCCAAAAAGAATAACATAATGAAAACATTCAAATGAATAAAAATGAACACAAGCATCTAAGGCTTCTAGTTATCAAGTGGATCTTACAATTCTGCTACATGTTAGGAACTTCAGAATATGTAACTGTTAAATCGAAATTGAAGAGAGCTATACTAACTGTTTTAAGTATGCATTCCTTACTCACGATGAAAACCAAGTACCATTTCATTGGTTAATTAAAAAAGCTGAAATAATCTTCACCTTCAAAGACAACAATCTTTTGAATCTCCTATAATCTCCTTGCCAACATTGAGGATCAGAGCATCGGACTGGTCTGTGCTCTCCTTTTATGTAAACCTTTTTTTTCCTTCTCTTCTACGGTGGAAGTTTTGTTGCGGTGGTTTCTATGTGGAACGGGTCCTGGAGGTGGCTCTAGAGTCCTAGAAAGTTTTTATGGTTTCCAAATAACTTTAGTTCTTTTTCTGCTGTCATACCTTCACATCTGACTTGCTCTGAAGCTATCCACCGAGAAAGTGTGCAAAAATCAAATTGTGAATGGACCAAATGTGTTCCACAATTAAACTGTCCTGAACGGAGTATGACAATTGATATTCAAATCTTCATGACTGGTGATTATTTTAATTGTATTATTTTCAAATTGAAATATTTGGAGCATGCCTATTAAACATACGATTTGTTTACTTAATTTTATTCCATTTTAGTTGATATTTTTTAATTTTGTTTGATACAAATTTATTGCTGGTTTGACTATAATCAGATTTCGGTTCATTTATTTCATAAAAAAAAGATTTTGGTTCAATATATTTACTTGGATGCGACATGCTAAAACTCGCCAGCTTATATATTTTTTTTATTAGTAAGAAAACTGAAAAACAACTCGGTAGGTTATATGTGTTCTTATTCGTGTTATTTTCAATTTGAAATGTTTGGGAATTGTTTTGCCACATTTTTTTCATGTTACGTTTCTCAATACTTGTTACCATATTAGGTTGTACGTAATCACTTAAATGAGGAATTGATCACATTTTATTCCCAAAATTACTGTAATTCGTATTTGGCTTATTTTGTTCCATTTTACGTTTTTTTCATTAAATTGTTACCATATTAGTTTCAACCCACTTTGATAAGGAATTGATAATTCTTTATTGCCAAAATTACTGTAAACCGATTTTGGTTGATTTATTACAAATTATGACGTTTGTATTTATGATTCAAATTCAAATTTATATATTTTTAATTTGATTTTCATTTACCACTTGTGTATATTTATTCACATTTTTAGTTATTATTTTTTTCCATGTATGATTTATGTTGATTACATGACATTTAACTTTGTTCATATGATGACATTTGTTAAGTTTCTTTTTTTAATTTATTCATGTTTGTATATTATATAGATTAAATGAAAATCATTCGAATAATTGACCCATGTAAGTGTATTCATAGCATGTTGTCTTAGAGGTTTACACCTAGATTAATATTAAATGAGCTTTCTCTCACATGTTAACACTTGGAGCAATATTTAATGAGCTTTATTCGTAAATGTATATAACTAATATTCTAACTCATGCCATGCACGGGTATAAAAACCTAATAGTAGATTTTTAAAATTATTGAAAACATATATTACTTTTTATTTTTTAAAATTCTACATAGAAAAACACACACACACACACACACACACACACACACATATATATATATATATATATATATATATTAAAGATTGGTATATTAATATGGATTTATAGATTAAAGATTTATAAATTTATAGATTACAAACACATAAGAATATATATATTGGCTTATCGGTCATGATTATCAAATACTGTTAATCAATTTTGAATTTTTAAATCGAACGTTTTTACTTTAGAGGTTTAAAGATTATAACTTTGTTCATATTTAATTTATTTATTATATATTATATATTAAGTTTTTTTTAATCAATATCATATATTAAGTTAAGACGTGTTAAAACTTACTCTCATGGCGGCAACATTTATAAGCAAAAAAGTCTTTTCAACATTCGTTAAAAAAATGTATCTATTTGGTCCAAATTTTGGATTAGATAAAAACATGTTTTAACAAATCATGAAATGACTTTTTTGCTTATAAATGAGGTTGGAGGGAGTATATGATTAAGGATTTTATAAATTCAAATATTTATAATATAATAAGATTTTTTTTTATTAAGCTTATAATATAATTTCTTATGTTCAAATTAACAATTAACAAATAAATAACGTATATGGTTAAGGATTTTATAATTTATTAGGACTTGTTATATTTAAGACCTATTTTATATATTGTACTACAGATATATCTAATATCTAATATCTAATATATATATATATATATATATATATATATATATATATATATCAAATCTAATCAAAGTAATATATTTTATATATTGTCCATTAAATATATATAATATCTAATATCAAATCTAATCTAAGTAATATATATATATATATATTAATATTATAAAAAATATAAGTAGTGTATTGATCTGATGCTATGATTTTAGGGTTGCCCCAAAGAGAAGAGAGGATCGCGGCGCAGAGAGCACAGGGCATACGAACCAGAGAAGCTAAGAAACACTAGCCAACCAAGACGCGACGGGAGGGACAGTAGATTTTCGGGCATAAGCGATGCAGGAGGTAAGATTTTCTGCAAAGTCATTAATCAATTTACTGCAAAATCTAATGCATGCGTTGATTAACATCTTGGATCTAATATATCTAAGTTTAGTCTTGTGATTGACAAAGATTTTTCCTATTTATCGGGTAGTGCACACCGATTCTCTCGTCATCTCCTCTTCTATATCCTGCTTATAACTGCTATTGATGTAATTATTATTAAAAAAACATGGTTGTTGCCAATGAGATCTGCAAAATTTTTGTTAATGACACCCTTGAACTTTGAACTTCAAAATTGTTTACGGTATTTTACTATTGTTCAGTAGAGAAGCAGTAGTACTCTGCGATGAATCACTATGATTTTCCTTTAAAAATTACAAAATAGTGTTAGAAATTTCAATTGAACCGCGTTTACAAATAAGTGCTGCTATCTGATATTTTTTGGTGCACATCTGGTGCTTATGAGTGATTAATTTGAAGTGTTTAATTTGAATTATTTAATACTGTTTTATTATATTATTTGTTACTTTCATGCCATTTAGTATTCCTTTTTTTAACACCAATCCATGTATGCCAAAGCTGGCGTGGTGAACCTACCAACTGCTGAGGGTTAATATTATTGACAATATCTAATATTATGTGTTAGTTGGTGTGGGCTCTTAATGTGTATTTGTTTAAAACAACTTGATGAAGGTTGTCTTTATAAACAGTCAGTAATAATCAAGGGTTCATTAAAAATATACTTTTGTACCTGTGAAATTTATCTTTCTGTTCATAATTGTTATTCCTTATGTTGTCTATTGTAAATGACATATTGTTGGTAAGAGAATCATTGTTAAACATGATTTATTTAATGTATTAAAACTTGAGGTTAAATATGTGTATTAGTCCATATCTTGAATACAATATTGTAAGAAACATTTCATCATCTTACGTCAGGTACCCTAAGCAACGGTAGATTACTTGAAAATTCAGTGTGTTTAAGAACACAGATTATACAGAGTGGGTAGTTTATATTGACAAAACTGATGGGGAAATCTGGCTGACAGTGGGATGGAAAGAATTTGCAGATGAATCACTATGATTTTCCTTTAAAAATTACAGAATAGTGTTAGAAATTTCAATTGAACCACATTTACAAATAAGTGCTGCTATCTGATATTTTTTGGTGCACATCTGGTGCTTATGAGTGATTAATTTGAAGTGTTTAATTTGAATTATTTAATACTATTTTATCATATTATTTGTTACTTTCATGCCATTTAGTATTCCTTTTTTTAACACCAATCCATGTATGCCAAAGCTGGCGTGGTGAACCTACCAACTGCTGAGGGTTAATATTATTGACAATGTCTAATATTATGTGTTAGTTGGTGTGGGCTCTTAATGTGTATTTGTTTAAAACAACTTGATGAAGGTTGTCTAAAAAGTAACCATGGCAGAAAATCTTTTCATTGTTTGCATTGTTGATGCTAAAACGGACACGATTGTAAGTATTTATAATTGTAAAATTTATACAAAGTAGTTTGTTCAATTTTTTTATTTGGTCATAGATGACCTTTTTTATCTCTTAATGTTGTGAAAGGATACCGGAAAGCTTCACCCAAAGCAACGGTAGATTACTTGAAAATTCAGTGTGTTTAAGAACACAGATTATACAGAGTGGGTAGTTTATATTGACAAAACTGATGGGGAAATCTGGCTGACAGTGGGATGGAAAGAATTTGCAAAAGAAAATGGGATCAACAACAACTTTCTGGTTTCTTTCAAATATGTAGGTGGCACAATGTTTCTCGTGAGAATTTTTCACACTGCAGCTGTGGAGAACCCAATGCCTGGTTATCCACTTGGAAGTCTCCTTGCACATTTCTTCAAATGTGTTAATAATGCTGAAAGTCTACGCCGATTGGTAATTATTTTATATTTAATTAATAAATAATTTCAAATGCGTAATCTTACTTGTGTGTATGTGCAGAAATTCCCGGAACAGTTTTCGATTCTCTTTGCTGAACGTATCAAAAATCCCATGTTTCTAATTCCTGGAGATGGTCCTATATGGCCGGTACATTGGAGAATTGTTGATGGACAAATCTGCCTATACAGAGGTTGGAGAGAGGCAGCAGCCCATCTATCAATAGAGAGAGGAGACATCTGTTTATTCCGTTATCAAGGTGACTGTAACATATCAATGGTAGTATGTAGGAGGAGTATGAGTCAGATTATGCGATCAAAACGTAGGTTGATTTTGGATGCGCCTCGGCTAACATTATGGACAACTATTGTCACTGATTACATCCTTACAAAATCAAAACCACTGGTTAGCTTATTTTGTTATTGTATATAAATATATAGGTTTCTAAATGTCCATTACTGACTGAAATTATATAATAACTTTTGTAGTACATCTCTGCTTTTGTCGTCAAGGAATATCTGAGCGATAAACCTGATGAGATGGACGTTATGGTTGTGAAATCAAGCCTTGACAGGATTTGTTTTGATGATTGACGAAAGGAATTACGCAAATAGTCAACTGTGCAAAAAGCGGAAAAGAATACCAAGACGCGTATCAAGAATGAAAGTTTCTCAAGTCTTTGGGTTTTGGGTATTTATTTATTTTTATTAAGACTATTTGTAAGTAGTAATAAAAAGCTCTCAATTAAAATAAAATCACACACTCACAATATTTTATCTAAAAATAATTTTATGATACTTTTCTAAATTATTTTTATATAAAGGTTTATGCATTTAGACTATTTGTGCCTCTGTGCGTAATACTAAACGTTTATGCAATTTTTTATACAAACCTTTATAGCAATTTTTTTATGCCTTTTACCCATTATTGCTTAGGACAAAACTTACCTCATTTTCCATATGTCATTTTCATCCTGTTCCTTTGTAAAATACATGCCACTAATGATCAAACGGTTTGACACGGTTATCTTCACGGTTATCTATTATTTTACGTGATAGTAGTATATCTTCACGTGGAAAAGTTTTGTTTTTGACAAATTGCAGCTGTCATCGACCAATTGACAGCATTTATCGCTGTCAACGCGTTTTCTATTAAAAATGCAATTCTCTCTCACACGTCTTCCAACTGCTCCTTCCTTTTTTGCCTATATATATACAACTACAATGTGCATTCCAAAAAAGAAGAAGAAACACACTTGCTCTTTCTTTGTACCAAAACTCTATCAAATATTTTCATCACTCACATTTACTTGAGCACAATTTTCTTGAGAGCCTTTTATTCTACATAGTTTGAGTTGTATCATTTGAGCTTCAATTTGTTATATCTGCACTTTTGAGTGTATCTTCTTCATCTCATTTTATTTGTAAAGTTTATTTCTTTTGGGTGGGAATCCCAAGTTGTTCATAGAGAGGTGATATCTCTTTAACGTATTGCTCTGGTTTAGAGTTGTAAATGTTTCTAGCTGAACCTGATTTAAAAGCTAGTGATTTAGTGAATTCCCTTAGTACTTTGCTTTGGGGACAGGACGTAGGCCACAGGGTGTTTGGTGGCCGAACCCGTATAATTTGTTGCGTGCTCTTCTTTGCTCTTTATCTCTTTTTCATTCAAGCAATTTATTTCTCAGTTTTTCACTTCATTATCTTTACTTCCAGTCATTTATATTTCAGTCATTTATATTTCAGTTATTTATATTCCAGTCATTTATATTTCAGCCATTTAATTTCTGTTATTTATTTATTGCAAGTTAATTTCTGCATTTGTATTTCAAGTTATTTACTTTTCAGCAGATTAATTCCTTGCAAGTTTTATTCCAGTATTTTCATTTGCAAAAGTTTTTTAAAACGCACCGCTCACACAATTCACCCCCCTCTTGTGTTTGGAGTCACTTGGCAACAATGGTACCTCCAGGAGAAGTTCAGCAATGGTCATTGATATGGTCTAACTGAGATCGGAATGAGGGCTATTTCAGACATGGCTGGTATGACTTTGTAATTGATCACAAATTGAAGCTGAACCAAAAAGTAAGGTTCTTTAAAGCAGATTTGGAAGATCTCGTCCATGTGGAAGTCATATAATGGCTAGTAGTCAAGCTGGATATGTGTAGCTACACAATCTCCTAAGTCAAAAGTTTAGTTTCACTTTGTAATTTTTAATTTCGGTAGGATGTAGAAACTCTTTACTGTATAAAGAAAAATCACCTTGGATATTTGGCATTTTTTTTTTGTTGCAGCATGTTCGATAGATACTTTGAAACCCACTTTTGTAGGACCTTAGTTATCGATGCTATAATGTTCCTAGTGTTTGTCTCGGTTAATTTTATTTGTTTTTTTTTTGAATATTTACTAATGGAAATGCCAACATATGTGGCTGAATAGGAAATGCATCCTTATAATCACATATTATTAAGGGTATGCATTATCAACCAAAATCCAATTCGAACCATTATATTGATTATTGTGAATACCATGTTATGTATTCGAAGATTATTAGCAGCATGGAAAACAACTAACTCAAGATAATATATTATATATATGTGTGTGTGTGTGTGTAAATATTATCAAATAGAGGTTTTCCATCAATATCTTGTTTTAATTCTATATTAACACTTTAATTCTACATTAACCCAATCATAATGTAATGTTCAATTCAAACTGACTTCAACATTTTTAGGAAAACACTGAATAAAGGATGGGAAAGCAATGAACTATCAGATTCTGCATTATAAAAGTGATAAAAGGTACACAACTTTTTAACACGCGGTTATTTAAAAATTTCGGTTGATAGTCTCAAAAAAATTTCATAGATAATGTTGTTATTATTAAATATATATTGTGCAGAAATAGTGTCAAACACTTAACTACTAAAAAAAATAGAATTTAAGTATTACATTCTAGACCAATCCTCTTTGCATTGATTGTCCTCCATGACATGATATAAGCACTTTTTTTCCGTGTCCTGGATAAAATAATAATAAGACAACAATCATTCAAGACCTAAAAAAAGTAAGGTTAAACTGAATAATTCAAATATTTAATAACAGTGACATGTTATAAAAAAAAAATCCTTAAATAACATACATGACTCTTATAAATTACTGACCTTGCTTGTTAGTGCTGATTGCGAAAACTTGTGCCCTATCGAACAATGATTAGAAATACGATCTCCAATGCTAGAATCAGAATATGAGAAATGTTGTTAATGAACTCACTAAAAAGAAAACAACTAAAACATGTATAAATATACAGAATAAAACATATGAATATATATCAGATATTTCATATAGTGAATATAATAACAGGTGCTTACGTCGTAGGAATATTAAACATTGTCAAATATTTAACGATAAACTACATTAGTTGTTGTATAGCACACCTTCTTTTCATCATCTAATATCAATATATTGAGTCATCTCCTTGACTTGACACGTGATAAGTCAACATACAATTGACCGTGTGTGAACACCGGTCTTGGAAGATAAATTCCTATTGAGAAAGTGACTGACCTTGACTCTTGTTAATTGTCATTGCAAAACAAAGATTCAAGGGAAATTGTCGTCTTTGGAATTTAAAGGGCAATCCCGCGTCGCTTGGAACCATGTTCATTCTTGAAACAAAGATTTTGTCTCCTATATTAGTCCCTGTGATAACAGTGGCACCTATGACATTCTTACCAAGCTCATTGATCAATAACCTGGTACCGTTGCATAAACCAATAGACTGATCGATGTTCCTCATAAGCATTACAGGAACACCTACCTTTAGTCTCAACTTGTGATTTGGAATTCCAGAACATTTGATATCATTAAGAAATTCAGTGGTGAATTTCATTGTCTTCATCTGATTGGCAAACTGAGTTAGAACTCAAATATTCAACAACCTCACCTGGGATTGAGGACATCATGACATCATTTACCTGCTCTACTGCAGCTAAAGTAGGGGCAAGGATTGCACGCTCATCAAAATAATTTCTAGTGTTGAGGTTTGTTTGCATATCAGGGTAGGTAAAATCTATCAGTGCTTGTATTGGATCTGCGCAGTCAAGAATCAATAGATCACTGGGGATCTCTATGTCATTCTGGCCATGCTCGTTTGCATTGTCATCACCATCTCCAATCTTAAGAATCCATTCCCCAAATTGTTTTATACCATCCAAGTCAGTGTTTTGAGTGTTACCATTGAGACGCATATTCACTGTAAGCCTCAAAACCTTACAATTCACCAAAATGTTGGATGAATTTATGGAAAAGTCAACAATATCTTGTCTTGAACTTTTTTAATCACAGGCAATATCTGACGGAAATCACCGCCCAAAACAACGGTCTTACCTCCAAATGGTTTGTCCCTATTGCTTTTATCTTGAAACCCCATGATATCACGTAATGTACGATTAAAAGCTTCAAAGCAGAATCTATTCATCATTGGAGCTTCATCCCAGATAATCAATTTAGTGTGGAGTAGCAGTTGGGCCTTCACACTTCCTTGACTGATATTGCAAGTAGATTTCTCGTTGATTATCAAAGGAATAGAAAAAGTGGAATGAGCAGTTTTGCCTCTAGGCAACAATAGTGGAGCTATGCCACTGGAAGCCACATTCAAGATAATAAATCCCTGTGATCGTAATCCAGAAGTGTTCCATACAAAGGTTTTTCCTGCACCACCAAAACCAGAGAGAAAGTAAAATTCGCCTGTAGCAGAAAGGACCGAGGACATGATTTCATCATAAACACCCTTCTACTCTGTTGTCAGTTTTTGTATAAAACAGCTGTGATCTTTTGCCAACTGTTCTCCATCATAATTAAGTTCATCAACAATCAACTTATAATGAAAGTCATGCATGTCTAATACATTTGGGAATGGCATGGAAGCATAATCTGCAAGAGATCTTCCATTAGACTGAAGCAAGTTTTCCAACTCAATCAAATATAGATTTTGCAATTCATCATCAAAAATACGTAGTCCTGCATGTAATATTTTAAGGTTAAACAAATATAGCATGTAAGATAACAACTAAACCACAGTATTACTTAAATAATGTATTTAACGGTAAAAAATTTGAATTTTACCTTTAATGTTTAATTCCCTCTGCCTGTCATATATAATACCATCAGAAAGTAACTTCCATGTGGAATTCCATACGACATCAGTGCTTGTAATTGTATGCATTGATAACAACGAAACAAACAACCTTCGCAACTGCTGACCAGAACCCAACTCACTTGCTTCTTTGATTGCATCTATAAATTCTCTATCATCAGCAAGTAATCCTAATGCATAACATGCTTCTTGGAAAGTATTGTATGTTGTCCCATCAATTGTGCGTAGAGATTCGTAGCTGGTGCAACCTTTCTGAATAGTGAGTAAAATCCTCATGTAATACAATTCACCAACACCTAAAGGGATGTATTGTAGCTTGCCAATACTCTTACCTTTTTTTCTACGCTGCCACATTCTTTGTTCTTTGTTGTACACAAATCTCATAGGATATTTTGCATAGGTTAAATCTTTGCCATCAGGGTAATTTAGATTTGCCTCAAACCATGAAAGAAACATTGTGTTAACTAATTCATTCCTCTGAACAACATTCTCAATGTCCTTATTATCACCAAAAAAACATTTTGGTGGTTTGGTAGGTGGAAGACCAATCTCATAACAGGCGGCCACTTATGATGAATATCAAAAGCAAATGTCCTCCAAACAGCCTCACAGGGTGATACATATCTACAATCATAGTATTGTTTTATCTCATCAACACACTTTGTAGTGTCACCGTTATCATCATTGTTTGATATCTGCAAAGATGCTCGATCAGGGCCTTTGTTAACATATTTGAAAGGATACTTTATAGAGTTAGATTTATTACAATACTCAACGTTGACATGCTCTCCATAATGCATCAAAAGTTGAGGATTGTAAGGGACTACACTCCTGTTATCCACCTTGGTATTCATCTTTTTAATTGTTATTCCTGAGTCTCGTCTCCTATACTTGTGATACCCATCATCATCAAGAGTAGTTGTAGATTTGAAAGGCTTTGGGTAAAACTTTGAGCACTTCCGATCTTTCATGCAAGGAGCCTTCGGGTTAGCAACACCACACGAACCATGAATCATGTATTTAGATACCGTTTCAGACAATTTTGGATACATTGCTGGATCAGGAAGTTTTGCAGATATTACATTGTCGATATCTGTCCCAATGTTCAACTTGTTTGACTCATTTAACCAAACCAGTATATGAGCATGTGGAAGACCTCTCTTTTGAAACTCAACAGTGTACATAACTGTAAAAAATACAAAAACCATGATTTCAAAATCTACACCTTTATAAAAGGTTGTTAAATTAACATGGGTTTTATAATTACTTACTTGCATCGATTTTCCCAAAAATACGCCCTTTATTCAAATCATTAATCAATTGGTTGAGTTTTATCTTGAATACACGACATACAATATCTGGTCTGTCATAAGCTTTTAGTCTCCTATCATTAAGAAATTCCTGTATTTCTCTCCAACATGAATTACATGTAATTGTGATGAATAGGTCTAGATATCCATAATGCTTGCACACAGCCATTGCATCTTGACAATTGCTAAACATGTATCTCGTGCCACCTGTGAAAGAAGATGGTAATACGACACGTCTACCAATAGAAGCTGGATCTGTTTCACCTCTACTAACTGCATCTTGCAAGCCATTCAGAATGTCACATCTAATCTTGGCATGGTTTGCCCTTATGAATGATAGCCTTTGAGATTCTATCATTGTAAAGCAATCTACAACAAACTGTTGAAACAACCTCCGTGAACTTACTACATTACCAAACTCAACACGTCAGTACTGAATCCTAAAAGCAATAAACTCTCTTAGGGCAACCCTTAATCTTTTTTGATTTTGATTGTCTTCTTCTGAAACACTGAGTTTGATAGTTTCCTGGTAACCATCTTCTCCATATGGGAAAATCAAAGGATATTATAACGGGAGGAAAGAAGTTTGAGTTTCATGTATTCTTTCTAATTCACCAGATTATTTTTTAGCAACTATATCTCTGCCACATTCTATGCTACTCAAATCACCAATAATAAGAGCTTCTACCTCGTCACAAGTCGGTATATTGTGCATTCTTGCATCCTTAGAACGGTTTCTCAACAACCTTAAACAGAAATCCAGCGTTTCGTTTCTTTCCACAAGTTTGCGAACTTTTCTATGTGACTTTGCATGTGGGTTATAGTCATAGACCATTTTAGTCAAATCTTCCACCAACGAAACATTGAAACGTGTGTTGTTGTTGTATGATCTGCACATTACACCAATATATTGAGTATTTAAGAAGATAGGTATTAAATTTTACTAATTAAAACAACGGTAGAAGTCATACCCGAAATGGCTCAATCTGTTGGACACTTCATTAGCTATGTCATAAATGTACAGTTGCGGAAATTTAGGTTTTCTTCCTACTTCTGGCATCAAGCTTCCCATGCGATGATAATTCTGGCCACTTAGTATAAATTGCGGTGGACCTTTACTGTCATTTATAGTAATCTCAATCTTTCCTCCCATAGAAGTAAACTGAAACATACTATTTTATGACATTATGTTTTCCATAAAGTGAGTACTTCTAGGATCTTGTCCAATTAATAGATTGAGTAATAGCGTCGATGGCTCGTCCAACAATGGCAGCTGTATTTTTCCCTTCATGCAACACAATGAAGATTCTGCGAGAATGTTGTTCTTAACCTTTTGTATTAATTCATCACACCATAATTGGGCCTTACAATGTTTACAAAAATATGATGGATCTCCAATGTCAAGACACGCTGCAACAAAATTTGTATGAAATTATCCAAATAATTAATTTTTTCGCACAAATACTAATACTAATTTAATACATAATTAAAAGGTTTAATTTTTAGGGATGACAAACATACGTTCAACCTCGCCTTTATCATATAACAAACACTTTCGTTGCGTTGAAACATCAACACCAGAACAACCTACATAACGATAGTCGTTTAACCACATGATAATTAATTATTCTAATTTGTTATTAAGAGTTTGATTGGATGGAAATGCCATATTACAATTAGAGACATTGGAGATGATTATATTACCTAGTGTATCAGAATTAGTAGGATCAACTTCATCCCCTGAATGACAATCAAATTGTATCCTTGTATTAGACCTCATTTTCTGCAAAATGTTGTTTACGTTCATGGCACGTTTGTGAGGCCTTTTACTAATATTAGGATTGAACATCTCAGATCTTGGGGTGTATTGATTTGGTTCTAACGGAGCATGATCTACAGATGTTGAACACCAAACATTAAAATGTAGCAGCTATATATATATGTCAATAAATATATTTGGAATGTGTTGAATAAAAAAAAGCATGAAATTAGCAATAACAGCAACAACAAACAATTATGAATCAAAATACTATTACTTGAATCAGGTAGTATTGATGTCTGCTGGGTGGATTTTGGTAAACTATCAGATGACTGTATCATTGATGCATATACATTTTGATCTGGTGTTAGGTTCATTGAGGATGACTAGCTGTCAGTTTGCTTCCACCATAAATGTAGATTGTCATTGGTATTTTCTATAAAAGTTCAAGTTCGATGTATAATTCAACAAATTTTAAAAATAAAATAGTGTCATACATATAAATTGTTATTTATAGAAGGAAAAAAAACTAATATTGATTCGTATTTGTTAACCAGATTGAACATAATTTAGCTAAAATAATAGAGTATACATGACAGCGTACCAGAGGAAATAGGTACTGATTGAGTGCTGTTTAGATCCTCGCATGGCGACGTATCATTCAAAGTTACAACACTGATGGGTGTGCGAAATTCAGCTGAAATCCACAATGGTAATATATAAACAATGAATCAGTTTAATCATTTTAGAACATTACATTTTAAAAATTACAATTATACATAAATATATGAAAAAATATAGCCTTTGAAATCACCAGATTCACGGGTTGTATTGGAATGTTTTCTATCTTGTATAATTTTCTTCCTCCTATATCTTGAAATTGAAGACTGAGATGTTCCAGAATTCAGTAAATCCTTGTTTCCAATCTGGCTTCTTTCAATTGAAAGACCAATGCCTTGATTGTTGTCTATAGGATTCAAAGGCATGCGAGCCACACCTTGGACACAAAGTTATCAACAATTTAAGATTAGGTGTATAAATATGTCAATAGTGTATATACTCTACATCATAGCATAACACAACAATTATTAATGAAAAAATTATATAATTTCAAACCTGTTATTATTAATATATGTATTTATAAATAGTTTTGGTGTTTTATTTGTTGCTAACTTAGCACCACTTGTAGTTTAAAGTTAGGTGTTAACATATAGGTTCATTATTAATAAACTATATTCAATGTAGATACCTTCATACACACAACAAATTCCTAAATTCATACCTGGTGTTTTTAATATAGCCTTCTTTCTAGATGGATCTGAATTTTCATTGGGTGCTAATTGGCCAACGACAGGATTTATTCTTTGGCTTATAAAAGAATTCAACCTTTTTGGTTGGGTCCACCAGAAGTGTGTTTTCTGGAAATTTGCTGTGTATGCAGGCTGGAAGGCTTTTCGTTTGAAGTCTCACCTGATGCAAAAAAAAAACAAAGTAGGGGTTAAATATGTTCTGATTATATATATAAGATATATTAAAATGCTACATTACATATCAGTCACAAAAGTTTTATCATCTAATACATTATATTTTAAAATCACATACCAACAAATAGAGGTTTTGATTGAGAACTGTGGCTATCAACAAATTGAGATATATCTTTTAGTGTTATGACACCTTGTGTATTCAACTGTTGTACTGGTCAATAATACAAAGATTGTAACTTTAGATAGAATCATAAATGGTGCATTGTTTTCATCAATAATCAATTGAAAAAAGCGTTAAGCAATATCATTGTCTTGAATTAAATCATGTCAATGTTTACCTTTATCATGTTGTTTCACACATCCTCTTTCTGTGTTGGTGGCTTTGATTTGCAGGGACTGCTTTTTGGCATCATTACTAAAACGTTGTTGAAGAATGTCTACGGTGCTACCTAAAGGTATACGTCCTTTTAGTAGATTGTAAATATTTCATAAGATGAAAAATTGAAATCATAACCTTTCCAAATGACATTGCAATATAATGCTATTACATATAAAAATTGTTAACATGAATTACAATGTAACACACCAAGTGGAGAGAAATATGCAGAAGGTGTATTAAAGCTGATAGTAATGCCCAAATTTGTATGTTGAGAAAGGATATTAGGATCAAAATTTCATCTGCAACAAAAAAGAAAGGTAAAAATTATACTAATGCCCAAAGTATATAATCTTTATAATAGTTGATCCAAATAGTAAGACATTGACCAGTGTTTATGTTGCACATTAAATTTGATTAAATCTGACAGTTGATTAGAGAATCATTAAATTCAAACAATCAAGTGTTCAATGTGCATGATTGACAATGGATGCTCGTAGCAAATCAATGACAATTTGTGCATCAACACCCCAACATTTAAGGTAAGTAATTCATCTCATCAAAAGTTTTTATACATAACATCAAATTATGCCCATGCATAAAGTTTTGAAGATGGTAGTGAGGCCATATAGTTAATTATGTTGTGGTATAACACTATAACAGTCGACCATTGAGACATAGGATTCCAACCATTTACTCCAGATTGTGGACAAATTTCATTGTTGATGGTTGAAATTGGTACATCATCAATGTTTGGGAAAAATAAAATAAAGTGTCATAATAAATAAATAAATAAAAGATAGATGTAAAATAGAAGGGGCTGATTATTTATGAATAAGGCATATTGTTGCTTTATGAGTAGTACCTGTTGTTGCTTTATTTCTTTTTGGTGTTGATGTGTTTTGTTAAAATCTTCCTATTTCCACCTCTGTTAGAAGAAGCTGTGTGATCCATTTTGATTTCGAAGGCCTGTGCATCAAACAGACATCATGAAAATATAGTAACACATCACAAAATTGTTAAAATTAAATCTTTTTGATAGTAAAAGGCAACTCGATTGATGAGGTGAAAACGTAATATAAGTAGATACAACCTTCAATAACTTCTTAATCCTCTGAATTGCAACATCTGGATGAAGGTTCTAGAGATAAGTATCAGTAAAGAATTTAACCACTTGTTATGTAAGAACGGTGTGCAAAACAATGTTTTGTCTACATTGATAGCTGTCTGTAACCATTTTACTTGGTTGGACATTGATTGGCAGATTCATCAGTACATTAATAAATTTATTAGTCATAAACGTGGTATAAATACATTTAATAATTTTCAGACCGTTATAGTATAGAGTATCAATCATTGCAGGGGTTGCCATATTAATCAATTACTATATAGAAAATACAAATTAGAAATTTGGAAGTCATTTTATATATTAATATCATTGACTTTTAATGTTAAATAAATTTATGACACACTATTAATTTATTTTATATATTTTTAACGAAACAATTAATCACTTACTAAACATAATATATTAAAATATATTAAATATATTAAAATTAACATTTTACCAATATATTGTCATAATATGTTCTTCATATTAAATGATGCCTTCATATATGACCACTTTATCAGCGCTAAATCCAGCTTCAATTTTTCTCAATGGGTGAAACTACATATACTTTTTTAAATACACATAAGACCATAGTACAAAAAATATTGCCACGTTTTTCATACTATGTGGTTGCTTCAATACTTGGATTTAATTAGGCACATAATATGGTATATTGTGTATTTAAAGGTGAAATCGTTAATTTTTTACATCCATGTTAAATATTTTGACATAAAAACATGTTTGGGTTTATAACATACTTCTTACCTCATGAAACACTGTAAAAAAAGGACTTATATAGATAACTTTAATTAAGATGGTTACGTATATGTGAATGTGTGTGTTTTTCAATTTATTTTTTATTTCACAGAGTACATGCAGTGTTCATTATGTTAGAATGACATAGATTCGTTTGAATATTTACTTTGTTAAATATAAAACAATTTATTAATGTTGTTCATCAAATGATTATTTTTATTAATTTATTAGTATTATTTTTTGTATACCCCTCAATTGAGAATATGATGATCATGTACATATAAGAAGTTGTATGGTCACCATAAATTGTTTCATACGAACAACAATTGAAAAATGTTTGTGAATCTCAATTTTAACTTAGAATCCACCTAGCATTATTTACAAAATAGAGAGAATTAATTAAAGAAAAAGACGATAGAATTTGACATTATTTCGTTGTAAAAAAAGACTATAAATATATCATAGAACATACTAACAAATAATATTGAAAAATAACTTGCTTAATATCCAATATGACAAACCAAAAAAGTTGTGATATATGATCGTCACACTTTATTGAAAAACTCCATCAAACCAAAAGAACACGAAAACACAAAAGACATAGGCCAATTCTGACAACACCTAACATGGAATACTACTCTCCTGTTGACAGTACCATTTCAGAAAAGTCACTTTCAATTTTTGATAGTGATGGGGATCCTTGACTCACGTTGCACAACACATTCTTTCCCAATATATTAGCATCGTTTGCTTTGCCGTGCTGATTAATATGAAGAGTATGCACAAATCTTTGTTCATTGAAAAAAGGTGTAATTTAATATCAAGGATGTTATATATAATTTTGTGAAAGGTGTTCCTCTCAAGATAATTTTTGTTTATTGTATACCTGGTCATCATATTTTTCAGTGTCCTGGTCATGTTTTGAGGCCACAAATCCATCTTAGAATTCAGCTTCAAAGGTAGAAGGTTCCTGTTAATGAAATTAGTTTAATTAAGGGAATAAAAATGTTTACAAATTGGTTAACAAAACAATATTATATATTTTGATTTGTTTAACGTCATCAAAATTCAATGGTTATTGTGTAAACCTGGATTTTTAACATCTTAAAATGTTCAATGATATCTCTATCCGTGCAAACTTGTTTGACACGGTATGATTGCTCACACTGTGAACTTGTTCCCACAAAACATTCAACCTTAAATAAAAATGTTTTTTCAACCAGCTTGGAGATAACATTTGGAACAGGCTGATTATCCGGCTCCTGCAATTTAAAACATACCAGATATTAGGAGTATACGTGTAAACAACGAATTAGAAATTCGTCAAGTAGAAACCAAAAATCAAACTATTTTAGGGGAGCAAGAAATAATGACCGCATTAATTCCTTTAAGCAAATCAGCACAAGAGCTGTTGAGCATAACAGATGCTTCACGATCATGGATCACAAATAGAGCCAATTCTGTGTGATCAACAACACGAAGTTGAAGGCTGTACCTGTAAGTCAGAAATAACTTATCTGAAAAATATTGTAACACCTAAAACATATAGGATATAAACTAATGCGGTCGAACCTGTCTTATGAAACTGTTTAACTAAAAGCCAAAAAGGTAGCTACCTAAAACATATAGGTTGTAAACTAATGTGGTCGAACCTGTCTTATGAAACTGTTTAACTAAAAGCCAAAAAGGTAGCTACCTATACGTGACATTCATGATGTGATGATTACACTTATCACAGAAGAAAATGTTCGATTCAGCAGAAACTTTCTTATTACAACGACAGACACATTACCACCAATTGTTTGCATTTGCAATACAGTTGACTTTACCAATAACAATAAAATTACCATACTGTAAAAAAAGAATTAAACAATTGTTAACAATGTGAATAAATAATTGTTACATTGTAATAGCTTCTAAGAATAAAATTACCATACCTGTTTTTGGTTCTTCAAAGCAGCTATGGTAATAGCCTTGTCTAGAGTTAAAAAGTCTTCATCAAGCCAATATTGAATAGAGTTATTATCTTGGGAGGATTTTATTTCAATATATTCAGGAGTGTCACACTTCCTGTAACATTCAACTAAGTGTGAAATGCTCCTCAAACATTTTAACATGTACACAAAACAGCTTTGACATGTTGTACTGGACGTTTTTCTAAAAACATCTGCTTCAGCAATGTCAGGGTTGAACAATAATTTGGTTGCCTTAAAAGCAGTTTGTAGAAAATGTTTTCCTAAAACATAGAAACTATTAGTATCTGTGTTGCTATATTGTAATCTATTGTGATATTCAAACATAGAAAGATATAACTTATTACCTTTCCAAATTCTGTACTTAGCAAAAAGCACAGCAACAATAGCATCAGTAGAGTCAGTAGACGCAATGAAGGAGTTGAATTCATCAACGTATATTCCAAACAAAGTAATTTGGAAGATAAAACTGGTTAAAAGGGCAATAAATATATGAAACCATATATTAGAGTATGTCTTGGAGTAGCAATATTTGTACTATTTAAAATACATATATTAAACAATCAATTATCGGCAGATATAGATTAACAATACACATTGTTGTCAAGGTCGATAGTAAGAGATTTTTCTATAGCACCATGCCTTTCATATACTCTTTTATTACCATACCCAGTGAGGACACCAATTAAATCTGAAGGAAATACATAAAATGTTTAGTAATAATGTTAAAAATATTAAGACAATAATAAATTAGTAGGACCTTCATATATGATAGTACCAACCAAATAATCACAATGAAAATTGTCTTTAAAGCAATGTTCAGGTTGGGTGAATGAGTAGACATTGGTTGGTAAAACCACACCATCAATCTTCTTCACTTTGGTATTATATTGGAAATTTAGCTTAAATTGGTGCTTAGTTGTACGATATGCACCCATGTTTGCACCTACTGCAAAATTTGACATATGATAGACGAATCCTTCTTTCAACTCATGGACAAACCTATAGATAAGTGATCTACGAATGCTTGCATGGATTTTGTTACCCTGCAACAAACTCCAATGTGTTAAACATCAATATGTAACATACATGTTTCAAATTTTGCATTTGTATATAAAAAATATAGAAATATATAAACTAATATAAACCTCTCTGTCAATCAGCACTAAGTCAATAGAGAAGTCTTAAAGCAGGTTCGAGTTATTGTCTTTAACAGGCCACAACTTGACAATCCAAACTAGCAAGTTGAAGTTTCCACGACTTGGATTAATATGTGAAATCATGTCAAAGTTGATTGGCATATTGATTTTTTCGAATTTCACAATGATTGCTAAAGAAGAAATTCAAGGTTTGAGTCAGTAATTTCAAAGAGTAATGGTAGAGAATTTCTCTGAATCATAATATTTATATTGTAGCCCGTGTACTTGACTTACCCCTGATTTTAAATGTTGGATATGCTGATTTTCTCAAAAGAATTTTCCTGATTGAATTCAGCTATATCAATCAGTATCAATTATGCAATATAATGGTTGATTGATTGACTAATTAGTTATTCCCTATTTGTTTCAAAAGATGCACATGTTATATTGGAATGTAAGTCAGGCACAAAGTGGACCATATTGGTGTAAATTACTGACCATATATTTAATGCATTCGCAGTAAATATATTATTTCTGTATAATGGGGTGTTGATTGAGCAATAATTGGGCATCACCCACGTTGACTATGCCATAACTGCTATGGGTAGCAGTTTATTAGTACTGAATAATGGGGTGTTTATTAGAGCTAATAAGTGAGATTTGTTAGTAGTGAATAATAGTGTGTTGATGGTAAATCAATTATGCATAACCCACGTTTTTAAATTCAAAAAGGCTATCATGATCACCTCATCAGAAATATTCCTGTAAAACAGAACAAATATTATTGTGTAAACATGGATTGATTTGCTATACTAATTGATATTCTTAGTGATCTGATAAAACGTGTATGATTTCACAAAGTACTGAATCACCTAGATGTAGGCGCAATTTATGGCATTAAAATATCATGAACATTCAAAATTTAAATATAGCAAGTTGCAATTGTATACCCTAATCAGGTATGTATACCAAAATATTCGCATTTAGTATAATTTTTTTGGTAGATTGGCAGTGAATCCGCATGTCATGTATTTTCTTATTGTATCTGAGTAAGGGAATTCAAAACCCGTGTGAATCAAGTTGTTTGTGTTTGATGGTAATTTGGTTTGACTATTGATGACTAACATATATATAGTTCATATGTTTAACATAAGTATAAAGTGAGGTTCTCATATAATCAAATGAGTAGGACCATTTGTTGACACTATAACCAATAGGCTACAATCAGAGATTATTATTGTTGACACTGTAACCAATAGGCTACAATCAGAGATTATTATATCAAATAAAGGGTTAAAGTATAGCAAATTGCATTTTTACTCTGTTAAGGATATTGAAACCAAAAATCACGTTTTAGGGTCTAGTAAAAAGGAACTGATATGGATAGCAGTCAACATTCATGTCATTCACATTATTTTTTTTTTACTTATATATGGATTTATCTATTAATAATATGTTAATAACTAATTATAGGAATGTTGACCCAAAATGCTCATATAACAAATTAAATATTCCTGATATTTACACACTTTGTTTATATGATTTAGTGTTGCAGGCATGCTACCAACATAAGGTCATGTTGATAGCGAGAGATGTAAAGAACTTGGTGGTTCGAGAAAATATCTACAACGTGAAGAAATTGGAAACATCCATAGTATTTATCTGACACGGTATTGTCTAATTTTCCTCTTCTCTCGCTGATATATGGTCCATGATGTTGGTTAACAATAGAGTATATAGTATATCAATGTTTGAATCGTTTAGAAAATATATGAAAGGAAGTGCACTAACTTGATTAAATTCAAAGAGATAGAAAATAAAATGCAGTAGTTTTATTTCTTCAATTTAAAAGGTGTTAACACACCAATACAGAACTAAAATTCAAAATGCAAACTTGAAAAATATCCAAACTGACAAACCGACATCAGGTATGTATTATTTGAAAACCCATTATGGGCAACATACCACAAAGAGCAAAACAGTGATAAACAAAATAAAAAAACTTGCAAATTTGAAAAACTCCAGATTGGGTTATTCCTTCTCGATTTTGATCTTCTTGTTCAGGAGAAACTCAGTTGCATTGCCCAACTCCAAGCCAACAAAAGGACATGGTGTTTTCACTGGAAGACTTTCCTGATTATCGTTGCACAAATCAACAACTTCAGGAACATTTGCCAGTGGTGGATTTTTAGAGTCAGCTTCAGCAAACTTAGTAAGTAAATCCTGAAATTGAGAGATAGAAATATAATTATTCTAAAGAAAACACAAATGGCATAAGTAGAATTGATTTTCAATATATACCTGTGCAACTTCAACAGTGTCAACACCATCCTTTGTGCCAGTGACCTCAACTTGGATACCATCCATATATTTGGGAGTGTCCTTATTACAAAAATAATGAATTATAGTCAGAAAATGTTATTATGACATATTACATCATCTGTGTGATTTAAGTTGAAGAATCTAAAGTTTAGTATTCAAGGTATACTTTTCCTTGAACTTTTCTACAATACCAGCATCATTGCAGACTAGCTTTACACGATAGGATCTTTCGTATCGTGCACCATTGTCACGAGGGCATTCAACCTTGAACAAAATTGTTTTATCCACCAAGTTGGAAATTACATTTGGAAGGGTGACGTTCTTAGAACTCTACAAAAAGCATTTACATTTTTTAAATCAGATCAGATTGACATTAAACAAAATGCAACAACAATAAAATAATAACATTAAAGATAGTCAAATAAGCTAATATATCACCGCATGAATGGATTCAACCAAATCAGCACAAGAAGAGTCTAGCAAGTAAGATGCTTCACGATCGAAGAGAATAAATATAGCAGAGTCGAAATCATCTATAACACGGAGTTGTAGACGATACCTGTTTTATTGTGGAAAACAGTGAGAAATATTTATATGTTGGCATGTTATTTGATAATATTGTTTTTTGTAATATACAATATCATAAGGTTGATATAAAAAAAACAAAAACAAATACCTATAAGTAACATTGACAACATGGCAATTGCACTTTTTACAGAAGTACATGTTGGAATCAGCATAAACTTTCTTATTACATCTACATGCCGAATACCACCAATTGTCCTCATCAACGACACAGTTGACCTTTCCCAAAACAACAAAAATTGATTCCTAAAAATAATATATTAGTAAAAAATTGTTTAATAAACAAATGTTAATGTAAAATATAAAAGCCAAAATGTTAACACCTCCTTTTGCTCCTTCAAACAGCAATGGTGGTCGCTTGTGTATGAGTGAGAAAATCCTCTTCCATCTATAATTTGGGAGAGTCTTGAAGTTGACTCAAAACTAAATTTGGCGAATCGGGATTTTCAGCATTTCTGCAACATAAAGTAAAAGATACAATTAAAGACAAACATGCAATGTGAAAATTTTGACGTAGAAAATATGTCATTAGAACTTGTCTTTTATATTTTCTACCTTAGCCTTAAAGCTTCAGCATCAGGATGGTCAGAATTGAACATAAGTTTGCAAGCCTTAACAGAATTCTGCAATACATTTTTTCCTATAATGAAGTAAACATTAATAGACCGTATTTAATATAATCGTTAGAAAATGTATTGTAATTTGTAAGTCATAACAAGTTACCATTGAAATCTTTGCATTTCGCAAATAGAACAGCAACAACAGCATTTGAAGTATCACCAGAAGCAACAAAGGAATTAAGCTCATCGACGTACGGACCAAACAAAGTAATTTGAAAACGAAATATGTTTATTGCTGGAATAAAGATATGAGTAAACATTTGATGTTTTATTTAAGTTGTGCTTAAATATTAATATTGGAAATTTGAAGATCATGTAAATCAATACCCATTGTTGTCAAGCTCCATAGTAACCACTTTGGTCTTAACACCATTCTTTTCATACTCTCTTTCTTTACCAATGCCAGTTAGAACCCCTATCAAATCTGAAACATAAAAAATAGAAAGATGAGGGATCAATATTATATCAAATAATATATATACCATACCATGAACACAACAGATTAAAATAGACTGGGGACTGATGTTACTCACCATACAGATAGTCACAGTCAAAGTTATCTTTAAAGCAATCAGTAGGTGGGGTGAAATTGTACACATTCATAGGAATAACAACATCATCAATCTTTTTCAGTTTGGTGGTATACTGGAAGCTGAGCTTAAATTGGTGTCTAGTGGTTCGGTAAGCACCAGCATTTGTCCCTACCCTGAAATTTAACATATGATAAACAACACCTTCTTTCAAATTAGCCTCATACCTATAGATCAGAGATTTGCGTACAGTAACGTGGATTTTGTTTCCCTGAACAAAAAAACAGTTTGATGTTTAGATAGGATTCAATATTATATTTCTCATGAATATAATAATGCTTATTTGAAATAGAAAATAGAAATGTATAAACATGTAAAAAGTGGAAACCTTTGCGTCAATAAGGACTAATTCCAGTGAATAGGGAAGTTTGCTTGCATTCATGTCAGTAACCTTCCACAATCTGACAATCCCGACTCGCAAGATCCAATTACCGTGTTTGGCATTGATATCAGAGATGAGGTCAAAGTTGATAGGCATTTTGGAAAAAGGGGGGAAATGAAATATCGTTTGCAAAAATACGGATTTTTAATTGCCTACTCAATAGTGGAAGAAATGGTGGTAGTAACATTTGTATTTATAGATGGAGCAATTTATGATTTTCACAAATAATACATTAATATCTGATTGCCATGATTTGCAATTTGCATTTAAGTGGTCTCCTTAAATTCGGTCTATGTTTTATGTCTTCAATGGTCATTGATGCTGCTATCTTGCGTTTCGAAGGTGACAGTAAAAACAATGAAGATTTTGCAAGCAGTGATGGAGGCAATCACACATAAATTGAAAAAGCAATGCTAGGGAAAACGTGAATTTAGCTCAAATTCATTAGCCGGAGGATTCATTGTTACCATAAACATATATATTGAATATGTTAGTGCACACGTTTACAATATTGACCGTTTATAAAGAGGAATTTCATTAAATACATATTGAATGATTATTTATTTGAAACTTTGACATGTTGATTTAACGTATTATTGGGTTGCTAGGTCACGCTGAGGTGTGGGAAAAAAATGTCCATGTATTTCATACATAGCTGATGTAAGCATACACTTTGGAGAATTTCATTACAGTGATCTCCTTATTAATTGTGTAATGCATTAGAGAGTGCCACCTAGTTTTGTAATCAATGAGAATAATCCTTATTTGTATATAATATTGATATTGATATTGATATTGATTTTTTTTCTCACAAACTGCAAACCAAGGGTAGTACACTAGTACGTGCGGGAAATTGGTAAAGCTTCCTTCTCTCTCCAAACATCTCTCTCGCCTAATGGGGAGAGAAATTTTTATGTGGGTCCCATCCCATAAAATTTTGAGTTGAGATCATTTTCGTTTCTTTTGAAAGAGATAGACACAAATGAGAGATTTGGTGTATCAAACTTTAATTATCATTTAAAAAAATTAAATTTTTAAAAACTTATGTGTCTATCTCTTTCTTAATTGAGTCCAAAGAAATGGAGATGATGTTTACTCTAAAATTTCTCTCTCCCCTTATGTTGGGAATACTAATAGACTTTTGACCATGTTTGTTTCTAAAACCTTAAGGTGTCAGGTTAATGGTATATCCTCTTTTATACTCTTTATTTTGTTCATTATTAAGTGACGTGAGACTTTTTTAATTTACCACTCATACTTAGATAAAGAAGAATATACGTCTGTTGTAGATTCCTACCCATGGCTTGCAAATTACAATCAACCATTGATTACAATATCAGTTAACATTTCCTGAGTAAGGATATCCCTTTTCTTTAAGATTAGCAAACCGAGCAAGAATCCAAGATGTACACAGTACACACAGAGAGAGCTACAAGCATTAAGCAAAAGGAAAAATAATAAGACAGAGAATCAGAGACCCATAAAAGACTTAACACAAGCCATCATTTCAAGGGCTCTTATCTTAGAGAGCTGAGATTTACTTAGAATCTGAAATGCATGTCCAACACCTTTGAAGACCACATACTCAACCCTTTTACCTGCTCTTGCAAGAGCAACACATAACTCCAAGTTCCTATCCTTCAATATGTCCATCTCTGAGATACACACCAAGGTAGTAGGCAAAGGCAAGTGCTTCAATTCACCTAATTCCACCAAAGGGTTGCACCATGGGTGGTCACGGTCAACACCATTTGGTAATGCCAAACGCCAGTAAGTATCAGATGCTGCCAAATTCAAAGCAGAACCTTGTGATTGGGCCATGCATTTCTCTGATACTGTTCTTATTTCTCCACCAAAAAAAGGTTGTATTAAAATTAAACCCTTCAAATTCAAACCCCTTAAAGCAGCACCATCACGTGTAGCTAGCCTTGTGGCAACATTGTAGGCTATGTTAGCACCTGCACTATCTCCTCCTAAGAAGACACTAGAGATATTGCATTTGTTAGTCCACCATTCACTGTCTTTATATTGATATAGCAATTGTTGTTTCACCCAAATTAGGGTTTTTAATCCATCATCATAAGGAGCTGGGAGAGGGTTCTCTGGGGCCAATCGATAATTCACTGATATAATTAAACACCCCACTTTGGCTGATAGCCTAGCAAGGAAATCATGGTAGCAACTCCAAGCTGCAGAACCAATACAAAAGCCACCCCCATGAAAATAGACCAACAAAGGTAGCTTTTTTTGGGAATTTGGAACATAGAAACGTGCCCAAATGTTTGTAACACTGTCAATGATAATGTCTCTAGAAGTGACATTCAGCTCTGGATCCAAATCAGCAGTGACACATGGAACAATTTGGGGTCGTTCCACATATCCATCTTGGTGTACTCTAATGAGCCCTTTAATTTCCTCAACCACAGAACCATGGTGTTCATAGGCTTTACTAGTGTACTGTGGGCTAAGGCTTGGACTTGATGTTAGAGCAGCCATTATTTTTCTTCTCATCTAATATAAAATATAAAAAGCGACTGAAGCAAGAAAGAAAAGAATGGAATTTATTTGTGGTGACTGGTGGATTTGAAGCTTTGTGGTTTCCTTTATATAATATACACGCAAGGAGTGGGGGGAAAAACATTGTAAGGGGGGAAAAGTGATCAATCAATGTTTATCTGCCAACAAGTGGGGAGTAGTACATGTATGTTGCCACATGTCTCCACGTGAATTCACATGTGGGGATCTCTATTCTCGAATGCGCCTCCAAGTTTGAGAATTCATCGCTTTCACTACCTTAGTTGGGAAGCATCAATCTTAAAGGGAAAATCCAAATTATTCTCAAGTTTTAGGTGGGTGGCCGTAGAAATGGATTCCTTACGGTAAAAAATAATGATGTTGGGAAATCCTGACCATTGATAATAACTTGATGGTTAAAATTGATTTGCCAAATTAACGATATGAGTCATCTAATCTTACATAAATGATGGTGATTCGTCTGACCGCAAGCAATCCAGTTCGGGGCATATTTGATGTTAAGTTACCCTGACCCAATCAGCAGCAAAATGAAGCGTGTATTGGATGAGCCACGTTACAAGCTATTCGCCAGCTGATGATGTTTGACCTTAATCATGGACTAATTTTGACTTTCGTTTTTTTTTATTTTTATTTATTTGTTCAACATAAGTTTCACATTTCCTCTAATCTCACTCTTCTCACAGTACTTTGAGGTATTTTTTTGGTAGACACAGTACTTTGGTGTATGCTTTTGTAACTATGCTTTTTTTTTTTGGAGAGTATGTAACTATGCTTGTGTCATCTTCTTTTTTTGATCAATACTATGCTTGTGTCATCTATTTCTTTACTTTAATTTTCATATTCACGAGTCTACAAATTTTATCATTCGAGAAGCAAATGCGGTATATATCGATTTCGTATTTCAATCAACAATTCTCACTTTTTATCTTCTTTGTCCAAGGAAAATGGAAAATAACAAACTAGGCATTCCTCTATACACGTTCATAGATTTTAGGTGCCCTAGGCGAACCAAGAAAATTGTACCCTTATAATTATTTGAATATTATCTTTCTTGCATTTTTTGTTATAAATTCATTAATAATCCGTTAATCAAGGTTTTTAAAAAGTCATTTTCAATAGAAATGAAAGCAAGACTTTTTAGGATCTATTTGGGTCAGATTGTTTTTGCCACAAATTTGAAAAATACGATTTCTGAGGCACTATTTTCGATTCTTTTAGAAGCTGGCTACTTATTGATATTTTTTCCACCATAGTTTTTTACCGGTATTTTAGGGGCTGAAAATCTTAAAAAAAACATATTCTTAATCTATCTTGTGACATAGTAGATCGCAAATAAGATTTTAACAATTTCAATTTAGAAAAAATTCTTTCAGCATAGCATTAGTAACAAGGTTACCCAAATAATGAGAGATATGTAAAAAGCATACCCTATTCCTAATCCTAAATGGAATGAGGCTTAATATTATTTTATAAGTTATGAATGCATTAGGAAAACAATTAAATATCTACAAAAAAAATTCAATATCATATAGCTTGATTTTGATTCAACTATTAAAAAAACTTCTCTAATGACGTTCAATTCTTCAAATAGAATTTTACCATCAAGATCATAAAAATTATCATGTTTTAGGTAAATTTCAAGATGTTTGCAACATGATTTCAAGTTCTTATCAGATAATGATATAAGACTTTCAATATTAACGAAAATCCAAAAAATTTCTCATTTGTGCTATACTGCTCAAATCTTTTAGTAAGTGAGCCAATAATGAATCCTAAAAGACTCCTTAGCAGACTCAAGGTACGGTTGTGCGCATTCAGGAGAATTTTCATCATAGTGTTTTTTCTACTTGAACAAGCATACATTCAATCTTCATTTCGTTTGCAATTTTTTCTAGTAATTAATCAAACATTTTATTAATTCTATAGTCACATCAATATGCATGTCTTTTTTTTACAAATTTTTGCTAACTTTATAATATATATATATATGTGTGTGTGTGTGTGTATTTTTTAATAATATAAATTCTTTTTTATTTAAATATTTGTATACACTACTAAGTAAAAAAATGGTGCACCAAAAAATGGGGCTCATCTGGGCAGTCGCCCATCCCACCCATGCTCAGGGCCACCATTGTCTCTATATAATGAATATGGTTAGTCATACTGTTATATATAACCACCTTAGATTCTTAGTACATAATCATATTGGGCAATCAAAAAGAGGAAACCCCTTAAAAGTATGTAGCATGACATTGTTGACATTTTGAGAAACAATTGAGCTTAGTGGAGAACAAACACTAGCGGATGACTTTAGGTTGCCTCCCATTAGCATCATTTCAGGTACACTGTACGAGACATTACGCAATGAAGTTGAATTAAAGCATTCTAGGTGTTTCTTTGGAAGTGATAATTGAAGGTTGTTTGTGGCCCTCATGGTTCAGAAAGCATCTAAATATGGAAGTTCTCCGGTTTTCAGGATGTCCATTGAACTTGCTCCTCAAGGAACACCCACATCTTTGGGACTTCAAATAAATACATCAATTGGAGCTTTTAAGGTCAAAGCTTATTGCTTGTCGTTTTCAGGAGAAAAGCCTCTTGCTTTGTCAACGGTGTTTGTCTTTTGAGTTACGTTCACGCATCTTCTATAGCCTTTTTTTTATATGAAAAAAATGAAATACCGTGTTAGAGTTTTTTAGGACTTGGATAATGGCCAAAAGGCTGTGCAGGTCAGAAATTTTAGATAGTGTTTCGTTGGAGGGGAGGAGAGGAGAAGGGAGGGGAGGAGAAAAGGGGAAGAGTTATTTTAAATTTTTTATGTTTGACTCAACTTTTAAAAGCAGAGAGAATGAGAGTAAAATCTCTCCTGGCTCAATTTTTACTATCCTCCAATGTTGGGGTTTTTGGAAGGAAGGGGATGATAGCTTAAATCATTCAAAATAAAATGACTTAAATAACTTTATATAAAATGTAATATAAAAAGCCCTTGAGCTCTAGGTTATTGGGTTTCAAGCGGCTTGGGGCGGCGGTTTGGCCATAGAAGTTGGGTTTCAGATGGTGGAGGGAGGGGTGGGGGACGATGGAGAGGAGGAAGAGGGGGAAGAGAAGGGGAGGACCGGTGGGAATGGGAAGGGGAGGGGAAAAGAGGGAGTGAAGAGGAGAGAGAGAAAGGGCAAAGAATAAGAGTAAGAGGTAACCTATTCTTAATTGGTGATGTGGCACACACGTGGGTGGTAACTAAGTGCTTGCATGACACTTAACATGCCAAATCAACACCTCAAATGGAGTGAGTTGACAGTATGTACTAAACTGACTAAGAAAAGACACAATTCGAGAGGTTTTTTAAAAAAATGTTACGTTCAGAGACTATTATGACAGCACATCACACATTCAGAGACTAAAATAATTGTTTGCACATTACATCAGTAAATCGACAATGTCTAGTTTGGCACTTCGTCGAATGTGTTCCTTTCACAATCATGGTAAATTTACTAGTTGTTTTAGTCCTCAATTGAGGGAGTCAAATTTGATATAGCTGTTCTACGCTCAAATTTGAACATATAAGATGTGATCATCATTATACTCGCATTTTAGTCTCAATGCATTATTGTCGTCATCATTAACAATAATATTTGACTAATTAAAAATAGCTTTTATCAGTCAATGGGATCTCACGGTCAAGTCATGTACTTGATATCTATGATATCGAACTTGCTATTCTAAGTATTTTATCATGTTCAAATAAAGCAACATAATTAATGAAATATTTCATATTATTAATAAAAGCAAGATACAAATGCAAGTCTAGATGAAAGCACATTAGCCTATAAGACTGACACCAACACATAATACCTTTTGAAAGTTAATATTCAAATAACACTTGACAAACAATCTAGAAGTTGACTACCGAACATGACAAATAGTCCAAAAGTTAATTTCCAGAAAACTATTTACCAACAAAGTAGAAACATAGGTCCGGAAATTAACTTTCATACGGTGGCATTTTGGAAAAAAAAAGTATTAAAAAAAAAAAAACTCGTTAGAAGTTGTAGTAGCAAAAAGATGCTAATAGTAACCCCATTAAAAACCGGTGGAATTGAGCCTTCTAACTTCCAAGGACGGACCATGGGTCATAATGTCTTTTTTTTTTTTTTTAGGTCAAAGGTCATACTGTCTTGTTAGTTATCACTGGATGCATTTCCTTGGGCTGGAATTGCTGGATTGTGAAAGGGAATCACGTTATTTTACGGGAATTGTTAAATGTACCCAGCAAATTGCTGGGTACACCCAAATATTTATATGAGATGACAAAAATGTCTCTGGTAAAATTATTTGTAATTACAAATAGCATATTTGCGCGTGAAGGAATTCTAAAATTCCAACACGCGCAAATAGCATATTTTGCGAGAGTATTTTAGCTACTCGTAAATATACTATTTGCAAGTGTTTTTTTAGCATATTCGCAAATATGTTATGAAAGGGGCAAGCCATTAGCAAATAGCTATTCTCTATTTGCACAGGGTGAAAAGATGCACAGCAAGCAACAACAAAAAAAAAGATGCGTAGCTATTTGCAAATTCTCTATTCTCTTTTTTCTTTTTTGGTTTTTTGCGAGTGAACAAAACAACATCGCTTTTGTTTTTGGTTATTTGCGAGTGAATTTTTTTATTTGCGAGTGAATTGCTTATTGCTTATTTGTGAGTCTCATTTTTTTTACGCATTATCCGCTCGCAAATTGCTTATTTGCGAGTGTACAAAATTTTTGTACACGCACAAATTGCTTAATTGCGCGTGGTATACATAAATTTATATCACTTGCGCAAATAAGCTAATTGCACGTGTACAAATTTTTAAATTTTGTACACGCGCAAATAGTTTATTTGCACGGATTTCCTTTATTTGCGAACCTTAATTTGTTATTTACGAGTTCCAGAAAAATTGTGGTAAAAAACTGTAACTAATTGTAAAAAACTTGAGTTTTATTATTTTACCAAGGATATTTTTAGAGTGTGATGGGTGTACCCAACAATTTGGTGAATGGATTTAACAATTCCCTATTTTACAATGTTATGGTATCCAAAGCCCGAATAAGAATGACGCTGAGATGGTCCACAAACGGAAGTGTCCTGCAAAATCTTCGGCCAACAGCTGTTTATGGCCTATGGAATTTCACTATCTCAAACATGGAAAGTTCTCCACTCTCCGAACCGTGGTCACCCTCGCCCCTCCCTACAATCACTTTTATTTTATTTTTTTCAAAAAGGGTTCGCTAGACTGGTGAGTTGTCGCATTATATGTTATTAGTTTTATTTAGTAGATTTTTAATTTTGGTTAAAATAATGTTTTGGTCCCTATACGTGACAGCGATTCTTAATTTGGTCTCTATACTTAAAAAGTTATTAAAACAGTCTCTACACGTGACAACTGTTACCAGTTTGGTCCCTATCGTCCATCATGTTAATTAACAGTGTCAAAAAATCTGAGTTGGCAGTTAATTGCTTATGTGGACCTCCACCTGTCAATACGTGGCACCCACCTCATAATTATTTAATACATTTTTGAACCACATCTAATAAGTTAAAATTTGCCTTTTGCCTTTCTTCATCCCTCCCACCCACAGCAATTTGCAAAGCCTATTCAGGCAAAAAGAAACGCGACGCAGGGCAACTGAGAAGATGCCGAAGAACGCCGCGCCTCGTCGCCCCCACACCGCACATCGCCGCCACCACGCCGCGCCGCTCCTCACCACTACGTTGCGTCGCTCCTCAGCCATGTCGTCTCACCTTCTCAATGCTCACGCATCCAAGTCGTCTGCTTCAAATTTTTTGTTCTCTGGACGAGTGAGTTTTACAAGTGAGTTGAACAAGTCAGTTTCACTGGGTTTCGAATTTTATTTAGGGTTTATCATCTCTCTTGTTGGTTGCATTTTTGTCATCTCTATTGGATGGCCTGTTTACGAAAAATGTTGTTTATGTTCAATTTCCCTATTGTAACTTGTTCTCTATGAATTTGTTTCTGGTTTTGTGGTTTCTGGTTTGAATTTCTTGTTCTCTGTTTTTTGGGTTGTGGTTTGACAATGCGAATTTTGTTTCAAATGCCTTGAATTTAGTTGGTTTTAGGGAGCACACCTTGCAAATTCACGGTCTTTATACACCACGGAGGCTGTCTGTTGAAGACTCCTACTAAAAGTCAAGGCATGTGGTTAAAATATGTTGGGGGATTGCAATACACACTCAATGATTGTGATCCTGATGAGTGGTCCTTTCAAGAGATCACTAGCATTCTCAAGAATCTAGGCTACAATGGAAGTTTACGAATTTTCTACCGAAAGCTCGGTATTCGCCTAGAAGAGGGGTTAGTTCAAGTTTGTGATGATGCAGGTGCAATGAAAATTACTGAAACTGCACTTACCTTACGTTCCAAAGAGGTTGAGGTATATGTGTTACAAGGAGGTGACGATGAGGCTCGAAATGAAACTGAAACTGAATCTATTGAAGGACTACGATTAAATGAATCTGAAACTGAATCTGTTGAAGAAGAACGGTTGAATGAAACTGAAACTGAATCTGTTGAAGAAGTACGGTTTTCTGATAGTGAGGATGAGCATGATGATGGTTGTTGGATGCAGTACATCAGTGATGCATGTTTTGAAAATCAGCAAACACCAGCACAAACAGTGGCAGACATTGAATCACATGAAGGTGATAAAATAGCTTCAGATTATGAAACCTCGGAGCTGGGCAGTGAAGAGGAAGACAGTGATGGAGGCAATGAACTAAAAAGAAAAAAGCCAAAGTATCCTAAGTACAATCCATCAGAGATGTGTGCAAGCTTCAAGTTCCAGCTTGGTATGGAGTTTACTTCCATCAATCAATTTAAGGATGCAATCAGGGAATTGAGTTTGTTGAATGGCTGGGGTCTTAAGTTCAAGAAAAATGATAAAGTAAGATGCAGGGTTGTATGTAGAGATGGTTGTCTGTGGACATGTTTTGTCAATAAGGTTGGTGGCTCATTGACCTATACATGCAAGAGATTGGTAGATGAACACACATGTGGCAGAACCTACAATGGAACGATGGCCAATTGCAAGTGAATTGCGGGTAAGTTGGTTGATTAAATGAAGACAAACAAAAAAAATCAGTCTTAATGGTGTCATTAATCATATTAAAAAGGACTATTGTGCTGAAGTTTCTGTGAATAAGGCCTCCATAGCTAGAAGATATGCAAGAGAACAATTGGAAGGCAGCTTTGCAGAACAATATGGTAAGCTGTGGGATTATTGTGAGGAGGTGAAGAGAACAAATGCAGGATCAAGCCTTCTAATTCTTGCTAATAGACAAACTGAAGATTCTGATCCAGTGTTTTTACGAATGTACATGTGTCTACATGGAGTGAAAACAGGCTTTTTGGGTGGATGTAGACCTGTCATAGGGCTTGATGGTTGTTTTCTAAAGAGTCCATTTGGAGGGATCTTGTTGGTTGTGGTTGCTCGAGACCCAAATGACCAGTATTTTCCACTAGCTGTTGCAGTTGTTGAGTCTGAGAACAAAGACTCATGGACCTGGTTCATGACTAACTTGCTAGACGACACAGGACAAGATGGAAGATAGGTCTTTATTTCAGACCAACAAAAGGTATGAACTCTTCCCATTAACCTATACATGCTTTATAATATACATGTTTTATATTATGTTGTGTTTCTTTGTTGGATAGGGTTTGGTGCCTGCACTTCATGACTTGTTAGAGGTATTTGAGCATAGAACATGTGTTAGACATGTTATGCAAATATGAAAAAGAAGTATGGTGGTGGTAATGTGCTAAGGGATAGGATGCTTGCAGCTTGCAAGGCCACTTACTATGCATCATGGCAAAGGAGAATGCTTGAATTGAAGGATGTTTCGAAGGATGCTCATGACTGGTTGATTGGCATAGACCCCAAATTGTGAGCAAAGTCACATTTCATAGAATATTCAAAATGTGACACCATCATGAACAACATATCAGAAGCATTCAATGGTAGAATTCTTGAAGCTAGATAGTTGCCCATAATCTCCATGTTTGAATGGATTAGGGTATATTGGATGACACGATTTCCAAAGAATGGGCAACCGGTGGAAAAGTATAAGGGAAAAAGCAAGATATGTCCAAAGGTTAGGAAGAGGCTTGAAAAGAGGTGTTGGAATCTGGGAAGTGGACTGCAACATGGGCAGGTGGTTCTAAGTTTGAAGTGCAGTATTTTCCTGCACAGTTTGAGGTTGATTTGGGGGAGCGCAGTTGTTCATGTAGGTATTGGGGACTCACTGGGATCCATTGTAGGTCATTCTCTTCTTCAATTTTATTCGCTTGTTGTTCTGCTTTCTATTCGTTAGTGTTCTTGAATTTTTGTGCATATGTTGCAGGCATGCTATTGCAGCTATTTTTTGCGACAAACGAGATCCACATGATTATGTTGACAAGTATTACTAGGTTGACACATATGCAAGAGGTGTATGGTCAAGTAATTAACCCAATTAATGGAGAGCAAATGTGGATACCAACAGGCCTTCCGGCTATTATGCCTCCACATTGCAGGACTCCAATTAGGAGGCCAAAGGAAGCTAGAAGAAGGGAAAGAGATGAGCCACCAAAGGCAAACAAACTCAGGAGGCAGAACACATCCATACACTACTCTAAATGTGCCATTTATGGTCACAATAAGAAGATATGTCAGAACATGGTACCTCCAGATACAACTGCATCAGCTGTGTCAAACAATAATTTCACAGTGTAAAACCTTTAAATGACTTGCATATTTTTATTTATTAATTATATCAATTATCAATCACTATTCATTATTATTTTACTATACAAATTTAGTTACTTTTAATTTTATAACTTTTCATAAATGATTTATTTTATCATCAAAAAATAAATAAATGATTTATTTTACTTTACACATCATAAAATTTAGATAACTTGTGCGAGCACGGGTAAATACACTAGTAAGGTTATAAAAAGAACTGAACAATTAGTATTGTTGAAAATAGGGCTATGTTTCTTATATTTAGGTCAAAAAGTATACCATTTTGTTTCTTATACTCCCTTCATTCCAATTCTAAATCTTTGGTGGTTTAAGGTTTATATACACAGATTAAGAAATTATTTAATTGATGTATATGTGTACCAAAATACCGTTAATTGTTTTACAAATACTCATATATTTGCCATTTTTCAATGCAAAATGTATAAATAATCTCGTAAAAATAAAATCATCTTAATTATATCTAATGGTAAAGTTGGAAAAAATGGGTTAATTATATCTTGGTTTTCTAAAATACTTAATAGTTTTGAAATAAAAATAAATTGGTAAAACCACAAAAAAAAATGGAATGCAGGGAGCAAAAAGCACCATAGGGAGGATTATATACGGGTAATAATGAAATCTTTCACTATTTTGGAACCGTTTGCCGTAATTTACCCAAACAAAATTGCCATAAAAAAGCATATCAATATCAAGTTAAAATTTAGTTTTGAACAGCATGATCATAGTTTTAGCAATCCAAATATTAGTATTAGTAGCATATAAGTTTGACCTTTATATTGTTAGTTAGTTATAAGAAGTGATCCAACACCAATAAGATTGATTCTCCTACTTGACGCCTTCCTATTACTTAAAACACAAGCAAGCCAATGTTAGGACTTGGGAGCAATACAATAATACAACATAAATGGATATTTAATTTTTTTAATGGTAACCCAAACCATAAGCATGGGTGACGTGATGTTGATGTCCGGTGAAGAATAAATTAATGACCATTAATGTCACTACTAAGTAACCGCCAAATCTCTTCATATCCACTAGATTTGGTTCACAGATTCAATGACAACATCATAAAATTTAAAGTACTCAAACCAGCGAACACTTGCTAACGTACGAAATGGACATAATATTCTTCCAATTTGGACACTATTAGAGATGAGATTTACACTTCTCTCTTTTGTTCCTCCATCACACATAAACCTCAGTAACCATTTATTTTGATGTCCCAATTCACCATACAAATTAAGTTTCCTTGGAAAGCCTGAGTAATCTTAAATCTTGTTATGGAGATGAATCCAGATCCTAGTGTTGTGTTTGAGGCAGAGAACGAGGATGATACTTTCTATGCCGAGATTAAGAGGCAGATTTTGCTGTTAACATCTGAAGACAATGAAGATTTAGTTGAAAATACCAGAAGTTTCAACCCAATTGATGTTACCGATGATTGTTCAAACAGGTCAATTTACAATTTTAACAGTGCATCACCACCGAGAAGGAATTTCTATTTGTGGGAAACAGAGAGCGCTGGTTCACCACCTGTTTGGCTTGTGAACTTGTGGAAGAATGGTAAAGGTACTGGTGTGTTTATTCCCCAAGTTACATGCAGGGAAAACCAAAGACCAGGTTCAATTTCGTTATCTGCTTCACTAGTTTAATTTAGATTATATGATGAAATTAAACTACTTGACGAAAACTGTTACTCTACTCGTGTGATAATTTTGATTCTCGACAGGAAGAAGGAACAATAGAAGGAGGAAAACCAGAACCTATAGACCAGTGGTGAATAAGGGGTGAAGAAGCATATGCTGTGGAAATTTGAACACTGTGGCTTTAGCTTGCTCATAATATATATATAGCTTATGAAGATTCGTTCAAAGAAAGAAACAAAGTGCATGAAAATAAGGGAGAAGAGGGCTGTGCAAAATTTTCTCTCATTCATCTGATAAATTTTGTTCAACTTTCATGATATTGATATCTGTGTACATATCATATTGTTATTAGAGGGAAGAATAGACTGAATTTGTGAAATTTGTTGCAATTTTCTTACCGAGTAGATTGAGGGGAAAAAAACATCAAAGCGCTTATATTAAAATTTCAGATATCACTTAAACGTATAAGAAGAGAATTGGAATGATATTTCTGTCAACAAAGCCATGCCTTATGTATCAGTTATTTGCAAATTAGTTGCAAGGTTATCTGGCAGTTAGTGAAAAGGTGGTAATGATAAGTTTCTAAAGTGAGCAATTCACTTTTTTTTGAATTAACCACTGTAACTAAGACATTTGACTCCCCAGTGTCACTCCTATCCCCAAAAGCCAGCCAACCCTTTGAGCCGATAGCTATGAGACTAATTTTTAGTCGGTTGCAAGAGCAGTCTCGAGATTTTCCTAAAAGGTTATGCAACCTCTCGAAAGTGGCTTCTACAAAATTCGATCTTGCGATCTCTTCCTATTGGTGTGCTTTGCTTACCAACTTTTTCACTAATTACCAGCGTACACGTAATATCAACCGATGATTTTCTTGTCAAGAGAGATTCTTTACTTTATTACCCTTTAAAGTGAATTGCTCAAGTTAAAAGAGCCAAATCATGCATCCACTTCTATGCGCACATAACACTGACACAACATCCGTTTGAATGTGATAATATACAGAACATTTATAAATAGTTAAAAACTTTAATAGATTAAGAGGTACTAGGTAATTAGATCAGCGGTTACGGAAACCAATATTTCTTCTCACTTCTCAGTGAAGCGGATTATTGGCCTGATTCATCCTTTGAAGGTGGCAACAACCCACCCATCACTGAGATCCTACACACTAGTTATGCAGATGCACCATAGAATAATTAGATACATGTGTCAATCCCTAGTATTCTTTAGGGCATGCTAACCATAATGAATTAAGTGCCCTAATTCGTGAAATGTAATCATTTATGACAAGGAGAGCGCGAGCTGCTTGATGCGTCGTCAAAATTCGATGCAACTGTAGTAGAGTTTGTTGCCTCAAAAGATCAGCCTAATTAAGAAACAAAACAGATGGATACTCAGAACACAAGGCAAATAATTTTTTAAAAGTTTCTAAATTTTAATGGTGAAAATTTTTAGTGATGTAACGATTGGATTGGAGGAGTGAAACATTTTTTTTGAATGGAATGGAGGAGTGAAAATTAGCCATCACAGCACACCCTAAACTTTCTCCCTCCCATTATGTTACAATCAATCAATTATGGAATTAGATAATATTGAGGGACCAAGATTAATTACATGTGTTACCTGATGAAGGAAATTCTCTAGTGTGGCGAGTTTGCCCATTGCAATAGCCATTTGGCCCATGTACTCAGCAACATTTCCAGATCCAGTGGGCCCTAGTGAGGGGGAAGAAAGTGTCTCTGAAAGAGAATGTTGCAATGCTTCCATTCCTTGAGATAAAGCATCCTCAGCCTGCTGAGAAGACAGCTGCAGATTGTAGATTCCCATCAACTGCTGATCCGTTAACGCCTCAAGATGGTTTCTAACTATCTGAATCTCACAAAAAATATGCAAAGAGAAGCCCTCAGAATATATTTCTACCCAAAATTAGTAAAAGTGAGCAATGTTTTAAATCGCGGTATCCTTGCGATCCCAGAGACACCAAAAACCTTGATGTCGTGGTCCAGATTGCTGTCGTAGACTTTTTTTGAAACCTTGAAAGTGAGTGGTCATATGGTAATTTACCTTGAGAAGTTCGGAAGAACGAAATCCGCCAAGCCACATGAAGCATCTTTCTGCAGGTGTCTTCCACAACCCAGAAAGTATGTGAAATACATCAGCCTTTGCACCTATGCTCTTCAACCTGTATAGCTCATCATAATGTGCCATGACACTATCAACAAGAAGATGCAGTTCATTATCACCCATTTGAGAACTCATAGCTGTTCTTATGTCATTGATAAGTCGTTGATGCTCGTCAACCCAACGCGCATAGTCCATATCAAATGCTAACGCACCTGAAGGTTTAAAATGCATCATCACCACAGTCACATACTCAAAATCCCTCCTAAATTATGCAAATTTTCAAATCTCCACACGGTTCAGTTATGGAAATTCAACATGAAATTTAAGCATGAAATCGATGTTAATTACCGTTTCCAACAAGTGATTGACCATGATCACCTGTAACTCCATTTGCAATAAATACACCCTGGAGGGAATCAATAGCAATCCATGGAGAAAATAAGTAGAAAATTAAATGAAACAAAAAGTATTATCTAATGGAAATTCTAAGTTCTTGCACCTGCTGACGTACTCGTTGAAGCTCTTGCTCTAGTTGAGCAAGCCTAAGTCGACTGTTCTCCAATTGCTGCACATATGCCTATTTTTAAAACAAAAAAAAAACACATAAATGATTCAAATAAGTTCCATCTATAACATCAAAATTTTGCATGGTTGTTTTCTTGATATACCAGCACATCAAGAAAACAATTGGATCTTGCATTAACTGAGTTTTTTTAACAACAACTTCTTGAATAAGTTGAAATCAACTTCTGCATTTCAAAATTTCACAAGGTTTTTTATTTAACTTCTCTATATAACATCTATAAGTTTGTAAGGACTTTTAAATCATAAACTAATTTTTAATTAAGAAGCTTCCGTTATGAGATATACTAAAAACATAAAGCAAAACAAGTTTGAATTTGAATATAAAATAAAAGATACACACACACATATTACATGTCAGGATCAAATGAAAAATGTAGCATCACACTGGGAACAAAATTACCTTTTTCCTTAACCGACTCTTCCTTGCAGCCTCGCGATTCTGGGCCAGCCTACGAAGAGTCTAGAAAAAAGGCATCCACATAAATAATGACAGTATCAGCAATGTAACATTAACATATAGTAATGAATTGGATAACACAAACTGTTGAACCAAGTGGTAGATTCATAGAGCCAACAACCTTCTGCTCTTCAGCTTTAACCTTAGGCTTACGTTGATCCTTGGAATCCACAAGTGCCCCGTTTCCAACACCATTGCACCAAGACTCCGTTGAGAAACACTGTAAGAGGACATTAACACTGAGTTGGGTTGGGACATATAAAATAGCATGCCCTTCTATTCACATTGATACTGTATATTATTATATTCCATTACCTAAAATAGTATAGTAAAGTCTTCACACATAACTGATAACAGTGAAAGATACTTGTGATTCACATGTGAACATCACATGGTTTGAAAACAATAAAAGTGGATTTTTTTTTTTGAATGAATGAGCTTAACTTTTTTTAAATAGATAATGTACGGTGTCAATTCCAATTTTATATTACAACTAGTATGTGGGACTCATGTGAGAAAATCAATGAAATTTTTTTTTTCTCTATATTCTATATAAAAAATAGAGATACAACATGAATAACTAAAGTTAATGTAATTAATTTTTTTAAATAGATGAGTAATCTATTATCTATATAAGAAACTTGACTACATTAAGGACATGTGTCAAAAACTCATTCATCTATTTTTCAGTCAAAACCTATTTTCCTATCAATAGCTTCAAAACTTAACTACAACGTAAGTTCTATTTTTTTTGTCACCCAGCACAGGTTCTCTCAAAAGCATGTTAAGAGCTAAAAAAAGGCGAGATTTTTTTTTGGACCCGTAAACGAGCTTTTGGCAAGTCGCAAATATGTAATTAAGTTGCTTAAATAACAACAACACACTCTTTAACACTCTCATCCGTCAGTTGAAATGCATATAAGTCATACCGAATTTGGGACCCAACTTATCTAGCGGGACCTATTTGAATTTCAACGAATAAACGAGTGTGTTATAAAAAAAAAGTATTAGACCTATTTGAATTTCATCGAACAGGAGAGTGTATTATAGAAAAAAAGTATTAAAGAATGTTTTCTGAGCACACCCCTAATAGAATATTGTTCGAGAAATGAAGCTTAACAATGCAAATGGAAAACAATTTTTTTTTAAGCCTAGAATGTGTGGGGAAAAAAGAGCATGGTTGAGACCCACTTGGTTTTTGTCATCAGTGTCAATATCTGTGGAAGTATCTTCAGCAGTCTTTTGACTGTTATCTGCCATGCCTGAATCACCCCAATTCTCGTTTCCCGGCGGCACGGTGGCGAGGGTTGTTGTTCCTTTCTGGAACAGTTGCTGTTGCCCTGTCTCAACGCACAGTACCCCTGTTGAAGCAAACCCAAGGTTCTACACAAACGTTGCATTTGATTCAAACCAAAAATATAATCAGATAATAAGGCAGTTACACACAAACAAAAAACTTATCTAACACACACACACACAGAGAGAGAGAGAGAGAGAGGGAGGGAGGACTAGTACAGTGTTGAATGTCCCATACTGCAAGTTACTTGCATCAACAGCGACATTGCTCGACTTTGCACCAAACACAGAACCTGGATATGATGAAAAAAAAAATTGAAATTAAAATTATTAAAAATGAAATAGCAATTATATTATATGTTTGTTTGTACAGAGAGAGAGAGAGAGCAACTTGAGCTTAAATCAACAGCATCGTCTTGTTGAAATGATCGTTGAGGATCCGAGAAACGCGTTGGGTTTCGGCTTGGTTCATCTTCCCTGTTTCAAACCAGAGAAACTCTGTTTAACATAATAACCATTTTTCTTTACTACTACTGAAAAATAGAATAATGTTATTGAACAAGGGCAAAGGCAGTGAAACGGTTATTATTGGTACTAATGCGTGATTTACCGAAGCAAGAAGAAGGAAGAATGGGAATAGAGTCGTGAGCCTGAATCACTAGTGTTGAAGCTTTGCATCTTTTTTTTGTTAGCTAACAAAACTCGCAAACTATGTTTTCGCTATCTTTAGGAAAGCATCGTCATGATGAGTTTTTGTGTGTTAAACAAGTGGATGCGGAAAATGGAAATGCAGTTTCTAGCATTAAAGTGTTTGATGTAACTTTAAGAAGAGTGTTGCAGTCTCCTTTTGTTGTTGGTTAAATGCTCTCGACATTGATTAAACATTAAAAAATAATGAGATTTTATTAACATATATGTATATTTATATTTGAATAATTGATTATGTTATATTTTTAAATAAGTTTGCTCAAAAAATAATTTTTAAATAAAGAAATTTTAAAAAAATTAATAATTTTTAATTTTTAACTAGAACTGCGGTCAGACAACTTACATTACAAAACATATTTTAAAGTCAATTTGGTGAAGCTATCATAAAAGTTCTTGTTAATACTGGACAGTTGAAATTACTTACATATAATATGTGAAACAGTAGTTATGTTTGAATTTTATTTTTAAAGTCATGCTAATTTGTGTTTTAAAATATTGATAAAAAATAAAAACTAAAATATATTTATTAAATAAATAATAGTTAGTAATTTTACGGCAAAAATTAGTAACTATTATTTTAATAAATAGTTTATTATATTAATACAAATTTTTTATTTTTAAGATTTGAATTAATTCTAATTAAGACTTACCTCCTCTTTCTTCTCTTTATCCTCTTCCTCCTCCTCATCCTCATCAATATTATTGTTCAAAATAGATAAGAGAGAATAGAGGGAACTAAATCCAAACCAAAGAGGTGATAAATAAAGTGAGAAGAAAAAAAAGTAATGTTTTTCATAGAAAGATAAAAATTTCCCTAAAATTAAAAAAAAATGATATTTTTATGAAAGGTATGAATGAAAATTCACAATTTTCTCTTCTTTTTCTTCTCATTTTAGAGATAATGGAAAAAAAAATGTGCACTCCAGTATTTTTCCTTTTTCTCTTTTATCTTTCTCCTATGTGTCAACTGTCAAAATCAAAACCGTCTCTTTCTCTCTTACCTGTTTCTTTTATATCTAAGCATTTTCTCTTCACTTTTCCTCTTTCTTTCTAGAGGTCAACCAAACTAGTAAGTTTTAAGTCAACGTATGTAGTAAAACTATTTTAAAGGAGTTTAAATTTCATAAAATTAATTTCATTTAAAAGTGATATAAAGAAAAGGTGACATAATAATGTAAAAAGTGACATAATATTTATTAAAAATAATATTGATGAGGATGAGGAGGATAAACTGATATTTACTATATACCCTGTGTGGATTCGTATATGAGGTATTTCGATCCACACTTCAGGGCATAAATAAAGGGACTTATGTACCCACAAAAAAAAAGGGACTTATGCATGCTTCTCTCTCTCTCCAGTCTCTCTCTCCAGGATCCTACCTAGCTGTGAGCTCTAGGTGTTCTGAGCTCTGAGCTCTGTGTTCTGCAGAGGTTCTGATAAAAATGGATACGAGGATGGTTAAATAGTAAATAGTAATTTTTTTAAAAATAACTAAATTAAATACGTATTTAAGTTTAATTTTAATCTGAAATATACCCCTTAATTGTTAGAATTCAAAATCAAAATATAAATTTAAATGCATGTTAGTTTTTATTTACTTATTGTTAATAAATTTTAAAGTAATAAATTTAACAGTAAAAATTTGTTGATATTTATAATTGATCCCGACTCCGTTCAATTAATATTAGATATGCGTGTCGGGGCATATGGGAAACAGTGTATGCTGAGACCTGAGGGCCGAGGCTGATAGGATGGGTGATGAGATTGAGGGCGTTGGCTAGACTAGAAGCCTAGAATACACAACGTGGTTAAGTTGCGTAGCGTACATAACATGATTAAATTATCAGCGGTAAAGTCAAAATACTTCTTCCATCGTTAAATTAAAAATAAATGGTCAAAAATAAAAAATAAAAATATCATACTCTTATCGATAAATTTATAAATGAGTTTCAAAATATAAATTTAGAGTACAAAAAATATCTAAATTATATCGTCAGTGCAAAATACTATTCAAAATCTGGTAGAATTTTAAACTCAAATTTTAACCATAGCCTTTATGATATAATAGGTTTGATCTATTAATTTACTTTCATGAAATTCACTCATTTGATGATAGATTAAAAATACAGTTAACTGTCCTATTAACACAAGGTTAACTGTATTTTTAATCTATGATCAAGTGAGTGAATTTTACGAAAGTAAATTAATAGATCAAACATATTATATCATAACAGGCTATGGTTAAAATTTGAGTTTAAAATTTTACCGGATTATGGACAGTGTTTTGCACTGGCAGTACAATCTAAATCATCTTTTGCACCCAAAATTTATATTTCCGACCTCGTCCATAAGTTTGTCGGTAGGAGTATGGTGTTCTCTTTTATTCTTGACAGTTTATTTTTAATTTAACGATCGAACAAGTATTTTAAAATTTAGAAGTTTGGGCCACTATTTTATTTCGCTTTGTGTAAGCTACACTGCTAGTGTAGCTTGTGTATTGTAGTCTGCGCCTGATTGAGGCCAAGTAACACCAAAGATAAAAGTAAAACATAAATTTTGGGACCGGGTGAGAAAGTGTCTCGGGTGGTCTACACTGGACCGATGCTTAAAAGTTGAAAATTGTTTCAAAATCTAAAGGTAACCACATCGCCATGTAAGTAGAAGTTCACGGTCTTTCACGTTTTCATGATTGAGATAGTAACTTGACTAGTGTTGATTCAACAAAAACAAGATAAAATAAATATAAGTTAAATTTTGAACACTCACTAGTTTTTTTTTTTTGCAAATACCAATTAAGTCACCGTCTCAATAACGAGAACAATAAGTACCATAAGCTTCTAGTTACAAGACCAACATGAGTTGTTATTGGAGTTTCAAATTATTTTACTGTATACAACATAAGACACTTTCCTACCTAAAAGCGCCATAAATTCTCTACCACACTAGAGGTACTAGTACTTTATCGTTTATTATTATTTTGAGCATTCAATAAATGTTTTCTGGGTTATAAACTCCATAAAAAGGTGGACGGGACTAGCTAGGGTTAGGGTAGAGTCAATTAAAGGAAAAATCTTTGCTTGAAAGGAACCTCTTGACCATGGGTTTGGGTAAACCAGAAGCAGTGCAGTTACATAGTTTGGTGTTTTGGCAAGCTGAACTTTGGATAGCAGCAGCGTGTGTCAGAATCAGAAGAAGTATGTATGTATGTATGTGTATCATATTACGCTAATGCTGTAGCTAGCCAAGCATCAGCCTTGAACTGGAAGGGAAAGGCTCAGAAAGCGTATAATGCATTTTATTCTGCATTTTTATACATGATGAAGTATCTCTCCAAACTCCACTTTTCTCTTCTGGTGTTCTGTGTCAGATTTCACTTTTCTCCACTATAATTTTTACGCTTATTATTATCTTTTTTTATTTTATGAATAGCCGCTACAGGTATGTTGCTTAGAAAATTATATATGTTATGCGTAATAATCAGGATAGAAATTATCCAAGAATTTTTTTTTGATCAATGATCAATGTCCAAGAATTTGATGCACAAATGTAGTTCAATTAAACGTAGAATTATACTCCCTCCGGTTCTCAATGTAAGAGAAAAAAAGGTGTTTTTTAGGGTTTCAAAATATAAGAGATATGTGAGATAAAAAGGTGTTTTTCATTGGAAAAAAGAGTGTTTTTCTTGGTTTTGATGAATTAGGGTTTTGTCTCTTATATTTAAGACCGGAGGGAGTATTAAAATTAAAAAATATATATATATATATATATATAATTGCGAACCGTGACTGATTCGAAACTTGTACATGTCAATCTTATCATCTGTTTCAAACACAATACAGAACTTTGCAGCAGCATGCAGGGCCTGGGCAACAGTGACGTGTAAGAGTTTCGGATAAAGCCAAAACGTACATTTTTATTTTTATTATTTATAGTAAAGATAGAAAAAAAATGTGCAAACAGAGTAGATAGTACCTAGTTGATGAGATTCCGATTTACGCCAGTATCAGAGGACGGAGATGATGCACTGCCCAGATGTGCTTGGATTGAAAAAGAATAATGCATGGATATTTCCGTTCATATATTTGTTCACGATTTGGAGTCCATACGAAGAAACATGTAATAACTTATTATTACAGACAAGTTTATTCATAAATAACAAAGAAATTTTTTTATCACTATATTTTAGGTCTTATTATTATAAACAATTAATATTGATATTGAAATCACTATATTTACATATTTGATGCGTCAAAAGACATATCAATTATTGTACAATTTTAATTTTAAAATATTCAAAATAACCAACGTGACGCACCCAGTGCGTATGCACGGGTAAAATAGCTACACTATATTCCACTTCGGTCATTAACTCCAGATATTGTAACTTAACTGAATTTAAAAATTTCTATTAATCAATATTAGTATACATCTAATTGTGTGTTAAAATATCTGTTAGATCAAAAATTCGTACCAAACAACACGTCGCAACCCGTGTGTATGATATATTACTGGTTCATCAAGGAAGGCTAATCTTTGAGGCAAATTGTATCATTTTGTATTGAATTAAAAAAAATTATGAAAAATGACTAAATAATAAATTGATAATCTTTCAATAGCGCACGCACGATAATAAGGCACCAAAATTGAAATCTTTGTGATTTCCGAATTTAAATATGTACCAAAAAAATGCTGATTATGAACTAAGTATGCTTTAATTTTTATTTTTGTCAAAAATAGAATAAACTGTACATTTTGTAGTTTATGTATATACTCATTCCTACACACGATGGCCATGAGGTAACCATGCACTTTTCACATCCAACATTGCAGATAATAGCCACCCTACACCAGCAGAAACCTCCTTTTCCTGTTAATTCAAGGACAAAACTTACGTCAATTTCTTTACGCCCATTTCATCATGTTCCTTTCACATAAAAACGGTTTTTTTTAGCAAACGGACAGTTATACATGTATCTTTTGGAATAGTTTATGATAGTTTTTGTATTTTTGCAGTAAAAAAAACGATGAAATGGACCTAAAGAAATGGACATAGGTTCTGTTCTTAATTTAACACGGAATATTGAAAATTAACCTATTAAAAACCACAAAGAAAAAAAAGTGGAAATATGCTCGATATGATTGGCTGGCACACAATGGAGCGGATAAATAAACTGTTGTAATAACAACACAAAACAATGCGATTCCTCAAATAGAGGCGTTTTCTCGTATACGGTCATCGAGTCGGTAGTGGGTTAAAACTTCCCTTGCTCGAGCACTCCTATATTGAAGTCGATGATGTAGTGTCTCAGACATCTGGTTGAAAAATTCAGCGTCCCATCTCTGAATCAATAAGGGGTCTTCTGCATAGCATATATATATGGATGTAACAGCACTCTCCACCACAACCATTGCCAATCCAACCTGAAAATACATAGTTTATGTCATCTATTATCTATATAAGAAATTTAACTACACTAAAGACACATATCAAAAGCTTATTCATCTGTTTTCCTGCCAAAAATTATTTTTTCATAAAAAACTTAACTGCACTATAGTTTCCATTTTGATTTGCCACCGGGTTATCTCGGCTAGTATGTTTGCAAAAATAAAAACAAAAAACAAAACACATATTCAACAACATACAGCTTGACTGACTTTCATAGTCAACAAACATATAACCATCATTCAGCTTTGTACAAATTCAACAATGCACAGTTTGAATATTTTCGAAGTCAACATTAAGCTAATAATTTGGTGCTTTTCACCGATTCTAGAGAATAAAATGTTCAACAAGCGATTGGTAGTCCAACCTACGAGAATCTACTATATTATATAAAATAAAGTTTTACTATATAGACTCATGCCACGTAACAGCTCCACATTCATTATTTTTCCTCCAAAATACAAAATTTTTTATTTTTAATTTTTTAATTCATGATATTTCATTAATTAAGGCATATCAATCAATTAATGCTCATATATAGATTTTTACTATTCAATTAAATTTGAATTAAATCAAGTTCAAATTCAAATTCAAAATGTAATAAATTAAAGTATATCAATAAATTAATTCTCATATCTGGACGTTTGTCATTCAATCAAAATATTATCTAAATCGTGTGACAACATAATAATTATTAATTTTTTTGCCTAAATCAATTTCAATTTTTTTATTTTTTTAGTTATTGTTTTAATTATAGCAATCATTATTACACCATGTCAAACAATAATTTCGCAGTATAAATCATTAATATATTCTATTAAATGACTTACCTATTTTGTTTATTAATTATATCAATTATCAGAAATTATTCATCATTTTTTTTGACAAATAATATTCATCATTATTTTACCATACAAATTTGATTACTTTTAATTTTATAACTTTTCATGAATGATTAATTTTACTATACACATCATAATATTTAATTTAAAAATCATAACTATATAAGGCTAAATTTAATTTTTATCTTTTCTCATAATTTGTATATTTTATCTCTTACATATTATTAAAATTTAAAAAATTTCAGCATTGCAACATTCACATCATTGTTTATATTTAAGTATAATAAATGCTAAAACAACATATATTTTTATTTTTTCCTTCTTAAAGCTCCGATATTATACACGAGAAAAATCAGAGTTTATTTTAGGATTAATTTGTTGTCCAGCATAGATAATTGATTATCTCTTTTTCATGTAACTTATTTTGAATTTATTTTACAATAATTTAGATAGATAATCAAATTGTGTGCTTTATTTATTTTTATTTTTTTTTGTTGAAACTCATAGTTGAAAAATCATTTCTAATCATAAATAAAAATAGAACTGATATTTTCTATTTTATTTTATATATTTCAAAAAAAAATTGAATTATATATATACACACAAAAACATATTCTCTACTTCATAATGAACTAACTATATAAAAGTTTTTGAATAATTTAAATATGTTAATAATTTAAAAAGAAAACTTCAAATTTTTTCTTGCATGTTGGATATATTTACAACCCATACAGTTAACCCGTGCGAGCACGGGTAAATACACTAGTAAACTTTAAACAAGGAGATTTGAACTTACCAATACCATACCCATAAGCATGGATGTGGACCCAATCATAAGGACTCGGTCGCTCCATTTAATCCATGCCCATACACCAGAGCAAGTTCCGGTTATCAGTCCACCAAAAACAGTCCCCATTAGAAGGACAGCGCCTGAACAATCATACGCCACAAGTGCCTCGACTCCAGTTGACTGGAATAACTCCCAGGCATCTCTAGCGGAACGGTTAAAGCTTTTACCATAAACAGCAATCTGTAAGGGACATGACCAAGAACCATGTCACGGTAAGTTTTCCAAGAGCCAAAGCAATCCACCAAACTTCAACACAAGTTGCCTGTACGCTGTAATTCAATTACCAGAAAAAATGGACGACTGTTTCTAATGATCTGAAGTTTATAAATATCCCATAAATGTTTCCACATCGTTCTAAATTTATCTCTCTATTAAAATTTTAGGAACAATTGTTCTATTAATTTCCTTTTAACTTTGAAGAGATACTAAAGCTCTAAAAAAATTCATCCTCAATATTTAACCACTCTATATCCTTGACTCAAAAACAATGATGACACCAACAAAAGCCTTTTTTTCCATTAGGTAGGGTAAATTACATGGATCATGAGATGTCATAATGTCCTATTATATATCATATCTAATGACAGAAGATTTAAATCAAAGTCCTTCTTAATAGTTTAGCCTATAGCTTTTCTTGATCTCCCTTCAATTATAAGATTATCCACCATCTGATCTAGTGTCCTTATTATGGCCTTTAGTCCTTTACAGATCATCTTCACATATGCCAAAATCACGTAAGGCGGGATTCGTCATCTTTCCTACAAATGGCCATACTAAAAAATTGTATTAAAATATGGTTTTGTCCAGAAATAAAACATGGCGAGATTCATCTCTCTGCACGAAGCACTTGAAGCCACGATTGATCCCCAATTAGTCACAACCACCACCACCTTTCCCACATTACCTCTTCTATAACCCAAAAAAGGGCACCCGCCTCTAAGATATACAGCCAGCCTTACTCTTCAGATCAAATATTAAGTTCAAACCATCAGGGGAAGGGAGGACTAAAGATGCACCATGAATCAATGAAAGAAGTTATAATGAGGGGGGGGGGGGTTGGAATACATCAAAGTGCAAATGGCCGAAACCAAATAAGATGCTGCGAAGAACCTCACCCCAGGGATTCTTACATACTCCTCCTCAGCAATTATCAACAGTTAAACTAAATGAAAATCAACAATATTCCGTATTTGATTGTCATGTAGAAGATGCAATTCATATCATATAGAGGACTGGTTAATGACATGGACACAGAAATGTACCTGAACATAAGCATACTTGTTAAAAAATCGAACAAGAGTCTCCACAAGATGGAAAAGGAAATCAACACAGCAAAGCAAACACTCATTGTTCCCAATCTTTGACCGAAATCCACGTATCTGAAGAAAAATTTAAATGTCAAAAAAAATATATATATAAAAAGAAAGTCTCTATATAAAAGAAACGAACTTGAAATTGGTCACAAAAGCAAATGATTGGTTACCTCCCACCGCAGCGTCCTAATAGCAGCAGTAAATAATGAGCCATAACAAATGCTACCAAATGATGTAGTTAAAGCATACTGTAGAGATTTCATTAAGGAGTTAGCAGGAATTGAAGCTGCCTCTCTACCACCATGGAAAAGAACAAGAAACACCATCCCAGACACTATAACATGTACAGTATTACAGAGCACTGCACCTGTCCAAAATAAGCTTACAGAGAAAACCTGCAAGCATGAATTACAATATCGGTGTAATCAGATGAGGAAAGTTTAAGCAATCTGCTTCCATAACCAGTCCAAACAAGAACAGATAGAACGAAGAGCAAAACTTGCCAGCTCACCACAAGAAGCCACCAGCGTGCCCCATCACTCAGGCTTGAAGCCACAACACCTGCTGCTCCAAATGACCATAAGGCCATCCATAAAAGCACAACAAACATAAATGCATATGCCACTCTCATAACTTCAGGAAGATTCCAAACCATCTTCACAGCTTTTTGCAGAACCAACATCGTAAATGGAAGTCTGGAGAAGAAAAGAAACCACGAGGAACCATATTATAGGCTCAATATTACAGAGGTACTTACAGATTACCCACCAACGAGGTCCTAACATCAGCAGCGGGATTCGAACCCAAATCCTTACCAACTAGACCAACCTTCGTTGGCTTGAACTAGGATATTTTATAACAGTGGCATTTTTATATATACACCTTAGGACTTTGATGCAGAATACATACTAAACCATTTCCATCTTATAAGGCATAGAAGAAAACTTAACTGTTAGACCTCTTATTAATAAACAGTATAAGAGGAGGCCCAGGCCCTATGGGCCGAATTAATTGTCATTTCTGTCAGTTGCTGTCAGTTTGTGTCAGTTGTAATTGTATTCTGTTAGTGGTAACTGTTATTTCTGTCATTTGAATAAATAGAGAAAGGGAAAAGATGGGCAGTTAGGCAGTTATTTGGTAGGAATTGGGTGGGAGAGACCAAGCTCTCAAACTCTTGGTGGGGAATTCCATGTAACCGCAACCTAGTCTCTGTTTTCTTTCTCAGTCTAATGCTGTTTGTGTCTTATTTTCTGTGATGTACTCAATACCTCTGATTTGAGAGTTATTCTCCAGAGGCTAATGCAATAAAACTCTGTATTCAGTCCCTATTTACTAATTGTAACTGCCAGTTTCTATCATTAGCCTGTATCAACAGGTGCATTATTGATTTCTAGATGAACCAACATACTCATAATAACATGCTATTCGAATCCTATTAGCTGCCAAGAAAAAACAGAATCTTTTGTTCTAAAATAACAGTGAATTCATGAATAATTGAGAGACCGATACAAAAGACCAACCAAATACTCTTACTCACAGCAACACATTCAACGCCAATCGCTGTCTATAACCAATGCGACACACTTTATGCAACAACTCGGTAACAGGAAAACCAGCTTAAATGCAATCCAAGACAACATATAAGGGATGCTTTCAGGGCAATACCTGTCTATGACTGATATGACATACAAGAATTGAAGAGCAGCTCCAATAGCAAAAGCAACCCCCCAGAAAAACTGCTCAGCCCAAAAACACAAAACACTGATGACAGCCAGATAAGTGGTCAGGATGTGAACAGACACCTTCATCATTCGAATAGCCTGGGAACCCAACAACAACATCCAAGTCCATCCAAGAACAGTCCCAACTCCACCAGCAGCAGCATAGAGAGGCCAGTAAGTCTCTGTCAACCCGGATTCATTCCCAGAAAGCCCAGCGGTGTACTTATCAATGTTAAGTCTATTCTCTTTCTCAAACCTATTGAGGCCAAGAACCCCCAGAAGGAATCCCAGTACAATCAAATGGATCGCAAATATTCCTAACCAGAAAACGTCATGCCACCGCCGCGATTGTTCCACCACCACCACTTCGCTGCCATCGCCACTCCTCCGACTACGGGCTGAATTCTATCACCACAAAAGCAACCAAATTTATAAACTTTGATTTGACTTCATTTCTCGCTCTTCAACAGAATTGAAAACAACCGAGCGGAACAAATTTGATGAAAACAAATCGTAAAAGAGAGAGAGAGAGAGAGAGAATGGTTTTGCCAATAGAGGGAAATTGGGACACCCAAGTGAGAGTGACAAAATTGCCGTATGAGAGTAACAAGTGAACAAAATAAGTCAGTTTTTTTTTTCTTCTTTTAAGAACAAAATTGTTGAATCTATTTCCGTTCGATAGTAATTGAGTACACAGATAGAATAACTATATCAATTAAACTGATGCTAACAAAAATAAATGATTTGAGAAAAAGAGTAAAAATGATAAATTTAATAGAAACAAAGGGAGTGGGATTGGAGTACCTGATCGGCGGTGGCTATGGAAGCGAACTCGGAGGAGGAGGATGACAAAGTGGGAGAATCCATTATTGGGAACAATGGAGAGACATTGCGATATGTGTATGTAGAAATAGAGAGGAATTTGGTAAAAGGGGTGGAAGTGGGGGGAAACGTGAGTACTAAGGCGAAACCTTTGAGAGGAGAAGGTCAATGGGGAGGGTGGAGGATTTATTTATTAGGGTTTTGAATAGTAGTAGCAGTAATATTTTAGAGTGAGCGAAAGAGACTTCAAATTGGGAAGGTTGTGAGAAAATGGAGAGCAAACTGAAAGTTAACGGCTAACAGATAGAAATAAATGGTTTTGGTTTGGAAGCAGAGAAGAGAAGAGGAGAGATTGGCGTGCGGTAATAGTTTGCCAAAGAAACAGTCCTTTTCGGTGGGCCTTTTCACAAAAAATTATTAATTCTATATCTTCTAGTGACATTTTCAAGGAGCATTCTTAATTATTAAATTAAAATTAGGAAAATGCTAATGAGTGTCTCAATGCACTAGTTAAATAATCAAATACTCCTTTCATTTCAAAATGACCGATATTTAAGATTTTTTCACAAGAATTAAGAAAAACAATAAATAACATCGCGAGTGAAACAATTTTACTAAATTTTGTTTATTATCTATTGGTATATTAATAATTGTCATAAATGCATAACAGAGTATAATGTATTGAGAGTGATGTACATAGTATTTATTTGAGGATAAAATTGGGAGAAAAAAATTAATGTCACATTGAAACAATAAAACGACAGTCAATATGAAAAAAAATTCATTTTTCTAAATCGACAGTCATTTTGAAACGGATAGAATATATAAATTTTGTAGTGGAAGTAGTGCATTCAATTACTTAAAAGTTTAAATGTTGTTATTTCCAATACAAAACTTCTATTTTTGATTCATTAAACGATATATTCGCTATCATTTCAAGAGATTATTTTGGACACATTAATTAAGAATATTAGTTAATTTTATTTAATTTTATTACTATATTCAAAAAATAATTGCATTTCCCAAAGTGTTACTTTCTTTTTATTTAATTTCTTATGGGAACTTATTTAATGCAAATAAAAAAAGTTATTGAAAAAATAAAATCTAAATTAATTGGTGGGTATTTTTGAAATGATATCATTACATAAGGTGAAATTAGTTAGGATTTGCTTGTAATTTATTCCAAAAAACATTAGTTCTTTTGTGCTTATATTTGAGTCCAAACGGAGTAAATTTTAACAGAAAGAAACTTCTACGGAGTAGAATCATGACCTAAAATTTAGTAAGTCATTCACAATGCATAAGTGCATTTAGGATAAAAAAAAATATAAGGACATTTCAATAATTTGCTTATTATTAACTGCCATACGTGAAAGAACCACCCAAAGAACACCCTTCTTCCTCCATCCATGAGGCCAAACATTAACACTGTGATTGGTTGCGGGTGGAAAGAGACGAGAGAAGTTGGTGAGAAGTGGACCACTTTTTCAGTTTGGTTGGAGCAGAAATTGGAAAGAGAGAGAGAGAGAGAGCAAATTGGTGGGTCCCACCTGTTTTTTTTTCTCTTCATTGCTGCGAAGAAAGGGAGGAGAGAGGCGGTGCATCTTTTTTTTTGTTTTTTCCAATTCTACCCCTATTCTCTCATTATATCTCAATTTATTTAAATTTTTAGTCAAGGGTATTGATGTCTTTTCAAAAATAATTAACACTTCTCTCTTCTCTTTTTCTCTTCTCTTTCTCATAAACCAATTAATACCCAAAATCTACTCTATTTCTCACATTTTTCTCTCTTTTTATACTCTCTCTTCACATTTTCTCTCTTCACAATTTCTCTCGTGAACCAAACACACCCTAAAAAAATGCTTGGGAATCGAAAAGGGCACTGCTACTCCACGACTTCCATGTCATCTACGGAATCAAACATTTCCATCTCAATATTCAAAGCAATCGACTACTCCCCGCCTAAAATCGTATATTCTTATAAGCCGCCTAAACTAAATAGTTTGAGCTTATGTCATAAGAAAAGCGTCGGTCATTGTCATTTGTTCATATACACACAAAACCTAAAGCAGATTCTACCGTGCACAAGTAGTTTTGACCGTTAGATTAAAAATTCCACCACATGGTATAGTGAGTATTATGTACCATATCTGGTCTCTCTCCCTCTCTCACCTCTTCGTCGATGGTTCTCGCTGTCACTTCTGCGCCTTCATCTCCAATGGTACGACCAGACAACACAGATTAAGGGATTAAACAACAATGTCTCTGACGAGTTTATCAACCTTCCCGATTTCTCCGCCTGTTTATATTTTTGCGTCAGAATTAGAATATCTGTGATTCCTCTCATAGATTCTTTGAATCCTTCACACCAAATCAAAAAGACCCACACAGCTCTTTCTCCGCCGCCAACAGTAACTTTGTTTCTTTTGAAACAATTTCCAAAGGTTAGCAGGGTTACTGTAACATTAGTTTCACAACCTCGTAATCTCGTATAGCATTTCCAAGCGAGATTCAAGGTCTTTTGAATCAATGAAGCCAATATCTAGTACCAACAAGCATACATGCAAAAGGCACCAGATCTCGCTCATCTGCTCAGTTGCGCACCAAATTGCTCTCCGCCTCTCCTTCGTTCTCAAACTGTTGTGACCTACTTCTGCATGAACCACCGCGAGCTCCGTCAGAATCGTGAGCACCAGTCCAGTCCAGTCGCTGCCCCTGCTTCACATCAGCAACCATACACGGCCCTTTTGTAATATTGTTGTGTACGCGGTTGAGATTGCTGCTGCGTACGCAGCTGTGTTCTTTACAGGGAAGAGTAAAGGTTGGGGAGGGAGAAGGAGAACATTCTAGTGTGGAAGGTCTATTGTATTATGGTGGGGAATAATTTATCGGACGGTTAAACTTACTTGTGCACTGTAGTGTTATCCATCTAACTTGTGCACGGTAGAACTTGCCCCTAACCTAATATATGTTGGAACCTAAACGATTGAGAAGTTTAGACCCTCATTAATTTTGATGATAACAAAGTAATTATCAAGAGAACAATTTATCTTCTAACATATCTTTGAGTGTACAGGTATCAAAAGCTTCATATATATGTACAAATCACTCAAGAAAGAAGAAGGAATTTACAAAAGAATTGAATACAATCCACTAGTGTCAACGTCCGAACTCACTTCAGCGTCTTGTTAATAACAAGCATCCAGCAGTGTTACTTCTTGACACGTGGAACACTCAATTGCTGCGAGCGTCCGTCCTCTGAGCGAGCGTCTGATCTCTTTAATGAAGCACGTGTTGATCATGTTTTTGCTCATAGCCTCAGACTGTTCTGGAACGGAATTCGAATTTGATTTTATGCGCTCATTTTAATGTACGAGAAAGCAAAGGTGACACCTTTAGCATAAGACAAAAATCGTACAAGGCAATTGCAAATAGCAGATAGTACGAAAACGGTAATGTGTACTATTCTGATATTCTCTGGAAAGGAAGAAAAGGACTACATTTCAAATTGTCTCACTCAATGGAAAGGAGATATTTTTACTGCAACGGTAATACCCTTGAAGACTCCTATAAATACCCCAAGGTATTCATTGAAGAAGAGTTGGAAAAACTGTGAAGAAACTTCATTCTGAAAGCAATTTTACTCAAGTGAACAATCAAGTTCCGTGCCAAGTTTCTGGTCTATATCGAACTGAACTCAGCGTCTTATACTTTCTTTTAGAAAGCTATTCTGTTTTGAGCTTAATCTTTTCATCCTCTCTGTGAGAGTTATTTTGATTGTAATCAAAAGCATAATTTCTTTTGTAAATTGGTTTTGGCCTTGTAAAGGCTCTGTTCCTCAAAGGCTCGACTGTACTGAGTCGTTTTGAGAAGTTGAGAGTATTGTCAAGTTTGTGACAGAAGAATACTCTTGAGGAAAATTGTAATCAGTTGATTATAGTGAAAAATCCTTCAGGAACGAAGGGACTAGACGTAGCTACCAGTTGGTGGTGAACTAGTATAAATCTCTGCGTCTCATCCTTTACTGCTTTACATTTATCTTTACCTTGCTCAGTAAAACAAGTTTTTTATAAACTGTTTAATTTCTGCATCGGTTTAATCTGCATCTGATATACAAACAGTTTTGAAAAACCTGTGTTGAAGTTTTTACGTATAGTTTGCGAAAAGTTTTTAACACAATTCAACCCCCTTTCTTGTGTTCACGTTCAATATAAGTTTCAAATGAATTAAGTTTGACATCGCATCACTTGATTACTGAGCCAACGAAGAGATACATATTAGGAAACTTGCTGCTGGTATTGCAGCAGTCATGCAAGTGCTCCACATTTCTAGAATTGCACACACCGCAACTCAACTTTCCTCCTCATTCTTACCGTAATTAAATCAAAACAAAAGCACGCAAGCACAAAATCAAGATCCAATGATAAAATCAACACTAGATAGGAACAAAAGCAAGCAGGGCCGATCTTTAGATTTAGGGTGCCTTGAACGAACCAAAAATTGTGTCCTCATAATCATTTAAATATTGTTATCCTTACATTTTTTGTTGCAAAATCATTAAAAATCCATTCATAATTAAGGTTCTTTAAAAAACCATTTTCGCTAGAAATTGAAACAAAATTATTTAATCTATCTTGTGACATAGTATATCCTTTTTTTGACGGGATAGTAACATAGTATATTGCAAATAAGATTTTAACAATTTTAATTTAGAAAAAAAATTCTTTCAGTAGATGCAACAGTAACATGGATAGTCAATATTATTCTATAAATCGTGCATCCATTATAAAAAAAAATTAAATATCTTAAAAGAACTCAATATCATATAATTTGATTTTAATTCAACAGTTAAACTTTTCTATTGACTTTTAATTCTTCAACAGAATCATATATTAGAGAGATGAGAGAGAGAGAAAGCTGAGACACAATATCAAAGATCAACATATTCAGATATTAGAGAGAAATAAAACGAGAGAACATGCGCTATAAAAGAAATTGAGAGAAACGGACCACCACCAAACACTTATACCATGTCCTGGTTTTTTTCCCATTGAGACCCCAAATTTTGCGGCTAAATAACTATCATCGTTTCAGTGTCCAAGATCGTAAGTGTATTTTTGTTGATACAAAGAGAAATAAAACGACACACGCTAGTTAGTCACCCGTTAGTTGGCTTGATTTTACAGAAAAACGTTTTTAATTACTGCTTTTGTTTATTTTTCATAATAAAATTTTTATATAATTTTAAATATATAATTTTTTTTCAATATCTATATATACTACTAAGAAAATAAAATTTTGGTGCCCTAAAAAAAATGGGTCCCTGGGCGGTCGCCCATCCCGCCCGTGCTCATGGTCACCACTGAAAGCCAGATAAAGACATGTGTTACGTAAAAAAGACGCATTGAACTCTTTGCTTATGCTATGGTGAAGCTCCTCAACATCTCATCATAGATCCGAGTCCAATCACTAGGTCTAGTTAGCAGAGGGAGAAGATCTGCCGAAAGATTCGATGACAAATGCAAAGCAGAACCTCCAACTAGTTCTAGGGTTTTGATCAGTTATGGGAGAAATTCTTCTATGGTTTCAGCCGCTGCAGGATTTTGAATATTAGATCTAACGGCTCTGCAGCTGCTGCATTGGTGCAACCACTGCAGAGAAACCGAACCCTAAAAATAAAGTTTACCTATGACTATTTACCTATATTTATTTCCAAACTCTGCACGTGTAATCACTTTCTCCTCTGACATCTAGATTAAAAAGGACTATAACAAGAGACCTAAAGTGATCTTCACAAATTTATTCCAAGCATGACAGGTTTTAGACGACTTTATATGAGTTCAATTTTGGATGCTTTGCGTTAAGTGTACCTATTGTTTGTGAAAGTCTACAAATAAAGTTTACCTATGACTATTTACCCATATTTATTTCCAAACTCTGCACGTGTAATCACGTTCTCCCGGGATATCTAGATTAAAAAGGACTATAACAAGAGACCTAAAGTGATCTTCACAAATTTATTCCAAGCAAGACAGGTTTTAGACGACTCTATATGAGTTCAATTTTGGATGTTTTGCGTTAAGTTTACCTATTGTTTGTGAAAGTAAAATATGTTGGAAGTTCCAACGTAGAGACTTTCATGTGTTAGTACGAGAGAAGTCAGGGGCGGGGCCAAAAATTTTGCTCAAGGGGGACCAATTTATAATTCACACACACACACACACACACACACACACACACATATATATATATATATATATATATATATATATATATATATATATATATATTATACTTTTTATTATTTTTAGTTAATTAAATGAATTGTATGCTTGTTCAAAAAAAAAGGTAGAGTACGTTCTAAATAATATAATAACATTATAGAAGAATATTTTTTGAAATATCATTTAAGTGTAGTATTTTCTCGATAACATTATTATCCCCTGTCTTTTTTAGATAAGCCAATTTATTTTTATTGAATTTATATTAAAGTAAAAAAAACATGAAATTCATGAATTGATGCAAACTAACCGACCAAATATGCAGCCAATATAAGCTAGCCTGCATAGCAAATACAGACCCAATCAACTAAAAATGAGAACATATGCACCAACTGAATCAGAAAAACACGGAAATGAATGGATCATAAAATGTCTTGATATAACTAAGTAAAAAAATATCAAAATTTTGGGGGTGACAATGGCACCGTTGGGTCACCCCCGGTTCCGCCAGTGAGAGTAGTAAAGAGAAATATTAGCAACACATTTTATAACACTTTCCTCTCAACACATTCTCTTATATTGGTTGAAATTCATATGGATCCCACCAATTTTGTGCGAGACTCACATGATTTATTGGGATCCATTTGAATGTCAATAAATAAGAGAAACTGTGTTAGGATGACAGTGTTAGAGAATATGTTGCTAATCCCCTCGTAAATAAAGAAATTAATCTATCTAAAACATGATTGGTACACAAAATTGGATAATTAGGCGGAAGCCTCGGTTCAAATGACAAACTTTGCCACCACTTTAGTCAGTTCTCTTATTTCGACCCTAGTCCAAGACTTGTTTCAGTTGTTTGTAACTAAAAAATTGAAATGGTTAAATTAATTTTATAAAATACCAAATAATAAGATCAACATCTGGTTAAAGATGACAGGTGCAATGATAACCCGAAGCAGCCACTTAATTTACTACCAGCATGTCCCTATGCCATGCCCCCACAGAGATCCATTCAGGTGGTCCTGCCACATTGCACCCTTGTCTGAATGGACCCATCCCTTAAAAAAAAGTGAAAAGAGCATCTTGTGCTATATTGCTGTGTGACCCAGTCCAGTTCAAAAAAAAAAATTATTTAGCAATTATTGGGTGAAAATCCAACTAGCGAATGGGCAAGATCAATACTGACACGTGTCCCTTGCTGCTGAATATTCCCGATAATAGACAACGGCGAGACGGTTGGAGCAAACGCAAAGCAGAACGTGCCCACCGAATCAACCGGTACCAGGTAATTCCTCGCGGGCAGCGCCAACACTTTCCCCTCCCCAAAGTGAAACGCCACCGTCGGCACCTCCACGCTCGTCTTCGACGACAGGTCGTAGCACGTATCAAACAACGACACGTCGTTCGCCGCCGGCAAATCCCGCGTCCCCTTCATGAACGCGTCACGCAGCAAATTGTACATGTCGCTTTGTAACCGAGTCACCGCCGTGCCGGAGTCCACGATGATCCCCCCGTTCCCAGCAGGATCCACCTCAAAACTCGCTTCGGGAATTGGAAGCATCTCGCCGCCGACGCTGATCCCGGCGAGTCCCACATAGTAAAACGTGCCAAACTCCGGGTTATGCCGTAACGGCGCAGTAACAGCGTTATGGGGAAACGGCGAGTCAAACTCGAGGGTTGAGACCGAGTCAGAGTCACGATCCACGAGGCAGTAGGAAAATGACGTCGAATTGAGCTGAGCCGGAAAAGATAGCGGGCCGCCGCCTAAGCCGATCAAGCCGGCTGCGCCGACGAACAAACCCTCGTTATTGTGACCACAGCCGATGGCGATGTTGCGGACGGAAGAATCGCCAATGGTAATTGTCTCAGTGACGAAGTCGCCGACGGTGTAGGATCCGTCGCCGTATGATACTTCGTATAGGCAGTTACCGTTGCGGCATTGGGATTGGTCGAGCCATTTACATTGAGCGGCTTCGCAAGAGAGCGGCGCGTATGAAGCCGATGAAGCCGGCTCGAATATTGGATCGGCTTGACTGTAGCAATCGGCGCAGGGTGCGCATTGCACCCAGCTGATGTCGCTACCTGTGTCCAGCACCATGTACGCTTGACTCGGTGGCTCACCGATTCCAACTCGGGAGAAGTACTCGCCGCTACCCTGACTCACTCCTGAGACGATGGGTCCCGAAAGTTTTTCCACATCGAAAGTTGGGTCTAACTGAGTCAATATGGACCTGACTCGGACTGAGTCGCGCTCCAGTCTGGCTAAAGTTAGAGACTTGTAGTCACTATGCGAAGACTTCTGAAGGGATGCTCGTGAATGCAGTTGCAGAGAGAGTGATGCTGATGAAGAAGAACTCTTATCTTGTTGTTGTTTTTGTTGGTGGTTAAAGTTGAGAACTTGATGGGTTTTTTGGATGGAAGCAGCAACATTGAGCAATGTGGTCTTGGAATTGTGGGGTGTGCTTCGAGAGTGTGCCAATGGGGAAGCCCAGAAGATGAAGAGGATGAACAGCATATGACCCATTGAAGTGAGAAACAAACTGGAATGAGGAGATTTGGATGTATGTGAGCATTGAGAGACGTTGGGTTTTTATTTGCCGAGAAAAATACGTTATACGGTGATTCATGTCAAGATAACTGGGGTAGATGACAATGATGATTAAAGCAAAGGTAAAAGGGCGTGGGGCTTTGGATTAGGAGAGTGGTGCTTTGGTGAGTGATGATACGTTGGATATGGGAAGCTTGGTGATTGGCGCAGTCTATTTTTTTTTTGGTGATAATCTATTATTTATTTATTTATTTTTTATAATGATAGTCTATTATTTATTAGCATAGTGTGTTTTGGAGCCCATTCATGATGCTTTTTTGGGGTGTCATAACCTTTGCATTTTGTGGTTGATAGTAGTATATGATTGATTCCTTTATAATTATGAGTGTCACACAATTCTCTCTCAATCTTTCATCTTTATTTTGTTTCTTTTTCATTTGGCCAATAATCAATTTTGTCATTGGGAAAACAATGAGAACTCCACCCTGGGTGTTTGATTAAAGGACTTAATGAAAAAAAATTGGGTGTTATCGGGATAAGCGTGCCTAGTGCGGTGTTATTCACGCAAAGCGGATAAAACCAGTCTTTCACAACACGTTGGCTACCATCGAACCAAAACAACTTGGAATTAGTCCGAGACTTATTCAATAATTAACTTATTCAACTTAGTTCGTGAAACAAATACACTGAATTTGAATTGATAATTGAGCTAGTTAAATAAATGAGTTGAACTCGAATTACGTATAGTTCGACTCATTTGGTTAATGAGCTAGCTCGTGTGTGCATATATATGTACATATAATATTTTATATTATTAAATTCATATAATTAATTTACTGTATAATCTCATATTTATTTTATTTTTGTATGGAAAAAATATAGGATCTAAATCATTTTGACTTTTGATTCATGTGATTCGAGCTAACGAGATGAACCGAGTTGTTCGTAAATTTGGATCGAACCGAGTTCGAGCTGAAAAAAATGTTCATATCAAACTCAAGTCAAGTTTCGAGTTGAAACAATTCTTATTGAGTCGAGCCAAGCTGAACCAAGTTCGACTCGACTCATTTCCAGCACTGACAACACACGTGCCACAAATTATGAACAGTCCGAGCGAGTAGTTCGATCGGATATGCCATAGATCCTGTGTGACCTGGACCGGCTCTTGCATAGTAATTTTTTGGCTTTGTAAAAATGCCAATTGGAAGAATCGAACATTGTCACATTTACTTAGGCGGATATGTTTGAACCACAGCGGCACTCAAGCTGCCTGTTATTAATGTCACAAACAATTATATATATATATATATATATATATATATATATATATATATATATATATATATTTATTTATTTATTTTTTGTGGCATATATATGTGTGTTTTTTTTGGTGAGTATATATATATATGTGTGTGTATATGTATAAAATTTTATAATTTATAATTATAATAAAAACCGGGTTATGCGGGCCAACTAGTGACCCACCGGTTCGGCCACTGACCCAATACCCTGACCGGGTCGATCACCGGGCCAGGTTTAATAACACTGCGCTAGACTAGAATGTATTCCATGTGTCTCCCAGACTCCAATAGTTTCTATTTTATTTTTATTTTTTATCATAGAGAAGGTTTGGAGAGGACTAGAGAAGGCTAAGAGGGTTAAAGAAGGTAAACTGAGAATGATTGAATCAATTGTATTTCGATGGCCCAAGCTTGACCTTTTTTAACTAAATAAGCCTTTAAAAAAACCTAAACCTGGCCTTTTTGCTAAACATGCTAGTCTAGGCCAGGTGGCTTGGAAGCTGATGAGAGTTGGTTGATTCTCAAACTCCTCTACATGTGAATCCTTACTAGAGCATAATTTGAATCCGATAAATTAGTTTGTTAGGAAGAATTGGTGTTAGCAGGAACTATAATGGATCATATTTCACTTGTGGAAGATGTCCAAGATGCTATCTTGACTAACTTCTTTCGAAAGAAAAGGGGGATTGCAGTGTTTGATATATGGTTTGAAATGAAGAGGAGGAGACTCTTATTAACCTCTTCAACGACTGTTGCAAAGTGAAACAAAATGAATAGCTTGGCTGGATGAGGTCTTTTGTGGGATTTCTTTTTTAGATGGCTTGCAATGTTGGATGCCAAGGAACCTATCAAATGCTATGTAAGGGAAGGAGTCAAATGGGACTTATTATTTGGCATAGCAGTCCATTGGTTGTGGCAGGTGAGGAATGATTTGACATTCCATCATAAGAAATCGAGTATCAAGGAGACAAAGATGATAATTAAGCTTCAAGTGGTTGCGATTTTACAAAGCTGGAGTGACCATCATATTATGAGTCATGCCAAGAACTCAAGCATCATAAGCAGAGAACTTCGTTGGATTGCACCTAATCTTGATTGGTTTAGATTAAACTGCGATGGGGTTGTCTCATACTTAGGTGGGAAGGCGACAACAGGTGAAGTTCTCAGGAATGATTAAGGGAATCTCCGTTTTTGCTTTGCACATGATTTGAGGACTTGTTCCACAATATAAGTTGAATCGTGGGCTATCTTTATAGGCCTAAAGTTGGTTAGAATGAAAGGTTATGTAAAGAGAGTAAAGATCCTCTCCATTTCTCAAAAGAAGTAGAAATCTACATTACTAAAGTTTTGGATGTATGAATGCACATATTTTTAAAATGGTGACATAAATTATGCAATTATGTGCATTTATACACAAAAAACTTTAGTAATGGAGATCTTCATTTCTTTTGAGAAATGGAGAAGATCTCTACTCGTATGGAGGTGGTCGTAGAGTCTGACTCCTTAGCAGCAATTAGACTCGTTAAGGTTGGGTGTTGATCTCTTCATCCGAGTTTCAGCTTAGTTCGTGATATTCTAGAGATCTTGTCGGTGGATGACAACTTTTCTGTATCCCAAACTTTGCGCGAGGCCAATCAGGTGGTGAATAGCCTTCCCAAATTATGTTTGGGCTTAGACTAATGTCGTGGGTGTTTTGATTATATCCTGCTTCTATTTCAGTCGCATTTAGGGCAAACCTTAGTTGGATTTGTTTCCCAAAGGGATTCTAGTTTTGTCCGTTGTTCTTTTTTTTCCCCTAGTGGTCTTAACCCCCTGGTGCTAAAAAATAAAAAGGAATTCGTTATCCATCTTCTGTTGTATTTGTCTTTCATATTGGTTGACCAAATTGAACCAAGTTTAGAAAATGGTATATGAAAAAATAGGGCACTGGGACGTGCGTGGAACCTCACCATGTTGGCTTATTGTATATATAAAAATTAGATAAAATGCGAGATTGAAGTTATGTAATTGCGAATTTGCTATCATAACTAGGCAATTATTTATGGCATGTTTATTTTACTTATCATTACTTCACAGAGGGAGCTTTGAAACACGTACACTACTGCAGAATATACCTTTAATTGCGGTTAAAATGGACTTTTAATCGCGCTTTTCATACCGACGTGTATTCTTTCGGCGTTGTAAATGTGAACATTTAACGTCGGTTTATAAACCGGCGTTAAAAGTCACTTTTAATCGCAGTTTTTTTTTATCAAAACCGGCGTTAAAACCCGCGTAAAAAGAAATTAAAAATTTTGGAAAAAAAAACTTTTAATCGCAGTTTTACTAAAAACCACAATTAAAAGTGTTTTTTTTGTTTTATCCTTCCATGCCTGCTCGTATTATCCAAATTCAAAGCCAAAAAATATAACAACCAATGCAAAATATTTATCAAACTTCTAAAATACAACAACCAATACAAAATATTTATCAGAGACCATAATCCTGGATTAAGACCATGACAACGTTTAAGGAAAACAACATGGGTATATACATGTAAATGAACTGTTAAAATGTATCAGAGAAAATTACCAGATTCTCAACTCTTACTCTTTTGTTTCCCATTTTCTGAATAATGCTCCTCTTCTTTTACCCATCAGAACGGAGTCCAAGTTTTGATCCATTAAACATAACTACAACAAAGTAATTGTGATTAAAAATGTTAACTTAATGAGGTTATTGTAGTATTATAAATAGTAAATTCTTCCATATGAATATGAATATGAATATGCAGAGAAGCTATTGTGGTTAGTTAATTGGGAATAAATGGCATGAAAACGATGAGCCTGGTTGCCTCCTGTAAAATATATCTGGAATAGCTTTTTCCATAATCTGTCAAACATACACAACAGACAAATAATATGAAACAAAAAATGATGACATATACCACACAATGCACAATACTATAAACAAAAGAATAACCCGGGCATGTAACCGTGACTAACTGGAGGGGAAGAATCAGAAACTCATGTGGCACACCTAGAACTACAAGTTGAGCTAATGTCTGTATGAATCAAATAAAAGAACAACACCATATTAGACACTTCCAATAGGCGCCTTAAATTGCTCTAAATTTTATTTTCTAAGACACAATTGGACACATGAAAGACACGTTATACATTTTCTGACTTCTCTAAAGATTTCTAGCACTTGGACATCACGAGAAAAATAATTTATTTCATTAAACAAGAACACAACTACAAAGTATATACAAATAGATAACTGGATGTGCAGTTCAATTGTTCAACTTTCATTGCTATCAATTAATTATTTTTTGTTAATCCACAACGTATCAATGCTGATCGTAACAATGCTTAACGGCAGAAGTGATTTCCAAGTAGTTAACCGCACACCAGAAAGTCACAATTATAATATGAGAAAACATTAAAACATGATATGAAGTCTTTTAGTGTAAAAAACCAGAAGATAGAACTGTACCTCCATCCCAGGGGGTGTCATCTGGTCTAAAAAACACCCAAAAAAAGCATCATTAGATTGCTATTACATATTTAATTATCCAGAACTAAAACCACGAAATAAAGGAAAAAATATTAGGAATTCTAACATTGCACACACCCAAAGATAACAGCATTCCAAAGCATGACATTATTGTCTTGGGGAGCCCCAATGATGCCAGCAGGAGGATCTTGTTGCAACCTCTTAAAATCTCTCATTAGTCTCTTCCTTGCAGGAGTCGACATCCTCACCACCTATATCTCAATCAAGCACAAACCAAACATTAATAATCTGTCATTAACATGTTCATGTGCATAGAAAAACAAGCAAGGCAGAAAGGAAAAGTAAGTGAGTGAACAAGATTAAACAAAGAACAAATTTTTGAAAATATAACAAAGAATGCATCAAAGGTTCAGAGAATGCAAACACGCAGAGCATATAACTAAGTTTATTTTCTCAAAGCTTAAAAATTATCAAACCAGTAATACTTCATGAGAAAACTCATAATTTTCCATGTCCATCCACAACAGAACAACCCAATTCTAAGAGTTGTAATCAACTCAAAAATAGTCCTCTATGTATGCATCAGTGAGTTAAAAGATAGATTTATTTCACAAATATTCATTTCAGTCAAAGCTATTTCATAGCTCCATGCTTTGCAAGAGCCTAAAACAACAAAACAGCAGAATCAAGAGTTTCCAAACATCAATAAAACCTTGTTCACAAAATCACAACTTAGCAGATACCCTAGATCGACCCTTTCCATTTCCACCCCAACATGTGCCAAACAAGCAACCAAACAAACAAATTAGGGGTTCTTGGAATCGAACTCCAAAGAACCATACGCCTCCGCCTCTCGCCGCGCCTAGGGTTTGCTTGGTTTTCTCTCGATCTCGATGAAATCTTCTGCAACTATAAGAACATGCGAGAACGGCAAGGAGACCGAGCGCCGTTCGTGGTGGTGCACCGTTCGTGGGTGGCGGTTTCACTCAGGAGCAAGCTGAAGCAGACAGAGATGGAGTGCGAGTACCTGAAGAGCAGAGCAGAACCGGAGGGCCGTTCGTGGTGGTGCGTCGTTTGGGTCTCTGACAAAGCAGAACCGGAGGCTGCAAAGTGAAGTAGAGGAACTGAGGGAAATGGAGGAACAAAGATGGAGTGCGAGTACTTGCACTGATGCAAGCCACTCCCAGATCTGAGGCAGGGTCGGCGCTGATGTGTGCGAACGCGAGAGAGAAGAGGGAAAGAGCTTTGGTATGTGCGAGAGAGAAGAGGGAAATATCTTATTAATGTGTTGACATACCACGCCGGTTTTGTGAAAAACCGGCGTAAAATCCATTGAAGAAAAAAAATGCAAAAAGACACAGCATACGGTGCCGGTTTTTAAAATAACCGGCGTGAAAACTCTGACTTACCACGTCGGTTTTGTATAAAACCGGCATAAAATATCTGACGAAAAAATACAAAAAAAGCTAAAACAAACGACACCGGTTTTTACTAATAATTGGCGTAAAAAATGTCACATTAATTTTAAAAATGTCACCGCGTCTCTTTTTACGCAGATTATTGTCAAAACCGGCATTATAAGTCTATTTTTTAGGTGTATTTCGCACTAGTGGTAGTTACTCATGCATTTTGTTTACTCTATACACTTAACACGAGTTTCAGTCTGTTACTGGTATAGTTGTCGAGCTCAGTCGCGCCACCAAAGAAGTTGTGAACTTGATGCATTTCTCGTACTTTTAGGGTCATCAGATTGATCCATGTATCCTAAACGAGGAGCGAAACTATATACTTGCTTTTCTATTTAGCCATCGTCAAATATAGCCCATTACTTTGTAATAAAAAAATGAAGCCTAGTACTACTAGGATGATTGCTATATACACTCATTATTTTTTATACATGCACCCTTTATCTTTTAAACCCAAAATAACCCTCCCTCCTTAACTTTCTCTATTCAAACACCCTATTTCCTCTCCCTTTTTTTTTTCTGGGACCCTTCGCCAACCACCACGATTTTCGGCGTCGACCCGTTCACTGACTACACAACTAGTGCGACCAATACCCCTGCTTGACAACCATCATCGTTTTTTTTGCAAGTACGAAACATCTATTTTTTCCCCTCTATCAGAATTTCCGAAAATCCATTTTTCGGATGGAAATATCTGTTAATAAACATCTAAACACTAAAATTCCTAAAGTTTAACTAGTTTTGTACTTTTTAGATATTCGGTTTCCACACATTATTTTGGAATTATTAACATCACAGTTTAATGCTCACTTTGTATTTAACTTCTCATTATTTGCATACAGTGTGCAATAATTCATGTAGGGAATAAGAACAGTTTTGTGAATTGGTGTATCAAATATTGTTAGATACATGAATTGGTGTCCATAAATTAAGTTTTTGACAAGAAAATAGTCAAATCATCATCGACTAACGTAGTTGGTTGAAAATGCCGACGCCATAATCTGGGGTGAAGCGAGAATAATTTAATTTAGTCTAATATTCGTTGATGCCAGAAACAATATCAATGAGCGGTGGTGTCCCTAGCCTATCGATATTCATTATAAAAAAGTCAATTAATATATATGCAATAAAGGTTATATATTAAACAATAAAAGAAAGTGATAAACTCAGTACGATGTTCTAAATTAGAATAATCCATCACAATTTGATTCCATCACTCTAAGTCATCACAGAACAGAGAGTAGTGTCGTAGGCATCTAATAAACAAACTCTTTAATTCAATTCAATGGCTATGATGGCTGCCAAAAATATCATAAGGTGTGAGGGTTGTAGAGAGGAGAGGCGAGAATGTGAAGGAAGAGAGAGGGGTGTGGGTTTTGAAGTAATAGGGATACTTTTGTACTTTTGCTTGGATATGGGTGTATGTATTAAAAAAGTTGGGTGTATTTAACAGTTGTCTACTACTACTACATTGACCCAGAAAAAAGTACAGCAATGGGCCTAGCAAACAGTACCCAAAAAAACCCGTCAAATAATCAAATAATAAAGAAATGAAAACTACCCCCCCCCCCCCCCCGCCCACAAGAAATAGCGAATTAGAAAGAAAGAAACTTAAAATTTGACCAAAAAAAATAGAAACGTACCCGCTATCAACAAGGTCGCTGTCTTGCTCCAAGCCGCACGCCATTTGTCCACCTAATACATGGGATTATATTTCTAATCAAGCTCTGACTTTCACGGAAGAAACAAGCGAAATCGGGGTTAACATTTTCTAAAAAGTCAGGCATCTCTTTCCATTGAAAGGTCAGAAATTATTGTTGCTTCACAGTTTTAGCTATGCGATAATCCAACTACATCACGACCTCTGTGCTACGTAGACTGTGATATGATTTGGTGATAAGAACCATTTTTACAAATATACTAACAATATTAATCAAGCTGTGATTGGTTTACAAGTACTAATAATATAATATAATAGTGTTAATATTTGAGGGAAAAACAAACAGTTAGATGATGTCAATAGTACACTGTTTAAGAAAAATTTTAACACATTTTTTTAATAAAGTTAATTTGTCGTTCCACCACGAAGCTACCAAGATTGGTTACCTTCCCTAAACTCCAAACTCATAATTGATTCAATCTGATAGCTTGAAAACTACTACTCCTCACCCGACCACTCAAAAGGAATCCATTAAAGATGGTTTCGAAGTGAGTATTATCCAATACTTTTTTTTTAGTGCTGCAGAATTGATAAATGAAAACAGTCACTATTTTGGTCTTCTTTTACTTGTCAGTTTTTAGATATTCCACCACTATCTCACCTTCTCTTCTTCACCCCCTTACTAGAGAGAAGGAGGATGTAATGTAGTGGGTGTTGCTTTTCCTTGTGGAACCATGCTGTTGCCAAGAAAAAATGGAACTTATAGTGTATTAAGTTTACGTGAGAAAATAGTTTTTAACAAAAAATAAATAAATGAGCTATTAACGTGTGTTCTTAGTGTAATTAAATTTCTTAATAAATAGATAATAAAAGGGAGGATGATGTAGTGGGTGTTGTTTTTTCTCGTTTGACTAGCTGAGGGAACCTATACTGAGCACGGGCAGTAAACAAAAAATGAAACCTATAATAAGTGTTTTTTTTGTGTGTGTAGAAAATAGATAAAATAGCTTTTGTCACGTATTTTTAGTGTAATTAAGTTTATGAAATAGATAATAGAAAGATTATGCGGTCCTTATACAATTTTTTTTTTAAACATTCTACTTTTGTTTGAAGTTTACTTCATTTGTGGAAATACAAGAGAAAATTTATCACGCTTCAACGAGGAAAGGATCAAAGGTGAGAAAAGGGTAAATCGTTTTTTTCCCCTACTTTTTAAAAAGGTTAAAAGGTCTTTTTTTTTTCATATGATATATGTTAATCAAATTAATCAAATAAAAATGTCTTTTCATCCATACTAGAGAGTAGAGCTAAGGGGCTCGTTACAAACACTGTGTAACTGATCATTAAAAATAAACTTAAAAATTACTATAATGCAATTTTGTTACCATCAAGTTAAGCCTGAGTTTGTATAAACTTAAGAACAACTATAATGCATTTTTTTGAATTTTTCAAAAACTTATTTTTCTTTTTTATGAAAAATATTGTGGAATCAAGGTTATAAATTTTTTAAAGTTATTTGATTATTATAAAATATTGTAAATTTATTTTGAATAAACTTTTTTACTTAAAGTAAAGCCAAACAGAAATTAAAATTAAGCACAATTAATAAACAAACAAACAAACAAAAATAGTAAAAGAAACTATCAAGGGGTATTTTAAAAAGAATTTAATTGGTATGCATTTTAGGTGTAATTTTTTTTTACATTTTCAATTAATCAAAAATTGACGTATCATGATTGGTTGACAGTGGTATATACCAATTAAACTCTTTTAAAAATACTTGTTAAAGAAAATATTTTATTAATATATAAAATGATTCGATGGTTTCTATATATTTTTTTAGAGTTAATTGCATTTTTGGTTTTCTAGATATCGCGATTGTGTGAATTTGGTCCCTTAGGTTTTAATTGAGTGAATTGGGTCATCCACGTATTGCAATTGTGCAATTTTAGTCCCCCATATTCTAATTGAGTGAATTGGATCCTCTAGGTATCACAGTTGTGTGATTTTAGTCTATCTGTTCAATTGTCGTTTAATTTATAAATGAAAAAGTTATCAGAGTTTTTATTTTTATTTTTAAACCAACTAACATGTTACCTAAACCGAATTATGTGTCAGGTCATACCCGTACGTGATACGCTTTCGATTAGAAATTGAACAATAAGAGAGATCAAAATTGCACAATCGCAATAACTAGATGACCCAATTCATTCAATTAGAACCTCACGGGCCAAAATTTTACAATAAGAATTCTAGAAGACTTAATTCACACAATTAAAACTTGATTACCAAAATTGTATATTCGCGATAACAGGGAGTAAAAGTGGAATTAAGTTTAAGGCACTCGATTCCGAAATTCTCGTTATATAAAGACAAGCATATTTTTGATGCGCTTATTTATCCAGATTCCCACTTTGGGAATTGAATCGCATGCTCTGATCTGAAAAAATAATTTATAGTAAAAAAATACCCCACGCACTCGCACGCGCGCACCGGGTATTTGTCTCCCCTTCAGTGTTCACCTGTCACTCAAACTGGTTTAGGTAACAATTTCACACTGAGAGAAGAGAACAACACATTCTCTCTCTCTCTCTCTGTGATTCATTCACCTTCTTCGTTCCGCCAATATGAGCTCAATCGTTCAGGTGCTTCTCCTATCAATCCCACAAGAGATTTCCGTTTCATTTTCCCCTCAATTTTTGGTTTGCTGCTTTTGTTTCAATGCCAATCTCATTCTTCTCTGTTTCATTAGGGTTTTACCAAGTCACTGGCCATGACCGTGCTCTCCGAGATCGGTGATAAGACTTTTTTTGCAGCTGCGGTTAGCTAACTCTTTTCTATTTAAAATTAAAACGTCTTTGTTTCCTCTCTTATCCATTTTTCTCATTCGTTTGTGGATTGTGATATCGTGTACTCCTAAATATTTGGTTGGGTTCTGTGGGCCAACGTGTATGGGCGATTAGAGTGATTTTCTGAGCTGAAACTACCTGAGATATGGCTTTGTTTGTTTGTTTGTTATTGTTTTTTATTCCCATCGTGTGTCTATTGGTTACAGTTTGACCAATGAACTGAATAAGTATTCGAATGATTTTTTTAGTGAATTTTATTATTATTAATTTGGGTAGCAGTATTCGGTCATGATTCCTTTCAATTGCTTTATAAAAATTTCATGGCTCTACTGTGTCGGAAGCGATGTTTATGAAGTGAGTTTGAAATGTTATATGTGTTTTTATTATTACTTAATTGCACAGTTTCTTGAAAGAAGGAAGGGCCTTAATATTTGTCTTTGTGGTCTTAAGAGTAAAAATCTAAACTCTTGACTGTTTTTGATATCTTGATGCTTATTTGAAGATACTGGCTATGCGACACCCCCGACGCCTTGTCTTATCAGGTTGCCTCGCGGCTTTGATAGTAAGAATTTTTTTCTCCTTTCCTCTTTCAGCTTCGTTATCATTGTTTTTAAGGTCATGATAATTGATATTTTGCTTATTATAGATTTTGTTTTATTTTTTCCCTTTTGAATCTCATACTTCCTAGAAAAATTTTCAAACTATAGGTGATGACCATTCTCTCTGCTCTTGTTGGCTGGGCTGCTCCAAATCTGGTGAGCATTCTCTATTGCTGGTTTAACACTTTAACTTCAGAATTCCCATGTTATTTGTTTTTTCTCTGATTTCTGTCCTTAGTGATCTTCATGTTATTCTGCAGATCTCTCGTAAATGGACTCATCACATTACGACATTTTTATTCTTGGGGTTTGGACTTTGGTCCTTGAAAGATGCTCTATTTGAAGAAGGGTGATGATTTATTATCCCTCACGATAACTTGCTTATATTTTTCTAATGGATGTCATGTCAGTTTGAATCTGAATAGGGATTTTTGTACTCACCGATAATTATGTCATTTGATGGACAGGGATACAGAGGAATTGGCTGAAGTCGAAGCGAAATTGGTTGGTTTTTCCCCTCTATTTGATTTCTTATGTTAAGTCAGTTATTATTTTCTTCCTGACAACCCCTTTGCATGTGTTGTGAATAGGACAAAGATTGGAAGACTAAAAATGGAGCTACAAAAGATAGCAATAAGGTAAAATAATATCCATCTCTTATAATTTATGTTGCCTTCATCTAGTAAAATATCCATCTAATATTTAAACACTCTAATGGAAGCTATTTTGTTTACTTCTTATGAATACCAAACGGTTAAGAGATCCTTGGAAAATCCTTACAACTACTACAAAGAAACAAAGGGAGAGATTCTTGATAACTACGTTTAGAATAAATTGCTTTAAAATTATTCAAACATTGAATAAGGCACTTTAAATCTTGCAGTAAAAGCTTTAAGACCAAAATTTTCAATGGACTACTTCTTATTTGTGATCTTGAATAAGAATTTCAACTTATTTCGAATAAAAAATTGATTATTATGTATAAAAAAGAATTCTCAGGTGCTATGTATTCGTTTTTCTAAGACTGTATATACATTGTCTGTCTTAATTCTCAGGTTGATGATGCTGTCAAAAAGCATAAACGTCCATTTTTATCTCAGTTTTTCTCTCCCATCCTTTTACAGGTAATATATGAATAGTGTATCTATACAATATTTAACTGAACACTGAACTAGGTAAAACTTGATCCCTTATCATATCCATTCTGCAGGCATTTTCTATCACTTTTTTTGGGGAATGGGGTGACAAGAGCCAGGTGAGCATAGCTAGAAAACATGCTTTTTTTCTCTCCCTCTTGCATAACCTATTATTGGAGCTTATGCTTCATCAACCATCACTTTAATAAGCCTAATTTTTTTCTGTTTCAGCTGGCTACCATAGGTTTAGCTGCAGATGAAAACCCATTTGGTGTTGTTCTTGGAGGGATTCTGTAAGTTTTGACTGTTTTCCTTTGATTGCCCATAATGGCATACTCCCTCTGGGCAAAAGATTATAAGCAAAAAAGTAGCCATGTTTGGTGGTCCATAATATAAGCAAATTCTAACTAATTTCATCCTATTGAATGTTAGCATTCCAAAAATACCCTCTATTTAGTGTTATCATGACACTAGTTCCCATAAAAATTAAATGAAAATGAAGGGTAGTTTAGAGAATACAATTAGTTTTTTTATTACACCAAAAAAATTAAATGAACTTAACTAACTTCCTTAATCAGTGTGAAATTATGTATTTTTGCTTATATTCGAGTCCGGAGGGAGTATGTTTCTTCATTAATTTTTTGCTGGAAATCTGCATACTTGTTTGTGTACCTTGCAATGCAAATGTGTAGTGTCTGTCTGAAGGCATAAATATGTAAGATATTTCACATGCCTAAGGTCCCACAAATTTCTTGGGAGAGGAATGTAATTATTTGTTGCTTTTCACAGGGGGCAAACATTATGTACTTCTGCTGCTGTTATTGGAGGGAAGAGTTTAGCTTCACAAATTTCTGAGAAAGTGGTAATAATTTCTAGGGTAAATATGTTTTTAATCCCTATAATTATTTTGAATTTTTTTAGTCCTTGTACTAACTTTTTAGTCCCTACAAATTACAAAACTACATGCATACAGTTTTGTAATTTGTAGGGACTAAAAAGTGGGTACAGGGACTAAAAACAAAAAATATAAATTTTATAGGGACTAAAAACATATTTAACCCTAATTTCTATTTCTTTTTATTTACATTGCAAGTTGTCCATCTATTTTTGTCGCCTTTTTTATTGTCAACCTTTTTGAATTCATTATTCCGTTTCTTAAAAAGTCCTCATGCATCAAGTTCAAGTAATTTCAAAACTAGTTTTAGACTACCAGGAAGTAAATGAAAAAGAAGTGATGGTAAACTCGATGGAAGATGCAACACAGGAACAAATGTACCACATTATAACCATGAGTCATTAGAACACTTTTTGAGTTGTAGTGTGCAATTCTGATTTACCATATTACTGGTATATTACTAAGCCAAGTGTGTCATCTAAAGGTTGTATGTCATCTAAATGTTGTACTCGATATCTGGCAGGTTGCACTCTCAGGTGGAATTCTTTTCATTGTTTTTGGTATCCAATCGTTCCTTTCTCCAATCGAATCATGAAGGATATGCTATTGGTTAGTGAATATTCTTAATGCCTTCTATTTACAAGGTATGTTTACCAACTATGCTTGTTATAGTGGTGGAGATTGGCTGCCACAAGAGGTCAGCTTAGTGTCTCTCCACCCTGGGTCAAAGATTTCATTCTTTTCACCCTTTTAAAGATTTTATGGTTCAAACTTCAAAATAAAGATAGTACACTTGTAGAATCGGACCCAAATTTAATATAGGAAGTTGATTGGATTATTCCTTTTCCGCACGTGCTTGCAGGAAGTCAGGAACAGATTCTCTCATGTGAGGTTTTTCACAAATTTGTAAATGTCTACTATGAAGAGAGAAAGAGAGAATTTTCACACGGCAATGTTGTGTGAAAATTGTCATGTGAAAATTTAACATAAAAGGATCCATTTCCATGTGCCTACACCTAATCTTTTTATCTTCCTCCCTCAGTCTATTTAATGCATGCGTAAATTTCCAATGCTTTCATTGCTGGCGGAATAAAAGGACCATTTTAGAAGGGGAAAAAAATGAAAAAACTTTTCTTTAATTTCCAAGGCTGTTTTATTAATGTGCCCTGGGTTGTCTGAGTTGGTACTAGTAACTGAGAATGCCCGTCTGCCTGGGTTGGAGGAAGTAATAAAACAAGGAGGGTGGGGAGGGGAGGGGAGAAAAAAGCTTGCTTGTATGTCCCTCTTAAGCTTGAATACATGATGTTAGCACTGTTGAACTAATACTCTTGTGGGGTGACCTTTTTGTCCATGCTTGCGTAGAGGGGATAACGAAGTCTTTCTTTCATCGGAGCAGAACTTAAGGATCTAGTATTTGATTTGAGATAACTTTTCTAACTTATTTTTCTTTTTTTAATAAATTGATATCTTTCTTTCATGATGTTTCCTGATTTTAAAGATTTATACAGGAAATGTTGAAAATAATTCACCAAAGAGGAAGCAGGGTAAAAATAATGACTTTTTTAACATATTAATAGAAAATGAAAACAGAAATCTTAAACCAACTAGATTCTGCAAGTGAGATTGATAGGTGACATGAAATGCCATGTCACAACGCATCATGCAAACCCAATTTGGGTACATTTAGTTTATACAATGATCTTTCCTTGCAAAGGGAGATTCACTTACAGTGGGTAGAATAGAACCCTCTCAAGTGCTGTCTCTAATCTCAACCCGTAAATGTTTTTCCACACAACAAAAGTTTTGCCTAGTACCTCCATAAGGCATAAATTGGAGTGGGGATAGAGCCGGAGAGGCATTGTGATCTACTGTGATCTTGTCTAATAATGATATTAAGCTAGTCGTTATAAAAGGAAGAAAAAACCGTGGAGATCAACTTGCGAAAAGATGATCACCTTTGACAATAATCCGTTGTGGTGCACTTCTTGCGCGGTGTTTACTGCATTGTCAAGGGCTATCCATGGGATAAACATCATTTCTTGGACCATATAATCCCAGTTTATTGAAGTTATCACTTTATTCGGAGAAGGGATAGTTAGTATTAGTAACATATTCACATACTTCTTTTGATCTCGAATATAAGAAAAAATATTTCAAGTTTCGTGGTTTAAAATATAAATAAATCTAATTAATTTTACCATGTTTAATGATATTATTTCTAAAATATTTTTTAATTAATTCATATTTTATTTTTTCCATAACTTATTTATTTTCATGAAATAAGTTCTTATAAAATTATCTTTCTATTGGCAAGGGCAGTTCAGATAATACAATTTTTTGATTACTTTAAGAATATTAAATGAGATTAAGAGCTTGTTTGTTATAGCTTTTTTTCATAAAAAATAACTTTTTTTTAGTAAAAAAATTATTTTAAAAAGTTTTGGTTGTGTTTGCTTAAGCTTTTTATGATAATGAGAATTTGAAAAAATGATTTTTTTTCCCCCTAAAATGAAAAGATAATCTTAGCAGCTTCTAAAAAACATTCGTGCGGTAGAAGAGAGAAGAGTGTTTAGTTTGAAAACACAGAACCAGTACTTGGACATAAAAAGACAAAAAGATCCTTAAGCATTTTTAAATTTTAGACGTCATGCCTCATATGTCTCGTGTTTCACTGCACCTCAGTCAACAACTCTGTTCGCATGGTCCTTCACTGCGCCTCAGTCAACAACTTTCTTGATCCATTTGCTTTTATTTTGAAATATTTGTGTTACCTTATCATCTATAAAATAAATTAAAAATTATGGTACCTAATATATATTGTTACGTATATAAAATAAAATAAAAGTAAAACTAATGTAGCATATATAAATATAGGTAGCGTACTATATAAATAAATTGAAGTAAAACTAATTGTATATTATTTGAAAACTAATTATATATATATATATATATATATATATATATATTTGAAGTTAAGAAAATTCACATTATGATATAAAATATATTTAAGAATGACCACTAACTATATTCAAAAAATATACATAAAAACTATTTTTTCAACAAACATGTTTTCTTAAAAATAGTTTTTATGTCCTTTATAGTAATTTTATGGTTGTATCCAATCAAGCTAAAAATCATTTTTTTTAAAATGATTTTTATGATTGTAAACAAACACAAAATAGATTATACTTTTCTTAAAATTCTTTAAAAAATAATCTCTAAATTATTGATTATCAAATTTTTTTTTTAATCTGTAACAAGTGGGCCCTAACTAATTTTTTTTAAAGGGTGTTAGTAATTTCTTCACCAAAAAAAAATTAAAGTCTTCACCAAAAAAAAGGTGTTAGGAATTGAATGTCGACTCCTTCCATGAGGCATTTTACGAACCTTTGAACTGAATTTTATTGTAAATAACCAAATATTTATTGAGTGGGTTTGGATAAAAATTTTAGGCTTTTCTGCAGTTTTGGTCCTTCTATTTTCACCAATCCTTAATTTTGGTCCCCTAATTTTTAATTTCGCAATTTTGGTCCCCTAATTTTTAAAATTTCTGAAATTGGGTCTATATACTAAAATTGGGTCAAAAATTTGCTGATGTGGCAGTTACATGTCATCATTTTCATTATTTTAATTCTTTTTTATTATTTTAATTATAAACTTTAATTTAATAAATAAAATAAAACAAATCAGAAACTTTAATTTACAAATCATTAATTATAAACTTTAATAAATTAAATAAATTACAAACAAATCAGAAGAGGAAACAAATCATTATAAAAAAAAAATTAAACAAATCTTCACACCTTCATCTTCATCTTCATCTTCACACCTTCATCTTCTTCAACAACAACAACAACAACCTCTTCTTCTTCACGCCGATTCCATTCCTCTCTTCTCTCACGCCGATTCCCTTCTCCCATCAGAAGAAGAACACTACCAACAGCAGAAGAACAACACTATGAATGGAACAACAACAACAACATCATCATCAACAACACCAGAATCTGTATTGGTTTCACAACCTATCTCTGGATCTAGTGAAAATTGTTGAGATTAATTCAGTTTTGTTAGTAGTTAGTTAATGTGTCATTAAGTGTAAATAACCAATTAGCCTGTTAGTTGGTTATTATCTTCAAGTTCGGTTAGTTAGTTGGTTACCGTTTTTACTGTTTCATTGATTTTGTACTCTTTCAACAGATTGCTCTATAAAGAGCCTGTTGCTTTCATCAATACAACAGCATTTTCATTCATTCATACCCTAACATTTTGGCATCAGAGCTCCAACTGGGGCCTGATTAGAAAATTGAAAAGAATCACAATTCTTGTTTCGGCGATGGCGAATGCAAATGAAGGACCGTTTGTTCAACCAATGATTCTCGCTTGATGGTCACTACGATCATTGGAGTATCTTTGATGGAAAATTTTCTTAGATCCAAGAAATACGGCATTTGGTTGAAATGAGTTTCTCTAATCCTAAAGAAGGTGAAGTGTTGATGAGACGCAACAAAAGAGACTTGATGAATTGAAACTCAAGGACTGGCAAGGTGAAGAATTATCTCTTCCAAGCGATTGATCAACAATCTTAGAGACTATCTTGCGTGAAGACACATCAAGGACATATGGGAATCTATGAAGAGGAAATCTGAAGGGAATGCAAGGTTAAGTTGATCCATTCTTCAAGCCTTGAGGAAGGATTTCGAAACCCTAGAGATGAAGATGGGTGAAACGATCACTGAGTATTTTTCCCGGGTTATGGGTGTTGCTAACAAAATGAGAATTCATGGAGAAAGTATGAAAGATGTGGTAATTGTGGAAAAGATCCTTAGATCTTTGACTGAGAAATTTAATTACATTGTTTGCTCAATCGAAGAATCTAAGGATACTGATACTCTATCAATTGATGAACTTCAGAGTTCATTGGTGGTTCATGAGCAGAAGTTTCACAAGAAACGTGGAGAGGAACAAGCGTTGAAAGTTGTTTCTGAAGAAAGAATGGAGCGGTAGGAAGAGGGCGATTCGAGGAAAAGGAAGAGGCAGGGGAAGGCAGAATCGTGCCACTGTGGAGTGCTTCAAGTGTCATAAACTTGGACACTACAGGAATGAATGCCCAGACTGGGACAAGGAGGCCAACTATGCAGAATTCAACGAAGAAGAAATGATGTTGTTGATGGTCTCATGAAGAAATCCACCCAAAGAAAGGCAAGATGCTTGGTTCTTGGACTCGGGTCTCAAATCACATGTGTGGGAACAAAATCTGGTTTGTGAATTGGATGAAGGCTTTAAACAGAATGTGAAACTTGGCAATAATTCGAAAATGCAAAGTCGGGAAAGCGCAGTGTCAAACTTAGAATGAATGGGAAGACTCACTTGGTCCCTCGATGTGTATTTTGTTCCGGTAATCAAGAACAATCTCTGAGTGTTGGACAATTACAAGAAAGGGGATTAACAATGATGTTTCAACTGAAAAAATGTAAAATTTACCATCGAAAAGGGGATAATTTTTGAAATCGCATGACTGCAAACAGATGTTCATGTTGTTTGCAAAGCCACCAGTCAAAACACAATCTTGCTTCACACAATCGATGAAGACTTGGCATACCTATGGCATTGTAGGTATGGCCATTTAAGTCAAAAGGGTTTGAAGGTGCTTCATAGCAAAGCAATGGTTAAGGGTCGCCACATTTATCGCAACTAGTAAAGCATGTGCAAGCTTGCATGAGAGGAAACAAACACAGGAGGTGATTCTAAGAAGAGTCAATGGAGGCATCAAAAAGTCGAATTAATACATGCCGACATATGTGGACCACTTCACCAAAGATCTAATAGCACAAGAGGTATTTTTATGCTTTATAGATGATTTCTCTAGAAAAGCTTGATTTACTTTTTGTGTAAAAATCGTAAGCATTTCATGTCTTTAAGTGCTTTAAAAATCAAGTTGAAAAGGAGAGTGATATGAAAATTAAATGTCTTGCATCGATAGAGGAGAGAGTTCAACTCAACCGATTTTAACCAATCCTCAAGAAAATGGGGTTAAAAGGCCTCACGACAAGATATACCCTCAAAGAAATGGGGGTGGCCGAGAGGAAGAATCAAAACAGTCATGAATATGGTTAGGTCCTTTACTATGGGAAAGGGAATACCAAAGAGTTTTTGGCCAGAGGCGGAATCGGACATGACATGTTCTAAACAGATCACCTACTTTAGCAAAGAAAAATAAGACTCGAGAGGAGGCTTGGAGTGGTCAGAAACCTTCAATGGCTCATTTTAAGGTATTTGGATGCATTGCTCATGTTCACATACCCGATGCTAAGAGAACTAAACTTGAAAATAAAAGTCGCAAGTGTATTCTTTCTTGGCATTAGTGATGAATCCAAAGGTTATAGGCTTATATGATCCCATTGACAAGAAGATTGTTGGAGTAGGGATGTGGTGTTTGAAGAGAGGCAACCGGTATTGGAGTAAAACTCACAAGGAGGAGCCGGGTCATCGATTTAGAATGGGGAGAAAGTGAAAATTCTGCTGCAGAAGAAGACAGTGAATGTGGTGGCAGTGATGATTCAAGCAATGAGGAAGAAAGTGAACCTACAGAACATAATGCAGACTACAATTCTGCAAGGGATGCAGGCACACAGAACAAAAATGAAGAGGATCTAAATAATAGAAGACAGAATGCAGATGCAGAAACTGTAACTGGTGTTGCTACAGACAATACAGATTCAAGTGTTGCAACTTCAGGTGATGCAACAAGTGTCCTTCAAGGCAGAAACAGAAAACCATCAGTGTGGTTGAGTGATTATGACACTAGTGGAAGTTTTTTTGATGATGATGAGTTTGCAAATATGGCCAAAATTGATAGTTCGGATCCAGAATCATTTGAGGTTTCGCAAAGTGCCAAGTGGAGGCAAGCTATGGATAATGAAATTGCTTCTATTGTGAAAATAAAACATGGGAATTGACTCCAATTACCAACAGGGGGCAAGGAAGATAGGGTGAAGTGGATCTACAAGACCAAACTCAATGAACTTGGTCAAGTAGATAAATACAAAGCAAGATTGGTGGCAAGAGGATACTCTCAACAGTATGGTGTTGATTACACAGAGGTATTTGCACCTGTTAGTAGACTTGACACTGTGAGGATGGTGATAGCACTAGCAGCTCAAAAGGGTTGGATCTTATTCCAACTAGATGTTAAGTCAGCTTTTCTTTATGGAACATTGAATGAAGAGGTGTTTGTGGGGAGTTCCTAAAGGGTATGTGAAGCAAGGTGAGTGAGGACATGGTTTACAAAGCGATAAGGCTCTCTACGGTTAAAACAAGCTCCTAGAGCATGGTTTAGCCGCGTGAGTCTTACTTCATTGATGAAGGATTCAAAGGAGTAAAGATGAGCAAACTCGCTTTTTGGAAGCATGGTAAGGATGAAGGAATATTAATTGTTAGTATATATGTAGATGATCTAATATATACCGGCAATAGTGTTGATATGTCAATGATTTTAGAAAGTCTATGAAAAGGAGTTTGACATGAATGATTTGGGAAAATGAGATATTTCCTAGGGATTGAAGTGATACAAGAAGATCATGGTATTTACATAAGTCAAAGGAAGTATGCCATGGAAGTTCTCGGATAGATTTGGAATGAAAATTGTAATCCAAGCTGCATACCAACGGTCCCCTAAGCAGCTAAGCTAACTAGAGATGCACAAGGTGAGAAAGTGAATGAGACAATCTACAAACAATTGGTTGGAAGCCTCATTTATATGACAAAGAACTGCATTCGATATGTCAAGTCTTGTGAGCAAGATCAGTAGATACATGAGTAACCCGACTCAAATGCATCTATTGGCAGCAAAACGAGTTCTAAGATACCTGCAGGGAACACTAAATCTGGGAATACCGTGACAAAGAAGGAGGAATGCGATTTGATCGCTACAAGGATGCTGATTATGCAGTGACCTCGAGGACAGAAAAAGCACCTCAAAGTTATGTTTTTCTTCCAATAAAGGAGCGTGGCTTGGTCCTCCAAGAAGCAATCCTATAGTGGCTCTCTCAACCACCGAGGCGAGTTTGTAGCAAGAGGGGCAGCGTACTTGTCAAGGCTGTATGAAGAGAAGACTCAAGGATCTTGGCCACCATTAAAGGAAGAGTGTGTAACTACTATCATGTGATAACAATGGCTATATAAACTGTCAAAGAATCCGATTATGGCATGGCGAGCAAGCACATAGAAGGTTTCACTACCTCAGAGATTTGGTTAAGGCAGGTAGCATTGAAATGATTCATTGTGGCACAAAAGGAGCAAATTGCATTTTGATGACAAAGCCTTTGAAGTTGGTGGATTTTGAGAAGTTTCAGCATTTCATTAGAGTTTGTCAGAGGTACCAAAAGTTAAACTAATTGCATATGTTCTGTTTAATGTGCAATTAGTTTAAGGAGAGATTGTTGAGATTAATTCGCTTTTGTTAGTAGTTAGTTAATGTGTCATTAAGTGTAAATAACCAATTAGACTGTTAGTTGGTTATTATCTTCAAGTTCTAAGTTAGTTGCTTGGTTATCGCTTATCGTTTCATTGATTTTGTACTCTTTCAACAGATTGCTCTATAAAGAGCCTGTTGCTTTCATCAATACAACAACATTTTCATTCATTCATACCCTAACAAAAATTTTGGATCATGGATTCGACCAGATAAACCCAGAAACCACCGTCAAACCCATCCCTGACCTTTCATCTCGTTTTTTAACAACAACAGCAACAATAATGAGAGGAAAAACAAAAAGAAGAAGAAGAAGAAATAGAACAACAACAACAACAACAACAACAGCAACAGCAACAATAATGAGAGGAAGAACAAGAAGAAGAAGAAGAAGAAGAAGAAATAGAACAACAACAACACCACCACCACCACCACCAGCAGCGGCGCTTCTCTCTCTTTTTTTCCTTCCTTCTTCCTCCACCCTCTAAAACCCTAACCCTATGAAGGCTGGCCGTGGCGCTTCCCTCTTCTTCCCTCATCTTCATCCCCTCTCCACCAAAACAAAACCCTAATCTTCTACAAACCAAACCTTAGGCAACACCCATTTCTGAACAAGAACCAGTGGCATCAAAACATGACAGAACTAATTGACCAAAACAGAGAGCGAGAAAGCGAAGGATGAAGAATCAAACAGAGATGAGAAGAATTGAGAGTGAAACGAAGGAGTTTCTGGTTCGTCACAGTTCAGGTGGCATTAACATTAACATCCTCGATGACCGAATCATCTTCAACCTCAACCTCGCCCTCCCACCTCGTTCAACCGAATCATCTTCAACCTCGATGACCCATCGTGACCCATCTTCAATCGAATCATCTTTAAACCCCCTATTTTCACCATCGTGAACCCTAAACCCTTTTCTTTATCTTTCTCGCTCAATCTCCATGGTCAATCTCCCATTTTCCTCTTATTTTCGGTCTCCTCATCCTTCTCCAGTGCGGAAATTGGGCTTGTTTTTTGAAGAGGGATCAAATCGGGGAGGGGTGGTGAACGGGGCAGGGGAAGAGGGAGGGTTAGGGTGGTGATGGGAGGCGCAGGAGATTGCAAGGTGGAACAAATCGGGGAGGGGCAGTGGTGGGATTAGGGTTCTTGATAAGTTCAAATTTTATGTTTTAATTTATGAAACTATATTTTTTAAGTGTAAAATTAATTTAAATGATATCTTTTATTATTTTAATTAAGTCTTAATGACATGGAAACCATTTGTCAATGAAATGCCACCTGTGTGTTCCACTTAGATGCCACATCAGCATTTGACTGCCACATCAGCAAATTTTTGACCCAATTTTAGTATAGGGACCCAATTTCAGAAATTTTAAAAATTAGGGGATCAAAATTGCGAAATTAAAAATTGGGGGACCAAAATTACGGATTGGTGAAAATAGGGGACCAAAACTGCAAAAAAGTCAAAATTTTAACAAATGCATATAGGGAGAAGTTTAAGTTCTTGTAATGACGATGACGATGACTTTTTAAACAACATTTTTTTTCGTAAAAAAAAAACTAATTTTTCCCACGAGTTAGAATTAGTTTTCACCTTTCAATTTTTTCATTAGTTCTCTCATTTAACTTCTTCATAAAAATTTTAAATTTATAAAAAAAAATTCGTAAGTGACGAATCAAATACCCAATATTGATAAAGTTTTGTGAATTAGAAATTAATCAAGATCAGTTTATACTTATGGAGGAAAATAAGACTCAATTTGACATGTTGGCCACACCGATTCGAATAATGTGATAGGTTTTTTTTTCAATTTTTCTTCTATTTGGAATAAGAACACCACTAAACGTTAACTTTGGATCGCTTTTCAATTTTTATTCTAATGTGTGTTTGGAGTGCGTTGCATGTGTTCCAAACACAAAAACACCCCCAAACAGACATAGTGTGTCTGTTTGGTTCCACGTTGAGAAATATCTACCGTGTGTTTGCCTACAACAAAAGCGATTTCTCCGAGTTTGGAGAATGTTTGGATTTCAATTGACAAAACAATTTTTCTCCCTAAAATTGATTCTAGCTGAAGCAACTCCTCGTAGCTTCCATGTCCAGTTGAAATCGATTCTCTACAAACACAGAGTAATTTCTCAGATTTCTCAGCTTTGCCCTTTTTGGTGTTGCAGCACCCTTTGTATTGTTGCTGATAGTTTCTCGTGTTGTAGTGTTGTTATTAGGTTGGAGAAGATAAAAGAGAATGGGCTCTTTTATGTTGGTAGTTGCCTGGCCCATTTACACAAAGTAACATAACGTCAAGCAAAAAACTTCCACATAATACACATTTTCTTTTCTTTGACAGATACACATTTTTTTTTTCAGATACATATGAACCGAAATTGTAATTTATATATAAAGCAAGAAACTTATAATTTATATATAACCAAAATTATATAAAATTTGTTAATGAATATATATAAGTTTTATATATATATATATAGTTTTTACCTCTTATTTAATAATTTAAGATAAATCAAAATAAATAAATAAAACAAAAAATATATGTAAAGAAGTATACATATATAAATATTCAAACTCATTTTGGTAATTACATACTCAAAAGCAATTTTGATCATAAGTATCCAAACAAAAATTCTTTACAAAATCACTGTTGTTATAAATGTATCCAAACATAAATCACTTTACCTTCAACTCACTTTTCACCAAAATCAATTTTACAAAATCAAGTCGCTCAAAATCAACTTTTATCCACCGTGGAACCAAACACACACATAAGAGACATCACAACAAAATCTTGCTTCCACACCCAAGCAAATGCTAATATACATGAAATTATTAAAGTGTGTTTGGAGTGTGTAAAACACAAAAACGCCACTAACCAAATAAACATAAGAGTCACAGCAAAATCTTGCCGCTCATGGGATGCAAGTTTGGAACAAGTGAAATTGGGATAAGCTCATACCCAGACACATGCCAATACACATGCAATTATTAAAGATTTAAAGTAGAACCACATAGGCTACGGTGGTAGTTAGCATCATTCCATCGTTGTTGTTGTTGTTATTATATTGTTATTGTCATTGAGTGTGTTTGGATGGATGAGTTTAGGAGGAAAACGAGAGTGTAAAGTTTTTATTTTTTCATTAAAAGAATTATATAATATTTATAAAAATAAACAAAGAATAAGATATTAACTATTAAGTTTCGAGATAATCTATCATTTTATTTTCTCATTCTAAAAACCAATAAATATTTATTTAAAATAAAGTTTTTTTTCACTTTCTTTTTCTTTTTTCCTCTACAAAACCCATCATACAAAATACTGCGCTTTTACTATTGGTATTTTTTTTCACCCTTCCAAAATACTTCTTCGTTAACCCTTGCTCTGATATCATTGTCAATGGCCCTGTTCGATCACAATGTCCATGCTATTAACCAAATAATACAATACGGAAGATCTATAAACTAGTAGTCTCCATATAGACATTTTTAACAATGATATTAGAGTTGATAGAGTTAATATGCGAGAAAAAGTGAGAAAGAATAATTTTTTATTATAGGTGGAAAACGTGGTTAAGTAGATAAGTAATGTTAGTGGGTCAAGCTAGATTAAAAAGTTAGACGAGCCACATCAGATGAACAGGTTGTCACTCCCCCAACATAAGATGAACAAAGCACCGTGCATAATGTATGTGTATTGTCCTTCTAAACACATGCTACATAACACAACACTACCACTGACTTAAGCGATGAAGCGCCTTTGCATGTACCCATCGTCGCACATTGTCATGACCAACTTGAATTTCTTCCTTCTCCCTCCACTGCCCTCCCTTCCTCTCTCTCCTCGGCCTCTGCCCCCTAGCTGCTGCCATGGCCGTTTTGGCCTAACCACCGATCCTCCACCATCCTCACCACCCTCCCTCCACATCACCCCACCTTCCAATTTCTTCTTCATCTCTGTTCTGTGTTTTTTTTAAACTGATTCTGTGTGTTTTTTTTATTTCACTATTGTGATGATTATTTTTCAAACTTAATTTTTATTTTGCAGTTTCTCATTAAAATTGGAAGCAGAAAACACAAAGTGGAAGCAGAAATTTTTATTTTGTATTTTGTAATTTGCTTATGTAATTGTTAATTTTTTTAATTTTTAATTATGTGTTTATTTAATTTGTTTTGAATTTGTAATGTTATTATTGAAATTTATTATGTATTTACTCTTTCTGTTTATTTCTGCATTTTAATTTTTTAATTTTTGGAATTCAATTAATTAGGAGTTTTCTAATATTCCAGTAAATAAAATAATGTTTTTTTATTAAAATGTAATATTTTTAAAAAATTAATTAGAAATTACTGTTTTTTAAAAAAAATTAAAAACAAATTAATATTACTGTAATGTTATTTAAAAAAAATTAATATTCCAATAATTTAAAAAAATTACTGTTTTTTTTCAAATTAAATTTATAGTTAAAAAAATAAATTTGAAAAAAAATATATTAAATTTAATCAATTATTTAAACTGATTAAATTTAGTTTTTTTTATTAACTCAAACTCTTTGACCTAGGGCTCTCCTCCTCGGTAAAGCAAATTTTTTTTTAATACGCTTGCAGTTTCCTAGGGTCAGAGCCCTAGGTATTGCACACAATTTTTTTTTTGTTACGCAATTTCGTGGGGCTTTGCCCCTTGAAAATGTCCTAAGGGCTCTGACCCTAGGAAGCCCCTAGGACATTTCTGACGGACATTTTTTAAAAATCATCAGTTTCTGTTTCCTACCAGTGAATAACCTACTGCCTCGTGGCTCTCGGTGGGCCCTCGAAAATTTTGTCACCTATAGTTTTTGGGCATTTCGTAGGGTTTTTGGCAAGCAAATCGAAATTGTTAATGTCATACAACACTGCATGGACAACAAATAATTTCTTTTTTTAGATACAAATAAAATGAGATTTTTATGACTAACAGTGAAAAGTAAGAAAAAATGTACAAAATATTTTCCAAAAATAAACTAATTCCTGATTCTTCTTATACCTTTATTTTATAGGAATATAATTTTTAGCTAAAGATAAATCATATGATATAAATAGTAAATAAAATATTTTTAAAATTTAAATAAAAATAAAAAATAAAAGACACGATAAACAAAATTGGTTTTTTTTACCGAAGACAAACAAAATTGATAAAAAGTTAAGATAAGAACATTTTTAGTAAATTAAATGAATCAAAATAACAAAAAGGCATAAATATATTTATGTGTTATAGCAAATATATGTGTGTGTGAGTGTGTTCAAAGTATTTTCCGTCAAGTAATATGAAATAAAAATAAAATAAGCAAATATAAATTTTGAAATTTTATTTATAAACAAAACTAAATAACTAGAAAAATAATTTTGACTTTACGGCAGAGACTCAATGGATAACTCAAAATCATGTTGTTCTTAAAAAGTAATTTAGATTAATTGTTTTAATTTGCAAAAGCAGAAATTTTTTAATTATCAAATGTTTATTCACAAATTATTTTTTGAAAGTGATTTATAAAGATATGATAATTTTATTTATATAAATATTTTTTTACAAGTTATATAGTTAACTACTAATATAAATAATATAATATTTATATAATAAAACGAGTTTAAATAACATTTAAGTAAATTCTTGCTAATGTGTTTCCTAAATAATATTGTGTACACACAATTTTATTACTATATTATAGTCTTGTTTCCCATTATTATACGTATTTTAAGGGTTATAATAATAATAAGTATATAAAAGAAACTAATAATAAATATAATGAATAGTGTATAAAAAATATAAAAGAAATGTAAAAAATGTGAACAAGTTTTCAAAAAAGGCTAAACAAGGAATCGAGCTTCAGACCAGTGTTATTAAACTCGACTCGGACCGGCCGGTCCGACCAATAACCGGTGATATGACCGGCCCGAGCGAGTAGTTCAATCGAATATGCCATAGACCCGGTGTGACCCGGCCAGTTTTTCAGTGAAAACCGGTGACCCGGACCGGGTCTTGCATATAATTTTTTGTTGTTGCCATACACGCACGTAACTCTTTGCGTGTGCTGTAGCTTCTGTCTGTGTAACAGCCCACCCAAATGGGCTTCGCCCCCTGGACCTTAGGTCGAGGCATAACAGAACCTGTTACTCATATATAATGCAGTGCCCTGTATCTGGTGATGCTGATGCCCTGTTATGCCTTGGACCTAAGGTCCACGGGGGCGAAGCCCGTTTGAGTGGGCTCTTACAGTCTGCCTCATGTCATGCGTAGACCACATGCAACAAGTGATATTTAGATGGAAAGGAGCGCTGTTGCCACTACGCCACTCATGCTGCTTGTGATTAATGTGATAAACAATCATATATATTTATTTTTTGTGGCATATACATGTGTGTGTTTTTTTGGTGAGTTTTTTTTGGTGAGTATATATATGTGTGTATATATGTATAAACTTTTATAATTATAATAAAAACCATGTCATGCGGGCCAACTAGTGACCCACCAGTTCGACCACTGACTCACTGACCCAGTGGCATGACCGGGTCGATCACCGGAACGGGTTTAATAACACTGCTCCAAACACATGAGTTGCCAAAAGCATCTTCGCCATTACACTAAACGCGTGTTATAATATACATTGGACAAAAGCTTTTATTTATTTATATATATACATATATATTTAAAATGCAGATTCAATATCTATATTTTTCTATTAAATTTAAAAAAAACGTGGGGGAGTCGAGGCTCCTCCCTGTCATAACTAAGATTCGCCATTGTGTGTGTGTGTAGTAGCTAATATTTTATAATATAGTGTAAATTTTTTAAAACAATTTTATTATTTATATTTTTCATATATTGTCAATTAATTATTTTTCTTTTGATATTAGAAATTTAAGGTGAGGGAATAACGCCCCAGTCCAAGGCAGGGAAGACCTATAGGCTCTTTAAGCACTTACGAATGTAATTATATTTACCTCACCCCAAAGGGACTAGTGGGGACTCGAACCACGATATAACAGCCCACCCAAACGGGCTTCGCCCCCTGGACCTTAAGCCCAAGGCATAACGGGGGCACTGTTACTCATAGGACTTCTCCGCTCCCTTTGGCGGAGTTTTTGCCTTATGGAGGTTTCGAACTCATACCCAAAGGGATAAAGGCAATGGAAATCCACCCCGTTTGGGTGGGCTGTTACACACGACATATCGGATACAAGTCCAGTCATGCTCCATTAAGTCTAGCCCTTAGGGTTCTCAATTAATTATTTTTTAAATCAATTGATTTCAATATTTAATATTTTAAGTTTTTAACTATAGGTATACAAAATTTATATTTAATAGTTAATATAATTATGATTATAAAACGTGATTAAACTTATTTAAACTTTTTTATTCAAGTAATAATTAATGGATATCTTCTTATTTTATGAAACAACTAAATCGTCTTAATGATGTCCCTAGTAATCATGTTAATTAATCATAAAAACTGTAAAATGTTTTTTTGGTTCTTTTATAAAAAAGTAAAATGGTGTATGACTGTGATAGAGCATAGAGCCAAAATTATTAGAAGAAAATAAAGAAAACACGAAAGAAGGAAAAGTCCGTGGGAAGAAGATTTACGAGAAGGTGCGTGACGGAAGGCCAATGACCAATGTGTATTTGTGTGGTGAGTAGAGCTCGTTGGTGATTTGATTCCTACCAATACCAACCCCTTAACGGCTTTCAACACTCCATGTCTCTTCTTTCCCTCCTTCCAATAAAAGATACCACAGAATCTTCTTCTTTCCTCCTATTTATTCTTCTTCAATAATAATAATAACACAATAATCAATCAACTCCTCAAAGGCTCAAACACACGCACATAACCAAAACAGTAACACATACGAGAGAATGAGAGCGCTGAATTCCCATGTTGTCCTCATAGATCTTCACTGCTGCTCCTGGCAACGGAGCATAATTCCCAATTCAACCCTCGCCTATCTTAACAACCCGAAATTCTTCATTCCGTCGTTCCGTCGTTCAGGACCAAAGGGGATTCGATCCGCAAAATCCTCTTCCGCGTCGCCGGAGATTCGACGCCCCTCCGATCGCTACTCCGTCGGAAATGGTTCTTCGCCGTCGAATTCACAAAACGCGACCTCCGCGGAGCTCGACATGTTTCTGGAACTGCTCCCTTTGAAGATGAGGAGGGAGCTTTATCGACACCGCGAGATTGGAGCGCTCATAGAGGTTGTAATGGATTTGGGTAGAAAGCCTCTTGCCAGGTTCCCTTCCGGTGATTGGGTCATCTCCGAGCATCCCATCAACCATGAAGATTTACGCCACGCCATTTCCAAGGTAGCGTAAACAATAAACACGTTCTTTGCTTTCACCATTTTTTTATTATTGTTGTCTTATTTGAACATCAAAATGTGACACAAAAAATGGACACGTTAACGCAGTTAATTAAATGTTAAACTTGTACGTATAGTTAATTAAATGTTAAATTTGGTTAATTGATATATTAAGATATCGCAACTTATTAATCATCAATCGAACTTCTTTAACAACGATTTTGAACGTCATTAACTGTATACATATAGTAGATTATATTTGAATACTTAAAGATTGTGGTTAATAAAATTCAAATTTGTGGTTAATAAAATTTAGTTGATGGTTAATGAGTTGCAATATTTTGGTATATCTATTAATTAAGTTCAACACTTCATTAACCACGTATAAGAACTACGTCAACCAATAAAATTGAAATCAATTTTTGGTTTCCCACGTGTTTTCTTTTTCATTTTTTAATAGCATTTAATTAATCTTCTCTCAGTTATTGCCATGTGATTTTAGGTTATACTCGGATTGGATTTTAAAGGTGGGGTCCAAAGGCTTTATTAAATTAACATTGGAAAAAAAAATTGGTTTTCTTTCCACACTAATACGTAAGATGCATGGTCAAATAAAATTGGTACATTGTGCCACTGTTAGTGATATAAATATAATGGTTTGTTGTTATAGGTTGGTGAATTTTCTGATGACAACCGATCGGGTATTAATAGCTCTTTGCATCGTATAAGTGCAATTCGGAACCGTAAGTTGCAAATCATTGGCCTTACTTGCCGGGTGGGTCGAGCGGTTAGTGGCAGTGCTAAGATTATACGCGATCTTGTTGAGGAAGGGGGTTCTATATTGGTCATTGGACCTCCTGGTGTGGGTAAAACAACCTTAATCAGGTAAACATATAGTTAGTTTGGATAAATTTCTCAAGAAATACTTATTAAAAAATATTAGCTTTTCATATAAGTTGAAATTTGCTTATGTATAATTAAGTTCTTAATTTAACATTATGAACTTACAAGAACATTTTTCGTGAGTGAATAACCGTAAACTTATTTTAATTGAGAAACTCACATAGACTGCATCCTAATTATCTAATTCAAGTTGAGCCATTTTCAATATCTGAATAGATGTACGTGTCTCTATTTGTATATGGAAGAGGTTTATTATGCAAATGCCTGTAGAGTGTAGAAAACTGAATTTTCTTGCATTATTCTATGAAAATGCCACTGGTTTGTGATTGTTCCTGTTTTCTTATCAGTTTTAATTTTATGCATTTGTTAGTGGAGACACCAAATAATTTTTTTTCAAGTTCTTTGAATGTCAAAATGGGTTGATTATAATTAGCCAACAAAAGTTTCTTTAGACATCTTAAGCCCCTTTTTCCCTTCAGGTGCCTTTTATCTAGTTTGCATGTCTGAAGAAGCTTTGTTTTTGCAGAGAGATTGCTAGGATGCTGGCTGATGAGTTCATGAAGCGTGTTGTAATAGTAGATACATCCAATGAAATTGGAGGTGATGGAGATGTTCCTCATTCAGGAATAGGCAGGGCAAGGAGGATGCAAGTTCCAAATGTGAATATGCAGCATAATGTTAGTACTAATCTCGGTCATTTGGCTTAATTGACTACTTCATCTTTATGGTAATAGTTCCGATAATTTGTGATATTCTGTGACACTGGTTTTGTTTATTTGTGCAGGTTATGATTGAAGCAGTTGAAAATCATATGCCTGAAACCATTATAATTGATGAAATTGGAACAGAGCTTGAAGCATTAGCAGCCAGTACCATTGCTCAAAGAGGAGTTCAATTGGTTGGAACAGCACATGGAATGACCATTGACAGCATAGTGAAAAATCCTTGTCTTCAGATCCTTGTTGGTGGCATAGAGGTGCAAAGTTGCTTTATTTTTAAAAGTTCATGATTTATGATGAACAATGGCTAATTAAATACATCCATCCATTCCGGCCCCTCCTTCTTTCAAAGAGTGAATCAATCCAAAATTTGCTGAAGCATATGCAAATGGAATATGTTTAATGCTTGTCCACATTAGTGATGTTTGTTTAACATTTATTTGAATAGAGTGTAACCCTTGGGGATGAGGAAGCCAGGAAAAGGAAAGTGCAGAAGACAATTCTTGAAAGGAAAGGACCTCCTACATTTACATGTGCTGTTGAGATGATATCCAAAACTGAATGCCGTGTTCATCATAGATTAGATGCAACTGTGGATGCCATTTTGGCAGGTATTCCTCATCTTCTATAATGGAATATCTTACTTAATATCTAACTGATAATATTTTTGTAGTTATTTAGATGGGAAGTTTTACTAGAAAATCTCCTTCGTTACAGGACGACCTCCATTATTTGAAGTCCGTCATTGGGATGGTTTTTCTGATGATTTGGTGAAGCATGCTCCAATGCCTGAAAAAAGTCATGAAGAAACATCTGATTTAATTAACAATATTATCATGAGTTCTGACATAGAGTATGGTGAGGATGATAAATACTATTCTCCTAATCGGTCAAAGAAATGGAGTCCTAGTGGATCTGTGATCAAGAGGAGTTCACCAATGCAAGTGTACACTTACAAGGTAAATTATTTTAGAGGTTGCATGTGCTAGGTAAAATATTGAGTGACTGGCATGTTATTAGGATTCAGGAGCTTTGATAATTATCTCATTTTCCATTTTGCATTGAAGGAATAAATTGCCTAAAAATTTTCTTATTTAATTTCTAAACGGGCACTGTTTTCTTGTTGGATGAATTTAGATTCTTGAAGCTGATCTACTACAAGTAGCAAAGGTGATGGGGTTTGAAGATTTAATAGATGTAACTGATGACATTGGAACTGCTGATGCAATTCTAGCATCCAGTTCTGAGTTAAGACAGAACCCATGGATCCGCAGTGTGGCAAAATTCCACCAGATACCTGTATTTGTTATCAAGGTAACCTCTTGCTACCACTTTCAGCCATTGCTTCAATGTGGTCTCCTTCTGTCTCATAGTGAATTTTTGTCCCTCACAGTCGAATACCATGGCACGAATGGTCAAGGCAGTACGAATGATCCTTGGTCTAGAATCCTTTGGCCCGACACTAAAGGAGCCATTAGATGGCTCTCCGGATATTGAAATTGAGGATGATGAACCAAAACGAAAACCATCCCTGGAAGAGATTGATGCCTTGGAGGTACAAGCCCTTTCTGTTTATCTAATTAGTATCTTATTTCTCTTCTTGAAGTTCCAGTGGAATTTTTGTCTATGCTGTGTACTAGCATTGCAGTCTAGCAATTGCTTTCCGTGCTTAGTGTTTGTGCTTTCTAGAAAGATTGACCTTGGGCAATTGAAGTGGTTCCTTTTTAATGGGACATAGGTTCCCTCCTAGAGCCCATTTTTGTGCATACTCTTTTGTGATGTTTCTCTATTCATGTTTACCAGCAGTAGTTTGAGACTTTGAGATTCTGGCTTTCTGCTTCAAAAGGCCTTTTTTTCTGATGAATTACTTTCAAGTTAAACAATTGTGTTTGACTTGAAAAAAGATATATTTGCCTAGATTATTATTGTGTTTAATCTCTTTAATTTTGACATTGTGTTAAATTTTCTTTTATTCTTATGGCAGGAGGTGCGGCTAGCAATAGAGTACATAGTGATTCCTGGTGGAGAAGCTGTTGAACTTCTTCCTAGGCGTTCTGAAATTATTGACCGGCAGCTTGAACTTGTGCAAAGCTATCAGTTAGCTGCTGAAAAGTCAGGTACGGAGCAGAACCCCAGGTTGCAGATTCTTCCCTTGAGGCTAAATACCAAAAAATCCTTTAAGTCTGGTAGTTCTATTTCACGCAAGAAAAGAAGTCCTACCTCAGATTCTGCTGGTGGCAGTGGCAATGGTACCACTGTCACCAGGCTTCCAATTTTGCCCGAATAATGCAAAATTTTCTCCCATTCTAACATATCTCCCTTCACTGGTTCGGACATGTATGTATGTAATGTAATAACATGTACAGTCATGCAAGTGGTGTAAATAATTTATTTACATTTGTTCATCTACAGAAAATATAATGATTTTACTCCTGAAATGTAGTTCCATTTTTAACGGCATACCGGCATAAGCATTAAAAAATTTATGCATTGAAAATACTAAAGACACAAATATGAAGATACAAGCTAATTGGTTAAAGTTGAGGAATATCTTTTGTCTTCTTTTCTGTTAAGTTCGTGGTCGTTAGATGTTACAGCATTGTGCTGTAGCACCTTTAGTAGCATTTTAAGTTTCAGTAGCACCTTTAATTCCAGTCACGTGTGAAGCATTGCGTGTCAGCATTTTCTATTTTTTAAGTATGATATAAGATATTCTGCTGAGGTGGCAGATGTAGTGGAAGTTTGTTAGAGTCCTTCATGGGTGTGTCCTTGATGGGTGTATTTAGCATGGCCTTATGTAACACCCCGTTTTTGACGCAACGTTTACTTTATTTATTTAATATTAGTGATCCACGTTTAAAACAAACACACATTAATTTTACTTATTACTATAGTGTACAAAGTATAATACATATACAAAACAAACAAATAAAAGGATAACCCTACACTCACATGGGTGACATAAGACACACTGGTCGTGACATAAGTAACCATCCTCTGCCTCTAGGCAGGCTTTTCGTAGACTCCGCAAGATGCTAGTACAGGTTGTTTTTGTTCATTCGCTATTTATCATCATGTAGTAAAAATACACCAGAAAAACATAGGGGTAAGATATCCAATAATCTCCACCAATTGGGAAAACAGTATAGCAGGGGCACTGTTACTATGCACAGTACAATCAAAACATCACAATCTTAACTCACATCACGCCCAGGCTCTTGAGAATACAATCACAGGCTGACACACGTCACTGGTCTTTCAGGCTGATCACCGGCCCTACAGGCCTAGACTATCGCTGATTATTGTGGGCCATTAATGCCCTACTCCCTAGACTGATTACCAGTCTCAGGGCACAGGAACGAGACTTAAGTTGGTTGTCCCGGGAACATGTCTTGATACGCTACCATCTCTGATTATCGGTTATGACATCCCATACTACTATATCCAATTATCAGAGTAAGGTATTGTCTCGTGCACAATGACGACATTCCCTATACAGAGAATGGTCAAGATTGTCTACCCGTCAAACGTGGAGTCTTGGAGACTCATCCGGATGACCGAGTACATACCCCTCAAGGCCACCAACTATCTCCAAACTACTCTGTACTTCGGTACCACGGACATGGAGAGCCTCGTCGGAAAGACCGAGTACATACCCCTCAAGGTCTTGGCCGAGTACATACCCCTCAAGGCCACCGACTGATCTCATTACCATCCCGTCGATACCTCAAGTACACCAACCTCGAGTATATCGACCCGGTTATCACCATTATCACATAGTTTTCAATGGTAATACTCACTATTACCATTTAGGGATTCGCAAACCTCTAACTAGAGTGCGGCACCCTTGACTTATACGTCAGACTCATATGCATCGTATACAGCCAACACATATACATCTGAGATAAATAAGAGTACTAACAAATATAATTTATCAGCAATTAAATATCAGACATTAATTAGAATATTATGCATCGTAGATTACCATAATCAACAACATATAATTTATTCCTAACGTTGCATACGCGACCGTCTACCAATCTTATGTCACATAACCTATGTTGGTTGACAGGTCTACGGTGACTATCCTTAGCCACCGCATACCACAACCCCTCTCTTGAGGTGTTGTTACTATCAACCCCTAGTAGGGTTAAGGTCCCCTACTCATGCTAACAGTCTTACTCTACTACCTATTTTTCCAAGAGATTAAGGTATCTTTCCCCTTACCTGGCTTAGAAGACCGTTGCCGCCCGTATCTCATCGCTCTTCCTCTTCCTAAGCTCCCATTCGCACTCCAAAGGACCAAATGGAGAGTCTTGCGAAATGGGGAGAGGAGAGCTCTATTTATAGACATAACTTGGCTCCATCGCGTCGCGATGGGCATAGACACAACCTCCCATCGCGTTGCGACAAGGACACGTGGCACAAGATCCGCCGTGCTGATCACCGACTTAACCACCGACCTTGATCGCGTCGCGACAGTTTCCTTTGTTTTCTTCGTCACGTTGCGACTGTCCCGAACTAGTAATGTTCCATTTTTAACCTTCTAGGAGATTCCAGGGTGAGCCATACTATTCTAGGACATTCTAGGCCTTTATGAATTCTTTTTAGACCCAATTTATCTTTAACTAAGGTTTTATTATCCGATTGTTACTTAATTGTTATTCTAAAATTATTTAAGACTTACTTAAGACTTACTTAAAAATCATGATGTCACACCTTATGCCTCATTTGCAATCAATCAATATTTCAGAAATTTTCTTCTCCTCTTACTCTTAATTCTCTCAACTTTATCACTACACTTACTCTTATGCACCGGAGCTCATTCTCTAATTGGGTTCTCTGCTGACTAGTATCGGGTTTTACCGGATTTCTCTTTAAAATCCAAATTATCGTCCCAGTTGGTATCAAAGCATCGACCTGGTGCTTTTCTCAAGGATGAACGCTACGCACAATCAAATGGGTTTATTGGAAATGGAGCGGTCCCTGTCAAAGAAAAATGACGAGTTGCAAGCGAGTTTTGGATGGAAATTGATGGAAAAACTAACGTGTCCCACGTTTGAAAATGTTAGGGACTATTGGAGGGACTTAATTTTCCTCATGAAACAAAATAGGTCGCGTGAAAATTATCAGGGACCAATTTGTCACTTTATTATTTTTCAATGTGTCACAAGATATCTATAATCTATAACAATATATAAAAGGGATGGATTCATGTGACCACCCCTTTTCGGTTCCAACTTTTTTTTTTTACCGATATTGCCCTTTATTCCACAATTTAAATATCTTACTATCTTACCATACCACAATATAATGAGAATAGGCTCACGTAACTAATTTTTTTTCGTGTATTGCTTTCTTTTTCAATTTTACCCTTTAACTCCCACTTAATTGAATGTAATTAATTGGTTTTTTTTTGATTTAGGACCATTGCTGGCTACCCACGGAGTGTCCCAATGCTTTCAACGAAAGACTAATCTCTGCTCACCTGGGAACTAAGTAAAGGCTGGCCAACACATTTTTTAACTCTGCGGGAATCAATCCTGGAAGCATCAGGTCGACCCCCCTTACTTGAATGTATTTAATTGGTAATTGAAACTGTCATTCTATTTTTTTATTCTATACAATTTCACTCTTTTTCTCTCGTGTATTCAGAACATTAAACAACAAAACACGAAAAAATAATACATACCCATCTTGTCGCTAGTGTTACTTTACGGCAACCAATGTTTTAAAAACTGAACTGGCCATCGAACCAGCGAGACCTCCGGGTCATGGTACAATCGCTTTAAACCGCTCAAACTGAGATGAAACTGCAGTCAAACCGTAAACAGAGCCGGTTCAAGGTTCAACCGGTTGAACCGTCCGATTCAGTTCGCTTTTTAAAACACTGAATGCAACAACTCATTTTTTTATACAAGTGACGTTCGAAGTACAAATAGAAGCGTTGGTTTCTTATAGTACCCCCCCAAAAAAAAAGAATAGCTTTGGTTTGGGAAGCTGCACGAACCTTAAAATATCCCTTTATTTCACAATTACTCTTATGTAAGTAACTATCTTACTATTCATGTTTCAGAAGATTTTTTTTTTTTTTTTTTGGCTAAAATCCACATTTGGTCTCTTAACTTATTTATTAGGTTTAATTTGGTCCCTTAACTTTTTTTCGTCCAAATAAATCCTTTAACTTTTTAAATTGGGTCAAATTGGTCCTTTCTGTGACTTCTGTTAATCCCCTTTTGGCGTGGCGCTGACGTGTTTAAATGAGGATGACGTGGTGCCTACATGGATCCTGCGTGGCAATGACAAAACAATTTAACATTATTTTTTTTGTTTTGTTTTTAACAATTTAACATTATTTGAAAAATAAAAAAAAAAGATCAAACGGTGGAACGGTGGGGGGTCGAGCAAGGGGTGCAACAGATGGTGGAGAGACACGCCTAAGAGAGAGAGCCATGGGTGGTGGCTCGGGTGGAGGGTGTTCCGCCGGAAGAGGTCGCATGACGGTGATGGTTTAGTACTCAATGATTGGTTGCTCACTGGTGGTGGCTAAGATAAACGTGCATCGGTTCAGAGGTAGTAAGGGAAGGACTGGTGGTGGGTGAAGGAGGGGCGACCTTGGTGGAGGCGGGATGGAGCGCGGAGATCCAGATCTGGCCGTGACCTCCATGTCTGGACATGAGTCGCGCCGCTGCGAGTGGTGGTGGCGATCTAGAGCGTCGCTGCGAGTCATTTGCTGAGGACGAAACAGAGAGCGCCGAAGGAGAAAGCTATGTTAATGACAGAGGTTTCAGAGAAGGTGGTTCTGGTGAGCAGGAATATTGGGACGTTGTAGAAGAGGAAGAAGAAGAATTGGGGATTTCATATCCCTAACCCTAGAACCAGAGCTGGGGAAGAAGAAGAAAGCTGAGGCCATTTTCCACGTCAGCAAAGTTGATAATGCCGTTACTCTCACTCCTAACGGAAAAGACCAATTTGACCCGATTAAAAAGGTTAAAGGATTTATTCGGACCAAAAAAAAGTTAATGGACCAAATTGAACCTAATAAATAAGTTAAGGACCAAATGTGGATTTTAGCCTTCTTTTTTCGATTCATCCTACATTGTCTGCATTTCAAAACGGTGGTTTTAGGATTAAGCTTGTTCGCGAAATTAGGAGCGAGTGATGGCTGGAAAAGAAGAGAATCGAATATTTGTTGGAGGATTTCCTTGGGACTTTACGGAGCGTCAGCTCGAACTTGACTTTGCTCGTTACGGTAAAATTCTCCAATGCCATATACACAGGGTAGTTGAAATCTTAATACTTCTTTTTGTTATTGTTAACAGGTAATTAGTTTGCGTCAAAAAAAAAAGGTAATTAGTTACTAGCAACGACAGCTTATTTGAGGCTCCAGTTTTGCAATGCATTTTGTGAGGGAGCCTCTTTTATATATATATATATATATATATATATATATACACACTTTGTCCTACCATCTACTTATCCTTTCCACCTCCTTATCCTCATCTTGTTTGTATCATGTGATTCTATTTTTCTGGTTTTTTAAATAATTTGGTTTTAACGAGAGTAGCTTCGTATATGCGGCATTTCCTTCTACGCTCCAGCAACTTGTTTCTTATTTACTCTTACCAGTTAGTTAACTGTCCCATTAAACATGTTCTGTATGCTTAGCACAATTGATCTTTTTCTACACAATAATGGCCATGTAGTGGTCATTTGCATCAAACGCAGCATTGATATTGATATTTTTCGTCATCATAAATAAATGCCATTAAATATTGTTTAAAATAAATGTCATCATTGATATTGCCATTATTTGGCATGAAGTTTCATGTGGTTCTTCCTTCCTGTAGATCACGCTGGATAGGGATACAGGCCGTCCACATGGATTTGGGTTTATTACATTTTCAGGGGAATGGAGGATGCAATCAAGGAAATGCATGGACTGAAAATTCACTACGCCAGAAAGTAGTTTTAATATCGGTCTTTTAATAGCACTTATAATTAGAAGCGCTATGATATGTTGTACGGAGGTTTTTCATAGCGCTTCTTGAAGAAAGCGCTATGAAAGGGTTTACTTTTGATAGCAGTTATTTATCAAAGCGCTATAAAAAGGTTTTATTTTTATTTTTAAACTTTATTCATAGCGTTTGGTTGGGTAAGCGACATAAAATATGATAACTTTTAATAACACCTTCCTCATCAACCACTATCAAAAGATAGAAACAGATTGGGAAAAAACTCCCTCGCGTGCGTGCAATAAACACAAGTACTATCTCTCCAGTGTTTCCATCAAAGGTTTCTATTTCGTTCTAATCGTAACTGTGCCTGAAGACTTCCGCCGTTCGACCAGTCCTGACGCCGCAATCTACCGCGTTCACAGAGCGAATAAAACACACACGGCTTCACACAACGATAACGCGGCCACGAAAAAAAGTACTTTCATTTTTCATTTTTCTAGGGTTTCCCATATTTATCTTTCCTACTTTTCTTCCAGGATCGCGCCGAGAGACAAGGGAAGCCCGATGTCGCTCCTGGAGAAGGAGAGGCCACGGTTGATTCTCCGTGACGCGATTCTGGTTTCACGGAGGTGGTTGTTGTGCTGGATTCGAGAACGAGCACCACGAACGGGGCAGGTTAGGCCGCGTGAAACCAGGGCAACGACGGAGCTAGGCGCGGCGAACGAAATAGAAGTGATGACATCCAGATCGAAGCCTCCTGGTGGAAGATAAGTAGAGGACTGCATGATAAGGCTGCGATGCTCTCTGGTTGGTTTTGCGAGGGAACATCAAAGGGGTTCACAGTGGTGGTTGTCTAGGTTTTGGTGGTGTCGTGTGTACAGAGGTTGTCCGAGTCTCTTTCCCTCAATTCTTTGTTCACTTCACGTCTTTTGGTTTATCTATTTCTGGTTCTTATTTATTCTTTGTTTTGGCAGGCTTGGTTATAGATTGGCGATGGAGTGGATGGAAGATGGTTGGATTCACAGTGGATCTGGAAGTGGGAGAGCGATCTGGAGCGGATCATTGGAGGTAGTTGTTCCATTACTTATTAATTTAAGAGCAACATTTAAAATTTTGGCAACAACATTATTTATTGATAAAATGGAAGATTATGGGAAAGCTTCCTTTAATTAAAAGGAAGATTGAGAGAGACAAGAAATAATTTGGTTGTTCAGAATATGTACTATACCAAATATAAATGGTTAATCAAATCTGGCTTTATGTTGTTAAATTTTGCTTTTTCTCTTGGTGTTTTTAAATGTTTAATTAAATTTATTGTTTTCAACACTTGATTGATTGTCATGTTTTTAATAAGTGCAGTATTGGGTCAATGATAATTGTTCATCTTGGGTTACCCAAAACAAATTTTGTTGTTCTTTTTCAGATATTTGTTGAAGCACTCTCTATTTGAGATTGCTTTTGCACCTTTTCAATGAAATAAAATAATCAAAGTTCCATGTATGTGAGTTGACAAATCTTTGATTCAATAATTCTTGTGCTTAATCTTTAAAGTAGTCTAGTGTTTGATCCACAAAATGCTGGGTAGTAAAAACCCCTACTTCTATTACTCTACCTAGAAATGTACACTAACAAAGTGCTTAATCCACAAAAGTACCAAATGCTAAGAAAACTATAAAAGCACCAACAATAATAAGGGGTATATATTAAGAAAAACAATGGAGAAAAAGAAAGTTACCTCAGTCAATAAATGCCTCATAACCTTGAACTGATCCTTACATATTCTCATCTTCTGAGAAGGAAAAGCTAACATTCTTCCTTTTGATTATATGATAACATTTTATTGTGTACATTTTTTGCCCTATTTAATAAAATTCCGAAAAGGTTTCACATTTTCATATTTATATGTGCCTTGCATCTTACTTGTTTCTTCCTACACAGATGCCTTGGGAGCTACACTTGCAACTCATTTGGACAAACTTCGTCTTTACATGGGATGCATGAAATCAGCTTAATTTTTCTCACAAACGTGATCCTCTTATCTTGTTTAAAATCTCATTCTTATATAGAAAGCATTTTGCGGTTCTCATCTTTGGTTGTTTGTGAATGATAGCGGGAACCATAAGTGGTATGAACCAGAATGGTGGAAGTTTGGTGACAAAAAATCATAAGCCAAGCAACCAGTTATTTTATATGATTTAACAAATGCATTAATTTTACTGCATGTCAAACTTATATAAATTAGTCATGTATGACAGCATTGACTAGTTTTGAATGCTGCATGTGGATCTTGGGTGAAACTAAGGTTTTTTTTTTTACATGGTGCTCTGCAGTGCTGAAAGTTTGTTGATCCCATAAATAAAAACTGCAATACGTATTTTAATTTTGCTTTTCAAAACAATTTTTACTGGAGAAGCGTATTATGTGACATGAATATACATGATAGTGTCAAAATCCTAAGTCCTTGCAAAATAGTGATCAAATGTTTGATGTGCTAGTTGAGGATAGAAACCAAGCAAAGCTTGCACACAATTAGAATATTTCGTTTATCTAGCATTTTGGTGCATAACTCTGAAGCAGTGCACTAAGTACCACAATTTTTTTTGTCATGCCAATCTATTTATCTCCTTTTGAAATGATAGTAAATCTCTTGTGCAACAGGTATTTTTGTCACGCATCAGGAGAGATGTATGTCATATCACAAGCTGTGGCTAAATTCGTATCGATAAACAGGTCAGATCCACTCTTTGTTGCACCAATGTTGTTAGCTACTGTTTATGCATCAATCTTGAATCTGTTGAGTTAGCAGATCAATTCTTTGTACCTATGCACATGATGATGTGAGTGCTGGATCCTGGTTTATTGGGCATGATGCGAAGCTGATGTTCGACGTGCTACACTGCTTGATATAAATTCTTCTGGCATCCTGAAAACTAAGGCATTTGTTTCAGAGGTATACGCTCTGCAAGTCTGACCCTGTCTTCTTGAAATCATATGTTTTTATTAATTCCCGCGCTCAATCTTTAAAGTAGACTAGTGTTTGAATTGTTTTCTATTAGAGAGCTGATCATTGGAATTTTGGGCTTGCTATTTCTACATGCAATGAGTGGCATATAAACTGTTAACAATAAAGCATGTTTGTCACAGTTTTGAATTGAGTTTCCCCTGCATCGTCTTTAGACCTTTTCATTTTAGCTTTCTCTCTCTCTCTCTCCAGGGAAATGAGGATAGAAGAACAAGGAGGCTGAGAAAAGGAATGTTGTGCTGTTATGCTCTACAATTTCATAACCTTGCTTGCATGAAGAGTTGTAAGCCTGCAACAAAGAGCTAAATACTGCAAAATGTAAATCCCTTTCAATGGTTATCTCATATCTATTTTGTACTTAGTACAATGCTTTCTTTTTAATATTTGATTGTCCGCAGTCCTGGCAAATTTAAAAATATCTCTATGCTATCTTCTGAAAAATAGTTCAGGCAAGTTTTTTGTCCCATAATAGGCTGTTTAAGTTTACATTTTTGTAGGTAAAAGAAGAGGCACAGCAACTTGCTCTAATTTTTGAAACTGATGGGGCTTTCAAGGTGAAACATAAAGGTGGTAAAGGAAAACAAATCTTTGGAAGGTAAGATTTGTTCTGCCCAATTACCAAAAGTCACTTTGTGCCCATGTATGGTGTAGTCACTTTGTGCCCAGTTAAGGTTTAAGCCTTCTTCATTCCTTTACCCTTGTTATTTATTTATTTATTTATTTATATGATATTGTTACTGCATAACTCCATTTGTTGTCGCTCTAAAACTATTCTCTATAGCACTTGAATTTGTTTCAATTGTTCACATTGGCTAGTTGACAAAGCTTTATAAATAGGACTCAGAAACTCAATGATGAATACAAGTAAGTTATATTTGTAGCTTCAATGCTGTAAACTCCTTTTGTTATCATTCTGAATTACGCTTAGTAGCGCTTTTAAGCGCTATTAAGCGTAATCAGGTTTAATATCGCTTAAAAGCGCTACTAAGCGTAATTCAGAATGATAACAAAAGGAGTTTACAGCATTGAAGCTACAAATAAAACTTACTTGTACTCATCATTGAGTTTCTGAGTCCTATTTATAAAGCTTTGTCAACTAGCCAATGTGAACAATTGAAACAAATTCAAGTGCTACAGAGAATAGTTTCAGAGCGACAACAAATGGAGTTATGCAGTGACAATATCATATAAATAAATAAATAAATAAATAACAAAGGTAAAGGAATGAAGAAGGCTTAAACCTTAACTGGGCACAAAGTGACTACACCATACATGGGCACAAAGTGACTTTTGGTAATTGGGCAGAACAAATCTTACCTTCCAAAGATTTGTTTTCCTTTACCACCTTTATGTTTCACCTTGAAAGCCCCAGCAGTTTCAAAAATTAGAGCAAGTTGCTGTGCCTCTTCTTTTACCTACAAAAATGTAAACTTAAACAGCCTAATATGGGACAAAAAACTTGCCTGGACTATTTTTCAGAAGATAGCATAGAGATATTTTTAAATTTGCCTGGACTGCGGACAATCAAATATTAAAAAGAAAGCATTGTACTGAGTACAAAATAGATATGAGATAACCATTGAAAGGGATTTACATTTTGTAGTATTTAGCTCTTTGTTGCAGGCTTACAACTCTTCATGCAAGCAAGGTTATGAAATTGTAGAGCATAACGACACAACATTCTTTTTCTCAGCCTCCTTATTCTTCTATCCTCATTTCCCTGGAGAGAGAGAGAGAGAGAGAAAGCTAAAATGACAAGGTCTAAAGACGATGCATGGGAAACTCAATTCAAAACTGTGACAAACATGCTTTATTGTTAACAGTTTATATGCCACTCATTGCATGTAGAAATAGCAAGCCCAAAATTCCAATGATCAGCTCTCTAATAGAAAAAAATTCAAACACTAGTCTACTTTAAAGATTGAGCGCGGGAATTAATAAAAACATATGATTTCAAGAAGACAGGTCGATTTGCAGAGTGTAAGTACCTCTGAAACAAATGCCTTAGTTTTCAGGATGCCAGAAGAATTTATATCAAGCAGTGTAGCACATCGAACATCAGCTTCACATCATGCCCAATAAACCAGGATCCAGCACTCACATCATCATGTGCATATGTACAAAGAATTGATCTGCTAACTCAACAGATTCAAGATTGATGCATAAACAGTAGCTAACAACATTGGTGCAACAAAGAGTGGATCTGACCTGTTTATCGATATGAATTTAGCCACAACTTGTGATATGACATACATCTCTCCTGATGCGTGACAAAAATACCTGTTGCACAAGAGATTTAACTATCATTTCAAAAGGAGATAAATAGATTGGCATGACAAAAAAAATTGTGGTACTTAGTGCACTGCTTCAGAGTTATGCACCAAAATGCTAGATAAACGAAATATTCTAATTGTGTGCAAGCTTTGCTTGGTTTCTATCCTCAACTAGCACATCACACATTTGATCACTATTTTGCAAGGACTTAGGATTTTGACACTATCATGTATATTCATGTCACATAATACGCTTCTCCAGTAAAAATTGTTTTGAAAAGCAAAATTAAAATATGTATTGCAGTTTTTATTTATGGGATCAACAAACTCTTAGTACTGCAAAGCATCATGTAAAAAAAAAAACCTTAGTTTCACCCAAGATCCACATGCAGCATTCAAAACTAGTCAATGTTGTCATACATGACTAATTTATATAAGTTTGGCATGCAGTAAAATTAATGCATTTGTTAAATCATATGAAATAACTGGTTGCTTGGCTTACGATTTTTTGTCACCAAACTTCCACCATTCTGGTTCATACCACTTATGGTTCCTGTCATCATTCACAAACAACCAGTATGAGAACCGCAAAATGCTTTCTATATAAGCATGACATTTTAAACAACATAAGGGGCTCACGGTTCTGAGAAAACTTCGCCTGATTTCATGCATCCCATGTAAAGACGAAGTTTGTCCAAATGAGTTGCAAGTGTAGCTCCCAAGGCATCTGTGTAGGAAGAAACAAGTAAGATGCAAGGCACATATAAATATGAAAATGTGAAACCTTTTCGGAATTTTATTAAATAGGGCAAAAAATGTACACAATAAAATGTTATCATATAATCAAAAGGAAGAATGTTAGCTTTTCCTTCTCAGAAGATGAGCATATGTAAGGATCAGTTCAAGGTTATGAGGCATTTATTGATTGAGGTAACTTTCTTTTTCTCCATTGTTTTTCTTAATATATACCCTTTATTATTGTTGGTGCTTTTGTAGTTTTCTTAGCATTTGGCACTTTTGTGGATTAAGCACTTTGTTAGTGTACATTTCTAGGTAGAGTAATAGAAGTAGGGGTTTTTACTACCCAGCATTTTGTGGATCAAAGACTAGACTACTTTAAAGATTAAGCACGGGAATTATTGAATCAAAGATTTGTCAACTCACATACATGGAACTTTGATTATTTTATTTCATTGAAAAGGTGCAAAAGCAATCTCAAATAGAGAGTGCTTCAACAAATATCTGAAAAAGAACAACAAAATTTGTTTTGGGTAACCCAATATGAACAATTATCATTGACCCAATACTGCACTTATTAAAAACATGACAATCAATCAAGTGTTGAAAACAACAAATTTAATTAAACATTTAAAAACACCAAGAGAAAAAGCAAAATTTAACAACACAATGAAGTTATCAACATAAAGCCAGATTTGATTAACCATTTATATTTGGTATAGTACATATTCTGAACAACCAAATTATTTCTTTTCTCTCTCAATCTTCCTTTTAATTAAAGGAAGCTTTCCCATAATCTTCCATTTTATCAATAAATAATGTTGTTGCCAAAATTTTAAATGTTGCTCTTAAATTAATAAGTAATGGAACAACTACCTCCAATGATCCGCTCCAAATCGTTCTCTCACTTCCAGATCCACTGTGAATCCAACCACCTTCCATCCACTCCATCGCCAATTTATAACCAAGCCTGCCAAAACAAAGAATAAATAAGAACCAGAAACAGATAAACCAAACAGAGATGAAGTGAACAAAGAATTGAGAGAAAGAGACTCGGACAACCTCTGTACACACGACACCACCAAAACCTAGACAACGACCACCGTGAACCCCTTTGATGTTCCCTTGCAAAACCAACCAGAGAGCATCGCAGCCTTATCGTGCAGTGCTCTACTTGTCTTCTACCGGGAGGCTTCGATCTGGATGTCATCACTTTTACGTCCGCCGCGCCTAGCTCCGTTGTTGCCCCGGTTTCATGCGGCCTAACCCGCCCCGTTCGCGGTGCTCGTTCTCGAATCCAGCACAACAACCACCTCCGCGAAATTATAATCGTGTCACAGAGAATCAACCATGGCCTCTCCTTCTCCGGGAGCGACATCGGGCTTCCCTTGTCTCTCGTCGCGATCCTGTAAGAAAAGTAGGAAAGATAAATATGGGAAACCCTAGAAAAATAAAAGTACTTTTTTTCGTGGCCGCGTTATCGTTGTGTGAAGCCGTGTGTATTTTGTTCGCTCTGTAATGCAGTAGATTGCGGCGTAAGGACGGGTCGAACGACAAAAGTCTTCAGGCACGGTTACGATTAGAACGAAATAGAAACCTTTGATGGAAACGCTGGAGAGATAGTACTTGTGTTTATTGCACGAACGCGAGGGACTTTTTTTCCAATCTGTTTCTATCTTTTTATAGCGGTTGATGAGGAAGGTGCTATTAAAAGTTATCATATTTTATGTCGCTTACCCAACCAAACGCTATGAATAAAGTTTAAAAATAAAAATAAAATCTTTTTATAGCGCTTTGATAAATAACCGCTATCAAAAGTAAACCCTTTCATAGCGCTTTCTTCAGGAAGCGCTATGTAAAACCTCCGTACAGCATATCATAGCGCTTCTAATTATAAGCGCTATTAAAAGACCGATATTAAAACTACTTTCTGGCATAGTGAAAGATAAGGATTGGAGACTCATGTTCATTAAGATGCCTTCATTTAGGAGAAAGGGTTGTCTAGCATCTCTTGAGTAGTTTTCAATTAATATTCTATGTTAGATTGTGACTTTATTGATAGGTTTAAACAATTTACTATGTTGTGTTAATTTGTTTAATTTTGTACTTTTTTTTTGGTGCTAAATTTTGTACTATTTCATTGCTACTATGTGTTGTGTATTTAGTTTAACATCAATGTATGTTACTCCCTCATTTTAATATTAACTGATGTTTAAGGTTTATTCACAAGTATTAAAAAAAACAATAAAACGACAATCAATATGAAAATTTTTCATTTCTCTAAAATGACAGTCATTTAGAAAAGGAGGTAGTATGTTTTAACTGGTCTATTTGTTTGTTGTCATTTAAAGTATTTGAATGCTTTATATTAGTCGCACTATTAAACTTTACAGTTCACTAGGCATGTTAATATGTCTATATATAAATCCACAAACAGTTCAGCAAGCGAAAGTAGTGCGGATTTGGGGATTTATTTATTGCTTCATTGATCTGGATTATGACAAAAGTTTAATAAGTAGGACACCATGTAGGACTTTTTTGCTGACCAGAGAGATGTATCCTCTAGAATTCATGCTTAGTCATAAAAATGTGTTACGACAATTTTAGAATGAAGAATGATGTGTTTGTGAATTTTTTGTGAAGCTTTGAAGGATGTTGGAAATATGAGACTGACCAAAAGGTGGGCCTAGGGAAAGTTGTTGCAATGTTCTTGATCATAGTGAGTCATTACATGCATCAATGAGTCATTGTTGATCACTTTCAACATCTTCGCATACTCTAAGAAAATTGTTTAAAATTGTTCTCAGAGCAGTTTGCAAGTTGGGAAAAGGATTATTCGACAAAGAAGTCACCCAGTTACTCATCCTCATATTATGGGCAACCAAAAATATTTTCCTTGTTTTAAGGTAATTTTTTTGTACATATTACAAATTATTAATAAATAATTATAATTATAATTTGGCTTAATTATGTTTTTAGTCCCTTAATTATGAAAAATGTTTGGTTTTGGTCCCTAAATTTTTAAATTATATTTTTGTCCTCAATATCTTGAAATGTGTTATAATTGGTGTTATTTTTTGTTTTAGTCTTTATAAATTTTTTTTGTGATGGGATTAAAATGAAAGAAAAATATTATAGGGACCAAAATGAGAAAAAAAATGTTATAAGAATTAGGGATTAAAATAAAATGAGGACCAATTGTAGCATATTTCAAAATATTGGAGACAAAAAATATACTTTTAAAATCTTAGGAAGCAAAACCAAACATTTCACTTAATTGGACAACTAAAAAAATAATTAACCCATATAGTTTTTTATACTAAACTATTATTCATGTCTTAATTGTAGAAATACATTGGTGCTATTGATGATACACATGTAACCGGAAAAGGTTAAAAGAAAAAAAGGTAAAAATAAACAATGCCACAATTATAGAACAAATTCAAAAAAAAATGATAGATGCAATTGAGTCTCACACCTATTGTTACTAAGAAACAAGATCCTTGTGGTGGATGATACTCCCTCCGGTCTTTTTTATAAGGAATAAAATAGTCTTTTTTCTTGGTCTTAATTATAAGAAACAATTTTCAAAAGTATTAAAATTCTAATTTCTATTTATACATTTATTTATGGTGAAACATATTAATGAGGAGTACACATATTTCCTATGCAAGTGAGATGATTCATAAAAGGGGTAATTTTGGAAAGAAACACAATTTTTAAGAGTATTAATTAAAAAAAACAGATTTCAATGCAATTTCTTGATCTATGTTAATTAAGATTTTGTTTTTTATATTTAGGATGAATGAGTATTCATAAACTGGAAGCAGTAGTGGAGATTGCAGATTCTGTTTTGTATGGGTTACAATTATTATTATTTTTTTCCACTAAGTAGGATGTCATGACACTTACTTTTGGCCCAATTTTATTGTATGTGTAATTTGTAGTTGAGTCTAATGTTGTTTGCACATGTTACCAAGATTTCAAATAGCTGGAAAGATATGTTGACTTAAGACTTCATCTTGAATATTCCTACAACAATGAGCATGCTTTGCTGGTTGGACCATTTTAGATTCTCCATACTTTGTTTGTTCTTTTCATATTTGTGACCAAAAGTGTTTTTGTTAGATATTATTTTAAAGTTTTATTAAGGACAAAACTTATATCAAGTTTCAACTATCAAATTCGTCATGTTCTTTGTTAAATACTGATGAAACAGTTTGACTTTATCCACCCCTTGAAACATGATATGGTAATTAGCGACAATTTTTTGCTTTTCTCGGTTAAAAAAGGACGAACTTGATAGTTGAAACTTTATCTAAGTTTTATCCTTTTATTAAACTCAAAAGGGTAGATCCAGTGTTGCTCTTGCTCAATACGAAAAGGCTAGAAATTTCTTTAATTGGTAAATTAACTTTATTTTCTTTATATAGAACATTTTTAAAACAGACTAATAGTTCCCAAGGTGTAGCTCAAGTGGTTGAGCTGGTACATTTGAAGGAGTTGGAGGAGGAGGTTCAAGGTTCAAATTCTAGCTACTAACATTTGTCTATAAAAAAACAAATTAATAGTGTTATTCAATTAGTTTTTTCCCCTATAATGCAATGTTTTAAAAAATTACTGCTAAACAATCACTAATGATAAAGATTAGTTTAAGTGTCATGAATATTTTGTGGATGTCTACCTTCATATGTTTTTTCATATTTCCTAGGATGCTCTTATAACTCCCATGAGTAAAAGGCTTTCACTCATTATTATTGCTTTTTACTTCATATGTTAATGCTGGGCCTTAATATGCTTGTAAGTTACATAGATTTGTATCCTATAAATATGACTCATGTGACATTGTAAACGGTACACCTAGAAGAGCATAATAGAAAGACTCTCATCTTCTCTCTTCTCCATTTCACCCATATCTCTATTCTTCTGTATGTTATATCTTGTCCTATTTTCGGTTTGTTTCATAATATTAAGCAAATTTCCAACTTATTGTCATGTTAATTACTCAAACTTCTTAAAGATCTAAACCAGCTTACATATTTGTACTATAAAATGCAAAATATAAAAAATAAATTGTGATCCGGAGTGGATCTTAGAAGTGGCTGGAGTAGGATCACGAACGGCGGAGCACGACGGTGGGGGTGTACCTGCACACACTCTGATGCCTAAGTTAGTATCGGGATAAGGTGAGGTAAGAAAACGAACAATGCGTACCTTTATTGATTAGGTCATGAACCTTTTATAGGTGAGGTCAGGTTGCTAACGAGTGGATGTTCTCAAGTAACTCTAGATCGTTTATCTGTCGTTGGATGAATCTGATGGCCGATGTTGATTCTAGGGTTACGTGGTGACGAGGTTGCTTTTAGGGCCAACGCTGCAATGCTTTGTACTCTAGGGTTTCGCGCCATGGCGATGGGATCCCTAGGGTTTATTGCCCTGAGGATGGAACTCCTGAGTCGGATCGATTGACCGAAATGGGGCCTTGGGCCTGTTTCCTATTGGGTCGGATCGACCCATTACGGTGTGAGCCTTTTGGCCACTCCGGATCAATTACCCCCTAGCCGATGTCATTAATTATTGATGACTTCGGATATTATCTAGTGAAGGGCATTGTTCGTCGAGCGTTGTTTTGCCCTTCGAGTCTTGGTTTCGAAGTGGGAAGCGATTACTTCGGCCACGCCGATGAGTATCGAGTTCTGTTGTAGAGACTTCGTTCATCGGCCACACTTGTCACATCTCATCTGAGAAGGGTTTTGAGCCGAGGTAGTTCATTTTCAAATTCGAGGTTTTGAAAAGATGCGCTCGTTTTCCAAGACAGTTGTGGCAGAGAGTTGGTGACGTTTCACTGAGGAGTCGCCTTGTTTCTCGTGTTTTGTCATCATTACTCTTTTTTGCATTAATTACTGCCCCTTTTCTCAGAATCTATAAATTCTTAAGGGGATGTTCTATCGCCACTTTGGCTGTCGCTTCTTCTTCTTCTTCTTCTTCTTCGTTCCTCTGTCTCTCTATTTTCTTGCTTTGTCTGCAATTTTGAGCAACAGAGTTTTGTATGTGGGCATTACAAGCTGTTTAGGATTTGTTTTCCTGCTCGTGCCTCCATCATATATACAAAAGGTATTTCTTTCTTCCCTGCCTTTTTTTATTTGCTTACCAGAAACTTAAAAGGGGGAACATTTAGTTTTCTCAGCTTGAAAGTCTATAGTTTCTCAAACTTTTCCTTTGATTTCTGGTAATGGGGGGTCTCAATCGGAATCTCCCCTTCTGTGTGTGCCTCTGCGGTGGTTCCCCTGGTGGTGCTGCTACCTTCCCGTGAGAAAGGAGCGGAGGAGCGTTTAAAGCGCGGAGTAGAGATTACTCCCGAACGCTTAGAGCATTTTCGGGTGGTTTTGGAAAACAAGTTTCAGCGTTCTTGTGACCCCCGTGAAGTGGCTCGGTGGTACAAAGAAGTTTACAATACTGTCTCTTATCCTAAGGTCCCCTGGACAGGTTTGTCATGGGAAAGAAGTGAAGAATCGATCTGAACGACCCTTATGCACTTCCTACCGATGCGGAGGACTACAGCTGGGTTTCCCCCGAAGTTCTTAGCCTCCTATCTGAATATTCCACGGACGAAGACATGGCCGATCTGGAGAGTCGGGTTCGAGTAGTGGAGACGGCTGAGTCCGGAGGGGAATGGGCCTTCTTAGCTCCGGGAAAAGATCATCGGATTCGCTCCGTTAAAGGTGGCGATATGTGGTCCATCCCAATGTACGAAGTGTTATTTACCGAAATGCAGGTTTGCTTCCCCTTTTCGCCTTTCGCACTATCTATTCTTAGACACTTGGGCGTGACCCCCTCTCAGCTACGTCCCAACAGTTGGGCCTTTATAAGAGCGTTCGACCTGGTTTGTGGGTATCTTGAGGTACCGGCCTCTTATCGCGTCTTTTACATTTATTTTCGCCATTGAATACCTCGGAGAAGGCCGACCAACGACAAGGTTGGATCTCTTTTAAGCCAAACAGCAAGACATTTGACTTGTATAGTGAATCTCTTAAAAGATTCAAGACGAAGTACTTTTTCCTTTTTCCTATGGACGACGTCGCCCGGGAGTGTGTTTTCGATCTCGCCGAGGACGGATCGGAAGTGCCGAAGTTTCCATTTTATTGGCCAGGGTCGTTCTTCGACCTCCCTATTGGGTCGTATTCATTCAAGCTATCTGATCTCACTGAGTTTGAGCAAGGTTAGGCGAAGAGGATCCGAGATTGGGTTGGCAGCTTTGAGCCAGTTGTTTATACCGATCCCAAGACCCAGAAGCAAACATCGCTCAAGCGGTTTGTTCACACCTGAACTCTACTGCGGTGCCCGACTTAGGGGGACGCTTGATGTATCTTAGGTAGGGGTTTATTTATTTGTGTTAACTCTTTATTTTATATAAGTCTTTATCTGACATGTGTATTTCTCTTTGCAGAATCCATGTCGAACATTGCAAAGTTTGTTGCAGCTAAAGCCGCCCTGGCCAAGAAGCTGGAAGGAGGTTCGGACGAGGGGAATCAAGTTCGGCCCTTGCCTACTGCCGCCAATGTCATCGGGCCCTCCAGTTCTGGCACGCCATAGGATGGGGGCTCTGGACCAGCTCCTTTGGTTCATGATGTGACTTTGGAACCTTCTACGATGCCCGAAGCGGTTAGTGCTTCCACGGAGATCGTCGATGTTGAGACGCATAAGAGGCCTCCTTATTCCAACTTCCCCCATTCACAGCCGAAGAAGGCAAAGGGTTCGAAGCAACAAGTGCTGCCCTACAAAGGTTAGGATTTTGCTCAATCTTTCGGGGGCGCTCGTCGGCCTCTCTGGCAGCAGATTGGGGAGAAGGTGAAGGAATTGGAGGAGGAGGTTGTTCTCTTGCGCAAGACGAAGAGTCGGCCTGAGTCGACCTTGAAGAGAGATCGGGATCAGAAAGATCGGATTCGCGATCTGGAAAATAGCAGCCAAGACCTTCGAACAAAGGTGCAGAATGCGGTGGGTCTTCAGACCCAGCTTATGAACGAGTCTCTTCGGGCCAATGAGGCCGAGAGGAATTGCCGCCAGCTGACTACGGCAAACGAAGAACTCTGGAAGGAGAATGAAAGCCTAAAGTCCAAGGCATATAAGACTGCCAAGGATAGAGATGCTTGCCGCCAGTAAAGGGATGCCTACTACTTCTAAGTCACCAAGCTGAAGAAGGCGCTGGAGGAGAAGAATGAGGAGCTCAAGAAGGCATTGGAGGAAAAGGCGGCCAGTGATCAAACCATCGTGGAGATCGGCACTGAACAGTTTAAGAACGACATTCAACAAGTGGTGTTCCTGAATCCTGGGGTCGCTGTTCGGACCGAGGGTGTCACAAACCTCGAAGTGGTTTCAGGGGACCATATTGTTCATACTGAAACCCAAGTCGTCCTCATTGTTCGCCCTTCCCTCACTTCAGCTGATGCTTAGCTACTTTCTTGTCTATTTGTAGTTGCTCCTTTGTGCCAAGGGCATTTTGTACTTTCAAGTTAATGGAATTTATTTTTCCGACCTGCTTTGGTGGATTTATATGTTTATTTGTTATTTCGCAACGTGGTTTCTATTGCGTTGTCGTCACTTCGGGAAGGAAGCCCCACCAAGGGAACCTTCCCTCTACCCCAGATGATTAACTTGTCATTAAGCTTCAGGTGTGCGATAGATTGGAAATGTCCTTAGACCGACGTAATGGCTAGTCACATCGGTTGAGACTCCCAAATAATTGGCATGATGATGCGGAACTACGTAGTGGTTGGGGTTCGCTCATCTGCTCCAAATAACAATGGTATTGTAACCTTAATAAACCGCGACAATAAAACATTCACGTGCCAAAATCTTGTTTTATTATGCTTGGATTTTTACAAGTGGTGGATTCCCTTTCATGAGGGAGTTACATAAGCATTTAGCTAAAATATTTTCTGAGTTTGGCAGCATTCCATGTTCGAGGAATTGCTTGGCCTTGCAAAGTTTCTAAGGCGTAGGCGCCATGATCGGTCTTTGAGGAAATCTGATATGGGTATTCCCAGTTTGGTGCCAGCTTTCCCTGGCTCGCGTTTTTGAGGCCGACATCGGCTCTTCTTAGGACAAGATTGTCCCTTTCGAACTCACGAGGTATGACTCGTTGGTTGTGCCTTGCTGCAATTCTTTGTTTCATAGCAGCTTCGTTTAGGGAGGCCAGCTCCCGATTCTCTTCGAGGAGGTCCAGCTCCTCTCTCAAGTATTGGTGATTGGATGAAGTTCGAAGTGGGTGGAGCGTTCTCCAGCTTAGCTTTCTGACTTCGACTGGGATTACTGCTTCGGACCCATAGGTAAGCCGAAATGGCGTTTCTCTGGTGGTGGAGTGGGGCGTAGTTCGATATGCCCATAGTACTTGTGGGAGCTCTTCTGCCCAATTTCCTTTGGCCTCATTGAGTCTCTTTTTCAGGCCTCTTATGATAACTTTGTTTGCTGCTTCGGCTTGCCCGTTTATTTGAGAATGCTCGACCGAAGTGAATCTCTGCTTTATCCTAAAGTCGGCTAAGGTTTTCTGGAACCCTTTGTCCACGAATTGTGTTCCATTATCGGTGATAACGACTTCAGGAACACCGAACCTCGTAAGGATTTGCTTTTTGAAGAACTTGATCATGTTTTTGGACGTGATCTTGGCTACTGGTTCGCTTCGATCCACTTTATGAATTAGTCTACTGCTACGACCAAGTATTTGATTTGGCCTGGGGCCATAGGGAATGGTCCGAGGAGATCGATTCCCCACCAGGCAAAAGGCCAAGGGGAAGATAGAGCGGTCATTTCGCAAGGTGGGATGCTATGTACATCGGCGTGCTTTTGGCATTTCTCGCACTTTTTCACATAGGCAATGGCGTCCGCATCCATGGTCGGCCAGTAGTAACCGGCTCGCAATGTTTTCTTCGCCAAAGATCGCCCTCTGAGGGATGCCCGTAGACACCCTCGTGGATTTTGGCAAGTACATATTGGGCCTCGGCTGCATCAAGGCACTTCAGAAGAGGTGCTGAAAAACCTCTCCGATATAGGTGATCCTCGATGACAGAGTATGAGCACGCTCTGTGGCAAATTTTTGACGCTGCCTTGTCGTCGAGAGGAAGTTCGCCTTGGCAAATGTATTTGAGGATCGGCGTCATCTATGAGTTACCAAAGTTAGTGATCGTATATACTGAAAGGATAATGAGGATACACTCGAAGTTTTGGTTGACCCTATTTGGGCCGTTCGGAATCCCCGCTGCGGTCATGATACTTGGATGGGAAAGAGTCTCTTGAATGACCGATCTGTTGCCTCCTGTCGTTTTTGTGCTTGCCAGTTTAGAGAGTATATCGGCCCTAGAGTTCTGCTCTCGAGGAACGTGCACGATCTTTATTTTTTGGAAGCTCTTCATTAATATTAGTTCCTTGACTACGGCTAGGTACTTATGTAGCAGGGGGTCTTTTGCTTGATATTCCCCATTAACTTGGGATGCTACAAGTTGGGAGTCAGTGCGAAGACTGACTTCGGAGGCTTCTAGATCGCGAGCGAAGGTCAACCCGGTGATGCATGCCTCGTATTCGGCCTGATTGTTCGATGTGGAGAAGGAAAAGCTTAGAGAGAATTCGATTGTCAAACCTTCAGCATTTTCCATGATCAGGCCATCTCCGCTCTCCTTCGAATTCGAAGAGCCATCGACATGGATGATCCATCTAGGGCTCGAGTCTTCGGAGGTCATAGTCATCTCTGCTATGAAGTCGGTCAGGCTTTGAGCTTTGACTGTTTGCCGAGATTCAAATGAAATGTTCAATTCAGAGAGTTCTATGGACCACTTGATCATCCGTCCTGCCAGGTCGGGCCGGTATAGGACTTGTTTGATTGGTTGGTCGATTCGAACCGCGATGTGGTAAGACAAGAAGTATTGTTGTAGTCGTCTTGTTATAATGACAAGCGCTAGAGCAACTTTTTTTTATTTTCTGATATCAGATTTCAGGGTCTTGGAGTGTTTTACTTATGAAGTAAACCGGCCTTTGCCCTTCGGCTGTTTCTCTAATGAGAACGGCGCTCACGGCCTCTTCGGTGACCGCTAAGTATAGGTATAGGGTTTCTCTGGAACAGGGCCTTGTCAAAATTGGCGGAGTGGATAGTGTTTCTTTATCTTCGTGAAAGCTTTTTTGCATTCCGGAGTCCATTCGAACTGTACCCCTTTCTTCAGTAATTTGAAGAAGGGGAGAGCTCTTTGGGCGGACTTGGAAATGAATCTGGTCAGGGCTGCTATCATCGCTATTAGTTGTTGGACATCTTTTTTCAATTTCGGCTGTCGCATTTCAGTGATGGTGCGATATTTATCGGGATTGGCTTCGATGCCGCGCTCTGCCAAGTAGAAACCCATGAATTTGCCCGTTTTGACGCCAAACGTGCATTTATGTTGTGTTGGCGTGCCTGTTCAAAGACGTTTGAAAGTTCGGCCACATGATTTGGCTCTTCGGCTGATTTGACGATCATGTCGTCCATGTATACTTCGAGCATGTTCCTGATCTGGTCCTTAAAGACCTCGTTCATCATGGGTTGATAAGCTGCCCCGGCGTTTTTGAGACCGAACGACATTACATTATAACAGTAATTGCCGTTGTCAGTCATAAACATGGTTTTTTCCTGGTCGGCAGGATTCATCGGTATCTGGTTGTATCCAGAGTACGCGTCCATAAAGGACATCAATTGAAAACCCGAGAAGTTATCCACGAGCTTATCGATGTTGGGAAGAGGATAGGCATCCTTAGGACAGACCTTATTGAGATCGGTATAATCAACACACATTCTCCACTTTCCATTAGCTTTCTTAATGAGGACTACATTTGAGAGCCAAGTTGTGTACTTGACCTCCCTTACAAAGTTTGCCTTAACTAAATCACTAATAGCCTTCCTAGCCGCTTCGACCTTCTCAGGGGATTGCTTCCTCCTTCTCTGTGCGACCCACTTCGCAGAGAGATCCAGGGTGAGACGATGGCATGCGATGTCGGGAGAAATCCCTGGCATGTTGGCTGCAGTCCATGCGAAGAGGTCGGCATTCGCTTTTAGGCATTTCATCAGGTCATCCTTTACCTCGGGGGGAAGGTCGATTCCGATCTGGACAGTCTTCGTCGAATCTTCCCCTAGCTGGACCTTTAGAAATTCCCCATCTGGAATGGGCTGTCATATTTTCCTTTGAAGTTCTTTTGCGGCCGGGTCTGTATCTTTTTCGATCTCGTCCTCGGGTTTGATTCTGGCATCGAAGTCCGCGAGATTGACATCGAATGATCTGATGTTCTTTTTTGGTGGGGCTGGTTTGCTTTCTTGTCCTTTGATTGACAGCAGGTAATAGCGCCTAGCTGCCTCGAGATCGCCATGGATCATGATTATCTTGCCCTCGGATGAATGGAATCTCATTTTAAGGTGGACGGTGTAAGTTACTGCTAACTCTCCTAGGGTAGGTTGTCCTAGGATGCAGTTGTATGGTGATGGACATGGAAGGACAATGAATTGAACTTTGACGGTTCTATTTTCGGACTTGTCGCCGAAGGTGACCATTAGCTCGATGTAGCCCAGGGGTTTGGTTATGGAACCATCGAACCCCTGGAAATCGGAGCCGTGATAAGGGATCATGTCTTTTTCAGCTAGCTTCAGAGTCTTGAAGAGGTCGACAAACATGATGTCGGCAGAACTCCCTTGATCAACCAATATTCTCCTCACGTCGAAATTTTCCATATAGGCACAGATCAGCAAGGGAATTTGGTCGTTTGGGTGACCATTTAGCAGTTCTTCATCGTAAAAGGCCAAAGGTGGCCGACTTGAGCTTGGTCGGTTGACAGGTGGGTAGACAGGGGTTATGGACATCGCCTCTCGCATCTTCCGTTTGGCGGAATTGATGGACGGTTCACCCCGTCCTGTCAAGCCTCCGAAAATTACCAAGGCCATAGGTGGGGGCCTAGCCCTTTCTTCGTCGTCCTGATGAGGGTGACTTTCTGTTTGGGTCAGGGCGGAATTGTTGTCGCGCTTAGGTCGGGGGGGATCAAGATCAGTCTCGTCCTTCGTCGGGCCTCAGCTTCGTGTATTTCTGTAATTTTCCCTTCTGGATGAGGGATTCGATGACGTCCTTAAGCTGAACGCACTCGTCAGTGTTGTGACCCGCGCTTTTGTGAAACCTACAATACTTCGACTTATCGGTTATAGGCCGCTCCTTCAGAGGTTTGGGGAATCGTACTCCCGCATCTTTAAACTCCACGCCGGCACACTCATGCATGATGCGAGATCAGGAGGTGTTCAGCGGGGTATATTCTTCGTACCTCCCAGGGGGACCTTTGAGGTCCTTGTCTCGACGTGCCCGATCTTCCTTATACCCAAAACTTTTTTCTTGGGAGGTCCTCTTTTTCGACCTCGAAGCCATTTGTTTCTCTTCGAAGTTTATGTACTTCTCCGCACGTCGGAGGAAGTCGTTCAAACTGTCGGGCTTATCGACCCCGACGTTGATATTGAAGAGGTTATCTTCAAGCAAACCCAGTTCCAGCAGGTATTGTTTCATCTCATCGGAAGCATATTTGACAAACACCGCTTCCTTGTTGAAGCGTTCAATGTAATCTCGAAGAGATTCGTCCTTTCGTTGGTAAATCGCTTGCAGTGTAGCAACTGACTTGGGTCAAACACTAGAAGCAGTGAAATGAGAGCAAAATTGAGAGATGAGTTCAGAACAAGAGTCTATGGACTTCGCCTTTAGTCCCTGGAACCATGTGAGAGCCGCTTTCTTTAGGGTGAGCGGGGAAATCTTGCATTTTACTAGACCCTTGGCATCGAGAAACCCCATTATGGTGTCGAAGCAGCCGATATGTTCATCGGGATCTCTTGTACCGTCATAGGTCTCAAGCGGGGGAGGCTTTTGAAGGGCCTTCAGGATCGGATATCGGGTCACCCTTGCAGTGAAGGGGTCGGAAGCGAAGTGGTCATCGGTATCCTCGGAAGCGTGTGTTTCTGAATACGTAGTGGGAGATTCAGAATCGTGACGGGGAAGCGAGACCGACAGTCGAGGATGTCTTGGAGGAGTAACGCTTGCTCGCGAACGTCAGACGTGGCTGCTTTGCCCTCGAGGAGACACGCGCGTCGAATGACAATGTTGGTGGTGGTGAGCGCGTTCTCGCGATCCCTAGGGATATTGGGAACGGCGGAAGAAGGGGTGCTCGATAGAGACCCTGCGTGAAGACTGCTCGGCGGATCTGCGGTGACGCTGGATCCTGGATGGTGATGAACGTCGAGGAGACGAGCGTTCCGGTGTTCGATGCCGATGGAGGCGGGAGCCCCTCGGTGAACGGCGGCGCAGGGAAGATCGATCAGCCGATCGGTAGCGAGTCCGAGACCTTTGTTGTGAACTGCAGCTCGGGGAAGACGGTACGTAAGATCTCGTTCCCGGAGAAGAGCGAGTGGGAGATCTGGGGCTGGAAGCTTGGCGCTCGCCAGATCTGCCCGGAGCCGTGTCACGCTCTTCGGAGGCTTCTCACGGGTCTGAAGAGGTATGTTGTTGAGACTGATGATAGGCGTCTACCTTTTTAGACAAATCGTTCTGCTTGGCTTCAATGTTGATGAGACGGAGGTTTTGTGCCGCCATGGCCTCCGTTTGATGTCGAACGAGGTTGAGCACCTCGTTGACAGCGGCGGCAGTAGCGAAGGTAGGCTGCAGTTCGGGAACCAGTACTGTCTCTGGTTCAGCAGTCGAAATGGTCTCTCTCTGCAGGACTGAGTGAGAGTCGGTTTCGACGGTGACATGGATCTCGTTGTCCTGTTCAGGAATCTCAGGGGATGTGGGTATGCGGGTCGTATTCCGCGTGGTGTTTCGTTTTGGTCCAGCCTTGGTAAATCCAAGGTTTTGACAAAGGAGCAAGAATGTTGTTCCCACAGACGGCGCCACTGATCCGAAGTGGATTGATAACTCTTAGAAATAAGAGTTATTTATGCTTTTATGACTATGAATCATGTGAGTTTAAGAGTAATTTAGATCCTTTAATTATCAGAATTGTGTAAATAATGGAATTTCCCTTGCTTGGAGCTGTTTAAGGCACTTTGGTGCTTTTGTGAGCATTTTGATATGTTTTGACATTGTGCAGGATTTTATTAAGAAATACTCAGTGCCAAATCTGGTGCCATGGCACCGTACTCTGAAGTTACAGCCCTTGTTCTTATTGCAGCAGCGTTTTTAATTCATTAGAGCTGAAGGAAAGGACTCTGTCCTTTAGTGCAAGGCTGTATCGTGTATTTCTGATGGTCCCCACTATTCTGCAGTGTTTTCTCTCTCTGCTAAAGGACAAAAGCCTTTATTTTTGGGGCAAAAGGAATCAACTTTCATTGGGTTTACATTGGACAACCCATTTGAGGAGATGCTATAAAAGTAAAATAACCTAATCAAGGAGAAGAGGCTGGTGCAGGGGATGTGCCATAGATTAGAATTCGTTTTTATTCCTCTGGACAGCAGCTGCCATCCTCAACATCACCTTCATCCATCATTCTCCATTTCCATATCCCTTCCATACACCATTTTTATGAGAAAAACATGATGAAAAACATGGATGTTGAACCAATCTCAGACATAGCAAGGAAATGCAGCAACAAGACATTGTTGTAGTGAAGTGTTCTCTCATCTTGACAGATTTGAAGGCCTCCACGTGCTGTTTTCTGCTTCTGTTTGTAGACATTTATGCACTGCAGATTTATGGTGCCATGGCATCGATTTTTGGCACCAGTTTCTGCTATTCTATGTTTTTGTTTATTATAAGCTAAATACTTTATGCTAGGATGATGTGATTTTGTATTGAATCCTTGTTGGTGAATGTCTATCAGTCTTTGCCTTTGAACCTTTGACTCATGCACCTTTATTTACAATATGCTTGACCTAAGTCTGGCCAACTTTTGTTGGGTACATGTACGTTAGGTGCTGAAAAGTGGTAACATGTTGAATTCATGAGTTAATATGAGGGGTATTAATTAAGGGACACTTTAATTAATTTTGATTAAACTAGACATAGGAAATCTATCTCATAGGGTGTTTTGGGTCACACTTAGAAGACAAGGGGGAACACAATGGGAGCTTAAACATAAGGTACCCTTTACTTAACCCTGGCGAAAGTACTGAAAGGTACACACATCAGTGCCCTGCGCCCAATGCCAAATGGCACTGACTTATGGCACTGAAACCAACATGGTGAAAATATGAATGAACTGAAATCCTAGCTGTTTTTCTCAGATTTTTATCACATCTTTTTAAGTTATTTTTACTGTTCTTAAATTACTGTCATCATCACCTCAAATTAATGTGTTACTTGTTACTTTGTTTCCTCACTAATTAGATTAACGAAATTGAGAATTTGTGGAATTAACCATAATCAATCCTCGTGAGAACGATCTCTCTTACTCTTTATTACTTGTTCACGATTGTGTATACTTGCACAACTGTTATTTCACACAACATGGATCTCGGAAGTGGCCAGAGTAGGATCACGAACGGCGGAGCACGACGGTGGGGGTGTACTTACACACACTCCGATGCCTAAGTTAGTATCAGGATAAGGTGAGGTAAGAAAATAAACAGTGCGTACCTTTATTAATTAGGTCATGAACCTTTTATAGGTGAGGTCAGATTGTTGACGAGTGGATGTTGTCAGGTAACTCTAGATCGTTTATCAGCCGTTGGATGAATCCGATGGCCGATGTTGATTCTAGGGTTGCGTGGTGATGAGGTTGCTTTTAGGGCTAACGCCACAATGCTTTGTACTCTAGGGTTTCGCGTCGTGGTGATGGGATCTCTAGGGTTTATTGCCCTGGGGATGGAACTCCTGAGTCGGGTCGGTTGACCGAAGTGGGCCTTGGACCTGTTCCCTGTTGGGTCGGATCGGCTCATTGCGGAGTGGACCTTTTGGCCACTCCGGATCAAATTGCAAGTAATTTTTAACACTGAAATTAAAGAAAACTTCTGATGAATTCACAAATTATCATCACAATTTGTTGTGCATCTTTATATTGTTAGGCAGCCCTGCATTCTGACGGACTTTTAATCGTACGTATTTGGAGTACTTGGAACCTGGAAGTGCTGCAACTATTTGTTACTTTGGTGTTTAACGTGTTTTGTTGAAAAGTATGTTAAAAGTAAACAAAACACACTATTATGGACACACTTACATTAAGTAGGGTTGAAATAGAAGAGGTTAATATCATGGCTGATTACAATTATTAAAAAACGTGTTTTTAAGTTTTTAAAATTAAATTAGTCAACAAAATTTGAAATTTAAAAAAAAAAACATTTTTTGTTTGAGTAAGGATAATTATTCTCAATTTCGTATGCAAGCTATGAAGCAGGAGGATTCATAAGTCCTTGATAAATACTTTTTTTTGCTGAATCATTTATAAATAAATGAATTGTTAATACTTTTCAAAAAAAATTGAATTGTTAATAATATTAGCTTAATGATTATATGTTAATGATGTAATTTTACACCATTTTAAATACGTCGAAATTTTTTTTTAGAAATAATACTATAAATCTATAATATGATAAAATAATAATAAATAATTAAATGCTTATGTAAATTTATTTAACTCTAATATATTTACACCGTTATTTGTGATGTCCATCTCTCTATGCCCTTTCATATTTTCTAGGATGCTCTTATAACTCCAATGAGTAAAAGTACCATAATTGTTCATTCAATTTTACAATATAGTACAATCGCAATTTGGGAAATGCATTAAAAGATTACGTTCTGACAATGGGAAGGACTATGACAATCATAGCCTTTCAAGCTTTAACATTAAACATGACATCTTCCATGAATTTACATACGTTGACATTTCACAACAAAATGGGGTTGCAAAAAGGAAAATTCATCATTTACTTGAAGTTGCTCAAGCCCTTCTTTTCCAAATGTCCGTCCCAAACTCATGCTGGTGTGAAGCAGTATTGACTGTTGCCTATCTGATTAATCGGGTGCCATCTCGTGTTTTAGGTAATATTAGTCTTGTTCATTTTATGATCTAACATTTTCCTTCTGTTCATATCATACAGAGTCTTGAGTCTCGAGTATTTGAGTGTGTGACTTTTGTCCATATCATAAGCAACACCGAACTAAGTTGGATTCTTGTGCAGTCAGATGTGTCTTTGTGGGTTATACTCCCAATAAAAGGGGGTACAAATGTTATAATCATTCCAGTCGTAAATACTCTGTCTCTATGGATGTCACATTCCATGAACATGTGTCATTTTTCACTCGTCCTCAGCTTCAGGGGGAGAGCAGTAATTTGGAATCTGAGTCTGAGTTTCTTCTCCTTGGTCCTTAGCTTCCTAAGCTACTTGTCCCTGAGCCACCCGTTCTTGGTTTTGTCCTTGAGCCACCTGTTTCTAAGCCACCTATTTCTGAGTTACCTGTTTCTGGTTCTGTCCCTGTTTCTGAGTCACCTGTTTCTGCTTCTGTCCCTGTTCCTCCTTTGTCTTCTGTTTTGTAGGAATCAACACCTCCAGCACTAGTGAAGAATAAGGCTAGTGAGCCAACATTGACTTATTAGAGGAGAGAAAAACCCGACTTGGTCCAGCAACAACTTCAATTGTCCGAACCAGAGGTAAGTACTGAAAACAATCCCTCCACTTTTGATTCTCAGATTTCTGATCTTGACCTTAATCCAGATGACTTACATATTGCCTTGAAAAAAGGAAAAATGTCTTATGTCAAGTACCCTATTTATCAATTTGTTTCCTTTAAACATCTTTTCCTGCAGCATCAAAGTTTTATTGCAGCTATTGACTCTATGGGAATCTCAGCATCTGTGCAGGAGGCACTACAAGATGTCAATTGGGTCAAAGCTATGGATGAGGAAATGAAAGCAATTGAAAGGAATGAAACTCGGGAGATTGTTAAGCGGTCACGGGGCAAGAAGCCAGTTGGTTGTAGGTGGATTTATACAGTCAAATACAAATTAGATGACACTCTTGATCAATACAAGGCAAGACTAGTGGTAAAGGGATATACTCAGACTTATGGCATCGATTATGAGGAGACATTTGCTCCTGTGGCAATGATGAATACTGTTCGAATTTTACTCTCTCTTGCTGCCCACTCTGGTGGGAACTACAACAATTTCATGTCAAAAATGCATTCTTGCATGGAAACTTAGAAGAGGAAGTGTATATGGAGATTCCCACTGGATTTGGACCCACTAGTGGAGCAAACAAAGTGCACAGACTGAGAAAAGCTTTGTATGGGCTAAAACAGTCTCCCCGAGCTTGGTTTGGAAGATTCATGAAGGCAATGGTGTGCCTTAGCTATAAGCAAAGCCAAGGAGATCACACACTCTTCTTCAAACATTCACATGAAGGAAAGCTGACAATACTCCTTGTTTATATTGATGATATTATTGTTATAGGAGATGATCCAGTTAAAAGACAACTACTCAAACAGAAACTATCTGCTGAGTTTGAGATGAAGGACCTTGGGAAACTCAAGTACTTCTTGGGAATTGAAGTGGCCTACTCTAAGCAAGGCATTTTCATTTCTCAAAGGAAGTACGTGCTTGATCTTTTATAGGAGATAGACAAACTTTGATGTAAACCTGCAGGTGTTCCCATAGAGCAAAATCACAAAATGAGTATTGAAGAGGAAAGTGTCAAGGTTGACAAGGTCCAACATCAGAGACTAGTGGGGAAGTTGATTTATTTGGCACACACTAGACCAGATTTAGCTTATGTTGTCAGTGTTGTGATCAATTCATGCATGATCTGAGGGTGAGACACTTACAGATCGTGTTTTGCAGTACCTCAAAGGCACTATAGGAAAAGGACTCTTATTCAAAAGAGGTGGAAGTTTAACTATGAAGGCTTATACTGATGCAGATTATGCAAGTTCAACGGTTGATAGAAGGTCCACCTCAGGCTATTGCACATTCTTGTGTGGAAACCTTGTCACTTGGGGAAGTAAGAAGCAAAATGGTGTAGCTAGATCCAGTGCTGAGGCAGAATTCAGATCTATGGCACATGGAATCTATGAGTTATTGTGGATGAAAATTGTGCTTGATGACTTGAAGATAAAGGTTGATGGTCCTATGAAGTTATTTTGTGATAATAAATCAGCTATCGATATTACTCATAATCCTGTTCAGCATAACAGGACAAAACACATTGAGATAGATCGATAATTCATCAAGGAAAAGCTGGATAGTGGAGTGATAACAACAGCCTGCATTCCCTCTATGCATCAGACGGCATATGTGTTAACAAAGGGCTTACCAACAGAGCGATTTAGTCAACTTACTTGCAAGCTGGGAATGATAGATATCCATTCACCAGCTTGAGGGGAGGTGTTGTAAATAGTAGTTATTACCATATATTTTGAAATTATTAGCCTCAGTTGTAATAGGCCCGTTAATCAGACCATTAAGTTTAGCTAGGTCTTAGCTTGTCTATATAATCAAGATTAGCATATATAATCATACACAATTTAAATAATATTCAGTATATACTTTTCTACATCTTGGTCCCCAAAACTATAACTTAGTGCTATAAAAACATATGCGCATATCATCAAATGTTACATGACTTGATATAATAATATTTTTGTAATACTTATTAGTAAGATATAGTTCATCATTAACCAAAAGGCTTCGGAACAAAGTGAAATATATATTTTTTCTATATTTTCACAACATAATTGATGCACTTATTTTACGAGCATATGTTCAATTTATTGACCATGCAGATGCAAGGTATTTTTCAGATCCAGTGAAGTCAGAACCCAAACTTCTTGTTATTTACATGCGATGTTATTGATACATCATTATGATCAACAATGCAATCAGGGCCGTCCCTGAGATTTTGGGTGCCCTATGCAAATGGATAAATTGGTGCCCTATTTTTTTTTTGATATAATATATATATATATATATATATATATATTATAGAAAAAACACAAAGGGGTGCAAAAAACTAGTCATTAATATATATATTTTTTTACGAAGGGTTAGAAGCCTCGTTAAAACCTTCTGATGCAAAACCCTCCTTAGGGAAAAAACATCTACAAGAAAAAAGAGTACTCCGCCCCCTTGGGAAAAAAATAAAAACTAGTCATTAATTGTTTTGATACAAACTCAAGTTGAACAAAATACTACCGAAGGAAAAGAAAAGATTACATATAGTCATACTTATGTCTATCAACCCAAACATGATGCAACATCAACCTACACCAGCAATATCCTCCACTGATAGCAAATGAATCACAAGAGTTGGAGAAAGAAATTGATGCCCTATTAATCTTTGAATACTGTCCTCCTTGCATTTTTTACTGCAAAATCATTAATAATTCGTTCATAGTCAAGATTCTTTAAAAAAGCACTCTCAATAGAAATCAAAGCAAGACTATTTAATCTATTTTGTGACATAGTAGATCGTAAATAAGATTTTAACAATTTTAATTTAGAAAAACTTCTCTCAGCAGATGCAACAGTAACAGGGATAGTTAATATTATTCTATAAGCTATGCAGGCATTTGGAAACAATTGAATGTCTTCAAAGAACTCAATATCATAAAGCTTGATTTTGATTCATGATGATCATCTTCATTTTCATTGTTTTCATCCAAAATATCTTGCTCTTCATTATTCCTATTCAGTTGTTCATTCTCTAAATTTTCAACAGAGCCTAAATTATCCGAATTTGCATCATTCCGGACAGAAACTGTAGGATGTTTGGCAAAAAATTTATCAAGAGCACCCTTTTGAGATTCATTATCAATTTCAATTTGTTTCTTTCTTTTTCGTTTTAGATGACCAGAAAGTTGTTTTCTAGGCAACATATTCAGACAAGTAGTAAGAAACAATAGCACATGATTGTTAATTGCTGCTTGATTTGAAACTTTCAATTTGTGAAGCTGCCTTTTAGATGCAGTAGGAAGAAGCAGACACCAACCCTTATACGCTGGACTAAAGAAGAAAAGAAATGTCTGATTCGCCAACAAGATCAGTCTGGTGCAAGATAAAAATTAGACAAGAGTATTAGTTTGGTCAATTGCTCAAAGTTTTATGAGTCAGTCCATCACTGTTCATAGAATCATATTGAAAGACACAAATTTTTTTTGTTTCATTTTCGTGAACAGTAATAATTCATAGAATCAATTTACCAAAAAAAAAAAGTAATTCATAGAATCATAGACTCATAGTAATCGTTTTCATGGATTCAAATGGCATCCTTTTGTTTCATCCTGTTCATGTGACGAACACAAACTCTATTTGGCCGCAAAGTTTTAAAAATAAGGAAATGAAAAGTTAAAATAGAAAGAAAATGAGAGGTTAACTGTTGACATACTCTTGAGTCTTGCAAAGTGAGTGGATTATGCAGCCCAGCAGCCAGCAAGGAAAGGTGGAGCGCAACAATCTTATCTTTTTGTGGCATCTAAGAAATATTTTAGTATATTTTAGGGTTTCTATTTTATAAGTCTATAGCCTTAGACTGAATATTAAACAAATAATTGGGCCCTCAAAGTTTGTGAAAGTTTGGGCCTAAATGTTAAACAAACAATTGGGCCCTTAAGTTTCAAATATAAAAATATATAAAAATATATAAACAAATATATATATATATATATACCAAGTATATTTTTTTTATATAAATAAATATATATATATATATATATATACACCAAGTAAAAAAAAAATTGTGCCCCATAAAATATGGGGCCCTGTGCGGTCGCACCAGCAAAACGCCCTCAGGACCCCCCCTGAATGCAATCTATAGTTATTACTTATTCATGCCATGCTCAAATAACGATTCAAGGAAGACATCTTGAAGATAATACTACTTGCAAGGCTAAGTTTGGATATCTTAAACTGGATGGAGCGGAGCAGAATAGAACGAGATGGAATGGAACGGAACGGGGCGGAATGGAACAAAATTCCTATTCCATTGTTTGGGTATTTTATGATGGAACGAAACAAAATTCCCTTTCCATTGTTTGGGAAGTGAATGGAATGGAGTGTGTTATAATATTTTTATTCCTTTCTTACCCTTATTTTAAATACACAAATATGACATAACTTAAACACACATATCTTGTAAATTATAATTTGTTAATTCTTGCAAAAATTATGAAATTTGATAAATTTTATATTTAATAACTATTTATATATATTCAAATAATGTTATTTAACAATGTTATTTAGGGAAAGAGACTCGTTAGCTGGTGCTGGTTGTAAAGAATTGGAAATAATGCAAGAGAAAATAGAGGTAAAATATGTATTTTGCTAATTAAAAAAAATAAAAAAATAGACGATTCCATTCCATACCACCCAAATTGGGAGGGAACAAAATTGAGAGTAATTAGTGGTATGGGATGGAATGTATATTCCATTTCACCATTTTTTTAAAAATCCAAACAATGGAAAATGAGTCCATTCCATTCCATCCCACTCCATGTCATTGCATTCCATTAATCCAAACACAACCCAAATCTCAATTGAAAGGAGGATATAACACAAGTGACATAGCGAAGTATATCGCATAAATACTTTACGGGGAGAAAATCGGAATGTTAGAATTCATATTCTTAAGTGATGCTTCTAATAGAGGGATAAAACTATATTTTATTTTCCTTCGCCATGATTTTGTCCCGTTGGGATTTTGTGGCAAGGTTTTTAAAGAGCCAATTTCCACATGAAGGATATTGTACTTTTTTTCTTTCACTATAATTTTTTCCCACTAGTTTTTTCCCAGTAAGGATTTAACAAGACATATTTCCTAATATGCTCTTAGAATTCCCATAAGTAAAAGATTTTCACTCATTGTTATTGCTCTTTACTTTCTATGCTAGGCCTTAATATGCTTATAAATTACATAGATTTGTGTCCTATAAATAGAACTCATGTGGTATTATAAACCTAGCACCTTGAAAAACATAATAGAGAACAATATTCTTCTCGTCTATTTCTCCCTTATCTTCTCTTATATTTTGTATCGCTATTGTTTTGATTTGTTTTATTCTCTTTGTAACAATAACTAGTGTACTTACCACTGAGTTGTCACCCTATAAGTTCGTCCCCCCCCAATCGGCCATTAATTTAATTTTGACTAATGTTTCTCTTGCTGGGAATTCTAGCCATGGGAAAATGTCCTCTTCTATTCCGGAGTTTTCTATTTTGAAGACTTTCAAAGTGAAGGGTCGCCCTGGTAGTGGTCAGACTATTAAAGAAGTTATTTGGAAGCCCCCCAGTATTCAAATGATTAAATGCAACCCTGATGGTGCTGCTAAGGGGTGTCCTGGCCCAGCCTCCTGCGGGGGTATTTTCAGAGGCTCTAATATTGTTGTTCTTGGCTGCTTCTTTGCTAATCTTGGCATTCGTAATGCCCTTCAGGCAAAACTTTTGGGTGTTATGATTGCTATTGAGATTACCTTTAAAAGAGGTTGGCGTCGTTTGTGGTTGAAGTGTGACTCTCAGTTAGTGGTTGCTGCCTTCCACAATAGTTCTATTGTGCCTTGGAAGCTCAGAAACAGGTGGACCAACTGTATTGCTCTTACTAAGTAGATGTCCCTTGTCTTTCTCCATATCTACAGAGAAGGAAATTCTTGTGCTGACAGACTTACTTCTCATGAGACTCATGTCTACGGTACTGTTTGGTGGAATCTCATTCCGACCTTTATTTCTGATGAATTTTTTAGAAATAGAAATAGCCTCCCATACTATAGGTTTTCCTAGTCTTTATTGGGATAGGTTGTGGTTCCCTAGGTTTTTTATTGTCCATTTGGATTGTTTCGTTTTTTCTTTGGCTCTGGTCTTAGGTTTTGGCCTATTCCCCAGGCAATCTTTGTTACTGCTTTTTTCCTTTTTTTAATAAAAACAGGGGGAGTACTCTTTTTCCTTCTAGATATTTTTTCTCTAAGGAGGGTTTTGTATCAGAAGATTTTAACGAGGCTCATTTCTTTCATTAAAAAAAATAATGTACTTACCAATACTCACATGAGTTATCTATATGGGTTGTAAATGTATTAAACGTACAAGAATAAATAAGAATTTATTTAAAAAAAATTAATAGCAGATTTAAAGTTTTCAAAAATTATTATAGATAATTCATTATGAAGTTGAGAATATATGTATTTATACATATAATCTAATTTTAAAATATAACAAATAAAACAGAAAATATCGATTCTATTTTTTTTATATTTAGAGATGGTTTCTCAACTATGACTTTATGAGTTTCAACAAAAAAATATAAAGCACGCAATTGAATGACTTATCTAAATTACTATAAGATAAATTTTAAATAAGTGACATGAAAAAGAGATAATCAATTATTTATAGAATAATCTATTGTTTTTCTCGGGTATAATATCAGAGCTTTATGAAGAAAAAAATAAAAATATATATTGATTTAGTATTTATTATACTTAATCATAAACAATAATTATGTGAATGCTGGAAATATTTATATTCCTTTGAAATGTCAAAAATTTTTAAATTTAAATAATATGTAAGAAATAAAATATTTAAATTAGGGAAAAAATATAAAAATTAAATTTAACATTATATAGTTTTGATTTTTAAATTAAATCTTAAGATGTGCATAGTAAAGTTAATCAATCATGAAAAGTAACAAAATTTGTATGATAAAATAATGATGAATAGTTACTGATAATTGATATAATTAATAAATAAAAATAGATATATCATTTAAGAGAATATATTAATTATTTACACTGCAAAATTTTTGTTTGACATGAGGTAATGATAGTTGCTATAATTAAAACAATAACTAAAAAAATTAAAAAATTAAAATTGATTTAGGCAAAAAATCTAATGATTCTTATGTTGTCACATGACTTAAATAATATTTTGATTGAACGACAAATGTCCAGATATGAGAATTAATTGATTGATATATTTTAATTTATTATATTTTGAATTTGATTTTGAATTAATTCAAAATTGATTGAATGATAAAAGTCTAGATATGAGCATTAATTGATTGATATACTTTAATTAATGAAATATGTGAATTTAAAAATTAAAAATAAATTATTTTATATTTTAGTGTGAAAAAATGAATGTAGAGCTGCAATGTAGAATGAGTCTACGTGATAAAATTTTATATGTAAAAAGAAAAAAGTTATTAAATGATCAAAAGTTGATTTTTTTTTTTTTTAATATGTCACGAGATATCTTACGTTACGGTAACAACTCATTTTGGAGGAAGAGACGTCCGAAGTACAAATAGAAGAGTTGGTTTGGAAAGCTTCATACTGCACGAACCCTACACTTCAAGGGTTTCCTTCAAAACCCTAAAATTTCCCTTTTACTTTCACAATTACTCTTTTGTAAGTATCTTAATGCTCATGTTCCAGAAGATTTCTTTCCGCTGTTTTCGATTCATCGATTTTTAATTTGTCGGCATTTCAAAACGTTGATTTCAGGATTCAGCGTGTTTGCGAAATTGGGAGTGAGCGATGGCTGGGAAGGAAGAGAATCGAATATTTGTTGGAGGATTGTCTTGGGACGTTACTGAACGTCAGCTCGAACATGCCTTTTCTCGTTACGGCAAAATTCTCGAATGCCAGGTACCACCCTTTTCATTCTTCCAACTCTATCTTTTTTTTATTTTTATTTTTTTTACGAATTTCCCATCCATTATTTCGTTTCCCAGAAAAATGTACCAAATTTTTCTAAAAATAATAATAAGAATAATTGCGGTTGCAACTGTAGTAATTGGTATCAAAAGGGGAATTTTCTTTCCCTGGATGAGATGGTGTTAGATTCATGGTCTGTTTAGTTCAAACGAAGAAGAGAAGTGAGAGATTTTAATGGAGGGAAGGGAAGGAAAGGGATGAGGAGGGATTTAATTTGATGTTGTGTTTGGTTCAGATGAGGAGAGAGGAGAGGAGAGGAGGAGAGTCTTTGATTATTTGGTTCAGGAGGGAAGGGAGCGATTTTAATGATTTTAATAGAGGGGAGAGGTTAATTTACTTATATATTCTTATAATCATTTATATTACATTTTATATAAGGTTATTTAAGTCATTTTATTTTAAATAATTGAAGCTCCCCTCCCTTCTAAAAAAACCCCAACATTGGAGGGAAGCGAAAATTACGTTAGGATGGATTTTGTTCTTCTCCCCTCTTAAAAATTGAACCAAACATAAAAAATTTAAAATAATCCCTCCCTCCCTCTATTTCCCTCCAACCAAACACTACCTTATAGTTTCTTTTTATAATCAGAATTGAAAGTGGATAAGAAGATGCCATCTTTGACGTTTTCTATGATTCTACCTTTGTTTTTACCAGAAAATCAACAATGATAACCATAGTAGTTTTTGGCTTGATTTCCATTCTGTTACGAAAGCGTGATACTATTATTATATCAAGAGATCCTGTTCCTTGCTGTTGAGGTCCATTGGCTGTTGATGTTAGGGCGGTTGGGAGTGTTGGATTTGGCCGAGTCCTGTCGTTAGGGAACACCTTTTTCGGTGTGTTTTCGGGTTGAAGAAGTATTTTTTATGATTGCATTCTTAACTAATTTTTTCACTTGTTTTCTTTGTGTTTCTGGAATGCTGGTTGTGAATCTTTTGATCTTTGAGATGCTGTAGATGGATTTTTTGAGTGATGTTTTACCAAAGTGATTTCTTCGTGGCTGAAGCTCATTTTCAATTTCCTGATAAAATGTAGTTTGTGGTAAAGGTAGAGCTCAAGCTGGGGATTAGTATGGCTTGGATATGTTGAATTTTGTGCAATGAAAATAGCCAAGCAAATATCAATCTGACCTGTCTGCTATTATGCAGAGAGACAAGTTTGTGCCGTGTTTAGGGTTCATTAGTTAATTGTTACAATTTGGAATGAAATATGGCAGTAAGATTGGGCTGAAAACTTGACAAAGTTGATACCATATCGGAGTATGCTTTGCTGTATATGTTTGTGCATGGCTTACTGATCTGTGCCTTGATTAAGCGGTTAATGAATTGAGAAATATACGACACCTGTTCAATTGAGCAATACATAATTCTATTGGGTGAAGAAAACCTTTTCCCTGTACAAAGAAAGAATCCGTGCCTTGTCTATACATTGGCTTCCTCCCTCTTCTAGTAGTGAATACATTGGCTTCTGGTTCTAGATCAATTATTTGATGTAAGTGTAGGGAATTAAAACAAGGTATCAAAGGTTGCTATCTCATATGCTGCCTTTTCATAAGTTTTTTGTCCCTTGATATATTGATATGCTATCCCCGTTTCTTTAGTTGTAGAGGCAGTGACGACAGATATGCCGTCTTATGAGCTGACAGTGCATTTGGTAAGTTGGCGTTTCTAGTGGTCCTGAGATTTGGAAAGGTTCAGATACATCATATATAATGCAGTTTCCGAGGAAGAAAGTGGTGTACTCTGTTTTTTATGGAAATGAGGATTTCCCCACTAATTAATATGTTGTTCCTTTCAAAGTATAGATAGGACCATGTCCGCTGGCTGTAATTGTGTGGTGCTCAGATCAGTTAAAGTGATTTGTTAAGTGAGTTCAAGAAGTCTTACATATTTGCTTCAGTTGAGGAATCCAATCTTGTTGCACCTTTGGCAGTTTAGGATACTTTCTCAGTGCAATGCAAAGGCCAGTTGTTTGGACATTTTTTGCGTCTGGTTGAGGTCATCGCTCTTGTTACATAATTTTTTTTTATTTTCTGCAACCCATACCATGTGGGTCATACACCACCAATAGGTTCTGCATCATTACAGTTCCTGTGAGTACTTAAATGCTGCTGAGCTGAAAATTTTCAAATCTGAAGCATTGGGATCATAGGCATTTAAAGCTCAGATAGTGGGTTCCTCTCGTCATGATGAGATACTGTACTCACCAGTTGATCTACTTATTATAGCTAACATTGAAGGCTGAATTAATGCTTTTGATTTAGTTATCACTTTCTACATTCGAACAGAGTTGATTGGTTGGAATGGCTTCCTTTGGCTTTGAATGGTTTGGCTTTTGTCAGTGTAGTTTTATATTAAGAATCCATATCTGCGTAAGAATTATTTTCTGCTAAAATGCTGGTGTGTTCGATAAGTCAGCTAAGAGGTGGAAGAATTACATAGAATGCTAGGCATATAATGGCAATATAATCAATATTATGCATTTGTCTCGCATGTTGCTCAGTATATTGCTGCATAAGCTTGATTATATTTTGCATCTGGTTGGGAGAATAACAACAGAAGGTAGCCGATGTGCTTAAGAGGTGAAAGCATGATCTCCACAAGGAATGCTGGCAATACTATGCTTATGTCTTGCATGTTATCATTCAGAATTTTGAAAAAAAAAATTTACTGACAGATAGATTTTGCTTTGAAGAGCTATCCTCTGTGATACTTGGTCATAAAATTGGAGTTGCAACATTTATCTGGTGACTGCTGAAGTGAAAGCAACACTTGGGATTTTCGTGATATACTGTTCATTTGTGGCTACGTATTGTTGCAATGTTAATTCTTGTGGGTGAGAAAATAATAGTATCCAACATAATACAGTGCTTTTTATCAAGTAAGTCAGATGCTAAGATTATGTTTGGGGGATTAGATTGTTTAAAGTTCAATCATGAAATCGTGAACCAGAATGGGACATGCTGAAATCCTTGCTCAGATTCTGGGAATGATTTTTGTAAGAGATATTTGTTGTCAAATATGGGCTTGGGATTCCTCTGAAATCTGAATGGCATAGCTGTATGAAAACCATTCTGGTACTTTGTCATTATAACAGAGAAGTAAGTTGTCTGGTTATACATTTTGCTTTATAGTTGAATGCTGTTTGCATGAATCACATAAATAAAATACTGAAAACTCTTTATGCAGCACACAACTTTCTGCAGTCATAAATTTGCCATTTTTGTTTCAAAATTGAATGTTCCCTTCAAGTATTTCGGATGCTTGTTTATGTAAGCATCATTTTATTGACTGAGCAATTTTGATTAGTGAATTATGCAGTAATTGTGTGACTTCTTTCTCGGGTTTGTATTTTAGTTTGGTTGTTTAGTGGCTAATTGCCTTGAGTTGAGGTCAACCCTGCCAGTGTCTGAGATTTATTTGTAGGGATGAATTCTGTTAGGTAACTGAAATTATCTTGAATTAATGTGAATGGGGAAAAAGAGCTGGGATTAGAACAGAGAGAACTTCTGAGATAACTCCCTTACAACCACACTGTTATTTGCACAGAGGGAACACCAACCCTCTTCTGAATTCTTTCCTTACCTTTTATATTCATTACTCCCTTACACTAACCCATAACTGCCCACTACTTATAACTGCCTATTTACAATCATACAGTTAACCCTCTACTAATAACTCTCCTTGTTGTCCCCTCTTCCTCCCAGAGTACAATGTCCATTCTTTCAATGTTGACTGCACCTTGTTCCTAACAGATTCTTGGTAGAAACTCCCAATGTTAAAAGGTAAATTAGTTGTTTCTTATAAACTATAGATAAATATTGCGGTCAACTAGGCTCCGGCTTTTGTAATTGAAATCTTAACAATACTTCTTTTGTCATTGTTAACAGGCAATCATTAGCCACAACAGTTTATTTCAGGCCTCCAGTTTTGCTATGCATTTTGTGAGGCTTTTCTTTTGTTTGCCTTTGGCGTTGGGGTTGGAGAGTGTACTATATGATGGCCAGGGTGCAATTTTTATATTTTTTTTTCCGACAAATGAGCTACTTTGTCCTACCGTCTACTTATCTGTTTTTCTTGTTTTTCCAACTTCGTATCCTCATCTTGTTTGTATGATGTGGTTCTATTTTTCTGGTTAGTAGCTTCATATATGTGGCGCTTTCTTCTAATTACTCCAGTAACTTGATGTTTCTTATTTACTCTTACTGCTTTAGTTAACTGTCCTATTAAACATGTTCTGTATGTTTAGCACAATTAGTTTGTTTTTGCAAGTGTTACAATAACGGCCATGCAGTGGTCATTTGCATCAAAAGCAGCATTGATATTTTCGTCATCATAAATGCCATTAAAAATTGTTTTCGCCATCATAAATGCCATTAAAAATGGCCATTAAAAATTTTTTTTCCGACAAATGAGCTACTTTGTCCTACCGTCTACTTATCTGTTTTTCTTGTTTTTCCAACTTAGTATCCTCATCTTGTTTGTATGATGTGGTTCTATTTTTCTGGTTAGTAGCTTCATATATGTGGCGCTTTCTTCTAATTACTCCAGTAACTTGATGTTTCTTATTTACTCTTACTGCTTTAGTTAACTGTCCTATTAAACATGTTCTGTATGTTTAGCACAATTAGTTTGTTTTTGCAAGTGTTACAATAACGGCCATGCAGTGGTCATTTGCATCAAAAGCAGCATTGATATTTTCGTCATCATAAATGCCATTAAAAATTGTTGCCATTTGTTGTACATATTGCCATTATTCGGCATGAAGTTTCAAGTGGTTCTTCCTGTAGATCATGATGGAACGGGACACTGGCCGTCCACGTGGATTTGGGTTTATTACATTTTCAGACCGTCGGGGAATGGAGGATGCAATCAAGGAAATGCATGGACGGGAAATTGGTGATCGCATCATCTCAGTCAACAAGGCACAACCAAAGATGGGGGGTGATGATTCAGACCAAGGTTACAGGGGTAGCTACTCATCAGGTGGTAGGGGAAGCTATGGGGTTGGAGATAGGGTAGGACAGGATGACTGTTTCAAATGTGGGCGTCCAGGGCACTGGGCCCGAGATTGTCCTTTGGCAGGAGGTGGAGGTGGTCGTGGTCGGGGCGGTGGTTCATTTTCTTCACGTCCTAGGTTTGGAGGTGCTGGTGGACATGGGGATCGCCTTGGTGGTGAACGTGATCGATACATTGATGATCGTTATGATGGAGGACGTTATGGAGACAGGGATCGTCTTGACAGCCGAGACTACAAATATGGTGGCCGTGATCGCTATGCTAGTGACAGGTATACGTTGTTATTGTTGTTACCAAATTACCATCCTGATGCTTTTGTCATAGCTTTGAAACATCAATTTAATAATTATAGACCGACAGGACAAATATGTTTTTCACTGTGACAAGATGGTAAAATATAATTGGACGTTTGTGACTGTGTTCAACTTATTTACATTGTCAGAGCATAGTTACTAAATTTTTAAAACATTGAATAATTGTCATTTATAAGTTTTTATTTTTCTTTCTTATTTTGTTGGCAATCTAGAAGGCTGTGATTGAATAAAGATTTGATTAGGTCACTGGTCTCATTTGCCTTACAGTAGTTTTTATTCATTCTTCATGAATAAAACGGATCAGTAACCTATCCAGTCTCGGTCTCCATTTGTTATTCCGCTGTATTTGTCGCTATCTTTATTGCTTTACTGAAACCTGTGTAGGTATCCAACAAGTGGAGATCGATTTGCTGATCGATATGGCAGTGGCTCAGATCATTATCCGCAAAATGGTTATGGCAAGGAAAAAGGCTATGACCGGTATGGTAGTACTCGTGGAGGTGCTGATAGGTATGGAAGTGGAATGCCAGCTCGAGATGAAGGAAGGGGTTATAGGGGTAGGCCTGGTCCATATGACCGCCCAAGCAGGGCTGCTCGTCCATCATCATTTGACCGCTACTGATTTCTAGTGTTGCATGTTGGTGTTTTCAGTGGGAAATGCGGAAGCCACATTAGGAACCTAGTTCTTGTTGTGTAGGACCTCCTAGTTTCAGACAGCTGTTGGATTGTAGTTTCATAGATTTGGGTTTGATAATTTGTTTCTTTATTCAGATCCTGTGAATCATTGCTGAGATATTTACCCTTGTTTATTTGACGCTTAGACCGGCTTTCCTTTCAAATGCAATACGCTTAGACCGGCTTTCCTTTCAAATGCAATCAAGCATGGTTTATGGTTGTTTTGCAGCATTTTAAAATTGGTGGTGCAGCAGCTGGAACACCTCTAAGCGCAACATGTGCACACAGTGCAGATTTGTCTGTTTATGTTGCTTGCTCGAGTTTATTGAACTTATTGTCAAATGTCAAAGCAGCAATGCTCACCAAAGATCGAGTGTTTGGATAAATAATTTAATTAAGTGTTTATTCAATTAATGTTTATAATATAGATATAGAAGTTTGCGTATAATTTGTTTTTGCAATTGAAGAGAAAAGAGGACAAGTTTTGTATAAGGTGTTTTTGTATAATTAAAATGTATAACAGGGTAAGTTTTGGCAAGTTATTTTAGTAGGGAGTTTATTCTCTAATCGCCTTCTAACTCTTGTCGAAGCAACCTTTCTTAATTACTAGTGTATTTACCCGTGCTTGTACGGGTTATATAAATTTTATGATGTGCAAAATAAAATAAATTATTTATTTATTTTTTGATGGAAAAATAAATCATTTATGAAAAGTTATAAAATTAAAAGTAACTAAATTTGTATAATAAAATAATGATGAATGGTGATCGATAATTGATATAATTAATAAATAAAAATATGTAAGTCATTTAAACATTTTATACTGTAAAATTATTTATTGACATGAGGTAGTAATGGTTGTTATAATTAAAACAATAACTTAAAAAAATTAAATTGAGAATTAATTAATTGATATGCTTTAATTTATTTACATTTTGAATTTGAATTTGATTCAAATTTGATTGAATGGTAAAAGTCTAGATATAAATATTAATTGATTGATATGTCTTCATTAATGAAATATCATGCATTAAAAAATAAAAAATAATTATTTTTTATTTTGGGAAAAAAGAATAAATGTGGAGCTGTTACGTGGTAAAATTCTATTTTATATATATATAGTAGATGTGGAACAGGTACTGGATATTATTATAAGCTTTTTTTTTTTTTTTACAAAACGATATTATATACGCTTGGGTGTGAGATTCATCAGTTTCATAATTAATTAATAAATTATTTATTTGCATAATTTGAATCTTGGAGAAGCTCTTAATAATGTAGTTCTGTCAACCATTAAGAATAGGTTCGTAATGTTGCGGGTTTTTATTGGGTCTTTATTATTGGGCTCTAAAACAAGTGGACAGCTATTGTTTTGGGTAAACGCTTTAGTGTTGTGATAGCTCGTATTGGCTATTTGTAATGTTGTAATTAGCATCCTCACCATGTCGCCATCGTTCAGCACTATGACAACTTGAAATGAGGTGGTCTTGCTTTCGTGGGTTACTAGTACGATCTCCGGGCATATGGATTGGCGCGCGTTATTTGTTTTGCTTAATATTTTAAGACGTAATTGGTTATAATAAATGATATTTTTTATTCAATATAGTATTAAAAATTAACTAATTTTATAGTAAATATGAAAAAAATATTAAATATTTAACAAAACTCTGTTGGGACTAAAAAGTTAGATAATTATTTATCTAACTTAAACATTTATAAAATTGATCTGTGTCAAAGACGGTAAAATTATACCGATGATATGTAATGTTTCCCTCGTCGAGACTTAAAAGTAAAATAAATATTTAAAAATAATAAAAACATTTATAAAAACTGATATGTGCTCAAAGTTAACGAAATTATAGCGATAACATGTTATTTTCTCCCGTCGAAAAAAAAAACAAAATAATCATTTATAAAAACATAATAGCATTCATAAAAAAAGAATATAAAAAGCAATTATACTAACAACATACTATATTTTTCTGTGTAGAATCAAAAGCAAAATAACAGATGTTAGTATGTAATGTTTTCTCCCGTTAAAAATAAAAAGCAAAATAACAAAACTCTGTTGAAACTTAATAATTTTGTTCCTGTCGACAACATTGTACTTAAATAGTGTTTTCCCGTCGGAACTCAAAAACAAAATAATCATTTATAAAAATTGAGTACATTTATAAAAAATAACTACAAGGACATGTAATGTCTCCCATCACGACTCAAAATCAAAACAATAATTTATAAATAACTTAAAAAATAAAAAAATGTTAATAATAATAATAAATTAAAATTATACCCACAACATGTAATGTTTATCCCGTTGAGACTTAATAATTTTGTTCTCGTGGACAACATTGTACTTAAGTAGTGTTTTCCGGTCGGAACTCAAAAACAAAATAATCATCCATAAAAATTAAATACATTTATAAAAAAAATATTATACGGACATGTAATGTCTCCCGTCACGACTCAAAAGCAAAATAATAATTTATAAATAACTTAAAAAATAAAAAAAAAATGTTAATAAAAAAAATAAAATTAATTTATATCGACAACATGTAATGTTTCTCCCGTTGAGAATTAATAATTTTGTTCCCGTCTACAACATTGTACTTAAGTAGTGTTTTCCCGTTGGAACTCAACACATTTATAAAAAAATAATTATACCAACATGTAATGTCTTCCGTCACGACTCAAAAGCAAAATAATAATTTATAAATAACTTAAAAAAATAAAAAAATGTTAATAAAAAATAAAAATAAAATTATACCAACAACATGTAATGTTTCTCCTGTCGAGACTTAATAATTTTGTTCTCGTCGACAACATTATACTTAAGTAGTGTTTTCCCGTTGGAACTCAATACTTTTATAAAAAAATAATTATACCAATATGTAATGTCTTCAGTCACGACTCAAAAGTAAAATAATAATTTATAAATAACTTAAAAAAATGTTAATAAAAAATAAAATTAAAAAAAGAGAGAAAGAGAGAAAGAGAAGAAGAAGAAGAAAAGAAAAAAAAATGAGAGAGAGAGAGAGGAAAAAAAAGATTGACGTCGGAGAGGAGAGAGAGAAAAGAGAGTGAGAAAAGAAATAGAGAGAGAGAGAAAAGGAAATGTAAAAAGTGAGAGAGAGAAAATAAAAGGTGGATAGAAAAAATAATTTTTTATGTGAATAAAATTTTTGTTTTGATTGTTTTTTGTTTAGATTGACATTTTTGTCCTTGAAAAGTACATGTATCATTTATATAAGATATATAAATTTGTAATTTTGGTAGTAATTTGTTTGATTATATAGATAATAGATAGACATGTCTCTACTGTTGAAACATGTAACCGTACATTAAAAGCTACTAAGAGCATCTCCAGCGATTCTGTTTTAAGCTGTTCTAAGTGTTGAAGAACGCGTTCTTATATTTTACACCATTGGAGTACAGTGACATGGATGACAGGGTGGAGAACTGTTCTCCTGCAAGAACTTTGAAGAACACTTGAACGTGAACACAAGAAGGGGGGTTGAATTGTGTTTACAAACTTTTCGTAAACTTTAAGTTAGAAACACTATAGAACACAAGTTTTTCAAAATTGTTTGTTTATCGGATCTTTAGGGTATAGGGACGCTAAAAAGCAGATTTGATAAAACTTGTTTTTAACGACAAGAAGATAAAAATGAATAGAAAGCGATAAAGCGAGACACAAAATTTATACTAGTTCACTACCAAACCTGATAGCTACGTCTAGTCCGCCGTTCTGAAGGAATTTTCACTATAATCAATCTGATTACAATTTCTCAAGAGTATTCTACTGTCACAACTTGACAATACTCTCAACTTCTCAAAACGACTCAAGACTCGAGCCTTTGAGGAATCTGACCTTTAACTAGGCCAAAACAACTTTTACAAGTGAGTTGAAATACAGGTTAAAAATAACTCTCACAGAGAGGATAAAAGATTAAGCTCAACTATAGAAAAACTTTCTTAAAGAAAGGGTCGGACGCTGAGTTGATTACGTAGTCGAGAGACTTAGCACGAGACTTGGTTGCTCACGAAGCGGTGCTTGTTCTCAGAAAATATTTCAAAGAAAATTTCAGCAAGCTTTTTCACGAAGACGTTCGTTTCTTCTTCAATGGGTACCATGAGGTATATATAGGAGTTCCAAGGATATAACCGTTAAGGTAAAAATGGCTCCTTACCATTGAGTGAGGTAAATTCAAAATGCTGTCTCTTTCTTGCTTTGCAGAGAATATCCCAGTGGTACATGTTACCGCTTTTTGTACTACCTTGCTTAATGCGATTTTTGTCTTGTAGTTAAAGGTTTCACCTTTGATACCTCATACAACAATTTTAGCGCCAAGATCAATTTTGAAACGTTCGAAACTTCGAGAGGTAGAAGCGACAACGTGACTAACACGTGATTAGAAGTGAGTTGCAGGCGCCGCTCGAAATCGGAAGTTCGGATGCTCGCTCAGAATCGAAAGTTCTGACGCTGCTCGTTGACCCAACTCGGACGCTTGTAGCAATTGGATAAGCATAGTGTATAAAGAGGAAATTCCAGGACGCTCACAAGGATGAGGATCTTTGACACATAGAATGAATCCTTCTCTTGAGAATTACTTTCTTCTTGCTTGAGTGGCTTAGAATATACGTATTATTAGTATCTGCACACTTCAAGAAATGTTAGAACATAAATTGTTCTCTTGTGAATACTTTGTTATCATCAAAATTAATGAGGGTCTAAACATCTCAATCGTTTAGGTTCCAACAACACTGACAGGAGCAGAAAAGTGCCCAAAAAAATAGTTTTATACCAAGCTCAGGAGGCCAAATACCCAACGATTTTGAGAGGCAACATAACAGAAAATCTGAATCAATGAAGAATCAGTGACGAAGAAGGGATCCAGATCAAGAAAAAACAGAAATAGATCAAAGTAAAATAAAATAAAAATAAAAATAACCCTATTTCAAAAAAACAGATCCAAACCTGAACAACAGATCTAAACCTGAATCAAAAAACAGATCCAAACATTTCCGGATCTTAGACATAAAAATCATAAACAGAAACCTCAAAAACGGAGAGGGACCTGTGGAAGAGGGAGGCGAGAAGAGAAGATCTGAAAAACCAGTGGAGAGGGAGACAGGGGGGCAGGGGCGGCGGGCGGTGGTCGCACGGCCGAGACAGAGTGGGGGAGGAGGGGAGGCGGTGAGGATAGTGGGGGGAGTCCGTGTGAGTTGTCCTCAGAGTGAAATGAGAAAAGAGTCCGTGTGAGTTGTGAAATGAGGTCATGCCAAAAAAGAAAAGAAAGGAATACAGCCTGAAAAGCAAGTCCGTGAAATAAAATTTATAATTAAATTATATATTAATTAAAATTTTAAGTTGAAATAAAAAATAAAAAATAAAAATAATAAGTGGGGTCAACTATGACACCACTTAAGAATAAAGGGATTGTTCTTCCATTTGAGTAAAAAATAGGTTTGGTTCTTATATCGCATGTAGCATTAAAGGATCCACAAAATGGGAGTGAAGAACCAAAGGGGTTGTTCTCCATTGGAGATGCTCTAAGGTTGCACACTATTAAGCCAGAGTTGCCGGCCAGTGTTTCACGACGTGGCTGGGAAGCTGTTGTTGAATGAGACCTTTAGTTCGCCTCACGCCTTCGTTAACATCCTGAAGTCATATCTACCACACAACCCTTTGTCCTCCCTACATGCAACCATTAACCACACGAAGCCCCCCATTGAGCACCAACAACCCCCATATGCCACCAATGACTTCAACCATCCCCCGAGCTCATCACCGTCGTAATTCTCGAATCCATTACTGATTCCACTTTGAGAATCATTAATTTGCCTAATCAATTGCAAATTAGGGTCCAATCCATAATCTAATTGATTCTGAATAGGGTTTTATTCTTTCTTTTTTTCTTAGTTACAAGGGTTTTATTCTTTATTTTGATGATTTTAGAACAACTAGTTCAAATCCAATTAAGGGTACCTCAGTACGTGTACCGCATTGATGGATTTGGGAAAATTAGGGATTTAAACAGTAAGATAGTTATTGGGGGGATGGGTAGCTCAACTGGTTTGAGCTAAGGGTGTGAAGGAGTCAAAAGTCTAGGGTTCAAACCCTGGTGAAGGAGAAAAAAAACTAATTTAACAACTAACATACTAACATTTGCCTATAAAAAAAAATAGTTATTAAAAAATTTAAAAATTGAAGAACTTTAAAATAATATTAATTTTGCAAAGTGGTCATGGAGTATTGTGTGCACAATTGAAGCCGCCTTTTTATGTTATTCATTTCGTCTTGTACTCCTTTTCGGGGCGTTGTCTAACATGCACTTCTATGATAAATAGTGCACAACACAAAGGAATATATTGGTAATTTAAAATTAATTTTAGGCCACTGAATTTTTTGAAATAATAAAACTTACCACACAATCTTTCACCTATATTCTCGCCTGAACCCTAACATGAACCTCCGTTTGCCACTGCTGCAAAAAGCGACACAACATTATTGCCACTAAGATCAACTTTTTTTGAGAGGGATGAACAAACCAGTGAACCAACTCGAAAGAACCAATAAGTGAATCAACTCTAACCTATTCAAATTCCATGGAACATGCAAAACTATTCAGAGACGGTTTGGACCTCTACTGCTGTAACGCCCCGACACAAATCAGAGCATTACTTACGAAATTACCAGGGATTAGATTTAGACGTAGGAAAATTTTAAATTTGGATCTTAAACAAGTAGACAATAACACCTTTGAAATACAATACTTTGACTTAATGTAACATTTGATTGCATAAAGGCATTATAAAACATATTCACTAATAAAAGACCTTATCAAGAATTACAACAAGATTCAAGGCAGTACAAAGACTCATAACAAATACGACTCGACTCGTGATCCGGCTTCGACATATAAGAAAATCTCGTATAAAGGCAAGACCAAGCATCCTGTCATGACTACTTCTGGTCAGTTATGACTACTGGTAGATTTCGCTGAAATTCGCTGAGCGAAATCTGGCGAGCCAAGCGAATTTAGCAGTACTTCAGTAGAAAACTCTGATTTTTCAACACAATCCCGCTCCAAAACATCACTCATCCTTAAGAAATAAATCTCTTATTTACTTAGGGCCTCTAGTTACTAAGCTTAAGAGAGTTGAGATGTTACAACTGTCATCTCATAGACTGTTATGCCAAAACTTATAATTGAAATAGATTTTCCCGTCACATTATTGTATTTTTATATAATATAATATAATTTTATAAAGTATTCAATTATATTATACTAATAATGTAAGAATTTATTGACCATATAATATAAATAAGTTTTAGGCAAGTATATAATCTCACTGTCTGTGTCAAAAAAAATAATCATATTTCACTATTTCGATAATCAATATATTAATTTCTAAAATATTATTATGATGCGACAAAATAATGAAATAGAATTAAACACATGTATTAGACTTATTTATACTGTGAGTACTTAATTATTAAATATAATACATACATTAAATTGTATTATATTATATAAACTATGTGTTATAAATATGTTGATTTGATGAATGACTATATCAATTTGTTATCTCATTATATCTTTACCATATCCCTTAATTTGGTCCATAACTAGTAGTCATTCTCTATAAATAGGGCTATTAGGTTTGTCCTTATACACACTTGGTCAGATTATCAATACAAAGATTATAGCTAGTTCCTGAAGAACTAGCCTTTAAATCCTGGTTCCTAAAGAAACGATCTTTGAGTCTATATTTCTATTGTCTTATCTCTCTACTTTCTTTTGTATTTACAACACGTTATCAGCACGAGAATCTACCATACGAGTGATTGCTTAAAGAGGTTTTATTGAAAGAACTTGTTTTCTTTCTCATACTCTTTGGAAGATCATGTTTTTCTAATATTTTTGTTTTTCATGTTATTTAGGTTTTTTCATGGAAATTTTATTCTCATATTGTCTAAGTATATGATTATCATATTGTGTATAAGAATCTTGATAGAATTCTAGAAAAATTTTATATTCAAGCATCCCTATAGAATTGCACAAAACTATAAGTTTTCTAGGTCATCATTATATGAAAATTTGTGGAATAATTTTTGAAAAACTGGACTTTTAGATCATGAATGAAATTTTGTATTGGATACAAAAGTTCCTGAAGAACTTTATAGCACGAGATTAGTTCATGAAGAACTTTAAAATTTTTTAGTACTACGAGAAGTTCCTGAAGAATCTTACAATTTTTTTATCACTACATATATTTCCTGAAGAACCTCATAATTTTTTAGTGTTGCGTATAGTTCCCGAAGAACAACACGATTATTTTAGCGCTACATAAGTTCCAGAATAACTAGATTTGATCCTAATACAATTTGAAACAAAAGAAAAGTGAAAAAAAATTATTGATTGTATTTTTCCAAGATAGTTCCTGAAGAACTAACATTTGAATCTCGTTGCCTATTTTCATATTAAAGATGAGATCTTTACATGTTAATTCCCAAAGAATTAACCTTTGAATCATAGTTCATAAAAAATAGTCGTTAAATTCTAGTTCTTGAAAAACTAGTCTAACTATTTGCAAAAACATGTGTTCTTTGCAAAAGATATTATCATTGATTTGTTTACTTGTTTTCATATAAATTTGGATCTTTGTGTATGTGATATATTGTAATTCTTGTTATTGTGATTCATATATTTTTAGAATCCTTATCCTTGTTTTATATAAAGATGTGATCTTTAATTATATTTTGGAAATTTTGTTACTATATAAAGATATTAATTTTCTGATATAATACTTTATTTAATTGTTCAAAATTTGTTGCTATAAAAATATGACATTTAATATGGTAATTATGTATTTTAAATTTCAAATTCATATTTTTAAATTTATGTTAGTTTTCAAATTTTGATTATGAAAATTATGCATTTGATCTTGTTCTTACAAATAATATGTATTTTGTTATGTCTATTTTTTATTTAAAAAAATGGAGAAATTTTTTATTAGTTAATTCATAAAATGAAATATTGAATTGTTTGCTTGAAATTCATAAAGACACAGATATAAGTGCAAGAAATCTTACGTCCTTAGAAGAAACGATGAAATAACTTTTCTCAACACCAAATGAAAGCTGAAGAATACATTCAGGTGTAGTATCTACCAAGTAGTGTTCACATCAATTGCTACCAAGCACGATCAAGTCTTCAATTGTGTAGCAATTTTTATGTATGCTTCTTTTCAAGGTAAGAATTTATGTATACATATCTTTTTACGCTAAGATTAAAAAGACGTTATTCTTCAATGTTTGCAAGATTTGCCTCACAATTGGTCTTGAAGTACCAAAATAAATAAATAGCCAAACACGCTTGTCTTTTATTGGTCCCGAAGTACCAATACATGATTTCAAGTAATTTAAAATATAGATTGATCGTAAATTGGTCCTGAAGTACCAATACAAAATTTTAAGTGATTGTGAAATTGGTCTCGAAGTACCAATATAAGATTCCAAGTAAATGTGAAATTGGTCTTGAAGTACCGATACAAAATTTCAAGTAATTGTGAAATTGGTCTCGAAGGACCAATATTGGATCCACACATAACTGTTAAAAACGATCAATGCACAAACTAGAGTCTCTTTTTGGTCTTGAAGTACCAATATTTAGTAGACAGTGGCAAAACCTACACAATTATTTGTATTAAGAAATATTTTATGCAATTAACATTAGCTGAAATTAATGTTGATATTGTATCTATATTGCAAATATGATCGAAGGCTCCAGAAGAGCATGTGATATATCCTCAAATAGAACAAAATTATCCATTGATGATGCGTTATATTTTAGTAGATCCCGAAGAAATCTACTAAGTTTCAAAGATATACATCGCAATAAGTATCATGTTGAAACCAAAAAATGAGAGAGATTTGAAATATCTCTATTGTTTTAAAAGTTCATATTAGAGAAATTTTAAGATTTCCCGTTGGATTATATTTTATAAAAGTAAGGATGACAGAGTTAAATTATATGCACCAGAAGTGGTCAGATCTTACAACTTTTTATGCTTTGACATTATCGTCTTAGTCATCCCAGTTCAACTATGATGCGATGTATTATTGAAAATACACATCGATACTTATTAAAGGATCATAGAATCCTTTTACCTGATGATTATTTTTGTCCTTCTCGTGCTAAAGATAGTTACTCTTTTCTTTTAATGCTCATATATGATTGGTTTGCAAGTTATTATTATTTTTTGGGTAATATATATTATCTTATGTACTAATCCTTTGAAAGGAAATATTTTAATTATTATGTAAAAATAATTAATTGAGAAACAAAAGGCGTCGCTATTTTGCTACACTATCATATGAGATATATACGAGTAAAAATTTTAAGGTATTGCAAAACAAATCTTTTGAAGCTAATTTTAATTATCACTTGAAAATTTAGTGTCACTTACTGTTGTTAATTAAATTATTTGATTTTTTTTAACTAGTAGTTATAATAATATATATTATTTAAATATATACAAGAGCTAAAACATTTGAATATATTGTGTTTGAAAGCATGGTGTGAGTGCAAAATATTAGTTATTTATTCTGATATTTTTAAATGTCAATTATATGTTATATAATTGGATACATATGATGATAACATGCATTGATTAATAAATTTACAATTATATATTATACAATTCATAATTTATTGGATGGTTATATGGCTCGACAATTTTGAATTGTGCATTGTTTCATGTATATTTAGATATTGTGATATCTTGACATATATTTTATTATTATATATTTGATGAATCGGTTTTCCTCATCAGGGAAAGAAAAAGATAAAAGAATAAAAGCACAAGAAGTTTGTTGTAAGACACAAACATTATCCATGTTTGATATACACACAAATCAATGTGAACTTGAAGTTCAAAGAATAAGTCATTTGTAAAATGTTGCAAACCAATTACTAGATATCTTTACAAACATCCAAAAAGTCTCTAAATCACTTGTGTTAGTTGCAAATATTATCACATAATTAATTATCCCTGCAGGACAACTAGCGAGTATGGCAACCCATGAATCTAAAGTACGCTAGAAGCGTTGTAGACTTATTGGTGCAAAGGATATTATTCCTAAAAGGGGGAATTCAAAGTGATGATTCAGAAGATCATTGACACTCTAGAAGAGGTCAAAAGCAATATGAATCAACAACTCCATATTTTCAGTTAAGTAACCCCAGGAGTGGTTCCGGTACCGGCAAATTACGAGATCTCATTAAACCCTGGAAATATGGGGGGAAGATGTGAAGTTGTTGATATGTTTTTGCTTATGCAATAACAATTGATTATAAAATTATTAATCACGATGAGCATGAAGCTCGAATCATATAGAAATGTCGACATTAAATTGATTGGCCAAAGTGAATTAAAATAATGCAAGCCGAGCAAGACTTATTTGCCAAACATAAAGCATTTGGACCAGTAGTCCAAACACATAAAGTTGTCAACCTTTGTTATGTGTGCAATTACTTATAGATTTTGTATTAGTTTGGCAGCCTTTGAAGGACTTGACATACATCAAATGGGTGTAGTGACAGCTTGCTTATATGGGTCATTGGATAATGACAGATATATGAAAATCCCTGAAGGATTTAAGATGCCTGAAGCATACCCCTAAAAAATTCAAAATGCATGAAGCATATACTTGAAGGATTTAAGATGCCTGAAGCATACTTCTGAAAATTCAAAATGCATGAAGCATATCCCTGAAGGATTGAAGATAGCTAAAGCATAATCCTAAAGAATTATAAATATGCATGAAGCATAACCATGAAGGATCTAAAGCATCTGAAATGTTTTGACTGATGTAATCAGTTTAATTTGGAAATATGAGGACTTTGAACCTATAGTTCGAGATTCAAAAGATGTTTTTAATGTACCTGAAGTCTGAACTCTCATGACACGAATATGTGTTATTACAGCTTATGGTTAACTAGAAAGTGGTCTCTATATTGAAAATCTCGGAAAGATTAAAACTATTGAAATCATCTATTTGGATTTACATATACTGATAGTTTATATTTTCTTATTTATCATATTAAACATTTCATATTGGTAAGAAATGTTTGAGTTACATACATGATGCAATTATGGGTAAATTTGTTTATTTCTTTTTTCTCACATTGTTCAATATGATTGATATGAATTTTGATTATTAATATTCTAGAAATTACTTGAGTTTGTTCCAAACTATAGATGGTATAAATAAATATCTTCAAATAAAATGTTTTGAAAGATAAGGTGGTGTCTCTACCTCTGACTCGAGCATTTGCAACAAAGAACTTTGGTCCTGAAGTATCATATCATGTTGTTAATGAAATACTTTTTTATGTTGCAAATAGCACAAGATTGTATATAGTTTTTGTAGTGAACTTGTTAGCTAGATTTTGTTCAGCACCAACCCGAAGACATTAGAATGAAGTCAAACAAGTTCTTCGTTCTTTCTGATCCTCATAAAGCTCAATCGCAATCAGGTGATGTTTACACATGTGGAGAAACATGTATATCTTAATGTTTTGTGAAGCAAACTATCACAACCATCTCCTCAAATCATTCAAAAATATTGACTCTTCATTAAACAAGTTGTGAATGCATATGACTGAGAACTACGACTCAGTATATTAGAGGAGCATGCAAATTGATGAAAGAAGATGACAAGCCAACAACATTTCAAGAAGATAATGCATCATGAAAAGATTCGATCAAATGACAACTGAGCAGATTTATTCACAAAAGCATTGTGAAATTTTCAATAAGCTTGTCGATACGCAATTTAAAGGACATTCATAAATAATGTATTTTCGAGGGGAAGTATGTCACTATGAATATTGTACTCTTTTTCATTCGCTAAGTTTTTATTCCACTGAGTTTTTCTTAGCAAGGTTTTAACGAGGCATGTTCATAGTGTATAGTCATCCAAGGGGAAGTGTTATAAATATGTTGATTTGATGGATGACTATATCAATTTGTTATCTCATTATATCTTTACCATATCTCTTAATTTGGTCCATAACTAGTAGCTCATTCTCTATAAATAGGGTTATTAGGTTTGTCCTTGTACACACTTGATCAGATTATCAATACAAAGATTATAGTTAGTTACTGAAGAACTAGCCTTTAAATCCTGGTTCCTGAAGAACCGATCTTTGAGTCTATATTTCTATTGTCTTATCTCTCTACTTTCTTTTGTATTTACAATACTATGTTGTTTTTCTTCAACAATATTTTTTATTTTTGAAGGGTATGATATCCCATGATACCATATTTTCAATTAAATTTATGCTCATAAGACGGGCTTGTATTTTTTGGGTATACGAGCTTACTAAAAGAAATACAAGTCCATCTTATGTGCAGAAATTTGATTGAACTTCTTTTTTCATATAAAATTTAATTAAAAAGTCTACTATATTATATAAAATAAAGTTTTGCCACGTAGGACTATGCCATATGTCAAAATCACATACATTCTTTTATCGCTTAATGCAATTTTATTTATTTATTTATTTAGAATTAATATTAATATACAATATCAATATTATTACAAAATCTCAATTAATAAATGTCATAAAAAACATAACTATCTTCTCTTAAATGACTTGTTGATTTTGAATTAATATAATCAATCAATATTTAATATTTTTTATCGCATAAATTTATCAACTTTTAATTAGACATTCACTATCAGTTATATAGTTTATAATAAATTTGAATTCATATTTCAAATTTGAATTTAAATAAAATCAAATTGAAATTAACTAAAACACCATACTAAAAATCGATAATACTAACATATTTATTTCGCAAAAAAAAATATTAACATATTCTTGATACAAAAATGAATACCTATATCACTATTGTTATTTTTTCTTTTTAATTTTCTCCTTTTAAGATAGTCAATTGCTACATTTTTTCTTTCATTTTTGTTGGTTTTTGTTCAATTTTGATGTAGGATTAAATACAAAAACACAAAATCCTCCGGGATGGCTCTGGGCGATGGCTTAAGGGCTATATTCGAAAGCTTGGTACTTGTGATGCGCTACAAGCGGAAATGTGGGGCATGTGGCCTGGAATGGTTATAGCCTGGCAAGAAGGGTATAAGAAGATAATTGTGGAAAGCGATTCTCAAGTTCTAATTGACATGGTTGTGAACTTGGATGAGCACGTTGTTGTCGGATGTTCTTTGATCGAGCGGATTAGAGCTCTAGTGACTAGAGATTGGAGTGTTAAGTTCTTGCATACTTGGAGAGAGGGGAACAAGAGTACGGGTTGGTTGGCAAACTATAGCTTCTCATCTTCTTCCATGCATCTTCAGGTTTTAGAGCAGCCGTCGGGGAACCTGAGGAACATGAGTCAGATACTTTTTGATGATAACACTGGGGTGTCCATACCCAGGATTGTTTAGTTTTTCTGTTTGTTGGGCCTTTGGCCCTCTTGATACCAAAAAAAAAAAATACAAAATCAGCCATAATCATCTATTTTTTTCCATTTTCTTTTGAACGTTTTCTATATTTTGTTTAACATTTAATAATAAAAGTTTGTTTACTGACACAAATCCAGCTATTTTGTTTTTATCATTAATTCGTACTATGAATTTATTTTAAAATCATATTACTATTTGATATTATATATTTTTACTAGACTATTTTTTATTATATTAAAATCTCAATTATATTCTTTTTTCAACTTTTTTGACTACTTAATTTTTTACATAACTTGATAACTCTCAAATATCACTCTTACATCGCACGAGTTAATACACTAATTGTAACATACAAAAGAGTATTTAAACTTAATTTTGGAGTTAAATTTTAATTGATTTTCAATAAAAAGAATTAAAAACTGTAAAAAAAAATGAATTAAAATCCTTTCAATCAAAAGTTCAAGTAATCTGATCCGTTGATGGCAAAACCCTAAAACTAGCGACGCCGTTGGATTGATTATCGCCTCCACTTATAAATTCAATCCTTATCATTTCTACACACTCTACTCCAAAGCTAGGGTTTCTCTTCATCAGATCTATTGCGTGCGTCTTCCCCAATTTCCTTCTGATTGTGAAATATGGCGACTCAGATGAGCAAGAAGAGAAAAGTAAGTGCCATGATTCGCACTTGATGTTGTCACTCTTAGGGTTTGTTGATTTAACTTGTTGTTTACGTTTTATTTGTGTTTTGATTGCAGTTCGTTGCCGACGGAGTTTTCTTCGCTGAACTAAACGAGGTTCTGACTCGAGAGCTTGCTGAGGATGGTTACTCCGGCGTGGAGGTTAGGGTTACCCCGATGCGCACTGAGATCATCATCAGAGCCACTCGTACCCAGGCCGTTCTTGGTGCGTGATTACTTTTATCTTCGAATTTTTAATTACTTTGATGGAATCTGATATGATAATCATATGATTGTTGATTTATTTTGGGGTTTTTTTTCCTGATAAATAGGTGAGAAGGGAAGGAGGATTAGAGAACTTACCTCAGTGGTACAGAAGAGGTTCAAGTTTCCTGAGAACAGCGTGGAACTCTACGCTGAAAAGGTCAACAATAGAGGTCTATGTGCTATTGCTCAGGCTGAGTCTCTCCGCTACAAGCTCCTCGGTGGCCTTGCTGTTCGCAGGTATATACATTTGCGGCTTTAAATTACTCATTTGCTTGTGTAAAATGAATCTTATAGTGCTATATATTGTTCTACAGAGATAATGCGAGTCTTAGTTGCTTCTCTTTTTGTACTTATAGTGATATTGATGAGTAACTTGTATATTATCACCGGCAATATACTAAAGGAATTTTTATTACAAAATATGCCCATGAATGAATGTCTTGTAAATTGAATTTGATAAACAATTTTTTATCTCTCAGAGAACGAATTTGGCTTTTTTTTTCCTGTATATCAGTATGCCCTTTATCTTTCCCTCTCTATGTCACACACATTTTCAAAGAAACATTTGGCACTGATTTTTCTTTTGGTTTTTATGAATTTGTACCATATTTGTTTGTGTTTTGCCATTGATTTGGAAGCTGGAAGAGTGGTCTGACTACATTTAATTTAATAATTGTTTATGCCGTGACTACTTGATCCCTGGATCGAATGCCAGCCAGAGCACTTTGCCCTTGCTTTAGCCTAATTTTTCTCTCACTAGCGTTGTAGGCCTTCTCTGTAACCTGTGTTTTATTTTTACTGCATGCTTTAAGATTGAAATCATATTTCTCTGCGTATTCCCATATCATTTGTTGACTAATTGTAATATACCCAGGAATTCTTAGTTGTTAAGTATATGCATGTCAGATGTTATAATTAATCTGATCCAATTGTTTAATACTGGCCTACCAAGGTGATATATGTGCTAGTTTCTCAGCATAGATCTGTCTTTCTGTAAGATGTGTTTTCATATTTTACATGATCAGCGTGTTTTTTTAAGGGCTGCTAATTTTAATTTTTATTTCTTTTCTGTTTTATTTTCTTGAATACAATTCTTCTCTGTTTGTGATGACAACATGAACCATGTCTCAACTATTTGTTGCAGGGCCTGCTATGGTGTTCTGAGATTTGTTATGGAAAGTGGTGCCAAGGGATGCGAGGTTTGTTCTGTACTAACAACTTTGAACTCTTGGTTTTTAGTAGTATTTTGATTTCTGTAATGATTTGATTGTAATTGGTGTTTGATTTGAGCAGGTCATTGTCAGTGGAAAATTGAGAGCCCAGAGAGCCAAATCCATGAAGTTCAAGGATGGGTACATGATTTCTTCTGGGCAACCAGTCAAGGATTACATTGACTCTGCAGTGAGACATGTGCTCCTCAGACAGGTTTGCTTTTGCTGCTCTTAGATACCTGATAGAATTTCCCGTTGTCCTCAGCATTCTCAAGTTAATTCATTTTGTTTGTAATGGATTGATGTTAACAATTTTTCTTGCTGTTTTGCAGGGTGTTCTCGGTATCAAGGTGAAGATCATGCTTGATTGGGATCCTAAAGGGAAACAGGGACCTAAAACTCCCCTTCCTGATATTGTCACCATCCACTCTCCAAAGGAGGAGGAAGAATACATCCGGCCTGCTGCTGTTTTGGCAAATGATATTGAGGTCCCCGTTGCTTAAAGATGTTTTTATTTTTCAAGAGTACTTCATTGTAGCTGATCTTTTATGCAATGTTTGTTGTCAAGCACTCTTCAAAATTTTGTAGTTTCTTGACTATTTAAAAAATTGCCTTACCCAGTTACAAGTTTTTAAGCATCAATTATGTCATTTAGTATTGCGTCCCTCATTAGAAGTAGTATTGTTTTTCGTGCCATTGATTTGGGTTTGTTATTTTCCTTGTTCTGCCATTATGTTAAATAATATTTTTTCAAGTGAAGGTAAATTTTAGAAAGTACTAATATTGGTTAAAAATTGTAATATGGAAAAAATAAAATGGTTTGTTTTTGTTATTAATATCGTACTAGTAGTCATTTTCGGACGTTCTTCCTTTGATTGCTTTCTATGTTGCTTGGTATAGCATGTGCCACTTAAAAATCAGTGCATCACTGGACATAAATTCCAGGCTGCTGTATGTTTTCATATTTTTTCATTCAATAGTTAAGGGGTTAAAATGGTCAATTGAATTAAGAGAGAGAGCTTGTAAGCATGATGAGGTAAGTGTATCTCGATGGTGATCCGGCCCTCACCGATGGAGTTTTGCGTCTAGATGTTCGGATGGAGGAGGCCTGGGTTTGGCATGAAGAGGCTCTACAAATCAACTCAACATGAATAATAATAACGAATCCATTTGAGCTAATCTTGCTACATTCCTCAATTGATTCTTAGACGGATGTGAAACGCGTCACTTTGCATGCTTGAAGGGAACATTGCGTTCTTATTTCAGTTGCTTCGTAGACGAGTCATCTTCTGCTATTGTTAACCTTTCTTTTGTTATTGACTATAATGCTTCTTTTTTTTATATCTGAAACTGTAAAGAAGAGAAATAAAATTTATAAAATAAAATTTATACATGTACAACAACCTTTTAATTTTGGCTGTGCACATTGGGAAAAAAATTGGGCAATTGACAACTTAATTACATTTGGTTGGTTTTTGTCCCTTCAATTTCCCCCTTCTCATTCACAAATCTGTATTTGCAGCGGCTAATCAGGGTTTTAGGCCCTGTTTAATTACGGTTTTACAAAACTACTTTCTACTTTAAAAATTGAAAAACCAAAAATCTATTTGGATGAATGTTTTAATATTTACTAGTTTTTAAATTCTGTTTCTATTACAGGAAAATTGATTAATAGCATACTTGTAAATATGTAGTAGGTAAGAGCAAATAACAAAAAGGAATACCCCACCTTAATGGGTCCTAAAGGGCCTAACAACACAATAAAAAGGTCACCAATAAAAGAGATCTCCAAGTATAAAGATAGAGAGCAAATTGTGCGACTTCATTGAGCAAACTTGGGATCTACTCGAGATCTTCAAGTTGTTGAGAATGCATGGCATTATATTAATCCCTGAAAAAATGTTCCTTTGGTGTACAGGCTAAAATATTTTTGGGTTTCATGCTTACTAGAAGGAGAATAAAGGCAAAACCTGAAAAGTGCAAGGCTATCATTAAAATGAGATGCCCATCAAATGCAACAGTTGGTTGCGAAGATTACCTCTTTGACAAGGTTTTTGTCACGGTTCGCTGACAAGAGCCTCCCAGTTTTTCAACTGTTAAGAAAGAACGAGAGATTCCAATGGTTAGAAGCCTGTGAGGAAGCTTTTCAAAATCTAAAAGAATTCGTAGTCACTCATCTTATCTTGGTACGACAAATTGCTGGTATTGTACTTGGCCGTCTTCGAGAATGCATGTAACTTTGATGAAGAAGTTAATAAACAATGAATTCTCCTAGGTTTGCTTTTCGAGCGACTTACAATCAAGCTGAATATATAGCAATGATTGTGGGAATGCAGCTCGCAGAAGAGATAGGGGTCAATGATCTTCTCGTGCAACATGATTCTCAGTTGGTGATCGACCATGTGTCAGGTGATTTTCAGGCAAAAGACCCACAATTGGAAAAACACTTGGAGAAAGGACGAGCAACATTGAAGAAGAATTGGAATCTTGGATGGGGATGATAATTTGATACTTGAAGAATAATATTTCACTCCCAGACGACCTAGAGGAAGCTCAAAATGTAAAAAATGACACAGCAAACACTACGTCGAAAAAGAATTCAGATGGCATTTATTTTTTATTCTAATAACTAGTAGAATACCCGTGCATCCGCACGGGTCGCGCTGTGTTGGTTGCAATGAATGTTTCTAAAACATTTACATACATCAACTAAAATTGAATATCAGTTGTTATATCTTTTGACCTGACAAATATTTTAATACATTGGTCCTTATACCAATTTTAATAGCATCTTTCTGAACCACCTCTATGCATTAATAGCCATAAAACAATATGAAAGCTAAATTAAATATATTTATAAATTTGATATGTGTTTAATGATGATAAAATTACACTATCAATATGTAATGTTTTCCCGTAAGGACTAAAAAATAAAATAATTATTTACAATAAAATTACACCGACAACATGTAATGTTTTCCCATAAGGACTAAAAAGTAAAATAATTATTTATAAGTGATAAAGACATTTGCAAATTTGATATGTGTTCAAACACGATAAAATTACACCCACGGCATGTAATGTTTCCCCGTAAGGACTAAAAAACAAAATAATTATTTACAAATGATAAAAGCATTTATTAGTTTGATATGTGTTAAAAGACGATAAAATTACACCCACAACATGTAATGTTTCCCCGTAGATATTAAGAAACAAAATTATCATTTATAAATAATAAAGACGTTTACGCTCGTATAAAAAATAAACATTTTATGTTTCTCCGTCTGGACCCAAAAGAAAAATAATCATTTATATCGATAGTATGTAATGTTTCTTCCCGTTAATAGTCAAAAGTAAAATAATCATCTATAAATATTATATAATAAAGATATTTATAAATTTTTATGTTATGCCGACAACATTTTATGTTTTTTCGTTTGTACCCAAAAGAAAAATAATCATTTATACCGATAGTATGTAATGTTTTCTCCTGTTAAGAATCAAAAGTAAAATAATCATCTATAAAAAATATATAATAAATATATTTATAAATTTTGATACGTGATCAAAGACGATAAAATTATATTGACAATATGTAATGTTTTCTTATTGAGACTTTAAACGAAAATAATTATTTATAAATAATAAAAAAATTATAATGATAAAATATAAAAAATATAGAAAAAGAGAAATAGAAAGAAATAGAAAGAAGAAGTTGAAGAAAAAAGAAATAGAAAGAAGAAACAGAAGAGAGATGGTGTGAGAGAAGAATGAGAGAAAGAGAAAGAGTGTCACGTGAGAGAGATATGAAAGAGAAGAGAGAGGGAAAAAATGAAAGGTGAGAGAGAAAAAAGGTAAAAGTAGGTAGAAAAATTTAATTTTTTTATGTGAATTTAATTTTTATTTTGATTTATTTTTATTTAGATTGACATATTTGCCCCTTTTAAATAATAGGTGACAAAAATATGGTAGTTTAGTTTAGTAAATTAGGCAACCCTTTGTATTCTTATGTTGATAGTAGACAACTTGTTGAAGCATTATGCGCGTTAGTATTATCTGATGTGCACATAACTCCGGATAACTCTTTCAAAGCGTTATCAAAGTCGCACCAAAAGCACACCCTGCGTTCTTTGAATGACACGTCCAAATATTGCACTACTTGGTAAATGTTACCCGAAGGAACATATGATAATACTTGTCTAAGCAAGTGTTATCTGGAGTGCCATTCACATGACACTTATTCAAGTAAGTGTTATCTTAAGTTGCATCTGATAACACTTACCTAAACAAGAGTTGTCTGATTGTGTTATTCAGAGACATGTGTCTGTGCACGTGTTGTTGGAACTTAGATAACGTATACTCATGAAAGCATTAATAGAGGATACTCACATAATGTTTGCTCACGCAAGCGTTATCCATATGAATGTTTTTTTAAAATATTTTTCTTCTTTTATGTTTTCCCCGTATACAAATAACCATCAAACGATATACAACATTGGGCAGAACTAATAGCAGTTCACCATCAAACTACAACCAGAAAGCATAGAAATTAACAGGTTCATTAATCCAATCTATAAGATACAAAATTTGACTTCAAACTACAAATACAAAATTCGACTTCAAACTACAACTACAATGTACATCAGTAGCAACAAATTAAATCATTAGCATAAAAGTATAGACCTTTTGTGAACTACCATTATCGATCGTATTTGATTGTTGGGTTTCCTGGATCACAAAATTGTGAGAGATTTCCAAAATAATGGAATTCAGTTTTGGTTCTAAAGGTTGTGTCTTTTCATGGAGTTGAGATTCAAATTAATAAGTGTGTTCCTTCATGATTGAATGTGTTTATTCATGAATGAATACATCTTTTATTTGAATCAATTTATGAAAGAATGCAACATTTTGTGAAGAATTGCTTCTTCTTATCAAGTGTTATGAATTGCTCTATAAATAGAACAATCCTACATGCACAAATGACCAAGAAAATCATCATCACTTCATCTATTCCAAATCATTTCCTCTCTTCTCTTATGCGCAAATTGAAGCTAGGGAACTATTGTTCTGTAAAATACCATTGACGATACGCTTGGTGTGGGGATGCAAATCATATCAAGGGAACTCCATTGTATCCTGAAGAGAATTCGCTGTTCAACCATTTGCATCCAATCTAAAGGGATTGGTCGAGGCGAATTGAACCTAAAGTCTAGTGTTTACACACGCCTTGGAGTCTTGCGCAATGATCATTCATCTTCTTCTTTGTTCTTATTATTTTATATCATCTTATCTTTATTTGAACTTATCAATTTTTGTTGTTTATTCTTAGTAGTTGCAGCATTCCTACCACAATATCACCAACAATCTTTAGGTTCGATTGAGAGGATCAACGATGACAACTTTCTGCGATAGTGGAAGAAGATGTATCACTTCTTACAACTTGTGAGAGATGAACACTCATATACTTGTTTATTTATGATCATGATGAAAGGTACACAATTACTTACTATGGATATGATATTCATGAAGTTTTAAATTCATGTATTAACATGTGGTGTTAGAGCCTTAAATGCACCCTTCAGAATCCATTTTGATACGTGAATATTAAAAGATATGTATGCATGATTTACTTTGCTCGATTTTTCATTTCGATATGTAGGCAAGCAAATGTTTACTATTTGGTTATATAGCCTTTTGGTTTTATTTGTTATGCACGTCAGTTTTCAAAAAATGATTAATTAAGCCTTTGCATCGTAATGCTTTATTTGCTGCTACATGATGACCGAGTAAATAAATATTTATCTTGTGTTGATTTCATATTGTTCAAGAAGTCTTCATATTAAAAATGAAATAAAATTGTTAGATTATGGTATGTTACTGGGAATAAAGTGTGCGTGCTCTATGGCTTTATATAATTTATAATCCAGTTTTGATCAAAATTTTGTGCCTTTTCGATCATGTAAAATGCCCCACTTGATTCATAATTTATAGAGGATTTATACATAATCAAAGGCAGAAGAGTGATGAAGTCCATGTTGAAAACCAAGAGAAAAATCATGTAAAAGTTGTTTTTGGAAGCATACCGAAGTATGCATATAGAACAAACCCGTTTTTTATCATTATTATTTTTTGAATAATTTTGTTCCATGTTTCTTGTGTTAATGTCTGTTATGTGAAATATTAACACAATTGTGCAAGTATACACAATCGCAACAAGTAGTAAAGAGTAAATCAAGATCGTTCCCACGAGGATTGATTAATTGATTTCACAAGTTTTTCCATTAGTAAGTGAGTTAGTGAGTAAGTAATAAAAACAGAAAATAAACATCAAGTTTTTGTGATTTTAATAACTGAACAAAACAGAATTAAACAAGTGATTTGAAGAAAATATGGATAAAGGCAGTTAGGATTCAGTTCATTCATATTTCCACTAGGTTGGTTTCAGTGCCATAAGTCAGTGCCATATGGCACCTAGGCGCAGGGCACTAATGTGTGTGCCTTTCAGCACTTTCACCAAGGTTAAGTAAAGGGTTCCTTATGTCTAAGCCCCCATTATGTTCCCCCTTGTCTAATTAATGTGGCCAAGAACACCCTACAAGACAGATTGCTTATGTCTAGTTTAATCTAAATCAATTAAAGTGTCCTTTAAATTGATACCCCTTATATTGCCTCATGAAGTCAGCATGTTACCACCTTTCAGCACCTAACATACATGTACCTAACTAAAGTTGATCAGACTCAAGTTAAATATGTAAGCAATGAAGTCGCATGAGATAAAGATGCAAAGGCAAGGACAAATGGACATTCACCAACCAAGTTTCAATACAAAGTCACTTCATCCTAACTTAAGAAAGTTAGCTCATAATGAGCCTAAAAATAAAACAACATAAACTGGTGCCAAAAACAGAATCCATGGCACTAGAGCAAGAGTTTAGAAACTATTACAGCTATGAATAAAACAGAATACAGAATTGCTCCCAGCCTTGTGAGCTTGAGAACCACTCCTTAAGCAGCAATGCCTTGCTGTTTCTGCTTCACTCTGTACTGAGCAAGTTACTTCTCTCCATGGACAAAGTTGATAGCTCGAATTAATGGTGTTTTTGAAAGAAGAAGGATGAGATGCGGCTGCTTCTATTTTAAGGGGGGACAGATGCTGCCCTAGCAGAAAGGAATATCAGAACCAACCTCTCTTCTTAATTAGGTCATTGTCTTTATATAGGCTCTTCCTTAAATGGGCTAACCTTGTGGATCTCCATAAAGGTGCTGTCTTTGAGCCCAAAAATGAGAGCTTTTGTCCTGTAGTGAGCTGAGAGAAATTGTAGTATGACAGGAGGGACCACCAAAAAGGCACGCTGCAGCAACATATATGAGGACAAAGTCCTTTGTTCAGCTCCAATGACAGATCACACGCTGTTGCTTTAATTCCAGGGGCTGTTATCAACACAGTGCCGTGGCATGGCACCAAAACTTGGCACTGAGCAATTTTCATAAAAATCCTGCACAATGTCAAAACACATCAAAATGCTCACAAAAGCACCAAAGTGCTTTAAACAGCTCCAAACAAGGGAAATCACATTATTTACATAAATCTAATAAATAAAGGATCTAAATTACTCTTAAACTCACACGATTCATAGTCATAAAAGCATAAATAACTCTTATTTCTAAGAGTTATCAATGTCCGTGAAACTCATCCAATTTGATTCTAAAACATGATGAACACATTCATTTTTGGGATGAAATGTCGTGAGTTTTGGTGAATAATTGCGACGGGTTGTGAAGGGTTGTGTCTGAACCCATTTTGAAATTCAGTTTTGGTTTCAATATTTGGACACTATTTTGAATCAGGTTTTGATCATTTAGTGGACTAAAAATTGCACATTTGTAATCATTGATTTTTATACTATAAAATCGGTTCAAGAATCATGTAAAACAATGCCAAATCAAGGGAGAAAATGTGCTCAAAAGTAAGCGGGTCGCAAGACCCAAAAATCTGTATTCTGGGTCTTTTTACCCGGTTGGAGGTTGAAGATGTCCCCTCAGCATTTGGCAATGCCCACTCTGGGCTCTGGAGAGTGAGGGAGAGTGTGAAGTCTACAAAACTCTGTTTTTTGTGCCATTTTTCGCATTGTGTTTGTCTTGATCTCTAGTTATTGGATAACTGTGTTTCATATTTGATGGATATATAAAATTATTTTTAATAATTTTATTGTGTTTAATACATTTTAAATCATTTAAAATTGCAGATAGTGATTTTAATTTATTTATTTTGGTATGAAAAATCTTTTTGTATTGTGATGGACCTATTTATGATAGTCACTCTCTATGGATACTATGTTATGATGATCTACATTTAAATGCTAAGGTGGGTTCATATTTAATACTTAACAAGTAGAATTTATGATGCATGTATTATTTGTATGTTAAGTCAGATTACAATGCTTCTAATAGAATTGACATGAATTCTAAAGTGCTAGAGTAAATTTGTTGTTTATGATTTATATGATTGACCCACATTATATGATGTAAGACTTTTTGTGTTCTTCAAAGATGTTTGCATAAGGTATTGCTATGTGTATTTAATACATTCAATGAATGATATCTTAGATAATTTAAGATGACTAAAACAGAAGTATAACTTTTACATGAAATGGGTATTGAATGCATATACCAATTTGGTCTAAACCAATGGCACAAGAATATACATACTCTGTGATGGTCAATACTATTAAAGACAAATGGCCAAGTAGATAATGAAAAGTAGATGGGACAAGTGATCCATAATTTGTGATAGTTATTCGGTACTATCAAGAGTATATTAACTATTGAATACTGAAATGTCATGGGACATTAGATTAAAGCATGGCTATGTGAAGGAGTAATATTCAAAGTTTTGTAAAAAAAAAAAAGAAATAATCTTGCAATCCTTTGACGAAAGGATTGACAAGGGATATGATGTTGTAAAACATTATTGGGGATGAGTTTCAAGCCGATATCTAAATAATTACCAATGATGGAAACCCAACTCACACTTAAGTAGCATTAAGTCTTGAGTTCAATGGTGAAAGTACACTATTAGAGTAATTGCAAGTACTTGACAATAGATACATCCCAAGGTTTATAAGTGCTTGAACCATAAGTATAAAGTTGGAAGGTTGAGCTTTTGCTCTTAATAGACCTATAGCATGTATGTGCTGAAGTGCTTATTATGGGAGCACTTTTGATAGAGTCTACCTATATGAGAGTGAAGTGGGGCCGCTTCTTGGAGATTAAGGGCTTGACTCTTAAAGCTCTCATGAAAAGGATACACGACACAAGACCTTATCAAATTGTCAATTTACAATTCGTTCAATGGTACCGAGATCTTATGTGTAAATTAATTTACGCTTGTTCTAATGAATAATTGGCTCAAAGCTTGTCTACCAATCTATTCGGGATAAGTGAAACAATGACTTACTAAGTAAAGGTTCAAATCGCAAGATACCTTTATCTGAAAACATGTGATTTCCGGAATAATGGGATTTGAGTTTATTTTGAAAATGGTGGGGGATTGTGAGAGATTTCCAAAATAATGGAATTCAGTTTTGGTTCTAAAGGTTGTGTCTTTTCATGGAGTTGAGATTCAAATTAATAAGTGTGTTCCTTCATGATTGAATGTGTTTATTCATGAATGAATACATCTTTTATTTGAATCAATTTATGAAAGAATGCAACATTTTGTGAAGAATTGCTTCTTCTTATCAAGTGTTATGAATTGCTCTATAAATAGAACAATCCTACATGCACAAATGACCAAGAAAATCATCATCACTTCATCTATTTCAAATCATTTCCTCTCTTCTCTTATGCGCAAATTGAAGCTAGGGAACTCTTGTTCTGTAAAATGCCATTGACGATACGCTTGGTGTGGGGATGCAAACCATATCAAGGGAGCTCCATTGTATCCTGAAGATGATTCGCTGTTCAACCATTTGCATCCAATCTAAATGGATTGGTCGGGGCGAATTGAACCTAAAGCTTAGTGTTTACACACGCCTTGGAGTCTTGCACAATGATCATTCATCTTCTTCTTTGTTCTTATTATTTTATATCATCTTATCTTTGTTTGAACTTATCAATTTTTGTTGTTTATTCTTAGTAGTTACAGTATTCCTACCACAATATCACCAACAAAAATGAGCATCAAAGAATGTTAAGGATATATTGGATTGTTGTAATAAAGCACTCATAGAAATGAGGTTGACAGTAAAGTTAGGAATGTAAAGAACATTCAAGAGTTGGATCTTATTACCAAGTGTCGTAGTACCTATAACATGTACTTTGACTCAAGACTGCTTGGGTAATGTTACAAATTTATTTGACAGGTGTGCGTATGAGGAAAAAAAAATGAATGACACTCTCCAACTAGAACGACAGGTGTGACGCCGTTTGAGTGTCTCTGGAGTGTTAAGCACCATTGTGCTTGTTGGAGTTCTCATTTCTAATTTAGAATCCTAATTCAGAAAAGTATGTGGCCTATCTCACTCATATTTTATTATTAAGGTATTTATTTTAACATGATAATATTAATAATTATTAGTATAACATTTTTTTATGTTTTATTAAAAATATTTTGTTTTAATCTTAGTCATTCATGATTTGATCTGTGGCTAGGATTCACTCCTCTCACCCTCTCATATAAATACCTCTCTCACTTGATACGTTCCCTATATATATATATACAACAACAACAAAGCCTTTTCCCACTAGGTGGGGTCAGCTACATGGATCAAACGACGCCATAATGGTCTATCATGAATCATATCTATAGTGAAACCATTGACCTCAAAGTCCTTCTTAATAGTTTCATCTATAGTTTTCCGTGGTCTTCCTCTTCCTCTAGCAACTGGGTTGTTCTCCGTCTGATCAACTCTCCTTACTACTGAATCCACCGGCCTCCTCCAAACATGCCCAAACCACCGCAACCGAGATTCAACCATCTTTTCCACAATAGGTGCCACCCCAACTCCTTCTCTGATACTATCATTCTGGATCTTGTCTTGTCTAGTCTTGCCACTCATCCATCGCAACATCCTCATCTCTGCTACCTTGAGCTTATTCTCGTGTTGACTTTTCACCGCCCAACATTCAGTCCCATACAACATTACATGTCTTACTGCTATCCGATAAAATTTTCCTTTTAACTTGAGTGGGGTCTTGTTATCACATAAAACACCTGATGTCTTCCTCCAATTTCAACCACTCCGCTTGAATTCTATGGTTTACATCTCCCTCTATTTCTTCGCCATTTTGTATGATGGACCCCAGATATTTAAACTTAGTGACTTGTGGTATGATATGTTCCCCAACTTTCACTTCTATGCTAGGGTGTTTTGCCTTCTACTAAACTTGCATTCCATATATTCCGCCTTACCCTTACTCAAGCGGAATCAGTGTGTCTCTAAAGCTTGTCTCCAAGTCTCAATCTTTTCATTTATCTCCTCTCTCGACTCCCCGACTAGGACAATATCATCTGCAAACAGCATGCACTGCGGTGCTGGCTCTTGTATGTGTTCCGTGAGCATATCTAAAACCAAAGCAAACAGATAGGGGCTTAAAGCTGACCCTTGATGCAACCCTATAGTGATCGGAAAATCTTCTGTGGATCTGCTCTGAGTCCTCACATTAGTAGTGGCATTATCATACATATCCTTGATGACTTGGATATAAGCCACGCGAACTCCTTTCTTTTCTAGAGCTTTCCACAAGATCTCTCTAGGCACTCTATCATACGCCTTCTCTAAGTCTATAAAAACTATGTGTAAGTCTTTTTTATCCTCCCTACATATATATAGAGGGCATATCTAGTGAGAATGATGTTTTTATGTGAGAGTGAGAGGAACTCTTGTGATGCCCTTGGATAAAAGTAGATGGCTGATATTAAAAGGTGACTTTTAAGTACCTCACGTGCCCCTATTTCCTCTTCCTAGCCTTGAACGTGTTTTCATTTTGCTGTTGAACTTGAACCCAATTCATCCCTTACGATTGACGACACCGCCCATACCCACCATTATTGGCGATTCGGCCGGCCATCACATCTACCACCACCGGTGATGCTTCTGGCCGTTACACCCACAACTATCGAAAATGTTTTCGGCTACCACCACCGCCATCAGTGGTGGAGATGCTGGTTTTGGACCCTCACAGGTGCATTCGCAGAGGAGACCCGATCATACTGTTGCTCGCTTAATGGGATTTCAAGAAACCTGGTCACACTGTTTCTAAGGAACATAAGAACTACGGTTTGACCCAGTCATGCTTCGATGCTTGAAATCTAGGAGTTTCACGCCTGCTTGTTGGTGTTTTTGTGTTTTGAATTGTTGATGTTTTTTTAATCCATAATAGAATTTATTATAAAAATTTAAAATACTAGTATACTCTTCGTATGAGTTGTATCGAGTGGTGGTAGCCTTTCCACTAGAAAGGTCAAGCTCATGGAAGGATTAGTTATCAGAAAATGTCACAATACCTTAATTTTGTAGATGCTTTTGGTTTGAATAATAATGTCTATTTTAAGGTTTTTTTCTTTTGCATGGTTCTCAGGATAAAATTGATACAAATCATGTAGTTTTTCCTATATCATATAGAATCATCTGTTAATTGTTATATAGTGAAAAACACTGAATCCTTTCTCTAATTTTAGCTAAGAACCTATGGCAGTCAATGTTAAACTATTGATTTCCATTGTTACTCCCTTGTGCTGGTTTATAATTATCTAAAGCAATTATTAATGTATTTCTAATATGTAATTCTTTGGATTGCAGTTTATAGCTGTAAGTTGCTTTTTGTGTTCTTATTGACAAGAGTCGCGAGGCACAAGTGTTGTTTATAAATCATAAACAATAACAATATATGCACATGCTTAGCCCATAGTCATGTAGACTTTGGTGATCATATGCTCTTTTGCCTTTCAACTCAATCATTCTGCGACATTTTACAGAGTATGCATCGTAACACTTCATTAATAATTGATAAGTATGTCTATTCTTTTGTTTCTCGACAGAAATTAATAAAAAAAACTGTAAAAACTCTATATCCATCTTCTTCCAAAAAAATATCCATGGAGAAGCAATTAAAAACTATAAAAAAAAGTACTGAATAGCCAATCTTTCCAAGCAACTTTATACATCTTACTATTAGTGAATGCTTTCCAATCTTTCATCTTATACAACTCTGTGAACCATTTGATACAACATAATTCGATGAATCTCATTTGATACATAAATAACTTCTTTACAACATAATTTGATGATCTCTGTTCAATCATAACAAAAATTCAAAAAGAAAATTTACGTAACAAATAAGTTTGGTTCTGTATTATAAGGCTTTAGCAATAGTAAAAGACCACTTGAGTGAAACGCCTGCAGCATCTGGAATATGCAGCAGCAACTCTTTTACTTCAGAAGCTAATAAATGAGTGCGCAACTTGCATAACTGATATAGCTACTTAAGCACAGACTCTGACACGGACACCGGACACGACACGGATACGTGGACACCGGTAATGTCCAAAAGGACACCGCGATATATATATATATATATATATATAGGGTCAGGATCAAATGACACTGGTGTCAAACTTGGGTATTGTGACACCGTTCAATAACTTTGTACCGGATATCTGTATTACAAAACTCACCATTGGATTGAAAGATACTATCAAATAGATCATATCTAGAAAATTTTACATTAATCTAAAATAATTTGATATGTCATTGAGATGCATCAAAATTAACATTTAATAAAAGTGCATAAGACGTTAATCTTGATACATCTCAATGACATATCAAATGATTTTAGATTAATGTGAAATTTTGTAGATATGATCTATTTGATTGTATCTTTCAATCCAACGGTGAGTTCTGTAATATAGGTATCCGGAACAAAGTTATTGAACGGTGTCACAATACCCAAGTTTGACACCGGTGTCATTTGATCCTGACCCATATATATATATATATATATGAACATCATACATTTTCCCTCTGACAATGAGTCTCACCAAAAAATACTAAGAGATATCATTGTACAATTTCAACACTTTGTTTCTTTACAAAAACAAAAAATCTAAAACAAGATATTCTTAAACTACGTCTTTTACCTTCAATCCATCTACTACTATCAAAAGCTAAAAAGATCCTTTCACCCATAGTTGATCATCATTGTTGAAAAAAAAAATTGAAAATTTTGGTACTAGCTGGCATGTCCAGCCGAATGTAAGTGTCGGCTAGGTGTCGAAGTCGTGTCCTCAAAGTGTCGGAGCCAAAAATATATATTTTTATATTTCGACACCAGAATAGAGTGTCTACGCGTGTCGTCCGGGTGTCGTACGAGTGTCGGACACCGACGCGTGTCGGACACTCAGACACGCCTTCAACCTAAGGTGTCGGTGCTTCATAGCTTAAGCAGCAACTTGTTCCCGTCTGATATTTGTGTCGGTTAATTTTTTCCCAAGCAACAACTCTTTTACTTCATAAGCTATTAATTGCTTGCCCCCATGGTGACTAAGTAATCAAACAATAATTTGGTGGCTACTGAAACAGGAGATTTTCTGCTATGTGTGGAATTCATCCAATATATTTTTAATTCAAATATAGATAAAATTGATACAAAATTTAGATCGTGAAAATTGATATAAAATTGTAGCAAAACCTAAAAGGGGGGAAATCGAATACTGACAATATCCAGGAGAGAAGAGGGAAAGCGGGGAAGATATGGAGAGAGGGAGGTGCAGCAGGCGTGGGATACTGGTCGGCTTGTCGTGCTTGAGGACGGAGGCATGGACGACATTAGCAAGGTTGACGTCAAGGCGCCGAAAAGAGAGGTGGTAGTAGAAGAAAAGGAGAGGAGATGCAAGCAGGGCTGCGTCATGGACGGCGCCGTCGCCGATAGTGGTGGCCTTTAGCGGTGGGTGTCGTCCAAGAGAGGGAGAAAACAGGTTGAACAATTGGGGAAGAGGAAACGCACATGACTCACTTAAATGGCTGTTTTAATCTCAGCCATTTATTATGATCCAAGGGTTGGTATGTCGTCCTCTCACTCTTACATAAAAAATACTCCTATATATTAGCATAGTTTACCAACTGTTAAGCTACTAACCATTGCCAACTGTATATAGTTAACCTTAGTTAAATTAGTTTGTTATTTAACTAGTGTAGTTAGCTGGCGGTTTCTTGTAATTAGATAGTATTAATACTCTTTTGTAATGTAACAGTAGTTTAGTTTTTTCTGATCATAATGAAGATGAAAATCAGTTCAATATTCTCTCTGTTTCCTTCGATTCTTGATGCTAAGATGGTATCAGAGCTCAATTTTTGAGCTCTGGTTCTGTCGAAACTTCAATTAGGGTTTTCCCTTCGTACCTTTTCTTCTTCTTTTGATTCAGTTGTTGAATCTTCTTTCTTCTCCGATTCATTTGGTGATTTTGTTTACCGATTCAAGATGATGAACCAGAGCATCGACTCTTATGCCGATTTCGCCACAAACACTTCAAACCCGTTTTACCTTCATCCGAGTGAGACGCCGATGGTGACTTTGGTGACTCCGGTGCTCGAAGGTAAGAACTTCCAATCTTGGATTCGTTCAATGCGCGTTGCATTAATTTCTAATTAAGAACAAGATGTTTTTTGTTGATGGAACCTTCAATGCTCCGGCCAAAACTCACTCTATGTACAATCAGTGGACTCGCTGCAACAATATCGTAATGGCTTGGATTCGTGCTCGCTTTACGCATCTGTATTGAAATCAATTGTGTATTTTGATAAAGCATATGATGCATGGAAGGATCTCCATGATCGCTTTGATCAAGGAGACATGTTTAGAATTGCTGACATACAAGAGGATGTTTGCAAATTGTCACAAGGAAGCCTCAATGTTTCAGATTTCTACACCGAATTGAAGGCATTGTGGGATGAATTAGAGAATTTCTGCCCTTTACCTGTTTGTAAATGTGCCATCCAATGCTCCTGTGGTGCTCTACAATCTATGAGGTTGTTTAGGGATCAAGATTACACCATTCGGTTCTTGAAAGGCCTCAATGAGCAATATGCTCATGTAAGATCCCAAATCATGATGATGGATCCACTTCCTCCAATTGCTAAGGCTTTCTCAATTGTCATTCAACAAGAAAGACAGTTTCATGTTCCTGTGGCTACGGACTTAGACAAAGAAATGAAAAATCTTGATGTTGGTAATAGTCAAGCTTGTGCAGTTAATACCAATCAAGGAAATTCTAGAGGAGGTGGATACAATAATAACAGAGGTGGTTTTAATTACAGAGGCAGGGGTCGATATAATTCAGGGGGAAGAGGACAAGGTCCTAACAGAATGTGTACTCATTGTGGCAAGACTAATCACACCATTGATACTTGCTACCAATTACATGGCTTTCCTCCAGGCTACCAAACAAAAAATGCAAGAAATGGCAATTCTGCTAATAATGCTTCTGCTTCTGACATGGAATCACAATCTGCAATTGATACATCCAGCAGCAATGTATCTCTCACACAGGATCAATATAAGGGACTTATGGAATTGCTTCAAGCTTCAAGACAGCAAGCTATGCCTGCATCCCACTCTGCGAACACTGCTGTTTCTTTGCACCATTCATCAAATTCTGTCACAACCAATCCTCTAGCCTTCAATGTCAATTCCAACTTCATGTCTGGTAAGAATGTCAACTCCTGGATCATAGATACAGGAGCTACTGACCATATCACTTACAATTTAGAATTCCTTTCTAATTGTCATGATATTTCTCCTATCAAGATAAGTATGTCAAACAACACCTCTGTTACTATTTCATTGGCAGGCACATTTCAATTTTCTGAGGATTTATGTCTGCATAATGTCCTATTTGTGCCTAATTTTCATGCCAATCTATTGTCCATTCCACAGCTCACTAAGTCCAGTGGCTGTTATGCAGTATTTAATACAAATACTTGCTCTTTTTTGCAGGAGAATATCAGGAAGATGATTGGTACAACTAGTCTCCACCATGGGCTCTATGTGATGACTCTCCAAATGGCGAAGTTTGATCACAAACCACCTGTCTCTTCCACTATTTCTACTGCTAGTAATGTCATTACAAATTCTAGTTGTAATTCTGTTTTGCCACATAATTCTGTTTCAAAATGTAACTCCAATTCTGCATTATTTGTTAATGACTCCTTTCTTTGGCATTTGAGATTGGGTCATATTTCCGTGGATAGACACAAATGTATGGCTACTCAATTCCCTTTTATCAGTTTTCATGACAATAAATCTCCTTGTGATACATGTCATTTTGCTAAGCAAAGAAAATTGGCATTTTTTAGTTCTCACACCAAAACTACTAGCATTTTTAAACTACTACATGTTGACATATGGGGACCATATTCACACACCTCTATGCTTGGTCATAGATACTTTTTGACTTTAGTCGTTTTACATGGGTGATTCTTATGAAATCTAAAGGTGAGACTAGAAAACACCTCATGCAATTTATTGCTTTCATTGAAACCCAATTTCACACCAAATTAAAATGCTTGCGAAGTGACAATGGTGTTGAATTCCTTATGCATGATTTCTTTGCTAGCAAAGGTATTTTACATCATAGGACTTGTGTTGAAACTCCTCAACAGAATGGTACTGTTGAAAGGAAGCATCAACACATCCTTAATGTTGCTAGAGCCCTTTCCTTTCAAGCAAACCTCCCTTCCAATCTATGGAACTTTGCCATTCAGCATTCGGTTCATCTTATTAACAGGATTCCAACTCCTTTGTTACAAAATCAGTCTCCATACCAAGTTCTTTTTAAACAACTTCCTACTTTGGTGCATCTTAAAGCCTTTGGTTGCTTATGTTATGCATCCACATTGCATGCTCACCAAACTAAATTTGATCACAGAGCTTATAAAACTGTTTTTCTTGGCTATAAACAAGGTGTCAAAGGATTTATCCTTTATGATCTTCTCTCACATAAGCTTCTTATTTCTAGAAATGTTATCTTCTATGAGAATCATTTTCCTTTTCATTTTACTTCACTCTTAACGTTTGATTCTCATTCTGTTCCTGCACCTTCACATGACAATTCTGCCACATTATTTGATGCTGCACCTATTATTGCCACTGACTCTGCACCTGTTACTGCTTCTTTACCTGTTGTTGTCCCTGATACTTCACCTATCACAAAGAATCGGTTCTCACCCGATTCATCTTCGACATCGATCCTATTGATTACGTAGTACCAAGAACGATCGCACCTCACACGCCTTTGCCTGTACCTTCACAGCCCATTAGACAATCCACTAGAGTCAAGACTACACCTAGCTATTTGGCAGATTATCATTGCAGCATGACTAGCTGGACTGACCATACTTTAGGCATTTCTTCTTCTGTTTTTCACCCTTTATCTTCGGTTTTATCATATAATAATTGTTCTTCTGCCTACAAGAGTTTCTGTTTGGCTGTAACCTCCAATCCTGAACCAAAAACCTTTCTTCAAGCCTCTAAACATGAGTGCTGGCAGAAGGCTATGCAAGCTGAGCTCCATGCTCTTGATTTGAACAAAACTTGGTCCATTGTAGATTTTCCTCCAGGAAAGGTACCAATTGGTTGCAAGTGGGTGTATAAAGTTAAGTACCATGCTGATGGAACTGTTGAAAAGCACAAGGCCAGACTTGTTGCCAAAGGGTATAATCAATTAGAAGGTGTAGACTATTTTGAGACTTTTAGTCCCGTGGCCAAAGTCACCATTGTCAGAGTACTACTTGCTGTAGCTGCTGCAAAAGGTTAGTTCTTGGAGCAATTAGATGTCAACAATGCATTTTTGCATGGTGACTTGAATGAGGAGGTCTATATGACTCTTCCTCCTGGTTTTTCTACAAATTCGGGTCTGTCCAACAAAGTCTGCAGGCTGCACAAGTCTTTGTATGGGCTCAAGCAAGCTAGCCGACCGTGGAATCATAAACTTACTGCCACCCTTTTGTCTCTTGGCTATGTGCAATCTCAGGCAGACTTTTCTTTGTTTGTCAAAGTCACGGGTTCATTAATTACAGCCCTGTTAGTCTATGTAGATGACATAGTATTAGCAGGAAATAGCATGGAGGAAATCAAGTCTGTCAAGTCTGTTTTAGACAATCAGTTTAAGATCAAAGACCTTGGCCCCTTGAGATTTTTTCTTGGCCTTGAGGTAGCTAGATCCAAGCATGGCATTGCATTGAATCAAAGGAAATATACTTTGGAACTTCTTGAGGATAGTGGGCTCTTGGCTTCTAAGCCTGCTAATACTCCTTTCAATCCTTCAACTCGGTTAAATAGTGAGCATGGTCAGCCTTATCCTGATGAGTCTGCATATAGGCGCCTCATTGGAAGACTTTTATACCTCACAACTACTAGACCCGATATTGCATTTTCTGTGCAACAACTTAGCCAATATGTTTCCAAGCCTCTTGAGCCTCACTTCCAAGCTGCTACTCGGGTTTTAAGGTATCTAAAAATCCGCCTCGCACAAGGTCTGCTTTTTTCTCACCGACAAAGACTGCACTTATCTGGTTTTTCGGATTCTGATTGGGCATGCTGTCCAGAAACAAGGAAATCTGTCACTGGTTATTGTGTATTCATGGGTACATCACTGATTTCTTGGAAATCCAAGAAGCAAAATACAGTTTCTTGCTCTTCCACTGAAGCTGAATATCGAGCACTTGCTAGCCTTTCTCGTGAAATGCAGTGGCTCCACTACATTTTTGCTGATTTACATACACCATTTTCTACTCCTTCCACTGTATATTGTGACAACAAGTCCGCTATATACTTGGCTCATAACCCCACATTTCATGAGCGAACAAAGCACATCGAAGTTGATTGTCATGTTGTGCGAGAGAAGATTCACAAGGGTGTCATTCATTTGCTTCCGGTTTCCTCTTCTTCTCAGTTAGCGGATGTCTTCACCAAACCTTTACATGTTACTTCTTTTACTTCCTTCATCTCCAAGTTGGGACTTAGGAATCTCCATAGTCCAACTTGAGGGAGGATATTAGCATAGTTTACCAACTGTTAAGCTACTAACCATTACCAACTGTATATAGTTAACCTTAGTTAAATTAGTTTGTTATTTAATTAGTGTAGTTAGCTGGCGGTTTCTTGCAATTAGATAGTATTAATACTCTTTTGTAATGTAGCAGTAGTTTAGTTTTTTCCGATCATAATAAAGATGAAAATCAGTTCAATATTCTCTCTGTTTCCTTCTATTCTTGATGCTAAGACTATATATATATATATATATATATATATATATATATATATATATATATATATATATATATATATATTTGTACAGACCGGTTTGTCATGCCCAATAAGTCATTTGATTCGCCTATGCCAGACTTTTTTAATTAACTAGACTTTTTAAAACACCCGAACCGGGCCATAGGTCAAGTCAAGCCATTAAACAGGTCAGGCGGCATCTGTCGGACATCATGACATATTTATACCCTTAATTATTACCAACTGCAACTAACTTAATTAATGGTTTCAATAACATAATAACTAACTTCCATTGACTATAATATTGTGTTGAGTTGAAAATTTTCCATTAAATTTTACATTAAACTTGCTTTATGAATAAAAAAAACACACAATCATGAATTACTTCACTTCAAACTCAATTTTAATCAAATTAATTTTATAAAATTAATTTTATTTTTTGAGTGAGATAAATATAAATTCTATTGTTAGAGCTTAGAGATATTCCATATCTTGGATTGGGACACCATTCCTTTACCCTAATTTTTTTATTACCAAAAAATAAAATATCACATTTAGACTTTTTAAAACACCCGAACCTGGCCATAGGTCAAGTCATGCCATTAAACTGGTCATGCGGCATCTGTCGGACATCATGACATATTTATACCCTTAATTGTTACCAACTACAACAAACTTAATTAATGGTTTCAATAACATAATAACTAACTTCTATTGACTATAATATTGTGTTGAGTTGAAAATTTTCCATTAAATTTTACGTCAAACTTGCTTTATGAATAAAAAAACACACAATCATGAATTACTTCAATTCAAACTCAGTTTTAACCAAATTAATTTTATAAAATTAATTATATTTTTTGAGTGAGATAAATATAAATTCTTTTGTTAGAGCTTAGAGGTATTCTATATCTTAGACTGAGACACCATCTTTTTACCCTAATTTTTTTATTACCAAAAAATAAAATATCACATTTAGCATATACTCACTCAAACACACCAATAATCTATTGACAGAAAAATGAAGGGTGAAATATCAGACCATATTATCCCAAAATGTTTCGGATCCGGATCCTCTCCTAAATTTTATGTCTCTTTCCCTCCACAAAAATATATCACAACCATTAAATTAACCGTACGGATAAGAAATTAAAAATTAAAACTGTATTTAAATTTTAAGTTAAAACCGAGTTTTAAAATAAACAAAATACCATTCTCACTCTCAATTTGTCGTGTGCGTTTTCTCATTGATTCAGGATTCGTTTGTTACATATTAAAAAAAAGTGATTTTGATACAAAATAATTTAGAGATTTTTTTAAAAAAGTAAAAACTAATTTATGTTTGTTAATAATAATAAAAAGCATTTATTAAAAAATCATTTTAAACTTGTTTGCATACAAAATCACTAAATTATTTAAAAAAAAGCATTTTTACTTTTTTAAAAGAGTCTCTAAATTATTTTGTATCAAAATCACTTTTTTTATCTATAACAAACAAGATTTAGAGCTCGTTTGTTTCAGATTATTTTATGAATGAATCGCTTTATTTAAAGAAATAATCACTTTTTGGAATTTTTTTTAATTCATTGGTTACAGCTTTTAGAAATAATTAGAATATAAATATAATCTAAAATATGATTATAATAAAAAGCTACTTGACGTAACTTCTTAGAAATAATCTGATTTTAATAAATATCAAAATTAGAGAGAAGATTAAAAAAGTGACTTTTTTGATCTTTAACAAACATAAATTAACTTCTACTTTACTTAAAAATCTCTTATAAATAATCTCTAAATTATTTTGTTTCAAAATCACTTTTTTCAATCTTAAACAAACGGACCCTTAAATCTAGAAGAAACGTATACGAGAAATTGGGAGTGAGAATAACTTTTATTTATTTTAAAATTCGGTTTTAATTTGAAATTCAAATTCAGTTTTAACTTTTAATTTCTCATCCGTATGATTAATTTAATGGTTATGATACATTTTTTGTAGAGGAAAAGAAACATAAAATTTAGGAGAGTATTCGGATCCAAATGCTTCCGCACAAAATTCTCATCTCATCCGCAAAACTTTTTATTAGGAGACCCTTTATGGAAAAACATTCTCCTCCACTACAAGAATTTTTAAGATTTGCTACAAAATTTAACTACAGGTCAAATTAATAGCAAATCCCAGGCTAAGTAACTACTACTCCGGAACCATTTATAAGGCAAAAAGTCATTTTCAGATTCGTTAAAAAATGTATGTATCTGGTCCAAAAATTAGACCAGATACATACATTTTTTAACGAATCTAGAAATGACTTTTTGCCTTATAAATAGTTCCAGAGGGAGTACCATTTATCTATAAATTTTCCTCCTCTATCGTTTTATTTTAATAAACATTCTTTTTCGGATGGAGGCTCTTTTATTTTCATAAACTTGTTTTTTTCGGATGAAGGCTTTGTCCACGTGCGTTCTTCAGTCTCTTGTTTCATCATCGATTCTCTACTGTAGCGACCGAAAAATCCGGAGGGATTTATTCGAGTTTAATGGAGCCGCCACCAATAATTTATTTTCGAAGGAAAAATATTGGAAAAAAACCTTTTTTTTTGAAGAAGAATGGTCCTTAAGACCGGATTTGGGTTCGGGAGTCGATTATACGTAGGGAAGGTATTAACACCCCACGACATCCTTTCGAAAAAAGGTTACCTCTAATTAATTGTGCAAAAATTATTAACTTCTAAAAAAATATTTGTTTCCCTAAAAAAAGACGAGGATTTACAATGATGAAATAAATAAAAAAAAGGTTAATGAAAGTTGTTTATTTTTTTGCGCTTGACAGGAGTGTGCTCCTGCTCCTACGTATCTCCAGGTGCAGTGGAGAAATCAAAGACTACGTAGTTCTTGGGTAGAAAAATGGTTGTGTGTTGGTTGATTTTAATCAATCAATTTGCGACTTAATTTTTTTATGATTTGCGTAGCGATTAAACCAAAAGTGGATTTGGCGTAATCACTACTGATATTTTAAGATGTTTTATTAAGAATTTGTGATGACCAAACCAAAAGAGAATTTGAAGTAGTCATTGATTTTAAGTTTCTTTTTCAAAAGGGTTTGCATAGTGACCAAACCAAAAGCGGATTTAGCGTTGTCACTACTAATATTTATTAGGTTTTTTTAATAAATAGGGTTAAAATTAGTTAAACAAAATTTTTTTAAAAAAATAAAAAAGAAACAAAAATCAAGATTGAAAATGGATATGCAAAACGATTTAATAGAACAACACAAAAAAGGAAAGACAAAATAATACATTTAGCTTGGCAAATGGGCTACGAGCCCAATCACATAATAAAACCAAAGAAAAAGACTTAGAGGAACAAGCAAAATAGGTGGTCAGCAAAAAAATGGGTCATGGGCAAATGGGCTACGCGCCCAGCAGCGCAACATGGAGCACAATAAAAAACAAAAAAAAGCTAGGGGCACAAACATGAAAGAGATATTCAGCAACAATAAAAATGGGCCACGAGCCCATGACCAATTGCAGAAATAAAGCAAGTCTGGAACCTTCTGTAGGTTAAGATGGAAAGAAGAGAGAAAAAAAAAAGGGAGAGGGAATAGGGGTGCTGCGCCGCGCAGCACCATGGCAAGGGAGGGAGAGTCTGTAGGCATGTGAAATAAAGGGAAAGAAGAAGAAAGAGGGTCGATGAGAGTGGAAGAGAGTTTAGGAGAGAAAGAGGGATACCGATGAGGGGAAAAAGAACGATGGTGGCGTCGTGGTGGTAGGGGCGACAGTGTTGGTCGTGCGGCGGTTCCGCGGTGGTTCGCGACGGCGGTGCTGCGACGGTGGCGGAGATCCACGCCGCGATGGGCTGCAATGGATGGGGATGACAATGATGGGTTTAGGTCCCGATTGGAGGTAAGTGGAGCTTGGTTTTTTTTTTGAAGATGGAAATGGGTGTTAGTGATGAATATGAATGGTGAAGCCTCCTTCGATCCCTCTCTACAGAGATAGCATGCTGTATATATGGGAAATTCGTCTGGAGCAATGCAATTGAGAGGTTGCTTTCTACTCCCTTTCCCTTTTCCTTAGCCCGCTATACTATGTTAGTTGCAGCTAGTAAAAAAATGGAAATTTCAAAGGGACTGACAGAGAAAGACATTTGAATTGTTCTCTCCCGTTGCAATGCTGCCAGAGTGTGCTCCCTAATAGGAAGTGCACGAGAAAACAAGAAAAAGTGGCATTTGACTTAGCCTTATTCAACAATGTTGCCTTTCCCATTTTTTCACTATTTGGTGCTCTAATACTCTGATCAAGAGCATTTGTTTTCCCAATCTTCTGCTTCTGTATTCTAGGCTATTTAGCCTTGTTTGACCCTTTTTTCTGACAAAGCCCTGCGTTGTAAATAGAGGTAGGGAGACAGTGATGGTGCCAAAATAAATTGCATGATCTTAGTAAGAGAGTCTAGTCTTGAAGAAAAGTAATTTGGTTTCACTATCCACTATACTGCTACAGTGGTGATGGAATCGACCACTTGGTTCTGCTATCTGAGATTCAGATTTATGCTTTAAACACCCAATCTGATATTTGTTGCCAATGTCAACTGATGTTAAAACGCTAAACATTATTCAATTGTGTAGTCGCATTTTAATTATTTCTTTGGGGGTTATGATTCCGTTTTGATTGTTGATAATCTGATTGGTAAAACATACCTGTGTTGTCAGGGTTGATGTTGTGCAGCGTGAGGAGATTTACACCATTTTTGCGTGATGTAAAACTGTGCCAGGAGGAGGGATTTGGTTTTCTTGCCAAAAGAGGAGTTCAATGTGTCCTTTATGCCTTTTTTATTATTTCCGATTCCTTATACTTGTATTCTTTTCATTTTTGTATTTGCTTTATCTGTGTATTAATGAGTAAGCAAGATGGAGATGATTTTTTAGATTTTTGATTTATTGATTTTTGTTTTACTTTTTAATGGAAAAAATAAAATAAAATAAAATAAAATAAAATAAAATAAAATAAAAATTGTAATAATAATAAAAAAAGACGGACAAAATTGGGGTATAACAGCTGCCCCTCTTTAGTTATATTTTATTAGAAAATGTGAACAACAAAAGTTTTCATATTTTCATCGTAAAATAGAAGTAAAGATAAAGACACTAATTTTGTCCCAAACCAAGATATGCAAAGGATGACAACGAGGGATTGAGGCTCGGTGCGTTTAATCGAAAAGCAATAAAGAAGGATCACCGCCAGGTCGGGTACTGACGCGGTGATCAAAAGGCAATAATGAGGGATTAACGCTTAGCGCATTCATCGGAAGGTAATAAAGAAGGGTGACTGCCAGGTCGGGTACTGGTGCGGTGATCAAAAAGCAATAATGAGGGATTAACGCTTGGCGCGTTTATCAGAAAACTATAGAGAAGGATCTCCGCCAGGTCGGGTACTGACGCGGTGATCGGAAGGTTCGACGCCAAGTAGGGTATTGACGCGTCGATGGAAAGCAATAAAGAAGGATCAACATCAGGTCCGGAACTGATATGTTGGTCAAAAAGCAATAATGAGGGACTACCGCCAGGTCGGGTACTGATGCGGTAATCTTAAAGCAATATAAAGGGGTGATGCTCGGCGCGTTTATCAGAAAACTATAAAGAAGGATCTCCGCCAGGTCGGGTACTGACGTGGTAATCGGAAAGCAATAAAGAGTGAGCGATACTTGGCGTGTCGCTCAGAAAGCAAAAATAAAAGACCAATGCTCGGCACATTGTTTTGAAAACAATACTGAAGGATCGATACTTGATGCATGGACCAAGCATAACAAAGCGGCTGGAAAGGTTGTGATATGAAGATGATGCATGAATAGATGACATGTGGTGGGTGTATGCAATGTGATTATTATTTTTACTGATTCCTCGTCCCGTATGATCTCTAGTGCTTAAAGATATGGGACGGACTGAGATTCATCGGATTTAGTCATGCTATGCCTTCGACTGGGAGGGAGCGCGAGTTATCGATGCAGCGCTAGTTACTTTTTAAAGGTAATCCCTTTGCCCTTTTTGAAACTTATTTGTCGAGATTTGGCGTTTCCTCGTGATTCTTAAGATGTATATAATAACCGTAATGCTTTCCCATATCATCACATGTTTCATAATTCAGTGCCTATTATCATAAAACAACATTTTGAAAATACAAGAACGAAGGTGTTTGGTATTCAAAAGAAGAGTTATGTGTACAAGGACTGAAGTTACACAGACTTGAAAATACATCAAGAAAAATGCAGGAAGAAGAAAAAACAAAGAAAGACAATAACTAAGCAGATATTTTATAGCTTGTCTTTGTAGGAACAAATGCCAGCTTCCCATATCCATAACTTTGATTACTCATTACTCTACTACAGAATTGCCCCAATTGGGTAAGAGCCTCTTGATGCACCAGCCTTCTTCAATATCCGATTTTAGACCCTAACTTCTGCTTGGATTGCTCTTTCAAGTTTTCACTCCAACAGGTCGCTCTAATTTTTGTCTAGGTCGCCCTTTTAGGTTTTCAACCTAGCGAGCTCACTTTTGCTTGGTTTTTTATATGTGTTTTTTTTTAGGCATAATATTTTTTGACTGCATCAGAGTTTACTGGGAACGGGAGATCTTCACCGTCCATCCTTGTGAGGATTAAGGCTCCTCCAGAAAAAGCTTTTTTCACAACATACAGGCCTTCATAATTCGGAGTCCATTTTCCACGAGAATCCTTTTGGATGGGCAAAATCTTCTTGAGTACTAGGTCTCCTTCTTGAAATTCTCGAGGGCGAACTTTCTTTTCGTAAGCCCTCTTCATCCTGTGCTGATATAGTTGTCCATGACATAAGGCCATCACTCTCTTTTCTTCAATGAGATTCAATTGATCCAGCCGAGCCTGAACCCATTCTGCCTCTTCTAGTTTTGTCTCCATCAATACCCTTAACGAGGGAATCTCGACTTCAATGGGAAGCACTGCTTCCATTCCATACACCAGTGAGAAAGGGGTTGCCCCTGTTGAGGTGCGAACCGAAGTTCGATAACCGTGCAAGGCGAAAGGGAGCATTTCGTGCCAGTCTCTAAATGTTACAACCATCTTCTGGACAATCTTCTTGATGTTCTTATTTGCAGCTTCAACTGCCCCATTCATCTTTGGGCGGTACGGTGAGGAATTATGATGTTGGATCTTGAAGTCATTACACAGCTCCTTCATCATCTTGTTGTTCAAATTAGTCCCATTATCAGTGATGATCTTATTTGGCAAACCATAGCAGCAGATCAAATCTCTCTTGATGAATTTGACGACCACATTTTTTGTCACACTCACGTATGAAGCTGCTTCAACCCATTTAGTGAAATAGTCGATTGCGACCAGAATGAAACGATGTCCATTAGATGCCTTAGGTTCAATGGGTCCAATGACATCCAATCCCCACATTGAGAAAGGCCATGGTGCCGTTAAGATGTTCAAAGAGACTGGTGGCACATGGATATTATCGACGTAAATCCGACACTTGTGGCATTTCTTCACATAACCAAAACAATCAGTCTCCATAGACAACCAATAGTAGCCAGCCCTCAAGATTTTTCTTGCCATTGCATGCCCATTTGCGTGAGTCCCAAAGGAACCTTCATGAACCTCTCGCATAATCTTTTCCGCCTCAGTCTTATCAACACACCTGAGAAGTACCATGTCATGGTTTCTCTTATAAAGCACTTCGCCGTTTAGAAAGAATCCCATTGCCAACCGCCTTAATGCCCTTTTATCATTTTTTGAGACATTAGGAGGATATTCTCTACTTGTGATGTATCGTTTGATGTCGTAATATCGTGGTTTGCCATCGCTCTCCTTCTATTGCTAGGCAAAGGTGTCACTGGCCGTGATTCTCGTATTTTTATGAGCGGTAGGCTCTCCTCATTATCGATTTTGAACATTGATGATAGAGTAGCTAAAGCGTCAGCTAGCTGATTATCTTCACGCAGAATGTGACGGAAGGTGACTTCATCAAACTGCTCCATCAATTCTTTGATGTGATTGTGGTAAGGAACTAATTTAGAATCCCTCGTTTCCCATTCGCCTTTTAACTGATGGATAACCAAAGCCGAGTCTCCATATACTTCGAGAATTTTGACCTTCGATTCAATGGCCGCCTGAATGCCCATGGCACATGCCTCATATTCTGCCATATTGTTTGTACAATCGAAACACAATCTCGCAGTAAATGGGATGAAACGACCTTCAGGGGAAATCAGCACAGCTCCAATCCCATGTCCCAATGCATTAGAAGCACCATCAAACAACAAGATCCATTTTTCATCGTCAGGGGTTTCTTTTCCTTCGAATAGAGCCATTATGTCTTCGTCTGGGAAATCACACTGCATTGACTGATAGTCTTCCACAGGTTGATGAGCCAAGTATTCAGCTAAGGTACTGCCTTTAATTGCCTTTTGGGTGACATACACAATATCATACTCAGATAACAACATTTGCCAACGAGCAATTCTTCCTGTGAGAGCAGGCTTTTCAAAAATATACTTGATTGGATCCATTTTGGACACCAAACAAGTTGTATGGGACAGCATATATTGTCTCAAACGATGTGCGGCCCAGGTTAATGCGCAACACGTTCGTTCTAACAATGAATACCTCGTCTCGCAGCTAGTGAATTTCTTGCTCAAGTAGTAAATGGCATGCTCCTTCTTACCAGATTCATCATGTTGTCCTAGCACACAACCCATTGATTCGTCCAATACTGTTAGATACATGATGAGGGTCTCCTGGCACAGAGGTACCAAACCGTGGATCTTGTAAATCTTGTTTGATTTTCTCAAAAGCTTTTTGGCAATTGTCGTTCCATTTGGTCTCCTGATTCTTACACAGCAGCTTGAAAATTGGCTCACAAGTAGCAGTTAGCTGGGATATAAACCTGGCGATGTAGTTCAATCTTCCCTAGAATCCACGAACTTCTTTTTCGGTGCGAGGAGTCGGCATTTCGAGGATTGCTTTTACTTTGGCTGGATCAACTTCTATTCCCTTCTAGCTAACTATAAACCCTAGCAGCTTACCTGACCTTACACCAAAACTACACTTAGCTGGGTTTAACCGGAGTTTATACTTCCTCAGTCGCTCAAAAAGTTTTTGTAGGTTAATAGCATGACCTTCCTCTGTTTTGGACTTTACAATCATGTCATCCACATAGACCTCTATCTCTTTGTGCATCATGTCGTGGAACAAAGCCACCATTGCTCTTTGGTATGTTGCCCCAGCATTTCTTAATCCAAACGGCATTACTCAGAATGTAAAGTTCCCATAAAGTGATAAATGTGGTTTTCTCCATATCCCTGGAGCCATCTTGATTTGATTATAGCCGTAATATCCATCCATGAAAGAGAAGACAGAGTGTTGAAATGCTATCTACCAAGACATCAATATGTGGTAAAGGGAAGTCATCCTTAGGGCTGGCCTGTTTAGATCTCTATAGTCAACACACATTCGGACCTTTCCGCCTTTCTTTGGGTAGGACAATATTAGCCACCCATTGAGGGTATTTTGCTACTTTAAAACCAAGGCCGAACTGTTTTTTTACCTCATCTCTAATCTTGAGTGACATCTCCGGCTTCATCCTTCTCAAATTCTGCTTGACCGGTGGGCACTCGGGTTTTAATGGCAATTTGTGCTCGACTATGCTATTATCTAATTCAGGCATATCTCGGTATGTCCATGCGAAAACATCCGCATATTCAAATAGGAGTTTAACCAATTTTTCTCGCTCGTTGCTTTTCATTGTGGTTCCAATCTTAACTTCTTTCTTGTCGTTTTCAGTGCCCAGATTGATTGTTTCAGTTTCTTCCTCGTGGGGTTGAATCACTTTAGCTTCTTGTTCCACCAGCTTCATTAATTCAGGAGGGGTTTCCCAATTATCCTCATTATCTTCCTCAGTATGATTAATGGGGTATTCAAAATCATAGTATGAGTTACTGGCATTGTTATTTTCAAAGACAATGTTTTTGGATCTGCATTAGTTAAAAATAACGAAATGAAAAGTGGAAAAAAGGAAGAGATGGAAAGGAAAGAAAAAAGAAATGATTGAAAAATTCAAAGTGCATTTTATTGAGAATGATACTGAAATAAAACATGTGTGCCCTTTTGACAATAAATTATTCTAAAGCCTTGGGCAGAGCAATAGAATTTGCATTACATAATTACTTTGAATCAAAGATCACGGGAAACTCAACAATCTCCCAATTTCTAAGTTCTTCATTTGGCGAGCAAGGGTGGACAAGGTTAACGTTGTCGTTTTCTGCACTGTGATCGTCCTTGATAGCTGCTATCTGATTCGGATTCAATATTCCTGCACTCCGAAAGCTTTGGCTGATGCCACAGATGGGGATACTCTCATCTTTTGGCTCCCTGCCTTCCAGTCTAGCTATCCTCTTTTCTTTTCTTTCTTTGACAATTCTCTTTTTGTCAAATTTGTTAGGTTCGTATCCCAACCCATATATGTTTCTGTTATCTGGAAGTTCTACCAGCATCACGATCCCTTGTTCATATCTTCCCAATCCACATCCGGCCTGATACCCTCCTTTCATCATAACTTTAGCGATCATCATGGAGGTTTCAGACAGCTTTGGTTTCTTCATTACGACTCCTTCTCCCGCGGAGGTGGCATTTGCAATCTCTAATGTTTGAAAAGACTTCTCAAGAGCTTCTTCTGTAGCCTCAATATAGCGCGTGGAGGATGGCTTACTTACTAGCATCTCTTCTTCACTGCAGACAAATACCAACTTATTATCCATTGAAAATTTCAGCTTTTGGTGTAAGGTTGAAGGCACAACTCCAGCTGAATGGATCCATGGTCTTCCAAGGAGGCAGCTGTATGCTGGTACGATTTCCATCACCTGAAAGACTACCTCGAATGTGCAAGGGCCGACTTGTATAGGTAGCTCGATTTCTCCAATAACCTCTCTTCTAGACCCATCGAAGGCTCTTACCACCATGGTGCTGGGCTTCATATATGATCCGTCAACAGACAACTTTGCCAAGGTAGATTTTGGCATAACATTTAGAGATGACCCATTATCGACGAGTACCCTAGCAAGGATATAGTCTCCACACTTCACAGAGATGTGCAATGCTTTGTTATGCCCCATTCCTTCAACTGGAATTTCTTCATCAGTGAAGGTAAGGTAATTACTAGCAACAATATTACCCACAATCCCGTCGAATTGGTTCACCGTGATGTCATGGGTGACATGAGCTTCATTTAGCACTTTCATCAATGATTCCCTATGGCGCTCAGAATTCAGCAGCAGTGATAACACAGATATTTTTGCAGGAGTATGATTCAACTGATCCACCACCTTGTATTCACTCTGCTTCATAAATTTCAGGAATTCACAAACCTCTTCTTCAGACACTACTTTCTTGTTTCCTTCTTCTTTCTTTGCCTTATTACCCATATCTTTATCAATGGATTCTTCTTCTTTATCTTTTCCCTTGCGAGCTTTGTCCATGGGTCCGATAGGGGTATAAATTCGTCCACTTCGGGTCATCCCACCGATTCCCGAGATGTTAGTGATAGCAGGATTGCCAGATCCAGATGCCGCTTTTAACTGGTCATCCCCTAAATTGTCCACAAAGACCTTCATATTGTAATCCCATGGCACTGCATTAACGTTTTTGAAAGGGAAAGGAGTTGGTACACGGATAGTTATCGGTTTAGGCACGCCTCGGACTGGCTTTAGATTTCCCTTGTTGTAGCAAATCTCCAATGGTTTTGGGAAAGTCATGTTTTTATCCTCACTTGACTGAAGGGTTAGTATGCTTTCATCTTTCTTCACACAACCTATCTGTATCAAGTGTCTGTCCAACAATTCTTGGAGAATTTGCCTGAATTCCTCGCATTCCTCTATGCCATGATTGTCATCAGGATACAAGCTACACAAGTCATTCTCATTGTATTTCATCCCAATTATACCGAACTTGCAGAGTTTGGCATAAATGACCCTTAAGGGAGTACGAATATCCTCCACTTTCATTGTCAGGGGTTGATTCCTAAACTCTTCAATAATGGCGTTGACTGCTGAACCTCCATGACCTGAAAGGGGATTATTACCCACATTAGGCCCATCCTCCTTAAAACTCAACCATTTGGCATTGATCAGATCTTGAACCACGTACTTCAAAGCCTTGCAATTTTCAGTTGTGTGACCTACTGCCCCTGCATGAAACTCACACTTGGCATTTGGGTCATACCCTCTTGGGAAGGGAGGTTGGAGTGGTTTCATTGAGCGTGGAGAGACCAAGGAGTTCTCGATTAGGTCCGGAACAAATCCGCATAGGTCATGGGAATAGGATCAAATTGGATCGCTTTTCTTAGTCATTTGGTTGTTTCGGTTTTGGTTGGTTGGGTGGGAGCAACTGGCTGTGCTTGTGTTTGGATGGGGGAAGGTGGTCGAAAGGGCATCATTGGTTGGTTTGGCCGGGGGGTAGGATTATGAGAGGCGGCGACAATGTATGGAGGTGGGAAGTAGGGGTATGGAAAAGGATGTGGGAAATTGGTACAGAAATGGGGTGGTTTTCCTTGTGCTTGTCCTCCCGGGCTCGTCATCATAGCATTGGTTTCCCCTTCTTTCTTCTTTACGAAGTTTGTTGGGGGTCTCTTGATGTTACTAGTTCCAGCAAAACCTTGGGCAATCTTTCCATTCCTCATTCCTCCTTCAACTCTTTCCCCTACGATGACCATATCTGAAAAATTTGATGATACACTTCCGATCATTTTGTCATAGAAGGGTGATTGAAGAGTATCCATGAACATGGCCACCATTTCTTTTTCAATCAGAGGCGGTTCCACTTGGGCTGCCAGTCCTCTCCATCGTTGGGCATATTCCTTGAAAGTCTCAATGTCTCTTTTTGCCATGTTTTGCAACTGCATTCTATCGGGAGCCATATTAATGTTATACTTATACTGCTTCAAAAAAGCATTTGCCAAATCTTTCCAGCAGCGAATATGAGATCGCTCAAGGTGTGTATACCAACTCGACGCTGCCCCTGTTAAACTATCTTGGAAAAAGTGAATCAGAAGTTTATCATCATGTGCATAGGACGCCATCTTCCTACAGTACATGGTCAAGTGGCTTTTCGGGCAAGTTATCCCTTTATACTTGTCGAAGTCTGGCACCTTGAACTTCGGTGGTACAACCACATCCGGTACGAGACAAAGATCTGAAGCGATACTTGAACCGAGATAGCTTACTCCTTCTACAGCTCTTAGCCTATCTTCGAGGATTTGCAACTTCGTATCAGACCACTGATTCCCAACTGGGATGCTCAGATTGGGCCCCCCATAGCCGGAGACCAGGCAATGCGGTTAGTCTGGGGATTCAGCGGATTTCCTTAAATATAGTAGGGGTAACCAAATGGTCGGGAATTCACCATGGGGGCCCCTACAGGCGTACTGACTCCTTGAGTATTCCCGAGATGAGATGGTGCATAACCAGGTGGAAAGGTGTATGTCATGAAGCCAGGAGTTGAGCTTTGAACTGGTGTGGTTTCAGTACCGGAGCCGGATCCTTGAGCCACATCTTGCACAACAAGTGCTTGGGAATCAGCTTCCGCAGAGTTATTGTTAGCACCTGGCGGTGTGTAACCGGGCGGGAGACCAAATAGTGGGAACTATTGTGCCTGTGGGCCTTGGGGGTTATGGTTTGCAGTATCATCATTGGCCATAGGTGGTGTGTAACCAGGCGGGAGTCCATGAAGTGGGAACTGTGGTACTTGATTCTGAGGGTTGCTAACTGGTGAATGTGTAGGACCATGCGGGTAAATTGCAAATGGTACCATCATCCCTTGAGTATTGAGACCATATTACAACTGCATAGGACCAAAGCCAGGTGGGTGGGAAGGTGTAGCTTGACTTTCATCATTCACTGCTGGAGATACCCCATCTGCAGCCTTGTCTTTGTTTAAGGACTGCAGAAGCTCCAAAACTTTGCTCATCTGTTCCTTCAGCTGATTGACGTCCTCTTTCATCTCTTGGTCATCCATGATCTTTGATTGAGAGCGAGTTCAATAAGGGTGTCGAGGAACCAGTTTGTTTGATTATTTTCTGGTGATTAAAAAAAATGATATGAGTATGTAAGAAAGAAGGGAGAAAAAAAAATGAATGAATGGATGTGGATGTATGAGTCTATTCATTTTGTACCAGGGAACCGCAGGCCTCATTGCTTTGTTGTAATTATCCATTTTTTTTAAAAGCGTTAAGTAATTTGGAGAATAAAATGGGATCAATAAATAAAGTGACAAATCCTTTGTTGATGAGAAAGACAAATAGTACAATTCACTTAAACTGAAGCCTCATCAATTAGCTGCCCTTTTTTTCTTTCTCATAGGACAACCGGCTTTTTCTCTCAATTCTTCTATCAAACTTTTACAAAATTCAATAAACTTGTAAACATTGACTGGAGTATTCGATGGGTGCATCGCGCATCGCCTCCTCTAGACGCCTTGGGATATCTATGATTGCTTGATTGGCCAAACTTGCCAACTTTGAAAAACAGTCCCTCCAATGCATGCCTTCGTTCCTCAGTTCATTAAAGAGCGCTTGATTTTCTATCTGACTGACCAGTTTTGTAAAACGATTCTCCCAATACATGCTTTCATTTTTTAGGTCGTCATAGATATTCTCTTGGTATTCAATATAATTCTGCAACTCATTTGCATCTTCTTGTTCTTTTTTCAGCGCCTCTTGATACTTCACAAGCATCTCTTCCATTTCTTCCTTGCATTGCTTCTCTTTTTGGGCTCGGTTCTCATACCCATCTACCACCTTCTCAAGATGTTGCTTTAAACCTTCAAGCTCCTCTTGCAAATTCTTTTCGGTAGCCGAGGATTTTTTCCATAATCCTTTCCATATATAGGCGTTATCTATAGCCTTATCCCTCTCTTGATTACATAAGCTCAGCTGTTCATTTGTGCCTCTTAGACAAAGTTGTATATCATGCTTTTTTCCCCCCTCTATTGCAGCTCTTTTGTTGCTTCTTTCGATGAATTGCCCTTTAAGAGTGTTTTCTGAACGTAAGTTCCTATTCTCCTGAAGTGCTTTTTCTAACTTTGCTTGCAAGCTTTCTTTTTCCTCTTCAGATTTCAGCAATGATGCCTTAAGTTCTTCTACCTCTTCCTTTGTAATAGGGATAGGTTCAGGTGTCTCTTGCTTGGGAGGAGGTGTCCCATTGAAAGGCAGCTTGATTTCCTGAACTCTATCCTTAACCCACTGACGGTAGCTTTCTTTGGCGTCGGTGCTTCTTTTCCCAAGTATTTTCCCCTTTCGGATGACTTGGTTCCATGCCTGCCTGATCCTTTTGTGCTCCTCTGTATCTTTCTTATCTATCCCATACACAATGAAAGGGGTTATCAACTCTTCGGTTGGGGGATGCATGATGGGATAACACAGTTGTCTTAGTGATAGAGAGGGGTTATAATTTATGCAACCCTTCGTTCCTAAGAGAGGCACATTTGGGAAACTGCCACACTGGTAGATTACCTCATTCACTTCTTGCCATTTGGGATAGAAAAATGGTTGTGTGTTGGTTGATTTTAATCAATCAATTTGCGACTTAATTTTTTTATGATTTGCGTAGTGATTAAACCAAAAGTGGATTTGGCGTAATCACTACTGATATTTTAAGATGTTTTATTAAGAATTTGTGATGACCAAACCAAAAGAGAATTTGGAGTAGTCATTGATTTTAAGTTTCTTTTTCAAAAGGGTTTGCATAGTGACCAAACCAAAAGCAGATTTAGCGTTGTCACTACTAATATTTATTAGGTTTTTTTTTAATAAATAGGGTTAAAATTAGTTAAACAAATTTTTTTTAAAAAAATAAAAAAAAGAAACAAAAATCAAGATTGAAAATGGATATGCAAAACGATTTAATAGAACAACACAAAAAAGGAAAGACAAAATAATACATTTAGCTTGGCAAATGGGCTACGAGCCCAATCACATAATAAAACCAAAGAAAAAGACTTAAAGGTACAAGCAAAATAGGTGGTCAGCAAAAAAATGGGTCATGGGCAAATGGGCTACGAGCCCAGCAGCGCAACATGGAGCACAATAAAAAACAAAAAAAAAGCTAGGGGCACAAACATGAAAGAGATATTCAGCAACAATAAAAATGGGCCACGAGCCCATGACCAATTGCAGAAATAAAGCAAGTCTGGAACCTTCTGTAGGTTAAGATGGAAAGAAGAGAGAAAAAAAAAAGGGAGAGGGAATAGGGGCGCTGCGCCATGGCAGGGGAGGGAGAGTCTGTAAGCATGTGAAATAAAGGGAAAGAAGAAGAAAGAGGGTCGATGAGAGTGGAAGAGAGGTTAGGAGAGAAAGAAGGAGATCGATGAGCGGAAAAAGAACGATGGTGGCGTCGTGGTGGTAGAGGCGGCGGTGTTGGTCGTGGCGGCGGTTCGCGGTGGTTCGCGACGGCGGTCTTTGCGACAGTGGCGGAGATCCCCGCCGCAAGGGGCTGCATTGCATGGGGATGCCAATGATGGGTTTAGGTCCCGATTGGAGGTAAGTGGAGCTTGGTTTTTTTTTTTTTTGAAGATGGAAATGGGTGTTAGTGATGAATATGAATGGTGAAGCCTCCTTCGATCCCTCTCTACAGAGATAGCATGCTGTATATATGGGAAATTCGTCTGGAGCAATGCAATTGAGAGGTTGCTTTCTACTCCCTTTCCCTTTTCCTTAGCCTGCTATACTATGTTAGTTGCTGACTAGTAAAAAATGGAAATTTCAAAGGGACTGACAGAGAAAGACATTTGAATTGTTCTCTCCCGTTGCAATGCTGCCAGAGTGTGCTCCCTAATAGGAAGTGCACGAGAAAACAAGAAAAAGTGGCATTTGACTTAGCCTTATTCAACAATGTTGCCTTTCCCATTTTTTCACTATTTGGTGCTCTAATACTCTGATCAAGAGCATTTGTTTTCCCAATCTTCTGCAGCGTCTGTATTCTAGGCTATTTAGCCTTGTTTGACCCTTTTTTCTGACAAAGCCCTGCGTTGTAAATAGAGGTAGGGAGACAGTGATGGTGCCAAAATAAATTGCATGATCTTAGTAAGAGAGTCTAGTCTTGAAGAAAAGTAATTTGGTTTCACTATCCACTATACTGCTACAGTGGTGATGGAATCGACCACTTGGTTACGCTTATCCGAGATTGATTTATGCTTTAAACACCTAATCGATATTTGTTGCCAATGTCAATCGATGTTAAAACGCTAAACATTATTCAATTGTGTAGTCGCATTTTAATTATTTCTTTGGGGGATATGATTCCGTTTTGATTGTTGATAATCTGATTGGTAAAACATACCTGTGTTGTCAGGGTTGATGTTGTGCAGCGTGAGGAGATTTACACCATTTTTGCGTGATGCAAAACTGTGCCAGGAGGAGGGATTTGGTTTTCTTGCCAAAAGAGGAGTTCAATGTGTCCTTTATGCCTTTTTTATTATTTCCGATTCCTTATACTTGTATTCTTTTTATTTTTGTATTTGCTTTATCTGTGTATTAATGAGTAAGCAAGATGGAGATGATTTTTTAGATTTTTGATTTATTGATTTTTGTTTTACTTTTTAATGGAAAAAATAAAATAAAATAAAATAAAATAAAAATTGTAATAATAATAAAAAAAGACGGACAAAATTGGGGTATAACATCTACCTGGTCTATCTCCCAACTAAGGATATGCTCTCTCACTCTCTCTCTGTCTCTGAAGGTGAACCTTAATGTTTTTGAACTCCAAGATTTGTTAATCTGAATCTTTTTTCCTAAGATTCAGTTGTATTTGGTAGCCGCTCTGTCGGTGCTCTACGTCGCCACTCCGGCGCCGTCGCCGATCCGTCGCCACACCTTTTCCTTTTGAGGTGAAACCTTTCAACGATGAAACCTTGCATTTCCAGTCTTGGATCAACTCATAGATTCACGTGAGTTTTTCTCTCACTTACGCAATCACTTTTCAGTCCTGTGTTTTTTCGATAAGAACCCTAGTCATTTTTCTCTCACTCACTATTTCTCAACTTCATCTTCCACGTGAGTTTCTTAGCCTCTTACACCGTTAACCAAGCTTGTAATCAAATTGATTTGAATTAGGATCAATTTCTTCTGGCTTCTCTGCAATTTTTGCAATTCGTTTTTTCTTTATCGTTTTCTTCATGTTTTTCATCTTTTCTTTGAAATTTCTGTGAAAATCTATTTGTGCAGATGAATAATCATTGAAATCCATGAAGTATTACCCTTGTTTCTCGTTAGATTCATTCCTCCGCAGCCTAGCAACTTGTCTTGGTTTTATTCAATGTTGAATGTCCATACAGAGCATGTGAGTTGTTGTTGTACTGCATCAAGCTTCAGAGCACTATTAGTATTACCTTACTGATTATAGGAATAATGCAGTTTCATTTTTATTGGTGTACCCAGGAGTTAGAATATATCCTAATTCATTTTGATCATTATTTTTATATGTTGAGTGATAAATATATTTTCTATTTTCTTGTATTTCAGGAACTGCATTTTTTTTCTTTGCAAAGCTGCATAAACCATTCCTGTTGTCCTAATTCCAAAGCTTTCATAAGAAATGAAGTATGTGGGCAGAACCATCTTCTATTTTAAGTGATGAAGTCTGTTGATCACATATTTGGCTTCATTTGGTGCAAAAATAGTATGATTAGACATTTTTCTCAAGCCTTTGACATTTTTATTAATGCTTTTGTTTCACTTGAAAAGAAGTTTTTCGTTATGTCATTTATCTTATCTTTGGCATTTTAACTTCTAGTTTTCTTTCGTTTAGCCTGTTTGCCTCACTGTACTTTTTTGAAGCAAATATACTGTAATTTATGACTGAAAAATGTTGATTCTTGTTTGAAAATAGGACTATTTGAATGATAGATTGCAAAAAGGTTTGCTTCGGCGCATACGCTATGCTATGAAGCCAGATGGGCTTAATTATAGTCTTATATTCTCTTGGGACAATTTGGTGGTAAGTAATTTTAAATCAAACTTGTAGTTTTTTTATACTGAAAACGTGTCAGATGGTTGTCTTTACTATAATATTTTTCCATATTTAAGACATGTTAATGGATGCATATTGAGTTTATGATATTTATTGCTAGAAATCATGGATACCACACAACACATATACCAGGATATGATTTAACAGCTTGTGTTTTCAAACTATTTGTTACATAACATTTTAAGATGTTCATTCTTGTTTTTATTTAAAAAACATCTTAATTCTTTAGAGTTTAATTGACAGGGAGAATATAACGATGGCACAATGAGTAAATTGACATCACTGTGCACATAAAGTAATTTTGGTGTTAATGGTTGTGCATAATTTGTACCTTCTGGTGACTGGAAAATTCAAACAGTCATTATGTTTGAAGAATTGAGGCAGAACTGAAGGAGGCAGCTAAGATATCTATTGGAGAACTGAAATTAGTGTTCGTTATGCTGGTTCCACTAAAGGGAAGCCAAAATTATCTCTGCTTTTTCAACCAAGTAAATAGCCAAGTTATTCACAAGTTATAGTGTTTGTTTAAGTTAATGGCGTTGAGTATATTTTCTTTTATGATTAGTTAAGTAGTAGTTACTATTCATTCAAAGTTGGTTCATGATGAGTTACTATTCATGATTGGTTAAGTAGTAGTTTTCTGAAATTCTTGGTAACAGTTTGCAAACTGTGTTGTATTATGTGCTATGCAATTATTTTGTTTTTTAGTTCAATGTTGGACTATCTCTTGTTCTATTTGCGTATGAAACAGTTGATACCTCTTTATAATACTTCCTGGAAGATCTGATAGTATTTCATTGTAATTTTTATTTTGTTCATTTCCTAAAAAATTATCCTCAAACATGAAAGGCATACCCAATGGAGTTAGTCATGAGAAGAAAGGGAACAAGCTGGCTCATATCGATATCAGGTTGGTGTCCAGATATTTTCATGCATGAACGTTTTAAATAGCTAGATAAATATTTATGAACACCACCTTTACTGGTTTTGTATTTAACTAGCTTTTCTTCTGCTTTTAGTTATCATGCTTTGCTTTTCTTCCTTATTGAAAAGACAATTAAGCTTTCTGCCATGGTGAATTACTTTAAACTAGCCGGGTTGAGAGTGCAGAGATTGAATCCACTAAACTGTCATATTCTATATGTGATGCTTTCTTAACATTAGAGAACTCAGAACTGATACCTCCCACAATTGGTAATCCTAGCATTGTATATTCCCTTTCTTTTTGCTCATCTGATGCAGCATTGTATATAAATGCAGTTCCTGTCAAGAAAAAATGCAGTAATTCTTATTGTTAAACCTTGGAACAGGTAAGGAGCTATATTGAGAAAGGACGGGTTGTCACATTTGGCGGGATTGGTGCTGACAATATCTACCACGGATTTGGATTCTGCATCTTTTTTAGTTTTCCTTCTTGGTTTAGCATTAGATGGTTTATATAATTGTAAATTTTAATTAGGATTATTGTTTCTGTATGTATCAACACTTTCTGGTGCGTACTCACTATTTTCTATAATAATATTCTCTCCAAATTCAATTCATGAATGGAAGATACATGTTGATGCGTTCTTCAATTTATTAAATTATATCATGTTCGTTTTGTATGATTTATTAAATTAACTATAATATACCTATAATTAGCTATGTATTAGCTACAATTTACCTACTTAACATCTTCAAAATGCAATATTTAGATTAAACTTTAACTATGAATTAGCTAGGAAATAACTATAAAATTGTCATAGATATTTAATAATTTTAGCTATGGATTTGCTACCAAATTGCTACACTAATATCATAGTTATGTAGCTAGAAAACAACAATTTTGAACAAGTTTTTGCTTTGGATTAACTATAAAATAGCTATAATTTTCTTAAGATTAGCTACAAATTTGCTAAGAAATTTTTTCCTAACTAATTAGCCACTCATTTTATGCTACGACAAAATTAGTAGTTAATTCGTAGCTAAATATTTTTGCTAGAGATTAGCTACGAATTAGCTACTAATTTTTTCGTAGCTAATTCTAGATTTTCTTATAGTGCTCCTCATTTCCTTTTTTTTTCTATAATTAAAAATTTTATTAAAAACATCTAGCTTTAGCATTGGGGTGAATATCCTTCACACCTTCTAAAAACGTTTGAAAAATATCATTATATCATTTGCTTAAAGTTTCTTCTCTTAGTTTCCATGCTACGCCAAATGAGTGAAAATTGTGTTTTCACTTTTCACATGATCTCTATGTTTTCTACTCTGTATATTTATTATCTATTATTTAATTAAATAGAAATTTAACTATACTAAGAGCATCTCTAGTAGGTTATCTCTTAAAAATTTATTTTGGGTTTCTTAAGCGGTCTCCACATGTCACATCATTTATTAGCAACACTTGATTATTTTGTTCCAATGGATGATTCCTTAACTTGAGTCTCTTAAGTGGCCTCCACATGCCACACTATGTGCACTTAAAGAATTATATAAATTTCTATTAATTTCTATTGAGTTTGAAAAAAAATATTATATTTTAATGCTAAAGAACGTCTCTTAACAGTCTCTTATATAAGATATGTCCCATAAATTTAAGGGACAACACACGCCACGTAAACAAGGTCCAACGGTAGAAAAAATAAGAAATGTCAACTACTAGTTAAGCAACGCCTTAAGAGCATCTTTAACGTGGTTATTTAACGCGTTGTTTTATTTGTGTTGACTGTGATTTTAGACAAACTGGCATTGGAGCAAATACATGTGGACACTGGGAACTAAAAATTAAGTTGCCGTTCACCAAATAAGAGATAGTGCATTCACATTAAAAAATACTATTTGACATAAATTTTAGAGCAAAAAAAAAGCCACTGTCACATAAATTTTAGACCATCAGAGTGATATTATTAAAAATATAAATATGTGGGGTCAAGATCGGTTGCTTATATGCAACCACCGTTGTAGTAAAAATTAGTTGGGTTGCTTATGAGTTGCTTAAATTCTATGTAGCAATTTAGACCCACGAAAAGTGAGTTAAGCAACCCATTTAGTTACCCCCACTAAAGATGCTCTAAGAGTCATACGTTGGAGATGTTCTAAAGAGCACATTACGAGCAGTAACTTGAGAGGGCGGCCAGGAGGAAGCGATGCGGTTGTGCTCGCTGACGGATGACGACGGCGTGTTGGGTGGTGTACTGCAAACACTCCGACGCTCAAGTCGATGTGTGTCGAGGTGAGTAAGAGGTGGTAGAAAGATCATTACCTCGGCCGCTCGACGCGGTCTTCTTTAAATATGAGTCGAGGGCGATTCTTTGTCGATGTGTAACCGTCCGTGAAACCAGTCGGCATTAAATTCCTTTAATGCACAAAGGCTGGTCGTGGCGTTGAGGGAAGGCGGAGAGGCATGCGGACGGCGTGGCATCGAGGGAAGGTGGATCGGCGAGTGGGAATGGGCCTGTGAATCTTTGGATCTCGGATTGGGCCTCGGCCCGATCGGAGCGATTACCCCAAGTCGCTAGCTCGAATGTCGAGGTGGTGACTTGTTGTCGAAGTTCGTTGATGTCGACGTTCGACGTCTTTGTTCGTAAGGAACTGCAAGTGTCGTGATGTCGTGCTTGTTCATTAGTTCGTTCACGGACCTTCCGTGTTCCACGTCTGGCGAGGCGATTCGACCACGAGGCTTGATGTGCTTGTGCAAGGCACAAGGCTTTGTCACGAGCTCGTGCACGCGGTCTCGGCACGAGGTCGATCTCTTCATCAGGTGCTTGTGCCAACGCACAAGGCTTTATCACGAGCTCGTGCACGCGGTCTCCGCACTAGGTCGATTCATCAGGTGCTTGTGCCAACGCACAAGGCTTTATCACGAGCTCGTGCACGCGGTCTCGGCACGAGGTCGATCTCTTCATCAGGTGCTTGTGCCAACGCACAAGGCTTTGTCACGAGCTCGTTCACGCGGTCTCGGCACGAGGTCGATCTCTTCATTCATCAGGTGCTTGTGCCAACGCACAAGGCTTTATCACGAGCTCGTGCACGCGGTCTCGGCACGAGGTCGATCTCTTCATCAGGTGCTTGTGCCAACGCACAAGGCTTTTGTCACGAGCTGCGTGCGCGCGGTCTCGACGAGGTCGATCTCTTCATTCATCGGTGCTTGTGCTAACGCACAAGGCTTTATCACGAGCTCGTGCACGCGGTCTCGACGAGGTCGATCTCTTCATCAGTGCTTGTGCCCAGCGCACGAGGCTTTATCACGATTGTTCTGTCAAAGTATAGACAATTTGCAACAACTTGATGTAATTAAGTTAGCGTTAATTTTATCTTTGGGTAAAGTGCTCGTAGTCGAGTTTTATACTTCCCTGTGGGAGTAGTTGATCTGGCTGTCCAAGCGGCAAGGTAGGGGTCATCAAATAATCAAGGTCAATGACGTAGCCGAGTTTAAGGTCGTCTGAATTTTGAAATTGCAGAGGTGGGCCTGGTAGGTCGCTCGAGTACTGGACTGCGTATCCACCTGTTGCAGAGGTGTTTGTGCAAGCGCACAAGGCTTTATCACGAGCTCGGGCACGCGGTCTCGGCACGAGGTTCGATCTCTTCATCAGGTGCTTGTGCAAGGCACAAGGCTTTATCACGATCTCGTGCACGCGGTCTCGGCACGAGGTTCCATCAGAGGTGCAAGGTTTTGATAGTAAATAAATGCTCATTGCGTATTTCTTCAATCATACTTCACTGCTTCACATATATGTGTTTAGGATACATTTGTTTCAACTATAATATTTCTTCATCTTTGCTTGTCAGTGTTACTCTGGGGATTTGTCTTTGGCTTTTGAGGCTATCAACTTCTCTTCGTAATTCATAAATTTTTGAGCTCGCCAGAACTTCGGTCAGGGGACCTCGGTTTATCGACACCAATGTCGACAGATAAACTTCCTTCGACCAGGCCTTGCTCTTTCTTCTTTGAATCGCGGCCAGTTTGCTGTCGACTGGGTTGGGCTTTAGATGCGGTGAAATGTGCGGAGAACGGTCGACGAACTCACCCACGATCCAATGGAATTTCTCTTAAGAGTGCGGAACCAAGACAAAGTCGACTTCTTGAGTGAGGGGAAAGATTACGCACTTTACCACCGGGCGCCTCGATAGTCCATGGCGGTGTCAAAGCACCAACATGTTCGTTGGTCGGTGGTCCCGTAGGAGTCCAACGAGGGCGGTTTCTGAAGATGCTTCGGAATCGGGAATCTCATAACCTTGGACGTAAAAGGACCAAAGGCCTTGCACGCGTCATCTGTGTCATCGCTCTGAGAAGGGGTCGATGAGACAGAATGAGGACGGCGGAGTGCTCTATGCCCAGAGCGGCGTGGAGTCGTGCCACGGTGGTGGCGATGAACAGATCTGAGACTTTCAGACTCCTTCGATCTCCGAGGAGAACGAGAGACTCGATCTTACGTTTCGACCGCGGTGGCAACGCGAGCGGAGAGTTCCTTCTGCTGATTCTCCATTCGATCGAGGCGTTGATTCTGAGCATGCATCGCTTCGGCATGGCGTCGGATGAATTCGCGGAACTCGCGAATGAGGATGGCGGCGGTCTCCGTTCCGGCATCGGTTTGAGCAGTAACGATCGGGACGGCGTCATGCCGGAGAGGTGGTTCTGTCGGAGCTATCGGCTGGTTTGGTGGTTCAAGATCTGCGTTCGCATGAGTGGAACTGCTAGTCGCGACCGACGCCGATCCGATCATCGTCAGTGAAGAAGGGACACTCCGCCAAAGAAGATGGAATCGAAACGATTCCCACAAACGGCGCCAATGTTACGAATGAACTCGTGAGGACGACCGGAGGGAAGCGAAGACGGTTGTGCTCGCTGACGGATGACGACGGCGTGTTGGGTGGTGTACCGCAAACACCCGACGCCAAGTCGATGTGTGTCGAGGTGAGTAAGAGGTGGTAGAAAGATCATTACCTCGACCGCTCGGATTCGGCGGTCTTCTTTAAATATGAGTCGAGGGCCAGTTCTTGTCGATGTGTAACCAGTCAGTGAAACCCGGAAGTCGGCATTAAATTCCTTTAATGCACAAAGTCATGGCGGCGCATTGAGGGAAGGCGGAGAGGCATGCGGACGACGTGGCATCGAGGGAAGGTGGATCGACGAGTGGGAATGGGCCTGTGAATGCTGGATCTCCGGATTGGGCCTCGGCCCAGTCCAGAACAGAACCCATTTCTGCAAAAATAATATTTTTCTACTAAAAACTTAACTACACGGCATATTTTGTTTTTTTTGGTCCTCGTACCGTAATCGGTTATCTCATCTTTAAACAAAAAACAGCATAAAGGATAGCGATGTCATCAATAAACACCTGCTTTTGAGTTGATCATAAGGTGATGAAATGCTCTGAGCACCTTGGGATGTCTTACATTGCGGCAATACAGGTTAGAAAATTTTGGCGTACCTTTGACTCTTCAGCATTACTACTCCGGAACCATTTATAAGAAAAAAATATATTTCCAGATTCGTTAAAAAATGTATGTATCTGGTCCATATTTAGACCAGATACATATATTTTTTAACGAATCTGGAAATGATTTTTTTCCTTATAAATGGTTCCAGAGGGAGTACTATTTAGTTGTTACTCCTCCTTATCTGCATGCGTGGAAAATCTAACCTTTCTTATGGCTGACTTAATGAGGTTTCTCTGTAATTTCGACGCACAACTTGGACTCAGAGTTGCCAGACTCGGTCAACTGCTGCTTGAGTCCCCTTCTACAGCCGCATTACAAACTCATACAGCCAAAGCGTCCACAACTGTATTACTATTTTATTAAGATGAGAAGATGATATTGTCATAACGTTCAACGGTGGGGCAATTTTGACTCTTCATTGCTGTTGGAATGTACTCCCTCCGTTCCAATATATATCATATTCGACTAAATCATACAGTTTAAAAATAGTAATTATTTTACCAAATTAATCTTATTAGCCATTGGTATATTAACTATTGTCATAAATGCAAATTGAAGTTTTGAGAGTAAAATTGTAGAAAGCATTTAACATTACATTGGAAATACAAAATGAAATATATTTTGGGGTTTTTTTTTGCAAATATGACATATATATTGAGACGGAAAGAGTAACTAGGAACTTGTACTAATTGCATTTATTATTCAATATATCGTAAATTAAAAAAAAAAAAGCAACTACTCAATTTCATTCCAGAAATCGTATGATTGTAATAAGTATTAACTTAGCCTCACATTATCAATATTCTAAAATAATTTCTAGAATTGCAAAACATTAATTAGGTTCGTACTTTTGTCTAGATCTGTTAGCAAATACATTATTCACTTAATTTCAAAAATATTTCTGATATTTCTAACTTAATGTCATTATAGTTCATGCAAATTTCAACACAGGGACATATCTGAGTAACATTTTACAACTCTATATAGATCATTTTGAAATATTGATAATGTGAGGGACTAAGTTATATTCCTATAATTTTAGGGAGCAATTTGGATATTTACTAAAAAAAAGTATCACTCTCTATTTTTTTTGTACTGCATAATTTTAAATTTTTAAGTATGCAACTTTTCAGTTTTTAAGTGTACAACTTTTCATTTTCGAGGTAAAGTTTTTTGTCATTTTACTTTAATAATGCAATAAAAGTAAACTCTAAACTTTATAATAATACGCATAGAAAGAATAATGTACAGTGTGTGAACAACGGTGTGCGCATAACTAGTGGGGAACAATAAACTCCGTGGAGAAAAATGTCATTTTGTCCGTAAAATTAAAATAGAGGAGGAGGTTCTATCTTGATTTTCGTATGTCTTTTTCCATCTTAAGTAAGCTGTCTGTCCTTTTATGATAGGTAGTTACGCGTAATCATCACAAATAAAATCGTTTTTTTCCCAATATTTTTAATTATCACGACCAATGATTTAAAAACAGGAGGTCGAACAGACGAGACCTCCGGGTTATGGTTCAATCGGTTCAACTGATTAAATTGGGTGACTAATAAATAAATAAATAAGTACTAATTTTGAAGAAAAAATAAGTAAAAATAACAAAAAAAAAAGTTAAAACGGTCCAATTCGGTTCTTTTGTCCGGTTCAACCGCGGTTCAATTCGGTTCTGGACGGTTCAACCAGACTACGGTTCAATTGAGGTTGAACCAACCGCTAATACTACCGAGTGACGATTGGACCATCCGATCTGATCCGGTCCGGTCCAGTTTTTAAATCATTGATCACGACTCACAATGTATATAACTAATAAATTGTAGTAATTGAAGACGTTATCGCACAACTATAGTAGCCAAATCAGGGTTTAATCTGCTATTCTTCATGAATAACTAACATCGATCTTACGTCAATATGATATCATATACAAGAGTATATCATATGAACTCCTATAATTGAAATAAATTATTAATTTTTTTAACAATATGTATACTTTTCAGCATTTAGGCTATGCTTGTTTTAAAAAAAAACAGTTTAAACATGTATACCTTTCGCATTTTGGCTATGTTTGTTAAAAAGTAGCAGATGATCGATAAACTAGTTGATAGCAAATATTATAACAGTTGAACTAACTAAGGGTTATTAATTTTTTTATATTATTTAATAGAGGATAAACGAGTAATTTAATTAAAATAATAGGAATAAAAATGAGAGAAAAAATGATATGCTATAATATAAGTTCAAACGATTCTTCAAGTAGCATTTGGAAATTAAAAACGCTATAAGCTAGCGGTTTGACCTTATCAAACATATCCTTAATCACGTTGATACTTAACCTAACTTTCCATTGATAAGCACCTAACTTTCCATTGATAAGTAACACTTAAGCTGAGATACGCACGAAGAAATTTAATTTGATAAGTCCAGTAAGTTCGCGCAAACGATCAAGTAGAAGAATCGGCACTGCTATTTCTTACGAAGGATTCCCGTAAGAAATACAAGAACTCGTTAAAGTTGGACATTTAACCACTCACGTCGTTTACGACCATACATGAAGAGTAAAAGTAAATGTTGAAGGGCCACATCAGCTTCGTTCAAATTTTTTGCAAGAAGTTTCGTAACAATTAGCATTTCTCTAGAAGAAATACGAACTCAGCAGGTAGTGGGAGTGTCCTTCTTTAAGATGTTTACGAAAGCAAGCTGGTCAGTGCATTAGAGTCTATGCAAGAAGTTAGACCGAAATTGTTTATTGGAGTATATCTATATATATCCTATATCTCTGAATACATTATACAATTATTGAAAACCATTTGTTTTTTAGCCATTAATTATTATTTGCTAATGAATTTGTTACGCAGCTTAATTGTGTCAGATTGACCAGATCTGTATTGTTCACATCCAGATCGACTACACAGACCCAATATGTATAGGAGGGAGGTTAAAATAACTTTTGTCCGCGATTTATTCAAACTCTAATTAAGGATCACAGATCACTTGATAATATATTAGTAATATGTATGTTCTATATATATGTGTGTGTGTGTGTGTGTTCTATTGCAAACTTGCCTTGTCTTTGGAATGGTCTTCTAAAAGGATATAAAATATTACAATAATTTAATATTTCCTGTTTACAAATTCTTGCTTCTGGAATTTCTGGATATTTACAAAATTCATTTCCATGTCCAAGTATCTCCATCATTATTGTTGACAAAAAAAATAGTTGGTTTGAACCACTCGAATAAAGTGCAAGTATTCGTCGATCAGCTGATTTCTAATCAGCTGAATCCAGATCATCTAAATTAAGATCGGCTAACTCAAAATCGAATAACTTAGTATCGGTTAATCATGACCAGTTAACTCAAGATCGGCTAAACAGGCACTATATAATTATATTTAAAAAACTAAAAAGCATGGAAATGACCAAGTCAAATTACAGTAACAACTTTCCTAAATTTTTGTAATGAAGATTAAATGTGGTTTTAGAGAGAGAGATATATATTTTTTTGGCCCGCAGACGGAGTGGCAAGTACCACCCGTAAACTCACACACGCAAAGTGGGGATCTCGGGCTCGAACCTGGGCAACCACGGAAAATGTCCAGCCTAACAACGTCGACTTATGTCAGTTGTGCTAGGCCTTATAGACAGAGAGAGAGATTGTGAAGATAAGAAGCTGACCACTTGGAATCAAGAGACAACCAATTAAAAAATATGCACCACTCCCTTAAAAATAAGGATATGGAGAACATGGTCAAGTCAAAGATGTGCATAAAAGCCTATTTCCTTAAAAATAGGATTATGGAGGATATTGTCAACTAATATGACAATCAATAAGTTAGCTGACTAAGTGATTTTGGTTGTAACTTAGCTGACTGAGTAGTTATCTATATTTACGTTGTTAGTCATGACATTACATGGTGTAATATGTAACGTAATGGGTTAAGAACGTTGCAAATAGTGTTAGTATATGTTTCTTAGGTAGTCTAAGTCTATAAATATCAAGTGTGCATATTGTTTTTGACACACTCAATCAATCAAACACAAGTCTTTACAATTATATATCTTTTTTTATCGTTTTTCTTTATCCTTTTTATCTTTTACTTTTCGTGCAACTTTAATTTAGTAGTTCAACCTTATTCACTAGACGCTCTTTGGAGTAGTCTAGAAACCCGTAGGTGAGAAACATAGTCATTTTCTCAGCGTAATCTCTGATCAAAAGAGATATAATTGTTAACAGTGCGAGTTAGCTATGTCATCTAATCAACTAAATAAACAGCTAATTAACTAAGCAAACGGCTAGTCGGCTACCAAATTCGCACGATGCTCCAACAATTATATATTTATATAAATTATTTGATTTACTTGTACTTAAATTAAATTATTTTTACAAGCATATTTAAATTAATACGTATATTTGTTTATAGCATGAAAAAATTAAATAACAATAATATTTAAATTAATACATTTTAACCAATAAAAACCTCCTGTCAAAAAATAATAATAAAAACCATTTTAACGATAATAAACAAGCAAATAAATTATATTTTTTAAAATATAATATTTTGTCATGTTTAATATTAATTGAAAAAATTTAAATATTAATTAAAAATATCCTTTTATGTCATTCTATATCTAGTTGTAAGTTTAACCGCTAATTTTACTAAATACTTCAAATTCAACACGCTAGTTTATTCGTGATAAGCTTATTCGCTATTGACTAGTTTACCCGCTACTTTTTAAAGTACATCATATTTTATTATAAATATTTTAAATATCATAGTTTAATTTTAGTCAATGATTGTTTTTTGTATTATCAATATTAATATCTTTTATGGCTATAAATTTGAAATTGGTAAATTCAAATTTTGATAGGTCATATTAAAACTTTTCATGAGCCACATGTGACAAAGCATTTTCCAATCAGCTGTGTTATTTCAACATTTAATTTTAGACACTGTCTGCAGTGGCAGGCTTAAGACCCTGGGATAGGGGGTGTATAAGAAATAACATGTTTTTTACAAAAAAAAAATAACAAGAGCAAATGTTTACTTTTCTTGCAAAATAACAAGAGCATGATTTTTTATAACACAAAACAAGTTTTTGGACTTAAAAAAATAGAAAGGTTTTGGAATTAAAAAAAATTACCACAGAAAATAACAAAACAACATATACCCAATTAATAGAGACCCAATTACAACAGAAAAAATTACAAGAGAATCTGAACCTAGTAAAAGAGGAAATAGAGACCGAAAATAACACGCACCAACAGGGGGAGAGAGAGAGTGGGTCGAGATGTGAGACAATGAGAGGAGTTGTGTTTTTAGTTTTGAGAGAGAGATGATCTGGTCTGACTGAATGAGATGAAAGAAGTGATTAGGTGATGGCACCGAGTGCAAAATATTATACTGAGAGAAGGGTCAAAATATAATTTTATAGGGGATAAGTATTATTTTTAATTTTTCAGAGAGTTTAAGTACACGCTTTAGACAACAAGAGGTCCACCTCTCCATGAGATGACAAGTTTGGATAGTGTTGTAAAATATTAGAGTGAGAGGGGTCAAAATAAAAACTATATAAGGTAGTAAGTATTATTTTTAAAATTTGATGACCAAGTAAGTCCGCCCTTGACCGTACGTTACATTGCATACTTTTAACCATGGTAACAAAAACGAGACCGGATCGGCTGGTCCGACCGGTTGGACCGGGAACCGGGCCATGGTCCGGTCCAGGTGATCCTCTTGAACCGGCTGGCAGAGAACCGGCAGGTTCGGTGCCTGAACCGGCCAAAACGGGCCGGTTCAGGGTCGAACCGGTTCGTCCCTTTTTTTAAAAATGTTTAATTACCTTTATTAATTAAAAAAAATCGGTTTTTGGTCTCAACAGGGCTTAAACCGCTGTCCTCAAGGCCATAACAAGCTATCTTACCACTAGGCTATATGTTATTTGTGTATAAATTAAAATATTATCTATTTTTTAATATATATATATATATATATATATATATACCAAATATATAATATATATACTATATATATATTATATATTTGGTGTATATAAATATTTAAAAAAAATATTTTATTAATATTTTATTAAACTCGGTTCGACCTTGGTCCGATCCCAAAAACTCTGAACTCTTGCCCTCTCCGATTCAATTTTCGGTCCGATTTTAAATACCTTGTTTTTAACTCTATAATATCTCAATTACTTTTCGTTTTCATCTTATACGTCTTAGATTGATTTAAAAATACCAACAAAAAAAAAACAAAGAAACACCTTACGGTGTCCCTATTTTGTATGTTGAAGCATCATTTTTCTTTCTCAATTGTCAACTCATGACATATTAATCTTCACTGGTAATCACGCACGCTAAAAGGGGCAAGGCCCATGCCAATTAATACACTCCTTGTTATGCACCTGCACCACCACCCCACACTTGGATTTATGTACTGCTATTTTTCTTCACGAACAAGCATGCACACTAAAAAGGGCAAGACAACACTCCAGAGTAAAGTTGAAGTTTCATTTTTTTCATACAAGAACCCTTTTTTTTCCAATAAAAAAAAATTAGAGACCCAAAATGGCAAAATGACATGAGGATCATATCATATGATTATATTTTACCAATTGTTACATGCTATTACCCGTCATTTTAAGTCCTCACAGGCGTATCATATTCTAAGATATACTTCATCTTAGGATCCATTTTCAACTTTTTATGATCATTTTGTTTTTTAAGTGCCAGATCTAGCAAGCCGGCCATTCAATGTGGATGCGACAATATGTGACAACGTATGCTCGTGTGGCACTTGTAATTTAACCTAAAGTCATGCAGTGGTCCCATCGATGATTCTTCAAGACGTACTTTTCAATATTTTTGTAAAAAAAAAAAGACTTTTCAATATTATATATTCTCACTTATACTTTTTTCTTTCTAGAATTGTTTTCCATTAGAGTCAGATTTCGATGCCGGGGAAATGGTGCCGTTGACCCATGAGATCCCAGTCGAGATGAGAATCAAATCAAACCGTTGATATATACAAACAAATTAATCTAAATAGAGAAAAACTCCATTTTCGTTCTTAAAAAAATAAAGGATCTTTGCAACAAAAATAAAATAAAATAAAGGATCAGTTATTTTGATTCCTTGAAAACGAAAATCGATTAAAAATATTTTTGAATTCTATATATTTAATCAACATCCCGAATAAAAAATTTAATCAACAAAGTAAATTGTCAATCATTTTCCTTTAAATATTATATATTCATATAGATTCATAAGCGAAACGTTGAACAATAGTATCACTGAATGTGAAAGGTTGGCCATATCGTTCTTCCCCAGATGCAATGAAGTCAACATTGGCAAAAAAAAAAAAAAGAGGAAGCCACCTCCTCATTAAGTACTAGTAGTGGTAATTTCCTAACACACGCATTCATACTTACACACATAGGCTCCATTTATTAATTCTAGGAATAATCCTTCATTTCAGAGCCTGTTTGTTTTACATTCTCCCTACCGCAACGGCATTTCTCACCGGCATTTTGCGACTATCAAGGCGTTGAACGGCATTTTTGCAACAATTGGTCACTCGAGGATTTTGCAAAACGGCGGAATCTCATCGAGATTTTGTGGCACAATCTACAACAAACAAGCCCTCAATCGTTAAGTTAAATTAAAAGTTGTTATTAATTGATCAAGTCAAACTTAGCAAAAATTATTTAATATTTCGTCAGAAAACTTTAATTTATAATATTATTTTTACAATACAAGTAATTGTTAACTATAACAAAAATATTATTGTTCCGACCTCAAGTCTCAATATCGTTTTTCGAGATATCGTCGATTTTGGACCATATTTAATGTGAGCTCTCATGGTTTTGTCCTTAAAAGACGTCTCGGTGGGTTAAGGCATGTGGGTGTTTATAAACTTCCATTTGCCTTGATTTCCAAGCAATATGAGACTTTTTGGTATATCCGGAGTAACTATGAATGTACAATTTATCTAAATTTTGGTATGTGTGATCATCAAAATAATATGATAATATTCATTAATTTGATGAATGAAATTTAGTGTCTCCAAAGAAGTATTAAACATAATAATTATAACAAAAATTACTCATAGAAAAAACGGGTTTCTACACGCATGCTCACACACAGGGTTAAAGAATTGAAAAAATAAAAACATTATTTAAAATATCGTGTTTAATTTATTGATAACTTTAGAAGTTACAATACTACTATATTGTAGCACAAATTTATATGTATTAATATTTTTTATTTTGGAATGAGTATGAGATGATTTTTTTTTTTTGACAGCATATATATATATGGGATGAATTCTTATACTATCTATAATAATAAAAACAAATTTCACAAGTATACTTGTGAAAAATTTCTACCGAAAATTAGAAAATATATTGCACTTGTATCTTGAAATGGATGGTCGTGATCAGTAATGCTAACGATATATACTTTTTAAATATTTTTATTATTATTTTAATATAAAAATTTAATTTTTAGTGGCGGGCTTTTGGATTAAAATTTATTTGCAGCAAAATCTGTAAAACCATTCTTATCCAATGAGTAAAATCAAATTAAACAATTATCCAAAAAATTACAAATTAACTTTCTGAATATAGCTTTTCCAAGTGGTTGTCCATCTCTATCTCTATATATTGACTTGAACTTGCTATCTTCAACTTATATCTGTATATCACAGTACCCTACTGCTAAACAAGTTATTGCAATTAACTAAAATGGCGGTTAATGGGGGAAGAAGTACAGGTTCCATAGGTGTTCATGGTTGGGGAGACATGAAGAGTCTCACCACCCAATTCATCACCGGCCGGTGGTTCGTGGTGTTCGCCTCCTTCCTCATCATGGCGGCGGCCGGAGCTACCTACATGTTCGGCCTATATTCCAGCGACATAAAAACCACTCTCGGCTACGACCAAAGCACTCTCAACCTCCTAAGTTTTTTCAAAGACTTTGGTAGCAACGTTGGCGTCCTCTCAGGCCTAATCAACGAAATCTCTCCACCTTGGGTAGTCCTAACAATTGGCGCAGTACTTAACTTCTTCGGTTACTTCATGATATGGCTATCAGTTACTCAAAAAATAGCCAGACCTCAAGTGTGGCAGATGTGTCTCTACATCTGCATAGGTGCTAACTCTCAATCCTTCGCCAACACCGGTTCTCTTGTTACTTGCGTTAAGAACTTTCCAGAAAGTCGCGGGGCTGTTTTGGGAATTCTCAAAGGCTATGTTGGTCTTAGTGGTGCAATAATCACACAACTTTACTCCGCAGTTTATTATGATGACACCAAGGCTTTGATTTTGTTCATAGGCTGGCTTCCTGCTGCTATTTCCTTTGCTTTCCTTCGTACCATTCGCTACATGAAGCCCGTTAGACAGGCTAATGAGATCAAGGTTTTTTACAATTTCTTGTATATTTCTCTTGGTCTTGCTGGGTTCTTGTTGGTCATGATCATAATACAGAAGAAGGTTAACTTCACACAGAGTGAGTTCGGTGTTAGTGCTGCTGTGGTTATTTTTTTACTCTTCCTTCCACTTGCTGTTGTTTTTATTGAAGAATACAAGACCTGGCAGGGTAAAAAACTTGCATTGATCGACCCTTCTCCGGTAAAAATAGTTACCGAGGGTGAAACTGTAACTGTAACTGAAACCGAAAAGGTCAACCCCACTAACAGCAACAATGGCTCTGTTTCAGTTACTGAAACGGTTACAACCGAAATGCAAGACACGAAATGGTGGCAAGACGTGTTTAGTCCACCGCCTAGAGGTGAGGACTATACAATACTTCAAGCGCTATTTAGCATCGACATGTTGATATTATTTGTGGCTTGTATTTGTGGTGTCGGTGGAACTTTAACGGCAATTGATAATCTGGGTCAGATAGGAACCTCGCTGAGATACCCGAAGAAAAGTATAAGCACTTTTGTGTCGTTAGTAAGTATTTGGAATTATTTGGGGCGTGTTTTCTCTGGATTTGCTTCTGAATATTTTCTAACAAAGTACAAATTCCCACGTCCTCTTATGCTTACTTTGACTCTTTTCTTATCCTGTGTGGGACACCTTCTAATAGCATTTGATGTGCCGGACGGTTTGTATGTGGCTTCGGTAATTATTGGGTTTTGTTTTGGTGCGCAATGGCCTTTACTTTTTGCAATTATATCGGAGCTTTTTGGACTTAAATACTATGCAACTTTGTACAACTTTGGAAGCGTAGCGAGTCCGCTTGGGTTGTATGTGCTTAATGTGAAGATCACTGGGCATTTGTATGACAAAGAAGCTAAGAAGCAATTGGCAGCATTGGGGCAACAGAGAAAAGCAGGGCACGAATTGAATTGTGTTGGGGTTCATTGCTTCAAGTTGTCATTCATTATTATTACTGTTGCAACTTTCTTTGGTGCTATTGTTTCACTTATTTTGGTGGCTAGGACTAGAAGTTTTTACAGAAGCGACATATACAAGAGGTACCGGGAAGAGGCGGCGGTGGCGGAGGCTGAAATGGCGGGGGTGAGGAATGGGGAAAGGACAGAGGAAGATGCCAAAGTTGGTCAGCATGTGGTGACACCTTAGGATTAGGACAAGTGGATAAGGATGGCATTATTATAGATGCTAATTAGTAAATTAGTGCAAAGAAGAAATTAATAATGTGGCTCATGCATATTATACTATATAGTAAAATGTAACATTATGTGTGCTACATTTTTCTGTGCCGTGCTGTATACTTTTCATTTTCTTTGTCACACATGCAATTGACGTGCTCTTTTTTTTGGCATATACTCCCTCGGTCCCAAATTATAAGAGCTTTTGAGCTTTTTTATTTGTCTCATTTTATAAGCTCTTTTGAATTAATTATTTTTTCTCCCTATTACCCCTTATTTAATTTACCTTTGTTTTAATCAATAAGTTAAATGAAGTATAATCTAATTTACCTTCCCAAAGTAGTTTAGGTAAGAATAAAAATTATAGACAAATTTGTTGTTTTTAACTATATTAATTATATTTTTTGGTGAAAGATATTTTGACAAAAAACTCTTATAATTTGGGACGGATGGAGTATATGGCTCGCTCAATGTAATCCCAGAGGATGACGGGAGGGAAGCAATACTGATTACTCAGACTGATGACTTACATTGTTATTGCCACCAGGTGACTGCAAACACTCCGACGCCAAAGAAGAGGTGAGAGAAGAGTGGAAAAATAATCATTACCGCTTGACGCCGTCTCTTTAAATATGAGCGAGGATACTATCGATGAGTAACCGCCTGCGTGAAACCCGGAGTCTAAGTAGCTAATTCTTTTAATACCGAGACCGCTGGCCTACAGCTCGATGTGGTCTAGAGGGAAGGTGGAGCCACATGGACAGTAACTTCGATTGGGCTTGGAAGGGGTGGATCTTCGATCGGGCCTACCACCGAATAAGGTTCCCCCGCTCAAGTCAGCTTCAATGTCGAGGTGGTGACTGCTGTCGGTTCGTTGATGTCGACGCGACGCCCCCTTGTTCGTGAAGGAACGGCAAATGTCGCTGGCGTCGCAGCTTGTTCATTAGTTCTGCTCGACCTTCGTGGTTCCACGCCGAGGGCGCGCTTCTCGATACGAGGCTTGATGTACTGCAAGGCACAAGGCTTTGTCACGAGCCTGCACGGCCGGTCTCGACGAGGTCGATCACGTGTGCTCGTGCAAGGCACAAGGCTTTGTCACTAACTCGCACGCGGTCTCTGCAGACGCAGGTCGATCTCTCATCGTGTGCCTGCAGGTAAGGCACAAGGCTTTGTCCGCCTCTGCACGAGGTTCCGCTTCGCCAAAGTATAGACAATTTGCAACAACTTGATGTAATAAAGTTAGAATTAATTTTATGCCGAGAAAGTGCTCGTGAGTCGAAGCTTTATACTTCCTGCGTGAGAGTAGTTGATCCGCCGCCCAAGCGCAAGGCTGAGGTCATCAAATAATCAAGGTCAACGACGAGCCGAAGCTTTAAAGTCAGTTCAATTTTGAAATTGGCAGGTGGGCCTGTAGGTCGCCGAGTAATCGATCAAGCGATCCACTGCGGTAGGTGCTTGTAAGCGCACAAGGCTTTCACGAGCTCGTGCACGCGGTCTCGTGACGAGGCTCGATCTCTTCATCAAGTGTGCAAGGCACAAGGCTTTTATCACGAACTCGCGCACGCGATGACGAGGTCGATCTCTTCCACAGGTAAGCCGTGGCTAACGCACAAGGCTTTATCACGAGCTCGTGCACGCCGCCTCGCAGACGAGGTCGATCACAGGTGCCAGGCTAACGCACAAGGCTTTTATCACGAGCTCGTGCACGCGCCTGACGAGGTCGATCTCTTCATCAAAGTGCGCTAACGCACAAGGCTTTATCACGAAGCCTGCACGCGGCCCCTAAGACGACGGTCGATCTCTTCATCGTGTGCATGTGCCAACGACAAGGCTTTATCACGAGCCGTGCACGCCGGCCCCAGACGCAGGTCGATCTCTTCATCGTGCTTGCCTAACGCGACAAGGCTTTGATCACGAAGCCTGCGCACGCCGCGCAGACGCAGGTCGATCCCTCTTCATCAGCGCTTGTGCAAGGCACAAGGCTTTATCACGAAGCTCTGCGGCACGCCGTCTCGGCGCGAGGGTCGATCATGTGCTGCGCTAACGCACAAGGGGCTTTATCACGAGCTCGTGCACGCCGTCTCGCACGAGGTCGACATGTGTGCTTCGCCAACGCACAAGGCTTTTATCACGAAGCTGCGCGCGCGGTCTCGCGACGAGGTTCCATCAGAGGTGCAAGGTTTTGATAGTAAATAAATGCTGATTGCGATTTCTTCAATCATACTTCATCCGCTTCACATTTATGTGTTTAGGATACATTTGTTTCAACTATAATATTTCTTCATCTTTGCCGCTGCCCAAGTTCTTGGAATTTGTCTTTGTTGTCTTGGGGTGTAGGCGCCTGCACTGCCTTTGCGACGATTCTCAGACGCCTTCAATTGGGCCGCAAGTTTCTTGTGGGCGCTTCTTCAGGCCAACATCAGCCTCGCCGAAGAATTAAATCTCAGGCATGAATTGCCTGGGCAATGACACTTCGCTGTATCTGGTGCGATTTTCTGTTTCATCGCGACCTGGCTGAGCCGCAAGCTCCTCGCATTCGCCAAGGAGGTCGAAGTTCTTTCTCAGATAATCGACGGTTGTCAATGTTACCTCGGGATTTGTCTTTGGCTTTGATGCCATCAACTTCTTCAGAATTCATAAATTTCTCGAGCCGCTCAGGAACTCGCTCAAGGTCTTTGGCTTTGTCGACACCAACGCCGACGCCGGAATAGATTTCCTTCGATCAGGCCTCGCTCTAGCAAATGCCTTCATCTCGCCGTGAGCATTTCTTCACCAAAATGGCTTCTTTGTTGAAGCGCGACGTGAGTCTCCGAGCACGCATCTATCTTTTTGACTGCGCGCCGCGCCGCCGCCATCGACTTAGGTTGGACTTTAGAAATGCGCGAGAACCGGTCGACGAGTCGCTCACCCACTAACCAATGGAATCTTCTTAAGAGTCCTGGAACCAAGACAACGCCGCCTTTCTTGAGCAGAGGAAAGATTCTCAGACTTCACCGCCTCCGGCGCCTCGATAGCCATGACAGATCAAAGCAACCAACATGCTCGCTGGTCCTGGTGGTGCCGGCCGTGATGAGTCCAAAGCGGTGGTTTCAAGATGCTTCTAATCGGGAATTTCATGATCTCGATGTAAAGGACGAAAAGGCCCCGCTGAGTCACTCGTGTCATTGTTCGAGAAGGAGTTGATGAAATGTAACGAGCACGCCGGAGTGCTCTATGCACGAGCGGCGTGGAGTCGCGCCACGATGGTATGGCGATGTGATCCGAGATTTTCAGACTCTTCGACCTCCGAGAACGAGACTCGATCTTTCGCTGCTGACCAGGTATAAACGCGAGCGGAGACTTCTTCTCGATTCTCCATTCGACGAGGCGTTGATTCCGAGCATGCATCGCCGCATGGTTTGAATGGTCGCGGAACTCGCGAATGAGGATGGCGACAGTCTTCTGCTAAGATCGGCTGAGCAAAGAACGATCGGAATCTGCCACATGCCGATGCGAGGCGGAAGGTTATTCCTTCTTCTCATATCACCGGAGAACAATGTTCATGGTGAGGTGGTTCAAGATCTCGCGTCACATGAGGAATCGCTAGTCGCGACCGACGCTTCAATCCGTCATCACGAGTGAAGAAGGAGGACAGTTAAGAAGATGAAATCGTAAACGATTTCCCACAGACGGCGCCAAATGTTCAATGTAATCGGAGGATGCCCTGAGGGAAGCAATACGTTGAGCCGGCGACTGATGACGGTCGCTGTCGGGTGGTGTACTCGCAAACACTCCGACGCCAAGTCGGTGTGTGTAAGAGGTGAGAGAAAGAGGTGGAAAAATAATCATTACCTCGACCGGCTTGACGCAGCTTCTTTAAGTATGAGTTGAGGGTGACTTGCTATCGAGTAATCGCTCGAAACCCGAGCTCGGCAGCTAATTTTTAATGCCGAGAACCGCGGCCTGGCCGATGTCGATGTGGTCTCAGGGAAGCGTGGAGCCACGGACGTAACTTCGACGTCGGAAGGTGGATCTTCGATTGGGCCTCCTACCACCGAACATGCTCTGATTTGATCAATTAAAAAAGAAACATGATTGCGTTGTTATTATAGTTTGATCTAGTTTAATGCAAGTTTGCTCCTTTACTTGCAAGTTGTTGGTCAACGCTAACAACACTAAACGCGTCGTCTTTTTTTGAGTTGTTACGTTCTGTAAATGGAACAAGACCTGGACTAGGCACTCGGCACCATCTTATCGGGAGTCTAGCCTGAGCCTAAGATGAGTTGTTAATCATGCTAATTAGGATTCTTAATTGGATCATTAATGTTTGTAAGTACTACTCCAGTTAAAATGAATTGGCTGTCTATTGAATCAAAATACTCCAGTACTATTATATTCTCCGAAGTTATGACTTATTGAGAATTTTTTTTTTTTTGTTAAAAACAATTTAGATTAGAAGAGGCGCACACTAAGAAGAACCGCTAACCTTAACAAGAATGACTCAGTTTTATTTATTTGTCAAAAAGTGAGAAATCGGATAGGATAAAAGTTTTATTCCCGTTGATTTTTAAAATAGTAGACATGGCACATAATAAATCTAATCTAAAGGTGGGTTAACAAATAAAACTCTAAAATTTTATTACTTAACAAATCACGATAAAACTTTTTATCTCAAACAACTATTTTAGAAGACAAAATATCAATTTTCAGTTTGATTCAACAACTAAGGCCCCCTTCCCTCTCTTATCTCACCTTTTTCTCATCTCTCTGCCTCTCTCTCTAGAATATGAAGACCATGTGAAATTTAACAACGGGAAACCCGGTAAACTTTCATCTAAATAATTAAGTAAGCAATTATTTAGAAAGAATAATAAAATAAAACGTGCACACCACATGCAAAAGTTTCCACACAATAATGGAAAAGACAAAGAACATTTGGGGTCTGTTGGGGTGTAGAAATTCTGGTGAAGAGTTAATTTAATTTATCAGGGCTGGTCGTCGACAAGTTTTTTATTTTTTTGACAAACTGTCATCGAAAAATGGTTAATTGCGTAAGAAACTTCGGGGTCTTAACATTGGTTATTTGATAATTAATGGGCTAATCTTAACATTAGACTAAATAGATGTACTTTTTGCTTATAATAAAAAATGGAGGGTGTAATTAATGGGCTTCTGAGTATATTCTTTCTTATTTGAGTCACCAATATGTGTAAATAATGGGCTGCCTATTAAATCGAAACACTCCAGTACTTCAGTTATCAACCAAAAGGGTATTTGCTCAAAAAGAAAAACCAAAAAGTTATTTTTTACTGGGATTGAAATAATGGCCTTTTAGTTTTACCTTCAAATACTCTCGCAAATAAAAAAAATTGCAGTGTATAGTGGAGCAAAAAGGATAATGGTATTAGGCAAATGTGTTTTTTTTTGGGTCAAGTTTTTGGCAAATGTTGAATAGTCCACTGACGAACCAACAAGTTTAGCAAGAAAATTGAAACTTTCAAGAAAAAAGTTGTAGGAAAAAATTATGGCAACATGGGATGGTTTTGGAATATAAGGAAAAATAATCGAAACCAAGACATACAAAATCCTTGGCTATATCTAAAATGTGGATGAATATAAATAGAAAAAGCATGCATAAAGCAGGTGAAATATGAAGACCATAAACTAAAAGTGAAATTTAACAAGTTAATAAATTAAGGGGAAACCCAATAAACCTGTTTGGCATATTTCACGCTGTTTCTCATATTTTATTTGTCGCAGCAATATTTCTCTTTAAAATTATTTTAAAAAGGAAAATTCAAAGATGTAATTATAATTATAATTATAAGTCAGCAATATTTCACACTTGCGTTCACTGAACAAAAAAATCCATTCTGGACAATTACTCACAATAATTGTTCTATTTTATATGATGAGATTAATTATATAAACAGGGTCGGCCCAACCACCCTTAAAGTCTAAAGCAAATTCTAGATAAAGACCTAAAAGCTTTTTAGGGTTTGAACACACAACAATAAGATAAAGAGCTTTATTTTATACCATCTAAGCTAAACAGAATTGTTATAAACCAAACAAATTCGATTATTTATATTAAGTACAAATAAAAATTGAGGCCTTATTTTTGTCAAAAATTTTGAGGTCGAAAACCCTAGTCTTACTAGCTTGGGCCTTGGGCTGACCCTGTATATAAATACGTGAGATATTTTTTTCTATATATTGTAAATGATGTAAACCATTTGTTTGATGAATATAAAATGAGGTATTTTTTGTCAAAAAAATTATATAAATACGTGAGAGAAGAGAGAGAAAAATGAGTATACAGTTATTTTTGTCCTTAAATGTGTGTGGTATTGTCACTATAGTCTCTAAATATATCAAAATTACAAAACATCCCCGAACTGGTCTTTTATTAGTCAATTTGTCCTCAAATGTGTATTTTATTAGTCAGTTTAGTCATTAAATATGTCTTCTGTTAGTCAGTTTGATCCCTAAATTTACTAACAAAAGACACATTTAAGGATGTTTTTGAAATTTCTACACATTCAATAATTATAGTGATAGCACCTCACACAATATTTAAGGAACAAAATAACTATTTACTTAAAAAAAATAAAGAAATAAAAAAAGTACTCTTTTGAAATGAATTATAAGTAAATAGAGCTAAATTTGGATAAATGAATAACATAAGATTGCGTGAAACCAAAAAAAAAATCGTAGTAGTATAAGATAAGTTTTTTTTTTTTACATAAGATAAGAATTGTTTTTCACATTATCCTACGTTCCTATTTCCTACCTACAATTACATGTTTAGATAGCTCTGTCAGCTGTCAAATACCCTGTCGGTGAAAGAAATAATAGATGTTCACGGCTGGACAAAAAAACAGACAGACACGATTGACCAGACAAAAAAAATGGTGCAAGCAAGCACTGGTCAGTGGTCGTAGGAATCTATATCAGTTCTTTCCGGCTTCATCAAGCAGACAAAATAAATCGTGTAAGCAGTGGTAACTGGTTTCAAACCAATCTATATCAACTGTTTCCAGCTTCATTCGTGTCGTAGTGAGTTTCTTGCGATAAAGACCTTTTCAGTAAGTAGATAAATTATTACCTCATTTGTTGTTTAACTCCTTAACGTTATTTTTTCTTGATACAAGTTTATCTCCATAATTTTACCATATTCCTCACCAAATAGTTTTAGGTTTACACTTGACAGAAAAAGAAAAGAATAATTACGTGATAATTGTTAGGATCAGAATGAACAAGAAAATGCTAACTGTATTGATTAACTGAAAAAACGATTATAAGCACTGTTTTATACAAAACGAATTCGACGTCGACAGCAAGCTTTTAACTAACACATCAAATTCGACACACTTTAGTAATGGGCCTAAACTCGACTATACAGGACACATTACATTATTAAGTGACACCCTTATTAATACTAAACATCACCTCTATCATTTCTCCCTTAAACCGGGTCGACTATGCAAACCGGTTTATTCGACATTCGCACAACCCAACCTCGCTCACGGATCTTCTGAAAGTTCTCAAACTTGAGTGGCTTGGTCATAATGTCTGACAATTGATCTTGAGTTCTGCAATGGACTAGCTCAATGATCCCATCCCTGACAAGATCTCGCAAAAAAATGAAACCTAACATCTATGTGCTTACTCCTCCCATGTAGCACTGGATTCTTTGATAGTTTGATGGTAGAACTGTTGTCACATAGAACTGATATGCAATGATCTTGAGGGAATCCCAGCTTGCCAAGAATTCCTTTTAACCATATTGCTTGACAGACACAAGCAGCAGCAGCTACAAACTCGGCTTCAGTAGTGGACAAAGAGGTGCTTTTTCTATGGTTGATGTCTCCTGCATAATCACTATCAGTGTAAGCCATCATCTCCTTCTTTCCATTTCTGCTATAGAAAATTCCCAGGTCACATGTTCCTTTCAAGTATCTAAAGATCTTCTTTCTGACTGCAAGTGCATCATGGTGGGTTTTCCATGTATCTGTCGATAAGACAAACCTGAGTACATCAAATCGCTGCAGTAGCGATCAATGCATTAGATCGCCTACCATTTGTTTGTAGTTGGTGGAGTCAACACTTTGCCCATCTCCTTCCTTTGAGAGTCTGCAGCCTGGCACAATCGGGTTTTTGACAAAATTAACATTCTCCAAACCAAATCTTCCAAGTATCTCTTTGGCATATTTGGTTTGGCTAATAAAAATTCCTGCTGCATCTTGCATCACTTCTACTCCTAGAAAATAGCTCATCTTGCCCAAATCAGTCATATCAAATTCTCTCTTCATGGAGGTTTTGAATTCTAAGAACATCTTGTCATTGTTCGATAAAAATGAGATCATCCACATAGAGGCTAACAATTAGAATTCCACCATCAACTCTTGTTTTGACAAATAAGGTATACTCAAGGACTTTGACAAATCCTTCCTCAAGAAATAGGACTCGATCCCTACTATACCAAGCTCTTGAGCTTGTTTCAAGCCATACAAGGCTTTCTTTAATTTGTACACTTTCTGCCTCTCCTTTCTTCACATACGGGTGGTTGCTCAATAAAAAGCAGTCTCTTTATCTCCCATGAAGAAAGGCTCTTGGACATCTAGTTGATAAATGCACCAACCTCCTTAATGGCAAGTGCAATGATTGTCATATAGTATCCCATCTAGCCACTTTGGAGCAAAAACTCACTATAGTCAACACCATGTCGTTGAGAGTAGCCCATAGCAACTAGTCGGCCTTATGCTTCTCAATCTCTCCTTTTCATTTAGCTTTGTCTTCAGAGGGCCCATTTCACTCAATTACTTTTGCACCTTTGGAAGATCAACCACTCCCCAAGTCTTGTTTCTTTCTATAGCTTCCAGTCTGCATCCATGGCCTTTTTCCACTTGTCACTCTTCTTTGCTCACCAAAGGTTGTTGGATCCTCAGCCGAGCAAAATGGCAAAATTGTGTTCCTCATCATCCATATTCTTCTTGAGTGATGATATAGTCTTCTAACCAAGCCAGCTTCTTTCTTCCTTGGTCTTCATCACTGTGCTCACCACGCATTCCATTCTCATTTTCTCTATTGTCTGGTTTCGCAGATTGACTAGGTTCTCCCTTGATCCGCTTGTGTTGCGCGTTGTTGACATTTGATGCGACTCAGCATTATTAACTCCATTTTCTCCACTCCTGCAGCTTTACGAATTCTCTCATTTTTGTCTCCTAAATCAATCAATTCACTGGACTTTCCTCCCGATTCACGCTTCCCATTCCACCTTCATCTTCATTAAAAACAACATCTCTACTTACTATGACTTTCTTTGAAATTGGATCATGAGTCTATAAGCATTTGACTCTTCATCGACTCCCGAATACACACTTCACACTCTTGTTATCCAAACTTTTCTTCTATGATTGTCGGGAACATGGACATGTCCAATACAACCAAAGATCCTGAAGAAATGCACGAGAGGGCTATTTGCCCACTCCAGCCTCTTCGGGTGTGAGATCTTTGACAAGAATGGAGCTTCATTCCCGCATAGATGGACCAATTAACAACTCCGAGAACTCCTTTGGCATCTTCTTCTCGTGATAACATGCTTGAACCATATTCATAATGGTCCTATTCTTCCTCTCACCACTCCATTTTGTTGTGGAGTAGCAGAACGCGATAAGTTGTCTCTTGATCCCATTCATGCTTTTCTTACTATTGGATTCGAGGCTTTGGGCCCACGTATATCGGCATGGATCGCCCAGCCTCTTAGTTGCTCTCCACGTGCTCTTTTGGGAAGGGTTCTCTATGTTGCTTTCCCACCATACAATCGATGCACAACTGATGAAGCTTCCAAACTTGGCAAACCTCTCACCATACCCTTCTGGTTCAGAATCTTTAGGCCTTTCACACTGAGATGGCCATATCTGCAGTGCCAAAGATAAGAAATATCTCCACTGGTTGCCTTAAAGCAGGTTGGCAAAATCACAGCAGCCATAATCACAAACATACGATTTGAGGACATGTGTGACTGAATGATCAAGCCTTTGTCAGGATGAAAACTTTACACACATTTTGTTGGAAAACAATAGTCAGGTTCTTCTCCTCGCAATCGTAATCTTTGAGAAGATTGTTCTTTAATTCGGGTATATAATAGACACCAGTTATTACTTGCATAATACCCCCAATTTCTAACTTGACATTCCCTTTACCCATCACTAACATTTTGGAGTTATCTCCCAGCTTCACTGTAACTCTAAACTCGTTATTCAAATCAAAGAACCAATCTTTATTATCGCACATATGGTTACTACACCCTGAATCCAAGAACCATACCTTTTCCTCCAAAGGTTCTGTTGTACTGTTTTGTGCCATCAGTAGCAATGGCTCATCTTCATCGAATTGAGCATAGTTTGCTTTATCATCCCATTGGGACATCTACATCGAAAGTGTCCTAACTGACAATGAAAACATTCTATGAGATCTTTATTAACTGTTGCCTTCCTCTACCGCGTCCCTCCCTCAATCCTCCAAGCGTCCTCTTCCTCTTGATCTACGGAAATTTGATATTTTGAGAGCTGGTCCTCTTCTTTATGACTCCTTCATCCTCTCGCTCATGCACCAATAGGCTACTTTGCAATTCATCAACATTAAGGATACTCGCGTCATTGGATTCTTCAATTGAAGCGAGACTACATAATTGAATTTTGTCGTCATAGATCGCAGATTTTCTCTACAATTGCTGATTGCTCCATTCTTTCTCGGAGTGTGCTTTCATCTTATTGGCGATTCAGTGTTCTTGCAAAATACTCATCTACGGTTTCACCTTCCTTCATGCCAAGAAGCTCGAACTCCGCTTCAATGCACGAAGTTGTCACTTTTTAACCTTTGTTGAACCCTCGATACTTTTGCTTCATCGAGTCGTATGTCTTTCCTGTCTTTGTTGAGAATTGTCTCCATAATAATTGTCAATGGCTTCCGGAAAGATAATTCTTTACCTTTAAATCCTTCAATTTGCTTTCTTCACATTCTTGATCCGCTCAGGCCCACATCGAGCGAACACCCCATTCTCGATTAGACTCCAATACTCCTTCGAGCGAAGAAGATTCTCCATCGAAGATCGACCAATGGTCGTAGTGACCATCAAATTTTGGTATCGCAGGTTGAATGAAGTTCTTGGGTTTCTTACCGGTTTCCGCCATTGTTCTCTTCTTGATCTCTCGCTTTTCCTCACACGCTCAAGAAAATCATAGCTTATCAATATGCCTCGCTTGGAGCTCGATACCAAATGTTAGATCGAGAATGAACAAGAAAATGCTAATCGATTGATTAGCGAAAAAATGATTACAAACCTTTGTTTCATACAAAAGCGACCAGCGTCAACAGCAAGCTTTTAACTAACACATCAAATTCGACACACTTTAGTAATGGGCCTAAACTCGACTATACAGGACACAGCCCACATTATTAAGGACACCCTTATTAATACTAAACATCACCTCTATCATTAATCACTTTTTTGAAGTTTATAGTACATATTTAATGAATTAAATACAATAGTCATGAGAATCATTTACTTGTTCAATAATTAATAGGCTTAATTACATTTTTTGTTCTCTAATTTGAAAAATGTGCGATTTTGGCCCCTCAAATTTTTTTCAAGCGAATTTAGTCCCTCTATTTTAAAAATTAAACAAATATAGTCCTACTATTAATTTTCTTTCACCTAAACCCCTTAAAGTCTAACTTTTTATCTAAAATATTTGGGGCTTGATGATGAATTTGAGATTTAAAATAGTTATAAAAGTTTGAAAGTAAAAAAAGTGATAGAATTTGAAGATTTGTAGGATGTGAAATTAGGGATTCAAGAGGAAAAAATTTGGGATTTTTTTTTTTTTGAGTTAAATTTGATATTTTAGTTAGTGAGTTTTAAGTGAAATAATGTTTAAAATAATCTAATCAATTCAATTTGTGAAAATTTTTAATAGATTTGAAAATTTGAGAGTTTTAAATAAATGGAAAAGAATGGAGGGACTTCATTGTAACAGTTAAAAACTTGATAGATTAAAATTGCTCCAGAAAAACTAAATGGACCAAAATTGGACATAGTACAAACTAGAGGGACCACAAATACAGTTAAGCTTAATAAATATCAATGTCACTTGTTAACTTGCTTCATTATCATAATTGTGTTGACCGGAACAAAATTGACTAGGACTCAAAGATAAGCAAAAAGACTTAAATTTCACACTAATTAAGAAACTTAATTAAGTTTATTTAATTTTTTTGGTGTAATAAAAACTAATCGCATTCTTCAAACTATCATTTTTTTTTATTTAATTTTCTACTGAACTTGTGTCATCGTATTATTAAATAAAAGGTAGTTTTGAAAAGAATTTATTTATATTTTGTAACGCTAAATATAACTAATTTTTTTTTCTTATATTTGAGCCCAAAGGAGGTATTAAATTTTGTCCTTGACAGGTTGCAGGAAAGATTTATCTTCCTCCATTAACATACTCCACCGTCGTACGCTCTCTTTTGTTACCGATTTCTACCCAAAAAAAAAAGATACTCCACCGTTGTATTTTTGTATGCTTTTTTTTTTTGTCAATTTTCTATGCTGTATAGGTCCCAACACCCACAACTACGAAGCCCACAAAAATTTGTCCCGGTGATACAAGTCAACTAAAGAGTCTCTTCTCGCATGGTCATGGGTGGAGTTCCTCTTACTCACGGTCTAATAAGAAAATAATTTTTTTGTCACCAAAAAAAAAAAAAACGGTAAATTTTTCAGTTATTTCTTTTTTTTTTTTGGTACAGATTTTTCAGTTATTTATAAAATTAGATAACATGTAAATATTTTTTCAACATGACAATAAATAATATTTTTAAATAAAATTTTGAGTTGAAAAATATTCACGTATTACTATTACTACTATTTAGTTTAAAATTTGATAAAAAAATGCAAAATGAATATAAATTTTTCGGCATTTTTTTTAAATTTTCATGACATCTCAGCATAAACCAATTTCATAAGCTTAAAATTAAAACCGGACGAGATCCATAATGTCATCTATATTTTTCCTTTTGTCTGACATTCTCTACACCCAACCAAAAAGTGATGTTGAAACTTTGGCAAGGGAAAAATTCTCTTCTTAAACTTTTGGGAATGGAGTCTCTCGGGTTGGGTTTCAACACGAGAGAGTCCAATTTTTTAGATTCACCCTTAAAACACTCTCTCTCCCTTTTTTAACATTTAAAACTGTCTCTGTCTCTCTCTTGTATATAATGAATAGTTGGGATTGAACATGACAAAAAAAAATAAGCGGAGAGAATCCCGTCTCTTACTCAAATTTCGGATCACAAGAACGAAATCCCTTGCTCCGTCGCATCTATATTTGGATTCTCTTGTATTAAAATCGCATGTCTACTATAAATATCAATAAAAAATTAAAAAAATTAATACTCCTCCTCTATCCCTATATGCAGACATTTTGTAAAATTTTATTGTCTCTTTTTTATAAGATAATTTCGAAATTACAAAATGTATTAATTATTTTTTTATAAAAATAACTCAATTAAATGGAGAGAATTAAAAGACCAACAATTTCTCTCTCTTAATAATTGAAGAATAATTTTAGAAAGAGAATACACGTCGTTGACAAATTTGAGTGGAGATCTCCATTACTATAGTTTTTTGTGCAGAAATACATAATTTATATCATTATTTTAAAAATATGTGTATTTATATACCCAAATCTTTAGTAATAGAAATCTCTATTTCTTTTAAAAAATAGTACTCGACAAATTTAACACAAAAACCAGTTTCACTAATTCTTGTGTATAGGCGAAAAAAGTCTTACCTTCAAGAAGTGAGGTCGTAGAACCTTATCTATTTAATCGTTGTTTAAATTTTCGACACCACAGATTCAAATGCATTCATGGATGTGGATCATGACAGCACATAGATTTAAGTGACAATTTTCCAGTGAAATCATTAATGTAAATGTATAAAAATAAAAATAAAAATATGACGGTTAGTTACTTAGTTATTCGTCTATATATTGATTGGCACAATGATACTAGCTAGCTAGCTAGCCAGCCCAAATCTTCAAAGTCTGTTAGAGTGACAAACATGGCGGTTGGAGGTGAAGGCTCTATGGGATTAGCAAACACGAAAATCCTCATAACCCAAGTAATCACGGGTCGATGGTTCGTAGTGTTCGCCTCCTTCCTAATCATGTCAGCCTCAGGAGCCACCTACATGTTCGGTCTTTACTCCAGCGACATCAAATCATCACTCGCCTACGACCAAACCACTCTCAACCTCCTCAGTTTCTTCAAAGACTTAGGCGGCAACCTCGGCGTCCTCTCTGGCCTAATCAACGAAATCACCCCGCCCTGGGTAGTCCTCGCCATTGGTTCCCTTCTCAACTTTTTTGGTTACTTCATGATATGGCTAGCAGTTACTCAAAGAATACCCAAACCACAAGTGTGGCACATGTGTCTCTACATCTGCATAGGTGCTAACTCTCAGTCTTTCGCAAACACTGGTTCCCTCGTCACTTGTGTTAAGAACTTCCCCGAAACAAGGGGTGTTGTGTTGGGTATTCTCAAAGGCTATGTTGGTCTTAGTGGGGCTATCATCACACAACTTTACTTCGCTTTTTATTATAATGATTCTAAGGCTTTGATTTTGCTCATCGCTTGGCTTCCTGCTGCTATTTCCTTTGCTTTCCTTCGAACCATTCGTTACATGAAGCCTGTTAAGCAGCCTAATGAGCTCGGTGTTTTCTATAGGTTTCTGTATATTTCACTTTGCCTTGCTGGGTTTCTTTTGGCTATGATCATAGTACAGAAAAAGGTTTCTTTTAAACAGAGTGAGTATGTTGGAAGTGCTGCCGTTGTGCTTATCTTGCTCTTCCTCCCTCTTGCTGTTGTTTTTGTTGAACAGTCTAAGATTATTCGACAGCAGAGTCTCAAGCTTTCATTTGTTGATCCCTTTCCGGTGCAAATTGTAACTGAAGGGGTGAAAATAGTAACTGAAGAGAAGTCTGTTCCAGTTCCAGTGGAAGAAAAAGAAATTAGATGGTGGCAAAATATTTTTAGTCCACCTGATAAGGGTGAGGACTATACCATACTTCAAGCCCTTTTCAGCATAGACATGATATTGTTATTTTTTGCTGGAACTTGTGGTGTTGGGGGAACTTTAACGGCAATTGATAATTTGGGTCAGATTGGAACCTCTCTTGGATACCCAAAAGCAAGCATAAGCACATTTGTTTCGCTAGTGAGCATTTGGAATTACCTAGGACGAGTTTTTTCGGGGTTTGTTTCAGAACATTTTTTAACGGAGTACAAGTTTCCTCGAACTCTCATGCTCACTATGACACTGTTTTTATCCTGTGTCGGTCATCTTCTGATAGCGTTTGATGTGCCCAATGGTCTCTATGCGGCTTCGGTAATCATAGGTTTTTGTTTTGGTGCACAGTGGCCTTTGGTCTTTGCAATAATTTCGGAGTTATTTGGACTGAAATATTATTCAACTTTGTACAACTTTGGTGGGGTAGCGAGTCCAATTGGGTTATATGTGCTTAATGTGAGGGTCACTGGGCATTTGTATGACAAAGAAGCTAAGAAGCAATTGGAAGAAGCAGGGCTTCCAAGAAAGTTTGGTCAGGAATTGAATTGTGTAGGGGCCAGTTGTTTCAAGTTGTCTTTTATTATTATCACCGTAGCAACTGTAGTTGGTGCCATTATTTCTCTTATTTTGGTGGCGAGAACAATAAAGTTTTATAAAGGAGACATATATAAGAGGTACAGAGAGCAGGATGAAGGAGCCACGACGGCTGAGATGGCGGTGGTCCAAAACGGCGGCCAGAGAGGACAAGAACCCAAAGTTGGGATGTAATTGATGTAGGCTTAAGCTTGGTGTTGATTGATGACCAAATTCCGCAACCAATGCGAGATAGTGACTAGGAACAGAAATAAAATCTAGTGAATGATTATATATTTTTTCTTTTTGGGTACGATTGATAATATTTAGGTCCATTTTCTTTTTTACTCTCCCCATCTTTCGCTGTATTCATGTGATAATTATAGGGAATTACAAAAAATATAGTTAATGTTGGCTATGTGAAAATTTTGTCGATCTAACTGCATCATTTTATTTAGTCTATGCAACATTTTCCTGTCTCAGCTGTGTGCTTGGTTTGGCATTTTCTGGCAAATTGGTTAAAGTTAATACTGATAAATCCAAGTGGATGAGGGATAAAAAAAAAAACACAAGTGAGCGCTATCAAATTTTAAAGATTAAGAATAAATCTTTCGGAGAGCAAGGTAAGATTCTACACTATTTTATTATTTTTAAGCAGCACACGTGATCACGTGTACAATTATGTGAAGGATGCACCATTATCAAATTATCACGGCATTGTTTTCAAAAATAAAAAATAAAAAAAATACATCAAGGCATTGTTCACTCACGTGAAGGATGCATCATTATGGAAATCAATTTGGAGCTGTAAATACCAAGAAAGTTTAGAGCTGTTTGTGTTTAGACTTGCTCATGAAATTATCCCAGTCAGGTACTCACATACATCAAAGCCGAAAAAAGATGTTACCTCATGCTGAAAATACCTGCCCGATCTGTTTGTTTTACACAATAAAAATAGTAGGTTTTGAAGACTAGTTTTGCCCCCAGAACTGCCAATAAAACTAGTTTTTCAGAAATAAAAATGGGGCAAAAACCGCAACCAGAAACAGAAAAAGAAGACACAAGACAACTATCTTGAATGCTTCTCTTGTTTTCTCTGCAATACTGGAGCACTACAGAAGCTTTCCATGAGCACTGCAGATTCATAACCAAGTTGTTTTAGGTCTCTGCTCAAGGCACCCTATGTACTTGAATTCTAGGCTTTTATTTTCCAGAGATAGAGATGGGTCCCAAAGTTGTCCTCTAAAAATGAGAGCTTGATTTACTACTAAGTTGACATGAATTTGTGTTAGACCGTGTATCTATCCTCAAGTCTCCAATTTTCTACTGGCATCTATCTCCCATTGCCCCATAAGATACACCTTGGTAATATCACGTGTGAGTCCTAAACTCACTTATATGCTGATAGTCGATATATTGTTCACATTTTTCTAAGCTTAAACAAATAGACCTTAATCCTTAATTTTGTATTCAATGGATTAAATATGTTCCAAAAAAAATACTTGGAATTAGAACTAATTTAACAGAAAATACACGGTTAAAGAATTCAAGAGTAATTTTAATCATTTTACGACTAACATGGCTGACTCTGAATCTTTTGAAGAATAATTTTTCGACAATAAACAGCGGCTTGAAGAACATCAATATAGGCAAACTTAATAGAATCTCAATCCACATAACTGTCATTAACAATGTCAAAGCGATGACAAAACAAGAGAAGAAGTCAGAGTCATAAGCAGTTAAAGATAAGCTGTCGGGATTCTTAATCAACTATAATTCATCAACTAAGGACAAATATCCGGAGGAACTAGTATAGTCATAAATTCCAATCACAATCTGCATGAACTATCCTCAATGATCCAAAGCATTTAAGCTTAAGCCACAATAGACTACCTTACTTTCCTGTTACAGATAATAAAACATATCTAATCTGGTGTTTCTCCATAGTCAAACTCTTGAAAGGACAATATCTTCATACATAACTTCGCAACTTCAAATTCATCGAGGTTCCCAATTTTTCAGTTTTCTGCTTCCTTTAGGTTTCGTTATAGGTGCATTCATTGCTGCCATTTTGTCCTTATACTTTGCTCGAAGTGGATCATTATAAGTCCACCTGTATTACAAATCAGCGGAAACAAGAACATTAGAGCATGATATTACAGTAGTTATCCAAATACAAAATACTCCTTGCAGTCCTCAAAAAACCCTATTTAATCTCAGGGAAAAGAGTCATCTAGAGGTTTGTTGCATGGCATGCAACATGTATTTCATTGATGTATTAACAAGCCCTAAAATCTTGGCAAGGAAGATAGATCAGACAAAATAAAAGAACTAGGCTTGGCAGCATAAAGACTTCAGAAAGCCATTTTACTTCAATAACAACCACCAAGGTTAGCTACCTGGATCATTGAATATTCTAATATCCAAATTGAATGCAAATCTAGATTTAAAAAAAAAATTACATGCATGGTGGTGCAGCAACTTCTTTGACAACGCAGTGAATGCTCCCTAAACATGCTAAAACCCATCATTTCAAATGAGTATCAACACATACTAACATGACTGCAAACATATCAACCTAGAATGAGAATGCATACTAAAATTATGGTGAAAGAATAAAAATGTGTAGACCCCTTTTGTTGTTACTTGTTATAAAATAAAAGCTGTGGTTTCACAAGTTACATCAATATCCAAAACAAACAGATTAAGCATTCTGTTTATAAGACTCTAAAGACACCAAGAGAATAGACCCTAATCAAGATATAAATGTAAAATCATAACTTTTAACTGTTATGTCATATTCTAATAGGCTCAAACAATCAAAAGAAAGTGTATTCTGGATTATATTGATGAAACAGTGACTACAGCCACTTGATTACAAAGGAAATGAAGAAAATATCTGATAGAGTAACTCTACCAGCCCAAGCCAACGGCTCCCCTCACAGAGAATGATTCTCTGAGATCCTCTCTCTCTTCTAACAGAATTCTCAATACCCCTCACCACTCTCATTATTCCCTATATAACTAACTCATGCGTAGCGTCATTACTTTCCATTCCCTGCCATGTCAGCACCCCTCTGCCCTTTAAAACGCTTCCTATAATAAACATTCCAAACCTTAGGCCTATTTGCACTCGCAGTCACCAAGTTATCTGTTATTTCTGCAGGGTCCCTAACAGTGCCACCCCCTATAAAATTAGCCTTGTCCTCAAGGCTAAATTCTGGAAATTGACTGAGAATTACAGCATCATCCTCCCATGTCACATCTTCCACTGAGCTGCCCTTCCATTTAATCAAACTCTGCTGCACCTGTGTCCCATCTCGTGCAATACTTCTCTGTCCCAGCACTGATTCAGGCTCCACCATGGGCTCATGTTGGACCTCTAGCTCTTTAGGCAACTCCCCCTGCACTTGGTAATCCCCTATGGCTTTCTTAATCTGAGAAACATGAAAAACAGGGTGGATCTTTGATTCATTTGGCAGCTGCAACTTGTATGCCACCTCTCCTACTCTAGCAATGATTTGAAAGGGCCCATAAAAACGGGCAGCCAGTTTTGGGCTAATTCTCTTTGCAACAGATTGCTGCCTGTGAGGCCTTAACTTGAGGAAGACCCACTCACCAACCTGGAAAGTCACAGCATGTCTCTTCTTATCCACATACTTCTTCATCTGGCCTTGAGCCTTAGTCAATTGGAGTCTGAGTTGAGCAATAGCCTCATCTCGTTCACTTAACTCAAGTGCAACAGCAGCCACCTTAGTCTCGTTACTCAGGAATCTGGTCAGATTTGGAGGTTGTCTCCCATACACCACCTCAAAAGGAGTTTGACCAGTGGAAATATGAAATGTTGTATTGTACCAATACTCAGCCCAATGTACCCAATGAGCCCAATTCCGTGGCTGTTCAGAAGCAAAACAGCATAGGTATCCCTCCAAACACCGATTCACGACTTCGGTTTGTCCATCCGTCTCTGGATGGTAAGCGGAACTCATGTTGAGTTGGGTGCCCTGCAGCCTGAAGATCTCCTTCCAAAAATTACTAACAAACAAAGGGTCGCGATCACTGACTATTGTCCTCGGAATTCCATGCAAGCGGACAACTTCCTTGGTGAATAATTCAGCCACAGACTTGGCAGTATAAGGATGCTTGAGTAAGATGAAGTGGTTGTATTTTGACAAGCGATCCACTACTACCAATACAGCCTCAAACCCCTTTGACTTGGGCAACCCGGTTATGAAGTCTAGAGATATATCTTCCCATATAGCATTGGGAATCGGAAGTGGCTGTAAGAGTCCCCCAGGTGTCGTGGCTGCATACTTCTGCCGTTGACACACATCACATGATCTTACAAAGTCGCGGACAGTTTTCTACATCCCTATCCAGTACACATTAGCAGCCAACCGCCTGTACGTGCGCAGAAATCCCGAATGGCCCCCAACAGGAGTGGAATGAAACTCTTGGAGCAGCAAAGGGATAGATGGGGAGGTCCTTAAGAGCACAACACGTCCCTTGTAGAGCAAAACTCCCTGCTGTACTACAAATCCGGGCCTGGAATCCGGATTAGCAATCAGTTCTGCCTTGATTTTCTGCAATTCAGCATCATTGTGGGCCTCTATCACCAGCCCCGCGCCATCTAACCAAGTAGGATATGACATGAGAGTGTAAAACTCTCGTTCTTCTCTACTTCTGGACAATGCATCCGCAGCTCTATTCTCCGAACCAGGTTTGTATTTTACCTCAAATTGGTAGCCCAATAACTTAGCTAGCCAACACTGCTGGTCTGGGGATGTAATTCGCTGTTGCAAGAGGTGCTTCAAGCTGCGATAGTCAGTATACACCACAAAGGGATGTCCCAACAAATAGGGGCACCAATGTTGGATAGAGAGGACTAAGGCCATGAGTTCCTTCTCATAGGTGGATTTAGCAAGGTTTCCATCTGACAAGGCCTTGCTAAAATATGCAAGTGGCTGCCTATTTTGCATCAAGACAGCTCCTATTCCCCTTCCCGCTGCATCACACTCTACTTCAAAAGGTAAATCAAAATTTGGTAGAGCTAAGACGGGAGGCTGTGTCATCACCCTTTTAAGGGTCTCAAAAGCATCTGTAGCATCTTGCCCCCATTTAAAATTGTCTTTCTTGGTTAACTCAGTCAAGGGTTTAGCTATTTTGCCATAGTCTTTAACAAACTTGCGGTAATACCCCGTTAACCCCAAGAAACCTCGCACTGCCTTCACTGACCGAGGGGTAGGCCAATCAAGCACACACTGGATTTTAGAGGAGTCCACGGCCACCCCTTCACCAGAAATCACATGACCCAAATACTAAATCTTGCTTTCTCCAAATTCACACTTCTTTCTATTGGCCACAAAAACATGAGAAGACAGAATTTGCAGAACAATGGCTAGATGACCCATGTGGTCTTCCCAATTCCGGCTATAAACAAGAATATCATCAAAAAAAACAAGGATAAACTTACGCAAAAATGGCCGGAACAACTCATTCATGGCTGATTGGAACGTGGCCGGGGCATTTGTTAGTCCGAAAGGCATCACCAAGTACTCATAGTGCCCACTATGCGTACGAAAAGCTGTCTTGTAAACATCTTCTTCATGAACTCTTATTTGATGATATCCGGACTTGAGGTCGATTTTGGAAAACACCGTAGCGCCATACAGCTCATCTAACAATTCATCAACGACAGGAATATTTATCCGGAATGGTGACCTTATTTAAAGCCCTATAATCAACGCATAATCGCCAAGAAGAATCCTTTTTTTTTACCAATAAAACAGGGCTGGAAAAAGCACTTACACTAGGCTGGATGATCCCAGCCTTCAACATCTCTGCAACTTGCTTCTCAATTTCTTCTTTTTGATGATGTGGGTAACGGTAGGGCCTAACACTCACCGCCCTTGCCCTACTGTAAATTAATGCGATGAACCAAGTCCTCTTGGGTGGTAAATCAAGAATTTCTGAAATACCTCCCGACATCGCCCCAACAATTCTTCCAGGGACCTCACTGATCCTCACTGAGCACATGCCTTGGTTTGGTTTCCTCATGTTGTAAACCCCACAAACAGCTCTCTCCAACTCCCGAGTCTCCCTCAAAACCCGTTTAAGGAATAGGCTTTGTCTGTCCCATGCTCCAACTGTTTCCTTTCAACACCTTCTCAATACCCTCTCAATATTGCCTTCTCCCGTGGTGCACGAATCGCATGGATTGCTCTTTCCAGTCCATAATCACTTTCCCGAGGGTGCGCAGCCAAGAGACTCCCAATATGATATCCAACCCTCCAAGTTCCAAAGACGTATGCATCAATAGTGAACTCATGATTTGCGGTGAACTTTGAGATCCCCGCAAACACCGTGGCTGAAAATTTGGTGTCCATCTCCCAATCGAATGTCCCTTTTTCATCACCATCCATTTGTAAGCCCCAATGCAGTGGTAAGTTGAGGAGAAATGAAATTGTGGCTTGCCCCACTATCCACCATTACTACTACAACGATTTCTCCCAACTTCGCTTCCAATTTCATGGTTTGGCACTCATCTGGTTCCCCGATGCTGCCCAACACTCCCATTAACTTGTATTCCAGCTCCTCTTCTTCCTCTTCGTCGTCATCCACCTCCAGGAACGCCATTTCAGCCTTGTGTTCCTCCATTTCGGACTCATCCAACACTAGCAATCGTAATTGTTTCTCTGGGCATTGATGAAGGGGATGGAACTTGTCCCCACATCTAAACACACCCCTGGATCTTCTTTCCATTAATTCGGGTAGGACAACTGTTTGAACCCACGCATGCGATCCCAACCCTGGCTTCGACCTCCTCCTTCGCTTTTCTTGGTCGTGGAAGCCACGTAAGATGAGGCCGCTTTTGTGTGGTTTGGGTTCCCAGATCGCGACCCACTGACTTCGAATTAGTGGGCGGCGTCTCGCGTTGGGTAGGGTTAGAGCTTTTATAACCCGTATTGGATAAAGTCGCCGGATCGACCCGACCCGCTTGTTTATCTCTGAAATTGACACGCCTCCTTCATCTTCTTCCCGAGGAGCTCTTCTTCCACGTCTCGAGCAACTCGCATCATTTGCATCCGCGTTTTTGGGCTGAAAGTGCGAACTTCACGGCGGATATGAGGCTTCAACCCACTCATGAAGTAACCCAAGTATTGCTCCTGGCAAACGCCCCACCGCGATTTAAATTAACTCAAAGCCTCGACGAACTCCGCCACGCCCCGTCTGTCATAACATTGACAACTCCTCAAATGGGTTCTCCAACCTTCGCCTCCATATCGCGCGATCGCCGCTTTCTTCAATTTTTCCCACGAGCTCATCCTCCGCTTTCAGAACAAATTGAACCAATGGATAGTGGACCCATCCATACACAATCGGGCGACTTGACTTCACTTCCTCCGGCAGTATTACGAGCGTCGAACTAGATTTCCGCCCTAGTTATCCAGGCTCATCGGATCCTCGCCATCGAACATGGGTAGCTCAACCTTCTTCACCGACATTTTCGCCTCGTCGTTGTGCGAATCAAACGACGAGTTCCTCGATGGTGAAGACTCGCTCGTCCTCTTCCCCATCGCTTTGCTCATTTCAACCAACGTCGCATTTTGCTTACGGAGTGGTCAACCCGGCGTCGGGATCGACCCCTTGATTTCCCTACTTCACTCCTACGCCGTGCATTTGAGCCTCCAAAACTTCAACTCGATCACCATTTTGGGTGGCATTGACCAATTTCACTCTCTCCGATGATGATCCGTGGTCGGACCAATTAATAGGCTCAAACAATCAAAAGAAAGTGTATTACGGATTATATTGATGAAACATGACTACTGACCACTTGATTACAAAGGAAATGAAGAAAATATCCGATAGAGTAACTCTACTACCCCTGCCAACGGCTCCTCACAGAGAATGATTCTCACGAGATCCTCTCTCTTCTCACAGAATTCTCAATACCCCTCACCACTCTCATTATTCCCTATATAACTAACTCATGCGTAGCGTCATTACTTTCCATTCCCTGCCATGTCAGCACCCCTCTGCCCTTTAAAACGCTTCCTATAATAAACATTCCAAACCTTAGGCCTATTTGCACTCGCAGTCACCAAGTTATCTGTTATTTCTGCAGGGTCCCTAACATATTCTCTTAACTTCGCAAGGAAATCATAAAACAAGTGAAACCGAAAAGGACTATGAAAACAAAGAAAAGCATAGAAGACATATCCTTCAAACAAAATGCATTATAAAGACACACAATAGCTACTTAGTCTTCTTCAAATCCCTATTAATGTAATGTAAATAATCTGGCATAGAAGACAATTGATGCTGCTGCTGCTTAATAATACATCGTCGTCATCATCACCATCATCAAATTACAAGAACATAGTTAAAATATCCGGTTCATACAAATCATAGATCTGACTGGGGTAAGAAGAATAATATCTTGTTCATACAAACCATAGATCTTACTGGGGTAGGAAGAATGGGCAGCTGTAGCCTGTAGCATACAAGTAAAAACTATTTATGCTCACAAATTACTGATTCAAAAGACAAAATAAATATAAAAACAAAACTAAATTAGGCATAATTTAGGTTGTGTCCAACTATGACATGCAACATGATCCCTTCTTATAGTCTACTTAATTCACAAAAGAAGTGTAATCCATCTTTTTCAAATGAAATGTCTTTTATTTAAATTTCTTCCGATCTACTCCCTCTTAATCCTCAATCTAATCATTGCAAGTTGTTCTGTATCAAGTTGTCTCTTCAACTTCCAACATCTCTCTTACACACACACACACGATAGACCCATAAATTTTATGTTGCGGGGGCAAAACTCATATTCCCTCCGGTCTCAAATATAAGCATAAAAAAAAAAATCCAAGTTTAGTGGAGTACGACGACTCGAAAGTGATACATACAATATTTATTTAGGGGCAAAAGTAGAGAGAAAAAGCAAATAATATTGCAAGGAAAAAATAAAATAACACTTAATATGAAAAAAATTTCTTTTTGCTAAAATGACATTTAATACGAAACAGAGTAAATACAATATTGTAGTGGTATAAAAACAGAACAAAAAAGGAATATCAACAAAATAGGACTAATAATCTACCACTATTCTTGAAAGATATAGAACACAAGGGTGCAAAAATATTGCCAGTTCCAACAGTGGCAGCTTGGTCATCACTCATCAGACACCCTTGTGCATATATATCCATTTCTGCAAAAATGTTTCCCACTCGCACATCACTTCCTCACCTTCAACATTGCCTCTCGAACCTCCCTATCCCATTCTCTCATCACTTCTTTCGTCATGTTCCTCACCTTCAACATTGCCTCTCAAACCTCCCTATCCAACTTGATCCTACGGATCTCTCTCACTTTCCAAGCTTCATATTCCTCTGCCTCGTTGAGTTCATCATCAGTATCCACATTGGCAACGTTTGCCTCCAATTCCATATTTTTCTGGGATTCTTTATCCTTCGACCCCAATCTCCTTTTCTTTGCTTCCTTAAGGGCCCCCTCTTCAGCTTCAAGAGGCTCGCGCTCAGCAATGGTATATCTCTTCCTATTGGGAATGAACTTAGGCTTCGTCATAGCTAACCCTTCCCGCCTCTTGGGAATAGGAACAAACACAGGCCTCACCACAGCTAATTCCTCTCCTTCCTCCTCCTCCTCCTCCTCTTTCTGAGCAAGTGCTTCTCTCTTCTCTTTAATCTGTCTTATTCTCTCCGCCAAAGCATCCTCATCCTCTTCTTCTAATCCTAACCCTTCCCGCCTCGTCGCCTCCTCTTCAATGGTAGGAACGATTTCAGCCCGCCGAATAAGTAGATGATCATCCTTTCCAACAATCAGCGCCGTATTTTCTTCTTCTTCCTCTAATTCTAATTCTAAACCTTCCCGGATCTTGGGAACAAACACAGGCCTCACCACAGATAATTCCTCTCCTTCCCCCTCTGCAAGAAGCGCTTCTCTCTTCTCTTTAATCTGTCTTCTTCTCTCCGCAAAAGCATCCCCATCCTCTTCTTCTAATCCCAACCCTTCCCGCCTCCTCTTCAATGGTAGGAACAATTTCAGCCTAAGTAGATGATCATCCTTTCTAACAATCAGTGTCCTATCTTCTTCTTCTTCTTCTTCTTCTTCTTCTTCTAACCCTTCCCGGCTCTTGGGAACAAACAAAGGCCTCACCACAGCTAATTCCTCTCCTTCCTCCTCCTCCTCTTCTTCCTCCTCCTCCTCCTCCTCTTTCTGAGCAAGAAGCGCTTCTCTCTTCTCTTTAATCTGTCTTATTCTCACCGCCAAAGCATCCTCATCCTCTTCTTCTAATCCTAACCCTTCCCGCCTCCTCGCCTCCTCTTCAATGGTAGGAACAAATACAATTTCAGCCCGCCGAATAAGTCGATGATCATCCTTTCTAACAATCGGCACCGTATCTTCTTTTTCTTTTTCTTCTTCTTCTTCTTCTTCTTGAGGAGGAAATGCTTTCTCCAAGGCAGCTTCCCTGGTGGGTCTAATATCACCCTCGATTTCTTCATTCTCGTCATCAGCACATTCCGGAACCCTAGTTTGGCCAATTTTACCTTTAACCTTATCCCTTATAGGCATTGTTCTTCCACAATTCAACACCAACAGAAATTGCTAAAAACTAGTTTCGAATCGCTCGCTTTCTCCTTCAAACCACCCTAGTTTCAAAGCGGTTTCGATTCAAATCGAACTGAAATTGAAATTGAAACAAAACGAAAGTACAAAGTTCGGTTCCAAGGACTTACCGTTGCAGAACCTCCCTCCCTCTCTTTCTCTCCTTCAAGCCAGCCCTCGCCCTCGCCCTCGACCAATTGATCTTATGAAATATGTAATTGAAAATCGACTCTGGGGTTTTGGCGCACTGGTTGCGTGTTTCGTTTGGAAACCCTGAGAACCACCTGATCGATCCTTGTCAAGTTGATTAAACAAATACAGACTAAAAACCCCAATCTGAACACTCGGCCCGGCCCGGTATTATATCGCCGGATACATTATATTTTTAGTTATCTTTATTTTAGGTTTCTTTTTGGTTCCTTATCTATTAAAAATTTTGAATTAGTCCCTTATGTATAAAATGTGATTCTTTTTTTTTCGAATCGGCCCCTTATGTTACAATTAGGCTTAATTAGCAATTTGGTCCCTTAACTTATTTTTGAAGTTCAATTTAGTCTTTTAACTATTTTTTAGGCAAATAAGTCCTGTAAGTTTTTAAGAAATGACCTATTTGACCCAACTTAAAAACTTAAGGGACCTATTTGACCCAACTTAAAAATATAAGGCTGAAAAGAACCTATTTGACCCAAGTTAAAAACTTAAAGGACTTATTTGCCTTAAAAAATAGTTAAATGACTAAATTGAACCTCAAAAATAAGTTAAGGGACCAAATTGCTAATTAAGCCTTTATTATTATACCAATGTGGTCCATTTTTTATGCAAAAAAAGGGGACCACATTGGTACAATATTCGTAACATAAGGGACTAATTTGAAACTTTTAATATATAAGGGACTAAACTGAAACCTAGGATAAAGATAAGGGACTAATTCGGAACTTTTAATAGATAAGAGACCAAATTAAAAGCTAAAATAAAGATAAGGGACTAAAATTATAATTTAACCTTATTTATTTCATGTTTTAATTTGGTTCCTCGTTTATTTATTTTTCAAAATAATCTTTTATTTTGCAAAATCATATCAGCGTGGTCCTTTCCTTTAAGTTGGAATATATTTTGGAACGGAAAAGATACTATATTGGGACAATTTTTGTAAAATAAGAAACCATTTTAAAATTAAAAAATAAAATAGGAATCATATTGGTATAACTTTATAACACAAGATACTATTTCGGGACAAAAAATAAAGGTGAAATTAAATTAAAACCGAAAATAAATATAAGGCATCAAAAGTATAATTTAGTTTGTATTATAGCTATATTGTACCTCCTACCGGAAATACAGACACTTGTCTGTCTGCATTTTTTAGTGATTCGATGTGTACATATTTTATTGTGTTTCATTGTATACTGTTGGTTTTAATTTGACTTGCTTTGGTATTTTATGTATTTCAGTAAACTTATGAGTGATTACCATGGTGAAATTAACACTTTTGTGCATGTATGTTAGTATTTTTTATTTTTTCCATTTTGTGTATTTTTTTAACTATTTTATTTACTATTTTGGTGATTTGATTAATACGTGTATGCTAAAAGGATTGTTTTGGTATTTTTTTTAATAAGATGAACCAAGCCAATTACCATCAATTAATTATTGGATCTATAATTATAGCAGAAACAACACTCTATACTTGGAGAGATTGGCTTCTATTTTGGAGTTAATGTTTGTCTTGACACGGAAAAATATTTGGGTCTCATTTCTATGATAGGAAGATGTAAGAAGGCCTTATTCAACTTCGTCAAAGGGTAGGGTCCGGGGAAAAATAACTCTTGGAGTGGTTTGACTCTGTCAAAAGCAGGAAGTGAGGTAACGATTAAATTTGTTTTGCTCACTTATTTTACAAGTATCTTTCTCGTTCAATCTTTGCTTGTTGAAGAATTGCAAAAGATGATGAATTTTTTTGGTGGAGTTCTGGTATAATATATTCTTTTGGGATTAATTAGCTCTCTTGGGATAAGTTGTCTTTGAAGAATAATAACAACGGTATAGGTTTTCATAATCATTATGCTTTTAACCTTTCTCTTTTAGGTAAACAAACATGGAGGTTAATGAATCAACCCAGTATTGTTGTTGCTTGGTTATTTAAAGCAAAATATTTTCCTCGCTCTAATTTTATTATGCACCTTTTGGAGGTAACCCAAGTTATGTCTGGCGTAGCATTTGGTCTTCAAAAACTTTAATTCATATTGTGCTAGATGGATTGTCGGAAGAGCTGATATAATAAATATATGGAATGATTCTTGGATTAGGAATGGTAAAAGTGTTCGCCCCATGTATTCAAGTTGGTTATAGTGGAAAATCCTTCTATGCTGAAGGGACTATATATAGCTATAGGATTATAATGAACTAGTATAAAAATTATCGGTGTCACTCTTTCTTTCCCTGTACTTTTTTTATATTGCATTTTATAATATGTCCAACTAACTGTGGTTTTGAATTCACTTAAAAGATTTATTGATATTACCTTATGAAAACATACAAAACCCCTAAACGACAATCTCGCGTATGGTTGAAATTAGTATTTTCACATCAACACTAATACTCTTTGGAATTTACTAACCCTTATGTATGCTTCCAACAAAATATTGTGAACAGAATTTTGCAAATTATACTTACTAAAGGCTTTCATTGTAATCTTATGAATTGATTTATAAAAACCCATAGACATTAGAGTTACATCTGCGTCTGATTATAATAGTGTGTTTGCATTAGCGAAAACGCATGCATATCGAGTCTTACAAGTCATAGTCTGTCATGACTAACGAGCTTTGGAAAAGGCTTTGTAAAAAGTTTCAAAGCACAATTCAACCTCCTTGTGTTTTCTTGTATTTCAGTTGATATAAAAGCTAAGCCTTTGAGTTAAGTCATTAGCAGGGCAGGGGAACAAAGATCCCACGTGTCATAGCATGGACGTTGAAGGTCAGGTCACGAAAAGATGTTCAGACCTTGATGGGAAAGACTACCTTCACTAAAAGAGAATAATAAAGATATAAAGTACAAATTGTTGAGTGGTGTAATCAGATATAGCTCAAAAGGTACGTCTAATGCTTCAATAATTTACCTTAACTACATATTGCATATTGTTAGTGATATGTTTGTCTCACTATGCATTACATGTGTGTATGTGAATACTTTTATAGTGATAGCATGTTTTGTTGTGTATACTCAAGAGCTCGAGTAGCAACCACACACGATCCTTTTTTGTTGCGCTCATTTGTTATAACTACGTTTACATATATCTTGTTTTTCAAAATCATTTATATTTCTTTTGTTAAATCAAACCCTCCAAATTCATCTCCTTTTTGTGAAAAAGTGTACTCTTTTGTCTCTAAGAATCATTGGCACCCAAAGCAATCAAATATGTATTGCAAAGAGCAATCTCAGATAAGCTTGATGTTAAGATATCTTTCAGAGCATCGAATAAATCTTACGACCCTCGATAAGTAGGATTACATTCTGAAAAAAGGAACCAGACAAATGTGAATGAATCACATTCTTCTTTTGTTGAAGCAAGAGAAGATAACATTGTATAGCATTATAAGATTATTCTTCAGAAGATGTATAGGATGCAAGATCATTTGAGAGCTCTCTCTTTAACCTTCTCATTGTTTTTTTCCCCTTTTCAGATTGACTTTACTTCATGCGTAGATGCTTATAGTGTAGAATGTGTTGTTTACTAATCCTTCCGTCTCAAAATATAAGCAAAAAAGTACATACTTAAATTGACTTTTTCGAAATGAATGTTTATTCAATTGTTACTCTAGCTAACTTCCTATGAATGTGATTACTAGAAATACTTGTATTATTATTTATTGCAATAATTTCTATTGATTAACGTAAACAAAACGTATATTGATAAATGAATTGTATATTTTTTAAAAGATGAGACTATCTTAGCATTTGAGTTAAAATATTAATTAATTAAAATGAAATAATTAAATGTCATCGAAGTAATTCAATTAATTAATTAATTTAAACAATTTAAGTTAATAGATTTAATTAGGTATATAATTAAAGTTCAAAAATTAAAATAATTGTGTATTGATTTTTTAAATCAAGGGCATTAATGTCTTTTCAAAAATATTAAAACTTCTATCTTCTATATCTATCTTCCATTTCTTTTATTCCAAACAATACCCCAAATACATCATATTTCTTCGTCCCATGTAGGTGGCTTAGTGGTTGAGTCAATGGACATGAAGGAGTTGCAAGCAGGATGTGCAGGACTGAGATCCTTGCCACTAACAAAACCCCTTCCCCTCTAACAAACTAACCACTAACAATTTGTCTATAAAAAAATCAATATATTTCTTCTCTATTTTTCACCTCTTTCTCTCTTTTCACACTCTCTTTCATCTATTTCTTTCTTCTCAATTTCTCTTCACAACCAAATACACCATTAAGGATATAAGACAACAAGTGTGCCATTAAATTAAAGAAATAAAACAACAAAGAGGGGTGGGGGAATTTGGTCTCTTTCCTCTGTTTTCAGTAAAATATATATTATATATTACTAAGAAAAAGTTTTGATATCATAGTGGAGACATTAAAAAGATAATATATTTTAATAGAAGCTATACATTAATATATAATTTTGGAAAAAAGGAGAAGATGGGTGCAGTTGAAGAAAGGATAAAACTTAGATTCAGTATTATACAAATTGTTCCTACTGTTCTCTACTAAAAATAGTATAACTGTCACAAATACTTTGAAAAAGTGTGAAAAAACTATCACTTTAGTAAAAAAACTGCCTCTTTATAAGATACTATAAGAACGATGCCTATAACACTGCATCTGAATTTTGTCCTCGAATATATGGGTGTTGGAAGGTCCCCTTGGAACAATCATAGAGGTTGGGGAGCGGGATATTAAGACAGTTGTTAAATGCACCCATTATTTTGCTGGGTACACCCAATAATTGACAAAAATACCCCTAGGTAAAACTCAATTTTTTTCAACTCCTCACAGTTTTTTACCAAAATTTTCCTGAAATTCGCAAATAACAAATTAAGTACGCAAATAAGAAAAAATTGCGCAAATAAGTTATTTGCGTGTGTATAAAATTTTTAAAAAATAATACGTGCAAATAGCTATTTGTGCGAGGTATACAGAAATGTATAACCCGCGCAAATTAACTATTTGCTCGTGTTTTTTTTTTAATTTTGTACAAGCGCAAATAGCTTATTTGCACGTGTTGGAAAAATTTAAACACGCGTAAATAAGCTATTTGTACAGTAAATAAAAGTCTGAATGTTTACACTAAGCAAATTGCTTATTTGTGAGTGAAAAAAAAATACTCACGAATAGATCAATTTGCAAGTGGGACAATGCGTCTCATTTTTGTCAGAATTTGCGAGTGTTGTGCAGTGTATTTACGTGTAATTTTTGCGCGAAGTGAGGAACTCCTTAATATCTCAAAAAGTGATACATCTGACTTTTGAGATTCGGATTTCGAGGTGGCGTATTTGTTCTGTGTATTTCCTCGGAACTTGGCAGAAACAAGTTTTTTAAAACATATTTGTACGTGTAGTGTCAACTGTCAAAACATATTTCCACGTGAAAGAATTCCAAAAATTTCAATATGCACAAATAACATATTTACAAGTTGGTTTTTTAAAAAAACAACCATGCGCAAATATGCTATTTGAGCGTGAAGGAATTTCAGAAATTCCAACACGTGCAAATAGTATGTTTGTAAGTGTCTTTTTTTGGCAGTTTTAAACCCACAAATATGCTATTTACGCGTGTTAAAAAAATTTGAATTCTGACGCACAAATAAGCTATTTGCACAGTATAAAAATTTAAATATTTTTATACTACACAAATAACTTATTTGTGAATGTAAAAAAAAAAACTTACTCGCGAATAGGCAATTTGCGAGTGAGACATAATGTCTTAAAACTTATTTGCGAGTGTCATAAAACTTACTGGTGAAATGGTAAAAAAAAAAATCAACTTTTCACAAAAATTGCCAAGGGTATTTTGGTCAGTGTGGCAAAAATGTATGGGTGCATTTTTTTTATCTACAGACGGAGTGACAAACACCACTCATAAACTCATACATGCAAAGTAGGGATCCCAAGTTCGAACCCGAGTAACCACGAAAAATATCTAACTTAATAACGTCAGTTGGCTTACGCCAATTATGCTAGACTTTACGAACGCTTTGTGACTTTAACAACTGCCTATATAAATACTGTTGAGCCCGAGTTATTTATGGGCCGGGCCTGACTCTTTCGAAACTGCTCAACGTGGATGCAGTGCTAATGTACTTGAGCGTCACGGTGGCCATCTTTTCCTAACAGGCTAACACCAAAATCACTAACAACTTTTACCCAAAAAAAAAAAAAAATTTACCAACAACAAATTCATTTTTGAATCCACGGTCTTCACACTTCACACCTTACTCTCTCACCTCCCCTCCTCTCTCTCTCTCTCTCTCTGCATGCAATTGGCGTTGGTCTCACTCCTCATTTTCGCCGGAAATGACGATCAAGGGCAAGGGAAAGGGTAAGCAGGTAGCGGGAAAAGATCCCGCCGGCAAGGGCAAGGGCGGCTTCGACGAAGACAAGACAGGCGGCGGCCGCAAGAGGAAGAACCGGGGGGCCGTTCAGTTCTTCGAAGACGAAGCCGCTGACGTTGACGAAAGCGATTTCAGCGACGACAGCGATTTTAGCGACGGTACAAAATCAGAATTCCTTCTCGCTTTTTTCTCTTGCTCTTTCGTTTTCTTCATTTGTTGCTCTCACGAGAAATGTTAGGGTTTCAGCCACATTTTGGTGTTTCGTTCAAATTCTGTGCCCTTTCTTGTTCTACATGTTTTTACTCTGTCTGGTAGCTACATTTTTTAGAAACGATCAAGTCTCTACTGATTTTATGGCTTTCTGTGTTCATTTTTTCATCGCTAGAATTTCCAGTGGTCTCATACCCGCACTTATCTTTTCTGAAACTTGCATGAACAGATTCTTTTGAAGATGAGTTTGAAACATTGTCAACAATGAGGAACGAGTCAGCTAAGGGCAAAAGTAGTCTCCCATTTACCCCCAAAGAGGAACTGGTGGATGAAGAAGAATTTGATAGAAGGATGGAGGAACGCTATGCGGGAGGTTCTAGAGTTTTCACTTTTGCCGATGAGTTTGATGACAAACCGATGGAGCCAAATTCTTTACATCCTGCTGTTAAGGAATCAATTCCAACCATTTGGAAAGTCAAATGCACTGTATGCCACCTGTAACATGGCTTCAGTAACCTTGCTAACTAAAGTTCCAAACATCATCTTCAAACATCTTTAGGTGCTTCTTTATTGTTTCATCCTTTTGCTAAGCTTTGTTTGCTGCAGGTTGGGCGCGAGAGGCTTTCGGCTTTCTGTCTGATGCAGAAGTTTGTTCACCTGAAATCACTGGGTACTAAATTGCAGATAATATCTGCCTTTGCTGTAGATCATATGAAAGGATTTGTATACATCGAAGCTGAAAAGCAGTGTGATATAAACGAGGTAGTTTCAGGACTGGGGATTTTGATTGGTTTATTGATATAGATTACTAGTGAAATGTTTCTACCACTGGCTAGATCTATTTTCATTTGCTACCAACGTATAATTTCAGGCATGTCAAGGGATCTCTGGTATCTATGTTACTCGAGTGCAACCTGTTCCAAAAAGTGAAGTTTTTCATCTGTTCTCTGTTAGAAGTAGAAACCCTGAGATTTCTGAGGGCATGTGGGCTCGCATAAAAAGTGGTAATTACAAGGGGGACTTAGCACAGGTACTGCATGAGTAATGATGTTGGGTATTCATTTGCTATTCACCTTGCAGAATGCTTATTCCTTTTATTTATTATATTTTCCAGGTCGTGGCTGTGAATGATACACGCAAAAAAGTTACAGTGAAGCTTATTCCAAGAATTGATCTACAAGCTCTTGCTGCCAAATTTGTAATCTACATTCATATGATTAAGCCTTTTCCTTTCTGTTTCCTACAATTCATCTGTTCGCTTTGATGATGCCTGTTTTCCTATAGTTGCTATCTGATATCTATCTATGCTGTGATAGGGCAGAGTGCTTTGGATTTGGACAAATAGATACTATAGAAATAAAGAGGATCCACTTTTTTAGTCCCCCATTTTAGACTAGTTCAACCGTTTGCAATTATCATTGATACAAAACGCTACCCGCATCTTGCATTTGGCAGGTCATGGGCTTGTGTCATAATCACATTAATTCGAAAGTTTGACAACTTTTCTTTTTTCCCAATCGCTTTGGTTATTTATTTCTATTTTGACCTTTCAATCTGATATATTATGGAAATTATTGTACATTGTTTAGTAGATTGAGGAAAATGCGGAAAATGCTACGATTGGGATCGGACTTGTAACTAGATGGAAAATATATTCTTTGGTTTTCTCTTTAATTATTCAAGATCATATGACCTGGGAGAGAATGTGAATTTTATAATGTAATCCTTACTAAATCACCATGAAATTAAGGTGGACTTGTATTACTGGTTGTGTTCCAGTGGGAAGCATGTAGTGCTCGTAGAGTGGACAAACTCCTAATTCTCTGGGCTGCTATTTGGGCTTCATCGTTCTTACCCTATGGCTGTGTACATATAGACAAGGCCGTCTTTAATGGATTTTTTTCACTTATTGTTGCAGGGTGGAGGATGTCGCCAAAAAACTGCTGTACCAGCACCAAGATTAATCAGCTCAAGTGAACTTGAGTAATATTGCATAGTCTCATATCTTGTTCTTATTTGCTGGATAGTTTGTCTGATGCAATTGTTTTTCAATGATTCTGCAGGGAATTCCGACCTTTGATCCGAATCAAACGCGATAAGGATACTGGAAAGGTTTTTCAGGTTCTTGATGGCTTGCTGCTCAAGGATGGATATGTATACAAGAAAGTATCTCCAGATTCATTAAGTTTATGGGGTGTTGTGCCAACTGAGGAGGAGCTATTGAAGTTTGGGACTTCTGAAAACAATGAATCAAATGATTTGGAGTGGCTTTCTCAGCTTTATGGTGACAAGAAGAAAAAACGGGTCATAAGAGCTGACAAGGGTGATGGCAAAGGAGAGAGCTCATCAGGTTCTGGTGTGGTAAATGGTTTTGAATTATACGATCTTGTGTGTTTCCGGTAAGTTTTTGTTACACTTAGCATTCATGATATCATCATACAAATTCTCTCTCTCCCTCTCTCTCTCTCTATATATATATCACACACACACACACGAAGATGTGGATGTGCAAACATGGACATCCTGCACATGGATGCTTTCCTTTTTGACAGATCTTTGCCGTTGCAGCAAAAAGGACTTTGGTGTTATAATAGGCATGGACAAAGATGATACTTACAAGGTACAATATTCACTATTCAGCTTACGCAATGTCATCTGTTAAAACCCTTTGATTTTGAGTATCTGTTGCTTTTGTATAGTGATATTTTAGATTTCCTGTCTGTTAATAGATTTTAAAAGAGAGTTCAGAAGGACCTGTTGCTGTAACTGTTGAACGACGTGAAATAAAGAACTCTTTATTGGATCTAAAACTCAGTGCACGAGACCAACACAACAAGACTGTATTGGTCGAGGACAATGTCAAGATTATAGAAGGCCCATCTAAGGTCTGATGCTCATTTCTGGAATGGAAGTTTTATGGTTGTGGTATTTTTGAATCTTCATGCCCTTGATATTTTAAAACTATTTTGTGTTATTTTGTAGGGTAAACAAGGCATTGTTAAGCATATCTATCAAGGGATTGTCTTTCTATATGATGGCAGTGATGAAGAACATGGCGGTTACTTCACAGCTAAAGCTAATATGTGTGAGAAAGTCAAGCTTGCTGTTGGTGGTGGAAAGGTCTAAAATCTTTAGTATCCTGCTTGATTACAAACACTGAGGACTTATATTGAGTTTTGATGTTTTAAGCATTGATCTATACTCAGGATAGCGAACCAGGTCCTTTAGTCTTTGATGACCAACCATCATCACCAAGGTCCCCTTTGTCACCAAAAAAGCCATGGCAAGCAAGAGAAAATAATCGTGAATGTATGTAAAGATGCATGACTCCTTGGCTAGTCTTTTAGCTGTGTATATGCATATTTCTTATTTTCCACAATGCAATAATTGTGTATGCAGTTAACAATGGGGACAGAGATAGCTTGTTTACTATTGGTCAGACATTGAGAATTAGGATAGGTCCTTTGAAGGGATACCTCTGCCGTGTCACTGGCATACGCCGCTCTGATGTTACTGTGAAACTAGATTCTCAGCAGAAATTTCTTACAGGTATGTTTATGGCGGTCTACCCTTGATTCTTGAAATATCAGATCATCATTCATGACAATTTCCATGAACTTGTTTCGACTCAGTTAAATGTGAGCACCTTTCTGAGGTTCAAGGGAAGAGTACAGCCGTGTCAACAAGGTATTTCTGAGATTGACCATAACTGTGTATGCAACAACTACTCCTTACTGCTTGCTTTAACTGTGTCTGTGAATATTGTCGTGAGTCGCTTTGCTTTATGTTTCTTATATCGGCAGTGATCCAGATTCAAGTTCATTGAAGCCATTTGATTTGCTGGGCAACGAAGGCAGCTCTGGAGGTGGGAATTCTTTGTTCTCTAATTTGTTGTCTCATCCTCTAACACACCAAAATTTCCTTACAAAATGGACTGTGGTGTTAATTAACATGCATGTTAGTTACCTTTTCTGTACTGTGTTTGCCATTGATGTATTACTGAGACATGGATCTTGTCATTTGGAAAGGTTGGATGGATGGCATGGGTACGTCCACTGGGGGTGGTGGATGGAATGTTGGAGGAACGTCAGCTGAAAGGTATTTTATAGTGATATTAGTTAATCCGCGTGATTTTATCTGCTCTATTTTCAATTAACATATATTCTGCCTAATTATTCTTGATGGGTTTAGTCATCATAAGGAAGGTTCTCATAATATCCAGATATTGTTCAGTAATCTTGAAAACCATTAATAAAATTGGGAAGGATTAGCTAAAGGCTACCAGGCTAAGAGGCAGACAAGGAATGCATGCCACATCATGACATAAATGGCAACACAGCAAAGACACACACACACACACATAAATGTATCATGACATATACAAATATGGTAATTAAATATCAAACCCGATAAAGCATAATTTATTTTAGATGTGGATATCGTGTTCTACTGTGTATGTCATTTCATTTTCTGTGTGTCCTGATATGGAACATTGTCTCTTTTAGAAGAATCTCTAATTGATATATAAAGAGATTAGAGTGTGTAATTTATAATTGCTAAGACCCTGGCTTTTCGTTTCTTATTCATTATTACTTTTTAATCTTAAAGTTTGTTGCCCTTTTTTTGGTTTCCTCTTTTCTGTCTCATGTTCATGTTTTTGCAGGGGTGCGTGGTCTAACCATTCAGCTCCAAGTTTCTCGGTATGGCTTGCACTGTAACACCAAAAATTGTGTGCACGCTTGTGATCCTCCTTTCCCCTCTATCCTATTTGTTATTTTACTGCATTTTAATTTAATATGTAGATACATCTTTGTTGCAGATGCCAGAGTGCACTGTTACAGGTGCAGAAGATACTGCCTGGGATACTAAAAATACATCAACTCAGAAGCCCTCATGGGGTGCTGCAGCGGAGAACAATGCGATCACATCTGAACCAGACCAGTCTGGCGGCTGGGGGAAAAGTGGAGGCAGCTGGGGTCAGGCAGAACATAAAAGTGGAAGTATGAGTGAAGACAATCAGAATACCAATTGGAAAAATAAAACTGATGGTTTGGATGGAAAAGAATCCTCTGGTTGGAACAGTGTCAAAATGTCAAATGATGGAGGAAACTCAAATCCTACTTGGAGTGGCTGGAAATCTGGAACAAGTGGAGTCAAGGAAGTTGGAAAGCAAGCCGATACTTCAGATGTTGATGATAATCAGGATGCCGGTTGGAAAAACAAGCCAAACGAGGATGGAAACAAGCCATCTGGTTGGGGAAGAAATAACAACGAGAAGTCTACCAAAGATGAAGAGGAAACAGGTAACAATCAAGGTGGTTGGAGTGCTGGAAAAACTTCAGATGGTTCAACTACAGGGTTGGGTCAAGCCTCCGTTTGGAAGTCTGGATCTACAATTGACTCCGCCGAAAAGAAATCTGATTCAATGAGTTGGGGTGACGACATTGTGAAGAGTGTTTCCGCGGATGGGCCAAAGCAAGCTTCAAATTGGGTTGTGCGGAAGTCAGGATCAAGCAGTGAGAATGAGAACCAGAATTCCAACTGGGGATCTGTGGGTCCTGCTGTGGTAACTCAAGATTCCGATCGGGGCAAGAAAACCGATTGGAACTCCGGAAACGGCGGAAACCAGGCTTCTGAAGTGAACAATATCAACTGGAATTCTGGATCCGGAGATTCTAATAAAACATCTAACTGGGGAAAGAATAGCAACTGGAACTCCAACAATTCCTCTGGGAGTGATTGGAATGAAAACAAGAATTCTAACTGGAGTTCTGGCAATTCTGCTCCCCAAACTCAAGACTCAAATTGGGGCAAGAATAGCAATTGGAATTCCGGATCTGGTGGTGCAAGTCAAAACACCAATTGGAAAAGCAATGGCAATTGGAGCACAGGAAATGTCTCAAGTGTTGATAATTTGGGTGGTGTCAATGATGGTTTAAATGAAACTTCTGATGATGGAGGTAGTGGGGGCTGGAGGGGTGGTTACCGTGGTAGAGGTGGCTCTGACAGAGGTGGCTTTAGAGGTAGAGGTTTTAGGGGCCGAGGAGAGCGTGGGGGAGGCTTTGGTGGCCAAGGAGAACGTGGGGGAGGCTTTGGTGGCCGAGGGGAGCGTGGTGGCTTTGGTGGCCGAGGTAGATCAGATGGGGAAGGTTTTGGTGGTAAATGGGGATCAGACAGAGGATTTGGAGGCCGAGGCCGTGGAAGGCTTGACCAACCTGGTGGTTGGAACAGCAGACAGGATTCTGTTGACGATGGGTCCTCTGACTGGAAGAAGGGGGTGGATAATAATGATGGATGGAAGAATAGAAATGGGTCTGGAGAGAGCTGGAGCCAGCAAAATACAGACAAGGATCGTCCAAACTGGAACCAAGGAGGTGGAAGTAATAAGCAATGGCAGAGTGGGAGCTCCGGAACTAGTGATGATAGGAACGGCAACAGTTCAAAACAGACTGCAGAAGTTAAAGATGGTGCTGGCTGGAGTTCTAACTTGAAAAAGTCTACTGCAATTGAAGAGACCAATACCCAGGAGGGTGGGTGGAACAAGGGAGCTAGTTCAAATGCTACTTCTACGGGCTGGGATAATCAAGAGATTGGTTGGAAGGGGAGTGCTGTTTCAGGGAATGGAAGTGGTTGGGGTCAATCAAATGCTGCAGATAAAGGTCAGTCATCTAGTTGGAATGAATCAGCAGATGGTAAGGAACAAGTGATGATCTAGATACAAGTCCACCCAGTTATCTTTCCGTTGTTATTTTTTGTTTTATTTTTTTGAAAAAAAACTAGGGGTACTTTTCAAAAGAAAAATAAAGTTTTCATTAAAATTAATGATTTTAATTTTCTTTGAAGAATCGTTTTAAAGTTATTATGCGAACCACAAACCAAGTATCTAATCTAATATTTTATTATAACAAATTTACCCTAATTTTTAAACATGTGACTGATTCACTGTATGTGGGTGTCGCAGGATCTTGGGGCAAGAGAAATGATGGGAGTGACAAAGGCGGGTGGTGATTACTTTCTAGAAGGTGCCAAATGTTCCAAAGAAAGAAATAGAGCTCAGTCATTTGTAGTTACTAATGGCAATCCTTGTTGTATATCCGCACAAATCAGTCTGCTGGAACTTGATGTTTATTATTATTTTGAACTTTTTAAGTTATTGTAAACAGATCTGACGAATGACTGATCCTTTCTGCTGTGTTAAGCAATGAATGTTAAGAAATATGCTTCCATGAATTTGGTTGCGAAGTGGTGTGTTGCTGTGTTCTTTTGTGATTGTGACTTCTTTGTTTTTTCCTGGTAAATTGTGTGATGAGGTTTGTGTTTAAAATGTATATTTTGTTATTCATTTGTTGATGGGTGCTTATACTCTGATTTGTTTCATTATTGTTGTGGAGTTATCATAGGATACGGACTATGGTTATTCCTCAAGTCCGAACAGTATAGTTGATAGCAGTTTGTTAAGTATGGGATCAAATAAACAAGTTGACCTGTTGAAGTGGCGCCCATAAAAATGTCAAATGCGATATGAAACTTCAATACATATCCAAACATTCTTTAACCAATTTTAAGTTTTTCATAGGTGTTTTGATTTTGTACATTTTTTCTTTCTTTCACGATATAAGAAAATTATCATATATATATATATATATAAAAATTTGACTTGTCTTATTGAAATTTTATTAATATCTCTCCTATGCTAAAATTTACCCACGTCAACAGTGAGGTTCTTTCGTGCACACGACATCCAAATGTCAATTTTGATGTTTCGTGCATAATTTAACATTTTTTTCTCTTACAATAGAAGTTTTTGCCTCTTACCCTTGCGTATTTTTGGCCACGATGCCCATTTTGGCCAAGGTAATTACTATCTGATATCTCTATCTATTGACACATCCAATTTTCCCATCTGTCCTCGGATTTTCTCGCGTCCCAAACAGCTAAACATCTATTTTCTCCTTTACAATTTTCCAGCTTTTGTCCCATTTTATGTCAGTGACGAACGCCTTGGATTCGACTCATTTTCCGTTTCGTCGTTTACATGCTAAATGATTTGGCGTTTACCCCCGAATCCAACTCAGAAGCCGCACGATTAAGGCTTTGCTTGCGAGAATTTCAAAAGTCCGCTTCCATGATCATTCCAATGTCTTAGTTGTGTCATTATTCACTTTCAAATATTCTCCCAATTTCTAGGGTTCTTTTGTTTTTTTGTTTTTTTTTGTTTTTGATTGACGAAAGATTTATTCCAAGAATTCCCTCATCGAACAAAATTCTGGCGGTATAGGCTTGTAATTTCAACCAAAAATGTTCAACAAGATCATAAAGCGTGCCCACAAGAAATCAGGGAAATCGGCATTCCCTGAAAATCCTGCAAACGGACACCAATTTTACGAAGTAGTGGTGAAGCACGCGTCTCGTACCGCCACCGCCACCGATTCGGAGCTACAAAACCTACCTCCGACGGTGGCGCCTCCGAATTCCACCGCAATCGAGTCACTACCGCCACTCCGAGAAGTCGCCGTTTCAGAACGCCCCGCACTCTTCCTTCGAAAAATCCAACTCTGTTGCTCTCTCTGCGATTTCTCAGACACTCTCAAGTCCGTTTACGAAAAGGAAATAAAGCGCCAAACACTTTACGAGCTACTTGAAATCATTCAATCAGGTTCCTTCACATTCAGCGAAAGCCAAGAAGACCTAATCGCAATGGTTTCCGTCAACATTTTCCGTTGTTTACCTCCGGCATCACACGAAAACACCGGCAACGAAACCGTAGATCCCGAAGACGACGACACGTATTATGATCCATCATGGCCTCATTTGCAGCTCGTGTACGAAATCCTATTACGCTACATCGTGTCACCGGAAACCGATATAAAAACCTCAAAGCGTTACGTCGATCACGTTTTCGTTTTGAAACTACTTGACCTGTTCGATTCGGAGGACCAGCGCGAGCGTGAGTATTTGAAAACCATTCTTCATCGCATTTATGGCAAGTTCATGGTGCATAGGCCTTTTATAAGGAAAGCGATCAACAATATATTCTATCGTTTTATATTTGAAACGCAGAGGCATAACGGAATAGGTGAGTTGCTGGAGATTATGGCTAGTATTATAAATGGTTTTGCTTTGCCTATGAAAGAGGAGCATAAATTGTTTTTGATTCGGGCTCTTATACCGCTTCACAAGCCGAAAACAATTTCAACGTATCACGAACATTTGTCTTATTGCGTTGTTCAGTTTGTTGAGAAAGACAGCAGGTTGGCGGATCCTGTGATAAAGGGGATGTTGAAGTACTGGCCCGTCACGAATTGTCATAAGGAAGTTCTTTTTCTTGGAGAACTTGAAGAGGTTCTTGAGGCTACTCAACCTCCTGAGTTTGTACGATGCATTGCCTCTCTTTTCAGGCAGATTGGTCGCTGCCTTAACAGTCCTCACTTTCAGGTTTGTTTGTCAAAACATACCCAAACTTGTTTTAATTACCTGAAACTTTGAATTTGCAGGCTTGAAATAAAATGATTGTTTCTGATTTTCAATATATGTTGCATTCACGGATGGGATATTCTTATTCTTAGCTTTAGAGGGCTGTTTGCTTATGTGTGGTTGCTTTGATGTTGGCATGATTATAATTGTGGAACCTTGGTTGGGAAACTTTGCATGCATTTTGTCCGCCTACCTAATAAGCAATCCTAGCAAAGGAAAAATGAATACCCCCGTTCCTTTTTAGATGTCGTTTAAGATTGTTTTACACAAATCAAAATAACCAATAAATTTTGTTGTTTTTGATAAAATTATTGGACTTTTTCCTGTGCTACCCTTGACTGTTTATTACCACATTACACTTATTTCTTTCTTTATAATAAATAGTTAAAGGTATAATTGACAAAAAAAAGTAATTAATGTAACCTTGACATTTGGGAACGACGGATAAATAGTAACAAAATTTCTCTAAAAAACAGACAAGTAAAAAGAAACGGAGTGCGCAATAGATGGACAAATAGTGAAATGTGGGATTGTTCCTTTTTTTTTTGGTTAATATCTGTGTATTAATTTTGTTTTGGTTAGGAAAGTTGAACTTCATTTGATTTAGTTTAAAAATGATGATATTTCAGACTAAATATATCTGGCTTGCTGTCATTTGGGTTTACATTTAATGTTTAGAGAGGAAAAATGGCAAAAACAGGTGGAAATAGGCACGCATTTATGGCATGAAGAGTGGAGGATATTGTCATAAATCACATATGAGCAGGCACACAAAAAAATACTAGCATATTATTATTAATAATAATTCATGAGGTGATTAAGAAAAACTACAATCATTGTTTCATTTGTTTCTTTTATTTTGGTTCCATTGGTTCCTGGAGTATAGGGTGAACATTTAAAAAGCAAATATGTGACATTGGCTGCAATATTAATGAACTTGCTTTCATTTTTCTGTGGGGAAATACTTAGCTATAAAGTGGCTTAGTTTGGCTTTAACTGGTTTCTATTTCTCGCTTCAATTTTACTGAGATTTGTTGTATATGTATGTAATATGTTTGGGTACCTGATTATGATTGGAAGGGCCTGAGGAAAACTATGTGTAGGGCCTTTTGAATTAAGACATTGGTTATGAATAATGCTTTTCAAATTCTATTGTCTATGATATCAGTTTTTGATAAATGATAAATCTCATCCTTTGACAGTAAGTAGTAAAGGAAAATAATTTCTTTATATTCTTTTGACTGCTCTCTCTGACATTTGTATCCACGGCAGGTTGCTGAACGAGCGCTTTATTTGTGGAACAATGAGCACATTATAAGTTTAGTAGCTCAGAATCGAAATGTTGTATTGCCATTAATCTTTGAAGCTTTGGAAAATAACATGAAAAGCCATTGGAACCGAGCAGTGCATGGGCTAACAGCCAACGTGAGGAAGATGTTTCAGGAGATGGATGCTGAACTGTTTGAAGTGTGTCAAAAAAAGTATTTAGAGAAGGAAGCCAGGGCTAGAGAATTGGAAGAAAAGCGGGAGTTAACATGGAAGAAATTGGAAGCAGTGGCTGCACAATCTGTGCGGGATGAAATGGTTTTGGTTAACTGATGTATTGGGCTGCAACTCTTCTTTTCACATTGGTGATTGTGCAGAATTCTTTTCGTATATTCAAGTTACTCCACTGCTGCAATACTGCAAAACGTAAGTTGGAAAGGAAGAAATTATAATTTTATTTTAATTACAGGCGTGATGAACAAGAGTTGCAAAGCCATGTTTCTTGCTGAGCGAGAGATATAGAGGTAGCATTTGGCACACGGACAAAATAGAACACAACCATTTGTTCTATTCTAATTATTTTTTGGTTCCATCTTTTTTTAGTGGAACCAAAATGTATTACATTCTTACTATACGTTCTGTTTTGTTATGCTTTTAATATGCATCAAAGATAGAACAGAACTCATGTTCTATTCTGTACTATTCTGATCTGTCTGTCTATCAAAAGCTATAGGCTATAGTGTTGCTTTTGATCTATGCCTCCACGTTTTTTGTTTCATTCTTTATATCCAATAGCTCGTGTTAATTAATTGTAAATATAACCTTCTGTTTTCCTTCTATTATTGTCATTAATTGTAAATATAACCTTCTATTTTCCTTCTATTATTGTCATTTAACGTTCCAAATTTGTTCAATGAATGGAAAAAATAGTGCAGTTGATCATTCATTTTTGGGGTACGAATGTATATTCAGAGGAAGAAGAGGTTGTCTCTTCATACTTGGGACATAACACAAGCCTTAGGGGAGAGTCTACAATTTTACATGAATCAAACCTCAGTGTGTCCTTGTTTCGTGTTTGTCTGTGTCGGTGACTCTTCTACTTTAATATATGAGGTAAGTAAATCTAATCTTAGCTGTCTGCCGGCAAGCGAGTTTATGTCGTTTGTCTTGTATCTCAGCTACATTGCTCGATTGGGCCTTTTGGGCCGGTTTTTGTTTTGTTTGGCCTGGTTGAAGCAATGTTACCTTGAAAAAAACTAGACCTTAAAGAAAAAGAAATCCGTTTGCTTTGATTTCTGTTTGGTATCACGGTTTCAAATGAATAGAAAAGGTAGCTTGTATATGATATTTAAAACTGTTCTCTGTTTTAAAATTTTTAAAAGAACAAACAAACCGTTTGACACAAGTGGTTGGTTAAAAGTAGGTATTTTAAGAACACAGACGCTTGTTTTATTGCTTTTAAAACGAAAAACAAATAACAACATTGAGATGTTTTTGTTCTCAAACTTCTATTTCTGTTTTGATAACAACAACATGAAGAACATATCATTTCATTAATGGCAACTTGGCAAATATGTGAGAAATTCAAACAAAAATGAGTAGGATTTGGAGGTGAATTCTAGGATGAGAAAGTTTCAACTTATTACATTTTTGTTTTTGAAATAATTTACAATGTTAGGAATGAAATGTGTTTGAATATGCCATCGTTCACCCACCATGTATTCTTATGTTATGAATGTATAATCATGTTCGCTTTGTCAACCTAAGCATAATAAATGCCCACATTATCTTTTACAAATCTGAAACTTCACATGCAGGCTAATATCATGGTTGCATACATTAGTCTTCCTACCATACCAGTTTAAAAAAGCACAATCGCAACTCAGAACTCCTTTACTGCTACAGGATCGCTCATCCTTGATAATGATACTCACATTAGACAATCACACATGCTACATCACTCCAAATATCACATACTTCAATACCTTAATACTACTAGGATAGGCCTTGTCCTTTTTATTTTTGATAACTAGTCCTTGTTCTTTTCCTAATCAAGTTTATTGCCATTTCACATTAAAGACAAAACAGTGATTGTGATAAAGATAAAAGAATAGTCGCATAATAAGTACTACTCCGGAACCATTTATAAGGCAAAAAGTCATTTCCAGATTCGTTAAAAAATGTATGTATCTGGTCCAAAAATGAGACCAGATACATACATTTTTTAACGAATCTGGAAATGACTTTTTGCCTTATAAATGGTTCCAGAGGGAGTATCTACTTACGCTCTGATACCAATTAATGGAAATATTAATGATTGCCTAATCAAAATAGGATTTTAGATTAAGAATGTGTGTATCTTGCGAGGATGGAGATGAGGTAGACATTACTAATACAGAGAAGTAATCACAAAGGAGGATTCCTAAAATAGAGGATGAGAGGAACCACTAGATAGAACCAAGGTTTGTAGAGAAATAGGATGAGAGAAGACTACTTTCCGCCATAGTGTGTCATGTATTAACAATTTAATAGAGTTACGATTAAATAACTTATCAGATGAGGGTAAGGGCTCTTATCGGACATCAAATGAATAGTTGAACTCATCACATCCCAACAAAACACAAATTCAATACAAGTGTTTTAAAACTCGGACCGGTGATCGACTCGGTGAGGATACCGGGTCACTGGGTCATTAGTCGGATCGGTGAGTTAGTATTTGAACTGCATGAACCGGTCAATATAAAATTTATAATATTTTAGTAAGGATAGATATAATTTTTTGCAATAGATTTACGGAACATCATATCTGATGAAGTGGCACAAGGTGCTTTTGCCATCCAAATTGCCCCAAAGTGACCTGTGATAGCATATATTATAGTATAAAAATAAAAAATTGGATATAATATATGCCACATTACTCTCGTTACCTATTGGGCTTGGCCCAATATAAACTAACCCTAACTTATATTTCTGTTTTCCTTACAACAGCGGGCGCCACACACTTTTTTTTCTCCTGTCTTCATTATCTCCTGTTATTGCATGTTTCTTCTTCTATTATTCTTTTTTTTCCTCCCTTCTTCTCCTTCCTATCATGCGTCCTCCGCCTCCTGTTTTGCTTCTTGTTGATTTATTCTTCTTTTGTCCTCTCATTTATTTTCCTTCTATTATTCTTTGATATGAATGATTTATTTATTAGAAGTGTCAAGCAATGCTCAATCTTTTGTCAAATTATAAACTTCAATACTAATAGGGCTATATTATGTTGCCACACTTTGTTGTTAACTAATGTCTCAACATATTGGTGGCCTTAATGTCAAACAAACTATTATACTATTTGTTAAAATATATATTAATTAGATAGTTAGTATTTTCCTCAAATGTTTAATATTTATAGTTATATTAGGCTCCTACTTCTCTCTATTGATACCAAGTTTAAGACTAATCAATTGTATTCCTAATGAAGTACTGTATGTCATTTCTGAAATCGAAGATAGAAGTTAGCTTTCAACAAATTAGAGTTTGGTAGAATTGAAGCAACAATTTGCAATATATTTAATATGGACCACAAACTATGATTCTAACTATGTGAGATTACTATATTGTGTTACAAATATTGGTAGCAATGAACAACTATTAGTAGCAATCAACAACGCGCCCCCGTGCGGATGCATGGGTATGGTACTAGTTTTCTTATATTTTATAAACCCACTCAGGGGGTTTGGCCAGGATGCGAACCAGGTTGCGAGTTGGCCGGTTGAATCCGATTTTTTGACATCGAGTCAAAGACATTCCTGATCTGATTGCCTGACCGGACTAGCAAGGGCACTGGGTCACGGTCAAACCAGTTCGACCGGCCGGGTCGGTCCGGTTTTTTAAAACACGTTACAATGTCCATTAATAATTGGGTGCTATGTTTTAAATAACTATTGTCCATTAGCAAGTAGGTGCTATATAACCACTCTGAACAATACTAATTGTATTTTAGTATTGTTCTGTAAGGAACCTTTTATTGGACTATTCAAAGCAATTATCTAGTATAAATTAAATGATTATTTTAAATACACATAAAATATAAGGAATACATCAAAAAATATTTTAAATTTTATTTCAACCATAAAAATTATTTTATTAGTGATAAAACATTACACTAAAATATTAAAAGACAGACATTTAAAATTTTGAATTTTAAAAAACTTAAAATTATTGATTGAACTTTGTTACTAATAATTTTTAGATATTTTATTATATTTAAATCTAATTGAAGAAATTTTGAATATTGGTTAAAGAAATTAAATATCTTTTGAATAACTAATTAATCAAAGTGAAAAATATTGATTTTACTTTATAATAAAGTTAAACTTAAAGGCATGTGTCACAAAATAAAACATGTGATTTTATATGAGAAAAATAATATAATCTAAGATTACTCTCACTCTTAAAGGTTAAAATATATAAATTGGTTAAAAAATTAGTAGAGTGCTCACTTGAGGAAGTGAAAGTTTTTCTTTCTTTGTAGGAATAATGAAAGAGACTCTAAGGGCATTTTTTCCCCCCTTTCCTTTCATAACTTTTAACATTTCTTAAATGCATGCGGATATAACAAGCACCTCTAGTGGTGACCTAATGGGATTTTTGCATATATACCCTTCCCACATTTATTTGCCCCCCTTTCCACCACCCCCTTCCCCTAACCACAATCTACCAGTGACCCAAACCACAATCCATTGATGACCTAAAGAAACCGATTTGATTAACCGGTTTGACCTATTTGATCAAGAATATGTCATATAATTGGTTTGAGTCACTAATTAGATTGAAAATACATGAGATTCAATAAAAATCTATACTTGATTAATTTATTATAAGAAACTTAACTACACTAAAGACACTTGACAAAAACTCGTTCATTCGTTCTCCCGTCAAAAACTATTTTCTCACAAAAAACTTAACTACACTAAAAAAAAATTAACTATACTATAAATTTCGTTTTTATTTGCCATCTGTGCTGAGCACAAGTTCTCTCGACTAGTTTTGTATAAAAATTGACAACTCACTTAGTTCAATATGTGTTTGGTTGAATCAGTAAGTCGTCTATTTTAATTTTTTATATGTTTATATCATCTTAACACAATTGTATATAAAGTAATATATCAAATAAATAAAGTTAGAAAATTAATTAATTATCATTAATTTTATTAACTGATTTTTTCTTCTCTCAAACTAGCTAGTGAGGAGAACATGATTCAAATCATAGGGGTGACCAATTTGAGAGATTTTATCAAGGGTTAATTCTCTCACTCCATCGGTCAAACTGGGGATTAGTCCTATAGCCATAGTCGGTCTAATTGGTCGAAGCTTGTGGGGATAACTTGGGGTGCCACTAAGGAGCTAAAGGCCCTACTTACAACGGTTTACGAAAAAAAACTAGTAATTATGAATAATGTTATGTATTAAAATTATAAAATTAAAATTAAATTTGTGAATACTTATTGAAGTATGGTATTTTTTGGTGTATATTATTGAAGTATGATATGAGCCTTTTGAATCTTTTTATGTATAATTTTTTTTTGACAGCAAAAAATCATATCATTTCATTAATAATAATGTTGGTAACAAAATCAGGGACAAAAGTAAAGAAACAGCAACAGGGGCGCAACACAGTCGCCCTTGCGAAAGCATGAGCAACCTCGTTTCCTTGTCGCCTTACAAATTGCACTAAACAATTCTGCCTATTGAGTAACAAAACTTTGCAAGCTGAGATTAGAGACCCAAACTCCGACACATCTTCTGTATTTCCATTCACTCCATCAACCACAACTTTGGCGTCTAGCTCAAAAATCACATGATCCAATCCTAGCTCCCTGGTCCAATGAAGAGCTGCCTGAAGAGCCAATGCTTCACCTTATCGGTTCAACTAGTAAGTAGTAACTCACTAGTTGGTCGACCTAATATCCTGATCGAGCCATGATAAACAAAGTTTTATAACAGTGGTGGAATCTGAAAATATGAGTGCCTATTTTTATTGTGAGAAACCAATCATATAACAATAATTAACTTCGTATTTAATTTTTAGATTTTTAAAATTTCAAATTTTTACACACTTTTTCTTGTATGATAAATTAAAAAAAAATACGTTATCAATTTTTGGGTTGTTATTAGGTTATAGGCATCAAAATTATACATTTGTTTTTTGAGGTAGGTTTGTATTATTTGATGTTACAAATCTTTTATTATTTATATATATATATATATATATATATATATATATATTATGGCTACTTGCATTATAATTACATCGATATAGTAGATAATAATGTATGGATAGAATGACGCCAAAAGATGAGGCAAACAGACCGTCTCATTAAGTTATATATTATTTCCCAGAGGTATGCACATCACATGGATATAGGAAGATTCTTTTAGACCTGGACGGTTTGACAAATTCTTTCTGATTTGGAGACAAGCCATGTTAAGCATAAATTCAATAAAGGGATATGAAGTTGACATGGCATCAGAACTGCCACTTCATCCACTCATATCCTATCTTCATGTTTTTCTCTTCCATTGTTTTGGTCAAAAAAAAAATCCCTGGATGTGGAACCTCCAAAATGAACTCTAAAAGCACTGATAATACATTACAAAGGCCAATACGACCAACTCAAAGTCACACCAGTTTCACAATTGGCAACGATGGTATCACTAGTTTAGGGATAGATAGTTGTATCAAAATTACGCAAAATAGCTGGATTTTTATCTGCCAAATAGGTTTGAATTTCAATTTAAGTATTCACAAAAAACCGAAACTTGTATGTGTGATATTATAGTACTAAATATATCCACCCACTAATAAAAAAAATTATTCACCCACCCACTACCTCATGGTAGAGTTTTTCTCATAGTCATTGATAATAGAATTCCTACAACTCACCAAGATACAAAAAAGTAAAACATTCATTCGTAGGGATGTCTATGAGTAGAGTATTATAGTATTTGCTCACCATACCCGCGTTTGGAAAAAAATACATGTACCCAGACTCAGCGGCAGAGCTTGACTTAATCTCTTGAGGAGGCCAAAACTTAACAAGTAATATATATAAGTATATATTCTTGATCAAGCAAAGCTACTTGGTAGTGCAGCGGTTTTATTTTCGTTGATTTCGCACATAAACGGGGTTCGAAGCCCATTTGGAGTAATTTTGTGCCATATTTTTTATCCACGGCTCCCCTATGTCCCTAAGAAGATCCGTCATTGCCCAGACTCAAACATGCATGAGTAACAACTTTAATATTCGTACTCATCACCCCACTTTATTTAACAACAAAAAATCAATAAATGAAAAAAGAGCATTAGATGTGAACACAGAGTTGTAATCACAAAACTAAAGGAGAGAGGTGATATGTTTAGTTTAGGGTTTGTGAGGATTTCATTTGACGGAGGGATCAAAATCTTGAATGAGAAAAATAATGGATAAAAGCTAGCATTAGATATCGCTTCTAACATGTCCACCCAATTTTAGATAAGCTTTTTGAGAAAATGATATTTAATCTCAAATAATAGATAATGTTTTCTTGAGAATGCACTGTATAATCTTGCTACGACTATGATTTTATAATCAATGTTACAAATTACAATTGAGTCACAAAAATATTTGTAATCAATGTTCTTTTTCAATTATTGATTTTTTATTGTTAATTAAAGTGCGGGTAATGGGTATGAGTACAAGTATTAAAGTTGTTACTCGCGCATGTATGAGTCTGGGTATGATTATTTTTTTCAAAATGCGGGTATGCGGACGAGCATTATAGTTAGGGGCAAACGTTTATGTTGTTTGGCAGGGTCCTTAGCCCCCTTATTTTTTTCTTCTACTCATTTGTGAGCTACCCATTGGAACTCTCTTCTTTTCCACCACAACGGTTGAGCAGAGACATAATCTTCGGTTAAACCTCTACGGCGACAACAATGCCTCTAAATCGCCCCACCTTAGTCGACTCGAGTTACCCTACCCGTTTGTTATTGGTGAACTATGAGAAAATATTTACCCACGAGGATTGTAGTGAGGAGAGGTTTTTTGAGAAAGGTGACAATAAAGATAAAAAAAAAAAAACAACTTAAGATCAAACTTTACGATAGAAAAAAAGAAGATAGAAGATAGACACAAAATTTATTAGTTTAGATTGATGATACACTAATGGTTTAAGTTGGAAACTGAAAATAAAGTCATTTCTTCTTTCCATTTTGTCCCTATAAATATTTTTTTTGTTTTTCGTCTCTGCCACATGGTAATCACCCATTGAATGCTTACATTGCAAGTCAGTGCCACGTGGCACCATCATCCCACGTGGCATTGACAAGTGGTGCCATCATTCTACATAGTAGCGATGATGTGACCTTCCATTAGCCATATCAGTATTTTTGTAATGACAGGGACCAAAAACAAACAAATTTTAACTTTGCAAAAAGGAAATTTAAAAAATATTTTACGGAATTAAAACCAAATTTCGCTATATTTACATACACGAAATACATATTTAAGCATATGATAAAACTGTAAAATACGTGTATTAATGACTTGTGTAAAACTTTTCTATTCTGTAAATATATAAATATTAAACTTAAATATATTTTCCCTTTTTCTGTTGGCTTGTTTTGTCAAAAAGTTGAAACGGGAATTTATTCGTATTATCTTCAGTGAGAGGTTCTGCTTGTATAATCAATCATTTAAAAATTTCAAAAATCAGTTTGAGCCAATAAAATTAAAAAGTTCACAAAGTTAAAATGAGTATACATAATAATATCAACGCGGGTAGTAAGCAAACCAACTGAATTCAACTCATTAAACTGTACATTTGAGGCAATGACCAATCATATTGCACCTCGCTCTATTTAGATTTTATAGAGGTTTGAAAAGAAACTATGGTTGCGTTTTTAAGAGCTAAATATGATTTCTAATTTCTAAATATAAAAACAAATTATGGAAACTTTGATCTTCTTTTTTTTTTCATTTTGAAAATTTTGTTGGTATCAAAGGAATTCTTTTCCCACCCCAATTGTGTGATCATTGATCATTACTATGATGATAATAATAATAGAATAGCATGGTTGGTGGTAGTGTCCAAAATGAAAATAATGAAAAGAGACAAAAAGGTTGAAACAAATAAAATAGATGAGGAGGGTAGTGGCGGTGCTGCTTTGCTGCTGCTGCTACCTCTGAATATCATCCCAAAGAAGTCCCCATCGTCGCCGCTGGTGCTGGACCCCCCACTGTTGCCCTTACTGGTGGCTCCAGTCACGGTCCCACCACCGTTGAAACCGGGAAATATATCTCCATTATCCCTATTCAATAATTCAGTCATAAGCACACAAAGAAAAGTACCTTCTTTGATTAAAAACATTGAGCTAACCAACAGGAAATAAAGGAGAAAAATTGCTTCAAATTTAAGAAAAGAAAAACAAAAGACAAACATCTTGTTTAGGCTACGTCACGCATGGGGCGCAACTTGTTTAGACCCTTCACTACATCAAATCATCATCCTTCATACTTGCTTCAACTTGACTAGTATTAATATTACTTTGTCACCAATAGGGTGTTGGTTGAATGGAAGTAACTTACCCCTATAAGGAGGAGTATATGGAGAATCTAGGTTTGAATTCTTGTGAAGTTACTTCATTGGGAGGCTAAGAAACAAAAGGTAAAAGTATCGCTCAATCAGCCAAAATAGAGATCAATCCCATAGCGGTTTGAAGAACCTAAACTGTGGAGATACTCTTGCGGATCCAATCGACCCAAAGGGCTAATTAAGGTGGGTTTCAAACCAGAAAAACAATAAAAATCACGAACACCTCAAAGTGAACCTTTTTTCAACAGTTTCAATGCTCAATTGTTGCCGCCTTAATTGCTATTTAATTAAAAGGCGTATAACGACGAGTAGTAGGAAAGAGTGAGTGGATCTCAGACGTAAGAAAGAAAAGCCTTTTGCATGTATATCGTGTGAGTATGAATCAAAGCATCCATGGAAAATAACAGGAGATAAGATGCACTTGTGTTAAAGAAACATACGTGACTAGATTCAATAAATTTAGGCAAAGAAGTCAAATATGATATAAATTAATGTAGGTGGTTGGTTGTTTGAAATCTTATAAAGGGGAGTCACAAAAGAGTAACAAACATTTTCCTAATCGTGGCCATACAGATTGTAAGAAATTGATTGCCAGTGCCATGAAGGTAGACTGGGTAGTTATGCTAAACAAGAGCCACAGGTTTTCTGAATGCAAATTAGATTTAGGGCCATTGTAATCCTTCTGTTTAAAGCTGCTGAAGTTTTCAAAAAATGTCCTAGAGAATGGTTGTTACTTGGTACACAAATAGATAATCAATCAATGGTTGTACCAATAAATAAATAAAAAAAGATAATCAATCAATGGACTCTTGGGTTCCTATGCCATGTTAGACCATCTCCAACACACATTTTTTACATGGGTTCTTGTATGTAATAATCGGTTCTAACACATTTTATCATTGGACATCGCTAACATGGAGGCCACATGTGCAAGAAACGTTCCTTTATAAGAACAAGTTCTTACCGATAAAAATTTTATGGTCACACTTGTCAGGGTTTAAGTTGGAACCCACCGAAAGTAAGTTAAGAACTCAAGTTGGATAACGAATTTTTACCACTGAAGCGAAAATTAGTGAGAATTCTTTAATTGAGTATGTGTTATTATTGTAGGGTACACTAAAAGAGAGTTAACAAACTAAATTAGGTTTTACCATTGGAGCTCTTTATTTAAGGAGTGAATCAGGCAATAAATAAAGGGTTAACGGCGGGGGACAGTATGATAAAGTAATAAGGGGGGAGTCCCTTTCCCATTTCAGATCGAGTAGCAACAACTTGGTGAGGTGTGACTAGTCTGTGTTGAATCGGAAATGGGCCCCAAAGGGAGCTCAAAACACATTATATTATGAAAGGTCCCACGCTTACTTGCTGGAAAGCAGATAAAAAGAAAATATAATTGCGGGCGGGTCTCTCTCACTCTACTCCTTTTCAACGGATAATCACAAGTCACACCCCTGTTTACACACATGCACCTCTTCTTTCTAGTGTTCGGTCTAGATATAGCACTCCTTTTCAGCCCTTTCATTTTTTCCCTCAATTTTCTTCCCACTTACTTTCGGAGGATTGCTAGGGTGGGAAAGTGACTCATGTGGTCCATAGTGGACCACAATTATTTACCTTTAGATTCATCTAATTGTCACGATTAGGTGTACTCTTTGCGTAGTAGCTTTCCCATTCTTCCAAACCCTAGCCATCCTTCGCATGTATTCTCTCTCTCCTCCTCTCCTTCGAACGGCGATCTATCGCCTTTGTGTGGCCTCTCTCTCTCTCTCTCGTTTGGTGTACCTTGGGTGGCTCGAGGATGACTTTTGCAGTGGAGTTGATGAAGGCGGAGCTTGGTCGTACACAGTGGCGCTGACTAGGGGTTGCTCGCACCATTTCCAGCAAGGGTCGCGGCTGATTTGGCTGCTAATGAATTTGATGGGGGAGGCCAATTTCCATGGCTACCACATCTGCAGGTATGGAGGCCACGAGGGGGTCTAAGGGAGGACCGTACGACAACGAAGAGGGGGTCTAGGGGAGGACCGGCGACGGAGATAGAGTCAGAGAGAGAGAGAGAGATGGAGGGAGATCCAAGATGCACACGGGAAGGTGAGATCGGATATGGATCCTCTCCAACAAAAAATCCCAACCATTAGATTAATCTAATGGTGGGAGATTAAAAATTTTAAAAAATCCACACAAAAAAGTCATGTTATCTCTCTCTCTCTCTCTCTCTCTCTCCCTCCCTCCCCAAATCACATGTATCTCTGTGCCGACATTTTCTCTCTTCAAACAGTATCGTTGTTTACGTTATCGGAATGCCAGCTTTACCTTCTTCATGTGAAATTGTCCATAAAATTTAAAAGAAAAAAGCTAAAGCTATCAGTAATGACTAAATTCTCAAGGGCACCAAACCAAAGGAAACAACATTAACAATCCAAGCCACAAACAGATGTGGTTTCACAAAGGCCAAAGCTCAGGACTAAAGTCATTTTCAGAACCTAGTTTTTGTTCTGCACCATTAAATCTCAAAATGGTTGTTCGAGGGGTTTGGTTTGTGGGTATTAACACACGGAAGCGGGTTTCAATGAATACTGATTTGGGAGAGAGAGAACATGACTTTTTCGTGTGATTTTTTTAAAAAAAAAATTAATCTCCCACCATTAGATTAATCTAATGGTTGGGATTTTTTGTTGGTGAGTGAAGGAGAGAAAAGGATGTGGGAGAGGATCCATATCCGGTGAGATCTAGTATGAAGAGACCATGATAAGATTTGGTGAGACAATTTGATCTAACAGTGAATAATTATGGTCCACTATGGACTACGTGCGACACTTCCCCATGCTTGAGATAGCTATCTTTCTAACAGTTTGATTTTGATTTATTATTGGAGATGATCGTGTGAATGGAGCACAATAATAGTTTCTGAATTTCACTTCCACATATAGTAGCAAGAACCATATTGCCCACTTGCATTTGCGCAATCAGGTTGTAGTCGATTTAGACCGTCTTATCTTAATCAAATCATACAGTTTGTGATGTCCAACTACGGCGGTGACGTGATATAGCTACTACTAGCTACTACAGGAAATCTGGATCAGCCCAGCAACATATCCAAAGGGGATTTAACCAATGTTTTTTCTCCTTTTACCCCACCAAAAAAAAAATGCTGAACTTTATGAGAGGAAAAGACGAATGAAGACAAATGAACCGTAAATAAGGCAGTTGTTGGCCCATGAGCTAGAGATTCCCAATGACCTCACGATCACGTGCATAGGCGAAAAAGGCCCACTTTTCACCGATTTACTAAATTATTCAGATTAGTACTAGTATCCTTGACCCAAAAAAAAGAAGAAGATTAGTACTAGTATTAATATTAATTATTAAAATTGATAACCCTGACCTTGTTTTACTCCATTGCAACAATACAATTACTCCCTGAAAAGGCGAGATTTAGCATAAACCAAAGTTTGGGAAACAGCAAGAGGGTGAAAGGGGAAGCACGTTAAAATAACAATATTCCCTGCAGCTTTTCGCAGAACAACTTGCACCGTTTATTGTGCTGTACCGCGTTCCTCAACAACAGCATGTGTGTGTATTTTTACAAAAGAGAAAGGTGTGGGCCCATGTGACCAGAGGATAGGAGGGACATTCCCGTAATTTAATTAATTATACTGAAAAGACGATGGTAGCCTTTTCCATCGTCAGATATTATTATTATTATTATTTTTTAAATTCTCAAATCATATAGCAGTAATTTTAATGAGGAATAGGATGCCCTAACAACGGACATTACCTGTCTTCTTATCTGGCATTAGAAAGGTTAATATCGTCTTCTCATTCAATAACGGTGAAAACCGAAAAGTGAAGGTGATGCTGATTAACATACCTGGGATCGCCGAAGACACCGGAGTACATGGTGAGCTGGTCAATTTGCGCGGCGGATTTGGGCTGCACACTGGTGGCCTCTGCGTACTGAGCACCGAGCCCTGCCCCTGAAGGCACAAAGAACGCTCCATTTACCATTGTGTCCCCCTCCGTCTTCCAATTCCAATCACTCCACTCTCCCTCGTTCGTGTCCACGCGCTTCGTCACCTGCCATTCCAAAAACACACCCCACCTTCTCACGTTTTCGTACTTCCCACCTCAGAACAGCACGCTAATTGCCAGCATACAATACAATCATACAACACAAACACTTCAAGTTCACGCGCAACCCACGCAAGTGCAATATCACGGCACATGAAGCATAGTAATTCCTCCTTCTCAAATTATAACAGTTTTTTAACTTTTTTTTTTTTATTTGTCCCATTTTATAATACTTTTTAAAATTTGTCAATAGCAATAATCGTTTTTTTTTTATTATCCTTATTTAATTTAGCTTTGTTTTATAATAAATTCAAGAATAGTTTAAGTTAAACAATAAAAATTATAGATAAATTTATTATTTTTAACTACATTAATTATAATATGAGAAGAGATTTTGCCAAAAAAAAACTCTTATAATGAGCATTCCCTCTGTCTCTTATCTTTTGGTATTTTAGCATTTGGCACATAAATTAAGAAATTACTAATTTAGAAATGATTAGACTAAAATACTCCTATTTATTGTTTAACCACCTAATAAATACAAAGGTGAATTAATGCATATTTTTATTTAATCTAAGCGCATAGGGGAAAAAAAGGCCCAATTTTACATTAGTTTTCTAAAATAATAAAAAATATAGGATAAAAAAAAGCTAAAACACTCGGACAATAAAGGAGTATATTCGTTTGAAACAGGGGTCAAACAAACAAACAATATCCCCCACGAAACGAAAGTAACACATGAACATGATATCAATTTACATTTCCAATAAAGAAAGAGGAAAAAGCAAAACAGTATTCACCCCTACCCCACACCAAAAAAGGGTGAAATAGTAATAATAATAAAAATAATAAAGAAAATTACCTACCTCTTTGGCGTTAGGGTCGGCGGGAGCGGTGTAACGGTTACCCTGGCTGTTAATGGTTGGGTTAGCGCTACCGCCGATAGCATACATCTCCCACTGCGTGAAATCGTTGTTAACTACATGTATATGGCCAAGCCTGCAACGTGGCATGCGCTGGACGAGTCCTTCACCGAAGTGGTTGAAAGCAATGGTAACCTGCATACCTCTATCGGGTGTGTGCTTATCGTTGTGGCCGAGTAGCATAACCTCGTCGTGGTGAGCGAAATGGTTGTTAGAGATTGTTATAGCGGTGGACCCCATGATGGCATCAATCAAGCCGTCCGTACAATAAGAGAGTGAGCAATGGTCGATCCAGATGTTACGAGAACCGAAGATGGAAATCCCATCACCGTCAGATACGCCTCTCCACCCTACGTGCGTTGGACTCGCGCGTATGTTAGTATTCCCAGAGGGTTTACAGTGGTGAACGTGGATGTTGTGAATGATGACGTTGGACACATACTGGAGCGTTATGCAACCGTGACCGGTGACCTGGACGTTAGCGCCGCGGCCGTCAACGGTTTTGAAGCTGTTGAAGATGAGCTCGTGTTTGAGGGTTATGGTCATGTCGGCGGCGAATACGATCCAGAGTGGTTCGTCTTGGATCACGGCGTGACGGAGGGTTCCGGGGACGGGATTCGCCGGGTCATTGTCGGAGGAATCGGTTACGATGTAGATCTGACCGCCTTTTCCTCCCATGGCGCCGCCTCCGAACCCTATACCGCATTCCGCTAGCTTCTGACGGTTCGCCTCCCAGTTTGGGTCGCACCGCCAGCAATCGTCGACCGGGTTTCCCGTCAGACATGAAGCTTGGTCCTTTGAGAGTAGTTCCCTTCTCGACAGTGACTCATTGATTTTCCTGCAATACAATACAAAAAAAAAAAAGTGGAGTTTTTTTTTGTTGTTTTGAATTTTTTTGAATGAAATACTGAAGAATGATACAATGTAGTAGGATAGAGAGTTGAATGTGAGTGGTTGAGTGGTGTGGGGTTGATAGGGGTGGCTTACCGTTGAACTTCAAGAACCACAGCTTCAGGGTAAGGATGTTGGTGGGGTAAGGTGAGGTTGGAGGAGATAGTTTTGGCTTTGATTAAGGGAGAGAAAGAACTCAGAAGGCACATTAAAAGAATGCAGGTAATGGGAAGCATTCTTCTTTCAAGGAACAATAATAACTTGGGTGTGAAGGGTGTGGTGGGGGGGGGGGGGATTGGGGGTTTTGTGTGTTTTTTTGTTGCTTCTGTTTAATGCATTTCCCCCCCTCCTTCGGATGTCTTCCTCTTCAATGCACAACAACTTATGAAGCTTGAAATATTGGGAAATGGGATGGGGCTTTTATAATACTAAATTGGGTTTATAATAATAATAATGGTTATTCTTAAAGTGATGGGTTTTTGTTTATTTCAACTGAAGAAAGAGATTGAAGTGGCTGTGTGTGAATACGATAGATGATGACAAAAATAGAAGAGGAAAAGGGGATGAGAAAGAGAGAAACTCGTTCTCTCCTTTCCCTCTGTCTCGGTTTTTCTAATTCTCTCCCTTGCTGACCCTCTCAGTTTACTCACATTCTTTGCCTTGCTTGTTAGTCCTTCTATGCATTGCGGCTGAAAACTCAATCGAGTAGGAAAACTGCAGAGAAAGAGAAACTCGGGGCTTATCCAATGATTTAAGTGAAAGAATCTCTTTTAATTTAGGACTAATTTCTTTCTTCTGCATCAAAATTACTCCGCTGCTTTTATTTATTTTGTTTTTCTATCTTGTGATGATTAAGATTCTTTGATTCGCATTAATCCCCCACCTCCACTTTTTCGAAAGGCTTTTTATCTGTTATTATTACTTTATGAATAAGTAAGTGGGAAAAAGATTTGGGGTGAACAAAATTGCATCTCATCGTCGGGTCAATTTATTGCTCCAGGATTGGAAATGCAGGCGCGCTTCCCCTGGCCAAAGATTTCCTTTTCTTTGCTCACGAAGGAAAGTAGCAAAGACACAAAGGGGAGAGGGTAAAAAACAAGTATCTTTGGGGATCCATGTGTAATTTAGCGCAAAACTTTCTTTCCGTAAACAGAGACTATAAAAAAGTACTAGTATGCGATATTAACAAAATATTTTAATATAAATAAATTAGTGCCTTCAACTTTATTCGTTAATTACATACTAGTAATATTCTTTGTGATCTGTAATTGACACTATTATAAACCTTATTTATGAGAAAAAAACATCTTAGCATTAATTTTATTTTTTAATAATAATACTTTTAAGCTGTCTATATCTTGGATCATGGGGCATTTTGGATTTACTTTTAATTTTTCTTAATTAAAATAAATATTTTATTACTATTCACTTGCAAAAAAATCTTTATAAATTTACAAGTATTTATTGGACTTTACAAGGAAACGAGGAAATTTGCTGTTAATGAGATAATCTGGTGTCATTATTTGTGCATTTATTTATAAACTAGGAAACCGGGAAATATGTTGCCAATATTTATTTTCTAATATAGCATGTATAAATTAGGAATATAAATCAATCTTTTAATTATATTTAGAATTCAATTTAGATTGTACAAATTAGAAACAAAAATCAATATCAATATCAATATATAATTAATAGTAGTGATAGGGTTGTGAACGAGTGAAAACATGTTTGGGAATTGTTACGGGCACCCCCAAAATTGCTGGGGCACCCCCCAATTCCCAAAATACCCCTCTTTTTTTGTTTAACTCGTAAAAACGGTTTTTTCGAGTAAACAAAATTAAAATTTTTGTTCACTCGCAAAAACAGTTTTTGCGAGTTGAAAAAATACTCGCAAAAATAGTTTTTGCGAGTGAACAAAAATTTTAGTTCTGTTCACTTGCAAAAACGGTTTTTGCGAGTTGAAAAAATACTCGCAAAAATGGTTTTTGCGAGTGAACAAAATTAAACTATTTTTGCGAGTTGAACAAAAAAAAGAGGGGTATAATGGTCAATACAGTCCAAAATAGGGTGTCCCAAGCAATTTTGGGGGTGCCAACATGTTTTAGGGTCTATAGGTTGTAACTTATGAGCGGGTAAGAGTTTGGGCCTAAGTGGGTCAAAAATAGAAAAGCCACAAATCTGATAGAAATATGGCTATTAATCGATTACACTCGTGTCTTAATCAATTAACACGAATGTTTTTCAAAGAGAATCAGTTTTTGGGAATCCTTAATCAATTAGAAGGTTTCCTAATCGATTAAGACACCTCTGATTTTCTTACAAGCCTGGCACACATGCTCTAATCGGTTAAAGTAGTGCATAATTGGCCCTAATCTCATTCTAAAGGTTCCAATCTCGTTCCAATCATCCATCGATACCTAAAAACATAAGATTACGAAAATGTGGGAGTTGTTACATACTCTCTCCATCTCATATTAAGTGTTGTTTAAGGTAATGGGCGTGTACTAATAAAATCATTAATTGTGCCTATTTTTAATGTAAAATAAACTATTTTGACTAAGATACATTTATTCTAATAGGAGTTAGATGGAAATACAAGTTTTTTTTGGGTCTCGTAGGCGAAGTGGTAAGTGTCACGCCTCAAACACGCACACCAAAGGCACTCCCCAGGGTTCGAACCCGGTACACCGGATGTCCCTATATTACTGAAATCTGTTGGAGTTTACCACTCGGACCAAAAGTAAATGACGAAAATACTAGTTAATATAGAGTAGTTGAGATACCAATTAATAAAAGTGTTACTAGAAAAAAAAAAGTAATTAATACTCTCTTGAGATTCTAAAATAATAAATAATTTTGGATAAACCAGCATTCCAAACAGGAGACGAACGTGGTACTATTTATGCAAGAAGTAAATCAAAGAATGCATCAAGTCCGATTTTCTTGACATTTGAGATATGAAATAAATTTAAATATTTAAAAATCCAAAAATTTAATTGGTGAAATTTGAAGAAGCAAATATATGATGTGTGATTTGAATTTGAAGAAGAAAAAATTGATACTTTTGATTTTTGGGATGTTTTAAAATTGATGAATTTTCCTCTAAAAAAATGACGATGTTTTAAACAATTTAACATATTTAATTTATAAAGTTTTTTTAGTACAAAGTGAGAATATCTATACCATTATATAAAGAAAAGAGGTGTTGGTAACTACTTTTTTGGTGTACTACTTTTTTTTCCATTTTACGCTTTTAACTACTGGTACATTATTATTACATAGTTAATTAAACGGTTATTACACGATTAAGCAAAGAATAACCTCCACTATCCACAAAAACCAAAATTTTTTTGCTTTGAAACCCAACCAGCCTATTGCAATAATATTATGTCATTTATTAAAAGATGTAAACAAAATAAATAAAATGAGGAAGAAAATTAAATTTAAAACAACGTTATACAACAAATTATAACGTTAAACATTAAAACGCGATAAAATAATACATAATGTAACGCAGTAGAAATGCGGAAAGACGGGCACGAGAGTGCCCGTCTTGCCGCTAGTAGAGTAATAAATAAAAGGAAAGCGACGAGGGGAGTTAACTGAAATTTAAATTTGCTTAACAATATTAATAGAGTATTTGTCGAGTGAAAACAACTTGTCTCTATAAGGAGGAGAATCTGAGAACCCGGTTCGAATCCTTGTGGATTCACTTTTATTGAGAGACTGAGAATTAAAGGATAAAACTCTGCTCAATCGGTAAAACCATTTGCTTAAAAATTATAGCAATCGAAAACACATATTGGTAAAAAAAAAAGAAAATTATGTGAATTTGATCGTGAGGAGGGCTAAGAAAAGTCTCAGGCCTTAGTGTATCTCCAATGGAGAGTCTCTTAAAAAAAATTGGGTCCCTTAAGTGGTCCCAACTTGCCACCTAAATGCCACACAATTTTTACGGGACACTTGTAATTTTTACTCCAATGGTGGTTCCTTAATGGGTGTCCCTTAAGTAGTTCCTATATACCACACTTTAATACTTTAATATTTGTACTTATTAAAATATCAATTTAATAATTTTAATTAACAAGTATAAAAATATTAAATATTAAAAGTGCAATTTTTGTTCCAGTAAAAAAAAAGTGCAATTTTTGAAGGGAAAAAAAGGTCACACTCTTACGACCCAATCCAAGAACAATAGTGATCATCAGATCCAAATAACCCTCCCCCTCTCAACTTTCACTCTCAATTTCTAGATCCTTCTACGAAGATCAACAGGTGAAAGCTCTCCACCCTCATCTCCCTCACTAATCCTGCACCCCAACCCTAATTTCCCCCTCTCTCTCAATCCGCCCCCAAAGTCCCTCATCTCCTTCTGTCTCTCTCAATCCGCCCCACACTCATCTCCTCTCCCAAGATTTGCCCCCAACCCTCATCGCTCTCACTCAAGATCTTCCCCCACACGCATCTCCCTCACTCATCTTCCTTCTGCCATTAATCTATGACTTACTCCGAGCTCATCTCGTTTTAGAAGAAGTTCCTACGCCCCCAACACTCATCTCCCTCACTCAAGATCTGGCGGCGGTGCTCTGCTGGTCGTGGCGGCTGCGGCGCGGAGCTGGAGGAGTGGCGGCGATCTAAACTGTGGATCTGAATTGGAGGAGCTGGAGGACCAGTGGCGGTGCTCTGCTGTTCAAAGGGTTTGTGGATTTTTTTTTATTTTTTTTTGTAAATTTTCATTTTTTTGGATTTTTGGTTCTGGATCTTTCATCTTTGGTTTGTAATGTGGTGTAATGTGGTCCTGGATTTTCGGATCTATTTCATTTCTGGATCTTCAGCTTCATTTCTTCTTTGATCTTCAGTTTTTCTATTTCTTTCCCTCTTGTTTTACCGAACGGGATTGTGGGTGCACTGGAGAGAGAAACAGTGCAAGAGACGTCCACTAAAATTTTGTGCAAGAGACGTCCACGTATTTCTTCTCCAACGCGGAAAAAAATAAGGGACGTCTACTAAGGGCTTAAGGGAGGCCACAGTGGAGCGTTGGAGATGCTCTTAGAGCATCTTTATCGGCATGTCTTTAAGTCCACGTGCGTTGCGTCTCTTATTTGATTTATTCTGACAAATTCTGGCTTTCAATTTTGTTTTCTCTCTCTCATAGTGGGCTCCATTTCCTCATTAGTTACCGTGCTCTACACAGTTGATTTGACCAAAAATTAGATACCGATGCACTACAGCTCAACTGCCACTTGAGCTGAATGAGAACACGTGGAATATAAGAAACGCTGCAAAATTTTAGTTGACGACCGCTGTTGATGCTCTTAGAGCATCTTTAGTACAAAGCAACTAAATGGGTTGCTTAAATTGATTTTTGTGGGTTCATATTGCCACATAAGATTTAAGCAATTTATAAGCAATCCAACCACAATTTGCTCTAATAGTAGTTTCTTGGAAGTAACGCATCTTGACCCCACATGTTTATATTATTTTATTTGCACTTAATTTTTTATCCAAATTTAAATATTAATTCAATTATTTTAATTAATACATATAAAAATATTAAATATTAAAAAAATAGAAATTTTGGTTTAATTAATTTTTAGCATAATAAATTTAAAACAATAAGAAATACATAATATTAAATAATAAAAAACGATGTGAAATACATAAAGATGAGAAGTACATCACATTACATTTTAACCGAAATACAAAATATTACATAAAAATTTAATTTTAGTTATTCTCATGTCTAAACTGCTCCCAAATATGCTCCACCAAGTCGGCTTAAAGTTGGCGGTGGTTTTGTCTTTCATGAACATGTGCTACTCTTTCAAACAATGTTGTAAAATTGGGATCAGGACCATGCGATACTTCAGCTGTTGAGATATCATTATCTGTGTGGTCGTAATCAAAATTATCGGCATATGTGTCTCACTCGTCTTCAACAATCATGTTATGCAATATGATACATGCCAACATTATATGCTTCATTGTGTTCACGTGCCAAGCACGCGCTGGGTCACGTACAATCGCGAATCGAGATTGGAGCACTCCAAATGCCCGTTCCACGTCCTTTCTTGCTGATTCTTGTCGTTGGGCAAATAGTTTTCTTTTTTCTCCTTGCGCCATTGGGATGGTCTTGACAAATATAGTCCACTCGGGATAAATACCATCAGCTAGGTAGTACCCCATATGATATGGGGTTTTATTCACAGTGTATTGCACTGCGGGGGCTTTTCCGTTCAAAACGTCGTTAAACACATCAGATGTGTTTAACACATTAATGTCATTGTTAGAAACCGCAGTGCCAAAAAATGCATACCAAATCCACAAGTCATGTGATGCCACAGCTTCAAGCATGATTGTGGGTTTGGCATGATCACCTCGACAAAATTGTCCTTTCCATGCGATTGGGCAATTCTTCCATTCTCAATGCATACAATCAATAGAACCCAACATACCTGGAAAGCCACGTGCCTCCCCTATTTGTAGTAGGTGTGCAATGTCTTCGTTGTTTGGCCTTCTCAGGTACTGAGCACCAAATATCGCGCACACACCCATTACAAATCTGTCTAAGCACTCCAATGTTGTACTTCCACCGATTCGAACATAGTCATCAACACTGTCAGCGGGTGATCCATATGCCAGTATACGAAGAGCGGCAGTGCACTTCTGCAATGGTGAAAGTCCCCTTCTACCAACTGCATCAATCCTTCTCTGGAAGTACTCGTCATGATTGCCAAGTGCTTCTACGATGCGAAGGAACACATGTCTTCGCATATGTCTTCGCATTCGGAACCTTCGTCGAAATTTGAGCCTCCATGTGTACAGGATTTTCTGAGAAGTAGTCATTGAACAATTGGTTATGTCCTTCTTCACGACTCCGATCTATCACTGTTCTTTTTATTCTGCGCCTGATGGTGTTGTCGGCTTGTTGTTGACTCTCGTGTACCAACCTTATGACCTCCTCTTCAGTGTTGTCCTCGAGACATTCATCTACGATTTCGTTCCAGATTGTATCAAAGTCAGTGTTTGGATCCATTATATGGATGATATGAGAGGGTGAGAAGAGAATGGTCAAAGATGAGAGAATAGGAGAATATGAGAGAATTGGAGAAGATTGCACAATTTGGTTCTCTTATGTGAGGTATATATAGGCTAGTTCTACAACGGCTAGTTTTATAACGGCTAGTTTTTTATAACGGCTAGTTTTATAACGGCTAGTTTTTTTATAACAGCTAGTTTTATAACGGCTAGTTTTTTTTTATAACGACTAGTTTTACAACGGCTAGTTTTACAACCGCTAGTTTTTTTAATAACGGCTAGTTTTATAACGGCTAGTTTTTTTTATAACGGCTAGTTTTACAACAGCTATATCTTGGATAAATAAGAATATATTTTCATAACTAGTACATAAACTTTCAAAGCGTAAGCTACATAAGTCCTGCTAATTTCTTCTTAATAATTTCACAACAAAATTTATGATTTTCAAGTTGCGCATCATCCATCCCTGATACATCCTTCATGAGGATTTCATACAATGCTGGTATGCTCTCCGCCTCCTTTACCTTGCACTCAGCCTCCTTTACCTTGCACTCAGCCTCCTTTGCCTTGCTAGCTGCCATAATTGCCTCGCTCTCTGCAAGCTTTGCCTCAGCTATTTTTGTCATGGCAATATTTTTCTGAGATATAGCGACTTCCATGGCGATCAAATCTACAACGGTGTTCTTGGTGTTGCTATTTCCTTGCTCTTCCTTTTTGCTGCCTTTTGTCCAATTGGGCGATCTGTTGGGATTGATGAGTCATATTCTTCACAACTAATTGGCGTTTCTGGATTCGATGATGATGAGTACGTCCGATCACCTGTCTTTGATCTCTTTGAAGAGTTGTTCATCGATTCTCCCTTCCATTTAGGCTCACTTCTCAATAACCTCCATGCATGCTAAAATTTGAAATGCTCCTTTGCTATTTGAGAATAAAGCTTAAACGCCTCCGCCATGACGTCATTCTCTGATTTACCGCTTGTGTTGTCTTTAACAGCTATTTTGTAGCACCCGCAAAACTTTTGTACTGAAGCATTCATCTTATGCCATCGAGATTTCAGGGCACTTGCCTCCCTCTCTATAAGCCGCCCGCGATAGTTGTTATAGTTATCTCTTATTCTTGCCCAAAAGCTATCTGCTTTTTGGTCAACTCCCACGATTGGATCTTTTGAAATGTTGAGCCATGTCTGAATAAGCAACTCGTCTTCTGGTGATTCGAACCTGATACGTTTGTTCTTCTTAGTAGTACCCTCTTCTTCTTCATTGAGCGTAATGTTTTCCAAGCTGACTTGAGTGGAGAACTGTGGGACTTGAGACTCGGAGATGGACTCGATTGGTGATTCCGGTTCATTGTTAGGAGACTCCATGTTGCTGCTGGTACCCATTGGAGGCCTAAACCACATGGTGGGATTGGACGGTTGTTGTGGTGGATACATAAACCGGTGGGGATTTTGAGAATTATCGCCGGTAGGGGGTTGATTTTGCAAGTAGTTCATGTAGGCTCGATATTGGGGATTTTGAAAATTGTCGCCGAAAGGGGGTTGGTTTTGTAAAAAATTCATGTAGGCCATATATTGAAGATGACTGGGATCCATTTGAGAAAAAATAAACAAGATTGAGACTTGATAACAACAAAAAGAATAGAATTGAAAGATGACAAAGTGGGTGCAAAATGAAGTGAATAACCCTACATATTTATATATTAGACAAAATTATGGCCGTTGCATTTGCACAAACGGCTCAATTTTACTACCAACGGATCTTTTTTTAAGTTGAAATTGAGTCAAACGGATATATCTCACTAGTAACAAAATTAGTCAAATGAGTCAAACGACACTATTTTTATTTTTGAAACATTTCATCTTCCAGATTCTTCACTTCTTCGCTGCTCCATGTTTTTTTCGCTCCTTTCCTCTTCAATTTGTTCCTTCGTCTCCCTCCTCCAGCTTCCCCTGCGTCCCCTCTTCCAGCTTCTTCCCCTTCATTTCCTGCGTCCCTGCGTCCCTCGTCTCCCCCATCGCGTCTTCACGCCTCTCCAGATGCTCCATCTCCCTCATCTCCCTCCGTTTCACCCCCTGGCAGCGAGGCAACGTTTCCGACCGTCGCGGCACCTTTCCCTTTCACCCCTTCTCCCTCCGTTTTGCCGCATCTTCATATTCCAAAATCCAAACCCTCCCTCACCCAGATCGAAGACCCTCCCTCACCCAGATCTAAGCGTGGCACTCATCCATCTCTCCCCATATTTGCAGGCGAGTCCCGACAACCCGCGGCGAGGCACGACGCGGCTATTGACAGCATGGCATAGTGGAGTCATGGCACGGCGCAGGTTTGACGGCACGTTGATTCTGGTTTTTTTTTGTGGGTTCTGGTTCGATTTGTTCTGAGAATTTTTTTTTGGTATTTGTAATTTGAGAATTTGTTGCTTCTGGTTCTGTGTGTTGCTCCCGATTTCTATTTTGCAAATGGATATATTTTAGTGGATTGTTGTTCACCTTAAATTTTCTGTTTCTCCTTCTTCTTCGTGTTTCTGTTTGATGAACGCTTGTTCATATTTTCTGGTTTGTGAAGAATCAATTGGTGTTTCTGAAGGGGAATAATGTATGTTGTGGTTTTTTTTTTTTGTGAGATTTGTAATTTGTAATTTTTGTTTCTGAGATTTTTAATTTCTATTTCTCCTTCTTCGTCTCTGATTCATGTTTCTGTTTGCATCAATGCAAGTTTCAGTTTTTTCCCTCAATTTTTAACTGCAAATTTGATGGGAATGAGAGACAAAAAACGATTAAACAATGTTTAGTTTACGTTTAGTTTACGGCAACAAGCAAAACAACGGCAACTAGTTTTAAGAAATTATACACGCCACGTAGGACTCCTCCATCGCTGATTTCTTGTAGTTGTCGACAGCTAAAATAAGAAATGCTGGTAAGACACAGCGTTAAAGATGCTCTTAGAGAACGGGCATTACCAACTTTCAAGTATTTAACAATGTATTAACACGCAAAAGTTCAAGAATTGTATTTACTTCTCAAATAAAAACTATGAGAGAATTTTCAGTCACATGATAAAAGTTATTTTCTTTAATTGAAAACATAAAAGTTAGGCTTAAATGGATTTTTGGTCCTTTAACTTTTTTAATTTGGTGATTTCGGTCCTTATATTTTATTTTTTTCGATTTTGGTCCCCTTATTTTTTTAATTTGCCAATTTTTGTCTTTACGTTTTTTTAATTGCATTTTACGTCTTAAAAAATGTGGATTGTGCATTTTTGGACCCTTATTTTCTCAAAATTTAAAATTTTTGTGGATCAAAAATGTAAAAAATCAATAATTTTGAGGGATTAAAAGTGCAATTAAAAAGTTTGGACACCAAAATTGCCAAATTAAGAAAGTTTGGGACTAAAATCGCCAAAAATAAAATTGGGGGATTAAAGAGAAAATTAAAGGACAAAAAGTTCAATTAAAACTAAAAGTTAATAGTTATCCGGCCGAAAAGAAAACACAAGTTATCTGTGAGAGAATAAAAATCAAAGAAAATAAAACATTTTAAACTCTAAAAAAATTCCGAACATGGAGAAAGTAATATGCATGTGATGTGTATTCAAAATCTGGATTCGATTCATATGTCTGACTTTTTTAGGAGGAGCCATGAGCTTTTGGAAACTTAAAACAGACAGCTTACGACAGTCTAGACTATAGGCTCCACTGGATTTATATCCAATAAAATTGAATTTCCATTTACGTTTGTAAATACTACGATGTCCAGTGACAGGGTTTGCTTTAATTAAAGAATACGTACATAGTCCATGTAATACACAATAGAGCTTTGAAAAAATGATAAAATAAAGAGAGAAAATAATCTTTCACAATAATTTTAATCTAAGCATGTAACCTTAAGAGTTAACCTTCAATCTAGTCCCTGAAATATTATTTTTTTCTCTTTAGTCCTTAAAGTATGTAAAAATATTAAATAGTCATAACGTTTTCTCTCGTCTGTCAAGTTAGTTTCTCTATTAGTGTGAGTCTGTTTAAATATTGTTAAGTATCAATGTTGTCAATTTTTTCTCTCCTACGTGTATCCTAAATAGTCTGTAAAGTCCCTAAAATACTTTATATCAGTCCCTACAATGTTTAAAAATAGAGAGACCGAATAAATACATCAATTTGGTCCTTATAGTCCCTAAAATAAATGTTAAATAGTCACTCAAGTCTCTAAAATACATCATATAAGTACCTACTTTCACAGTAACGTAAGTCCTGATTCTAATTCATAAACCAAACTTTTTTATGAGTAATTCATAAACCAGATGTTGCCTAGTTTGACCACAATACATGGCTTATAAAAGATAATTAAATGACATCTAACCCCTCCAAAAAAATAAGGGATGAGAGAGTTTAGGGTCTGATTTGAGAGACTGGCCGAGGGACTAAAATAATATACGTATGAGAGAGTAAATAACCAGCATGACACTTAATGACATTGAAATGAGCTCACACTAAAAGGAGGAATAACTTGATGGACGGTAAAAAACGTTAAAAATTATTTAATTTTTTTACCTACTTTAAGGACTAAATAAGAGAGACTGTGATACCTAAAGAACAAATTGAGTGTTAAGTGTAATCTTAATTCATTGGAATCACTAAACCAGACTAGCATGGCTAGTCTTACAGCATGTATGGGGGGAGCGTGGAAGCTCCACCAGCTCACATTTGTGGTGATTTGTGGAAAATAATCGTCATTGGTTGTAATTTTTAATAATGTAGTAATTTTAGTTTTAGAACTAGCTTTGACTACAAACGAATACATACTTATTGAATTGAGAATTTTACACTTACATATTCGTAATCTAGATAAAAAATTCAAAATAAAATTATATCACTTGTAAATTTACCTTTAATTAAAATTTTATAAAATTAATATAATCCAAACCCTAATTTACTAAAAGTTACTCAAATACACTTAATATATGTTTCCAACAAACATTATTAAAAAAAAATAAAAATCAAATGTTGGATGTCTTTGAAAGGGACATGGTAATTTTTTACATTTTTAGATTCTTATTAGTGGGAACACCTTTTATATATACCTAACGTTATAATGTCTATTTCACAATTCAAATGCATCTATAATTGCTTTTCCCAGACATGTTAATGTTATCAATTATAGTGTAAATTTCATTCGGTAATCTTTGACAAATTGACTTTATGATCAGAGTGCTTTCGAAGGTCATGAGGGTACTGGATGAAGGCCAGTTTTCCTTGTTTGCTGATAGATGAATGCCTGTTCTCTGCTTTGGTTCTTTTTAAGCGGTGTTCATACAGATTCCTTACCGAAATTTACAAGAGTGGCATCCCCTCCGGTTAGTTTTAGGCTCTATTTGGGAGGTAGGAGGAGAGGGAAGAAGAAGGCTTTGGGGAAAGGAGAGAAGAGGAAAAGAGAGAAAAATCTTCTATCTTATTTGAGAGAGTATTTTTATAGAGAAAGAAAAGGGAATGCTTATGACTAATATATTTTTAATTTTGAGAGTAACATAAAAAGATGGAAGGGATTTGTAGAATTTTTCTAAACTCTCCAAAACCCTTCTCCAATACATTTTTTGAGTTCCCCATATTAGGGGTTTTATTATTACGAAGAAAAATAAACCCCTCATTCAAGGTGGGAGACTATCATTCCATCCCTATTCTTTTCCTCCTTCCTTTTTTCAAAGCCCTCCCTCCTTTCCCCTTCTAATATAGAAAAACTCAAAAAATATATTGGACGAGGATTTTGGAGGGCTTAAAAAAAATTTCAAATCATTTCCATTTTTTTATATTACTCTCAAAATTAAAAATATATTGGTCATAAGCATTTCATTTTCCTTCTCTACAAAAACACTCTCTCAAATAAGGTAGAAATTTTTTTTCTCTTTTCCTCTCCTCCCCCCCCCCCCAAAAAAGCCCTCCTCTTCCCTCCCTTTTTAACTCCCAAAGGGAGCCTAAGTTTTTTTTGGGTCCAAGTAGTTCTGATAATAATTTTATTTTTTGGCAATAAGTAGTCCTGAAATATTTTTTTCTTGGTCAAGAGTAGTTCTGATAATTGAATCCATAACTTTTACCTAACATCCCAGTCTCAGCCAACACTTTTACCTAGGCCCAATTGACTGGCAACCCAGTGATATGACATCTTTTGGTTGTTATTATTAACACCCCTGCATTCATTAGCAGCACCCCCACAAAAGTCAAGAGTGACAAAAATATCCCTACCCCCACACACTTTCCTCTTTCCTCTTATCTCTGCTTCTTTAATGTAAAAATCCAAAAGACTCGCACCCCCACATTTTAATGCTACTGCAAGACCATATTTATGATATACATATTTTATGATATGATCTTTGTGGTAGCAATTTTGTTAAAAAACAACTACCGTAAAGATGGCTTTACCATATACAATATGGGTATTTTTGACCAAAACGAAATATGTGGGGGTGCCACTAATGAATGTAAGGGTGCTAATAATAACACCCTCATTTTTTCATGGATAAATCACTTGAGCCCGTGTTCTACATTCTCCGCGCGGTATATTTGATATTTAGAATGGTGAATTGATTGATGTTTGTATATTTTATTTTATTTTGAGTAAACATCTAATTTGATCCCCGAAATCGTAGAACCGTATCAATTTAGACCCCCCACATTATCAATATTCAAGATGATTATTGAAGTTGCAAAACGTTAATGAGCTTCGTCCCTCCGTCTGGATCCATTAGAAAATACATCACTGACATTATTCATTTAGTTTCAAATCCATCTTTGACATTTCCAACTTAATGTCATTATAGTCTTGTGAATACTAACGAAGGGACACACCTGATTAAAATTTTACAATTATAGAAATCATTTTGGAATACTGATAATGTGGGGGACTAATCAATACAGTCATACAATTTTAAGGATCAAATTGAATATTTACTCATTTTATTTTTCTAGCTTCTTGGAGTTTCTAGAAAATTGAGAGGTGTCTTGGTGATGTTATTGGGAAGTAAATTCGTAGCTTCATCTCTGCCACAATGCCCTCCTCCGCGGGCATGGATCCAAAAATATAATAAATGGGTGAAATAAATGTCAAAAATTTTGATTGGTCCATCTAAATGGCAAAAAAAATTATAGTGAATTGTATTTGACATATAATTTTCGTGTGAGCAATACTCTACTCCCTATTTATTACTTGTCATGATTTCGTATAATTGACGAAATCATTAATGAGTTTTCCCTCTCAAACAGTTTTATTGAGTTATTCTCTTCATTTTTGTGTTGTAATTGTACCCAAGTTGTCCTAGCTTGGAAAGATATGTGGATACCAGGTTGTTCTAGCCTGGAAGCAATCTGCTCAGGCCACATTCCACATGATCAAGATGATTTCCTTGTGTCTTTTATGTCAGGGATGATAATTAGAATCGAGATATTATTGAGAACCATGTTCCAAATTCAATCTGTGCCAAAGTTACAGCAATCGAGACTCTCATTGCTTCGGGTCATGCTTGTTGATGATATTGTGGTGGGAATGCTGCAATTACTAAGAACAAACAACAAAAAATTGTTAAGTGCAAATAAAGATAAGATGCTGTGAAATAAAAAACAAATAAGAAGATGATTGCACAATACTCAAAGGCGTGTGTAAACACTAGGCTTTAGGTTTGATTCGCCCCCGCCAATCCCTTTAGATTGAATGCAAATGGTTGAACAGCGAATCCTATTCAGGATACAATGGAATTCCCTTGATATGGTTTGCACCCCCACACCAAGCGTATCGTCAATGGTATTTTACAGAACAATAATTCCCTAACTTCAATTTGCGCATAAAAGAATAAAGGAAATGATTTGGAATATATGAAATAGTGATGATTTTCTTGGTCATTTCCGCATGTAGAGTTGTTCTATTTATAGAGCAACTCATAACACTTGATGAGAAGAAGCAATTCTTCACAAAGTGTTGCATTCTTCCATGAATTGATTCAAAGAAAAGATGTATCGATTCATGAATAAACACATTTAATCATGAATGAACACGCCTTATTAATTTGAATCTCAATTCCATGAAAAGACACAACCTTTAGAACCAAAACTAAATTCCATTATTTTGGAAATCTCTCACAATCCCCCACCATTTTCAAAATAATTCCAAATCCCATTATTCCAGAAATCACATGTTTTCAGATAAAGGTATCTTGTGAATTGAACATTTACTTAGTAAGTCATTATTTCACTTATCCCGAATAGATTGGTAGACAAGCTTTGAACCAATTATTCATTGGAACAAGCATAAATTAACTTACACATGAGATCTCGGTACCATTGAACGAATTGTAAAGTGACACATTTGATTAGGCCATGTGTCAAGTATCCTTTTCATAAGAGCTTTAAGAGCCAAGCCCTTAATCTCCAAGAAGCAGCCCTACTTCACTCTCATATAGGTAAACTCTATCAAAAGAGCTCCCATAATAAACACTTTAGCACATATGTGCTATAGGTCCATTAAGAGCAAAAGATCAACCTTCCAACTTTATACTTATGGTCCAAGTACTTATAAACCTTGGGATGTATCTATTGTCAAGTACTTGCAATTACTCTAATAGTGTACTTTCACCATTGAACTCAAGACTTAATGCTACTCAAGCGTGAGTTGGGTTTCCACCATTAGTAATTATTTAGATATGAGCTTGAAACTCATCCCCATTGTTGTTATAAAAACACCATATCCCTTGTCAATCCTTTCGTCAAATGATAGCAAGATTTCTTTCCTTTTCTTATAAGATTCATAACATTATTTCTTCACATAGTTATGCTTTAATCCAATGTCCTATGACAGTATTGAATAACTATCACAAAAATGGACCACTTGTCCCATTGAATTTACATTACACACTTGCCTATATGTCTTTGATAGTATTGACTATCACCATGTATGTATACTTGTGTCATTGATTTTGACCAAAATGATATATCATACAACAAGTTTCTAAATAACTTTACTTTGTTGCTACTAAAGCATTCAATACACATTTCAATATGAAATTCTAATTTTATTTTAGTTATCTTAATTTATTTAAGATATCATACACTGAATGCATTAAATGTACCTAGCAACAACTAGTACAATCTTGTTTAAAGATCATAAACTACCTTTGATTACTTTAGGTGGGTCAACCATGTAAATCATAAACAACAAATTTATTCTAGCACTTTAGATTTTATGTCAATTCTATTAGAAGCATTGTCATCTAACTTAACATACAAATCATACATGTATCATGAATTCTACTTGTTAAGTATTAAATATGAACTCATTATAACATTTAAATGTATCAAGAGAGTGAACTATAATAACATAGTAACCATGGAGAGTGACTATCATAAATAGGTCCAACATAATGCCAAAATATTTTCCATGCGAAAATAAACAATTTAAAATTACTATTTGCAATTTTTAAATGATTTAAAAGGTATTAAACAAAATAAAATTATTAAAAAATAATTTCATACATTCATCAAATATGAAACCTAGTTATCCAATAACTAGAGGTCAAGACGGACAAAATGCAAAAAACGGTATAGAAAACGAAGTTTTGTAGACTCTACACTCTGCCTCACTCTCCAGAGCTGAGAATGGGCTTCGTTTGCCAGTACTATTCATCGTCTTCCTCTAGATGGGTCATTTTAACCCAGTTGCATGAAAAACGGGTCAATGCGACCCACTACTTTGAGACATGATATCTCACTCGTTTTGGCACCGTTTTGAGTGATTCTTGAACCGATTTTATAGTGCAAAAACCATGGATTAAGATGGTAGAATTTTTAGACCGAAAATCATCAAAAATCAGATGCAAAATTTGCCCAAAAATTGAAACAAAATTGACTTTTAAAATGGGTCTGGTTGCGACCATTGATCAAAAAACATGATTTTTGGCCAAAACACATACTGTATCACTCTAAAAAACATTGGGTTCACATGTGTACATATTATAGAATCATTTTTAACAATTTTTATGATGAAATGAATGTGAAAATGGAATAAGAAATTGTGCCCAAAATCAAAAACGAAAATATCCTTTTGGAACGGATTATTGGTTTTTGCCCACCATAAACCAACACGTTTCTTCATCATTATTGGGACAGTTTCAACTTGTTTTTTATTGGAATATCTTGTTTAATCAATGCTAAAACGTTTGAGAATAAATTTAGAGAACAAAACACACGAAACATGGATAAAAATGGAACCCCAGTAAAGAAAAAGTCTATTAACATAGAAATGGGTTCAACATCCACATTATGTAATTTTGATGTTTTCTTCTATTTCTATTCCACCCAAAAGCAAGAAATCATGTATTGTGATATGATGTAACATTCAACATGTATTAAAATAAATTTAAATTTAATACAAATATTCATACTTTCATGCAGAGCAATAATTTTTATGAAATAACAAACTCTAATAAATGAAATGCATCTAAATATGCGTTCTTCATGTCAAACATCAAATGGGTCATCAACCATAGAACTAAGGCTCTTTCACCATATGGTGTGAATGTAATATAAACAAGAATATCATGTCCATAGAAAGTGATTGTGTACTTTTCACCATGGTTATAAACAACAATTTTTTATGAAGCATATGAGTGTTCATCACTCCCAAGTTGTAAATAGTGAATCATCTTCTTTCAAAGTTGCAACCATTATTAATAACAATTGTAATATCGAACCTAAAGATTGTTGATGATATTGTGGTGGGAATGCTGCAGCTACTAAGAACAAACAACAAAAAATTGTGAAGTGCAAATAAAGATAAGATGATGTGTAATAAAGAACAAAGAAGAAGATGATTGCGCAAGACTCCAAGACGTGTGTAAACACTAGGCTTTAGGTTTGATTCGCCCCCGCCAATTCCTTTAGATTGAATGCAAATGGTTGAACAGCGAATCCCCTTCAGGATATAATGGAGTTCCTTTGATATAATTTGCACCCCCACACCAAGCGTATCATCAATGGTATTTTACAGAACAATAGTTCCCTAACTTCAATTTGCGCATAAAAGAAGAAAGGAAATGATTTGGAATATATGAAATAGTGATGATTTTCTTGGTCATTTCCGCATGTAGAGTTGTTATATTTATAGAGCAACTCATAACACTTGATGAGAAGAAGCAATTCTTCACAAAGTGTTGCATTCTTCCATGAATTGATTCAAAGAAAAGATGTATCGATTCATGAATAAACACATTTAATCATGAATGAACACGCCTTATTAATTTGAATCTCAATTCCATAAAAAGACACAACCTTTAGAACCAAAACTAAATTCTATTATTTTGGAAATCTCTCACAATGCTGACTTTCCTAGTTGGAATATAGTTTCTGATGACCAGTTCTCCTTAAAATCAGCATATCAGTTGCCGTGTTTTGTGAGAGCCATAGATCCTGAACCAGATCCTTTGTTCAAGAAGGCGTGGATGTGGAGTGGAGCAAACCACATTAGAGCCTTCTTATGGAAGTTTATACATGGAAGGTTACTAACCAATGATGGAAGTTTATACACTTATCTTCAATCTCTCCTTGATGAGATTCTTAGCTAGCTTCACATGAATGATTGGGAAACATCAATACAACATATACATCAAGAGACAAATATGGGTGCGGATGCTCTTGCGAGTCATAGTCGCTAGCTTTTTAGTCATCCGTATAACACATTTGTGGTTACTCAGTTTTTTTATTTCTCGTCTTTTTAAATTCTTTGTTTTTAATCTTTATTATTCAATTTCTTTTCCATCAAAACAAAGGGGTACTGCTCCCATTTTCAGAGGCTGGAAGAAACCCTTTTTTTTTTTTTTTTTTTTTGGTATTAAGGCTGGAAGAAACTTTGATCAATTTGTATGTCAGTAGTGGGCAAGTAAGAACGATCCTCACGTGCTAGAAACACGTGGTTGATGAAGGTGCTTCAACAATGCCCAAGTTTTTGTTTGCTTCAACGGCCTGGTCCATCTTGTGAAAATGGGCTTCTCTAATTAATTTCCTTGGGGTTACTATTGACACCCCCATTTTTATTAGTACATCCTCTAAGAGTCTTTTTACCCCCCAAAAAATCTCTATTTGGAAGTTAACTTTCGGACGGTATGGACCCAGATCGCAGCGTAATTTGCCTTTTGGACATTAGTTTCCATACATTTTACAAATAGTTTGATGTTAGGGTTAGCAATGAACCGAATCAAATCAAAAATAGTTTGTGACTCGATTCGATAATTAACTCGTTAAATTTGATTCATGAACCAAATGAGTTGAACTTGAACTGAAAATTGAATTCGTTAAATAAAATAATAGAACTCGAGCTGTGTATAGTTCGACTCGTTTGGTTGTGGTGGCTCAATATGTGTGTGTGTGTGTGTGAGAGAGAGAGAGAGAGAGAGAGGGAGAGAATTAATTTAGTTTATAAGATACACATCAATTATTCAAATATTGATTAATAGGTAAGATATTATTCAATTACTATTCTAAACATACATATTTTAAATTTCATTTTAATTATTTACATGATTTGTTTTTTATTACAGTACTTTTTATTTTATTATATAATTTCCTTAATGTATTTATTAGTTTAATCACACTCAGTTTTATTTCGGTGTCCGTGTGAAATAGAATCATTTTATAAATTGCAATACTTTTATATGGTATGCGTATAAATTAAAATAATAATAGGAATTAGGAATTTTTTTTATAAACATATAAAATAAGTATATGTTTCTAAAAAATATATTGTAATGCTCCATACGTTAGGCTATATAGGGGGTGGAAATAAGTTATACCGTTCGATAGAAACCTACGACTTAGCTTACATCAAGGACAGACTAGGTTAAACTTGTTGATTAAATAAACCAATCAAAGTTTTTTCAAAAGTTTGTTTAACTAAAAAAGTCAGACTTAGGTCATCCAAAAAGTTTTTTAGCCTAACAAACTGACCTATTTAAATAAATATAAAAAATAATTTTGTTATTGTTGTTGTTGTTGTTGTTATTATTATTATGTTAAATTTTATACATCTATTATTTAAGAAACTTAACTACACTAAGGACACGTGGCAAAAGCTTATTCATTCATTTTCCTGACAAAAACTAATTCCTACAAAATACTTAACTACGCTATAAGTTCTTTTTTTTCTTCGCCACATGTGTTGAGCACAAGTTCTCTCAGCTAATTATCTTAAAGTCATATACTTGTTGACATTTTCAAGATGCAAAATATATTGCAAAATTTCTCTATACTTCTAAGGTGGCATCTGGGGTGATCCATCAAATAGGTGGTTCACCCATGGTGAAGTACATTACAACCAACCGTATGATATATAATTAAATAATCAATGACCTAGATTAATTAACCATTTTGTTCGGTTACAAGTAAAGTGTGCAGTAAGATTTGTCTTCTAATTTGTCCTTCTTAGTTTTCTGAAATTGCAATCTGGTCAAGCTGAAAGTGAAAGGCCATCTCGTCGTTGTTCTTCATCACTTTCTTTGACAATGAATACACAGTGAGTACAGAGAACAACAAAAGGGGGAACTCATAAAAAAATGAAACAAAACAATCAACCACGAAATCACAGTTGTGGACAACCATTAAGCTCCCTCATTGGCATCGTGAATACAACCTGCCATCAGCCCACCCATCTTCAATACCCACCATGAACACACCATGAATCCTTCACCATACAACCGCATCATTTTCAAATCACATCTCCAAATATGAACCCCAAATCAGTATGCGAACTTGTAAACACAATATTTCACCAACCCTCATGACAATCAATCCGAAAACACAAGAATAAAGAAGAAAGAGAGCGAGAGGCGGTAGACTCTCCACTGACCACCGTCTCGCTTGCCACCATCGTTTCACTTGTGAGATTCCCAAACTGTCGCAAGCACACCACTAAAGCAGGAACGTAAGCCCTTCCCCATCTGTGAGCCGTTGTCACTGCTTCTATCCTCTGCCACAAACGATGGCGACAACACCAGAACCCGTGCCCTATCAAGATCCACAACCATAGCTCGGATCGACCCCCTCCTTTCTTCTCTGGTGTTGTAAATGTGCTCCACTTCCTCTTTCTCGTTCATGGTGCTCTTCTCTCAACTCTCCCTCTCTGTATTTTGTGTATTCCCATCCCCTGTTGGCATGTGATGATTGAGTCACAGAGAGAGAAACGTAGTGGTTGAGTGTACCCAAAACGCACTACAGTATGATATGCCAAAAAAATCTAACTTCTAAATCTGAAGTATTAGGAAGCCCCAAATTGCAATAACGAAAATTGTGGTCCAATGCTAAAGGTAACCGTATATCACCGTGTAATACCTTATATAGCCAGTTAATTCACTGGTTCACCCATGAACCATATGAGATGATCTTCACCCTAGAAGCCACCACCATACTTCTAAAGGACAGCACCTACTTTTGGGCTTTGTCTACGGTGCATAATGGTTCCAGGTCATGTACAATACATGAGGCAAAATAATGAGGAATAATAGATAAGGCTCATCACCACAATTTCTAATTTCGAAATGATACAAGTTTGGGAATTTGAAAGAGTGTGTCTCTTCTTTTATGTATTTACAAAGTAAACCATGCATAGGTCAAATTGCAAAACCGAAAAAAATGATGAAAAAGAACCCTAACTAAATATCTCTCCATCTCCCCCCAAATTACATAGACGACGACAACCATTTTTTCTTATCAGTTCCCCACCATGTGGCCTTCATTCAGAGATACAAAAATAAAATCCACATTGATGTTTGACCATGACTTTACAGCTGATTGCTCTCTGGTACTCTGCAGCATCGTTGGATTTCTGTCGAGTAGCATTCTTTCCAAACATTGGCGACGGATCTCAGGATCAACCCAACCTTTTCCCCATTATGAGAATGATGAATCCCTTAGTCAACATCTCCCCTCATCCGCATTAAGTTGTCGAAAAAGCTTTAGAAGAGGATTTCGTCGGAAGCAATGGCGTCCGTCATTTTCCCTTTTTCGATAGCAACGACGATTCTTTAGAAGGCATGACAATGCAGTGCGGCAGCGGCGGCAAGACATGCGGAGTGCGGCATGGGAGGGGTTTTCACGAGTTTCACAAATAGGTGTTTGGTGTAGTGGCGCTCGCGAAAATGGAACCATTTTCCGGCGACCACCTCCATTCCACGACCAACTGGACAGTGGAAATCGTCGTTGCCAAAAGGGGGGAAAATGGAACTTAGGGGTTACAGATCAAGGTTTCTGGAAGATTAAGGGGTGGGTTTGCAGTAGAAACAGGCCATCTATAATTAGCAATTAAAACAAGTCTTGGTCAAAACAATCTTATTTTTGTGAAATCATTTTAATTGCAACTCATGTACTGTGCAGGACATGTCTAACTTATGCACGATAGACGTCGCCCTACTTTTGTATCAACAACTAAGTCTTTTGAAAACCATATGACATATTTTTGCGATCAATTTAAAAAATAACCTGAGCCATCTATATTTGTTGGGCTAACTCCATTGCCCATAATCGGCCCATTGCCTCTCCTTTACGAACATCTGACAAGCCCATTATATGAGTAAGTTATGCCAACACAAATTCGCTATTACAGTTCCGGAAACGAGTAAATACCCACCCCGACATTACCAACTTAATGTCAGTATAGTCCCTACAAATAATAATAGAGGGACGACACTGATTCCTACCCGATGCGGAAAGGAAAAAAAAAACAGCAGATGTGTTACATTTGAAGACATAACTGGGAGGTTAGGACTAAGTTAACCCAGTTTGTTGCATCAAACTCGTTACTCCAAAACAATTCATTCCCCACCATTCCGTATACACCAGAGCACCATGGCAAATTGGTCATGTTTCTGCACATTATTAAGAACTAGCTAGCATATGTTTGGATTGGCGATGAAATTGACTGAATCACGGTGGTGATGTGCGGTGGAGCAAAAGCTTGGATTTGTAGCTTCACAAATTCCACGGTCAAAGTGCAATGGGACGCGAGAATATCAACGCGATGTGATTCCACTGCCAATCCAAACATAGGCTTAGTCACTTAGTTCTGATGAGAAATTAATCACTTGATTATTTCTTTTTTTTCTTTTTTTTTAATTTTATCATTCTTATACAAAGTATTTGATTGTAAATCAAGCCAAGGTCACATTGGGGTTCCGTAATTAAGGAGTTTATTTCAGTGTCCAAGATGAGTAAATAATTTTTTTGACGGAAAAGGAATAAATATATTTGACTTTAAAAGTTTAATTTTTGAATTCTAAAAATTACAAGTCGATAATATTACAATTGATTCGATATGACTCAAAAGAGTGTCCAAATTCATATATCCATTTTAAGGCCAGATCACAATTAGGTCATCAGCGTATACAAAACATGCACATAATCGATCACACGTTTAGAACATTTTTCTCTTGAGCACCACTTTTCGGATTCACCCCGTCCCGCCTAGTTAATACAGTACAACCATCTATGTCTCAAGATTCAAAATATTCTATTATCAACAGCAAAAATATTGAAAATATTTTTTTTTTGTCAGCTAGTAGAAATGGTAAACAACAAACGCACACACACGTCTAAACGGTAACACTCGGGTTCGAACCCCGGTCTCGACGTCCCCATATCGCTGAAATTGTCAAAATAACCAGCAGTGAGGGACATATTCAAAATACTCTTAGTCAGCTATCCGACACACCATTACATCTCAGAAATAATGGGTGAGCTCAACCTATGGTAATTTGGTTGTCACTCACTTGCATCTTGCATCTATAGTACATAAAAAAAAATTGTTCTTAATCTCTTGGCAAAAACAAGATAGAGAAAAGTTTCATGTTCAACATTATTCTGTGAATAAGTTTCAAAATAAATTATTTAGTTAACACCCAAAATGTTTATTCACAACAAATTTGGTACCCAATTTAGTTCCTCAGAATAATTAAGTCTTGCAACAGTGCTTTACAATTACAAACAAGGACACGTCAGTCTCATGTTAATCTCTATCCAATGTCTGCCGTTAAAATGTTGATGTGTACTGTTAAGCTGGTAATGAGTTCATTAACATGTCCAACATTTAAAATAATGAATAGGTGTAATATTTTTAGACCCAAGTTAGTCCTTTCGCGTTCTAAAAAAAGGTTAGATTGATCGCTTTGGCCTACCAATAAAAAATTATTTGTTATTGGTTTTTATAAAGCAGAAAGACTACATATCCAAACAAAAAGGCTCAATCTCAAGTTTTTTCACTTAAAATAAAAATGTCTCTATTAAAGTTAATTTTAGGCCTCACTCACTATAAGATATTATTAGGCTGACCCTGCCTCTATATTTGAATCCCTTTAAATCTCTCTTCTTCTTTCTTCAAACTCTAACCCCATTGAAGGAGCTTGTTGGTGCTAATTAGGCGAGATTTGAGCTTGCTGATGGTATACAGACGTCAATAGTAACATCATGTGTATTAATCTATCTACTAACATCTGTTGGCACTTGTCTATTCACTTCTGCTCAAATGGCAGTAAGTGTTCCACTTTGATTTTGTCTTCTAATTTGGGAATAGATTAATTAAAATGCTTATTATCCTATAATTATTAAGAATCTCTTATATATGTCTACTAAGTGCTATCCTCTTGAGATTGAAATTGGTCTTGCATTGAACTTCAACAAATCTCGCCCAATTACCACCGGTTAGCTCCTTCAATAGGGTTAGGGTTTGGAGGAAGAAGAAGAGTGATTTAAAGGGATACAAATGCAGAAAGACCAAACCAGCCTTTTTTAAAAGGCAGAGTGACCAATTTGAGTCTAAAAATCAGTGTTTTAAAAACCGAACCGAACCGGACGGTTTAACCGGTTGAACCTTGAACCGACCTTATTTACGGTCCGGTTATTTTGGCGGTTCAACCGCGGTTTCGTCCCGGTTCGAGCGGTTAAAAGCGGTTGAACCATGACCCGGAAGTCTCACCGGTTCGATGTCCGGTTCGGTTTTTAAAACATTGCTAAAAATATTACGCCTATTCATTATTTTACACATTTGACTTGTTAACGGACATGTCAGCGGCTCAACGGTTCACATCGGCATTTAACGGTGGCCACTTGACAGAGGTTAACCGAGGGACTAACGCATCCCTCATTTGTAATTGCGGAGGACTATTAACGGACTTAATTATTTTGAGGGTAAATTGGGTACCGAATTTTTTGTGGGAACCATTTTGTGTATTCACTCTAAATTGTTTTAGTATTTAGTTAAAAACAGGTAAACCTGGCCACCGTACGAAACATGACAGTTGGCACTTGGCACCCTCACCACAAGATAAGTGTTCATGAAAAAAAATGAGAATCAGTCTTCCATTTGATCTGCATTTCTGCTGCTGCTCTATACAGAAGTGTGCAAACAATTAAAACAATCGTAACTAAAACATAATCACAAAAACATGATCAAGCATTAGTTTAGTTCTCATTAAATTTTCTTTCAATCTACAATCTGTACAAAAAAAAAAGGTTGAAATTAATTAATTACTGCTAAATGCTAACACTAACACGTTGTTACAGTAGTACCTTCAAGGTCAAGCTCAGTAATCTCATTCTGGCCTACCTCAGATAGATACATAGGTGAAGAAGCAAAAGAAGAAACAGCAGAAGAATAACTAGTTGAACGATCAGAACAAGAGTTAGAATTAGAAGCAGATAAACTAATCAACAAATCCACAAAAGCACCTACAATAAACCCATGATTATTTTTACCATTCACCCTCAAATACCAACTCAAAAGCTCTTCTAAACCCTCCCAATCCTTTACACCATGAGACTCAACCATCTCCTCCATTGATCTCTTAAAATCTTCATAAGGATCCTCTGACTCCATAGCCAGCACAACACTTTCTTTGAATGGAAATCCATTGGCCTTAGCCTCCTCCAAGATTGAGCTTGTATCTCCTGGTTCAAAAAACAGCCTCTCTGATCTCACACCACGTACCAATGTCTCCAAAGTTTCCCCATCATTAATATAGCAATAGTTATAGTCTTCTGATTCTGTTGAGAAACTTGCAGATTCTGATGAGGTTGTGAAACAAGACTTTGGGGTTTCAATAACATTTTCTGAAGGGTCAATAAATACAGAATTAACTGTCTTGAATATGTCATCTCCTGTTCTAAAAGAGAGGGTTTTTGGATGGCCACAAGAGGGCAAAAACTGCCATGGATGGTTTTTTGATGCTTCTTTGGTTTTGAATAAAGAAGGTAGTTTCAAAGTTTTTTTTCCCATTGGATCTCAGAACTGAGGAGTACCGAAGGATAGGGAGGGTTGGTTTCTATGTGTCGGAGTTTTGGTTGGTTTGGTGTTTGTAATAAATTTTGAGGAGAAGAGAGTATTTAAAGCAGAGGCTTTAAGAAGAAGCAAAAGAATATGACTAGGAAATGGGGTCTGGTAGGTGGTTTCATGTGTGAATTTAATTTGTAGGTTTGTAAAATTCAATGTAATTCAATGCACTCATCAACAACTGAATGTAACAGCACTCTTTTCAGCAGTGTCAGCCTCATATATATCTTCTTTAAAATAAATGTTTTTTTTAACGAAAGTTTACGTGAGTTGGGTCTCGTGGGCTCACCAGGATGAGAGAAAGTTTCACGGCTCAATGAACGTTTACAGATGTTCTTACATATTACCCGCCAACAGAATCCTCACGTCAGCAGCGAAATTCGAACTCACGTTCTTATAAGATATGAGTCGTATCATTATCAACTGAACCAACCTTTGTTGGTTTTAAAATAAATATTTTTTCATAACATAACTGGTAATAGTACTACATTTATTATTGCCATATGTCTTTGACCCCGTGAGGGTATTATTTTTCGTTTTTTAAAGAATAAGGATAAGAAGTTACCAACAATAGACCAGGAAACAAATGTGTACTTCATTTGCATTTGGAATTAAACCATTATACATTTACGGTAGAGGAAGGCAATTTTGCCCTTAATCTTCAGTATTGTAAGTGGGGTTGAGAGAGGCAAAAATTTAGAAAAATAAAAGAAGTTAGTACCATTTATGTTATAAAATAGTGAAATTGTTGAAAGAGACGTGTATGGTAGATTATAAGTGAAATCTTTCTGGTTGGAATAGAGAGGCTAGCTAGTAGCTAGACTAGAACCGAAGAAAGGGAGGGTGAATTCTTGTGAAGTTCTTAAAGAGGGAACGGTTGCATCACGCATACTTGCCGTTGCGCAAAATATTTATTGAAAAAAGAAAGGAAAGTTGAGATCTAAAACTAGGCTCTGTATTTATTAGGAACTTTTATTTTATGGTTTTTACCTCATATACTGTATATCCCAGTCACATGTACTACAAGGACAGATAACATATTTCTACGATCAACACAAAATTAGTTTTTGCCTTAAATATGTTTTTGGTCCCTTAAATTATAATAAAGTTTAGTTTTTGTCCCCTAAAAATAAATCGTAGCTTTTTAGTCCCTCATATTTAAAAATGGTTTTTTCGTTCGTCTCTGTGTTAACTTTGTTTTCCGCTTGTTTATGTGTCACATGTATTAAATATGTTTTTAGTCCATTAAATAATAGAAAAGTTCGGTTTTGGTCCCTCAAATAAGCAATACTAGAAACACAGTTAATACAAGGACGAACGGAAAAACCATTTTCAAATATGGGGGACTAAAATGCTACGATTTATTTTTAGAGACCAAAACCGAACTTCGCTATAATTTGATGGATCAAAAACATATTTAATCCTTAGTTTTTCCATGCCGGAGCAATACAAGATCCAAATCTGCTACTTTTTTTCATTTTATTCAATGGAATCGTCAACCTCAGTTGAAAGGATAAAGATTGCATGGCGCCCCTAATAGGATTTGAGAGGTGCAGGGACAAAAATAAATATAAAGGGAAAGAAAAATATAGAAAATGAAAAAAATTAATTGCACTTTTGGTCTCTCAAGTATTTCGATTGTGCGATTTTGATCCTCTGGGTTTTAATTGAACGAATTTGGTCTTCGATGTATCGTGATTATGCGATTTTAGTCCCCAAGTTCTAATTGAGTGAATTGAGTCTTATAGATGTTGCAATTGTGTGATTTTAGTCCCCCGTTCAATTATCGTTCAATTTATTACAAAAAAACTATAACAGTTTTTTTAATTTTTAAAACAACTAACATGCCACCCATATCAAGTTTTTTGTCACGTCATACCCACACGTGATGCATAACAATTTCGATTATAAATTGAACGATAAGGGGGAACAAAATCGCACAATCGTAATAACTGGAGGATTCAATTCGTACAATCAGAATTTTGAGGGACTAGAATTGCACAATCATTATAATTGGAGGACTCAATTCGCGCAATTGAAACTTGAGGAACCAAAATTGCACAATCAGAATATTAGAGGGACTAAAAGTACAATTAAACCAAAAGAAAACAAGAGATGTGATGGACAAAAGAAAAAATAAAAAGAGAGAAGTGTAAAAGTGCAAGAGAAACGAGTGTCAGAAAAAAAAAATTGCAATTTAAAAATGTTGTAAAGTTAGTGGTGCTGGTTGACCCATATGTGAATGGTTAGAAAGAATTAGAACTACGGCAATGCATTCTTTTATATTACATCCTGAGATGTACATGAATGTTTGTCATGGCCACTAATAAAGTACAAATTCAACCCCTTTGTTGCAGCATAGTGCTTATAAAGTAGTATAAAGTGGTATAAACTATAATAATTCTACGTTCATTGTTTTTCAATTTCTTATGATGCAGCAAAGTGGCAGACATCTCTCGAAGTTGACCAGTCCCCCCAAAAAAGGCGTTAATGCTTACTTTTTGTTCCAATTGAGTTGACTTAAAGTTAAGTTGATGAATTTCAGTTTCTTGAGGTGCTTTCGCAGATTTGTTACAAACTCAAAAGACAAATATTGGTTAATTAATCAAATAAAAAGGTTTGGTTTTGTATGGTGGAATGAAATTTATTTATGGGGGAAATGCACATATTGTTGATCATATATATAATATAACCCAAGTTCTGATATAACAAAAAAATGTAAAAAAAAAAAAAAAACTTCGATATCCTTTTATATTCGAATGAAGATCAATTTTGATTTCTAGAATGCTCTTGAAGACAAATTATTTGCTGGCATTACTTCAACTACCGTTTGATCCGACGGTCTCCATCAACCAATCAAGTTGACCCCCTCAACCTCTTATCCAAAACTACTCCCTTCGTCACTATTTATAAGCCCATTTTAGACAAAAAAACACATATTAAGAAAAATAGTTAACATAATTAAATTTGTCTATAATGTGTATGTTTTTACAAATTTATCCTTCAATTATAATTAATGCATGTCTTGGATTTTTAAACACTATGTAATTAATTATGGGTACTTTTGGAAAAAATAATTAATGCATATTGTAATTTGAAAAAAGTCTTATAATTAGTTGCAATTTTTTTTCTAAAAAAGACTTATAAATAGTGACGGAGGAAGTATATCATAGAGGGAAAAAAAAATAATGCACCTGTTTTTTCTGTGACTACAAATGCTTGTACATTGGTCCATGTGATAATGGGTCCTAAAATAATAGTTTAGTTGTACAAGAAAGTAACACTTAGCAAACTTGAGAATGAGGTTTAGTAGAGGTCCCAGCAACAATTCTTATCAAATTAAAGTCATTAAGCTTTTAAAGGGAAACATGACAGAGAATAATTGTAGCTTCATTGTAGCTTCATGATATATAAGAGGAATGATAACTATATTACACTAATGTTGGTGAATCAGTAAGTACTTTGGAAGTGATTACACACAATGGATGCCTTCTACTTGAGGAGAAAACTACACGTGAATTATATTCAATAACTGTCATTATTCCAGCCCTTGTTTTCACTGTCTGGTTTTTCTAGATCTCAATGAATCTACATGGAAAATTAATTTCCCACATGCACTGTTTAATTAGTTGTACCATCCATATGATAAATTTTTTGGTGGTAGGAATTTGCATATCTTTTTCTGGATCAATTTCCACATGTTTTCTTCCTCATAGGTAGTCCTGTCCAGGGTTTATACCAATTCATCCTCTCTTCGAATGAATTTGTTTTTCTCAAGATTCGAATCAGGGACCTATACATCACTTGAGAATACATACCCTTGTACTACACATTTGTTCATAGTAGACCTAGCTAGTGCGGTGCCACTGAGCCAACTGATACACATCATAATTACACATCAGCAACTCGTATGAGTTTTGGACCCGTTAAAGCATCTGTGCCCAAGGAGAATAGGCCACAACTAATTAGGAAAAGACCTATGTGGATGGCAAGATTTCACATAACTCTCGTGATGGATATTTCCAATAGATTATTAGGATATTCCTTTCTATTATTACCTATATTTCTGTTAGCACAATGTAAGGAGATTACTCCACTTGTCCAAAGATCTGATTATGCATGTAACCATTTCAGCTATATATGTAAACGGTAGTGAATGGAATAATTAAGCAAGAAATATTGAAAACCCAATCTCTGTTTCCTCTCTAATTTTCCGGAGTCCCTCAGTACTCGAAACTAAGAAACCCACCAATTTAGCTTGCATCATTTGGTGCTTTCATTATCATCCTCATGCCTCCGCCACTTTTCTCCACTTCTGCTCCTACTATTGCCACCAACAACGCTCCGTTATCCGCCCATCCCTTCTACTATGGCTCCAAACCCCCATTGTTAGACCCCACTCACCAATATGAGTTGTGGCAACTCCGATAAATAGGATCGGTATCGGATTATCACCTTCAATTCGAAACTGTTTCTCGGCGTGTTCTCTGCATGTCCAGCGATGCTCACCTCGAATGCTTTATTTTCGGCCTCCGAGAAGACATCCGTCGTGAAGTAAAGTTGCAGCGCCCCTACTGTGTGTCTCAAGCTTTTGGATTGGCCCAGAAAATTGAAACACAACTACTTGCTTCCAAACACTCAGATACCATCTCTTTCCCTTTAGTTCACGCACCTGTGGCACCAATGCCTGAGTTTGATCTCTATCTGAACGAGCTCCGGCTCCTATTGGAACGCGAGATTCAAAAGATCATAGTGGCGGCATTCGCCTCCATCTACAGGAAAGATTATTCGCTTTCTCCGGCATTAGTTTTGGATTCGAATTCAGATTCAGAATTTGCGGACTCTGCTTGGGATTCCTTGGCTGACTCGGATCCTGATTCTGCTGAACTGCAGCCATTGGAGACCGAAATATTGCCTCCTACCTATGTCATGTCCACCAAAATGGGTGGTCATCTTGCTGCCTTGAATATCCAGAACGCATATGAACTATTTCCTACAGCATTGGATGCACCAGCCATCATCAAAGAACCTGTTTCAGTTCCTTCCATTATTGAAGATGCTCGCATTGTCCCGAAGGAGGTTTATATCACTATGGAAAACAAGAGGAAGGGTTTTTCAATGGTGCTCATGCAATCGGTTTTGGACACTCTGGGCATTGGAATCCTCAATTACCTCCCTTTCGACCCAGACCCACTCGATTCATCCATGGTACATACGCATTTTTCCTTTTTCAACTACGTCTTATCACATCATATTTTAGTGGGTAGCCCATCACCTGCCACTCTCACATATGGTATTTTATTTGATTCCAACGTGCTATACATGTTCGTGGCGCTGAACGACCCAACTAGATATAAATCAATTTTTGCTCCTGCATTTCATCTTGTATTGTCTGCTTGCACTACTGTGATCCCTACCCTCAGCAATGGTGGATTTTTTTTGTTCTGGAACCCAGAAATCAACTGAATCTTCCTACATTAGGACCTTATCTGATACTGGTCACGTGTTCGATGCAATGAATCTTAGGGGAATCTGCTATTTTTCAATTACAACTAGGTCCTTACAATTCAAACATTGGGATCTGGGTGAAAGTAAGATACTAGGGAGAGGTTTTGCTACAGGGGGCTAGGTTGAATTTGTTGCCCTTACCAATTCAAAAGGAATTTTTCCTATTGATTTATTCAATAACCACCCTAGTTTTCCTGAAATGGAACCCAACTATGAGCTACCTATTAAGTTGTTGCCATGGGCCTTTGATGGTAGTGGCTATAAGGGAGCCACAACATTTGTCGAGGTTTTCTATCGTGACGAATTCCTGCATGAGGCATTCTTGTCTTGGACAGAAGCTGAACAAATTGAGCATACATATGAACCACAAGGAAAAGCACTTGTATTCTCTTTCGAAACTAGGACATGTGCCGATGTTCTAGCGACTATTAGTCAAATTCTGCTGCAAAAGTGACCTTCACTAATAGTTCTAAGTTGCTCTCATGGGAAACCTATGAGGAAGGTATCTCTTCTCTAGAGGAAGGTTCCACGGTCACAGTTTTTGGACTTCTTGAATAGGTAGATGTTGCTAGAGACGCTAGTCAATATCTATGGTACATAACCAGTGTTGCCGTAAGTTCTTCAGAATCATTTCTTCAAGGAGGGCGAAAGACCATCATTAGTGTGCATTCTGCTGGTGATGCTGTCCATGTGTTTTTTAATACGAAAGTCTTAGGATCATTAATGATGGTTCGGAAGGGTTTGCATGCATGCTTGGATGGAAAAGAATATTTGGATGCACATAGTAATTTGAGTGTGAACATGGGTTGTTTTCTATTTTTTATGATGATGATTCGGTCAACTGCACACACTGCTATATTAACTAAAGTCAGAGTTACATGGCACCCTGGCTGGTGGTTAATCAAGATTATTCTTTGGGTTGCCAAGACTATTATTCTTTGGGTTGCCAAGACTATGACTACCTTCCTATTTTTACTCCCTTCCAGTTGGATTAATCTCTATGGGGAGGTTGCACATGTTGGTGTCAGGATTTTCCTCCTAATTCCACTACTCAGCGTAATTAGCTTCATTACACGGCTGCAGGATTATTATGCATCTACAAATTATGCAGCAATATGGCCAATACAGGTGATGTTAGTTGCAGATGCTTCATCTTTTATCTATTGGGTGGAAATCATTTTGATGTCCCTTTGGTATGCACCCCACTCCACCTTTGTGTGTAACCCTGACGGCAGTATCATCTTGAAAACAAAATGAAGCATAGGTTTCTACATGTCATTTGAGTTGAATGTCTGGTTGTCTTCATTGTTACCAAATCCAAAACTTGAAAATTCAATTATATCCATCTATCACAATATCATTGCAATTCTATATCTAATATCCTTGGGAAGTGATGCTACAGCAAGCACAATGGATACTCATGAATTCAGAGCTGGGCATCCACATGTTGTCCTTGCTGCTATGTTGACCGCCATGTCTCTTACTGTCATGAAAAAGGTATCCTCTTGGAAATATGTGACACTCAATTCCAATCAAGTTGCTGATATTGCATATGCAGATGTTGTTGCTTTCACTAAGACCATCCCTTACTCCAACCTTGAGGACAAGGTTGTCCTGGACGACCAGAGTAATGATACACATCATAATTACATATCAGCAACTCATATGAGTTTTGGACCCGTTAAAGCATCTGTGCCCAAGGAGAATAGGCCACAACTAATTAGGAAAAGGCCTATGTGGATGGCAAGATTTCACATAACTCTCGTGATGGATATTTCCAATAGATTATTAGGATATTCCTTTCTATTATTACCTATATTTCTGTTAGCACAATCTAATGCCTTTGACCGTTTGTTGTACTGTGTAATCTGATTGAGGAAACAAATGTTGTGTTCAACCTTGTTTAGAGATTGATCAATATTTTTCTTCAGTTTATATTGTCCAAAGATCCGATTATGCATGTAACTGTTTCAGCTATATATGTAAACAATAATGAATGGAATAATTAAGCAAGAAATATTGAAAACACAATCTCTGTTTTCTCTCTAATTTTCTAGAATCCCTCAGTACTCGAAACTGAGAAAATTGTTATTGTATTGCTCTATTTTCATCCCCATCAATTTAGCTTGCATCACCAACCCACTTGGGACCTAGTAAGAATTTGCATATAGTATAGGATTAGGATGTTTCCCACTAGTTTCCAGCTGCAACCGTGATGACGAATTATTTTATTCTTGTATCATGAAATGTGGATATAATTTAATTTCTCTGATGTCTTGAATTAAAATTTCTTTTTTAGTAGTACACCACCGTAGAAGTGATCCTTGTGCTGGAATCTTTGTATCACAATATTGTCTTCTGAATCTTGGGTTTTCTCAAGAGAAAAATAGTTGGAATTGAACTGTTATGTCTCCCAACTACATTTATTAGCATTGGCCATGATGCTCGATGGATGCACATGCTACTTTCAACTCTATGATTGTTCCCTCACCTCTCTGTTTCCATAATAGTTTAACTTCCGAATGTGTAAGCTTCAATTATTATTAAGATTTTGTGGTGAATACCCACTCACTTAAATGTTTTTTTCATTCCCTTTCCCTTTTTACTTCCGTACAGGTAGCTCGCACATTAGAAATTAAAGTCAGATCACTTAGAAAATCAGCATGGATCCCATATATTGCAAGCTCTTCCTACCAAAATATTGCTGAGAACTCCAATGTGTGAATTAACACAAGTCGCCATAGGGGATTGAATCTAGCGAATTGAGTTATTCCATCACAACGTGGCGAATTACGGTTCCATAAAAAATGATATGCATATTCTTTTTTGGGAACCTATAATTTAAGAACTTCATAGTTAAGTGTGTCTAGCTTGGGGCAATTCTGGGATTAAGTGACTTCCTGATAGGTTTCTTAAGAAGCGTTTGAGTGAAGACAAACTAACCATGCTGAAAAGACTCATATTGATTTGTATGGACACTTATTGATCATGAAAGTTGTCTGAAATTTTACATGGTTAATATTTAATAATATATCATGTCACTTAATTATTTGTGGAGTTTCTTATAAGCTGTGCTTAACAATTGGATTTTTTTTTTTTGGTGACTGACAATAAAACAAAGAAAGAAAAACTGGGAACAACTAGATGCCTATAGCGTCCTTAATCAGCTACATTTCTAACCCCGGAGGAGATGCTAGCAGAAGCTTGAAACCGCCCAAGCTAGAGACCCCCTTTTTAGCCAAAAAGTCTGCACAATGGTTGGCCTCCCGATAAACATGTCTGAGGGAAAAACCCACCTCATTGTTAAGAGCATGCACTATCTGCTGCAAAAAGGATCGCATGGGATCGAGAGCGTGGACTCCCCTGTTGTGGATCAAGTTGATAGCCTCGAGCGAGTCCGTTTCGCACGTGCAAGTGTGATAGCCAAGCCTTTGCACCATGATGATGCCATGCAAGATGCCATGCAGTTCGGCCTGCAAAGAGTCACCAACCCCATCATTGCAAGTAAAGCCTGCAACCCAAACACCATTCGAGTCCCTTAATAGACCACCAGAGCCAACAGCCCCTGAACTAGCATGGAAACTACCATCTGTGTTGAGCTTCACCTCACCCGGGTTGGGGGCCTTCCAGGTAGCCAAGCGCCGCATCCCTTGCACCTCACCCTGCTTTGGAGGAAAGTGGTGAATAAACTCCTCATGAGAGAGATGAATGTTTCTAAGAACTCGATCCACCTTCCAATGGTCATCCGAAAAAACCAAATTATTTCTCCAGCATCACCCGGGTTGGGGGCCTTCCAGGTAGCCAAGCGCCGCATCCCTTGCACCTCACCCTGCTTTGGAGGAAAGTGGTGAATAAACTCCTCATGAGAGAGATGAATGTTTCTAAGAACTCGATCCACCTTCCAATGGTCATCCGAAAAAACCAAATTATTTCTCCAGCACCAGGACCACCAAAGAGCCGCAATGAACATTGAAGAGTGACCCCCACGAGCCATATCATAAATCCAAGCACTTTTTGCATCGGTGTGGGAGAGAAAACCAGGGGATAGCTAACATACCAATACCCAACCAGATTTCACGAGAGTGGGGGCAATCTCGGAGTAAATGGATTGCATCCTCAATGTTGGAAGAGCAACGTTGGCACAGAGGAGAGGTCGCCATATGACAGTGATGTCGGAGCTTGTTTGTTGGCAGAGCATTATGCACACACATCCACACAAGATGTTGAACCTTGGCTGGTGCACCAAGCTTCCAAATCCAGTCCCAGTGAACACTAGGATCCCACTCTCGATGCCTTGCAAGCAGCCACCGATAACCTGAAGCAGAGGTATATGTGCCGGAGCCCGAACCTTCCCAAATCCACTTATCAGGGATGCTATCATGGAGCTGACCTGGGGGTGGCCGTTTGGAGAGAATATTCAGCAAATCTTGAGGGATAATAGTCATCAAAGCATCAAAGTTCCAAGCCCCATCTTTACAAACATCCCTCAGCTGGAGGTTAGTGTCCGAAATATTCACAAAATTCACTGCATGGCAAGGAGGTCCACTACCCGTCCAATCTGAGTACCATAACGAGCTGGACCCATCCCCAATGCGAAACCAGAAGCCTTCACTAAGTGCCTCAGCAGCTTTGATCACACTCCTCCATATCACAGATGCATTCTTTGACTGAGAGGCACACCAAACCGAGGAGCCATGTATATATTTATGACGAAGAATACGAACCCAAAGTTTATGATCCTCATGAATGAGGCTCCAAAGAAGCTTCCCTAGGAGGGAGATATTAGAGAGGCGAGCTTCCCGAATGGAGGGGCCACCAAATTTTCTGGGCATAGTAACTATACTCCACTTGACTCTATTCCATTTGCGAGAGACACCATCCCCTCCCCAAATGAAGCTCTTAGTTATTTTATCAATTGAGTCACACACATTCTATGGTAAATGGTGGATTTGCATTGTATACACTGGAATAGCCGTCGTGATTGACCGAGCAAGGCAAGCCCTACCGGCTTTGTTCAAAAGGTTTCCCTTCCAGCCAGCCAGGCGCTTGTGCATCTTATCAATGAGGTGCTCATAAGCGTCTTTAGTAACTCTCCCCTGTAACAAGGGAAAGCCTAAATAGTGTCCTAGGTTGGCAACCAAGCGAATCGAAGAAATGTCTTTGATAGCCTGCTTGTTCGCTACTGGGACCATCTTGGAACACATTGCTTTGGATTTTGCCACGTTGACTTTAAGGCCAGAGGCTCTGCAAAAATCCTCAAGCGTATCCATCACAAGCTGCACCTGTTGGGGGTTAGCTTTACAGAACAAGAGCACGTCATCCGCAAATAAGAGGTGCGAAAGACCAGGACCTCCTATAGAGACATGAACAGGGCGCCAAATACCAGTATCAACTTTGTGCTGGATATTAAGAGCAAGCTTCTCCATGCACAGAACAAACAAATAAGGAGAGAGGGGGTCTCCCTGCCGGAGGCCTCTAGTTGGCCTGAAGTAATCTGTTTTAGCACCATTCCACAGGACGGCAAGGCTACTAGACCGGACACAACTCATAATCAGCCGATAATTGACCATAGGGAAGTGAAACTCCCGCAAGGTTAGCTCCAAGAAATCCCAATTCAATCTGTCATGCTTTTTCAAGGTCAATTTTAAAAGCAATAATACCTTTCTTTGACTTTGAGTGATGCATGAAGTGAACCACTTCTTGGGCCGTAATGGCGTTGTCGGAAGTGCCTCTCTTTGGGATGAAACCGCTCTGTAGGGCTAATCGGATCATCAAGGAAGGAACGAAGGCTAACAATGACCTTGGTAACCACTTTGAAGATGACATTGCAGAGGCTAATAGGGCGGAAATTCTTCAATCTAGTAGGCGCCTCTTTGGGGATGAGGACAAGGAGAGTTTCACTATGTTTTCGCCAATGGCCCCTCCGCCAAAGCTAGCTTTACTAAGGCCCACATGTCATCACCCACTATATCCCAGAAGTGCTTGAAAAAGAGTGGTTGGAAACCATCAGGTCCTGGTGCTTTATAAGACTTCATCGAAAATAAAGCACTACGAACCTCCTCCTTGAGGACTGGTGCAGTAAGGGCCTCCCTACCACGGTCAAACAAACGTGGAAGCAAGTCCACGTGCAAGCTGTGGGGAGTGGTTGATGAGTCAGCTGAAAAGAGTCTCTGATAGTAACTTATTGCTTCCATCTGGAGTTTATCATCCTCGGTGCACCAAACATATTGTCGTCAAGAAATAAGCCTTGGATCTTGTTTCTCTTTCTTCTGATGACCGTTTGTGTGTGGAAGAACTTGTTATTCCGGTCTCCCAGTTTAACCCACTTCTCTCTAGATTTCTGAAACCATAGAAGTTCTTCCTGCTTCAGGACATTGTTGTACTCTCTCTGTAGCTCCCTTTCTCTAATAGTTAGAGAAGCAGAGTCAACTGTTTCAAGTTTTTTCTGAATATACCTTAGCTGACATTCCAGATCTCGTTTCCTTTGGAAGATGTTGCCAAACACCTCTTCATTGAACTCTTGAGCATCCCGCCGCACCTGCTCTAAGCTGTTGGAGACCTGATGGAAGCCCTTTCCCCAGGCATTATGGACAACAGAGGGAAAGTCCTTATGGGTCAACCAAGCAGCCTGAAAACGAAACGGTCTAGCCCTCTTCTCAGGAATAAAGCCAATGCTGCGGAGAAGGATGGGCCTATGATCAGAGTGAGACCGGACAAGGTTTTCCACAAAGGCTTCTGGGAAGAGTGTGCGCCACTCACAGTCCCCTAAGGCCCTATCAAGACGCTTGGAGGTTTTATGGACGCCCGCCTCTTTCCTGTACCAAGTGAAGGAACTCCCAGTAGCACCCAGATCCATCAACTTACAATCTGCCAGGACTTCCATAAACTTAGAAGCTTTAATGGCTGTGAATTCACCACCCTTCACCTCTGAAGCCAACAGGATCTCATTAAAATCTCCCATAAGAAGCCACGGTCCCTGGAGGCACGTACGCAAATTTCTAAAGTAGCCCCACAAGTGGTCACGATTGCTAAGGTGGGGGCTGGCATAAACAAATGAGAAGAACCAAACTCGACCCTTCTCGTAGCGGCTACAAAGAATGGCTTGGAAGTATACATCCACTATCTCAAAACTGCAAGTACAATCCTTCATCTTCAAGAGCCATAGCCCTCCAGCATGGCCTTGGGCTTCGGAAATCGCACACTCTTCATACCCAAGGCTATCCCAAAAGAGAGACGCCCGAGAGAAAGGACAATGTGTCTCCATCAAAACAATTAGAGTAGGCTTATACTTGCGGACCAGAGTGCGAGTATGACGCCTCCCTTCCCTGCTAACGGCACCCCTAACATTCCAACTGAGGACACTAAAGTCGTTGGGCACTTCCATTAAAAAGTTTGGAAGGGGGGCTAACCGAAGGCACAACCACTACGTTGCATCCATGAACACTTCCTCACATGCCTCATGATTTGTTTCCTGTAGTTGGTCACACTACCACCTAACTCAAATTTCACTTAACGTGAACAACTTGTAGATTAGGTTTGTTTCTCGTGTTAATGACGGAAATACCATGCCCACCAGGCCCAAAGTCAATATCACGTTTGCTTGATTCCGTAGCGTCAGCGTCATCGCCAACAAACCGATACCGATTTCCTCCACGTGCTTCATGTTGATGTAGACTTTGCCCCATTACCAAGATCATATATTTTAACGCCATTAGAGACTAAATGATTGGTACCACCGCTTTCCCCACTTCAGCCCCGACATTCGGGGATCCACCAAACCCCGCTTTCCCAACAACCTCGTTATTCTTCTCACCCCAACCACAACTCATTGTATCACGAGCAAGAGCGCCACTTTTCGTGAGAAAAGCCTTCCTCACGCTTCTTTTGTAGCTATTATTAATCAACATATTGACTTTTGTGGGCCCTTCATAGCGTGGCTTGCTACTAGAAGCCTGTTGGTGGCTTTTACTTGGGCCAAGACTAAACAAATTCGCCCAAAGGAGCCAAATGAGTGGTGAAAATTTATTTACCATCCCTTTGAGTTAGCCACGTGATGTTCTCTTTTTGTAGAGTATCCTTTCGTGTTCTTTCTTTTATCGATTCATAATCAACCATTCACCATGAATATCCCGGCCAGATTGAGTGCCGCTATTCTCGTTAACGGTAACCGTAGTCAACGCAGATGATTGTTGCCCATCAATGCCCGTAATAATTGGATCTTGGTTATTTCCCGTTTCAGAGATAATCCCCACCGGCCCAGCTTCATGCTCAGCCACCGTGGCGCTTCCGGCCGCCGTATGCGGGGTTGGGGTAGCCTTTGGTGCCGTACAATTGCGGGTGATATGACCATAACAACCACATCGCCCACAGATAATATGGAGTCCTTCATACGCTACCTTATACCAAGTACCTCTCACACAAATCTTTCCCACCACCGGCTGACTAAGATCAATTTTGATGCACACTCTAGCAAAGTGCCCCCTTTCCACAGAGAGGGTATGTTTATCCACCTTGATGGGCTCGCCTATAGCCGAGGCCAGAGCAAGAAGCAGGTTCTCATCATAGAGGGCTAGGTTCATGCCAGGGAAGCGAACCCACGCCATGGTCTTTTCTATTTTTGCAGAAGTTGACACAAAATCCGGGCTCCATTTAGACACTGCCAGATAGTGATCGAAGATCATCCATGGGCCACCACTCATTACCTTATCCCTGTCCGTATCCAAATCAAACTTTACCATGAAGAAGCCATTGTCAATGTCCATGAGATCGAATCCTCCCATCAGTTTCCATGTAGAGGCAAGTTTGTGTTGCATGGTTTTAAAGCCTAACCCCTTCCCCAAGAGCTTTATGACCAAAGCCTCCGTCCAAGGGTTGCAAAGCTCTGTGAACAACTCCTCGTTGATGTGCACTCGTGGGAGAAGCCTGTTACCTCCCTCATGCTCTATCTTGACAAGCCCTTCCTTAACAAGGTTTGTCCTCTTGCGTGGAGGAGCGACAACTTTGCTTCCCATGAGTTTATCTCGAAAGGAGCATGGCTTGCCCCCCAACGGAACTCCCCCACCATCATCATCAGGCGGCACAGGAGGTGGCACCGGCGGGCGTTGCGCAGTAAAGATGATCCCTTCCATGGAGAAACCCCTCACCGTCTTTTACTTAGGTTGTACCAATTGAAAAATTAATTTAACAATTGGAATTTGTGTAAAGTATTATTAAATATATTTAATTTTTTAATTCAAATAATTATTAATTAACATTTTCATCGATACATATAATTTCTAATTAATATTGTCATTAATTCATGTCTCAAGTGACATGTGTGTGTACCGTTGCAGGATATGATAATGGATAGAAAAAAATTCAAAAACACACACGACAGGGATTGGAACGTATAATACCATGTGAATGGTGAACAACTATGGGTCCGTTTGGTTTAGATTGTGGTAAAATAGATTGTGTAGAATCTTGTTTAGAAAACTGAGTTTTAAAAAATGGAGTTTAAAAAAATGATTTGTGTTTGGTAAAAATATTTTAAAACTGAGTTTATAAGAATTGATTTGTGTTTGGTTGACAAAATAGAATCACTTTTGAAGTGTTAAAATACTCAAATGGAGTTTTACAAACGGAAAAACAACATCAGACCTCCTGCAACAAAACGACGTTTCGCAAACGGAAAAGGCAAACAGAAAATTTACCAAACACCAAAATAAAAAAGCAAACTTCGTTTGCCAAACGCAAACGGAGAAAAAGGCCTCAAACGTCGTTTTGTTTGGTAACCAAACCGGCACTATATCATAACATCTTTTTATTACATAGTTACAAGATTTATTACATATACAATTATTTATATATATTGGTTCAACCAATTCAATCAGTAACTTATTGGTCCTACGAGTGACTCAATGACTTAGTATAGCGAGTCGACTAAGTCTACCACTAGTCCAAATTTATGACGCTGCAGTTATATTCTCTTTATCCATTATTAGTTTTTATTATTATACAATGTATAAGGCCTTCAATTTTGGGTATAACCTCTACTCATTATTTAAGATTTGAAATTAAAAATCTTTTGGTATTCCTTAAAATATATTTTGAGTCATTTTAATATACAACATATTAGGATTATTTAATATGGTGAGATGTTTTATATTTAGTAGTTAATATTCAGTAATATATCGTGTCATTTTATTATTTGTCGAGTTTTTCTAAGTCGCGTGCTTAATAACTATAATTGTTATAAAGTATCGTGAAATATATTTACAAATTTAGTTCAAATAACTATTAATTAATATTCTCATTAATTCAAAACTAAGTGATACGTGTGTTCTCTAAAAAAAAATGTGTGTACCATTGCCAAATATTATGACAGATAGAAAAAAAAAAAAAAACGAAAACACCCACGACCGTGTTGGAACTGGAATGTATATACTACACCATAACACCATTTTAATACATACTAGTATTTTACCGTGCGTCTGCAGTAGAATATTATTTTTGTAATTATATATGACTATAAAGTAATTTATGAGATACCTAATGAGATTTTTTTGTGATCCAGATTTAATATATTTCAAACTATTTAGACTACTTTTGAAATTGAAGAAATAATAGCTGTAATACTGTTTTGATATTTTTTATAATTAGAAACTTTTATAACAGAAAAATACCAAAGAAACCATTCCAAAAGAATTGGTCATCCTTACATACCAGCAAAATACCAAATCCTTCCAAAATATGACAGTACTTATCAATAACAATAGAAAATTAAATAGTAATCTTTTTCACAACCACCATGTTGTTCTGATTGGGATAGAGAAAGTCAAAGATGAGTTTGTTGCCACCCTTAAAACCATTAATTCTTCAAAAAGTTTTCCATCAAGCATCAACCATCAACTGATAACTTACTGAATGAGCAAAAAAAATTTGATCGCAATTTGAAATTGTGAAATAATAGTTGTAGTTATCAACCTTGTCACAATAAGTAGAGAAAAAAATATAATAAAAGTCCATTAACACGAACATACCTAAATGCTACAGGTTGTGGAACACTTCTTTGAACACAACGTTTGTGGTTGTGTTCAATGGTTGTTTCTCCTTATCATGTATTAATATCTTTAACCCTTTCTTGGTCTGGACTCTGGAAATTGCTACATATAACTGGCCATGACTAAAAACTGGTCTAGGTAAGTACAAACCAACACTTGCTAGTGATTGACCCTGAGATTTGTTTATGGTCATAGCATATGAGACAATTATAGGAAACTGTCTCCTAATTAACTTAAAAGGCCATGGAGATTGGGATGGTGACATACACATTCGAGGAATATATACGTTGTCCATATTACCATTTGAAGACATCTTTTTGGCTTCAATGACACGATTTCCCAATCTTGTCACTATCAGTCTGGTACCATTACATAAACCTTCTGCTTGGTCTATATTCCTCAAAAGCATAATAGGAGTTCCAATCTTAAGTGTAATCTTATGGTTGGGAAGTCCAGAGGTTCTGAGATAATTAAAAAATTCAGGAGTAAGAATCTCAAATGGTTCACATTCATAAGCATCAGACTTATCAATAGAATCAGAGCTTAGATATTCTCTTTGTTCACCTATGTTGACAAAAAAAAATATAATATCATCAATCATTAGAAAACTAACTGATATAAAGTCTTTGGTATATAAGTAAGTGTAAAATAATAATGATGTAATACCTGGAAGCAAATTCATCATATAATCATTGATTTGGTCGACAACTTCAATTGTTGATGTCAGTATTGCTCTTGACTGCAAAAATACCTCATTATTGTGTTGCTGTATAAAATCTGGATATGTGCTTCTAACTATAGCATCAATGGGGTCATCAAAATCTATTATCAAACATTCATCTGGAATTTTGATTTCTGCATATCCATCATTAGGTTCAGATAATTTGCCATCCCCAACATCTAGTATCCATTGTGCAAATTGAGCAAGTTCAGAAACACTTGTATCTTGTGGATCATGCTGTAAACGCATGTTTTTTTGTTAGAGTTAACACTTTACAGTGATCCCAAAGATATGATGCATTTATAGAAGCATGTATAATGTCAGAGCGGCTCCCTCTTGGAACTACTGGTAAGATTTGTCTAAAGTCACCCCAAAAAACAATGACTTTTCCTCCAAATACTAAAGACTCACCATTTTCACTACTCATTATATCTCTTAGACTTCTATCCAATGCTTCAAAACAATACTTATTTGTCATTGGAGCTTCATCCCATATTATCAACTTTGCTACCTTTAACAACTCAGCTAGTTCACTACCTTGATGAATGTTGCATGTGGAATTTTCTAGTGTAGGAATTGGGATCTTGAACTTTGAGTGTCTTTGTTCTACCTCCTTGTAATAAAAGTGATGCTATCCCACTTGATGCCACATTTAATACAATATGTCCCTCGAACGTAAACCACATGTGAAAGTTCTCCACATGTGTGTTTTTCCAAAGACACCGAAACCATATAGGAAATCCATACCTCCTTTTCCATTATTCACAGCTTCCATAACTGTATCAAATATTACCTTTTGCTCATCTGCAAAATTTATGTTGTCAACCATAAAAGTAGAACACAATTTTTAAATTATATTATATAATTTCAGGTGGGAATGAAAGAAATTCCAAATACAGTAACATAAGATTGTAACATTTATATGAATATAATTTATGAATGTCACCTGTGAGAGTAGCAAGCAAATTCGGAATTGAAATCGCAACTCGGATAAATTATAATCACGTTACATTGCGATAAGTCTATTTCGACCGCTTATTACATAGCCTTTTGGATATGGTATTGATGGGAATTCCTTTAAGCTTCTTCTATTAGCTTGCATCAGGTTCTCTATTTCAATTAGTGTCAGATTCTGTAAATCCTCGTTGCTAAGGTGCTGGCCTATAAATTCAATGATTCAATGAATGTGAAAATGATTATAAACATTTGATACCATGTAAGACAATTTTGTTGGTTCTCAGTCAGCCGAAATCAAGCTTGATCTCGACAGTTGAGCTTGATCTCGGCAGATTGAACTTGATCTCGGTTGTTGATCTCGGCGACTATTCACACATGTCGAGATCACGCTGAAGTCGCTGGTCCTCGTCGCCGAAATGAAGCTTGAATGAAGCTTGATCTCGCAGCATGAGCTTGATCTCGACAGGTTGAGCTTGATCTCAAGCTGTCGAGTTCAAGCTCAACCTGTCGAGATCAAGCTCAACCTGTCGAGATCAAGCTCAACCTGTCGAGATCAAGCTTGGTTTCGATAGGTTGAGGACCAACCGCTTGAGCTTGATCTCGACAGGTGTGAATAGCTGTCGAGATCAACAGCTTCGAAATCAAGCTCAACCTGTCGATATCAAGCTTGATTTCGACAGGTTGAGCTTGACCTCGACAGGTTGAGCTTGAACTCGACAACTTGAGATCAACCTGTCGAGATCAAGGTCAACCTGTCGAGATGAAGCTTGATTTCGACAGCTTGAGGACCAACAGCTTGAGCCTGATCTCGACAGCTTGAGATCAAGCTCAACCTGTCGAGATCAAGGTCAACCTGTCGAGATGAAGCTTGATTTCGACAGCTTGAGGACCGACAGCTTAAGCGTGATCTCGACATGTGTGAATAGCTGTCGAGATCAACATCTTCGAGATCAAGCTCAATCTGTCGAGATCAAGCTCAATCTGCTGGCCTATAAATTCAATGATTCAATGAATGTGAAAATGATTATAAACATTTGATACCATGTAAGACAATTTTGTTAGTCGTATGAAATTGTTATTAGTTGCATACCTTTGTTATTGGATAATCTTCTATAAAAAAAAATGTGTGTACCATTGCCAAATATTATGACAGATAGAAAAAAAAAAAACGAAAACACCCACGACCGTGTTGGAACTGGAATGTATATACTACACCATAACACCATTTTAATACATATTTACAAGATTTTTTTTTATATACACAAATGTTTATACTGGTTCAACTGACTCAGTCGTAAATTACTGGTTCTGCAAGTGACTTAATGACTTAGTATACTAATTGTGTTGATCACTAGTCCAAATTTTGTAACACTGCTATTATACTTTTTCCATCTACTACTACTATTATTATTATTATTATCATCGTCATCATCATCATCTTCTTTTTCAAAAACATAAAGGAAGCCTTTCTTCTAGTTTGTATAACATTGTATTGTAACTCTATTTTTAAAATATTCGATGCTTCTGTGACGATGACTCGTAAGTTCCTACAATGAAGATAAAAAACTTATTTTATCAAAAACATTATATTGAAATTCTCCACAATCATTCTTCTAGTTAACGCACTCATAAATTATTAAGAATATAGGGTACAATTAAAATTATTATTTAAATAACAATAGCTGGAACAACATCTCCTTCTAAGAATTTAAAGACTCTGGCTTCTTAGTTTGAAAAACTACAATTCAAATTTGAGTTTTCCTTAATTTTTTTGCATGATTCACACGAAATTTGTCAATAACCAGCTTATGACTTTTGCATCTTGGGCATTTAGGGAAAACCTTGGAAACCATCACATACACGAGGCAACGGGTACATCCCATCATAACCAATGGGGGTAGCTCATATTTGGCGGTACCACCGAGATCAGAGTCCAATATCGAAGATAGGTACGCTGGTTGAGAAGATGGTAGTGAAGTCTGTGAAGTTGTAGATTTCTGAGCATTTAGTAAGTTGTTAGAGCTCAACCCTGATGGTGATAATTTCAATATTAAAAAAATAAATGTTTGAGTGACTTCTGTATTCATTTACCTTTGAATCTTTCACGCTTCTTTTTCTTATTTCCATTGATGCTGATCCAACCTTTGAATATACAAACAAAAAACAAGCAAAAAAATAATATGACCAATTATACATTTATTGAAAGAAAAAAAGAGATAAAATATTAGTTAATAGTCTGCAGTCATGATGTTCATAATAAATGAATTTTTTTTTTAAAAATAACAACATCCAATATCAATATATCAAAGAAATAAAAATCACATAAGAAAATATATATGAATGGGATCAATAAAAAATTACCTCAAGGTTATCCCATAAGAAAATATATATGAATGGGATCAATAAAAAATTACCTCAAGGTTATCCCCATGTCCTGCAAAAGAATTATATTGATCATGCAGTTCAATTTGTGGTGGTTGATTGATGTCAAGATTAGAGTGAAATTGTTTCCGAAGAAGGTCAGAGCTAATATTGCGAGGATAAACACTAGCAACCCTCGCGATATTACCTTGACCTCCTTTCTCGAGAGGCATAGCTATGCTCTTTAGTAATGTATGAGCGAGTGTTTCAATTGCTTTGAACTAAAATGAGCGATGGTTAAAAATTTCTTCGTTCACATGTATTTATAGTGAACGCGGTTTTGGAGCACACCAACTTGAAAAAGGTTCATGCCTATCACCATACCCTGGTATTCAAAAGAGCAGTTACCAATTGATAATTTTCCATATGAAATATGATAAAGATATTCACACAATGAGTCTTAAAATAAATAGAATAATCGTTCATTTAAAATACGGAAACTCCTAATGTAGAAATATAAAAAAAAATATAAAACTATGGTTTCAATAAAAACGTGAAGGAAATTAAAGTATTTAAAATACGTCATGAAAGATGAATGAACGTAATCATGAAAAACCTTACACGCAAAGAGTAGAAATGAGAGCCATGTTTAAATTTTGAACCACTTTCACCAAGTGGAATACATAGGAAGATTGTTATCATATCCTTTTATTTATAAAATTAGAATAAAAAAGACTTTATTACATTTTAACGAGTGAGACATCTTACTTTTGATGTATCCTCTTTTGAATTACATATTCAAATTATTTTGCATTAATTTTGTATAATAAAATATATTTAATTTGGGTGGACATTTGTATATTTAATTAGAGTCCATTATTCTCAATCTTACATTCTTTATTACTTTTTGTGAAACACTAATTTTAGAAATCTAAACATTGAACCATGTGATTTAAAATGATGTTCATATATGCTAAATTTCAAATAAATTAGACATTAATAGGTGTGTAATGTTAGAATTGATAATTGCTTATATTTTAAAAATTATATTATATGTTAAAATAAATTTGTCTCATCAATTATATTTTAAAATTATTTTATGAATCTTTATATACTTATTGATCTACTTAATATGAACTTTTAATTCAAAGATTAGATTGGTTAAATTCATGTCGTACAAAAAATTTATTAAACAGGGTGTATAAAAAAAACTCATTTATGGGATAAGTGAATCTCCACCCATTTAATTTATATATTTTTAATTATTTTTAAATTAATTATATGTATTTTACTCATGACTTAAATATTTTTAACTTATAATTTTAATAAATTTTAAAATTAAAAACTCATTAAATACAACAAACACTACCAAATTAAAAAAATAAATAAAATTGGTCAGGCATAAATAAATACTTTCTCAATTAAAGAGTATTTAAAATATGTTAAAATAAAAAAATCATTAAATACAACAATCACTTACAAATTAAGGTTAGGCATGAAAAAAATACATTCTCATTTTAAAAACATTAAAAAGTATTTGAGAGATTAATATTTAAAATCGAAGACATTGTATGAGTTACAAAGATGAATATTTTTAAATTAAAAATGAAACATAAAAATAAATTATATGAATGGAGATACATTAGATTTTTTGTCTTTTTTTTCTAGTATAAAGGTGAAATTTATGATATATACAATGTTAAAAGACAACTTTTGGTTCACCATACAAAGTGTGTGTGTGTGTGAAAGAGAGAGGAATATGTCAACCATAAGATCCAAGCAGGGTGAAGTGTGATATCAGTAGAAAAAATATCTTCTGATCTTAAATAAAATTTGTATCATCTTGTTATATGAATATAGGTCAAACCATTAAAAGAGATTTAAAAGCAATGATCTATATCTAGACTTTATGACGTCAATTATCCATGTTGCCAATCTCCCCTAGTGAAAAAAAAAAATGGTTGTTGTTGTAAAGACATTTCATCATTTATGCGTATTTTTTTCCGTAACACATCATTTGTATCTATTAGTTTGATATTGTATGTAAAAATCTAAATTTATAAACTCTATAATTATAGTTTAAAATTTTTTAACATCGAGGATTAAAAAATTGCATTACCAGAGCTACACCTATAATTAGAGTTCTAAATGCTATTATACTTGTTATAATATTTGAAACTCTTTCATAATCATGAATCATAATTAAGGATTGTGTTTATTTAAAAATTGTTCTTAATATGTATTTTTTACTATGTAACTTTAAATTTATTATAAATATTACTATACAAAAAATTAAGAAGCATAAATACATACTATAATATGAAATCATTTTATTTATTTATGTTTTTGTCAAAAAAAAATAGTTATTTTAAAACAATTGATCCAGTGTCAACATTAACATATTAAACTGTATAATAAATGATCAATTAAAAACACTTGAATTGTATATAATTAATTATACATTTACAAATGCTTTTTCCATATTTCCAAAATACTTTTTTTGAAAATTTTATGTCATTCCATCTTGGTTTCATTAATTATGAAATTAAGACATTATATAATAAACAATACAAAATATTTTTTTGCAGAAACGACTAAAACATTTTTCATAAAATATTTTTATGTCTATTATTTTTTAGGTGGCTCATTTTGTAAATTGTTTAATTTTTTTTTTACAAATCTTTAATATTATTATGCTGCCATAATAACAAGAAAAATAACAACAACAACAACAACAACAACAACAACAATAATAATAATAATAATAAAAAATAAAAACTATTTCGTATTCTTAAAGCCAATTAATATACGTTATACATGTTACTATACTTAATTTATATTTGAGAATATCAATGATAATTTTTATTAATTTTCATTTAAATTTTAAAAATTATAATTGCATTTAGTTACATTTTAATTTATAAAATATATTTTTTATAAATATAATTAAAAGTATTGAATATTAATATTACTTGATGACATACTAATTATTATTCAAAATTTTAGTAAAATTATTTTGAAAATGTTTGAATACATTTAATTACATTTTTATATTATAAAATATAAAAATGCTTATGTATATAAAAATTTAAATGTATTTAACTACAGTTTGCATTTATAGATGACAATGCTAATTGTTAATCACAATTTAGTTTATTTGGTTAAATTACTATTTATATTTTTAGATGTCAATAATCAAATATAAAATATGTTATATGTATAATTAAGGTATTACTTATTTAATTTGCTTGATTGTATTGTCAATTATTAATCATAATTGATAGTTGTAGGAAAATTGTAAGAAAAAATTATTAATCATAATTTTTATATGTAAATATGGTAAAACAAATCGTTTGAATTTATTGTATTATGTTATGGTGACATTTTTATGAAATGTGAAACTTATATATTCTTTTACCTTGTGTCTTATATGTTTTGTAATTTCACAAACAAATTCAATTCAACCTTGACTATATTTTGATAATTAATCTTTGATCATTAAACTAATCTATTTTGAAATTATAAGAATACTCCGATGAAGTATGAATTATTTTTTTTATTTGAATAAAACTCAGTTTTTATATTAAATTAATGTATTCTTCTCATACATACGACACTATTATTACCTAATAAAATACAATATCATTTAATTATTTTTGAAGTAATATTTAAAAAAAATGAAATTATACTTGTAAATAAGTTCATTTATAAGATACGTTTAAAGAAGCATTATAACACACATTTGTTGGACATAATAATTTAGAAATATGGTTGTAGCATACACTTGATAATGTAATATTTGGCTTTCATGTGTACATGTTATAGAAATAACATATACATTGCATTGTTAAGAATAACGTTACAGTAAAGATTGAAAAAATTTATTGTTAAATAAAGTAAATAATACCTAGTTTTTCTAAAAACCTAGTTCCTCATAAAATTGCATTAAGAAATAGTCTATCTTAAATTATTCGATGAACTTTTTCAACATAATTTAACCTTTGTAGTATTACATTTTCAATATTTAATCTCATCATAAGTATTGATAAATATTATTATTATTGAGCGTTATAAAACATAAGGAGATCACGTGAAAAATGTTGTCTAAATTTTTTCTAATCAAAATTCTTAATATTGTTATCTTTGATTATTTCATTATATTTTAATTTTTAATAATTTTCATATATTTCTTAAATTTTTATTCTTACTTATATTATAAGTATAAGATATAAATAAATTCATACAACACACAAATATTATCTCTAGTATAAAATGCAAAACATGCAAGCTTCCAATATAGGTTAATTGAAAATTTTGTATATACACTAATATGGAACTCATGCATATGTGGTGTTGAAAAGTTAGACACACACACGAGCACACACGCTCACACACACACCATTGGTGATGCCACCGACTGCCTCCACCACCGTTTGCACGAGCAAATCCCATAACATCCAAATTTTCTACATCCTAGTTAGGCATGATTAAGTGATTAATGGATCTTAGTTATGGGTGATTAATTGGTTAATATATAGAATGTTTGATAAGGTATATGAAACAATGTTTAGTATATAGACAATTGAGAGAAAATGTTAGATTTCAGGTAGCATACTTAGATGTTGAGTTTTGGACGCTTAAGCGCGAGCACACTTAGATGTTGGGTGACTAGATGCCTTAGCGAAGGAGGAGATGTGCGTGAAAAGTTGGGAGAGGACATGTGTCAGTCACCCGTACGTGGATAGTATGCAGGGCAGTGTATTCACAATTAAGGCAAGAAAACTTGAGTGTGGAAAAGCAGCACGTTAGATCTCAAGCATGCTTGAGCACCAACATATGGATGGTTGGGCACTCACAATAAAACTCAAATGGTTAATATGTCATTTCCAAGACACCTATTCATAATTAGTTATCTTTACCCTTTAGAAACATGAAAGTCTTAGCCAAACGCCATGCTTGATTCTTCCAAGCTCCGTTCAAGCAATTTGTCGATTGAAACCCAAATCCTACTTGACAGTTGAACCCTTATTTGTCCTAATTTTAATGCGAGCTTTCGTTCTTATGATTTTGATCGAGGTAATAGGAGATATCGTCAAACTTCGTATTCGACATTGAACGATGTTTTGCTTTATTCTTCAATCTTAGTTTTGTATTTGATATGTTCTAGTTGTTTTGGTACGATTTCGGCAATAGAGGAAACACGAATTTGGATTGAGGTTACAAATTAACTTCTTAAAGCTCTTAGATGGTGGATATATTCACTGGTGAGCCACTGACTTTGGTGATTGATTGTCATGTTCATCGTTAGTCTCGATTACTAATGTCATTTTTGATGTATTTGTGGATGTATAGTGAATTACTGAACTCGTAACGACGAATAAAACTTGTGTCGGAACGAACCTTGTATCGGTACAGATCGTGGAAGTAGCGACTCCCTACTGTTTGGATGCATCTTGACAAGTGTTTGTAAGTATTTGAGGGTGCGAAGGTTAAAGTGCTCATGTTATGAGCTTACATGTAGATGGATTTAGGTGGGGAGGAAGAGACCTCAATTTTTGGGGAGGCAATAGTAGAATTTGATACTTTAACATGTGTCTAGGACCTCAAACCCTATAAGTGGTTGAGTAATTGACAACACCTATATTGGTGACTGCTAATAAGTAGTGCTAATCTATATTAGGGCATTGTAGGCTTATCGCTGATCAAATGATCTCTCAGTTGTTGAGGATGCATGCTAATATGCCTATGTGTTGTTGATTGCTTCACGATATGATTATACAGTATTGTCTGATAACATGCTAGCTCGATTCCTAATAACATGATAAGTTGATATGTTGGTGTATGTCTAGTGTGATAACATGCTTAATTGCTATTGTTGATGTGACTTCTTAGATGATATGCATGCAAGATAATATATTGATATGACTAGTATGACAATATGTTGATTATGTACTGTTGACATGCTGATTTTGTGAATACTATGATCATTGTTGAATTTGGATATTATTGTTGTTGCATCAGACTGTTAGGATAACTGTAGTATCAACTCGTAGATTAAGTTGAGTTAATCTAAGTTGATGGATTCTCTCACAGTGGGAGACTGTCATATCCACTGTTGGAAGATGAGAAAACATATTAAGTTATTATTAAGGTGAAGTTGAGGAATTAGATTCATAAGGCAACTATCCGATGAAGCAATTGGAGATGGACACACATACATAACATCTACATATGCAGCATTCGGGTGGTTAGTCGTGTGAGCCATTGTCACACGAGGTTAGTGCTCATTCGTAGTGAACCTTGGCATGACCAAGATAGCTGTCCTCACAATTTGAGGTATCAAGTGGTGCATGGAGATCGGGATTCAGTTACCTAAACAACTAACTATAAGTCCACGCCGGTTGAGGGCAACATTCTCGCCGTTGGAGAATGACTATTCTCACAGTTGGAGAATGGTTATTCATCTTCGTCGTTGGAGGATGACATTCCCACTATTGAAGAATGATTACTTATATGCAAACAACATTTCATCCTCACCATTGGAGGATAATGTTCTCACAATTAGAGAGTGACATTATCACTATTAGAGAATGGTTGTCCATATTCATTGTTGGAGGTTCACACGCTATCCGATTTGAGAATGATTATTCACGTTGTAAGTTAGCCAACATACATGTAGCATCAGTTGCATATTCAGAGTAGGTGATGATCTGGAGAAGCGATATGTTATTATGTTTGGTTGCATATTCAGATTTTTCATATAATTAAGTTAGCCGACATACATGTAGCATTGTTTGGTGTGCATATTATTATGTTGTATTTTACCTTCTTTTCCTATTGATAATGATTGTAGATGTTTCTCACCTTTTGTATATTTTCTTGTATTTCTCTATATTATGATTTAGATTGTGAGAAGAAGGCAAACATGGCATTCCAGACTATAGTTGTGGCGAGGAGATTGGCATGGGTGGAAGTGGAAGTAACCTTCCACTGTGATCATGATGCATGTACCGCAAGAGTGAAGAGATCTTAGGAGACACTGTTGAGTTTCCCTTGTTTTTATTGCATTACAACCAGTAGGGTGTGTTTTGATATTTTGTGTTATATCTCAAAAGATTATGACTTCAACGCAATACTTTGATAGTTGTATGACTAACATCTATGTATGGGTATTTCCAGTTATTAATGCATGTCTAAAAGTGTTTTGGACCAATATTTTGGTCACTTGTTCTTGAGGGCTGCAAGCTCATTAGCAAAGCCTAAGAGGCCCAAATTCGAGATGCGTCAAGACGTAAACGAACAAATAATGCCTTACGATCAATCCCTAGCTGGATAAGTACTGAACAACGGTAATAAGAATCGGTTATAACAGCCAAACAACCCCAATGGTTAGTTAAGGCCAAAAGAGAAGTCCATTGTGTTGGAACCATACGAGTGATGAAATCTGGTCCCCAATTGATTTTGAAGATAACAAAATCGTTTGTGATAGAACAATTTATCTTAAGGTTTTTAACCTAATTTATGTAAGTGTGCAGATGATAAGTCTTAAAGAAATATTGAAAAGATTTCATAAGACAATAGTTTATAGTCATAGGATGTTGTGTTTGGTATTGCAAGGACGAGTCTCTGCCTCTACAAGAAAAGAAGCATGCGTCTGGTGACTCCTCAAGGAAGCGCGTGTCTGCACGTTGTGAGTTGACAAGCGTTCCCCTCTTATTCTAGTGCAACGAAGTCTACTCACGTGTACGAAGAACAAATTTTTGTCCAATAGTTATCAATCCAACCTTGAAGGTCTACTTTGGAAGAAACATCTACCTTGTATTCGTGTTGCAAGCTTAAAAAAATGCCATGTCGGCTTCAATTAGATTTTTGTTTAAAACAAAAAATGTCGAATCAGCTCTGCTTATTGGGTGCCAACTCATTTAAAAATGCTATGTCAGCACATTCAGGTGACCTTTCGTTTGCCACATCACATTTTTTGGACGAAGAGATGACGTCAAAGACCAAAAATCAAGAATCTAGCATTTCACGAAAATAATATAAAAAAATTGGAGGGATTAAAACCGAATTTTGCTGATATTTTGACGACGAAAAACATATTTAACCCAAATATTAATTAAGTCCCCCATTGCTGGTTGCATTGGCAATTTCAGCGACATGGGGACGCCGGCTCCCGGGTTCGATCCCGGGTGTGTTCGTTTGATAATGTGTGTGTGGGGTGTTTATTTGCCATTTCGTCTAAGCTGATCAAAAAAAAAAACCCAAATATTAATTACTTACCAAACACAGTATAAGTTATCCTTAGGAATGTGATTTTACTAGTATTCTAACCCGTGCCATGCACGGGTATCTGCGTCTTATGAATTTTTTTATAAAATAATTGAAACATTATATATAATTTATTTTCTAAACATTTGTAAAAGGACTTGTACATAGAAATTTATATAATATTTGATTTATTTCAATCATGGATCACAAAGTGTAATAATTTACATATAGATATTAATGGTTTTCGTGTAAAATATTATGTTATCTTGTAAAATGTCAATCCATGTGTCTTATGCTTTATATACTATACTAAAAGAAAATTGTAATTTTCTTAAATAAAAAATATTTGATATTTTTTACAATATATTTGTAGGGTTGTGCTACGCACAATACATACTTAAAAATTGTGATCATACGGCTGGATTTAGAAGAAACGACATTTTGTATACATTGAAACCATCAATATCTAAGTTTTCCTTTGAGAATAGATTTAAATCATATAATCATAATTTTTTTACAATATATCTGTAGTCTCATGCTACTCACGATATATAATTAAAAATGACAATCATACTCCTTCATTAGAAAAAGCAACATTCTATATACATTCTAACCTTCAAAATCTAAACCTTCATTTGATAATTGATTCACATCATATAATCATAACTGTTTTCCAATATATCTATGTAGGCCCGCTGCTACGCACAATATATATTTAAAAAATTTAATAATACACTCAGGGTTTAGAAAAAACAGTATTTTGTATACATTCAAACCTTCAAAATTTCCAGTTTAGAATAGATTTAGATTATAGAATCATAATTTTATATAGCATAATTGCAGGCCCGTGATACGCACGGTGTATACTTAAAAATTATAATCATACACCTAAAGTTTAAAAGAAGCAATGTTCTGTATAAAGTCAAACCTTCATTTCCTAAGACCCCTTAGAGAATAGATTTAGATCATAAAATCATAATTTTTTTCAATATAACTGTAGGCCTGTGCTACGAACGGTATCTACTTAAAAATTATAATCATATATCTAGGTTTAGAAGAAACAACATTATGTATACATTCAAACCTTCACTATCTAATTAAGCCTCCCTAGAATAATTAGTTACATTTAAAATAATAATCATAGTAATAATATTTTCAAAATAATTATCTTATTGAAAGACAATTTTTATTATAATGAAAGCATAAAATAGAGGTTTTGAACTAAAATACATCACCATCTATTATGGTAACATGTGTCATGCACGGGTATGTGTGGCTTATAAACAATTCTATAAACAAATTAAAACATTATACATACATTTTTTCTAAACATTTGTAATCTCATTACAAAAATTTATATAATAATTGGTTTATTTCACTCATTGATTACAAGTTATAACCATTTTAAAGTTATTAATTACTATTTTATATATACCCAGTAAAACAGGTGGATGAATCTGTTTATAATTATAATATTTAAAGTAAAACTGAAAACTAAATATAAAATAGGCAGAGCTTCCCGACAAAAGGAAATTAATAAATATAAGAATAGGCATATTCGACGTTGGTAAAAAAAGGCATATTTGACATTGTTATAGCTTATTTATGATCTTGAGTAACTAACCCGTGTCATGCATGAGGTAAATGTTGTTGTTAAAATACGGAAATTTAATGTGAAAATAAATTATTAAAATTAATGGATGTTATTAATAATAAAGAAAGGAACAATACTTTGTATAAATATTATTAAGATGTTAGATTCCAAAATTGTATAGAGAATGTTCATCCTCGTGAGTAAACTAAAATTTATCTTTAAGTGTAAATCTCTCATTGTTTTCATATAAAATTTTAGTGTATGTTTGTCCCGACCTTTTTTAGCTTTTCTTTTCCTTAAAAGTAGAAGCTGGGCCAAACACTTTTTAATAAAAGTTCTTAAAATAATAAGCAGCTTATTTTTATAATACAAAACTAAAGAAGAAGTTGCACTTGGGAAAGCTAATGTGTGGAGCATTTTTCTCCAACGTCCCTTCGAATCTGCTGAATACTAGCACTCTATTATTTTTCTCTTATTTTCTTATATCACGCTGAAGCAAATTCTTACGTCTAAACAATTTTTTGCACGCATTCAAAAAGTCCAATTATTTAGGTTCATTGAAGCAAAGCCTTACAGATAATTCATCCATGGGTATCGATTCTTCCTTGCAGATATTTTTTGTACACATGGTAATTTGTATGAATTTTTATTTATAGAAAAATGTATTTATGGTTTATTGTTAGGTTCTTTAAAAAAATACTCTTATTTAGGTTCATTGAAGCAAAACCTTACAGATAATTCATCCATGGGTATCAATTCTTCCTTGCAGATATTTTTTTGTACACATGGTTATTTGTATGAATTTTTATTTATAGAAAAATGTATTTATGGTTAATTGTTAGGTTCTTTAAAAAAATACTCTTCTAAAAAATATTTTATTTTTTTAGTAATATGTAGAAGTTTTTAATTAGATATCAATTATACTTGTAAAAAAATTCGATATGATTTATAGTAATTTTAAATAATTTTAATGATTATGTGTAAGAGATTTTTTTTGATATAATTATGTGTTGGAGAATTGAATATTCAACGAAAGAAATGTCCAATCAGTTTCTTATTTGGTCAATCATTGTCGACAAAAAATATTAAATAACATTAGCTCAATCATAAATTAAATTCTCACGGTGATATTTGTCTACGATCATGGGTCCAAATGATTCTTGTGACGTAGCGTTTCAAACTAATAAATCTCCAGTTAGACACTATTGTATTTAAAAATTTTATGTAGTGGAGTAGGTAGCTAAGTATAATCTAGTAATATCATAATGGAAGAAAAATATTTAAGCTTTGACGCCCCCATTATCATACTTGAAGCAAGTCAGCAATAGCAAACTTGGTTACAACAACTATCCCTGCTGCTAAATGAAGCACTGAAATAAAGCAAGAAGCATTTATATGGGTTCAAAATTCTATTATATTTGAAAAGAGCAGCAACATACTTGATATCAAAACAAACAATAAGAGTAAGCTTGGGAACAAAAGTATCTCTGGCCCAACCCCCACCAATGGTTCCAAAAACGGATCTAAGAAAACAAATTAGTGTGACCAACGCAAGTCTCCAATTGGCTAACCTTCAATTCCTGCAACTCCAACAAAGCAAGCGTTAATGTTTTTGCCTCACCCAGAAACGGATCTAGATATCTATTAAATGGTGGCGAAAAAGATATATTGATAAAAAATTGAAATTAAAAAACAAAATATAAATCGAAAGTTAGATACAATAAAAAAAAGAAATAAAGGAAATAATATAGTGATATTTATTATTTGCTGGAACATGAATATAAAAAAATCATGAATCGATATCGTAGAACCGCATAAGACAAATAAATCATAGAAAAGTAAAATTGCAATATGAACAAAAATAAAATCACAAGAAAGAATAAAAGAAACCACAGAAAGAAAAACAATTCAATAAAAAATTTTGAAACCTAAAAGAAGAATGCAATAGCAGAATGTAATGTCAATATTTTTTATTAATTGCAAAAAGTTGTTGGGCTCTACATATACTCCATGTTTTTAACGTATTCTTGTGGAGGGTGGGGCTAGAGCCCATGGTAGTCCTCTCTTGCATCCGTCCCTAGCCTCACCAACAACTCAATAGCGAAAAAAATACCTGAATATGGGAGAACAAAAAATTAAGGATGTGCAAGTGACATACAGGACAAACTTTATCAGGCACGTGGTTGAAGGGAATTAGGACACGCACCATGGAGTTGAAGCCTGTCTCAAAAATGATACGAATTCCTATTTCCTTCCCTTAAAGTTAGAAACGAATCACTTGTGCAGATTGGGACAGGAAGCTGCACCATGGAGCTGAAGCCTCAAGGTTTGGGTTTTGTTTCTAATATATACTCTACGAAGAGAACGATGCCCTAGATTTATCAACCACCAATGTCGGCAACATGAGATGGAGTTGCAGCATAGAGGTTATATTTGGTTCTCTCTCGTTTCTTCCTTTTTTCTGCTCCGACAACATAATGCTGGCAGATGGAAAGGAAAAAATTAGAGATCTAAAATAATCAAGCAAATAAAAAAGAATGTTAGAATGAAAAATAGTAATAAAAAAACCAAAAATATAAGAAAAAGGGTTGATGAGGAAGAATGAAAATTATAGAAGCAGAGAAGAATATTGAAGATGAGAAGGAGGCCAAAGAGAAGATGAAGAACATGAATGGAGATACCGAGTGTATATATAGGAACATGATTAATTTGAAAATAATAATTAATTACTGATTGGTTATAACGAGGATAAAAATTTCAATAAATATTTAATACTTAATGCTTTGTTAGAAATTCAAATTGCGAATGAGGTTAAAATTCCCCAAAATGTTCAAATAAAATATGCACAGGGCAACTGTATTTGCATTGAATCAAAAGACCAAAAATTACCAATTTAATGCATCACATTGAATATTTGTTTCTATCATTTTTTTTTGAATTTCAACTTTTGATAGCAGCAATCAATTGGGAAACGTTTGATAGTGTATTATGTGATTGCATAAAAGGAATATTACTACTTGATTGCCACGTCAGTATTTCATTTATTTTAAAACTTGTAACATTTTGATACCAAAAATTGTAACACTTTGATACCAAATAAAAATAATCGTAACATTCCCTTTATATTTATTTTATTTAGTTGTGTCAACTTTTGAACATTCTTCTTCTTTGTATCATTTGAAAATCTGGTCTAGTAATTATTTATTGAGGAAAACAGATCATGTAAGAATTTTATTTTATTTATTCGTGGAATAAAAAGCTTAGAGTTGATTGTATGGATTTAGTTGTGATTTTTTTTTCTGGTATAAAAATAGTAATTAGATGTATATATATATAATTGTTTTGATTAAGTTGACTTTTCCTTTCAAATGGCATTTATTTGTTTTCCAAAACGTGCATTTGTATTAATTTGTATTAAAGATTGTAATTAATTTTTCGATTTGAAATTGATTATATTCAATTTTTATGTGTGATGTTGTATAATTGATTATGATACATAATCATAAAATGCTGACAATATATTACACATCATTTGAATTTTTCCATGTTATTGATTATTAGCCTTATAGGATGACACTTAGATGAATAATAAATATGTTTTTCATGAGAGGTTGACACCTGGAGGTGTATTTAATGAATTTATTTGTAATTATATATAATATAGATAGATTTCTCGAAACAAACAAACCGTTAAGAAAAATTGTTTCAACAAGCCAAATTATCAGTTTATTTAACAAAGAGGAATTTAACCAATTTTATCTGTAACTCAGTAATTTGACTACGATGTACGATCCATTTAGCAAATGTCCTCACAAGTTTTCTTTTAAACATTTATCCAATCAAATTACCACCGCGTTCTACAAATTTCCCTAAAATTTGAATTCGAAACAGCGCCAAACACCATACCTCTCTCCCTTTCTCACTTCACCGTCCGGTGCTGGCATCGATGTGAACAATGTCGGCGATGGAGAAGCACGTTGCGCAGATCTTCGATAGGACTAAGCGGATCATCGAGCAGGCTCGCCAGGAGTGCCATCTCTGGGAACACCACCTTTTCCCCAAACTCATCCTCAACGGAATTGTCCCTCCTCCATGGCTCTGCGACTCTACACTTCACTCCCTCCCGTCAGATCCCAAAGGTACTCTCTCTCTCTCTTCCCCTCTCTATATGCACTCGTTCGGGTTCAGAGTTGCAGGATCAATCGCGAGTCGTGACCACCGAGTCACAAATATCGGGTTAAAACCACATTTTAGCAGAAAGTAGGGTTTACAGTGAAGTTGTGAGCGATAGAAATCGTGCCTTTCTTTTCCTGTTCCTATAATGATATTGGAGGACCAGTATTCTGGTTCATGGAACCAAACGTATAAATTTCTGGTTGATAGGTTAGCATTTCACTCTAATTGTTATTATTTCCTGGTAGATTCTTAACCTTGCCGAGAGGAGCATTTTAGATTTTGCTTAATTACGAATCCAGTTGGTTTAGTCGATGCACTTAATTACGAATGATACTTTAATTTTCAGTTACAAAATGGAATCTCATGTTATCTTTTCTGTCATTTTCAAGTTTCAAAATAAGAATCTGTCAAATACTGTAATGGTCAATTATTTCTATCTGCCTCCTGCCAGCATGGGTTTGGTAAGGTTACCTATTTTTTTTTATAATAACATATCTCAGCCAATTTTCCTTCGGAAAATTTGATCCTGATTTTTTAAAATTCTTTTCTATCTCTGCAGAGTTGAAGAAAGATGATATTGTTTCTGGAGTTCTACTATCACAAACACACTTTAGAGTTCCTTTGCCGGGTCATCATTGCAGTCTATACAGCAATCTGGATGTTGTATCTGATGATGTTCAGTATCCGATTGGTTTGCACAATGAAGTCCATGCCTTTGGAAAAGACTGTGACAGGAGGGACAGGCTTTTGGATTTGCCTGATTGTTCTGTCAACAATGCTGGATGTGCCTCAAGTGGTCCTCCAGAAATGGATTTAGGTGCTATTTCACCTCAGAACCAGATAGAACCAAGAGTCTCAGAGAGTTACAATGACCCAGCAATGTCACTGGCAAAGTTGCAAAGATCAAAGTCGAGGCAGAAGGCTCTGGAGCTACGTAATAGTGCAAAACCATCCAAACGCTTGTCAGGAGATGATAATAATGCTGCTGCAGTTAAAGGTTCTGCATCGTCTACTATCAAGGAGTTAGGCTTGGTCAATGATCTTCATGCCAACATCCAAAGTTGTTCCATAGAAGAAGTGAGAAGAGGTGACTGTCTGACTCAAAAAGATCACAAATCTAATAACTCTGGCCATATAACAAGATATAAAAGTTTATCGCAGAAATTCAACTCTTTGAATGTTGGTAGTTCTTCTGTAGAGAAGGAAGATGGTCCTCTGCTTAATGATTCGAATGAGGCATTGGAGCTAGACAACCCACCTTGTTTTGTAAATGGAAGTTGTGGGATTCAGGAAGCAAATATAGCAGAGTTTCAGAGCAATGAAGCTGGAAGCAGTGTGTATGATAAGAGATTTACAAAACCTAGAAGTTCTGGCCAGGCAGGTCATAGTAGTGAATTGTTGAACTGTGACAGCACCTCGGGCAGAGACAAAAGAGTTGAAGTCTCTAATTTGAAACAACCATGCACTCATGTTGAATTAACCAATTTAAGCAAAGCCTCTGACTGTAACAATGGAAGTAGGAGGAGTACATATAAAGATGGTGACTTCGGCCAAACTAAACAAGAAAGTAACATCCAAAGTAGGATAAGACTACCTAGAAGTTCCTGTCCATCACCAGGGGATGATTTTTTTACAACTGGTGGTTCTGTAAAGTCTGCTGATAAATCGGTGCAATTACCTCAACCTTCAGTTTTAAAGAATTCGCAGAACCGCTCAGTGTCCGTTGTTGGGTCCTTTGGTAGTCAAAAGGATCCTAACAATTGTGCAGTAAAAACAAAAGAACGCTTAGGTAGAAGTGGTTCTGGAAAGGTATACTTAACCAGAAATTCAAAGTTATCGAAGTCACTGAACTCCAATTCACACGACCAAAGCACTACCTGCTCTGACTCCGCTGGTAAGAAGTCTCAAAATGTACAGCCTACCGAAGTGGATGCTAGAAGGTTATCTTCAAGTCCAAAGTGTGCCAAATTAGATATAGAAATTTCCATGAATTCTGCTGAGAAGGATAACATTGTAGCACTTGCTGCTTCTAGAAATACAGGGGCTGTGACTAGTTGTACAAATGAAGGATTGTTGAGGCCAGCGAGCTCTTCCAATTTAAATGGCGAGTCTTTACGTGCAGAATCACTATACATTAAAACAGATGTCGCTGAAAAAGTCTTGAATATCCAAGAAAACACACTATCTGTTGCCAATCCTACAGATAATGCTGAGCACAGATCTGCTGCAACTGTTGCTAAAGTTCATGCTGATTTTGGTGGATTTGTTGAAAAAGATCCTTCTTGTTTGGGGTCAAGACTTACTATTGTTAACCCTAAGGTCGGGGAGGATGTTTCAGTCTTAAAGCTGCCCTCTGATTTTGTTATGTCTGTGATGCCTAAGCAACTTGTTTTTGATGATGTGGAAGAGACAAGTATGAATGGAATATCTAGTCCTGATTTGAAAGAGGGGCGGCAGGGAATTTCACCAGAAAAAGAACCTCTGAATTTGTCGGAACCATTGAAGTTACTTGAGGATGAAACGCAGGAAGGTCTGACAAGAGAAGAGGGGTCTCAGATGAAATACTGTGCAAGTCGCCTCAAGGAGGCAGATACAACCAGGGAGGCACTAAACGCCATGTCACCAAGCAAAGAGTTACCTATGGTTCAGAAAGAGTTGTGTATTCTTACTTCTTCCTTGATGAATAATTCAAATCCTTCACAAGCTGGCACTGAAAATTCGTCAGGAAATTTGTCAAAAGAAGTCATGGCATCCAGAGTTGTTTCAGCAAACAGTAAACTGGAAAATGATCAAAACAGTACTAACTTGGCAGATTCTTTTTCTGCAGCAGTTACTGAAAATGGTATGCATAAATGCACAGACAAAAGTGTTACAAACCACATGGTTGGGTTCCCATTTGGTGTTCCTGCTGATGAAGTGAATGCTGATTTGGCACAACAGGCCCCAAATACCATTTCTTTGGGTCAAAATGGTGACTTATTGAGGCAGACACTGCTCAGTGACGGAAAAATTACCAGTTTTTCATCAGACATCCAGAATTTCAAAAGTTCCACAGAGAGTTTCACATATGATGTGGAGCATTCATGCTCTCAGCATAAGAGAAGGAAGATTGAAATTGAAACAAAGAAATTTCTTCCTGACTCTACACACTTATTGGAAAAGCCAGTTGATTCTATTGACCAAAGGTCTGCAAGTGGAACCTTGAGTATCGAACAAGACAATCATGAGGCTGTCCTTGAAATTCAACATTTTGCATCTGATCAGGAGAATGATATAGGACATGAGCACGTTAGAAATAGCCCAACAGATGTGATGCAAGATACCATGGAAAGCCGAAAAATGGAAAGGTCTTCACGTAAATTTAGAAAAGAAGAGGTACATAATATTCTGATTCACATTCTAAAAATATTTAAATTGATATATTTAATATCTTTTTTAAGTATTATATTTTAATATTCAATATCAAATATGAATTTTCTGTATATATTGCATTAACAGAGTTGACGTCAATCAATATTCAATATCAAATTGTATGTCATGCAGTATTGGTCAACATCTTTGAACTTTACCCCTGAAATTATCATGCAGTGTTGTTTTTGGCATAGACATTGCCAGATTTACTTTATTGGATGATCACGGGCTCCTTTGGAAGCCATATTAGATAAAATTTCTATTCTGAATTATGGAAAATAAAAAAGCAGAATAATTTCCAAAAACATCTCTGTGATGTTCCCCGGGAAGAATAGCTCAGAGAACATAAAAATTCAAAACTATCTAGAATCATGGAGTAATAAAAATGCTGGATTTAAGCTATAATTGAGCCGTTGTGGTAACAAAGTCTGCATCGTCAGCTTGTCAGCTTGGTACTAGAGTAATGATAAAAAATAAAAAAACAGAAGAGAAAGGGGGAAAAGATGTCAGTTACCTGAGAATCCAAGATCAAAACTTAGTCTACATACATTGTGGCCTAGCCTTGTTTTCTACGAGCTAAAAAATGCAGTAGAAACTAGAAAGTGTTTTTCATGTTTTCCTTAATCAATACCTTTAAAATTTATGGAATGGAGGACACCGAAAATGAAAGAAATTCCCTAAATTAAGTTTAACCGAGTCTAATATAAATAAAAATAATAAATCCTATATGATAACAGAAACCTGAAGTATAACTCTTGTAAGGTCATCTAAGGGGGAAAGCTTTTATAGGTGTTGTTGCACTATAACTCTGGTAAGTAAAATCTATATATTGAATTGAAGATCTTAATATATGTTTTTACATAGTTCTCTTCTAACTTTTGGTGTCTTTGTTGTTTGAAATTTAGTTGAGAGTGAATGACACAAGTTTTGAGGCAAATAAGCTAGTGGAAAAGTTGAATTTAAGGTTTGATTGCATTTAGTATGTAAATTTAATAGTTCTATGCAACAATTATATAGAGTTCGAAGCAGGACAAGTGAGAAAGGATTGTCGGAGAGGATGGGGAGGGAAACGAGGATAAGAAAGATGGCAGGGAGAATCTTAAGTTGGTTAATACAAATGACTTTTGACAATTGTAAAAGAACTTTTAGGTAAGCTCGTGTTGAATAAGGAATGAGAATTTAAAAACATGCAAGCGTTGAAAGCTACTTTTTTATTTTAACTTGACATTGATTCTTTAATCTGGAATTTCTATCTTTACATATATATTCTTTTCCATTTTCTCGTATCAAAAGGAATATCAATTCTTTATTCTTGTCCTTGTTAAAGAAAATACCCTCATGGCATGAGACATTACCTTCTCTTCTAAGATCAGAATTTACCATTAATATGCAAGTTTCTAAGGTTATTGTTTGAATAACTATATACTTTGTGTTGGGGATAATCAGTGAAAGACACAATATTCGATGAACTGGATTGTGAATAATAAAATTTCAGGCAAATGAAAATGAGTTTTACTATTGATTTAATTTAATAAAAGTTAGACTTCAGGATCTGCAAAGTTTTTCTGGATCTCTCTATTTGTCATTGGCTTGTTTTAAAATACATTGTATTTAACCAGAACTGCAGCTGTAACTGAACCGTGATAGAATTTTGCAATCTACTGCTCTGCATAAAGTGAATATATAAATGTATGCATGCAGGTATTATAGTTGTAAAAGTTGCCTTTTCATTTTACTAGAATTTTCTGAGTATACTCTGTTTCAATGATTTTCCTGTCAGCAGAAACTTGTTTTGGATGGAAGAGGCAGAAATTCAGACAGCCTTATGTTGGCAGAGGCCAGTCCGATAAGTTTCAGTCTTAACTCAACAATGAGGTGCACCATAGATGAGAAGGCGGAGTCATGGCATCTTCAGGTTAATTCTGGACATGATAGTGCAGAGCATCTGACTTGTATTGAAAGAAGCACCTCAAGTAGAAGAATTTATCCCAGAGGAAATGCTGAAGTCTCAGATGGTTTGTCTGTTTCTCAAGGAATCCAAAACTTGGATTTGATTGGTACAGATGAAGCTTTACCAGAGTTTGAAAGGTTCGTTATGCAAACAGATAACGCACAACTATGCACTGCTGGAGATCAAATGGAATTAGAAAATATGAATCTTCCAAGTAAATCAGTAGATTATACATCACTTGGTAGATCTAGATTCCTGCGCTCTCCATTATGCTATTCTTCAACTCCATACAAGTTGCATAGCCTAACAAACCTTTATCAGTCTTTACCTAATGGACTTCTGGAGGGCTATGGTCTAAGGACTTCCCTTCCTCTAAACGATGGGAGTCCAAGGGCCCTTTCTGATTGCCTACCAAATTGTAAGGATCAGTATACATCTTCAGTTCAAACTCTTTGGGATAGAATTAATTCGAACTTTGGCAGTTCAGGAAAGCGCAAGAGTCTGAAACCAGAGCTTCCTTGCATTAATGAAGAAAATGAAAATGTGGATGAGATTGCTAGTACATTCCAAAATGACATTGGTTCAGAAAGAATGACTGGGTCAATTACCAGAGGACCACTAGCTGAGATTATAGATAATGCAAACCCTTCTACATCAGTATTACAAGATGATGTATCAACTGGTGGATGTGACGATTTTGTAAGCAGAGAGCTTAGCTTCAGTGGGACTCACAATAAAGTAAAAAGGAAACTTGACAAGCAGGATGGAAATAGGAAGAGATTTACGAGCAAGGGAAAGGAGAACCAGAGTATATCTCTTGGAGCAAATGGTGCCAAGAGGACCTCCGAATCAGTCCGCAAAAGATCTAGTAGGCCAAAATTATCTGGAAAAGATAGTATGAAACAACAACGTCCCACTTATTCCGGAAAGAAGTCTACATGCAAGAATATTGTATCCAACATTACTTCCTTTATTCCGTTAGTGCAGCAAAAACAAGCAGCAGCGGTTCTTACAGGTAGATGGTAGTTATTTTAAAAAAGAAATGTATTTTTCTATTATAAAGGTTTCCCTTTTTGGATAGTGCAAGGCACGGCAATTCAGATGATTATTATTATTATTTTTTAATAGTTATTTGAAACTCGATGTGTTAACATATAGGTAAGAGAGACATCAAGGTGAAGGCCCTTGAGGCTGCTGAGGCTGCCAAGCGTATGGCTGAAAAGAAAGAGAATGAGCGCAAGATGAAAAAGGAGGCGTTGAGACTTGAGCGGGAAAGAGTGGAGCAACAAAACCTAAGGCAGCTGGAGCTGCAGAAGAAAAAGAAAGAGGAAGAAAGAAAGAAGAAGGAGGCCGAAATGGCGGCAAGGAAAAGACAAAGGGAAGATGAAGAAAAAAAGGAGAAAGAAAGAAAAAGGAAGCGTGTCAATGATATGAAGCAGCAGCAGCAAGAGCATGTGAAGATACATGCTAAGAAAGAAGAGAAAGAAGCACAAACCCGAGCTACAGTAAAATGCCTCTTTTGCCAATATTTTAGTTTTTCTCTCTCTCTTTCTCTTTTGATTTTGCGAAAATGCTAATATGTGGATTTTCTGTTCCAGGGTGAAGAAGATCGCAGGAAATTTATGGATGAAAGAGACAATCATAACAACTTACAACCGCATGACAATAGAGAAGGCAATGCGGAGAAAATTTCTGAAGCTGAACCTTTGACCATCAGGGATTCAGCAAATGATAAAACTAAGGAATGTTGTCTTGAATATTCGGAATCTGTGAATGATTGTGCTAGTAATGGAAAGGTAAAATGATTTTCTGTGGCTCTCTTCTATGGCATCATTAACAATCATATTTGGAAGGATTTCGTAGCAGTTGGTCTAGGCTAGGAATAATATTTTCCATTTTCCAATTCTATACAAAAGAAGTTCCCTTCTTCTAACAATGCATGGTGCTTGTTTTCTAGTCAGTCAAATAATGCCAATGTTTTGAGTTTAAAATGCTGTTAATACTATTTGTTTAAAGCCAACTGTTTCCAACTATATAATGATTAACAATTATTTTAAGGAATACATGATTTATCCACTTAATGCTAATGTAATAAGTTCAGTTTGTACTTTTGCTGGGCAGGGGCTGACTGATAACTAGTCTTTACAGTGACCTTCTGTTATGTTACATTCTAGATGTTTAAATTTGTGTTGTGAAGTTCCTTTTATAACCATCGTGAGATTTAAATATCTTTATAGGTAATGGTTGATTTGATCAAAGCCGTTGAAGATGATGGCTTGATCATCAAAAACTCACATCAAGAGCAATCATACGATATCTCTCCATATAGAGCCTCAGATGATGAAGATGAGGATGACGATGATGTACCAAATAATAAGTTTATTCCATCATGGGCAAGGTTTGTGACTGTTCAAGTTCTTGCAGCTTACCCGTTAGCTAACATTATGGCACCCTATCTCAATGAGATTTCCGGGGTCTTATACCTTTCATGGTGTATGTGCCTATGTGGATCATTTTTTATTCAAACTAAATAAATTAAATAAAAGCTTTAAACACAGTGCGATTGGCACCAAGAATATCAATTGCGCAAAATACATTTACCTGTTTGAGTTCTAGAAATACTGCAGCAGATAGATAATTATTGTACCAGATAGATAACTGTACCTGTTTGTTTGGTGCTATTTATTGCCTGATGACAGAATTTCAATTGAAGTTTTTGCTTATCCATTTACCTAAACACATTTGAGTTTGGTTGCTTTCTGCAGTAAGCATAGCCTGTCTCTGATTGTTTCTTCCCAGAAAATGGACCCCGAAACGATATTTCCTCGGCAAAGTTTTTGCAATATAGCAGAAGGTAACTTTAGATATTATGAAGTTGTATATACTACATTAGTTGTCTATAACTAAGCATCAGTTGCATTCTTTTGTAGTTCTCTTGCCTCGGAAGCTTCAGTTATAGTACCAAGTCAATGACGACGGACTCCATAACGTAGTGATTCTCCCATTTTATAATACGGGATTTTGGGTTAAGGTACGATCTCTTGACATATTATACTTTGTACGCATGGAAAACAGCATTGTATTTACCTTTTAATTCTGAAGGTCATTTGGTGCCTTATTTTGGGTTATCATTTGGTGATTCTGAAGATCAATAATTTGTTTTAATATTCTCAATTTGGAGACTGTAAATAATATTGCCATTGTCATGACCTTAGAAGAGTCGCATATTATGATGGGATTACAGTTTTTAATTTTCACTCTAGTACTAGTATTCGGTAATGTAACTCCACATTCCCAAACAAGTTCAACTTTGAAAACCGACTCTTCAAATTGTCGTGATTATAATAATTTATGTTAACCCATGATTTAATGATAGCATACTCTTTTTTTTTAATTCAGTCTTTCTGTTCTATTGGTTTCAAGCAAGGTTACAAAAACTGTCCGCGACCACAATTGTGTCCACAAGGTCAAGGTTTTTGGTGTCGCAATTCATACTTGACCACAATTTTTTGCAATATTGGGAATCGCAATTTGAAACTTTTTTATATACAATCGCTATTTGAAACCTTGGTTTTAAGATTAATTGCTATACTTATATTATACTCTTGTATAATTGATCAATTACTCTTTTGGGATGACGAAATATTAAAAATTGGTGATTGGACATTGGACTTCAATATCTTAACTGGACTTAAATCTTCGTAACGGTTTAATTTTTTTTTTATTTTTTTCCAAAGAACGCTTGAAGTTTTATACTATGTACACATCGTAATTTTACAATATATGAAGCTTCTAATGAAGACGATGAAACAACTTTATAGTGTATATTTATCTTATAATAATAGACTTGCTCGGTCTGTTGTATATCTGGCAGAATTTTGTTAGAGCTTCGTTACGAATTAAGGCGTAGCTGACTGCAAAGATGATTCCTTCCATATCTTCTCCTTATTTGAGCAAAGAATCACAATCAATATTCTGATGCGCTCTCAAATCTGTTGCTTCTAACGATCCTGTTTTTGCTTAAGATGTCCTTTTGTACAGTTAAATAATCGGAAAGGAAATCGATATATGTTAAGAAATTCAATTTGTTTTCTCCTCTTGAAGTGAAGCGAGGAGCTGCTATCTTTCAAAGCCCCTGAACTTGGTCGACAGCTACATTTAATGTTACATTAAAATGTGCACGGCAGTTGGTAAGTTTAGTGAAGCACAATTTCGTGCACATGGCCTATGATCAGCTTTGCGGGTGTCGTGATATAATTCTTGGGCACTAGTGTTGATTTTAAAATTTGTTAAAAATTGATATGATACCAAGTTTAAGCTGATAACTTGCAATCATACTGTTCATTTATTGTATTTTTATTGGGCTACGTACGTATACATAGAAATTTAAATACAGCCTCATCGTCGCCAGTGTGAGTTCTTCTACGCTAAGGATGCATTTCTCAGGTAAATGCTCCAAATGCTTTTACAATAGTAGTCGTATTAATTCAAATGCAAGAACCGGAAAAAGGAAATAGCTGTCAGTCAAAATATTATTATGCTGTGATTGAAAAGTATAGATGATTGCCGACGAATGAATGAAAAATATGATGTTACCATGAAATAAATGTGGGAGCTATGACCGATTTTTCACTAAAAGGGGATAAAATTAAAAGTTAGTAACTAAATTAATATATTTTTAAAATGTAAGTTATTCCGTTTAATAACTTTTTATACACATTGAATTTTATCATTGCCACCGTTGAATATTGCCATATTCTACTAACGATCATTCATACCAAATTTTAAATAAATTTGACATTCGTAGCTATGTAATTATGCGGTCAACATTTTTTTGGGTAAATCATTTTATTTATATTTTAAAAGATATATTATACGTTGAATTGAAGTTATTTGATAAAATATCAAATGTTTTTAAAATTTATGAAGATTCATGGAGTTGATCTGCTTAATAAGAACTTTTAATTCAACGGTTGTAATGATGAAAGTCAATGTCTGTAAAGAGTTATTAAGCGGAATAATTCTGACAAAAATTACTTGATCTCTCCTCTTTTTTATGAAATACTTCTAAAATATTTTATCAGCGTAAAGTGATTTTCGTTACATGACAATTATCATGCCACTACACTAAGGGTGTGATTGGTAGACGAGAGAAAATATGAAGAGAGAAATTGTGAAGAGAGAGTATGATAAGAGAGAAAAAGGTGAGAAAGAGGTGAAAAATATGGTAGCTCTGAGTATTGATTGGAATAAGTGAAAAAGAAGAGAAAAAGAGAAGAAAGAAGTGTTGATTATTTTTTAAAAGACATCAATGTCCTTGAATTAAAAAAACTAATTTTTTTATTTGATTTGAAAAATAGGAGTAGAATTGGAAAAAGGGGATGATTTATCTTTCCCCCCCATTTTCACGCCACTGTCGCGAAGGGAAAAAAAGGACGCGGGACCCACCACTTTTTTCTTCTTCTTTCATTTCATTCTCTCGCGTGTCCAATCACGCTGCAATTTTATTTTCGTCTCATTCTCTCGCGTATATTTTCTCTCGCCTCATTCTCTCCTCATTTTCGCAGCTGTCAATCAAAGGCTAAAGGCGTTTGCGTTTGTTCCTACTAGTCTTAGAAACGCCTTGTGCGCGAGCATTACTAATTGAAAAAGAAATATGAATTATATCACAGTGCAGAAACACATTAGATGGTGTTCATTCACGTGGCTTAGGGCCTTGTAAGCCCCAAGGCGAGGAAGGCAATCGCCTTAGGCCTTAGGCCCAATCTTTTGTTATACAAGCTCGTTTTTTGGCCCAAAGAAAAATCCGTTTGTCGACCTATAGCTACTTACGTATCGAAAGATAATCCTAATACTTATCAATGTGTTCCATCTATGAGGCGAGTATAGATACTCTCCATTTCTCAAAAGAAATAGAAATCTCCATTATCATAGTTTTGAGTGTATAAATACACATAAATACGCACATTATGTCACTATTTTAAAAATGTGTATTTATATATCCAAAACTATAGTAATAGAGTTCTCCATTTTTTTTTGAGATATGGAGAGGATCTCTACTCCTATGAGGCTATACTTTCATCAAAAAAATCTATTGGGCAATACTTAAATAGGGGTAAAGATAAATCTAACATTAAACAGGGGTATAAAAAGAATTCTAGCAATTAATGTATATTGAAATAAGTTAATTTTCTTATAATTTTAGGACAAAAAAATACACCAAAAATTTTCCTTATAATAAGGACCAAAGGTAGAACTAATTATATAATTAAGTCTTGGTTGTCATGGAACTCTGCCCTTCAATTTATTTATTTTTACTTATTATTCTACTTATTAAGCCTCATTTTTCGTGTACCTATTAATACTTATTGAGTAATTATTACTCCCTCAATTTTATATTGAGTGACGTTTAATTTTTTTTTACAAAGAATAAAAAAATAATAAATATTTTAATGAGTAAAATAACTTTACTAAATTATCCCTATTAACTATTAGAGTATTAATCATTGTCATAAATGTATAGTGGAGTATATTGACTTGAGAGTGATGTACACACTATTTGTTTGAGGGCAAAATTAAAAAATAATAATTAATGATGCATAAAAAACGTAAAATGACACTTAATTTGAAATATTTTCTTTTTATAAAGTACGGTCAATTTGAAAAGAAGGAATAGTTAATTATGTTACTATTATTTCATTCATGATTTTTTAAGTTCAAATTTGTTTTTTTCTTTTGTTGTTTTGTTTTCATATATTGAAAATTTGTTTATAAATTTTTAAAATTGTATTGATGTTTATAAAATTGATGTTACTCATTTTATTAATTCTTTAATTTTTCAATTTATAGAAATAATTTAATTGATATTTTTTTTATTATTGACAAAAATTACATTTATATATAACATTTTTTACGGCACGAAAAAAAATATCAATGTTTTTCAAAATTATTTTATATATTATCGAGTAATTTATAATATGTAAAATATTAAATTTTATGCCAAAACAAAATAAAATAGAATTAAAATAACCAAAACTGTAGGTAAGAAACTGAGGCTTATTCTCTCCAAAAATTTTGTCTTATGCCTCAAACGTTTTCCGCACGGCCCTGACGTGACTTCACAGATTAATCAATTATTCACACATCTTAATTTTGTCAGACCTAATTGAATTAGAATTTAGAGTTTTATGATATTAGGTTTACTTGAACTTTTGTATTGAATTGCGCTTAACTTTAATTGAACTTGGCTAAGGAAACGATCTCCAACTTTAGTGTAGAAATTTTGGTTTGAAAAAAAAAAAAACGTTAGTATAGAAATCAAGACCGGAAACTGACCTGAGTGAAATATTCATTATATGACCAAGACGAGGTGTTGTTATTAATAGTCTGACCAGTGTATTATTTGATGACATTAGCCGGAGGGATTGGTGTATAAATTGAGTAATTGGTCACATTGATCTCTGAAAGTGTAACTCAGTGTCACTTAGGTCCTAAAAGAGTGAAAACTCCAAAATAGTCCCTGAAAGTGTTCTACGTTTGTCATTTTGATCCCTACTGTTAACAATTCCATTGACTCCGTGAGTAATTGGTCACATTGGTCTCTGAAAGTGTCATTCGGTGTCACTTTGGTCCCTGGAAGAATAACAACTCCAAAATAGTCCTTGAAAGTGTCCTACGTTTGTCACTTTGGTCCCTACCATTAGCCATTTGATTGTTTCCGTTCCAAAATAATTACTAACGGTAGGGACCAAAGTGACAAATATAGGACACTTTCAGGGACTATTTTAGAGTTGTTCTCTTCCAGGGACCAAAATGACACCAAGTTACACTTTCAGTGACCAATATGACCAATTACTCACGGAGTCAATGAAATTGTTAACGGTAGGGACCAAAGTGACAAACGTAGAACACTATCAGGGACTATTTTGGAGTTTTCACTCTTTCAGGGACCAAAGTGACACTGAGTTACACTTTCAGGGACTAATGTGACCAATTACTTTGTATAAATTAGACGAAACCCACGGAAAGCTAAACCTAACATCCAAACCTACAACTTTCATAAATACATCTTTACCTATTTCGACCATCCAGACGAAGAAATCTCCATCAGATAATACAATTCTTCCATTAGACGATAGGAGGCTATTGTTAGACCATAGATTATAACTTAGTTGAGTCTGAGACGTACTTGATGGATATAAAAAGATATAGAAAAGTCTAACATAGCCACATAGGAGTTACTCAGTATAAATACGAGACACACACAATTTTTCCACATTCATTTGGAAGTGAATTAAGAAGTCAAATTCATCAAATGAGTTATTCCCCTTTGTATCACTTGAACTATAGAAGATGCGCAACTGTAGGAGTCTTTCTTTTATATAAATATCAGACTAGTAGTAAGGGCTATCATGATCACTAGGAGTCTTTCTTTTGCAACATGTTTCATCAACATGTTTCCCAAGTATTACAGATCTTCATAAAACTACTCAACTGCAACAAAGGCATAACTGAAATCCATTTCCATACAATGCAATTCAGGCCCATGAGAAGTTCAAGAGTATAAGATCATCAGTTTTGGAACCTTTGCAACCATGTACTATCCTATACATGGACATTCTGCATGCCACAAATACATCGTATCTTTGTCAGTCTGAACCAGACTTCTCCCTTCATACTTTACAACAAACCGAAATCAACCATATGCATAAAAAAAACCGATGTCGTACCAAACAGATGGATTGATGATTACTAATGTCAAATAATTAATCGCCAAGCCTTCCCCTAAAAATCACTTGAATTTTGTTTGAGGAAGCGGGAATGAAAGTGAAACTCCCGTTGTTTGGAGTTATATAATTAAGGGAACTATATATCAGAACTCTTAAATTCACCAAAACTCTCCACAAGAACAGAAGCCATCCTTAAAGTGATGAAAACGGTTTGTGTCTCGAACAATAATCTCCCGGCCTGTATACTTAGACATAAGTTTCATAAAATTGTGGCAATCACCACAAATCCTAAGGTTTTTCATAATCCTTATTGGTATATCACTAGGCAAACACATCAATCCAAAGGTGATAGCAAGTTTCTCACTGTGGTGCCTCAAAAGCATCTGTTTTCTGCTCTCTTCAACATCATGCAGGTCATTATTGGTATCAACCTTGTAATTGAGCTTCTCCAACTCTTCCACCAAATTATCCAACTTAGCATAAATCTCTTTGATTTGTGGATGATTTCTCTCGCCAACGGTAAATGAGTGAATCTTATTCTTAATTTCAATCCAACTTGTACCCCTTTCCTTCCTCAAATCACTCTCTCTGAGAAGCTTCCTTGCTTTTGCAACTTCCTCCCACTTTTCATTTGCTGCATATATGTTTGCTAGCAAGATGTGGTTTCCTGCATTATTAGGTTCCAGTTCAAACAGATGCTTGGCTGCAATCTCAGCGAACTCAATATTGCCATGAATTCTACAAGAAGCTAAAAGTGAACCCCATATAGAACTAGTTGCATTAAATGACATTCTCTCTATCAAGTCATAAGCCTCGTGAACCAGTCCTGCTCGACCAAGAATGTCAACCATACATGAGTAGTGAAGAACACCGGGTGAAAGATTATGCTGTCTGACCATGAGGTCAAAATACTTGTGTCCTTCTTCATGCAAACCCATATGACTGCATGCATTTAGTACAGATACATATGTTACATCATCAGGAGAGAAACCACTCTGCTGCATTTTTTCAAATAAGATCATAGCCTCTAGTGCACAAGCATGTCTAGCAAAACCAGAAATCATTGCATTCCATAAAACAATGCTTCTCACCTCCTCCACACCTTGGAAGACAAGGTAAGCTTCTTTTATGCAGCCGCATTTTGCATACATGTCTATAAGGGAGGAAGAAACATATATGTTTGAACCAAATCCAGATTTACATGAAATGGCATGCACTTGCTTCCCTTCAATCAAAGTTGCCAGGCCTGCACAAGCACAAACGACAGATGATATCATAAATGCGTCCTTCTCAAAACCCATTAACCGAGCATCACGAAAAAGCAGCAAGGCCTCCTCATGAAACCCATTTTGCACATATCCTGCTAGCATTGAACTCCATGTAACAACATTTGTTTCGGGCATACTCTCAAATATCCGACTTGCATCTTTTATTGAAGAGCACTTAGCATAGACATGGAGTAAAGCAGTTCCAACAAAACAATTTGAATCCACGGAAGCCTTAATTGAAAAGGCATGCAATTGCATGCATTCAACTATAGCACATTTGAAGGCACATTCACATAGAACACTGGAAATTGTAAACTCATTGAAAGGGGTTCCCTCTCTTTGCATTTGAATGAAAAGTGTGAGAGCTTCCTGCTCCTCTTCATTCTGGGTAAGTGCTCCAATCATTGTGTTCCATGATACTAAGCTTTTCACGGGCATTTCATCAAACTTTTTGCGAGCACTGTCAACTAAAGAACATTTAGAGTACATATTAATCAGCATATTCGACGTTAATACGTCGGTTTCCAAGCCAACATGAATAGTCTGAGCATGATATGCCCTTCCTCCGATGGAATACCTTGTTTTCGCACATAACTGCAAAAGATATTGCAAACTCGATACACGCATAGAATCTGCATCCACATCAACAACTTTCTCCACCTTTAAGAGTTCTTGTTTGGCCAGGGAAATAGCTGACAGTTTCCTAAAATGGATGCCAGAACAACCACAAAGTCTCTCACACCTTCTCAAGGTTCTCATGTCATTATAGATAAGGCATAGGAAGTAGGAACACAATATGCTTTCAGCATCTCTTACACTGCCTTTAGAAGCCAAGCCAGTTTAATTTTTAAGTGCTTCATAAATCATAATAATGCATTTGAGATGAAGAAGATGAAGCTCAGGTCAAACAGGAAGTAAGGTACCATATTCAAACTTTATACCAACAAGTTAGATTGTTTATAAAGACAAAAAATTTTAAAACACATCAATCTTACAACAGGTAGTTAGTTCAATGGAAAGTAAAACATACTCACGATCACATCTTTGGCGTCCCTCTTTCTCAATCTATCTACAAGAAGCTAAACAAACATAATTCACAGGCACGCGGTTTCACTGCAATTAAACAAAAGCTAAATCAGTGAATATCAATAAATATAAACACAATTTATGATTCATAATTGATAGATGTCGTTTGTAATAAAAACCTAAAGAATTGAATAATAGGGTACGATAATCCAATTATAACACGGACAGCAGTTGGTTAATTAATACCTCTCAGTTTTCACTGCGTGTGTGAGAGAAAAGAAAACCCAGCGAAACGAGACCGATAGTCATCATCATAGTTGGACTATGAATCAGTTACAGACACCCGCTGTGCTCTCGTTAGACCCTAGCTTTCAACCCAGCCACGTATTAAAGACACCCCACCTGTATCCCACACCTTCACACATACATCATTTACCAAAATATCTCTAAAAAAATACTAAAACTCTACATCTCCCATACATACGAATTTACGGTAAAAAAAAAGTTCTTTATCGTAAATATGAATTTACGGTATAATATACATATCGTAAATTCGTATTTACGGGAGATTGAAAAACTACGTACCGTAAATTTTGAATTTACTTTGATTCTTTACCGTAAATTCAAAGTAAATTCAAAATTTACGGTACATAGTTTTTCAATCTCCCGTAAATACGAATTTACGGTATGCATATTATACCGTAAATTCATATTTACGGTAAAGAAATTTTTTTTCTTACTGAAAACTTAAATTTATAATACCCATTAATAATTTAAAAATACGTACAGTAAATATTGAATTTCCGATATGCATTTTTTTTTTAAAAAAATCATACCGAAAATTCAATGTTTATGGTATATTTTTTTTAAGCATTGAATTTCCTGTACCGGAAATTTCAGTTTTGTTTTCCTAAACCGATCCCCTGTGCACTCTCTGCTTTTTTTTTTTTTTGTCAAAGCACTTTTTTTTTGGACAAAGCACTCTCTGCTTTGTTGAAATCTCAACAAGTTTTTAAGACTCGTGTACTGTAAATTGGTAATTTACGATATTTATTTATACAAAAAATATTTACCAAAAATACGAATTTACGGTATGTATATTATACCATAAACGCCAAGGGAACCTATCAAAGCTCAAGGAAGAAAAACGGCGTCAATGCACTAAAGAAAACCTAATGAAGAGTTATAGGGAGGAGGTCCATGCATTTTCCTCCTATCTTTCCTAAACCAATCCATAGAGTGGTGGCAAGTTATTCATGAGCTGTCAATTTTGGTCTGGCCTGGTCTGGTGGGTACGCATTTTAGACTAAGTTGGGCTCCATAAATACAGGTATGAAAAGAATTGGGTCTTTTTTGCCCTACCTGACGAGTCCACTTGGCTCGTATTTTAGGCCAACATTTTTAGAAATTGAAAATACATAGCTTGATAGAAATTCGGGTTAGGTCGGGTCGTCCCGAATGACTCACATTTTAGGCTAGGTTGGGCCAGATAATTCATAGCTTAATAGAAATTCAAGTTGGCCCAACCTGACCCGTTTCTTCAATCTAGCTCGATGGGCTGGGTCGGACCAGGTCAGGCGGCCCGATTTGACATCTCTACACGAGTCTATTAGGAACGTTTGATGCCTGTACTATATATATCCAGTATTTGGTGAGCCAGTAGGATGACATAAACCAATCATATCACTTATCCTATCATATCAATTTAATTAATCCAATTGAAATTATATTTTATGGTGAAAGCTGGGTTAAAAACCATCATGATAGGATAACAAATTTTTTCCTCGTTCACCCTTATATTAAAAACTTTAAAATTTAGTAAAATATAAAAATATTAAAACAAAGTAAAAATTTAAAAAATAATATTACAAACTATAAAATATAACATTAAATTAAACTAATAAAGTTTATAAAATTAATTTAAATAATTATATGTAATTTTGTAGCAAAGGTAATTTTATTATTTTATATAGTATAAAGAAATTAAAAATTAAAAAAAATTTAAAATCTAGTTAAATATAAAACATATTTCATAAAAATCAAAAGCAGAAAATGAGTATTAAAATTATAAAAATTAATTTAAACTAATAAATATTTAATATTGATTTAAAAGTTAAAATTATAAAAAAATTAATAAATATTTAAGTTAAAATCTAGTATTAAAAATTATATATATATATATATATATTAAAAACTGATTTTAAAATTTGATTTGTAATTTTTACATTTTATGTGATTAAAAAATATAAAAAGGTCAATCTTATGAAATATAAAAAGTTTCAAATAAAAAATAATTTAAAAAAAATCATATTGAAAATTTATAAAAAAGTAACAGACATCCACATGGAGTCTGACTCAGCATTTAACGTGACAAGTCAACTCCTCAAACAACGTCAGGTAACAGATATTAATAACGGGACTAACTTGCTTAACATTGTGTGACTCGGGAACCATTTTGGTTGTTCTAATTTCATTTTTAAACAATTTATCAAGTGAAAAATTTGTTTATTTGTTAATATTTTCCAACTTTAAAATGAATTTCTCGTTTTAAAAAAGTAAAATAAAACATTTTAACTGTTAATTATAATTTATATAATTAATATCTTAATATATTATAATCTATTAACTATAACTATTTATAAAGGGAATAACAATTTTTGGTCTACATTTTCTTTTCTCAATTTTATCCTTTACTTCCCAATTTTTGGTCTACATTTTCTTTTCTCAATTTTATCCTTTACTTCCCATGGACGGGTTATCCTTTACTTCTCAATTTTATCCTTTGATTCCATTTATTTATTTATTTATTTTTTTCCGTAAAATAAAAGAGTATTGTATTTTTTAGCCTTTTTTCCAATTATTATGAATAAAGTGACCGTGCACTATCAACTAATATTTATATCTCCGTTTTTAAAACGATAAATTTAGAATTTGGCATAATTATTATTTTTTTCTTCTTCACATTTTTGGTTGTATGAACAAAGGCTGGATCAACATAATGGAACTAAGAAAAAGAAGTGTGAATGATTCATAGGTGAATGAATACGGAAATCGTTCGAACCTTGAATTGACACTGAAATTATCACCACCAGGAATGAACTCTGACAACTTACTAAATGCTCAGTTGACAAATTTTGAGTGAATCATGGAAAAAAAAATTAATAAATAAGGAAAAGTCAAATTTCATGAATTGTGGTTTTTCAAACTAAGATATCAATATCTTTATATTCTTAAAAGATGTTGGTTAATCTATCGTCATTTAAATAGAAGCTTTAATTGCACTCTGCATTTTTAATAATTATGAGTGAATTTATAAAAAATGATTGTGGAGCGTTTCAGCATAAATGTTTTGTGATAAAAAGTTCTTTATCTCCATTGTAGAAACTTACGAGTTATCATTACAAAAGCATCTGATATTTAAAATTTAGAGTTACAATACAATGGTATACAAACTAGAAGGTCTTCCTTTTTTGATGATTATAAAAAAAAAGGAAGGCCACCCTTTATGTTTTTGATAATAATAATAATAATAATAATAATAATAATAATAATAATAATAATAATAATAATAATAATAGACGAAGAATAAAATAGTAGTGTTATAAAATTTGGACTAGTGATCAACTTAGTCAGTATAAGTCACCGAATCACTCGTAGAATCAATAAGTTATTGTTCAATTGATTTGAACCAATATAAACAATTTTATATATATAACAATTCTTGTAAATATGTATTTGAAGGGTTTTACGGCATAGTAGTTTACCCTTCATGTGCTTTTATGGTTCCAAGCCCCACGGCCGTGTCTAGAACTTTTGGAGCCTAAGACAAACTTATTAAAGAAATTTAATATAATATATATTATTAATCGCTATGGTATTCTTGTAGTATTTAGATTTTCTTTTTTGGTGTAGTACAGATGGTAAGGGAAAAAAGAAAAGTGAAACGTTGTAGTTGTAGTCTTTAAATCTTTAAAATCATATTATCTTATTTGAGAACCCACTTCAAAAGAATATAATGTATTCTGTCAAAAAAAAAAATGTAATGTAATGTATTAGCATACTACGATCAATAAATCAAATTCTTTTTTATATTACCGTTGGGCCTGAATTAAAACATTAAAAATGATTTACTAGGCCTTTATATATATATATTTTTGTTAAATTTACTAATAGTCATATGTGGGCCTAAATTAAAACATTAAACATGATTTACTAGGCCTTTATATATTTCTCTTTCCATTAATTTACTAATAACCAATATGTTAGACAAGGTGGCACCTAAAGCAATTGTCTTAATTGCCTTACCATTGCCACGGCCCTGCGGCAAGCCGAATCATGTGTGTTTATGCATTTTTTTTTTATATTCATTATCATATCCAGCAATTATCCAAACACACACGCTATATGAATTTTGAATTGATGAGAATGTTTTTTTTTCCCTATTCATTATCATATCCAGCAATGATATAAACACACGCTACTTGAGTTTTGAATTAATGAGAATGTTTTTTTTTTTAAACCACTAAAGCCTTTGACTCCCTAGTGACACCCCATGATATCTCCTCAAGTTTCGACTATTTGGACCGACTACGAGACTAATCCTTAATTCGACCAATAGAGCGAGAAAATTAACCCTTAGTTATACAACCTCTCAAAATTGGTTAATCCTACAATTCAAACCATGTTCTCCTCACTAGGAGGCAAGACTGCTTACCACCTCAACAAACTCAATGTTAGTATATTAACCAATAATTTTATGAATTAATTTTTTAAATATGTTAAACGATAATTTACAAAAAATGGTAACCATTATGCACAATTTAAAAAAGCTCGACAAATAATTATTGATATGATATACTATTAACAATAACTACTGAATATAAAAACCACATGAAATGTAACTAATCCCCTCTCTCTTTTTCTCTCGACGAAAACTATTCATCCCATACCCAAATTAATTATATTTTAATTATAAACAAATATACACAATTAATTCAAAATAATTTGAATTTTAAAATTCAAAATATAATGAATTAAAATAATTATTGATATGATATACTATTAACAACTATAAATGTAAAAATCACATGAAATGTAACTAATCCCCCCTCTCTTTTCTCTCGACAAAAACTAGTCATCCCATACCCAAATTAATTATATATTAATTATAAAAAAATATACACAATTAATTCAAAATAATTTGAATTCGAAAATCAAAATAAAATGAATTAAAAGTAACATGTCTCACTCATTAAAATATAATAGACTAAAAAAATAAATATATTCTAATTTTATAAATAAAAGCAGACGATAACAATCATCCTATGTATTCAACTTGGTTCAATAAAACTTACCAAAAAAAAAAACTTGTTTCAATAAAAAAAAATGTATTCAAGTTGACTTTCATTTCTATTCTTCACAGCGTAAAGTTAACAGTTTTGCATGATTATATTTGTTCACATTTTTTGTCGTTTTTTAAAATACCAGACATACACCACAAACAAAAGGAGTCTGATAGGAGTCTCTGGTTAGAAGATAGAGGCTATTATTGTTAGACCGTAGATTATACCTTAGTTGAGTCTGAGTTGCACTTGGATATAAAAAGAAGGCTAAATTATAAAATTGATCCTCTATGTTTATTTTAGGTTTCAATTTGGTCCTCTATGTTTTATTTGTTTCGTTTTGGTCCCTTACGTTTTAAAAGTTACAACAGGTTGGTCCTTTCCGTCACTAAAAGCCAATTGTCCGTAATTAAAAGCCAAATAACATTTTGGAAAATGGACTTCTAACTACGGACCATTGACTTTTAGTGACCGAAAGGACCAAATTGAAAACTAAAATAAAGCGTAGAGAACCAAAACGAAACAAATAAAACGTAGAGGACCAAATTGAAACCTAAAATAAACTTAGAGGACTAATTTTGTAATTTAGCCTAAAAAGAAATAGAAGAGTCACAAAATAGGAGTTATTTAGTATAAATACCAGACATACACCACAATTTTTCCGCATTCATTTTCACTATTTCACATTCATTTGGAAGTGAATTCAGAGGTCAAATTCATCAAATGAGTTATTCACCTTTGTACCACTTGAACTGTAGAAGATGTTCAACTGTAGGCAGTAGCGTCTTCCATATAAATATCAGACTAGTAGTCAGGGCTCTCATACTCATTAGGACTTAGGAGTCTTTTGCAACATGTTTCGTCAACAATTTTTCACAAATATTATAAGATCATCAGTTTTGGACTTTTTCATTGAGAAGAATATATTTGGTTTAACTTTCACCTTGAAATACAGAACGTGGGTGTAATAAAGAGGATTCAAAATTTCACCTTGAAATACAGAATGTGGGGGTAATAAAAAGGATTCAAAATTTCAAATGGAGAAATTTCAAAAAAAGAGGTACTCCCAATAGCTGTTAAAAATCATAATTGGAGAAACTATTGGAGGTCTACAGATTAATAGATATGAAGGGACAAGAGAAGAGGAGAGAGCAAGAAAAGATAGAACAATTTTAAGAAAGTGAGAATCAAAGAGAGGAAAATCATAATATTACAAAGAAAGCGTTAAGCATTTTCAAGGTTACAAAGAGGCTAAACAAGGTGCAAGAAAGAAAAAACCTTAAACTTTTACTGTCAGAGAAACTAATAGCTTAAATTTAAATATCCAACAAAAGCTGCACACAAAACTGCACCAGTCTTAAAATTAGCTTCGGAAGAAACTATATAACAACACTGCAACAGAAGCTGACAGGATAACTTTACAAGTAACTTATTATGTGAATGCATACTTGTACCCTTCTGAAATTAGCACAATAACGACTGCAAGAAATTGCAACAATGCAACCAAATATCTTAGCATTGATAAAATCACAACTCTTTGAAACAGAACATCTTAGCAACCAAATATCTTAGCATGGTTAAAATTGAAACAAGCTGACTAGCAGCACCACTGGTTTGAATTCCATTGTTTCATGTCTTTCAAGTTTAGGAGGGAACACAATAACTGAAACCCTAATTGAAAATAAAAGTATGTCTCAAATAGGTGAGCTCAATTCAAGATCAGAATTCTCCCCGTTGATCAGAGGAACAATGGTGATACCAGCTATTCATATGTCATGAGTATTGCTTCTTCCAACCCAATAGAAGCCAAATCTACCTCATCTAGAAACAACAGGCATTCAGTTTCCTTAAAGTAGTTTATTCAAACTTTAAAAATATAAACATTTTAAACTGAATTATGTTGGATAATGTGTGATTTTCAGAAACTCGGCCAGTTCCTTCTCCATCATAAACACACTACCCAAAAAACCAGAAAGCAGAAACTTAGAGCAGGGAGCATGACAAGCATGATTAGTAGCACAAAAACACGTTTGGAAATAATGGTGTCTAGGCATGAAAACAACAATCTTCATTCATGAATCGGTGTAGGAAGTGACTAGTTAGATCATATTGGAGGTTGTTGTTTATCTAGTTAGTTGGTAAAATGTTAGTATTAGATTAGAATTACATGCGTATAAAGATACAGTCAGCCAGAATTCTCTTACTCGAAAGACACACCGAGTTCAGTTCTGAATTTAAATAAGGAATCTGATTATCTAAATCGCCATTGGCGAAGATGGCAAAGGATTCACATCCAGCTCAGCGCATCATAACACATATCAAACAGGTATTTATGCAAGAGCAAGACTAATAATAGCTTACAATGAATTTCAATTAAGGTACAACTAACTAGCCAACCCATTACATTAATCAAAAACGAAAAAAACCAATTAGTACTTCTTAACCACATACATAACTAGTAGACGAAATGCATATAAAAGTGAAAACGAGAAAGAGAAAAGGAAAGTAGAAAAAAAAGCGGTGTACCTATACGGGGACGGTGAGAAGGCTGGAGAGAGTTCCCAAAACGGCGAAAGCGAGAAGAGGACTGATATCGAGGGTATCAAAAACAGGGGGAATGATATTGCGGAACAAACTGAGGTAAGGATCACATAGGTCTCGGATTGCTGAGAGAGGTTGGCGTTCCCAGGGGATGTTTGGGAACCAGCTCAGCAAAACCCTAACCAACAATACACCACTGTAAATGTCCAGCCACTTCTTCAATCCCGCCGCCACAACCGTCAGCGGCGTGTTCAGAGACCCGCGGGTGCGGTTCCCCATAAAATACGCAAAGAATAGGGAAGAGGAGGAGGAACTCATCGACACGCTATTCGGAGGTGGAAGAATCTTCGCGAAGGCTTTGATACACAAGGCCACCATGCCGAATAAGGTCGTCACGGTGCGAGTGGAGCCGGACAGCATATCAATATCATCATCACTCTCTAACTGTGTTGACGAAGAAGATGGAATGAGAGGTGTACCTTTCCACTGAGAGTGTGGTTCCCGTGCGTCGCTCACGCTCATGCTCACGCACGCAGATTCATAACTCTGCTTCTTCGCCACACAGCAATTGCTCCTTCGTCTGTGTCGTTGGATTAGGTTTGGCAATGGTTGGAAAACAAGAACACCCGCTGAGATTGATTCGAAAGCCACACCCATCGTCTTCGCTGCCATCTCTCTTCGATTCAGTGATTTCCGAAGAATTAGGGATTAGGGCTTCTTTTTAGGCACGTAAGGTTTTTAGCAGAAAACGCGAGAGATTTTTGGTTTTTAAACTGGTGTCATTAAATTGTACGGCAAGAAAACACTTTCGGTAGTTTTTATTTTTTTAGGAACTAAAGTGATATTAAGTTATACTTTTAAGGACTTAAGTGACTAATACCTCATTTCATTTTGGATAAAACTTAACTTAAGTAAGGTTTTTTAGGTATGGTTGGTGTTGTTCCTCTAACACAAAAAGGATAAAATTTGTTTTGATAGTGGTAGTAATGAGAGGTTAGAGATAGTAGGAGTGGATAGAGAGAGAAAAATTTAACTATTTTGTGATAGAAATAACACTAACCACACTTAAGGAACCTTACCTAAGTTTTCACCTTTCATTTTTTTTTTTTGCCAGAATCATTTTTCATTATTAAGATATACTTTTTTTTTATAATTCATTTCGAAAGGAGTACATTGTTTTTTTTTTTACAGAAATTAAACTTCATTCAAAAATTAGAAAAAAGATCAATATATCCAGATTGAACAGAATATGTTGGGTCATTCCCCATCCACAATTGAAAATCAGCACGAACATCTAAGTCAGTCAAGTACATGGTAATGAAACACTTAATCAGAATAGAAGCCAATATGACATTGGCAAGTCGTCTTAATCCTAGCAGCCAAACCAAAAGCTTTCAAGTACGGTCGATGGCCAAAGAGAAAAGAGGAGTCACAATCTTTAAACTCATCTAGTTACGGGTCATTACTATACTCTGTGCAGACTCAAATCGACTATAAGTGGTATCAGATATGACCAATCGAACCACATGCTCATGAGCCATTTGTAGGGAGGAAATGATGCTGAGGTTGGTGGTGACCACTATTAGCACTCCGGATCTGTATTGTTGACATCCACGTCTTGATTGAAACTAGGACGGATTGAAGCTGATCTGCCTATCTGAATCAAACGCCACAGCAAAACCGGAAAACCAAACAACGCCGCACCAAGACGACGAACAAAACAAAACGCCGCACTCAGACAACGAAATTACGGGAATAACACGAAAAAAAACTAGATCTATGTGGAAAAGTCATTATTTAAATAAAGGGAGAGAAAAAACGATGTCGAGGGGCGATTCCTGGCCAAAAAATGGCCAAAAACCACCCCCTCCATTGGTTAGTAGGGGGAAGACGAAGGCAAGAGTTCAAGAGGTGGAGAAACGACGCACTAGGGAAGACGAAGGAGTACATTGTTGTTTTTAGATTAACATATTTCATATAACTAGTGTGTGTACCCATGCGGTGCATGGGACAAATAATGTGTGTGAGGTAATATTTTTTTATAATTTTAATTAATTAATTATATTTAAAACATATAAATGATAACAAAACAAAATAATTATTAATTTATTATTTTTGTTATCATTGAATTAAAAAGTATTGAAAATAATATCTGTTTATATATTCACTTATATAAATAATTGTTAAGTAATTGTCTATTTATATATTTTAGTGTGTAGACCCATGCATTGCACGGGGAAATCAATGTGAGGAATTTTAATTTGTATTAGTATACTAATAATGTTTGAAAAGTAAATTAATTTAAAACCCAAAAAATAAAATTATCATATTTTTGTATTTAAATGACAACTACTTACTTTATTTTATTCTGCGACAACTTAACGCAAATAAATTCCTTTATATACTTAATTAATTACATGTATACATCTGATCCCCAACAAAATCTACCAATGAAGTAAATGAATAACACTTTAACATGAAACCATGTAACCAATTTATTTATACAAATTGTTAATTATTTTTGGACATATATGTGTTAAAAACTGTGAACATAAATAGCAATGAGATAATGAGAAATAACTCATTATTAATAAATGTTATTTTGGAATTACTGATTTTTTAAATGAATAAAAAATGTTCCAAAATAATCTAAATGTACATACAATGTGATGGCCCGTGCTTTGCACAGTAATTGGTGGACCTTTACATGTTTTCCAAAAGAACTAAACTTCATAAGAAAAAAAGTGTTGGACTAAAAAAAACCCTTGTGCACCGTTTCTCCGCCTCCTGATCTCTTGCCTTCGTCTTCCCCCTCCTAACCACCGAAAGGGGGTGATTTTTGGCAATTTTTTGGCCAGAAATCCCCATCTACATCATTTTTTCTCTCCTTTTATTTAAATAAGTGGTTTTTTCACATAGATTTAGTTTTTTTCGTGTTTTTTCCGTGATTTCGTCGTCTGAGTGCTGCGTTTTGTTTTGTTCGTCATCTTGGTGCGGCATTATTTAGTTTTCCGGTCTTGTTGCAGTGTTTAGTTTGATTCAGATTGGAAGATCAGCTTTGATCTATCCTGGTTTTAATCAAGACGTGGGCGTCAACATTACAGATCCAGAGTGCCAATGGTGGTCACCGCCAACCTCAGCATCCTTACCTCCCTACAGATGGCTCCTGAGCATGTGGTTCGATTGGTCATATCCGAGACCACTTATAGTCGATTTGAGACTGCACAGAGTATTGTAATGACCCGTAACTGTATGAGTTTAAAGACTGTGACTCCTCATTTCTCTTTGGCCATCGACCATACTTGGAAGCTTCTGTTTTGGTTGTTAGGATTAAGATGGCTTGGTAATATCATGTTGGCTTCTGTTCTGATTAAGTGTTTCATTACCATGTATTTGGCTGACTTAGATGTTCGTGTTGATTTTCAATTGTTGATGGGGAATGCCCCAACACATTCTGTTCAATCTGGGTGTATTGATCTTTTTTCTAATTTTTGAATAAAGTTTGATTTCGGTAAAAAAAAAGTGTTAATGAAATTCAAATATATAAATATATAAATTTTAATATTAAAATATTAAAATTAAGCTTGATGGAAACAAAGTGCAGACAAAAAACGAAAAAAAAGGGAAAAAAAAACGATAGTTGTATTTAGTCAAACATCTTTACATTAAATTCTTAAGCAAAGATAAAATTATGAAGTTATCGAAGTTAGACTCTTTTTACATGTCCCTTTAATATTTTAATAAATTATTATCTTTGGAAAAAAAAATTATACCTACCAATAACTTGCTAATCCACCTACTAAAATTAGTTTTATTTTTTCCTAACAATTCATATGATAATTAGCTATAATCTTTTGCACATTTTATTTTAAATCAAAATTGCTATGCACTATGGCTTTCTCCAATTTCCTTGGTTCTCTAATCCCAAAAGACCCATGCTTGAATATCATGTGACACAGGCGACATAAAAAACCAACCACAAAGAAACTGAAAGCTCATCTTGCAAAAAGCCTCAAGCTTGATGGAAGTACCTCCCAAATGCACAGCCACATTAGGATGTGGTCTCTTTACCCGTTCTGGGATGTGGTTTATTGTTGGCATATAGAAGGGTTGGAGTATCGCTTATACTCTTTGTTGATAATCTAGTGGATATTCATTAGTTAGTTAGTTAGGATATGTTTTGTAAAGCTATGTGATAGCTATTCCCTTGTATTGTTATAGTTAGTTAGTTTAGAGTTTGTTGAACCGGTTTTGTAACTAACTTGAGGGCTTGGGAATGCAGCTATATAAGCCTTAGCTTTGTAGAATAGAATTAAGTTTTTCATTCTAGATTTTGAGTGATTCATCTGTATGAATGTGAGAGAGAGAAAGGCATCGGCTTGTATGCTCATTCCTTGTAATCTTGTTACTGTTTCATTCGTGATGAATAAAATTGACTCTCAGTGAGGACGTAGGATATCAATTGATCCGAACCTCGATAATTCTGGTGTTGCTTCATTTACAAGGTTCTGCATTGGTTCCATTTCTGCATTCGTTGCAGACTGCTGTGTTGTTGCGTTTTCATGTTCGAGGTTGGCTCGGTGTATAACAAGTGGTATCAGAGCAAGGTTCAAGAAGAGGATCTGTTCTTTCTCTTCGATGGGGAGCCAAATTTGATGTTGAGAAATTTACTGGTGACAACGATTTTGGTCTGTGGAGGATCAAAATGAAAGCCTTCTTTGGTTCATCAAGGTCTTGAGGATGCTTTGCTTGGCATCGCAAGAATGCCACTACTATGGTGATAAGGAAAAGAAAGATATGATAAGCAAGGCTCATAGCACTATCATTCTTTCTTTGGGAGATGAAGTTCTCGGGGAAGTTGCGGATCAAGATTACCGCGAGGGTTATGGTTAAAGCTCGAAAGTCTTTACATGACCAAGTCCCTCACCAACAAACTGTATCTGAAGAAGAAGTTGCATCAAATGAAGATGGAAGAAGGTATGTCAATCAAGGAACATGTCTCTTTGTTCACAAAGACTGTTCTTGATTTGAAAAGCATTGATGTCATGATCACTGAAGAAGATCAGGCTATAATGCTGCTATGTTCTCTCCCATCTTCCTTTGACAATCTTGTTGATACAATGATGTTTGGGAGAGATACACTCACCCTTGAAGAAGTCAAAGTTACTCTCAATGCTAGGGAGATGAAGAAGAAGATCTTGGAGATTAAAGGTGAATCGGTTGATGCAGAAGGGCTATTTGTAAAAGGTAAACCAGAAAAGAAAGATGGCAAAGGCAAGAACAAGCAGAAACAGAAGTCCAAAACAAAGAAGTCTTGTTTCCATTGTCACAAGGAAGGGCATTTCAGAAAGGACTGCCCTGATAGGAAAAAGAAGAACTACAAGAAGGGTAAGGAAGACAGTGATTTTGCTGATGTTGCAGAAGGGTATGAAAGTGCAGATTTGTTGGCAGTCACCACTGAAAATTGTTGTGATGAATGGATTCTTGATTCAGGGTGTACCTTTCACATGACACCAAATCAAGAATGTTTTGATTCATACAACAAAGTGGATGAAGGCAAGGTTTTGATGGGTAACAACTTTGCTTGCAAAGTTGTTGGAATTGGAAATGTGAAGATCAAACTTGCTGATGGTTCAACAAAGATTTTCTCTGATGTTAGACATGTACCAGACCTGAAGAGAAATCTTCTTTCCCTTGGAGTGTTTGATCAAGCTGGCTGCTCATTCAAAGGTGAAGGGGGAGTGCTCAAAGTCATGAAGGGTTCTATGCAGATTCTGGAAGGAGTCAGGCAGAAGGGCTTATATCGATTGCAAGGTAACACAATTTCAAACTCTGATGGTTTAATTTCTGCATCTAAGTCAAATGTTTCAAAGCTTTGGCATCTTAGACTTGCACACTTAAGTGGAAGGGGTCTGGAAGAATTAAATAAGCAAGGTTTAATTGGCAAAGGTGATTTTGAGAAGCTAGATTTTTGTGAACATTGTTTGTATGGGAAACACAAAAGGGGAAAATTCAATACTGCTACACACACTACAAAAGCTGTTTTAGAGTATATACACTCGGATATTTGGGGGCCAGTAAGGGTGCCTTCTTTGGGAGGTGCTAGATACTTCATAACCTTCATAGATGATTGGTCAAGGAAGGTTTGGATCTATTTGTTGAAACATAAAAATCAGGCTTTTAAATGTTTTAAACAATGGAATACTTTGGTAGAGAAACAAGCAGGGCAGCAAGTCGAGACACTTAGAACAGACAATGGTCTTGAGTATTTGAGTGATGAGTTCACTGAATTTTGCAAAGATAATGGGATAACAAGGCACAAAACAGTGAGATTAACCCCTCAACAAAATGGTCTAGCCGAAAGGATGAATAGAACCATTTTGGAGAGGGTTAGGTGCATGTTATCCTATGCCAATCTTAGCAAAACTTTCTGGGGAGAGGCAGTCCAAACTGCCTGTTATCTGATAAATAGATCTCCCTCAGCTGCAACAGGTTTCAAGGTGCCAGAAGAGAAGTGGACTGGAAGGCCTCCTAGTTATGAAGATCTGAGAATTTTTGGCTGCACAGTTTTCATGCATGTTAATGAAGGGAAACTAGAGCCAAGGGCCAAGAAGGGCATATTCTTAGGATACCCTGAAGGAGTCAAAGGCTACAAGGTTTGGTTGTCAAGTTCAGGTAGAGGTAAAGCTGTTATAAGCAGAGATGTGGTTTTCAGAGAAGAGGATTTGATGGGAAGTACTGAAAAGGGTCACACAGTGTCTTCAAGTTCTGAGAAGTCAGTGCAGGGAATTCATGTGGAGGTGGAGGATCCTACTCCTAAGAGATCAGTGAGCCAACCACAACCAGAATTGGATACTCTCAATTCTGATTCTACCTTGTCAGATTACAACCTTGCAAGAGATAGGGAAAGGAGAGAGATAAGAGCTCCAGATAGATATGGCTATGCTGATGTTATTGCATATGCCTTGAACATAGAAGATGATGATGATACTGATCCACTTACTTACAAACAAGCTGTCTCAGGTGAAGATAGTGAGGGCTGGAAAGCTGCCATGGATGAAGAATTCAATTCTCTCATAAGAAACAACACATGGGAGCTGGTTGAAAAGCCTAAGAAACAGAAAATTATTGGCTGCAAGTGGATTTATAAAAGAAAACCTGAGGTTCCTGGTGTTGAGACAGGTAGGTTCAAGGCTAGAGTTGTTGCAAAAGGTTTCACTCAAAGGGAAGGGATAGACTTCAAAGAAATCTTCTCTCCAGTTGTGAAACATACAAGTATTAGAGTGATCCTTGCTCTTGTGGCTGTCAACAATCTTGAGCTTGAGCAAATGGATATAAAAACAACATTTCTTCATGGTTATCTTGAAGAAGACATTTACATGAACCAACCATAGGGTTATGTTGAAGCTGGAAAAGAAAACCTGGTTTGTCTCCTAAAGAGATCTTTGTATGGTCTTAAACAATCACCTAGGCAATGGTATAAAAGGTTTGATTCCTTTGTGATCTCTAAAGGCTACAAAAGATGTTCTTATGACAGCTGTGTGTATTTCAAGAAGGAAGGCTCGGGTAAATTCATCTATCTACTTCTATATGTTGATGACATGTTGATAGCAAGTAGTGACATTGATGCGATTAATAAACTGAAGAGGCTGCTGAGTACTGAGTTTGAAATGAAGGATTTAGGAGCTGCAAGGAGAATACTTGGGATGGAAATTATCAGAAACAGAAGCAAGGGTCTGTTGTATGTAAATCAGACTAGCTACATTGATAAGATTCTCAAGAGGTTTAACATGCAGGAGGCTAAATCAGTGACAACACCTATTGCTGCTCATTTCAAATTATCAGTGGAGCAATCACCTAAAACTGAAGAAGATCATAAATACATGAGTGACATTCCCTATGCTAATGCTACTAGAAGTCTCATGTACGCTATGATTTGCACTCGGCCTGACATTGCTTATGCAGCAAGCATGGTGAGCAGATTCATGGGAAAACCAGGGAAGGCACATTGGCTTGCTGTTAAGTGGGTTTTTAGGTACCTAAAGGGTGCTAAATCTGCAGGGCTGGTTTATGGCAGTTCAAAGAGTAAGGACAGTGGCTTGAGAGGCTTTGTTGATGCAGACTTTGCAGGAGACTTAGACAAAAGAAGGTCCACCACAGGTTACATATTCACTCTTTTTGGTTGTGCTATTAGTTGGAAGGCAAATTTGCAATCTATTGTTGCCTTGTCAACTGCTGAATCCGAATACATTGCACTAACTGAGGCTATAAAAGAAGCTATATGGTTGAAAGGCCTTGTTGGTGAGCTGATTGGAAGTACTGAGACAATGGATGTGTGGTGTGACAGTCAAAGTGCTTAGTGTCTCTCAAAGAACCAAGTGTTCCATGAGAGAACAAAACACATTGATGTTCGATTACACTATATCAGAGATGTAATTGCTGCAGAAGTTGTGAATGTGAAGAAGGTTGCAGGTGCTGATAACCCAGCTGACATGTTGACTAAAGTGATCCCTAGCACCAAATTCTCCTACTGCTTGGATTTGGTGAACATCGGGTCACTGACAGATTGAAGTCTCTGCTAGAGACTTGGTGCATTCCTAGCTATGGGCAGACTATGAAGATCCAAGGTGGAGATTGTTGATAATCTAGTGGATATTCATTAGTTAGTTAGTTAGGATATGTTTTGTAAAGCTATGTGATAGCTATTCCCTTGTATTGTTATAGTTAGTTAGTTTAGAGTTTGTTGAACCGGTTTTGTAACTAACTTGAGGGCTTGGGAATGCAGCTATATAAGCCTTAGCTTTGTAGAATAGAATTAAGTTTTTCATTCTAGATTTTGAGTGATTCATCTGTATGAATGTGAGAGAGAGAAAGGCATCGGCTTGTATGCTCATTCCTTGTAATCTTGTTACTGTTTCATTCGTGATGAATAAAATTGACTCTCAGTGAGGACGTAGGATATCAATTGATCCGAACCTCGATAATTCTGGTGTTGCTTCATTTACAAGGTTCTGCATTGGTTCCATTTCTGCATTCGTTGCAGACTGCAGTGTTGCTGCGTTTTCATGTTCAAGATTGGCTCGGTGTATAACACTCTTTGTTATGATAAAAGATATCGTCGAAAATTCATTATGAATTAATCCATGCTATGTGATACCCATCCTTTGAATGGATAAATTATTGCATGAAACATAGTAAGAATTGCCTTCATTGAATATATAACTTTTGTGTGAATGGAGAACTTTTCTTTTAATAATTTAATCAAAGGTGTATTTGATAAATGTCAACATGAATTTTGTAATGGAGAAAACTTAGGTACAATTCCAATAGTACTATTGGCGCTGTTCTGATCTAATCACACAATGTCATGTGAATTATTCAATTTATTTTATCTGTTTGTATTTAGTAATTTTTAAATAAAAAAAACTCCACATCGGATGGTGTGATTGGAGAATAGCACCAACATGCCCATTGGAAAAGCACCTAATTTTTCTCCTTTTGTAATTACAAATTGCAATTTAATTTCAAATGTATACTCCTTTTGATCAATGTCATTTTCTTAAATAATAACCAACTCAATGATAAATTGTTTAAAAATATAAAGTATTTCACAATAAAAAAACTTCATTATATATTGCACATAAAAAAATCATAGCCAATTTCAATCCAATCAATTAACTCTATTTAAAAATCCAACCAAATATATTGGATCACGTAATTCTGAATGATTTGCATGACAATTATACTCCATTTAAGTCGTCAAAAAAAAAATTATACTCCATTTAAAAGTATCGATATGAATACTATTATTAATCAGTAGTAATGCTTACTTCTTTTAAGTCAGGCCTTTTTTATCAAATCGAATGGTGTTTATCTATCTTAATCTAGTTAATAAAAAAAACAAAAAAACAAAGGCATGGTCGCATAGATCGGAAAATCTGGATGATATGAAGACCCGCAAGCAAAGAAACCGTTTGGTTGAGGGCTTTTGGAGGAGAAGAGAAGGGAGATATTATTTTGAATTATGTTTGTTTGGTTCAATTTTTTAAGGGGAAGGGAGGGGAGCAAAATCCCTCGTAACCCAATTTTGGCTTCTCTTCCAAAATGGGAGGTTTTGGAAGGGAGGGAATGAAAGATTAAATAATTTAAAATAAAATTACTTAAATATCCTTATATATAATATAATATAAAAGGCTATAAGGATATACAAGTAAATTAATCCCTTCCCTCTATTAAAATCTCTCCCCTCCTCTCCTGAACCAAACATGCAAAGTCTTTCCTCCCCTCTCCTCCCTTCCTCTCAACCAAATACAAAATCAAATTAAATTTTTCCTCTCTCCTCCCCTCCCCTCCATTAAAATCATTTCCCTCCCCTCCCCTCGTTTGAACCAAGCTTAGCGGCCCTGCCTTTAGCCCCAATGTAAAACTTGACAAAAGATAAACAAAATAAATCATTATTTTTTCCTGCAATCGAAAGAGTTTTACACCACACATAAAATTGAAGATGACAACCTTTCTTGTACCCCCCCAAAAAAAAAAATTTGAAGATGACAATTCAAAAGTCAATGAAAATCTCTATTCATTCAACACTGTTCTTACAGACCGAAAGGGAAAACAAAGTTTGATACAAAGTATCACGAGTAAATATTTACTTAATAGTAGTAACATCTAAATAAATCTATAATTTTAAAATTTTTAGAAATAATTTTAAAATTTTTAGAAACGATAGTTAATTAGCAAGTAGGATATATGCAGCAACTAAGCAAGGGGATTTAAAAAAGTAGAGGTGTCATTACGGCAAACGATAATAGCTTGGAGACAAAAACTTTGCTAATTATGCCTTCTTTTTATCAGAAACTTCTTTTTAACTAACACCTAACAAGAGGAATGCAGAGAAAGAAAATTTTCTCATGACTGCTGCAAATCTCTTGGTTGCGATGACTAACCCATACAACATTAATTATAATGAGTTTTTTACCTATCCCTTCCCAAAGTAACTTGTTTTTCAACCCTTTCCCTTCCATGTAATACTTCTCTATTCATACTTGCAGACATTACATCAAATGTAATATTGCTGCTACTGGCTTCAAGAGGGAAACACTTGGCAAAATATTGGAATTTAAATTAGAATTTCTAAGCCATAAGAACTCGATCTTATTTAGGCTGCTTTAATTTGTAGTTAAGCAGTTGAATACAATGCAATATTATTGCAGCAGTCTCTTCTTTATATCTCTGCAACTACAACTCCTACAATAACAATTCTACAACAGATGGAGTTGGAGTGAGTAGAGGTTTCAAATAATTTAAAATGATGAGCACTGTCCTTTCAATTTTTGAATATGTACCTTGTAAGTTAAAAACTCTTACATTAGATTTTGTATTGCCCTCTGCATACCTGTCAAAGAGACAGTTTGAAGAAGACGCCATAAAAACAATCCCATGCTATAACAAATACAATGACAGATTCATCCCTTAAAATTCAAGCATTTTACTTCACAGCTAAGTTCAGAACATAATTCCAAGGATCTCCAAGTGATTGTAATTGTAAATATTAAAAAAGGCTACTTAAGTACCTATATTGCAAATCCCCTATCTATTTCAAACCAGACATAAAATTGACTCTGAAAAAATACCAGTTTTAGCAGAGGGAAATCTGTTCCGGACTGGGCCGAGGCCCAATCCGTCGACCCACCTTCCCTCGATGCCACGTCGTCCGCGTGCCTCTCCGCCTTCCCTCAACGTGGCCGACCCAACGGCTTTGTGCATTAAAGGAATTTAATGCCGACTTCCGGGTTTCACGGGACGGTTACACATCGACAGTAACCGTCCTCAACTCATATTAAAAGAAGACCGCGTCGAACGGTCGAGGTAATGATTTTTCTACCGCCTCTTTACTCACCTCGACACACACTGACTTGAGCGTCGGAGTGTTTGCAGGTACACCACCCGACGCGCCGTCGTCATCCGTCGCGAGCACAACCGCACTGCTTCCCTCCGGTCATCATCTGAAGTTCTGTTCAGAACATTGGCGCCGTCTGTGGGAATCGTTTCTGATTCCATCTTCTTTGTCGAAGTCTCCCTTCTTCACTCGACGATGACTGGATCGAAGCGTCAGGTCGCGACTAGCAGTTCCACTCATGCGAACGCAGATCTTGAACAACCAAACCGGTAGATAGCTCGGAGAACCACCTCTCCAAAGATGACGCCGTTCGATCGTTCTTTGCTCAAACCGATCTTGGAGCGGAGACCACCGCCATCCTCATTCGCGAAGTTCCGCGAATTCATCCGGCCATGCCGAGCGATGCATGCTCGTAATCAACGCCTCGATCGAATGGAGAATCGGCGAAGGAACTCTCCGCTCGCGTTACCACCCAAATCGGAAACAGAAAAGATCTAGCCTCTCATTCTCCTCGGAGATCGAAGGAGTCTGAAAATCTCAGATTTGTTCATCGCCACCACCGGGGCACGACTCCACGCCTCTCGGTGCAGAGAGCACTACCGCGTGCTCATTACGTTTCATCAACTCCTGAGCGATGACACGAGTGACTCGGCGGGGCCTTTGGTCCTTTACATCCGAGATCATGAAATTCCCGATTCAAGCATCTTCGAAACCACCCGCTTTGGACTCATACGACGGCACCACCGACCGACGAGCATGTTGGTTGCTTTGACATTGTCATGGGCTATCGAGGCGCCAAGGGCGGTGAAGTGCGTAATCTTTCCCTCACTCAAGAAGGCGGCGTTGTCTTGGTTCCGGACTCTTAAGAAAAATTCCATTGGTTCGTGGATCGAGCTCGTCGACCAGTTCTCTGCGCATTTCCGCTGCGTCTAAAGTCCAACCCAGTCGGCCGCACTAGCCGCAATTCCGAAGAAAGATGAGTCTATCGGAGACTACGTCGAGCGCTTCAACAAAGAAGCCATTTTGGTGAAGAAATGCTCGACGAGATGAAGCTGTACTTGCTAGAGCAAGGCCTGGTCGAAGGAAGTCTATTCAGTGTCGACAAACCGAGGTCCCTGACCGAGTTCCTGAAGCGAGCTCAGAAATTTATGAATTACGAAGAGAAGTTGATAGCCTCAAAAGCCAAAGACAAATCCCCAGAGTAACACTGACAAGCAAAGATGAAGAAATATAATTAAGTTGAAACAAATGTATCCTAAACACATAAGTGTAAAGCGTTGAAGTATGATTGAAGAAATACACAATCAGCATTTATTTACTATCAAAACCTTGCACCTCGATGGAACCTCGTGTCGAGACCGCGTGCGAGATCGTAATAAAGCCTTGTGCCTTGCACAAGCACCGATGAAGAGATCGAGCCTCGCGGCCGAGATCGCGTGCGTGCACGAGGTCGTGATAAAGCCTTGTGGCGCTTGCACAAGCACCTCCGCAATGTGGATACAGTCCAAGATGTCGAGCGACCTACCAGGCCCACCTGCGCAATTGCAAAATTCGGGCGACCTTAAACTTCGGCTACGTCATGGACCTTGATTATTTGATGACCCGACCTTGCCGCTTGGACGGCGGATCAATTACTCCCACAGGGAAGTATAAAACTCGACTACGAGCACTTTACTCAGCATAAAATTAACGCTAACTTAATTACATCAAGTTGCTGCAAATTGTCTATACTTTGACAGGAACAGCGTGATAAAGCCTTGTGCGTTGGCACAAGCACCTGATGAATCAAGAGATCGACCTCGTGCCGAGACCGCGCGCACGAGCTCGTGATAAAGCCTTGTGCGTTGGCACAAGCACCTGATGAAGAGATCGACCTCGTGCCGAGACCGCGTGCACGAGCTCGTGATTGAAGAGATCGACCTCGTGCCGAGACCGCGTGCACGAGCTTGTGATAAAGCCTTGTGCGTTGGCACAAGCACCTGATGAATCGACCTCGTGCCGAGACCGCGTGCATGAGCTCGTGATAAAGCCTTGTGCGTTGGCATAAGCACCTGATGAAGAGATCGATATCGTGCCGAGACCGCGTGCACGAGCTCGTGATAAAGCCTTGTGCGTTGGCACAAGCACCTGATGAATCAAGAGATCGACCTCGTGCCGAGACCGCGTGCACGAGCTCGTGAAAGAAGAGATCGACCTCGTGCCGAGACCGCCTGCACGAGCTCGTGATTGAAGAGATCGACCTCGTGCCGAGACCGCGCGCACGAGCTCGTGATAAAGCCTTGTGCGTTGGCACAAGCACCTGATGAATCGACCTCGTGCCGAGACCGCGTGCACGAGCTCGTGATAAAGCCTTGTGCGTTGGCACAAGCACCTGATGAATCGACCTCGTGCCGAGACCGCGTGCACGAGCTCGTGATAAAGCCTTGTGCGTTGGCACAAGCACCTGATGAAGAGATCGACCTCGTGCCGAGACCGCGTGCGGGGGCTCGTGACAAAGCCTTATGCCTTGCACAAGCACATCAAGCCTCGTGGTCGAATCGCCTCGGCCAGACGTGGAACACGAAGGTCCCGAACGAACTAATGAACAAGCACGACGTGGCGACACTTGCGGTTCGCTACGAACAAGGGCGTCGAACGCCGACATCAACGAACCGACAACAAGTCACCACCTCGACATTCGAGCTAGCGACTTGGGGGCAAGCTATTCGGGCCGGGCCGAGGCCCAATCCGTCGACCCACCTTCCTCGATGCCACGTCGTCGCGTGCCTCTCGCGCTTCCCTCAACGTGGCGACCCAGCGGCTTTGTGCATTAAAGGAATTTAATGCCGACTGGAGTTTCACGGACGGTTACACATCGACAGTAACCGTCCTCAACTCATATTAAAAGAAGACCGCGTCGAACGGTCGAGGTAATGATTTTTCTACCGCCTCTTTACTCACCTCGACACACACTGACTTGAGCGTCGGAGTGTTTGCAGGTACACCACCCGACGCGCCGTCGTCATCCGTCGCGAGCACAACCGCACTGCTTCTATACACCCAAAAAATATTGTTTTGGGCATAGTTCTTTGATGCAGCCGTGCAATGCCGGTGGAGTAGGTGTCAAAAGATGGTAACTTGAAGCAAGTGTCAGCGAAAAGCCAGTAGGTGTTGACTCCAACTTGTTATGAAGGTCATTAATCCTTTTCAGAAGTTCCTTCAGATGCCCAAGTAAACCTTGAATAATAATAATTACAATAATAATGGGAATGAAGCAGAAAAACTCAGGTTAAGGAATAGGGATAGACAACGGTGCCAACTACTTACACAAATCGGTATTTATAATAGAGAGCAGAAATAATAGATAGAGCATTGACAGACCATTGAAAAACCAAAGGGTGGTTATAGGGGTTGAGCGGCATGAGTCATAAATGTTGAAACTTAAGTCCCACATCGGTGGGATTTTAGTTTGTTGGCTCCTTTGTAGTATATAAAAGGAGGCCAAGGTGTGATGTTTAAATCATCCCAAATCTTCTTCTCTTCTCACCCTTTATTATTTCTTATACTCAACAAGAGTATTGTGAGAGTATTTGTGAGGTATTTTGTGAGAGGTATTCTTGTAATATTTTCCCACATAGTGAAATTCTTCTGGTCTTGCCCCGTGGTTTTTCCCTTATTTGTTGAGGGTTTTCCACGTAAATTTTGTGTGTTCATTTCCTTATTTTCTCGTCTCTTATTTTAGTTGTGTGACACCATTCCGATACTCTGGTACCTAACAGTGGTATCAGAGCTCCAAGGTTGGTGATACTATTCTCACAAGGCCACTCTAGGAAGGTGTGGGTTCTTAGTATGCTCTGTGGTTGCAGCATTGTCTGATCTTCCACATCAGAAAAGAATTGTTGCTGGAAATAGTGTGGTAGTGTAGAAGTGCATGTCTAGGAAAAGTTCTGGCTAAGGAAAGACTTGGTATTTAAGCGTGTCCATTGGTGACCCACCTCTCTTTCCCCGGGAACTTACCTGGTGTACTATTTACGCCTACAAATACTATTCCAAAGATACGATACTATTCCCATATACGGTTACTATTCATACGTGTGGTTGTATACTTTTACAGTAATTGTTAGCGTATACTAGATTTGTTCTGGTGTACGGGATACGCATAACATCGTTTCACGATAATCGCATTATTCACGGTGAAATAGTGTAATCCGGTTTGGTTCGTGGTACAACCATGGCAAAGAAAATTTGAGATAGAGAAGTTCAACGGGAGTAACTTCTCCCTGTGGAAATTGAAGGTGGCGGCTTTTGAGGAAGGATAATTGCTTGAAGCAATTGAAAGCGCACTGCAGATATGGTGATGAAAAGTGGAAAGAGAAGGATGGCAATCTTGTTGCCAATTTGCACCTAGCAATAGCGGATTGGCTTTTGTCAAGTGTTGCGTAAAAGAAGACCGCAAAGCGAGATTTGGGATGTACTTAACAAATTGTACGAGGTTAAGTCACTTCACACAAGAATATTCTTGAAGAGGAAACTCTACACTCTTCGAATGAGTGAATCCACATTAATGATGGATCACATTAACACCCTGAACACGCTATTGGCTCAGCTCACGCCATCTGATTTCAAAATAGCAGAAAATGAGCGTGCGTAACTTTTACTTGAGTTTACCAGATTCGTATGATCAACTCATCATCAACATTACAAACAACAATGTTCTTGACACTCTTCACTTTGATGATGTTGCGGTGCAATCCTTGAAGAAGAATCCAGCGCAAGAATAAGGAGGAAAGGTCGAAAGTTCAAGCAAGCGTAAGCTTTAACGATGATGAGAGGCGATCACCGTAACGCGGGCCCCAAAGTGGGAGCCAAGATCGTGGTAGATCAAAATCTCGAAGAAGAAAGAATCTCAAATGCTACAACTGTGGCATGAGAGGGCACTTGAAGAAGGATTGTTGGAACAAGAAGAATGGAGAGAAGACCTCAGAAGCATCAACCTCGCAAGGTTGTGTTGCAAGTACCTCAGATGATGGAGAAATCCTGTATAGCGGAGCAGCAAGTCCTAAAGGTGGAAGGAAACTCAATGATGTTTGGATAGTGGACTCAGGTGCGACATGGCACATGACTTCACACCGTGATTGGTTTTGTACTTATGAGCCTGTCTCGGTAGGATCCGTGTTTATGGGAAATGATCACGCCTTAGAAATTGTTGGAATCGGTACTGTCAGAATAAAGATGCAAGATGGTACTGTTCGTAAGATACAAAGTACGACATGTGAATGGCTTGAAAAGGAATCTATTGTCCACTGGGCAATTGGATGACCTCGGGTGCAAGATCCATATTGAAGGTGGAGTCTTGAAAGTAGTGAAGGGCAACCTTGTGGTGATGAAAGCAGAAAAGATCACAAGCAATCTATACATGCTTTTGGGAGATACGTTTCAAGAGGCGGATGCATCGGTTGCATCAACGAGCCATGAAGAATCAACGATGATGTGGCATCGCAGCTAGGCCATATGTCGAACGTGGCTTGAAAGTTCTTGCGAACGCAATCTCTTACCCGGCTCAAGATGGTAACTTTACCCTTCCGTGATAATCGTGTGACAAGTAAGCAAAGATAGATTGAAATTTGCAAAAGTAGCTACTGCATAAACGCATACTAGACTTGATACATTACGATGTGTGGGAGTCGCGGAAACATCCATGGGGAGCAAAGTATTTTGTATCATTCATTGATGACTACTCCAGGAGATTGTGGGTGTACCCAATCAAGAAGAAGTCGATGTGTTTCCAAGATTCAAGGAGTTCAAAGCACAAGTAGAGCTTGACGGGAAGAAAATCAAGTGCTTGAGGACGCATAATGGAGGAGAATATGTAGATGGTAACTTTCTATCATTACGCAAGCAAGAGGGTATTACGAGACAATTCATCATTGCACATACACCTCAAAGAATGGTGTAGCAGAGCGGATGAACAGGACTCTCCTAAAAAGAACAAGAGCTATCTTTGAGAACATCGGGATTGGCCAAATCTTTTTGGCGAAGCGATCAACCGCACATTACGTGATAAATCGATCGCCATCAGCGATTGGTTTGAAGTCACCAATGGAGATGTGGAAAGGAAAGCCAGAGATTATTCTTCTTTACATGTGTTTGGATGTCCTGCAGACGTAATGTACAACTCCCAAGAAAGAACAAAATTGGATCCAAAATCCGGAAAATGTATATTCTTGGGTTATCCGACAATGTCAAGGGGTATCGCTTGTGGGACCCCACTACCCGCAAGCTTATTGTTAGCAGAGATGTAGTCTTTGCGAGAAAATGAACCGCAAAGTGAGCGAGAAAAATGACAAAGACTTCCAAGGAGGCTGCTATAGTGCGGTTGGAGAGAAAGACTTCAAGAAGATGATTCTTGAAGCGTAACCGAGCACATAGAACAAGAACGGATGAGGTCAATGATGAAGGAGTTCGACGATCAACACATCGATAACGGCACCATCATGGCACTCGGACTATGTTATGGCTGCCATGATGCATCTTGTCTTTTGGCCGAAGAAGGTGAACCATCGCCTCTTCAAGAAGCGTTGAGCAGTTCAGATGCTTCTTAATGGATGACAAAGAATGCAGAAGAAATGGAAGCCCTACATAGAAATAAGACTTGGGAACTTGTTGAACTTCCAAAGAGTCGAAAAGCCATCGGGAACAAATGGGTGGTCAAAATTAAACGAGGCGGCAATGAACAAGTGGAGCGGTATCGTGCGGACTTGTAGTCAAAGGTTATGCTCGAGAAGAAGGGATAGACTTTGACGAGATATTTTCTCCGGTTGTCGACTTACTACTATTAGGGTAGTGTTGGCAATGTGTGCTGCATTTGATTTCCATCTTGAACAGTTGGATGTAAAGACTGCTTTTCTTCATGGAGAGCTTGAAGAAGAAATTTATATGCTCCAACCAGAAGGCTTTAAAGAACAAGGAAAAGAAAACTTGGTTTGTAGGTTGACCAAATCTCTGCAGACGCCTAAAGCAGCGCCAGATGTTGGTACAAGAGATTTGATTCCTTCATAATTAGCCTTGGTTACAACAGATCGAGTTCGCACCATCAGACGTACTACAAGAGGTTTGATGATAATGATTTCATCATTTCTTTGTTGTATGTGGATGACATGTTGGTGGTAGGCCCCAACAAAGATCGAATCCAGGAATTAAAGGCACAATTGGCTAGGGAGTTTGATATGAAGGACTTGGGACCCGCAAACAAGATTTTAGGGATGCAAATTCACCGAGACAGAAATGATAGGAAGATTTGGCTTTCAAAAGAATTATCTAAGGAAGGTCTTGCGGCGCTTCAACATGCAAGATCAGAAGCCAATTTCTACCCCGCTTCTGTCAATTTTAAATTATCCTCGGTATGAGTCCTAGCAATGAAGCGGAGAGGATGGAAATGTCTCGAGTACCGTATGCATCGGCGGTGGGAAGCCTTATATATGCCATGATATGTACAAGACCGGACATTGCACAAGCAAAGGGGAGCGGTTTGTCGGTTTATGGCAAATCCAGGTAGAGAGCATTGGAATATCATAAGAGGATCCTTAGATACATCAAAGGAACCTCGGATGTTGCATTATGTTACGGAGGATCAGAATTCATTGTCGGGGTTATGTTGATTCAGATTTTGCGGGTGATCTTGATAAAAGGAAATCCACTACCGGGTATGTATTCACAATTGCGGGGGAGCGGTGAGTGGTTATCTAAGTTCTGTTGTTGTAGCTTTGTCTACTACAGGTGAGTACATGGCAGCTACCCAGGCTTGCAAGGAAGCTATCTGGATTAAAGGTTTAATGGAGGAACTCGGGCACAAGCAACAGATGATTACTGTGTATTGTGACAGTCAGAGTGCCTTGCACATTGCAAGGAATCCAGCTTTTCATTCCAGGACAAAGCATATAGATACCCGGTATCACTTTGTTCGTGACGTGGTAGAGAAAGGAACCGTGGATATGCAAAAGATTCACACCAAAGATAACCTAGCAGATGTGATGACGAAGCCAATCAATGCTGACAAGTTTATTTGGTGTCGATCCTCCTATGGCCTATCAGAAACGTAAGCGACATGAAATGGCAAGGCAGAAAGAGTGGTGTGAAGATATGATTGACTCAATCAAAATCTTCAAGTGGGAGAATTGTTGAAACTTAAGTCCCACATCGGTGGGATTTTAGTTTGTTGGCTCCTTTGTAGTATATAAAAGGAGGCCAAGGTGTGATGTTTAAATCATCCCAAATCTTATTCTCTTCTCATCTTTTATTATTTCTTATACTCAACAAGAGTATTGTGAGAGTATTTGTGAGGTATTTTGTGAGAGGTATTCTTGTAATATTTTCCCACATAGTGAAATTCTTCTGGTCTTGCCCCGTGGTTTTTCTCTTATTTGTTGAGGGTTTTCCACGTAAATTTTGTGTGTTCATTTCCTTATTTTCTCGTCTCTTATTTTAGTTGTGTGACACCATTCCGATACTCTGGTACCTAACAATAAATTGGTGAAGAATGTATTATGGATTGGGTAGATGTTGGCATAGGAAAAAAAAAAGGATAATTTATGAGATTGGGAGTACCAGATGGGCCCTTTATTGAACTACACAGCGCATTTTTGCATGTTTGGGCTTCGTATTTTGTTTTTTAGGGTACGATAAATGATGGAATAGGCTTATTTACCCCACTGGGGTAGTTTAAGAAAAAAATGACCAAATTGGTATATTTGGGAAAAAATTTCCCTGTCTGGTATAGTTGAACATGTGAGTCTCAACTTATATATATATTTTTTATTTTTTTTTTAAATGAGTCGTAACTGGTATTCTCGACTCATTTTTTTTTAGGGTGAGTCGTGATTAGCAATCACGATTAATATTTTTTTTCTTAAGAAGTCGTGATTACCATTCACGACACTTGTTTTTTGTTTTTTTTTATTTTTTAGCTAAGTTGAGATTCACAATCACGACTTCTAATTTTTTTTTTTTTTGCCTAAGTCGTGACCATGAGTCACGACTCACCTTTTTTTTTTTTTAATTTGGCCGAATGAAACGGCACACACTAATTTTAAAACCCTAATTTAAACCCTAATTAGTGAAACCCTAATAGCAATTACATTAAAATATATTACATGTAAACCTTAATATAAATGTGCCAAACCCTAATTAAGTCAAACCCTAATAGCCAATTATGATGTGTGAAAGAAGCTTAAACCCTAATTTTTTTAATATAACAAAACCCTAATCAGTTGGGATAATAAATATTACAAATGCACTAAAAATAAAGATAGATATTACACATCCAAAAAATTAAAATTGATAGCTTAAGCATTTGTCTGTTTAGAAGGACAATTACTTCTATTATGTCCCTCAGTACGACAATAACCACATTTTTTTTTCTTCTGATTCGGAACCATTGCATCCATCTCATTATGTATCCGAGATGTCCTTGGTCTCCCCATGGTATCTCTTCGCATGAGAGGATCAGGGTTCAACGTAGAGCCTGTATATGGTGGCCAATATTCTTCATCTCCAAGTGGGTGGAATTCATGTTGATAAACCTTGAAGATATTTTCCAGTCTGTATATTGGGTCAATATATACTTGACAATCCACATTGCAATAGGCACATGACGCAATAACATGTGAACATGGATACCTCAATGCTTGAAATTCTCCACAATCACACCACAAGTTGTTTAAATTAACCTGCATGTCATTGCACGTCGGTAGATTAGAAGATTTGCCATCTCTTCTACCTCGAACTCGATGACGCCTAGTATAACTACGAACACGATGAGAGTTTGCTAGTCGCCTGTTCGAAAGCAATGCTGCGGATAGCTCTTCACAATAAATATGTCCTGCATTCATCATGCTAAGTGCTTTCACCCCTTCATCCACAAACAATGAAGTCAGTCTATAAAATGTAGTCTTCACTAGGGCTGTGATGGGCAACGCTCGTGCTCCTTTTAAATTCGAATTCAAGCACTCTGCAAGATTGGTAGTCATATGACCATATCTTTTTCCTCCATCATAAGACTGAGTCCATTTCTCTCTTGGGATATTATCTAGCCACTCAAAGACTTATGTCAATTCTGATCTCATGGCAAGAAGTTTTGCCTCAAATCGTGGTTGCTGCATCTCATATCCTATAAAAATATAACAATGATAAGTAAATCAATTGGCAAGATTAAGTGAAAACAAATAATGACAACTTAAAAAAAACATTTAACTCCTTACCCATATTGATGACATATTTTTTTAGGTCCAAATTTTGAAATTTTTTATTGAAGTTGCTTGCAATATGCCGAATACAATAAACTGATTGTACGTTTGGGCCAACCCACCCAACTTGTTCGGATTTCAAAGCTGCCAGCAAACCTTTTCCCCTGTCTGATATTATGCACAAATTTGGTTGTGGTGTGACAAACATGCGCAAATTATATAAGAACCATGACCAAGCTTCTTTGGTCTCTCCTTCAACAATTGCATATGCAATTGGAAGGTTGGTACGATTTCCATCTTGTGCGACAAAGAACCAAAAGTGTACCACGATACTTTCGATTAGAAATGTCCCGTCAACTTGAACAATTGGTTTGCAGTATGGAAACCCTTCAATGCATGGCTTAAATGCCCAGAACACACGTTTAAGTACCATACTCTCAAGGTCTTCTACACCATCGACAATATAAGGGGTCAACTTATATTTGGCAATGGTCCCTGGAATGGAATTCCTCGACAAAGATTCATCCATCTTGGCAACACGGTATATGATTCCTCCCAGTCTCCAAATACCTTTGCCATTGCTTTCTGTTTTGCCTTCCACCCCTTTTTGTAAGTTACTGTGTAGTGAAAATGATTACGCACCTCTTCAATAAGGGCTTTGACTGGTATGTCAGGGTCTGCACTTATTAAACCAACAACACTATCCGCAATGATGTCTGAATCTAATTTAGTGTGATCTTGTGAGATCGATGACGTTGTACAAGTATGGATGCCACTAATTTTCTTTATCTGTCATTTGCCACACCTCATGTTATACGATGCTCTAATTCGCCACTGGCATCCATCACCAAACATTACACACTTAGCAACGTACCTATCTGGGCGTGATTCTTCTACAAGATAGTTAAATGAATTTTTAATATGGTATTGTTTAATGGCATTGACTGTTTCTTGCTTTGATTCAAACGTCATGCCCACGGCAAGATCATTGTCGAACCACACATTGCTGCCTCTTAGTCTGTAATCCACACCACCCACCGGATCCTCGGTTTCCTGACTGTAAATATTAGTAAAAAATGGAGAAGGTGTAACATGGGGTCCTATATTGGACGGTCCAACATCGTCAGTAATACCTGTACAACCTTCATTAAATATCTCCAAGTCTTCATCTTCACTAAAATCATTCACGTTGTCTCTAATAATTGGATCATCGAAAATTGTAGCCGACATGGGAATATTAGACATCTACAGACAAATTAAAATGAAATAATTAGTCATATATATATATATATAACTAAAAATTTAATTTCATAAGAATATAACTAATAATTTAATTTACTCTGAAAAAAATAATACCTTTGTAGGTATGTTACTAGCGAGAGTTTCCAAGGCTCACCTAGTGAAAGTGTTATATGTTTAAAATGGACTGGCACAAGTCACCTAGCTAATAACAGCACACAAGAAAAATAAACACCAAGTCATAACATATATAGGCATCAGTGCAGCACCGATAATTGAAGCATTCAACAAAAAAATATGAAAGAATATGCACATTGTCATGTTAAATCACATAATTGAAAGAATATTGAAAGAATATGCACATTGTCATGTTAAATCACATAATTGAAAGAATATTGAAAGAATATTGAATAGTTGCATTTGAAACAAAAGTCACGCATGGTTGAGCATATAATTGAGCATGCCTTGAATAGTTGCCTTGAATAGTTGCAACACATAATTGGTGGAATCTTTGCATGTTACGCATGGTTGAGCATGTAGGAGAATATTGAGCATGCCTTGAATAGTTGCAACACATAATTGGTGGAATATTGAATAGTTGAGCATATAATTGGTGGAATCTTTGCATGTGTTGCAGGAGACGTGAGCCTTGAAGCTTTGCATGTGTTGGAGCCCATTTTAAGACTATAAATATGAGCAAATGAAGAAGACCCCCAGACGGTGCATTTTCACATCCACCCAAAAAAAAAGCATTTTTTTGTCATCTTAACTTATTCAAAAGATATGGATCAAATGGGACCAGGTCCGTTTGACGTGTCACTGTTAAGATTTCAGGATAAGCATATTTCTTCGAATATATGGGCTCAAGAAGAGAGACCGATTCGACCAAGGCATCACCTTGTTTGGGGTCCGCCAAGAGATCAACGCCAGAGCGAGTTGATACAATGCATCGCCGGCCGTGTTATGTCGATCGGACAAGTTCATATTAATGCTCACCTAATTACGGCACTAGTTGAGCGATGGAGAGTGGAAACACACACTTTTCATTTTCCACACGGAGAAGCAACCATAACACTAGCAGACGTTCATATGCAGCTCAGTCTACCCATTGATGGTGACATTGTCACTGGCAAAACCTCTGCCTCATGGGACACTACTTGTAGAAATTTACTGGGGGTTAGCCCATTCCCAGACTTCGTCAAGGGAGGTAGTGTTAGCTTGGCTTGGTTGGAGGCAGAGTTCACAGATCTGCCTGATGATGCAAATGATGATGTGGTTGCCCAACATGCTAGAGCATATATCATGAGGATAATTGGAGGTCTCCTCATACCAGACACATCTGGTGCACGGGTTCACTTGATGTACTTGTTGTTGCTGGAAGATCTGTTGGGCACGCAACATTATAGTTGGGGCTCAGCTGTTCTTGCAAGTTTGTTTCGAGCTTTGGATCGGGCAACGAATCCCGACCAGGTTGAGGTTAGTGGGTGTTTGTTACTACTCCAATCTTGGGCATGACACCGGATTCCCTGTGTTGCACCGCAAGTAAATCGTCTATCTGACGAAGCGGCACAAGAAGGAAATGGATTTCCTCTTGCGCGTAGGTATGTTTATTAATTTTTGTTTCCCAACCTTTAAAAGTTTATTAATTCTTTATAAATTTTGTGATTTACTTGTATCATTTTTAAATCTACCAGGTGGGATGGTCCAATGGTCACAACCAACACACCTGGCCATGCAGCTCACGTTATTCGAGGCATGTTTGACCGATTAAGAATCGATGAGGTCCGTGTTATTAATATTTCGTATATTTTTGTTTACATAATTTAAACAGTGTAATAACAATATCATGATTATTATTATTGTTTTGCAGTTTAAATGGATGCCTTACAACGATGCAGAAACAACGCGGTTGTTTACTGATGATGTTTTGCCGGTCCCCGTGGTGGCACGTGCTGTGGTGCCCTTTGTTGGTGTAAGCCCTAGTGGCCAATCTAATTTTAGTAGATTATCATTTGTGTCATGACTATGATTATATATTTGATTATTTATTTGATATATATATATATGAGGCATTTCATTTATTGTGTTATTTATTTTATAGCATAATAAAGTCCTTAGAATAGACAGTTCGTTTCATGGAACATCAAGTGTGACTTGATCATGAGACCCCATTGAACATATAGAACGTTATTCTTAAAGCATCCGTAGTCGAGTATTATTGTTAATTAGGACGACAATAATGCATAGAGACTATTGTGTGAGTAGACTGATGACCACATCTCATGGGTCATGGATATGCGATATCAAGTCGGCACACAGGTATAAATATTAGGAGTAATATTTATATTGGACTGACCCACTATGAGGACGCTTCATAATAGTTATGCAAGTGTCATAGGCGCTCCTCATGGCGACCATAGTGAAGTAGTCCTTTGACTTGAAGTCACTGCGATTCCTACATGTGGAGTTGTAGGCTTTAATGCTATCAAACGTCATCCGTAACAGGATGATCATAAAGATAGTAATTGGGCCTTCAATGAATCATGTTGAGGGGTGCGAGTGATGTAGACAGGATTCGTCCTCCTACATAACAGAGTAATGTCTTGGGCCTCTCGATAGAGTGAGGCGTGAAATATGTGTGGCCACGCAAGTGGGTCAATATATGATATTGGGCCCGCTTGTAATTACACGCGTCCATTACGGTATCGAGGAACATATGATTAGACTTAACGAGGATGACGCATTTATGCCTCGTGTTCAATTAGGACACATGGGCGAAGGGACATCGACTTCACAGTAATCTTGGTCGCGGTAAGGTTAAAATCGGATCACCGATTTTTCCCCGTTAATTGGGTAGCAATGATGCATTGCTAGATGCCGCTCATTGTTTATAATATTTAATATTATTTTAATATTTAATATTATTGCCAACTTAATGAGAACCTATAGGGTCACACGATAGAACAGTTTAATCGGAATCAGATTATTTAATTAAATAATAATTTAATTAAATAAGAAGGAAATGGGCTCATATTGTATGAGGCCCATTAGGGTAACATAATGAAAGGAAGGGAGTATATAAGCTTAACGCTCCAACCCTAGTTTAAGTTTCTTAGACCTTTCTGTGCCTCCTTCCTGTTGCCGTCAACTAGCAAGACGCATTCCGAAGCTACCGTTCGTGTGGACTGAGTAGAGACACTACAAGATCGTGGTGTTGGTGATCGATCTCCTCTACGCTTCAAGAGGTAAACACTACAAACTATCATATTATTTGTGATTCATGAGCAATGCATGATCCATGGGTAAAGGGTTTTTTCCGCTCAAGAGGATTTTTCTATAATGAAAATTAAAATTATTCCTCTTGAAAACCCAACAGTGGTATCAGAGCCATGGTTGCTTATTGCCTTGAATCCAATTGCTTGTTTACCGTGTTTAAAAGCATGTTTGAATTTCATATGTGATATGATCTTGAGGAGCATGTTTGTTTTGGGTTAAATGTTTAATTTCAATCTTGTTTCGAGTGTCTCGCCTGTATGTATGATGTACTGTTATTCATTTTTTGGAAAGGTTTCGGTTTTCTTTATCTGCACAATTTGGAAATCCTTGTTTTGATTTCTGTGCGATTTGTCATTGTATATACATATTTGTAATCATTGATTCTGGTCATATATGATTTTCCACTCAAAAGTTTTGTAAAGAACTTGATATATGATAGGAAAAGTCAAAAACGTGATTATTATTATTATTATTATTTTCGAGAGTGATAAAATAAAGCACGTACAAATTTGGCCAATGATTTTATAGTATCTACTGATTATGGTTTTGACCTGTTTTCTTATGATCTGTATTTTCCATAAAGGCTTGTACTTTGTACATCACAAATAGCATCAAACGTTGATACTATATCAGGCTTTGATTGAAAAGTAATTTGTTTTAATTCACATTTATTATATTTCATTTTAATTTGGTTTTGGCATAAAAAGGAAATGGAAAAAGCATCCATGAATGCATTGATTTGAAATCAAAAACTTTATGACTTCATTGACCATATTTTATTGTACTATGAATTCAAAAGTTTTCTATTCATGTAGCCGATTTCAACATCGTAATTGATTAAATATTTTTTTTGGTCATTTATGATTGTTCAAAGATATAAATGATAATAAAGTGTTATTATTGTTTATAATTAAATAATTTTAAATGTGTGACATTCGGTTATGGCCTTAGTCTATAATATTATTTATTTTGGTAAATACGACCTGCGTGTCGTAATTTATTTAAATTAAATACGACCTGCGTGTCGTGCCTTATTTATTTATTTAAAAAAATAATAATAAATATTTATTTACTTCAAAGAGTTGAAGAGGAGGCAACACCATATAGAGGAGCTTGAGAAGCTTAAATAATTGTAATAGTTTATTTTTTTTCTTTCTTAGAAGGCCATAACCGTAATATCATATCTCGTTTTATATTTACGCAAATGTTGCATTAAATATATTATCTGAATGTTTTAAATATGTATGAGCATGTATGTCTTGTATGTTTTGTATGTTAGATGAATGTACATAGGCATGTGTGACATGTATGCTGAGAGCAAAACGCCTTGTATGTTAATACAACGCCGGTGAGATCATTTACAATAAAATTCCCTCAAAGAAAATATTTAGTCAAAATGCCTTCCAATGTGTGGCACTCGTCAAGGCCAGGATAGAGTAAGTGTGGGTCATGCCAAAGCTGAGCACCTTATTTTATCTTGGTGAGTAGCGATAGGTGAAATATCCAACTGCCAACCATCGGGTTTGACTTAACTGGGCCGAATTCAATACGAAGGATTTGGGCCTAGAGGCAAGAGTTGGGCTTTAATTCATAAGATGAATTAGAATAAAGGGTTATTCACCCAGCTGATCTAAGAGTTGCATATAGATGCAATTGGAAATAGTTTCCTACCTAAATAGCCGAGTTCTGGGTGATCAGCCAAAGCTGACTCAGGACATGGCGAAATATGGATCTTGGCCCACTAGAAAATCTTCCAACGGGATTTTCCGAGCCAATGAGGAGGGTCATTGGTTTGAGTAAAATAGTGGGAGCGTATTTAATAAAAGTCCTTATTAAATATGTTATTGTCATGATACTTATCTCTGCATGTTTATTTTGTTTTAGATTACCATGTCTGGCAACACCGCTAATACCATGTCATTGCGATCTGTCCTTGAGAAGGACAAGCTGTCTGGAAGCAACTTTCTCGACTGGCAGCGAAACTTGAGAATTGTTCTCAAGCAAGAGAGGAAGTTGTATGCACTTGATGAGCCAGTGCCTGATGCACCCGCTGCTACTGCCCCTAAGGCTGAGAGGGATGCTTACCAGAAGCACCTCAACGACGCCATAGATGTTGGATGTCTCATGCTAGCTACCATGACTTCGGAGTTGCAAAGGCAACACGAGAACATGGAGGCGTTCGATATGATCGAACACCTCAAGATGCTTTTTCAAGGGCAAGCTAGGCAGGAGAGATTTGACACCTCCAGGGCCTTTTCCATTGCAGTGGGTGAAGGAAACCCGGTAGGGCCTCATGTACTTAAGATGATTGGGTACATTGAGAGTCTCGAGAGGGATTTCCTTTGGGCCTAGAGTAACAGCGGACCTTATCCTGCAATCGTTCTTGGGATAACTTTAGCCATTTCGTCATGCAAGATAACATGAACGATTTTGCTAAACCGTTGCGGAGCTTGCGGTATGTTGAGAATGGCGAGCAAAATATTAACAAGGGAACGCGAAAGGCCATTATGATGGTCAACTCGGAAAGGGGAAGGGCAAAGGCACGCTTCTTGGGCTACAAAGGACAAAGGCAAGAAACAGTTCAAGCAAAGTTCTTCTAGCCAGAAACCAGTAGGCGGGGTTGCTAAGGATGCTTCCTGCTTCCATTGTGGAAAACCTGGACATTGGAAGAGGAACTGTCCAAAATACCTAGAAGAGTGCAAGAAGAAGAAAGGAAGTGAGACTTCCACTTCAGGTATTTATGTTATTGAGGTTAATTTATCTACTTCAGCATCATGGGTATTAGATCTTTGGATGTGGTTCTCACATTTGTACTAATGTGCGACTAAGAAGGAGTAGGACTTTGACCAAGGCGAAGTGGACCTACGAGTTGGAAATGGAGCAAAGGTTCTTGCATTAAATGTAGGGTCTTATGTTTTGACTTTGCCTCTGGGCTTATTTTGGAATTGGATAATTGTTATTTTGTTCCACAATTAGCGTAAACATTATCTCTATTTCTTGTTTGGACAAGAAAGGTTTTAATATTATTATTAAGGACAAATGTTGTTCGCTTTATTTGGATGATGTTTTCTACGCTAGTGCACCTATGAGTAATGGGCTTTATGTCCTTGATCTTGATATGCCTATTTTTAACATAAATGCGAAAAGGTCAAACCAAATGATTTGAACCCGACATACCTTTGCACTTGTCGTTTAGGCCATATAGGTGAGAAGCGTATTTCCAAACTCCATAAAGATGGACTCTTGGACTCATTTGATTATGAATCATTTGAGGTATGCGAATCTTGCTTATTGGGAAAGATGACCAAGGTCAGTTCACTTGGACAAGGTGAAAGGGCTAGTGATCTTTTGGGCTTAATACATAGTGATGTATGTGGTCCACTAAGCAAAGCGCTAGAGGTGGTTTTCCCTACTTCGTTACATTTACTGATGATTTCAGTAGATATGGGTTTGTGTATCTAATGAAACACAAGTCTGAAACCTTTGAAAAGTTCAAAGAATTCAAGAATGAAGTGGAGAACCAACTTGGTAGGAGTATTAAGGCCATACGATCAGATCGTGGTGGTGAGTACTTAAGCCAGGAGTTTGATGACTATCTGAAGGAGTGTGGGATAGTATCCCAACTCACACCACCTGGAACACCACAATGGAATGGTGTATCCGAAAGGAGGAATCGTACCTTGTTAGACATGGTTCGATCTATGATGAGTCAGTCAGACCTCCATGACTCTTTCTGGGGATATGCTTTACTTACAGCTGCTTTCACCCTTAACCGTGTTCCATCTAAGGCGGTTGAAAAGACACCATATGAGATATGGACGGTCGAAGACCAGTATGTCCTTTCTAAAGATTTGGGGCTGCCATGTTTATGTGAAACGTATGATTTCAGATAAACTTGGACCTAAATCGAGATAAATGTATATTTGTGGGGTACCCTAAGGAAACTAAGGGATACTATTTCTACAACACCTCCGAGGACAAAGTGTTTGTTGCAAGGGTGAGTGTTCCTTGAGAAGGAATACATCTCTAAAAGAGCAGTGGGAGGAATGTAGAACTTGGAGAAATCCAAGACCCACAAAATACTAAACCACCGTAATGGAACAAGAACCAGTACCACAAAGTGTTGTGGTTCAACCAATGGTTCAAGTAGCACAAGATCCGTGAGTCTAGCAGCCACGCCGCCAACCTGAGAGATATGGACTTCTCCTAACTCAAGAAGGTGATGTCTTTGCTCATGGATCAAGATGAGCCTGTGACTTACCAGGAGGCCGTAATTGGCCCAGAATCCGAGAAGTGGCTAGAGGCCATGGGATGCGAGATGGAGTCCATGTACACCAACCAGGTATGGACCTTGGTTGAGCCACCCAAAGGGTAAAACCCATAGGGTGCAAGTGGGTCTTCAAGAAGAAGGCCGACATGGATGGTAAGGTGAATACCTTCAAGGCACGATTGGTGGCGAAAGGGTTCAAGCAAATTCATGGAATAGACTATGATGAAACCTTCTCCCGGCCGCAATGCTTAAATCCGTCAGGATCCTACTTGCCATTCTTTGCATACCATGACTATGAGATCTGGCAGATGGATGTCAATCGCATTCCTTAATGGGAATCTTCTCGAGGATGTGTACATGACACAACCCGAGGGTTTTGTCGATCCAAAAAATGCTTTGAAAAGGTATGCAAGTTGCAAAGGTCCATTTATGGATTAAAGCAAGCTTCTAGAGTTTGGAATCTTCGTTTTGATGAAACCGTAAGACAGTTTGGATTCATCAAGAACGAAGATGAGCCTCATGTCTACAAGAAGGTTAGTGGGAGTATAATTGTTTTTACGGTATTGTATGTGGATGACATACTACTCATCGGAAATGATATCCCTACACTGCAAAATGTGAAAACATGGTTAGGGAAATGTTTCTCGATGAAAGACTTAGGTGAGGCATCCTATGTGCTAGGAATCAGGATCTATAGAGATAGATCACTGAGGCTACTCGACCTTAGTCAGAGTACATATGTTGACAAAGTGCTTAGGCGCTTTAATATGCAAGATTCCAAGAAAGGTCTCTTGCCTATGTCACATGGCGTGTATTTGTCCAAGGGACAATGCCCTACCTCATCAGATGAAAGGGGACGCATGAGTAAAGTTCCATATGCTTCGGCAATTGGTTCTATCATGTACGCTGTGATGTGTACTAGACCAGATATCTCGTATGCTTTAAGCGTAACGAGTAGATATCAATCTGACCCTGGTGAAGGCCATTAGACAGCTGTCAAGAACATCCTTAAGTATTTGAGAAAGACTAAAGATTCGTTCTTGGTTTATGGCGGTGAGGAAGAGCTTGTTGTAAAGGGTTACACTGATGCTAGCTTCCAAACCGACAGGGATGATTCCCGATCGCAATCAGGGTTTGTGTTTTGCCTAAATGGCGGAGCTGTTAGCTGGAAGAGTTCAAAGCAAGAGACAGTTGCTGATTCTACTACAGAGGCTGAGTATATAGCTGCCTCTAATGCAGCCAAAGAGGCCGTTTGGATCAGGAAGTTCATTAGTGAACTTGGCATTGTTCCTAGCATTTCTGACCCGATTGACCTCTTTTGTGATAACAATGGAGCAATCGTGCAAGCTAAGGAACCTAGATCTCACCAACGATCTAAACATATACTTAGGCGTTTCCATCTCATTCGAGAGATCATCGATAGAGGAGATGTAAAGATATGCAGAGTACCTACACTGGACAATGTTGCAGACCCACTGACGAAGCCTCTTGCTCAGCAGAAGCATGATGCTCACACTAGATCGATGGGTATTAGATTGATGCCCGATTGGCTCTAGTGCTAGTGGGAGATTGTTGGTGTAAGCCCTAGTGGCCAATCTAATTTTAGTAGATTATCATTTGTGTCATGACTATGATTATATATTTGATATATACATATATATATATATATACATATATATATATATACATATATATATATACATACATATATATATATATATATATATATATATATATGAGGCATTTCATTTATTGTGTTATTTATTTTATAGCATAATAAAGTCCTTAGAATAGACAGTTCGTTTCATGGAACATCAAGTGTGACTTGATCATGAGACCCCATTGAACATATAGAACGTTATTCTTAAAGCATCCGTAGTCGAGTATTATTGTTAATTAGGACGACAATAATGCATAGAGACTATTGTGTGAGTAGATCGATGACCACATCTCATGGGTCATGGATATGCGATATCAAGTAAGACACGGTATAAATATTAGGAGTAATATTTATATTGGGTGACCCACTATGAGGACGCTTCATAATAGTTATGCAAGTGTCATAGGCGCTTCTCATGGCGACCATAGTGAAGTAGTCCTTTGACTTGAAGTCACTGCGATTCCTACATGTGGAGTTGTAGGCTTTAATGCTATCAAACGTCATCCGTAACAGGATGATCATAAAGATAGTAATTGGGCCTTCAATGAATCATGTTGAGGGGTGCGAGTGATGTAGACAGGATTCGTCCCTCCTACATAACAAGAGTAATGTCTTGGGCCTCTCGATAGAGTGAGACGTGAAATATGTGTGGCCACGCGGAAGTGGGTCAATATATGATATTGGGCCCGCTTGTAATTACACGTCCATTCTGGTATCGAGGAACATATGATTGGACTTAACGAGGATGACGCATTTATGCCTCGTGTTCAATTAGGACACATGGACGAAGGGACATCGACTTCACAGTAATCTTGGTCGCGGTAAGGTTAAAATCGGATCACCGATTTTTCCCCGTTAATTGGGTAGCAATGATGCATTGCTAGATGCCGCTCATTGTTTATAATATTTAATATTATTTTAATATTTAATATTATTGCCAACTTAATGAGAACCTATAGGGTCACACGATAGAACAGTTTAATCGGAATCAGATTATTTAATTAAATAATAATTTAATTAAATAAGAAGGAAATGGGCTCATATTGTATGAGGCCCATTAGGGTAACATAATGAAAGGAAGGGAGTATATAAGCTTAACGCTCCAACCCTAGTTTAAGTTTCTTAGACCTTTCTGTGCCTCCTTCCTCTGCCGCCAACTAGCAAGACGCATTCAAGCTACCGCTCGTGTGGGTCGAGTAGAGACACTACAAGATCGTGGTGTTGGTGATCGATCTCCTCTACGCTTCAAGAGGTAAACACTACAAACTATCATATTATTTGTGATTCATGAGCAATGCATGATCCATGGGTAAATGGTTTTTTCCGCTCAAGAGGATTTTTCTATAATGAAAATTAAAATTATTCCTCTTGAAAACCCAACAAAGGGTATCGAGCCATGGTTGCTTATTGCCTTGAATCCAATTGCTTGTTTACCGTGTTTAAAAGCATGTTTGAATTTCATATGTGATATGATCTTGAGGAGCATGTTTGTTTTGGGTTAAATGTTTAATTTCAATCTTGTTTCGAGTGTCTCGCCTGTATGTATGATGTACTGTTATTCATTTTTTGGAAAGGTTTCGGTTTTCTTTATCTGCACAATTTGGAAATCCTTGTTTTGATTTATGTGCGATTTGTCATTGTATATACATATTTGTAATCATTGATTCTGGTCATATATGATTTTCCACTCAAAAGTTTTGTAAAGAACTTGATATATGATAGGAAAAGTCAAAAACGTGATTATTATTATTATTATTTTCGAGAGTGATAAAATAAAGCACGTACAAATTTGGCCAATGATTTTATAGTATCTACTGATTATGGTTTTGACCTGTTTTCTTATGATCTGTATTTTCCATAAAGGCTTGTACTTTGTACATCACAAATAGCATCAAACGTTGATACTATATCAGGCTTTGATTGAAAAGTAATTTGTTTTAATTCACATTTATTATATTTCATTTTAATTTGGTTTTGGCATAAAAAGGAAATGGAAAAAGCATCCATGAATGCATTGATTTGAAATCAAAAACTTTATGACTTCATTGACCATATTTTATTGTACTATGAATTCAAAAGTTTTCTATTCATGTAGCCGATTTCAACATCGTAATTGATTAAATATTTTTTTTGGTCATTTATGATTGTTCAAAGATATAAATGATAATAAAGTGTTATTATTGTTTATAATTAAATAATTTTAAATGTGTGACATTCGGTTATGGCCTTAGTCTATAATATTATTTATTTTGGTAAATACGACCTGCGTGTCGTAATTTATTTAAATTAAATACGACCTGCGTGTCGTGCCTTATTTATTTATTTAAAAAAATAATAATAAATATTTATTTACTTCAAAGAGTTGAAGAGGAGGCAACACCATATAGAGGAGCTTGAGAAGCTTAAAGAATTGTAATAGTTTATTTTTTTTCTTTCTTAGAAGGCCATAACCGTAATATCATATCTCGTTTTATATTTACGCAAATGTTGCATTAAATATATTATCTGAATGTTTTAAATATGTATGAGCATGTATGTCTTGTATGTTTTGTATGTTAGATGAATGTACATAGGCATGTGTGACATGTATGCTGAGAGCAAAACGCCTTGTATGTTAATACAACGCCGGTGAGATCATTTACAATAAAATTCCCTCAAAGAAAATATTTAGTCAAAATGCCTTCCAATGTGTGGCACTCGTCAAGGCCAGGATAGAGTAAGTGTGGGTCATGCCAAAGCTGAGCACCTTATTTTATCTTGGTGAGGCGCGATAGGTGAAATATCCAACTGCCAACCATCGGGTTTGACTTAACTGGGCCGAATTCAATACGAAGGATTTGGGCCTAGAGGCAAGAGTTGGGCTTTAATTCATAAGATGAATTAGAATAAAGGGTTATTCACCCAGCTGATCTAAGAGTTGCATATAGATGCAATTGGAAATAGTTTCCTACCTAAATAGCCGAGTTCTGGGTGATCAGCCAAAGCTGACTCAGGACATGGCGAAATATGGATCTTGGCCCACTAGAAAATCTTCCAACGGGATTTTCCGAGCCAATGAGGAGGGTCATTGGTTTGAGTAAAATAGTGGGAGCGTATTTAATAAAAGTCCTTATTAAATATGTTATTGTCATGATACTTATCTCTGCATGTTTATTTTGTTTTAGATTACCATGTCTGGCAACACCGCTAATACCATGTCATTGCGATCTGTCCTTGAGAAGGACAAGTCATGCCTGGAAGCAACTTTCTCGATTGGCAAATGAAACTTGAGAATTGTTCTCAAGCAAGAGAGGAAGTTGTATGCACTTGATGAGCGGCCTCGATGCACCCGCTATCGCCTCTAAGGTCGAGAGGATGCTTACCGAAGCACCTCAACGACGCCATAGATGTTGGATGTCTCATGCTAGCTACCATGACTTCGGAGTTGCAAAGGCAACACGAGAACATGGAGGCGTTCGATATGATCGAACACCTCAAGATGCTTTTTCAAGGGCAAGCTAGGCAGGAGAGATTTGACACCTCCAGGGCCCTTTTCCATTGCAGGCTGGCTGAAGGAAACCCAGTAGGGCCTCATGTACTTAAGATGATTGGGTACATTGAGAGTCTCGAGAGGCTGGGATTTCCTTTGGGCCTAGAGCTGGCAACGGACCTTATCCTGCAATCGTTGCCGGATAACTTTAGCCATTTCGTCATGCAGTATAACATGAACGATTTTGCTAAACCGTTGCCAGAGCTTGCAGGTATGTTGAGAACTGCTGAGCAAAATATTAACAAGGGAAAGGGAAAGGCCATTATGATGGTCAACTCTGGAAAGGGGAAGGGCAAAAGGCCTGCTTCTTGGGCTACAAAGGACAAAGGCAAGAAACAGTTCAAGCAAAGTTCTTCTAGCCAGAAACCAGTAGGCGGGGTTGCTAAGGATGCTTCCTGCTTCCATTGTGGAAAACCTGGACATTGGAAGAGGAACTGTCCAAAATACCTAGAAGAGTGCAAGAAGAAGAAAGGAAGTGAGACTTCCACTTCAGGTATTTATGTTATTGAGGTTAATTTATCTACTTCAGCATCATGGGTATTAGATACTGGATGTGGTTCTCACATTTGTACTAATGTGCGACTAAGAAGGAGTAGGACTTTGACCAAGGGCGAAGTGGACCTACGAGTTGGAAATGGAGCAAAGGTTGCTGCATTAGCTGTAGGGTCTTATGTTTTGACTTTGCCCTCTGGGCTTATTTTGGAATTGGATAATTGTTATTTTGTTCCAGCAATTAGCAGAAACATTATCTCTATTTCTTGTTTGGACAAGAAAGGTTTTAATATTATTATTAAGGACAAATGTTGTTCGCTTTATTTGGATGATGTTTTCTACGCTAGTGCACCTATGAGTAATGGGCTTTATGTCCTTGATCTTGATATGCCTATTTTTAACATAAATGCGAAAAAGGTCAAACCAAATGATTTGAACCCGACATACCTTTGGCACTGTCGTTTAGGCCATATAGGTGAGAAGCGTATTTCCAAACTCCATAAAGATGGACTCTTGGACTCATTTGATTATGAATCATTTGAGGTATGCGAATCTTGCTTATTGGGAAAGATGACCAAGGTCCCGTTCACTGGACAAGGTGAAAGGGCTAGTGATCTTTTGGGCTTAATACATAGTGATGTATGTGGTCCACTAAGCAAAACTGCTAGAGGTGGTTTTCCCTACTTCGTTACATTTACTGATGATTTCAGTAGATATGGGTTTGTGTATCTAATGAAACACAAGTCTGAAACCTTTGAAAAGTTCAAAGAATTCAAGAATGAAGTGGAGAACCAACTTGGTAAGAGTATTAAGGCCATACGATCAGATCGTGGTGGTGAGTACTTAAGCCAGGAGTTTGATGACTATCTGAAGGAGTGTGGGATAGTATCCCAACTCACACCACCTGGAACACCACAATGGAATGGTGTATCCGAAAGGAGGAATCGTACCTTGTTAGACATGGTTCGATCTATGATGAGTCAGTCAGACCTCCATGACTCTTTCTGGGGATATGCTTTACTTACAGCTGCTTTCACCCTTAACCGTGTTCCATCTAAGGCGGTTGAAAAAGACACCATATGAGATATGGACAGGTAGAAGACCCAAAGTATGTCCTTTCTAAAGATGTGGGGCTGTCATGTTTATGTGAAACGTATGATTTCAGATAAACTTGGACCTAAATGAGATAAATGTATATTTGTGGGGTACCCTAAGGAAACTAAGGGATACTTTTTCTACAACACCTCCGAGGACAAAGTGTTTGTTGCAAGGATCTGAGTGTTCCTTGAGAAGGAATACATCTCTAAAAGAGCCAGTGGGAGGAATGTAGAACTTGGAGAAATCCAAGACCCACAAAATACTAAACCACCTGTAATGGAACAAGAACCAGTACCACAAAGTGATGTGGTTCAACCAATGGTTCAAGTAGCACAAGAACCGCCAGAGGTTCAGCAGCCACGCCGCCAACCTCGAGAGATATGGACTTCTCCTAACTCAAGAAGGTGATGTGCTGCTCATGGATCAAGATGAGCCTGTGACTTACCAGGAGGCCGTAATTGGCCCAGAATCTGAGAAGTGGCTAGAGGCCATGGGATCTGAGATGGAGTCCATGTACACTAACCAGGTATGGACCTTGGTTGAGCCACCCAAAGGGGTAAAACCCATAGGGTGCAAGTGGGTCTTCAAGAAGAAGACTGACATGGATGGTAAGGTGAATACCTTCAAGGCACGATTGGTGGCGAAAGAGTTCAAGCAAATTCATGGAATAGACTATGATGAAACCTTCTCCCCAGTCGCAATGCTTAAATCCGTTCGGATCCTACTTGCCATTGCTGCATACCATGACTATGAGATCTGGCAGATGGATGTCAAGACTGCATTCCTTAATGGGAATCTTCTCGAGGATGTGTACATGACACAACCCGAGGGTTTTGTCGATCCAAAAAAATGCTGAAAAGGTATGCAAGTTGCAAAGGTCCATTTATGGATTAAAGCAAGCTTCTAGAAGCTGGAATCTTCGTTTTGATGAAACTGTAAGACAGTTTGGATTCATCAAGAATGAACATGAGCCTTGTGTCTACAAGAAGGTTAGTGGGAGTATAATTGTTTTTCTGGTATTGTATGTGGATGACATACTACTCATCGGAAATGATATCCCTACACTGCAAAATGTGAAAACATGGTTAGGGAAATGTTTCTCGATGAAAGACTTAGGTGAGGCATCCTATGTGCTAGGAATCAGGATCTATAGAGATAGATCACTGAGGCTACTCGACCTTAGTCAGAGTACATATGTTGACAAAGTGCTTAGGCGCTTTAATATGCAAGATTCCAAGAAAGGTCTCTTGCCTATGTCACATGGCGTGTATTTGTCCAAGGGACAATGCCCTACCTCATCAGATGAAAGGGAACGCATGAGTAAAGTTCCATATGCTTCGGCAATTGGTTCTATCATGTACGCTGTGATGTGTACTAGACCAGATATCTCGTATGCTTTAAGCGTAGTAGATATCAATCGACCTGGTGAAGGCCATTGATTACCACAAGAACATCCTTAAGTATTTGAGAAAGACTAAGGATTCGTTCTTGGTTTATGGCGGTGAGGAAGAGCTTGTTGTAAAGGGTTACACTGATGCTAGCTTCCAAACCGACAGGGATGATTCCCGATCGCAATCAGGGTTTGTGTTTTGCCTAAATGGCGGAGCTGTTAGCTGGAAGAGTTCAAAGCAAGAGACAGTTGCTAATTCTACTACAGAGGCTAAGTATATAGCTGCCTCTAATGCAGCCAAAGAGGCCGTTTGGATCAGGAAGTTCATTAGTGAACTTGGCATTGTTCCTAGCATTTCAGACCCGATTGACCTCTTTTGTGATAACAATGGAGCAATCGCGCAAGCTAAGGAACCTAGATCTCACCAACGATCTAAACATATACTTAGGCGTTTCCATCTCATTCGAGAGATCATCGATAGAGGAGATGTAAAGATATGCAGAGTACCTACACTGGACAATGTTGCAGACCCACTGACGAAGCCTCTTGCTCGTGAAGCATGATGCTCACACTAGATCGATGGGTATTAGATTGATGCCCATTGGCTCTAGTGCTAGTGGGAAGATTGTTGGTGTAAGCCCTAGTGGCCAATCTAATTTTAGTAGATTATCATTTGTGTCATGACTATGATTATATATTTGATATATACATATATATATATATATACATATATATATATATATATATATATATATATGAGGCATTTCATTTATTGTGTTATTTATTTTATAGCATAATAAAGTCCTTAGAATAGACAGTTCGTTTCATGGAACATCAAGTGTGACTTGATCATGAGACCCCATTGAACATATAGAACGTTATTCTTAAAGCATCCGTAGTCGAGTATTATTGTTAATTAGGACGACAATAATGCATAGAGACTATTGTGTGAGTAGATCGATGACCACATCTCATGGGTCATGGATATGCGATATCAAGTCGGCACACGTATAAATATTAGGAGTAATATTTATATTGACTGACTCCACTATGAGGACGCTTCATAATAGTTATGCAAGTGTCATAGGCGCCTCATGGCGACCATAGTGAAGTAGTCGTTTGGCTTGAAGTCACTGGGATTCCTTCATGTGGAGTTGTAGGCTTTAATGCTATCAAACGTCATCCGTAACGGGATGATCATAAAGATAGTAATTGGGCCTTCAATGAATCATGTTGAGGTGCGAGTGATGTAGACAGATTCGTCCCTCCTACATAACAGAGTAATGTCTTGGGCCTCTCGATAGAGTGAGACGTGAAATATGCGTGGCCACGCGGAGTGGGTCAATATATGATATTGGGCCCGCTTGTAATTACACGTCCATTACGGTATCGAGGAACATATGATTGGACTTAACGAGGATGACGATTTATGCCTCGTGGTTCAATTAGGACACATGGACGAAGGGACATCGACTTCACAGTAATCTTGGTCGCGGTAAGGTTAAAATCGGATCACCGATTTTTCCCCGTTAATTGGGTAGCAATGATGCATTGCTAGATGCCGCTCATTGTTTATAATATTTAATATTATTTTAATATTTAATATTATTGCCAACTTAATGGGGACCTATAGGATCACACCATAGAACGGTTTAATCGGAATCAAATTATTTAATTAAATAATGATTTAATTAAATAAGAAGGAAATGGGCTCATATTGTATGAGGCCCATTAGGGTAACATAATGAAAGGAAGGGAGTATATAAGCTTAACGCTCCAACCCTAGTTTAAGTTTCTTAGACCTTCTCGTGCCTCCTTCCCCGCTGCCGTCAACTAGCAAGACGCATTCCGAAGCTACCGTTCGTGTGGACTGAGTAGAGACACTACAAGATCGTGGTGTTGGTGATCGATCTCCTCTACGCTTCAAGAGGTAAACACTACAAACTATCATATTATTTGTGATTCATGAGCAATGCATGATCCATGGGTAAAGGGTTTTTTCCGCTCAAAAGGATTTTTCTATAATGAAAATTAAAATTATTCCTCTTGAAAACCCAACACCCTTGATATGTTTTGCCATTGTGGAGTGGCATCCGGCTGACAGGGTTATGCGACAGTTTGGATTAAATCAGCCTATTCCAGATGACCCTCCTAATCTTGACGAAGTGCACAAAGTTGATCTGAGAGGCAAAACAAATGTTAATTGGTCACACCGCCATCGTAAATGGATTGCCATATGGAACAATAGAAATAATCGATTAATCCATGGGCCTCCTTACACCGGTCTTTTACCAGAGAACTCCGAGTATATGCAATGGTATATACAACATACTCGGAGATATATTTCTCGCGATGGTTGTTTTGCTGGTCGTTCGGTGAGAATATTATTATTATTATTATTATTATTATTATTATTATTATTATTATTATTATTATTATTATTATTATTACTACTACTACTACTACGATAATCTAATATTAACATTTTTTGCAGTATACATTATTTCATTACCTTAAAAGACTTATTCACACACCCAGCAGAAGAGCTAATGTGGACCAGCTAATAAACACCGTTGACAGTGTCGTCGATCAAGTGTTAAATTTGCAAGATGAGATCTATCCATCAGCTTTCACAACGCACTACGAGGAAGCTCCCCCAACTCAGCATTTTGCATTCCCAATTGAATCTCCCCCACGGGCGGAACAATATGAGCCACCTCCACCAGAACCGCAAGATTTCTCAGCATATGTGCCCGCCCCACCACCGCCACAACCCCAAGATTCCTCAACATATGTGCCTTATTTCTCACCATCGCAGCAACCGCAAGAATTCTCGGGATATGTGCCTCAATTTTCACCTACACCGCAATCCGAAGACTTCCTGAGATATGAGCCAAATTACTCACCGGCACTACGAGGATTCGCAGGCTATGCACCCACATCTTCTTTCCAACAGCTAGGCTCATCTAATTTTTTTGCATCCACTTCGTTAGAGTTTGCTACAAATTATTCTACACCACCGTCTGCATACCATAGTCCCACCTTACTTGAAGAATTAAGGGACATGAATGTTGGCAATGATGCTAACATTGATGATGACAACGACGGTGACAATATTGATCTGAACCAGCAACCACAAAGACGACGTGGAAGAAGAGGTGGCCAGGAACAAGTGGAACAACCTCGAAGGGTTTTACCACAACGTCACTTCATCCCACCATTAGTTTTTTGTTTCTTGTAATATATCTTTATTTTAATGTAATTGCTATTAGGGTTTGACTAATTAGGGTTTTTGACTAATTAGGGTTTTAAAATTAGTGTGTGCGGTTTCATTCGGCCAAATAAAAAAAAAGGTGAGTTGTGACTCATGGTCACGACTTAGGCAAAAAAAAAAAAATAGAAGTCGTGATTGTGAATCTCGACTTAGCTAAAAAACAAAAAAAAAACAAAAAACAAGTGTCGTGAATGGTAATCACGACTTTTTAAGAAAAAAAAATATTAATCGTGATTGCTAATCACGACTCACCCTAAAAAAAAAAGAGTCGAGAATACCAATTACGACTCATTTAAAAAAAACAAAAAAAAATATAAGTCGAGACTCACATGTTCGACTATACCAGACAGGAAATTTTTTTCCCAAATACACCAATTTGGTCATTTTTTTCTTAAACTAACCCAGTGGGGTAAATAAGCCTGATGGAATACGAATGAGTTTCTTTGACATCTCGATTTATGCATCTCAATTCCATTTCATTTTATGCAGTAGTTCATTTTACTTCCCAAGAAAAGGACGCACAAGCTGTCATTTAATATTTGGGTCTTTACATATTCTCACTTTTGTCTGATATAATTTTCAGTGATATAATTTTAGGGGTGTACACGGGTTTGGGCCAACCCGCCAACCCGGTGACCCAACTCGGACCCAACCCAAATTTTGCCCAACCCAGTTACGTTCGGGTCGAACCCGAACCGACCCAATCAGAACCGATGACTTTTGGTTCGGATTATGGATTTTAGAACCAGAACCCGATGGCCCGATGGCCCAACCCGGTGGGATTTTTATTATTATTTTTACACTGTCACTCGTTTCTGACCCTCACTCTCACTCTCTTCTCGTTCGTGGGCATGGTTTTGAATCCAAGCGTATAGGCTGATGAAGCAGTTTCTAAATCATGCATAGCCAGATTGCCTGTCTCTTTTCTCTTTTTTTGTGGTTGTTCTGGTCCTGAGGATTCATCTAAACTGGTTTCTGGTTCAGCTGCTTGCAATACTTAACCTCCTTTACTTTCATTATGATTTGAAATGATTCTAACATGACTGGATGGATGAATCAGATTACAACTTTTGTAAGCAATAATGATCTTGATTTAATCATGAGCAGGTTCTTGAATATCGCGGTGAACAAGTGCGACGCAGCATTGCTGATCTGAGGGAGACACGCTATAAATTAGAAGGGAAAGACTGCTACGTGAGTTAATATAAGCAGGTTCTTCGTCAATTGTTTGTTTTATTTAACTGATTTGGTTCTTCTAATGCATACCTTATTGTTCCTGCTTTGAAAGTTTAAGAAAACTCTTATTTATTTGGTTAGAATGAAAATTTCAGGGAGTGCAGAATCATTTTAAAATGGGGAATCATTTTAGGGAATGAAAACTCTTATTATTATTATTATTATTATTATTATTATTATTATTATTATTATTATTATTATTATTATTAATTTTTGCTTCACAACCCGCGAGCCCATCCAACCCAACCCGGTCAACACCGGTTCGGTTCGGTTCAGGCCATTTAGAAAAACTGCGGATTTTTTTTGAAATCCAAACCATTCAAAGTGATCGGATCGGGCATCGGATTTGGCCAAAATCCATCCAAACCGGCCCATATTCACCCCTATATAATTTATTGTGATACCAGTAGAATACTCGTGCATCCACACGGATCGTGCTGTGTTAGTTGTAATAAATGTTTCTAAAGCATTTACATGCATTAACTAAAATTAAATATCAGTTGTTATGTCTTTTGACCTGGAAAATATTTTAATACAATGGTTCTTATACTAATTTTAATAGCATCTTTCTGAACCACCTCTATGCATTAATAGGCATAAAACAATATCAAAGCTAAATTAAATACATTTATAAATAATAAATATATTTATAAATTTGATATGTGTTTAATGATGATAAAATTACACCAGAACATGTAATGTTTTCCCGTAAGGACTAAAAAGCAAAATAATCATTTATAATAAAATTACACCAACAACATGTAATGTTTCTCCGTAAGGAATAAAAAGTAAAATAAATATAAATAATAAAATTACACCGACAACATGTAATATTTCTCCGTAAGGACTAAAAAACAAAATAATTATTTATAAATGATAAAGACATTTGGAAATTTGATATATGTTCAAACACGATAAAATTACACCCACGACATATAATATTTTTCGTAAGGACTAAAAAACAAAATAATCATTTACAAATGATAAAAATATTTATTAATTTGATAGGTGTTAAAAAACGATAAAATTGCACTCACAACATGTAATGTTTCCCCGGAGAGACTAAGAAGCAAAATTATCATTTATAAATAATAAAGACGTTCACGCTCGTATAAAAAATAAACATTTTATGCTTTTTCGTCTGGACCCAAAAGAAAAATATGTAATGTTTATTCCCGTTAAGAGTCAAAAGTAAAAATAATCATCTATAAATAATATATAATAAAAATATTTATAAATTTTTATGTTATGCCGACAACATTTTATGTTTCTTCGTCTACATCCAAAAGAAAAATAATCATTTATACCGATAGTATATAATGTTTTCTCCTGGTAAGAATCAAAAGTAAAATAATTATCTATAAACAATATATAATAAATATATTTATAAATTTTGATACGTGATCAAAGACGATAAAACTATATTGACAATATGTAATGTTTTCTTATTCAGACTTTAAACAAAAATAATTATTTATAAATAATAAAAAAATTATAATGATAAAATATAAAAAAAATTGAGAAAGAGAAATAGAAAGGTTTTACCCAAAAAAAAATAGAAAGAAGAAGTTGACAAAAAAAAATAAAAAGAAGAAAGAGAAGAGAGTGTGTGAGAGAAGAAAAGGAAAAAGAGAAAGAGTGTCAGGTGAGTTAGAGAGAGAAAAGAGAAGAGAGAAAAAAAAGTGAAAGGTGTGAGAAAAAAAAGTCAAAGTAGGTAGAAAATTAATTTTTTATGTATATTTAATTTTTATTTTTATTTAGATTGACATATTTACCCCTTTAAAATGATAGGTGGCAAAAATATAGTAGTCTAGTTTAGTAATTTTGTCTGTCATTTATATTCTTATATTGATAATAGACTCCATACTTCCAAAATTAGAAAGTTAAATAAAAGAGTATCGAAGAAGCTATTCACTCAAAAAGTGACACTTGTAACAACTTTCCTTAGGTGTTGCTTTGTTTTATTATAATTATAGATTGTGTCCAAAAAAAAAATATTTCATGTAACTTTGCTTACAATTCTCCTTCTGTTTTTTTTCCGGTACAATTCTCCTTCGGTTAAGTGTATTTAACTTGGTTATATTTTTTTCATTATTACAACTTTGCTTATATTACATTAAAAGTCGACGGGTTAATTGAATTCACGGATAATCTTGAGAAATATTTTGAGTTTAAGCTTTTTAAGGGGGCCGAATACAGAAGGATGATTTTTCTGAAGTCATGGATAACTATTGCCAGGTAGGCTTCTAAATAAGTTGTGTTGTCTTCACGGCGACGTAGTTACTCCACTCTTTTTATGCATTTTCCATCGTTCGATCTTGCAATCCCACTGGATTCAATAGTGGGCTGCACACATTGAATCTAACCTTCCATTCTCTCTCAGCTTCTTCAATAATCACCTCTCCCTTCGACCCTCCACCACTGCCACCATCAACAGCACCACCATATCGGGGAAACCCACACCATCAACGGCACCTTCCTCTCTCTCTCTCTCTCTCTCTCTCTCTCTGCTTCTTCACCTCTCCCTTCGACCATCCATCGACGCCACCATCAACGACACTGCCACATCAAGAGAAACCCACCACCACCATCTTTATCATCATCCATACATTCGCATTTTCAGAAATCGGTAGATGTTGTTTCATGGAGTGAGGGTGGCGGCTCGTGGTTGTAGGTGCCGTGTAGATTCTCGTTTAGTGGAGACCAATTTGGTAGATTTCTGAAGCAATCGTTGAAGAACACGTTTTCAGTACCTAGCTTCCAATTCTGAATCGCAAGAAATCTTTGATTTCTGAAGCTAGTATGTTGTTTGCAGGTGGGCATGGGCTCCTCCTAAAACAAAACCTCCAACTAAAAAGAAAAAGAGCCTAAGGCATTTCACAGCGCAAAATAAAGAAAAAAAGGGGGAGAAAGTAGAGATAATAAAAGGACAGTATTGAGGCAGAAGCTATGGCAGAAGCTGGTGGTGCAGCTAGCCAAGTGGGAGATGTAGTTATGGTCACAATGACGACCACAGGTCGTGTGGCAGTCCGACAGCGGTGCCACCATCAAAGGTCATGAATCACACGGCGGACGTGGGTGACCTTGTTAGTGCTCTTTCTATTTGTCTCTTCTCTTCGTGGTATGGGCAACAATGGTGAACTAGATTTGGTGTGTATAGGTGTATATTAGAATCAGTGGATATCATTTATCTAACAGTAGAAAGCAAGTGCGGCACCTGCACCGCCTATTAAGGCGGTGCATTTTAGCCGTTGCCTGTCTTCAATACCTTACTATGGTATGTAGATTCAGTGGTGAATTTGCGGATGGAATCAATTTAGTATTGAGTATCGATAAATATAAAATTAAATAAAAAATTACACTCAAAAGGGAATTGGAATGACCATGTTTTGACATGTGACATTAGTGGTGTATTCAGGATTCTGGGTCAGGGGGTCAAACTATTTAACTTCATAAAATTTTAAAATCATAATATATAAAAATAAAGACATAATTTTAAAATCATAAAATTTTAATATATCTAATCAAACAAATTACATACATATTTATAATTGTCCTCTACGCGAGTTCATGTTTTGAAATCGTTGAATGATCAACTCATTTTCAAGGTTCATGAACACTTCTTTCTCAATACAAGTCACTAGATAATCATTCATCCATTTATTCTCCATTTGATTACACAACCTATTTTTCACAATCCTCATAGCAGAAAAGACTCTTTCAACAGTTGTTGTGACAACAAGAAAATCATTGAGAGAGTGTCGTGAGAGAGTATCGAGTAGAGAGTTGAGAGGGCCGACCCAACACTTATTGAGGCCTAAAACGAACTCTGAAACGAGACATTTCTAAAGTTAATAATAATATTTTGTTAAAATTACTATATTTTTATTTAAGGTATAAGCATTCAATGTTAAAGAAAAATGATATTGATGTATGTACTAAAGAAAATGATATTATTTGCACACATCAAAAGTAATGTGTTAGGAGAGTTGGGTCTCGGGGTTTACCAAGGTCAGGGAAAGCCTCAAGGCTTTTTGAGAGCTTACTGAGGTACTTACATATTACCCACTAACGAGGTCCTCACATCAGCAGCGGGATTTGAACTCACGTTCTTGTGAGATATGAACCGAATCTTTACCAACTGGATCTACATTTGTTGTAAAATAGAAGTGGTTATTATGACTAGAACTAGGATAGATAATTATATTATGAGTTAAAGCCGGTTGTTTATATTTTTTATAAAAATTATTCTTTAAATAGAAAATAGATTTAAAATAATTTATAATGATTATAAGATTTTTGTAAAAAGTAAAAATTTAGAAACTATTTTAATTAATCTTTATAGCTTAATAGCTGTGAATAATACCATTTATAAAACTCAAAAATAAATTATATCATAATTTTTTTAACCTATAGCACGGGAGTGAAAAATATTGATAGAAAGCGAAAAGGACAAGAAAAATAGGTTCTCAAGGTCTAAATTGAAAATTTAATAAACAATGTTGAGATGATTGAAAATTGAATAAAGTGTTGAAATTAAAAAAAGAGCAAATACGAAGAGTCGAAGATAGATATTAAGTAAAATTTACGTTGCGCATGGGTCTTACAAAAACGTATAAAATAAAATAAAAAAATGGGGCCTAAAGCAAGAGCTTTAGTGGCCTTACCAATGGGTCGGCCCTAGTTGAGAAAGTGTGGGGTAGGGTCAGTGTGTGCAAAATATAACAGTCATAGTATAAAAAAATATTATAGAAGGTCTATTCCTACGTGGCATAATATATGTGACAAAACTATATTTTATATAATATTGTTGATAGTATATATGATTATCATATAATCAAATGAATATATACTTATTCATGTAGAATCGATCTAAACCTAACTTTAAAAAAAAACTATAAATAAGATATATGAAAGAGCATACTTATTTGAATATAATTGATTTAATAAAGCAAATTTAAAAAGTTTAGTCAATCATATGATACAAACATTTTATAATTAGTAATTATATTTCAATGTAAAGTTAATCCATTCATAAAAATTTTGAGTTGACCCATGTTCTAATATAATATACTTTCAAATTAAAAATACCTTCTTTTTATTATTCGGTCAATTGATTAAATTTAACAATATTTTATTCGACATAATTTTTTTTAATGATATCAAATAATATATATCTTCAAAGAAAAAATTTAATATAAAAATATAAAATATTTATATTATTGAATAAATATGTATAATAGCTCGTGCAAGTAACGGGTTATATAACTAGTAATACTAAAATTGGTGGAGGTTTTATTTTTCTCTAGTTCTGCAGTTACATACTAAATAATTATAATTCTTTTTGACGGATTTATCCTATCAATTTTGACGGATTTAGGCCGAGGGCAGAGCTAGTGATCTGTGATCCTGATCAATAAAAAAAAAAAAAGGAGCTAGTGATCCTGATTTGCATCTTAGTTTGGGCCCCTCGGTAAGATTGGCCCTTTCAGTTAAGTGTCTAAACTCTAAAAAAAAAAAAGAGATTATTTTCAAATCTATATATCTCAATAAAGAGTGACTATTGACACTTCCTTAGTTTGCTAATACACCAACCTTTTCCAAAAGGCAAAAATTGTTCAAAAACAAACTCTGGAAAGGCTAAATGAATATAAAAAATTTACCGTCCAAAAATAAACTTCTAAAAAGACCGAAAGAGTGACAATTTTGGAAAGAGAAAAAAAAAAATTCCCTTCAGTTCCATATAGTTTAGGTTGTTGCTTTCAGCACTCCACCATGTTGCTGTCAGCACCCCCCACCTCACTGAAATCCCAAAAATACCCCCCAAATTTAATTTTTTTTCCTCTCCCATGTCTTCTTCTTCTTCTTCCGGTAATTCAATTACCGGAAGCTGTTTAAAATGTATTCCTGTAATTGAATTACCGGAAGCTTTTGGTAATTGAATTACCGGAAGCTGTTTAAAATGTATTCCGGTAATTCAATTACTGGAAGCATATTTATATTCCAGTAATTGAATTACCGGAATACATACACCTCTCAAGTAATACAAATGTATTCCGGTAATTGATTTACCGGAAGCATATTTTTTCAAAATTATTATATGTTCCGGTAATTCAATTACCAGAATACATTTTAAACAGCTTCCGGTAATTGAATTACCGGAAGAAGAAGAAGATATGGGAGGGGAAAAAAATTTGAGAGCTATTTTGGGGATTTCAGTGAGATGAAGGGTGCTAGCAGCAACACGGTGGGGTGCTGGAAGCAACCCCCTCTAGTTTAATTTCCTTTGGCCCAAAATAAGGATTTTAATTTTTACCAGTATAAGCCTTCGATCTCAGAGAAGCCAACGCCCAGGTACGACACTCAGCTTGCTACATTCAAAAACAAGAAGAAAAGAAATCAAATTAACAAAAGCTATTATAAAAAAATATGGGTATATCTTTTTTTTTTTACTAAAAAAAATTTCATTCATTAAAATTGGTAAAATACATAAAAAACAATACAAATTCAACATCACTAAAAGCTGAAAAGGATGAATCTGCGAACAAATTCACAGCGGCCGAGTTAATAGCATAAAACGATAAAATGCCTACAAATGTGACAAAATCAAAGTGACCGGAATATCCATGCTTCCAGATCTGTATCGTTGATGCCCAAGTCTTACTTGAATCTGTAATGGATCGAAACTGATCTGTCAATCTGAACCAAACGAACACCGCAACAAGACAGAAAACCAAACAACGCCGCACCAAGACGACGAACAAAACAACGCCGTATTCAGACGACTTAATCACGAAAAAACACGAAAGAAAAACTAGATCTATGTGAAAAAACCACTTATTTAGATAAAATGAGAGAAAAACAACGTAGATTGGTGATTCCAGGCCAAAAAATAGCCAAAAACCACCCCTTCTGGTGGATAAGGCCAAAATAAGGGTGTATCTAAGATAACTTTTATCTGATCCCATCATTGGCATTCTTCGTTTCTTATATTATTCATTTATTTGATATATATATATATATATAGCATGGAACCGTGCCATGCACGGAGAACATTATTTTTTGTTATAAAAATTATTTCAATCGAATAATATGATATAAGAAATACTCTATTCGTCCCAATATATAAGAACATTTTGGATATTTCATTTGTCCCAAAATATAAGACACTTTTGAAATTTTCTAGAGCATTAATTATTTTTTCACCACAATACCCCTCATTAATTAGGTGTATAATTAATTAAGTGACAAAAAATAAGATTATGAGTTCCAATAAACTCAAGGGTAGTTTAGGAAAAATAATACAAATTGTAGACAAATTTAATACTAGTAATTATTAATTTTTAATGATGTTATAATACTGCACTTATTATTGTGTGTAATTATTAGGTGTCTAACGTCTGATAGGTAAAAAAATTAATATCAATCATGATGCATACTACCTCAATCAATATGATGGTGCATGCCACCCAATAATTTATGAGATAATGTATAAATTAGATATTCTACAAATTATAGTGTTCTTTGTATATGTGTGAGATGTACGTTTATCGTAAAAAGGTTATATAGAAAAATATTGCATTGTCGAATCTCAATTATGAAAATACATACGTGTTATACATATATTTACAAATACAACATAGTATATAATATGTCATTTTTTATGTTAAAAATAATAAATAATTTATTTAATTACGGAAAGCAAATTTGAATGAATTGGTTGACAATTTTAATAACTTAGTTGAATGAATTGGTTGACAATTTTAAATTTTTAAACAATACTTATGTAAAGTTATCATGAAAACAAAACTTTATATAATGTAAGTATGTTATTTTATTTAATGTATAAATAAAAATTGTATATAGACTATATATTTTTTGAAAGTAACAAATCGATATAAAATATATGTGTCTGGAAAGTAAAAAATCATATCTTTTAAAACAAATCTAAGATCACTTTTTCTTTTTTAATGGATGGATCTTTATATTGAATTCAACTAACTTATAACTCAAATCAATGTTATTGTATATTTAATAAGCATATTCTATTTATTTTAAATTTAAATCAATTTAATATTGAAAAAGTTAAAAATTGAGTTATTGTCTTAGAGATATGATTTTAATTTAAAAATATTGGCAAAATGGTAATTGTAAAATAGTGGCGATGGCGAATCCGTAATTTAATCTTTAATTATATATTTTAATTTATTATAAAATTATAAGTATAAAAGACAAACACTAACACTACGAACCGTAAATTGAAGTACTCGAACGGCGCAAGAGTGAAATCCACTGCAAAGAAAGCAGAGTACGAAATCGCACGCCATTGGCATTCACTATCAACTCATCATTCAATGGCATTCATCATCAACTCAGTTCAAAAAAGCTACCTAAAACTTTAAGGTGGTCATTTAAATGGGACAACACTGGAAAACAGTTTAAAATTTTGAGCAAAAAGAATAGAACACTGAAATAAATGCAGTAGGAAAAAGGAAAATGAAAAGAAATATTTTCCTTCACTCAATCATAACATGACATGAATGTTTTACATTTTCATTTCGTTTTGTTGCAAATCCTTCCATGCACAATGCACGGCTCCTGGAATTAGCTAATGTTGAAAAAGATTTCGCATCCCCTCTTCACCTCATTATGACTGTCCCCACTAATGATGCATCTTCCCCTTTGAGCGTCGAAAAGATACTTTTTTCCCTAATTCCAATTGTAAAAAATTACCAATATAATCACTCAAATGAAAGGTTAGTTCATTTCTATTTAAAAATGAAAGGTAAGTAAGCATGCACGTTGGGAAGAGAGTGAATTTGCTATCTTCCATAAATGTTTTGTTCAATGAGCGATACTTTTATAAGACTTACAATAGCATACTACCTGCATTTAACTTTTGTATATTCGACTTTAAATCATGTACGCACACGTCTACTTTTACCTATTTAAATAAGAATCGATCCATGACAACAAAGAAAGAAAACAAACATTTTGCATATTAAGTAAAACATTTTGATGTCTCTTTGGTAATGATCTCAATGCCTTCCATAACACTCTTTTAACTGGGAGTGGGAGATATACAGAACCTCTGTATACTATATAATAGCGCTTCCGGTTACAAAACCTCTTTGACAAATCCAGTGGTATTTGAAATACGGGAATAAGGGAAAGTAAATATTATGACTAAACTTGACAAAATATTACCTTATAATATCTCAATATCGAACAATTTCCCAAAGATTTTGCTGAAAGATGAAAAAACATTATTAAATAAGAAAGCAAACTGCAATGGGAACCACAAATATGATGGAAGAGGAAAAAAAATTAAGGAAAAGACCAAAAATGATAACTCACCCGAAAAGCTCAAAAGAATTCCTCTACAGAGATTCAAAATTTATAAAAATTGTTGAATATAGCGTTTCATTTTCCAAGCCAAGGGGTAAAAGTAAGAAGCACTTGCTGCTAGCATGCCTTGTTATTATGAGCACCGATTAATTAGCCTCACTTTGAACGATTACCATTTACTCCCTTCGGAATAAATTATAAGAAAAAGTACATGTGGACCAGATACATGTACTTTTTTGTTTATAATTCATTCCGGAGGGAGTACCAATTAATGAAAAGAAAGAAGCACATGCTGTTTAAATGGGTGCGAGAAAAGAGAATGTAATGTACCTTCTGACAGTGATTCCATTGTGCTCAACGGTCCAACCAGCTTTGTTGTAGAGCACCTTGAGGACTTCATTTTGAATAAAAAATAAGAAGGATGAAATTTGAAATAATATAAGACACATTAGATGTAATGACCTTATTTGGGCAGATTCATAACACTAAAAAGGGTTCTTATGGAAGAATAAAACAATGAAACAATACATGAAACAGTAAATGTATTGACCATTATTGTGAAAGAGTGATAAACTTTGTTTTGGAGTTTTCGCTTCTCAGCTCTAAACTATGCAAAATTTGAGTAATGAAAATGCTTGCTAAAAGGAATAGTGGAACTGAGACTCAATTTGAAGAGAGGAAGAAGAGAGTTAATAGAGAAGGCAAAAAATCGCACAACAAAATAGTTGGCTTGAGGAATGTGCTGCAGCAATCCATACATAGCTCATATATGATGAATACGATTAATTAATTTATCCAGCATGGCATTCGGCGTTGATGCTCTCACTCGGTGAATAACGTAATCTCCGATTAGGAAAAATTTAAATCTCAAAGCAACCCGAGAGATAGCGTGCTTTCAGGTTTATTAGATAAAATTAATATTTCTGCGAATACCTAAATCTAATTTGGATTAAAAATAAAATAAAATAAAAAAACAATCTATATTGCTTGATGTGGGTACAATGTGATATGGGAAAATTTTAAAATTTAAACAACCTTAGTGAGAGCACTGCAAAGATAAGGAAAGCAAATTTTAGATAAAGTTTTGATTTTGTTTTCATAATAATATAAAATCCAAAAAATTTCGTATATATATATAACATTGAAAATTTCCTTCTTTCATTTATGAGTTAATTGGTAATCTTATAATTTAATTAATAATTTTAGAATAAAAGAAATAAGCTTATTTTTAATTATTGTCTTCAGTTGGTTTTAATTTCATTAAATTGTTTTAACTAATTTATGTAATAAGTGTTTCAATTAATTTATGAATTAATGATTTTAAACAAAAAAATTTAATGGGAATACACCTCTTAAATGTTATATGATAAATTATTGTGTCAAAAAAAGTTATATGATAAAGTAATTAATTTATACTATTATATAAACCTAATGCTTATTTATATTTTTTATTGCATAAAAAACATTAATCATTCTTACAGAATGTATGTTTATATTATATCCTATATCAAAAAACATTTTTATAAAAATATTTTAGTTTAATATAACAATATAACAATATGTATAAGTTAAGATTAAAACAATAAAATATAAATGTAAAATATAAAATATGTTAGTAGTTGAATTTGTTTCAGTTTTTTTGTAATAGTATTCAATTTAATAATTTAATTATTTCATTACAAAAAAAATACATTAAATTGTTTTAACTAATTTATGTAATATTTATTTCAATTAATTTATGAATTAGTTGTTTTAAAAAAACAAATTATTACTATCTATCTATCAATCTATATATATATATATATATAAAAGATGATATTTCCTATTTTTAGTTAGTAAGTGTTAATGAATACCATATTTTATCCATTTTTATTTTTATTTTTAGTTTCTATTTTCATTTTAATTTCCTTTTCTTTTAATCTAGATTTTATTTTTAGTTATTAATTTCATATTTTTATTTCATTTTTATTTAGGTTTGTTTTTTATTTGATTTAATTTAGTTATTTTTTCAAATTAAAAAAATCTAAAATTAAAATAGATGTTAAATGGTAAACTAACACAAGTAACACTAAATGACGGTACTAAAGCTGCCAAGTTCTTAATGTGAAGTTACATCTTCAGTTATATTTTATGAATCTTTCGTTTGAGTTCAAAGTGGCTTAGCGGCAAGACTCAACACACTGGGTGTAGTGAGAAGGGGTACTGCGTCCCAACAAATCATATTTTCCCATAACTTTTCACCATCTCAGCTGCACTTACGGGACATGTTTTATGAATCTTTAACTCCTAAAATTTATCTCTTATGTCGTGGATGAATATTAAAGATCTTAAAAAGGATGCTAAAGTTCAAAATTTTGATGATTCGCATAGAAATGACCACGAGCATTCAGAGTATTTTTTAAGGGTATGCCATAATATGCATTTCAGTTTTAAACATGTGATTTTGCATATGTGAATTATGTTTAATTTTTTGATGTTAAATTCATGTAGTTTTTTAATGTTTGTTTCCTTTTACTATACTGTTATTTTAAATTATGTTGACTAATATTTTTTAACTTTTTTGAAAAGTCTTTATAACAATTTTTGTATGATTTTGGAACCGTGTGAACTAAAACAAAAAACAATTTCTATTTCAAATTGAATTTACATATAGCATCAAAAGTGGGGCTTAACTTTGTTGTTTGAAAATTTTATTGCAATTAATTTTTTTATTCTTCTATTGTGATTGTGTATAAAATCATGTAGCATAAACATTTTCACGTGCATTAAACATCCGTGCATTGCACGGGTTATGTCCTAGTTAGGATATAAATTAGTTTTTTTTTTGACATAATAAATTAGTTGTTTTATTTATATATTGATTTGTTTTTCAAATAAAATGATATAAAATTTAAAGAATGTAACCAAATTAGATTTTAACTAGTCATCTCTTATATTTTGACAAAATTAGTTATATTGATTTTAGAACAAAATATCATAAAAAAATAAAATTAGAACAAAACCAAATTTTATTTGCATTAACATTTTCACATTAAAGAATGTAATCAATTTTGATTTAATAAAATCAATCAACAGTATTGATTTTGATATTATTATGATTTTAAATGCAGATACCATTTTTAATGCAAATACCTATAATATCTCGAAGGTATTGAATGTATTTTATTCAAATACCCTTTTTATAATAATTGATCTAACAAATTCGAAATTAAAATAAATATTAATTTAAATTCAAATTGTATGCTGACATGGCATTTGTATTTTTGTCCATGTAAGCTATTTTTTATTACATGGCTTTCAACTTTGCATTAGATAATGATATTTGTTTAATTTCCTAATTTAATCCCTTCGTGTATGTATATAATAGAGATAGAGATAATATTTCCATATTTACAAAATTAAATATGATCCGATAGTAAACATAATAGTAATAGTAATACGTTACACACAATTTCGTAGTAGTATTTAGGGTTTTCTTTTATAATTGTGATGGATTTAATTTAAAAATTTATTGTGTTGACCGATTTTTTTGGCTTGGACGGTTTATAGTATGTATTAAAAATGTGCCAAATATACCGTATTATTTGAATCTGACCGAGATATACCCATATTTTTTGAATTAATATTACCTTTAATATTTAGGGTTGCCTTTTATAATTGTGATGGTTTTAATCTGAATATTAATTGAGTTGACCGAATTTTTTTTTAAATAAAATCCTGATATAGTGTGCATTTAAAACGTGTTTAATATGGTATTGTAGTCTACATATTATTTTTTGTGCGATCTGTAACAACCCGTTTCCGGACCGCTACCGAGCTCAACATACCGAGCTCGAGTTACCGAGCTCAACACACCGAGCTCAAGATACCCTGTATGCGATATGTTTTAAAATGATACTCTTGTGCCCTTTAGAAAAGTACGGTCTATTATTTTTTTTTTATAAGACCAGCTCGTGCACATCAGAGTAATTACAGCTTTTCGAAACACGGTGCAACTAAGACACAAGACTTAAGTCCTAAATAACAACATGCAGGTATAACAGGTACATACTTATATATACAAGATATAAAAAGTGCATACAAAAATACAGAGTAATAATGTACAAAGAAAATACACCTAAGGTATGACGATTTCAAGAGAGCAATCATACCCTGGGGGTACTTCCGGCAAACACCCACGCAGGGGGCTGCTCCAAAAGTAAAACCATCAGTCTACCCTGTGCTCAAAACATAACCGGCCCAACTGGTCACAACCACTATACACAAAAACATAGACAAAGCAAATCACGACAAGTATAGGTCGTCGCCCTGATCCTCGTCGAGCTCCTCCTCGCCATCATCTGCTGTCGAGTTCCCTGCACCCTCGACATCGCCTGAGTAACCATCATGGATTGAAGGTACCACGGGAAATGGTCAACTTCTCAACAATTCAAGATAAACACGGCATAAAGAAATAAGCAACACAACAATGTTTATCAATCACCAACGTGACTCGACCTTCTCACTCTAGACTCGACTCAACTCGCGATCCATTTTCTCTCGACTCGACCATTATTCCGGAAAGCAGACGCAGATCCATCAACTGACATACCAGCCGTAGCCTTGGGATCTTTCGCTTCTCCCTAGATATGCACGATGCCGGTTCCTCTGTTGCGACGTCTAGTCAATCTCCCGTAAACAAAGGGGACCTAGCACCCTCAGTTATCCGGGTCACGGCTCAAAAACGTCATAACGACTCGCCTAGCTCGCTCACTCGATGAACAGCTCTCCGCTTACAATATTCAAAGAGTGACGCTTAAAATTTCTTGCCCGTACATCAAATAAGAGAACATGCTTAATATGAAGAAAACGCAATTCGACAGTAACACGCTATTCATGGCATATATTCAATCTCATATCAAATAATGCATAACTCAATCATATCACAACATTACATGCTCGACAAGCAAATCAAGGAATCCATCCCTCTGCAACTCAATGGAATTAACAGAGAGGAACATACAAGTGTGGGGGGTTGGGTTCAGGAGACCAACCACAACAGCTTACGCTCGCCCAAGAAGACTCGGATAATGTTCGACCTCACGACAACAAAACGAAGGGGTTCGAAGACCCTAACTTCGAACTCGTAGAGTTCTCCGACTTCTTCGTATTTAAATAAAGCAATTTAAATAACAAAACAATAGCTTAAGCATATCTAAAGTTGTCCTTACACAGGGACATAAAATGAATCCTAAATGTCTAGAAGTGCCCTTACCGAACTCCAAGCTACGCGTCTACGCTGTCCTCAATCGAGCTCGACAACGACCTCGACACGTACAGTTCTCGATCTGGATCACACTGCTCCCACGTCCTCGGGTTCGCTCTCCCGTACACCTCGATTCGGAAATCACACGATCTCGGAAATCAGACTTCCTAATACAAGCACAACTTAGTTCCATCTATGGGTTCTAATAACACTTAGCTCTCATTATCCCAATCTTAACTACAACCCAAATAAATATTAAAACTCAAGAACTTAAACAAATACAACCAGAATTCAAACATTACAAAATAACTCCTTTTCTCTAAAATTTTATTAAAACTTCTTTTATACATCACCAGACAAAACCATTTTTCCTCTAACCAAAGTTAGGGTTTTCGATCAAAAGTTCATGAAAAAGGTTATATGATTCTATAACAAATAAATCAACAACAAACATCAACAAGAAGCAATGTACAACAAGCTAAAACAAGAAATCAAAACAAACCAAATAGGGAGGGTTTTGGGCACTGCCTATTGCAGAAAACAGAGAAAGAAATTTGTTTTACAAGCTCAAATAATTGGTTAGAAAGGTAGGTCATGTCATGAAAAAGAAAACCTATCAATATGACATGATTTGGAAGCATAAAAACTAGTTAAAATGGAAGGAAGAAGTGGCGCTAACAGTAGCATGAAGGAAGAGAAAATTCTGTTTTTCATACCTCAAATGATGGTCGAGATGGTGATATATGTCGAGGAGATGATGAGGAACAAGATTGATGAAGAAAGTTTGTGCAGAAGCTCAATGAAACTCAAGGTTCTTCGATGGAAGTTTGGAGAGGAAGAGGAACTTAGAGAAGAAGGAAGAAGAAAGAAGAAAAGAGAAAGTGAGGGTTGTGAGGGGCTGATCGAATACACAGCTGGTAAGAAAACATTTAAATGAATTTTTTTTTCTTTTTTTAAAAACAAACACAAATAAGTGACGTGTAACTACTGTTATGAGATGCTAATCCCATCAATCATTCTACCCATCTAATCTCTCCTCTCTCATGATTACCCTCTAATCTATAGGTTGAAGATCTAAAACACAGCGACGAGAACTGCAAACCGATAAGATAAATATTACAAACAATATAATCATTAACGCTAAATAACGTTCGTAAAAATACGAGTGTTCCAATCTCGACACGAGGTCGATCAGGGTGCTTGTGCAGGCGCACAAGGCTCTAACACGAGTTCGTGCACGCGGCCTCCTCAGTTCGACATGCGACCTCCTCAGCTCGGTACGCGACCTCATCAGCTCGGTACGCGATCTCAGCAGCTAATGCACGCGATCTCCTCAGCTCGGTATGCGACCTCATCAGCTCGGTACGCGATCTCAGCAGCTAATGCACGCGATCTCCTCAGCTCGGCATACGACCTCAGCAGCTCGTGCACGCGGTCGATCTCTTCATCAGGTGTTACAATCTCTCCCTCTAAAAAAATTTCGTCCTCGAAATTGCAAATAAAATTCTTACCGCGGAAAAGTTCAGGGTACTGAGTCTTCATCTTCTCCTCCAGCTCCCAAGTCGCATCTCCAGTCTTCTGATCCCACACAACTTTGACAAGTTGAATCTCTTTGTTCCGCAACTGTTTGGCTTTCCGATCAACGATCCTTGCTGGTGATGCTTCGAAGGATAAGTCGTCCCTTAGTTGAATCACATCCGGTTCGATGACATGAGAGGGGTCGGAAATATATCTCCGCAATTGTGAGACGTGGAAGACGTCATGAATGTTCGACAAGAAGGGTGGCAAGGAAATCTGATATGCCACTGGACCAATACGACGAAGAATCTGATAAGGTCCAATAAATTTAGGGGTAAGTTTCTTGGATTTGATCGCTCGACCAACTCCAGTAGTGGGGGTGACTCTAAGAAATACATGTTCTCCTTCTTCGAACTCGAGTGGTCGACGTCTTTGGTCTGCATAGCTCTTCTGTCGACTTTGAGACGTTCGCATCCTATCTCTGATCAAACGGATCTTCTCGGTAGTCTGCTGGATCATATCTGGTCCTACAACAGAACTCTCGCCATCCTGGTACCAACAAAGAGGCGTCTGACACTTCCGTCCATACAGTGCTTCAAAAGGTGCCATTCCAATACTCGCATGGAAACTGTTATTGTAGGTGAACTCCACCAATGGTAAGACGTCGTCCCAACTTCCTCGGTGATCTAAGGTACACGCTCGCAACAAATCTTCAAGCGATTGGATCGTTCTCTCAGTCTGACCGTCAGTTTGGGGATGATATGCCGAGCTAAGCCTGAGCTCGGTTCCCATCGCTTCTTGCAATTCCCTCCAAAAATGAGACGTGAACTTCGGATCTCGGTCCGACACGATTGAAGAGGGTATACCATGAAGTCGCACTATCTCCGCGATGTAGATCTCGGTCGACTTTTTCCACGTTGTATGTCGACCTCACTGGTAAGAAATGAGCAGATTTGGTCAATCGGTCGACGATCACCCAAATCGAATCATTCTTCTTCTGCGTCTTCGGTAAACCTACAACGAAATCCATGGAGATACTGTTCCATTTCCATACTGGTACATCAAGCGATTGTAGCATTCCCGCAGGTCGTTGGTGCTCCACCTTCGCTTTCTGACACGTTAAACACGAAGCTACGTACTCAGCCACTTGCTTCTTCATTCCGGACCACCAAAAATGCTTCTTCAAGTCTTGATACATCTTCGTAACTCCTGGGTGAATACTAAAATTGCTCTTATGCGCTTCGTCAAGTATTAACTTTCTCAGCTCCACTACGTTAGGTACACATACTCGGCCATTACATCTTAAGATGTTGTCCGTTCCGACTTGGAATTCTGTCGTCTTCCCTTGCGCTATCAACTGGACCTTCTCTTGCAGGAGCTTGTCATGAACCTGCTGGTCTCGGATCTCGTCCAACAATCGGTTAGAAATGGTAAGCATACCAAATCTCAGCTTCCCCGGTGAAACTTCCACACTCAACTTCAAGTCTCGGAACTTCTCGAGCATCTCCAACTCCTTGATCATCATTGCTGAGGCTAAAACGCTCTTTCTGCTCAATGCATCTGCTACTACGTTAGCCTTACCGGGATGGTATTCCAACGTAAAGTCGTAGTCCTTGAGAAATTCTGTCCATCTTCGCTGACGCATGTTGAGCTCTTTCTGATCGAACAGGTACTTCAAGCTCTTGTGATCGCTGAAAACAGTAAGAGTGCTCCCATAAAGGTAGTGTCTCCATATCTTCAGCGCAAAAACCACTGCTGCCAGCTCCAAATCGTGAGTAGGGTAGTTCCTCTCGTGAATCTTAAGTTGTCTTGAAGCATACACTACCACTTTTCGGTGTTGCATCAGCACGCATCCCAATCCCTGGTGTGACGCATCACAATACACTTCGAAAGGCTCTTCTGGTTGAGGCAAAATCAACACAGGCGCTGTCGTCAAGAGCTCCTTCAGTCTTTGAAAACTGGATTCGCACTCCTCGGTCCAGGCAAAAGGTTGATCCTTCCTCGTAAGCCGTGTAAGAGGCGCGACAATCTTCGAGAAACCTTCAATGAATCTTCGATAATAACCTGCTAAGCCAACAAAACTCTTGATATCAGTGACTGTCCTCGACTGTTCCCACGCTAGCACAGCTTCAATCTTAGTTGGATCCACATCTATCCCTTCTTCGGAAATCACATGACCAAGAAAATTCACCTCTTCGAGCCAAAATTCACACTTCGACAGGTTGGCATAGAGTTGCTTCTCACGCAATATCTGTAGTACTCGACGTAAGTGCTCTTCGTGCTCTTCTCGGTTCTTCGAATAGATCAATATGTCGTCGATGAACACTACTACAAACTGATCCAAGAACGAATGGAAAATCCTGTTCATATAGTCCATAAACACAGCTGGCGCATTTGTCACTCCAAACGGCCTCACCAAATACTCGTAGTGACCATACCTAGTCCTGAAAGCTGTTTTGGGGACATCTTCCTCCTTCACGCGAATCTGATGATAACCAGACTTCAAATCTATCTTGGAAAAGATCGCCGCTCCACGAAGTTGATCCATCAAGTCGTCAATACGGGAGTAATCGGATGCCGGTTCTTCAAAGTACCCTTGTTGACCTCGCGGTAGTCCACGCCCAGCCTTGATCGTCCATCCTTCTTCTTAACCAACAACACTGGAGCTCCCCACGGTAACACGCTCGGTCGTATGAATTGCTTTGACTCCAAGTGTTCGATCTGGGACTTCGATTCTTTCATCTCGGCGGGAGACATCTGTATGGCGCTTTGGAAATCGGTCCTGTTCCTGGAATCAACTCGATGGAGAACTTCGACCTCTCAAGACCGGTGGTAACCCTGGCACGCCTTCTGAAAACGTCCACAAAGTCACACACCACCGGTACATTCTTCACTTCGATCTGTGGAAAACTTCAACTAGCCAGATACATGTATTCTCTAGTTCCTTCTTTCAAAGAAACTCCAATACGCCGCCAGAAAGATAATTGGAGACTCCAAGGTCTGGGAAAATTACGGTTTTACGGGCACAGTCCAAGAGGACATGGTGGTGTGACAACCAATCCATCCCGAGGATGACATCTAAGCCCTTAAGAGGCAAATAAACCAAATTGACCACAAACTTTCTACTCTGAATAACCACTACACAATTAAGACATGCAGTGTTTGTGACTAAGGTTTTAGCAGCTGGGGTTGTAACTACCAATTTGAACGGTAAAGCAGTCACAGTCAAGTTCAAATGGTTCACACAATCAGAGGAAATAAAGGAATGGGTTGCACCCGAATCAAAGAGAACGGATAAGGATTTACCCTCAATCTCACATTCACCTTGAATAAGATCATCAGCTCGCTCTGCTTCCTCACCGCTCATGCAGAAGACTCTGCCTTTAGCTACCTGACGCTTCCCTTTGGCCTTTGCCACAAGCATTGCCGGTTCAGCTTTAGGTGTGGGACAATCCTTGGCAAAATGCCCTGGCTTCTTCTGATTGTAGCACACATCCTCCTTCCGAGTACGATTATTTGCATAATGTCCTCGACTTTCCACAACGATAGCAAGTCACCTCAGACCGGCCCGACCTCCGCTTCGCTCCCTGGGTCATCTGACGATATTGTCCCTGTTGTTGTTCCCGAGGTCGGTTGTAAGGCTTCTTCGCAGCTTGTTTCCCTTACGTGTAAACCGCCCCGCACTGGGTCTCACCGTCCGCCTACAGCTTTTCTTCTTGTGGCTTCTTACACCCTCTACCTCAACACAACGATCTATCAGCTCTTGTAGATTCCTGATCCTCAGTGACACCACCGACTTCTGAATGTCAAATCTTAATCCCCGTTGGAACCTCTCACTTAACCATCCTTGGTCAGCTCGATCACGAAATGGACTGAAATACCTCGCCAGTGACTCAAACTTGGCTGCATACTCGGGCACTGTCATACTGCCTTGTTGTAGTTGAAGAAACTCTTGCTCCTTCTCAGCTCGTGCAGTATCTGGGAAGTATTTGTCCAAGAACCTTCCACGAAAAAGCTCCCAAGTTATCTCGCGACGTTCCGCTATCAGTGCTTGCTTCACTCCCTTCCACCAATACTCTGCGTCTCCTAGCAGCAAGTAGGTGGCGTAGTCTACCTTCACGTTGTTTGGGCAATGGAGTGCCTCGAAGATCTTCTCGATCTCTTGCATCCAAAGATCAGCTTTATCTGGGTTTGGCTCATCAGTAAAACCGGTGGATCATGCTTCCTAAAGTCCGCTAATCCTCTCGCCTCGGCACTCAGCTCTGCTCATTGTTGTTCTTTGTAAGTTTCTTTGGAGTTAACTTGCCGTCTGTTGAGCCATCGCGTTAACTGTTGAGTTGCGGCGGTGATTCTTTGAGCCATGGCTGCCGCCATCTCGGTCATAGCTTGAATTGCTCGTTCCATGTCGACGTTCTCGAGTACAACTGTCGTATCCCTACGAGGTGGCATTAGATTCCACAAAGTTCAAAACCTGTCAGAATCTCACAACAAGGATGTGTTAAGACACACTGCTTTAATCAAGAAACAGTTCAAACAATTTTTTAAGCAATAAGTGCTTCACTTAATCAAACAGCAATCAATATAGTACAATTAGGTACCCAACACATATATATATATCCCGACACAGTGACCAGTCCAAATTTCCTATGCACTTTCGGCCAGAACTGAATTGCCTCGATACCAACATTGTAACGACTGCTTTCGATGACTACCGAGCTCAACATACCGAGCTCGAGTTACCGAGCTCAACACACCGAGCTCAAGATACCCTGTATGCGATATGTTTTAAAATGATACTCTTGTGCCCTTTAGAAAAGTACGGTCTATTATTATTTTTTTTATAAGACCAGCTCGTGCACATCAGAGTAATTACAGCTTTTCGAAACATGGTGCAACTAAGACACAAGACTTAAGTCCTAAATAACAACATGCAGGTATAACAGGTACATACTTATATATACAAGATATAAAAAGTGCATACAAAAATACAGAGTAATAATGTACAAAGAAAATACACCTAAGGTATGACGACTTCAAGAGAGCAATCATACCCTGGGGGTACTTCCGGCAGACACCCACGCAGGGGGCTGCTCCAAAAGTAAAACCACCAGTCTACCCTGTGCTCAAAACATAACCGGCCCAACTGGTCACAGCCACTATACACAAAAACATAGACAAAGCAAATCACGACAAGTATAGGTCGTCGCCCTGATCCTCGTCGAGCTCCTCCTCGCCATCATCTGCTGTCGAGTTCCCTGCACCCTCGACATCGCCTGAGTAACCATCATGGATTGAAGGTACCACGGGAAAGGGTCAACTTCTCAACAATTCAAGATAAACACGGCATAAAGAAATAAGCAACACAACAATGTTTATCAATCACCAACGTGACTCGACCTTCTCACCCTAGACTCGACTCAACTCGCGATCCATTTTCTCTCGACTCGACCATTATTCCGGAAAGCAAACGCAGATCCATCAACTGACATACCAGCCGTAGCCTTGGGATCTTTCGCTTCTCCCTAGATATGCAGTACCTGGTTCCTACGCTGCGACGTCTAGTCAATCTCCCGTAAACAAAGGGGACCTAGCACCCTCAGTTATCCGGGTCACGGCTCAAAAACGTCATAACGACTCGCCTAGCTCGCTCACTCGATGAACAGCTCTCCGCTTACAATATTCAAAGAGTGACGCTTAAAATTTATTACCCGTACATCAAATAAGAGAACATGCTTAATATGAAGAAAACGCAATTCGACAGTAACACGCTATTCATGGCATATATTCAATCTCATATCAAATAATGCATAACTCAATCATATCACAACATTACATGCTCGACAAGCAAATCAAGGAATCCATCCCTCTGCAACTCAATGAGAGGAACATACAAGTGTGGGGAGTTGGGTTCAGGAGACCAACCACAACAGCTTACGCTCGCCCACGAAGACTCGGATAATGTTCGACCTTACGACAACAAAACGAAGGGGTTCGAAGACCCTAACTTCGAACTCGTAGAGTTCTCCGACTTCTTCGTATTTAAATAAAGAAATTTAAATAACAAAACAATAGCTTAAGCATATCTAAAGTTATCCTTACACAGGGACATAAAATGAATCCTAAATGTCTAGAAGTGCCCTTACCGAACTCCAAGCTACGCGTCTACGCTGTCCTCAATCGAGGTCGACAACGACCTCGACACGTACAGTTCTCGATCTGGATCACACTGCTCCCACGTCCTCGGGTTCGCTCTCCCGTACACCTCGATTCGGAAATCACACGATCTCGGAAATCAGACTTCCTAATACAAGCACAACTTAGTTCCATCTATGGGTTCTAATAACACTTAGCTCTCATTGTCCCAATCTTAACTACAACCCAAATAAATATTAAAACTCAAGAACTTAAACAAATACAACCAGAATTCAAACATTACAAAATAACTCATTTTCTCTAAAATTTTATTAAAACTTCTTTCATACATCACCAGACAAAACCATTTTTCCTCTAACCAAAGTTAGGGTTTTCGATCAAAAGTTCATGAAAAAGGTTATATGATTCTATAACAAATAAATCAACAACAAACATCAACAAGAAGCAACGTACAACAAGCTAAAACAAGAAATCAAAACAAACCAAATAGGGAGGGTTTTGGGCACTGCCTATTGCAGAAAATAGAGAAAGAAATTTGTTTTACAAGCTCAAATAATTGGTTAGAAAGGTAGGTCATGTCATGAAAAAGAAAACCTATCAATATGACATGATTTGGAAGCATAAAAACTAGTTAAAATGGAAGGAAGAAGTGGCGCTAACAGTAGCATGAAGGAAGAGAAAATTCTGTTTTTCATACCTCAAATGATGGTCGAGATGGTGATATATGTCGAGGAGATGATGAGGAACAAGATTGATGAAGAAAGTTTGTGCAGAAGCTCAATGAAACTCAAGGTTCTTCGATGGAAGTTTGGAGAGGAAGAGGAACTTAGAGAAGAAGGAAGAAGAAAGAAGAAAAGAGAAAGTGAGGGTTGTGAGGGGCTGATCGAATACACAGCTGGTAAGAAACCATTTAAATGAATTTTTTTTTCTTTTTTTAAAAACAAACACAAATAAGTGACGTGTAACTACTGTTATGAGATGCTAATCCCATCAATCATTCTACCCATCTAATCTCTCCTCTCCTGATTACCCTCTAATCTATAGGTTGAAGATCTAAAACACAGCGACGAGAACTGCAAACCGATAAGATAAATATTACAAACAATATAATCATTAACGCTAAATAACGTTCGTAAAAATACGAGTGTTCCAATCTCGACACGAGGTCGATCAGTGGTGCTTGTGCGGCAAAGACAAGGCTCTAACACGAGTTCGTGCACGGCCTCCTCGATTCGACATGCGACCTCCTCATTTCGATGCAGCGACCTCATCGGCTCGATGCAGCGATCTCAAGACTAATGCACGCGATCTCCTCATTTCGGTATGCGACCTCATCGGCCTAAGACGCGATCTCAAAGACTAATGCACGCGATCTCCTCGGCAAGATACGACCTCGAAATCGTGCACGCGGTCGATCTCTTCATCAGGTGTTACACGATCGGTTTCCTTTTATATGTGTTTAATGTGATAAATAATTGTGTTGACCGATATTTTATTTATTGATACGTTTCCTGCATGTGTTTAATTTGATATTGTTCAGATTTTATTTTTAGAGGAAGAATATGCTAAGAATTAAACACGTTTTTATTTTTGCAGGGATCACATTCCATTTTGGTCACACTTGCTATATTTATACGTGACCTTTAATGTTATCTTTGTTTCTGTTTTTTTAATTTACGTTTTTTACTTGCATTTATTTGTGACTCAGCTATTATATGTGGACAATTTTAATTGACGTGGCTATCAACTTTTCATATTGTGATGCCATTTGTTTTGTTTCCATTTTTAATATATATATATATAGGGGCGTTCAAGTTATTCCAGGAGTAACTCTTATCTGAGTTATTCTGATTAATATATCTCAATAGACATCAAATTTCATCAATCAGACTGTCACATTAAAAGTTCTTATTGAGTAGATCAACTCCATAAAACTTCATAAAATTTTAAAAATATTTGATACTTCATCAGATCACTTCAATTCAACATATACTACATGTTTTAATTTACAAGTAAAATATAGACCATATGATTACATAGCTATTGATGTCTAATTGATTTAAAATTTGGTATACATGATCATTAACATAATATGACGATATTAAACGGTTTGATTGATAAAATTTAATATCTACAAAATGATATTAACCGGAGTAATTTGAACGCCTCTCGTGTGTGTGTCTATATATATATATATATATATATATATATATATATATATATATATATATATATATATAAGGTCTTACCAATAAATCACATATTTTACGCACTCATTGAGATCCATTCCAAATACGGCACGATAGCTTCATATATAATTTCACGCCAAAAACTGACAAACGTAAACAGGGAAAAGATCAAAAGATATCTGCAATATATACAAAAATAAAAGTACATGGTGTGTGGCCCTCACAATTGTGAGTAGACAAATGAACCAAACCAACCCATCTTCAACTCGATCCCACACTGACTAGTTTTTGGTTGAATTCTCTCAGTCATACGCAAGTTGCTTTGAATTATATTGAGAAAGTCTTTTCATATGATCAAACCATATCTTAACTAACTAAAAGCTGAAACAAAGAAACAAATATGAGATACTCAACCTCAACCTCAGCTCCTTTTTCTCGCATACCTATCTTTTTGGGATGTACTTTACAGAAATGCAAAAAACAACAAGACACATAGGCTGCAAGTGGAGGTGAGAATCAATATTTATATTATATATTTTATGTGACTTAATGTTTTTTTGTTTGGTTTCTTGATAAGATCTTTTCAGTTGGACCTACTACTTGACAACTTGTCTTCACATGTTACATATTAAACCATAAAGAAATAAATCTTGTACAATAAAGAAAGAAAAAAAGACTTGAAATTACAAATAGGATAATAAGCACAAGAAAAGGAAAGAGAAAATGCAGAGGGTATGCATAGGAGTGGAACCTATTACTTGATTTGCATGACCCAAATCACATCACCAAGTTTGAAGTAGACATAGGCAAATTTTAGTATGGACCACTTTAACAAATTGTATATGGTAGACCAATATTTGAAAATTGTTCAAACTCCCGCCGTCGATGTTGCTTCTCAAAAGCAGAAGCTCCCGATCTTCTTATTACGGACATAACATCATGTCCAAGGAATTATAAAAATACCAATTAATTTTGCTTTCATTTTCATATGTTCACTAGAAAATGGTGAGGAGGGGGACTGACTTTCGTATGCGGATTCTCTCCTGTCAAGAGTTTCATGCATTCACCTTGTCAAGCCTTTCTCAGCCGTTAGATCCACTCAATGATCCAGATCATTTTTGTTTCAATTTTTCACTCTCAGCTGTCGAACGACGTCGTACGAAAATTGTGTCGCCTTCGCCTTGTTTGTCTCATCCATCTTCTTCTTTTTCTTTCGCACGCCATTGAAGCTTGAAACCTTCACATCTTGAAACATTCACGCCATTAATGGTTTGGTTCAGATTTCCATTCAATCACTCAAACCCCAAAGTACAAAATCATGAAGCAATTCGGATCCTCCACAGCTCAGTTCCTACATATTTCAATTTGGTCCCGAAACAGCCCACATCCCCCTCTCCTCCCCTGTGATTTGGTCGCCCTTGGCCATGCAGTCTTTTATTTTTTTTTATTTTTTTTTACTGTGCGGTCCTAATTTGTAACAGAAGAAATAGAAGAGGAGGAGGACCTACATGAAGAAAATGTGGTGCAACTAAGGCCCAAAAGAAATAGGATCAAGCCCAAATATTTGAAGGACTACCACACTCCCAAAATGCTGTGAATGTTTGTATGATTGTTTGCTAAACCTAGTAGATGATTCTAGATGATGATAGCTAGTGTCCTAGGATTCCTTAGAATGACAGCTGTATTTGTACTACCTTAGATATATGCCCTATACCAGGGAATATACTGCTGTAAGTGGCTATTTAATGCCCAATGATAAGCAATAATGGGGGCAATGAATATTCAAGAACAAAGTTAGTGTAGCTAGTAGCATTTATCATTTTTGAGCCTTTCTCTTCTTGTTTTTGGATCTGTTACGTAACATTGGTGCTTTCATCAGATTTGATACTCAACCAAATAACCAAAATCCCTAATTTCTATCACTGTTCACTCACCCAACCAAAAAAAAAAAAAACAACAAAACAAAAAATCCCCAAATCCACGCCACTGTCTTCTTCATCGCGAGCTCGCGTGATCTCTCGCGCAGATCATCGCCACCACCATGACCTCCGAAAACACCTCCAACTCCGCCATCAACCAACTCATCGAATCCCAACAATCATTCCGCCAGGACTTCAACAACCTCTCCACCGAAGTCACCAACCTTCGCGCTCGCCTCCCTCCGCCTGGCTTTCCACCACACCATCCGAACCAACAACTCACTCACCCACTGTCCAACACCACCATCAAGCTTGAGATTCCCAAGTTCGACGGCACTGATGCTTTGAGCTGGATCTTCAAAATCACTCAGTTTTTTGATTTTCACCAAACCGCTGAAGATCAACGCCTGCGCACTGCTTCGTTTTACATGGAAGGAGAAGCTCTCACTTGGTTCCAATGGATGCACTCCAATGGACAACTTCGTTCGTGGCCTGCTTTCCTTCAAGCGCTGGAGCTCCGATTTGCGCCGTCTCACTACGACGATCCACGAGGGGCCCTGTTTAAGCTCTGCCAAACAACCACCGTTGCTGACTACCAAGCTGCTTTTGAAGCCTTAGCAAATCGCATTGTTGGCCTGTCACCGGATTTCTATCTCAGCTGCTTCATCTCCGGCCTCAAACCGGCAATTCGACGTGAGGTACAAGCATTTCAACCCTTTTCCCTTTCTCAAGCCATTAGCTTAGCCCGTTTGCAGGAAGCAAAACTCAATGACCGACCCCAATCAAGCTCTTACCGCCGTCCTGAAACACACACCTCTGCCCCTACAAACTCTCCCACTACCCAAGCCAGCTCCACTCACCGCCAAAATGCTCGACCATCTCTCACCACAAATCCTAACCCTCCACAAGCCAAAACACCAACCCCAATCAAACGATTGTCCCCAGCTGAGTTACAAGCTCGCCGTGACAAAGGTCTCTGTTATAATTGTGATGATCTTTATTTCACCGGTCACCGTTGTCTGCGCAAATTTCACTTGTTGATAGCTGAACCCGATCCAGTTGACCCAAACCCAGATAACGCCACCCAACTCCTGCTTGAAACCCAAACACCAGCCACACAAGAACCCAACCCAGACACTGACCCTGCCCAAATCAGTTATCATGCCTTGGTTGGTCACACAGTACCTCAAACCCTGCGTGTTATGGGAAGCATTAGCAAACAACAAGTTGCCGTACTGATTGATGGTGGCAGCACCAACAATTTTAACAATTTTATTCAAGACAGGATTGTGAAACACTTAGGTCTTGAATTACAGCCAACGGATGCTTTTAATGTGCTTATTGGCAATGGGGAAGAGTTACCTTGTGCCTATTTGTGTCGTCAAGTTCCTATTCTATTGGGTTCACATGAGTTTTTTGTGGATTTCTTTGTACTTCCCATTAGTGGTGCTGAATTGGTTTTAGGCGTGCAATGGTTGAAAACCTTAGGACCAATTCTTACTGACTATACCTCCCTTACCATGAAATTCATCATGAATGACAAAACCATTATCCTCCAAGGCATTCCCAAACCTCATCCAGCTGAAGCTTCTCTTCACCAACTTAAGAGAATGGTATCCACCCATGCTATTGATACTTGCCTCCAACTTCATGTATTAACCCCACCCACATCACCAAACACGGTCACCACATTACCTCCACAAATTGCCTCCCTAATTGACCAATTCTCCCCTCTGTTTGAACCACCAACTACCCTTCCTCCATCAAGAACCAGCGATCACCACATACCCCTTCAAGATGGAGCCAACCCTGTGAATGTTAGACCATATCGTTACCCGCATTTCCAGAAAAAAGAAATTGAGGCTCAAATTCGAGAAATGCTTAATCAAGGCATCATTCAACCTAGTTGCAGTTCTTTCTCCTCTCCGGTTCTCTTGGTTTGCAAAAAGGATGGCTCGTGGCGTTTCTGTGTAGATTACCGTGCTCTCAATGCTATCACATTGAAGGATCGCTATCCCATACCTTCCATTGAGGAGCTGTTGGACGGATTGTATGGTACTCATTTTTTCTCTAAACTTGATTTGCGCTCAGGATACCATCAAATCCGTATGTATCCAAGTGACATTTCCAAAACTGCTTTCCGCACTCATCAAGGGCACTATGAGTTCTTGGTTATGCCCTTTGGTCTTTGTAATGCTCCATCTACATTCCAAGCCACTATGAATATTCTCTTTCAACCATATTTGCGTGAATTTGTGATTGTTTTTTTTGATGACATTTTGGTGTTTAGTCGCTCACTGCAGGAACACTTAGAGCATCTTCAACTGGTTTTTCAATTATTGCTTGACAATCAGTTTTTTTTGAAGAAGTCAAAATGCTCGTTTGCTCAACCATCTATCTCTTATTTGGGTCACATTGTCTCAGCTGAGGGTGTGGGTCCTGACCCTGAGAAAATTGATGCAATGCTTAATTGGCCCACTCCAAAGACATTGAAACAGCTAAGAGGTTTTCTCGGTTTGACTGGTTTTTACCGCAAGTTTGTGAAACACTACGCATCCATTGATGCCCCTCTAACTGAACTTTTAAAAAAGGATGCTTTTCAATGGAGTGATGCTGCTGAATCTGCCTTCCTTGCACTCAAAACAGCCATGACTAGAGCTCCGGTTTTGGTGTTACCTGATTTTGATAGTGACTTTATCATTGAGACCGACGCTTCAGGAGTGGGAATGGGAGCTGTTTTATGCCAACAAGGCCATCCTATCTGTTTCTACAGCAAGAAATTTTGTCCTAAAATGCTTGCTTCATCTACTTATGTGCGCGAATTGTGTGCTATTACTTCAGCGGTCAAGAAGTGGCGAACCTATCTCTTGGGGCGCAAGTTTGTCATTCATACGGATCAACGGAGCCTGAGGGAATTAATGACTCAAATTGTTCAAACTCCAGAGCAACAATTCTACTTAGCCAAGTTACTTGGTTACTCATATGATATTGTGTACAAACCGGGAGCACAAAACAAAGTGGCTGACGCTCTCTCTCGTATCCATGAGCCTCCTCATCTTTGTTTGGGCCTCACCATTGCTCATTGTGAATTTTTGGACAAATTAAAGACTCATTGCATGGCTGATTCTGATTATCAGCAGCTTATTTCTGAAGTTAAGACAACTCCGGAGCATCATTCTGAATATCAAGTGCACCGTGACTTCCTTTACTATAAAGGTAAGCTTTATATTCCTAAATCTTCTTCTCTGAAAACTACCTTGTTGGAAGAATTTCACTCATCTCCTATTGGAGGGCATAGTGGCATTACTAAAACTTTAGGAAGATTGAAGGAAAATGTTCATTGGGATGGAATGAGAAATGATGTTATTGAATTTGTAAAAACTTGTCTTATTTGTCAACAAACAAAAGTTCCTCCTCACTCTCCTTATGGTTTGCTGCAACCTCTTCCTTTGCCTGACAATATATGGGAAGATGTGTCCCTAGATTTCATCATAGGGCTCCCTTCGTTCCAAAGTTACACTGTGGTTCTAGTGGTGGTTGACAGGTTATCAAAGGCAGCTCATTTTGGCATTTTGCCAACGCATTTCACTGCTGTGAAAGTGGCAGAATTGTTCGCAAAAATGATTTGCAGTGTACACGGGATGCCAAAGAGCATGGTCAGTGATAGAGATCCTGTTTTTCTCAGCAAGTTTTGGCAGGAGCTGTTTAAATTAAATGGCACCAAGTTACGCATGTCATCAGCATATCACCCTCAAAGTGATGGTCAAACGGAGATCGTTAATAAGGCCCTACAACAATATCTTCGTTGCTTTGTTCACCAACAACCACACACTTGGGGGAAGTTTCTACATTGGGCAGAATTTCATTACAACACTGCTGTTCATGAAAGCACAGGCCTGAGTCCTTATCAGGTAGTCTTTGGGAAACCACCACCCACTCTATCTCAGTATATTCCAGGGGCAAGCAACATTGAAGCAGTAAACTCTGAGCTGCTGACCCGTGACAAAATATTGCTGTTGTTGAAAAAGAAGTTGCTGAAGGCACAAATTGCTATGAAACATTTTGCTGACAAACATCGGAAGGAGCATTCTTTCACTGTTGGTGACCTTGTATTGGTTAAACTGAGACCTTATAGACAAACATCTGTGGCTGGACATCGTTCACGCAAACTGTCTAAAAGATTTTATGGCCCTTTCAAGCTTATCAAAGCCTTTGGTGAAGTTGCCTTTCAGCTTGAATTACCTCCTAATAGTAAGATTCATCCTATTTTTCATGTGTCTCAACTAAAGCCATACTTTGGGAATGCTGATCCTACACTGAATTTACCACCTGCTGCCATTGAAAATCAACCAATTGTGGAGCCACTTGCTGTGTTAGACCGAATGGTGCAGAATGACAAAGACATGGTCTTGGTGCAATGGAGTGGTCTATTTCCTGAGGATGCCACATGTGAAGTGCTTGCTGATCTCATTACAACATACCCTCACCTCAACCTTGAGGACAAGGTTGGTCTTGTTGGGGATACGAATGTAACAGAAGAAATAGAAGAGGAGGAGGACCTACATGAAGAAAATGTGGTGCAACTAAGGCCCAAAAGAAATAGGATCAAGCCCAAATATTTGAAGGACTACCACACTCCCAAAATGCTGTGAATGTTTGTATGATTGTTTGCTAAACCTAGTAGATGATTCTAGATGATGACAGCTAGTGTCCTAGGATTCCTTAGAATGACAGCTGTATTTGTACTACCTTAGATATATGCCCTATACCAGGGAATATACTGCTGTAAGTGGCTATTTAATGCCCAATGATAAGCAATAATGGGGGCAATGAATATTCAAGAACAAAGTTAGTGTAGCTAGTAGCATTTATCATTTTTGAGCCTTTCTCTTCTTGTTTCTGGATCTGTTACGTAACATAATTCCTCCGCTATTTGCCACGTTTCCCTCTGTCACGGTTGTGGGTTGTGGAAAAAGTGGTTGGGTTGTAGATCTTACGCAGACGGCGACGACGAGCTTGGTGGATCAAGATGTTCACTGACGACGGTGACAACAAGCTTGATAAAGAAGACAGCGATGACGAGCTTGATGAAGAAGACAATGACGGCGAGCTTGATGACGATGACGACGACGGTGAGGTCGCCGAGCTTGATGGGTCATGATCTTGAAGGAAGAGGAACGAGTTACGCTCTGTTGTACAGAAGAGAACTAGAGAATGACGCTTTCCTTCGAGAATAAGAGTTTTTAGTAAATATTATATGACGTCGTTTTGACCGCTAATAGTAAAAAATTAAAACAAAATTGATCTGGAGTATTGAATGGATCCGACGGCTGAGAAAGGCTTGACAGGATGAATGCGTAAAATTCTTGACAGGAGGGAATCTGCATCCCTGACTTTCGGCATTGAAATTCTTCAACTTGCTCCTTTGACTTATTTTGACCTACTAGAATCAAAGTAGTGGAAACAAACGATTGCGATGGGAAGTGGGAATCCATGTCCGTTGACTGTTCTAGATGCTTTGAACACTGTTTATCCAAACTGATCCAAAAACTAATAGTAAAATGAGAACCCCAACTTTGCAAATTGCAAAGCAGAGCAGAAACGGAACCTCTTAATTGTGATCTTATCTCATCCACCACATCTCACACTACTATAGATATTCCACAACCGACAAGGATACTGACTCAAGTATTATATTGTCCCATACACATGTAACTTTACTAGATAATTGTCTTAATATTTTAAAGTCACAGGTTTCAATAGAAAAATCTTGACATGCCAATTGAAAAAGAAATAAAATGAACAACAAAAAAACAAAAATGAGAGTCTTTATATGCAAAAACCGTCCAATTCTTGAGGTTAATTAGTACTAGTTCTCACATCAAGTAAGTAAAAAGTCTCTCGATCTCTTCCAACAGATAGCAACATGAATGGAATATTGATGTGGAATGGATTACTCTTTGGGTAATAGTTTTATCCCTCTATTCTTTTAATGCAAAGTTTAATTCATTTATATCCTATCTAGCATACTTGGAATCTTCCCATAATGGGTTCCTTTTCATTGTTGAAGTTACAGTGTGATGGAATAACAGACATGAATGCGGCTTCAAAACAAAAGATGCCACCGGCCACCATGCATAAATGGGACCATAGAAAGAGAAATCAAGGATAGGGAAATGAAAAAGTAATTAGGATAAAAAAAAAGTTTAATTGTATTTTTGTCTCACAATTTTTTCAACTTAACGATTTTAGTCCCTAACTTTTTAATTTGGCGATTTTGGTCCCAACACTTTTTAATTGCACTTTTGATCCAATTTTTTTGCACTTTTAGTCTCTAAAAATTTTGGATTTTGAAAAAATATGGGACCAAAAGTGCACAATCCACAATTTTTTAGGAATTAAAAGTGCAATTGAAAAAACATAGTGACTAAAATTATCAAATTGAAAAAATTAAGAGACCAAAATTACAAAATATAAAATAAAAAAAATAAAATCACCAAATTAGGGGCAAGGCTGAGAACAAAACAAATGGTGCAGCAGACAAAGAGGGGTTCAACTAGGATACAAAAGAGAACATGATGCAAACATATGGGCCCATATTATTTTGTCCATATACGTACTTTCATACTTTGTCAGTTATAGACCACTATCATCCAACTTACCAACTATCAGTTAAATAAGGCGTGGCATGACGATTTTGTAGATTTCTAAATTCTAATACACTTTTCTTTTTTCCAATTTTTAATTCAATATTCATATATTAAGTTTAGTTAATTGCTGCTGTGAAACTTACACATCGTTTGGTACACAGGAAAGTTGAGGGATTGAAAGTTATGGAGTGGAAAGATTTTTGGGAAATATGCTTCCCTCGTTTGGTTTGCCTGTCAGAAGGAAGGAAAGATTATAGATATGTGGACCCCATGGCTGAGATCCTTTCCTCCAAAATCGGGACGAAAACTCAAGGAAAACACTGCTTTATGTTGAAAAGACCGAAATGCCCTTGGTTTGGTGACTAAATTCTAGTATGTGCTGCTCCTTTTTTGACTGCCGTTCTCTCTCTCATTTTTTGTTTTTTTGGTACATGCGGTTCTCTCTCATTTTCATTCCTTCTTCTTCTCCTTCTTTTTTTTTTTATTATTCCTTCTTCTTGTTATTTTTTTTTGATACTATATTTATAATTTATAATTATATATATATATATATATATTAATTTTTGAATAGGGTTATTTATGTCGTTTAATAAATATATCTCTTTCTTTCCTCTCACTTTCTACTTCACTTTCACTCCAACCAAACAACCAAAAAATCATCTCACTTTCTACTCATTTTCATTCATTTAACAATCTTTTCATTCACTTTCTTTCCTTTCATTTTCTTTTCTTATCCAAACAAACCATTAATATTTATGGTGGCCAAGACTGGTTTAGAAAGAAGCAATGGCCCATCATTGATGATAAATTCATAATCATAAAATTTATTGTATGGTCGGTTGAATAATTGGACAGAAGAATTAGTGGATCCATCATTTGGTGAATGAAACAAGCAGTGCAAATGGCTCATCTGGTTAATGATGTGCATCCCTTATTCAACTTCCTTTCCTTTTTTTTTTGTTCGTTCTGCGAGATTTTGGTTTATAGCACAAACTGATTTGATTGAAAGTTCTCGATACTAATGGAAGGAGTCACACATCATTAGTGATGGATAAATTCAAATAAAATGTGTCCAAAAGCTAAAAGCACCACCTTGATAGTTCATTTTTTTTTTCTGGTTACACTTTTCAGTTTTTTTGCCCTTTTTGTACAAGAAAGTTAATTTTAAGCGATGCCTACTTTAAATTATTCCTTTAAATAACTTTATTTTATAACGTAATTATTAAATTTGGTAAAAAAACATAATTATTAAAATAATGTGAGTTTATACCAAAAAATAATAATAATAATAATAATAATGTGAGTATTTTTTTAATAACAATTATTTGTCAAAATGAGCAAAGATCTATTGATAATGGATATCAACATTGTACACTTATACAATTTCATATTTTTTATAAATATAAAATTAAACAATCTAACATTTAACTGATCATGTGATGATCGTGTGCACAAAAATTTAGAATATATTATTTATCAAAAAAAAAATTTAGAATATAAGTTATCATAAAATTAAATATAAAAAATTTGTAATAATTTTTTATTTATTTAAAATAAAATAATAAACATGAAAATAAAATAATCATGATAAAATATAAATTAATTTCTACATTACATGAAATTTTATGTATTAAATATTTAATTTATTTCATGAGAACTTTTAATTTAATAATTAAAATAAGAAAGTTAATTATTTAAAATTAATTTTAACGCATTGACATATATTTGACTTTTCTGTCAAAAAAACAGATATTTGACTTTTGAAATTAATAAAAAATTATCAACTTGATATTTACTTTCCCCAATAATATATCGTCATAAGTATAATATTTTGTTATAAGAGACAAATGAAAAATTTCAAAATCATGAATACCATCTCATAAAAAAAATTCTTTTTTTACACAAGTAAAGCTATTCCACTTCATTGCAAATATAATTGTATACAAAGTGAGAAATATAGTTAAAAACATGATGATTAGCATATAGAGTAGAAGATTACAACCCTAGCTTTGTGCAAAGCTCATCAATCTTGTTTTCTCAATATTAGGTCTATGAGGATAGGAAATATTCTCAAGTTACCCAAGACTCAGCAGTTCCAGCTAATGTTGCTAGTTGGTTTTGCCAATGAACTAGAATCAGCCATTAATAAATGCCTTTATTTTTGTACCATTTGAAACTATCTCTCCTATATCATCCATGATAATACTGATCAGCTCACCACTACCCTCTAAGTGGCTACTAGTGGCGCCTTTTTTTTGTTCGCGCCTATCTTGTTATCATCATGAATGTCATTGCCAATCACTGGACTTGAAGTGATAGCTAATAAAGAGGCATTGACCCCCTAGGATCACATGCAAATATGAATCGTACACTATAAAAAAGCGCTAAATAGTTGTTTTTTTTGTTGCAATTTACGGGGGTTTTTGGCCTCTGCTAAATTATTTGCGACGGTTTTTAAAACCGCCCCAGTTACGTTCGCCGCAATCTATTTCGCGGAGGTTTTTGGGAACTGCTAGTATGCGCCTTATTTTGCGGCGGTTTTATTGCGGAGGTTGATAATCTTCACAGTTTGCACCACAGATTCCCCTTATTATGTAGTTATTTTGTGGGGGGTTTTTGACCTTCTCTAATTGTCAGTCATGGGTTTTAAAACTCTTCTTCTATATTGTCATTTGTAATCAGGTTTTTGACCTGATTAGTGATTTTATTATTAGCACCCATATATATTATATACCTTGCTATTTAAATAATTTTGTTACTAAAAAAATCTATTTTTTAATACTTTGTTCCAACAAAGGAAATGATTTATAGCAATTGTAAAACATGAAATAAATTTTATAAAAGTACTAAAAAAATCAATTAAAAATATAACCATAATAACATAAATGTACTCCAAACATTTGTAGTTCAAACATAAAATGTGATAATACAACTCAAAAATAGCACTAAAGGAACCTAAAAAAAGTCTTATAGAACTCCAAAAGAAGTCTAATACAAAATAAACTTAAACATCTTCAAACGTTGCTAGCACCAGACGATCGTCTTGCTTCCAGAGGCGAATTAGGTTCACTTGTGGCACCTGTTGGCTGAAATAACCAAAGAAAAATACTTAGTTAAAATAAACCAAACTTTAAATACAATTCACTGCGGAACAACATCACTTCAAAAGGAAAAATGAGCATACTAGATCATGGCTTTAAATACAATTAACAAGAAATCAGGATTAGAATGAGTTCTATTTTTATTTTCAACTATTTGTGTTGTTAGAAATATCCTGGAAGAGTTAATTTCTCAATTAACTTAAAAATGTTTGCAGGAATGAACTCATGTGCCAGGGAACAAGAACAACATGCTAAAAAATATTTTAATAAACGCACACAAGCAAGACAGCAAAAAGAGTACAATTGGAAAACAAACATATTAAAACAAGGGACAAAAGGTGAAATCATGCGATGCAATCACTTTGTTGCGGGCTTTAAAAGCAGAAGCACTACTCAAACACAAATAAATGACTCATTAACATAAAAAATTCAGATAAGTAAATTAACGCAGCAGTTACCAAAGAAACAGAACAATAATAAATTCAGCATTAATCCATCACAGTATGGAACAAAGACACAAAGCGTTACAAAAAAAGAAAGACTTATAAAACAATCGCATGGTAAGATTTACATCTGCACCCTAAATCCCTAACCAGTTCATCACTGCGACTCCAATTCAAGAAATTTATTAGTACAAACAACAAAGGAAACCACACACCAAAGCAGTTGAACCAGAGCAGACACACAATAAAACCAAAGAAATCCAAATATGGAGCATCAGAGCAGCCCAAAGCTGAATTGAACTGATACCAGACAATGGATGAGTTCTTAATTACAACACCAAATCACCCTAACTGATACCAACAGAACAAAACAAATAATCCAATAAAACCAGAACAAAAGAAGCCATAAGATTCATAAAAATACTTACATTTGATGAACCAAAAAAGCCAACTAATTCTTCAGGGATCCTTCCTTCTTTCATTATCATGTAAGCTTTAAGTGCCCCATAGCACCTTGAACTTGGAATTGCAAGTCATTGTACTTCTCTTGCCAAAAGTTAGAAGATGATGTACCAGCATTTCAAGAAATATACACAATCATTTCTGGAAAAGGAACATCAAGTTATAAATGTTTCACAAATATCCAGGAAAGAAAAATAAGCTACATGAGAGAATAATTAAATTGGAAAAACCATAAGAGATGCACATTAAAAGAAGGGAAATGATGTTTTAATTAATCACCAGATGTGAGTAACTCAATATGCATTTGGGGCTAATAAACATTTACACATAATCTGTCAAATTATTTGTAAGTAGATACTGACCATAATCTCACGTACTGATCCACCAATTTATTTTTTTGAAAAGGCAAAAGGAATTTTATTAAGATAGTTGTGCAAAGGCTTAAGATAAGCCAAGCCACAACAAGCACCCAGTACAGAAAAGTCATCATACAATCTCAGCATATTTGCATAGACTAGAATATTCCAATGCATCATTCCTAAGACAACCAATTTAATGCATAAGCAGCAACCTTATATTTCAATAGCCACACATCAGCAGCCGCTTACTCCAATTGTGTCACACACTGCATCATCGCATAAAATGGTATGACAGAGAGATCAAATAGAATGGTATTTCAACAGCCACACTTGCTTGTGACAGCAAATACTCGTAAGGAAAAAATAATATGACAGATTACTCTTTGCTACTGCATTGCATTACATAATGTTGTTCGCTTACTTTCCACACTGCAGCTAGATTAAGACACTGCCACTGCATTCACAGATTTGAGCTCAACCAGTGTGTGTTCTCCGCGCAAAATTTGTGTTGTCAACACCTCCCGATACGCGGTTGATCCTTTTAACCAGAATCACACTTCCTTTTGTTTTAAAAGCATGTTGTAAAATTAATCAGTAAAATTAAAGTAAGCATAAAAGGGAATATACAAAAATAGTAAATCATGAATGGCATCCTAAACCAAAAATTGAAAATGATTAGAATTATTTGTGCTAATCAATTCAGATCCATTACACTTCATGTAAAGTTTGGTCGAAATAAGATGAGTGAGAAAATTGGAAGCTCACTTAAAAAAAATCATGTATAAGGGAACTTGAAGACCTAAATTCATGAAAATTGGAACATGTTAGCAAAATCAAAGCATGGAAATTCAGAAATACCCTGAGCTCAATGAATTAAGCGCTTGAAAAATAATATTGAATAAGTATTATGAAGATCTGAAAACATTAAATAAAATAGGAACATACATTTTATCTTTCAGGCTTAGAAAACCATGGAAATTAATCACAACATGAACTTGTTTTCAAAAATAGTATTGAACATAATCTAGAAAGCTCTGAAGCAATTATTGAATAAACAATAGGAAACAGAACAAGACAGAAAATTGATGTACCTATTGGTGAAGAACATCCTAGCACAGTAGCAATATTTGCAAGTAGTGAGTTGCAGAGAGAGCCGACTGGCCGTGCGAAACTGGATGCACTGCAGGAAAAGCGCACACACATTGAGAGTGAGAGAGAGAGGGGGGGAGGGAGGGAGGGAGGAAGAAAGAGAAGATTACCAGCTTTTGTGATCTGTTGAGAGGTAAGGCAACGAGAAAGATGAGTTGAGTGTCGAGAGACTTGAGGGACTGAAATGCAGAATCAATTAGAGGGTCTCGAAGCTTGAGAGCTTGATAATATCAACTTGCGTTTAGGGAAGAGAGGGTGCTTCCATGAGAGGCCGCAGACGGAGTGGCATGAGGTTGAGATGGTGATATATTGCAACGAAACGGCGGGCGCGATGGGGTTGGGGGCGTTGGGATGGGGTTGAGACGACGAAAGGGGAAAGGGAATGAACGAAACAGAACGAGGATGGGGTTGAGGCGGCGTTACTGAATGCTGAATGAGGTTGAATGCTGAATGAGAAACAGAATGAAAGGGGAAAGGGTTTTGGGGAGATGAATGCGTTACTGAAAAGAAGCATGGTAGTGAAAATTTTGGGGGATATGAAAAGCGCGACAGCTGGTGGTGGATGGTGCCTTCTTTTTATTAATTTGGAGGGGTTTGTAAAACTGCCTCAAAAAAAACCCCACTAACTAGCACTTTTTTTGTAGTGGCATATACATCCCTACATTGAAAGTGTTTTACGTTTCATTACTTGCCTATTCAATGTAGTTCCATATTAGGGTTTTGAGTTGCATGGGAAATATTTCCTATTCCTTAATTAATTGATTTACGCAATCTTCTTTTGATCTTTCTCTCAAATTTGCCCCCACTTTCCTCCTTTAGCCACCGGCCACCATCATATCCATGTTCCATCGTTGATCCACCCTTAACCCAAGACCCCCTTCTCCGACCCCATCATCTTCCTCCATGGTAAAAAGCTTCTCACAAAATTGATCTACATAGCCTAGTAGATCGCATAGGAAGCAGAAGGCACCAAGCCTTTCGTACCTGAAGCACACCTTCTTCCATTCTCTAGCGAGCTTCTTGACTTTCCTCCCATTTTTTAGAGGCAAACGAACGTCCACCTTCACTCTAATGCACAAGTAATACTTTCAAAAGCTAGGAGCATTTTTCGAATCATATTATAGGAACTCTCTGATATGGTTTCCTAGATACTTATCCACCTTAAAGACATAAAATTAGCAGGTAAATCATGCATTTGCACCCAAAAGCTAGCATAAAATAGTGGAATCTGTGAAGGAATGTCTCTCGCCTCTATCTTTCCCAAAAGGAGCAAGTGATTGTTGAACGATTAGGGTCTACTTAATGGGACTCAATGCAAACCTAACTTGTGAAAAAACTGAAAAGCGAAGACACCCTTTTTCCACCTCCTTGATGGTTACTCCCCTCCCAGACACCCAAACACCTGCTAGTCGGTCTTTATCACATGCACACGTACTGGTTTATCAGTTAAAAACCTCCCTATACCAAGCATAGATCAAGGTTGACTGCTCTTGCATTGATTTTGTCAGCATGGAAGACTATGTTGTCTTCCTCCTTCTCGACTATATGGATAGTCTCTCCATGGCATTTTGTTTCAACTTTGAACACAGAAAGACTCCTCAAGGACCTTAAACTTCTCACTTTGAGAGAAACCCTATAAAAAACTTGAAATACGTATGTATTGTTTGCTAACACTGCAAGAAATTTTGTTTTATTTTTTAAAAGTGGTTTTGTTTTGTTTTGTTTTACTAAAAGTGGTTTTGATATTTTTATGCAAAGGAAGGGAACCATAATAATAATAAAAAATGGAAAGGAACCATATAATATAAAGGGCAAAAATTATGAAAATACATTATTGAAGACATATTGACCGATCAAAATTAATAAATGCTAAAACTATTGTGGATGCTTGCCGTACAAGATGTGACAACTCAACAATGGGATAATACCCAATTTAGTCTCGGGAATTGGAAAAAATTTCAATTGGTCCCCCGCTTTATGAATATTACTAGGTAGTCCCTGGTTTTTCAAAACGTTAATCAACTTAGTCATTTCGTCACCCTCTGTCAGATAACAGATTTAACTAGAGCTGTCAAGCAGGGCTAGACCGCATCGGCCGAGACGCATCACTCGGGCTTTATAGAGGCGGGCCAAAAAGCCCTGGTGAAATCGGGCTCGTAATTTAGAGCCCGGCCCGACCCCTCTCAGACCCACGGGCTTTTCCGGGTCGGCCGGATTAAAAAAGCGACAACACGATACAATGAATACAAATCGCTTTGACTAAAAAAAAAGCAATACAAATTACTGTCTGACAATACAACAATACAGATTCTGCAATTACGCATCTGACAAGCAATACAAACAAAGAACACAAATTCATGAATGACAAGAATACAAACAAAGAACAAATTCTACAATACAGAAATACAGATTCTCAGAACAAAGAACACAAATTTGAATACAAGAAGCAATACAGATTCGCAATACAAATAACACAAATTACGCAACCATCCACTTTGAAACAAAGAATACAAATTTTGTTTGTGCAGTGTTTAAACAAAACAACTATAAAATAAAACATCCATCCATTGTACAGCCATGAAAGTACAAAACAACTATAAACAGTCCAATGCATGCCATGATGCCAGCACCTGCAAAAGAAATCAACAATAACATTAAATGGCAGCACTTGAAAGTTGAAACAAGAGCTCAAAGTCCAATGCATGTCACTAATGTCTTAACAATAAGAGACACAAGAGCTCAGTCAGCTCACCATGATCAGACCACAATGGGCGTGACACTCGAGCCTTCTCCAGAAAGCTTTGCATCCTCCAATTCAATGGTATCCCTCTCATTATCATCATCTTCATTATCATATTCTACAAGAAAAAATATTGATTATGCCATAAATTGTTATATACTTATTCAAAACCGTGTAAAAAAAGATTAACTGAAAATTATAAAGCTTACCAACAAAACCATGTAACCAACTACGTGTGCACAAGAGAGCTTGAACTGTATCATCCCGCAAAGAACTTCTATACTTGTTCAAAATTCGGGAGCCAATGCTAAAAGCGGATTCGGATGCCACAGTTGTTATTGGAATGCTCAATACATCACAAGCCATCCTTGCAAGATCAGGACATCTACGACTTCTTTCCTTCCAATAAGCTAAGATGTCAAGGCATTTTGTTGATGGAAGCCTTTGCTCCTCTAAATAAATATCAAGTTCAGATCTCCCCGCACTGTTAACGGTTTGGCTTTCATATTCTTCAAAATCCTACAAAATAAATAACCAAATGAATGCAAAACACTTATATTATATATAGAAAGAATGGCAAAAAAATAGTGCTAAAATGAACTTACATCATAATATAATGATGTTGGTATCCTTTGATTTCCCAATGAAGATTGTTGTTGTGGATGACTCACATTAGAATGAGTACCATCTTTGAGATACTCCTCATAAAGCCTTTTCAAATTCATCTTGACTGTTTGCAACTTCTCTTCCTTTGCTTGGGATCAACATTTTGATATGTATATTTCAAGAAATTAAGCTTCTTGGTTGGATCAAGAATAGCCCCAAATGCCAATACCGTACTATACTCACTCCAATACTTGTCAAACTTTTCTTTCATATTTTTAGCCATGCTCTTGATAATAATATCTTCACTTGCCAAGTTTGAGATCAAAGAGACTCTATCCTCCAAATTTCTCCAAAATACTGATTTGAAGTAGGGTAAGAAGATCCAGATATCAAGTTTGTAATATTATAAAGCGGTTTGAAGGCCACACATTATTTCACTCTCCTCCACTCATCAATTGATGGACATGATGTATAATTTTTATCACACAAACTTAAGCTATAAAAGGCACGACGATAATTAATTGCACTCTCAAGCATTATATAGGTGGAGTTCCATCTAGTGGGGGTATCCGTCCTCAATCCAACCGAGGTATCAATCCCAGTAACATTATTAACACATTGAAAAAATTGCAACGTTCTACGTTCAGATGCCCTCACATAATACACACTTGCTCTAATCTTATGCAAGTGTATTTAGCAGCAATGAACTTACACCCATCCTTATGACGGAGTAAATGACTAGTTCCATTTTTAGGTGCACAGCCCAATTCTTTTCCACAACCCTTGCATCTACATTTTTCTATCCTATCCTTATTAACACCGATCTTTTCAAAATAGTTCCACACATCAGATGTTAGGGTCTTTGACTTCTTTGGTAGAGAAGTCACAGTTTCATCTAGTCCTTCATTGTTCCTAATTAAATTATTTTGACTGCATGGTGGGGGTGGGGTTTCCAAAATTTGAATATCATCATCACAACAAGCATTCATATTGCAAGAAAACAATCTGGAAGTGAAAATACAAGAAATGCAACATAAATTGGACAGAACAGAAAATAACATAAAATCTAACGAGAGAATGAGGAAACTTAATCAATCGACAATCAAAACTTAACAGAAAAAAACAACATAACAATCTAGTGACCCAAATGCTAACAATCAAAAACTCGGATCAAAAGCGGTGGTCGAATGAGCGAACTTAGTTCCAAAAGAATGGATCATCACACAAGCAAATGAAGGGAAGCAAGGGAGGCGTTACTAGTGGTGGATGCACTCGGAGGCGGTGCTCGCGGGGGCACCGGTAACTGCGACGGGGTGAGGAGGTGCGGGGAGGCTCGCAAAGCGTAGCGGTGGAGTCAGCGGCCGGAGGAGATGCGAGAGAGGCGCAAAGCATTTGCAAGCGGTTGCATAAGCGGATGAGGAGCAGCACGCAAACAGCGGAGTTTCCCTTTGCCTTCTCTGCTTCACTGCTTGTTGCGCCGTTGTGAAAGAAAAAATAGGGTTTCTTTTGTTGTTAGTGTGAATCTGAAAGAAGATGGTTACTGGGCGTTCTCTGCTTCACTGCTTGTTGTTAGTGTGAAAGAAAAAAGAGTGTGAATCGATTAAATTTGGATCCGATTCACATCTGGAGCGGTGGAGGCAGTAAAAAAAAAAAAAAAGAACATATGGGCTGCAGTGGTTTTTTAAATTTTTTTAACTAGTGGCCCATATTTTTAATTGGAGCAGCATATTATTTTTATATTTAAAGTACTATATGGATTATACTATGCGGGCTGCGGGCTGCCCGAAACCCGGCCGGGCTAGCCCGACACGGGCTCGGGCTTTATCGGGCCGGGCCAAAAAGCCCGGTTGCAAAAATGGGTTCAAAGTATGCTACCCAAGCCCTATCATTTATCGGGCTAGCCCGGCCCGGCCCGGTCGGGCCGGCCCATTTTGCCGGCTCTAGATTTAACTGTGATGATGTGTCACGTTAACTGCCATGTTGTCGCACACGTCACTGTCCACGCAGGCTCCACGTCATTTGATTCATAAGACGCAAATGTCAGGGACTAAATTGAAATATCATAGCAGCCTGCTTAACCTCTGAACCCATGTCAACACTGTAGAAATCGGAGCCCCAATAGCCTTTGCAACGCTGGAGCTGCCATACCCACCGTCGTACTCCTACCTAACTGATGCATTCGAAGACACCACTACCCGGTTTGTCGAGTTACTCAAATTGGAGACCACACAAAGCGGTGCCTCCCCAAAACTCTCCTCCTCCACTTTTATTGGGAACCTAACACCACCCACACCAAGTTAAACCATCGTATTAATCCTATCCCAAGAAGGCAAAGCCAACTGCATCCTAGCCATATCCAATCTCTGTTTGTTGCTTGTATCATCATCAATGGTAAGAAGCTTTCCAAACCTTACTGAGATTCTATGGAACAGGCCCAAACATGGAGGGGTACCCCAAACATCCTTACCCAGACCGCTCTCCACCAAGCTCCTACCTAACCACCTCTCATTCTCCTCAATAACCTCAACCTCTAGCAACCCTCTTCCACTTGGTTTCCCCGGATTTGTGGCCTCCCTATGGTTACCCCTTTGCTGGATCTTAACAGGCTCCCCAACACCCATATTATCATTTCTCCCACTAAAAGCTTCCAAAAATGACTTACCGAACACCACCACCCCCTAACCGATTCATTTATATTTTATGATTCTTCTTCCTTCCACTACTCGAGGCCTCTCCCCCTTTGGAATTTTGACAAATTCACATGGATTTTGTAATCCCCAAACCACACATTATCAAGCTTCCTCTCAAAACCCACCACATCCCTAACATCTTTGAATATGACAAAGCCAAAATGCCCCCTGCTTATCGAGCTTAGATGGAATAAACACCTCACCCACATGTCCAAACCGGGCTAAGAGTTTCCACAAATCTGTTTCCTTGACACCCATAGGGAAATTAGAGATGACGAAATAAGTAGTGCCCACAACATGAACATTAGGTCGTCCCTGAGAGAGAGGGAGTTGGAGATGAGAAAGGGTTAGGGTTTTGAGTCTGTCAACATCTGATTTACGATGAAGAAGAAGATGTGCCACGGTGAACATCGATCACCTAGGGTGGACGACGGTGAAGCATTGCTTGGGGGAAGAAGAACAGTAACAGGAAGGGTCTTTTCTGAACTTGTAACGTGTAATTGAAGGGTTATTGATATATTTTAACTTGTGTCAATTTCGTCCCCAGCATTTGCGTGTGAGCCACCTAGGCAAATGATGTGTAAGACACCTAGACAGATAACGTGACAGATCAGCTTGACTAACTCTGTTAGTTGACCCAGACTAACCGAGGGACGTAACTGAATAACGTTTTCAAATTCCAGGGACTACTTAGTAATTTCGATAAAGTTGGAGACCAAGTTGATACGAGTAACAAAATTTGGGGACCAAATTGGGTATTATCCCACACAACAATATAAGATAAACGGACTTCAAATTCGTCTTTATCAAATTACAGCACGTCAATCTTTCCTTGGATTCTCATTATTTTTCCAATTTTCACAATTTATGCTAACGATTTTTTTATTATACATAAATTTATGCTAATGATGATGATGAATGAATCAACACCAATTATTATACACGCAACATTACATAACCCTTTCATATTTCTTCTTTTCCGAATGACATCAAATCCACTTTGTGTCATATTAATTGCCCTTTTTCTCTTAAAATAGACCGCCTGGCCATAGCATAAGGGTCCTTTCAGGTAAATTCCAAATGCCATTATTAAGACTATTAAGACACCACTTACACCCTTAATCATGCTCACGATGATCATACACAAATCTAGCATCACAATTGGAAGCAATGGAGTTCACAGGATACATAAAATCGAGATTTTTGGGGGGAGGAGGTGGATTGGTGGATAACATTAGCCAGAAATTTTACGGAAGGGACCACACCATTTTATTACCTGGCATCAAAACTTGCCTTCACGTGGCACAATCCTTTTTGCAGAGGTATTTGACCCCGCTTTAGTGTTCAGGAGAAAGAGATTCTGATTAATCTAAAGTTATGCGGCACAATTCTTTTCATCTTGTTCTTTAAATTTAGCTGGTGGAAGTCAAAGAGTTGATAGGATAAACAAACAGATTTTATATGTTGGGGATAACATGAGCCAGAGAATTTACAAAAGGGATCACCAACTAAGTCGTCCTTTAATGGTTTTTAAAATCTCCAACTAATGGTTCTTAAGTCACAAGAACTATTCTTATTTTTTTTTTTTGGTATTATAGAAGAATTACGTGACAGCCATTCTAGAGAATCGTTCTCCTGAAAGAATTGTTCTTAAAGAATTAAAAAGTTATTTTTTAACAAGGAAGGAGAGGGGGTAAGGGCAAGAAGAAGAATTAGGTGACAACCACCTTAGAGAACCGTTCTCCGGGAAGAACTATTCTTGAAGAATTGAAAAGTTGTTTTCTAACAAAGAAGGAGAGTGAGCCGAGGCAAGAGGAAAGAGAGAGAGTTTATGAAAGTAAGACCACTTTAGCTTTTTAAATTGTTTTAACATTGGAGCAAAATAATGGTACAGTTCTTAACTATGGTCTAGCTTAGATTGACCCACAAAAATGATTTAAGAATCCAAATTGGGTTCTATGGTTGGAGATGTCCTAACTATACAATTAGCCACTTCTACAAAAGTTGCAGCCTTTTCTAATATTCTAGCATTACATTTAAATATCCATTTCACATAATTCTCCCTCCCCACATCCTTCTTCGCTTGTTCCCAGTGAACACTAACCATTCAAAAAGGTTAAAGTCATCCTGAATTAAATTTCAAAAGCATAAATTATATTAAATATTGTCTACACTTTGAAACTTTGATCTCCACTTTCTTTTACTTCTGATTCCACATGGACTTCACCATTCTTTTGACCAAGAGAACCATCCCCTTCAGCATCAAAGCTAGCATGAACACTGTAGAAGATATAGAAGAGCACTGCAACAGCCGAAAAGAATCCAAATCGAACATAGGATGGCCCATCAAGTGATCCCAACAAAAACACATTCAAAAAGATTGATATGGAAGGTATCCACGGCATAAGTGGGACACCCCAGAATTCTGGCTTCCTAGCTTGAGGGACCATGCAATGAAAAAGTTGCACAATTGTGAACGCAATCACACCGCAAACACTTAGCATCCCTGCTTTTGCCCTTCCTGTGGGTACAAATTTCCAAACGAGGGTGAACATGATGGCGGCAAGCGAAAAGGAGCAGAGGAAGGACAATGTAGGCCATGGATTGGTTGTCCCTGCAGCCACATAACGTCTATAGACCACAGCATTTGCCACCATGTAAAAAACAAAGAGGGTGCCAATGGACACTAAATTGAGGAGGACATCAAGGTCAGTGAAAAGAGCAATTGCTGCTGTTAAGATCCCTGAAAAAGAGATTATATGCGGATATGAGAAAAACTTGACCCCAGAAATATGCACAAATAATGTTTTCATGCTACCACTCAAAATATATATAGTAGACGAAAATGAAAAGGAATTCAAAATGCACCACAAAGCATAATATCATGGAAATCCATCATCGAGGTCATCATCATCATCAGTCAATGATTCTGATCAAGAGGAATATATCAACTCATCCAGTAGTGGGTGTAGAATCAATAAAAACCATCCAATGTCTTCCATTTGAAATGCTTAATTATTCTCCTAATGAGTTGAAAAATAAAATAGGGTGTCACATCCATAAAATTATTATTTTACATCAGTGAATGATTCACATCTTTCCATCCTAAGCCACACAGCAACAAGCTTAACACAGTTGTCGTTGTCCTTCCATATATCTAATGAAGATAGGTGATTTCAATCAAGCTATTCTTCCGTGCAAAAGACGGGTTAGGCACACACCACGCCAAGGTAGAAAGGCACCATATTATAATTATAATACAAAATATAGGAAAACAAGAGAACATGTGACCCCCATTTGGGATGATAACCTTTTCCACCCAACACTGTTTTGGAATGCGTTACCCAGTTTCACTTTCAAATAAAAATAATGCTACACTAAGAAAACTATAATTTTTTTTTCACAATTACCCAGGTGAAAAGCGGTATACTCAACTATTAAATCATCTCTCTTTCTGTCACTATTTTTTGATGGGGCCTCCACTAATCAGTGTTCAGGCTGGAGTTTAGTAAAGTGTGGTCGCGGATTGATCTATCAGTGAGGATCAAATTTTTGTACCAATTAAGTCCGTCCCGTTAGATGAAGAATATAAACCACTTACATCCAATCTTGTGTTACAATTACACGCTTCTTTGTAAGTGTATATTGACTTTAATTGAATTACAGCCTTAATTATAAAAAATGCAAGAGTAGTAATTGTTCTTCTCATACCATATACAACTCTGCAAGGCCAGGGTAACCATCAGGAGAGATAACATTAAAAATAGCTATCAAGTGATACAAGACAAAGAGACCATAAAATCTTGAACTATACATTTATTGAGCTAAAAACAACCAAGGAAGTGAAGGAGCACCCATTTATGGTGCACATACGGTGTATAGAGATAAACTTCAATCTCCTTCATTATCAAAGCGACAATGTGGAGAAGTACACTTTGCCCATTCACATTAATGAGGAAATGTTAATCAATCTTATCACACAACCCCAACAAAGTAACCACACAAACCCCTCGATCACACCTCAGCCAGAGGTTATATTGTTGAAGTGGGCCCCTTCCATTTCTCAACAGTGTGAAAACAACCACCCGAAATCACTCAACAAACATCATTCACACCGGCCACACAAGTTACCAAGAGAGAGAGAAAAAAAATCGCACACAACTACAAGTGAGCAGATACTGAATTAAAAAAGAAAAAAAAAACAAAGAATAAATAAATACAATCCACGAAAAACACTGCTACATGATCAATTGATTGATACAGTGATAGATAACTGGAAGAAGTAAGTAACATACCAAGAAAAGCGGAGGCGTTGACAGGAGTAGAGGTCCTGGGATGGATCTTAGCAAACCAAGAAGGGACCACATTGGACCGTCCGATGACGCACATGTAACGTGCCTGACCCAACATCGCCACCAACAGCGACGTCAGTATTCCAAAACTGGCCCCCACTCCAATCACCCGAGACGCCCATCCCCAACCGTCTGATTTAAACGCCGCAGAAAACGGCGCTTCAGGATCAATCTGCGTTATCAAAACAAAATCAAAATCAAAATCAAAATCAAAATTATTTCAGCCTTTTCCCTTACAACAACAACAACAACAACAACAAATAAATAAATAAATAAATATAAATATAATTAGTTCTCGCTTTGCAATTACTACCATATCGTAAGGAAGAAGCATGGACATTGAAGCAGCCATCAGGCAATAAAGAATGGTGACGATGATAACAGATCCAGACACTCCCATAGGGATATCTTTTACGGGATCCTTCACTTCTTCCGCCATTGTCGAAACGGCGTCGTACCCTATATAACTGAGGTAAACAGCGGCTGCACCATTAAACACACCCGCAGCCCCATGAGGAAAGAACCCGGACGGATTTTTTTCCGGGTTAGCCGGTTCCGTAAAATTCTTCCAGTTCCCTCTCCAGAACCCTATGACTATCACAAATGCTATGAACAATATGTGCAGTGCCGTCAAAATCATGTTCACCACTGAACTCTCCCTCGTGCTAAATTTCAAAATTTAAAAAAAAAAAACGGTTATTATTCTTTCTGAGGCTGGCTGGCTGGCTTCATTGTGAATTTAATTTGTTGAAACAAGGAGTGAAGGGAAACCTCCATTAACCAACCTGTAGCAGATAACAAGGGTGATGAGTAAACAAACAGCCACGGCAACCATGTCTATTTGGTTAAACCCTTTTGGAAGATAAGGCACTGTGAGCCTCCATTTGGCGGAAGAGATGCCGATTGTGGCGCCGAAGTAGGCCGTGAAACCTCTGGCCACGGCGGCATTGGACATCACGTAGTCCATGATGAGGTTCGCGCCGGTTAGAAATGCAGCAAATTCACCTACAAAGAGAAAATGACGTCAGCAAAAGTTCTAGAATGGAATCGATGATGATGATGATGATGATGATAGGGATGGGAAAGGAAAGGAAAGGGATGGACCGAAGGTGACGCGGAGGTAACTGAAGGCGCCGCCGGCGACCGGCATGTCGACGGCGAACTCGGTGTAGCAGAAGGCGGAGAGGAGGGCGCAGAGACCGGCAATGGCGTAGGAAACGATGACGGCGGGGCCGGCGTAGACGCGGCTGGCGTGACCGGTGGTGACGAAGACGCCGGCGCCGACCATTCCGCCGATGCCGAAGCCGACGAGGTCGAACCAGCGGAGGGACTTGCGCATGCTGGTGCCGGACCGGGCTCGAACCCGGCTCATCTCTTCGTAGGAGGTGGAGACGGAAACGGCACGGCGAGCGAACCGGGAGGGAGTGTGAGCGACGGCTCGGAGGTAGGTTCGGAAGCTGGAAAACGATGAGCTGTGGCTTCCCATTGCGCTGCGCCCTTTGGTTTGGTTTCTCTGTGTGCGTTGTGAATGGGTTTGGAGGAGAGCTTTTATAACCTCTGTAACTGCAAAAAGAGTTTGCCGAAAGTGAAAATAGTTCAGTTCACTGAACTAGTAAAGCATAAAATCATGGGGAAAGATAATGCTGTGTTAATTAGTATTACATTATTATTTGAAAATGACCTTCATGATACTACATACAAGAAGTAAATAAAGAATTGAATATGTCGACTTTAATTAACTGAAAAATAATTTCTTGCCAGTAAAAAAATGAAAAATAATTTTATTTTATGAGTGATTTGCATATTAATTTTGTGCTCGGCAAAGTTTAACTCTTCCGTAATGATATTTGAACACATTTTGGTGATACTACCGTATGTCCGTACGATACGGACATGTATAGAATTGTATGAATTTGTACGAATTTTTTTTAGACTTTTTTAATTGGTTAATCAAGTTTACATATCTTGTTAATGTTATTCATTATCTGGTTAATGTCAAATCCTGAAACTTTGGACATCCCATTTTCTTATGTGGTTAATCAAGTTCACATATCTGGTTAATGCTATTCATTATCTGGTTAATTTCTAATCCTGAAACTTTTGGACATTCCATTTTCTTATCTGGTTAATCAAGTTCACATATCTGGTTAATGCTATTCATTATCTGGTTAATGTCAAATCTGTGTATTAACCAGTTAGTGGACTGCGTTAACAACTTATATGAACTGCGTTAACCAGTTAAAAATATCTGTAAAAAAAAAATCTGTACGGTTCCGTACATATCCGTACCGTACGGACATACGGTTTCCATACGGTGGTGTCGCCAAAATATGTTCAAATATCATTTTTCTTAACTTTTTTCCCACAAAAAAAGTTTAGGGGAGGTAAATAAAAAAAAGGGGAAAAATATGCTTTTGGTCCCTGTAATTTGACCAAAATTCGGTTTTAATCCCTGTAATTTTTTTTTCGAACTTGTCCCTGTAATTCCATTTTCCGTGACGTCAGTTGACAGTTTAAAAAATGTGACGTGGCAAACGGTGCACACACGCGGCACCACGTGGACACACATGGCACCACGAGGCACCATGTGGCAAGTGACAACTGAAACAAAAATCAAAATTGTTTTTTAATTTTAGTTTTAATAAAAACAAAAATAGAAAAAACAAATTGTTCCCCTTCTGCTGCTTCGCTGCGATCTTTGTCTCCCACCCACATCTTCTTCTTCTTCTTCTTCTTAGCTGCGTTTGGTGGCTTTCTGCAGAAACAATCCCAAACCCCAAAATTACAACAAATTCGCAAGGGCAAAACCTAGAAGCTCCGAGAGAGGTCTTCTTCTTCATGCGCCTCCTGACTGAAACCTAAAAGCCCTGAGCAGGAGCTTCTTCTTCGCAGGATCTTCTTCTTCTTCTTCGCAAAAATCTTGGATCCAATTCTGCTGGGAGACTAGAATCAGAGATGGTGAAATGGTAGATCAGGTTACCAATTTGTGGTTGTTGGCGATGATGGAAGACGATGGCGTGAGAGAGGAAGAGATCGTTGCGGAGGTCGAGGCTGGTTTGCTGCAAATAGGGTTTCAGAGATGGTGAAATGAAGAAGAAGCGCATGAAGAAGAAGAAGAAGAACACAATGGCGGTCGTTTGCTACAAATAGGGAAATCAATTTGGCCCAAAAACCCTACATCGATTTGGCCCAAAATCGATTTCCCAGAAAACCCTAAATCGATTTCCCAGAAAACAGAAACCTTGAAATCGAAGAAGAAGAAGAAGACGGTGATGGTGGGTTTCTGATTTTTCTGGATTTCTCTGGGTTCTGGATTTCGCTGAGGGGATGAGTTTGAGTTCCTGGGTTTGAGTTCCTGAGTTTGAGTTCGAGCTCCTGGGTTCTGGATTTCGCTGAGGGGATTGAAGTTCCTGAAGAAGTGTTGTAGTGAAGAAGAAGATGAGGGACACAGTGAAGTTCCTGAAGAAGATGAGTGTCGCAGTGAAGAAGATTATGGGTTCTGGATTTTTTTGTTTGTTTGTTTGTTTTTTAGTTAAACCTATTTTTTTGGAGATTCTGGGTTCTGGATTTTTTTGTTTGTTTGTTTTTGAGTGTCCCTGCAGAATTTGAGATTTGGACTTTATTTTTGGGTTATTTTTTTTTGTATTAGCTATGGAAAATTTGTGTTAGCAAATTCATTCAATTGTTGTTGCTGAAGTTTTAGTTTCTCAACAATTGTTGTTGCTTGAATTTCTGGGTTTGTTGAAGTTCATGAAGTTGTTGAGCAGTTTCTGGGTTTCTGTTGTTGAGTATTGCAGCGAAGAAGAAGTTGTCAACGAAGAAGTAGCTGAAGCTGTCGTAGGCTGGAGTATTTTTTTTGTTTAATAGTTTTTTTTACTGTAATTAATAGTTAATAAATTATTTAAATAAAATTAGTGAGTCAACAATGACAAAAATGACACTAAGCATCCACGTCAGTCTACCGTTTGCCACGTCACGATTTTTAAACGGCCAACTAACGGGAGGGACTAAAACCGACAGAAAATTTTACAAGGACCAAAACCAAATTTTGGTCAAATTACAGGGACCAAAAGCATATTTTTTCCTAAAAAAAATTAGGTAAGTTGGGTCTCATCAGGGTCCTAAAACATCAGAAATCAACACTAGAGCGGGAGAAGCAAGGGGCGATCATAAACCACGTTGAAGCAGTTTAGTGACACCACATGTTAGTGAGAAAATTACGCACACTTTTTACTTCTCGAAATACATGTTTGATCTTCACTGTCCAGTCGCCCTGCAAAAGCCTTCTAATGTGCTTCACTAGCTAACACCCACCGCACAACCAACAGACACCCTCCCCATTAAAACAGTTAACAATAACCACCGAGTCCATGCAAAGCTCCACTTTTGAAAAGACTTTAGCTTTTGGCCAAAGATAAGCTCCCCAAAGCTCCCCATAATATTTTAGGCATAGGCCAATTGAGTAAGTAATCATTTATGGAATTGTTATAAATTCTTAATGTTAATGCATGAAATGGTGCAAGGTCGTACCTTTGCTCTTCTGCCTGGTAGTTGGGCGATGAGCTCCGTGGTGAGTACTCCTCCTCCGGGCGTGATGTCCTTCCTTCTTCAGACCGGCGGGTGGGGTACCTACAAAAGGCACTCCGATGCCTAAGTTAGATGGGGCTTTTTAGGGTGAGCATAGAGCTCGCATCCTAGAGATGAGTTTAGGGTTTAGAGAGAGTGTAGAGAGCCCAAACCTGGGGGGTCCAGCCCCCTTTATATAGTGGAGTCACGCAGAAGGAGGATAACCACCGATCTGGGATCTGCGCGCGGTGACTCCTCCCCCACGCATCAAGGATCACCATCCCTTCACGATATCTACTTTGCCAAGTCCATCACGTCTTGGCTGCGTGATCCTCATTCTACGGAGTGACAACGGCCCCAAGCCTCGTCTCCAGGTGTATCCTTTCTAGAATGTCCGAGGGTCATGAGTCGGCTCGCCTACGCTCGGCGTTAATTTGGGCGATCATCTTGGAAAGACCGGTCTGGCGCCTTGGGGATCGGATGTAGCTCGCCGAGCTCGAAGAGGTCGGAACCGAGCCGGCCGGCTTGGTTTGGTGGACATCTTTGGAACTTCGCCGGGGCCGTCAGTAACACATTGGTTGGGCTCGATTCGGTGATCGATTAGGAGCCCGGCTCGAGGCCGACCCATAACACAAGCCCCTAGCACTTTGCACGAAAGGTGCGAGGTCTAATTATTTTCGTTAGGTGAATTCGGTGGGTGGAAGGCCAAGAAAGAAAGTCGCCCAAGTTCTCGGGTCGATCCTCCCAACATGTTGATTGTCTCCTCTCCTACAAAGATCGCCAAGAAGTGATCACAAGGTTCTTCGCCCTATCCCTGTCCACCCCTAGACTTGCTTGCCGATCAGTTGAGCATGTTTAGAGTGCAAGTATTTGGTTTTCTCCAAATTCCCTGTAAGAGTTGACCCCATCATAGAACTGCTCTTGCTGAGCTAGAAATAGTATAATTACTTCTTGAGAGTAGTAGGTCGAATGATCTGATATGCGACATATGATATCAAAAAACCTGAGATGACCTATAAGGTATGAGCTGGTATCTGATGCGCGACTTGAGGTCATCCAATCATCTGCATAGTTTGAGATCATCCAGATCACTACGGTCTTCTAATTATCTATCCAGTGATCTCTTGAACACGGGGAGCTTAAATGCAGATCGAGCTTTGAACTGGTTGAGTCGAGCTCAGATGAGGATGAGCTCTGAGCAGGTTGAGCTCCAGTCAGGATGAGTTCCGAGCATGTCGAGCTCCAATAAGTACTCGTGTTGAAGTACAAGGAGAGCTTGTAAATAGGTTTGAACTATGGATAGAGCTTCGACCCCAAACTTGACCTTTGACTTGAAGACTAAGATAGGTAGAACTCCAAACAGGTTTGAACTGTAGGTCTCTACATTGGTCGAGCTCTGACCTATGGTGGTCTACTCCCACCTAAAATTTGTACTTGAATTTGAAGAATTAAAGTGCATGTTGAGATTTTAGGCCTCTACATTTGAAGTGCTGATGGGGAGCTGGTCTTTGTTGGTGAGCACACAGAGAGCTCCACCCTTTCCGAGCTCGTGGAGAGCTGGACTTCATCTCGAGGGGTAAAAAGGCTTCAGTGCTCCCCAATTTTAAGGAGGGTTTTGATGGTGCCTGGCCCAAGTGAAGGTGATCGCTCCCGATCTCGTTATTGAAAACCAAGGGAATGCCCTAGTGTAACTTGTGCTTTTTTGCTTTTTGTTTTTCTTTAGTTCCGATCTTGTAATTGCTCATCCAAGAGCCACCTCTTGTAATTCCTTTTTCTATGAATGAAATTGACTAAGTGATGATGATGACTTACTTTACCTTCTTTTCACGCTTTCCTGTAGTCCTTGGGTAGTATAAGGTAGTGTAGTCCTCGGGTGGCTTCCCCCCGAAAGATTTGTTTCAAATTGAAAGTTTGGAACATTAGTCCCTCGTAACAACATTAGACGAGTGCTTGTCTAATCCGAGCATCATTTTGAGATGTCAAGTCTCTATGATGATTGGAGCTGGTTAGACTTTTCTTCAGGTCGAGTTATCATCTTCCGAGTTGCTTTAGAGCTCGCCAGGCCTCTGTGCTGACCTGAAATCTTTGGAACCGCAGGGGTTAGTCTTTGTCGCGCTGTGTTTGAGCTCGGCACGTCTTTATGCTGACATGGTGTCTTTGAAACCACAACGGTCTTGTTTAGCTCGACAGGCGACCTTAGCCGAGGTGCTTTTGAGCTCACCAAGCCTTTATGCTGACTTGGGTTTAGGACCACAGGGGTCGAGCTGCGAATGAGCTCACCAAGCCTTTATGCTGACTTGGGTTTAGGACCACAGGGGTCGAGCTCGAATGAGCTCGCCAGGCCTCTATGCTGACCTGGCGTCTTTGAACCCACGAGGGTCGTGTTGAGGTCGAGCTTCTTCCGACACTGGGCACCGAGCTCCGTGGCAGGCTCGACCTTTGGTTTTGGGGCACTGTTCCTGTCAAAGTATAGACAAGTTGCAACAACTTGATGTAATTAAGTTAGCATTGATTTATATGCTATGAGTAAAGTGCTCGTAGCCGAGTTTTATACTTCCCTGTGAGAGTAGTTGACCTGGCTGTCCAAGTGGCATGGTTGAGGTCATCAAATAATCAAGGTCAGCGACGTAGCCGAGTTTAAAGTCGTTTGAATATTAAAATTGTTGAGGTGGAGTGCAGGTAGGTCGCTTGAAATCTTTGGGTGAGGTATCCACCTGTTGGTTGTCTATATACTGATCTGTTGAGGTTAGCCATCAACAATGTGAAAGTACATCATCCATTTAAATGACAAATTATACCTTGCTCGAAAGTTTGGGCAAACATAAAATGTCATGCGAGAAGATCTTGTACAATGCTCCAGGTAATAAAGAATAAAGTGACACGAATCGTTGATGGTTCATAGTTAAGGATGAGGTGCTGAAAGAAACATGGAAAAATAGCACCTGGTTTTGAGGGACGTATATGTGGTCGTCCGAGTTGTCGAGGTCAGCAATGTGGTTGACTTGATCTCCTCCAAATAACCGAGGTCATCTGACTATCTGAGTTGAGGTCGGTCGATAGTTGGGATGAGGTTGACCAAGTTGATTGGTTGGGCTTTGCCAAGCATATCTTGATCTCTTCCAAGATTTGTGTGGCTGACCCGCATTCCTGATTCTTTGGATACCAAAAGATTTGATTTTCATCTTGACCTCTCCAAAAAAGTAGTTAGCAAAAAATATGATAGGATATTCCCAATTTGAATATTAGGAGAGCAGATATGATTTGCAACTAGCATTAGATAAACGGTATGATACTTCCGGGTAAGATTAAACAACATCACTGCCATATCGATTAGATCGACTTATCCAATGGTAAAAATGACAAGTTAAATTAAATAATATAGGAGATAGAATGTGCCGATTTAAAAGGTTAGTGATAATTTGTGCCAAATCGGTTTGCAGCGAATAAAGGCTGAATTATATCCAAAAAAGCAAATAAAGGCTGAAGAAATCATTCGGATTTCCGCAAAGGCGAGCCGAAGTAAGTCGGTAAAAATATTTTTAGCAATACCAAACTTAAGGGAAAGATTGAGTTTTGCCATGCTAAAGCTAAGCTCGTTTCACTTTAAGTGTTCACCGACTTTGATGAATAAAGACCAAATAAATCAGAGTTAATATATAACGTGTCCCTTAAAAGATTTGAGAATGATAGCACCTAGCTTATGAGTAGCACCATGGGTGAACATCCAGGTGATAAGCCGTAATCGATCCGATTTTATTCGTGTCGATATCTTTTGATTTGTTGTAAATCTGCTCTCTTTAAGGATGGTATGGGGTCTTCACCTGATGAATGTGCTCGTCATGGGGAGGCCCCATGTTTGATGTATTCTTATTTTCCCAAGTCGCTCAATAATGACCGACCTACTTATGATCGCTTTATCAAGGATTTCATTGTGTTCCGGCGTGCGTATGCTACACCTCGTGATGAGATGCATAATGAAACTTGAGGCCCAGGAAAAGTTTTATCGGGACTTAAGGTGCTTCAAGATCAGATCTTTAGGTGGTCGTTGGCTCTGGTTGACAGAGTTCTGGCTTGATTCCTCCGGTGGCGATCATCAGTTCACTGTGCTCTTGGTTCTCATCGTCTCGCTCGCATGGTATCCTTGAGGCCCAGGCTAGTTTTACCGGGCCCCACGGTGGGCGCCAATGTTAATGCATGAAATGGTGCAAGGTCGTACCTTTGCTCTTCTGCCTGGTAGTTGGGCGATGAGCTCCGTGGTGAGTACTCCTCCTCCGGGCGTGATGTCCTTCCTTCTTCAGACCGGCGGGTGGGGTACCTGCAAAAGGCACTCCGATGCCTAAGTTAGATAGGGCTTTTTAGGGTGAGCATAGAGCTCGCATCCTAGAGATGAGTTTAGGGTTTAGAGAGAGTGTAGAGAGCCCAAACCTGGGGGGTCCAGCCCCCTTTATATAGTGGAGTCACGCAGAAGGAGGATAACCACCGATCTGGGATCTGCGCGCGGTGACTCCTCCCCCACGCATCAAGGATCAGCTCATCCCTTCCTGATATCTCGCACCTGCCAAGTCCATCACGTACTGGCTGCGTGATCCTCATTCTACGGAGTGACAACGGCCCCAAGCCTCGTCTCCAGGTGTATCCCTTTCTAGAAGGTCCGAGGGTCATGAGTCGGCTCGCCCCCGCCCTGCTCGGCGTTATCGCTGGGGCGATCGTACCGGAGGACCGGTTTGGCGCCTTGGGGATCGGATGTAGCTCGCCGAGCTCGAAGAGGTCGGAACCGAGCCGGGCCGGCTTGGTTTGGTGGACATGCTGGAACTCGCCCCGGGACCGGTCCGTAACACATTGGTTGGGCTCAGCTCGGTGATCCAGTTAGGAGCCCAGCTCGGAGGCCGGCCCATAACACTTAAAAACTTGTGAACTCTTTTGCCTTATTTTCCTCGGAGCGCTGGGGTTGTAGATTGTTCCATTCAATTGACCGAGTACATAGGGAGACAAGTCGGACAAACACTCATTCATTTCACAAGACATAATAACAAAGGTAATCATGAGGAACACTTACGATTTTAACGGCTACAACAGAATTAATCGCGCACTAATAACACTTAATTGTGCTTTCATGGTGTCTCTTCAAACATAATAAGTGTAATATCAGCTATAATGGAGTAAACAATTTAAAATGCTAGATAGACCTATTAAAAACTCAATTCGCTCTGACTTAGCTTGACTGTATGGTATTATCCTTGATACTGGTTAGGGTTTAGCTAGGACAGGTGTCAAACGTCACTAATAAGGGGCTTGCGTACAGTTATTGATAATAAGCAAGTCTAATCATAACAACTTATTAAGCTAATTTAAAATAACTGAAAACATGAAAAGTGCTTTCACATTCAAAAATGACGAGTCGAGAAAAATATTCAATTTTGTGCTAGGATAGAGCCTCCGCCCAACACAGCGGTGTTGATGGTCGCTTCAGTGATGATCATCGAACTGTACCGGTGCTCTGTTCCTTCTGATGAGTGCTCCTCAACGCCCTTGCTCCGGTGCTCTGTTCCTTCTGAGTGTTGGAGTAAAGACGAAGTAATTGTAATGACAATTTGACGCTCAAGTTAGCCGGGGTGATGCATGGTTTTAGCATATTTCAGAGCTAGAGTGTGTACCTAGCCTCTCGGGGGTCGAACAATATATATATATAGTTATGCTCATATTTGTGTCACAGTCTGGTCAGATGAGGATTATTTCTTGATAGTTGGTTAGGTTGCGGATCGTAATCGTGGAGGATTCTCGAATCCTTGATGTGACATCTATTTTTGATATGTCAATTTCACCCCTGCGATTAATAGTTTGAGGACTTGACTTGTTTTGTCTTCTAGTAGTGGCCATTCGAGTCTCGGCATTAAATCCCATGACAACTCCATTTGTAAAATGAGGTGAAACAAAAGGAAAAACTTAGAGTAAACATTCAGTTTAGTCCTTGAATTTATATTCTCTCTTTTATTTAGTCTCTAAAGTATATGAAAATAATTAGTCCATAAAATTTGTGAAATCTGTCAAATTAGTTCTTAAAGTTTTATAAGTAGTCTCTTATAGAGACTAATAAGAGACTAATGAAAATATTTTACAAAACTTTAGAGACTAATTTGACGAATTTCACAAATATTAGGGATTATTTAATATTTTTATATACTTTAGGGACTAAATAAGAGAGGGAATATAAATTCAAAGACTGAATCGAGAGTTTACTCAAAAACTTATTATAAAATTTGTGTAAAGTAAAAGACAAAAACATTTCGGCTTAAAAAAGGAAAAGTAAAAAAGATTAAATCTTCAATTTAGTCACAAAATTAACACTCTCTCCTATTTAGTCCTTAAAGTATATGAAAATAATAAACAGTCTTTAAGGTGTGTTTGGTTGGGGGGTTTTGGAGGGGAGGGGAGGGGGTTATTTTAAATTATGTTTGTTTGGTTCAATTTTTTTAAGGGGAGGGGAGGGGAGCAAAATTTCTCCTAAGCCAATTTTGGCTCCCCTCCCAAAGTGAGGGGTTTTGGAGGGGAGGGGAGGGGAGATTAAATTATTTAAAATAAAATTACTTAAATATCCTTATATATAATATAATATAAAAGACTATAAGGATATATTAGTAAATTAATCCATCCCCTTCATTAAAATCCCTCTCCTCCCCTCCTGAACCAAACAAGCAAATGTTTCCCTCCCCTCCCCTCCTCTCAACCAAACACAAAATCAAGTTAAATTCCTCCTCCCTTCCCCTTCCCTCCCTCCCTCAATTAAAATCCCTCATCTCCCTTCATTAAAATCTCTCCCTCCCTCCTCAAGAAACAAGCAAAGGCTTCCTCCCTCCCCTCCTCTCAACCAAACACAAAATCAAATTAAATCTCTCCTCCCTTCCCCTTCCCTCCCCTCCCTTCCATTAAAATCCTTCTTCTCCCCTCCCCTCGTTTGAACCAAACAGACCCTTAAAGTTTATGAACTTCATTTAATTAGCCCCTAAAGTTTTGTAAGTAATCCCTTATAGGGACTAATGAGATAGATTTCACAAAACTTTAGAGACTAATTTGACGGATTTACAAACTTTATAGATTACTTATTATTTTCATATACTTTACGGACTAAATAGAAAAAAATGTGTTAGTTTATAGATTAAATTGAGGGTTTTGACGCATGAAATCCCAAGTAGATGCAAAAAAGATTTTGAAGTACTAGTACAGATAAGTGATCATAAAGAAAGGAGTATCTGCAAGTACTCCATATGCAAGGCCACGAAACAGATGGATGGCGAGGAAACGATTCAATTCAATCGAGGACCTTGGACGAAGGGTCTAAAGAAGACCACCTGGTTAATGGTTTCGTGTGAAATTCAAAGTTGAAACCGTAACCGATCGGAACCTTAGCAGAGATTCAGGGCAACTGTGAACGGTGCCAAATCCTTCCAGCCTAAAAGTTTGTGAATAGAGCCGCACACATCATAAAAGTTAATGAGACCGAGTTTGTTGAGAAATAATTTAGCCCTTTATTTGTTCTATGGCGACATCTAATATGCACCACCTATTAAGGTGGTGCACGTGCAGGACTTGTTTTAAACCGTACATGTTTTTTTTTTTCGGTGAGAAAGACGAATGCATCTTGGGGGCCACAGTGGAGACACCGTTCTGGAAGGGCAAAGAGACATCTCTTCTCCTTTTCTTCTATTTCCGTTTTTTTTTTTTCCTTTCTTAGTACAAATAGTCACGGGGTGGGGGATGAAAAAGGAAAAGTAGAGTGTTACGGGTTCGAACCCGTCTCCTAATATCTTGTAGTACTTTACCACTCGGCTGCCTTTTCTATGACCCTGTTTCTGTTGTATGAGACTAAACATATTTTGTAAGGTGTTGAGAGAAAAAATTTGTAAGGTGCTGGGATTGAGGTGAAGTAGTGCAATGGTGGAACACTGGAAACATTTTTTTTATTGTTTTATTTGTCTTGTTTGGAATATTGGATTATCTCAAATTATTTGCCACTTTTGAATCTCAACACAATATTAATTATTTTTTTCTTTCTAATAACACCCTTTATTTATTGGTATCTCAACTACTTTATACTTAGTCTTTCAACCTAACTCCTATTATAACAAGAGTATTTTAGTTGAAAGAAACTATTTTACTTTAGAAATGACCATAATAAATATATTTTTAAGATATGCATAATCTTAAACGACAATTAATATGAGACGGCCGGAATAATACAATAAATTTTTTAAAATTCACAATTAAAGATTCTTAGTCATCTTTCTAATCGATTAGATTATTTTATAAAAGTATGTATTAAAGATTTTTTTTTTTTGAGGAGAAGTATGTATTCATGATGAAGTTTATGTGATATCATATTATTCAGTATTCTAAAAAAATATATTTTTGAATGGTGATGAATCAGTTATGCAGCGAGAGTCTTATTATAAAATAATAATACTCAAGAAAATGATAAAAATAAGATATATGTTATATTAAAAAAGTTAATAAAAAAATATTCTTTACTTAATACTATTAAGGGATATCCTATTTTGTTTGGATGTGAAGAAGAAAAAAAAAGAATAAAGAGAAAACACGATTTTTCTTCTATTTAGATAAAAAAGAAAATGAAAAATATTCCTCTTTCTTATTTAGTTAAAAAATGTAACGAAACAAATATATGTATATCAAATAATTTCTATATCATTTTTATATAATACTAATAGACAAGTATTATAAATAAATTTATTATTTTAACGATTATTTTATTTATTTTTGGCAGAATAGAAAACATTATGTATGTCCAACTATATTTATAAATTTGCACAAAAAAAACTATATTTTTGCTTTCCTCTCTAGTTTTTCTCAACCAAATAAAAGTTACTCCTCCTATTTTATTTTAATTCAACTCTCCTCGTTTTGTTATCCAAAACAACCGAGTGCTTAGGATAACTAAAATATAAGAGACTTTAGAAGTTTGAAATTAGATCTCGATAAACAATTCATACAAAAATAAGGAAACAACATGTAAAATTTTGAAAGTGGCTTCTAGGTCGGAGATATATGGCATATTTCACCGGCGAACCATTGAAATAACCAATTAAATAGGTAACTTGGTGCAAAATAACAAATATAACACTTTTGTAAAGACAATTATAAAATTTGTTATATTGCAAAATAGACTCTGATGGTCATATTGTGCCAAGCAAACGACGAAAGAAACGATCTCCATAATCCTTAGTACACAGTGCTGCTGCAGTCGTCATCGATGCTACAAGCAAGAGGAGTGGGGCAGGCCAAAAAAGCACTAACATCAGGAAGCTTCTAGAAGGAAGAAAGCACTAACAGTTATGAAAGAAGAAAGAAAACAATGGAGAAGGAAGACGTGCTTTTGCAGAATCATGAGAACAAAGAAATGAGTGAAAGAAAATAGGGGGAGGGGTAGGAGAATGGTGGAAAAAATCGTCGCTTGTCCAGCAACGGAGGAGGCACTAGTGAGCCACCATCATTCGGGACTCGACCACGCTCGCGGCTCATGGCAAGTAAGCACGAAGAGAGATATATCGACCTAGGTTCCACATAGAGTTTCGTTTACCCATATCGCCAAAAACCTCGCGAACAAGTTGGGATGATGGACATTGCCTAGAGCCTCCTTCGATTGGAGAAAGGTAAGCAATGAAAGGGTGTTCGATGGAGCAATGATGATTTAGGGTTTCTTAAATTTGTTTGAAAATTAGTAAGATTTTTAGCTTCCAAAGTTGTTTCCTAAAGTGTTTTGTTGTTTATTAAATCTAGGAAATCATTTTCTCCAATTTAGTCTCACAATTTGGGGTTGGTTTGATGATTAGTTTGTTGTTTGAAAGAATCTGTGTTTGATGGCACACAACATGCATCTACAAAGAACAATTAGTAGAACAAGCCAATAAAATCATCAATCGGGTCTTTTTACAAAAAAGAAATACAATATAATATGTCCTCTGCAACCATAGTCATCCTAGTATTATTATCAAAACAAAGAAGCAACAAATGTCTATAAATAACAAAAAGAAGATTATGCCTTTTGCTGATTTGCTCCAAATCTGAGAGGCTTCTTTGTAGCAGCTCTAATTCATGAACCATAAAACTAAAGCCTCGATAGAGAGGTTACCTCCATTGGTCCATCCATCATATACCTTCCCCGTGAAACTCGTAGATCCCTCCCCTGCAAAAAATAATGAAACAAAGAGAACTCAAAAAAGAGTTAGCATGAACGTGCGAGAATTAGTACTATAGCACATTAAACAGAGAAGAGAGTGAGAAAAAAGCATAAGTTTCCTGGGAGCTGTTTGCAATTGTTTTAAGTTTGTAGGAAAGCTCACTTCTTATGGGTTACATGCCTTATCACTCAAAGACCTAAACCACTCAAATAAACTATATTAAATCAACAATGCAAAACAACTGGTTCACCTGTAAATGATATAGTTGATGGTTCACTCTAGATGTGACCAATTTTGAAAGTTTAACTTAAATTACTAATTTATAATTAGGAAGTGGGGACATTTTATAAAGAAAAGTGACAAGGAACCTATTGGATGAGAAGCGAGTGTAGATTGAATAATACCCAAAAGTGAAACTAATGTAAAATTGACTACTCAATCTGACTGGATATAATAAGTAATGCAGTTTCTTTACATAGTTTTACGGTGGTGGTTGAAGAAAATAAATATGGAGATATGGAGGGAATAATAGGTTGTAGCATTAGGTTCATGGTTATGTATCAAACGCCCATGTTGCGACTGACAATTTATGTATCAACTTACTCCAGAAGTCACTCCTGACAAGAGTTATTAAAATGAGTAAGTTGAAATTTATGTAGCGACTGACAGTTTTTTGGATTGGTGAAATTTAATACTTGCAATGAGTTATTAAGAGGAGTAACTTCGACGAGAGTTACTTCTGGAGTAAGGCGATTCCACCCTGTGTATCTTAATAAAACTCATTTAAAATTGAAATAAACATTGATGACAATAGTCAATTATTTGAATTAAGAAACATTAAATGTACTTAATGGAACTTTATATCATTAAGTATCTTAATTATTAAACACTATATATATATAATTAAAATGTTGAGTATTAAAAATATTATATGAAAATTTTAATTATTATGTTGAAAAAATTACTTGAAATTAATTAAATTACATTAGTTATACTTATTGACTATTATATATAAAATTTGTATGTATAATAATATTAAGCATTAATTTCGTTAGTAATAATTTTAATTTTCAATTATTGTTTATATAAATAACTTCAAATTAATTGAATGCTATTATATAATATTAAATACTAAATATTAAATACATCAATATATTATTATTATTTAAACAAAACTATGTTAAATATATTTAATGATACTATTCACAGTTTCCTTTTATATATATATATATATAAGAAAAGATATTTGGACAACATAAGAGTTGTCGGACACCGTAATGCACTATGTTTTTGCATTTTTTATTTATTTTTTCTCTCAACACCAATCAAATCAAAACTTGCCTTGTGTGTGGATATACGATGTCTGATACTGGTTATCAATTTTTATTGTCTGTTTATTAGTGCTATATATATATATATATATATAGGAGACGATTCATGTGAGAACACTTTGAGTGTGTTACTACCGTAGATTAAGGTTAATTAAAATAAATAGCTCGGATTTTTTTCTTATTAAAATAAGTCACGTGGCCAGAATTTCCTTCCCCTTTCTCTGGACGTCGCTTCTCTCTTCCATGGCTGCTATATCCCAATAACAAATTGGATCCAATTATTTTGAGCATGCAAATTAGCAACATATGGCAGGGTTTTGTCAAATTGAATGCCGAAGAGTTCAACATGATCAAGATTTGAAAATTTTTAATTGAAATGTTTTGAAAACCTTGAACGATTAGTGATCAGATCATAGAAGAAAGAGTAAAAATAACAATAAGGCCATTTCTTCTTCCTCTTTGTTCAGGTGTGCTTTTCACTGTAAAACATCTCAGACTCTGTGCATTCTTACATATAGAGACAAATATCCAAGATTCATTGGATATTTGTTTAAATCGAACAACAAACACTTCCAATTTCCAAGTAAATGATTCCAAACCAGAAATTGACAATGATAATCAATCGATCCGCCTTTGTTCTTTTATTATTCTCGTTTAACAGCGTTTGCATAGACCAGCAATAAAATCTTCATCTTTATCTTTTTAAAGGCTTTTCATGTTTAATAAATATTTAAAGTTGGGATTTTTTTTCCCAGTTTCTTGATTTGTCAAATTTGGTTTCTTTTGCTTTTGGCTTCATTTGTATCATCGTCGACGCATTTGCGAGCGGCCTCTGTTGTTGTGGCGCCTCTTCTCTGTATGCATAGTAGCTTTGCTTGATTGTAATTGATGCGGTGATATGGCCCATTAGTCATATTTCTTCCTCCTGATGCAGTGTTACCCGTAGGTGCTTTAATCCTTTCCGTTAAAATCCAGAGGAATGGGGGGTTTTGAATAAACTCTAATCTAATTTTCATGCCATTAAAATTCAAATTATCAGTTTTGAATATGTTGAAACGCTGCAAGATAAGAGGGTTACAGGGTTAAAGCTTCATCACTTCACTCCAGGTGTGTCGTCGGTATTCTCTCAATGGGTTACAGGTCACGTGACATTTTTTAATTGAAAAACTAATATGAGCCGTAGATATTTATTTAACGGTAATGATTAAGTGTTCTCATTTCGCACAATAGCAAAATGTTCTCACTTGAGTCGTCCCCTATATATATATATATATATATATATATATATTTCTCATAACTCCTTTTGGCTATGAAATTTGATTAAAATACATGTAAAAAACATATATACATGTGATATGATCCTTAGATTCACCAAATGTGATATGATCCTTAGATTCAATAAGGAGCACTTTCTATCCACTATACATGTATACTCCCTCCATCCCAAAATATAAGCACAAAAGTACATGTATTTGGATCATATGATCCAAATACATGTACTTTTGTGCTTATATTTTGGGACGGAGGGAGTAGTTTACAAAATAAACAATCTAATCTTTTTAATTTATAAATATTTCTCCTCTACCATGTCGATTTATTTGTTTTTATCTTTTAGTGTTAATAATTATTAAAAAAAGTAACACTTATATATGGTTTTAATCCTCCAATTTAGAGAAATGTCTGGAATTAGTCCCCAAAAAAATTTTGTCCTCGTTTAGTCCCTAACATTTGGAAATGTGTCACGGTAATTCCCGACTCTAACTCTGTTAACATACAGATGACATGGCTGGCGGATTTCATGTTAATCAAAGGCCACATAGGCAACTCATTACATGTCATATGCCACATTGATGTGCTTGAATTTGCATCACATTTTCCATTGTTTTGACATGCATTTGTAGCTTATTTAGGCATGTTTACATAAGTTCTTTATATGATTTTGATCATATTAGCGCAGATGACTTGTTTTTCTTTTGTTTTGTGCAGAGGAAAGGAGCACACTTATTTCGAAAATTGGTGAGAAAAATATTAAACTACTTTCTATTTCTAATTTCTAATAATAAACTGTCTATTTCTAATTTGTTATTAAAATTGGTGATCAATATTCAAGCCTATAATAATAAAATACTTTCTATTTCTAATTTCTTTTTAAGTATATTTAAGCAACTTTTACAAAAGATTAAAAATTAAATTAATAAATATTTTAAAATATTGATTCTTTTCCAAAAACTCAAATATTGATTATAAAAATTAAACTAATTACTAGGTCAAAAAGACATACTAATTACTATTCAATTTTAGTTTTAAAAACATTCATAGTAAGCAACACGATGCACCTCGTGCGTATGCACAGGCATACAACTAGTTTTTTATATGATTTTGATCATATTAGCGCAGATGACTTGTTTTTCTTTTGTTTTGTGCAGAGAAAAGGAGCACACTTACTTCGAAAATTGGTAGAAATCATATGATGAAAAGTTGGGGCATGTTTGGAAGCAAATTGGTGCAAAATAAGCAAGACAGCAAGAAACATGGTATGGGTGTGTTGATCCAAATGACCATGTTTCGTGCCCAAATTTATGCACATTTTCCATAAACATGACATGGGCATGTTTTTCAACATGGCCGTGTTTAGTGGATTGCATATATGTTTTCAATTTTTAAAATTCGATTCTTATTGGGCTTAGGCGCTTTTTATCCCTAGGGATAAATAGAACTTTGAAATACTTTTATAGGATTCTAAACATTAGGATTTAGAGCTTTTATCTGGAGATCAAGATTCATCTTCATCTTGTCTTCTCCTTTGGGATCTCGGTTTGATGTTCTTAATCCCTTTTATGGATTATATGTTTTCTATGTCCGAGTAGTTTTCTTATTTCTATGATTGAGCTTTATCCTTGATATTTTTATGATGATGGATTTTTTCCCACTCTTTTATTAACGTTTGAATTCCTTTTGATTCAATTGTTATTAAGGTTTATTCATGTAAATTTGTTGGCCATTGTACTAATTATACACATTGTTTATAATTATACATTATATTTAAGTGAATTTCACGTTGTTTTACTTGTGTTGTCCAATGTCCATCAAACAAAATACATGACAAATAGTTATGTTGTTACTTATGTGTTTGTCCTGTGTTGTTCTCTTGTCATGGACCTCAATACGAATCAAACACACTCTTAAGATATTTGGGTGCAAGTGTTATTGATCACTGTTCATCCAAACATTTTCTAAAGCAAAATGCGGCTAGAAAAAGCCGGTAACTTCAAAAGATTGAAGTTGATGGGAACAAATATTGCTCTACTGCACGTGCCTGTTTTGGAAAGCGGAAGTAATAAAAGCATCTTTTTCGAAGCCCATGTTTGTGACACAGTGCATGTGAGGCCAAAATTATTGGTGTGTGGTGGGTGGGTAAAGGAGTTTTTAAGCCCATGATAAACCCATTTTCAAGGACCAGCCTAGCCTACATAAAAATTAAATAACTAAATTTTTTGGTGTCAGTGTAACGAGTGTTTTTCTTTAACATACTGTTCGATCCAAGCCGAGCACAGTATATGTTAGTGAGCAAGGCCCAATTTCTTCATCACCCATTAGATTCTTCGATCATTCCTTTATATCCACACTACCTCTGTCATTATATCAGAGTAGTGTAAATAAATAAATAACTTGATCTTTAGCAATTTAATCGAAGGGAATGAGAATTTGACATCTAGTCTAGTGTATATATAATAAACTTAACTACATTAAGAGCAACTTTAGCGGTGAAACCACTATTGCGTTGCTTTACTGACAAATTCTGTCTCTCAATTTTCTTCTCTCTCTCTCATAGTGGGCCCACGTTTTTCTTTAGTTGTTGTAAACTCTGCGGTTGCTTCGACAAAAAATAAGGCAACGGTGCACTAAATCAAACCTGCCACTTGGGCTAAATTACGACAACTTAAATTTAGCAACCACCGCTAAAGTTGCTCTAAGGACACGTGTCAAAAGTTCATTCACCGATCTTTGCCATCTGTGCTTAGCACGGGTTTTCTCAGCTAATTTTGTATAAAAAGGAAATGACATCAGAAACAATGCAGAGAAAGCTAGGGGATTACGCTTAGAAACTACAGATGCTGAAGTAATGATACAAAACCGTTTTGTGTGAATGCAACAGTAAAGTAAAGGCTTAATCGCACTTTTGATCCTCTAAACAATTGTGTAATTTTGATCCTCTAAGTTCTAATTGAGCGAGTTTGATCCTCTATGTATCGCAATTGTGTGATTTTGGCCCCCCAGGTTCTAATTGAGCAAATTGGATCCTCTATTTATTGCAATTATGCGATTTTGGTCCCTTCGTTCAATTGCCTTTCAATTTATAACTGAAAATATTGTAAATATTTTTTAATTTTTAAACCAACTAACATGCCACCTAGAACAAATTATATGTCAGGTCATATCCACACGTGATACATCAACATTATTTATTAGATATTGAACAACAAGAGGAACCTAAATTGCACACTTGCAATCATTAGAGGATCCAATTTGCGAAATTAAAACCCAAGAGACCAAAATTGCACAATTGCAATACTTGAAGGACCCAATTTGCGCAATTAAAACGTGGGGACCAAAATCGTATAATCGTGATACCCAAAGGACCAAAAATACGATTTAGCCTAAAATAAAAGCTTTTTAAGTGTTGAACTTCGATTATTTTCGACTAAGAAATGATTTTTATAAGCCAAAATGAATTAATAAAATAAAGCCTAGCAAAAGCACAAGATGTGCCAAGCCAAGGCAATACAAAGTCAACATACAGATCAAACTAGCCTAGGAATAAAATATGTTCCCAAACGTACAAAATGGGAGGCATCAAAGCATCATATCCAAAGCTCTTGAAGAACACAGGAAGACAGTAGTCTAAACTGGTGTTTGACCAAAAAGCCTAACCACACATAATGCACACCGAGAGTTATATATGTAATCCTCATACTTGTATCAGCATAAAAAGCAAAATGGCTTGATCAGCAACCAACCTGTAGCAGCAACTCAAATACACATATATCCTGATCCACTTGCCACCAGAATATACCACAGCTAGCCTCTGATCATTTTGTTCACTCTTCATTAACTTTTCTCCTCATCACTTCAAGCAATTACTCCCATTGTGCAGAAAATTAGGAATAATACAACAATGCAGTAATCTTATAAAGAGCAAGTATTTGGACTTTGAACTGGATACAGTTCTGTCCTCTGTTAGTCTTGGGAGTTTTTCCATCCATATACTTGATCCAAAGTTCTATTATAATTTGATACCAAGTTGCAAACAGATGAAATATGGTCGCAGTAATGTTTTCTCAACTGATCTGTATCTTTGAGTTCCTGCTGACATCAATTTTCTTGTCATCCATCTATGTTATTATATATGTCTATAACTCCCTCATTCTTATGTATATCAAATATTTAGCTTATTTCACTATTAATTAAACTTTGTTTCAGGCCCTCGAGCGATACATTCAATGCAGCAATTGTTTCTCCTGTGTATTATGTTATGTTCACAACTCTTACTATTATTGCCAGTGCAATAATGTTTAAGGTATGATAATAAATTCTTATTTCTTGGATTCTTTCAGTGATGCATGGAACTTTTCATTTTGTTGAACATGCATGGGAATATGAAAAGCCTGACTATTTTGTTTCATTGATTTCCCTTGCAGTTGCAGGATTGGTCTGGTCAGGATGTCAGCAGCATAGCCTCTGAGATATGTGGATTCATTCATCACCGTTCTTTCGGGAACAATCATATTGCATGGGACTAGAGAACAGGAAGAATCTACTAGGCAAGGTATAGAATTACATGTTACTTTCAATCAGTTAATTTCCACTTGTTTGCAATGCATTATTAATAGACTGTTTCACGACCAAAAGTGATTTCTCTATACCAATTGAACCTCATGATGTGATGGTATGTAAATGTTCTCTATTTGATGCAGGGACCTTAACCTGGTATATCGGTGAGGATTCAGTGAATTGCATTGAGGATGAACACTTGATCGTTATACATGGTTCAGATTATTTGGAACATTGACTTTTCCTTTCGAGAGTATTAGATAATATTGGTAAATAAGGGTAGTTTAGTCTTTTAGTATGCTAATATATATTCTCTCTTTAGCTTTGTATTCTTAAGACTTTTTGTTATGTTTGTTATATTGGAACCCTAAAGGAGCTCTCCCCCTTTTCTCCTTCTCTTCCTTCTCTCTATATGAGTTGTACGTTTGTTAACATGGTATCAGAGCGCTAGTAAGATTTTGGGAAGAACGTTAGCGTGATCCACAGCTGCCCCGATTTTGTTTGTTTGTTTGTTTGTTTTGCGACCCGTTTTGCGACCCGGTTTCTAAGGACCTCTCGATCGCGATTTCTGGGTATAGGGCCGCTGCGGTTCTATTGTGGTTTTTCCGGCGCGGTTTTGTTTCGGCGTGGATTTTCTCGTTTGGTGCGCATCTGTTCTTTGGTGGTCTGGTATTTGTTTTTCTCTTTTCTACTCGATTTTTCTTGTGTTGGTCTGGTATTTGGTCTGCTGTTGGTCTAGTATTTGTGCCTTTGTTTTGTTGGTTTCTTGGGTATCTGCTGTTTGTAGATATGACAACTGAAAAAGATGATTCTCTTCAATCCATTAGTGTGCAATTGATTGGGCAAATTTTTTCCTATTGGAGCTATGTGATGAAAAAAAAATTGAAAGTAAAAAGAATGTGGAGCTATGTTGAGGGCACATCTCTTAAGCACACAGATAAAGATAAAGAGAAAGATGCAGCTAAATATGAAAAAGAGTTAGAAAATTGGGAAGTTAACAATTCGAAGATTATTACTTGGATTAATAACTCAGTTTCACAATCTATATGCATGCAACTCGCTAAATTTGACACTGCTAAGGCTGTTTGCGATCACTTGACACAGCTATATGTACAGTCCAATTTTGCTAAACAATATCAGTTGGAGATTGATATTCGGGCTCTTCAGCAAAACAATGTCAGCATTCAGGAATTTTATTCTGCTATGTCAAATCTGTGAAATCAATTGGCTCTTACTGAATCTGTTGAATTACAAGTCTTCACACCTTATACTAATCGAAGAGAAGAGCAGTGTTTGGTTCAATTTCTGATGGCTCTTAGGGATGATTTTGAGGGTCTTCGTGGGACCATATTACACCGTAATCCTCTCCCAAGTGTTGATTCAGTGGTTAATGAGTTGTTGGCTGAAGAAATTTGACTCAAGTCTCATTCTCATTCTGAAAAAGGCATTCTCTCCACTCCCACTCCATCTGTCTTTGCTGCTCCTTTTAAGAAAGGCAAGCCTCATGGGAAGGTTGGTTTTTATTATTGCAGCTATTGTAAGGAGAAGGGTCATCGGAAGGCACACTGTCTAAAATTAGGGAAATCACCACAGTCTTCTCAATGGCGCCCTCCTTCAAATCAGTCAAATCAAAGAAATTTCAAAGCCCCTTCATCAAATGTTGCTGCTGCTGCTCCTCCCCCAGATGCTCTTGGTATTGGACATGTATTCTCTTCTGAGACCACTCCTCAAGTATCTGATCTTGCTGAGCAGTTCCAAAAGTTTCTTGCCACTCAGCCACATGCCATGTCTGCCTCTTCCTTTAAAGGTTTGTCTTCCCCTAGCCTGTCAGGTATATCTTCACCCCTATGGATACTTGATTCTGGAGCTGCACATCATATGTCATATGATTATAATTCTTTTGTGTTCTTAAACCATGTCTCATCTATGTCTGTCATGATTGCTGATGGCACTCCCATGCCATTAGCAGGAACTGGGTCTGTTTCTACATCTAACTTATCTTTTTCAGATGTATACTACATTCCTAATCTTACATTGAGTCTTGCCTTTGTTGGTCAGTTATGTGATTCTGGTAATTTAGTTTTGTTTTCTCCCACTCATTGTTATGTGCAGGATCAGCGATCTGGGAGGCTGATTGGGACAGGCCGTAGGCAGGGGGACTTTACTTTCTGGATGAGCTGAAAGTACCAGATGTTGCAGCTTCTACTGATGCCTTAGGAAAGTTGCAAACAAATGATATTTCTGATTGTTATGGTTGTAAACTTGCTAAATTTTCTGCTTTACCCTTTGGCAAAACTGTTTCAGTTTCTAATGCACCTTTTGATTTAGTTCATTCTGATGTATGGGGTCCATCACCACTTCCTACCAAGGGTGGATCTAGATATTATGTATCTTTCATTGATGATTGTACTCGTTATTGTTGGGTTTATCTTATGAAACATCGTTCTGAGTTTTTTGGTATTTATCATATGTTTCGTGCTTTGGTTAAAACTCAACATATTGCTGTTATAAAGTGTTTTCGGTGTGATTTAGGTGGTGAGTATACCTCTAAGAAATTCTCTGAGTTGATTGCTTCTGATGGGACCTTGCACCAAACTTTTTGTACTGATACCCCGGAACAAAATGGTGTTGCTGAAAGAAAACATCACCATATTATTGAAACAGCTCGGTCCCTTCTTTTGTCTGCCTCTACTCCAAGTGAGTTCTGGGGTGAGGCTGTTCTTACAGCTGTTTATGCCATTAATAGAATTCTATCCTCTGTCATCTCAGGTTTGTCTCCCTTTCAAAAATTGTATGGTTGTGTTCCTGATTACTCGTCCTTGAAAGTCTTTGGTTCCACTTGTTTTGTCCTTCGCCCTCATGTAGAACGTAGTAAATTGTCTTCTCGTTCTATAATATGTGTTTTTCTTGGTTACGGGGATGGACAGAAGGGTTATCGCTGCTATGACCCTTTAAGTAAAAAACTATATGTTTCCCGTCATGTTGTATTCCTTGAGCACATATAATTGTACTCTATCCCTCCTAACTCTCATGGTCTCACTAGGTCTTATCTCACACATATTGATTGATCCCTTTTCCATGGATGTTGATGACTCTGATATTGAGAATTGCAGGGTTGATGACACTAGTACTTATGCAGTTCCAAACGTTCCCTTTGTCCCCACGGCCCCTCAAGAACCTCCTGTGGTTGATGATCCTGCAGCTACTCCTACTTATCCTCCACCTCCTCCTTGGTATCCTCTACGTGATCGTAAGTCCACTAAATTAGCAGATTATGTTTACTCCACTTATTCCAATTCTTTTGCTTCTTTCCTAACCACTATTCATAGTTTGTCTGAGCCCTCTTCCTATAAAGAGGCTAGTCTTGATCCCCTTTGGCAGCAGGCTATGGCAGAGGAACTTTCTGCTTTACACAAGACAGATACTTGGGACTTAGTACCTCTTCCGCCAGGAAAACGTGTTATTGGGTCTCGTTGGGTATACAAGATCAAAACCAAGTCTGATGGGTCAGTTGACCGTTACAAAGCTCGTCTTGATGCTAAAGGGTTCTCTCAAGAATATGGCATGGATTATGAAGAAACATTTCCTCTTGTGGCTAAAATGACTACTATTCATACTCTTATTGCAGTTGCATCGGTTCGTCAATGACATATTTCTCAGTTAGATGTTAAAAATGCATTCCTAAATGGTGATCTTCAAGAAAAGGTTTACATGGTTCCTCCACCAGGTGTTTCTCATAATCAGGGGGAACTTTGTAAGTTAAATAAGGCTCTCTATGGTCTCAAACAAGCTCCTAGAGCTTAGTTTGAAAAGTTCTCTACTGTGATTGCCTATCTCGGCTTCCATTCTAGTGATCATGACTCTGCTTTGTTTCTCAAGTCTACTCCTCATGGTTGTGTTATACTCTCTTTATATGTTGATGACATGATTGTTGCAGGGGATGATGTTGATGGTATTTCTGAGTTGAAATATTGGCAACATTCTTGAACAAGCTCGTCTCTCAGATAGTCGAGCAGCTGACACCCCTATTGAGCTTAATGCTAAATATGTATTTTTTGATGGTGTTCCTCTACCAGTCCCCACTTTGTATCGTACACTAGTTGGCAGCTTGGTGTACCTTACTATTACTAGACTTGATATTGCTTATGCGATTATCTTTGTTAGTCGGTTGTTGTCTCTCCTACTATGATTACCTTTGGCGTTTGTTCTTCGCATTCTTCATTATCTTCGGAGCACTCAGTTTCAGAGTTTTCTCTTTCACTCATCTTCTTTTTTGGAGTTGCGTACTTACTCTGATGCTGATTGGGCTGGTGACCCCATTGATCGCAAGTCTACCACTGGGTTTTGCATTTTTTAGGAGATTCTCTTATTTCTTGGAGGAGCAAGAAGCAAGAAGTTGTTTCCCACTCTTCTACAGAAGCTGAGTATCGTGCAATGGCAGACACCACTTCAGAAATAGTTTGGTTACATTGGTTGATTTCTGATATGGGTGTATCTCTTTCTGGACCAACTCCTATGTATTGTGATAATAAGAGTGCTATTCAAATTGCCCACAACTCGGTTTTTCATCAACACACCAAGCACATTGAGATTGATTGTCATCTCACTCGCCATCATCTTCAACATGACACCATTTCTTTGCCTGACAAACTCTCAATGCTTTCTCTTAATGCATCGTGAGTTTGAGGAGAGATATTAGATAATATTAGTTAATAAGGGTAGTTTAGTCTTTTAGTATGCTAATATATATTCTCTCTTTAGCTTTGTATTGTTAAGACTTTTTGTTATGTTTGTTATATTGGAACCCTAAAGGAGCTCTCCCCCTTTTCTCCTTCTCTTCCTCTTCTTCCTTCTCTCTATATGAGTTGTATGTTTGTTAACAGAGAGAACAAATTCTATCAGCAATGATACAATGAAAAGAGCCTTAATTCCCATGGTCATGATGTGCATGGTGCATTTGTAGTGCAGATTGCTTGTCCTTGAAGCTGAAGCTTAAATTCAAGCAGTCCACGGTACTATAGTTTCGTGACCATTTCTTTGCAGGCTGTTGTGATTGCCAGCTATCACCGGAGCAATTTCAAATCGTATGTGTGACTCGCAAATTGTGATTCGAGGGAGGAATCATTTTCAAACTGGAATGGGATTGCTATTTCATTACAGCAATTGAGGTTTTTGGAGTGATCTGAAACATCTGATCCTATGTTCTATTGTCAATTTCAATCTCTATTTTCTCATTTAATTATTAGATTTTTTTGTTTCTTTTATTGGAAGTGATAACGAGCGCTGCTATATGTTACGAAAGGGTTCTGTACGAAAACGCAAGAATGGATTTTAACCAATCACAAGGCCTGCCTGCATGACCATACTGTTGGGTATCCAAATGTAAGAGATAAAATAAAGAAGTCTCACATCGTCTAATAATGAATAAAATAAAGAGTATATAAGAGGCTAAACCCATTAACCAAACACTTTAAGGTTTTTGGAACAAATATGATTAAAGTCTCTTTTCATTTGTAATATTACAAATGAAAAGAAAATCGCTCAAGTTCATCCACGTTTTTCGTACGCCTGTTCTTGCATTTTTTTTCTCGTAACATTTATCAATTTCCATTTTTATAATTATTTTGAGCGAAATTAAGTTTTAGTCCCTGTAAAATTTTTTTGTTTCGATTTAGTCCCTGTAATTTAAGATTCTTCCACTTTTAGTCTCTACCGTCAAATCCCTATTAAATTACAGGGACTAAAAGTGGAAGAATCTTAAAATTACAGGGACAAAAAGTGGAAGAAAAACTCAACGTTTTTAATAGGGATTTGATGACAGGGACTAAAAGTGAAAAAAACTTAAATTACAGGGACTAAATTGAAACAAAAAATTTTACAGAGACTAAAACTAAATTTTACTCAAATTAGAGGACCAAAAGGGATATTAAGCATTGTTAAGACTCGAGCATTAGCGAATAAAGAGTGACCTAATGGAAATGATGGTTGACGATGCTTTTGTGCACAGGTGTGCAATGCGCACTAAATTACCAAGTGGTGGCGAGTTTAGCGTGCTTTTGCATGACATCTAGTATCTTTTTGAAAACTTCATTGTTCTTTTTTTTTCTTTTCCTTCCTAAAACCAATGTATCTTCCACGCATAATTGGAGAGACTAATCTTTCGACATAACTGATATTTATTTAAAGGGTTGACTTCTCCCAACAGATATTTTTTCATACGCACCGACCATGAATCGAACCCAAAACCAGATGGTTAAGAGACTCAAGTATCTATTACTTATGTCACACCATGTTGGTAAAACTTCATTGTTCTATTTCACTGATAGTGGTATATATAAATCTTTAATTTGTTGCTTTGATTCGAAGCTATCTAAGTGATAAACCGATAATGTTGATCAGTAATTCGGCATATACCTTTTCTAAAGTTTGTTTTCTGTTTTCTTTAGTTTTTTAAACAAACTGGAATATGTGTTAATTAATTATTATTTTATTTTATTATGTAGCAAATTATCATTAGTGGTGGACAGAGAATGTGACAGAAAATTGAGACATGAGATTTTCATCCCAATTAGAAATAACGAGCCAACAAATCTAGATGAGAAATGTTATCTCTTAAGTCTTATCTGCGTCCATTCCCTTTGTTCCTTAAAATGATTGGATATCTATCTAATGTAGTAGGGTGAGATGGAGTATACTAGAATTAATAGATTAAGATCAAACTGATATTCTGTGGAAAAAAAAAATCAAACTAAAATAAAATAAAATAAAATAAAATTATATTCTATAATTAACATCTTTTATGATGAAATTACTTTATTTTTTTCATATTCTAAAATGGGAGGAAAACAGCTCACCAAAAAAAAAATGAGAGGAAAAAATACGGTTTTAAATATTATGAATCATTTTGATTATATTTTTTTTTGACGGATCATTTTGATTATATTTTAAACAATATTAACAATAAAATCAGTATTATTGTTTTGTCTTGTTTCATTCATTTTCATAAATACAAATATAGCTTTAGCAGGGCATGCAAGTGACTTGTTTTAAAAAATTCAAAGATCTGGTAAATTACCAGTCATAGGCTTGTTTGTAGGCCTAATCCAACCTTTTTGAAAGTCTAATTTGGTCTGTTAAGTTATTTAATGACTTGTTATCCGACCTATATCTAAGTAGCTTAAAAGACTAATAGGCCAACGAGAATAAACTTTATGCATGATGGACTAACAATTATAAAAACAAAATTAAACCATAACTACTCGATGACATGATAAATAAGGGTTAAAATAGACTAGGTTAGACTTAAAATTTTTAGAACTAGATTGTTTTATTTATTTGGTATAAGTCTTTTTTAATGCATGTCATAATCTCTATAAAAGAGTTTTTTTAAAGGCAATTTTTGTAAAAGCGTGACATGACATAAACACATTTTAGAAGTATTTTTGCAATAAGGCCTTTAAATAAGCCAAAATTTATCACTAATAAATTTATAGGCTCAGTTCTTTTGTGTACAACAATATGTTTAAATCTTTAGAAGGATAAATAAGTATATAATTTTAATACATTATAAAAAAAATGATCATAATAATAACAACAAAAAATATTATTATATTCTTTATATTTCTTTAAATAAACCAGCTTGTTAAGCATAAGAAGCTTTTAGATGGTTTATGGCCTGTCCTTATATCTTTTTAATTTTGTATTCTCTCGTTACAAAATTACCATTCTTCTCCTCTCTTGATTTTTTTGTACTAAATCACTTAAAACTACTTATTTTTTGAAAGATTTTTATAAAATTAAAATGGCTTAATCGTATTTGAGTGAATCTATATTATATGAAAGATTTTGAATGAATTAGTCACATTATTTATTGAGAATAAAATATTAGAATTACTTGATTGTAACACTTTGGTCAATAATTTTGTAGTTCAAAAATTTTAAAAATTAAATAAAGATTAAAAAATATATTAAATTAGATTTTAAACATAAATTTAACAAAAAAACATAAATGTTGTCTAAAGTCTCGAAATTTCTAGATACCAACATCAGCTTTAGAACGAGGGGTTAAACGGTTTTCGAAATGTCAACTTTATCTTAAAAAAATGCTATACGTTTATGTTAATTTTTTTTATAGTTATACGTTTTTGTTATTAATAAATTATATATTTGCTCATGAAAATAATAAATTATATATTTAATCTTTTACGATAAATAAAACTGTAATTAGTAAAGCGTGCTAGAGACTTATTTCTATTGATTGGTTTGACAGCAAAAATGGTGAGAAAAAAAAAAATAGTGGGTCCCATGTACTTTTCGTTTCTTCGCTGAAGTGTGAAAAAAACGGGGGAGCATCGCTTTTTCTTCTTTTTTTATATTTCTACCCATGTTCTCTCCTTATATCTCAAATTATTTAAATTTTTAGTCAAAGATATTGATGTCTTTTAAAAAAATAATCAACACTTATCTCTTTTCTTTCTCTTATTCTAATTAATACCCAAAATCTACCATATTTTTTATATTTTTTTTCTTTTCATACTCTCTTTTCATATTTTTTTTTTATAATTTATCTCGTGAACCAATAATATATAATGAAGGTGTGTCTCAGTCAAAAAAAAAAAAAAGAAAAAACTAAATAAAGGTGTGTCAGAAAAGGGAAGAGATAATCGTATTAAAAAGTCAATTGAAAAAGGAGTTTCAGATTAACAGCCTATTGTTTGTTTAAAACCATAACTGAATATAGACCACAGAAAATTTGTACATATATGGGAAAATAAATAATAAAAAAGTTGTTTGCAAGTGACATCTAATTTGGCACAACCTATAAAAAAAACATCTACAGTAATTACCCAATTTCGTACTCGCCAAAAATTAGGGAACCAATTTAGTCCAATAAAAAATACCAATTTATTACTTAGTTTTTTTTTAAACTAGTTTTTTTTAAAATAATTTTTTGAAATATTTTAGTTCTTATCAGCGGCTAATTTAACCTATATGCCAAATTTTATTTTTTAGTGACTAAATTAGCCTATGTGATTTTTGTTGGAATTTTGGTATTTACTTAAAAAATTTATTTTAGCTCAATTTGCACAAGTTATTCTTGTTTTTTTGACGCATTTATGATTTTCTTTTAAATAATGAATCTTTTATGAAAAATAATGATGTCATTAAAATTTAATTAGACAACGAGAAGCTAATCAACACCGTTCATCAGGCATCCAATGCTGTATATAATAGTCCATCGCGGGGGGCTAGGTGAATTTTGCTGCCAAAAAACGCAAACAAGTGTGTGTGCTGTGCTGTGCGGTGCGAGAGAGAAATCGAAAGATCGAAGAGAGAATGGCGGCTACTGTATCTGCGTGGTCTAAACCCGGGGCATGGGCACTGGATTCCGAGGAACACGAAGCCGAACTTCTTCAACAGAACAACAACAACAACAACAACGATGACACGAAGCCACTCGCCGAGTTCCCTTCCCTTGCCGTTGCTGCCGCCACCAAGCCCAAAAAGAAGAAAGCCCAAACCTTCTCTTTGGCCGAGTTCACCGCCAAACCCGTCTACTCCCTCACGCACCAAGATCCCGTCGATCTCCCCACTGCTCCGCGCGAGCGAACCGCCGAGGAACTCGAACGCGACCGGACTCGCCTCGGCGGCGGCTTTAGGTCTTACGGTGACCGCCCCAATCGCGGTGACGAGTCTTCCAATTCCAGATGGGGTTCCTCTAGGGTTTCTGATGAACCCAGGCGAAACGGTTCGTTTGGCTCTAGGGATTCGAATCGCGAGTCCGCACCGTCGCGGGCCGATGAAATCGATAATTGGGCCGCCGCCAAGAAGCCCACCCTCGGGAACGGATTCGATAGGAGTGAAAGGAGGGAAAGGGATAGAGGTGGTTTTTTCGATTCACAGTCGCGAGCCGACGAATCTGACAGTTGGGTTTCAAATAAGAGCTATGTTCCGTCGTCGGAGGGGCGGAGATTCGGTGGTGGTTCGGGTGCCGGTGGGGGGTTTGAAAGAGAGAGGAGGGTAGGGTTTGGTACCAGCGGTGGTGCAGATTCGGATAATTGGAACAAGAAGAAAGGTGAATTCAGCGTTGGAAGTGAAAGAACTGAGACTGTTGGTGGTGGAAGACCAAAGCTTGTTTTGCAACCACCTCGTACAGGGTCGGTGAGTAATGAAAACCAAAGCCAGGATGTTGTTGTTGGTGGTGGTGCTTCTTCTGGGAACGTGGCAAAGCCCAAGGGTCCAAATCCATTTGGAGAGGCAAGGCCAAGGGAACAGGTTTTGGCGGAGAAAGGGCAAGATTGGAAGAAGATTGATGAGCAGCTTGAGAGCATGAAGATTAAGGAGACCAATGTGGATGGGTTTGGAAAGAGGGGTTTTGGTACTTCTGCCATTGGGAATGGACTGTCTGAAGATCGCTCTGAGAGGAGTTGGAGGAAGACCCCATCTGATGATGATGATGGTCATTCAGAAAGGTTTGTCTGATTTTGAAATGAAACCAACGTGGTAGTACTAGTTTTATCTATTATTTGTTCTTGATTAGCGTTGTTAGTTAGTTGCTTTGTTTATTCTTTATTATGCTAATCAGAAGCTGGAGTGTTTCTGGTCTGGCTACAGTTAAGGTTTTTTAGATATTTTGATTGATACAACACTGTCCTGCTGCTATTAGCTGATACCAGAGCTGGTAAGTTCATGAACAAAGGGCTCAGAGGACTGTTAATTAATTCGCATGTTGTGATGTGCTCTCAGTGATTTTAATTTCCAGTTTCTAAACTGTTGCTTCACTTTTTGCTTGTCTGCCAACAGATATAAGTTTATTTGTGTACATGCATGCCACATTATGTACTTATGACCTCCACCTTTGCGATGTTATGTACTTTTCAACCAGTAGTAGTATCTAAAACAAATTTTAGCATACTGATTTTTGAGGTTTTTTAACAATTACTTACCGAGTGCTCCTTTATTGAACCTTAGCTTAGGTTTCTGCTACAGTTGATCTTGCATCCTTGCCTGCCTTGGTACTGCTAGAGTTGAACATTTATTGGTTGATGTCTTTTTTGTGTTCTTTGTGATGAGGTGGTTTTTAAGTGTCTCTCCTGGAGGACAAGAATGTTATTAGGCTTTGAGTCATTAAGCCTGCCTGATGCTTGATTGTTGGACCTGGGTGATCCTAACTCTCTGCAAGTAGAAATTGTTACATGCTCCTGGAGCGCCACATTGTATAGGATTATGTTCACTTTATTTATATTTCTACATTTTGGCCTTAATAAATGATGGACTCACCGCTCACGTACATTTTCATTATTTTAGCCTTGTTTTAAATTTAAGAGGAAAACCTTGCAGAGGTTTTATACAGTCAAAGATACCTTTTAGTAAATTTTTTATTTAAAAGTATAAAATGATAAATATCTGAGTGGTGGACTCCTCCATTAATTAGACAAGTTTGAAATGCCAATGTATGATTGGAATGAGTATAATCCTACGTGGTTCTTAGAGCATGCGGTACAATTTATCATATGCTGATATGCAAGTGGTGGAGGGTTCTGTTCATGCCTTGAATTGTTTTATCTATTTCGCATACTTATAACTCTGTTGGCTTTTTAATGCAGTGCTGAGAAAGTGGAGGAGGAACACGTTGAAGAAAACTGAAGAGCTGTCAATTACTTTTGCCCCTGCAGATTGATCCATATGATAGTTGGAAAGGAACACTGAATATCAAAAACTTAATTCTTTGTTTCCTATTAAAGTTTTGTCTTTATTTATCATGTTTTTATTGAGGCACTACTAAAACTGTTAAAAGACATTTTTGATAGGTATGTTAGAAGCTTAGGCAGTCTCAGTATTTATGGCTATGTTTGTAGCTGAATGTTGCTGCAATTGATTTTAATTTTCATCATTCATATCCTGTATAAGCTTGGCGGTGAACTGCCGATTTTGGTATTCTTGTGGTTTTTTCGTCCCCCCTTGTATTTTTGGAATGTGATTTAAATATTTGTATGCCCATTGTATAGATAGCTAAGAAAATATTCGGATTCTTTCCCATTGTTCAGAGACGTAGAGAAAAGGTTTCATTTGCTTAGCATATTATACATCCTAAAGAAAATGAGGGATTTGGATTTCCTGTAGTTGGAGAATCCTGCATTTACTGGACTAATGTATCTTGGGCGGACTGATTAAGATTGGATGTTGACATTTCAACTCCCGTAAATCAGATTTAAAATCCGTAGTTTAAGGGCCCGTTTGTTATGGCTTAAAAAAAGTGATTATGTTTTAAAATAATCTAGAGATTATTTTTTATAGATTTTAAAAAAATCTGAAGCTAATTTGTGTTTGTTTAGGATTATAAAAATCATTTTTTCAACTCTTATGAATGAGAAGCTATTTTTTTCAGCTTTCTATTTTTAACCTAAAAATCATTTTTAAAAAAAAATTATTTTCTAAAAAATTTGAAATAAACACAATTAAAATTAAAAAATTGATTTTTAACATAAAAAAAGTAATTTTATTCTAAAAAAAGCTATAACAAACGCTCCCTAAATCTGTTTTGATCGAATAGGCTTCGCTTTTGGGGTTACTATGCACCAAGTGAAAATTACGGTACACATAGTGAAAATGATCATTTGTTGTTTCAACTATTAAGCGCCTTTGTTACTGGACATCATTAAAGAGAAGTGTATATACGTTTTGGATAGAGACCCATCGTTTGTAGTGGAATCTCATCTTAGCGATATATTCCGTTGTCCATACCCAAGTTGCGCTAGGGCTTTGTGGTGGCATCTCTCTTTGGCTCGTCGTGGCTTTCCCCCCTCCTTGTGACAGAAATTTCTAGGCTCTTCAAGTCTCAAACCCCGGTTCTGTACTGGATACTGATTCTGAGGACGTGTTTTGGCGAAATGATGGATCGATGAAAAGAGGTGAATCTTTCCAAAGAAGAAGAAGAAGAAGAGGGCATTACAGCGGAGGAAGATGAAATCTATGGTGAGGAGATCTTCAAGTTCACCCTTGTCAGGAAACTATGGTTGGACAGTCTCTATAATGTTCGTGCGTTTAAGCAAACTATTGTTCAAGCGTGGAGGTTGAAGAACCCTATGGAGATTCAGGATCTGAACAAGAACCTATTCTTGTTTTGATTCTCATCAACAAAGGATGCGGATAATGTTCTCAGAAACGGTCCATAGAGCTTTGACTGAAATATTCTCATTCTTGAACGCGTTTTCGGAAAACACCCTTCAAATTTGGAGATGCGCAAAGGGTCTTTTTGGGTCAGGATCTACAAGCTTTCCCTGAAGGTGCATTTAGACTTGGTGGCAAAGAAACCAGGCGATATCATTGGCACTCATGAAGAAACTGACCTGAAAGAAAACAATCGATTAGGTCGGTTTGTTAGGGTTAAGACTTTAATTTGATCTAAGGAAGCCATTGGAACAGGGTACTGTTGTCAGATATCAAGGCCAGAACTTGAAGGTCTTTTTCAGGTATGAGAGAATTCCAACTTTCTGCTTTATTTGCTGCAGAAGAAGTGGAGAAGGGTGCTAGAATTGCTTCCCTGTTGCCTCCAGCACATGTTTAGAAGGATGTTCCTTATTGGAACCTTACATATGATGGATGCTTTTCTTAGAAATCTGCCTACTCTATTCTCACTGACCATAATGGTACTCATGAGGAACCTAACCTTCTCTTCCAAAAGGTATGGCAGTGGAAGGGCCTCAACGAGTCAATACTTTTTTTTTTTTTGTGTGTGGCAATTGGGGCATGGATGACTACCCACTAATGAGGAATGCAAGAGGAGAAGGAGGTGTTTGGCCTCTATCCGTCCTCGCTGTCTTGATTAAGAGGAAATTGTGATGGATATGATTCGCGACTGAAGAGGATTTTCATGAGTTTTAGCCTCGGGTGCTGACTCAAGTTAATTGGCGTCATTTCTTTTCCATGGGTAATGGTCATTTTTGTCCCTGGAAGTGTGATTCGCTGTCACATTAGTCCTTAAAAGCATATAAACTACAAATTAGTCCCTGTAAGTGTTCTCCGTCCGTCAGTTTAGTCCCTGCCATTAGCAACTTTGTTAACACCGTCCAAAATGCATACGTGGCTGCTGATGTGTGATGATTTTTGCCACTGTGTTCCATGTGGAAGGCTCAATGTGGCCAAGTGGTAAAATTAAAATTAAAAAAAAATAAATGAAAAGAAAAAAGAGACCGAGGACGCAACAGAATCGCGAAGGAACCAAATCACTAAGTTTCCAAATCCCCAATTGGGAAGGAACCCTAGAGCCCCAAATCCCCAACCTGGCGAAGGAACCCTAAATCCCAAAATCACCAAATCAAAACCAAAATCGTGAATTGAAACAGGATGCGACGCGGCTGCCGAAATGAAGAAATGAGGGGGAACTCGAGGGGAAAATCTACGAACTCTGCTAGTTCGTCATCCACACCGCGAGGGAGGTTGTGTGGTTGCGGTGGCCGTACGATTCTGTACATGGTTAAGCAAGGTGTGAATAAAGGGAAGCTCTTCTGGAGGTGTCCCTATTGGATGGTATGGCTGAATCGAAATTCATTTTCTTTCTTTCTTATTTCCTCTTCAGATCATTACTGAGCTTTTTTTTTTTTGATTCCCAGATGCCCACAACGTGTGACCTCTTTGTATGGGCTAAGGACATGGAAGAAGCTATTGCAGATGATGGTGGAAATCAAGCTGTTGCAGATGTTGTTTCACTTGCTCTTGATGTATTAGAAGAAGGAAAGAAGAAGAGTGGGAAGATTCAAAAGAAGCTTCATGCTGAGAGATTCGCTGGGAAAATTAAACTGATTTTTTTGATATTGTCTCTGCTCCTGAATTTGTATTTTGCCATGACTTGTGGTGTGGAACCCAAACTATGTATTGGGAGGACGTAAATTCGGGACTAAGTGAGGTTATGTTTCTGTTGTAGTTTAGGGTTTAGTGAGGTCATGTATTTAGAGTTTATGTTTAGGTTATCTGACCCTAAACTTGAATTATGCAAGTGGGTCATGATTTGTAAGTTTATCAATTTGAACATCAATGAAGTTAAATGTTTGAACATCAATGAAGTTTATCAATTCTGAAAATTGAACTGAGTAATGCATATTTATTTGGCTGCTGAATGTGCTGCTAAAAGTGAATGGATCTAATGTATAAACCCAATGCAGTAATGCACAATGCAGTGCAGTAAACCGATCTGCATATTCTGGTTTATTTTGAGTACATGTTTTCGGTACTGCATGACAGTAAGTAAGAACAACTGAGTTATGCAGATTGAAGCAAACACACAGAATGCTGCAAACACATAGAATTGCAGCAAAACCAGTGTACCAATTCTGCCAAAAATAGAGGAGAAAACTAGTGTACCAAGTTGGGTTTGGATGCACAATTGGAAAGAAATTATAAACATGAATGCATTTGGAGGAAAGTTTAGCACTTCACAGCTTCAAGAACAAGACAGGGAAAAAGTGAACACAAGTTTAAATCATGACCAGTTGACCACTTGAAATGCAAAGAACACAGATAGGTCTACAAATCTATATCAAGCTTGCAGGCAGCCTCATATGAGCTGAGCTCAGTTTTATAGTGGAATTCAGTGCTAAGATTAACATCAGATGAAGTTTCAGGGATCTTCTTGCTCATGTGACTTCCCATTGCTTCAATTGAAAAGATCTAATAAATAAACAAAAGTAGGAGAACCAATTTAAATTCAGAACCAGAAACCCTGTGTGATTCCTTGCTACAACAATAAAGTGAATGATAAACCAATTTATGATTTTACGAGAAACACAAGTGAGGTAAGGATGCTGATCAAAATGCTGCATAAATTTCTGCATAAATGCAGTAGCAGCGGTGTATGAATCCAGTAGCTGCAAAACCAAAATGCTCACAAAAAATAAAACCAGACAACAAAATGCAGTAAAATGCACAAGACCATGCATAGTGCATTATGCTGCACAACAAGTATTGTGCTTCACACTAACAGAATTGTGCAAAACAGAATTTGCAAATTACAAAATTATGCAGTATGGAATAAAGCAAAATTGTTCCAACCAAAATTTAACCAGTATTTGCAAAATGCTGCCCAGTGTTATCATATACATTTAACCAGTATTATCAAACCATAATTGATCCTTAAAGGTAACCAAATACTTGCACCTAACATGTGCATATACATCATTACATTCTATCTGGCATATACAGCATTATCAAACCAGTATTCGCAAAACATACTACTACGTCTAAATTTACAAACTTATCAAAATACTTGTACCTAACATGTGCATATACATCATTACATTCAGCAAAAAAAAAACATGTCTTCAATCTTCAATGCTCCAAACTTGTCAAGCTTGATGAGGTCCTCTTGGTTGAAACATAGGAGTTGGGATGAATGACATAAACCTTGGCTCACTTGAAGATGTGGCACCAGGTGTATTTGGAAATGGCACCAGAATTGGAGCTACTGCAAGGCCTCTTATAGGTGGTGGCCGAACTCCAGTTGGCAGTGGCATAGGGTCAAATGTTCCCTGGCCAAATCCAAATGGATGAGGCTGAGATGCAATCAGAGATTGAGGCTGAGATTGCCCCAAGTCAATTTCACTTTGATTCTCTTGGTCTTCGGCCTGAACCTCCTCAGGGGGTGGCCTAATTGGAACCCCATAATTGCAACATTCATTTGCATTGTGTCCTGTGAGACCACATCTTGAACAAGTAATTGGTGCTCCCAATTTGGTGGCCTAATTGGAACCCCATAATTGCAACATCCATTTGTATTGTGTCCTTTGAGACCACATCTTGAACAAGTAATTGGTGGATATGATCTTTTTAACTTGTCACCTTGAATAATGGCCTCAGACTCATCCTTCCTTCTTTGCTTCTTTGGCCTTCCTGGAGGCCTATTCTTTGGGGCTGGAACAGGCCGCTCATACTCAGTTGGCTCCCAAAATTCTTGACCAGTTGTTGGTTTGACGAAATGCTCATATGTGGCATTGTATGCGCCGATAGTCATCCACCCTTGACAATATTCCTCAGCTTTCATTTCACGCTTGGCTGCAATAGCTGCAACAACATGAGCGCATGGAATACCTAACATGAAATTGAAATTGGTTAAATTCGTTAATTAATTTATAAAAATGAAGTAAATAAGAAATCAACATTAGTTTAAATACATCAATACCTGTCAATTGCCAGAACCTACAGGTGCATGTGTGGGCATAGATATCAACATCCATCTGTGACCTCGAATTGTCTTGCACCTCAAATCGACCATCTCTAGCCCAAATTGGCTTCCATGAATTACTTACAATTTTTTGCTTATCCAACCCTTCAAGATGCTTCAAGATGCTTGAATTAAACCCTTCACAGGTATTGTTTGTAATGTTGTCCGCCTTAGGCTCCGTGCTGAAATATGCCTTGGTCCATGATTCCTTACTCAACCTATCCAAGTATTTCCATGCATTTGCATTTTTTTATTTTCAACCTATCCATGACAGTTTTAAATTGGGTAGGAGTTGTTGATCTTGCGGCCTCCCACACCACATTTCTAAGATCTTTGTCTTTCCATTGTTTAATAAAGTTCTTCTACAAGTGCATAGCACAAAACCTATGAGGCACACCTGGCATCACCTCTTGCATAGCAGCTATGAGTCCCTGCATAAACAAATAAACAGTTTCAAATTAGTCTGCAGAAGTGACAATTTACTGTCATAATAGTCACTGACAGTATATAATATTTCTCAAAATAATCCTTCACATACATATTAGATGACTTTGATAATACATACCTTTTGCATGTCACTCATAAAGTTCCATCCATGTTGTATATAGTCTCCCAAATCATCATGTAAGAGTGTGAGGAACCACTTCCAATTGTCCTTGTTTTCAACATCAACTATGGCATAAGCAATACAAAAATTCTGCATGTTTGCATCTTGTCCAACTGCAGCCAGTAGTTGGCCCCCATAATAACCCTTCAAAAAGCAACCATCTAGACCAATGAAGGGTCTACAACCAACCTTGAACCCAAGTTTGCATGCCTCTAAACAAACATAAAACCTCTGAAATTGTGGTGGACCCTCCGGTATGGGAATGCAATTAACTTTTACCGTTGAACCATTATTGCTCGTTAGTAACTCATTAGCATAATCCCATATCATGCCATATTGTTCCTTAAAATTGCCTTCCACAACCACTTTTGCCGCTTTCAATCATCTAAATAATTTAGTATCATTGATATGAACTCTAAACTCTTTCTTCATATAATCATAAGCCTTTGTGTACGTGATATTTGGTTGCAATCTAATCACCTCTTGTAGCTTGTTTGTAACCCATGATCGGTTGGCTTGGCTATTTGTGAACCCCCTGCAACAATTGTGTTCACTCTTGAAAGTCTTTATTTGGAAGCTACTAGTCTCTTCAGCCCAACCACAGTAAATCTCCCACAGGCAACCATCTTCCTTACATTTAGCTCTACATCTTACCTTGTCATTTTTCACCCACTTTATGTTTCTCCCATGGTATATGGTGTAATCCTTAACAGCCATCTTAAATGTAGCTAGGGTGTCAAATTCCATCCCAACCTCCAAATGTACTTCGCCAAACTTTGCATTTGCATTAAATTGTGGGAAAACCCTCTTATCACCACCATCATCCTCATCATCTGTACTAATTGGGGTCTTCAACTCCTCAGAGTGGTAGGAATCATTGTCCGACAAAACATCATCACCAGCCATTGCATTGACATTAGCATCTTCAATGTTGTGTTTAGTTGCACTAGCCCTCTGAGTGTTTGGGTCACTTGCATTCCCAATAGACTCAAGATCAACTTCATCAAATGTTTTCATCCTCTCCACTGAAGTATGAAGGCATGTATTCAGAACCTTCATCACGGGAAATTACCTCAACAGGTTGCTTTTGAACAGAGGCACCAACAACATTCCTGAACAAGTAAAACACGCACCCATTAACAATGGATAAGGGTCAAGAACGAAATAAAACATGCACCCATTAAACCCCCATTATGATCACAGAGACTGTAACCCTAAACCCTAACCAAAACGAAAATCACAGTCCAAATAATGCATGCACTCAGAAGAATGCTGGAGTAATCAAACATATAGAGGAGTATTGAACATTCAGAAGAAGGAAAAAAATAATATTTTACCTGGGGCGAAGATTAAGAAGACGACAACTCCTTCGAGTGCCCTGTTGAGGACGTTTACGGCGGCCTTTCATGGACGAGGTCCTAGACGGTAGGGATGGTGGAGTTGACTGTGGTGGTAGGGACAGTGGAGTCTTCTTTTTTCGTTTTCTATTGTATTTTGTCAAACAAAAAGACAAGTTATGTCTTTATCTTAGTTCCTCGGTCCTTTTTTCTTTTCATTTATTTATTATTATTTTTTTTAATTTCAACCTTGGTCACGTTGGGCCTTCCACATGGACCACAGTGGCAAAAATCATCACACATCAGTAGCCACGTGGAAGTTTTGGACGGTGTTAACTAAGTTGCTAACGGTAGGGACTAAACTGACAGACAGAGAACACTGACAAGGACTAATTTGTAGTTTATATGCTTTCAGAGATTAATGTGACAACAAATCACACTTTCAGGGATGAAAGTGACCATTACCCCATAATATGCTTGATTAGAGTGGAAGCGGACTTATTGAGATGTGGGGAATGCTCCTTAGCATTGACCCCCTTTTTTGGGTACTGCTTTTTAGCAACTACGGAAGGATAGAAATTCCTTGTTTTTTGAGGGAAGATATGATATGGGAGATAGCTTGTTCTTTACTATATGTGATCAGGTGTGCTACACAGAATAGAAGCTTGCCAACCCCTTACCCTCTTATGTTGTAACTAGCAAGAAGGAATCAAATGTGGTCCGGATTCCTTCGAACCCTTCTACTTTCAAATCAATGTAGATGGTTATCATTGGAAAGAGGAGGACACTTCTGCTTGTAGAAGATTAATTGGAGATTCTTTGAGCACTTTCATAAAGGGATTTCACTGCAACGTTGGAAACTGTAATTCTCTCTGGACTGAAATGTGGGCATTTTTTCAAAAGCATATTAAAAACTATAGAATAAAAGAATTTGAATATTTTTAAGTTATTCACCAATACAATAATGTAATGTTACAAAATATAAAGATAGAAAAACAATAAAAATGGATAATTCACTTAAAATAAAAACAATTTTTATATTACTTATTAAATTCAAATATGATCATATTTAAATCATGGTTAATATTATTATAATCTCCAATATTTCATTATTTATTTATTTATGTATTTTAATTTAAAATTTAATTAATTAGGATTTCCCCCTATTTTCAACTTTTTTCATGTATTTAATAGTTTAATTACTTTTGAATATTTTTTAAAATTCATCCCACAAAATATCACAATTTTAAAATATATGCAAACTTTAATAACATAGAGATATAATTTTTAGTAAGGTACACACCTTATGAACCATTTTTTTAATGGTTCTCCATTTCTCAAAAAAGTCAAAATATTTTTCCAAAAAATGTCAGTTTACAAAAGTAATCAAATCATGTGTTGAAGAATATGTAAAAAAAAAAAATTATTAGCATTTTTAATAAAATATAGAATAATGTACACACTACATTTTTAGGAAAAAAAATTACATTTAGACGTCACTTAAAAAGGGACTGATGTAGTACTTGACTTTGTATATAGTTATTATAAAAAAGTTGTCACTAATCGCTTGATATTTTTTTTTTTTTTTACGGGAACTAGTCGCTTGATATTGAATCACCAATATGTTAATTATTAAATAATAATTGGTCAGTTAAACACAAATTTGTCTTTTTAAAGAGTTGAATTGATGATGCCACGAATTATTGAAAACTATAACCATCGTATTATATGCAATAACATGTAGAGGAATGCTAATATCATGTTTTACTTGCAAGCATTAAAGATTGTAAGATAAAAATAAAATAAATAAATGTATAAATAACATTGCTTTTTTAGCAGTTATAAATAACATTGCTGTCTGCTGATCACCTAAAAGCGATCATTTTAAAATACTAGTGAAATTATCCGTGTCTTGCACGGGTATTAATTAATTAAATAAATTAAATAAAAATATTTTTTGACTTTGTAAAATAAATACATACATATATAAAAGATTATTAATTTTTGTTTCTCATACATAAATGATACAAAATTTCATTTCAATAAAAATTTTAAAATTAAATTTTGGATATATAAAAATAAACTTAATAAGACATAATAATACGAATTATATATAAACATAGTTTTCTATAAAAAAAAGATATAAACATAGTTCACGTAGAATTGAGATTCATTATTTTGCATTGCTGAAAATAAAGATTTCTTAATATCCTAAAAGGAATTCTATTAAATTAACATTTTGATAAGAATAAAATTCTAAATAGGTTTAAATATGTCTTTAGTCCTTTAAATTAGGAAAAAATTTTGTCTACTTTTGGTCCATTTAGTTTTGAAATGTGTCACATTTAGTCGCTGATAGTTTGGTTTTAGTCCCTCAAAAAATTTATGTCTGCTTTTGGCCCCCTTAGTTTGGAAATATGTCACATTTAGTCCCTACGACAATTTTCATCTGTTTTTTAGTCCCTATTTTTTGTTTGGTTTTAATACCTCATTTCTCTCTCTCTACAACCTCTGTAACACCACGTTTGACGTTATTATTCCTAAGAACATCAGTCGAAAAGCAGATGAAAACAGACACAGGGACTAAATGTGACACATTTCCAAACTAAGGGGACCAAAATCAGAAGAAATATTTTTGAGGGACTAAAACCAAACTCGCAGGGACTAAATGTGACACATTTTCAAACTAAAGGGACCAAAAACAGAATTTTTTTTAAAGGACTAAAACCAAACTTTTTTCTAATTTAAGAGACTAAAAACATATTTAAGCCTTCTAAATATTATAAATTCTACCACCTCATCTCCCTCCCCCTCTCTCTCTCTCTCTCGTTTACTTCCTCTCCCTCCCGTCTCTCATCTCATCTCTCCCCCTTTGCCGTTTCTGAAATAAATGAATGAATAGGATATGTGAATAATTGTTTCCTGAAATATTTCAGGATGGTATATTTCAGGAAACGATAAATTTGAAACTATTATAAATGTGATAGAAATACGTGACAATCTATTTATTATATTTCCCAAAACATTTCAATTAGAAAAATTCAATAGAAAAATTCAGACTAAAAAAAAAAACTTAAATCAAAAACAGAGAAACAACGCAACAATTATATGAATTCTATTTTGAATCCTACGCTTGTGTTTGTGAGATGTTTACTTGAAAGATCGAAGCTTTGTGTAACACGAGCTTTCAGGTTTTGTGAGGTTGATTTTTTAAGCTGCCCACCCATGCCATGAGAGTATCTTCGAAGGAGAGAAGGTCGTTCTGATTCGAGGAGAGGCACAACGGAAGCTACACAGTTTAAAATATCAATAACATAATCTCTATTAATTAAGATTTATATAATAAATTTTTGTTAAAAAAAAAAGATTTATATAATAAATGCTGATTGAAGATAATAAGTATATGGTCAACTTTTATATTATTATTTTTTCCTAATTTTGGAACAAACATATGATTTTGATTAGGATTAGTAATTGTTTCATAAAAAAGGATTACTAATTGATTGATTTAATATTGATTGTCATAAATAATCAATTGGGTAAATTTTTGATTGACACAACAAATTAATTGGATAGAGGAAATTCCTATTGATTCACGTATTAGTATTGACAAACACATTTAATACCCTCCAACAATGTATTTAATAATCAACATAAAATAAGAAAATATTAATATATTGATGAATAAAATAAATTTGGTTATGAATATCAACAAATATCGAGCCCTTGGTGTCTTGCTGGAGACTTTAACCAAGTTATCTTTGATTGGGAGAAACAAAGGGGAGGACCTGTTAATAAGAATGTCAGTGCTTCTTTCTCTTCCTGTATAATGCTTGCAACCTCCTGGATTTGGGCTTTAAGGGCCAACCTTTTACTTTTATGAAAGGTGATCTTAGGGAAAGATTGGATAGAGTTCTCTGCAACTCTAGTTGGCAGGCTAAATTCCCCAATAGTTCAGTCACTCATCTCCCTTTCTCTGACTCTGACCATTGTGGAATTTGGCTAAAAATGACCCCTGATAACTTGCATCAGAGAAGGAATTACTTCAAGTTCTTGAGTTTGTGGATTGATCATGAAGACTTCCATCAGCAGGTGTCATCTTCTTGGCGCCCAATTGATCCCTGGTGTGATAATGTTTCCAGATTAACTTCTAATCTGAAACATTGGAACAAACATGTGTTTGGAAATATCTTCAGAAGGAAGGAGAGGTTACTTAGGAGATTGGAGGGTATCAATAACAAGCTTTTTCAAGGTGAGAATGGTAGATTGGTTTCTTTGAGAAAAGACCTTTGGAAGGAATATAATGCTATCATTAGTCAAGAAGAATCTTACTGGCTTCACCAAGCTAAGTGCAGATGGTTGAGTCAGGGAGATAACAATACTAAGTTCTTCCACCAGTATGCCCTGATCAGAAGGAGGTACAATCGAATTGCAGCACTTCTTAATAACTCTGAAGAGTGGATCTATGAGGATGATCAACTTCAATAGTTGGTCATTGATTTCTATGCTGCTCTTTATTCCACTACCGGGTTGCAGCATGCTACTTTCTCTAGTCAGTCTACTTTTTCGGCTATTTTGGGAAGTGATTTGACTATGTTGAGTAGTTCTATTACATTTGAGGAGACAAGGAGGGCTTTGTTTAATATGAAGAATCGAAAGGCCCCTGGGCCAGATGGGTTCCATCCCATTTTCTTTAAGTCTCAGTGGGAAACTATTGGCCCTTCTATGCACAACTTTGTGCTCAACTGTTTCCAGCAGGCAGGTTTTATTCAAAATGTGAATGATACTCTTCTCACCTTAATTCCAAAGTGTGAGGAACCTATCAAATTATCTCATTTTAGGCCCATTGCTCTTTGTAATGTGATCTACAAAGTCATTACCTCTGTTATTGCCCAGATACTTCAATCCATCATGCCTTATGTTGTTTCTGAGAACCAAAGCAGCTTTATCCCAGGTAGATCTACCATTGATAACATTCTTGTTTTGCAAGAAACTATCCATTCTTTTAAGCTTTTGAAGGGAAGGAAGGGCTATATGATTCTTAAGCTAGACCTTGAGAAGGCTTATGATAGAATTGAATGGAGCTTTGTTATGGATACCCTCCACTGCCTCGGCCTGCCCAATGATCTTATTAATTTGATTTACCACTGTATTTCTTCAGCTTCCTTGAGGGTTAATTGGAATGGAAATGTCACTGAGCCTTTCAATTCTTCAAGAGGCCTTAGACAAGGGGATCCCATATCCCCTTATTTGTTTGTGCTTTGTCTTGAGAGATTGGGACATGGAATTAAAGATGCTGTCTCAGTTGGGGATTGGACTCCTTTTAGCTTTGGAAGGGGTGATAGTCCAAAGATGTCCCATTTGTGTTTTGCTGATGATTTGATCCTTGTAGCTGAAGCTTCCCAAGATCAAGCGAATTGTATCATGAGCATCCTCACAGAATTCTGTGATATGTCAGGCCAGAAGATTAACCTTGAAAAGTCTCAGGTGTTTTTCTCCAACAATGTGTCTGTCACAAATGCTGCAGCATTAAGCAGTAGCATTGGCATCTAGGCTACCACAGACTTGGGTCAGTACCTGGGAGCCCCCATGTTGCATCAGAGAATGGCCAAAAGCTGCTTCACTTTCCTTTTGGACAAGATGCGGAAGAAATTAAATGGTTGGAAAGCTAATACTCTATCCTTTGCTAGAAGAGTGACACTTGCTTAATCTTCTCTGCTTAGCATTCCAGGTTATGTTCTTCAGACCTCCTTAATTCCAGTTTCTGTTTGTTTAGAGGCCGAAAAGATTTGTAGAGATTTTATTTGGGGCTCTACTAATGATGCCAGAAAGTGCCATCTCATTTCTTGGGATAAGCTTTGTTGTCCAAAGCATGAGGGTGGCCTAAATTTTAGAAGTTTAAAGATGTTAAATAAGGCACATATGATGAAGCTCACTTGGCAAATGCTTGTGAATCCAAGTAGATTGTGGGTAAGAGTAATGAAGGTTAAATATGCTTGTGGTCTTCACACTGTCCCTGTGTTTAACCATAAAGCCCAATCCACCAGCACTTGGAGAGCTATTGTTAATTCGTGGAAGGATGTTAGAAAGAATATTATTTGCATTGTCAAAGATGGGCATGACACTAAATTTTTGCAAGACTGCTGAATCCCTGAAATTGGCTCTCTTGCAGAGTTGATGCCTAACTCAGTTCCTGCAGATGAAACAAATTTTTCTGTTTTTAATTATGCAACTGATGGAAATTGGTGCTGGTCTATAATAAAGAGGCATGTTCCTGATGATATTTGTGATAAGATTGCCTCTATTAAACCTCCAGCTCCAGGAGGTAGTGATTTTCCTTGTTGGAAACCAACTTCTGATGACTATTTTTCTTTGAAGTCAGCTTACGAGATATTGAGGCAGCCTGCCATTGAGCAAGAATCTCACAATCCTCTTTTTGGTAGAATCTGGAAGTGGCCCGGTCCCCATAGAGTTCAAGCTTTCTTGTGGAAAATTCACCATGACAAGCTTATGACAAATGCAGAGAGGAGGAAAAGGGGGATGACTGCTATTATTGCGGGAGAGACTATAATGCATGTATTGCGGGACTGTGAGGATATTAGAGAGTGGTGGACTAATATCATTGACCCTAATCAATGGAGCAAGTTCTTCAGTGTTGGCATGTATAGCTGGAAAGCTTTCCTCTAACCAAATCGGTATTCATCAACAGAACTGGCCTATCTTCTTTGGCCTAGCTATTCGTGATCTTTGGAAGGATAGGAACTCCCTAGTTTTTTCTTAGCATTCTAATCAGGGCCGGCCCTGTGGCTGTGCAAACAGTGCTACAGCACAGGGCCTCAAATTTGGCCCAATTTTGGCCCAAAATTTAGGGCCCCAAAATTTACGTCTACGAACAAAAAAAAGGGGGTGGTGATTCTGAATTCGCGGCTGGCGGTGGAGAATAATCAGGCAGAAGAATCGTCGCATTTCAGTTTTCAGAGGGAGAGCTCGAACGAAAATTAATTGAGAGCTCGAAAATTAAGGGATTCGAACGAAGAGCAACGTTTAATTTAAATGTCATTGTTTGTAACCCTAACCGAATCCTCTCCCTCTGAAAATCTCTTTCTCTTGTTTCCTCTTCTTCTCTTGATTCCTCTTTCGAAGAAGAGCAGTAGACTCATCATCGTCACTCATCGACGGCCGAATCGCCTGAATCGCTGGCGGAATCTTCCGATTCTGGACACTATCGAAACGCAGAGGTGTTTTCTTCCAAAATCGTCCCCTGTTTTCTTCTCTGCGACTGCGACTCCGGTGCGGTTGTGCATCTTTTCATGGTGTTCTTTTGATCCGGCCATCCGGGTGTGGACGTGGTTCTGCAACTTTTTCTGGGCTTTGATTTGGAAAACGAAAAGGAAAGGAAAAGTGGAAAACGTTCTGAGTTCTGACTTCCGAGAGAGAAAGCAAGAAGATTAGAAGAAGAGAAGGCAGTGACAGAAGAGAAGGCACGCTTTGAGTTTTCTCATTATCTTGGGTTAGTCGCTTGTGCTTGACTCGCTTAGATTAGTGGACTACAGCCTGCAGGACTAGATCTGGAAGACTTAAGCGTACAAGGCACGCTTACTACTGACAAAAGGTAGGTAGACTTTTTCAAAAAGACTTTAGTGCGGACTATTTTAATGGAAAGCTATATAATCCATTAAAACAACCAGATTCCCCTCAAAAACAAAGAAACAGAAAATTTTCTTTGTCAACTTTTTCAATGCGGACCTCATAAAAATGACTTTAGTGATATTGCATAATTTCTTATGTTTTAAAAAAATTATGATTTAACATCTGCTTAAAAAATTATAATTTTTTTATGTAAAAAATTATAATTACATTTTTTTATAGATAGCAAGTAAAAAAAAGCTTAATTATATTTTTGATATTTGCATTGCAGGCTGACTGAGGTGTGGGCCTTTCCGCCTGTGGGCCGTGGGCAACAGGGCAAGGACGCAAGGTGAAGGTTGCAGACGTGGCACTGGCACAGCCTCACAGTCACATGCAACTCGTCTTCTAAATTCGGGTTGTTTCTTTCTTTACCTTAATCTTATTTACTATGCATCCTAGAAAGTATGAATCTGGATATGAAAAGCGTAAAAAAAAAGAAAAGACTTGAAGAGTTAACTCAATCTCAAAGAGGAGCTCTTGATAATTTTTTTAGAAAAGAACCACAAATTCCTGTTGAAAATCAGAATGTTGATAATGTTGATGTTGAAATTCTTGAAACTGTAGTTACTACTGAGAATAATAATATGGAGAATGAAAGTGTTGATCCGGAAAATAGAGGTGAAGTGCCCATTGAAAATGATAATTTGAATAATCAAAATGTTGATGCTGAAAATGGTGATGGTGTTAATTTGAATAATTCACTTGATAATGAAGATAATAATCCATTAGAGCAAGGAAATCCATTTGAACATTCTTTTGATATATTTGATCTAAGAAATTGGGATGCTCTTGATTCTAAAATGATTGATTTATTAGTTACAAAAGGTCCTAAAAGAGATTTGTCCGTTGTGAATGGTCCTAAAGATAAATTTTCTAGACGCTTCTGACTAATTTGTATACTAGAGTTTTATCAAATGGAGAGAAGTGTGATAGAGATTGGCTTGTTTATTCGAAAGAGCTTGATAGAGTATTTTGTTTTTGTTGTAAAGTTTTTAAAATAGGGATTGGTAGAGGCCAATTAACAAATGAGGGTTTTAGTGATTGGGCACATATTGGTGAAAGACTTAGAGAGCATGAGACAGGCATGGAACATGTTAAGAATATGACTACTTGGTATGAGTTGCGTCAAAGGCTGCAAAAGAATCGGACTATTGATAAAATGAATCAAAGACTAATTGAGAAAGAAAAAGATCACTTTGGAAAAATGTTTTAAAAAGAATTATTTCAATAGTGAAATTCCTTGCTAAACATAGTTTGGCCTTTCGTGGTTCTAATGAGAGATTATACCAAAATAGCAATGGCAATTTTTGGGCTTAATTGAAATGTTAGCAGAATTTGACCCAATTGTCCAAGAACATATTAGACGTATTACAAATGATAATATTCACATTCATTATCTTGGGCATAACATCCAAAATGAGTTAATACTTTTGCTTGCTTCTGCAATTAAAACTGAAATCATTAGAAAAATCAAACAAGCAAAGTATTTCTCAGTGATACTTGATTGTACTCCTGATGTTAGTCACCAAGAGCAAATGTCTTTAATAATAAGATATGTGGATGTTTCTTCAAATTCTGTTAGCATTGAGGAATCTTTTTTAGGATTTTTGAATGTGAATGATACAACTGGCCAAGGGCTTTTTGATGTTTTACAAAATGAATTGAAAAATCTTGATCTTGACTTATTTTATGTGCGAGGACAGGGTTATGATAATGGGTCAAATATGAAAGGAAAACATCAAGGTGTACAAAAGAAATTTTTAGACATAAATCCGAGAGCCTTTTATACTCCTTGTGGTTGTCATAGTCTTAATTTGGCATTGTGTGATATGGCTAACTCTTGTATTAAAGCACAAGATTTTTTTGGAGTTGTTCAACACATTTATACAATTTTTGCCAATTCTACTAAGAGATGGCAAATTTTGAAAGATAACGTAAAAGGGTTGACTCCAAAATCATTGTCATCCACTCGTTGGGAGAGTCGTGTAGATAGTGTCAAAGCTATAAGAGCTCAAATGTCAGATTTTAGAGAAGCTTTACTTGAAGTGTCGGAAAAGGATCTCGATTCTAAAATAAGAAGTGAAGCTAAATCCTTAGCAACAAATGAGCTTAGTGATTTTGAGTTTTTAATGGCTATAATTATCTGGTTTGAAATATTATCCGCAATTAATTTGGTTAGCAAGCTTTTACAATCAAAGGATATGCTTATTGATGTTGCTATGGAAAAAATAAAGGGGTTGATTTCATTTTTTGAGGGATATAGAGAAACTGGTTTTTATAATGCCTTGGATAATGCTAAAGAAATTGCTATTGAATTGAATATCGACCCAGTATTTCCCCAAAAGCGTATAATTAGAAGAAAAAAACAATTTGATGAGAATTTGAATACCCCATCAGTTGAGCTATCTGGAGAGGAATCTTTTAGGGTTAATTAGTTTCTTTACCTTGTTGATCAAACTGTTGTTTCTCTTAATAAGAGATTTGAGCAATACCAAGAGTATGAAAGTATTTTTGGTTTCTTGTTTACTTCTCACAAGTTACAATCATTGGACAATGCAACTTTGATGTCTTGTTGTAGTCATTTTGAACAGGCATTGAAACATAATGAGCAATCTGATATTGATGGGAATGAATTATTTGTGGAGTTAAAGTTACTAAGAGAAATCTTTCCTTCAGAAAAAATAGGACCTATTGATATATTAAGATTTTTAAAAGGCTTAGATTGTTTTCCTAATACAATTATTGCATATAGAATTTTATTGACTATTCAGTGGCGATTGCTACAGAAACAAGTTTTTCAAAATTGAAGTTGTTGAAGTCTTACTTGCGGTCTACCATGTTACAAGAAAGGCTTAATGGATTAGCATTGATAGCAGTTGAGAATGATCTTTTGGAGACAATACAATATGAAGACTTGGTTGATGAATTTGCTTCAAAAAGTGTTAGAAGGATGGCTCTTTTTAAATAGCTAGAAGGTTGATATTAGCTTCAAGTTGTATTGGTAGGATTTTAATAATCTTCTTTGCATTTATTAGAACAATTACCCTTTTTGAAATAATATTTAAGATTGTCCTTTTTTTTTGAAATAATATTTTGAAATAATATTTAATTATTAAAATTGTTTTTTTTTTATTAGGGGCCTAATTTTTTAAATTAGAACAGGGCCCCCAAAATGTTTAAGACGGCCCTGATTCTAATATTGGGAGGAGTCTCTTCTTTCAAACTTTGGCGTCCTCAAACTTCATCATGCAGCAGCAGAGTGCAGCTAAGTCGCGCTCTTCCAGCAGCTCTAGAACTATTGAGGTGTCCAGGCAGCCACCTCCTAAAGGATGTCATAAATTCAATGTGGATTGTAACACCCCGTTTCCGGAGCACTGCTGTTCTAATAAGCCTTTTAAAAGTGGAACACGCTGCTTGCATGGTTTCAAAAATTTGGACCTATTTTTTTTTAAACTTCTTTGAAAAGAGCAATCAGAGCATTGCAGCATTTTCGAAAGGTGGTGAATAAATAAAACACCATGTTCAACTCACAATAACCATACAAGTTGATTTATTTAACAAACACACACGACAATTCAAGTCTTGAAAACATAATATACTTATTACAACACTGCAATTAGTACAACAAGCATCCTATAGCTGGTCGACACGCTACAACACTTACTAGACCTCTAGTAATTTACAACCCAATACACAAAGCGGATAGCCGGATAGAGCTATCCTCAGCTACGTTTGACAGCAACCTCGAACACTCTGCAGTCCTCGTCATCTGGGTTACATTCATTGATTGAAAGCACCACGGGCAAGGGTCAACTTCTTAAAATAAACAGATATTACAAAAGTAGCAGATACAATAGCCTATCCTATCGTACAGACATCACATAACATGAAACAACATACTCCAGCACGTATAAACAATCATGTCAACCGTATTCAAAACAAATCAATAAGGATGCACCCAAATCCTATTGACTCAACTATATGCCAGTGCAGTTTTAATTCCGGAATCCATACATTATGGTCAGTCATTCTGTACGTACCAGAACTAAACATTTTCCATGCGATGGTTAATTTAACGACGTTCCTTGAATTCCTTTGGCCATGGGCAATCCATCACCCAGGATATTCAGGTCGACGTTACCAACAAGACACGCCAATGCCTTCCACCAATCCCAACGAACATATCAATCATATGATATTTTAACAAGGCATAAAACAATAAATATTTAACTATCCAACATTAAATACTATTGCATTATCCAAAACATCAGCAACATATTTCTTAAGCACAAACAAGCATATATGTAAACACATCATGTTATCAATTCAGAATTACACAGCTCAATAACTCAACCAACTTGCGTTCACATATCAATAATCACAAACATAAGCAGGTAATCATCAATCATATTTCAGCATATCCATATCCAACCCTAATCATATCACAATCATTCATCAGCATCGATAACACACTTCATCCTTTTGAAACTTGATGGAGTTAGCAAAGAGGTAATCAAACAAGTGTGGGGGTTGGGAACAGCTGCCAACCACTTGCAGACAAGCCCACTAAATAATCAATATATCAAAAGCAGTAAAACGAAGGGGTACGAGACCCTCACTTCGAACCCTGAGGTTCTCAGACTTCTTCGCTTTACGACATAAAATTAAATCTTATACATATCTAGAAGTTGCCCTTACAGAATAGAGTTTCACGTCCACGCTAACGTCAAAGATACGTCACGAACTCTCGCATGCACGTACTCACGACCTCAACATTCCTAAAACAAAACTGCTAAGTCTTAGAAAAGCTCTAAATTACTAAACGTAACCGCTAGGTCCTGGTTTGCAAACAAACCCCTAGGGTACGCAGCCCAAATTCTTTTTAGTAATACTCACACTTAAAAACACTAAAACCATATTAAAAATAATATTTTAAATACTTACAACTTATTCAAATCCTTATAACTTTCTAACTAAACTTGAAATTTTAAAAAAACTAGAAAATCATTTTCTTCCAAATCTCACAACCATAAAATCAATACTAAAATAAAATATTCTTCACACTAATATTTTCAAGACTCCACCTTGTTCAAGAAATACAAAAATCTCTTTAAACTTTAGGTGTTTCATAGTCTTGTTCAATTCAATCAAAACTTTAAGCAACTCTAACTCAAATTTATTTTTTTTCCTAAAAACTCCTAAACCATAACAACAACTTAAATATGCATAAATAAAGGCTTGAAATACCCAAAAATTTTCCTTCCTTATTCTTTTTGAAGCTCACGGCTTCAACCACAAAAATTAGGGGAAAAATTTAATTTTCTACTAAACAAAGTTTTAATAACAAATCTACTAAAAACAACTACTAAAATCCTAAGAGTCAAACCAAAGCTTTAGTAAAAACAAAGTTTCTAACAAAAACATCAACTAAGAGTAGGATTCACATGAAACAATCCTTTTCCCCTTTTCCTTTCTTAACCCACGGTTTTGGGCTTCAAATCAAGGGGAAAATTTGTCATCTTGTCTCATGATCATGATCAAAACTCACATAAAGAAAAATAGACAAGAAAATCAAAATAAATCCTCCTAAAACACTAAAAAGGGGCCACGATTTTGTGAGGAGAATGGAGGGAAAGATCTTGGCTCCAACTCTCACACTTTTGATCAATGATCTAGCATTAACTTTGGAGAAGAAAAATGGTGGTACTCCTTGGGTTATAGCTCACGGCCTGAAGAGGGAAAAATAGGGAAAACTTTGGCTCCAAGACTCTCAAGAACACAAGCTCACCAACATCATGATCTTGACACAAATAATAGTAAGAAATTTTCAAGAAAATGGAGGTTGGACAGGAGGGGGTGCTCTCGGTTTCATCCAAAAGAAAGGAGGAGAGAAAAAATTTTGCTTCACAAGGTTACCAACACACAAAGTGAATAAGAAAGAAATAAATGAAAGTATCAAGAAAGGGAGGGTGTTACGGCTGATTAAGGAGAAAGGGAAGGAATAGGAAAAATAAAATTAATCCCAGTAACTTACTTGGCTCTCCATGAATCAAGGTGGATATTTAGTAAGATTTTTATTTAAAACCAATGGATTAGTGACACCACACATTTAGTAACTTGGAGACAAGGTCAAAAATATATATATATATATATATATATATATATATATATATATATATATATATATATATATATATATATATGAGTGAGTGATTGTGGAAGGCTGAAACTAAATGAAGAAAGGGAGAGAATAATTTTTCTCACAAAGTAAATATCTCACATCAATTAATACTAACCACAAGTTAATCTCATTCTTATTCATTACACCTCACTAATCCTGATCTTAATTAACCCTTAGCCACACATTTAATTAAACCAAAACATTTTCACACCTCATCACAAGCTACTACCCACTAAGTTTCCTCTCAAAATATCTAGGATCATTTTATTGCGTCGTCGATAATTTGCCCGCCGATACATCGCGTAAATTAATTTACTGAGAAATTAATTCACCGCGTGATAATTATATATAAATGTAATTTTAAATTTTAATGCGGATAAAAATTACCCGGCAATTCAAAATACGGCGAATATTAATAAGAATTATTTGACAAGTTTTAAACCATGAATTAATGTTAAATATTAATTCTTAAATTAAATTTTATCTTGATTTAATTCACTCACTTTCTTAGTCAACAAAAATAAGCGTTACGCGTCAAACATAAAACTTATAATAAGTTTAATTGATGAATTCACCTTAAAAGCAGCATACGTCTACGCTGTCTATTAATTTGAATTGACATCATGAATAATAATTATGTATAATAAATAATTTATTTAAAATAAGTCAAAATAATTTCTCGTACCCTCAGTAAATCATTGAGGTGATCAATCTCTATGACTTACTTTCAAGTATTTAGGACTTTATTGCTAAAATATTTTTTTCTTAAAAATTGGGGTGTTACATGGATGGTTCTTATCAGGCTAGCACCGACCAGTCAGCTTGTGGTGGCTTAATTAGAGATCATCAAGGCAGATTCATCACTGGTTTCTATAGTAAACTCAGAGCTTGCAATGTGGTCTGGGCAGAGCTGTGGGCGCTCCGGCTAGGGATCAAATTGGCCAAGGAGTTATCTCTTCCTTGGGTGATCTTTGAAATGGATTCTAAAGTTGTCGTTGATATGGTTCGCTCGGGGACTACCCATATACTTTTCCTTCAACCTCTTCTTCAGGAAGTTATTTCTATTCTCAATCATCTGGATTAGAGAACATCTGTGGACCATACCTATCGTGAAGCTAACCAATGTGCGGATCTCTTAGCCAACAAGGGTCATTCATCGTCTTATGATGGTTACACTTTGGGGAGCTCTTTCCCTTTGCTTAATTTGTTTCTGTTAAATGATGTAAGAGGTGTCTCTATACCTCGTAGAGTTTCGTAGTTGAACTTCCTTTCATTATCAAAAAAATAAAATAAAAATAAAAATAGTCTGCATTTCGGCAGGAACTGGAATGACCAGGTTTTGACACATGACATTGTCCTACGTGGCAAAACTTCATTTTATATACTATAGTTGATATCTTCAAATTAAAAAAATAATAATAATCCCATCTCCAGAGTGTTGCCACTTTGTTTTCCCTTATGTTGATACGAAGAGAGTGATTTGTCATCATCCCTTCATTTAATAATTTATATTAGAGTTTTCCCAACGTGTACAACTTTGCACACGATATGAATCATTAATCGCCCACTTTTTTTTCCTTATTAATTATATAGTTTCCTATTTTGTTACAAAACGTGATCATATTATTCAAAATATTCAAAAAAATGTTAGTGTATTTTTTTGTCCTAATTATAAGAAAAAGAAACCCATTTCAAGGTACATTAATTGTTAGAATTTCTTTTATACCCCTATTTAATGTGATATGTATATTTAGTGGGACCCATATCCAAAATAATGAGACCTACATGTATTTTAACCAATGCGAGAAAGTGTGTTGGGATGAGAGTGTTAGAGAGTGTGTTGCTAACACTCCTCATTTACTATATATAAAAATTGATACCTCCTCTAATTGTTATTCTACCCTCATTTTGACACGTGTTAGATACACATTAATACAGTTTGAAAACATGTAAATAGTTAGATGCGCCACAAAGATTAAGAAAAAATAACCTTACATAATATTGGTTGACTAATTTAAAAACTTGCCAAAATAGGGTGTTGACATGTGGCATAACAAAATCTTTTTTAAATATTTTAAAATCTAATTTACTATTTATAAAAATTGATACCTGTGACATCCTGATAAAAATTACGTGAATAGATAAATTAAAGTATTTTTATGAGGTAAAGAATATTGTAGAAAAACCCTAGAATTCAAAGAAAATAAAGATTTTCTATAACGCGTCCATCGCGACGCAATGGAGAAAAGGAAGGAACTTATCACGACGCGAGCGAACGCGGGTGAGATAAGGTGGTGCAAGACAGAACAGGAACGTTCTTGATCATGTACATCGTGACGCGACCAAGATTGCACTAGAGACCATCGCGACTCGATGACAAAAAATTCTTGAACCTTATGGAGTCTTCAAAGTCGGTGAACGCAGCCAATGAATGCGTGACATGTGGCCCCATCGCGACGCGATGGAAGTTATGCCTAATACCCATCGCGACGTGATGGACTCAAAATCCACTATAAATACCCTTCACCCCTCCATTCCCTACTCGCCCCAAATCCTCTTCTCTCTCTAGCTTTCTCTCTCTAGGGACTTCTAAGGAGTGAGTATGCTCTGTGCTTGCCTCTAATGAGGATCTGGCACATCAGAAAACCCTTAGTAAGTAGTCCTTGAGATTGAGAAAGAGAGTGAGACTTAGAGAGCCACTAAGGAGCAAATATGCACTGCACTTGCCTCAAGTGAGGATCTTGTGCATCAGAAAGCCCTTATAGGTAATTCTCTGAGAGGGAAGGATGAGAGCGGCCTAGTAGGCTTGGTAGGAGTGTCCAGAGGTAGGAGTGCAAGTAGCAGGAGCGGCAAGGGAACAGAGAGTGGCAGGAACTGTAGCAGTCTTCTAAGCCAGGTATGGGAGATCTGAACCCTATCCACAGGGATTGTAGGATTAGAATAAGTGTATAACTAGGCATAGGGTGACCTAAGCCGTACTAGAGGTTAATAGTAGCAGCAGTTTAGGAGAGGCGATGTGACCTGTGATAGCTGAGGACAGTTGTCAGAGGTCTATCAACCATAGGAGTAATATGTTAATATCAGTGGATGGATGTTGATTGATGTGATGTTGGTTTCTTATGATTGCATTATAATTATGTGTAATTGCTGGTGTGTGGTTTGATAACATGTCAGTAGTAGATCGCCTAAGCGACACTAGGGTTGACTCATGTGTGGATCGAGGATGGTTGATGCTTGATAATGTGTTGGTTGACCTATATGTTGATCAAGGATGGTTGATAAATGATGTTATGTTATATACAGATAGTTGTGCTGTATAGGATGGTTATTCTGTTTATGCTAATTTGATGATTAAGTTATTATTATAGTGCTGCATATGGGAATATGACTAAGCTATTTAATTATAAAGAGTTGATAAGTGCTAAAATAAGACATTAAAGCTGGTTGAGTTGATAGCTTGATAAGTGTTGAGATAATAAGCTGATGTGCTGAGCGGAAGAATAACAATGATAAACTGTAAAGGTGTTGAATAATAATTGGTCATATGTATGTGCTGTAATTCACCGCCGTGCACATAGGCTGTGTACGAGGCCAGGTGCCAGAGTGCGAGCACGATGCAGCCGGTATAGGACACGTCGGTCCTTGATGATAGTCTGGGTCCGACAAATCTACAGGTGACAGATGGCTAGCTACCATCCTGTCGGGACGTCTGGTAGCCTGGTCATCCTGACGGGGTACTGTTGCAACACTGTCCATAGTACCGATCTCGAGTGCCGCCTCGACACCTGTTCCTATCGTCGTAGTTGGGGAGCAGAGATGCACTCTTATGGGTACGATGAGCGGGATATAGGGATGGACAACTGGCTTGGCGTACCCACACGTCGGTGGGAAGTCGTTGTGCTACTATCTACAAAGGCTAAGTTGGCTGAGGTGGGGCCGCTTATGCCATATTAATATGTGTGGCCACGTAAGCATATAGTCGTATGTTGCATGAACAAAAGTAGCTAGGTAATGATCCAAAACATTATCGGGAGATGTGTGGTTTAATCTTTCACATGTTCTATTGTTCTGTTTTGCTTATGTGTGCTGCCTTTTTATACATGAATTCTAAGTTCTGCTTTCCCACCGAATGGTGCGTATAGTGTGTTCTTATCTCCTGTTTGTTTTCCGTGTCCTGTATATTTTTGTCTACGGGTCATAGTAGGTATCAGACAATTCCAGAAAGGAAACGGTTCAGTCGATACACTGTCAATGAGTCAAAGTCAATATTTTAAAGAATCTCAGTTATTTAGCACTTTGTACAATTAAGGGCCCTAAGGTTTGTACATTTAGGTACATTTGTACACTTTCGCCCGCTAAAACAAAATAAAATTACTTTCACTATTATCGGATAAACTAATATATTGGAAAAATTTACTAGGACGTCACAATACCTCTTCTAATTACTATTCTATCCTCACTTTGACACGTGTTAGATGCACATTAATACGGTTTGAAAACATGTAAATAGTTGGATGCGCTACAAAGATTAAGAAAAAATAACCTTACATAGAATTGGTTGACTAATTTAAAAACGTGCCAAAATAGGGTATTGACATGTGGCATAACAAAACCTTTTTTTAAAATCTAAAATTCGAAACTAAAATTCAAATCTAAATTTTCTAAATTTGAAATAAATTTTATTGAAAAAAAATTGAAACAAAAAAATTTCGAAATTAAATTTTATATTTCTATTAAATGATTACTATATTTAAAATAGTAATATATAATTTAAAATAATTGCATATTCAAAAGTAGAATTTTAAAAATTAATAACTAAGAAAAGATTAAATGAGTATATCCAGTCAAAAAATAATAAGTGATATCTGAAATTTAAAAATAATTATTCGAATATTTAAAGTTTGGAAGTTTGGAAGAAATTATCCATAATTAAATTTCTAAATCAAATTCTAAATATTTTAAAATATTTTTTTTTACATTTAATTTTGTTTTTCTTAACAGATAATAGATTTAATTTAGATAAATTTTGTTTTAAAATTCAAATTTAAGTTAATTTCAAAATTTATTTTTTTTAAAAATCAATTCTTAAAATGAGCGACAAAATAGAGTGAGGTGAGATTAAAATATTTAAATTTAAGTTAACTGTAAAATAATATAACTTGACAGAATTTTTGAAAATATAATAAATTATCTATAATTAAATTTAGAAATTAAAAAAATTATCTATTTACTATATATAAAAATTTAAGTTTTCTTAAGTTACCATTCTACCTTGGCTCACGGGGAGCAAGTCCACTTTAATACAAGTCCTTTTTGAACATGACAAAACATTGCTACACTTGGATTGAGCTTATTCCGAGTGCATTACTAACAAATTATCATGTTTATTTATTTGTTTAGAAAATTCTACCTGACTATGCTAAAATTGTTTATGAACTGTTGTGGAAGTAATTGTTAGTTTGATTTTCCGTTCAAATTATTAATGTTGATAGTTTTTTTAAATATACCATACTAGTATGTAACCCGTGTCATGTACAGGAATATTTTTATATATGCTTTAAGCAAAAAAGAAATAAAAAGATATGATAAATGAAATGGTTCATAAGACAGAGACAGAAACAAAATATGATACTGCAAACAACCTATTAAAATTAGATGAATAATAATATATTATATTGTTTACGATAAAATAATAAAATATATGTGATTTTTGAGTTAATGTTATACTATAAATTGAAAAAATAAATAAAAAGATATATCAAACGGTTCATAATTATATTATATATGTATGTATATGAAGTTATATACATACATACATACATACATATATATGTATACACACACACATCTATAGAATAATTTATATATTTAAATATATATGAAATTTATAAATAGCAAATGTATAAGAAGTATAATTTGTTGTAAAGTAACTATATTTATATAACATCATTAAACAAATAACCGATGTACATAAGTTTACTCAAAACATAAGTATCTTATAAAATTTTTAATAAACAAATTTTTTGATTTTTTTGAAAACAAATTATGTGAAACAAAATATAAATTACACTCAATTTTTTTTTGGTTATAAAATCAAATTATGTAACTTCATGGATATAGGTTTGTATGGGAAATTTTATTAGCCCAAAAATAAAATCAATATATAACAAATATTATAATTAAGAAAGGAATAAATTCTAATTTATTTAATTTAAAAAAGTATAAACTTAAAATAAGTATTAAGAGGAATTTTATATTATAATAGAGAAGAGATTTTTTTTTGTTACAGTAATAGAGAAGAGATTTGATTTGATTATGTGAATTTATTATTAATACCAAATAGATATGAGTTATATTTTGTTTTTTTTCCCTCAGCGATATGACTTATATATTACTTAAATATACACTCAGTCATATTGAAAATTTATTATTTAATATGTAAAATATAAATAGATCTTGTGTCAGTCAAGAGTCAAGACACTTTACGCGAAACCCTACTTTCAATTGTTCACAGGACGTTGCATTCGAACAGAAGAGAAGGAACGGATCTCAGTGTACGACATCTCTCAGTGGTTCGTCTTCTTGTTCTTCCAACTTAGTCCTCTTGTAAATCCCTGATATTACTCTTTGTGTTTGATATATTCCTTTGTATCTCAGTTACTAGTCTCTAGCCGAATATTAACAAACCTAAATTTGTTTTTCGTATTTTAACAAGCAGTAGTTAGTCTCGTTTTAATGGTCCAGAACTAATCTAAGATGTTATATCCAGAACTAATCTAAGATGTTATATGAGTCATGTTTTTAATTTAAAATTTGTTAGTTGCTTAAATATTAGGAACTAAGTTAGGTTACTACTTGATTTTTTACCAAATGCGTGATTTTTAGAGTTACTTTGTTTTTATTTTTAGTTAATTCTGTGTGAATCAAATGCCTAATATTATTAGTTGCTTATGGAATTTATTTAAAAAAAAATGAAGTTATCATTCATCAACTGTGTCAGGGAAATAATACATAATGTGATCCTCTCCTCAACTCATTTATACTAAAAATCGTAATATTTTTAAAAAATCAACACGTACTAATATCTGAATTTATATCTACATCACAATTGGAAAGAATATATACCAATCATAATTTATATCACGAACCGATTTGGTCTTCCATGGTGTCTACCGAATATTTTTCTGCATTTGAATTTTTTGTTGTCATCTAAATTCAAACGAAAAATAGTTTTCCCACTTAAATCTAAAAATGAAAATTTAAATTCTCTGTCAAAACACAAAGGGTTAATCAATCAAATGTCATGATTGTTAAAAATATTATTGACATTTTATAATTCATTACAAATTGTTTTAATTTTATAGATAAAATATTATAAGTTTTATTTTTGCTCAATTATGATTAAAAGATAATTTAAATTATATAGAAGTAACAATTTATTTATTTTCTGTCAAAAAAATAATTTTTTTTTGGTACATGAAGAGGGCCGAAGCCCAAAGAGAACTAACTAACTAAGTTAACAGCCTTGGGTATAGAAATCCCAGTAAAATCATCAAAAAGCAACCGAGCCAAGTCTCGCTTGGGCGAATGATAAATCTGAAGCTCCATAGAGGGGGAGTCAATGCTATAATTTGCAAGTCAGTCCACACACTTATTTCCTTCACGCATCGTGTGGCGAAATTGCACCTTCCAATTTTCCCTGCTAAGTTTGATAACTCGCTGGAGCAGCACCGGAAGCCGATTCAAAGGTGGCATACTATCTGTAACCATAGCTATCAAGGCCTGAGAGTCACTCTCCACGATAATCCTTTCGATCCCTTCCTGTCTCGCAAGTTGCATGCCTAACTTATTTATTTTTATATCTAAAATAATATACTTCACCATGTTATAATACAATTAATTAGGAAGTTTATAACGTAATACAGAAAATTTTAAGTGTTGCTGAAATTACCTATTAGAGTTGGATAATATTAATAGTTTATCATAATATTAAGGTTTATAAATAAAAACAATGTACTATTAATTTAAAAATGTACCAAGTTGAATAATAGTTGCTATTTTTAATTTATTTTTAAAAATAATATTTTGATGTCAAAAAACGTATTTTTTAAGAATGAATAGAACTTATTGTATAATTCATCAAATATTATTTTAATCGTAAATATTTCATCAACTATTAATGTCATTTTTTTTTGTAAAAAAATTATTAATTTCATTTTAATGATAATTTTTTATGGTTATATTTTTACCCAATTATAATATTAAGATAATAAGATATCTAAATTTAAATTTAATTTAAAGTATATATCATTAAAAATTAAATTAATTTAATTATTTTGTATTTAAAACAATATACTTCACTTTATTTTAATTCAAATTAATAGGAAGTTTATAACGTTGTATGCAAAATTATAAGTGAAAGATTTGATTTATGATTTGATTTGATTTGATTTTGTTGATTTTTGGATTTCTCAAATATTTTTAAATTTTAATTTTTAACAATAATTAACTCATTAACATACAGTCAATGATTTGTCATAAAACTTTCCCAATTCGATTCAATTTAATTTAATTTAATTTGCTTAATTTTCTAATTTATAAAGGATCTTTAATTTTTAATTTTTCATAATAATTATCTCTTTTACAGACTGCCAATGATTTGTCATAAAACTTGCCCATATTAGTGCGATTTTCTCTAATCCACTTTTGCAATTTTAATTTATGATGTTGTTTCTGATTTTATGTATTAATTTACCTATTTAATGACTGTCAACTTAATGTCATAAATATCACACGTATTCCTTAATAAAATATTACAAATCAAGTATTTCCTTTCCTATATAAGCAGACACGAATGTTTCATGTTTACAACAAAAAAAAAGACACGAATGTTTCATAAATCTTGTCTTATCTTAAATGTGATCCTTTCCTGTTTGACCGAAATAAACCATTTCCTGATTTGTTACTTCTGATACTATATTTTTAAATGTGATTATTAAATGTTATAATTTTTTCTTTTATTTTTGTTTTCGTTTTTTAATTTTCCTATATTTGTGACTCAAATTTGGCGTGTAAGTTTTTTTTTAATTGACGTGGCTATGAACTTTTGATATCGTGATGCCATTTGTGTTCTTTCCATTTTTATTTTATTTATATTTATATATAATAGAGATATAGATGTAGCTGGTGGTTATAGTTTTAGTGTGATCAAATAATTAAAAAATGATATGTACCAAATTTTTTTTTAAAAATGATATAAACTGTTTTAGAACATGGATAAAGATCAGTGCGACTCGTGCTAATGCACTGATACCTTATTGTTATTGTTTATGAATATTGTTATTATGTTAATTATAGTGCTCATAGGAAAGTTAGTCCACTTCAATACATGTCTGTTTCAAATATGCATAAATACAGAAGTGTCTCATGCGTATGCACGTATACCTTGCTAGTTATAATACGAACACTTACAAGAATTGATCGCAATACCGAAAACTGAGCTGATGCCAAGAGCAACTCGGTCAACAGTTATGTTATTGTTGCAGCTCAGGCAAGTGCATCTGATTGTAACTCGTAATAATAGTGGAGTATATTTAAGACTCCGAATGTCGAACCCACAGGGAATGCGCGAGTACCAATGACTTAAATGATTCTATTTTATTAGGATAACGATTGTGATGAGAAAGTAGTAAAAGTTGTCACGTAATTAAAGTAATAAACAAACTAAAAGCAAGAACAGATTAACTATGTTATGGGAGGTCTAGGGGAACCGGCTACACCATTACTCTACTCTTGAATTCACTAAATAATTACTACGAGTTTTCTATTATGATTGAAAGCTAATCATCCACTCTAGATTACTAATAACTATCTAGCTTGTACTAGCCTTCCTCCTAACTAATTACTCCGTTTAGTCCAGGAACGAATTAAATGAAAGAGCATTAAGAACAGGTGGGTTTGTTAATCTAATAACTGATTAGTGTTAGGGACGAAGGTGAGTTGAAGAAGGTGAGTTGTGTGGTTCAGTGTTAGGGTTTGCTGTTGAAGAAGGTGAGTTGCGTGGTTCAGTGTGAGGGACGAAGTGTATTTGGAAGAAGGCAGAGGCAGAGTGGGTTGCTACGCACCGTTTCACTTGAGGGGCAGAGAAGTCTTTTGGTTTGAAGGGAGCGTCTGCGTGAATGAGCGTGGGCTGGCCCAAATGCCAAAATTTTAGGCTTAATGAGGTGTAGTCGATGAGGATAGGCCCAAGGCTTTTCAGCCAAGGAACGCCTAATACCACCTCAACGCTGTTGAGTGGTAACACAAAGAAATCGATCGTGAAGGTCAATCCCTGAAATTGGAGAAGGACGTTGCAACACAGGAGACGACAATCGAGAGTGTCGCCGCTACCCACCATAACCTTGAAGGATTTCGGGGCTGTTGAGAGTGATAACCCTAGAAATTTGGCTACCCTAGCTTGCACAAAATTGTGTGTGTTGCCGCTTTCAACAAGAATTGCGACCTATTTATTAGCCATGGAGCCTGTAAATCGAAGTGTGTTATTGTCGGAGAATCTTGACATGGCGTGGAGGCTCACTTGGGCTTCTGAAGTGGTTTCCGGTGGAGGGTCAGAGGAAGGAGTATCAGGGGAATATGGGTTTGATGGCTCGGGGGGTGGGTCGATGTCTTCGTCCTCAGAAACTAAGAGGAAGAAGCGGCCTTTGCATTTGTGTTGGGGAGTGAATTTTTCATCGCAGTTATAGCAAAGGTTTTGCTCTCAACGTAAAGCCATTTCCTCTGTGGATAATTTCCGAAGCTAGATTTTTGGGGAGGCTGTGATAGCTTTAGTGGTAAGAGGTGTGGGTGTTGCAGGTGAAGGCGTGGGGTGGGTTGCTTTTCCCTTGAATGCATGGTGGCGGTCTTCGATTTGATCCTCTTGTATTTTGGCCAGAGCTGTGGCTTGAGGTAGGGACATGGGTTGGAAAGCTTGTACCTCTCGTTTAATCTCCGGTGATAGTCCGGAAATGAAGCAGCTTAAGAGGAAAATTGGTGGGAGGCCTACTACACGATTAGCCAATCGCTCAAAATCATTGAGGTATTGATTCACCGAGCCACGTTGGGTGAGCTTGAAGAGAGCCCCACGAGGGTCTTCATAGAAGGAAGGTACGAAGTGTGTTTATAAGGAAATAAGGAAGTCATTCCATGAGTAGATGAGACCATTGCAGATCATCCATTGAAACCAGCTTAAGGCAGGGCCATCCATGTAGAAGGAGGCTATGGTGAGGCGTTCATGGTCAGGTGTTTGGTGGAAATAAAAAAATTGGGAAATTTTGAAAATCCAATCGATGGCATCTTGACCATCAAACCTAGGTACTTCAAGTTTCATATGTGGTTTTTGATCTGTTGGGGTGTTTGGGGGAGGTGGGGGATGTGGTGGTGGTGTAAAGGAAGAGGAGGCATTGGTACGCAGAGCAGCAAGTTCTCCTGCCATGGAGTCTACTCTGGCAGTAAGGGCAAGGATAGCACCTTCCAAAAGGGAAGGAGGTGGTGGTGGAGGTATGTCGGACATGGTGAGTAGAGTGCAATAAAAGCACCAATTGATAGGTAATAGAATATAGCTATCTAATTACTATCTAAGGAAAAGGAAAATGACTGAATTCTTGACTTTTCATTCATGATACTGGTATTTAAAAGGAAATTACATCATCTAATCATTGCCAATCAATGGCTGCTTAGATTGTAGGGATTTTAGGGAATCTACTAACAAATAAGACCGTTAGACAGGCTGTAAAGCAGAAATGATAGTGAATGACAGTGAGGCAATACAATAGTGCAGTAGCAAGGCATGCTGGAATATGCAGCATTAGGTCTGGAATATGCTCTCTCTCTCTCTCTCGAGCACTAGGTCAATTCTTCCAAGGTACACTACTTTGAAACATAGTCACCCAAGTAAGTGGGCCTTTGAGTGATTCTTCTTGGACGGGCTGAGCTCTCAGTTGGGCCAGGGTCTGTTGGGCTATCAGTTACTATGCATAATATTTTTAGACTTATGCCCTATTTCGTAATGCCAAACTACTAGCTTATAAGCTCGTAGTAACAAAGTACAAGTGTTTGGTAGCCACTAACTTATAACATTTTTTTCACTAGCTTACAGCGTTTTTTCATACACTACTTGAAGTAGTATTTGAACTTATAGCTTATAGTATTTCATGTTTATCGGCTAGTTCAACCTCTAATTTTACCAAACACTTTAAATTCAATCTGCTAGCTTATCTGTTATCGGCTATCAGCTATCTGTTAAGACAATTGTGTTTTACCATCTGAGCAAGATGAATTTGTAGTACTCAATAGTTATTCGGTCAATTATATTAGTAAAAATAGAATTTTTGAGGCCTTTTTTGTCAAAATTTTTTGAGGCCTTAAACTCTTGCTTGAGCCGCTTTAGGGTTGGGTCGGCCCTGTATCCATTAACCAAGTTTCAACACTTTGACATAGTACATGTTTAACACTATATTAACCAAGTTTAACACTATATTAACCTTGATATGTGTGTGAACTATATTAATGAGAAAAGTTGTTGTGCTTGTAAAAAAAAAACAGAGAAAAGTTGTTGTGGATTTGATTTCTCAACTTGATGTTCATATGTCTTTTCTCCTCGGCTAAACATGTACTATGTCACGTGGAAATTATTTTGGGAGTAAATAAATAAGATATAGCTGCCAAATAATTACGAATATTTTGTGACACCTAGAAACATGATATACACTTCAACTTTCCAATCACACGTGATGACAAAGTGATTACCAAGGTCAAGAGATAAAGAGTTGAGATTTTAATATTTTATATTTGGACCACTCACTCACAAGTCACTATTAAGGTTGGGAATAAACCGGGTCAAGCAAACCTTTGTAAGGCTCAAGCATGGCTTGATAAAAAACTCAAAGCCTAAATTTGGCTTGTTATCTATGATAGACTTTTCTTTATGGTCTGGTCTGGCCTTGTTAGCTTACGTAACGACCTTCTTCATATTAAGTCTTTGAATAAGACATTCGACTTATTTTTAAATAGACTAGCAAGTTAATAGGACATTGAGATAAATTCTATTTATAATAAACTATATAAAAAATAAAAATAAAATCACTGCTATTAAGAGACATGAGATATAAGGATGAAAATAGATAGGACAGACTGAGTTTTATAAGATCTGATTCTGATTTATTCGTATGATATAAATTTTTTTCATTGTCTAACCTGACCTATTAGAGAATCTGACATTATATGATAGCTTATTTAAATTTTATTTTGCAATAAGACCTTTAAATATGTCAAAAATTTATGTAAGACAATATGCTTAAATTATTGAAAATGCCAACAAATATATTCTTTAACACAGTATACAAAATCTAATATAATAATAATAGCAATAAAAATTATTATTTATATTTACTTAAATAGGCTGGCCTGTTAGGCTTAAAAGGCTTTTTGAGTGGCTTGAAGTCTGATCTTTTAACTAAATAAGCTTATCAAAAAGTCTTAGCCTTGTCTATTTAAAAAAAAAGTCTAGTCTAACCTGAGCCTGATGTAGACTAGGCCGTACCGTAGGCACCTATCGGGCGGCCTTGCCTATCCCACCCCTATCACTATACATTTTTCTTGTATAAATTAGGTGCTAAGGCCATCTCTAATGGAGTACCCATAAATTGAGTACATAAGGAGCCCTACATATCCACATCACTCATTTTTACCTTTTTAATTTGGGTACCTAAGTACCCAATCCCTCCAACCCACCACCTCCAAAAAAAATTACTAAATGGGTCCAACTAATAACGCCACATCATCACATATCACCAATAACTAATATGCAGGACTCGCAGAAGAGGAGAGAGAAGGGTACAAATTCGAATAGGTACCCAAAATTATTTTTTCACAATGGGAGTACCTATTAGGTAACACTCTAGGATTTGAATTCTCTAAAGTTAGCAATTCACTTTAAAGTGTAAAATAAGTAATTCCAATCAATGATGAGAAAATCAAGGGTTGATACTCAAACTAATGAATAACAAACCAACACTTGATTTTTTCATTAATGGTTAAGATTACTCACTTTACACTTTACTCACTTTAGATGATCCAAATCTACCACTCTAAATAAGTACCTAAGCCTTAGGGGATCGGGCTCCTCTAAAGTGAGATGCCCTAATAAGGCCACTTTTGTTTTCAAAAATTAAAAAAAAGGCCACTTTTTGCAAAAAGATAAGGCCAGAGTTTCCTTCCTAAACCTACCCGTAATCCTTGCAACCCGCACAATCACAATCACAATCACAATCCATTCGGTGTGCGAGAACGTGAAAACCTAACGGTGGAAATTTGCATATAAAACACAGGTACAGGAGATTTGTATGGATTGCTAGCTGAACACGCAAACTATGGGTTTTTTGAGAGTATTATTAGCACTCTCTCTTCTTATTTTCGTCTATCTTGTTAATCTTACATCTTCACATCGTATTCAGAAGACCTTGCCTTCAGGTACTGTACTGTACTATCCTATCCTATCCTAGGCTCTCTGTGTTTTTTTCCCCCCTCCCTTTTAAGTACATAAAAAATGTTTCCTAAACTCCAAATTTTGAATTATTATGTCGTCGATCACTGCGTTCCCGGCCGGCCCTTTAATTTTTCTTCTTTAGCTTTTTTATTTACTACGGAAATAGATCTAAAGTTTTTCTCTATCATGTTAGAAACTTGTTAGCAGAATTGCTAAAATTATGGCCTCATGGTTGCTGCATTTATTGAGATTTATCATAAAGCAATTAGACTGATGACTTTTTAAAGCTCCCCCCCTTTTGAAGAAAGGGACGATGGCACGCACGATCGAGGGAGAATTATGAAAAGGTGGATAACTTTAACAGAATTATTATTATGGCTTAAATATAATTTTAATCCCTCCAAAATTTGAATTTTTTTTTTAGTCTCAACAAAAATTGAGGGTTTTTAGTTTCCAAATTTAAAAATGTTTTTCTGTTAGTTCCTGACTCTAACGTCGTTAGTTTTTTTTCTTTGCTTAAATCTGATTTTAGTCTCTTAAAAATTCTAAAAGTTTGTTTTTATTTCCCCAAAATTTTTAAAAGTTTGTTTTCAGTCCCTTGAAAATATTGTCACATAAGCGCCACATAACGGGGTCAGAGTCAGGGACTAACGTGAAAAATATTTTCAAATTTGGGGACTAAAAACATTCAATTTTTGTTTCGAATTTTTGATGGACTAAAATCATATTTGAGCCTATTATTATTATTATTATTATTATTATTAAGAGTTTTTTTTTATAGGCAAATGTTAGTATGTTAATTGTTAGATTAGTTTTTTTTCGTTCACTAAGATTTGAACCCTGGACCTTTGACTCCTTCACACCCTTGGCTCAAATCAGTTGAGCTACCCATCTCCCATTTATTAAGGGTTAATCACTAATCAGCGGAGTTTTCTAATTGTTGAATTGCTGATTAAGCAACCCCTTTTTGTTTTCAAAGAACGAAAGCGTTTTTAATTCTGTATCAAGAGTTTCTATTCTATGGCTGAGTACGTATAGCATTATTTCAATTATATTATACTACTTCTGGTCCTATATATAAGAGACAAATGTACTTTCTAGGTTAATTGAATAACTGATGTATCTGGTCTATAATGTATCTGGTCTATAATATAGACCAGATACATCAGTTATTCAATAAACTTAGAAAGTACATTTATCTCTTATATATAAGACCGAAGAGAGTATTATATTATATTACATTACAGGCCCTTCGTCTGCACTTTTCATTTTAACAGCAGAAAATTATTGTTTTGTTTACATGCAAAATATTATATAGGCCAGGGGAATAAATATTGTTAGATTATTTCTTAAGCGTACGTTTAAGAAATATAGAGGTCCATGAGTAAACGTTTACCTTTAGTAATCAAGACTTGTGTTAAATAGAATTTGTGCAGAAGATCATGTTAGAAGATAATAAGGGAATATATAATGGAAGCAAGATAGCAGGAGGCGGTGCTCGTGGTGGTGGTGGTGGTGGTGGTGGCGGCGGCGGTGCACGTGGTGGTGGCGGTGGCGGTGCTCGTGGTGATGGTGGCAGTGGCAGTGGCGGTGCTCTTGGTGGCCAATCACGTGGAAATGGAAATTCAAAAATGCCTAAAACAGGAGGTGCAGGTGCAGCAGTTATACCTGTTTATGCAGTCGGAGGCGGTGCAAATAACAATCGCCAACCTCATGGTGCTGCCAACTGCAACCTCAACAAAGTCAAATTTTCCTCCATGCTTATGATGACCTTTGTCTATCCTCTCATGCTGTTTTTTTTGTTAATATAGAAGTGCAAATACAGTTCATTATATATTTATGGAAGAATTGTTACACGTTCTTTTCAACAGCAATTGTTACAGTTCATTATATATTTGAAGCAGTGTTTGCAAGTTGAATGTAACGGTTTAAACCGAGCACTCAATGTTCAAAGTTACCATGCATAATATTTTTAGACTTATGCTCTACTTCGTAATGCCAAATTGCTAAGTAGCTTATAGCGGATAAGCTTGTAGTAACAAAATACAAGTGTTTGGTAACCATTAACTTATATTGTTTTTTCACTAGCTTACATCGTTTTTTCAGACACTACTTGAAGTAGCATTTGAGCTTATAATTTATAGTATTTCATGTTTATCGGCTAGTTCAACCGCTGATTTTACCAAACACTTTAAATTCAATCTGCTAGCTTATCCATTATCAGCTCATCCGCTATCTATTAGTTTATCGGCTATCAGCTTGCTTATCCGCTCACTATAACAGATTTGCACTTAAAAGCGCTACCTAATCACCCGCTAGTGATTGTGTTTCGAAAAGACAGTGTTTCGGAAGCGCTAGCGAAACTGGTAATAGACGTTGATAATAGACAACGCTTTTTCAAAGAAGCGCTGTCTAATTCTAATAGTAGATAGCGCTTCCTTGAGGAAGCGCTATCTATTCTCCTTTTTTTTAAAAAAAATATTGATTTTCACATTTCCTCTTTCATTCACCCTTCAAAAAATTGTGTTTTTAATATAAAAAAATCAATAAAATATGTTTTTAGTATACAAAAAATAAAAAAGGCTTTCACTAGCAACAGTAAAACTTAAAAATTATTGGCATTTGGAATATTTAATTAGCTGTAATAACAATTATAATTACATCTAAAAGATCAATAACAAATGTTTCAAATATATTAAACTAAAATTGTAAAAATCATAAATTACATTAAATTTACAACAAATAATAATAAATATTTAAATACAGCAAATTCCATGGAGCTAAAGCTGTAGACTAAACCAGAATCAACTAAAACAAAAGTTTTTCCCTTTCTTGCACAGACCTATAAGTAACAATAAGCACTTGCACTAGAACTCAACATTGTCAACATAAAGCATAATTCATAACAAAAGGAATCAGTAATGAGAAGCAGCAGCCTATACCAACCTCTTTAAAAAGGACTGGCTTCCTCTCTATTAAGGACTCCTCTCTGGCTAGACCGAAATCAGCAAGTTTAACTGTCCCATGATCTGCTGTCACGATCAAGTTAGCTGAGAAGGAAAAAAAGAAACGAGTTTATTAGCAATATATAAATTCCTTCACTATAAGCCTAGTAATAACAATAACAAAAGTCATTTTTCAAACTACTTTTCTACTTGGACAAATTATACTATAATGGCCAACAAAGCAAAGGTGCAATTTGTGAGGAATTTTCCAAAATATAAGTTGGAAGGTTGTTAATTCATAATATTATATATATCTAATGGTTAGTGATTTGCAACAACCATTGTGTTGGTCCAGTGGTTTTGGCGCTGGATTTGTGACTGTTTGGGTTGCAGTTCAAATGTGAACTGATGCATTTTTTGAATGTTTTCTGACCGTTTTAATGAAAAATTGCATCGGATGGGAATCGAACTTCACACCTTGTAGCGAACAGGTGCATGGACCAACCCCCGGACCATGGGTCACATTGTGTCATATATTGAACGTTATTAATATATAACGTTTCGAATTAACCAGTATTAAAGACTCTTGGAGAGTTGTTTACCTACATCAAGTGGCATGAGTTGCTCTATAAATAGAGACACTCTACATGCAGAAAAGGATACGAAATTCTTTGCTTGTCTCGTCATTCTTAAATTTCTAAATCATTCCTTTCCTTATCTAGCACACAAGATTAAGTGAGGAAACTTTATTTTGTAAAATATCATTGATTGATAAGCTTGAAGTGTGTGTACAAACCACTCCTAGGAATCCAAAGTATCCTGAAGGGGATTTGCCAAGAACCCTTTTGCATCCAATATTCTAAGATTGGTGGGGGCGAATCGAACCCAAAGCTTAGTGTGATACACACGCTTTGGATCTTTTATGCAATAATCATCATCTTGTTTTTCTTTCAAGTGCTGCAGCATCTCCATCAATTTAAGGTTCTAACACAATTTTCTATTTGCTTGAAAGGTAGCATAACTAACTAATCAAGCATGTACTGAGGAACATGTAACTCATGCAGGATGCAAAATTCTGTAAAACTATAGCTAAGTAACAGTCTTTTCCATTAAAGTGCTACCAGCTTATACTCAATGAAACTAATGAGTCTAACATTTATGCAGGCATACCAGGTTTAAGATCGCGGTGAATGATCCCGTGGGAGTGTAAGCATTCCATTGCTCGGGCAATATCAAGAGCAAACCCAACAGCCACTCGTATATCCAAGCACTTGGGTCGCATATTCAAAAGATATTTGCGCAATGTTCCACCTAATAGAAGTTCAGTTACTATAATCATAACAGGTTCTTTGCAGGCCCCAATAAACTGGCATCAAAAACAAAAAAAAGGAACATTTTTATGATACATTATTTTTTTGCAGTTCAAGTAATGGTTAACCTTAGTCTATTGTCAATTCTAATTAGAGTATACATCTAATTAGATTTGGTAAAAAAAAAAAAAAAAAAAAAAAGGAAACTGTTTCTGTTATGGTATAAATACCTTTAACCAAATTTTTGTGTTGAACTCTGGACAACATGGCAACCTCTCTAGCAAACCTAGCCTCTCTCCTTGAAATCTCTTCAGGGGTTTCTCCCTTGTTGATAATCTTAACAGCAACATTCTGATTTTTATATCTACAATCAGAAAATCCAACCAATAACTCAACTCAACAATCCTATCTATATCTAACATATGCAAAAATGTGTATTTCTACAAACAGATTATGTACAAATTATGACAGTTGAAATTGGATATAAATCTAGATGAAAGGAGAAGCAGAATAATGCGGACTTGGAAATCAAAACAAACTTTGCACAAAAATTTATTTTAAAAAATTGAGAAATTTTTATGATAAAAGTATTCAATAACCAAAATTGATCCCAAAAATAGAACACCGTTTCAAGTTTGACTTACTTTCCTTCATAGACTTTGGCATGAGCACCTTCCCCAATTTTTGGACCAACAAATAGTTGTTTGGGATCTATAAGCCACTTAGCATCTAAATTGAACTCTCCAACTGAGTGAACCTCATTGCCAGATCCCATTTCAATTTTTCTCTCAAGAAGATATTATAGAACTATCTAGCAAGTAGCAGCAACACATTCACTCACACTCTGTATTACAAACATGGATAGAACCACACAAACTAATTCAGAGACAACCCTTAACTGAAATGAACATGAATATGAGCTACATGGCAACAAGAGAAAAGGTAGCTATCAGTAGTATCTATCACCTTTGTTTTTTGACAAGAGAAAAAGCTCAACTTTTTCCAACTTTTCCAATACACACGCAGTTATCCCCAAAATAACGCTAATGGATCATTAAAAAAACATAGTGAAATCAAAGTTTGCCTTTGTTTAGGGTGCAAAGAATAAAACCACACATGTTTAGAGACACTCAACAACAAACCCAAAACTTAGAATAATAAGCATTAAAAAACAAATCAAAGTTCCCAATTCTTTTCCACTCATTTCCTCTATAGATTCTTCTATGCTTATTGCAGATTTCACTATGGCCGAAATTGAGGCGGTGGTTGCCCCGTGTGATGGGAATAAGAGCCCTGGGCCGGATGGTTTCAATTTTAACTTTATTAAGGCTTTTTGACATCTGATGAAAGAGGATGTTGCCATATTTTTCGGGAGTTCTCCTTGAACGAAAGGCTTCCGAAGAGCTTCTCCTCTTACTTTCTGGCTTTAATTCCAAAGATTTCGAGCCCCTTGGGTCTTGGGGATTTCAGACCGATCTCTCTCTTGGGCTGTTTGTATAAGTTGGTGGCAAAGGTCCTGGCATCTAGGCTTGGCAAAGTCATGGACTCCATTATCTCCCCGTGTCAATCGGCTTTTATTAACGGTAGGCGGTTGGTGGATGGGGTTGAGATTGCCAATGAGGTTTTGGACTTAGCGAAGAGGTCTAAGAAGCAGTGTCTTATTTTTAAAGTAGACTTTGAGAAGGCGTATAACTCAGTCAGCCGGGGCTTCTTGGATTATATGATGAGGCAGTTCGACTTTCCTGATAGATGGAGGGGTTGGATTCGTGCATGTGTCTTCTCAGGTAGGCTTTCTATCCTTGTTAACGGATGCCCTATGGGGCGAAATTGACATCCAAAGTGGACTGAAACAAGGTGACCCCCTCACACCTTTACTTTTCCTGCTGGTTGTTGAGGGCCTTAACGGTCTTGTCAGGCAGGCGACTATCGTGGGACTATTTACGGGTTTTCGGATTAGAAACTCTGATACAGTGGTGTCTCACTTGCAGTATGCTGATGATACGCTCTTCTTTGGGGATGCTTCAGTGGATAACCTGTGGGTCATGAAGGCTATTCTGAGGTGCTTTGAGCTTGTGTTAGGACTGAGGGTGAATTTCTCTAAGAGCTGCTTGATGGGGTGCATGTGGATCCTACCTTTATTATGTTAGCAGCTAGATTCCTGAACTGTAAGGTGAGTTCTATTCTGTTCAAGTATCTGGGGCTGCCGGTTGGTGCTAATCCAAGAAGTCGTAGTACTTGGGAGCCAATTCTAGAGGTACTCCGCTCCAGGCTAGGATCGTGGATGAATATATTTGTCAGTCTTGGTGGGAGGATTGTACTCCTAAATTCGGTTTTGAATAGTATCCCTGTCTTCTTTCTATCCTACATGAAGATGCCAATGAAAGTGTGGCGCTTGGTGGTGCAATTGCAACGTCGCTTCTTGTGGGGTGGATCTAAGGGGGGTAGGAAAATACCTTGGCTCAAATGGGAGGAGGTTTGTAAACCAAAGGCTTTGGGAGGACTCGGGGTCAGAAATCTCAAGTTATTTAACTTGAGCTTTCTTGGCAAATGGACGTGGCGGTTACTGGAGCCCACCTTGGTACTTTGGAAGGAAGTCATTGTGGCTAAGTATGGAGGGGAGGCTATTAGGTCTACCTCGCCTGGTAGGACACAAATACCGGCATATGCGTTAGTATGGGGGGGGAGATATTTGCATGGTAGGTAATATTGGGGTGGTGGGCTTTGACTGGTTTGTCGATAGTGTCGGACGACAGGTTAGGAATGGCGCCGCGACTTCATTTTGGCATGATGTATGGTTGGGATCCTCTTCTCTGGGAGACTCCTTTCCAAGATTATTGTCCATCTCGACCCAACGGGAAGATCGGATTGGAGACATATCTAGTTAGGTTGGGGGTCGGTGGGAGTGGAATTTCACCTGGAGGAGGAGGGTTTTTCCCTGGGAGGAGGGGTTACTACGTGAGCTCTATGATCTCTTAGCATCAGACATGCTCTCTACGGAGGAGGACAAATGGGTATGGAGTAGGCAGTGATGGGGCATACTCGATTAGGTCAACATATGCATTTTTATCTACTACTTCCCAGTCTGTTGCTAGTCATTTTGAATTACAGTTGTCGGTTCTGGGATTGCTATGGAAGAGTATTGCCTCTTCAAAGGCAATTGCATTTTCATGGCAGTTGCTCTTCGATAGGAACCCTTCCAGGGTTGACCTTTTCCGAAGGCGCATTATTTCTGATGTGGCTGGGACGTCTTGTGTTCTTTATGGAGGCCACCGAGAGGCATCTCTCCACTTGTTTGTGACTTGCGATTTTTCTCCATTTGTATGGTACGCTGTTGTTAGCTGGCTAGGGTAGGAGTGGGTGTTGCCATCAGACTTGTATACCTTATTCCTACTGTTTTGTTCTTTTGGCTGAGGGCTCACCGCTAAGCGGCGACTTGCTATGGTGTGGCACGCAATGATTTGGGCCATCTGGGAGGTGCAGAATAATGCATCTTTTCAAATGGTGTGATGGATCAGGACCAAGTGGTGGAGAGGATTAAGGTACTGTCATGGAGATGGTTCCTGACTAAGGAAAAACTGGGTGTCTGTCTTTATTATGAGTGGTATACAGATCCTCTTGGTTGCATCGCCAGGTTGTCACTCGGGGTCGGTTCTTTTTATATGGGTGGGAGCCACTTGTGGCACTAGCTTTCGTAATGGTGGGCGGTTGTGGGTCCTTTTTGGAACCCCCCATGTATATTGTGTCTGACTGTATGGGTTGGAGTATCACTTATACTCCCTATACTTGAATATATTTTGTTATTCAAAAAAAAAAAAAAAACTTCCGACTTTTTAAAATTATTTATTCTTTTTCTTTTGTTGACAGGAAAAGACACTTGAAAAAATAAAGGACAATTCCTACTTATATATCAATCTGAAAACAACTAACAGACCTCACAAGTGACTTTGAATTAATGTTACAAGGATGTTGCGGTGGTGCTCATCAGTAAGCCCAAGTGCCCAACCCCCACCGGAGCTCACGTCGAAGTATGTATTCATCATGAACTCTATGTGATATCATATTATTCAGTATTCTAAAAAATATTTTGAATTATTAAAAAAAATAATGAATGGTGATGAATGAGTTCTGCTTCGAGAGTCTTATTATAAAATAATAATAATAATAATAATAATAATAATAATAATACTCAAGAAAATGATAAAAATAAGATATATGTTATATTAAAAAAATTGCTTTAATTGTATTTTTGGTCCACATATTTTCACAAATCCATGATTTTGGTTCCTTATTTTATTTTTTTATGATTTGGTCTTTATACTTTTTATTTTTCTCGAATTTGGTCCCCACAATTTTTAATTATAATTTTGGCCCCCTAAAATAGTATTAAATATTCTTTACTTAATACTATTGAGGTATCTCCTATATTTTGTTTGTATGTGAAGAAGAAAAAAAAAAGAATAAAGAGAAAACACGATTTTTCTTCTATTTAGATAAAAAAAATAATAAATATTCCTGTTTGCGTGGAAAAATCAGCCGAGGGATTCGGCTAACGTCCAGCCGACAAATTGATTCATGTTTAAGCGATTACACCGAGAACGGAACTCTGATTCTCGATTATGGGTTCCCCAACTGCTCCAGAAAGCGTTGAGTGTGGTGAATCTACGCTATGTTAAAGCTAAGGCTAAGATACATGGAATCGGCTAAGATAAATGCTGTAAAAAGCTGATAAATTACAAAAGAAATAGTCGTTTGATTGATTGGATGTGTCCTTTACATTTCTCAGCGAAGGTATATATATACAAAAGAAAAACAAAAATATAACCGCCCCCTATTGGCCATTATGCGTTCCGCACGTTCATGGCTGACAACGAGCGGTCGTGGGTGTCCCTCAACTGCTTCCTCATGCGTATCGTGGGTTAACCGCTCTCCCATCGGCTGGGCAAACGATTTATCACGTGTTAAATGCGTTGAAGGCCTTCAAGAGCTAGCTTTAGTCATTTTGGCGCCAAAGTCCATGACTTTCACATACTTAACCCTTGGTCGAGCTTCAAAGCTCCATATTAATCAACAATAGCTCAGCCGATGAGGCCATAATAATCGGATATTTCCTTTATCCACATCGGCTAAACTCTTTAATAATCGACTGACCTCACAATGCTCCCTGAACTTCTAACATTTTCCTTTCTAACCTCGGTTCAATGGGACCAGTTTTCGGCTACAAATCTGATCGGCTTATCTCACGCATCGGCTAGTCCCTTCATCGGCTATGGCTGATATTTTCTGGTGATAACAATTCCTCTTTCTTATTTAGCTAAAAATGAAACGAAACAAATATATGTATTTCTATATCATTTTTATATAACAATAGACAATTATTATAAATAAATTTATAATTTTAACGATTATTTTATTTTTAGTAGAATACAACAACATTTATAATTTTGCACAAAAAAAACTATATTTTTACTTTTCTATCTATTTTTTCTCAACCAAATAAAAACTACCCCTCTTATTTTCTTTTAATTCAACTCTCCTCCTCATTTTGTTATCCATAACAACCAACTAAGTGCTTAGGATAACTAAATATAAGAGACTTTAGAAGTTGGAAATCAAATCTCAATAAAAAATTCATACAAAATAAATGAAACAAATAGGTAAAATTTCGAAGGTGGCTTCTAGGTTGGAAATGTATATAGCATATTTCACTGGCAAACCATAACTAAAGTGTTTTGCTATTTATTAAATTTGAGAAATCATTTTCTCCAATGTAGTCTCACAATTTTGGGGTTGGTTTGATGATTAGTGTTGGATCGAGCGCTTACCACTAGACCAAAAGCTATAGCTTGTAGTCAGGACGCTACCCTTTCTACTTAACCATAACAGCCCAAGCGCCACGTGTCAACTGTGACTTGACCCCACCTGGGCCTCCGCCACGGGACAATTGATGCCACAACCTGGCAACAATCTCCCCCTCAGCAATTGCTCCCGCTGGGAATCGAACATGTGACCTTGGCTTTGATACCAATTGTTGGATCGAGCGCTTACCACTAGACCAAAAGCTATAGCTTGTAGTCAGGGCGCTACCCTTTCTACTTAACCATAACAGCCCAAGTGCCACGTGTCAACTGTGACTTGACCCCACCTGGGCCTCCGCCACGGGACAATTGATGCCACAACCTGGCAACAATTAGTTTGTTGTTTGAAAGGATCCGTGGGTTTGATGACACACAACATGCATCTACAAAGAACGATAATTAGTAGAACAAGTCAATAAAATCATCAATCAGAATCTTTTTACAAAAAAGAAATACAATAAATCTGTCCTCTGCAACCATAGCCATCTTAGCGTCATTATCAATACAAAGAACCAACAAATGTCTATAAATAACAAAAAGAAGATTTTGCTCTTTGCCGGTTGATTTGCTCTAAATCCGAGAGGCTTCTTTGTGGCAGCTAGGGGTGGGAATGGGCTAGGCCGTCCGACAGGGGCCTATGGCCTGACCTATTTAAGGCCCGGCTTGGCTTGGCCCGTTTAGTAAAAAGGCTAGGCTCAGACTTTACAAAAAGCCTATTTACTTAAATAGGCCAGGCTTAGGCTTACAAAAAAGCCCGTTAGGCCTGTCAGGCCGGCCTGATTATATAAATTATATATGATATTTTTAATTCTATTAGGCCTACTAGTGTATTTGTGATGATATGTGACTTTACATCTCCTCTCTCTCAGTCTTCTACTATCGAAACCAGGTCCTAATAAATGAGCAATATTATTCGTGCGTGTATTTCTCGTTCCCAAGTGCCACGTTCTGATACTAAAACGGTCATTATACTAACATTTATTAAAAAGGTCATGATACTAAAACAATATTTACCACGTTCTGCTTCTAGTTCCCAAGTCTCAACAACTTAATCCCATTTCATTCTAAATAAACCCGAATCGTCAGAAGAAGTGAGCCACTTACCTTCTTTCTTTCTTTGTGCTATGCGATGCCATGTCCATGCTCTCCTTCTCCTTGATTTTTTTTTTCCCATTCAGCTGAAAAAGCTTCCACTTTCACTGAATTTTTTTTAATCAATTAAAAAATAGTAGTAGAGAGATTTATTTATTATTTGTTTTTTTTAATGATTGGGCGAGTTGTCTCTCTGCCTCTTTTTTTTTTCTTTCTCTGATTTTCTCGTCACATTTCATTCTCTCATCTTGTTGTTTTTTACTTTTGTCTCTCTGCCTCTTTTTTTGGATTATGTTTTTTAGGTCCACAAAATGTCTTCTCTGCTTGAGGTGAATGAACAAGTGCCAATAGATTCAAGTCAAGTAGAAGCTAACACCCAAGACACTGAAAAGGACAAAGATCAAGTTAATGAAGTTGTAGTCATTAAGAGGAAGAGGCAGAAAACATCAATTGTCTGGAATGATTTTGAAGAAATTGTACTCGATGATGGTACAAAGAAAGCTGTTTGCAAATACTGCAAGGACAAATTTTCTACGGGGGGGAAAGGTTCAAGTACTAGCCATTTGAAAAGGCATGCTGGAATTTGCTTGCAAAGGAAGCTACGAATGGCTACAGAAAAGAAGCAAAGTGTCATCCCATTTCAGCCTTCTAATGGAGGTAATCCTTTCATCAATTCTGGTGCTAGATACTCTAACGATAAGATGAGGGAAATAATTGCAACTGCTATCATGGTTCATGAAAATCCTTTTAGCATTGTTGAGGATGAGGTATGGATGTGGGCATTTCAATATGCCAATCCAGATTTTCAAAAGGTTAGCCGTAAAACTGCAAGAGGTGATTGTTTAACTCTCTATGAGGCAGAGAAGAAAAAATTGAAAATAGATTTAAATGGTGTGAGTAAGATTAGTTTAACTACAGATATGTGGAAATCGAGCCACCAAGTAGCTGAATACATGGTTATTACTGGTCATTTTATTGATGCTGGGTGGAAGTTGCAAAAGAGAGTTTTGAGTTTTGTGAAAGTGCCTGCTCCAAGGCGTGGAATTGATGTAGCTGATGCAATTTTTAAGTGTTTGAAAGCATGGGGGATCGAAAATAAAGTTTTTTCAGTATCTGTTGATAATGCTGCTTATAACGATTCATGTCTGAGAAATCTCAAGGAGTACTTATCTGTAAGTAATAAATTATTTCTTGGTGGTGCTTTGTTTCATGTTAGATGTTGTGCACACATATTAAATTTGTTAGTGCAAGATGGTCTTGGTAAGATTAAGGATATCATTTTTAATGTCCGTGAAAGTGTGAAGTATGTTAACTATAATGATGCAAGGTTAAAGGCTTTTTGTGATGTTGTTGAACAAAAGCGTTTGAAAGATAGGAAGCTTATTATTGACTGTCCAACGAGATGGAATTCAACATTTCTTATGTTGTCAACTGCTTTGAAATTTAAGTCTGTCTTCACAGCTTATAAGGAAAGAGAGCCACATTATGATTATGCACCTTCACTTGAAGATTGGAACAAAGTTGAGAAAGTTTGTAAACTTTTAGAGGTGTTTAATCTAGCTACTCATGTGATCTCAGGTTGTGAGTATCCTACTTCTAATCTGTATCTTGCAGAAGTTTGGAGAGTGAAACAAGTACTTGATAATGCGGCTAATGATAGAGATCTTTTCATGAGAGAGATGGCAGCTCCAATGAAAAGTAAGTTTGACAAATATTGGGGGGAATGTAATTTGTTGATGGCCATTGCTAGTGTCTTAGATCCTAGATGTAAATTTCATGTTGTTGATATATGTTTTCCCATGATATATAAACCTGAAGAAGTTGCAAAAGAAAATATAAAGAAGGTGCGAAATTCATTGGAGGAATTATATGATGAGTATGTATCTTTGAGTTTGCAAGAGTCATCTTCTACAGAGGGACATAATGGTGGAAATAATCCGACCTCTTCCACTCAGTCAGGATCGTCAGTCATCACTGGATTTGACCAAATCATGAGCATTGTGCGTGAAAAAGAAGCTATTCCTGCATTGAAATCAGAATTACAAGTTTATTTGGATGAAGGTGTCTATATTCCAGATAGTGATAATAACTCCTTTAGTGCTTTGGAGTGGTGGAGGAACAATAGTTTAAAATACAAGATCTTATCAAAGCTAGCTGCTGATATACTAGCTGTTCCAATTTCAACTGTGGCATCAGAATCCACATTCAGTGCTGGAGGTAGAGTTATTGACCAATATCGTTCTAAATTGAATGAGGAATCTATTGAGGCACTCATTTGCGGTGGGGATTGGCTTCGCCATAAGTATAATTTGAAAAGAAAGTCAAAGGTTAAACTTCATATTTTGCCTCTTTTTCTTTCTTAAATATGTTAACACTGTTATTTTAAAGTATTTTCAATCTAATGACATGAATATTTTTCTTATTTTGAAGGTGGATGAAGGCCAAGAGGAAATCACATTGAAGATATGATGCATTTTAAGCTGTTTGTTGACTGTCACAGGAATTTTGTTTGTTAGTATTATGGCCTCAGATTTTTTCGTTTATCAAGATTATTTATTTTAGCATGAAACTATTCAGAACTGAAAACATTTTACTGGTGAGGTGAGGGCTGGTTATATGGCCTTAGAGCCTTAGATGAAACAATTCATAACATATTTTGTTTGGATGGCTTTATGAAATTTGTTGGACAATTTTAACTATATTGTTATTGAAATTTTGGGAGCTTCTAAAGGGCCAATTTTTTTAACACAAGTGTTTTAAATTTGTGTGATTTGGCTGCACAAATATTTCGTTTTATGCTTTATGTTTTATTTAATAGGCTAATACTTTTAAGGGCCAAGTTTAAGGCCAGAAAGACAACTTGTTATTTTTAATGGCCTATTAGCTTGTTAGCCTTTTAAGAGATAGGTCAAAAGCTATTTAAAGATCTAAATACGAGATAGGCTTTTAAGTAGGCTACAAGGCCAGGCCAGGCTTTTAAAAAGGCCAGGCCAGGCTCAAAATAAAGCCTTTAACAGGTCACAGGCCAGGCTTAGGCTTTTAATTTTCAAAACAGGCTAGGCCTATTTAACCAAAGCCTGGCCCGGCCTGGCCCATTCCCACCCCTAGTGGCAGCTCTAATTCTTGAACCATAAAACCAAAGCCTCGACATAGGGGTTGCCCCCATTAATCGGTCCATCCATCATATACCTTCCGGTTAAACTATCACTAAAATAATGAAACAAACATAACTCAAAAAGAGTTCACATGACCTTAAGAGAATTAGTATTGTAGCATAGTAAACAGAGAAGAGAGTGAGAAAAAAGCATAAGTTTGCTGGGAGTTGTTTGCAATTGTTTTAAGTTTGTAGGGAAGCTCACTTCTTATGGGTTACCTGCCTTATCACTTAAAGATCTAAACCACTCAAATAAATTATAGGCAAAATTATACTAGAGGTCATTTATCTTAATTTAAAATTTTAGTTTAGTCATTTATTTTATTTTTTTGTCAAGTTAGTCTTTTAAAGTTAATTTTAGCTTCAGTTTAGTCCCACATGTTTTAAAATGTTGACAATGTTGTCCAAATTGGTCTGTTTTTTGTTTTTTCAACAACTTTTTGAGCTCTGATTTGTGCATAATTGATAGGACAAGTTGCCACTGTTGCCTGGTTGTGGCATCAATTGTCCCGTGGCGGAGGCCCAGATGGGGTCAAGTCACAGTGACACGTGACGCTTGGGCTATTACAGTTAAGAAGAAAGGGTTGCACCCTAACTAACAGCTATAGCTTTTAGACTAGTGATAAACACTCGATCCAACAATTGGTATTAGAGTCAATGTCACGTGTTCGATTCCCAACGGGAGCAATTGCTAAGGGGGAGATTGTTGCCGGGTTGTGGCATCAATTGTCCCGTGGCGGAGGCCCAGGTGGGGTCAAGTCACAGTCAACAATGGCGTTTGGACTGTTACGGTTAAGTAAAAAGGGTTACGCCCTGACTAACAACTATAGCTTTTGGCCTAGTGGTAAGCGCTCGATCTAACAGTCATACATGCATTTCTCGTTGTAAATCAGCCAACAGTTTGCCTTGAAATTAATGTTTAAAACATGTGAAACTAAATTGAAACAAAAAAAAGATAAAGGACTAACTTGAAATTTTAAATATAGATAAAGGACCTCTGGAGTAATTTTGCTAAATTACATTAAATCAACAATGCAAAACAACTCGTTCACTTGTGAACCATATAGTTGATGGTTCACTCTAGATGCTACCAATTTTTAAAGTTTAAATTAAATGACTAATTCATAATTAGGAAATGGGGGAATTTTCTATTATCAGCTAACAACCTCTTCAACCTCCAGTGTGCAGACTCAACCCTGTTAAAAATCAAAAACACCAACAAATGTGAGTAATCAAACGTTTACAAGGTGGATAAATACCAACAAATATGAGTAACCAAAAGATGCATACCTGTTGCTTGTTGTGTTTCCAAGGTGCATTATCCAGTCTATCTATGCTGCAACGAACTTTTACTTGTGAAGATTCAGCCAAGTGGTTTTGACATAGTCAACGAAGTTACCGAACGGTGTTGATTCATCCTCAAAATGTGTCAATCGGTCCACATACACATCCACGTCAGAGGAGTTAATAACAGGCTCAAATGTAATCATGACCAACTCAATTTTCTCCTGTGGATACGCGTAAGTCTTGCACTTGGCCCTCACATTCTTGCGGATATGGAATTGGCACAGCATGTTAGATGACGTGGGAAAAACTGTAGCCACTGCATTCATCAATGCAATATCCCGGTCGGTCAGTATCACTTTTGATAAGGCATCCTCTCTCAATAACATACTCTTCAGCTTCTCAAGCACCCATATGAAGTTATCAACTTTCTCAGACTCCACAAAAGCAAATGCAATAGCGAACGTCATCTCAGTTGAGGTAACACCGACAACCTCAAGTAGTGGCATCTTATATCTGTTAGTCTTGTAAGTGGAATCAATCAACAAAACAGTGCTAAACGAATTTAGCAACGTGATGGCTTCTGGATGTGCCCAACATATATCTTTCACAACATCAGCACCATCCACCTTTCTGTGCCAGTAGACATAACGATCGCGATGTATTAGGTTCATCAAGTGTTGCAGCTCAGTTCTGTCATCTCTAAGGCATTGTAAATATGTCTAATTGTAGTGTGGCTATCTGGGTTATTCTGTTGCAATGATAATAAGGCGCTTCTTGGCTTGATCATATTCTTTGTCATGTCATCGAGAAAATACTTTTCTTCAGAAGTAAGCCGACCAACATATGGATGGCCTTCGAAGTTTTTGATTAGCTCGTGATTGTGAGTCCCGCACATTATCTTCAAAACCCACCCTCCAACACCTTTCACCAGGCTTCCTTTCAGTCTGAATGGACACTGACTTTTTCTAGTACCAATTGCCTTCAATCCCGTCTTGTAAGGTTTATACATGCCACTTTTTTCATAACTCAGCATCACAAATGTCTTGCCACTTGATCGCCCATTGTCTGATCTTGAAATAACAAGCACGCATTGATAAATCTTCATCACATGTAGATTTATATTTTTTAATTGGATATTTGTTTTGTGATTGAAGAGAATTCAAAGTGATTTTATGCTTTAATTGCGTGATTTAGTGTATTCACTTGGATTCATTCTAATATTTGTGCATTAGTGTTTTCTATTATTTTTTATCTCTAATTGGCCTAGGAAAATGGAGAAAAATCACTTGGACGGAAGCTGGAACCATTTCGGGAGCAAAAACATCAAATTTGGCAAATAAGAGTGGAAGCACGGCCTGCCCATGCCCAGGAGCACGGTCGTGCTTCGAGGCGGATCTTCCTAGCGCATTGGCTCATCTCACAGAGCGTTCCACGGGTAGGCCATGTCACCTAGCACGGTCATGCCTCGTCTCGTATTTTTGTGCGCACATGCTCAGCGCAGCACGGCCTGGCCGTGCCTCACACCACGATCGTGCTGCGGTCCCTCCTGACATGGAAATTTGCGTTTTTACTTGTTTTGGGTCTGTTTTTCACTCCTTTTCACCCTAGACTATAAATAGACACTTTAAGGACTTGCCTAGGGTTCGAACTTTGATATTTTGGAGGCACGGTGAAGGATAGGATTCAATCTCTTCCTCTCCTCTTCATGAATTTCTAGTTTGGTTCTTCGTTTTCTATGAGTAGCTAAATTCTTTCAGGCTAGGGTTAGATGAATTTTGTTAAAACCTTTATGTAGTTGGATTCTATTATTTCAATGCAAGTTTATTCATGTTAATTGATTCTTCGTCTCTGTTCTTAATGCCTTTTGATAATTGATCACTATTGATAAACCACCAAATTGTGCAATTTATGGAGGTATTTTGCATATAGTTTAATATATTTTATGGTTATTATTGTTCATATACTTACCCATTTTATCTTATTTTGTAGAAATGGAGAAAATATCAAAAGAAGTAAAAATACTTAATTTTAGAAGGAAAAAAAAGGTGTTATTTAGCACAAATCTACATGCTCAAAATAAATGCATCATGGTCCAAGAAGAAGAAGGGGCCGCAGCACACTTTTTTTGAAATAAAATATTGGGTTGAACATTGAGATAACATGCTGCCAATAGGACAAAAAAAGGGAGAGCTGCACGTTTTCTTTTGAATGAGAAATCAAAGGAGCTGAAACAATTTAATGAAAATTGATTGGCAACAAGTTGCATGGTTGGCAGCAAAGAAATCAAAAGGTGCATGACAAAAAAAGAAAAGGAATACGGCGCAGACATGGTATATAAGTTGTACCGTGTTGAATTTGTTGAACAGACACGTTCAAAGTTTTTGCCAACCTCATCTATTTCCTCTATAAATAGAGGATGAGAGAACAAATGAAAGGGTCATTCGTTTTGTATTGGAGAGCATTTCGTTCACTCTTAGTTTATTTTCTCCTGGTATTTTGTCATTTTAGTTTTTGTAATTTTATTTCTTTACTTTTTGAATTTTATTATGGATTCTAAAATTGTTGTAGTGTTATTATCTTTAATTATAATGTGCAACTAATTCTATTACTGTGGTGATGAGAAATCTTTTACTATGTTTATAATCTTAATTTAATTTATAATATGAGTTTTTAATCATTTTGATTAAATTATTCCTGGTAAATTTATTCTATAAGAATTGGTCATTCTTTACTAGGTTCTTAATTGTGTGGCGACCGAACCTTCAATTAGTAATGGAACTCTAGGATTAATTGAATCATGTATGCTTTGAATGACCAAACAAAGTGTGTTCATTTTCAGTCAATCATTGAATTAATAAATCTATTGACGCTTATTCTCTTTCTATTTACTTGCTTTGAATGACCAAACAAAATAGTAATTTAGGAGGAAGACTGTTAACATTGCATGACCAAACTGTGTTAATAGCTTTTGAATAGACGATTGGTAATCAATAAGGATATTTTCTCAGCTCTTTTTATAAATTGATTAAGTGAATAAATATTGGCATAAAGTGAACCCAGAACCGCAGTAACTCCATAAACATAGTTTTTGTTCTTATTCTAAATTTCTTTCTTTACCATTTTAATCAATTTCACCTCGAACCATTTGTCTAAATAACAAATTAATCAAAATAGAGCAGTAATCATTCCAATTCCCTGTGGAGACGATAATCTTTTATACTATAACTTGACGTGATCGTGCACTTGCAATTTACGTACAATAAGTTTTTGTATTAAACTGAATTTGGGTTATGCTCACGATTGGAAAATTGGGGTTTTTAACTAACATTGAGATTGTTGGACATATCTATACAGTTATAGGAATATAATTCTATTGGTATGAGTTTGCATGAATCCCTATTCTTTATGCTTGATTTAATTAATTTGAACCTAAGGGATTGGGGCTTATTAGTTGAATCAAAGAGATTAAGAGGAAAAGATTTTTGTTAATCTAATTTAGAAGATTTAAGCTTCAATTGTTCATGAGTATCGCTTGCATTGGTTTTGAATTCAATTGCATAAAGGTGGAAACAAAAGGATTCAACCCCTAGTCGCTTTTAATTATTCGAATTCAAATAGTTTGTTTTTGTTATCATTACAATATTCCTAAATTCAATACCCAGAATTTGTTCTAGTTCAAAATAGATACCAAGTTTGTTAAGTTAAATAATTAATCACAATCCTCGTAGAGACGATACTTTTCTTATCACTTTATTACTTGTACGATTCGGTACACTTGCCAAAATCCTTAACAAGTTTTTGGCGCCGTTGCCGGGGATTGTTGAATTGATTTTTAACAAGGCAAACGAGTATTGTTTTGAACAATTTTATTTTCTATTTATATAAAAAATATATATATAAATAATACAATTATTGCTTTGCTACTTACCTTTTCCTTTAGTTTTTGTGAATGCGAGGTAAACAAACAGGTGAGCTGTTATTTGACCCAGAAATAGAAAAGACAGCAAAGGCTAACAGGAAGAAGACAAAGGAAGCAAGACAACAACAAAATCAAGTCTCTACTTCTACTTCTCAAGTCATAACTCAAGAAGTGGTGGGGGACCATCCACCACCACCACCACGCACCTTCGGTGATTTTGGGAGAAGGAACAACCACTAGATTCTGGAACGTACCAGAAATATGAACCTGGAAGTTTTGAAAAGAAAGAACTTCCAGAATCTTGTTGTCGGGTACTTCCAGAAACAAGAATACTGTAATTTTTAACTACCGGATGCATGTTACTGAAAGTATCCGGAAACAAGATTCTAGAAAGTTTAAAATCGCAAAAAAAAAGACGATGAACGCACCTGCATTGACAGCGGACGGTGGTTGTGATGCCCGCGGCGGCTGCGACGGTGAGGTTGAGGTTGGGAGAGAGATGCAATGGGAGAGAGGGTCGTCTGAGAGAGCGGGAGGGGTTGTGGGAGGGGCGGGTTCTGGTTTTGAGTGAAGGGAGGGGAAGTGAGATGGGGAAGAGAGAAGAAGAAGAGGGAGTGGAGAGGAGGGGCAATTTTGTCTTTTCAAATAAAAGGGGAGGTGGGAAAATTAAGTGGGGGAGGTGGGAAAATAAAAGCCCGTGCATGTTTTGGAAATCGGCAACTACATTAAATAAAAGCATATTTTTTGAAGCCCATGTTTCTGACACAGTGTGTGTATGGCCAAAATTATTGGTGTCTGTGGTGGGTGGGTAAAGGAGTTTTTGAGCCCATGATACCCATTCTCAAGGACCAGCCTAGCCTACATAAAAATTGAAGGCCCATGATTTTGACCCCTCCCCAAGTTAACTTTATCACATCCCCTCTCTCCAAAAAGACCAAAATACCCCTCCTGATCCCTAACCCATCCTTCTCATTTCCCCCTCTCTTTCAAACCTCCCTCTCTCTCAGTAACTTCCCCCTACCCCCAAAACCTCCCCTCCTCACACTCCCTCTCTATCTATCTCATCTCTCTGTCTCCTCGCACTTCCTCTCTCTCCGTCGCATCTCCATATTCATCGCAGAAAGTATTGCGTTTTCCAATTTTTTTTCTGTGTGTTTGATTGTTTCCAGAAACTTGTTGACGAAATCCCCCGTCAACAAGAATCTAGTAGTTTAAAATTATGATTTTGAATTTTGACAAACCAGATTCTTGTTGATGGGGGACTCCGTCAACAAGTTTCCGGACTTGAATAATTAGTTTACAAAAGTGAAATCCGAAAACTTGTTGACGGAAGCTTCCGTCAACAAGATTTCGGACTTGAAAATTTATGATTTTGGTTTTTGACAAACCGGGTTAATTTAGCATTTTTATAACTACCGGATTCTTGTTGACAGACGATTTCCGTCAACAAGATTCTGAAAATCTGGAAATCGCAGGAAAACAGAGGTTGAACGCGCCTCAGATCCGGCGAACGGTGGCGGGGATGGTGGCGGCGCTTGAGAGAGATTGAGGTTGAGAGAGAGATCTTGTGGTAGAGAGTGCTTGAGAGAGGGAGGGAGGGGGAGAGAGAGAGAGATTGTGGGAGGTGAGGGTTGAGATGGAGAAAGAGTAGTGGGAGGTGAGGTGAGGAAGATAGAAAAATAAGAAAGAGGGGTAAAATTGTCTTTTGGAAGGGTAAAATTGTCTTATTAAAAGATAAGGGAGGTGTTAAAATGAAGTAAGGGGGGTTTTAAAATAAAACCCCAAAATTGAATAGCTATATAAATTATTGGTGTAGTATGATCACGAGCCAAGCACGTATATATTTAGTGTGCAAGGCCCAATTTCTTCGTCACTCATTAGATTCTCAATCATTTCTTTATACCCACAATTCCTCTGTCATTATATCAAATCAAAGTAGTGTAAATAAATAAAAGTAGGGTGTATACGGGTCTGAGTCAACCCAATCAAACTGACGATCCAACCCAACTCAATATGTCTTGTTCAGTTTTTTTATAGTTTGGGTCGAACCCAAACCAACTTGTTTAAACACGAAGTTGTTTGGTTCGGGTAACGGATTTACAATTTCAAATCCATGAACCCACGAGCCCAACCCGATGAAATGCAATTATTTTTTTATATACACTATTAACACATAGTCATGATTTATGATAGATGAGACACTACTTGCTCACTTAGAAATAAGAGTTTTTTTATATTTTGTGAGAATTTTGTGGAATTTTAAGTATTTAATGACATTTTTTTGGAATTTTAAAAGCTATTTTTTTGTCTCATTATCTGCGAACTCTGGATTGGGTTGGTTCGGGTTTGACAAGAAAACTACGGGGTTTTGACATAACCTAAAATGAAAAAATTTAATTGGTTCGGGTATCGGGTTTGATCAAAACTGACCCATATATACCCCTATTTAGCAGTTGATTTAAAGGGAATGAGAATTTGAACTTTGGTAGAAAAGAAAGTGTGATAACCACTCTAAAAATTAAATTGAGCCGCCACCAATATTTTATTTTTATAGGAAACATTGGAAAACCTATTTTTTGAATATTTTTGAATTTAATGAAAAAAAAAGAAGGTCTTTGAACCAGATTTTGAGCTCGGGAGTTGGTTACGCATAGGGAAGGTATTAGCACCCCTAAAACGCCCATAAAAATGGTACCTTTAATATGATTCCTTACAAAATTGGTGAGGATTCTAGGTTCAGTTCCTAGTGAATTCTCGGTAAGGCATAGGTTTGGTTCCTAACCCTCACATTTTTTGTATTGATTACTTCCCTACTTAGGGTATGCCTGGGGTGCGAGCTTCTTCGTCACTCGATACAAGTTTGGGTCAGATTCCCAACAAGGGTAAGTCAGATTCTTAACTCTTGCTAAAAGGTACGGATTGACTACCTTACTTTAAGGAATGTCCGTGATATGAGTTTCTCTATCACTCAATATAGGTTCGGGTCAGATTCCCGGCAAGGTGTAGGTCAGAATCCTAACTCTTGCTAAAGCATGGACTAGTTTCCCTATCGCAGGCGAACGTCCAGGGTACGAGCTTCTCCGTCACTCGAAACAGTTCGGGTCAGATTCCCGACAAGGTATAGGTCAGATTCCTAACTCTTGTTAAAAGGTGTGGATCGATTTCCATAATTGAGGAAGATCCGAGACGCGGGTCAGGTTCCCGACTAAAGGTTTGGGTCAGATTCCCAAGGTGATGGGTCAGATTCCTAACAAGGTGTAGGATGGGTTCCTAACTCTTGCTAATAAGTGGATTGGGTAGGTTGAGTACTAATTCTTACTGAGTAACAACAGACCAACTGAATGTAATATTTGAGAGGGTGGGTCAATGGACCCAAAAACTTTGATGGTCATGCAGGATGCAATAAATGGTATGCCATGCATGTAATGAAATGTTTTTTTTGGTGGGTCGTAGACCCAAAAGTATTGATGATCATGCAAGATGCAATGAATGGTATGTCATGCATGGGTATTATTTGCTTTGAAAGATTTTTGATTTCCCTGAATTCCTTTTGAGGACGCTGCCCCAAGACTCGTGGGATGATAACTTTCTGTCGGGTTGCTTGTCCGAATGGTTGACTTCGTCCTGCACCAAGTTTGCATATTTTCCCCTTGATAGATCATTTTATGGATCCTCAAATTTTCAGCTTCATGCTTTGAATGCCCTTGGGAGGATTAGATTGACAACTTTGATCCATAAAGACCTTTCAGTGTCCCTTTGGCCTTCGTCCAGCCATGTGAGGAAGGATCTATGTAGAGACGCGGATCACCTTGTGTAGTTTTGAAACTGGAACGAAATCTTGAATGCGAAGCTTGTAGACGATGGGCTCAGCTTTTGCCCCCAGCTTCTCAGTTTATGTTTAGATCTGCGAGGTCCAATCTGGGTTAACATGTTTCTAAATTTGACCCTAACTTTTGCCTAGGCCGCTCTTTGCGAGTTTTCAACCTAGCGAATCGCTCTAACTTCTGCCTAGACCGCCCTTTCAGGTTTTCAGCCTAGCGAGCTTTTCTTTTACACTCTTTTTTTTTTGTAAAGCAACTATACCGAGGAGTTTATATGGATTTCCTCTTTCAAAAATCAAGTTTTGAGAAAATATGAGCAATTGGCTTTTGATCAGAATGGACTTTATTAGGGTTGTAACGTGGCCAAAGGTTAAGGGCTATGAAAGAAAGAATATTTCAGGCTCAAAAAGTATTTAAGGGATTATAAAAACAAGGATCTTTAGTGCCAAGATGCACTTTGGTGATTGCTAGCACAATTGTCTTGTTTTGCTTTTGCATTTTTGTTCATTTTCTTTGCAAGCATCTTGATATGTTGCATTTGATATTTGCTTGCTTGCTTTGTTTTTTTTTTCAACAGACAAAATTTAATGGACTATTGTGCTAGCCTTCAATGTATGGGTGATCCTTGTTTAGAGTATTTGAAATTTTTTTTTTAGGCTCAAAAGGGATAGCAAGGGATAAATATTTTTTATATTTTTTGGATAGAGAAAAACGGCCAAACTTCATCTCAAAATCTTATTGCTCAAATTTTCATAAAAAATAATTTTTGATAATTGTGCATTTGCTTTACCATTATTCTATGAGCAGAATTGAAAAAATTCAAATTGTAGTTTTATTGATGAACTGAAAAGATGATAACATAATAAGCCCTTTACAAGATATGCCCTCGGGCTTGGAGCAAAAGCATAAAAAGTAAACAGAGTTATCTTTCTTGAAGTCCAACCACTTGGTGTTGATCAGATCTTGCACTTTGTATTTCAAAGCCTCAGCAATTCTTAATTGAATGACCCACTGCTCCAACTTCGCATATTGTGGTGAGCAGCGTTTGTTTCTTCTTCCATCTCTTGACCTATACTGCGCAATGGATGTTGAGCTTCGAGGATGCCAATCCTTCCGCTTGTTATCCCGGCTTCCACTCTTTCTCCGACAACAATTAGATCTGAGAAGCTTGAAGAGACATTTCCCATCATCAGATCATAGAAGGGTTGTTGAAGTGTGTCAGTGAACATGGTAACCATCTCCTTCTCAGATAGCAGAGGTTCCACTTGGGTTGCAATCCCTCTCCATCTTTGGGCATACTCTTTGAAGCTTTCATTGCCCCCTTTTACCATGGTTTGCAACTGGGAGCGGCCAGGAGCCATATCCATATTGTACTTATACTGTTTGATGAAAACTTTGGCCAAATCATTCCAAGAGTTGATTTTGCCCTGCTCTAACTGCATATACCAGCGTAGGGATGCCCCGGTAAGACTCTCTTGGAAGAAGTGGATTAGGAGCTTATCATTACTGGAGCAGGAGGCCATCTTCCGGCAGTACATGGTGAGGTGGCTTTTTGGACAAGTTAAACCTTCATACCTGACGAACTCATGAACTTTGAATTTTGGAGGAATTACTACGTCCAGGACCAAACATACTTCTAAAGCTTTGAACCCGATATGATTTGCTCCTTCAATGGCTTTCAGCCTATCTTCCACAATTTGGAGTCTCTTCTGATCTAGAGGGTCTCCTGATGGGTCGTTGGAAGCCTCTTGATACTCATTAGTGCTAATGGAATGGTTCTTATCAGTGGTCAATTTTAGATTCAAGTTCTGCAGAAGGTCCAATATCTTGTCCATCTTGCCATTGATTTGGTCGAGTTCTTCTCTCATCGCTTGCTGATTCTATTCCAACAAGTCCATGAGTCTAGATTGGGCTCAAGTCCAGTAGGGATGCAGGGAAAGCTTATGCGTATCTATTTTCTGTGGAGGGGAAAAAAATGAGTTATGTTATGAAGATGCCATGATTATGCATGTCATGAATGTTTTTTTTTCATGTACATTTCATGCAAAATAATATGATGGAGAAAGGAGAAACATTTTTTTTTCTATAAAAATAAAATGAATGCAATGATAATGAGAAATGTCGCTAAAAAAAAGACAGAAAATGCTTTTTTTTCGAAAATTTATTTTTTAGAGGGAAAAAGAATGAGAAGGGAAAATGTTTTTTTGAAACTGTGTTTTTTTTTTCGCAAAGAAGAATAACAAATAATATTTTTTAGAGAAAAATATCATTTATTATCTTTCACAATTTTTGAAATGTGAATGGAAAATAAATAGATGAAGGAAAAAACGGGCAGAGTGTGCCCCTTGTGATGTAGGCCGGTATTTCCTAAGATCTTAGGTCATACGACTTTTGTCACGTGTAAAATGGGATAAGGTATGCTCCTTTTGTGATATGGGCCGGTAGCTCCTTAAAAAGGGTCTATAGTCCACATAAGTGTCTTTCCATTGGGTGGATCTAAGATATTAATCTAAAAGGTCCCTAGAGCCAATGGTCCCATTTGAAAATGTTACCACCAATAATAAGTATATTATTAACGGATGATTTTTTCTCAAATGGAGCCAAACTCTAGGTGGGGCTTTCATAAGAACCCACTGGCCGTACGTCCAGCAGAGCACCCACTACATAGCCTCTCCTAACTTAAGATTCACTCGGGCCCGGGTATAGGGCACCCACTCAAAGTGTGTGTAAATAAAGTGTATAAAGTGAAGTGTGTGAAGGAGCAATAACCTTAAAATACTACCCGCTGCAAAATAAATTAACAAATACATTTATATACAAGGTGGCTATCCTAATGTTCAATATACATATAATCACAATAAAAATAAATAAACTAAACAAAGATAAAAACAAATAAGATAAGATAAAAATAAATAAATTGAAAAAATAAAAAATAAAAATAATAGTAATAAATAAATAAACAAAAATAAAAGAAAAGGAAACAATTCACATTGTAAGGCAAACAAACAATTCAAACAATCAAAAGGCCTAACTCTCTAAGGTCCCCAGTGGAGTCGTCAGCTGTGACAACCACCCTAAAAATTAAATGGAGCCACCACCAATATTTTATTTTTATAGGAAACATTGGAAAACCTATTTTTTGAATATTTTTGAATTTAATGAAAAAAAAAAGAAGGTCTTTGAACCAGATTTTGAGCTTGGGATTTGGTTACGTATAGGGAAGGTATTAGCACCCCTAAAACGCCCATAAAAATGGTACCTTTAATTGTTTTAAAAAACATGTTTGCCTTATCAAGAATTATTTCATAAAGAAAAAGCATGAGTCTAAGGTTTCTACAAACAGATCATAAATGAGGAAGATTAACCTTTATTTTAGCTTAAAGCTAAATAATCGATCTAATGCCAAAATTTTTAATTTGAATCAGATTTAAAAATGTCTCCTTTATAAGAAAAAAATATCGAACTTTCTTTATTAGTTATAGTAATTATAGTGACTAATTTAAATACTCATGTTAAATACTCTTTCTCCTATAATTCATTAAGAAATAAAAGGAAGCATTTTTGCCACTAAATTTAATAACAATAACAATAATAGGTAAAAAAAAAGTTTACAAGAATCAAAAGAAATAACTTTTTTTTATTTACCACTTTTACTGAAGAGAAAATATTGGCGTAGAATTTAGAAGAATATATAGATTTTGAATAAAACTATGTAAAAAAAAACAAAATTAACCCTATCATACAACAGCAACAAAAAAATTAAAAATAAAATACAAAATCAGAAAGAAGCATAGATAATGAAGATAATGATGTATTAGATCTCAAGATTCAATCTTTTACATACACAATCGTACAGAAATAGGAATGGTAGCAACTTGGAGCGAATGAAAAAAAAAAGAAGATAAAAACCTGGTTATAGTTATATCAGCAACCAGATCAAAATTACACAGAGAAGAAACTGAAACTCTAGAAAAGAAGAAAAAGTGTTTACATTTTCAGATCTCTCTTTTTCTTTTTTCTCTATTCTTCAGTCTTTTCGTCAAGAACTGCTCTCCCCTCGTTTCACTATCATGCGTCCATATTTATACACCTGAAAACAAATCGAAAGCAAATCAGTGATAAAAAATAATAAAGAAAGAAAAAAGGAAAGAAATTGGAACATAAATCTCCCCTTTGTTTCATATCGAATGTTCCTCTTTATACTCGTATTCCCTGAAAAAGAAAATCAAAGTCATTAATATTCAGATTCGAATCAAATTAATTAAAAACGTAAAAAGAAGAAGAAAGGTGAAGGCTTCCCTGATTTAGTGGAGATTTGCCCTGTTGCTCTATTTTCGAACAAATCTGAGATTCCTAATAAATGGATGAGAAGGATTTGGTTTTAAAGATCTTAAAGGGAAAGGAGATAGAAGAGGAAAAATAGGAAGAGAGAGGGTGGAGGCGCTGCCTCTATCTGATGGGGGAGTGAAGAAATTAGGGTTTAAAGGTTAGGTTAAAAACGAGTTGGGTTAAAGTGTGTGTGTGGGCCGCGTGGGTTTAGTGGGTTTTAAAAAAAGGGGGGACACGTAAAGAAAAAGAAGGGGTGCGCGAAGCAGGGCGCGCTGGGAGGATGCATGAAGAAATGGGGGGTTGCGCGCATGAAAAGGAGGGGTGCACAAAGTAAAGAGCATGGGGACGCTGGGCTGCAGGGGCTGTGGCATGCTGGGCTGTGCTGCTATATGCACCCCCAGTATTGCTATTTATATCCCCTTTCTTCAAAAAAAACATTTTATTTTATTTCTTTTTTTTCACTTTTTCTTTCTTTCTTTTTGCCTTCTTCTCTTTATTTTAAGACCAAAAATATTATTATATTTATTATTACTACTACTACTACTAATTTAAAAAGTTAAAATAAATAATAAAATAAAATAAAATAAAAAAGTCGGACAAAATTAGGATACTACAGAAAGGATATTAGAAACTATGCAGAGAAAGCTAGGGGATGACGTGTAGAAACCAGAGATGCTAAAGTAATTATGCAAGATCGTTTTGTGCGAATTGTTCAACAGAGAGTCCGATTAACTAACACAACTTTTGAAGTATTATTTCGAATGGTGTTGTTAATCATAATCTAAAACTCGAATAAACAAGGAATCTCTTTGGACATACCCAGAAATCACAACGACACTCGATGACCTTCGTTCTTTGCCGAGCAGGGCCGTCTTAAACATTTTGGGGGCCCTGTTCTAATTTAAAAAATTAGGCCCCTAATAAAAAAAAAACAATTTTAATAATTAAATATTATTTCAAAATATTATTTCAAAAAAAAAGGACAATCTTAAATATTATTTCAAAAAGGGTAATTGTTCTAATAAATGCAAAGAAGATTATTAAAATCCTACCAATACAACTTGAAGCTAATATCAACCTTCTAGCTATTTAAAAAGAGCCATCCTTCTAACACTTTTTGAAGCAAATTCATCAACCAAGTCTTCATATGTATTGTCTCCAAAAGATCATTCTCAATCGCTACTATCAATGCTAATCCATTAAGCCTTTCTTGTAACATGGTAGACCGCAAGTAAGACTTCAACAACTTCAATTTTGAAAACTTTTCATAAGCAACGTCACTGCAATAATAGTCAATAAAATTCTATATGCACAATTGTATTAGGAAAACAATCTAAGCCTTTTAAAAATCTTAATATATCAATAGGTCCTATTTTTTCAAGGAAAGATTTTCTTAGTAACTTTAACTCCACAAATAATTCATTCCCATCAATATCGATTGCTCATTATGTTTCAATGCCTGCTTCAAAATGACTACAACAAGACATCAAAGTTGCATTGTCCAATGATTGTAACTTCAGAGAAGTAAACAAGAAACCAAAAAATACTTTCATACTCTTGGTATTGCTCAAATCTCTTATTAAGAGAAACAACAAGCTTGATCAACAAGGTAAAGAAACTAATTAACCCTAAAAGATTCCTCTCCGTATAGCTCAATCGATGGGGTATTCAAATTTCATCAAATTGTTTTTTTCTTCTAATTATACGCTTTGGGGAAATACTGGGTCGATATTCAATTCAATAGCAATTTCTTTAGCATTATCCAAGGCATTATAAAAACCAGCTTATATCCCTCAAAAATGAAATCAACCCCTTTATTTTTTCCATAGCAACATCAATAAGCATATCCTTTGATTGTAAAAGCTTGCTAACCAAAATAATTATGGGATAATATTTCAAACCAGATAATTATAGCCATTAAAAACTCAAAATCACTAAGCTCATTTGTTGCTATGATTTAGCTTCACTTCTTATTTTAGAATCGATCCTTTTCCCACACTTCAAGTAAAGCTTCTAAAATCGACATTTGAGCTCTTATAGCTTTGACACTATCTACACACGACTCTCCCAACGAGTGGATGACAATGATTTTGGAGTCAACCCTTTACGTTATCTTTTCAAAATTTGCCATCTCTTAGTAGAATTGGCAAAAATTGTATAAATGTGTTGAACAACTCCAAAAAATCTTGTGCTTTAATACAAGAGTTAGCCATATCACACAATGCCAAATTAAGACTATGACAACCACAAGGAGTATAAAAGGCTCTCGGATTTATGTCTAAAATTTCTTTTGTACACCTTGATGTTTTCCTTTCATATTTGACCCATTATCATAACCCTGTCCCTCGCACATAAAATAAGTCAAGATCAAGATTTTTCAATTCATTTTGTAAAACATCAAAAAGCCCTTGGCCGGGCTTGTATCATTCACATTCAAAAATCCTAAAAAAGATTCCTCAATGCTACAGACTTTGAAGAAACATCCACATATCTTATTATTAAAGACATTTGCTCTGGTGACTAACATCGAGTACAATCAAGTATCACCGAGAAATACTTTTGCTTGTTTGATTTTTCTAATGATTTCGCTTTAATTGCGTATAAAGCAAAAGTATTAACTCATTTTGATGTTATGCCCAAGATAATGAATGTGAATATTATCATTTGTAATACGCCTAATATGTTCTTGACAATTGGGTCACCTCGCTAACATTTCAATTAAGCCCAAAAATTGCCATTGCTATTTTGGTACAATCTCTCATTAGAACCAGTAAAGGCCAAACTATGTTTAGCAAGGAATTTCACTATTGAAATAATTCTTTTAAAACATTTTTCCAAAGATGATCTTTTTCTTTCTCAATTAGTCTTTGATTCATTTTATCAATAGTCCGATTCTTTTTGCACCTTTGACGCAACTCATACCAAGTAGTCATATTCTTAACATGTTCCATGCCTGCTCTCATGCTCTCTAAGTCTTTCACCAATATGTGCCCAATCACTAAAACCTCATTTGTTAATTGGCCTCTACTAATCCCTATTTTAAAAACTTTACAACAAAAACAAAATACTCTATCAAGCTCTTTCAATAAACAAGCCAATCTCTATCACACTTCTCTCCATTTGATAAAACCTAGTATACAAATTAGCCGTAAGCGCCTAGAAAATTTATCTTTAGGACCATTCACACCCGGATAAATCTCTTTAGGACCTTTTTGTAACTAATAAATCAATCATTTTAGAATCAAGAGCATCCCAATTTCTCTTAGATCAAATATATCAAAAAGAATGTTCAAATGGATTTCCTTGCTCTAATGGATTATTATCTTCATTATCAAGTGAATTATTCAAATTAACACCATCACCATTTTCAGCATCAACATTTTGATTATTCAAATTATCATTTTCAATGGGCACTTCACCTCTATTTCTCCTGGGATCAACACTTTCATTCTCCATATTATTATTCTCAGAGTAACTACAGCTTTCAAGAATTTCAACATCAACATTATCAACATTCTGATTTTCAACAGAATTTGTGGTTCTTTTCTAAAAAAATTATCAAGAGCTCCTCTTGAGATTGAGTTAACTCTTCAAGTCTTTTCTTTTTACGCTTTCATATCCGCATTCATACTTTCTAGGATGCATAGTAAATAAGATTAAGGTAAAGAAAGAAACAACCCTAATTTAGAAGACGAGTTGCATGTGATCGTGAGGTCGTGCGCCACACGCCTCGGCAACCTTCACCTCAAGGCCCTGCCTGCTTGCTCCACTGCCCACAAAGCGAAAGGCCCACACCTCACCAATTTCGCAATGCAAATATCAAAAATATAATTAAGCTTTTTTTTACTTGCTATCTATAAAAAAATGTAATTATAATTTTTTACATAAAAAAATTATAATTTTTTAAGCAGATGTTAAATCATAATTTTTTTAAAACATAAGAAATTATGCAATATCACTAAAGTCATTTTTATGAGGTCCGCATTGAAAAAGATGACAAAGAAAAATTTCTGGTTCTTTGTTTTTTTTGGGGTGCTGTTTGTTTTAATGGATTATATAGCTTTCCATAAAAATAGTCCGCACTAAAGTCTTTTTTTGAAAAGTCTACCTACCTTTGTCAAGTATAGCGTTTGCCTTGTACGCCTAAGTCTTCCGCATCTAGTCCTGGCAGTCGTAGTCCACTAATCTAAGCGTAGTCAAGCACAAGCGTTTACTAACCCAAGATAATGAGAAAACTCAAAGCGCGGCCTTCTTCCGCCATCGCTTTCTCTTCTTCTAATCTTCTTGCTTTCTCTGGAAGTCAGAACTCAGATCCACTTTTCCTTTCCTTTTCGCTTTTCCAAATCAAAGCCCGTAAAGCTGCGTAACCACGCCCACACGACGATGGCCTGATCAAAAGAACACCATGAAAGATGCACAACCGCGACCTGAGTCGCAATCGCAGAGAAGAAAACAGGGACGATTTTGGAAGAAAACACTGCTGGATAGTGTCCAGAATCGAAGATTCGCCAATGATTCAGCATTCGGCCGATGAGTGATGATGAGTCTATCGCTTCTTCTTCGAAAGAGGAATCAAGAGAAGAAGAGGAACAAGAGAAAGAGATTTTCAGAGAGAGAGGATTCGGTTAGGGTTACAAACAATGACATTTAAATTAAACGTTGCTCTTCGCTCAATCCCTTTAATTTTCGAGCTCTCAATTAACTTTCGCTCGAGCTCTCCTCCAAAACCAAATGCGACGATTCTTCCGCTTTGATTATTCTCCACCGCCAGCCGCTAATTCAGAATCACCACCCCTTTTTTTTGTTCAGAGACGAAATTTTGGGGCCCTAAATTTTGGCCAAAATTGGGCCAAATTTGAGGCCCGTGGTCGTAGCATCGCTTTACACGCACGTGGCTCAGCCGATTTAGGGGTACTATCGCCTTTTCTTTCTCCCTTTCTAATCCCTAGAAATAGCCGTTTCGTGAGTGCATCCCCAACATCTTTGAAGCATTATATGTATAGTTTTTAATACACTGATGATAGTTAAGTCACGGAATAATATTTTATGTCATCATTTACCAAAATTTGATCAGAATCAATCCCTAATACAAAACGATATGTGCAGAAAAAATAACAAAATCTCTTATTGATATGTTATTTTCGTTTGTGTTAATTCCGTCTATTTACTTTATTTTTTTGATAGTAAATATAGAATAGATCAAATGTCAAAATATTCGCTTTTAAAAATACATATTTATTTACGGTGGCCCTTAATATGGACCCGGTTCAATGGTAGACCATTTTATTTTATCAAAATTTTAATGGTGATTTGTTAAATTTCAAACACCTCAATACTAGAATTTTAATGGTTATCCAAAGAAAATTTTAAAAAAATAAAATAAAATCGAATATATTCAGTTTTAACACAGGGACAATCTTTAGACCCCTAAAATAGGGGTCAGGGCCACCTTGTTTGCATGACATACATGTTTATTTTTACCATTCAATTTAACTAAAAATTACAGGTATTTTTGGTTACATAAAACATGAGTTCTTTTTTTAAAAAACAATTAATTAGTAATTAAGTAAATAATTAATAAGTAATTGTTTATAAAAAATCAGATATTAAAATATTGTCAAAAATTAAGTATATTTACCTCAAACTATCTTTTTAACAAGTTTACATGATTATAATTGATTTAAATATAAATAATAGATATGCTTGATGGCGCCTAAAACAACAAAACTTGAAAAAACATGTTATTTATAAGTAATTCATTTCTTTGGAAAATTTATATATATATATATATATATATATAATCATATATATTAAACAAAAATTTCTAAATAACTATATTTTTATCAAAAACAACTTTTAACGTAACGACATCATTACGATTTATTTAATTTAAAATAATAGATATTTTTGTTTTTATAAAAAACTTCAAAATACAAAAAAAAGATATAATTATCAAATTATAAGAGTTATAAATGTCTCACTAAAAGATATACATCATTCAAATATATTGTAATTTGTTTAACATCTTTTCCGAACAAATCATTTTTTCTTTGGTTAAAAAAAAATCATGTTTTTTATTAACGAACAATTATTTTATACCACACCTGTATAATATAAAATATGATAAATGTTATATTTTGAAAATATAAAATAGCTAAATATTATTTTTGTTACAAATAAGTAAATTATGAAATAAAAAAATATTTTTGGTGTTTTTAAATCAAATTTCTTTTATACGTACATAAATTTTATTTAAAACCAAATATTTGCAATAAATATATTCGTTTTATTACAAATATACTATATTATATAAATAATTTTAAATGTTTTGTACACAATATCAATATCAATGCATAGTACAATAGTACATTTTGGGCTTACAAAATCAATTAATAATTGTAGCATATTTTAACAATATTTTTATAAAAATATTCTCATATTTTCATTCATTGCATGGCACAGGTTTGTGTACTCGTGCATGTGCATGACAATACCACATCATACGCACACGCACACACTGTCAAACATTGAAAATTTTAAAATATTTAAATAATAGCCAGTTATCAAAATAATTTATTGGATTGAGACATACCTTTTTATCTTCTAATAACTAGTTCGACGCCAAATCCATACAGATAACACTTAATATTTAAATTATATGATTCATACTAAAATAATGCTCTGGACTAAATCACCTATTATTTACGCATAACAATGATTAGTGATATTATATTATTAATAGTTAATAATATTTAGTATAACAAATTATAATATTTATTACATTCTTCTATCTATACAAATTAATAATTTATTTAATGAATTAAAATGTATTCCGCGCATGTCACGAGTATACGTAATAGGGCAATAGTAAAAGCTTTTTTTATGTGTTGAACTTGTTGAGCCTAATTCAAACTATAGTGATTTGTGTAATTCAATAAGTGATTAGTGGAGTTTGTTAGTTTACTAGTTGCTGTTATATCAGTTTTGTAGATATAAGGAGTTAGTGGTTGATAACTAACTATGATGACGTGTACCAGCAGTATAAAAGTGCAGTTAGCGTATAATTTCATTTTACGTGCAATTAATGAGAAATCCCTCTTTCTCAACTCTCTCATCTCTGTTTCTATCTTTCTAAATTCTGTGTGTGTATGAATGTGTGCTGGTTTGCACCAACAAATTGGTATCAAGAGCCACTTCGATTCGAAGAATTCGTGTGGACCTGTGAAGGTGTGAGATTCATCGGCGATTCCTCATCAACGACCTTGCTGCAACCTTGCTACAACAATGACCGGAAATAATGGCGTTTTCCCCAGGAATTTACCGATTCTTGACGGCAAGAATTGGGAGAAATGGTGCATTCAGATGCGGGTTCTGTTTGGGTGTCAAGATGTGCTCGACGTAGTGAAGACTGGTTTTCCCGATTTGGGTGAAAATCCCACCGAGGCGCAGAGAAATGCGTTCAAAGACAACAAGAAGAAGGATTGCAAAGCCTTGTTCTGGATTCATCAGAGTGTAGATGCTAGTGTCTTTGAGAAGATAGCAGCGGCGGAAATGGCAAAGGCTACGTGGGACATACTTGAGAAGTGTTACACCGGTGGAGATAAGGTCAAGAAAGTGCGACTTCAATCTTTGAGGAGGCAATACGAGTTGTTGCAGATGAATGGTACTGAGAAAGTAGCAGAATATGTCACAAAGGTGTTGAACCTGGTGAACCAGATGAAGAATTGCGGTGAAAGCATCACGGATCAAATGGTCATTGAGAAGGTAATGCGCACTCTAACTTCTCAATTTGATTTCATAGTAGTTGCTATAGAAGAGTCCAAAAATGTTGCACAAATGACAATTGAGGAACTTCAAGGTTCGTTAGAAGCACATGAACTCAGAATTGTTGAGAGAGGTAATGAGAGAGCGACAAAAAAGGCTCTGTTGGCTCAAGTCAATAAGAAAGGTGATAATGAGAAAAAGAAATGGAAGAAAAATAAAGGGAAATCTCATAAGGAAGGCTGGTCTTACAATAAAGACAAGAAGGTTGATGACAAACCTGAATCATCTCATAGGAAGGGAGGAGGGTTTGTCAAGAACCATGGAAAGAAGGGTGGCCAAGACAAAAGAAAGGTTCAGTGCTTCAACTGTGAAAAATATGGGCACTATGCAAATGAGTGTTGGCATGGGAAAGGAAAGAAGGATCATGACAATGAAGAGGAGGCAAATGTTGCACAAGATGATTCCGATTCAGATCCTGTTCTCTTGATGGTTACAACCACTGAAGGAGGTCCATTTTCTGATGTTTGGTACCTAGATACAGGGTGTTCAAATCATATGACAGGCCATAGGGATTGGCTAGTTAATTTTGATGCTAGTAGGAGACTGAAAGTAAGACTGGCAGATAATAACTTTATGATGGCAGAAGGTATGGGAGACCTAGTGATACAAAAGAAAGATGGCAAAACAGCATTACTAGAAAAGGTGTTGTTTGTGCCTGGAATGAAGTGTAATCTAATGAGTGTAGGGCAGCTGGTTGAAAAGGGTTTCTCTGTGACTATGGAGAATGAATCTCTACAACTGTTTGATTTTAAGAAGAGGCTTGTGTTGAAGTCTCCTTTGGCAAGGAACCGAACATTCAAGGTCAGTATAAAACCAGCAGAAGCACACTGTCTTGCTGCCACTGTGAATGATCAGGAGAGCTGGTTGTGGCACAAGAGGCTCGGGCATTTGAATTTTAGGAGTTTGGGTCTGTTGGGATCTAAAGAAATGGTGTTGGGATTGCCAAAAACAGTTGTGCCCGAGAAGGCATGTGAGATCTGCATGCTGGGCAAACAAGCAAGGTCTGCATTCTCTTCTCATTTGCCAATGAGGGCATCATGTGCACTAGGTGTAGTGCATTCTGATGTGTGTGGACCATTTGAGGTTCCCTCACTTGGTGGAAATAAGTACTTCACCTCCTTTGTGGATGAATACACAAGGATGATGTGGGTGTACTTGATCAAGGCCAAGAGTGAGGTGTTTGAAATATTCCAAAGGTTCAAAGCATTGGTTGAGAAACAAAGTGGAAATTCAATCAAAGTGCTTAGAACCGATGGTGGTGGAGAATATGTTTCAAAGGAGTTTGAAGCCTTTTGTGAGCATCATGGAATTGTTCATGAGGTGACATCTCCTTATACCCCACAACACAATGGGCTTGCAGAAAGGAGGAACAGAACAGTGCTTGATATGGTGAGAAGCATGCTGAAACAGAAGAATTTGCCACATAAATTCTGGGGTGAAGCAGTGACTGTAGCTGCGTATGTGTTAAATAGATGCCCTACAAAGAAGTTAAAGCTGAAAGTACCTGAAGAAGTATGGTCAAACAGGAAGCCAAGTGTGAATCATCTCAGAATTTTCGGGTCCTTGTGTTACAAACATGTCCCTGATGCCAGAAGAAAGAAGTTGGAGGACAAGAGTGTTCCTATGATCTTGGTAGGTTATCATGCAACAGGAGCTTATAGACTGTTTAATCCAATGACTAATGAAATTGCCATTAGTAGAGATGTGATTGTGAAAGAACTTGAAGCTTGGGATTGGAAGAATTCAATGCAGAAGTCAGATTCAACAGTTCCTGTAATGCTGGAATCTGAAACTGATGGAGATGCTGTGATAAATACAGAAGGTACAGAAGATTCAGAAGATTCAGATAATGAAGAGAATCAGGTTTTAAGGCCACAGAGACAAAAACAACTTCCAAACAGATATGCAGAATTTGAAATGGTGAGAGATGATGCAGTGACAGAAGATGGTGATCTGGTGCATTTTGCTATGCTAGCAGATGCAGAACCAATAAATTTCCAGCAAGCAATTAAGGAGCAGGCCTGGAAGAAAGCAATGGAAGAGGAATTAAAAGCCATTGAGAAGAATCAGACTTGGGAGTTAACCAAACTACCACCAGATAAAAGGCCAATTGATGTTAAGTGGGTGTTTAAACTGAAACTGAATCCTGATGGTACCATTCTGAAGCATAAAGCAAGATTAGTGGCAAGGGGTTTCCTACAAAAGGCTGGGCTGGATTATTCAGAAGTATTTGCTCCAGTCCAGTGGCAAGACATGAGACCATAAGGCTTGTTGTTGCACTAGCTTGTAGTAGAGGTTGGCCTCTATTTCATCTAGATATGAAATCGGCTTTTCTTAATGGTCCCCTAGATGAGGTTGTTTTTGTGACACAACCTCCAGGTTTTGAGGTAAAAGACAAGGAAGAAATGGTGTATAGATTGCATAAAGCCTTATATGGGCTTAAGCAAGCACCAAGGGCATGGAACAAAAAAATTGATACATTCTTTGTTCGGCAAGGTTTCAAGAAATGCACTGTTGAATATGGTGTTTATGTGAAGTCTAAGAGCAGAACAAGTGTAATTGTGGTATGCTTATATGTTGATGACCTTCTAATTACTGGATGTTGTGACAGAGAATTGGAGAAATTCAAGCTGTTGCTGAAATCAGAGTTTGAGATGACCGATTTGGGAAGATTAACATACTCCCTGGGCATGGAATTTGCCAAAACATCAAAGGGTGTGATCCTACATCAAGCTAAGTATGCTTCTGAGATTTTGAAAAGGCTCAAAATGAGCAACTGCAACACTGCAACTGTCCCTGCTGAAGCAAATCTGAAGCTTGAAGGTCTTGTAGATGAAGAGAAGGTTGATGCTACTTTGTTCAAGCAATTGGTAGGGTCTTTGAGATACCTATGCAATAGTAGACCAGATATTTGCTTTGCTGTTGGCATGGTAAGTAGGTTTATGAATGAGCCTAAGAAGGTGCACTTGTTGGCTGCAAAGAGGATTTTGAGGTATGTCTCAGGTACCTTGAATTATGGGGTGTTATTTCCTTCTAAGTCAGATAATTCAGGGGTTGAGTTGCTGGGATTTTCTGACTCTGATTGGTGTGGAGATAGGCTTGACCGTAGAAGCACATCGGGATATTTTTTCAGGTTTCAAGGAGCACCAATCTCATGGTGCTCCAAGAAACAACCTGTAGTTGCTTTGTCAAGCTGTGAAGCAGAATACATTGCTGGGTCCTATGCTGCCTGCCAAGCAATGTGGTTGGACTCACTGATAAGAGAGCTGAAGGTGGAGATAAGGAGGCCTATAAGGTTGCAAATTGATAATAAATCAGTCATTAATCTTGCAAAGAATCCTGTTGCACATGGTAGATCAAAACATATTGAAACCCGGTTCCACTTCCTGAGGGATCTGGTCAACAAGGAGAAGCTGGAGGTGACCTATTGCTCGACTGATTTACAAGTTGCAGATGCTTTGACCAAAGCATTGAAGGCCGATAGATTTGTGAAGTTAAGAAGAGAATTAGGAGTTGTAGAAATTGAGAGTTTGAATTAAGGGGAAATGTTGAGCCTAATTCAAACTATAGTGATTTGTGTAATTCAATAAGTGATTAGTGGATTTTGTTAGTTTACTAGTTGCTGTTATATCAGTTTTGTAGATATAAGGAGTTAGTGGTTAATAACTAACTATGATGACGTGTACCAGCAGTATAAAAGTGCAGTTAGTGTATAATTTCATTTTACGTGCAATTAATGAGAAATCCCTCTTTCTCAACTCTCTCATCTCTGTTTCTATCTTTCTAAATTCTGTGTGTGTATGAATGTGTGCTGGTTTGCACCAACAGAACTCCGATTATTGCCGACTAAAAGGAATGTGGGAGATGCAAAAAGTAAGGATGCCGGTGAATATTTTGGAGAGTTTTCGACATCTTACACCATTTATTTGGCAAACAAGTACATATATGGCGTGTCTTTTAATTTTCATTGTTATTTAAGCCTAAGTATCATGGATATACTAGGTCTGATATAAAGACAGTCTCCGTATGAGCTAACATAGCATTTCTACATGATGATGTGTATGGTTGCTTTTAAGGATAAGCCATTTTAGCATTGAATGCCAATTTCAGTCACTAGTGTGAAATACACTTAAAAAATAGATTTATAATATTGGTTTTAGAGATAACTGGCGTAAAATATAACGCGGTGGCATTTTTGAAATTAAAGCGTAACTTTTAACGCCGATTTTTTAAAAAACCGGCGTTATAAGTGAAAAGATAAATATCTATCACGTTACAACGCCGGTTTTTTAAAAAACCGCGGTTAAATGTTTAACCTACGATGCCGGTTTTTTAAAACAACCGCGGTTAAAAGCTTTGGCACCGGTTTTTTAAAAAATCGGAGTTATATATTAAAAATATTATAAAAAAAGAGAAATCTGGAGTCGGTAGATATGGCGTCGGTTTTCATATAAAACTGGGGTCGTATGTGTCTTAAATAAAATATTGTGAAAATGTGAATCTGGCCAAAAGATATGGCGTCGGTTTTACTAAAAACCGCAGTCGTATCTATACCTATAACGCCGGTTTTTGTTAAACCGCGGCCGTATATCAACTTATGGCGCCGGTTTTTGTGAAAAACCGCGGTCGTAGATTAAAAGTAATTTCCCTCCTTATACCTAATTCTCTGCTCACCCTCTATCTCATTCATTACAATCGCGTCGTTCCTTCCTCCTTCGTCCGCGACACTGTTTCTGAAACTCCCACCACCGCGACCACGACACTCCTCCCTCTCCTTCTTCCTCGTCATTACTTCCTTCTTCGTTTGTAAAAAAGTTTTGTCTCTAAATATAAGCTCATTTTCAATTTACAATATGCATTAATTAATTCTTTACAAAAATACCACTAGATAGTCTTGGGGAAATGAGAAGCCAAAGTGGAGTGTTAAAGATTTTGTCTCAATAATTGAAGGATAGTATGGGAAAACCAATACACTTTTTAGAAAAATTAAATTGGTTAACTGGTTTTCTTAATCTTCATGATTTGGTCAAAAGGTGTTTATAATTACGGACAGAGGTAGTAATTCAAAGAGTTTCAAGAATTCAGTAGATGCTTAGTTGCTTACCTTGAAATGACAGAAGGCTTAGCTACAACATACTACTCCCTCCGTCCTATTATATATGTCATACTTGATTAAATCACACAGTTTAAGAAATAATAATAAATGAAAGAAAGAGAACAACAATTTTACCAAATTAACCTTGACAGAAAGCATTTCATATTATGTGACATTGACAGAAAGTATTTAATATTAAGGATAAAATTGGTAGAAATCATTTAATATTACATTAAAAATAGAAAATGACATATATTTTGAGACAATTTTTTTTGTAAATGTAACATATATATTAGGACGGAAGGAGTACTATTTTGTTGCTGAGAACAAAGTTCTATGAGACGTGAAATGTGCATGTAATTAATATAAACTTTAATGTCCCCAAATTCAAATGAAGAAGCTTTTAATTAGAAGTGGAGTGTGCATCTTACATAAATACTACTCGCTCCGTTACGTGACATTGACAGAAAGTATTTAATATTAAGGATAAAATTGGTAGAAAGTATTTAATATTATATTAAAAATCGAAAATGACATATATTTTGGGATAATTTTTTGTTATTGTAAATGTAACATATATATTAGGACGGAAGGAGTACTATTTTGTTGCTGAGAACAAAGTTCTATGAGACGTGAAATGTGCATGTAATTGATATAAACTTTAATGTCCCCAAATTCAAATGAATAAGCTTTTAATTAGAAGTGGAGTGTGCATCCGTTCCAAAACATTTGATGTTTTAGTATTTTAGTTTTGTTCCAAAACTTTTGATGTTTTACAAATCCAAGACCAAATTAATGCATTTTTTCCAAACATACTCTTGATTTCAATTAATACTATGTGATTATTACGAGACTATTGTAGTTACCAAGCCAATAGCTAACTACTGATTAATGAGAATGATCACATTACATAGTTTCTAGGCATGATTAAATAAGGGTATTTTGGTCTAGGTATATATCATTTAATAATTTCTTAATAGGTGTGTCACAACCTTAAACATCAAATATTTTGGAACGGAGGGAGTACATAAATACTACTCGCTCCGTCTCATATTGTTTGTCATGTTTGGAATAATTTATTGTCTCAAATTATTTGTCACTTTAGAATATCAAGGAGTATTAATTACTTGTTTTCCAATAATACTCTTATTCATTTGTATTTCAACTAACCAATATTAATTAGTTCTCCTACCAAACTACCACTCTACTACTAACCACTCCAATTAATAAGGATATTTTAGTCAAAAGATATTATTATACCATAAAAATTAGTACAATCAATTATTTTTTTAAGAAATGTGCATAACCTTAAATGATAAACAACACAAGATCGAGGGAGTATAAAGTGGACACCGCTTTCCCTCATTTAACTCCTTTCATCAAATACCTTGTGCCCAAAGACAAAAAAAAAAAAAAAAAAAAAAAAAGACAATCAAGTTGTGCTGAATTCATTCACATGAATTATAATGAAACTGTAAACGCGTACATCATAACAAACTGTCATGCAGCCAAAAGTCATTGAATTCACGTGAATTATGCAAATACAAACACTCCAAACCAGTGTCGCTTCTCTTGGTCCCCAAGCGAAATTTCTAAAGAGATGTAGTTCCACAAATTAAAAAGAACACGGATTTCAAAAGACCGTGATGTGTTCGTTTTTTTTTTTTTTTGACTGGGCTATTTCATTAGTATTAGTGTGACGCTAATACTATCATCCCAATTTTAATTTTGGTCCTTCTGGAGAATATGATTTTGATTTACATACCAGTTACCACCGCACCCATTGGCCACACCCCTACAATTTGTTGGCAAATAAGGTACGGTCTTAAGATAATTTAACAAAGGTTTTATGTTGCCTTTGGATAAATTTTTCAAAAACTACGTTTTAGTGAAATTGCTTTTTCTATAACTTTTTAAATGCTTTTTTGTTGAAAAACACTAATATTAATTTTATGGGTTTTGTTTCTTTAAAAGAAAACTTATCTAATTATTTAAATTTGGTAAACATTTTTTAAAAGAAAAAGATCTTGCTGCAATTGTGTACTATCAACCTTTTCAAACAGATTCGGGCTGATATATTTATTGTTTGGGGCAGCTATTAACACCCCATTTTTTCTAACATACACCCCTTTCGGAACTCAAGTTCTGGAACCCAATTTATATGTAAGTATTTTCTGGAAATTAACTTTTAAAAAGCAAAATGAGTACAAAAAATAAACCATCCGGAAGTTAATTTATGGATCAGAGGTATTTTTGAAAAAAATTACAAAAAAAAACTCATGGAAGTGTATGTTTGAGAAAATGGAGGTGTTAATAGTTGCCACCTATTGTCCAAATTATAAAACCACCCAATTAGAGCTTTGTCCCTTGGAAAGAAAGAGAGCGCCGAAGAGAAGTGATTCCAAAGTTACAGTGACTGATGCAGAAGAAAGAAAGGCCGAAGGAACTGCGGGCAATCCGGGATTGTGAAAGGTCAAAGAGAAAGAGGCTGCTGATTTTGTTGTTGCCACAAGAAAGGCTTATTATAAAATATTTTCATTTCTTTCTTCATGTGTACACAAAAATGGCTAACACTCATTGTCGCCCACCAACGACTAAAAACTTGTCTAACCAGCCAAGTACGTGTTTGTGTACACGTTGAAATGGTGGTGCAAGAATTCCGATGTTACATCGTGTATGTGGAAAGCAACATTTTCTGCATAACTAATTTTCAAACCAATGATCATAACTTCTTTTTTTTAATATCTTCTCCTCCATCCAAGAGAGGAGGCAAATGCGTTAAGTTATCACACCCGTTGCATCGAGTCTGATATGATGTGGCTCAGGGCCGATCCAACATGTGTATAGGCCTAAAGTAAAATTTAAAATGAGGCTTTTTAAAATTAATAATAGAAAAATTGGGATTTTTTAGGCATAATTAATTTTTATAATATTAAACATTACAGAAATAAATATTAAATTTTTTTGGTGTAGTACATGAATCAAAGAAAAGGAAAAAAACAACAATATATTAAGGGGGAAGGTTTAAAGCATCCCGCAACAACAATGATCCCAGACCACTAGGGGGGTTCCAAATTCTTCTTACACCCTCTCGTGCAAGGAAGTTTGTACAAACATTTGTCTCACGGAAACATGACTGATGTGGATCTCTTTGCCTTTGTCAAGCACCTCTACGATCTTGGCAAATGGAAGCCGCATGGGAGTGGAATGTTGAGCTCTCTTCTGAATCAAAGTGGCTGCCTCAAGAGAATCTGTTTCACAATGATCCGCTCAAAACCACAATCAATTGCAAGACTGATACCATGTAACACTCCCCACAACTCGGCAAGGAGGGGGTCTCATATGCCGTCATGACTGGAAAAACCACTAATCCAATTACCCTAGGTATCTCTGATCAATCTGCCCGATCCAATAGCTCCTGTACCTTCAAAGCAACTCCCATCGATGTTAACCTTCACCCATCGACGAAGGGGCGGTCCAGAGGGTCAACAAACGTGATGCCTGTGCCACAGTTGTCTTAGCAGGGAAATGAATTAGGAATCCATCATGGGAGATTTTGATTTTACGAATCACCTCACAAACGGTCCAATGCTGGTTTTCAAAGATGAAGTTATTGCGCCAACGCCATAACCACCACAACATGGCAACAAACAGGATGGCTGCTCCACCGCAAGCCATTGATTTCAATCATTCACATGATTGATTCATTTTTTATTTTATTTTTTACTAAATTACTCTCTCCGTCTAATTATAAGTGTCATATTTGTAAAAAAAATAGTCCTAAAATAAGTGTCATGTTAGGTTTTTCAATGTAATATTAATTACTTTTTTCCAGTTTTACCCTCAAATCAATAATAAGTACATCACTCCAAGTCATTATACTCTACTATATATTTATGACAATTGTTAATATTCAATGGTTAATAAGGATAATTTTGTAAAATTGTTACACTCTTTCGTTCATTTATAGTTTCTCCTTAATATGTATGAAACTTCCAAATATGACACTTATAATGGGACGGAATGAGTAATTAGTAGCAAAAGTAGTGAGTGAAATTAATACTATGTGGCCTAGAAAATAAATAAATAATAATGCAATTAATACTATTAGTTAAATTAAAAAATAAATTTGAACCCTAAAAAAATTTGAAGCTTAAAACAGTTGCTTCACTTGTAACCACCTTTAGCCGGCCTGTGTGGCTGGAAGATGCCTCCATTATATAATGTATTTTTGTATATCACTGAAGAGAGCGCTTTACCTTTACGAGTACTCCTTAAAGAATTAAGAAGTGAAATGTGTCGATGAAAAATAATCTCCTATCCATTATTATCTTCTCTCCCCCCCCCCCCCCCCTTCCCTTTTTTTTCTCTTTTCCTCCCCTTTTTCATCATATCTTTTACTTTTTTATTCTTCTTTTGTTATCTCTCTTCTCTACATCACTCTCACACTTCACATGAAATGTGGGAAAATCATTAAATTCTTTAGTATATTAATTGATAGTTTTTTTAGGAAATATTAATTGATAGTTTAAAAATGGCAAAATTATTCCACATGTATTTTATCTTAATGTAAAATTTTATATTGGTTTTTTATCTTCAATTTTTTTTCCTCGAGTTAATTCTTTAGATTTACTAACGTTAACACGTTAAACTTATTCGTGAATTTACATCCACCCCGGTTGTTAATGTTTGTAAACTTAAAGAATTAACTTGAGAAAAAAATCCCGTCAAAGAAAAAACACGAAAAAGGAAAAGATAAAGAGCCAATATGAAACTTTAAATAAAGATAAATTGAGAGACTTTCAACGAATAAGTTCAACGGTGTTGATATTTATAAACTCAAAGGACTAACTTAAAAAAAGATTAAAAAAATTTAATATTAAACTTTAAATTAAGATAAAACTGTAAAGACTAATTTTTCCTTTAAAATTTTTTAATTTACATAAATATATTTTTATTGTAACTATTGCTCTTGGAACACAGCACCTACTAGGGGGTGGATACAGGTATGGGTCAAACCCAGAAAATTCGGATTGGTTTGGGTCATTGGGTTGGATCGGATTTAAAAAAAGCAAACCCACAGCCTATAGGTTGGGTGTCAGGTCAGTCCGAAGATTACGAACTCGAGCAACCCAACCCAACCCAACCCAACTCACCGTAAATAAACATATAACCTTTTTTACTTACTAAGTGAACGTGTATGTTATACGAAGTGTTTTTTTTCCTGTAAGCCTAAGGAAATGCTGAGTCACGTATTTGGAATATAAGATATGTGTTTCCATTTGAAATTATTTATATACAACATGAAATATGAATATTGTGTTGTGTGTTTGTTGTTTTTTCAAGAAGGCTTGGTGAATGTTGGATAAATTAATGTTTAAGGTCTTGATAGTGGCTTTTTCTTCATAAATATTTTCTATTTGTCTTTGATTTTTTTCCCAATTTTTTTCTCTCAGAAATAAATATTTTAATAATAAATCCGTTCACCCGACTCAAACCAACCCATATGAGGTCGGATTGGGTTGGTTCGGGTTTCGTAATTTTGTTTTGACCAAACCTATCCAATTCGACCTGTGTATATTTGATTTAGTTAAATCTTTAAACACCTCAAAGCCCACTCAACCCGACTTATGCCACCACTACACCTAGCATCTGTCTTTGTTTAAAAATTAAAATTATGTGAAATTGTCACCAGTAAAATCACGTGAAGTACATGCTCTAACTAATGTTAAAGTGTGTAATAGTTTATCCAAACAAATGTCAAAGTGTAATAGAATCAGGTGCAATGTTAAAAAAACAGAATTAGGTGCACTGAAGAGGCTATTATCAACCATGTATTCGCAACGAAATCAGAAAGCTCAATGGGCTAAGAAGAAGAAGAAAAACGGCCTAACGACGTGACAACTCGATCTTATCCAAAACGAACCTAGACGCCCACGAGCAAAATTCCAAGTGGGATCCACGTGGCTGAAAATCCTACAGTTCTTATTAGTACTTTCGGTTCGGTTTTGTTGGATTCTTCCTTTTTTTTTTTTTTCCTGACGGTTCTTTCTAGACCGAATCATAGGTGGGGCCTTTGCTCCGTCAGCATGCGGCTTTTAAAAGGTGACACGTTTTTTGACACGTCATTATCCTACCAACCGTCGCCGACACCTTCACGGTGCTTCTTCACGCCCCCTATAGCAATGGTGTTCACAAATCGATTCAATTTAATTAAAACTGTAGTTATCGAATCGAAAAATCGTAAATCGAATTAATCGTAAACCAAAAAAATTGAAAAGCGCAAAAAACCGAAATTTTGGATTGGATTGAATCGGATCGGTTTTTGAATCCTTCTAATGAAACCAATTCAATCCAAACCGATCCAAAGTATTATTACATAACATAATATTATACTTATAATTACCTTATTTTTAATATATTTTCTCACACATTATAAAATTTAATTTTTTAAATTAATCATGTATATTTTTATATAATATAGAATGTTTTACATTTTTAATAGACATTTTTTGGGTAAAATTTTAAGCTTGCAAATAAATTATTTATTCTTATTTTTATAACTTTAAACATATTTTTCTTAATTTGTGGATCTACTTTTCTCTTTCCCATTTTATAATTCCCTTTCACATTAATACAATAAGAAGAATGCTACGGACACTCTCTCTCACACTCTTTCTTAAACACTCTCTCAATGATTGGGCCACGTCACACTTTTTTTTTCAAAATCAACCATTGGATTGAAAGTTACTATCATATAGATCATATCTATAAATTTTAACATTAATCTATGATCATTTGCTATGTCATCAAGATGCGTCAAGATTAACGTCAACGATATAATTACAAATAATGTTAATCTTGACGCACCTTGATAACATAGTAAATGATCATAGATTAATGTTAAAATTTACAGATATGATCCATATGATAGTAACTTTCAATCCAATTGTTGATTTTTCACTACAAAAAAAATGCCTAATTTGTGGAGGTTTTAATGCGGAGGTCGTACAAAACCCCCTCAGTATAATTTAAAAGCGCTGGATAGTAAAAACAGCAGGGGTTTTTTTGTTTTAATTACAGAGGCTAAAAACTCCCTCTAAATAAACAATTCATTCCCCCACTTTTTTTAATTATCCCGCTCCCAATCGAAACCCTTACCCATCCCTTCATCCTTTTCTTTTTGTTTCTTCTGGAAAAATGAAAACCCAATCGAAACCCTTACAGCTTCGTGGTTGCTTTTGGAAAACGAAACGCTCCCTCCGTCGCCGCTTCTCGCTTCGTGGTCTCTGTCCCTTCTCTGCTTCTTCTTGCTTCGTGACCTGTCTCTCCCTTTTGCGTTATTATGTAATGTTAATGATGTTTTTCTTTTTTGATATATTTGTACCTGCATTATGGATTTGGGGTTGGTTTCGTGCTTCTATTATTCCTGTGTCTAAAACTGCAAGTACTGCTACTGCATTGTTTCAATTTACTCACTGGACTGTTTTCTTGTTTCTTATTTGGGTCCGCGAGGTTGGAGTTGTTTGATTATGATTTGTTAGCAATTGATACGATATCGGTACCATAAACACCATGAATACGTAATTGAATACTATTTTGTTTTATTTTGTCCATTTACTTTTGAATCTGTAATTGAATACCCATATGTTTTATGCTTGCTGATGTGCATGTTAGTATGAGAGAGATAATAGTTTTGGTTTTGGTGAGTGTGTAGAGAAGCTACAGGGAAGCAAGTTCTCGGCATACTGTTGCTATGTTTTCTTGATTGTTGTTCTTTCTGTCTTTTAGGTGGCACACAAAGGCAAAGTGATGCAAGTCTATTTTAATGTCGACAGCTCATGGAAGGTAAGTATACCAAATGGTTCTGTAGTATGATGATTTTATTTTAATTTCACTTGGTAGAGTTGGTACCATTCTATTATGCTGCATTTTGTTGTTGACATGTTATAACCTAATAGATAGTTTACTTGTTGCCCCTCAACACTGACAGATTGTATTTCTTATAATTAGCTTGTTATATACATGATCAATATTTATTGTGCCATTGTTCTTATTTAATGGTATTTATTTTTCTCTTAATTGAAGGTATTGAGTGAATCCTCATATGCTGCCTTTAAAGGCTTCAAACTGCTTCAAAAAATTGCTATTTGAGTTTTTATTTTGTGGCCAATGCTCTGAACTTGTGTGATGGATTGGATTTTGGTTGAATTTTGGATCTTTAAAATATGGATTTTGGACCTTGCTAAATTGGATGTGGTTAAATTGGATTGTTATTTTAGGAAGCTGAACTTGCTAAAGAGAAGACTCATGGATACAAATTGGACCGTTCACACATATTTGCTGTGACTTTGTTCGATGACTTTGACAGGTTTATGAAAGTGCCAGACGATTGGGCTCCTCCTAAACCCAAGGAATATAAACCAGGGGTAATGATTATATTGTAATTTTCTTATATTTCTTACTGGATGTTGTAGTTATGGCCAAAATTTGTGCTTAGTTTTGGACTAAGCTTCTTGCAAAAGCCAAGATTGTTTCAACTCCATTCACTAGATAGGAGAATACAGAAGGGAATAATCCTGTTTTGGAATAATCCTGTTTCATACATGTTTTGTTTTGATTCTAATTAAGTCCAAACTTTAACTTTGCTATTCTAAATAATAAATGATTGACTTGAAATTATTATTTTTTAGTCAGTTTTGAATTGTTGAATGGTGAATGCTAGAGGGAATATGAAAATCAATAATTTTTTTTTTGTAAAAAAAGAACAATAGAGGGGGTTTTAAACCCCCGCAAAATGAAAATCAATAAAGTTTTTTTTTTGCAAAAAAAGAACGATAGAGGGGGTTTTTAACCCCCGCAAAATGAACTGCCGCAATATGATTCGATACCAGCGTTTCCTAATAACTCCCGCAAAAAGGTTGCGGCACACGTAACTGCGGCGTTTTTTAAAACCCCCGCAAATCAATTTGCGGGGGTCGAAAACCCCCGCAAATTGACAAAAAAACCCCCGCAAATCGACTGTTTTTTTGTAGTGTTTTAAAAAAAAGTGTGACATGGCCCGATCATTGAGAGAGTGTTTAAGAGAGAGTGTCAGAGAGAGTGTCTGTAGCATTCCTCATACAATAAAGCGTGATATATCAATACAGAAAAATAATGCGTGATATGGTCGTACCGCAAGCATTCATGGGGCCAACGATTCCTTTTAGTTATTCCATAGTTTCGTTTATAAGAAGCAAAAAAAAGCTGGGGCGTTATTGCCCAACTGTTGGCTACTGCAATACTATTAGTTTAATGTTATAAATTGTAAGTTATCGTTATTGTCGTAATTTCACTATTTGAAAAAATAGAAACTAGGAGATTAGATTATAAATGAGAAACCGAAATCCAATCCAATCCAAACCGAAGTAAATCGGATCGGATCGGATCAGATTTAATTTTAAAACCAAATCGATTGGATGATAAGAGTAAAAACTGAAAGAATTTGATTAGATGGTTTTTCACTTAAAACCAATCTAATCCAATCTGCGAACACCCTTACCCCATACATCGCTAAACCCCTTCACCGTTTTTCCTTTCACGTTTCAAATCAAGAATACTTTCATTTTTTCCCGGAGTAAAATACATAAATAATTATAACTTTCAAATTTTGTATAATAAAGAATTTAATTTATATGCCCGGTCCGTATAAAAATATTTTACACGTACAATCAACAATGTATTGCCACATCATCTAATGAGTTGGCAAATATATGATGTGTCATACTCGTTAAATGATGTGACAACACATCATTGGATGCATGTGTAAAATATTTTTACACTGATAGTGCATAAAAATTAAACTCTTTGTATAAATGTAGAAAAGTTTATAATCGTAAATTTGATGTAATTCAATTTAATTATACATCTACGTCTATCTATATAGTAAAATAGACTTGACATTAGAACCTCAAGGGTTTGGCCTAGTAGAGCATGACAGGACTTGTATCCGACATGTCTCGAGTCCCCACTAATCCCCTTGGGGTGAGGTAAATGTAATTACCTTCGTAAGTGCTCAAAGAGCCCGAAAGTCTTCCCTGCCTTAGACTAAGGGGTCATCCCCTCACCTTAAATTTCTCTTCATCAAAAAAATATATATACTTGACATTAGATATTAACGTTAGAATTAATTTTAATTTATCAGTTTAAGTTTTATCTCGATTGCTACCACTTATCATAATGAAAGATCAAATTCATTTTAAATAGATTTAAAAAAAATCATTTTAAACAATAACAAATTTGTTGAACAAAAATACGAATGCGTGTTAAAGTTAAAAAAAATAAAAAATTAAGATGATTAATAAATTATTTTATTCTAAATATTATTGTGTATCCTTTACATATATTAAAAGAAATTAAGAATATAAATATATGATCATTTTAATTGATTTAAAACTCTAAAATTCTCATAATTTATTAAAAAATTTCACAAACTGAATTGATTATAATGTTTTAAACATCATTTCACATAATACTCACCAACTAAAATATCAAATTTAACTCAAAATCAAAAAAATCTCAAACTTTCTCATATTGAAACTACCCTAATTCCACTTCCTACAAAATTCTTCAAATTCTATCATATTTTGACTTTCAAATTTTTATAATTATTTTATATCTCAAATTCATCATCAAGCCCCAAATATTTTGATAAAATTAAAAGAGATTACAAACTCATTTTGATCAATTTCAAATATTCATTAGTAATATTTTCAACAAAAAAAAGTATTCATTAGTAATGGTAGCATAATAACGGCGTAACATGAATTATTTTCATGCCTTTTCAATCCCTCATAAATTTAAATTATTTTACCATGTCTTCTCACTCCTTCATAATTCCACTCATACATTTATTTTGTCTATAACATACATTATAAGGTAAGAAAAATTGTGTCCTTTTATTATACTAATTCATTTGGATTTAAAATTAATTTGCAAGCAATTAAAACTTACTACTTAAGACTATTTAGAAATATTATATATTTATTAAAATTTAATAAAAAAGAAATATTAAGTATAGACTTTCACGCGCGTAAATACTATGGCTACTTAAGTAAATATTACTATATTTACAAGCAATTAACACTTACTACTTAAGAAATATTGTATATTCATGAATGATACAATAAATATTAAATATAGACTTTTTTTGGTAACAGAGAGGGATTAAATATAGACTTTTTATTTAATTAAAATATTAAACATGAAAATTATTTAACCAAATGTTAATTATTAACCGTTACTTAAGAAAAACAAATTTAAAAGTTGAATAACCTTGTAAATTATCAAACATTGACTAACAAATTTAAAATTCGTGTTTATTTTGTTTACAATTAAAATACTCGTTCACAAAACTACTTAATGTTAATAATAATTTATGGAGAAAAATATGTAAAAAGTAAATATCACTATATATTATAATTGTTAAAGATAAAATATAAAACTCAGTACATGTATTGTATTGTAAGGTATTTTTTTTAAAAAAATTTATAGCGAGGATATATTAATTTAGCTAATAATAACAATATTTAAGATGTTGCAATATAATAATTCATCTAGACTTTCAGTAAATTTATAATCAAGAAATTAAGTTATTAGTCGTAGATGTGTCTTTCTATTTCAATAAAATTTAGTAAAAAATATATGTCACTGTTTATTATTAAATTTTAACTACAGTAATATAAATTATTTTTACTGTAGAATTATAAATTAATGTTGATGTAAAATACTTTTAAAATGTCAATGACTACTTATTAAGTTATCCCATAATTAAATTATTTAAGATATTATTATTATTATAAAATAATGCTACAGATTGATAATATTTAGATCTAAAATATTACTTAAAACATGAGAAACAAGTTACCAATAATGTATTTTTCTTTCGTAAAAAAATGTATTTTTCTTTTTATTACAATAAAATTGACTTAAAAATATTTGACATGAAATTTTAATAATTGTAAATGCTCTTAAAAATAATGAAGAAAGATATATTAAACTAAAACTTATTTGATAAAAGTATTAAATGCTATATTCTACGGTTTCGAGTTTCGACGACTCACGCATCATTTTTCTTTTACATTTACGCATTTGATTTTTTTTTTTTTGATTCCATACGCATTTGAGTTTTTATTCTTTGTACATTGTACTTAGGAATACTTCTACGGGTAGAAAATGACATTTTATATTATAAAAAATGGCATTTTGAATGGTTGCATTCCTGTTATGGAAGCTGAGGCACGTGGCATGTGGGAAGCTATCAAGTGGGTCGGAGATTTAGGGTACCAACATGTGTTGTTTGAGACAGATTGTAAGTCTGTGGTGGAAAGTTTATTGGGTACAACTAGTCGTCAGACTGGGCTATTGTTAGTGAGTGTAAGATTATACTGAGCCGTTTTCAAAACTATCGAGTTAATTATATTATAAGACAAGCCAATTTTGTTGTTCATAAGTTATCTAGAGTATCAAGATTTTATGCTAATTATCAAGTTTTCAATTATATGTCATCTTATATTACTGATATTATTTTGAATGAAATATAATAGATTTGTTTTTTTTCTTTTAAAAAAAAAGGCATTTTGGGAGTTTACACGCATTTGTCCGGCATACGTCCGGCGGGTAGCAAGAAAGCGAATTTATCTTAAAAATACTAACTTGACGCACGTATTCAGTGTTAAGTTAATATTATTGGTCCATCTCAAAACACACGAAAAATATTTAAATCGCCAGTCAATCAGAGAGATTTTACAAAAATAATATTAGACATCAAGTACCATACGTTCTTAAAAAGGACAACTACTAGTGCTATACTCTATAAAAGTTTTTTAAATAATTTTTTGGGTATAATAATAATTTTATTAGTTTTCTTGTGTAGTACTTGTCATTAATCTATGACAAAAGTGAACCTCCGTACACGTAGCCTTCAAAATTATTTGACTCCAATAAAAAACAGTGATGCTATTTCTTACGAAGTTTTATCTAAACGAAACGCACGAATAGTGTTAAGCAGCAACCCAATTTATAGATTTTTTTTTATTTTTTTTATAAATTATAAAATAAAACAAAATCATATTTTAATCTTATCTAAATCCCTAATATCTCGCTCATTCTACCTCCAAATAAGGAACTCGTACAACCTGTCACTGTCTGTCTTCTCCTCTGAAGGCTTGGACTTCACCATCAATGTGTGCACTCTTCGTTGGGCCAAACTTCAATCTGGTCCCCTCAAGCTTGCCCTCATGCATTCTCCTTAGGTATATGTAAAAAGACAGTGTTACTGCTTTGTTTGGCAAAAAACCACCATAAAAGATAAATAAAAACATTAAAGCATTTTGAGATATCTCAGGCAGTCAAGCTTCACCGCTTCAGTATGTCATACACACACAGTGTGATTGGGCTTTTTCATTTCTCTGTGTAAACAAATTAAAAGTTACAACCAACAACCCATATAAGAAATTTGGAAAATGAAAAATAGAGCAGGGATGGGGAGAATGTTGAAATCCATGGGCAAGCATCCAAGAATTGATCTTTATGTGTATGACAGAGAGAGAGAGGGAGAGAGGGAATGAAGTAAGAATTAACCAGTTTCCTATAAAATTAACCATTCTCTTCGTCGATAGCGTGAACGGTGAAGTCACCGCCGTCCACTCTGCGCCGCAGATCTCTACTATAGCATCGCCGCACGTGCACGCAGCCTTCTCGGTTTGCCGCCGGACGCCGGTTGCCTAGAAGTGTCTCTCTTCTCTCCTCTGCGCAAGAAAGAAACACAAATTCCCCTTTTTTTTTGTTTGATTTCTTGGATTTAAAAAAAAATATGAACAGAAATGAAGTAGTTTGCCAAAAAAAAAAAAAGAAACAAAGAGCAGAGCCCCAACTCTCGCTAACCGACTAAAAATTTAGTCGCCACATCATTCGTATGAGTTTCATTCAACATTACTTTCGTAAGATTCAGCATTTTCCAATAAAAAAACATGTATTGCCTTCTTAAGTTTGAAGAAGAGCCAAGCTGAAAAGGGAGTTATATGAGAAAAAGCCTTTCCTAATTATGATAGCAAGGACCGACGAATCTGTTTTCACTAGAAGGAAAGGGATATGAAGTTGCTTAGCAACCCTAAGACCAAGAAGCATACCCCACAATTCTGCTAATAGTAGTAGAGGTTTCAATTTAACAATGAAATCTTTGTATGTAGTGGTCAAGAGAATCTCTAATAAGACCCCAACATGAGGAGAATCGATCATCAAAGTTATGAAAGTCGTCCCCATTAAGCTTGAAGAAAGGGTCTGGAGGGATTTTCCAATCAATATGCAGTTCTCTTCTGGCAGGACCAAAATAGACAGGCATGGGCTTCATTTTGTCTTGAATAATCATGGTAAGTTGGCTTCGTACCTGTTGATTAAGACCGACCCCAACCGACCCCAAGAATAGATTTATTATCATAGATAAGAGAATTTGTATCTTTTCAAAGGGACCAAATAGTCACTCCAAAAAGCGTTGTTCAATGAGTATCTATAGTGCCAATATCATTAGATGTTAAGTTCTAGTGAATCCAGTCATACAAAGCTAAGATGAATAACTTGTTCTATCTAATGATCTACTGCGATAAAAGGATCTCAATAGTCATGACATGCAAGATTGATTCATCCAAATATTTGCATTATGGACAGGTTGCTTCTATACTCATGTTCCTTCGCTTCACTACTGCACTTTGGTCTTTTAACATCGGTTAAAAACACCTTTTCACATCGGTTTTCAGTTCGTTATTGAAACGAGGGATATTAAAAGTGGGAATAATTTATATCGCAAAGTTACCCGACGTTAAAAGTTAACTTTAACATCGGTTTACTGATACCCGACGTTAAAAGTTAACTTTTAACATCGGTTTTATAATAACCGATGTTAAAATTATACTTTTGACATCGGTTATTATAAAAACCGATGTTAAAATTATACTCTTGACATCGGTCGGATAATAACCGATGTTAAAAATCATACTTTTGACATCGGTTTTATAATAACCGATGTTAAAAATCATACTTTTCACATCGGTTTTATAATAACCGATGTTAAAAATCATACTTTTCACATCGGTTTCTCTAAACCGATGCAACTATTTTTTTTTTTTTTAAAATATAAATATACATAGTAACCTGAAATAACAGTCAGGATTCCCAGATCAAAATGCCTAACGAATTTCTACTTCCAAAACAATATAGCCTTCTAACACAAAATCCAGAATTTACAAGCATCATATCATGGCAAAATCATCAAATTATCATGCTTTCAACATAACCAAACTACAACGTTTAACCTCCTTCAAACCAGTTACAACGTTTAACTTCAAACCAGTCACACAAAATCCAGAATTTACAAGCTATCATGGCAAAATCATCAAATTATCATGCTTTCAACATAACCAAACTACAACGTTTAACCTCCTTCAAACCAGTGACTATTCAAATCCTTCAAAAATAATAGTAAACCAAAGTGAACACTACAAGAAATAGTTCACATACCGACGGCCATTCACCGACGGCTTCAGCCCGTCGCTAAAAAAGCGGGATTTCCGACGGCCAAAACCGTCGGAAAACGCACCCGTTGAATTTCTGGATATTACCGACGGGTTAAGCCGTCGGAAATCCCTTTTTTTAGCGACGGACTAAAGCCGTCGGTGATTGTCCGTCGGTAAACCGTGAATTTTGGGAAATTCGCGGTTTTTTTTTTAATACCGACGGGTAATTTAGTTTTTCCGACGGCTTTATCCGTCACTAACCCCATGTCGCCATCGACGGGTTAGACCGTCGGTAAGTTTAAAATGGCCGTCGGTAAGCTCTTTATTTGGCCGTAACGTAACCATCACTCGCAGAACCATCTTCTTCTTCATTCTTCTTCTTCAACCGACGACGCAGTAACCATCTTCACCCACGCCAAACACTCGCCCACCACTCGCAGAACCATCTTCTTCTTCAAAACACTCACCCACTCGAAGTCTTCTTCTTCATTCACCACTGAGTTCCGCAACCGCTGCCGCTACCGCAGAATCACACCTGGGGACCGTTTTCACCGCAAGGCCGGCGACCATCGCCCATCGCAACTCTAAACGGCTTGCCTCCTCCGTGCTTCCCCGTCTCATACACAACCGTATATTTTCTCACTTTAACCGTATTTTCTCACTTTATCTGCAATTTTTTTTAATCAAGTTTCCTTCTTTTCATATTTTTGTAGGTTTGAAGGAGGTGAAGAAAGAGACTGGCTTATGGCTCACCAATCAGAAGGCTAAAAACCTGAAAGTGATTATCTGAGGTATTTTTTTGCCTTTTATGATCCATTTAATATTTCTGCTTATCCTCTCGACGTGATTTGTGTTAGGTTAAAGTATACATTAAAAAAAAATTGCATATGAATAGATTGAGATATTTATACTGAGATGTGCCTACTACTCATTTTGTGTTTACTTTCTTCAAATCATTTGATTAATTTAGGAATTAATTTTTTCTTGAAGAAGCTTTCTTTAGGATTTGGGCATTGACTTTAATAACCATGGTCATATGACCATGTTGTTTTGCTGCTAAACAAGATTTTACTGACCTTGATATCATGCAAGGTGTTGTGCTTTCTGTACGGCTTTGTATATTGTCCACATTTTGTTAATAGAGTTTGAATTGTTCATGGTTTTAAAGTGTTTGTGGTTTCTTATGTCAATATTGCTCCTTTGATAGCACAAACTATGAGCACTCGTGTCTTTAAGTTGTTTGTGTTATGTTGTGTCAATATTGCGCTTTGCTTATCAAACCAACCAGTTCCTGGAGATTGTGGATATTATCTGCATGCCCATACATTAGGGAAAACTTATCCACCAAGGAATTAGGAGCTGAATCGAGCAACATTTGTTGATGATCTCTTATTTCATGCGGGACGGAATTGCAGGGTGTTGTTCTAAACTACCTTTATGGAAGTAAAGAGATGGTAGTTCAGGGTTTGGAGGAAATAAGGTAATAAAGAGTTCTAAGAAAGGGAAAAGAGAGAAAAACGAGTTGGAGAAGCTTATGTGTTGGGTTAATAAGGGGATTGAGGCAGGATGCTAGTATTTTTGTTTTTCTATTTTTGTTTTTCTTTTTCTTTTCATTTTTGGTTTTTTGTTTTGTCGGAACCTTTTGGGTTGTTATTACTGCGTTGTTGGGTTAGGGTTAGGTCCAAGGAATCGGATCGATGATGGACGATGGGTTTGATATTGGTAAAAAAAGACAGCGTGCGCATGGGCGGTGATGCGGGTCCTACATTTCTCCCTTCCATATGAATGGTGGGTCCCACTTATTCAAGACTACCATGCTTAGTTGCTTACCCTTTCTTATGTGTGAGTTTCTTCTCTTCTATTCTATACAAAAAGCCTGCAAATAAGAACACATTTAGATCTCTCTTCACTTATTGGCTAAAAACGTTACTCACCCTCTTATAATCCTAAGGACAGGAGGCCCAGCATTTGTTTTTCTCCAAGTTCTCTATTAAAATAAATATTCGATAACTAATCCAAAATAAAGTTCTGATGTTTTAGTTTTTTGTTTTTATGTTTTGTTTTTAGTAGGATAAGCGACCTCTATTGTTTTATTCTTCTTTGAAATTTCAGTGATATTACTTATTTGCATGATGAAATAAAACCTCTGTTGTCTCTTGATATTAAATGTCAATGTTTTATTTATTTAATTTTATTGTGGCTAGACATCAAGTGCTAAGGGATTGAGTAGAAACCTTGGAGATATCAAATCAATTATATGCTCGTGGTTTTTCCTCACTCCTATTTAGTTTTGGTTTTGAGTAACCCATTATCTTACTTTTTGGTCGAACTCATTGGATCCACTGATTTTGTGGAGAAAGGGATGCATAACGTTGTGTTTAGAACCCGTGATCAAGAAAAAGATAGAGTTGTATTTCAAATAGGCACATCCGATCTTTGTGAGAGCCCTAACATTGCTCGCTTAGTGTAAGTTAATTGTCTATTTTGTTTCCCTCTTTGATATATTTTTTGCATTTAATTTTAAGCAAAATAATTGCTTAGTATTGGTAGTATACAATTTTTTTTTATGGTCAGTTGCCTAGTGGCATCAATCATGCCATATAAAAGCTGACCTTAACTAGTGTGATAAGGGTTGCTGGGTTGGTTGTTATTGTTGTTGTTGGCTCTTTATAGTTGTTTATTGATCTTACTTTATTTAGGAATGAAAGCCTGTTCACATATTACGTTTAAAACATTGCAATCTTAGTTGTAGTCATGATTGGCTGGAGGATCTTTTGCCTCTTCCAATTCCAAATACATTACCCCAATGAATTGTTATAAAATTCTAGATGAAGTATGTATGTTGTTGATAGGTATTGAGATAACCCTTTGGTTAGTTAGTTCTTGCTTCTCTCCCTCTTTTCAAATAAGACCTTCTTTTCCTTCACTTTCACCACCACCTCTATATCTCTGTCTTTGGAACTCATTATTACTTCCTCTGATGGTTCCCAGAACCGGTAGTATACTTCAAACTTCAGCTATATCCCGTGCTTCACATCTTCCTCCTTACTTCACAATGTTGCAATCTTCTTTCTTATTACAATCTTTTTTTTTCTTTTCTTTTCATTTTTTATAATCATAGATTATGTTTTTTTTTTGTTAATAAATTATGTTTGTATATTAATTATTAAGAAACTACTCCCCAGGGAAAAACTTATCGTAAATTGGTTCTCTCCTATCCAATAATTAATGAGGTATCTGCCTACATTGATCATGATTTAAGTCGGGTATCGATCTTGTTATCCTAAAGTTAATTGATGCAATTATTTCAGATCTCCTTTTACTTTGTGAAAACAAGGTTGCTGCTTTTGTTATGCAGCTAGCCTCCTTGGAAGAGCCTTTTAATTGGTATACTGGACTTTGTTTTGACTGTTGTTTTATTGTTGTTTACAGGAGTAAAGCTTTGGGAAGTCTAGGTGTACGTTTTCTAAAACTTGGAAACCAAAGAAGACAGGCACAATAATCGGCCCTGTAATATTTGGAGGTTAGTATTTAATTTCTCTCTATATCCAATAATTAATGAGGTACTCAAAGGTATTGGTAGTGTTATGATAAATCAAAGATCGTATACTATGTCATCCAAAAATGGAATTAAGTTATCCTAGAATTAGTTTTCCAGTTCATATCATTTGAAAAATGAATGCATACGTCATTCGGTTTCATGGTGTTCATTATAACGTCGTCGGTGTGCACGGTCGCAAGTTTCTGTTGCCGGCTATGTGGGACCCTATCACATCCACCTGCAAAACACTCGTCTGATCTTATCTGTGTCATCATCACTATAATTCTTGAATTTGGGTGTATCATGTATGAGTGAGCCGTGAGATACAATTTTTTCTTTTTTACTTTTTTGGTTTCTTGAAGAGGAGATTTACTCAAGTATTATTTTTTTGTTTCTCTAAATGTTGTTTGTATTGCAAATATACTGCTTGAAGAGCATTTTTCTGGGTGAGATAAATGTAACACTACTTTAATCTTCGTTAATGCATTGTAATCTTCATGTATTCAGAGGGGAACGTGTTCAAAAGTTTTTTTTTCCATATATGTGTTCAAGCGTTTCATGCTCCATATATGTGGTCAAGCGTTTCAGAAAACATTGAATAAGTCATATTTTTTATATATGACTCACGTAATTGACCCACGTAATTTTGGTAAGTATTTTTTTCTTTTGTTTTTTTCCAGGTATGGTATGCATTTTTTTAGTTGCGCCATTTTGATAATTTTGAAATAAGATCCCCATCCTGATAAAAAGAGGGAAGAGAAGAAAGAGAAAGAGAGGGGGGGTTAATTTAACTTTTTGATTGTCAGCTCTTGCGACGTGTTCAAAAGTTTTTTTTTCTTTTTTCCCATATATGTGTTCAAGCGTTTCAGAAAACATTGAATAAGTCATATTTTTTATATATGACTCACGTAATTGACCCACGTAATTTTGGTAAGTTTTGTTTTTTGTTTTTACTGGTATGTTATGTATTTTTTAGTTGCGCCATTTTGATAATTGTGAAACAAGATCCCCATCCCGATAAAAAGAGGGAAGAGGGGAGGAGGGGGTAATTTAAGGTTACATTGCCAAATTATAATTAAATAGTTTCATGTGTACTTGCAATTTATCAAGTGATTGCATTTCTTCTATCCTTTAAACACGAGAAGATGCTAGAGAAAGCAAGACTGCGTGCAAATGCAGACAACATAAAAAATGATTTTATTCTAAAAAAAGCCGTAACAAACGCCCTTATGTTTGTTACCATTCTTATCAATCGATAGCCATTTAGATTCCAATTTATTGAAAGACTTGTGGACATGGACATACAACATAAATAAAGTAACAAAATGAAAAGGGAAAGGATAATAGAAAATAATCTATTTGATTTTGCACATGTAAACGAAAAAAATTTGATGTGATAATAGAAATGCTAGGTGCTGAAATCAAGCCATGAATGTAGACTTTTGGAATTTGAATGAGCCATATATGTGATATTGGTAAGCTGCAGGTACTGCAAGTTTTAGGTTTGCATAATCCTTGAGTAATGTATTAAATACGTTAGTAATGAGTTGAGAAAGTGCCATTTTAGTTGGACAAAATTCTGGGTTGATTTTGTGGCTTAAAAGTGATAAGAACTATGTGAAAAATGTAAATATAACACTTATAATTTTTGGTTGTATTACATTTCTTTTTGCAAAATTTTAGAGCTTTTCAAGTGTGGAAAAGTAGCTTAAAATGTTGAGTTTAGTGATAGAGAAAGATATTTCAAGTTTTGTTAAATTTGGTGAAGGTTCTGATCTGCTAAAGTCATCTAAAATAATCTATTTGGTGTTAGAGAAACTTATGTTCAATTTTTTTAAAGGAAGAAGCTTAAGTTTATAGATAAAATGATTCCCTAAAGTTAGAATATCCATATGGATTGTTACGAGAAAGTTGATGTAATTTGTTGGTGTTCTTGATGATTCTATGGCTTGTGATTTGAAAATCTGATTTGGTGGTGATATATCTGCATAATTAGGTTCATATATGATTTGAAAATGTTTTAGATGAAGGAAATGGTAAGTTATAGGCTGCATCAAGACTTGAGGAAAGTAGGCAAAAGCAAGAGAGTTGAGTTGAACCAAAATAGTGGTTGATTGCCTATGTGCATTCTGGTTAAATTTTTTTTATTGGAATTCTGTTAGTTCCATTTTCATCTGCATCATTTGAGTTTAATTGGGATTAGAGAAAAGTATTTGAGGGTCAAAAAGGTCTTATAAACAATTATCTATAATAATGCAAACAATTTAGGACTCCAAGATTTTGGATAGGTAAATGATTTGTGCTTCAAAAACATATTAAGTATTTGCTCCACTTCAATAAGTTTTCTACTGATCAAGTTAGGAAAAAGTTAGGATTTCCAAATGTTGGCCAAATATGCTTGAAACCCCATACAAAACTTAGATATGAAGTTTCTTGAAAGTTTAATGTAAATTGAGCCCTGAAGCTATGAATATTTTGTTAGTAGCATCAAGTGTGAACAATGAATTTCTATGATGTTTAAAAGAAAATTAGTGTAAGATTTCATATTTAAACTGCATTATCTCCATTGGATATGCCTCAAAGGAAGTGTTGGACCACTACTTACAGTTCCTGAATTTAAGTTGCACCTCTAAACTTGAAAATGTCAACCCTCTAAATCTGATGTAAATAAATATTTGACATCACTTGAAATAGAAATGTACTATATAGTTCCCTGTTAAGAAATAAAAGTAGAATCTAATGATGATTTGGGCTTGTAAAGATAAATATCTATATCCATAATAGGTATGGCAATTTGTTACCCATTTTGCATGTGGCTTGATTATCTCCTTTTGTTTGGATCTTTGCTGCATGCTTGACCCCTATTATGATTAATTGCTTATCTTAATTGGAATTCCTTCATTTCCTTGATCTGAATCAAAATGAAATTGATTAATTACTGATTCCATCTGACATTTTCTTATATATGTTTTAACTGCTAATATAATTTAATTTAATTTAATTTAATTTATGCATTTGATTGATAAATTATTGTTGTTTTGACATAAGATATGGGGTTTGTATGATAAGAAAGAGAACATGAAGTTTCATGTACATGGATCTTGTGATTGGAATTAATTTGCTGCTTATGAACAAGGGTTTCTGGATTCCTTTGGTGGTGACAAGGGTTTTACATTGCATTTTCTTTCTTTTTAGGTTTTTGGATTCCTGGGTTTCTGGATCTACTGGTTTTTAGGTATGTTGCATTCGAACTTGTTTGAATTCTATCATTATTTACATTCTGGTGTGGTTTTGATATTCTTGTTTATATCTTATTAGTTTCTGCTAACATAAAAAGCTCTGTTTCATAGGCCTCTGAGTTCGCCACATCCACCAGTTCGCCACTTGTACCACTAGGTATGCACTCTAACGAAATGTCGGGTAACTCATTGGGTGGAAAAGGGTTGTCTGTTGACCCCCACACCGACATATTTATTTGTTTTCGTTCATAGTTCTCTCCAAAGAGGGGATTTTGAAGTGTATTGTGTAATTGTGTAAATGATATGTACTGTGTAATTGTCTGTCAGTTCTGCTATCACTCATCAGTCACAATGCTTATGAGTAAAGAGTGCAATTTTAATTTATGCTTGCCATTTCATTCATGGATATGGATATTGGTGATGTTGCTTGGCTGCAATTTGCTTTGCACATCTCTTTGTACTTCTTTCCTTTGCCACTTCTGCTTGTCTAATTCTATCCTCTTTAAATGACCAAGTCGATTTTCTAATTCCAGTGTTGTTAATCGAGGATCGCGAAAAATAGCGTAAAATTGGTAGGATAGCGTAAAATAGCGGGCAGATAGCGTAAGCTAAATAGCGGGTGAAATAAATAAAATTATAAAATTATATATTAAAAAGTGACATATAATATTTAACGTTCAGCACAAAATCTGAAATGACATAATAAAATATTTATTTAAAGAGCTATTTTTAGAAACTTAAGTGATTATTTATTCATAAATTACTTTAGAGGCTTATTAAAATAAAATGAAGAGAGCATATGAATATGTTTTATGTTGATATATTTTAATATAAATATCAAAATTTATTTTAAGTGATGTAAAATAAGTTTAAATAAACCTTGAATGAATAAGTAGCTCTTCCGTTTTAAGAAAATAAAATATATAAATTAAAATTGTAATATTGATTGAATTGTTAATAATTATTATTTATTGAAAAATAAAATATTTTATTTTATATATGGCGGATGGCGTAGTGGCAACTAAATGATTAACAAAACTACACACACAGTAAATGGACCATTGCTCAAAGAAACAAGACAGATTTGAATTGGAAAGGACAAATAATAATAGAATTAAAAAATAGATTTAAAGATAAAAAATAATTAAAAAGCAAAATTTTTAAGAACAATAGAATAAAAAAGCAGATTTTAAAAAAGAAAGAAGAGAATAACAAAACGAAATTAGATAGAATTGAAAAATAACATAATTAAAAAATTAGAAGGATTCAAAAAACAGAATTGAAAAAATAATTAAGAGATGAGCAGAATTAAAAAAAGAGAAACAAGGGAAACAATCGTTAAAAAATATGACATAACAAAAATGAAAAAGATCTCAAGAAGAGAAGAATTAAAAATTTCAATAAAAAGAAATAAAAAATAACAACATTAAAAATTATCATATAAGAAATTAAATGAAAAAGGAAAATAAAATATTTATATATATATATATATCTATATGTATAATAAAACTAATTCTACCCTTGTCACTTCTGCTTGTCTAATTGTTATGTTAATCATTGATCGAATGGATGTTTGATATTTGTTATTAGTATCGGAGAGAAGCCTTAGCTTCCCGTTTGAGGTTTAATATATTATTGAGTTCATATACTCTTTTAGGGTACCATGTGCTCATTGTATATTGAACCTTGAATTGTCCAAGTCGGACAGTTTGGGAAAAAACTTTTTCTTTACTCGTATAATAGTTGTTGCTTAATTCTCGTATCTTTATATTTGATGAAATTTCGTTCGATTCATTTCCTTTTGTTCTCTGGTGCATACTTGATTGCGGTGTTCATAAGCTGCGTTCATTTTGTGTACTCGAGACCAATGGGAAATCTTTGAAATTTTGTCAAGTATAAGATACTGAATTAAGGAATGATTATTATACGAGTTCAAAAGTTTTTCTCGAATGGGATAAGGTCATACCATTTAAAGAAAGAGAGCGGTTGTAAGAACGTCGTCTTTGAAATTGTCATTTTTTTGACATGCAGAAGATGGAATATTTTCTTTCGAGTCGTAGTTGGATGTACGATAGGTTGTATCAGGGAGAGGGGTTTGAAACCAGATTTTTCTTGTTTGGGGTTGCGTGCTTTGTCCAAGTCGCAATGGCACATAAAGATTTCAAAACTAATGGAGGGATTAGATGTCCGTGCTTTAATTGCGATTGCGAAGGATTAAGAGCCCAAGTGAGGTCACGCACCACCGTATTCGATTGGATTTATGCTTAATTACTGGATTTGGACTACACATGGTGAAAAGTTGCCTCACGTTGATTTAGGGGTTGGTGTTAATTACGAAGGTGCTTCAAGCAGTTACGTAGATTCGGGATGTGGTGAGCAGATTGAATTGATGCAAGATATGGTTTGTGATGCCTTGGGGGTGAACATGTTATTCGAGGAGCAACAGTATGATGACACAGATGAACTTCCAAATGAGACAGCACAAAAATTTTATAATCTATTGTTAGAAACAAATAAGCCGTTGTTTGAAGGGTCTACAGACTCTAAGTTATCAATGTGTGTGAGGCTCTTAGCTCTTAAGTCCAACTGTGGTGCTACCGAAGTGTGCTTGGATCTCAGATGAAAATGATGTTGGCCTCGTCACCTTTCAAAGATGGTTTCCCAAAAAGTTATTACGAGGCTAAAAGCTTAGTGTCCAAGTTGGGGCTGGAATCTAAAAGGATTGATTGTTGTGTGAGAGGGTGTATGTTGTATTACGACAATGAGTTTGGTTAAAACGATGGTGCGCTTGTTGAATGTAAATTTTGTGGTGAGCCTAGGTATATGTCACATACTAATAATCGGACGGGTAGACAAAAACTAGTTCCAGTGAAGGCAATGTTTTATTTGCCAATTATTCCAAGGTCGCAGAGAATGTTTGCATCACCACGCATCGCAGACAAAATGACATGGCACTATGAGAATAGAAGCACTTCAGGTATGTTGCGCCACCCTTCCGATGGTGAAGCTTGGAAGCACTTTGATCGTGGTGCATCCCGATTTTGCAGCAGATCCACGTAATGTACGACTTGGCTTATGCTCGATGGTTTTACCTCGTATGTTCAATCCACGGCGAAACCTTATTCTTGTTGGCCGCTTATCGTTACTCCCATACAATCTTCCTCCGAAATGTGCATGTCTAAGCCTTATATGTTCTTGACCTATGTTATACCGGTCCAGATAATCCGACAGATGGTATTGACATCTATTTAGAGCCTCTTATCGACGATCTCAAAAGGTTATGGAATGGTGTTGTGACGCACGATATTGCACGAAAGAGGAATTTTACAATGAGGCAGCGCTTATGTGGACCATTAATGACTTCCCCGCATATGGCATGTTGTCCGGTTGGGGTACTCATGGTAAAATGGCATGTCCGCATTGCATGGAGCATACAAAGGCCTTTACCTTGAAATTTGGGGGAAGAGTTCTTGGTTTGACTCACATCGCAGTTTTTACCCGATGATCATGCATTTAGACTAATAAGAACGCTTTCAAGAAGGGAAGTTGAATTAGATGGCCCGCCTCAAGGTTGACGCCTTAATGATCTGGGAAAGGGTTATGGAACCGCCCAAAATCACAGATTTTGGCAAGTTGGATCGATTTGAAGGATATGGACAATGGCATAATTGGACAAAAGAAGTATTTTTGGGATCCGCCATAATCGGAGAGATAATTTATTGAGACACAACCTTGATGTTATGCACATTGAGAAGAACTTTTTGACAATGTTTTTCTCACGGTGATGAACGTCGAGGAAAACAAAAGACAATGAGAAGGCGGACTAGACTTACCACTTTATCAGAGGCGAAAGGACTTGCATTTGACGAATCACCTGGATGGGAAGACCACGAAACCCAAAGCACATTACTCTTAATCACGAGGAAGCCAAGTCGATCTGTCGGTGGATAAAAGAACTTCGGATGCCGATGGTTATTCTTCTAATTTGGCAAGATGTGCCGATGTGAACAAAGGAACCATGATTGGGATGAAAAGCCATGATTGTCATGTATTCATGGAGTGTTTACTTCCTATTGCATTTAGTTCCTTGTCATCAAATATTTTAAATCCACCGTTGAACTCACCAATTCTTTAAAGATTTGTGTTCTGCGACATTGAGAGAGGATGATCTCATAAGGATGGAACAGTAACATACAGTCATTCTTTGTAAGTTGGAGAGAATATTTCCCCCTGCTTTCTTTGATTCTATGGAGCATCTAGCTTGCATCTTGCACATGAAGCTAGGCTTGGTGGACCGGTTCAATACGGATGGATGTATCCTTTCGAAAGGTACTATACTAAAGTATTCTCTAAAATAAATAGTGATTTGAAGGGTTAAATGTATCAATTTTTATCATCAACGTTGTTATTTTGTAGATTTATGGGTGACTCAACACGGTCGGTGAAAAATAAGGCCAGGGTCAAGGATCTATTTGTGCAACTTACTTACACCGTGAGACAATCCATTTCTGTTCCCATTATTTTACTTAACTTCATGTTGACACCAACAAATAGTAGGAACGAAGTAGAAATTGAAAGTGAAAGACACCCGCTTGCTTTATCGTATTTTGCCTTTCCTAGTCATGGTGGAAAAGAGGTGGATAACCGGATAACGCGAAGTGTGGAAGTCACCACGCTCACGTGTTGATCAACCGTGCGTATATCACCGTATCTAACGTATGTATCATTTTGACCACTTTCAATTTCTTTAATCCACAATTGCTCTTGATCATTTGTTTGATAATGACTTGATCAGGGCATTCTTGTTAACTAAGCCCACAAGCGTACAAGACTCTTCTGCCTATATTCATGAATATTTCCCAACGTGGTTTAAGAACCAGGTATGTTTTTTGAGTCATCATATATATATTATTATTATTATTTATTGTTTGAAAATACAAAAATATTGTTTGAAAATACGAACCATAATTTGTTTGCACATGGTGTGTACACAGGTGTATAGCGAGGCGTAATCTAAAATCCAACACTTGAGAAATTTATCTCATGGTCCTAAATCACGTGTAAAAGAATGGCACACATTCTTTGTAAATGGATACAAATTCCAAACCCACCAAAAACAGAGGGGAAAAAACAAGCAATAATGGGTTTATGTAAAAGGTGCCACAGATGGAGGTGAAGATGACTTTTACGGCGTGATTCAACATATATATGAACTGACGTACAATACTTTAGACTATACTAAAAAATAGTGCTATTTTATTGTAATTGGTTTGATCCATCAAATAGAGGCACAAGAGTGGATCAAAAATATAATACTGTTGACATACACATGAGCAGAAGATACCAAATGTTTGATCCGTTTATCATGGCACAACATGTAAGACAAGTGTATTATGTCCCTTATCCATCAACTCGAAGGGACAAACAAGGTTGGTGTGTCGCAATAAAGATAAAACCACGGGGTCGCATTGAAGCAGATGACACACAGGAAGAAGTGGCTTATCAAGTGGATGAGATGTCTCATGTCAATGTAGTAAACGAAGTTGAACCCATTACTCGACTACGTGACAATCCAATCACATATGAAGATGTAGATGGGGATGAGGAATTAAATGAAGAAGTGGCAGAACCATCAAGATCTGAAGACGATGTTGAAATTGAGTGAGCAGAATGGGCAGATTGATATTGTTTAACTTTTTACAATTTGAGAAATTAATGTGTAACAATATATTTTAATTTGTCAGTTATTTTCATAACTTGTTTATTTTTATGGAATTCATTTGTAATATTGTTATGTTTAAATATAATATTTCATGACTGTTATTATTCAATTGCTCTATAGACAGATATGGCATCGCAAGGTTCAAGAGCAGACTTCCGACCACCCGGTGGTGGTAAATGGAAGGGAAGGATCGCCCTCGACCCTCGTCGCCGAGGCCGACCATCATTAGGCGTGACCTCATCGGGTTTTCGACGTTGTCATCTACACGTCGCCCTAGTACATCTACGCCGAGACGACTGATACACCTCCTGCACCTAGACAGCCTTCTGCACCACCTACACAGACTCAGGCACATTCGACACCAGCTACACAGACTCGGGCACGTTCGACACCTTTGCCTCACATTGACATGATCCCCACCCCGGGGTTCCAGTTTGCACATGGCGCTTCGAGTTCCCATGTTGTGCCTGATCCGGTGGCGATGCTCATCATCCGACCATGATTATAGTACAGCCATACACCCGATGACACCGATGTTGGGCGTGACGGGAGGAGTAGGAGGTTCAGCAGAGGAGGTTCTTGAGAAGGGGGAGGGCCAGGAGCCCGACACTCTTGAGATGTTATATGATGGTCGAAGTTCTTATCGTGCCATCCGGTAAAGGGTAAGTATTTGCAATTTTTTCGAGTTATTAATAATTTTTATTAATAATTTACATGTATATATATTTATTTTTTTATTTAACATGTTTTTATTGTTCAGTTTCTTCCTCAAAGCTCTGCTGCGTTAGCTATCACAAAGAACAATTGAGGAGAATTACCAGGAGTTTTGGCCCACCTGGGGACATCAAGGATTTTGAGCGGGACCATATGTTTAATTCTTTCAGAGTAAGCTGCAATTTTTATTTTATTGCATATTTTATTTTCGTAAATTTCAATTATGTTTAATAATGTCTTATATTGATCTGACGAGGGTTGCTTTGGGAGGAAAAAGATGAGGAGGCGATGGAGAAGAATTTTCATATGAAGGCCTCCCACCGCTTTTCGACATGCTTCGAGATGCTCGCATCGAGGATCGCCACCAATTGGATAGGACGAGCTGCAAAGAATGGTAGAAGATCGAACTCCCCGAGTTCCAGCGACCACACAAGGCCAAGAAGAATAGGGCCTCCGAGAAGGGTGGCAACTTGCACATCGGAGGCTTGTCGGTGCACAAAGACGCTTGATTAGACTTGTACGTGTTATAAAATTGTTATTATTATTATTTTATTATTATTATTATTATTATTATTATTATTTATTTATTTATTTAAATTTTTTTATTAATACAATCTCAGTCGAGGAGGTTGGGGAGAGAAGTTCAGTTGCACGAGCTTCATCTTACAACTCATACGAAGAGGAGTACTGGTGATTTCGTTGATGAGCGTTCGAGGCGGACTCAGGTAATTATAAAATATAATAAATATTTTTTTAATAATGTTTATATTGTTTTGTTAAAAAAAAAAGATTTGACTTATTTGTTTGTTTAACAGGAGGAGTTTGAGGCGAGGATGTCTCAACTTAGATCTCAGAGCTCATCATGTTCTCCATCTCAGAGCCCTGACGATCTATCTACACCGTGAGGTTTGGCGGAAGTGGTTGGCGGAAAGAAGAAGGCGCTTATATGGTCTTTGGCGACCTTGCCAAGAACTACAAAAAGGGGCCCGCCGCCTACACCTTTGGAGAGTCGTCGAGTAGTAGTGCGCTTGGTCGCTCGCCGCGGATGACCAGGAGATAGCCGAGTTGAAGCGGGCCGTGGCCCGCCAGCGAGAGCTTTGACTCAGTGGCGGCGAGGCGGAGATGTATGGTTGCTAGCTCGCCCGGCCAGCCTACTCCGCCTCGCCTCGCCTCCGCCTCGCCTCGCCTCCGCCTTCGCCTCCGCGTACTCATGGTCATGTCGATGATGCAGATGATGTAGAGCATCTCGATCATGATCGTGAGTACCAGACTATTAGTTCTTTTTGTACTTATATTTTTTCATATTTTTGGATATCATTTTTCGTTTCGTATATTTTTTTATTTTTTGATTTTTATTTGTTGAATTTTTTTATTTATTATGTTTTCTTTTTTTAATTTGCTTTTTAGTTTACATTATCACATTTTTATATATGGAAAATCAATTAATAATTAAATTAAATTAAATTAAATTACAAGTAATTTTTAATTAAATTAATAAATAAATATTTTTAATATGAGAGTAAATTATTTTTATAATTAAACAAATAAATAATTAAATTATTTAATTAATTAAAGAATAAAATTAATTTGGTTATTAATTAAAATTAATTTATTAATTTAATTAAAAATTCGACATCGACGGCCTAAGCCGTCGGAAACAATTCAGATTTACCGACGGTCACGTCCGTCGGAATCGACATCATTTACCGACGGCTTTGCCGTCGGTAATCGACGCCATTTACCGACGGTATAAATCGGTATTACCGACGGCGAAGAAGAGTCCGTCGGTAATCGCTGCGACGACCATATTTCCGACGGGTTTTAGGCCGTCGGTTATCCGTCGGTAAAAGTGGGTTACCGACGGCTTTTATCGCTTACCGACGGCTTTAGGCCGTCGGTAATCCCGTGTTTTTTTGTAGTGGAAGAAGATTCTGCTCCAATCTATACTTTTCTCAAACGAGCATGCACAAAAGCAAAGAAGAAAAGAAGATTCACCGCTTTTATCACGAATTCTGCTGCTTGTTCCTGCAGCTTCAACAACAACATAACTTAAATGAGATATAAAGATTAACTATATACTAATCAACTAAATAAAGATTATTTCTAAAAACTTTGATCACTTTCATGCACACGTTTCCAAAGAAACTGACAGCTTTATGTATTTATTGGGTTTCCATAAAAAAAAAACAGATTATTGAATTAATAAACGATACCAAATCTAACATGCAGAACCCAAAATAAAATTAATTTTCCCAAGGAGGCCTAACTTATAAATGATTCAATTTATAAGTTTACATATCAATTGGTTTAAATTTATGAAATTAATTTTCCCAAGGAGGCCTAACTTATGGGTGAAGTATAATCAATGGTCCAATGGTTCAACGACTGTCTTGAAGAGAAGGATATGAACCTTATCAATGGAAAAGTACAAAAAACCACCAAGAGAATGTGTAGCATAGGAACCAAAGCTATAGTACCCACAATGCAGTGCCAAGCTGGACCATAAGAAGAATCAAATTCCTGTAAGATCAGTAAGTTTTTCTTGTTAGCCAAAGTCATTTTTCACTTAGAAATGAACATTATGGGAAATAAGCTCTTCAATAAACCATTGCTTAAAAGGAGGGAAAAAAATGAAAAATCTATATCAAACTTGTAGTCAAAGCGATAATATTAAACAAACCTACTTAAACAAAGGCAAGCTGAAACTTAAATTTTCATTACAATCCTGAATCTCTGATCAACCCTCCATGATAAGATTATAATACAAATAATATGAATATGCATAATAATAATTAAAATTCCTTTACGTATATTGCTTAAACTTTGAACATATATAGTTCCTATAGAACTCACCGCAGAAGCATATTCCACTAATATTGTAGCAAGTGTATGATTGTATTAGTATGCAAATGTGAATGGCCCACAAGACTATGGTTCATAATGTAATTTCCTCATATCTCATGACTTCATATTTGTTCATCTATACTACAGACATATCCGCATATCTGATAATGTGAATGGTTCATTGACTTTTTCAAAAACAGAAAAAGAAAGATCCCATCTATTTTGTTTTGTGGCATGCATCATGCATCAACTAAAGTACTAAACCAATACAAGTAAAAGGATATACCTTTGAACAGCCCACAAAATGATCCATTCACGGATCGTACAGTTAAAATGTGGGTATTCTGCTATTGAATTATGTTCAGATAAACCAGATTACTTGCAGCAATTATTACAGGGTCTTTTCATTTTTGGGCCAAATCACTGTGTTCTTGCTATATCTGATGATCACCAGATTCACTGCCATGTTTTATGCTCGGCTCTTCATAATCAAGTGCCATTCATATTGTCCTTGCTTCCAGATTCTCCAAGTTCCTTCTCCCTGTTCCATTGTTCTATTCTAGCTCTCCTTTCTACACTACTTTCTCTTTCTCTCGATAGGACTCCTATCCACCTTGCTGGACTTCTTCGCCCACGCCCATGATTTTTGGGTTCAGGAAAAAAGGAGCAATTTTCCTTAAAAGAGAAATTACATGATGCCTAACCTAAGTTAACCCAGCAACAATCATCCAAGTAATTTAAAAAGCAAACCAATGCTAGACCACTATAAGCAAAAAATATATTCTTCTACCCCTATTGATTTAATTTCCTTTTCAAAATCTTTCAGAATGGATTCTTGATCCTCTGACTCTGTGCCCTATTTTCTCACTCTCCAATAAGAGCTCCATTCCACCAACCAAACAAAATGAATTCAATCCAATGATCCCCCATCTTTGACAAACACACAAAACTAAAAAATCCAATGAATTGAAACACAACAAAGAGACATAAGGACAAACAATATTATAAACCCGAGAACATTAATGCACAAGTTCCACTCTTACCTCTACCATCTGAGGACGCAAAAAGGCATAAACAGGTAACCAATATCAAGCACCAAGATTTCCCCATACTATATTCTGCAGTGATAAAAGACAGAATATGCTCTCAATTTAACAAGTTTAATGTCGGCAAGATAACAAAAGCACGTTTCACAGTGATAATACAAATTAGACATTTACAGTGATAACAAGTTATTGTACATTCTAGGTGCATTGCATTATTTAATACTGCATCATTTTTCTCATTTGGTACCTTTCTGCAAGTCAGCTACCTACCAATGTGACTCTACAACTTGAGAAATTTCCGCATTTAACTCCTTTCAAGTGATGTCATTTTTTGCTTCTAGGTTCAATTGAAAAAACCCATAGTAAATGGATCACTTCAACTTTTAGTAGTACAAGTGTAGATGTATTAAGTAAATGGATCACTTCAACTTTTTTTTTCCCCTGTTCTACTGAGCTCAAAGAACCCATAGTAATCATATACCTGTAATATTGTGTAAAAAGCATGATTGAAGCTTATATTATGAGCAAAAAAAAAACACAATAAAGCAGGTAATCAATTAGATTTTCTTGAAGGAGAGGATAAGAAAGAGAACAGCCAAATATCAAATTATGAATCATTACACTGTGGTAAAAGGGATCGTGCAAAGAAGAATATGGGTTGCACAAAGATAAAGGCACTATTATATTGTAGTTTTTTTTTAGTATACAAGAAATTTCACAAAGAAAAGGATTCAGACACTTTCCACCGCATACAGACAAAGATGTGGTAACTGAAACATCACCAGTGTTATATTGCAGCATTATCACTAGCTCCAAATAACATCACCTGCAATATTATTTAATACTAATGAAATTAAATAATATTGCAGGTGATGTTATTTGGAGCTAGTGATAATGCTGCAATATAATAGTGGTGATGTTTAAAGACTTCAATACCTAGAAGACATCCTTAAAGATGAATGCATTCTGCTCTAGCCAAATACACCAGATAATAGCAAAAACACAGCACAATACCACAGAATTTTGGCCTCTACTTGTGCAAAGCTAAATCCTTTAAATTGAACCACAAGAAGATGCTCCAGGGTAACAGCACAAACCCAAGGCTTATAAAAAATTCTGAAATCTACTTTTCAAAGAAAGGAGACAGCCTTGCAATGAAGAAATAATTTTGTGCCATTTCTGAACTTGAATTGCAGATTACACACTCATAGGACAAAAGGCGATTAAGAAAAATGCCAGATGATCAAATCAAGAAAAAGTCTTACCAATCCAAAGCAAATTTTCACTCAACAATACAACTTCGGTAAAGATCAAGAAATAGCCTTGCCCAACGTTTTTGAATGTCGTAAATATCCTCTAGAGGAAATGGTTCCGTAGTGTGGAATCTCTGCAAGTTGAAATGACATAAGAAAAATATTTGCTCATCAACTAAATAAAATGTAATATAATTGTGTTAAAAGTCCTATTACCTCCATCCATGAACCAGTAATACTTGCGGTGGCAATGTTGAGCATATGTCTCATGACATAAAATCCACACTCAGTGGATCCATCTTGCATTGGCGACTACAAATAAATAATCCAAGTAAATTTCTTTTATATAGTAATTTATATCATAAACTGTAATTGAACCTAAAGTGGTTAAGCTACTTACATTGGGGAAATGCCATGTAGGCTTCTTCCTAGAACCCTTCAAAATTTGATACCCCGACATAGCACTATGATAAAAATATATATTCATCTAACGTTATGTTACAGATTTTAGAGTAATATCATAAAGTCAATGTATGGCAAATAAAAACTTACACATTAACTATATTCTTGATAGACGTATTCGGCTTTCTTTGCAATGAACAAAGGAAGACGACATCATTGGTCCTAGGACACATGATCAACAATTGAAAATGTTGCTGCATTTGGGAACAATTAGTGATAAGTCACATGATTTTAAATAAGTTATAAACATGCATGTACTTACGAATCCAAGTAAGGTGCTAGGTAGCACACTTCTCCCCCGCATAGCCTTTGTTGAATGGTACTGATAACATTTTCTGTGGAGCTATAAGAAGTCAAGATGTCCTGAGGGTCAATGAATCCATATAAATGCCGATTGCCTCTCTCGACACACTGGCGGTGTAGATACCTACGGTGTTAGAATAAATGTTAATTATAACAGTATGACACTCAAGCAGTTAACTAATTTACAAATAAAATTTACTTACGTGAACCAAAATTGTACAACACTTATGGAAAGCATTTGGTTACCCGTACACAAATCCATAATTTCCTTCGGTGTGATATAAAAATGGCCAAGGTTGGGATCATGTTCCAACTTTAGTCGTACTGGTTGCTGAATAGACACAGCCAATACAATCAATTCTTGAACTGAATCAAGTTGAGGTTCTGACCTTTTGGGTGGAACATCTTTGCTAGATCTGTCAGTATCCTAAACAAAAATGATAACGCATTACAAATTTCTTGGCCATTAAAAAGTTATGTTATTTCAAGTATAAATAAAGAAAAAACTAATTATAGAATACCTTGTTTGAAATAGGTTGCAGAAGTCTTCTCGGCCATTGAATGAAATTTTTTAGAGCTTGTCCCACCTTTTGAACCTCATCAGTGGGCATAGGTACTTTAGCACTTGCATCTCGAACCTCTTCAACCACCACCCTCACCATATCATTCTCTAATATCTTGTTGTGTATGGTTGGGCCCAAATTGACAACACTGCCAATTGCCACTAAACGGTAAGGATTATCAACATACAAATTTCATATCGACTGGGATATGATCAATCGATTCTCCTCCAAAACTTGTTCAAAGAATGTAACAATCGCTCTTAGCAATCAAGTAGCATCTACAACGCCATTAGGAGAATCAGAAGGTGGGACAGTTGGATTTTGTTTGGAGAAACCCATAGATACCAGCTCCTGCATCAAATTTGATAGATAATAATTACATACTGAATAATTTTTATTATCATTGCGTCAGGTTATATATTTACCTGCATCACATCATGTCTAATCTTACGAGTAAAATTTGCTCGGTGAGGATAGCCAATTCTTGTCTAGTGACTACTCCTGAGGAAGGGCCATAACGTGAATGTCGTCCGAAGTAATGTCGAATGCCCACACCTTGTCCAACACCACGAACACGGCCAGGGTGCTCCGGTCGCCCAATGGCAGTAGCCAAAATATCATCACATCCATGTGGAACAAAGGTTCCTTGCGAGCATTGTTCAACCAGCGATTCCTACAATACATTATTCACAAACATGTGTAAGACGGTGTGTAAGTTTGTTACAATTACAACTTCGATGAAACATTTACTTACAATCTTCTCAGCAACAACATGTGTTTCCTCAGATGTATAATCTCCTGATTGCTTTTGTCTGGCTCTCTTCCATTTCTCATGGCGTTCAGGCGGTGATGGAGGATCAACAAGTGATGAAGGATCCAATTGGGATGCTTCCCGACGTTGTTGCTCCTTTTCTTGCATCATCTTCTCCTCAAGCAACTCATAGCCCCCACGGGATAATCTGTGGGGGTAGACATTCTTTGCCTGGAGGACTTTTGCCTTGTTTCTTTTCTCCTGTTATAAATAATTTCAATAAAAATCTGCCACATAAATTCCAGTAAAAATAAATAAATTTGGTAGGCCAAGTAAAAAACTATATTTCCAACACACCTGAAAGGAAAGGTCCATTCGGGACTTAACAAACGCCCGCCACGCCTCCTCATCAAGGAACGATACTTCGCACAAGGAGATTTATCGACAATTCTCCAAATATGTATTTGCTAGTGAGATATGTTTTAAATCCTCCAACGCACACCAAAGATATGCAAGCCATTTCTTTTTCACAATTTAGAGTGGAACATCAAAAGTTTCCTACATTACATAATTGAATGGAGGAGTTAGTGCATGACAATAATATGGTTAGATACAACAAATACAAACATAGATGGTAAAAGTGAAATACCATGATAGTATCCCAAATCTTATCCTTTACGTCACCCGCAACATCTTTCCAACGCTCCTTTAGGATATTACCCTTGCTTCGACCAAGGACGCCCACATAACTCCTAAACCTTTTCCTGTTTGGCCCGAGATAGAAGACACCAATTCATCAAACTGAATAGACTTCTTATGCCCACCACTACGGCCATGGACAAATCCTTTAATCGAGTGGCACATCTACCCTTTTTTTCTGTGAGAGTGTCGCTTGATGGATCATCCATGTGCCTGTTTAAAAAAAAAAAGGTTAGTAATGACAATAAGATAATAGATAAATAACAAACATAAGATAACTTATATATATCATGAAACAATAAAATAAACATAACTTATTTTCTAGTCCCATAACCCTTCATGATGATCATCACGAGTGGCGTGTACATCATCATCAATTTCACTTTCCTCAATGAAAGTAGGCATCTGCGTTGAGAAAGAGGGAGTCTCAGAAATATCAAGAGTTGAATTTTGGTTTTCATCACTGCCATGCATATTTCTTCTTTGAAGAACCACTGACCACCTTTTGTCAGAAGGATCATTAACATAAAACACTTGTTTTGCTTGGGATGCCATGATGAAAGGCTCATCCTTATATGCTACCTTCTTAAGGTCTACCAGAGTAAATCCTAATTCATCGGTTTGTAATCCACTATTAATGTCAACCCACATACATTTAAAAACGGGCACTCTAAATTTAATGTAATCAACCTCCCATATCTCTTCAATGACTCCAAAGTAAGATATGGATGCCATAATGGGGTTTTTATCCTTTGAACTAGAAAAGTGCATGGACTCAGCCACAACCATAACCCCACTGTTTTGCACGGTACTCCTGTCATCTTGAGACTTAGTATAGAAGGAAAAGTTATTGATATCGTATCCACTCCAACATATGACATCAAAGTTAGGCCCATGTGCTAGCCATTCTAATGTTTCAGAAGCAGTATCACCATTAACAATTTGTTTTTCAAACCAGTTTAGGAAAGTCTTGTTATGCTCGTTCAACAACCATTTTTCGTTCATTCGAGGGTATTTTTCCTTGACAATGCTTTTGTGAGCAGATAAGTATGGTTGAACCTCATCAATGTTGTTCACTATATACAAATGTGCTTGAAGCACTTCTTCCCGACCCATGCTCTTAACATTTATGCCTCGAGTACCTTTACCTGCCCATCTTCCCTCATGACGAGACTTAGGAATCCCTATAGCTTCTGCTTCTGACAAGTAGTCTGAACAAAACTCAATAGCTTCTTCTGCAACATATCTTTCAACAATAGATGCTTCAGGACGGTATTGGTTCTTAACATACCCTTTCAAGATTTTCATGTACCGCTCAACTGGGTACATCCATCTTAAGTAAACAGGACCACACAATCTAATCTCTCTCACTAGATGAACAATTAGATGAACCATGATGTCAAAAAATGAGGGAGGAAAATACATCTCCAATTGACACAAGATAATAGCAGACTCATTTTCCAACTCATCCAACTTCTGAGGGTCAATTACTTTGCTACATATAGCATTGAAGAATAAGCATAACCTAGCTATGACATGCCTAACATTTTTAGGCAAGATGTCACGAATAGCCACTGGTAGTAATTGTTGCATCAACACGTGACAATCATGAGACTTTAAGCCAACTAATTTGAGATCTTTCATTAACACAAGGCTCTTGACATTTGAAGAGTAACCCTGTGGCACTTTAATGCCCCGTAGACACTGACATAAACTTCTTCTCTGCTTTTGGATAAGGTATGACATCTTTGGGGGTAAATATGTGCGGTTACCTCGATTTGTGGAGCTAACTGCTCGTATACCCATCGCAACCAGATCTAGACGAGCATTTACACCATCCTTTGTCTTGCCCTGAATGTTGAGAAGTGTTCCGATTACACTATCACACACATTTTTCTCTACATGCATCACATCAATACAATGTCTTACATCAAGACTAGACCAATATGGAAGATCAAAAAACACTGACCTCTTCTTCCATATGTTTTTATCAGTAGACTTCTTTTGGGTCTTTCCAAAAATAACATTGATGTCCTTCACCCGTTGATAAACTTGCTCTCCAGTTAAGGAAGTCGGAGCTACTTCGTTCTCCTGGCATCCATTAAAAGCTTTTCTCAATCTACGATACGGGTGATCAAGTCTAAGAAATTTTCGATGCCCAAGGTAAACTGTCTTCTTTCCACGTTGCAGCTGATGATAGCAAGTTCCTTCTTCACATATAGGGCATGCTTTATGCCCCTTGACACTATACCCACACAAGTTCCCATATCTTTGGAAAGTCATTGATGGTGCAAAATAACATAGCACGCATCTTGAAATATTCATTTCTATACCCATCAAACACATCAACGCCTTCAACCCACAACATTCTTAAGTCTTCTATCAAGGGTTTTAGATAAACATCTATGTCATTTCCCGGTTGTCTTGGCCCTGAAATAATCATAGATAACATAACGTATTTGCGCTTCATACACAACCAAGGAGATAGGTTGTAAATTACTAGAAGAACAGGCCATGAACTATGGTTACTACTTAAGTTACCATACGGATTCATTCCATCCGTAGCAAGTCCAAGCGTAAGGTTTCTTGCCTCATTGGCAAGATCCGCGAACAAACTATCAATTTTCTTCCATTGCAAAGAGTCAGCCGGATGGCGAAGTTGTCCATCACATCTTCTTTCATCTGAGTGCCATCTAATGTTCTTTGCATCATTTGCATTAGCGAATAATCTCTTGAACCTTGGAATTATTGGAAGATACCATAATACCTTTGCAGGAGAACCTTTTGTGCTCACATCACAACTAGAATCATCATCCTTCACTTTGTAGCGTGAGACATTACACTTGGGGCAAACGTGATCATCTTTATACTCTTTCCAGTATAATATGCAATCATTAGGACAAGCATGAATTTTTTTATACTCCATACCCATGGAACACAATATTTTCTTCGCCTCGTAGTTACGGTTCGGCAATGTGTTACCTTCTGGAAGCATATCTTTCAACAATTCAAGCAATTCAGTAAAGCTTTTATCGGTCCACCCATTTCTCGCCTTCAGATTGACCAATCTTAACACGGCTGACAATCGTGTGAAATTAGTGCACCCCGGATACAAAGGCTCTTCCTTGTCACTGTTCAAAGTATCATACACATGTGCTCATTGAAAAGACTGCGGTCCAATATCACGGATCATGTCCTCTAGTCGATCGTCCATATCTACATCAACTTCCTCTCTTTGGAACACACTTGGCATTCCTACTGCTCGCCATGCCATATCCATTTTGTATAACTCTTGCAAAACCCGTCTACAACGAAGATGATTTCGTATGTCCTTAACTTGTAGATTTGTGTCGTTCAAACAATTAACACAAGGACAATAAAACCATCCATTACTATCAACAATATTTCTTTGAGCAAATTTTAGAAAATCTTCCACCCCATCCGCATACTCAAAGACTTAGGCGGCTAGCATTAATCCAACCGCGATTCATAACTTTGTTCTGAAAAGGCGCACGCACTAAGATAAGGAAGCTAGAACAAACCAAAACATAAAACAAGACAGGAGAAAACAATGACTTATATATATATAGTTTCAGACGTCAGTTAACACGTCCAGAATACAAACAATCGATAAGTACCGATTATATATATAGGGGACAATTATCGGTGTGTTTAGTTATAAACATCCAGACAGGAAACTAAAGTTAGCACTTAGCATAAATCATCTACTTTATGAACATTGGCTTTCTTATTTGAACAAGAAACTAATCTGCAAAGGTATATGAATTTGCTTATAGTTGGAATAGGCTTTTTCATGACTCGATATAATGTTCAACGAGTTAATAGTTGATGTTTCATGAGGTTTAATAAAGTTTTAGTCCAACACTTTGGATTCATTGTTTTGTGGTGAGCACAACAAACTATAGATTGGACTTGACATGTAAGAAACTCCAAATTCTAAAAAACGCTGTTGTGAATCAGATACAGAATTGGAACATTCTTATGAGGAGGTTGCATAGCATTTGCTTTAGCTGCATACTTTAGCTCCATTCATGTACTCATCTATTTTTATATTTTTTAAGTCATAACTAAACAATATAATATATATATATATATATATATATATATATATATATATATATATACAGAAGATCGGTTTCATATTCTCTATGAGATATTCTCTCTCTTGCTTTTGCTTCCTCTATTTTTTTATTTTTTTTTCAATTCACTATTTTATAATACTCATAAATTCCTTGATATGTTTTCTTTGGTATACATTCAATTGGGCTAAGAGACGCATTCTGTACAATCTTCTTTTGTTCCTTTCAAGAAGATATAGGTGGCTTAATAGATGATAGTTTTCATATATTGAAAATTATTTCATCCAAAATTGTCAACTATTTACCTACCAGTCTTCAGTACAAAGTGAACCGTTTTCTGATGCTTAAGTGACTCTTTGATTAAGCCAGCCATGGAGGTTTGAATCGCAAGTAGTTAAATGAGAGATAGGTGTGTCTTTTTGAACGTTTTGTTATCTAAAGCATTTGAGATGGGCAAATATTTTGTATGTATTTGTGCCTTATATCACCTATCACAATTGTAATTTTTCCATTTATATGAACTTCACTACTGTATGGAAGTTGTTTAGCATGATTAGAGAGGGAAAAATAGAAGATGAATAACTGAATAGCACGATTTCAATTTTAGCTTCATCTTGCTACTCTACGGCCCGATTCACAATATTGAAGCCATGAGGCAAAGATCCTCTATCGGGAAAACCAAAATTTTGAAAATGACAAGATCCATATTATGGCAATCGTTAGTTTAATCCAAGATAAGTATCAAGCAGCAGGTTCTTTAATTGAGAAACACATTTGGTCTTTTGGCACAGTTAGAGATTACATTTTCATCCATGAAACTGCTATAGGCCTATAGCAATGGCATGATAGCTTGCAACAGTCTATAACATGAAATACAGTATTAAAAGAAAATGCTCCATCCATGGGGGTAGACAGTGGAAAGAGATAGAGAGAGAGGGAGCAATAGACCTGAACGCGATTGTAATGTTCACAATCAATGGCAAGCAATTGAGCAAAAGGTGGAAAGTAATCTTCCAAGAGCTAGAAAAACAGAGGTGGAAAATGGCTCGAGATGAACAACTAGTGAACTATATAGCTTATTTTAAGGAAGCATTCGCAAATCATAGGCCTAAAGCTGAAGTAAATCATAGGCTGAATATCAATACACAACAACAACAACAACAATATTCAAATATACAACACAGCCACCCTCTATCAAGTCACACTACATATCAAGATAAATCATTATTCAATCTGAAACTTAATACACAAAAAATAGAGAAATATAGCAAGAGAGAAATAGATTTTAGCTAGGGATTTGAGAAATTACCAAGAAGGAAGGGGAAGCAATGAAAATGGAGGCAGGGCACGCAGTGAAAATGGACGCACGAAGAGGACGGCTTTGTCAGTGGTTGTTCGCGCGAGCCGTCGGTGTTCGTCGATGGTTGTTAGCGCGAGCCGCTGAAGGAGGAAGGGGGCAAAGCGACGTCACTGAAGGAAGGAGGCGGTGCGGCGTGTTAAATCGTCGTCGGTGTTCACGAGGAAGGAGGAAGGAGACAGGTGCGGCGTCGCTGAAGGAGAGGAGGAGGTCGGAAGCGAAGGGAAGGAGAGCTTTGAGAGAAGCGAAACGAAGCGAAGTGAAGCGAAGGGAAGGAGGTCGTCGTTTTGCTCGTCTGAGAGATCTGAGAGAAAGGTTTTGAGAGAAGGGACACCGAGAGTGAAAGACGCGGGGTTTGTGTATCTTGTGTGGTCTGAAAAAACATTCGATCTATCGGTTTTCTAAAAACCGATGTTAAAAATTTTTCATAACGGGTAAAACTATACCCGTTATTAAAAGTATTCAACTTAATTTCAAAAATGCCACCGCCTGTTTTTTAATAACGGGTCTCAAAAAACCGATGTAAAATTTTGTTATTAAAACCATTTTTTCCACTAGTGCTTCCTCATCATTGGTATGCAACTTGCCATGACAAAGTTTCCATAGAAAAGCTCTAATGTGTTGTGGCCCATGCAACTTCCAGGCAAGACTAATAAGATAAGTTTATTTACTAAATATCTTTATTTTGATCAAACAAGTTTCTAAAGTAAGTGTTAGAAAGAAAAGCTACAAGTTAACTATCAAGTCTTGTCCAATAGAGTTTTACCTTAAAATTTTAAATATAATACCAAAAAAATATTTTGTTTATCTGAAAAAATGTTTTGTTTTTCTTGAAGAATGTTTTGTTAAACTTTGAGTCTATTATTATTAATAGTTAATCGCTATTGATCATTTATTATTAAAAACTCGAGTCTAATTTATATTTTCGTTTAAAAAACATTAATTTTTTAATTATTAGATGACAAAAAATATTATAAAACATGTGCCATGTATATAATTTATAGTTTATTATTATTTTTATATAATTTATAGTTTATCATGCATAACTTTATTCTCATTGGCATATTAGTCATTTAACTTACTTCTAAGGGGCCCAACTAGGCCTAAGACAAGTACCTTAATAGCCTTACAGTCTTCATGACCCTACCTCTCTTGCTGGCCAACTGTTGCTCTCCTCTTAAAAAAGGCTGATCACTTAGCGGAGCCTCCCTTACCACAGTAGGGAAGGCAGACTTCTTGGAAAATCAAATTGCAAGTCTTTTAATCCTAGTGTGGAATTGTTTGTAATTATTTCAAAGTTTAATTATTTTTTAACTTTAGTTAAAAATAGATTTCATTATTTTTTATATAAAGATTTCATTAACTTTTTTGCCACAGCAGTATTTGTTGACTTGTACTTTTACTGTCATGATATTTTTTTATCTTCTTATGGTAAACCTTATTTGTATTATTATAATATTTCATGGTAGAACTGTATTGTCTTAAGTTATCCAATTCTTTGATTGTACTATAAATACGACATTAAGTGTTCACTATTAACAGTTATCATATATTTACTGAATTTATTTAACTGAGGCATGGAAATGATTAAGTCATTGCTCTGCTCTGCTTACCCTGGACTCTAGAAATTAGGGTACTAAAATGGTTTACCCACTTAACTAAGTATTATATACTAGAAAAAGTTGGCTGTGATATTAACCAGTTACAATGTATAAAGTTTGTGTTATAAATAAATAAATGAGTTGTAACAGAGCTTTTTCAATTTCCCCAAAAAAAATTCGGTGTGCCCTGCTCATTTAATTTTAGTGGCATTAGCATTTTATAGAATCTGATTCACTACTAGAAAAATTAATTTTAGAGATTTTAGTTACGGATTTAGTGACGAACATCAAGGTTTTAGGAAAACTTAATTTGGATCACGTTTGTGACAGATTTAGCGACGGAAAAAATCCTGAGACTGCAAAATACACAAAGAAGGGAAGAATATGTGGTTTAGGTCCTGAGGCTGCAAAATACAAACCTTCGTCTTCCACATCATCTATTGGCATCTCACCTTCTAAATATGAGGAGATGAAGACTCAAGTTTCTAACTTGACAGCTGAAAACAAGGCTCTTAAGGATAAACTGGACATGATCGCTGCTACACAGGAGCAAATGTGTAGTTTATGCAAAGTTTTTCATTGACTCATCCATCTCCATTGGTTCCGTCACCACCTCCACCTCCAACTCAGCCTGCACCTACAAATGAGGATGATCAACAAGATGGCGATGAGTTCTATGATGAATTGGATGCAGATCTTTGATGCATCGTTTCTTTGAAATGGGATGTAAACTACAAGTTTTATGAACATTATATCGTTGATGTTTTTTATGAATTCACATTACTTATGGTTTGTATGGATTGTGTTTATGGATTATGTTTTAGTTTGTATGGATTATATTTATGTTTTGATGATGTTTTAAAGCTTTCTATTATTTATTTTTAAAGATTTTGTAGTAGGTATTTTATTTGAAAAATAAATTCTTTAATTAGAAAAAGAATAAAATGGTAATTTTGTACAAAAAAAAGATTAAAATGGTAATTGGAGAAGGATTTTGTCCCTCACAAATTAGATATTTAACAATTCCTCACTAATAGGTAGGAAATATATCCCTCACAAAAAATTCCTCAAAAATAGCTGGGGAATATATCCCTCACAAATAGCGATGGAAAAAATCTCTCACAAATAGGGATGGAAAAAATCTCTCACTATTAGCGACGGAAAAAATCTCTCCCTATTGGCGACGGAAAAAATCCCTCACTATTAGCGACAGAAATACGTTTTCTTATTCCAATTTGTCCATGCTTTTTTGCGACGAATAATATGATTTTGTGAGGGACAAATTCCATCGCAAATTGCGACGGATTTATCTTTCTCTCTCTAATTTTTTTTGCGACGCCAAAATCAGTGACGAATTTGGCTCCGTCACAAATTCCGTCGCTAATAGCGTTTGTGACATATTTTTAACCATTTAGTGAGGGATTCCTTCCCTCTCTACTACTGATTTTTTTAGTAGTGGATTATAAAAAAAAACATTTTATAGAATCCAGTTTTTAGACCAATTAGTGAATTAGACCAAAATGCTTTGCAATGGTAGTTTGAACCAGAAGGTAACTCTATAGTCAATGTCCTCCTCCTGTAAAAGGGGTTTAGTGATGGGGGAGCTATAGTTGGCATTGGAAGTGAATTGCGAATAGACCCTGGTTCTCAAGTTTTTAGTAGAATATAGTATTGGTAGAATTATTCGGTTATGTTCAACCTCAGGAGATTAGTAAGGACCAAACTCTTAAATTAGCAATAAACTCTTTCATTAGTTGTTTTACTTTTTTTTTTGGTACAACATTGTTTTACCTTGATGCAAGGTTAAAAAAATTTGTATAAATATGACATATTACTGTTGTTTTGAAATTGTAAGATGTGCAGATTATCTGCCAAAATTGTGTCTCAGGCAACTGCACCAGTTAATTGCTAATATCATTTGATTTGTAAATAACATGTGGATGCTAATTTTATAGAATGTAATTGGGCAACTGAGGGAAAGGTAAAGCTCCAATAGCAGTCAACTTACCATGGCTTTAAAATGCCTCAGATTTATGTTTAAATTTCATGAGCTGCCCCAATTGATCTAGTTGTAGTCACATATTTGTAAATTTGTTAAATGCTCATTTGAACTTTTTGAAATAAAGAAGTACGAACTGATTGTTACTTGTCATAGATTTTTCTTATGACAAAAGATTGATAAATTTTAGAGTTTCTCATTAGAATTTTGCCAATGGAACCAAAAGAATTACATAAAAATTCAAAGCAAAGCAAACAAAAGGCCAATTAAAAGCATTTGATATATTCACTTTTTTTTTACTCTATACAAATGAGTAACATTTTTTATGTGTTATGAAAAACATAAATTGACAATATTTTTTAAATGTTACTATAGTATGCTAAAGTGTTACAAAAAAAATTAATTGGTAACATTTATTAAATATTACTATTGTTACTATAAAGTGTTGTTAAAACTTTTTAGTAACATAGGCTTTATCTAACATTTGCTAAAATGTTGCTAAATTAAAATGGTAATATTTTATCATGATTTAGCAATATTTTTCAAATATTGCTAAAACCTAAATATGTTGTGGTGGACTAAAAATAAAAAATAAAAATTTTATAGGACTAAAAACATATTTAATTTTTATTTTATATTTAAATAAAATCATTATGCAGACCGCAGATAAACGTAGATTCTATTCTATGGATAAATTATACCGAAAAAAGATTCTGCAGTTAAATTTGATTTAACAAACAATAAGCTAAAGAGTAAAGACGGTTGGAATTAGATTCCATTCGCCTGGTGTCGGTTTGACTAAGAACATTTTATGTACAAAAAGATGAAGTCCCACTAAAACACATTCCTCTTTTTACAAATCCGCAGGATTTACTGTAGTCAGGATTTGGTAAAACACACAGTAAGCATGGTAAAGTGGATAATTCCTATATTCCCTTATCCTAAACGTTTTTGTCGTCAAGCCAAATTCAGAAAGTGGCAAAGCTAACAAGTCACTAGCTTGGCAGCGACCGAAGCGCGCACTTGTAAGCACAATTAACCCCCCCGCCCCACCCACGATAAAAGAATTTGAAAATTATTTTAGAACCTTTTATACCCCTTCCGTATATATTATAAGAAAAAAATCTTAATTTTCATGTACTAATGAATTGTATTAAGACTAGTATTCTAACATGTGCTATGCACGAGTATAGAAACTTGATAATACTTTTTTTTATTGAAAAATTATATTATTTGTGATTTTTGGAAAAATACACACACACATCTCCCGATCTGAGCCGTCGAAATCATCAACAGTTCTTATTTCACGTAGTTCGTATACCACCGAACTAGATCTGTCGAATTAGATCGACGATCGCCAACGTGCCACGTGGAGCAAAATCAATAACCACTTCCACAAGGCTTGAAGCCAGAGTGAACAGTATAAAAGGGGGAACCCACGATAAAATCAGGTACACATACATTATATCACACTTACTACACCTGTACTAATTACTGACTTGATCGTCGGAGTAACTTTGCAAGTACACCCCACCGCTTTCCGCCTTCAATTCCACCGGCTCATGGCGGCTCCGGCCTACTTCGGTTCTCCGCGGCAAACATATATATATATACACACGGTTGGAGTTAGATTCCATTCGCCTGGTGTCGGTTTGACTAAGAGCATTTTATATACAAAAAGATGAAGTCCCACTAATTAAAACACATTCCTCTCTTTACAAATCCGCAAGGTTTACTGTAGTCAGGATTTGGTAAAACACACAGTAAGCATGGTAACGTGGATAATTCCTATATCCCTTATCCTAAACATTTTTGTCTTCAAGCCAAATTCAGAAATTGGCAAAGCTAACAAGTCACCACCCACGATAAAAAAAATTGAAAACTAGTTTAAAAGTAATTTTTATATGTTACACCGACAACAACTATACTGATACAATAATTGCTTTGAGGCGTTATTCCATAATCAGCATATAGACCACACACACACAAATATATTCACCCCCAAACAAGAGAACCAATATTCACTCGCCTGTGTACATACTCGAAAATGACAACTACGGAAAGCTTTAACAAGAAATTAACAACTATGAGTATGCTTGTTTTTAAGTTCAAGAGTATTTAAACGTGATTGTATATGTTTGAGTGTATTTAAACGTGAAAACAAATACTGTATAATAAACGTTTACGATCAGCAATTACGGGACCAAAATAGGATAACTTATGGCCAGTAGGAAGCATAGCTTTATAAACATGTATAAGCAACAATCACAAAGAATCCATTAATCCATGGGGAAGGCAACGGCTTCGGGAAGACGGGCCTCATGAGAGAAGCATTTGAGAGTAACATTGCTTACGAGAAGTGAATAAGTAGCTTCACAATCAAACGTAACGTGTGTTTGAGCGTTTGTTAATCGGAATTCTCAACACACTTGGATTTGTAAAATTAACTAGAATGTCAACCCGTGCTATGCATGGTACGTGTATCTTATAAATTTTTTTATGAAATAATTAAACACTATATATAAACTTGAGTTTAAAGAAAAATAATTTATATTTAAATGTTTTTAATTTTAAAAGCAAGTTTGATGTGAAACATAGTATCAATTTTTAAACATAAAAAAAATTATTTTTTTATTACTTACGGTCAAATTGTAGTTATGTTGAAGTCAAAATTAATTTTACTTGACATCAAATATCTGTATATTTTACTAAATTAAGTTTTAACCGAGATAAAATTAATTCTAATAGTTTCAGCTTATATTTGGAATCATGGTGAGAGTGTCTTTTTTTTTTTCGATAAATAAAGATTTTATCGCAGAATCTAACACTTTTAGCATTAAGATAGTCGTGTGTTTGTAAGTTTTTTGCCATGGTTCCAAATACGGTGTTATTCATATGGTCGGAGTTTCGTCTGGATGCAAATCCCACTGAGAGGTCCACTGTAGATAAAAAATTATTTTTGTTCAAAAATTATTTATTTAATAATCAAATAATTAATAATAAAATAATGATTTTAGTATAGAAAGTATTTATTTAATTTAATTAATTATTTAATAGTATATATATATTAATAAAATAATTTTAGAAATTATTTATTTGGAAATTATTATTTAGAAACTATTTATTTAATAATAATAATTGAAGTTTACAAATTAATTATTTAGAAATTCTTGTAGAATTTTATTTTGAAACTTGTAGAAATTATTTAAGTAAAGAAGAGTTTACCAACAATAGTTTCCAGTTCGTGAACCCAAGAAAAAACACCTAGTTTATTTTTTTTTAAAGAGAGAGAAAGCACCTTGTTACGACCTACAAAAACGAATAAGTTCTTATTATATATCATTAAAAATATTAAAAAAGTGACGGTCTAAAAAGGTTAAATAAACAAAATCGTTAAAAAAATAAGATAAGGAAATTTAATGGAAATTATTATTTTTCATTTTTTGACAGAAAATTATTTTTTTCTGAAATGCTCTATTTTTAATAATGGAATGGTGATTAATAATAGTTATAACTATTTTCCAAAAACAGGTGAAACGGGATCTTCCTTCTCACTCAACATGCACTGTACAGTTTCACAAAGAAACAAAGAAAAGGAAGAAAAAATCCAAGAAAAGCAAAAACGTGTTGATATTTAAGACCCGATGAGCTGGTCCCACCACAACAGATTTTCCCAAACCCCAACCTAAAATTAAAATACCTTTTTCATCGATAATAAAAAAATAGAAAACCAAAATACCATTTTTTTCTTATGTGTTTATTTATTTATTTTATTTTTCGCTCTCCTATATATTAATCGCGTTTTTCTGAAAACCTCCCACCAAACGCAGAAGCGAAATCTCCTAGAAAGCGAGTCTCTCTCTCTCTCTCTCTCTCTCAAGAGTCAGCGAAAACAAACAAACTATCGAAACACGAAACACAGCAACAAAACCACACCTCGTTTTGAAATCAACTAAGAAAGAGACAACGAGGATGTTTCGAGACACCACTGGCGCGACACGGTGGCCGACTCAGCCAGCTCAACCGAGTCAGTGGACTCGCTACCTTGACAAGCTCTTCGAGGAAGCTCTCTTGAACGTACCGGAAGACGATCCGGACCGGTGGGAGAAAATCGCGGAGCAGGTTCCCGGTAAGTCGGCGGTGGAGGTTATGGACCACTTCGCTGCCTTGGTTCATGACGTGTCCGAGATCGACTCGGGACGAGTCGAGGTGCCTTGTTACTCGGATGACTCGGCGGCGAGTGGTGGTGATAGTGGTGGATTGTCCGCGTGGGATTCTTCAAATCAAATCTCCTTCGGGTCGAAGCCTAGACATGGCGATAACGAGAGGAAGAAAGGGACACCATGGACTGAAGAAGAACACAGGTATGTCAAAGATTTTAGTTACTTCAATTGAATTCTGTTTCCTTTTTTTGTTAGTAGGGGATTTGATTTTAGGGTTTAGGGAAGATAGAATAAACAATTTCAAACCAATTTTGGGGGTTTTCATTATTTATTTATTTTTGATTGATTTAATGATTGTTTTAAGGTTTTTGTTCTTTTTTTCTGAGAAATTGAGTAATTTTTTTTTTCCTTCCTAAAAACCTGTTTTCTTGGTAGATTTTAATTTTTGGCTTAGCTGGCGCACCTTTACACGAAAAGTACAATTTTTTTTTTTTGGGTCTAGTTATGAAAAGTACAATTTGATTCTCTTGAATTCAATACTTCTCTCGCTTACTGTGGAAAATCTTTTGAATTTGTTTGAATTGTGAGAAAACTCTCTCATTTTTTTACGGCAAAGATAATGCATTTTTGTTGTTTCCGGTTGATTTGTTGTCCAACGACTCACTCAAATTTTGGTTGTTAAAAAATTTAATTAGAAAAAAAGCCGAATTTTTTGGTCAAAATATATACATTGCATGACATGCATTTGAAACTGGTCTAGACTTTTAATTCTGTTTTTTTTTTTAAAAAAAAAAATCTGTATCAAGGTTTTCAATCGCAATAGCTTGGCATTTCTTAATATTGCGAAAAATTGTGGTCAAAATCTCAATCACGGTCGTATCACAATTGCAGTCACGGAGACATAAAAAACCATAACGTTACACTTGCGAAACTTTTTTTTGAAAAAAAAAAAAACTTGAACTGTATATTTATCACCAATGCAAATTTCATGGTTGCTGATATCCTATTATGTATGTGTGACAGGCTGTTTCTTATTGGGCTTAGCAAATTTGGCAAAGGAGATTGGAGAAGCATTTCAAGAAATGTTGTTGTGACAAGAACACCAACACAGGTAGCTAGCCATGCTCAGAAATACTTCCTTCGCCAGAATTCGGTGAAGAAAGAGAGGAAAAGATCGAGCATCCATGACATTACCACAGTGGACAGTAATTCTGCGCCAGTGCCCATTGATCAGAACTGGGTTCCTCCTCCTGGTGCTTCAATGCAGCAGCAGCAGTCACAAGAAATGCAGCAGTACCCCTCAAACAATTTGCAAGGTCCTCAAATGGGTGGATTTGGGTATTCAAATTATGGCTTTGATATGTAAAGAATGCTAGTCTTTTCTGTATATAATGCATTAGGTTTCAATTTTCATTGTAAAGTTTATTTATGGTGTTGCTAGCTGACAGAGTAATTAGGAGTATTGCTAATTGAATTATTAGTGAAGGTTTTGTTTGAATTCCTTTGTGAATCACATGAATTAGCTAGGAGGGGATTGTGGCTAATACAAATTAGGGAACTTTTAGGAATGAATTCAACAGCAATGGAAAATTCTTTCTTTGTCCAATTCAATTACTGCGCTTTGTAATTCGGATTTTATTTAAGTATTGAACCATCCACCTTGCCAGTGGTCCGTTCAGTCAAAAACTGTTTCGGTTAAAGTTAATTGCTGACTTCTCTACGGGAAAAGCCTGAAATCTTATTAAATTAACAAATAAATTAAATAATAATAATAGTAATGCAACGTGTTTCCAAGTTTTACGGATTTTTCTCTAACTATATCATTTTGAATTTATAAATTTTAGCCAAAATTGGGCTTTCGGCCCTTTAAGTTATTTTTAAAATTCATATTTGTTTTTAATTTTTTTTTGTTTCAAATCGGTCATTTATGTTTTAAAACTGATATTGTTACCTTTTTTTACGGTCGTTATTCAAACCCGTTAAAAAAAACGATGTGGTACAAACAGAGATCACATGGACTAAAACATTGCATTAATTAGACTATTTTTATTCTGAGTCATAATTTTTCATTTATTTTTTATTAAAAACAAAAACAAATCAAATTAGGGTTTTTTTTCTTCTTCAAAGAAACTCAAAAAAGAGAAAACTCATCTTCCTCCTTTCCTTTTCTCCAATTCTCGATCACAATAATATAATGAAGAAGAAAATAGCTGCAAAACCCAATTAGATATGGAAGAAGAGGAAGAAGAAGAAGATCGCGAATAAATTTTAGAGAGAGAAATTTGGGGAAGGTTAGCTACACACCATTTCTATCAAACCCTCTATTTCATTACTGTCATTTTCCCCAAATCCATCCGTGTAAAAGGTTTTGTTCCGATCACAACACCCATTCCCCCCTTGGTTCTCGTACCTGTCATCTACAATGCATAATTTGCTGCAAATTGTTCCAAAAAATTTTCTTTTGCTTTGTTGATATTTTCCCTATCTGGGTCTTCCAGATCTGTAGCGATCTAGTGGGGGTGGTGACTGGAAAATATTTTGGAATTTGGGGTTGGGGTGGTGGGTTGCATTTGAGAGAGTGTGGAGTTAGGGATGTAGGAAATGGAAGGAAAACGGATTCCCTGTAGTTGGCAGGTTCCTAAATTCACAAAGTCGGACGATCTCAGTCGTCCGATCTAGATCGTACGGCTTGCAAAATACACGCCTTTTTATTTTCTAAAAATACAAAAATACCGAGATTAAATCTGGGCCAACCGATCTAGATCGGACGATTAATATCGCGTGAATGTGTGCTACTCGTGACTGTAGCAAATCCGGATTTAAATGTAAGTGGGGGTGTTTATTCAGGAGGGAGGGATTTGAAGGTGATGATTATGATTGATGGGTGATGATGATGAGTGCTTTTTGCTTTGCTTGCTTCAGCACCTGTATAACTTTCAATTGGGTTTCAAATCAAGCAGTTGCACTTGGATTTTAAATTGATTGTAAATTCATTGTTGGACCCCTGTAAAATAATTCTGGATTAAGAGTATCCTGTCAAAGAAATTTTGGGTTGGCAAAGAACCTTAATTTGATTTTTTGTTTTTAATAAAAAATAAGAAATATGATTCAGCTCATGACTAAGTGGCCACATAAGCACCATAGTGGACACATAAGTACTATAGCAGATACATAGGATTTTTTTTAACAGGAGTTAACGGAAGTTTAAAAAAAAGGTAACGGTGTCAACGTTTTAAAACATAAAGGACCAATTTGAGACAAAAAAAAATTAAAGAACGAATGTAAACTTTAAAAATAACTTAAAGGACTGGAAGCGCAATTTTACCTAAATTTTATAACTTCTCCCGCAGTCTATGCTCTTCAAGATTTTTCTGTTTCTTTTATGAAGATTCGAAATCAACTGCTGGCTAAAGCTTATTAACAGTCCGAATTAAAAAATCCTTAACAATGAAAAATGATGTGATCCTAGCAGCCTTCAAGAATTTGCAACAACAATAAAAAGATTTTTCTTTAAGTGTTTTTATTTTGTTTAAAATTGTAATAAGTCTATTGGGCTGCATTAATTGGGCTTTGCATATTGGTCCAATTGAACTTCTTAATTTCGTTTTTTTTATTTTTGTTGTTTATTATAAGTTAGCTTAATTAGTTTTATTTAAATTAAATAACAAAAAAAGGGGTAGCAGCTGATGGCTTTAAAAATACACTATTTAGGAGTTGTTAGGAAGTGTAACTGATACTTTAATACACTAGTTAATGCACAATTGAAGTGCAGCCATTAATATGATTAATTAGGCATTCAATTGACATTACTATTGTGTCTAGGAAGAGAAAAGTTGCTGCCTTTTGTCGCCATCTATATGTACCACGAAAATTACATGAATGAGAGAAGATTTTGGATGTTAAAAGTTGTGTTTTATACATTATGAGAGACTTGTTTCTCTTGGGTTCTGGATTGAGCCAAAACTGAACTTATCAAGAAGTAACCTTCTTGTGGCGTTCTTCGACTTGCTTATCAATTCCTTAGGGAATTGTGGTGTTTTCATCCCTCATCTTTATCCATTTCTTTTTATTTTATTTTGAAAATAATTCTGTTTTACATTGATACCAGAGTTTGGATTTCAAATCAAGATCGAAATTAACAAAAGACTACCCACATCAAAGTGGTTGTCATCAAGTGGTACCAATGCTCGAGGTTGAGGTTGAAATTTACTGTTTGTTTTTCCTTTCTTCTTTTAGGTTTCTATTCACTTCTTCATCTTCATTTCTATTTCAATTTTTCCTTTTTTAAAAAAAATTGAAATTAAAGAAAGAAAAGAAATAAAGTGCAGACCACTTTCTTGTTTTTGGACAATTCTCTTTTGTGTGTTCCTTTGTTTCTTTGACAAACTCACTTCTCAAATTCTCGCTTTTGTCACAAGTTTGTTGCTTGCTTGTTTTGTTTGTATTTGACTCTCTAAAGAACTCAAAGAGAGCATTTGTGAGAGAGAGTGAAACACTTGGCAAGTAGAGATGTCTTTTCCTATTTATCCTTATTATTTACTCTAACTTGATTCTTTGCAACATGTTGAGATCTTCTAGAAATGAATTTGTTGAGGGATATCGAGGTTGGTATGTGGATAAAAAGAAATCTTGAAAGGTTAGATAGAGAAAAGGAGGCAAGCAAAGAAAAAGAAAGAAGGGGTAGAGAAAATGTGAGGGAGGAGAAGGAGGAAGGTAGAAAAAAGAGATTGAAAAGATCAAGAGTTTCTTGAGAAGAGTTGTGTGCAAATTATTGAGAAGTTTAACAAGGAATTTGAAAAACATAGAGAGAGAATATTTGAGAGAAAAGAAGAGAGTGGCAAGAGAAAGAAAAACAACAAAGTGAGATCAATCTTGAGAAAAGAAAAGAGGGTGAGAGAGAAGAAAGAGTTGCAGAGGAAGTCATCTTGGAAACTTGTTTTTATCCTAACCTTTTGCCAAGTTCTATTGATTCTATTATGCAGGAGGTTGAAGATGAAATTTCAAAGGAACAATGTAGTGCATCAAATGAAGTTAAATTGCAAGAGGAATTTGGGGATGTGTCTCCAAAGGAAGTACCTTGCAACTTTTTGCGGACATGAGAATGAGGCATCAAGTAGACATCATTTCAAGTGCACCTCTACTCACTAGGTCGACTTTTCAAATTCATGAAGAAGTACCTCCAAAGGAAATTGAAGATACAAAAATATTTTTGATGATGCAAACAAAGGGGAAGCAAGTGAGGAAAATGTTCAAATTGAGAGTGTCCTTATCATAGAAATTAAGGTGGAGAGAGCATCATTGGCGGGAGACTTAAGTATATCTTTTTATCTTAAGATGCTTTCTTTACTACTAACGCTAATTTTTGCATGGTGGTACTGATTCCCTTTTCAAGGCACATATCCTCATAAGTCCAAGAGAAGAACCCCATGGATTCAAAAGAATTATGTTTGATCCGGAGGATGAAGAGGATTTCTAAAGTCAATAAATTCGAGGACGAATTCCCTCGAAGAAGGAGGGTATGATGTGATCCTAGCAGCCCTCAAGAATTTGCAACAACATAAGATAATGCAAAAACTCATCTTTATCCATTTCTTTTTATTTTATTTTGAAAATAATTCTGTTTTACATTGATACCAGAGTTTGGATTTCAACCGAAGATCGAAATTAACAAAAAGACTACCCACATCAAAGTGGTTGTCATCAAGTGGTACCAATGCTCAGGTTGAGGTTGAAATTTCTGTTTGTTTTTCCTTTTTCTTTTCAGTTTCTATTCACTTCTTCATCTTCATTTCTATTTCAGTTTTACCTTTTTTTAAAAAAAGAAATTGAAATTAAAGAAAGAAAAGAAATAAAGTGCAGACCCTTTCTTGTTTTTTGGACAATTCTCTTTTGTGTGTTCCTTTGTTTCTTTGACAAACTCACTTCTCAAATTCTGCTTTTGTCACAAGTTTGTTGCTTGCTTGTTTTGTTTGTATTTGACTCTCTAAAGAACTCAAAGAGAGCATTTGTGAGAGAGAGTGAAACACTTGGCAAGTAGAGAGGTCTTTTCCTATTTATCCTTATTATTTACTCTAACTTGATTCTTTGCAACATGTTGAGATCTTCTAGAAATGAATTTGTTGAGGGATATCAGGTTGGTATGTGGATAAAAAGAAATACGAAAGGTTAGATAGAGAAAAGGAGGCAAGCAAAGAAAAAGAAAGAAGGTGTAGAGAAAATGAGAGGGAGGATAAGGAGAAAAGTAGAAAAAAGAGATTGAAAAGATCAAGAGTTTCTTGAGAAGAGTTGTGTGCAAATTATTGAGAAGTTTAACAAGGAGCTGAAAAACAAAGAGAGAGAATATTTGAGAGAAAAGAAGAGAGTGGCAGAGAGAGAGAAACAACAAAGTGAGATCAATCTTGAGAAAAGAAAAGAGGGTGAGAGAGAAGAAAGAGTTGCAGAGGAAGTCATCTTGGAAACTTGTTTTTATCCTAACCTTTTGCCAAGTTCTATTGATTCTATTATGCAGGAGGTTGAAGATGAAAGTTCAAAGGAACAATGTAGTGCAGCAAATGAAAGTAAAGTGCAAGAGAAAATGGGGGGTGTGTCTCCAAAGGAAGTACCTTGCAACTTTTGCCGAACATGAGAATGAGGCATCAAGTAGACATCATTTCAAGTGCACCTCTACTCACTAGGTCAACTTTTCAAATTCATGAAGAAGTACCTCCAAAGGAAATTGAAGATACAAAAATATTTTTTGATGATGCAAACAAAGGGGAAGCAAGTGAGGAAAATGTTCAAATTGAGAGTGTCCTTATCATAGAAATTAAGGTGGAGAGAGCATCATTGGCGGGAGACTTAAGTATATCTTTTTATCTTAAGATGCTTTCTTTACTACTAACGCTAATTTTTGCATGGTGGTACTGATTCCCTTTTCAAGGCACATATCCTCATAAGTCCAAGAGAAGAACCCCATGGATTCAAAAGAATTATGTTTGATCCCTGAGGATGAAGAGGATTTCTAAAGTCAATAAATTCGAGGACTAATTCCCTCGAAGAAGGAGGGTATGATGTGATCCTAGCAGCCCTCAAGAATTTGCAACAACATAAGATAATGCAAAAACTCATCTTTATCCATTTCTTTTTATTTTATTTTGAAAATAATTCTGTTTTACATTGATACTGAGTTTGGATTTCAGAAGATCGAAATTAACAAAAGACTACCCACATCAAAGTGGTTGTCATCAAGTGGTACCAATGCTCAGGTTGAGGTTGAAATTTCTGTTTGTTTTTCCTTTCTTCTTTTCAGTTTCTATTCACTTCTTCATCTTCATTTCTATTTCAGTTTTCCTTTTTTAAAAAAATTGAAATTAAAGAAAGAAAAGAAATAAAGTGCAGACCACTTTCTTGTTTTTTGGACAATTCTCTTTTGTGTGTTCCTTTGTTTCTTTGACAAACTCACTTCTCAAATTCTGCTTTTGTCACAAGTTTGTTGCTTGCTTGTTTTGTTTGTATTTGACTCTCTAAAGAACTCAAAGAGAGCATTTGTGAGAGAGAGTGAAACACTTGGCAAGTAGAGATGTCTTTTCCTATTTATCCTTATTATTTACTCTAACTTGATTCTTTGCAACATGTTGAGATCTTCTAGAAATGAATTTGTTGAGGGATATCAGGTTGGTATGTGGATAAAAAGAAATACTGAAAGGTTAGATAGAGAAAAGGAGGCAAGCAAAGAAAAAGAAAGAAGGTGTAGAGAAAATGAGAGGGAGGATAAGGAGAAAAGTAGAAAAAAAGAGATTGAAAAGATCAAGAGTTTCTTGAGAAGAGTTATGTGCAAATTATTGAGAAGTTTAACAAGGAGCTGAAAAACATAGAGAGAGAATATTTGAGAGAAAAGAAGAGAGTGGCAGAGAAAGAAAAACAACAAAGTGAGATCAATACTGAGAAAAGAAAAGAGGGTGAGAGAGAAGAAAGAGTTGCAGAGGAAGTCATCTTGGAAACTTGTTTTTATCCTAACCTTTTGCCAAGTTCTATTGATTCTATTATGCAGGAGGTTGAAGATGAAATTTCAAAGGAACAATGTAGTGCATCAAATGAAGTTAAATTGCAAGAGGAATTTGGGGATGTGTCTCCAAAGGAAGTACCTTGCAACTTTTTGCCAGACATGAGAATGAGGCATCAAGTAGACATCATTTCAAGTGCACCTCTACTCACTAGGTCAGCTTTTCAAATTCATGAAGAAGTACCTCCAAAGGAAATTGAAGATACAAAAATATTTTTTGATGATGCAAACAAAGGGGAAGCAAGTGAGGAAAATGTTCAAATTGAGAGTGTCCTTATCATAGAAATTAAGGTGGAGAGAGCATCATTGGCAGGGAGACTTAAGTATATCTTTTTATCTTAAGATGCTTTCTTTACTACTAACGCTAATTTTTTGCATGGTGGTACTGATTCCCTTTTCAAGGCACATATCCTCATAAGTCCAAGAGAAGAACCCCATGGATTCAAAAGAATTATGTTTGATCCCGGAGGATGAAGAGGATTTCTAAAGTCAATAAATTCGAGGACGAATTCCCTCGAAGAAGGAGGGTATGATGTGATCCTAGCAGCCCTCAAGAATTTGCAACAACATAAGATAATGCAAAAACTCATCTTTATCCATTTCTTTTTATTTTATTTTGAAAATAATTCTGTTTTACATTGATACCAGAGTTTGGATTTCAGCAGAAGATCGAAATTAACAAAAAGACTACCCACATCAAAGTGGTTGTCATCAAGTGGTACCAATGCTCGAGGTTGAGGTTGAAATTTACATTTGTTTTTCCTTTCTTCTTTTCGGTTTCTATTCACTTCTTCATCTTCATTTCTATTTCAGTTTTTCCTTTTTTTTAAAAAAAAATTGAAATTAAAGAAAGAAAAGAAATAAAGTGCAGACCCTTTCTTGTTTTTTGGACAATTCTCTTTTGTGTGTTCCTTTGTTTCTTTGACAAACTCACTTCTCAAATTCTGCTTTTGTCACAAGTTTGTTGCTTGCTTGTTTTGTTTGTATTTGACTCTCTAAAGAACTCAAAGAGAGCATTTGTGAGAGAGAGTGAAACACTTGGCAAGTAGAGATGTCTTTTCCTATTTATCCTTATTATTTACTCTAACTTGATTCTTTGTAACATGTTGAGATCTTCTAGAAATGAATTTGTTGAGGGATATCAGGTTGGTATGTGGATAAAAAGAAATACTGAAAGGTTAGATAGAGAAAAGGAGGCAAGCAAAGAAAAAGAAAGAAGGTGTAGAGAAAATGAGAGGGAGGATAAGGAGAAAAGTAGAAAAAGAGATTGAAAAGATCAAGAGTTTCTTCGAGAAGAGTTGTGTGCAAATTATTGAGAAGTTTAACAAGGAAATTTGAAAAACATAGAGAGAGAATATTTGAGAGAAAAGAAGAGAGTGGCAGAGAAAGAAAAACAACAAAGTGAGATCAATCTTGAGAAAAGAAAAGAGGGTGAGAGAGAAGAAAGAGTTGCAGAGGAAGTCATCTTGGAAACTTGTTTTTATCCTAACCTTTTGCCAAGTTCTATTGATTCTATTATGCAGGAGGTTGAAGATGAAATTTCAAAGGAACAATGTAGTGCATCAAATGAAGTTAAATTGCAAGAGGAATTTGGGGATGTGTCTCCAAAGGAAGTACCTTGCAACTTTTTGCCAGACATGAGAATGAGGCATCAAGTAGACATCATTTCAAGTGCACCTCTACTCACTAGGTCAGCTTTTCAAATTCATGAAGAAGTACCTCCAAAGGAAATTGAAGATACAAAAATATTTTTTGATGATGCAAACAAAGGGGAAGCAAGTGAGGAAAATGTTCAAATTGAGAGTGTCCTTATCATAGAAATTAAGGTGGAGAGAGCATCATTGTGGGAGACTTAAGTATATCTTTTTATCTTAAGATGCTTTCTTTACTACTAACGCTAATTTTTGCATGGTGGTACTGATTCCTTTTCAAGGCACATATCCTCATAAGTCCAAGAGAAGAACCCCATGGATTCAAAAGAATTATGTTTGATCCCGGAGGATGAAGAGGATTTCTAAAGTCAATAAATTCGAGGACGAATTCCCTCGAAGAAGGAGGGTATGATGTGATCCTAGCAGCCCTCAAGAATTTGCAACAACATAAGATAATGCAAAAACTCATCTTTATCCATTTCTTTTTATTTTATTTTGAAAATAATTCTGTTTTACATTGATACCAGAGTTTGGATTTCAACCGAAGATCGAAATTAACAAAAAGACTACCCACATCAAAGTGGTTGTCATCAAGTGGTACCAATGCTCAGGTTGAGGTTGAAATTTCTGTTTGTTTTTCCTTTCTTCTTTTCAGTTTCTATTCACTTCTTCATCTTCATTTCTATTTCAGTTTTTCCTTTTTTTTAAAAAAAAATTGAAATTAAAGAAAGAAAAGAAATAAAGTGCAGACCCTTTCTTGTTTTTTGGACAATTCTCTTTTGTGTGTTCCTTTGTTTCTTTGACAAACTCACTTCTCAAATTCTGCTTTTGTCACAAGTTTGTTGCTTGCTTGTTTTGTTTGTATTTGACTCTCTAAAGAACTCAAAGAGAGCATTTGTGAGAGAGAGTGAAACACTTGGCAAGTAGAGATGTCTTTTCCTATTTATCCTTATTATTTACTCTAACTTGATTCTTTGCAACATGTTGAGATCTTCTAGAAATGAATTTGTTGAGGGATATCAGGTTGGTATGTGGATAAAAAGAAATACTGAAAGGTTAGATAGAGAAAAGGAGGCAAGCAAAGAAAAAGAAAGAAGGTGTAGAGAAAATGAGAGGGAGGATAAGGAGAAAAGTAGAAAAAAAGAGATTGAAAAGATCAAGAGTTTCTTCGAGAAGAGTTGTGTGCAAATTATTGAGAAGTTTAACAAGGAGCTGAAAAACATAGAGAGAGAATATTTGAGAGAAAAGAAGAGAGTGGCAGAGAAAGAAAAACAACAAAGTGAGATCAATCTTGAGAAAAGAAAAGAGCGTGAGAGAGAAGAAAGAGTTGCCGAGGAACTCATTTTGGAATCTTGTTTTTATCCTCACGTTTTGCCACGTCCTATTGATTCTATTATGCAGGAGGTTGAAGATGAAATTTCAAAGGAACAATGTAGTGCATCAAATGAAGTTAAATTGCAAGAGGAATATGGGGAGGTGTCTCCAAAGGAAGTACCTTGCAACTTTTGCCGACATGAGAATGAGGCATCAAGTAGACATCATTTCAAGTGCACCTCTACTCACTAGGTCAGTTTTTCAAATTCATGAAGAAGTACCTCCAAAGGAAATTGAAGAAACAAAAATAATTATTGATGGTGCAACCAAAGGGGAAGGAAGAGAGGAAAATGTTCAAATTGAGAGTGTCCTTATCATAGAAATTAAGGTGGAGAGAGCATCATTGGCAGGGAGACTTAAGTATATCTTTTTATCTTAAGATGCTTTCTTTACTACTAACGCTAATTTTTTGCATGGTGGTACTGATTCCCTTTTCAAGGCACATATCCTCATAAGTCCAAGAGAAGAACCCCATGGATTCAAAAGAATTATGTTTGATCAGGAGGATGAAGAGGATTTCTAAAGTCAATAAATTCGAGGACGAATTCCCTCGAAGAAGGAGGGTATGATGTGATCCTAGCAGCCCTCAAGAATTTGTAACAACATAAGATAATGCAAAAACTCATCTTTATCCATTTCTTTTTATTTTATTTTGAAAATAATTCTGTTTTACATTGATACGAGTTTGGATTTCAACCGAAGATCGAAATTAACAAAAAGACTACCCACATCAAAGTGGTTGTCATCAAGTGGTACCAATGCTCAGGTTGAGGTTGAAATTTCTGTTTGTTTTTCCTTTCTTCTTTTCAGTTTCTATTCACTTCTTCATCTTCATTTCTATTTCAGCTTTTTCCTTTTTAAAAAAAATTGAAATTAAAGAAAGAAAAGAAATAAAGTGCAGACCACTTTCTTGTTTTTGGACAATTCTCTTTTGTGTGTTCCTTTGTTTCTTTGACAAACTCACTTCTCAAATTCTCGCTTTTGTCACAAGTTTGTTGCTTGCTTGTTTTGTTTGTATTTGACTCTCTAAAGAACTCAAAGAGAGCATTTGTGAGAGAGTGAAACACTTGGCAAGTAGAGATGTCTTTTCCTATTTATCCTTATTATTTACTCTAACTTGATTCTTTGCAACATGTTGAGATCTTCTAGAAATGAATTTGTTGAGGGATATCAGGTTGGTATGTGGATAAAAGAAATCTTGAAAGGTTAGATAGAGAAAAGGAGGCAAGCAAAGAAAAAGAAAGAAGGTGTAGAGAAAATGAGAGGGAGGATAAGGAGAAAAGTAGAAAAAAGAGATTGAAAAGATCAAGAGTTTCTTGAGAAGAGTTGTGTGCAAATTATTGAGAAGTTTAACAAGGAGCTGAAAAACATAGAGAGAGAATATTTGAGAGAAAAGAAGAGAGTGGCAGAGAAAGAAAAACAACAAAGTGAGATCAATACTGAGAAAAGAAAAGAGGGTGAGAGAGAAGAAAGAGTTGCAGAGGAAGTCATCTTGGAAACTTGTTTTTATCCTAACCTTTTTCCAAGTTCTATTGATTCTATTATGCAGGAGGTTGAAGATGAAATTTCAAAGGAACAATGTTGTGCATCAAATGAAGTTAAATTGCAAGAGGAATTTGGGGATGTGTCTCCAAAGGAAGTACCTTGCAACTTTTTGCCAGACATGAGAATGAGGCATCAAGTAGACATCATTTTAAGTGCACCTCTACTCACTAGGTCAGCTTTTCAAATTCATGAAGAAGTACCTCCAAAGGAAATTGAAGATACAAATATATTTTTTGATGATGCAAACAAAGGGGAAGCAAGTGAGGAAAATGTTCAAATTGAGAATGTCCTTATCATAGAAATTAAGGTGGAGAGAGCATCATTGGCAGGGAGACTTAAGTATATCTTTTTATCTTAAGATCCTTTCTTTACTACTAACGCTAATTTTTTGCATGGTGGTACTGATTCCCTTTTCAAGGCACATATCCTCATAAGTCCAAGAGAAGAACCCCATGGATTCAAAAGAATTATGTTTGATCCCGGAGGATGAAGAGGATTTCTAAAGTCAATAAATTCGAGGACGAATTCCCTCGAAGAAGGAGGGTATGATGTGATCCTAGCAGCCCTCAAGAATTTGCAACAACATAAGATAATGCAAAAACTCATCTTTATCCATTTCTTTTTATTTTATTTTGAAAATAATTCTGTTTTACATTGATACCAGAGTTTGGATTTCAACCGAAGATCGAAATTAACAAAAAGACTACCCACATCAAAGTGGTTGTCATCAAGTGGTACCAATGCTCAGGTTGAGGTTGAAATTTCTGTTTGTTTTTCCTTTCTTCTTTTCAGTTTCTATTCACTTCTTCATCTTCATTTCTATTTCAGTTTTTCCTTTTTTTTAAAAAAAAATTGAAATTAAAGAAAGAAAAGAAATAAAGTGCAGACCCTTTCTTGTTTTTTGGACAATTCTCTTTTGTGTGTTCCTTTGTTTCTTTGACAAACTCACTTCTCAAATTCTGCTTTTGTCACAAGTTTGTTGCTTGCTTGTTTTGTTTGTATTTGACTCTCTAAAGAACTCAAAGAGAGCATTTGTGAGAGAGAGTGAAACACTTGGCAAGTAGAGAGGTCTTTTCCTATTTATCCTTATTATTTACTCTAACTTGATTCTTTGCAACATGTTGAGATCTTCTAGAAATGAATTTGTTGAGGGATATCAGGTTGGTATGTGGATAAAAAGAAATGCTGAGAGGTTAAATAGAGAAAAGGAGGCAAGCAAAGAAAAAGAAAGAAGGTGTAGAGAAAATGAGAGGGAGGATAAGGAGAAAAGTAGAAAAAAAGAGATTGAAAAGATCAAGAGTTTCTTGAGAAGAGTTGTGTGCAAATTATTGAGAAGTTTAACAAGGTGAAAAACATAGAGAGAGAATATTTGAGAGAAAAGAAGAGAGTGGCAGAGAAAGAAAAACAACAAAGTGAGATCAATACTGAGAAAAGAAAAGAGGGTGAGAGAGAAGAAAGAGTTGCAGAGGAAGTCATCTTGGAAACTTGTTTTTATCCTAACCTTTTGCCAAGTTCTATTGATTCTATTATGCAGGAGGTTGAAGATGAAATTTCAAAGGAACAATGTAGTGCATCAAATGAAGTTAAATTGCAAGAGGAATTTGGGGATGTGTCTCCAAAGGAAGTACCTTGCAACTTTTGCTGAACATGAGAATGAGGCATCAAGTAGACATCATTTCAAGTGCACCTCTACTCACTAGGTCGACTTTTCAAATTCATGAAGAAGTACCTCCAAAGGAAATTGAAGATACAAAAATATTTTTGATGATGCAAACAAAGGAAGCAAGTGAGGAAAATGTTCAAATTGAGAGTGTCCTTATCATAGAAATTAAGGTGGAGAGAGCATCATTGTGGAGACTTAAGTATATCTTTTTATCTTAAGATGCTTTCTTTACTACTAACGCTAATTTTTGCATGGTGGTACTGATTCCCTTTTCAAGGCACATATCCTCATAAGTCCAAGAGAAGAACCCCATGGATTCAAAAGAATTATGTTTGATCCCGGAGGATGAAGAGGATTTCTAAAGTCAATAAATTCGAGACTAATTCCTCGAAGAAGGAGGGTATGATGTGATCCTAGCAGCCCTCAAGAATTTGTAACAACATAAGATAATGCAAAAACTCATCTTTATCCATTTCTTTTTATTTTATTTTGAAAATAATTCTGTTTTACATTGATACGAGTTTGGATTTCAAATCAAGATCGAAATTAACAAAAAGACTACCCACATCAAAGTGGTTGTCATCAAGTGGTACCAATGCTCAGTTGAGGTTGAAATTTCTGCTTGTTTTTCCTTTCTTCTTTTCAGTTTCTATTCACTTCTTCATCTTCATTTCTATTTCAGTTTTTCCTTTTTAAAAAAAAAATTGAAATTAAAGAAAGAAAAGAAATAAAGTGCAGACCACTTTCTTGTTTTTGGACAATTCTCTTTTGTGTGTTCCTTTGTTTCTTTGACAAACTCACTTCTCAAATTCTGCTTTTGTCACAAGTTTGTTGCTTGCTTGTTTTGTTTGTATTTGACTCTCTAAAGAACTCAAAGAGAGCATTTGTGAGAGAGAGTGGAACACTTGGCAAGTAGAGATGTCTTTCCTATTTATCCTTATTATTTACTCTAACTTGATTCTTTGCAACATGTTGAGATCTTCTAGAAATGAATTTGTTGAGGGATATCGAGGTTGGTATGTGGATAAAAAGAAATCTTGAAAGGTTAGATAGAGAAAAGGAGGCAAGCAAAGAAAAAGAAAGAAGGTGTAGAGAAAATGAGAGGGAGGATAAGGAGAAAAGTAGAAAAAAAGAGATTGAAAAGATCAAGAGTTTCTTCGAGAAGAGTTGTGTGCAAATTATTGAGAAGTTTAACAAGGAGCTGAAAAACATAGAGAGAGAATATTTGAGAGAAAAGAAGAGAGTGGCAGAGAAAGAAAAACAACAAAGTGAGATCAATACTGAGAAAAGAAAAGAGGGTGAGAGAGAAGAAAGAGTTGCAGAGGAAGTCATCTTGGAAACTTGTTTTTATCCTAACCTTTTGCCAAGTTCTATTGATTCTATTATGCAGGAGGTTGAAGATGAAATTTCAAAGGAACAATGTAGTGCATCAAATGAAGTTAAATTGCAAGAGGAATTTGGGGATGTGTCTCCAAAGGAAGTACCTTGCAACTTTTTGCCAGACATGAGAATGAGGCATCAAGTAGACATCATTTCAAGTGCACCTCTACTCACTAGGTCGGGCTTTTTCAAATTCATGAAGAAGTACCTCCAAAGGAAATTGAAGATACAAAAATATTTTTTGATGATGCAAACAAAGGGGAAGCAAGTGAGGAAAATGTTCAAATTGAGAGTGTCCTTATCATAGAAATTAAGGTGGAGAGAGCATCATTGGCAGGGAGACTTAAGTATATCTTTTTATCTTAAGATGCTTTCTTTACTACTAACGCTAATTTTTTGCATGGTGGTACTGATTCCCTTTTCAAGGCACATATCCTCATAAGTCCAAGAGAAGAACCCCATGGATTCAAAAGAATTATGTTTGATCCCGGAGGATGAAGAGGATTTCTAAAGTCAATAAATTCGAGGACGAATTCCCTCGAAGAAGGAGGGTATGATGTGATCCTAGCAGCCCTCAAGAATTTGTAACAACATAAGATAATGCAAAAACTCATCTTTATCCATTTCTTTTTATTTTATTTTGAAAATAATTGCTTTTACATTGATACCGAGTTTGGATTTCAACCAAGATCGAAATTAACAAAAAGACTACCCACATCAAAGTGGTTGTCATCAAGTGGTACCAATGCTCGAGGTTGAGGTTGAAATTTCGCTTTGTTTTTCCTTTCTTCTTTTCAGTTTCTATTCACTTCTTCATCTTCATTTCTATTTCAGTTTTTCCTTTTTTTTAAAAAAAAATTGAAATTAAAGAAAGAAAAGAAATAAAGTGCAGACCCTTTCTTGTTTTTTGGACAATTCTCTTTTGTGTGTTCCTTTGTTTCTTTGACAAACTCACTTCTCAAATTCTGCTTTTGTCACAAGTTTGTTGCTTGCTTGTTTTGTTTGTATTTGACTCTCTAAAGAACTCAAAGAGAGCATTTGTGAGAGAGAGTGAAACACTTGGCAAGTAGAGATGTCTTTTCCTATTTATCCTTATTATTTACTCTAACTTGATTCTTTGCAACATGTTGAGATCTTCTAGAAATGAATTTGTTGAGGGATATCAGGTTGGTATGTGGATAAAAAGAAATCTTGAAAGGTTAGATAGAGAAAAGGAGGCAAGCAAAGAAAAAGAAAGAAGGTGTAGAGAAAATGAGAGGGAGGATAAGGAGAAAAGTAGAAAAAGAGATTGAAAAGATCAAGAGTTTCTTCGAGAAGAGTTGTGTGCAAATTATTGAGAAGTTTAACAAGGAGCCAAAACATAGAGAGAGAATATTTGAGAGAAAAGAAGAGAGTGGCAGAGAAAGAAAAACAACAAAGTGAGATCAATCTTGAGAAAAGAAAAGAGGGTGAGAGAGAAGAAAGAGTTGCAGAGGAAGTCATCTTGGAAACTTGTTTTTATCCTAACCTTTGCCAAGTTCTATTGATTCTATTATGCAGGAGGTTGTAGATGAAATTTCAAAGGAACAATGTAGTGCATCAAATGAAGTTAAATTGCAAGAGGAATTTGGGGATGTGTCTCCAAAGGAAGTACCTTGCAACTTTTGCGGACATGAGAATGAGGCATCAAGTAGACATCATTTCAAGTGCACCTCTACTCACTAGGTCAGCTTTTCAAATTCATGAAGAAGTACCTCCAAAGGAAATTGAAGATACAAAAATATTTTTTGATGATGCAAACAAAGGGGAAGCAAGTGAGGAAAATGTTCAAATTGAGAGTGTCCTTATCATAGAAATTAAGGTGGAGAGAGCATCATTGGCAGGGAGACTTAAGTATATCTTTTTATCTTAAGATGCTTTCTTTACTACTAACGCTAATTTTTTGCATGGTGGTACTGATTCCCTTTTCAAGGCACATATCCTCATAAGTCCAAGAGAAGAACCCCATGGATTCAAAAGAATTATGTTTGATCCCGGAGGATGAAGAGGATTTCTAAAGTCAATAAATTCGAGGACGAATTCCCTCGAAGAAGGAGGGTATGATGTGATCCTAGCAGCCCTCAAGAATTTGTAACAACATAAGATAATGCAAAAACTCATCTTTATCCATTTCTTTTTATTTTATTTTGAAAATAATTCTGTTTTACATTGATACGAGTTTGATTTCAAATCAAGATCGAAATTAACAAAAAGACTACCCACATCAAAGTGGTTGTCATCAAGTGGTACCAATGCTCGAGTTGAGGTTGAAATTTCTGTTTGTTTTTCCTTTCTTCTTTTCAGTTTCTATTCACTTCTTCATATTCATTTCTATTTCAGTTTTTCCTTTTTAAAAAAATTGAAATTAAAGAAAGAAAAGAAATAAAGTGCGAGACCACTTTCTTGTTTTTTGGACAATTCTCTTTTGTGTGTTCCTTTGTTTCTTTGACAAACTCACTTCTCAAATTTCGCTTTTGTCACAAGTTTGTTGCTTGCTTGTTTTGTTTGTATTTGACTCTCTAAAGAACTCAAAGAGAGCATTTGTGAGAGAGAGTGAAACACTTGGCAAGTAGAGATGTCTTTTCCTATTTATCCTTATTATTTACTCTAACTTGATTCTTTGCAACATGTTGAGATCTTCTAGAAATGAATTTGTTGAGGGATATCGAGGTTGGTATGTGGATAAAAAGAAATCTTGAAAGGTTAGATAGAGAAAAGGAGGCAAGCAAAGAAAAAGAAAGAAGGTGTAGAGAAAATGAGAGGGAGGATAAGGAGAAAAGTAGAAAAAAGAGATTGAAAAAGATCAAGAGTTTCTTCGAGAAGAGTTGTGTGCAAATTATTGAGAAGTTTAACAAGGAGCTGAAAAACATAGAGAGAGAATATTTGAGAGAAAAGAAGAGAGTGGCAGAGAAAGAAAAACAACAAAGTGAGATCAATACTGAGAAAGAAAAGAGGGTGAGAGAGAAGAAAGAGTTGCAGAGGAAGTCATCTTGGAAACTTGTTTTTATCCTAACCTTTTTCCAAGTTCTATTGATTCTATTATGCAGGAGGTTGAAGATGAAATTTCAAAGGAACAATGTAGTGCATCAAATGAAGTTAAATTGCAAGAGGAATTTGGGGATGTGTCTCCAAAGGAAGTACCTTGCAACTTTTTGCCAGACATGAGAATGAGGCATCAAGTAGACATCATTTTAAGTGCACCTCTACTCACTAGGTCAGCTTTTCAAATTCATGAAGAAGTACCTCCAAAGGAAATTGAAGATACAAATATATTTTTTGATGATGCAAACAAAGGGGAAGCAAGTGAGGAAAATGTTCAAATTGAGAATGTCCTTATCATAGAAATTAAGGTGGAGAGAGCATCATTGTGTGGAGACTTAAGTATATCTTTTTATCTTAAGATCCTTTCTTTACTACTAACGCTAATTTTTGCATGGTGGTACTGATTCCCTTTTTCAAGGCACATATCCTCATAAGTCCAAGAGAAGAACCCCATAGATTCAAAAGAATTATGTTTGATCCGGAGGATGAAGAGGATTTCTAAAGTCAATAAATTCGAGGACTAATTCCCTCGAAGAAGGAGGGTATGATGTGATCCTAGCAGCCCTCAAGAATTTGCAACAACATAAGATAATGCAAAACTCATCTTTATCCATTTCTTTTTATTTTATTTTGAAAATAATTCTGTTTACATTGATACGAGTTTGGATTTCAAATCAAGATCGAAATTAACAAAAAGACTACCCACATCAAAGTGGTTGTCATCTAGTGGTACCAATGCTCGGGTTGAGGTTGAAATTTCGCTTTGTTTTTCCTTTCTTCTTTTCAGTTTACATTCACTTCTTCATCTTCATTTCTATTTCAGTTTTTCCTTTTTAAAAAAAAATTGAAATTAAAGAAAGAAAAGAAATAAAGTGCAGACTCTTTCTTGTTTTTGGACAATTCTCTTTTGTGTGTTCCTTTGTTTCTTTGACAAACTCACTTCTCAAATTCTGCTTTTGTCACAAGTTTGTTGCTTGCTTGTTTTGTTTGTATTTGACTCTCTAAAGAACTCAAAGAGAGCATTTGTGAGAGAGAGTGAAACACTTGGCAAGTAGAGAGGTCTTTTCCTATTTATCCTTATTATTTACTCTAACTTGATTCTTTGCAACATGTTGAGATCTTCTAGAAATAAATTTGTTGAGGGATATCAGGTTGGTATGTGGATAAAAAGAAATACTGAAAGGTTAGATAGAGAAAAGGAGGCAAGCAAAGAAAAAGAAAGAAGGTGTAGAGAAAATGAGAGGGAGGATAAGGAGAAAAGTAGAAAAAAAGAGATTGAAAAGATCAAGAGTTTCTTCGAGAAGAGTTGTGTGCAAATTATTGAGAAGTTTAACAAGGAGCTGAAAAACATAGAGAGAGAATATTTGAGAGAAAAGAAGAGAGTGGCAGAGAAAGAAAAACAACAAAGTGAGATCAATACTGAGAAAAGAAAAGAGGGTGAGAGAGAAGAAAGAGTTGCAGAGGAAGTCATCTTGGAAACTTGTTTTTATCCTAACCTTTTGCCAAGTTCTATTGATTCTATTATGCAGGAGGTTGAAGATGAAATTTCAAAGGAACAATGTAGTGCATCAAATGAAGTTAAATTGCAAGAGGAATTTGGGGATGTGTCTCCAAAGGAAGTACCTTGCAACTTTTTGGCAGACATGAGAATGAGGCATCAAGTAGACATCATTTCAAGTGCACCTCTACTCACTAGGTCAGCTTTTCAAATTCATGAAGAAGTACCTCCAAAGGAAATTGAAGATACAAAAATATTTTTTGATGATGCAAACAAAGGGGAAGCAAGTGAGGAAAATGTTCAAATTGAGAGTGTCCTTATCATAGAAATTAAGGTGGAGAGAGCATCATTGGCAGGGAGACTTAAGTATATCTTTTTATCTTAAGATGCTTTCTTTACTACTAACGCTAATTTTTTGCATGGTGGTACTGATTCCCTTTTCAAGGCACATATCCTCATAAGTCCAAGAGAAGAACCCCATGGATTCAAAAGAATTATGTTTGATCCCGGAGGATGAAGAGGATTTCTAAAGTCAATAAATTCGAGGACGAATTCCCTCGAAGAAGGAGGGTATGATGTGATCCTAGCAGCCCTCAAGAATTTGTAACAACATAAGATAATGCAAAAACTCATCTTTATCCATTTCTTTTTATTTTATTTTGAAAATAATTCTGTTTTACATTGATACCAGAGTTTGGATTTCAACCGAAGATCGAAATTAACAAAAAGACTACCCACATCAAAGTGGTTGTCATCAAGTGGTACCAATGCTCAGGTTGAGGTTGAAATTTCTGTTTGTTTTTCCTTTCTTCTTTTCAGTTTCTATTCACTTCTTCATCTTCATTTCTATTTCAGTTTTTCCTTTTTTAAAAAAAAAATTGAAATTAAAGAAAGAAAAGAAATAAAGTGCAGACCCTTTCTTGTTTTTTGGACAATTCTCTTTTGTGTGTTCCTTTGTTTCTTTGACAAACTCACTTCTCAAATTCTGCTTTTGTCACAAGTTTGTTGCTTGCTTGTTTTGTTTGTATTTGACTCTCTAAAGAACTCAAAGAGAGCATTTGTGAGAGAGAGTGAAACACTTGGCAAGTAGAGATGTCTTTTCCTATTTATCCTTATTATTTACTCTAACTTGATTCTTTGCAACATTTTGAGATCTTCTATAAATGAATTTGTTGAGGGATATCAGGTTGGTATGTGGATAAAAAGAAATACTGAAAGGTTAGATAGAGAAAAGGAGGCAAGCAAAGAAAAAGAAAGAAGGTGTAGAGAAAATGAGAGGGAGGATGAGGAGAAAAGTATAAAAAAAGAGATTGAAAAGATCAAGAGTTTCTTCGAGAAGAGTTGTGTGCAAATTATTGAGAAGTTTAACAAGGAGCTGAAAAACATAGAGAGAGAATATTTGAGAGAAAAGAAGAGAGTGGCAGAGAAAGAAAAACAACAAAGTGAGATCAATACTGAGAAAATAAAATAGGGTGAGAGAGAAGAAAGAGTTGCAGAGGAAGTCATCTTGGAAACTTGTTTTTATCCTAACCTTTTGTCAAGTTCTATTGATTCTATTATGCAAGAGGTTGAAGATGAAATTTCAAAGGAACAATGTAGTGCATCAAATGAAGTTAAATTGCAAGAGGAATTTGGGGATGTGTCTCCAAAGGAAGTACCTTGCAACTTTTTGCCAGACATGAGAATGAGGCATCAAGTAGACATCATTTCAAGTGCACCTCTACTCACTAGGTCAGCTTTTCAAATTCATGAAGAAGTACCTCCAAAGGAAATTGAAGATACAAAAATATTTTTTGATGATGCAAACAAAGGGGAAGCAAGTGAGAAAAATGTTCAAATTGAGAGTGTCCTTATCATAGAAATTAAGGTGGAGAGAGCATCATTGGCAGGGAGACTTAAGTATATCTTTTTATCTTAAGATGCTTTCTTTACTACTAACGCTAATTTTTTGCATGGTGGTACTGATTCCCTTTTCAAGGCACATATCCTCATTAGTCCAAGAGAAGAACCCCATGGATTCAAAAGAATTATGTTTGATCCCGGAGGATGAAGAGGATTTCTAAAGTCAATAAATTCGAGGACGAATTCCCTCGAAGAAGGAGGGTATGATGTGATCCTAGCAGCCCTCAAGAATTTGCAACAACATAAGATAATGCAAAAACTCATCTTTATCCATTTCTTTTTATTTTATTTTGAAAATAATTCTGTTTTACATTGATACCAGAGTTTGGATTTCAAATCAAGATCGAAATTAACAAAAAGACTACCCACATCAAAGTGGTTGTCATCAAGTGGTACCAATGCTCAGGTTGAGGTTGAAATTTCGCTTGTTTTTCCTTTCTTCTTTTCGGTTTCTATTCACTTCTTCATCTTCATTTCTATTTCAGTTTTTCCTTTTTTAAAAAAATTGAAATTAAAGAAAGAAAAGAAATAAAGTGCAGACCACTTTCTTGTTTTTGGACAATTCTCTTTTGTGTGTTCCTTTGTTTCTTTGACAAACTCACTTCTCAAATTCTGCTTTTGTCACAAGTTTGTTGCTTGCTTGTTTTGTTTGAATTTGGCTCTCTAAACAACACAAAGAGAGCATTTGTGAGAGAGTGAAACACTTGGCAAGTAGAGAGGTCTTTTTCCTATTTATCCTTATTATTTACTCTAACTTGATTCTTTGCAACATGTTGAGATCTTCTAGAAATGAATTTGTTGAGGGATATCAGGTTGGTATGTGGATAAAAAGAAATACTGAAAGGTTAGATAGAGAAAAGGAGGCAAGCAAAGAAAAAGAAAGAAGGTGTAGAGAAAATGAGAGGGAGGATAAGGAGAAAAGTAGAAAAAGAGATTGAAAAAGATCAAGAGTTTCTTCGAGAAGAGTTGTGTGCAAATTATTGAGAAGTTTAACAAGGAGCTGAAAAACATAGAGAGAGAATATTTGAGAGAAAAGAAGAGAGTGGCAGAGAAAGAAAAACAATAAAGTGAGATCAATACTGAGAAAGAAAAGAGGGTGAGAGAGAAGAAAGAGTTGCAGAGGAAGTCATCTTGGAAACTTGTTTTTATCCTAACCTTTTGCCAAGTTCTATTGATTCTATTATGCAGGAGGTTGAAGATGAAATTTCAAAGGAACAATGTAGTGCATCAAATGAAGTTAAATTGCAAGAGGAATTTGGGGATGTGTCTCCAAAGGAAGTACCTTGCAACTTTTTGCCAGACATGAGAATGAGGCATCAAGTAGACATCATTTCAAGTGCACCTCTACTCACTAGGTCAGCTTTTCAAATTCATGAAGAAGTACCTCCAAAGGAAATTGAAGATACAAAAATATTTTTTGATGATGCAAACAAAGGGGAAGCAAGTGAGGAAAATGTTCAAATTGAGAGTGTCCTTATCATAGAAATTAAGGTGGAGAGAGCATCATTGGCAGGGAGACTTAAGTATATCTTTTTATCTTAAGATGCTTTCTTTACTACTAACGCTAATTTTTTGCATGGTGGTACTGATTCCCTTTTCAAGGCACATATCCTCATAAGTCCAAGAGAAGAACCCCATGGATTCAAAAGAATTATGTTTGATCCCGGAGGATGGAGAGGATTTCTAAAGTCAATAAATTCGAGGACTAATTCCCTCAAGAAGGAGGGTATGATGTGATCCTAGCAGTTCTCAAGAATTTGCAACAACATAAGATAATGCAAAAACTCATCTTTATCCATTTCTTTTTATTTTATTTTGAAAATAATTCTGTTTTACATTGATACCAGAGTTTGGATTTCAAATCAAGATCGAAATTAACAAAAAGACTACCCACATCAAAGTGGTTGTCATCAAGTGGTACCAATGCTCGTGCCGAGGTTGAAATTTCTGCTTTGTTTTTCCTTTCTTCTTTTCGCTTTCTATTCACTTCTTCATCTTCATTTCTATTTCAGTTTTCCTTTTTTAAAAAAAATTGAAATTAAAGAAAGAAAAGAAATAAAGTGCAGACCACTTTCTTGTTTTTTTGGACAATTCTCTTTGTGTGTTCCTTTGTTTCTTTGACAAACTCACTTCTCAAATTCCGCTTTTGTCACAAGTTTGTTGCTTGCTTGTTTTGTTTGTATTTGACTCTCTAAAGAACTCAAAGAGAGCATTTGTGAGAGAGAGTGAAACACTTGGCAAGTAGAGAGGTCTTTTCCTATTTATCCTTATTATTTACTCTAACTTGATTCTTTGCAACATGTTGAGATCTTCTAGAAATGAATTTGTTGAGGGATATCAGGTTGGTATGTGGATAAAAAGAAATACTGAAAGGTTAGATAGAGAAAAGGAGGCAAGCAAAGAGAAAGAAAGAAGGTGTAGAGAAAATGAGAGGGAGGATAAGGAGAAAAGTAGAAAAAAAGAGATTGAAAAGATCAAGAGTTTCTTCGAGAAGAGTTGTGTGCAAATTATTGAGAAGTTTAACAAGGAGCTGAAAAACATAGAGAGAGAATATTTGAGAGAAAAGAAGAGAGTGGCAGAGAAAGAAAACAATAAAGTGAGATCAATACTGAGAAAGAAAAGAGGGTGAGAGAGAAGAAAGAGTTGCAGAGGAAGTCATCTTGGAAACTTGTTTTTATCCTAACCTTTTGCCAAGTTCTATTGATTCTATTATGCAGGAGGTTGAAGATGAAATTTCAAAGGAACAATGTAGTGCATCAAATGAAGTTAAATTGCAAGAGGAATTTGGGGATGTGTCTCCAAAGGAAGTACCTTGCAACTTTTTGCCAGACATGAGAATGAGGCATCAAGTAGACATCATTTCAAGTGCACCTCTACTCACTAGGTCAGTTTTTCAAATTCATGAAGAAGTACCTCCAAAGGAAATTGAAGATACAAAAATATTTTTTGATGATGCAAACAAAGGGGAAGCAAGTGAGGAAAATGTTCAAATTGAGAGTGTCCTTATCATAGAAATTAAGGTGGAGAGAGCATCATTGGCGTGGGAGACTTAAGTATATCTTTTATCTTAAGATCCTTTCTTTACTACTAACGCTAATTTTTGCATGGTGGTACTGATTCCCTTTTCAAGGCACATATCCTCATAAGTCCAAGAGAAGAACCCCATGGATTCAAAAGAATTATGTTTGATCCCTGAGGATGAAGAGGATTTCTAAAGTCAATAAATTCGAGGACGAATTCCCTCAAGAAGGAGGGTATGATGTGATCCTAGCAGCCCTCAAGAATTTGCAACAACATAAGATAATGCAAAAACTCATCTTTATCCATTTCTTTTTATTTTATTTTGAAAATAATTCTGCTTTTACATTGATACTGTAGTTTGGATTTCAACCGAAGATCGAAATTAACAAAAAGACTACCCACATCAAAGTGGTTGTCATCAAGTGGTACCAATGCTCAGGTTGAGGTTGAAATTTCGCTTGTTTTTCCTTTCTTCTTTTCGCTTGCTCACTTCTTCATCTTCATTTCTATTTCAGTTTTTCCTTTTTTTTTAAAAAAATTGAAATTAAAGAAAGAAAAGAAATAAAGTGCAGACTTTCTTGTTTTTTGGACAATTCTCTTTTGTGTGTTCCTTTGTTTCTTTGACAACTCACTTCTCAAATTCTGCTTTTGTCACAAGTTTGTTGCTTGCTTGTTTTGTTTGTATTTGACTCTCTAAAGAACTCAAAGAGAGCATTTGTGAGAGAGAGTGAAACACTTGGCAAGTAGAGATGTCTTTTCCTATTTATCCTTATTATTTACTCTAACTTGATTCTTTGCAACATTTTGAGATCTTCTAGAAATGAATTTGTTGAGGGATATCAGGTTGGTATGTGGATAAAAAGAAATACTGAAAGGTTAGATAGAGAAAAGGAGGCAAGCAAAGAAAAAGAAAGAAGGTGTAGAGAAAATGAGAGGGAGGATGAGGAGAAAAGTATAAAAAAAGAGATTGAAAAGATCAAGAGTTTCTTCGAGAAGAGTTGTGTGCAAATTATTGAGAAGTTTAACTTGGAGCTGAAAAACATAGAGAGAGAATATTTGAGAGAAAAGAAGAGAGTGGCAGAGAAAGAAAAACAATAAAGTGAGATCAATACTGAGAAAATAAAATAGGGTGAGAGAGAAGAAAGAGTTGCAGAGGAAGTCATCTTGGAAACTTGTTTTTATCCTAACCTTTTGTCAAGTTCTATTGATTCTATTATGCAAGAGGTTGAAGATGAAATTTCAAAGGAACAATGTAGTGCATCAAATGAAGTTAAATTGCAAGAGGAATTTGGGGATGTGTCTCCAAAGGAAGTACCTTGCAACTTTTGCCGACATGAGAATGAGGCATCAAGTAGACATCATTTCAAGTGCACCTCTACTCACTAGGTCAGCTTTTCAAATTCATGAAGAAGTACCTCCAAAGGAAATTGAAGATACAAAAATATTTTTTGATGATGCAAACAAAGGGGAAGCAAGTGAGAAAAATGTTCAAATTGAGAGTGTCCTTATCATAGAAATTAAGGTGGAGAGAGCATCATCAAGTGGAGACTTAAGTATATCTTTTTATCTTAAGATGCTTTCTTTACTACTAACGCTAATTTTTGCATGGTGGTACTGATTCCCTTTTCAAGGCACATATCCTCATTAGTCCAAGAGAAGAACCCCATGGATTCAAAAGAATTATGTTTGATCCCTGAGGATGAAGAGGATTTCTAAAGTCAATAAATTCGAGGACTAATTCCCTCGAAGAAGGAGGGTATGATGTGATCCTAGCAGCCCTCAAGAATTTGCAACAACATAAGATAATGCAAAAACTCATCTTTATCCATTTCTTTTTATTTTATTTTGAAAATAATTACATTTTACATTGATACCAGAGTTTGGATTTCAACCAAGATCGAAATTAACAAAAAGACTACCCACATCAAAGTGGTTGTCATCAAGTGGTACCAATGCTCAGGTTGAGGTTGAAATTTCGCTTTGTTTTTCCTTTCTTCTTTTCAGTTTCTATTCACTTCTTCATCTTCATTTCTATTTCAGCTTTTTCCTTTTTTTAAAAAAATTGAAATTAAAGAAAGAAAAGAAATAAAGTGCAGACCACTTTCTTGTTTTTTGGACAATTCTCTTTTGTGTGTTCCTTTGTTTCTTTGACAAACTCACTTCTCAAATTCTCGCTTTTGTCACAAGTTTGTTGCTTGCTTGTTTTGTTTGTATTTGACTCTCTAAAGAACTCAAAGAGAGCATTTGTGAGAGAGAGTGAAACACTTGGCAAGTAGAGAGGTCTTTTCCTATTTATCCTTATTATTTACTCTAACTTGATTCTTTGCAACATGTTGAGATCTTCTAGAAATGAATTTGTTGAGGGATATCAGGTTGGTATGTGGATAAAAAGAAATACTGAAAGGTTAGATAGAGAAAAGGAGGCAAGCAAAGAGAAAAGAAAGAAGGTGTAGAGAAAATGAGAGGGAGGATAAGGAGAAAAGTAGAAAAAGAGATTGAAAAGATCAAGAGTTTCTTCGAGAAGAGTTGTGTGCAAATTATTGAGAAGTTTAACAAGGAGCTGAAAAACATAGAGAGAGAATATTTGAGAGAAAAGAAGAGAGTGGCAGAGAAAGAAAAACAATAAAGTGAGATCAATACTGAGAAAGAAAAGAGGGTGAGAGAGAAGAAAGAGTTGCAGAGGAAGTCATCTTGGAAACTTGTTTTTATCCTAACCTTTGCCAAGTTCTATTGATTCTATTATGCAGGAGGTTGAAGATGAAATTTCAAAGGAACAATGTAGTGCATCAAATGAAGTTAAATTGCAAGAGGAATTTGGGGATGTGTCTCCAAAGGAAGTACCTTGCAACTTTTGCATACATGAGAATGAGGCATCAAGTAGACATCATTTCAAGTGCACCTCTACTCACTAGGTCACTTTTCAAATTCATGAAGAAGTACCTCCAAAGGAAATTGAAGATACAAATATATTTTTGATGATGCAAACAAAGGGGAAGCAAGTGAGGAAAATGTTCAAATTGAGAGTGTCCTTATCATAGAAATTAAGGTGGAGAGAGCATCATTGGCGTGTGAGACTTAAGTATATCTTTTTATCTTAAGATGCTTTCTTTACTACTAACGCTAATTTTTTGCATGGTGGTACTGATTCCCTTTTCAAGGCACATATCCTCATAAGTCCAAGAGAAGAACCCCATGGATTCAAAAGAATTATGTTTGATCCCGGAGGATGAAGAGGATTTCTAAAGTCAATAAATTCGAGGACGAATTCCCTCGAAGAAGGAGGGTATGATGTGATCCTAGCAGCCCTCAAGAATTTGCAACAACATAAGATAATGCAAAAACTCATCTTTATCCATTTCTTTTTATTTTATTTTGAAAATAATTCTGTTTTACATTGATACCAGAGTTTGGATTTCAACCGAAGATCGAAATTAACAAAAAGACTACCCACATCAAAGTGGTTGTCATCAAGTGGTACCAATGCTCAGGTTGAGGTTGAAATTTCTGTTTGTTTTTCCTTTCTTCTTTCAGTTTCTATTCTCTTCTTCATCTTCATTTCTATTTCAGTTTTTCCTTTTTTTAAAAAAAAAATTGAAATTAAAGAAAGAAAAGAAATAAAGTGCAGACCCTTTCTTGTTTTTTGGACAATTCTCTTTTGTGTGTTCCTTTGTTTCTTTGACAAACTCACTTCTCAAATCTCGCTTTGTCACAAGTTTGTTGCTTGCTTGTTTTGTTTGTATTTGACTCTCTAAAGAACTCAAAGAGAGCATTTGTGAGAGAGAGTGAAACACTTGGCAAGTAGAGATGTCTTTTCCTATTTATCCTTATTATTTACTCTAACTTGATTCTTTGCAACATGTTGAGATCTTCTAGAAATGAATTTGTTGAGGGATATCAGGTTGGTATGTGGATAAAAAGAAATACTGAAAGGTTAGATAGAGAAAAGGAGGCAAGCAAAGAGAAAGAAAGAAGGTGTAGAGAAAATGAGAGGGAGGATAAGGAGAAAAGTAGAAAAAAAGAGATTGAAAAGATCAAGAGTTTCTTCGAGAAGAGTTGTGTGCAAATTATTGAGAAGTTTAACAAGGAGGTGAAAAACATAGAGAGAGAATATTTGAGAGAAAAGAAGAGAGTGGCAGAGAAAGAAAAACAATAAAGTGAGATCAATACTGAGAAAGAAAAGAGGGTGAGAGAGAAGAAAGAGTTGCAGAGGAAGTCATCTTGGAAACTTGTTTTTATCCTAACCTTTTGCCAAGTTCTATTGATTCTATTATGCAGAGGTTGAAGATGAAATTTCAAAGGAACAATGTAGTGCATCAAATGAAGTTAAATTGCAAGAGGAATTTGGGGATGTGTCTCCAAAGGAAGTACCTTGCAACTTTGGCGCACATGAGAATGAGGCATCAAGTAGACATCATTTCAAGTGCACCTCTACTCACTAGGTCACTTTTCAAATTCATGAAGAAGTACCTCCAAAGGAAATTGAAGATACAAAATATTTTTTGATGATGCAAACAAAGGGGAAGCAAGTGAGGAAAATGTTCAAATTGAGAGTGTCCTTATCATAGAAATTAAGGTGGAGAGAGCATCATAAGGTGAGACTTAAGTATATCTTTTTATCTTAAGATGCTTTCTTTACTACTAACGCTAATTTTTGCATGGTGGTACTGATTCCCTTTTCAAGGCACATATCCTCATAAGTCCAAGAGAAGAACCCCATGGATTCAAAAGAATTATGTTTGATCCCGGAGGATGGAGAGGATTTCTAAAGTCAATAAATTCGAGACTAATTCCCTCAAGAAGGAGGGTATGATGTGATCCTAGCAGCCTCAAGAATTTGCAACAACATAAGATAATGCTAAAACTCATCTTTATCCATTTCTTTTTATTTTATTTTGAAAATAATTTTGTTTTACATTGATACCAGAGTTTGGATTTCAACCAAGATCGAAATTAACAAAAAGACTACCCACATCAAAGTGGTTGTCATCAAGTGGTACCAATGCTCAGGTTGAGGTTGAAATTTCGCTTGTTTTTCCTTTCTTCTTTTCAGTTTCTATTCACTTCTTCATCTTCATTTCTATTTCAGTTTTTCCTTTTTTAAAAAAATTGAAATTAAAGAAAGAAAAGAAATAAAGTGCAGACACTTTCTTGTTTTTTGGACATTCTCTTTTGTGTGTTCCTTTGTTTCTTTGACAAACTCACTTCTCAAATTCTGCTTTTGTCACAAGTTTGTTGCTTGCTTGTTTTGTTTGTATTTGACTCTCTAAAGAACTCAAAGAGAGCATTTGTGAGAGAGAGTGAAACACTTGGCAAGTAGAGAGGTCTTTTCCTATTTATCCTTATTATTTACTCTAACTTGATTCTTTGCAACATGTTGAGATCTTCTAGAAATGAATTTGTTGAGGGATATCAGGTTGGTATGTGGATAAAAAGAAATACTGAAAGGTTAGATAGAGAAAAGGAGGCAAGCAAAGAAAAAGAAAGAAGGTGTAGAGAAAATGAGAGGGAGGATAAGGAGAAAAGTAGAAAAAAAGAGATTGAAAAGATCAAGAGTTTCTTCGAGAAGAGTTGTGTGCAAATTATTGAGAAGTTTAACAAGGAGCCAAAAACATAGAGAGAGAATATTTGAGAGAAAAGAAGAGAGTGGCAGAGAAAGAAAAACAATAAAGTGAGATCAATACTGAGAAAGAAAAGAGGGTGAGAGAGAGAAGAAAGAGTTGCAGAGGAAGTCATCTTGGAAACTTGTTTTTATCCTAACCTTTTGCCAAGTTCTATTGATTCTATTATGCAGGAGGTTGAAGATGAAATTTCAAAGGAACAATGTAGTGCATCAAATGAAGTTAAATTGCAAGAGGAATTTGGGGATGTGTCTCCAAAGGAAGTACCTTGCAACTTTTTGCCAGACATGAGAATGAGGCATCAAGTAGACATCATTTCAAGTGCACCTCTACTCACTAGGTCAGCTTTTCAAATTCATGAAGAAGTACCTCCAAAGGAAATTGAAGATACAAAAATATTTTTTGATGATGCAAACAAAGGGGAAGCAAGTGAGGAAAATGTTCAAATTGAGAGTGTCCTTATCATAGAAATTAAGGTGGAGAGAGCATCATTGTGTGGAGACTTAAGTATATCTTTTTATCTTAAGATGCTTTCTTTACTACTAACGCTAATTTTTTGCATGGTGGTACTGATTCCCTTTTCAAGACACATATCCTCATAAGTCCAAGAGAAGAACCCCATCGATTCAAAAGAATCATGTTTGATCGCCGACGGTGGGGAGGATTTCTAAAGTCAATAAATTCGAGGATCTAATTCCCTCAAGAAGGAGGGTATGATGTGATCCAAGCAAATTTCAAGAATTTGCAACAACATAAGATAATGCAAAAACTCATCTTTATCCATTTCTTTTTATTTTATTTTGAAAATAATTCTGTTTTACATTGATACCAGAGTTTGGATTTCAACCGAAGATCGAAATTAACAAAAAGACTACCCACATCAAAGTGGTTGTCATCAAGTGGTACCAATGCTCAGGTTGAGGTTGAAATTTCTGTTTGTTTTTCCTTTCTTCTTTTCAGTTTCTATTCACTTCTTCATCTTCATTTCTATTTCAGTTTTTCCTTTTTTTAAAAAAAAAATTGAAATTAAAGAAAGAAAAGAAATAAAGTGCAGACCCTTTCTTGTTTTTTGGACAATTCTCTTTTGTGTGTTCCTTTGTTTCTTTGACAAACTCACTTCTCAAATTCTGCTTTTGTCACAAGTTTGTTGCTTGCTTGTTTTGTTTGTATTTGACTCTCTAAAGAACTCAAAGAGAGCATTTGTGAGAGAGAGTGAAACACTTGGCAAGTAGAGAGGTCTTTTCCTATTTATCCTTATTATTTACTCTAACTTGATTCTTTGCAACATGTTGAGATCTTCTAGAAATGAATTTGTTGAGGGATATCAGGTTGGTATGTGGATAAAAAGAAATACTGAAAGGTTAGATAGAGAAAAGGAGGCAAGCAAAGAGAAAGAAAGAAGGTGTAGAGAAAATGAGAGGGAGGATAAGGAGAAAAGTAGAAAAAAAGAGATTGAAAAGATCAAGAGTTTCTTCGAGAAGAGTTGTGTGCAAATTATTGAGAAGTTTAACAAGGAGGTGAAAAACATAGAGAGAGAATATTTGAGAGAAAAGAAGAGAGTGGCAGAGAAAGAAAAACAATAAAGTGAGATCAATACTGAGAAAGAAAAGAGGGTGAGAGAGAAGAAAGAGTTGCAGAGGAAGTCATCTTGGAAACTTGTTTTTATCCTAACCTTTTGCCAAGTTCTATTGATTCTATTATGCAGGAGGTTGAAGATGAAATTTCAAAGGAACAATGTAGTGCATCAAATGAAGTTAAATTGCAAGAGGAATTTGGGGATGTGTCTCCAAAGGAAGTACCTTGCAACTTTTGTGCATACATGAGAATGAGGCATCAAGTAGACATCATTTCAAGTGCACCTCTACTCACTAGGGAAGCTTTTCAAATTCATGAAGAAGTTCCTCCAAAGGAAATTGAAGATACAAAAATATTTTTTGATGATGCAAACAAATGGGAAGCAAGTGAGGAAAATGTTCAAATTGAGAGTGTCCTTATCATAGAAATTAAGGTGGAGAGAGCATCGTTGGCGGGAGACTTAAGTATATCTTTTTATCTTAAGATGCTTTCTTTACTACTAACGCTAATTTTTTGCATGGTGGTACTGATTCCACTTTTCAAGGCACATATCCTCATAAGTCCAAGAGAAGAACCCCATGGATTCAAAAGAATTATGTTTGATCCCTGAGGATGGAGAGGATTTCTAAAGTCAATAAATTGAGGATCTAATTCCCTCGAAGAAGGAGGGTATGATGTGATCCTAGCAGCCTCAAGAATTTGCAACAACATAAGATAATGCAAAAACTCATCTTTATCCATTTCTTTTTATTTTATTTTGAAAATAATTTTGTTTTACATTGATACGAGTTTGGATTTCAACAGAAGATCGAAATTAACAAAAGACTACCCACATCAAAGTGGTTGTCATCAAGTGGTACCAATGCTCAGGTTGAGGTTGAAATTTCGCTTGTTTTTCCTTTCTTCTTTTCAGTTTCTATTCACTTCTTCATCTTCATTTCTATTTCAGTTTTTCCTTTTTAAAAAAATTGAAATTAAAGAAAGAAAAGAAATAAAGTGCAGACCACTTTCTTGTTTTTTGGACAATTCTCTTTTGTGTGTTCCTTTGTTTCTTTGACAAACTCACTTCTCAAATTCTGCTTTTGTCACAAGTTTGTTGCTTGCTTGTTTTGTTTGTATTTGACTCTCTAAAGAACTCAAAGAGAGCATTTGTGAGAGAGAGTGAAACACTCGGCAGCGAGGCAGGGCTTTTCCTATTTATCCTTATTATTTACTCTAACTTGATTCTTTGCAACATGTTGAGATCTTCTAGAAATGAATTTGTTGAGGGATATCAGGTTGGTATGTGGATAAAAAGAAATACTGAAAGGTTAGATAGAGAAAAGGAGGCAAGCAAAGAAAAAGAAAGAAGGTGTAGAGAAAATGAGAGGGAGGATAAGGAGAAAAGTAGAAAAAAAGAGATTGAAAAGATCAAGAGTTTCTTCGAGAAGAGTTGTGTGCAAATTATTGAGAAGTTTAACAAGGAGCTGAAAAACATAGAGAGAGAATATTTGAGAGAAAAGAAGAGAGTGGCAGAGAAAGAAAAACAATAAAGTGAGATCAATACTGAGAAAGAAAAGAGGGTGAGAGAGAAGAAAGAGTTGCAGAGGAAGTCATCTTGGAAACTTGTTTTTATCCTAACCTTTTGCCAAGTTCTATTGATTCTATTATGCAGGAGGTTGAAGATGAAATTTCAAAGGAACAATGTAGTGCATCAAATGAAGTTAAATTGCAAGAGGAATTTGGGGATGTGTCTCCAAAGGAAGTACCTTGCAACTTTTTGCCAGACATGAGAATGAGGCATCAAGTAGACATCATTTCAAGTGCACCTCTACACACTAGGTCGACTTTTCAAATTCATGAAGAAGTACCTCCAAAGGAAATTGAAGATACAAAAATATTTTTGATGATGCAAACAAAGGGAAGCAAGTGAGGAAAATGTTCAAATTGAGAGTGTCCTTATCATAGAAATTAAGGTGGAGAGAGCATCATTGGCGGGGAGACTTAAGTATATCTTTTTATCTTAAGATGCTTTCTTTACTACTAACGCTAATTTTTGCATGGTGGTACTGATTCCCTTTTCAAGGCACATATCCTCATAAGTCCAAGAGAAGAACCCCATGGATTCAAAAGAATTATGTTTGATCCCTGAGGATGGAGAGGATTTCTAAAGTCAATAAATTCGAGGACGAATTCCCTCGAAGAAGGAGGGTATGATGTGATCCTAGCGACCTCAAGAATTTGCAACAACATAAGATAATGCAAAAACTCATCTTTATCCATTTCTTTTTATTTTATTTTGAAAATAATTCTGTTTTACATTGATACGAGTTTGGATTTCAACCAAGATCGAAATTAACAAAAAGACTACCCACATCAAAGTGGTTGTCATCAAGTGGTACCAATGCTCAGTTGAGGTTGAAATTTCGCTTTGTTTTTCCTTTCTTCTTTCAGTTTCTATTCACTTCTTCATCTTCATTTCTATTTCAGTTTTTCCTTTTTAAAAAAAAATTGAAATTAAAGAAAGAAAAGAAATAAAGTGCAGACCCTTTCTTGTTTTTTTGGACAATTCTCTTTTGTGTGTTCCTTTGTTTCTTTGACAAACTCACTTCTCAAATTCTCGCTTTTGTCACAAGTTTGTTGCTTGCTTGTTTTGTTTGTATTTGACTCTCTAAAGAACTCAAAGAGAGCATTTGTGAGAGAGTGAAACACTTGGCAAGTAGAGAGGTCTTTTCCTATTTATCCTTATTGTTTACTCTAACTTGATTCTTTGCAACATGTTGAGATCTTCTAGAAATGAATTTGTTGAGGGATATCAGGTTGGTATGTGGATAAAAAGAAATACTGAAAGGTTAGATAGAGAAAAGGAGGCAAGCAAAGAAAAAGAAAGAAGGTGTAGAGAAAATGAGAGGGAGGATAAGGAGAAAAGTAGAAAAAAAGAGATTGAAAAGATCAAGAGTTTCTTCGAGAAGAGTTGTGTGCAAATTATTGAGAAGTTTAACAAGGAGCTGAAAAACATAAAGAGAGAATATGTGAGAGAAAACAAGAGAGTGGCAGAGGAAGAAAAACAATAAAGTGAGATCAATCTTGAGAAAGAAAAGAGGGTGAGAGAGAAGAAAGAGTTGCAGAGGAAGTCATCTTGGAAACTTGTTTTTATCCTAACCTTTGCCAAGTTCTATTGATTCTATTATGCAGGAGGTTGAAGATGAAATTTCAAAGGAACAATGTAGTGCATCAAATGAAGTTAAATTGCAAGAGGAATTTGGGGATGTGTCTCCAAAGGAAGTACCTTTGCAACTTTTGGCAGACATGAGAATGAGGCATCAAGTAGACATCATTTCAAGTGCACCTCTACTCACTAGGTCAGCTTTTCAAATTCATGAAGAAGTACCTCCAAAGGAAATTGAAGATACAAAAATATTTTTTGATGATGCAAACAAAGGGGAAGCAAGTGAGGAAAATGTTCAAATTGAGAGTGTCCTTATCATAGAAATTAAGGTGGAGAGAGCATCATTGGCAGGGAGACTTAAGTATATCTTTTTATCTTAAGATGCTTTCTTTACTACTAACGCTAATTTTTTGCATGGTGGTACTGATTCCCTTTTCAAGGCACATATCCTCATAAGTCCAAGAGAAGAACCCCATGGATTCAAAAGAATTATGTTTGATCCCGGAGGATGGAGAGGATTTCTAAAGTCAATAAATTCGAGGACGAATTCCCTCGAAGAAGGAGGGTATGATGTGATCCTAGCAGCCCTCAAGAATTTGCAACAACATAAGATAATGCAAAAACTCATCTTTATCCATTTCTTTTTATTTTATTTTGAAAATAATTCTGTTTTACATTGATACCAGAGTTTGGATTTCAACCGAAGATCGAAATTAACAAAAAGACTACCCACATCAAAGTGGTTGTCATCAAGTGGTACCAATGCTCAGGTTGAGGTTGAAATTTCTGTTTGTTTTTCCTTTCTTCTTTTCAGTTTCTATTCACTTCTTCATCTTCATTTCTATTTCAGTTTTTCCTTTTTTTTAAAAAAAATTGAAATTAAAGAAAGAAAAGAAATAAAGTGCAGACCCTTTCTTGTTTTTTGGACAATTCTCTTTTGTGTGTTCCTTTGTTTCTTTGACAAACTCACTTCTCAAATTCTGCTTTTGTCACAAGTTTGTTGCTTGCTTGTTTTGTTTGTATTTGACTCTCTAAAGAACTCAAAGAGAGCATTTGTGAGAGAGAGTGAAACACTTGGCAAGTAGAGAGGTCTTTTCCTATTTATCCTTATTATTTACTCTAACTTGATTCTTTGCAACATGTTGAGATCTTCTAGAAATGAATTTGTTGAGGGATATCAGGTTGGTATGTGGATAAAAAGAAATACTGAAAGGTTAGATAGAGAAAAGGAGGCAAGCAAAGAAAAAGAAAGAAGGTGTAGAGAAAATGAGAGGGAGGATAAGGAGAAAAGTAGAAAAAAAGAGATTGAAAAGATCAAGAGTTTCTTCGAGAAGAGTTGTGTGCAAATTATTGAGAAGTTTAACAAGGAGCTGAAAAACATAGAGAGAGAATATTTGAGAGAAAAGAAGAGAGTGGCAGAGAAAGAAAAACAACAAAGTGAGATCAATACTGAGGAAGAAAAGAGGGTGAGAGAGAAGAAAGAGTTGCAGAGGAAGTCATCTTGGAAACTTGTTTTTATCCTAACCTTTTGCCAAGTTCTATTGATTCTATTATGCAGGAGGTTGAAGATGAAATTTCAAAGGAACAATGTAGTGCATCAAATGAAGTTAAATTGCAAGAGGAATTTGGGGATGTGTCTCCAAAGGAAGTACCTTGCAACTTTTTGGCAGACATGAGAATGAGGCATCAAGTAGACATCATTTCAAGTGCACCTCTACTCACTAGGTCAGCTTTTCAAATTCATGAAGAAGTACCTCCAAAGGAAATTGAAGATACAAAAATATTTTTTGATGATGCAAACAAAGGGGAAGCAAGTGAGGAAAATGTTCAAATTGAGAGTGTCCTTATCATAGAAAATAAGGTGGAGAAAGCATCATTGGCGTGGAGACTTAAGTATATCTTTTATCTTAAGTTGCTTTCTTTACTACTAACGCTAATTTTTTGCATGGTGGTACTGATTCCCTTTTCAAGGCACATATCCTCATAAGTCCAAGAGAAGAACCCCATGGATTCAAAAGAATTATGTTTGATCCCGGAGGATGGAGAGGATTTCTAAAGTCAATAAATTCGAGGGCGAATTCCCTCGAAGAAGGAGGGTATGATGTGATCCTAGCGACCCTCAAGAATTTGCAACAACATAAGATAATGCAAAAACTCATCTTTATCCATTTCTTTTTATTTTATTTTGAAAATAATTCTGTTTTACATTGATACGAGTTTGGATTTCAACCAAGATCGAAATTAACAAAAAGACTACCCACATCAAAGTGGTTGTCATCAAGTGGTACCAATGCTCGAGGTTGAGGTTGAAATTTACATTTGTTTTTCCTTTCTTCTTTCAGTTTCTATTCACTTCTTCATCTTCATTTCTATTTCAGTTTTTCCTTTTTTAAAAAAATTGAAATTAAAGAAAGAAAAGAAATAAAGTGCAGACCACTTTCTTGTTTTTGGACAATTCTCTTTTGTGTGTTCCTTTGTTTCTTTGACAAACTCACTTCTCAAATTCTGCTTTGTCACAAGTTTGTTGCTTGCTTGTTTTGTTTGTATTTGACTCTCTAAAGAACTCAAAGAGAGCATTTGTGAGAGAGTGAAACACTTGGCAAGTAGAGAGGTCTTTTCCTATTTATCCTTATTATTTACTCTAACTTGATTCTTTGCAACATGTTGAGATCTTCTAGAAATGAATTTGTTGAGGGATATCAGGTTGGTATGTGGATAAAAAGAAATCTTGAAAGGTTAGATAGAGAAAAGGAGGCAAGCAAAGAGAAAGAAAGAAGGTGTAGAGAAAATGAGAGGGAGGATAAGGAGAAAAGTAGAAAAAGAGATTGAAAAGATCAAGAGTTTCTTGAGAAGAGTTGTGTGCAAATTATTGAGAAGTTTAACAAGGAGCTGAAAAACATAGAGAGAGAATATTTGAGAGAAAAGAAGAGAGTGGCAGAGAAAGAAAAACAATAAAGTGAGATCAATACTGAGAAAGAAAAGAGGGTGAGAGAGAAGAAAGAGTTGCAGAGGAAGTCATCTTGGAAACTTGTTTTTATCCTAACCTTTTGCCAAGTTCTATTGATTCTATTATGCAGGAGGTTGAAGATGAAATTTCAAAGGAACAATGTAGTGCATCAAATGAAGTTAAATTGCAAGAGGAATTTGGGGATGTGTCTCCAAAGGAAGTACCTTGCAACTTTTTGGCAGACATGAGAATGAGGCATCAAGTAGACATCATTTCAAGTGCACCTCTACTCACTAGGTCGACTTTTCAAATTCATGAAGAAGTACCTCCAAAGGAAATTGAAGATACAAAAATATTTTTGATGATGCAAACAAAGGGGAAGCAAGTGAGGAAAATGTTCAAATTGAGAGTGTCCTTATCATAGAAATTAAGGTGGAGAGAGCATCATTGGCGTGGAGACTTAAGTATATCTTTTTATCTTAAGATGCTTTCTTTACTACTAACGCTAATTTTTTGCATGGTGGTACTGATTCCCTTTTCAAGGCACATATCCTCATAAGTCCAAGAGAAGAACCCCATGGATTCAAAAGAATTATGTTTGATCCCGGAGGATGGAGAGGATTTCTAAAGTCAATAAATTCGAGGACGAATTCCCTCGAAGAAGGAGGGTATGATGTGATCCTAGCAGCCCTCAAGAATTTGCAACAACATAAGATAATGCAAAAACTCATCTTTATCCATTTCTTTTTATTTTATTTTGAAAATAATTTTGTTTTACATTGATACCAGAGTTTGGATTTCAACCGAAGATCGAAATTAACAAAAAGACTACCCACATCAAAGTGGTTGTCATCAAGTGGTACCAATGCTCAGGTTGAGGTTGAAATTTCTGTTTGTTTTTCCTTTCTTCTTTTCAGTTTCTATTCACTTCTTCATCTTCATTTCTATTTCAGTTTTTCCTTTTTTAAAAAAAAAATTGAAATTAAAGAAAGAAAAGAAATAAAGTGCAGACCCTTTCTTGTTCTTTGGCCAATTCTCTTTTGTGTGTTCCTTTGTTTCTTTGACAAACTCACTTCTCAAATTCTGCTTTTGTCACAAGTTTGTTGCTTGCTTGTTTTGTTTGTATTTGACTCTCTAAAGAACTCAAAGAGAGCATTTGTGAGAGAGAGTGAAACACTTGGCAAGTAGAGGTCTTTCCTATTTATCCTTATTATTTACTCTAACTTGATTCTTTGCAACATGTTGAGATCTTCTAGAAATGAATTTGTTGAGGGATATCGAGGTTGGTATGTGGATAAAAGAAATCTTGAAAGGTTAGATAGAGAAAAGGAGGCAAGCAAAGAAAAAGAAAGAAGGTGTAGAGAAAATGAGAGGGAGGATAAGGAGAAAAGTAGAAAAAAGAGATTGAAAAGATCAAGAGTTTCTTGAGAAGAGTTGTGTGCAAATTATTGAGAAGTTTAACAAGGAGCTGAAAAACATAGAGAGAGAATATTTGAGAGAAAAGAAGAGAGTGGCAGAGAAAGAAAAACAATAAAGTGAGATCAATCTTGAGAAAGAAAAGAGGGTGAGAGAGAAGAAAGAGTTGCAGAGGAAGTCATCTTGGAAACTTGTTTTTATCCTAACCTTTTGCCAAGTTCTATTGATTCTATTATGCAGGAGGTTGAAGATGAAATTTCGAAGGAACAATGTAGTGCATCAAATGAAGTTAAATTGCAAGAGGAATTTGGGGATGTGTCTCCAAAGGAAGTACCTTGCAACTTTTTGCGGAACATGAGAATGAGGCATCAAGTAGACATCATTTCAAGTGCACCTCTACTCACTAGGTCGACTTTTCAAATTCATGAAGAAGTACCTCCAAAGGAAATTGAAGATACAAAAATATTTTTGATGATGCAAACAAAGGGGAAGCAAGTGAGGAAAATGTTCAAATTGAGAGTGTCCTTATCATAGAAATTAAGGTGGAGAGAGCATCATTGTGGGAGACTTAAGTATATCTTTTTATCTTAAGATGCTTTCTTTACTACTAACGCTAATTTTTTGCATGGTGGTACTGATTCCCTTTTCAAGGCACATATCCTCATAAGTCCAAGAGAAGAACCCCATGGATTCAAAAGAATTATGTTTGATCCCGGAGGATGGAGAGGATTTCTAAAGTCAATAAATTGAGGACGAATTCCCTCGAAGAAGGAGGGTATGATGTGATCCTAGCAGCCCTCAAGAATTTGCAACAACATAAGATAATGCAAAAACTCATCTTTATCCATTTCTTTTTATTTTATTTTGAAAATAATTCTGTTTACATTGATACGAGTTTGGATTTCAATAGAAGATCGAAATTAACAAAAAGACTACCCACATCAAAGTGGTTGTCATCAAGTGGTACCAATGCTCAGGTTGAGGTTGAAATTTCTGTTTGTTTTTCCTTTCTTCTTTTCAGTTTCTATTCACTTCTTCATCTTCATTTCTATTTCAGTTTTTCCTTTTTTTTAAAAAAAAATTGAAATTAAAGAAAGAAAAGAAATAAAGTGCAGACCCTTTCTTGTTTTTTGGACAATTCTCTTTTGTGTGTTCCTTTGTTTCTTTGACAAACTCACTTCTCAAATTCTGCTTTTGTCACAAGTTTGTTGCTTGCTTGTTTTGTTTGTATTTGACTCTCTAAAGAACTCAAAGAGAGCATTTGTGAGAGAGAGTGAAACACTTGGCAAGTAGAGAGGTCTTTTCCTATTTATCCTTATTGTTTATTCTAACTTGATTCTTTGCAACATGTTGAGATCTTCTAGAAATAAATTTGTTGAGGGATATCAGGTTGGTATGTGGATAAAAAGAAATACTGAAAGGTTAGATAGAGAAAAGGAGGCAAGCAAAGAAAAAGAAAGAAGGTGTAGAGAAAATGAGAGGGAGGATAAGGAGAAAAGTAGAAAAAGAGATTGAAAAGATCAAGAGTTTCTTCGAGAAGAGTTGTGTGCAAATTATTGAGAAGGTTAACAAGGAGCTGAAAAACAAAAAGAGAGAATATTTGAGAGAAAAGAAGAGAGAGGCAGGGAAAGAAACACAAAAAAGTGAGATCAATCTTGAGAAAGAAAAGAGGGTGAGAGAGAAGAAAGAGTTGCAGAGGAAGTCATCTTGGAAACTTGTTTTTATCCTAACCTTTGCCAAGTTCTATTGATTCTATTATGCAGGAGGTTGAAGATGAAATTTCAAAGGAACAATGTAGTGCATCAAATGAAGTTAAATTGCAAGAGGAATTTGGGGATGTGTCTCCAAAGGAAGTACCTTGCAACTTTTTGCCAGACATGAGAATGAGGCATCAAGTAGACATCATTTCAAGTGCACCTCTACTCACTAGGTCAGCTTTTCAAATTCATGAAGAAGTACCTCCAAAGGAAATTGAAGATACAAAAATATTTTTTGATGATGCAAACAAAGGGGAAGCAAGTGAGGAAAATGTTCAAATTGAGAGTGTCCTTATCATAGAAATTAAGGTGGAGAGAGCATCATTGGCAGGGAGACTTAAGTATATCTTTTTATCTTAAGATGCTTTCTTTACTACTAACGCTAATTTTTTGCATGGTGGTACTGATTCCCTTTTCAAGGCACATATCCTCATAAGTCCAAGAGAAGAACCCCATGGATTCAAAAGAATTATGTTTGATCCCGGAGGATGGAGAGGATTTCTAAAGTCAATAAATTCGAGGACTAATTCCTCGAAGAAGGAGGGTATGATGTGATCCTAGAGCCCTCAAGAATTTGCAACAACATAAGATAATGCAAAAACTCATCTTTATCCATTTCTTTTTATTTTATTTTGAAAATAATTCTGTTTTACATTGATACCAGAGTTTGGATTTCAACCGAAGATCGAAATTAACAAAAAGACTACCCACATCAAAGTGGTTGTCATCAAGTGGTACCAATGCTCAGGTTGAGGTTGAAATTTCTGTTTGTTTTTCCTTTCTTCTTTTCAGTTTCTGTTCACTTCTTCATCTTCATTTCTATTTCAGTTTTTCCTTTTTTTTTAAAAAAAATTGAAATTAAAGAAAGAAAAGAAATAAAGTGCAGACCCTTTCTTGTTTTTTGGACAATTCTCTTTTGTGTGTTCCTTTGTTTCTTTGACAAACTCACTTCTCAAATTCTGCTTTTGTCACAAGTTTGTTGCTTGCTTGTTTTGTTTGTATTTGACTCTCTAAAGAACTCAAAGAGAGCATTTGTGAGAGAGAGTGAAACACTTGGCAAGTAGAGAGGTCTTTTCCTATTTATCCTTATTGTTTACTCTAACTTGATTCTTTGCAACATGTTGAGATCTTCTAGAAATGAATTTGTTGAGGGATATCAGGTTGGTATGTGGATAAAAAGAAATACTGAAAGGTTAGATAGAGAAAAGGAGGCAAGCAAAGAAAAAGAAAGAAGGTGTAGAGAAAATGAGAGGGAGGATAAGGAGAAAAGTAGAAAAAAAGAGATTGAAAAGATCAAGAGTTTCTTCGAGAAGAGTTGTGTGCAAATTATTGAGAAGTTTAACAAGGAATTTGAAAAACATAGAGAGAGAATATTTGAGAGAAAAGAAGAGAGTGGCAGAGAAAGAAAAACAATAAAGTGAGATCAATCTTGAGAAAGAAAAGAGGGTGAGAGAGAAGAAAGAGTTGCAGAGGAAGTCATCTTGGAAACTTGTTTTTATCCTAACCTTTGCCAAGTTCTATTGATTCTATTATGCAGGAGGTTGAAGATGAAATTTCAAAGGAACAATGTAGTGCATCAAATGAAGTTAAAGTGCAAGAGGAATTTGGGGATGTGTCTCCAAAGGAAGTACCTTGCAACTTTTTGCAGACATGAGAATGAGGCATCAAGTAGACATCATTTCAAGTGCACCTCTACTCACTAGGTCGACTTTTCAAATTCATGAAGAAGTACCTCCAAAGGAAATTGAAGATACAAAAATATTTTTGATGATGCAAACAAAGGGGAAGCAAGTGAGGAAAATGTTCAAATTGAGAGTGTCCTTATCATAGAAATTAAGGTGGAGAGAGCATCATTGGCAGGGAGACTTAAGTATATCTTTTTATCTTATGATGCTTTCTTTACTACTAACGCTAATTTTTTGCATGGTGGTACTGATTCCCTTTTCAAGGCACATATCCTCATAAGTCCAAGAGAAGAACCCCATGGATTCAAAAGAATTATGTTTGATCCCGGAGGATGGAGAGGATTTCTAAAGTCAATAAATTCGAGGACGAATTCCCTCGAAGAAGGAGGGTATGATGTGATCCTAGCAGCCCTCAAGAATTTGCAACAACATAAGATAATGCAAAAACTCATCTTTATCCATTTCTTTTTATTTTATTTTGAAAATAATTCTGTTTTACATTGATACCAGAGTTTGGATTTCAACCGAAGATCGAAATTAACAAAAAGACTACCCACATCAAAGTGGTTGTCATCAAGTGGTACCAATGCTCAGGTTGAGGTTGAAATTTCTGTTTGTTTTTCCTTTCTTCTTTTCAGTTTCTATTCACTTCTTCATCTTCATTTCTATTTCAGTTTTTCCTTTTTTTAAAAAAAAAATTGAAATTAAAGAAAGAAAAGAAATAAAGTGCAGACCCTTTCTTGTTTTTTGGACAATTCTCTTTTGTGTATTCCTTTGTTTCTTTGACAAACTCACTTCTCAAATTCTGCTTTTGTCACAAGTTTGTTGCTTGCTTGTTTTGTTTGTATTTGACTCTCTAAAGAACTCAAAGAGAGCATTTGTGAGAGAGAGTGAAACACTTGGCAAGTAGAGAGGTCTTTTCCTATTTATCCTTATTGTTTACTCTAACTTGATTCTTTGCAACATGTTGAGATCTTCTAGAAATGAATTTGTTGAGGGATATCAGGTTGGTATGTGGATAAAAAGAAATACTGAAAGGTTAGATAGAGAAAAGGAGGCAAGCAAAGAAAAAGAAAGAAGGTGTAGAGAAAATGAGAGGGAGGATAAGGAGAAAAGTAGAAAAAAAGAGATTGAAAAGATCAAGAGTTTCTTCGAGAAGAGTTGTGTGCAAATTATTGAGAAGTTTAACAAGGAGCTGAAAAACATAGAGAGAGAATATTTGAGAGAAAAGAAGAGAGTGGCGAGAGAAAGAAAAACAATAAAGTGAGATCAATCTTGAGAAAGAAAAGGGTGAGAGAGAAGAAAGAGTTGCAGAGGAAGTCATCTTGGAAACTTGTTTTTATCCTAACCTTTTGCCAAGTTCTATTGATTCTATTATGCAGGAGGTTGAAGATGAAATTTCAAAGGAACAATGTAGTGCATCAAATGAAGTTAAATTGCAAGAGGAATTTGGGGATGTGTCTCCAAAGGAAGTACCTTGCAACTTTTTGCCAGACATGAGAATGAGGCATCAAGTAGACATCATTTCAAGTGCACCTCTACTCACTAGGTCAGCTTTTCAAATTCATGAAGAAGTACCTCCAAAGGAAATTGAAGATACAAAAATATTTTTTGATGATGCAAGCAAAGGGGAAGCAAGTGAGGAAAATGTTCAAATTGAGAGTGTCCTTATCATAGAAATTAAGGTGGAGAGAGCATCATTGGCAGGGAGACTTAAGTATATCTTTTTATCTTAAGATGCTTTCTTTACTACTAACGCTAATTTTTTGCATGGTGGTACTGATTCCCTTTTCAAGGCACATATCCTCATAAGTCCAAGAGAAGAACCCCATGGATTCAAAAGAATTATGTTTGATCCCGGAGGATGGAGAGGATTTCTAAAGTCAATAAATTAGAGACGAATTCCCTCGAAGAAGGAGGGTATGATGTGATCCTAGTGACCCTCAAGAATTTGCAACAACATAAGATAATGCAAAAACTCATCTTTATCCATTTCTTTTTATTTTATTTTGAAAATAATTCTGTTTACATTGATACCAGAGTTTGGCTTTCAGCCGAAGATAGAAATTAACAAAAAGACTCCCCACATCAAAGTGGTTGTCATCAAGTGGTACCAATGCTCAGGTTGAGGTTGAAATTTCTGTTTGTTTTTCCTTTCTTCTTTTCAGTTTCTATTCACTTCTTCATCTTCATTTCTATTTCAGTTTTTCCTTTTTAAAAAAATTGAAATTAAAGAAAGAAAAGAAATAAAGTGCAGACCACTTTCTTGTTTTTGGACAATTCTCTTTTGTGTGTTCCTTTGTTTCTTTGACAAACTCACTTCTCAAATTCTGCTTTTGTCACAAGTTTGTTGCTTGCTTGTTTTGTTTGTATTTGACTCTCTAAAGAACTCAAAGAGAGCATTTGTGAGAGAGTGAAACACTTGGCAAGTAGAGAGGTCTTTTCCTATTTATCCTTATTGTTTACTCTAACTTGATTCTTTGCAACATGTTGAGATCTTCTAGAAATGAATTTGTTGAGGGATATCAGGTTGGTATGTGGATAAAAAGAAATCTTGAAAGGTTAGATAGAGAAAAGGAGGCAAGCAAAGAAAAAGAAAGAAGGTGTAGAGAAAATGAGAGGGAGGATAAGGAGAAAAGTAGAAAAAAGAGATTGAAAAGATCAAGAGTTTCTTGAGAAGAGTTGTGTGCAAATTATTGAGAAGTTTAACAAGGAGCTGAAAAACATAGAGAGAGAATATTTGAGAGAAAAGAAGAGAGTGGCAGAGAAAGAAAAACAATAAAGTGAGATCAATACTTGAGAAAGAAAAGAGGGTGAGAGAGAAGAAAGAGTTGCAGAGGAAGTCATCTTGGAAACTTGTTTTTATCCTAACCTTTTGCCAAGTTCTATTGATTCTATTATGCAGGAGGTTGAAGATGAAATTTCAAAGGAACAATGTAGTGCATCAAATGAAGTTAAATTGCAAGAGGAATTTGGGGATGTGTCTCCGAAGGAAGTACCTTGCAACTTTTTGCGCATGAGAATGAGGCATCAAGTAGACATCATTTCAAGTGCACCTCTACTCACTAGGTCGACTTTCAAATTCATGAAGAAGTACCTCCAAAGGAAATTGAAGATACAAAAATATTTTTTGATGATGCAAACAAAGGGGAAGCAAGTGAGGAAAATGTTCAAATTGAGAGTGTCCTTATCATAGAAATTAAGGTGGAGAGAGCATCATTGGCAGGGAGACTTAAGTATATCTTTTTATCTTATGATGCTTTCTTTACTACTAACGCTAATTTTTTGCATGGTGGTACTGATTCCCTTTTCAAGGCACATATCCTCATAAGTCCAAGAGAAGAACCCCATGGATTCAAAAGAATTATGTTTGATCCCGGAGGATGGAGAGGATTTCTAAAGTCAATAAATTCGAGGACGAATTCCCTCGAAGAAGGAGGGTATGATGTGATCCTAGCTTGACCCTCAAGAATTTGCAACAACATAAGATAATGCAACTCTCATCTTTATCCTTTTCTTTTTATTTTATTTTGAAAATAATTCTGTTTTACATTGATACCAGAGTTTGGATTTCAACCGAAGATCGAAATTAACAAAAAGACTACCCACATCAAAGTGGTTGTCATCAAGTGGTACCAATGCTCAGGTTGAGGTTGAAATTTCTGTTTGTTTTTCCTTTCTTCTTTTCAGTTTCTATTCACTTCTTCATCTTCATTTCTATTTCAGTTTTTCCTTTTTTTAAAAAAAAAATTGAAATTAAAGAAAGAAAAGAAATAAAGTGCAGACCCTTTCTTGTTTTTTGGACAATTCTCTTTTGTGTGTTCCTTTGTTTCTTTGACAAACTCACTTCTCAAATTCTGCTTTTGTCACAAGTTTGTTGCTTGCTTGTTTTGTTTGTATTTGACTCTCTAAAGAACTCAAAGAGAGCATTTGTGAGAGAGAGTGAAACACTTGGCAAGTAGAGAGGTCTTTTCCTATTTATCCTTATTGTTTACTCTAACTTGATTCTTTGCAACATGTTGAGATCTTCTAGAAATGAATTTGTTGAGGGATATCAGGTTGGTATGTGGATAAAAAGAAATACTGAAAGGTTAGATAGAGAAAAGGAGGCAAGCAAAGAAAAAGAAAGAAGGTGTAGAGAAAATGAGAGGGAGGATAAGGAGAAAAGTAGAAAAAGAGATTGAAAAGATCAAGAGTTTCTTGAGAAGAGTTGTGTGCAAATTATTGAGAAGTTTAACAAGGAGCTGAAAAACATAGAGAGAGAATATTTGAGAGAAAAGAAGAGAGTGGCGAGAGAAAGAAAAACAATAAAGTGAGATCAATCTTGAGAAAGAAAAGAGGGTGAGAGAGAAGAAAGAGTTGCAGAGGAAGTCATCTTGGAAACTTGTTTTTATCCTAACCTTTTGCCAAGTTCTATTGATTCTATTATGCAGGAGGTTGAAGATGAAATTTCAAAGGAACAATGTAGTGCATCAAATGAAGTTAAATTGCAAGAGGAATTTGGGGATGTGTCTCCAAAGGAAGTACCTTGCAACTTTTTGCCAGACATGAGAATGAGGCATCAAGTAGACATCATTTCAAGTGCACCTCTACTCACTAGGTCAGCTTTTCAAATTCATGAAGAAGTACCTCCAAAGGAAATTGAAGATACAAAAATATTTTTTGATGATGCAAGCAAAGGGGAAGCAAGTGAGGAAAATGTTCAAATTGAGAGTGTCCTTATCATAGAAATTAAGGTGGAGAGAGCATCATTGGCAGGGAGACTTAAGTATATCTTTTTATCTTAAGATGCTTTCTTTACTACTAACGCTAATTTTTTGCATGGTGGTACTGATTCCCTTTTCAAGGCACATATCCTCATAAGTCCAAGAGAAGAACCCCATGGATTCAAAAGAATTATGTTTGATCCCGGAGGATGGAGAGGATTTCTAAAGTCAATAAATTCGAGGACGAATTCCCTCGAAGAAGGAGGGTATGATGTGATCCTAGCAGCCCTCAAGAATTTGCAACAACATAAGATAATGCAAAAACTCATCTTTATCCATTTCTTTTTATTTTATTTTGAAAATAATTCTGTTTTACATTGATACCAGAGTTTGGATTTCAACCGAAGATCGAAATTAACAAAAGACTACCCACATCAAAGTGGTTGTCATCAAGTGGTACCAATGCTCAGGTTGAGGTTGAAATTTCTGTTTGTTTTTCCTTTCTTCTTTTCAGTTTCTATTCACTTCTTCATCTTCATTTCTATTTCAGTTTTTCCTTTTTTTTTAAAAAAAATTGAAATTAAAGAAAGAAAAGAAATAAAGTGCAGACCCTTTCTTGTTTTTTGGACAATTCTCTTTTGTGTGTTCCTTTGTTTCTTTGACAAACTCACTTCTCAAATTCTGCTTTTGTCACAAGTTTGTTGCTTGCTTGTTTTGTTTGTATTTGACTCTCTAAAGAACTCAAAGAGAGCATTTGTGAGAGAGAGTGAAACACTTGGCAAGTAGAGAGGTCTTTTCCTATTTATCCTTATTGTTTACTCTAACTTGATTCTTTGCAACATGTTGAGATCTTCTAGAAATGAATTTGTTGAGGGATATCAGGTTGGTATGTGGATAAAAAGAAATACTGAAAGGTTAGATAGAGAAAAGGAGGCAAGCAAAGAAAAAGAAAGAAGGTGGAGAGAAAATGAGAGGGAGGATAAGGAGAAAAGTAGAAAAAAAGAGATTGAAAAGATCAAGAGTTTCTTCGAGAAGAGTTGTGTGCAAATTATTGAGAAGTTTAACAAGGAGCTGAAAAACATAGAGAGAGAATATTTGAGAGAAAAGAAGAGAGTGGCAGAGAAAGAAAAACAACAAAGTGAGATCAATACTGAGAAAAGAAAATAGGGTGAGAGAGAAGAAAGAGTTGCAGAGGATTTCTTTATCCATTTCTTTTTATTTTATTTTGAAAATAATTCTGTTTTACATTGATACCAGAGTTTGGATTTCAACCGAAGATCAAAATTAACAAAAAGACTACCCACATCAAAGTGGTTGTCATCAAGACAGAATAGATTTTGAAAAAAAATATCCTTAAACTTTTTTTGTGAGAAATATATTTTCATACAACGTTTAAAATCATGGACGAACAAATATCTGTTGTCCCAAAAAATGGTGTCTTCCTGTCTCCCGCCAATTAAAGACTAGGGATATGCATATGTGTTAACAAGTTATAATTTTATTTTATTATGTCTCCAAAAATTATGGACATAATTTGCCCATTTTGAAAGTAGTTTTACTTTAACACTCAGATAAAATAACTTCGGCTTAAATGTATATTTTGCCCGGTAAATATAGTGAAATATGATTTTATTCATCATAATTTTTTTTTTAGATTCCGTCTCTATAGAGTCAAATTTGTTCGTTTTTTGTTATTGCCACAATTGTCGTTACAAAAACGATGACGTGACTAGTCGAAGTACATGTCATCACTGCCATGTAAGATACCACGTGGCAGGGATGAAAATAAAAAAAATATTTACAGGGACAGAAAACAAAAAAAAATACGGGGCAATATGCGAAAAGAAGAAAAAACTTTATTTTCATTTTCCAACTTCAATGATTGTGTATGTAAGTGTATCTTAATGGATTTTGTGTTTATCTTCTTCTATTTTTCCTTATAAAGCTTGTCTTTAAGTTGTTTTTTCTAGTCTTTATTATCGATACTTCTCACAAAACATCTCACCATAAACCTCATGGGCACATTTTTTTCTCATAGTTCACTGATAACAGAATCACAACAACTCATTGAACACATTCAATTTATAGATTTGAAAAATTAGAGCATCACTACTAGGGATGCAGGGATGGCAATGGGTAGGGTCTAGGTGGTGTACTATAGTACTCGCCCTCATATCCGCATTTTGAAAAATTACTTGTACCCAGACTTATACCTCATGGGTAATAACTTTAATACTCGTATTCATTACTCTTACTTTAATTAACAATAAAAATTAATAAAAAAAGATGCTATCATAGAAATGAAGGAGAGATGTGGTATGTTTAGTTTAGGGATTGTGAGGGTTTCATTGACGAAGGGATCAGAGATTCGAATGAGAAAAATAGTGGATAAAAGCAAACATTATATATCACTTCTAACGTGTCCATCTAATTTTAGATATCGCTTGTTTGAGAAAGTGATATATAATCTCAAATAATAGATAATACTTCCTTGAGAATGTGTTATCTAATCTAGGTACGAATTTGATTTTATAATCAATGTTACAACTGAGTTGCAATAATATTTATAATTAATGTACTTTTTTTAGTTTAATGATTTTTTTACTGTTAATTAAAGTGTGGGTGATGGGTACGAGTATGAGTACTTAGGTACCCAACGGGTAATGGTACGTGTATAAAAGTTGTTACTCGCACGTGTATGAATCTGGGTATAAATATGAGTATTTTTTTCAAAAAATACGGATATGGAGACGAGTATTATAGTCATGAACAAACTTACGCGTTGTTCAGGACTTGTTCAGCAGGGTCCTGACCCCCTATGTTTTTTTTCTTTCACTCATTTTTGAGCTACCTATTTGGAACTCTCTATTTTTTCCTACCACAGTCTGAGCATAGACATCATCTTCGGTTAAATCTATTTGACGACAACAATAATTTGAAATCACCCCACCTTTAAATTTGTTTACAAAGTCTATTATTTATATAAACCAACGTACTTCAACTTTTAAATTTAATAATATGTATATAGTTTTAATACATTATAATAAATATTTAATATAAAAATAACAAACAATAAAAGTGACACTAATAGTGACTTCACAATATCCCAAAAGAAAGGGCCCAATCTAATCTGCGTTTCGATCGGGCGGTAAATAAAATCTAGCCACAAATTACTTCATCAATTAATTTTTGAATAGCCTAAATAGTGCCCTGGACTCAATTAGACTTACTCGTTTTCTAAATAACCTAAAATATTAACATTTTAGCTTAATAAACTTTTGAAAAAAAAATTCACCCAATTTATGTAATAAATCGATCTCACCTAAGTCAGACAACCTAAAAACTAAGGCCCCGTTTAGGATGGTTACAAGTTTTTGGTTTTTGGTTTTTGGTTTTTAAATGCAGTTCTCAAAACAAAACACGTTCGGCTAAAATGGAGTTGAAATGGTTTTTTATTCAATTTCAAAACACTTTTACATTCATTTTCAAAACCAAGAAAAAATGATTTGCAAATTTGGTTTTTGGTTTAAAAAAACACATTCTTACTATATTTGACAATAACTCTTTTCGTCGTCACCATCACCACCATTGACATCGCCACTAGCCTATGACCACCACCACTATTACTGTCGCTGCTACCACCACCACCGTCATCGGCACAACAACCACCACCACCGACACCATCACTTAACACCACCACCACTGACACCGTCATCACCATCGGCACTGCCGCCACCACCACGACCACCATTAACATCACCACCGCCGCCACCACTGCTACCACCACCACAACTGACATTGCCACCGCAGCCACCATCACCAAAGGGGTAGCAAACTGGGCTAGGCCCGTTGGGCCAGCCCGCTAGCCTTTTTAAAATAGGTGGTTTGAGCTAAGTTTTATCAACTCACTGACCCGTCTAGTCCAACTCGTTTAGCCTGCCAACCTGTTGGGCTGCAGGTCACGAGTGGGCTGGGCCAACACATAATTTTTTCATTTTTTTCTATTTTTAAACGATTCTTTTTTTTATGTTTTTGTACATTTTTTTGCGGGCTATCCCGCCAACCCGCTGTTGTCGCACATTTTGGCCGAGTTGACCCATTTTGGCTCATTTTATTCAATTTTTTTTGCTTTTTATTTATTTATTTTTGATTTTGTTTTTGTGATTTTTATTTTTTGACAGGACAACTCGCCAGTCCGCCCAACCCATAGAGGGTCGGGTCGGGTTCAACATCTCAACTCATAACCCTTTGATGGGCTAGAACGGGCCGACCGGGTTGGGCCGAGCTAACCTGTTTTGCACATGCTTTATATCGGGTCAATTGGGCTGGGCCCATCATTCTCCTCCATCATGACTTCTCACCCTAACCACACTCTCTCCCTCTCAAGCCTTCGTCATCAACTAGGTAGATTAAAGGATTCTATCATCCTTTTGCTCGACAGACAGAGGCGCTGAACGCGGCATCACAGTTTATCTACTAGTATAGTTATTCATGTTATTATTATTATTATTATTTACAGTTATTATTATTTTCTGGAAGAGTTGTTGTTAATAACTTTTAAAGGAAAAATTGTAATGTCGATAATAAGTTTTTAAAACTGAAAACCACAAAAAATTGAAACTCAAAACTAAAACCTGAAAATCAGTTTTGGCTTTTTGAAATTTGAAAATCTAAAACTAAAAACCACCCCGAACGAGGCCTAAATTATTAACACCCAAAAAATAGTCTGACATGTTTTCCATCCTTGAGGATGAATTCCAACCATGTTTTGAGGCTCACCCGACACCACCTTTTTCATATTCTCACGTAAATAAGATGCCATTTTTAATATACATCACATTGCAAGATGGCATTTAATATACACCACAATGTCATTCAGGCACCGCCACAATGTCATTCATCCTTCTTCTCGACAGATAGAAGCGTTGGACGCGCTATCACAGTTTATCTACTAGCATAGTTATTATTGTTATTATTATTATTATTTTCTGGAAGACTTGTTGTTGTTAATAACTTTTAAAGGAGAAATTATAATGTCGATAACAACTTTTTAAAACTGAAAACCACAAAAAATTGAAACTCAAATCTAAAAACTGAAAATCAATTTCAGTTTTTTGAAATTTGAAAATCTAAAACTAAAAACCACCCCAAACGGGGCATAAATTATTAATACCCAAAAAATAGTCTGACATGTTTTCCATCCTAAAGGATGAGTTCCAACCATGTTTTGAGGCTCACCTGACACTAGGGATGGCAGGGCGAGGCGATGCAGGAGTGCTCCCGCCCCGCCAGCCCATTTTCCACCGTCCCCGTCCCGGATCCCCACCATGGGGAGTTTTTCTCCCCCATCCCCGTCCCTACGGATCCCTGCAGGTCCCCACGGGGACCCCAGAAAATTTAAAAAAATAAAAAAAACACTTAAATTCAATAAAATTGAAAAAAAAAATAAAAGTATGAAAAAGTTTCAAAATTACAATATCAAAATCAATTTTTCATGTCTAGTCCAACATGTGAAGTCATTATGATCATGATTTGTAAATCTGATGAGTGATGACCTTTCTTTTGTTTTATTTTACTAAAACAATTATAGTTTTTAAAAATTAAAAAAAGACCAAAAAATCAATCATTATAATACATATATATGTATTTTTTAGGGATATTTATGTAATATGTTCAGGGCGGGGACCCCACGGGGCGGGGGGTGTGATCCCCGTCCCCATCCCCGAATCGGCTGCGGGGGGATTTTCTCCCCCGTCCCCGTCCCCACGGGGAAAAATTCCCCGCCCGCGGGGCCCCAAATGGGGTAGTCCCCACGGGGATCCTCACACACAGGTAGAAATTGTCATCCCTACCTGACACCACCTTTTTCATATTCTCACGTTAATAAGATGCTATTTAATATACACCACAACGCAAGATGGCACTTAATATACACCACAATGCCATTCAGGCACCGCCACCAATGTCCTCAAGGTGCCTTGCTCTACCTCTCTACTGGTTTACACCCTGCACCATTGTCGCACCACCAAGCTCCAACATCTCAACCCTATTTTGGATAACCTTTATTTTTGTGAAACCCACTACAACTATCCTCCTCTGACTGGTCCACGCCTCCTCCTCTGACTGGTCCACGCCTCGGCGAACACCACACTCAAATGCCCCATTTTGAGATCGATTGAATAGACCTGTTTTCCAACTCAGCCTATTGCCATAACCTTTGTGATCTACCATTTATGCAATTATATCCAACTCCATACTTTGGGTACCGCAAAGAGTACCCATAAATAAAGTTGTTTTCTTTATCAATACTCCCTTTGGTCTCATATATAATAGACCAGATACATCAATTATTCAATGAACCTAGAAAGTTCATTTGTCTCTTATATATGGGACCAGAAAGAGTATGTTTCTAGGCAGAGGGCATCGTGAACCGGCCCCATTTAGCATATAGTAGCTGCTTAGCTATTAGCTATTTCTAATTTCTATCTGGCATGACATCAGCAGATACTCCAGTTTTCAATCGATTTTTATGCGCATTTAGTCCCTTTTAAGCTTTATGGGGTTAATTAGAGAGAGAGAAACATCGATCTATTCAGTAGACCTACTCACTCCCAATCTAAATTCCACTATCCACAGTGAAACTCATTAAATTCCTATTTTGTCAAGCACACTGATAACTGATTACTGATTAGCTTGGCACTTACTACCCACAAACGTGAAAAATCACAGGGAAAGATCACATCATAACGTAACGTACGTACCAAACTTGCTGGACGCAACATGGTTTCATGGATCACCATTGAAGAAACTTCATATAAACAAAAAACACAATCTATACAAAGACCATAGTTCACTCAGAGTCAGTGTGTTTTATTCCCCATGCTTCTTTCCCACAAGTGACCTTGACAGCTAGTGTAAAGGACAAACTCAGCTCTTTTGAGTCCCTTCAGGTTTCTACAGACAAAAAAAAAGTGTTAAATTGTGGAAGAACAGCAGTGCAACTTTAATGTTACCAAATTGCTGCAAAACAAAAGCAATAAATAACATGTGGACAAGACATGAACTTCATGGAAGATTCCAATTACCCCTAGATTAGTTGTTATCAAAAGTGCACAACCGTAATGGGAAATCACCCCCACCACTGCTATGCACGGGAGGCACATGCAAGCACCCATTTGCAATGGCCCCCTTGATTCAAAGCAAACTGAATTTAATAACCAAAAAATGAGCAGAAATGTACTCGATGTTTAACAAGAACTGATCTATAACAGAAATGAGCATTTTAAAAGTGAAGAATTTGAATGCAGTCCTTCAGGTCAGGTGTATACCATTTCTTTAAACATGGCATCCAATTGATAGCAAAAACAAGGAGTGATAAGTGTAAGGGCTGAACTCATCCCATATAATGATATGCCCAATTGAATGGTAAAGAGAACTTCAAAAGTATTTCAGTTGTTTATGGCGTAAAAGAGGTAGTAGACTACCCTGCTACGCCCTTCACACAAAAAATTAAAGTAAACAATCATTTTGGTCCTTGAAGTGGTAGACGGCATCACATCAGTCTTTAAATGTACCTAAATTTTGAAGGGGTAAAAACCCTTAAACTAGCTTCCGTTCGTCAAATTAGTCTCTATCGTCAAACCAGTTACTTAACATCGTTGGAAGTGCTGATGCGGGACATTAAGTGCCATGCAGGCTCCCACATGCCCTGCCACATTTCTTCCCAGTCAGCAGAGACCAAAATAAGTCAACAGGGACCAAAATGAAAATCGTTTAACTCTTCCCATCACCTTCACCATCCCCAATCTCTAGCCTCCTCCCTCACCCCATCACCACCGCCATCCCATCCCTCTACCTCCCCTCCCATTCTCCCCACCGCCAGGATCAGCATAAAGGCTGTAATCAATGCAGGAAGGACGGTGATAGAAGACCAGTAATTGAAGTAAAAGGCAAGTAATAAGATGTAGGGAGAAGTCTAGGCTGACATTCCATACTAGAATGCAGCCCATGCCTTTTCTTGCAACCCCTTTAAACAAAAGCATTAATTTTGTTGTAGAAGAGGTTGCGAGTGTCGCAATGCAATAACTCAGCATGGGACAGGGGCTCTCTTCATTTTGCCTTAAAAACTCCAAAACACTGTCACTACCAATGTACATTCTTTCCGCTCAAACCTTTTACTATATGCCCAATTGCCCATCATTTCCTTGCCATTTCAAATCTCAGTTTATGTACACAGTGAGAAACCCAAAAGAGAAAAACACAAACTTTCTTCTCAAACAGACTGAAAAAATCAAATTTTGTTCTAGACAGACTGAAAAATGCTTCCTTTGATTGTTCCCAGAAAACAAAAACAAAAATAGAAGTGAGTTGAATACAATATTGCAGCATTGTGGAAAAGGCAAAAAAGAGTGATACGAGGAGAGGGCTTATGGGAAGACAGATGAGGAAGAATAAGGCAGTGGGGGGAATGGGAGGGGGAGGCAGAGGAAAAGGGGGCGATGGTGTTGGTGGGGGAGGAGGTGGCCAAAGAGAGGGGAAAGTGAGGGTGAAAGGATGGGCTGAACAATTTTCATTTTGGTCCCGACTGTTGGGGATGACATGTGGCGGAACACAAGGGAGCATGTGCGGCACTTGACGTGCCACATCAATGCCTCCAACGGCGTTAAGTAAATGGGCTGACAGCATAGACTAACTTGACAGACAAAAGTAGGAGTTTTTTAAAATTTTGTTATGTTCAAGGAAGCGACTGCCACTTTCAGGGACAAAAACGAATGTTCACTAAAAAATAAAGGGTCTAGCTAACGAGTGTCATGCTCTCATGACACTCATCAAGAAATAGAAAATTTTTATTGGAAATCACAGCATTTAATGCAATAATAATTTCAAAAGATGCACTTTTCAATAAAAATTTATACTTTTGATTTGTTAACAAGTGCTGGGTTAGCATATACAAAAAATAAATAACTAACCCCAATGATAATAACTCTGAAGTTTGAAACAGAAAAATAAAGAAAGAAAAAGGAAGAACAAACTTTAAGTCGCCATGCACACCCCAACTACTACAAGTAGAGGGAGGCTAGCTGGCAATGCAATTTTTTAACACACTTATTGTGATTTGTCCATTTTTTAAGAAGACAAATCAGTAGCCTCGTACATTGATTACTTTTTAAAATTGGAGTTAAACTTTTTAAGAAATGAACCGATCACAAAGAATGTATTCAAACGCATTCAAAATAGTGTGTTGCAACTATTCCTCCTATTATGCAGTGTCTGAACAATGAATCCACCATATGACAACAACACCCATGTCCATGAAAACACCACTAAAGATTCTGGAATCGTGTCATCACCACATCCAACAACCAGAAATATGACACATGAAACGTAAAAAAGTTCAACCCTTTGTAAAAGATAAAAATTTCAGCTTGGACAAGAACTTAGAAAGCTAACAAATGGTCAAAAAAACAAATAATACTCATCATGTGAAAGTGACAGAACTTCAGAAGCTACAAAACGAATTGTCATTCAACTGACCATCATCCTGATTCCTGAGCTCTAATGAGGGAAATACGGATATGAAAAAAATTGAATTAATTTTAGGATGTAAATTTTAGGCACAAGCTGATGACATTGATAGAGGTGGTGTTTAGTATTAATAAGGGTGTCCTTAATAATGTGGGCTGTGTCCTGTATAGTCGAGTTTAGGCCCATTGCTAAAGTGTGTCGAATTTGATGTGTTAGTTAGTCGACGTCGAATTGTGTTAGTTAGTCGACGTCGAACTCGTTTTAGTTAGTCGACGTCGAATTGTGTTAGTTAGTCGACGTCGAATTCGTTTTGTATAAAACAGTGCTTGTAATCGTTTTTTCAGTTAATCAATTCAGTTAGCATTTTCTTGTTCATTCTGATCCTAACAGCTGGTATCAGAGCTCCAACTGGGGCACGATCACAGCTATGATTTTCTTGAGCGTGAGAGGAAAATAAACGAGAGATCAAGAAGAGAACAATGGCGGAAACCAGTAAGGAAACCAGTAACTTCATTCAACCTGCGATACCAAAATTTGATGGTCACTACGACCATTGGTCGATGCTGATGGAGAATCTTCTTCGCTCGAAGGAGTATTGGAGTCTAATCGAGAATGGGGTGTTCGTTCCAGTGGCCGGAGCGGATCAAGAACAGGTGAAGAAAGGTGAAGAAAGCAAATTGAAGGATTTAAAGGTAAAGAATTATCTTTTCCAGGCCATTGACAGAAGTATTATGGAGACAATTCTCAACAAAGACACGGGGAAAGACATATGGGACTCGATGAAGCAAAAGTATCAGGGTTCAACAAAGGTTAAAAGGGCACAACTTCAGGCATTGAGAAGGGAGTTCGAGCTTCTTGGCATGAAGGAAGGTGAAACCGTAGATGAGTATTTTGCAAGAACTCTCGCAATCGCCAATAAGATGAAAGCACACGGAGAAAGAATGGAGCAATCAACAATTGTAGAGAAAATCCTGCGATCTATGGCGGCAAAATTCAATTATGTAGTACGCTCGATTGAAGAATCCAATGGCGTGAGTATCCTTAATGTTGATGAATTGCAAAGTAGCCTATTGGTGCATGGCGAGAGGATGAAGGGTCATAAAGAAGAGGACCAGACTCTCAAAATATCAAATTCTGGTAGATCAAGAGGAAGAGGACGCGGAGGATTCAGGGGAGGACGCGGTAGAGGAAGGCAACAGTTCAATAAAGATCTCATAGAATGTTTTCATTGTCACAAGTTGGGACACTTTCAGTATGAATGTCCTAGCTGGGATGAGAAAGCAAACTATGCTCAATTCGATGAAGATGAGCCATTGCTACTGATGGCACAAAACAGTACAACAGAACCTTTGGAGGAAAAGGTATGGTTCTTGGATTCAGGGTGTAGTAACCATATGTGCGGTAATAAAGATTGGTTCTTTGATTTGAATAACGAGTTTAGAGTTACAGTGAAGCTGGGAGATAACTCCAAAATGTTAGTGATGGGTAAAGGAAAGTCAGGTTAGAAATTGGGGGTATTATGCAAGTAATAACTGGTGTCTATTATATACCCGAATTAAAGAACAATCTTCTCAGCATTGGTCAGTTGCAGGAGAAGAACCTGACTATTGTTTTCCAACAAAATGTGTGTAAAGTCTTTCATCCTGACAAAGGCTTGATCATTCAGTCACACATGTCCTCAAATCGCATGTTTGTGATTATGGCTGCTGTGATTTTGCCAACCTGCTTTAAGGCAACCAGTGGAGATATTTCCTATCTTTGGCACTGCAGATATGGCCATCTCAGTGTGAAAGGCCTAAAGATTCTGAACCAGAAGGGTATGGTGAGAGGTTTGCCAAGTTTGGAAGCTTCATCCAAGTTGTGCACTGATTGTATGGTGGGAAAGCAACATAGAGAACCCTTCCCAAAGAAGAGCATGTGGAGAGCAACTAAGAGGCTGGAACTGATCCATGCTAATATATGTGGCCCAATCAAGCCTGAATCCAATAGTAAGAAAAGGTATTTTATCACATTCATAGATGATTTTAGTAGGAAAACATGGGTTTATTTCCTAGCTGAGAAATCTGCTGCCTTAGATTGTTTTAAGAAGTTCAAATCAGTTGTAGAAAAGGAGAGTGGTGATGTTATTTGCAGTTTGAGGACTGACAGAGGTGGAGAATTTACCTCCACTGACTTTGACAGTTTTTGCAGCATGAATGGGATCAAGAGACAACTTACTGCAGCCTATACTCCACAACAAAATGGAGTGGCTGAGAGGAAGAATAGGACCATTATGAATATGGTTCGAAGCATGTTATCTGAGAAGAAGATGCCAAAGGAGTTCTGGCCAGAAGCTGTTAATTGGTAATTGGCCCATCTATGTGCAGAATAGAAGCCCAACCATTGCTGTCAAAGATCTCACACCCGAAGAGGCCTGGAGTGGCAGCAAGCCCTCTGTGCATTTCTTCAGGATCTTTGGTTGTATTGGACATGTCCATGTTCCTGACAATCATAGAAGAAAGCTGGATAACAAGAGTGTGAAGTGTGTATTGCTGGGAGTCAGTGAAGAGTCAAAGGCTTATAGACTCTATGATCCAATTTCAAAGAAAGTCATAGTAAGTAGAGATGTTGTTTTTAATGAAGATGAAGGCTGGAATTGGGAAGCAGAATCAGGAGGAAAGGTCTGTGAATTGATTGATTTAGGAGACAAAAATGAGGAGAATTCAGAATCTGCAGGAGCTGGAGAAAATGGAGTTAATAATGCTGCAGGTCAGGCATCAAATGCAGCAACAACTACTGCAACACAAGCAGATCAAGGGAGCACTAGTCAATCTGCAGAAACCAGCAACAATAGAGAAAATGATAATGATGCAGAAGCTGGAACAGGCACTGATGAAGACCAAGGAAGGACAAGAAAGAAGCCTGCTTGGTTAGAAGACTATATCACCACTTCTGAAGAAGAATATATGGATGATGAGGAACACAATTTTGCCATTTTTGCTCAGCCTGAGGATCCAACAACCTTTGGTGAAGCAGTAAAGAGTGACAAGTGGAAAAAGGCCATGGATGCAGAATTGGAAGCTGTTAGGTCCCTGAAACTGCTGAAAGTAAAACAAGTAAAAGATAACACAAATGATGGTGAAATGTATGAAATTCTACTATTGGAATCAATGGAACAGAATAATGTAAGGAAACAATTCTCTCCTCACACCCCAGAGCCTAGCTCCTAAGAGAACCACTGTTCTCTCTCCTCCAACAGAAAGATAGCATTCCTTCTGATACCCCTCTCCTCTCACTCACTAGCCCTTATAACAGAAAAACAATCACACACACTCAAACATTTCTCTCACCACCTGACACCTCATCATTCTTCTTCTTATTCCTTCTTTCATAAACCCTCCACACCCTAGGCCTCTTGGACCCATTTTCATCCTGGCCCACTATCGGATCACCTGGACCCATGGTCCCATCATTGCCGCCCGCTCGAGAAAAAGACTTGTCCTCAAGTCTGAAGTGAGGAAACTGAGAACGAATGGTGGGGACATCCTCCCAGGTTGCTTCATCCACCCCTTTATGTTGCCATTGAACCAAAACTTGCTTCACCAAAGCCCCCTGTTGGTTGATGGTGCGGGAAGCCAACACTGTCAAAGGCTCCCAAAAATCTTGGGGATCACAATTCAGCCCTGTAGGTAACTCTGGCTCCACAGAATGATTTCCAACAGCCCTCTTAAGAAGGGAGACATGGAAAACGGGATGGACCCTAGAAGAATCCGGTAATTTCAGCTTATATGCCACAGGCCCAATTTTGCCCACAATTTCGAAGGGCCCATAGTACCTGGGAGCCAACTTAGGGCAGATTCGAGTGGCCACGGAATGTTGCACATGCGGTCTAAGCTTCAAGAAAACTTGGTCTCCCACGGCGAAACTTTTATCATTCCTTTTCCGGTCAGCCAAGGCCTTCATCCTGTCTTGTGCCCGATGCAAATGAAGCTTCAACTGACGGAGAGCCTCATCCTTGTCAAGCAAATCTCGCTGCACTGCTTCTACCTTAGTCTCTCCCTGCAGAAACCGAATCAAGGCTGGTGGCTTTCGGTCATACACACTTTCAAAGGGGGTGACCCCGGTAGAACTATGGAACGTTGTGTTATACCAATATTCGGCCCATGGAAGCCAAGAAACCCAGCTCTTGGGCTGATCCGCAATAAAACAACGCAGATAAGTCTCTAAACAACGATTCACCACCTCCGTTTGGCCGTCCGTTTGTGGGTGATACGCAGTGCTCATGCGGAGCTGAGTTCCTTGTAACTTAAATAACTCTTGCCAAAAATTACTTACAAAAATTGGATCCCGGTCACTGACAATGGAGATAGGGATCCCATGCAAACGGACAATCTCTTTGACAAACACCTCCGCGAGCAAGCGGGCTGAATAAGGATGTTTGAGTGGCACAAAATGACCATACTTGGATAAACGGTCCACTACCACAAATATAGCATCAAATCCCTTGGATTTAGGTAGACCGGTGATAAAGTCCATGGAAATATCATTCCAAATCTGATCCGGTATAGGGAGAGGTTGGAGAAGACCCCCTGGGGCTGCTGCGACATATTTCTGACGTTGGCATGTATCACATTCCTGCACAAACTGCTGCACCACTCGTTTCATGCCCACCCAATACACATTTGCAGCCAAGCGCCGATAGGTGCGATGGAAACCCGAATGACCACCCTGAGGAGAAGAGTGGAACTCTTTTAAGAGTGTGGGGATCCAAGAAGAGGATGCAGCCACCACCAATCGGCCCTCATAAAACAGAACCCCATTCTTGTAAGAAAAACCGGGTTTGGTCACCAAACCTTGCTGCAGTGCAGTAATTATTTTCTGCAGCTCTGGATCGTTATGGACTTCCACACTGATGGCTTTATGGCCGAGCCATGCTGCTGTATGTTGCAGGGAATTAAGTTCCGGAGGATCATGCATTCTAGACAAAGCATCCGCACCCTTATTCTCTAGTCCCGGTTTGTACTCAATATCAAATTGATACCCCAAGAGCTTAGCTGCCCAATTCTGTTGATTCATGGTTGTAATGCGCTGCAACAACAACTGTTTTAAACTCTTTTGGTCAGTCCTCACAGTGAACTGCCTACCAAGAAGATAGGGACGCCAGTGCTGGATGGAAAGAGCTACCGCCATCAACTCTTTTTCATACGCTGATTTAGTTAAATTACGGTCACTGAGAGCCTTGCTAAAATAAGCAATAGGCCTGCCATCTTGGATCAAAATTGCCCCTAATCCGTTGCCGGATGCGTCACTCTCAATCACAAAATTCTTGTCAAAATCCGGGAGAGCTAAGACAGGGGCTGTCGTTACCTTATTCTTAAGGGTGGTAAAGGCTTTGGCTTCCTTGTCTTCCCATTTGAAATTATCTTTCTTTGTGAGCTCAGTCAAAGGTCTAGCCAACTTCCCATAGTCCTTGATAAACTTCCTGTAGTAGCCTGTGAGTCCCAAGAATCCTCTCACCCCTTTTACATTCTTGGGAGTTGGCCATTGCAAAACACTATCCACCTTGGAGGGGTCCATAGCTACACCCTCTTTGGATATCACATGACCCAAGTACTCCACATGCGGCTGAGCAAAAGAACACTTCTTGGCATTAGCAACCAAACTGTGTGTAGCCAACGCAAACAACACAGTTTCTAAGTGTTGGAGGTGACTCTCAAAGGTGGGGCTGTAGACCAAAATGTCGTCAAAGAACACCAGAACGAATTGTCTAAGATGTGATCTGAATACATCATTCATGAGAGCTTGAAACGTAGATGGAGCATTCATGAGGCCGAACGGCATGACTAAGAACTCATAGTGACCATCATGAGTTCTAAAAGCGGTTTTGTGCACATCCTCTTCCTTGACTCTAACTTGATGGTAACCTGATTTCAAATCAATCTTCGAAAAGAAATGGGAACCATGCAGCTCATCCAACAGTTCATCAATTATAGGAATGGGAAATTTATCTGGAATGGTTACCTTGTTAAGGGCGCGGTAGTCCACACACATTCGCCACGAGCCATCCTTCTTTTGACCGTAATCACCGGGCCGAGAAAGCACTCGACTTGGCACGATAACCCACGATTTGATAACTCAAAGAACTTGTTTCTCAATCTCATTCTTTTGTATGTGGGGGTATCGATAAGGGCGCACACTCACTTCCCCTTGGCCTTGGAGTAAGGGGATGGAGTGGTCATGACTCCTCTGGGCTGGAAGCCCCCTACGCTCTTGCAATACGGTGGCGCATTTAGTTAAAAGCTCCTGAATCATTCCCTTCTGCCCAGGGTCACACGATTCTTCCCCTGGTAGCTTCTTCTCCACTGAAGGGACCATAGCTAAGCCAAAATTACCGTCCAACCCATGCTTTGGTCGCCCCAACAAACTTTGTAAGGCCTGTTGTCCCCTTCCTGCGCCTCCTTCACCCCTCAACTCCACCCACTCATTGTTCACTGGAAATCGTAACACTTGGTGCACCCAATCAACCCACATACCCCCAATAGAAGTCAGCCAAGCCATACCCAGGACCACATCAATACCATCCAGATCAAACAGCCACGCATCAATCAGGGACCGCATCGACCCGAGGCTCAAGACTAATCCCGACACACACCTCGGGTGCAGACCGTGAAACCATCCCCCAGCTTGATTCTCAGGGAAGCCGTTTCCTCCACAGGTAGACGCAACACACTCATCAACTTCTTTGGGACAAAGTTGTGGTCGCCATTATCTACCAACACCAAAGAAAGGTACGCCGCTACTTCCCTTCATTTGATGGTGCACTGCTCACTTTGCGCCAGATCCGAGGTGACCGTGATTCAAACTCATCACGCTGAGTTCACCTTCCTCGTCATCTTCATCCTCTGTTTCTCCGGTCAGAACCTGGACCTCACCTTCCTCTTCGCTGCCTTCTTCCTCAGTAACCATAAGTCGCAACTGGCGTTCGGGACATTGGAGAACATGCTTCGGGCTAAAAGGTGCTCCACACTTGAAGCACAAGTTCTTCTTGCGTCGCTCCATGAGCTCGTGGTAGGGTAAATTGCGAACCCCACGATCCCGCGGCGCTCCATTTCTATGTCCAGAACCTTAAACAGTCCGCGCACTAGGGTTGGGCCCTGGATCTCTACGTTCTGGGCCGTTCTTAACATAAACCCAATCATTTTGAGCGTGACCCGTATTTCCCGAACTACTTGACCCGAGTCGGTTATTAGAACCCGATCCAGTGAGTGGTTTTGGGCCGCCCGAACGTGGCCCACTCCACCCGACCCGCCTCTCGCGAGCCTCACTTTCCACGGCCCGCGTCACATGCAAGAGCCTTCGCCGCGTCATTGGTCCCAGTGACGCCAAACTTCTCACACGACCGCGAATCCCATCTCTGAGGCCATGGATGAAATACCCGGAGTACTGAGCATCGGCCATGCCCGGAACTTGGGACGCCAACTTCTCAAACCCCAGAATGTACTCCTCAATATTCCCCTCTTGAGTCTTGACGCACTGACGCTAGTTGTTCGAAGATGTTTCCCTCGCCGATCTCACCATAACGCTCAAGCAGAGCGTCCTTGAACCCTTCCCAGGTCAGATCTGGCTCCTCCTCCATGAGAGACTTGAAGAAATGTATGGTAGGTCCTTCCATACACAGCTGCGCTAAATCGATCTTCACTTCCGGGTTCGTATCTTGGACACGGAAGTAGACCTCCGCCCTCGCGATCCACCCAGCCGGGTCGTCGCCGGTGAAAGTAGGCAGTTCAACCCGCTTCACAGAAAGCTTCATCTCGTCCATTGCGTCGCTCGAAAGCCTTTTGAGAAGCTTACGAGTGGCGGCCTTCTCCGCTCTGCTCAACCCTGCTTTCGACTTCGGGCTGCCATGGACGGAACTCTCATTTTCAGAGTCCGAATGGGCTTTGCTCTGCGTGATCAAGGACACTAACCGATCCTGATCCGCTTTGGCCTGAGCTCGCAACTCTGCAAATTGATCGTTGAAGGTCACTTTGAGTGAAGCCAACTCGTTTTCCAACGCTGCGATTTTAGTCTCCATTTTCTTGGGTGGCATTCGATCTTCTCAAACGCTGATTCCCCAAGTGTGTCTTTCTTTCACCAATTAGTTATCCGGCAGGTCGGACCAATTTGTTAGGTCCCTGAAACTGCTGAAAGTAAAACAAGTAAAAGATAACACAAATGATGGTGAAATGTATGAAATTCTACTATTGGAATCAATGGAACAGAATAGTGTAAGAAGGAAACAATTCTCTCCTCACACCCCAGAGCCTAGCTCCTAAGAGAACCACTGTTCTCTCTCCTCCAACAGAAAGATAGCATTCCTTCTGATACCCCTCTCCTCTCACTCACTAGCCCTTATAACAGAAAAACAATCACACACACTCAAACATTTCTCTCACCACCTGACACCTCATCATTCTTCTTCTTATTCCTTCTTTCATAAACCCTCCACACCCTAGGCCTCTTGGACCCATTTTCATCCTGGCCCACTATCGGATCACCTGGACCCATGGTCCCATCAGAAGCTATAGAAAGAAACAAGACTTGGGAGCTGGTTGATCTTCCAAAAGGTGCAAAAGTAATTGGAGTGAAATGGGTCTACAAGACAAAGCTAAATGAAAAAGGAGAGATTGAGAAGCATAAGGCCAGACTAATTGCTAAGGGCTACTCTCAACGACATGGTGTTGACTATAGTGAGGTTTTTGCTCCAGTGGCTAGATGGGATACTATAAGGACAATCATTGCACTTGCTGCATTAAGGGGTTGGTGCATTTATCAATTAGATGTCAAGAGTGCCTTTCTTCATGGGGAGATAAAGGAGACTGTTTTTATTGAGCAACCACCCGGGTATGTGAAGAAAGGAGAGGAGGAGAAAGTGTACAAATTAAAGAAAGCCTTGTATGGCTTGAAACAAGCTCCAAGAGCTTGGTATAGTAGGATTGAGTCCTATTTCTTGAGGGAAGGATTTGTCAAAAGTCCTTCAGAGTATACCTTATTTGTCAAAACAAGAGTTGATGGTGGAATTCTAATTGTTAGCCTCTATGTGGATGATCTCATTTTTACTGGGAACAATGACAAGATGTTCTTAGAATTCAAAACCTCCATGAAGAGAGAATTTGATATGACCGATTTGGGCAAGATGAGCTATTTTCTAGGAGTAGAAGTGATGCAAGATGCAGCAGGAATTTTTATTAGCCAAACCAAATATGCCAAAGAGATACTTGGAAGATTTGGTTTGGAGAATGTTAATTCTGTCAAAAACCCGATTGTGCCAGGCTGCAGACTCTCAAAGGAAGGAGATGGCCAAAGTGTTGACTCCACCAACTACAAACAAATGGTAGGCAGTCTAATGTACTTGACTGCTACCAGGCCAGATTTGATGTACTCAGTTTGTCTTATCAGCAGATACATGGAAAACCCGACCATGATGCACTTGCAGGCTGTAAAGAAGATCTTTAGATACTTGAAAGGAACATGTGACCTGGGAATTTTCTATAGCAGAAATGGAAAGAAGGAGATGATGGCTTACACTGATAGTGATTATGCAGGAGACATCAACGATAGAAAAAGCACCTCTGGGTATTTGTTTATGCTCGGGTCAGGAGCCACTTCCTGGTCCTCAAAGAAGCAACCAGTAGCGACTTTGTCCACTATTGAAGCCGAGTTTGTAGCTGCTGCTGCTTGTGTCTGTCAAGCAATATGGTTAAAAGGAATTCTTGGCAAGCTGGGATTCCCTCAAGATCATTGCATATCAGTTCGATGTGACAACAGTTCTACCATCAAACTATCAAAGAATCCAGTGCTACATGGGAGGAGTAAGCACATAGATGTTAGGTTTCATTTTTTGCGAGATCTTGTCAGGGATGGGATCATTGAGCTAGTCTATTGCAGTACTCAAGATCAATTGTCAGACATTATGACCAAGCCACTCAAGTTTGAGAACTTTCAGAAGATCTGTAGCAGGTTGGGGTTGTGCAGAATATCGAATAAACTGGTTGCATAGTGCTGACCAGTTTAAGGGAGGAAATGATAGAGGTGGTGTTTAGTATTAATAAGGGTGTCCTTAATAATGTGGGCTGTGTCCTGTATAGTCGAGTTTAGGCCCATTGCTAAAGTGTGTCGAATTTGATGTGTTAGTTAGTCGATGTCGAATTGTGTTAGTTAGTCGACGTCGAACTCGTTTTAGTTAGTCGACGTCGAACTCGTTTTAGTTAGTCGACGTCGAATTGTGTTAGTTAGTCGACGTCGAATTCGTTTTGTATAAAACAGTGCTTGTAATCGTTTTTTCAGTTAATCAATTCAGTTAGCATTTTCTTGTTCATTCTGATCCTAACAGACATAACTTCAAATAGCTTCAAAACACAAAAATGAAAATTAAATTTGCAGTGGACAAAAAGCACCATATCATGAAATACACCAAATCAAAAGTTCATGGCAAATATGGTAATTAACAAACCAATGGACCACAAATATCGTTTTATTCAAACCGAAAAAATGCAAAAACGAATCTTAGTTTCCTCAAAGTATCCCTGTCAATAAACTGAAAACAAAAAACACAATAGCACGAAACAAAACAGAGAGGAATACCTTATCAGCAGTGTCTTTGTCCTTCTCCGCCTTAGCCTTCTCACCCTGTTGCTTCAGTTTCTCCAACCTTTCCCTCTCCCATTTCTGCAGAAAACATCAACACTTCAGAGCTCAAAGCAAGAATCCGATCGAAACAGTAAGAAAAAGAAAGTGGAAGTACCTGAATGTAGACGTTCTCTTTGGCCTGTTCCTCCTCGCTCAGAACCCTACCTTTGTCGCTGTAGAAGCGAGTCATAGCACCTCGAGATGTCGAGTCCATCGAACGAGTCACGATCCCTCGACTCAGCGCCGATCTCATTGCCATTGCACAAACGATTGATTTCACACAGCGATAGCGGTTGTTATTACTTGGAGAGAGAGACAAAGTCAAGGGCCCTAGAAGTTTCGCTTTATATACTCACTATCATCTGACCCGACCCGGTCTAACCGGATAAACCTCATCAAATCAAATGATCAAACTAATCAACTAGATGATGGTATTTTGTTTTCCTTAATTCCCTGTGGGCGCTATAGTAAGTGAGTTCTACGCGCACAAGTGAGATGTGTATTACTATCGTGCACAAGTGCTTAAAAGTTATTTGAAACTTTAACGACGACTGTTGATGCCTCTCAAAAGTAAAAGCTCACAGTATTGCTTGTCATCACCGTCGAGATGGTGACTTGATCACTGCTCGTTCGATAAAAAACAATGAAAACGAATATGAATTTAGTTTTGAGGAGTTTTGATGTCCTCATATTCGTTTTCCTTGTTTTTTGGTCGAACGAGCAGCGATCAAGTCACTGTCTCGACCGTGATGACGAGCAAGACCACGAACATCTGCTTTTGAGAGACGCCAGCAGTCGTCATTAAAGTTTCGAATGACTTTTAGGCACTTGTGCACGGTGGTGATACTCATATTATTTATGCACAGTAGAACTCACGTGTTATCTATTATAAGATCATTGCTGAGTTGAAGAACTGCAAGGAAGTATGTTTCAAATAAACACCTTTTTATTAATTGTGTTTTTATTAAGGGACAATCTACCTGTGTTGGGTTAGAAAAAGTGTTATATTACTAGTATTCTAATCCGTGCCATGCACGGATACGTAAGCTTGAGAAAGATTTTCTATAAATATTTTTAAAATATACAATTTGTTAGGTATTTATTTTTTATGGTGGGACTACTAATTTAAATTTATCATATATATATATATATATATAAAGATAATTTTTATATTTATGTATTTATATGATATTCAAAACGTGTAAAAAAACACGTTATAAAAAATATCATTATAACTGATAATCACTTGTTAACCATACATTACAATTATAAATGATAACTTGAATTACTATCTTTTATTTATGATTAATTGATGATTTGTAACAAAAAAATATTTTTATAGATATTGTATTTATAAAATATAATATTCATACTATTTTATAATTATCACAAATTGGCATAAAAAATGAATGTTGAAAAGGATATGTTTTTTTCCCCCGAAAACACTCTTAAATATTTTCAAATTATAATAGTGATGTATAACTTTAAAATAGCTATCTATATTTCTTATAGTTTAATAAGTATAATCATGTACAACTCCGGTCAAAATTATAAGCAACAAAACTAAATTTGGTTCATTGAATAACTCATGTATTTGGTCTATATATTGAATAACTCATGTATTTGGTCTATATAGACCAAATACATGAGTTATTCAATGAGCCAAATTTAGCTTTGTTGCTTATAATTTTATAGACCAAATATATGAGTTATTCAATGAAGCAAATTTATCTTTATTGCTTATAATTTTGACCGGAGGGGGTATATCTGTTAAATATTATTTTTTTTGTAAGAATATGGTTTTTGATAAGAATCTTTTAATATTTGATATTTTCTATAAACATTTTCATAAAAAATCAATCAACTATATTATATAAAATGAAGTTTTGCTACGTGAGACCATGTCACATGTCAAAACTTGATCATTCCAATTCCCGCCAAAATATAACTTTTGTTTTATATATTTAATTTAATTTAATTTATTTATATTTTTTATTCATTAATTACTAAGTAGATTTCGTCAATCAATCAGATACGTATGCATAACATTACACATTATCTCAATTAATTACCATTAATAAAATTAAAAATATATTTCCTCAAATAAATTGTCAAATTTTAATTGATATATCAATTATCAATCAATATTTATTATAATACATTTTTAGAATTTGAATGATTTGATATTTCAAATTAAGAAACTCTCTTTTTTACAATATTTAACTTATATATTATGGATTCGTTTAATGAATTCCATAAAAGTAATTTAGTTTATGAGAAATAAATTTGTTAGTTGAAAGTAGGTATTCAATCATTCTATTCAAAGATTTTAAAATATAATTTTTTTAAAAGATTTACGCAAACGTCAGAATTAAAACTAAAATAAAAGAATGTCTAAAAACAAATAATTTAGAGAACCACATCATGTCTTTTAACACAAATAGTCACTCATTTTCACATCTACTATCTACTATATTATATAAAATAGAGTTCTTCTACGTAGACTCATGTCACGTGATAGCTCCACATTCATTCTTTTCCTGCCAAAATAAAAAATAATATATTTATTATTTTTTAATTCATGATATTTCATCAATTAATGCATATCAATCACTTAATGTTCATATCTAAACTTTTATCGTTCAATCAAATGTGATTTAAAATAAATTCAAATTCAAAATTTAATAAATTAAAGCATATCAATCAGTTAATTATCATATATGAACAATTGTCATTCAATCAAAATATTATCTAAGTCATGTAATAACATAAGAATCATTAATCTTTTTGCCTAAATCAATTTTTTTTTTAGTTATTGTTTTATTCATATCAACCATTACTATCTCGTGCCAAACAATAATTTCATAATATAGACTATTAGTAATAGAGAAGCGAATTCTTACGTAGATATTTTAGCCAATATGGATCATAAGGGTGATTTTACGCATGAACTATTGTAGACGTCTGTTCCCCTCCCTTAATCTTGCTTTACGTTCTCATGTAATGGTGTGTTTTACCTCTATGCTTGTGTTGTAGTTCTTCTATTATTCCCTTTACTTATAAAAAATGAAAATCATTAATATATTCTCTTAAATGACTTACATATTTTTATTTATTAATTATATCAATTATCAGTCAATATTCATAATTATTTTACCATAATTACTTTTAATTTTATAATTTTTCGTAACTGATTTATTTTACTATGCACATCATAAAATTTAATAGAAAAATCAGAACTATATAATATGAAATTTTAATTTTTATAATTCTTTTTTCATGATTTGTATATTTTATCTGTTACATGTTATTAAAATTTTAAATTTCCAACATTCCATTTGAGTATAATTATTTCCAACATTCCTGCATTCACATGATTGTTTATGTTTTATTATAATAAATGTTAAATTAAATTTTTTTATTTTTTCTTTTTAAAGCTTGAATATTTTACACGTTAGAAACCATAATTTGTTGTCCAATATGGAAAATTGATTATCTCTTTTTCATGTTACTTATTTTGAAGTTATCTTACTGTAATTTAGATAAATCATTTAATTTTGTGCTTTATTTTTTTAAAATTGGAGTATACATCTAAATACATATATTCTCTACTTCATGATGAACTATCTATAATATTTTTTGATAAATTCAAATTGTTTTGCTTTTTTTTGCAAAAGATATTTATTTTTTATGTTGATCGTTTGAATGATCAATTGATTTGGAGCTATGATAAATTCAAATCTGCTAATACTTTTATTAAAAAAAAGTCTTCAAATTTATTCTTATATGTTGGATACGTTTACAACCCATATGAATAACTCGTGCGAGCACGGGTAAATACACTAGTTGCTTATAAATAACAGATTTTAAAAAGATTTGTTATTTTTATAGAATAAAACATATTTATTATTCATAATTAAATCAATAAATAGTCTGTGCTATGTACGTTGTATAATTACAAAATATATGTAAAGAAAGACGATAAGAAATTTCATAAAGTGCATATAAAAAGTCCAAAAGGAATTTGTTTACAAAAATTATAACAAAAATTTTAATTTAGAATCATTAAATTTCTAGAAAATATTCAAACAGTAATGTAAGAGACAATTTTGATAAGAATGACAATCTAAATATCATATAATGTATCAAAAAAATACTTTATTATAATCAATGAAGATGAATACTAAGATTTTTCATATAATTTCGTCATGAGATATAAATGTTCATCAATATAACTATTAACTAATAATTGTAATTTACTCCATTAATTGAAAAAATCAAACTTTTCTAAGAATTTAAAATAAGAAATAAAGTTAAAATATAACTTATATGATAGTGTCATTAGTATGACAAGACAATGACTCGCGCTACACACTGTGTACAATAAGAACATTACCATATTGATGTGTGATTTCTATTAAAATATTCATCCATTGTAATTTGGAAATTGATATTTTTTCATGTAAAATGTTCAATCTCCTTATTATATAACTTTATCATATAATTTAAATATTAATAGATTTTCATTTTTTTCTTATTATATACTTTTTTTAAATATTAATGGATTTTTTATGTAAATATTAATGTGTTCTAAAGTAAAATATTCATCACTCTATTAGATATAAATAATAATCAATAGGAATATTCACCGATAACGAAATTTATATCTATAACGTGATGGGTTGTGCGCCGCACTATATAGTTAAAAAATTAAATACTTTATCTTATAAAATTTATAATAATTTGCAATTTCTATTAAAATGTTCACAAGCAATATGTTCATTTTTAGGATTTCAATAAAAATATGTAATTGTTGATTTCACATTTCTGGTTTCAAATTTTTGTGGTAAAATATAAATAAAAAGTATGTTTTCTTGTAAAATTTTCATTCCCATTTTTTACAATATATCTATATTACGATGGATATGCTATGCACAGTATATACTTAAAAAAATTATAAAAATTATATTAAAAAATATATCAATATATTATGTATTATTTCTAGTAAATTGTTCATTCATGGTATATAAAATAATGATATATTTTCATGTAAAATATTCAATACCCGTATAGTACGATGGTCTGTGTTTTATCGGTGCAAGTGATCTGCTTGTTCCCTTTTCGTTGCATGTGTGAAACAAATGCTAGAGAAGCCGCATAGTAAAATACATCGTATACATACAAGACAATACATGTAAAATAAATACATCAGATACATTGTTATTGTTATTAAAAAAACAGATACATCATAATACATTTAGGTTTATCTTTAAAAAGCAAAACTGCAAAAGCATATATTTTATTCAAAAAAACATGGGCCAACTCTAATACGAAGCTCACAATATGATTGAAAAGTTTTATGTTTCATGTTTTCATAAACGCAATATAAATGGAAAAAAGCATAATATATCCGCACTATTGTTGTGCACCAAATACTCCATAAAACATTTATATTTACAAAATTAAAAATTTTAAAAATAGATTAAAAAATAAGGTGCGGGAATGATAGCATCTCTGACTTGACAAAAAAAAAAAATGCTCAACACATCAGTACATAAATCATGAACACCACTTACCCATAGTAATGAAGAAATACTTCTAAACCGAAAGGCCTCTAGCAAAATCTACGTCAATTTTCGAGCTCATTTGTTTTCCATCCCAAAACTTTTTCATAGGATTTTAGCTAGAAAATCCTTTTGCTCGGAAAATTTATAACCCACAGATAAGTTTCAAATGCTTCATTCATTGAGTTTAAATCTTTTAGTTATGAAAACCCTTTGCAAAATCATTTAAATATCGCAGGCCAGTAAGGTGTTGAACATTATCATATTAATTGAATAAACACATGGTATTGTCGGCATTCTAAAGCTTAGCAGTTTGAACAGACACCAAAACGTAATAGTCAAATTTTTGCTGCTTTTGAAGAAATAATCAAATTAAGAATGAGCATCTTTCTTTATATTTGGCACAAATAGATTGTACTTCTTGACCAAACACAATAGTCAAATGTTTTATTATCGAATTAAAAATTAATAACAACAGAGAAGCGGTTCTTGCAATGCACACCAGCTTCCTTAACAGTTTCAAATGGCATTGTTGTATAAATTATGCCTCTTTTTGCAACAATTTTTTTGGCATATGTAGGCGAGTCAACATCATCCACAACAACATCAGTAATCTTGGATTGATGCAGATTTATCCTTAGTTCTTTGTGGTTATTTTGCAACACTTTATTTCAAAAGAGGAAGTCAAGAGTTCCATCTAATTAATTACCAACATTACTTCCAGCACTCACAGTTGAATCACCATCCTGGTGCCTGTTAAATATATCTTCTAAAGATCCCGCTGGTTCAGAATCTGCAGTGACAGCTTCCAGGTGATAAATCTGCTGGCGAGACAAATTGTACTCGGTGCTAAAATAGACTATCCAACATGTTGCAATGCCATGGTAATTTAATCCACTGGATGATACATCAAACTTCCCTTCATAACACTCTGCTAGTTCAAACTTAAAAAGAGTGTGGTTTAAACCAGAGGCTTAACTTCAACCATATGTTGTGCTTTTTAATCACTACTGGCTCATTATCCGGTACATCTTGACTTTCATTTATAACTTTTAAACCGCATATTTTGTACCATTTTTAAAACTGAAATTTTTTAACGACAACCTTTCAACTTATAACTTTTATAACTGTATTATGTCAGATTGACGCAGCAATTTCAAATAAAGAATACTTACATTATATTTTGTAGCTCTGCCCCAATAATTTTTTTATAAGCTCAGCAATGCTATTACAAAGAATATCTTTTTCCTCCTCTAAGAATAAAAAATTACTCCCTAGCAAGCACCTAGTTTGCACCAAAAAAGAAAAAGAAAACTTAATCCAAAGTATATTGTATATTAAAGTTGGTGATGAGGAGAGGAAAAACTAAAGTGTTCTAATTCCTCCGAATCAAATTGTTTTAAAATTTGAATACTGTAATGCAGATGATTGTGTCGTGTCATCAAAGCCATATGAAATAGAACGCGAAAAAAAAAATTGGTTTTAGACTAAAAATAGAATATTAAGCAGGTAGAGCAGGCACACCTGACCTTTGTCATTGGTGACTGGTGAGTTGAGTTCGTTGTTGATAACATGATTCCATCAGGTGTGCATGGCACAGGTCCAGCCCCAACATGTTTTTCTTCCTGCACTTTATTGAAAATGTGAGTATAGTCTTCAGCTGACATAGGGTCATTCTCATCCCACTAACCAGACATTGGAAAACTGACACCTCTACGAAGCTGCCAAATTAGAATGCTAAAACTCAGGAAAACTTGGAAATTATTTATGAAGAAAACTTTCATAAGGACTCAGAAGTTAAGAAGACTTTCAATGAAATTATATTGCCTTCTTTGAGTTTTGTGTCGATTCTGAAGAATCTCCAAATTACCCCATATTTTTCATTGAATGATGAAATCATCTCCATCCATTTCTTCTCAAGAGTAACTCTCCAAATCTAGTTTTCTAGCAAGAGAGCACTCAGAAAGTTAAGTGCTCATGGAATATAGTATTACTATGAAGAGACAAACAAATTAAGCCCAACAAAGTAATATGTACAAAGAAGAAAAGCAAATGACATGGATAATTATAATCAGAAAAAAGACTATAATTTCTTAAGGGGGGAATAAAGTGTGCTTTCAATTGAGTTGGTGATAGCAATGTGCTTCCTATTACCTTTAAACCCTTTGGGTGTGGGGTTCGAACCTTGCGTGGGACAAAAATATTTTTTAAGGGGGGAATAAAGTCTTGTGAGTGACACTCCCGTTGTAAGCCATTTGTACGGTTAAATGGCCGGTTGGGTTGGGATGTCACAATAAAATATTGTGACATCCCAAGCCATGCCCACATTGGAGCCAAACGGCCTTACGAAAGGGTATGCCACTCACATGACTTTATTCCTCCCTTAAGGAATATTTTTGCCTCACGTAAGGTTCGAACTCACACCCAAAAGGTTTAAAGGTAATGAGAAGCACCGCCGCTGCCACCTGAACCATCGGATTCAGGGTCGCCACCTAAGAAAGATGAGAAGCCGATGACAACAAGACAGATTCCAGCATCTACAACCGACGCCACTCCATGGAGAGAGTCCGAAGCCGAAACAGTTTCCGGCAACGAAGACGGGAACAGAATCACTGAGGTAGGATTGATCAATTTTTCGCTGAATGAGCCGCTGGCCAAAAAGGGTGTGGTAGAAACTGGGTGTCGCCTCCATGTGAAGAAACGAGTGGGAAAGATAAGGCAGAAATTTACAGTCTTGGTGGGTTGGGGTTTGCGCCAAATAGATCGTTCGTCATCACCACTAGAGAAGCTGGCGAACGCAAAGGGGTTTGAGGAGGGACTTTCAACAGGGATGGAGGATGTGATCGTGAATAGGGAACTAGAGTGTCCCCCGCCGGAACCACAGAACGACGGTAATCTCATGGTGTTTATCGCGCCAGAAAACTCGTCGTCGCCAACAGAGATGCTTATAGTTGAGTTGGTGATAGCAAGGTGCTTCCCATTACCTTTAAACTATTTGGGTGTGGGTTCGAACCTTGCGTGAAGCAAAAATATCCCTTAAGGGGGAATAAAGTCCTGTGAGTGGCATACCCTTTCGTAAGGCCGTTTGGCTCCAATATGGGCATGATTTGGGATGTCACAATATTTTATTGTGACATCCCAACCCAACCGGCCATTTAACCGTACAAGTTGAGTTGGTGATAGCAAGGTGCTTCCCATTACCTTTGAGTTGGTGATAGCAAGGTGCTTCCCATTACCTTTAAACCCTTTGAGTGTGGGTTCGAACCTTGCGTGTGACATCCCACCCCCACCAGGCACTTTGGCCCAGTTACGAAAGGGGAGTGATTCGAATGGACATCACTCATAGGACTTTATTCCCCATTAAGGAATATTTTTGCCTCACGGGAGACTCGAACCTGCGCCCAAAGGGATATAGGCCACGGAAAACACCTTCTCATATAGTTGAGATGGTGATGGGGAGGTGCTTTTCCGTGGCCTATATCCCTTTGGGCGCAGGTTCGAGCCTCCTGTGAGGCAAAAATATTTCTTAAGGGGGAATAAAGTCCTATGTGTGATGTCCATTCGAATATAGTTGAGATGGTGATGAGGAGGTGTTTTCCGTGGCCTATATCCCTTTGAGCACGGGTTCGAGCCTCTCGTGAGGCAAAAATATTCCTTCAGGGAGAATAAAGTCTTGTGAGTGATGTCCATTTGAATCACTCCCCTTTCGTAACTGGACCAAAGTGCCTTGTGGGGGGTCGGATGTCACAGTAGCCGAAGACCTCACCCAGTGAGTTCATTGACAACAGACCTGGATGAGGGTTTTGTTTGAGTGAAAAGTGTTGAATCAGATGTGATATAATCGGTAGCCGCATTGTCCAAAACCCAAGGCTTGGCGAATACATAATTAAGGCATTAGGAAATGGAGATTGACCTGCAACGTTTGCATGATCGTTGTTATTACCAAAGGCATTGTTTGCAGGCCTCATAGTCAATGCGCAAGCAAGATACATGTGAAGGGCTCTATTAAGGAAATGGACATTGTGAAATCCTAAACCACCTTGCTTCTTCGTGTGAGTGAACTTGTTCCAGCTAGAACGGCTGTCATAAGACCCTTCCTAGACAAAACTCCTCATATGCTTTTTCCGTAAGTGACAAGTAGACTGAGGGAGCATCACATGAGGAGGTAATGCCGCAATCACCGATTGTAACAACGTAATAATTTCATAATAACCAATCTAAACTAAATGAGTCCGAACTGTTATTGTTTAAAAAAAAACATTTTATAATTATTATAACAATTAACAACTAAATGAAAAACAACTTTTAATTTATATACCTTTTAAAAAAACTTTTATTTTATATAAAATTTTCAAATATTGAATTAATTTTTTATACAACTCTATGATATACGGTGTTGATACTCATTCGCTTGTGCACTGTAGAACTCACCATAGATAACATTCAATAAGTCATTCCCTAATGAAAATGTTGGCTCCATAACCAACCGAGACAATGAATAAGTCCGTGTTTCTGAGTTCAAATCCATTTAACTTGTTGAAAGTTTAAATCCAATATAAAAAAAATGTTAATACCGATATATGTTTTACATTGGACATACTTACTGATATTTTTTTTATATAAAAACTAATAACAAATAAATTTTGTTGTCGGTGGACCTAAAACTAGAGCTTTAATAATCTCATCATTGGGTAGGTTCTGGCTCTCCAGAATAACTTATAAAAATAACTTAAAACCTATAAAAAACATTTTAACCTATATAAAAATAACTTAAAACCTATATAAAAACATTTTAACTATATGTTCTTTTTGATTAAAGAAGCAATTTATACACAAACTCTATGTAAGTGCTTATCCTATAAAACTTAATTAAGTTGTTTATACAAACATCGTTAATCATGTACTCTCTTTAGACTCAAATATAAACAAAAATAAGTAAATAACTAAAATGCACATTATCTAAAAATATTATTTAACCACATTTAATCTTCTTGATGTAATAAAAAAAACATAATTGTATTTCCCAAGTTAGCATTTTTATTCATTTAATTTTTTATGGTAACATATTTAATGAGAATAAAAAAAGTTATTAAAAATAAAGTCTAAATTAATTAAATAGTATCTTGGAAATAACAGCATCAAATAGAATGAAGTTAGTTCAAATTTGATATTTGATTATATGTTTAATTACTCCGTAGGTCTCTCAACTATTTGAGAATGTTTAAATAGGCCATTGAACTAAAAAAATTTGTATTTGGGTCCCTAAACATTTTAATAATTTGTAATTAAATCTTTGTATTTTAATCAGGACCCTGAACTTTTAAATAATTTGTAATCAGTTCCTTGAATTTCTAAATAATTTGTAATCGAGTCCCTAAATGCAATGACTTAATTACAAATTATCTAAAATTTTAGGGACCTAGCTATAACTTATTTAAAAGTGGATTTAATCACAAGTTAGTTAAAATGTTTTAACATGCAGGAACTCAATTATAAAATGTTGAAAAGTTCAGGACTGAGCTACAAATATAATTTCTTTTGGCTTATCTGTTTTATTTATTTATTTATTTATTACTAATAATAAAGCAAAGTTTTTGAGGAACACATGTCAGTCCCTCAAAAACCTTGATATTTTATTATTTTATGAATATTATTTTATTATTTTAATTTATTTTTTGTTTTTTTTACTTTTTGCTTTTTAATTTTTTTTACTTTTTAATTTTTATTTTATTTTTTATAATTTAATAATTTTATGTTTTTTATTTTTTATTTTACTTTTTATTTTTATCTTTCTTTATTTCCTTTTTCTTTTCTTTTTTCTTACTTTTTTTCTTACTTATATACTTTTTCCTAATGTTGTTTTATCTTTTTTATTTTTTTTTAAATTTGTAGTTTTTAGTTTGATTTGATTTTTATGATTTTGGTAATTTTATTTTTTTGATGTTTTTTAATTTTCTTTATTTGTTTCATTTTTTATTATTTTAAAATACTTTTAATTTTTAATTTATTTTTTATATGAGCAAAAATGTCTTTATTATTTATAGATGATTATTTTTCTTTTAGTCCCTACTAGAAACATTACTTGTTGTCGTTGTAATTTTATTCCAGCAAAAACCTTGATATTTTATTATTTTATGATTATTATTTAACAATTTTAATTTATTTTTTGTTTTTTTATTTTTTAGTTTTTATTTTTTACTTTTTAATTTTTGTTTTTTATTGTTTTAATTTTGTTTTTTATATTTTTATATTCTTTTGTTTTTATTTTTCATTTTATCTTTTTATTTCCTTTTTCTTTTTTTACTTTCTTTTTCTTTTTTATACTTTTTCCTAATGTTGTTTTATCTTTTTATTTTTTTAATTTGTAGTTTTTAGTTTGATTTTACTTTTATGATTTTGTTAACTTTCTTTTTAATATTTTTAATATTTTTTATTTGTTTCATTTTTTATTTTTTTAATCTTCTTTTAATTTTTAATTTATTTTTATATGAGCAAAAATGTCTGTATTATTTATAGATGATTATTTTTCTTTTTAGTTCCTACTAGAAATATTACATATTGTCGTTGTAATTTTATCGTCTTTTAACACATCAAATTTATAAATATTTTTATTATTTATAAATGATTATTTTGTTTTTCAATTCTACGGGGAAATATTACACGTTGTCGTTGTAATTTTATCGTCTTTTAATAAATATCAAATTTATAAATGTCTTTATTATTTATAAATAAATATTTTGTTTTTTTATCCCTACGGGAAAACATTACATGTTGTGGGTATAATTTTATCGTCTTTTAACACATATCAAATATATAAATGTGTTTATTATTTATAAATGGTGATTTTGCTTATTAGTCCCTAGGGGGAAACATTATATATAGTCGTCGTAATTTTATCATCTTTTAACACGTATCAAATTTATAAACGTCTTTATCATTTATAAATTATTATTATTTTTTTAGTTCTTACTAGGAAACATTATAAGTTGTCGGTATGATTTTATCGTCTTTGAATATATATCAAATTTTTAAATGTCTTTATAATTTATAAATAACTATTTTCTTTTTAGTCCCGTACAGCTGTCAGTTTAATTTTATCGTCTTTGAACACATATTAATTTTTTAAATATATTATTATTTATAAAAGATAATTTTGCTTTTTGGTCCCTTTGGGGAAACGTTACATGTTAGTGTTGTAATTTTGTCGTCTTTCAGCACATATCAATTTTAAGAATATGTTTATTATTTATAAAAGATAATTTTGTTTTATAGTCCTTACGGGAAAATATTACATATTGTGTGTGTAATTTTATCGTCTTTGAATATATATCAATTTTATGAATATCTTTATTATTTATAAAAGATAATTTTACTTTTTAGTCCCTATAGGGAAATATTACATGTTGTGGATGTAATTTTATTGTCTTTTTACACAAATCAAATTTACAAATGTCCTTATCATTTATAAATAATTATTTTATTTTTTAGTCCCTACGGTAAAATATTATAAGTTGTGGATGTAATTTTATTGTCTTTAAACATATATCAAATTTATAAATGTCTTTATAATTTATAAATAATTATTTTTCTTTTTAGTCCTGTACATGTTGTCATTGTAATTTTATCGTTTTTAAACACATATCAATTTTATAAATATGTTTATTATTTATAAAAGATAATTTTGCTTTAATTTTAGTCTCTTTGTGAAACGTTACATGTTGTTGGTGTAGTTTTATCATCTTTGAACACATATCAATTTTATGAACATCTTTATTATTTATAAAAGATAATTTTACTTTTTAGTCCCTATGGAGAAATATTACATGTTATCGGTATAATTTTATCGTCTTTGAGTATATATCAATTTTATACATTTATTTTTTATATTCAAGCTTATTTGAATTTAATTTAATATGAATATAGTATAAACAAGTTTTTAAGTGTATAATAAACCGTTTACCACTATAGTATTTTCACGCGTACATAAAAACGAATAAGAACCGGCTGCACCCGGTAAAGATGTTAAAAAGATGGACCGCAACTAATTTATTAGTAATAACCCGCGTAAAATTCACGTTGCTTGCAAGGGAGTAGGAACCCGCATAGAGCGAGGAGAGAAAAAGGAGAAAGCTTCTCACTCTATTTAGGGTTCAGCTCTAAAGTTTCTTGCATTATTGTATCCAAAGAAGAAGAAGAACCGAACGGCACCGATTCATAATTTCGATTCCTCGAGGCTCTGAAAAGCTGTGCTTAGGAATCGCATAGAACAATTTTTTCAAAAGATCTCGATCTTTCGTAAAATTCAAGAAAATATAAAAAACGACAGCTAGAAAAGGAAAGTGGTAAAAATGGTTTCGGCGACTAAGGAAATGGTTGTTTACTGCTTCGACACCCTCGTTGCTCACTACAGCAGCGAGGATGCTCCTCCTCCTGCCTTCGACGATGGTCAACAGTAATCTCTATCTCTCTCTAGATATTTTCCTCGCCTTTTTTTTTCTCTTTCTGTTTAATGAATAAGATTACTTGCATGTTTCCTTAAATTGGAAGAATTCAAGGGTTGATATATGTATTTTTGATGTATGCGCTGTTGTTTAAATATAGCGATGTTGATTGAAGTTCTTTTAATTTCCCCCTTTTGTGTGTGTGTGTGTGAATCTAACTCTGGTTAGTACTTAATATTGGTTTGGTTTGTCAAAATTGAAGTGTATAGCCATTGTATTGCTTGAGTCATGACTATGGAATAATCTTGTTACATATTCAATGTGCCTTTTGGGGATGGATATTTTCATTATGTTTGTATGTGCTGAACAATGAAATGTCTGGATGTATTAAATTGTTAGACCATGTATGTATCCTTTGACAATGATGGTCAGAAATAAGAATTTATGATTTGTTTCAAAAAGTATTTGTCCTCTGATCAAGTCATGATTTATATTTGAGCACCACAATATTTCTTTTTGAAGTATTTTTGCTTTGTTTCAGCCCATTGTTTGTTACATGGAAGAAAGTGGTAAATGGCGGGGAGCCTCGTCTTCGTGGATGCATTGGTTCTCTTGAAGCACGTGGCTTGATCAATGGCTTCAGAGATTATGCGCTGAATAGGTTTGTTGATGTGTTAGTAATTGTAGGAAGATTCATTAAAAAGACACCTTCTTGCAGTGAAATTACTGAACATGTTTCAAATCGCGAATTCACATATAATTGACTATGAATAAAAGACTGTTCCAGTTCTAGATAATAAATGCATATACCTTTTTTAGCTGATATACCATGGCAATGTTGCCAAAATTGAGACTCTACTTAGGATTGGGAGGGCAGTGAGAGATACTAAATCATAGGATCGTAACATGGATCATAAGATCGCGCCTAAGATGCAAAATTATACTTACACATATAGATGCACAAAAAATAACATGCACAAGGCAAATAACCTCTAAATCACAACTTTAAACCAAATTAAAATTGAAAATTAATAATCATAAGATCCAATGCGACTCTTAATCGGGCACAATTACATAACACAAGTTCATGAAACATAAGTTCATAACACGAAGAGCAGCAGAGGAAGCACATACCAGAGAGCTCACACTTGAAGAACAGAAGAAGCAAGGCAGAGGAGGTGCTTACCAGAGAGCTCGTGAGTCGTGTGCAAAGAATAGAAGGAGAGAACAGAGGAGACGCTGACAGTCGTGAAGAGTGGAAGAGAACTTGCAAAGATCCACAAAGAGATCATGAGGCTGAGAGGTAAGGGAAAATGGCCAATATGGGTTGGGAATTTTTTTTTGGGGGGGGGGTGTTGGGGGTCTTCAAATCGGGTCACGAAATATGACCCAGAGTTCGGACTCTTTCTGATCCCACGATCAAGATCGGCAATCCTATTCCGGTTTCACCAAAACGTGATATTGCTTGTGATCCAGCATGGACAGGACCCCAAAAAATCCTACGATCAAGACCGTGATCTTGAAAACACTGTTCCATGGTACTTGAGCTGTTGAGCATAAATTCTAATAATGTGATAGCATGTTCCTTTTCCTCTTAGAAATTTTCCAGGCAAGTGTAATTTAACTGTCAGCTTTCTATACTCTACATTTAAGTGGCCTCAAATCTGTATATTTCTTACATATCCATGTTTTCCCTCTGAATTGTCTTGCAGCGCTCTCAGGGACCGCAGATTTCCACCTATACAGGCTAAAGAGCTCCCTTCTTTGGAGTGCACAGTCTCTATTCTTACTGATTATGAAACTGCTAATGATTACCTTGACTGGGAGGTATGTTCTGATTTATTTATTCTGGTTTTTGGGCAGAAAATGACAGTAGAAATATTTGACCTATGTGGTCTACCGCATTCTTGTTTATTTATGGAGTTAATTACTTTTATCTTTCTCTTTTACTATTTTAGAGCCTGGGGAAAAGGACTGCAATGGTGGCCAATCATAAACCAATCATTTAAAATTATAGCAAACATAAATGCAATTCTATTTTCTTTGTGTTCAGGGGACTCTCCCTCTCCCAAATTATTACTTTTCTTTATGTTCAGGAGATCACGTCTTGTTTTGCTCTGTTCTGTCATTTTTTTTTTAATTTCACTAATTTTAAAATAAGACGGGGAGCCTTGTGCAGTGGTTGGAGTTGTTGTCCTGTGAAGGTCAGGTTTGAGTTGTGGAATCAGCCTCTAACAAATATTAATTAAGGTTGCCTACAATAGATCCACAATGTATCCGACCCTTTGGACCCCACTATGATGGAAGTGTAATATGTAAATTGTTTTCTTTATTCTTTTCTTTTTAATTTTAATCTAACCCACGTGAAAACAACTAGAATTAAATTATCATGCAATTCATTCACACTAATGTTTATAGTTAATGTTTACAGTTTATGCTAACTCTTAGCATGACTCAGCTGTCATTTAGATTTAATCCAGATGAAAATGCTGCCGACTAGTAAAAAGAATTCACCCTTTGGAACATTGATTAACAATTTGATGTGGAAGGTAAGGCTATAATTATGATCTAATATACATCAGGATTCAGATGACTGTACTGACTTTTTTTTAGCCTATTTTGGAGGATTTGGATATGTATCCTGCTTTTGAGAATAATGTTACTAAGGTCTTTGAGATGGAGGTGGTGAGGTCTGTAATTTCAGAAACTGGACAGGGAGAAGACTCTTGGTTATGATGGTTTTGCTATGCCTTTGTTTTAGATCCTTTTCACATTGTATTGTCTTCTTTCTTGCAGGTAGGAAAACATGGTATAATTATTGAATTTTCTGATTCTGACTATAACACCAGGCGAAGTGCCACATACCTGCCTGAAGTGGCTGCCCATGAAGGTAACTTGTGTTCACCATTGAGCATTGTTTCAAATTTGGGAGGTGAAGTTAGTCATTAGATTGCAATGCATTCATACAAAGTTGTCATGAGTATTTTATTTTTATTAGTAACAGAAAATTCATTTAAAAAAAGGTAAAGTACACGTGAAGGAGGAGATGATGTAATTTTTGAGAATTAAACATGAAAAATAAACATACAGCAGAGAATTAGAAAAATCGTAAATTGTTAACAGCCAGCCAATCTATATGCATATCTAAGATGGTAAGACCTTTGAAACAGCAATTAGCAGAACATCAATAAGAAGCTATTAAGACAATCCTATTTCATAGCAAGTTGAGGAGCAGAGGGGAGGAATTCTTATACACTAGTGGCTAATGAATGTTAAAATCAATATACCAGTTCTTATTTACCCGCATTACCACGTGTCTCTGGACTGGAAGCAATACTAATTGTATAAAAATTACCTTTGAATAAACGAGCATTTTGCTCTAACCAAATGCACCAAGGGACTGCATAAAATGCAAAGTACAAATGTCTACAAACTTTTTTGCTTTTGTCTTTTTTACCGAAACCTTTATACCGAATCATCTAAAACTGTTCCAAAGTAGAAGCGCACACAATGCTAACCAAAAAATCCAAACCTATTGTTCGACACAAATACCATATAGTGCAAAAACCAAGTGTTCAACAGTTTCTAGGCAAGGTTGACCATCTTTTTTGCATCTATTTACTCACATAACTTTTGCTGAAGGTGAATGTTTAACAATAGATTTATTCCTTTCCTTTAGTTATAAATCCATCGTGTTTTAAGTCTAAAATGCAAGGAAGCACCTCCAGTCAGTTTCAGAAAACCAGCATGACATTTAAAATTCAACAATTTGACTCCTTAAACTTACCAAATTTTCCAACGTAATGTAAAATTAGCCCCCTCTGCATGTGTAGAAAACTCCACCGTGAGAAGTCAATATGCACACTTTGATAAGTTGAATGAATCTAGTTTTGAGTTTTGAACCTCATGGGTATTGTCTGAAATTGACCTTTAGTTGTTGACCGGGGTTTCTTGTATTTTAGTCTTTATTAAGCAATAATGCCATAGCAATCCTTAGTCATTGGTTGTAGAGCTATATAAAATAAGAGCAACAATTCGAAACTTGATCAGACCAGACAGGTAGAGTATGGAATAGGAAAATGGAACTTGGGAAACAAATGTTAGGATTGTGGAAATAGTTCGTATCAGTGTTTTTTTTTTTGTTTTTTTTTTTTTGGTTTTTACTTTTTAGGATAGTTTGGCTTATACAATTGCTTTGTGCACTAGTTGGGAGGTTTTAATTTGAAATTGCAATTATTATACAGATATATCCTTATCCTTTCTCTCTCTGTATTCCCTTTCCTAGTGTTCTGTGAACCCATGAAGGATTTTCTGCCGTACGTATTCTTGTAGCATTAGGGAGATATCTAAACTTAAAAACTAAGCCAAGTAAACAGGAGTAGACAATTTGGTTGATAATGACAATATATGAAGGGAACTATTGGGTGTTTCTTCTATTATCTATTTAAGAAACTTAACTGCATTAATGCAATATGACAAAAATTCATTCACTCATTCAAAACTGTTTTCACCTTAAAAATTGTTTTCCCTCCAAAAGCCCAATTTTCTCGGATTCTCATGCCACAGTGGTTATTTTTTTGAGACCTGTGTTTTTGTAGGGGTTCACTGCTACTAGTTTCTTATAACATTTATCCGTGTATCTATTATCTATATAAAAAACTTAATTACATTAAGGACACGTCAGAAGTTTATCCATTTTTTTCACGCTAAAAACTATTTTCCTACAAAAAAACATAATTACACTGCTACTAGTTTCTTGTAACACCTATTTGTCTATCTATTATCTATATAAGAAACTTAACTACTCTAAGGACACGTAGCAAAAATTTACCCATTCTTTTTTTCGGCCAAAAATTATTTTCCCACAAAAAATTTAACTACATTCTAAAAACTTAAATACACTATAGGTTTTATTTTTCTTTGTCATCCATACTAAACACGGGTTCTCTGAACTAGTTTTCTCTAAAAGCTAACTGCTTTAACTCTTTCTGACTATCCAAATCCAACTCATGGTCATGCTGCTATTTTTGTAATCATGCCGGTATTTTATATTTTTACCAACCGTACGTTGGTCCTATATCCGTTATTATCTAGAAGTCCTCAAACAAGAATTCTTTTAGAAAATAAACTTTTATCAATTAAAATCTTAAGGATCTTACACTCAGTTTTACTAAGTTGTACGATGTTCCCTCTTCCTCATTTTTAGGGGTCCACTAATTATTTGTGATGAAAAACGGTGGGAGTGGGAGACCAACGATCATTCATCCTTTGCTTACCTATGTTTGTTCAGCTATGTTATTTGTACACCCAAAATTTGACACCCCAGCGACACCTAGTTAATGACGTGCAAAAGTTTGGTTAATTCAGTTTAGTAGATGATTAACGATGAATTGTATCTATTAACCAAATATTTGCATTATTAATCATCATTGATTAACTATCTACTTAACTGACTTAACAACACTTTTGCACGTAGGCATGGCAACGGGCTGGGTCGGGGGTGGGTTTTGCCTCCCCTGTCCCAGTCCCCATTTCCGTCGAGTTCGGGTTTTGTCTTCCTCATCCCCGTCTCCATAGCGTCGGGTTTCTCCGCAGGCCTCCTGGCTTGGCTCCATATATGTAGAAAAATTGCAAAATTATATTTATGATAATTAATAAAATAAAATCAAAATTATTATACAATAATAAAATAAAATAAAATAAAATAAAATCAAAATAAAATTTTCTATTAAAAAGAGATTAAATTAAAATAAACACAATATATGAAACAAAATGAATGAGTATACATGCATAAAACAAAATAAAAATTAACAATTTATATTTAGCTGGGCGGGTCGGGTATCGACATCCCCAACCCCGTCCTACCCCCGGTTAAAGCGGGTTTTTCCCGTCAAAATCAGGTCGGGTCGGGTGGGTACTCAGGGTTCGGGTTCTGTTGTCATGCCTATGCACGTCATTAACCAGGTGTCTTTGGGGTGTCAAATTTTAGGTGTGCACAAATCATTTCTGATGTTTGTTTGGGTTTCAGGTTGGACTAAAATAGAGGCCATTGATTCTTTGATACGTAAAGCAGGCTACAATGGTTCAATCACTGAGTCACTTAGGAAGCGCATACAGCTGACTAAATACCAAAGCACCTTATTTACTATGCACTATGGTGAATATATTTCCTATGTGAAACAGAGAAGAGGTGAAGCTCCATCCATTCTTGGAGCTAAGTTGCGTAGCTAGTCGTTTTTCCAGTCAACCTTTTCTAAAGCTGCATTGTTTCGTTGGTAAAAAGAAGGAATACAATTTCCAAAAGAAAAGAACTTTGTGCAATTTTTTTTTCCTTAACTGAACTACTGTTACCGGTGCAGCTCTTTACATTCTTCAAATTTTGAAGAAATTATTAACACTGGACAAAGATGAACATACTTCTATTAATCAGTTCCGTAGCTTAAGAAAGCTGCAGCACTGTTGAACCGTTTGATGTCGGTCTTGTTGAACATTGGAATTTTAATCTCTTTCCCTCTGTTGAGATGTTTTATGTTTCTAATTGATATCTGGAATTTCAATCTATCCCATTACTGAATCATGAATTCATGATTATTAGGTCTTATTTGATGATCAAGACCGGCAATTACTTAAAGGAGGTGCATGATAATAAATACTATTTTAGTACTTTTTCTGTAATTTTTTTTTTAATTTTAAATATTGACTACTCATGTGATTCGTTGTCCAAGGTTTGCTTCTTAGTGGGAATGTAATTCTTCCAAAGAGTTTCATTGAATAACTTTTTGGTAATTGTTGAAGTATCAGTCAAACAACCCTTTAAATCTACCCAGTGATAAAAAAAGTATAATTTCAAAATAACCAACTGGACAATGCTCACTGCTACTGTCTACTATGAAAGGAAATTAAGGTTCAACCTTGTCTTCTCTCCTTTCTAGAAGTTAATCATAACTCAAAAGTTAATGTGAACAGAACTGTCGTTTTAAATGTTCTTATTTATTTTACCATTTTAAGTTTCACTGAAACTTGTTTCTTAAAAAAAAAAAAATTTCACTGAAACTTAAGTTCTACTTATATGTACTCTCTTTGTCTTAATGTATATGTCATATTTACAAAAAAAATATTGTTCTAAAATATGTCATTTTTTACTTTTAATATAATACTAGTGTATTTATCTGTGTTGACACGGGTTAGTTGTATGAGTTGTAAATGTATTTAACATGCAAGAATAAATTTAAAGTTTTATTTTAAAATTGTTAGCACATTTAGATTTTCTAAAAACCATTATAGATAATTCATTACGAAGTAGAATATATATATATATATATATATATATATATATATATATACTTTAATTTTAAAATATAACAAATAAAATAGAAAATATATGTTCTATTTTTGTTTATATTTAGAGATGGTTTTTCAACTATGAATTTCAAAAAAAAAAATATAAAATACACAATTGAATGATTTATCTAAATTACTGTAAGATAAATTCAAAATAAGTTACATGAAAAAGATATAATCAATTATCTATGTTGGACAATAAATTAATCCTAGAATGAGTTATGGCTTAATTTTCTTGTGTATAATATTGGAACTTTAAGAAGAAAAAAATAAAATAAAAATACATATTGATTTAACATTTATTATATTTAAACATAAATAATGATGTGAATGCTAGACCGCTGGAAATATTTATATTCCAATAGAATGTTGGAAATTTTTAAATTTTAATACTCCCTCCGGTCCCATATATAAGAGATAAATGCACTTTTTTAGGTTCATTGAATAACTGATGCATCTAACCTATAATATAGATCAGATATATCAGTTATTCAATAAACCTAGAAAGTGCATTTGTCTCTTATATATGAGACCAGAGGTAGTAATATGTAAGAGATAAAATATACAAATTATGAAAAAAATATAAAAATTATATTTAACCTTATATAGTTATGATTTTGAAATTAAATAATATGATATGTATAGTAAAATTAATCATTCACGAAAATTTATAAAATTAAAAGTAACCAAATGGTAAAATAAGGATGAAAGGTATTTATTAAAAAAATAATGATGAATAATTATTGATAATTGATATAATTAATAAATAAAAATATATAAGTTATTTAAAGGAATATATTATTGATTTATACTGTGAAATTATCGTTTGACATGAAGTAATAATGATTTCTATAATTGAAACAATAACTAAAAAATAAAAAAATTGAAATTGATTTAGGAAAAAAAATTAATGATTCTTATGTTGTCACATGACTTAGATAATATTTTGATTGAATGACAATTGTTCAGATATGAAAATTAATTGATTGATATGTTTTAATTTATTACAATTTGATTTAATTAAAATTTGATTGAATGGTAAAAGTCTAGATATGGGCATTAATTGATTGATATGTCTTAATTAATGAAATATCATGAATTAAAAAATAAAAAATAAAATATTTTACATTTTGGTGGGAAAAGAATGAATGTGGAGCTGTCACGTAGTACGAGTCTACGTGAAAAAACTCCATTTTATATAATATAGTAGATTAAATACTTTATGTCAATTGTACCCTTAAATATTTCACTTTGCATTTATAACAGTAGTTAATACACTAATGGTTGGTACACAAAAAATACACTAATGGTTAATAAGGTTAATTTGATAAAATTATCACTCTCTTTCTTTTATTTATTATTTTTTCTTAAACTGTGTGATTTAGCCAAATATAACATATATATTGGGATGAAGGGAGTAACGGTTAACCATTATATAAGTTTCACTTAAGTCTCAGTGAGGGTTATAATTAAAAATTAATACTCCTTCCGGATATTTTAAACCAAATACATAGATTTTTTTTTTGTTTATAATCAAGTCCGAAAGGAGTAAAATAACTTCTCACTATTTATTTAATTTTAAATAATAAATGAACAGTTAATAGAAAAACAGATTTTATTAAAAAAATATTAATGGATTAATGGTTATGATTAAAGATTTTTTTTTTTTGGTAACAGGTTATGATTAAAGATTAATAAGATAAATTTTGACCATTTATTTATTTTTAATTAGTAAATCATCGGCCAATGATTTCATGTGTACAACCTAGGCTAAGCAAAGCTAATGGTGGCTGTTTTCAAAGAAAAATGTTTCGTTTACCGCCACAAAATCGTTACACGAAAACGCATTCATCAATTGCTACACCTGTGATTGGTTATTTTGCATTTCGTAACCAAATTCATGTAATTTCTACTTTTCCAATTTGCCAAGGAAGGATTCAACGTCCCTCAAAAAAAAAAAAAAAAAGTATTCAACGCATCCTTCACATTTTCAACAACACATTCACGAACTCAAAGAGAGCAGGGTGATAGCAACGCTGTGGGCTTGCATCAACAGGAGACTCAAACAACACTTAGATTCTATATTACCCCGGGATACTATCGAAAAGTAAGAAGATGTCTTTCGAGAGTCTGTCAAGTACCTCTTCAACTAGGTCAGATGCGGAAAGCGCTCCACCTGACGGAGATACTTGATAGAATCTCTCACTATTGCCGTGATAATGGTCTACTTCTTCATATCCACCGTGCAATGCATGCAGTTATCGATAGACAGAAAAATCATGGTATGCAATCGATAAATCCCTTATTAGGCTTATTCAAAAGGAAGTGATACAAGCCAATTTGACTCACCATAGCAATTCAAGTGAAGCCGATTTGACTCAGAAGGAAGTTCTATTTGAATACGGGATCCGACGCATCCAGCAGAGCGAAGCAGCGTTCCCTTCTTTTCGGCGGCATCCTTCCGCATTGGCGGCGAGTGGAGTGCCACAATCCCATTCATCATTTTTGATCTACATAATCCAAAGCCCATAGCACTGGCGACGGAAGAGACTCCCATGAGTTTGAATCAAGAAGCCAATGAAATGGCCCCGGGAGTCAAACTGCCAGAGAGAATCTTTCAAAAACTCAGAGTTAAGAAAGCAAGCTCAGTTCAGAATGGCTACTTACCAACAGAGGATAGCGAGGTACTACAAGGCCAGAGTGAAATTTGGAAATTTGATCGAGCTGAGCCGGAGCAGAGGCGTAGGCTCTTGAATGAGGTCCCTAATCATCCTCTTCAAGTCGGACGCAGTTGATGGGAACTTCCCCCATCTTGGAAGCAAGGGAGTGCATCAACCAAAAGAAAGTCAGAGTGACTTGCCAGAGAGAGGAACCCACTATCTTCAGCCGTTCTCTTGCCAAGGTCAGGCTTTCTTCCGGGCAACAAATCCATTCCAAAACCTAGCCTAATGAATAGTCCCTTTTTTCGGAGTTGTAATCAATGAAATTAAAATTTGATCAATAGAAAGAGTGAGACCCGCTAGAAAGCAATGTTTTAGCCTGGTAAACAAACAAGAAGGTCTTTCTTCCAACGCTCGCCCAGGAGATAGGTCTTTCTTCGAGAGAACTCGACAAATGCTGATTCAATTTGCATTCAAGCGGTGAGGCCAGCGTTTATTCGGCAAGAAAGAGGAAGTCCTATTTGAATTTTGTAGTGAGCGAATACGCTCATTCTTAAGTAGCCGAGCCTGCGGTCCTTTATTTGGTGATACTCAGCTCCATTAGCTAAAACTTGCTCCTCCTCGTACACTGGGCATCGTTTCTTTTCCACCCCAGCTACTTTTCGACATGACATGATCTTTGACAATCATGAGTCGGGAGGAGTCGACCCGAGAAAGAGACTAGCCGGGCCTTGGGTCTCCGGCTCTTAGAAAGAAGCTAAATCCATCATACACTTACCACGAGTGCGCCTCACTACACTAATAAGAAAGGAAAGAAAGACATATCAACCAATAAATAGAAGACAGGATAGAGCGAGCGTGAGAATGGAAGATTCACCCATAAACAAAAAGAGAACCCGTAGTCGCCGGACCAGGTTTTCGACCTCTTTGCCTACGCTTGCCGGCCGCACTTCTTGACCCAAGCACGCCTAAAAGCGGGGAAATCTACCAAAGTAGCGGAGATAGATAGACTCCCTTTCATTGTTACCGCTAAGGGAGAGTAAGAAAATCAAATGATTGTTTTTAATCGACGCCTCCTTTTCTTTTGGGGTATGCGGTACTCACGAGTCCTCTCACTACCAACCGGCCAGTGACATCATCTGGCTGGTCTTGCCCGGTATCAACAACAAGAAAAAAACAACCAAATGGAAACAGCAATTAACTATGGCTCTTGGCCCGGACAACGTCCCCAGGCGTCGGGAGATCGAGCAACAAAGGAACGCCAGCTGACGGCGTTTCTTCTTCTGCAGGCAGCGGATCGAGAGGTCGCTCCGCCTTGTCCGTCATGCTATGGAGAATTCAATTGAGCCATGCGCCCCGGGATCGCGGGGATTCTTATTGTGTGTGGTCATATTTCCTATTCATTGAGTAAAGGGCCGCGTTAGACCCGCAAGGCTTTCATCGGAGCACATCGCTTTCGCTCCTTAGTTTCTCAGTGGAAGAGGACCTTTCTCGATCAACTATCTTACTTGAATGAAGAAAGAAGTCAACTTTCTATAACAAAGAGCTCTGTGTCGGAGCGCACTTGTTTGCTAAGGAGGTGATCAGGCTTGTCCGGAAATCTGGTTTCTTGTTCACTGCGCTTTACTTAAATGTGCTGTGTCATTGCAGCAAGCCCCGGAAAACAGGCCTCTTGCCTTTTCCTGTCTCGTTGACGAGAAAAGTAAAGTCAAGTAGAAAATCTTATTCGATTTTGATTCCCAACATGGGCTAACGGGTCACACTTTGGCCAAGTATCCTACAAAGAGACTCCCGAGAGCCAGAAGTATTAAAGGAATGGCCATAGGAATGGGCGCATGCAGTAGACAAAGAAAGTAATTTCGACTCAAAGATAAAGGAAATCCCATTGAGTAGTTCCCTATTTTTGATATCATTAAAATGAAAGAAAAAAGGCTTCTTTGGTCAGTTAGGTTAGGTGCGAAAGCCCAGTATGGGGGTTGTGTACAGTGGATGTTGTGGGTAGGGGGGTACCATCTTGGTTCAAGTGAATGCATCTGAGTTAGCAAGCAATGCTTTTTCCCTTGCTGGCTTTCCACCATTCAAACTTGGTTACTTCCTACGCTATTCGCTGGCATTGAACTATTCTCTCGACATTCTTCTTCATTCAGATTCTATTAAAAGATTGGAAGGAGCTGGTTGGTGATGCTCTTCCCATGGTTTACCACCGATGAGGAGTATTCGCATGCCATCGACCTAGTACCTGGTGCTAGTTTCCCAAACCTGCCTGCTTATCGAATGCTACGCTTTTCATTTTGACCCTTGCGCTAACATCGTTCAGTTCCCGGGCCCCCTATCATCTGGGGATTATTTTTTCATACGTAGTCTTTCAACACTTGATTCAATGGTGTCAAGCTCCTTCTGCTTTGATGCTTATTGTAAGTACTCCGGTAGGAAAGAAAGCAAGCAAAGATAGCCCCTGTTATCTAGTGTGTGATTATCCGGTATGCAATCCTTCATCTAATAACCTTTTTCAGATCTCGTATTAGGGATACCCTTACTTAAGGAAGCCAGGACTCTACTAAGCGAAGCGACTTAATCTTAATCCTAGTTGTTATTCTATTGTATGCATTTAGATTAAGAATACTGAAGTTAGGTTGAGGGTCAAAGCAAGGAAAGGCGATCGGCCAGCGAGGAATTAGCCATAGAGAAGGGAAAGCTCCCAACCCAAGTGCAAGTGCCATATACGGGCATTCTTTTCGATCTTGTACCCAGCAAGAAAACGAATGCGCGAACCTCCATAAATCCAGTTTCGCGCAGCTCAATCCCTTGCTTGTTCGTACCCAATACCAAAGAAAGTTCTTCCGTTAGGCTCTATAAGCCCGAAGCGAAGATATAAAGCTTTACGAACTTGATAATGCCGGAAGTGGCGAACAAGTAATAGGAGGAGGCGTGGCACAAGAAGTCAATCTAATCTTTAATAAAGCAAGGACTTCTTCTTCTATACCCGGTAATCCTTATATAGGATGAATCGATATTGGCCTTGGTCTTCTTATTCAAAAGTCATTGATATTCTGAAGGGCACCCTCTTTCAATGGAAACTAGCATTCAAGTTCACTTACCAATCATCATAGCGTGTCCCTGTCTCCAACAAGTGTGTGATCCACTGATTCACTGAGTGACTCTTAGAAGCCTAGTTGTCCTAAGAGCTGATTCGATAACTTGCTTATTTATTCCTTTTTTTTAGACTATATCCATAGCCTCGCCCTTTTCCTCCTGAATCCTCGTTGGTCCTTTGTTTCTCTTAGCTGCGACTTCCTCTCTATTCTATACGAAATTCGTTTTTTGTGGTTTATTATGTAATAATAAAGATGTTGCTATTCTAGGATGTGGCGTTCCAGAAAGACTTTCTTAACACTTTCTCAAAGTCCAAACACATTCATAAGTCATAACTGAAGAAGCATAAACGCTTTTCTTCTCTCTGTTGGAATTGCTTTCAGAGGAACAAATAAATAAATTAGAATAAACTAAATCGTTTACAGCTTCTAAGTACGGTACTTTTTAATTTATGCCCTTCGAGTCTCTGTTCATATCTGCATTTGTGTGTTGTTTCACATTGCATTCTTCTGTGTAACTGTAATTTGAGCCAAACTGCTCTAGGTTTTGTCTCCATTTGTAAAATTTATTATTTTTTTTATATGAACAATGGATGTTGAGGTTCATAACCAAATAACTATTTCATTGTTTTTTTTTTTGGTCATTCTGAAATCTGAAGCAAGGAATGAATGATTGTTGTTTTCACACTGAATTTATATATTCAATTTTTTTTTTTGGTGCTAATATTCCGTGGTCCGCAATTCCGTGGGTTGCCGTCCTTTTTTCTTTTCATTTCAATTATTCTCTGGTATATATCTGGAGATTCCTCTTTCATTTTTGTTCCTTTCTTGGGAGCAACGTCCTTTGTGTTGTTTTATTTTTATTGATATTTCTTAATTTTGTTTCTTGTATGTAAATATGACAATGCAGGTGTAGTAGTAATATCTCTTCAAAACATAGATTATTCTTTTGGTAAATGTCTTCTTCCCCCGTTTTCATCAATTAAAAAAAATTATTTTTCTGCCTCAAATCACTGGTTAAGGAAGAAAAATCGCAAAACACATTTATGTAAATACATTCATTTACAAAGCTTTTTAAAGATTCATTGCTTCTTTTGTCCCTTTCTCTTGTTATTTTCACCTTTGCGCCTTCTTAAGACTGGTATTTTAGTTTTCCACGGAATATAAGATCAGTGAGAAGTGGATACAGTACAAAGCACCATAGCTGCTCTGCTTGCAGTTTAATTGATGCTATATGTGGTAGTGTGGACTTCAAACTGACAGTAACTGCTATACTGTTAGTATTTTTCTAGTGATAACTTTTTGTTTTACTTAATCTTCTTTACTTTGCTTTGAAATCAAATAAAAACTGTAGAAGGGCTGATTTTTTTTCCTCTGTTGTTATGAATTATTATCATGTTAGAATTTTATTGCCATTTCATTTAGCACTCATTTTTATGGAAGCAAAAATTAAGAGGAAGTATTTCTATATGATGTGTGGCCAGTTTATGATGATGAATACAACAGAGCACATTGGTTTTAATGGTAGGTTTGCAAATTGGTCTGTCAGAACAGAAATCATAATTATACTGGGGCCTCACTGCCTTGTGGTTTTCTTGTCATTTGTTTGGTTTTGCATGTTAGCCTCACACATATAATTTTTGTTTCTGTTAGTAGCATCACACGTATACTAAACCAGTGGACCTCAAAATTATGCCACTATAGCTAGGAAATAAAAATCAATGATCTGTGCATGTGAGTCTGTGACACATTAACCCCTACCAAATTGTGCAGCATGGTACATTGGTGGTTAACCTTAATGCACTGTGGTCCTTGTTTGTTTCCTTATTGGTTTTGGTCCTGTCACCTTTCAAATTTCCAAGAGTAGAAAATTTCACCGAATCTTACCAGATTCATTCTTGTTAAATGTAAGGGGGAAAATGATAATACGAGCCACTAGGCATGGTAAGTTAAATTGTGCCTGCACTGCAGGATATTTGATAACTAGTATATGGGGTTCATTACTTACTGAATACAAGGTCTACGATCAAGGTTTTAAATCATGGTCGCGCTCGCGACTCCCGTTACGATTTTGTGGAGTATCGCAGTAAAATGCGGCTGACATGACCTCAATCATGGTCGCATTGCAGTCACAGAGATATAAAAAACCATAATGTTGCGGTCTAGATCGCAGTCGCGGGCCTTTTTTTTTAAACCTTGCCGCTACAATATCAGCAATTAGAAAAACCTTTCTGTTATAAATAACTGGCTGTAATGCCACAGTAGAGGAGGATCACATGCATTTGGTGTCGGTTACTTTATTGTTTTATGGTCCTGATTTTACTCACTCTCATCTGCCATGTCTGCCATTCATTTTGTAGTTATCATTGTTTTAAAATAGAGAAGTTGTAGTTCACTAGTTCTGTTGGATTACTAGACATTCCACAACTGAACCACAACTCCTTTATACTTTCACACAGGGCCTGGCTAAGGAAACAATGGGAGCTGGAAGCCATGTCACTTCCCATGAACCCAAGTTGTTGAAGCCTCTCTCAAGGGTTCCACACACAAAGCCTCCATTCACTGTTGGCCAACTCAAGAAAGCCATTCCACCACATTGCTTTGAGCGTTCCATCCTCTCTTCATTCTCCTATGTTGTTTTTGACCTTTCAATAGCCTTCTTTCTCTACTACATTGCCACTACTTACTTCCACCTCCTCCCTCACCCCTTTTCCTTCATTGTTTGGCCTATCTATTGGATTCTCCAAGGTTGCATTCTCACTGGTGTGTGGGTGATTGCTCATGAGTGTGGTCACCATGCCTTTAGTAAGTACCAATGGCTTGATGATCTTGTTGGTTTGGTCCTTCACACTTCACTTTTAGTCCCTTATTTCTCATGGAAAATCAGTCACCGCCGCCACCACTCCAACACTGGATCACTTGACCGCGATGAGGTGTTTGTTCCAAAACCAAAATCCAGTGTTGGATGGTATAGTAAATACTTAAACAACCCAATAGGGAGAGGTGTTGCTCTTCTCATCACACTCACACTAGGATGGCCTTTATACTTGGCTTTCAATGTTTCTGGTAGACCCTATGATCGCTTTGCAAGCCACTTTCACCCCTATGCTCCCATATATTCTGATAGAGAGAGGCTTTTAATTTATGTTTCTGATGCTGCTGTTTTTGCTGCAACCTATTTGCTCTACCACATTGCAACCATTAAAGGGTTGGTTTGGGTGGTTTGTGTTCATGGGGTGCCATTGCTCATTGTGAATGGCTTTCTTGTGACTATCACTTATTTGCAGCATACACATTTTTCTTTACCTCACTATGACTCAAAGGAATGGGATTGGCTCAGGGGAGCTTTGGCAACTGTGGACAGAGATTATGGGATTCTGAATAAGGTGTTTCACCACATAACAGATACTCATGTAGCTCACCATCTCTTCTCCACAATGCCACATTACCATGCAATGGAGGCAACTAATGCAATGAAGCCTATATTGGGTGAGTACTACCAATTTGATGACACCCCATTTTACAAGGCACTGTGGAGAGAAGCAAAAGAGTGTCTCTATGTGGAGCCTGATGAAGGAACATCTCAAAAGGGTGTTTATTGGTACCGGAACAAGTTTTGATGAAGAAAAGCATGGATGATGATAAAGTCTTGTATCACTTAATTAAGAAGTTAAATAAGTGGATTTGTCCTGTAATGAACTAATGTATTATTACTATTATGAAATTATCAAGTCGTTTGTAATCATGGTTGTAATGTAAAAATAACAGTATTAGTTATTACGTGTGGAAAGAGTCTTATAATTAATTTTAATTAATTTTCTTTTCCAAACGATGAAGACAAATGCGTAGAACAATAATACTGATAATTTTTATGTGTTAATTGGAGGTGGTAGGTGAAAACCAAGTGGCTGATACATTGACAAATTTAGGGCTTTCTCCTGATTTGGATTTTAGGATGTTTGATGTAGCTCCTCCGTTTCTCCCACTTTCCTTTCTGGTTGTTGTTGTTCTTCTAGGATTCTAGTTTGCTTGTCCCTTAAGCTTTTAGCTCCTTTCATTCAAAAAAAAAAAAACTTTACTACCTTTTTTTTGAAGCAAACAAATCTATTTCATTTCGGATAAAATAAGTTCAGCAATACAGGTTGGCATATGATCAAAAATGTAGGGACTAGCTAGGAATCTTGATGCCCCCGCTAAAGAGTGAGCAACAACATTTGCTTGTCTCATAATGAAACTAACCGAATAGTTTTGATAATGGGTCAGGTTCTCTCTGCAACTCCTAATGATGCTCGCCGCTTCCGTTTGACAATTGGAGTTTCCCATCACGGTATCTACTACCGATTTACAATCAAACTCAAAGATGATGTTTTGGTAGCCTAACTCACCCACCCAAGAGATGGCCTCCCACAACCCTCTCCCACGGTATCTACTACTACTACTACTACTATTTTGTAAAGGTATGCAAATTTTAACCGTGCTGGAAAATTAATATTAAAGTTTCTTTTTTTGAGCTAACTATTGAAGTTATATAGTAAGTCTTTTAGGTATAAATAAATAAATAGAACAATTTGAATAGTTAAAATGATAAAATTATATTAATGGTTTGTCGGGTGTTGTTGCACAAGACAATATATTAATCCTCACTAATAGGGGGCATCATGGCCAATTCACTTGGACTGTGCTAGATTCTCCCTTCCGGGTTGATACTTCAGCTTTGTTTTGAGGTTATGGAGTGTAGTACACCCACGGTTGTTACTTAGCCTTTCTTGTAATGTTCATTTTCTATTAAAAACAAGACAATATACTAATCTTTATTTATGTTAATACTAGATCTTTATCTTAATTAAATAAAAATTAATCTGTATTCATATAAACATTATACTCTTAATTTAATTGAATAAAACTAAGGAAATATGAAAAATCAACCCCTACAAGACAATTTAAATTACTCTAAATCATTTTAAGATACAATTTAGATATTACGAGATATATTTCATACATTCTAACAATTTTTTCTCAAGTTAGTGCTTATTAAACACTACAAGGTGAAAAATAAATAAATTATTTAGATCAAATAAACATAATTTATTAAAAAAATATGAAAGTGTCATTGAATAAGAAAATTATTAAATTTTCATATTTTATAAGCAAATTTATAAAAGTATTATTAAAAGTCTAATTGTATTATCTGAATATAAAAATATGAAAAGAGAAAATAACATAAAGAATATATATTATTTACTTAATATTCGTTCAAACCACGAGCTATTTTACTAGTTTATATGTTAGTTCAAACCCAATCGATCTTGAATTTGAACATATATAGTATATTTTATTATTAAACTGGAATTTAAATTTATATATTGTTAATTTTTAATAAATTTGTTTGAATTTGTGTTTAATAATAATTTAAACTTATACTTGACATATTTTGATAAAAATAATTTTTTATACTTTAATAAAATTGGTCCTACTAAACAGTACCCTAAAAATACTAGTTAAAAAAATCAAAAAATAGAAAGTTTTTATTGAAAAATATCATATTTAATGCATTGATAATATTAAATGCTATAATTTTCAATAATATATATACTTTCCGATTTTTAACTCCTTGATTAGTGTGTTTATGTGCCTGTTAGCCTTTGCCATAACAAATAAAATCGGTGGCTATTAATTCGAGCAACAATGAACTTGACTTATCTCAGTAAATGTCTTGAGTATACTAAATGGAAAAGATAAGTGTTAATTAGATATAGATAAGTGTTGATTCAATCCAAATTAACTTAGATTTAATTGAATTATATCTGGTCAGATCAAATTTACATTTTAAATTAATCTGATAACATTATAAAAAATTAAAAAAACCATATAATTGAATATCTTAAAATTTATTTATTTATTTATTTATTTATTATTAACTAGATCTTAAAATTTATTTAAATAATTAAAAAAATATAAAAATATATTTTTGTAAATACTAATTTTAAATTTACAAATAAATAAAAATAAAAAATTACAAATACAATAACGAATTATTTTTCCATAAATCATTATTATTATTATTTGTTTTTATCTTAATAAAAAGAAATCGAGAGCACATTATATTTGGTGTAAGTAATTAATCATTAATTTTTAAGGAAACAGTCTATCTGATTCTTAGATTTTAAGAAATAGTCTCCTTGGAATTTCATCCCAATCAGTATTACTATTAGTTACACCTTGACCACGTTGCTTAGCGAAACTGATAAAAGCGCTGTCCTTTTAACCTTCCTTCTTGTGTGATCGTAACAATAACATCATCATCATCCGCAACAGCAACGAATCAAACCTCCGTCTTTTGATCTCAGTCCATCCATCCATCCATCCAGGTTCCTTTTTTCTTTTCATTTTATTCCAACAATCAATTTTCACCCAGATTCGTAAATCTCCGCATTAGATCGCACACTTATTAGGTCTGCTACTGTTATGACTTTTTCTAAAGCTTTCTCCTTTTCTTGTATGCGCCATAAATTAAAGGATCGGAGACGAAATTGCGTTGTTGAGTTTAATTGCCTTCAACTTTTCATGCGATCATTGCTTGAATTGTATTAGTCTTGGGTTTAATTTTTTGACCTCAATTAGGGCTTAGTTGGTTAATACCTGCTATTATAGTATATGAGTATGACTTTTGGTGGTTCTTTCTAATTAATTGTTATTTACAGGTTGGGTAGGTTGTTGTGGGATTATTAGGGTGTTTGTGGTGGTTTATATCTTCTGTCTGGCAGTGAAGTTTTGTGGAAATTGGAGATGAGTCAGAGGGGTTTGATATATAGCTTTGTTGCCAAAGGAACTGTTGTTTTAGCAGAGCACACACAATATACAGGAAATTTCAGTACCATTGCTGTTCAGTGCTTGCAGAAGCTGCCTACAAATAGCAGCAAGTATACGTATTCATGTGATGGTCACACGTTTAATTTCCTCATAGACAATGGATTCGGTATTGATTCTTCTTGGTTGTTTTTATGTATTACTGGATCTGCTGCTTTGGCAGTTGTATGTGCCGGTGTCTGAACTCTCAGAGGTTTTTCTCTGCTTTGCAGTTTTCCTTGTTGTTGCGGATGAATCGGTTGGAAGGAGTGTTCCTTTTGTATTTCTTGAACGGGTGAAGGATGACTTTAAGCAGCGTTATGGTGCTAGCATTGCGAATGCAAGTGGCCATCCACTTGCTGATGATGATGAAGATGACGATTTATACGAAGACAGATTTAGCATTGCATATCATCTTGATCGAGAATTTGGGTTTGTTTATGCTTGATTCCTTGTTAAGTTTTAGTTTACTTTTTGGTAGTTTGGTTTATGGAATTTTGATGCGGTTACACAGGCCAATTCTTAAGGAGCATATGCAGTATTGCTTGAGCCATCCAGAAGAAATGAGTAAACTATCAAAATTGAAGGCTCAAATAACTGAGGTCAAGGGGATAATGATGGATAATATTGAGAAGGTATATGATACTAATCCTAATGATGCGCTCGCGCACACACACACTCTTTTAGTTGCAGTATGTTTTCGGTTTTTATACTTCGTAGAAATACTAACTAGTTCGTCTCTGGATGGACTGTTAATTGGAAGTGTTTTCAATGTGGGGAAGGGAGGAAGGAAGTTGTAGATAAGGGATGATACCATTAGTATTGCAATGCTGTTTCAAACTAGATTTTTATTTTGCTTCCTGGTGGGACATGTAAAAAGGATTTAGATATGTATGGCCTTTCTAAAGATTTTGGCAATGACAGCATTTGATACGCCAAATAGATTTCACCTTGTGGGAAAAGACTTTGGTGGTTGTTATTGTTTCCTGGGGGACTTATGGAGCAATAATAGTGTCAGAGCTTGACTTGTATACTATACTTTTTTATTCTGTACATAGGATCGTGTATGCCTCCTGCTACCATAATATTTTAGCATCTTTTTGTTGCCAAAATGACATGCCTGACATTCCCCAAGTGAGGTAAACCATTATTCAATTGAAAAGTACCCACCTAACAATGTGAAATTATTTAGTTGCTGAGGTTTCTATACCCCATATATGCACATAGATTTGCAAGCTTTACTATGTTCTTTTCTTGTTTATTTTGTTTGTTTGTTTGTTTTTTTTTTTGGGGTAAAATTACTCTTCCTCTCAACTTACATGCACAAAATGCGCAACTGATATGGCGTTGCTTCACTCTTTTAATGCCAATTTTCAAGCTATTTACAATTTAATCTCAGGGTGAATAAACAATTGAGTATATTAGAATGGAGTAAACATTCTCCACTTCTGGTTCAATGTCGTAGAGATAAGAATATTATGGTGGATGAGGGTACACACTATACTAGATAGGATTAGGAATGAACGCGTTAGAGAGAAAATCAGGGTAGCACCTATGGTGTCAAAGATGATGGAATATCAGCTTAAATGGCTTGGGCATGCGTGTGTGTGTGTGTGTGTGTGTGTGTGTGTGTGTGTATATATATATATAAGCCCTGGTGAGGAGAATAGATTAGATGGATGGCACTCTTAACAGTTAGAAGTAAAGAGAGGCCAAGAAAATTTATAGGCTGAAGTGCCAAACCATTAAGAATGTTTTAGGTTTAAATGGTTTGTCTTAAGACAATGTTAGGTCATTACAACCTCGTTTGATCCATGTTACTAATTCCACCTAATGGGAAAAGACTTAATTTTTGCTTGTGTGACATTTATTACTAGTTATTTTTCTTGTCAACTTTACCCTTTTTTCAATAACAATCACTCATGTACGTTGCTCTAACGTCTAATTCTCAAAGTGATTTTGTACATTCAGCTTATTCAATTGACTATAATTTAAAATTTTTAGCTTCAAAAAGTTAAAGAAAAAGTTATCCTTATGTTTAATAATAAAAAAGATGCATAATTTTATATCTTTGCGTTAGGCCACTAAGTGTATTGAGCTGCCTGAGGGGGAGTGGATGAAGACTGACAGTTGAGCCTTTTATGTATAAAGACAGGGAACCTCTGTTAATTGGACCCAAAATTTTTGGAAGGTTTTCTAGTCATGAAAACTAAGAAAAGTATATTTTTTCACATGCATCATATATAATTATACTCATCTAGCTAGTAAACATTCCATGACTCATACAAGAATGATTACATTCATCTCAACTTTTGATTTTGAGGCATACTGAATAGGATTTGGATCCTATCCTACCACTGGATGGACCAACATGTTGGAGATAGATGGACACAAATTTTGTTGTGTAGGAACCAGTCATGATGCGTTATAAGGTCTTCTAACTATGTTTAAAGTTGTCTTTATCTTTCTAACAAGACCTTCTCTTCTTATTTAACAAGAGAGGTGCCGGATCCATATTAAGTGCAGATGTCCCTTTTAGGCCATGGCTTTTTAAGATTTGCTTGGGTTTGATACTTTGATTTCATAGTATGTCTTTCAAAGGTTGTAAACTTGTAATTCAATAATTTTCCTTTTGATTACTCATAAATTGTCTATGCATATAAGCATAAGTTCAGTGATTGTGACAATTAGACCAACAGAAAGGATGCTGACTCCCTTGGAAAGTAGGCTTGGTGAATTGATATCAAGAAAGGCTCTATAATTGGGAACCCCCCCCCCCCAAAAAAAAACAACAACAACAACAACAAAAAAAAATTGGAGGAAATCATTTTCATCACATCTAAGAGCCCATTTATTTCAATTCCTTGTTTACTGTTTCATTTCCACTCATTTGCACTGAAACTAAGAAACATTAGAAAAAACAAATCCAATATTTTCAGAATTTTTGAAAATGCCAAAAAGCTGTTTTCATTATTTTCGAAAATGCATTCTATCTAACTAGTCTTGCATATTCTCTCTGTCAAATTTGTTCACTTCCATCTTCGTGTTAGAAATTTAAAATCAATACAGATTTTAGAAAATGAAAACCGAAAATGTTATTAGATAAACGGACCGTAAGGAACTAGTAAATCAAGACTAAATCAAGGCAACAGGAACATGGTTGAATATGGTACGGGATCATCTGCAGTTTATTTTGAACTGCAGATATTTTGTATCCAGTTGGATACTTAAATTGGGATATACTGTATTTTTATTCTGGATGATTATCAATGCAATCTTTGTTGCCTTGTAATTAATGAACTCACTGGCATATATGATTTTCATATCAGTTTCAAATTAGGAATCAGAAGAAACTATTAAAACTTTTCTACTATTTTCTAAAAGAGCCATATTGCTGAATATTACGCACTTTTAAACATCATTTGCACTCACTGTCTTGAAGGTTTTGGATCGTGGAGAGAAGATTGAACTTCTGGTGGACAAAACAGAAAATTTGCAGTTCCAGGTATTAATTATTATCCAAATCAAACATGTCTGAACTCGGAAGTTGCAGTTCCAGTTACTGATATGATTGTATTTTGCATTATAATTTAGGCTGACAGCTTCCAGAGGCAAGGCAGGCAGCTGAGAAGGAAGATGTGGCTGCAGAATCTCCAAATGAAGCTGATGGTGGGAGGAGGAATCCTTATCTTGGTAATAATATTATGGGTTATTGCTTGTGGGGGTTTCAAATGTTGATGGGTAAAAAAATTGAAGTATGTATTTGGGCACATAAGGGATGTACAAAATGATATACCACTTGTACATGGAATTTGGCACCGGGAATTTATGTTTACTGTCATAGACTGTAATTAAACTTGTGGTAAACTGCTGGTTACTTTGAATCAAGCTCTTACTTTAGCTGACATAGTAACGGGGGTGGTTGTGTATATGATGATAATGCTTCTACCGATGTTGACTTTTGTCCAAAGGAGGATTTAGACACTGCAAATGAAAAACTAAACAAGAGAAATGCTAAAAATACACTTGCTAACACTCTTTTCAACACACTCCTCACACAAGCTAATATGTTAGTGTGTTAGAGAATGTTAATAGTACTCGTCACGCAAGCTATTATGTTTCCTACAGGCTACAAAGCGTTTTTATTTTTTTAAAGTTGTGTTGAAATGATATCTTGTTTTAGTCACGTCTAAAATATGGTTGTCAAATAGCGGTTATAGCAGTGCTATAGCATAGCGGAATTTGAACAAACCGTTGTGCAAACCACGATGTTATCCCTATTTCGCTCTTAGGGCAATAGTGGTTGCTATTCTAGTATCGGCCATAGCGGATGTAGTGATAATAGCGGAAAAAAGAGAATTTTAGGGTCTTTTTTTTCTTCAAGTGATAACACCGATAAGGAATTGCCCTTGGAAATAAAAGGTTTAATTGCACTTTCGGTCTCTCTAGTTTGGACATTGTGCAATTTTGGTCCTTCAGTTTTTTTCAAGCGATTTTGGTCGCTCTATTTTTAAAATTAAGCAAATATTATCCTAGCGTTAATTTTCTTTTACATAAACCCTTTAAAGTCTAATTTTTTATCAAAATATTTGAGGCTTGATGATGAATTTGAGATATAAAATATTTACAAATATTTGAAAGTCAAAAAATTGATAGAATTTAAATAATTTTGTATGAAGTGGAATTAGGGATTCAAGAGGAAAAATTTGGGATTTTTTTATTTTAAGTTAAATTTGATATTTTAGTTGGTGAGTTTTTAAGTGAAATGAAGTTTAAAACAAACTACTCAATTGAATTTGCGAAATTTTTTAATAGATTATGAGAAATTTAGAGCTTTAAATAAATAGAAAGGGATAAAGGGACTTAATTGTAACAATTGAAAACTTTCGGACTAAAATCGCTCCAAAAAAACTAGAGGGGCCAAAATCGCACATAGCTCAAACTAGAGTGATCAAAAGTGCAATTAAGCCTAAATAAAATAAAGAACCAAATTAAGTTTTTTTTTTCCTAAAAGGATATATTTTTTAGTTTTTTGAGTCTTTATTTTTAGTTTACTAATGTATCTACCTTGCGATGCACGGGTTATATATTGGGGTACGAACAATATCCATAAATTATATATTTTTTTAGAAAATATTGGATAAATTAAATTTAGCAAACATGTTAATTTAATTGATTTTTTGTCATGTTAACAAATATAACAAATTAGTTACATGAAAAAATAATAAGTGAAAGAGTTATATTCATGTTAAATTTATTAAAACAATAAATTACAAATAGGTACTTAAATTACAAACATAGAAATAAATAATAATGTTTAAGCAAATACAAATAATTGTAAATTCTGCCATTGACAGACATAGTATTATTGAAATTATTAAATAATGAATTAAAAATAAGTACTTATATTATAATCAAGTTTAATTTTTCTTAGTAATTCATATTTAAACATTTTTTCACGTAAAATACTTATTCACGCGTGTTATATGTTTATTTTGTAAATTCGAATTTATTTTGGATATAGATGTTCATGTATGAAAGAAAACTCAAATTTTCTCATATATAAGAATTTAATTTAATTTAATGTCATGTAATTAAATCTAAACTATTTAGGAAAAAATTCAAAATATGTTTTGATAAAATAAAATCTTTAATAAGTTAGTTAGTTGAGTAGATAATAAGAAATAAAGAAATCATAATTTGTATAAAATTTATTAAGAATTTAAATTTTAAACTTGTATGGAGAAGATAAATGAAAAATTATGAATTCAATTTGGTTTTCTACCTTGCAAGTAAATTTAATTAGATAAAAAAATTAAACTTGCTTAAATAAATTAAAATCTCAAAAAATTTAAATATGCAAAAAGACAATAATTGAGAAAAATATTAATATTAAAATTTGGATTGAAAAAGTATTAAAATTATAATAAAGTGTGACTTTCCTAGCAATTCATATGTTAATTACGTTTTGCATAAAATTTTCAACTAACATTTATGTAATTACTAAATGAAACAAATGATTATTAAATCTACAAAATGAAATATTTACAAATTATGATCAGTTTAAAACTGGTAAACAAAATGTAATAAATAGTGTTCTGGACAGAACTTTAAGGGATGACCGGTGAGAAGCGATACGGCAGTGTCTACGACGGATGACGATGGCGTGTGGTGGTGGTGTACCTGCAAATACTCCAACGCTCAAGTCAGTGTATGAAGAGGTAATAGAAGAGGTGATCAGATGAATAATACCTCAATCGTTTGAAGTAACTCTCCTTTTATAGGAGTTAAGGATGGTGAGGGCGGTTCCCGTGGAACCCGGGGTGCCGTCAGATTGTTCACCGACCTGTGATGGGATGGGCGGAACGCTGAGGACCGTCGGATCGGCCACGTCGATATGGTCTTGAGGTAAGGCGGTGGGAACCGACGTTGGTAATGGGCTGAATGTGATTCTTCGGATTGGGCCTCGGCCCAGTCCGGAACAGTTGCCCCCCAAGTCGCTAGCTCGAATGTCGAGGTGGTGACTTGTTGTCGAAGTTCGTTGATGTCCTTGTCTGCAAGGAACTGCAAGCGTCGTCATATCGTGCTTGTTCATTAGTTCGTTCGGAACCTTCGTGTTCCACGCCTGGCCGAGGTAGTTCACGACACGAGGCTACGAGCCTGCACGCGGCCTCTCAGACGAGGTCGCCAAGTGCCAGGCAAACGCACAAGGTTTGTCGCCACGAGCTCGGCACGCGGCCCTCAGACGAGGTCGCCAGGGTGCTCAGGCAAACGCACAAGGCTTTCGGTGACGAGCTCGGCACGCGCCTCGACGAGGTCGGCCAGTGCCAGGCAAACGCACAAGGCTTCGTTGCCACGAGCCTGCGGCACGCGGCTCAGACGAGGTCGGCCAGGGTGCTTGTAAACGCACAAGGCTTTGCAGACGAGCTCGTGCACGCTCTCAGACGAGGTCGGCCAGGTGCTCAGTAAACGCACAAGGCTTGTTGCCACGAGCCTGCACGCGGTCTCAGACGAGGTCGGTCAGGGTGCCAGGTAAACGCACAAGGCTTGTCAAGACGAGCTCGGCACGCGCCTCAGACGAGGTCGGCCAGGTGCTCAGGTAAACGCACAAGGCTTGTCGCCACGAGCTCGCACGCGGCCGTGGTGCTGCAAACGCACAAGGCTTGTCGCCACGAGCTCGACGCGGCCTCAGACGAGGTCGGCCAGGGTGCTCAGGCAAACGCACAAGGCTTCGCAGACGAGCTCGCACGCGGCCTGCGACGAGGTCGGCCAGTGGTGCGGTAAACGCACAAGGCTTTGTCGCCACGAGCCTGCGGCACGCGTCTCGACGAGGTCGGTCCAGTGGTGCTGTGCAGGTAAACGCACAAGGCTTCGCAGACGAGCTCGCACGCGGTCTCGACACGAGGTCGGCCAGCCAGTGCAAATGCACAAGGCTTGTTGCCACGAGCCTGCACGCGGCCTCTGACGAGGTTTGCCAGTGGTGCTTGTGCAAACGCACAAGGCTTGTTGGCACGAGCTCGTGCACGCGGTCTCGGCACGAGGTCGGTCAGGGTACTTGTGCAAACGCACAAGGCTTCAGTGTTTTGTTTTCTTCAATCATACTTTATTGCTTCACATTGTGTGTTTCAGATACAATTGTTTCAACTATAATATTTCTTCATTTTTGCCGCATTCCAAGTTCTTGGAATTTGTTGTCCTTGTAGTGTCTCGAGGGTGTAGGCGCTGCATCTTCTTTACGACGATTCTCAGACGGCCTTCCTAATCGGGCGCAAGTTTCCGCAGGGGCGTTCTTTAGGCCAACATCAGCTCGCCGAAGAACTAGATCTCCAGGCATGAATTCTCTGGGTACAACACTTTGGTTGTATCTTGCTGCGATCTTCTGTTTCACTGCGACCTCGCCAAGTGCCGCGAGGTCCCTGCATTCGTCAAGGAGGTCAAGTTCTTCTCGTACACTCTGACAGTTGTCAATGCTACTCTGGGGATGTGAGGTTCTCCAACTAAGTTCCCCAATCTCGACAGGAATAACTGCCTCAGTCCCATAAGTGAGACGAAAAGGGGATTCTCCTGTCGTTGAATGTGGAGTAGTCCGATACGCCCAAAGCACTCGGGGAAGCTCTTCTGCCCAGTTGCCCTTGGCCTCGTCTAACCTTCGTTTCAGACCTCGTAAAATAACCCTGTTCGCGGCCTCAGCTTGACCGTTCGTCTGGGGGTGTTCTACCGAGGTGAAGTGCTGTTTGATGTCGAGGTCTTCCATAGTCTTTCGGAATCCGCGATCCGCGAATTGTGTTCCGTTGTCAGTGACGACCACCCTGGGAATCCCGAACCTCGTCAGAATATATCTTTTGAAGAACTTAATCAAGTTCTTTGCAGTTATCTTTGCCAGGGGCTCTGCCTCAATCCACTTGGTAAAGTAATCTACCGCAACGGCCAGGTACTTCACCTGTCCGGGAGCCGTTGGAAAAGGTCCAAGTATATCAATCCCCCACCAGGCAAAGGGCCACGGTGAAGTCAGGGATGTTAACTCTGTAGGAGGAGCTAAGTGTAGATCGCTATGTCTTTGGCATTTGTCGCATTTCTTCACGAACGATGTTGCGTCCGCATTCAGAGTTGGCCAATAGTATCTTGCGCGGAGGATTTTCTTTGCCAAGGAACGTCCTCCAAGGTGTTGCCCACATATGCCTTCATGCACTTCAGCAAGTGCATATTGCGCTCGTGTATCATCGAGGCATTTCAACAGGGGGGTGGAGAACCCTCTTCGATATAAGGCACCGTCGATCATAGAGTATGAAGATGCTTTCTTTCGGATTTTGGCAGCCTCCTTCTCATCATCAGGTAGTTGACTAAGTTGAATAAACTCTTGAATGGATGTCATCCAACTGTCGGGCTCATCGGGCAGATCCTCGACACTTGCCTGGGAAATTGCAAAGCAGAATTTCGGCAGTTTTCTCAGTGCTTTGTCATAAGTGGCATCAACCACTGCAGTAATGCTAGGCTTGGCCAGTGTTTCTTGTATTACCGATCTGTTGTTTCCAGAGCTTCTCGTCTTTGGCGAAGTTTGGACAAAATGTCACCCGGTGTTTTGTTCTCTTGGGGCGTGTACGATCTCAACCGAGGAGAAGTCGCCATTTTCTTTTTACCAGGCGAGGTATTTTTGAAGAGGTGGATCTTTAGCCTGGTATTCTCCACTAACTGGGACACAACTAGCCGAGAATCAGCCTGAAGTTTTACCTCTTCTACGGCGAAGTCTCGAGCCGTGTGAGGCCACTAAACACGCCAGACTGCCTGGTTGTTGGAGGTGGGAAAGGAGAATCCCAATGAAAACTTCGACAATCAGCCCGCCGTCGTTCTCGAGCAATAAGCCAGCCGCCATCGCCTTTGGAATTCGACGATCCGTCGACATGGACCGGCCCATCCGGAACATGGTTACGTAGTCCCGTGAGTCATCTCGCAATGAAATCCGCCAAGCACCGGGCTTTGATAGTTTGTCTCGGCTCGAAAGTAACTCCGACCAACAACTCGATCGACCACTTGATCATACGCCTGCCAGGTCGCCTGTGTAGAATATGTTTGATTGGTTGGTCGATTCGAACCATAATGGGATGTGCCAAGAAGTATTGTCTTAGGCGCCGAGTGCGACTACCAAATAGCGAGCGCGACTTTTTCGATCTTCCTGGTATCTCACTGGGCCCTCAAGTATTTTGCTTATAAAATAGACCGGCCGCCCTCAATTGCTTTCGCGAACGAGGACGCACTCGAGCTTCGCTCGACACCGCCAAGTAGAGATAAAGGACCTCCCCGTGATACGGTCTCGCCAAGATCGGCGGTTGACAAGATGCTTTACCCGTGTTAAGGCTTCTTCGCACTCGGCGACCATTCAATCGAATTCCCTTTTTGAGCAAGCGGAAGAAAGGCAACGCATGTTCTGCAGACTTTGAGATAAACCTCGTCAGGGATGCGAGCATTCCAGTGAGTTGCTGGATGTTTTTCTTCGACGATGGTTGCTGCATCTCTATGATAGCTCGACATTTGTCGGGGTTGGCCTCGATTCCCCTCTCGGTTAGATAAAAACCTAGAAATTTCCACCGGTACTCAAAGTGCACTTTTCGATTGAGCCTCATATTATGTCTTCGTATTTCAAAGAAAGACTTCTTTAAGATCGACGACGTGGTCGATTTCCGCCGCTTTTACTATCATATCATCCATATATACCTCCAGCATTCTACCGATTTGGTTGGCAAAGACTTTATTCATCATGCGCTGATATGTCACTCCAGCGTTCTTGAGGCCAAAAGGCATCATGTTATAGCAGTAATTGCTTTTATCGGTCATGAACGCGGTTTTTTCTTGATCGGCATGGTGCATCGGAATCTGGTTGTAATTAGAGTATGCGTCCATGAAAGACAACAACTGAAAACCGGAGGAATTATCGACGAGTTTGTCGATATTAGGGAGGGGGTAGGCGTCTTTGGGACATGCCTTGTTAAGATCAGTGTAATCAACACACATGCGCCATTTTCCATTAGATTTTTTAACTAATACAACATTTGATAGCCAAGTAGTATATTTGACCTCCCTAATGAATTCACCTTTATCGTTTTCAACAGCTTTGGTCATGCTTCACTTTTTCAGAGCTTGCTTACTACGGCTCTGAGCTACCCAACGAGCCTTGGGGTCGAGAGCGAGTTGGTGGCAAGCGATATCAGGAGAAATACCTGGCATGTCGGCAGCAGTCCAAGCGAAGAGGTCTGCATTGGACTTCAGGCACTCTGTTAGTTGCAATTTGACCTGTTCAGGGAGGTCGGCACCAAGCTTCACCGTCTTCCCAGGGTCTTCTCCTAGCTGAACTCGGATGAACTCTCCATCTGCACCGGCCTTTTAATTTTCTTTGGCCGGAGCTCGCGGGCTGGGGGTCGTTTCTCCCAGATTTCATCTTCAATCTCAATCCTGGCGTCAAAATCGGTGAGATTGACCTCTGCAGCAGCTTTTGTAGGGTCGGGTTTCTTGGTCGACAGGAGTTGCTTTTCTTCTCTTGGCTCGTCGGCCTTTAAAGATAAAAGATAGCATCTCCTCGCAGCTTCTTGATCCGCTGCGATGGTGACGACTTTGTGCTCGTTATCATGGAAGCGCATTTTCAAGTGGACTGTCGAGGTTACAGCTCCGAGTTCACCCAGCGTCGGGCGTCCGACGATGCGCTTGTAAACGGACTTGCATGGTAATACAATAAACCGACCTTCACGCTTTGGAGATTGGTTGTTCTCCAAAAGTCACCATCAACTCCACATAGCCCAACGGCTTTGTCTTGAACCGTTGAACCCGGTCGATCGGACCGGGTATGGTACGAGATCTTTTTCCTAAGTTTCAAGGTTTTGAATAACTCGTGGAACATGATATCCGCCGAGCTCCCTGGTCTATCAAGATCCTTCGACGTCAAAGTTAGCTATATAGGCTTTCACCAACAGGGAATCAAGTAGTTCGGCCTTTCATTCTGCAAGTCTTCATCTGAAAAGGCTAGGGTGGTCTTCCTTTATGCCATTGATGAAGAGAAAACAGAGAAATGGTCATTGCTTCTCTCAACTTCCGCTTTGTCAATTGATGCTCGCCTCTTTATCGGAGAATCCTGAAATGACCATGGCGGCAGGAGGAGGACGAGATTTCTCTTCGGATGCACGAGCTGCTCCTTCACGTTGCGTCACGAGTTGATTCTTTCTTTCGAGGTCGAGGTGATCTAGATCTAGACCTTCTATCCCTGATCTTGGCTTTCCTTTCACGTATCTAGTCAACTTCCCTTTCTTGATTAGTTGTTCTATGACGCCCTTCAGGTGAAAGCATTCATCGGGCCTCGTGCCCAACACACTTGTGGAAGTGGCAATATTTCGATTTATCGGCTCGGCACCTCTTTTTCCCCTGGGAAATCGACTCGACATCGCAGAGTCGGTCTTCGCGCACTCGTTTAGTATGCGCTTGGGTGTAGTGTTCAAAGGGGTATATTCGTCATACCACTTCGGACCACGGCGTTCCTTCTCCTTACGCGACTTGTCTTCGCGTTGTCCACCAGCTTTCTCCTGGGTCTTACCTTTAGTTCTCGATGTCATCAACTTTTCTTCATAATTCATATGTTTCTGAGCTCGCTTCAGGAACTCGGTCAGGGTCCTTGGTCGGTCGGCACCAATGTCGACGCTTAAATAAACTTCCTTCAATCAGGCCTTGCTCCAACAAGTACAGCTTCATCTCGTCAGAGCATTTCTTTACCAGAATGGCCTCTTTGTTGAAACGCCCGACGTAGTCTCTGATAGACTCATCTTTCTCCTGAATTGCCGCCAGAGTCATTGTCGACTGGTTGGACTTTAGACGCATTGAAATGTGCGAGAATCGGCTAACGAGCTCGATCCAGGAACCAATGGAATTCTTCCTAAGAGTGCGGAACCAAGACAGCGCTTTCTTGATGTGAGGGGAAGATTGCACTTCACGCCGCTCGGGCGCCTCGATAGCTCATGACCATATCAAAGCAACCAACATGTTCGTCGGGGTCGGTGGTGCCGTCGTATGAGTCCAAAGCGGGTGGTTTCTGAAGATGCTTTGGAGTCGGGAATTTCATGACTTTGGACGTAAAAGAACCAAAAGCCTTATACGAGTCACCTGTGTCATCGCTCTGAGAAGGAGTTGATGAAACAGAGCGAGCATGGCGGCGGTGAGAGGTGTGCCCAGAAGTTTTGACTTGCCGCCTAGATGCTGAGGCGGCTCTTCTATGAGGAATGTCACTACTCGCGGTGGTATCTTCGCGACGGGACGCGCGCGTCGGGAATTGGCGATGGCATGGTGGAGTACGATCCACCGAACGGTTATTTTGGTGTGCTCTATCCACAGAGTGATGCGGAGTCGTGCCATGGTGGTGGCGATGAACAGATCTGAGATTTGTAGACTCCTTCGACCTCTGAGTAGAACGAGAAACATGATCTTCTCTGTTCTCGACCTGTGTGGCAATGCGAAGGGGGATTTCCTTCACGATTCTCCATTCGATCGAGGCGTTGATTACGGCGTGCATTGCTTCAAAGATGGCTCAATGAATTCACTAATTCGTGGATCTGAATCGGCCATTCGTCGATGGGGAGGTGGAAGGTTACTCCTCTGTCTCTCATGTTCCACGACAAAATTAACAGGTTCGTGGTGAGGTGGTTCAAAATCTGCGTTCGCACGAGTGGAGCTGCGAGTCGCGACCTGGTGCTTCGATCCAGTCATCGTCTCGACAAGTGTCGAGCAAAGATGTCGAGCAAAGATGTCGAGCAAATAAATGAAATCAGAAATGATTCCCACAGACGGCGCCAATGTTCTTGACAGAACTTTAGGGGATGACCGGTGAGAAGCGATACGGCAGTGTCTACGACGGATGACGACGGCGTGTGGTGGTGGTGTACCTGCAAATACTCCAACGCTCAAGTCAGTGTATGAAGAGGTAATAGAAGAGGTGATCAGATGAATAATACCTCAATCGTTTGAAGTAACTCTCCTTTTATAGGAGTTAAGGATGGTGAGGGCGGTTCCCGTGGAACCCGGGGTGCCGTCAGATCGTTCACCGACCTGTGATGGGATGGGCGGAACGCTGAGGACCGTCGGATCGGCCACGTCGATATGGTCTTGAGGTAAGGCGGTGGGAACCGACGTTGGTAATGGGCTGAATGTGATTCTTCGGATTGGGCCTCGGCCCAGTCCGGAACAAATAGTAATACTGATATTAGGATCATAATGCCTAAAAAATCTATAAGGATTTGAAACTCTTTTTGAAGAACAAAATAGAGTCAATCGTATACAAAAATGCCATATGAAACAGCGAATGAAGTGGAAAAAAAGATATTCTTTTTAACAAACTCCCTCTCGACTACATTTCTCACGATGAGCTAACCGTTTAATTTTGTCTTTGAACTCCTCTTGGTTTATAGGTTTGACTGTTGACCCTGATATTCTGTTATTCCCTGTCTGAATAAATAAAATCATTAAGTTTAAAATCGTGTCTTGATGAGAACGGTACTTTTAAGAGATATTTTTTTTTCCTTTTTCTTTTCTTTTATTAAAGGCGAGTGGTTCCCCACTTCCCCCCTATATAACTCGAACCCACATCTCTTTGGGTGTATATATAAATAAAAACATTATTTTAGCAAAGATTCCACATTGCATACACAACAGTTTCAAATTGTAAGTCACTTCTCCCCGTCTAGTTAGTTTACTACCATGTATTAGATAGTAGACAATAGATTGCATTTGACTGGCTTGTCTTCCCAAAAACATAAGACTCATCACAGAAAAAAAGGGATAGATGGGTAATGCATCCTTCCACATAAAAGATACTTGCCATAAGAGTAGCTAGAAGTGTCATACTTTGCTCCATGTCTTGAGAAGTAGAACCAAAAGTATAAATTCATGAATAGTATCAAACGCTGCAAAAGAAACTCGACTGTAAAAGCAAAACTGTCATAGAAGCTGAAAGTCGAGAGGAAATCAATCACACAACTTGGTAATTTTCTGTTATCAACTGTGTTCTCTGAGAATATTTTGGAGGATTACCACCCTTAAGTGGTATGATGTTCGTAACCTGCAAAGAGAAGGAAAAAAAAGGTATGATTAAGATCCCATTACATCAATATTCAGACATAATATGTCACCTAAAATCCATCACTGTGGATGTCGGACGGTAAAGAAGCTGAATGAAAATAACTTTTATTCAGACATGACAAAAGACTTCCCAACCATACAAACATCTTCAGGTCAATAAATATGTCAGTTTCAAGTTTTAACTAGATCATTTTGACACATCATTTCAAATGGACATCCACTGCCACTATTAAAGCCGAATGCCCCAAAAAAAAAAAAATCCAAACGAACCTTCAGGTCACTAAATGTATCGGTTGCCATAAAACGAACTGAAATGGGAAAGAATGCTGATGAATCGGCTTGTGGAACAACAAACTCCATTGACCCACTGCCAAATATATTAAAATCAGACAAAACAAGTCCAAAAAAACGAAGATAATAACAGCACAAGTTAGCTCTAAAAAAAGGGTTCCAAATTTAGCACACCTGCGATTTGAATTATCAATCAGAAGGACAGACCACTCCAAAATGGAATTCCTAGTGTCATACCTGCAAAGCTAATTTTATTAGGGGATTATAGAGAGCAAGAATGTAACGTGAAATAAAATGATTTAGAACTACAAAAATAAAAATGATGAAAGTCATCAATTGATGATTTTGAGAGGAGAGGAGTGAGGTGGGAAAGCAAAATTAGTTCCATGGAACATTCTAATTCGTGCAAATCTGGTCAGTGGTTCAAAGCTTGCAAACAATTAACATGTGTAACAGATTCTACTAACCACCAGCACATTTACTACAGATTTCAACCCAAAACACAAAAATCATGGTTGACCCTAACAATTGTTCAGAGTAAGAAAAACAAAAAATTCCACACCTCCATTCCCCATCAATCTGACTAACAGATGGTGCTTCTCGAAGAGCTGGAAGAGGTACTGAGATCACAACATTCCGCAGATCAAACATTGATGAAGCCTCATATTCAATGCTGACATAAGTTTCATTTCCAGAAGAAGAGGGCCAGCAATTGACTGCATTAGACATATATAGCACACTGTAAGTTATTAATACATGAACACAAAGCAGTAGCCAACATCAATGATGGTTATCAACTCACTTGTCAGTGGCACCATTGACTCATCAGTGCTTTGCATTCTCCACTTCAAAAGGCCAACACCTGCAGCATCACTGGCTTGACCGGTGGGGAAAGGCCTATTGGGATCCTTTAGACCTAGTATATATTCATTGGCAAATAACTCTTTATTCATGTTAGGGTGTGTCTTGAAAGAGATGGCTTGATTATCACCAGTTTGGACCTGCAAATATAAGGCACAATATGCAAGTTCTAATACTTCAGTTGTCTTCCAAAGTGATATATACATACAAAAACAGTCTTAAGGAGGGGGGAAACTAGGAGCACTTTAGAATGAAAGATGACAAGAGCAGACATCTATAGGAGCAACTTTAGGTAATGTACAAAGCGTCTGAAAAATGTAGAGAGAAAGAAAACCAATAAAACTGATTGAACGGAAAATAAAGCATTTGAAAATTGTATTTACATGTACAAACAACTCTATTTTTCCTCTTCATGAGTAAAAGCAAATACCAATCCGGGAACCAGAATGATTGATTCGGTAAAACCCTAAAATACATCACATATCAAAAGCACCAAATGCTTTGTGGTTGACCAAAGAACCCTACAGGTATTTTAAACCCCATTATCTTCCACTTCAATTTCATTCTTTAGGCCTAATTGAACAACCACAACCATGTGGACCTTTTTTCTCTGCCTTCTCTCTTTCAGGATCCTCACCTAGTGGGATAAGGCTTGGTTGTTGTTGTAATTGTTCTCTCTTTCAGGCCCTTTATTTTTGTCATTGTGTTCAGTTCAAAAGTCTCAGTTTTTTAAAGAAAAAAGAATATTATAAAGTCAACACAACTACATGACCTAATGGTTGTGCTGATAGCATACCACCTATTAAATGGGTGCACAGTAGGAGAAATACGAAGGATTGTAGGGAATCACGATCAGTAACTAACTGAACTAACAATAGATTTAACTGTCTTAGCCGTAGTTAGGCTAGGTTAGTTAGCGAAGTTAATAAAAAGGAGGGAACATGAGAGTTTTTTTGTTTTTTTTTGGGGGGGGGGAGAACTCAGACATCTTGAATTGCCTGCACTGTATGAGGAAAAGCTCTTGGCTGCTCCTGTAGTTGATACTGTTAATCTTTCATTCTTCAATAATAAGTTTTTCTCTCTTTGAAAATCTGTACCAGTTCCATCATGTGTGTGAGAAGATTGATTGTACACCAAAAAACAGCTCATCTTGAGCATAGCATCAATGCCTAAAAAAAAATCTAGCTAAAACTTTATAATTGACTTATTTGAGCCTAGCAACTTGCATACAGGCTGATTTTTAAACATTATCCATAAGAAAAACAGATAATTGTTTCTCCAAAATATCAGTGCAAACTAAACTTGATTTAAACCATGAGAAGAGTGTATGAGGACACACTATGGACAACATCTAAGCCGGGGAAAACAATTTTGCTTCACATGAACTTCTTTTTTTCCCAAATGTTGATGGGATTCAATTGAAACAACTATAATTTTGCATATAACTATATCAGTAACTAATTTATTATTCAAAACAAAATTCCCAGTTATGCAAACCAGCAACCAGAGGACACGGAGGTAGAGAGAGATAGTGAGAATGCAATACCTGAACTTGAATATGCCCGTCTTCTTGGTTAAGAATTTGGAGAGACAATGTGCCTTGAACATCAAAATTACTAACTCCGCCATCTCGTTTCAGTGTCACATTTAGTTTCTCCTCAACATTTAAAGTGACGGGATCAGTAAGTGGTGGGGCAGCTGTTCGAGACTGGCCAAGTTTTGGCTGAAAATCTTCAAGAATGACCTCACCTTCTGCTTTCAATGATTCCAAAAACTGATTTGTCTTTTGAGATTTACCAAGCTTCATTCCAAGACCCTTTGGCGGAGCAGTGGCAGATGAAGTTGGACGACCTACGGAAGAGAATAGGAGAGTACATAAATGAAAAGATTACTCTTTATTCAGCAACATGTTAATTTGGCGTTTGGACATATAGAATAAACCACAGCCAGCCAGGATACTGCATGCTTCAATGCCATTTTAAGTCATTACATTTAGAAGCATTCTAGAAGAATTTGTGAAAATCTATGAAAGCCAACCTTTAGACTTGGTAGAAAAGGAATCAACATCAGAACTCAATCCAAAACCAGAGCCACTTCCAAAACCAGTTCCACTGCTAGATATGCTCAAATCACTGAAGCTATTTTCAATTCTTCCAGAGCCCATTGACGTTAAGGGACCAAATCCTCCTTTATCACCTCTATTCTTTTCAATCTGCACAATACATGCATTAAGTTCAAATAAATGATGTGCACTCCCAGACTGAAACAAATTAATAAAGAGTAGTCCCTCCAATCATACCTTGCTCTTATCAATCTCACTCGCTTTCCGCTTCATAACATCCTTGGTTTCATTGATCTTGCTCTGCATAACTAGCTTGTGCAGCTTCTCTTCATGACTTTCCATCTCACAATATTGCTTAACTTGTGCAACGGTCACACTTTCCTTGTGCCCAAGAGAGATGACTTCATCAAATGCAAAAATCAGCTCAAAGGCATGTTTGCAGATACCCTCTTCATCAAGGGAGTAAGAATATTCGGGGACCTAAAAATATTAAGGAATGAACTGACTATAAGCACAACATTTTGACAAAAGTTTAAGGCTTTAAAACTGATTGATAAAAGCTAAAATAACTCCCACTACAAACCATTTGATCAACCTTAAAACCAAAATCAATGCACCAAATGCCATGTTTAAATGAAGAATTGAAACTTATGCATTTAATAATTGTACTATCAAAACCCCATGAAAAACCAATATGACAGGAAATTGAGTAGACAGGGCACACAAATTCTAGATTCAGGCCAGCAAGTCATACCAAGTTAACAACAAAACCAATAATGCTCCTAACAAGATGAAAAGACCAAGCAATTGAAATTAAATGGATCTGAGAACACAAGACGTCAAATTTGAAGCATCAGAGAAAGCATACAAGTTTAGAGAGAAGTCTCAGTGTATCCAAATCTTCCAGTATGTTGCTCTGTTTGTTTGTTACAAGAAGCAGATACAGAGCTTCTATTGGCTGGTAAACATAGCGCACGTTCTCAGTCTCAACATATGTGTGTTGTTTTCCGGTGCCTATCAACTTGGGAAATGCTGCTAGAAGTCCCTCGATTCTTATACGAGACATGTCCACAAACTGTCTAGAAACTAGCACTGTAAACAAAGCAAAAGGTTTATTGGCATAAGAGCATTTGAATCCATAATTATTTAGGCACCATCAAATCCAACATCAATTCAGAACTAAGCTGTGGTTTATAAACTAAAAAGTTATCCTGAATGTCAAAGAAAAAAAAAAGGTAATTTCCAATTAATAAGATGTAATATTAAGAATCAGACACAACAAAAAGATCGAATAATTGAAATAGGAAATAAATTTCATAACTCCATGGTCAATGTTGCTGACAGAAAGTGAAGAGCAGATATTATACAGACAAAAGAAAACATATAGTAAAAGATACATATTATGTTTCCCGATTAAGGCTTGTAACATATATTAGTTATCTCAACATCAGTGACCATGTTTTCAACCAAACCAAAAAGAAACAACTTTCAATGGGAGACTCTCCAGTCTCCAGTCCACATGTCAAACCAATGTATATACTGCTGGACAGGAACTAGCCTTCCTGGAACTAATTTCTTATATATTTCCCAAAACCCAGTAGCTTGTGTTTCATATTAGTGAAAAAGGGGAGTTAGCTATGGTTTCAACTTTCAACTAAATAGCAAAGGAAGATAAGTCTTTCACTTGTTTTTATCATTAAGGGTGTGTCACGGTTTCAAAAATCATATCATATCATATAATATATATAAATATTAGCACATGTCTAGACTTAAGTTAGCTATAATTAAAATTAAAAGTTAAACCTTGAGTGCAATATGTTTAATGTGTTTCTCTTCAGTCTTCACTTTAGTGAAATTGTCGTTTACCGAGGTACAATATAATGACTACAAATGGGGAAGCAAGCTAGAGGTAAACAATTCGTGTTAAATTACTCAAGAATCAAGGATAAAAAAACCACAGGTGAGTGAGGGGGGGCTGCAGCCTGCAGGGAACTCACCTTTACCAGATTTGCTCACAATGGATGCAGCAAGGACGACCTGTACAACAAATAAAAACTAAAAATTGAAAAAAAAAAAACTAATGGCATAATGAGGAAGTCAGTAACAGATAGGAAACTTTTATTTTTCCTAAACTTTTATGGCCTTTGTCACCAATTGAGTCTACACCAAATTGGAAAGCAAATTGCTCAAACAATCAAGCTGAGCACAATTTTGGATGAAATCAAACATTAAAAAAAAAAAAGTTACATAACTAAAATATAGGTAAAAGAGAATCAAACAATGGCAGCATAAGCTTACACCGAATAAAAAAAAACACTGAAATTAAGAGGGGGAAAAATAAACAAACTAATCAGTGTGAAATGGTTAGGCAAAACATGAGCAAGTCCTTAAATATCAAACTAGCGGTGAGGATAGAAGAAGAGTTACCATTTTTTTCGTTTAATAGTTGAAATGAGGAAAATGCTTCTTCTAGTATTGAATTGAATCTGCCAAAAGAAATCCATCGCGTTGTTAGAAGCCATCAGATTCCGAGGCCAGGTATGCAATGTAGTGATTGAATTGCAAAGTAGCACAGAGAGAGAGAGAGAGAGCGCTTACCGAACCAGGATCTGAGATTTGGTAGTGCAGATATGATCTGATCTGATCTGATCGCAGAGGAGAGGAGTGAAAAAGAAAACACGGACTGAGAGAGAAATTGGCAATGGCTACCGAGAAGAGAAGAGAAGAGGAGGAGGATCCAAATCGAAGCAAAGCAAGACAGGGTTAATCCAACTCATGTCCGGTGGCTTGTGTCCCAACCCAATAGTCTTATTTACATTAATTTTTCAGAAGTCTATTTAATTCAATTGAAAAAAGACAGGAATTAATTATTAATTTAATTGAAAAAAGTCAGGAATTTTGATATTTAAAAAAATCTTTTAGTCTTGATGGAATGATATATTTAAGTAAATATAAATAATATAATAATATTTGTATCATTATTATAAATATTGAATTTTTATGATAATATCTCAAAACTATATATTATTAGTTTACATTCTATAAAAAAAAAACGTATGTTAGTTTGCATAAATATTTAGAGAAAGTATAAGTTTATTTTAGATTTAGAGCCTATTAAATAAGTTATTATAAAATAGATTGTTAAGTAAACTTTCGAATTAAATCAAATATTTAGAAAAGTTAAGCCAAGTCTACTTAATTTAAGGTTTAATTACTCTCTTAGTCCTTAAACTATTTTAAATTTTTTAGGTAAGATTTTTGAACTAAAAAATTGTAATTAAACTCTTGAACTTAGCAATAATTTGTACTCGGTCCTTAAATTTTCATCGGGTCTCTAAACTTTTAAATAATTTTAAATTACGTATCTGAACTCTTTGTTTTAATACAGACTAGTTACAAATTATTTAAAAGTTTAGGGACCCGAATAAAATTGAGGGACCCAATTACAAATTATTGAAAAGTTCACGAACATAATTATAATTTTTTTATTTTAAAAACCTATTTAAAAATTCTCAAATAGTTCAGGACCTACGGAGTAATTAAACCTTAATTTAGTTAAAAAAGTCATGAATTTGGCTATTTAAAAAAAATTGTATTGATAGAATAGTATATCTAATTAAATATAAATAATATTTTTATTAGTGTTCATAGAATAATATTTTTATCATTATTATTATTATATTGAATTTTTTTATGATAATATCTAAAGTTGTATTTTTATTAGTCTATTTAAAAATTGGATTCAAAGAACAAGATTGGATTTAACCAATAAGAATTGTCAGCGTAAAGATTTTTTATACTGTCAATCAATCACACATTGCGACATTAGTAATAATATTTGAGTTTTGTTCCAATTACCTTTAAAGTCACTCATATCACGATTTGTGATTGGTTGACTATGTAAATAACTTTACTCTGACAATACATAACAATTAAACTCTTAAAAATTGAAGTATGTTAGACTACATAAATATGTAGAGCAAGTATAAGTCTATTTTAGATTTAGAGCCTATTAAATAGATTATTGTAAAATAAACAGTTAAGTAAACTTTTCAAATTAAATAAAGAGTGCTTATATTCACCACATTGGTATAACTTTTACACATAAAAATACAATTCGGAACTTTTAATACATAAGGAACCAAACCAAAACCTAAAATAAACATAAGGGACCAAAAAATAATAATTTAACCTTAAATCAATGAGTGTTGGATATTTGTATTATTGTATATGCCTCAGCGACGCAGGAAATGGAGAGAATTTTTTCTTTCTTCTAAGCTAGGCATAATAACATAAAAATATCCAGCAATGACTTCATCTCTAAGCCACCAAACCCATGGTTCCACGGGCAGAGCCTTTTGTTAGAATGGGTAGCCATTGCTACCAAAAAAAAAAATAAAATTAAAGACCAGTGTAACAATATGAAGTTTCGTTACCAAAAATAAAAATTAATAAAACACATTTATCAATTATTAAAAAATATGTGGACGGACGTGATGACAACAAACACTCACACGCAGCATGAAATTAAAGTCTTGTAGTTATTTATTAATATTTTATTTTGTCCATTATAAAGATGCTATTGGCCCATTGGATGGTTATTATTATTATATAATAATACCAGTAAAATAACTTGAAAGACACGAAAGTCAAAGGGTTCGTTGTTTTTTAAGTGCTTTTTTGTTGAGCTGCTCATGAAGTTTCTGCGAGAGATAACTGGTTTTGTGCAAATTTTGAGTCATCTGCTATGGAAGAATTGGAGCAGCTTCTATTTTGGCATGTTGCAGGGTCTAAAGCTTATATTTGTTAAAATAGGGATTTTGTTATTTTTCTCTAATTATTATTATGTATCTAAACTCAGAACATTTGGTTCTCTTTTAATGAAGTTCATTTTGTCTATAAAAAAAATTACTCTTTATATTTGGCCCCCTCATGAAAAACAGGCTAGCTCTGGTTCCTCCCTAACTTTCACACCCTCTCAATGCATTAGTATATTCAAGAGTAAGCACTTAATCCCCACAATCAGTGGTGGAATGATCCAATTTGCGGTGTCGTTTTCAGTTTGCTTAAACATCATCGATCACAATACCCCTCCAAATTAACATTATATTATATAGTCTCCAGTCAATAGAGAACATGGGGGATGGGAAAGGCATCCTACCACATAAAATATACATGTTATATAGAGTAAATAGACACTCATTTAAGTTCCTATTTAATTATGATAAATCATACTTGGGCGCTATGCTTGGGAAATAAACCTAAATTATGAACTCATTAATGGTAACAAATGATGCAACATGGCAAATAAAAGCCTGTAGATAAAAGAACCACGACTGTAAAAGCAAAACTGTCATAGAAGCTCAAAGTCGAAAGGAAAATGGATCACACAACTTGATAGTTTTCCGTTATCAACTGTGTTCTCTGAGAAAATTTGGGAGGATTACCACCCTTTAGCGGAATGATGTTTGTAACCTGCAGAGAGAAGTTATAAAAGATTATAAGTTTAAGCTCCTATTAAATCAATATTACGACATGGTATGTCAGCTATAGTATATCATTGTAGATTCCATGCCCAAAAAAATTTCAGCTCAATACATTCGTCAGTTTCAACTAGATCATTTGTAAAAAAAAAACACTATACATCCATGGTCACAATTGAAGTCGGATGCAAAAAATATAAAATCCAGACAAACCTTCAGGTCACTAAATGTATCAGTTGCCATAAAACGAACTGAAATGGGAAAGAATGCTGATGAATCTGCTTGTGGAACAACAAACTCCATCGACCCACTGCCAAATACATTAATATCAGACAAAACACATCCAAAAATACAAAGATAAGCTCTTGAAAAATCATTCCAAATTTAGCATACCTGCGATTTGAATTATCAATCAGAAGGACAGACCACTCCAAAATGGAATTCCTAGAGTCATACCTGCAAATCCAATTTTATTATTATATAGAGAGCAAGAATGTAATGTACTAACATGAAATACACTTATTCAGAACCATAAATAAAATATTAATAATGACTAAACTGATTATCTTAGGAGGGGAGATCAGGAGGGAATGGGGGAAGCAGAATTAGTTTCATAGAGCATTCTAATTCATGCAAATCTAATCAGTTACTACAAGATTGCAAAAATTAACACGTGTAACAGAGATAATTTCCAACACAACCTCCAGCTCATTCGCTGCAAACCCCTAAAACACAAAAACCAAGGTTGTCCCTAGCCCTTATTCAAAAGAAGAAAACAAAAATAAATTCCACACCTCCATTCCCCATCAATCTGACTAACAGATGGTGCTTCTCGAAGAGCTGGAAGAGGTACTGAGATCAAAACATTCCGCAGATCAAACATTGATGAAGCCTCATATTCAATGCTGACATAAGTTTCATTTCCAGAAGAAGAGGGCCAGCAGTTGACTGCATTAGACATATATAGCACACTAAGTATTAATACACGAACACAAAGTAGTAGCCAACATCAATGATGGTTATAAACTCACTTGTCAGTGGCACCATTGACTCATCAGTACTTTGCATTCTCCACTTCAAAAGACCAACACCTCCGGCATCACTGGCTTGACCAGTGGGGAAGGGCCTATTGGGATCCTTTAGGCCTAGTATATATTCATTGGCAAATAATTCTTTATTCATGTTAGGGTGTGTCTTAAAAACGACGGCTTGATTCTCACCAGTCTGGACCTGCAAAAACAAGGCACGATATTTAAGTACCAACAATTTTAATTGTCCTCCTAAATTAATATTTGCATTCAAAACAAATCTCAAGGAAGAAAAAAACCTACAAGTACTAAAGACGGATGGTAGGAGCAGAAAGTGTAGGAGTGATGCAAACCAGTATTTTATTACAAAGAAATAGGGAATATCTCCCATGATTACAGTTCTGCAGATCTTCAAGGGTCTGCAACCCCCCTGCCATAAGGCCCCAATTCTCTCACAAATGACTACCTGCCCTCTCCTCTATTATTTATATACGGTGTGATCCTACCAACGTTCTCTAACTACCTGAGCCCACTAACTAATGGTGGTATGTAACAAGGAGCAACACTGGTTACCATTCAAGCATTTGAAAAACTGTAGGAAGAAACAAAACAAATAAAACTGATCAAACAGAAAGAAAAAAATTGAATGATTTTAATATTGAAAATTATATTTTAAATACACAAATACCTCTTAATTTGTCTTCTTCATTGGTAAAAGAAAATACCAATTCACGCAACCAAAATGATTGTCTCTGTAAAATTAATCACATATTAAAAGGAGCCTTGAACTGCCACTGCTATCCGGTCCCCTTCCATTTTTATTTTCCCTTTCTCTTCCACCCCTTACTTTTGCCCTTTATGTCATCATGTTTAATTCAAAAGTCTTGGCTTTTGTAAGCAAAAAGACTAAGAACGATATATTTTAACACAACTATATGACCTGATGGTAGTTAAAATTATGATCAAAGAAAATAGAAGAAAGTGAGGGAAAGTGGAGGAAAATTTCAGAGAGAATCTGAAGCTGAAAGTTATGTGTATCTTCATTCTGTCAAATAATGAAACTGCACAAGTATTTCTAAAACTGACTTGCAGGTGCAACTGCAATGTACAGTTGAGATTGTTAGCAACAGAAAGTCAGAAACTGACCAATTAACTAACTTCAGAAGACTAGAATTCTACCCAAGCTACTGCTAGCTGTGATGGGTTCTAGATTCAATAACAAAAAGAAAGAAAACGAAAGTTTGAAGAGAAGAAAAATGCACTTCTTATTTCTCAGAGTAATAGCTCTGCCAAGGGAGGAACTCCCTTCACAACTGAATTATCAGTTAGTTACAAATGAGTCAACAACCGTTCCCCTCCTCTCTTTTCCCTTATTTATATCTCTCTTAACTGATTTGTACAATAGCATATTCTCCCAACTGTCAACTACCCCCTCACTGTTTTTTCTTCTCCTTCTAGAGAGCATTTTTACTATTCCCCGCTCTCGATCCCTAACAACAAGGGAAACACAAAGCCCAAACAGAAATACAGAAATGAAAACTGCTGATATGGTTGTACATGAGAAGATCATTTGCGTGCCTGAATCACACCAAAAACTGCTGATATCTATGGCTCAAGTGTCTTGCTAAAACTTATGATCGACTTATTGAGCCTTACCTTAACTACTAAAATACGGGCTACTTTTAAAACATTATCCATTTGAAATTTAGTTAATTGTGAACCCACAATATCGCTGCCAACTACATTTATAGAGGATGCAAGCTTTGAGAAGAGTATATGAGGACAAAATAAAGAAGATAGAAGAAATTAAGCAGGGGGGAAATCTGTTTCATAGATCTAAATGGCCCTTGTAAGGAATTGATTTGACACAAAGCAACGGTGTCATTTGATATATGTAACTGATCCTAACTAGTGGGAAAATGCTTTGATTGTTGTTTTGTTGAAAAAAATCTGTTTCGTATGAACGTCTATTCCCTAATGCCGATGAGATTTAATGAAACAAGTATCCTTTTTCATGTCAATAAATAATTAGTTAGTTATCCAAAACGACTGCGCTGGTTATGCAAAGCAGCAGCCCGATGGACACACATGGGGGCAGAGAGAGAGAGTGCAATACCTGAACTTGAATATGTCCATCCTCTTGGTTAAGAATTTGGAGAGACAGTGTGCCTTGAACATCAAAATTATTAACTCCGCCATCTCGTTTCAGTGTCACGTTTAGTTTCTCCTCAACAGTTAAAGTGATGGGATCGGTAAGTGGTGGGGCAGCTGATCGAGACTGGCCAAGTTTTGGCTGAACATCTTCAAGAATGACCTCACCTTCTGCTTTCAATGATTCCAAAAACTGATTTGTCTTTTGAGATTTACCAAGTTTCATTCCAAGACCCTTTGGTGGAGCGGTGGCAGATGAGGCTGGACGACCTAAGGAAGAGAATAGGAGAGTACATAAATGAAAAGATTACTCTTTATTTAGCAACATATTAATTTGGACATAGAATAAACCACAGCCAGTAGACTGCATGCTTCAATACCATTTTAAGTCATTACGTTTAGGATCATCCTAGAAGAATTTTATGAAAATTTATGAAAGCCAACCTTTAGGCTTGGTAGAAAAGGAATCAATATCAGAAATTGGTCCAAAACCAGAGCCACTTCCAAAACCAGTTCCACTGCTAGATATGCTCAAATCACTAAAGCTATTTTCAATTCTTCCAGAGCCCATTGACTGTAATGGGCCAAACCCTCCTTTATCACTTCTGTTTTTTTCAATCTGCAAAATACAAACATTGATTTTGCATAAATGATGTGCACTACCAGACTTAATTTAACAAATTAATGAGAAAAACATTCACTCCAATCATACCTTGCTTTTATCAATCTCACTAGCTTTCCGCTTCATAACATCCTTAGTTTCATTAATCTTGCTCTGCATAACCAGCTTGTGCAGCTTCTCTTCATGACTCTCCATCTCACAATACTGCTTAACCTGTGCAACAGTCACATTTTCCTTGTGCCCAAGAGAGATGACTTCATCAAATGCAAAAATCAGCTCAAATGCATTTTTGCAAATACCCTCTTCATCAAGGGAATAAGAATATTCTGGCACCTAACAATATTAAGGAATGAACTAACTATAGGCACAATATTTTGACATCAGTTTCACTAAACAGCTATAAAATTGACCAATAAAAGCTAAAATAACTCCCGCTATAAACCATTTGATCAATCCAAAGCCCTCGCGAACCTTCCTATAAAAATCAATATACTATATGTCATGTTTAAAGTAAGAAGAGAAACTTATCGCCGAATAATTGTACCATCAAAACTCCAACAGAACACCAATATGACAGGAAAGTGAGTGGATAAGGAGCAAAACAAATTCTAAATTTGGGACGCAAGCCGCAAAACCAGTAATCCTCCTAACCAGACAAAAAGACCAGGAAATTGGAAGCACATGGACTTGAGAACACAAGCCTTCAAATTTAAAGCCTCGGAAAAAGGATACAAGTTTAGATAGAAGTCTCAGAGTTTCCAAATCCTCCAGAATGTTGCTCTGTTTGTTTGTCACAAGAAGCAGGTACAATGCTTCTATTGGCTGGTAAACATAGCGCACATTCTCAGTCTCAACATATGTGTGTTGCTTTCCAGAGCCTATCAACTTGGGAAAAGCTGCTAGAAGACCCTCAATTCTTATTCGAGACATTTCCACAAACTGTCTAGAAACTAGCACTGTAGAAAGAAAAAAAAAGTAAAAGTTTTATCGGCATAAGAGCATTGATGTTTTAACACACAATTGCACCACCAAATTCAACATCAACTCAAGATAAGCTTAGCTTGCTTGTTTTTAACAGAGCTTAGCTTTGCTTTAAAAAAAACAAAAAATATGTAACGGCCAATTAATAAGGTGCAATATTAAGAATCATAAACAACAGATAAGCTAATGAAGTAGGAAAAGGATTTCCTAAATCTACAGTCTATGTTGCTGAATGCTGACAGAGTGATGAGCAGACAGATTGTACAGATAAAAGAAAAATATAGCAAAAGATACAGACCATCTTTCCGGATTTAGACTTATGCCATATACTACTTGGTTAACATCAGAAACCACATTTTGAACCAAATCAAAAGCAATCACTTTGACAGAAGACTCACCAAAGTCAAACTAATGTATATCCTGCTGGAAGCAATTGCCTCTCCTGGGATTTATATCTTATATTTCCAAAAAATATATAGCCAGTATTTCATATTACTGAATATGGAGAAGTCAACAACTGTGGTTTCAACCAAATAGCAAAGGCAGATAGGTCTTCCAATTTTTTTCAATCATGAAGGATAAGTTACACGGTTACAGGTTATGGATGTTCAAAATTCAAATAATGTAAAGAAAGATGAGTATATGTGCACCCTCTAGTTATAGTTACTTTTTAATAAATGCACCTTGAATGCAATATGTCTAATTTTCTTTCAGTGGAACTGTCATTTACTGAGGTCCAATACAATGACAAAGAATGGGAGGCAGCCAGACACACCACTATCAGCGTAAATAATCCCAAAAACAAGAATGAAAGAGTACGGGGTAGAAGGCTGCATAGAACTCACCTTTGCCAGATTTGCCCACAATGGATGCAGCAAGGACAACCTATTTCACAAATAAAACAAAAAAAATTAATGGGGCAAAGGGGAAGTCAAGAATATGTAAAAAGAAACAGAATATACAAGTCCCACTCCATAGTGAACTCTTCTTTTCCCTTGGCCAAAAGAAAAGCTATACTTTTTTCAGTTTACAAAAGGAAATGAGCCTATGACCCCTGTCCAAAGTCAAAACCCCATCCCACCGGCACCATTTGAGCGACACCCAATTGACATTTCGCAAACAAATCGCTGACGTGATAAAAATAAAAAATAAAAAAAAATAAAAAATAAAAAATAAAACCAAAACACAGTAGCACAAGCTACAGCTGAAGATCCAAAATTACGAGAAATCTTGAAGAAAATTCAAGCTACGAACCTTAACACAGCAGGAGGACAAAAATTATACAAGGATTTCAATTTTAAAGCATATCAATACGTAATGGGAAGTTCCTTCGAGCTGTAATTCCAGATCAAGGGTTAAACTCAAAACTACATACAAATGACAAAATTGGCCCAAACATTTCTAGGAACAGAATTCTGCCATCAAAATGAACATAACATGAGAAGCGAAATTTTGATAATTAAATTACAAAATTTTAAGAAAGATAAATAGGCAAGTCCTCAAATAATGAGTGTTAAATAGTTAACCAAAACAATCAAGTCACCGAATATTAAACTAGCGGGTTGTAAGGAGACAAGAAGTGATACCATCTTTCCGCTTAATCTCTGAAATGAGGAAAGTGATTCCTGTGTGAAATTGAATCTGCGAAGAAAACAAAAACAAAGTCAGGTGATGGTGGTAGGAGCTATCGGATTCAGATCCCGAGGTCAGGTATGCAATGCGTTGTAATTGAATGGCGAAGTAGCGGAGAGAAGAGGAAAAGCAAAGGTTGAAATTGAGAAAGAGTGGAGAAAATGATTACCGAAACGCGATCTGAGATTTGGGAGCGCAGATCTGATCTGATAGGAGTGAAAGGGAAATGGGTCACTGAAGAGAAGAGAAGAAAAGCGAAGGCTCGTAACGGGAGAAAGGCGGGGTCGATCTTAATGCAAGCAGTACATGTCGCCTTTTGTTTCTTTTGTATTTTGCTGCGTGAAATTCACGAAGCAATAGAATTTCTTTTTCATTTTTAATTTTTAATTTTTTTTGACAAGTTTTCATTTTTAATTATTAAAAGTCATTTTATTTTTATTTTTAAAACTTTTATATAGGAAGTAATAATAATAATAATAATTTAAAATATAAAGAAAATTTTCATATCCAAAATATCATAGCTTAGTTTTTGAAAACTTATGCAAATAAGGTGATAAACAAAACAAATAAAAAATTATAAATAAATCATCCAAAATTTTAGTGTTAATATTTATCACTTTGAATATAATTTAAATTCAAATTTAAATTTCTTAAAATATTACAAAACTTTACAAAAAATGAAATTAATATTAAAATAAATTAAATTGTGATTGAATCACTCAAATGGATAAAGGAGAGAATAGTGTTCTCTGTGACTACACTAGGCCATCAACATCTGCCAAGAAAACCACTAGACAGAGGCAAAGAAACCGCAATGCCGGTTGTTAATGATGTTGGGATGATAGATAACCATGTCTCCTAGGGACAATGTTTTGGGGAACAAAAAAGCACCCCCTCATAGAGAGAAAGACATATTTAATAGCACAAAAGCTAATCCATATAGAGCATGAGAATGGTGATATGCTTCTTCCAGAAGTCTTCCTAGACAAACGAGTTTTCAAAGAGATGTGTAACCTCTAGAAAGATGCCTTGGTGTAACATCTTCCTTTCTTACTTTTATTCAAAGATCTTACTTCCTATGTTCATCAATTTTGTGCTATATCTGTCCTTGATATCATCCTCCTATAAACGGGTTCTTTCCAATCCTTTTCCCAGAATAGATTTTCTAAATCTTTGCTTCTCACTAATCTATTGATTACACAATTTCTATTCCAATCTTTAGAAAGAATCCTTTTTGCTTATTCTATAGAAACTATTAAGAATGCTAGTTCCATTGTAATACCTAGATCTATTAAACCACCTCATATTCTAACACTTAATTAAGCCTCCTAATCATTTCAATTAATCCTTCTAAGTTCCTCTATTACTCATCCCAAACTTTACCTATGGTTATACTCAATTCCTGAAATCTTAACCTAACTCCCAGCTTAACACTTAATCGCTTCCTAACTGGACTTTATGCATTTCCTTAGTCAAGCCTAAATCATGCTTCACATATTCCTTTATGTTCACTCAATATATGATTTAAACATTCGTACTATCTTAACTTTAAAACTTGACCCTATATGCTTAGTGTCTTAATTGTTTTTAGAATTCAGAGGTTTATCCTCTCAAGTCGATTACTACTCATGCTAAGAGAAAACAACTTCAAAGAGAATGTTGGAGTTTACCTACAAGGGTATGAAACGAGATAGATGAGAGATTCTATGCTTATTACTTTTAAGGGTCTTCCAGAAAAGTGGGATCAACCATTAGCGTGATGATTTCGTCTCCTAGATCTTAATCTACCAATAGACCCAAAATTGTTAGACCTTATCTAATTCTTCTACCATACTAAGTTGCTCCTAAACATATCCATCCGAGAAAAATTGCTTCACCTCCGATAATTATCCTATAGATAACTATTTTCCTAATTGACTTCTGGGAATGATGATTAGGTCGATCCATATCCCTTATTGTCCTTGGTCTTTCCTATTTTCTCTAAATACGATATCTCCATATAATAAACCCTCTGTGTATTTATTTATTGCTTCTAGTCCTAAAGGTTATTATGGTTATCCTCAAGACTTATCTTTAGTCCAACACTCCTCATACCTTCATCTTACACTGTTACCATTTAGACCAAATCCTCCACCTTTTCACGTATAACTCCTTGTCTCATATTGATAGATCAAAATCTTCACTTTCCCATAATTGTCATCCTAATCACTATCAATCTCATCTTATCATCCGAAAGTCCATTCTCTTACTTCCCTCTAATGATAACATTATTCACCTTTTCTGTTCACCCTAATCCTACTCCTTACCTATTCTACCGGCCACATGATAGGAACTCACTCCTTCGTTTCTAGAAAAGTTCTCAAGGGATCCAATCCAGTTTGCTACTTTTAGGTTTTATTTTAGGGAATCTCATTTTACCTTTATGTCTAACTCCTAAATCTACGTTAATTCCTCTTCTTCCACTATTATTTGGCATTCATAAAACTCTTCCTACATCCACGACTTTGTCTAAGACTTTTCACTTCCGAATACTTTTCCTTTCATATGTCACACATTGTCTTTACCAATGCTTTTACTATATTTATCCAAATCCTTCTTTCTCTTACTTCTGATAACAGTTGCCCTGATTGCCAACCTTGATTAGCTCATACCTTATCATCTGGAATTCTACTTTCTTACTACTTTGTTACTTTGTACCTTTCTTTCTTATTTCCTTTAGTTTCAATTTGTTCACACTTACTACACAGTTTTATCCTAACCACACTTTCTACTAGATCCACTAGTCACATAGTGGTAACTCATACCCTCCAGAAAACTTTCTAGTCTCATCGGTTGGTGACATTATCTTACTTTAACGATCTCTATTATGCCTCTCTGCTTAATCTTCTAAATCAAAACCTATACTAATTTCTCTTCTATAATTTTTCTGCTTAATCGTTGATTTGTAAAGCTCCTTTGATGACTTAGTCTAACAACTCTCAGATCACTAATTAACGGGCTCCCCCACTTCTAGCATATAGACCATTTCACTTTTTATTCCTAAGTCTAATCTTTATTGAATCGACTATTATCAGGTTAGTCGTCCCTTAGTTCTAAATCATCTACCACCATACACCCACTCTAAATCCTCTAGTCAATTTTTCCAATATATTAATTTATACGATAATAGTGGAGGTAATTTTATTTTATTATGGCAGGCAGAAGTGTACAAATGTACTTAAAAGTACTAAACTTTAGGGCCCTGATCTTCATAGAGTGCCAAATAATTGAGACTCCTTAAAATATTGACTCTGACTCATTGGATGTGTATCAACTGAACCATTTCCTTTCTGGAATTGTCTAATACCTGCTAAGACCCGTAGACAGAAATACACAGGACACAGAAAACAAACGGGAGATAAGAACACACTATACACACCATTCAGTGGAAAAGCATGACTTAGAATTCATGTATAAAAAGGTAAACACAAATAAGTAAAGCAGGATAATAGAATATGTGAAAAATTAGACCACAAATCTCCCGATAATGATTTAGATCATTACCTAGTTACCCTTGTCCATGCTGTGACAACCACACCGAAATTTAAATGGAGCCGCCACCAATATTTATTTTTAGGAAACATTAGAAAGCCTATTTTTTGAATATTTTTGAATTTAACGCGGAAAAAGGTCTTTTTAACCAAATTTTGGATTCGGGGGTTGGTTATGCATAAGGAATGTGTTAATGCCCCTAAAACGCCCATAAAAATGACACCTTTAATCGTTTGAAAATCGTTTGCCTTAAAGAATTAATTACCCAAAGGTTTAAAAGAAATAAATTCGTTTCTTTACTCCTTTGATAAAAAAAATACAATTATTAGTATTATTAACAACCACTACATATTCACTAAAAATTTATTTAAAAAAAATAATGTTAACATCAATGCGGTTCCTGTCAAAAAAACATTAATGCTACATAAATTTAAAAGAAAAACAAATGTATTACCCTTTTTTATTTGAATTTTATAATATTGCTTATTACTAATTATTTACACAATCCAATAAATCTATTTTTAAAATTAAGAGGATAGTAACCTAACTAAATTCCTAGATCTAAGTTTTCGGATCCTATCCTATCCCAAACTTAATCTTATTTTAAAATCTAATTCACTTAATTTATTTTATTACGCTTTTGATTAAAAAAACAGAAAAATGAAAATACCTAAACCTAATTTTAGGGCTTACGGAGGCGTAGCATAGAGCACAAAGAAAAGGAGAAAATCAACCACAGTAGAACAACAGTGAAATAGAAAACAAAATTAAAAAAAAGAACAGAAAATAAAAAACTATACAGTTCATTTCAGAATCAATTCATGCAACATGAGTACATGACAATACTCAGAAAAGAAAGATCAAGATGTTTGAAATTACAGAGAAGAAGAGAGAAAAATAAAAAAAAAACCTGGGTATTTGCTTTTGACCCAGAATGTTACACTGAAGAGAGGAACAACGAAAAAAAACCTAACTAAATGTTTATATTTTTTCTTTTGGGTGACCTCACTGAGTCCTCAACCGCAGTGGCCTCTTCCCTTCAAGCCTCTGCTCCTTTTTCATCCGTCCTCTTTAGATCTGAAGCGCTCTATCAGTTCACTCCCCTATTTCGTAGCTCCAAAGGTGGGTATTTATAGTCTTCAGGAGGAAACCCCTTCGCACTCTGAAACTCAATCTTCTTATCCTTGTCCCTGAAAAACCGAAACAGAAATACGAATTAATAAAATTGATAAGGATAATAACTTTTTGAAAAAAGGAACAAAATACTCCCTTTTTAGGCCGATTTCTTTGGGGATAAATCTGTGACCCTTCCATCCTTTGTTCTGTCTTCGAATTTGAAAAGATGAAACCGTAGGAAATTTGAGAAGAAGATAATGGATAAGATGAGGATAAAGGGATGAGGTTTTGGTTTAGAAGAAAAGATAAGGGAGAGGCCGAGAAATGAGGGAGAGATGGAGCAGAGAAATTAGGGTGAGAGAGAAGTGGAGATACGGTAGAGAGAGGAGGAGGTGCTGCTGGAATGAAGGAAGAGGGATCAGGTTGGGTGTTCATGTGTTTTTAGGGTTTGATTAAATTAGGTTTGGGTGGACTGGGTCGGATCTGCGCATGGGAGGAAAGAAAGGAGGGTGTGCGCGCAGAAAGAAATGGTGGTGCACGTGGAAGTAAGGTGAGGCGCTGGGATCAGGTGGGTTGCGCGCAGGAGAAACAGGAAGTGCGCAAAGTAGAATAGGTATAGCTGAGACGCTATTGGATTGGGCTGGGTCACCAGCCTGTTGGTTCGCTGCTATTTGCACCACCCAAATTTACCGTTTGCACCCCTTTTCTCAAATAAAAATCTATTTTTTTCTCTTTTATTCATTCTTTTCTTCTCCTTTTCTTTTTTTTTTTCCACTTTAATACTCTTTGCCTCCTTTTTATTTATTCCAAAACCAAAAATATCATAATTATTTATTATTATTTATTTAATATTATTACTACTAATTTAATAAGCAAAAATAAATTAAAAAAGAGGCCGAACAAAATTAGGGTATGACACATGCAACCTACAACTATATGTCTATGTGGCCACACAGATTAATATGGCATAAGCGGCCCCACCTCAGTCAACTTAGCCTTTGTAGATAACAGCACAACGACCTCCCACAGACGTGTGGGTAGGCCAAGCCAGTTGTTCATCCCCCTATCCCGCTCATCGTACTCCTAAGAGTGCATCCCTGCCCCCTAAACTTCGACGATAGGAACAAGTATCGGGGCGACACTCGGGATCGGCACTATGGACGATGATACAACAGTACTCCGTCAGGATAACCAGGCTACCCGACGACCCGACAGGATGGTCGCGAGCCATCCGTCACCTGTGGAATAGAGCCGGACCCAATTTATCCTCAAGGACCGACGTGATCGACGTGTCCTCTGTACTGACTGTATCGTGCCCGCACTCTGGCACCTGGCCTCGTGCACGGCTTATGTGCACGGCGGTGGATTACAACACATGCAAATGAAAACTTTTCTCGAAATATTTTATCAACTAAATCGATATCAACATTTTTCCAACTCATCATCATCTCAACCAGCATCAACATCTTATCTCTTTTCTTATCATTCCTTATATACTCAACTCATCAGCTTATTATTTCAGCCATTATTATCAACTTATCATAAATAAGCAACTCATCATATTCCATCAGATCATAGTATATAGTAACTTAATATCCAACCAACATAAGCACAACCATTAGTAATACAACGCAACTACCAGTACCACATATCAATTATCATTCATCCTTAACCAACATATATAGATCAACCTTAATGTCGCTTAGGCGACCCACTACTGACATGTTATCAATCAACGCACCAATAGTCAACACATTCACACAATCATATAATTAACATCACTTCAATCAGCATCCATTCATGAATATCAATAGATCACTCCTATGGTTGATAGATCTCTGACAAATGTCCTCACCTATCACAGGTCACAGCCCCTCTCCTAAGGTGCTGCTACTATTAACCTCTAGTAGGGCATTGGTCACCCTACGCCTAGTTATACACTTATTCTAATCCTACAATCCCTGGTGGATAAGGTTAATATCTCCCATACCTGACTTAGAAGACCGCTACAGTTTCTGCCACTCTCTGCTCCCTCGCCGCTCCTGCTACTTACACTCCTACCTCTGGACATTCCTATCTAGCTTACTAGGCTACTCACATCCTCCCCTCTCAAAGGATTACCTACTAAGGGATTTCTGATGCACAAGATCCTCTCTTGAGGCAAGTGCAGAGCATACTTGCTCCTTAGTGGCCCTCTAAGTCTCACTTCCTTTCTCAATCTCAAGGATTACTTACTAAGGGTTTTCTGATGTTCCAGATCCTTATTAGAGGCAAGCACAGAGCAAACTCACTCCTTAGAAGTCCTTAGAGAGAGAAAGCTAGAGATAGAAGAGGATTTGGGGTAAGTTAGAAGTGGAGGGTGAAGGGCTATTTATAAGCATATTAGGTCCATCGCGTCGCGATGGTGTCAAGACTCAAGGACCATCGCGTCGCAACCGGGGACACGTGTCAGAGATCCAACGCTCCTGATCCACCGACTTTGAATACTCCACAAGATTCCAGAATCTTCTGCCATCGCGTCGTGATAGCCTCTAGTGCAATCTTGGTAGCGTTGCAACCGTGACTAAGGAGATATTCGTAATTCTTTCGTTCTAGACATTTCTAAGCGTTTCTAGACTCTTCTTAGGGGTATTTTGGTCATTTTGAGTGTTTATATAACACATCTAAGTCTATTTCCTTTCAAATTAGGATTTCTAATGCTTATTCATCGCCTAACTGTACTCTAGATATAATTTTCGGCTAACTGTGCTTTAAATATTATGTTCTGAAAAACAGGATGTTACAGTTCTCATCGGTTCTTTGTCATGGTCGTTTTGTCGGCTATATGAATCGGAGACATGACCGTTTTTTGGTTCAACCGGTCGAACCGGCCAATCCCGACTTTCAAAATAGTGCTTCTAACAACCAAACCTATGAACACTGACTTGTTAAATGTTAGCAAAATAGGCAAGAATTACAAAACTCTGACAAAAAAAGAGGCAAGAATTACAATACGACAAGACAATATTACAGCTTTCACGAGGAAACGAGTCAACAAATATTTTCATCGCTATTCCTAATAGTTTTGGGAATTTTAAAATAAAAGAGGCAAGAATTACAATACGACAAGACAATATTACAGCTTTCACGAGGAAACAAGTCAACAAATATTTTCATCGTCATTCCTAATAGTTTTGGGAATTTTAAAATAAAGGATATTATTTATTTTTATATTAGTAATAAATTAAATGCATTTAACTTTATTACTATTTTTCACAAAATGGCAAAAAAATATTTCAAGAGAATATAGTATTATTCCATTAAAAGAAAAGAAAAATACACAACGACATTTTTCATATGGCATGATTAGTTCGAATGATTTAGTGAAAAGAGACCGAGAAGAGAGGAAAATACGAGAGAGGTGGGGAATCTCACCTGTTTGAAACAGCAAAGAAATGGGAGAAAAGATGAGAGAAGACAAAACAATATAGGACTCACTACTTTTTGCAATCTTCTCTATTATGCGAAGAAAAGAAAGAGATAAACTATTTTTACGCCCATTTCCATTTATACCCTATGTTGCTTGAATTCGTGCGTTGTGTTTTTCATTTTTATGGTTTTTTATAAACAACATTGTGTTTTTCCAGGAAAAAACTTAATATTTTTTATTCTTTTAACAATGTAACATTCTTACGCCATCTGCAAATACACCATTATGTAATATAATATATATATATATATATATATATATATATAAATAACATTTTTTAGAAATAATTTTAAAATGTAATAATTTAATAATAAAATATATATTTAATTAAATTATATATATATATATATATATTATATTTAACATTTTTTAGAAATAATTTTAAAATGTAATAATTTAATAATAAAATATATATTTAATTAAATTAGTTTAATAATTTTATAAAAGTAAGATTAATAAATTAATTATATTAAACTAAGGTAAATAAATAAATAAATCAACTTAAATCAATTCAAATAATTTAATTATTTGAATTAAATTAATTAACTAAATTTAATAAATTAAACATTAAATTAATTAAATAGTTTGATTTCTTAATTAAATTAAAATAAAAAAATAAAATAATTTTGATAATAATAAAATTCAAATAATATAAAATTATATATTAGTTTTTTAGTTCAAAGATATTTTTGTTCTTTAAAAAATTAAACACACTTTTTTTTCCTACTATTTTTCTCTTATACCAAACAATATGTCAAATTTACTATATTTTTCACATATTTATCTCTTTTTACACTCTTTCTCACGTTTTTTTCTCTTTCTTCACATAACCAAATTTACGATTTTCGTATGGACCCATAATATGTCAGCATAAAATTAATTTGACTTTGGATTCTGCTGTCCTTATTGACTGTTTTAACGATACATGTATCATACAGTAGCTCATATGGTCAACAATATTGAATGCGAATAATAATGGTAATCAATAAATCCATCTAAACTTTATCAAAATAAATAAATAAATAAATAAATCCATCTAAACTTTTCAAAAAATAAAATAAAATTAAATCCATCTAAAATGTATTTCATACTCGTATCCTCCACAAAAAGAATTATATCCATATTATTTTATTATTTTTATTTAATTATAATGCAAACTCCTGTATAATTTGTACAAAATTTGCTTGCCTCGTAGGTGCAAAAAAAGGGAAAGGAGTTTTACTTTTATTTTTTCTTTCTTCCAAACTAAGCATAAGATCTTGTATCTAAAAAAAAAAAAAAGGAAAAGAAACAAAGCATAAAACAACGTCACAAATACACAATATCCATTCACGGCTTCACATCGAAGCCACCAACCCAAACACATAGTCAAATCTCAAATCCATTCTCTTTGACGCACTCGCTCTCCCTCCATACCCACGGTCGGTGGTGCTATAATCCAAACTACGGTGTCGTTTTCAGTTCGTTTTAACATCCTCTTTCACCCTTTCCCAATTTTGTTCCAAATACCAGTATCTTAATCTAATCACTAATCTCCAACCCCAACCAAACAGCAACACGTTCTCCCTCTTCTCTTTTTTAATTTTCTGTTTGTTTCCCGGGAATCTGTAACCAATAACTGAACCGCAACTCGATCATCTCTTCAATGGGGAACTGTATGGGCAAGTCGGAGAAATTGACGGCGGAGATTGTACCTCACGACGGAGCTAAAGTGTATCCAACGGTCCGTTTATATGGATCACCTAAGAGCATTCTCGCCGCTTACATTCGTTTCGCTCTTCTTCACAAGTCCGTTTCGTTGGAATTTGTCCCCTCCAACGAAACGCCGACCGGAGGAGGATCCGACCCGGACGGTCCGGTCACACTCCAAGTGGGATCCGAAGTGGTTTCGGGTTCGCGCGAGACGCTGCTGCGGTTCATAGACGCGCGGTTCCCGAGTCCCGCGGGGGCTCGTGGCGGCGGTGCGGCGGAGGAAACGACGCCGTTGATGGTGACGTTGACGCGGCTGCAGCACAAGAGCATGCTGTGGCATGTGGAGAGGGTGGTAAGGTGGGCGGAGGATCTGACGACACGTGGAGGGAAGAAGGCCGCTGATCCTTCGGTGGGAAGTCCAAGGATGGAGATAAGGAAATTCGCGAGGAGCTATTCGGAGCTCCTGGAGGTTATGATGGAACACGCTCAGATGGAGGAGACGCTCCTCTTCCCTATCTTTGATAGTGCTGATCGAGGTAGCAATTCTCTTTTCTACCCATAGGCTATGTTTGCTATCTAAGAAAACGGGGGAAAGAAAGTTTATTGAATAAAGTATAAAATGCCTAATGTGTTATACTATGGTTGACCTGTCACATTTACACTTACCCATGCAGATATTTCATATTTTCCAAAAATCTTTTCATCTGTCTTTCCTTTGTTCCAAATATACCCTTAACGATACATGTATTACTTTTGTTCCGGTAGTCGAGAGAACCGTGTTGGCGAAGAAAAAGAGAACCTAGTAGTATATTTAAGTTTTTGATCGAAAAATAGTTTTTGACGGAAAAACACATGAACAAGCTTTTAACAGAAATTAAGTTTTATAAATAGATAAAATAATAGATACATGCATAGATTTTGTTATGTAGTATTATCTTTTATTAAATAAATTTTGTCATTACATGTTTAATTTGATTTCTCCGGTCATGTTTTAATTGGATTCATTGATAATGTTTTTTTATTTTCCCAGGAAAAAGTACATAATTTGGTTTTAAGTTGATTTTTTTCAGCTTCTTGTTTTTGCGGGGATTTCCAAGTGATTTTTGTGAATAGTTAAAATGTGAGCTAGAAGGCTAGTAGTGATGAATTGTTACTTAGAGTTTTTGTGTTATAATTTTTTGTGCAACATATATTTAGTAGGGGTTGAGAAAGGAAAGCTTTATTTGCCTTTGAAGCAATGCTTTGGATGTATTTATTAATCTTTTGGGGAAAAAAATTGCACTAATGCAGGGCTCTCTAAAGCTGCAAAGGAGGAACATGCTAGGGACCTACCTCTCATGAATGGCATCAAAGAAGTCATCAAATCTGTTGGGGTTTTGGACTCGGGGAGCCCTGATTATCAAGAGGCCTTGTACAACCTTTCTTCTCGGCTCAAATTATTGCAGGTAAATTCAGCTCTCATGAATAAGGGCGTACGTAAATAACTCAATTAAGTGCTTATTGTATAAATGTTTATCTTATAAGGGCTTATGTATAAGTTATTTTTATAATTCTATAATAGAAATAGAATTATATATTAGATTTTGTATCTTTTTTGATGTCTCGTACTGGTGACTCTTTGAAGTTTGTTACTGACTGTTATTAGTATTTTCATAGTCAATCTGTGACGTTGTTCTGATTTTGTTCTTAAAATTTGGGAGCTAATTTTGTTGTTGATTTGTTATTAGGGGCAATGCAAACAACATTTTATGGAAGAGGAAGTGGAATTACTTCCACTAATGGAGGCATTGGAATTGAGCAAAGAGCAAGAAGAGAGTGCACTAGAGCAATGTTTTGATGTGATGCAAGGAACACATGGTCGTTTGTTGAAGTTTCTTCTTGAAGGGCTCCAACCTCGTGATGCTATGAAGTACTTGGACTTGATAAGCAAGTGTAGGAACAAAGAGCGAATGGAATCAATACTCCAGATGATAGTTAAGTGAGAGAAACCTTGTTAACATGATCAATCATTACGCACACATGGATGAGCTGTGAAGTTTGCTATGTCAATAGATGTATAATTGATTTTTTTTCGTTTGTTTTCCTCTATTTTGAGCCGGTTCTTCTGAAGGAAGCACCACCCGGCACATGGGTAGACTTTCATACTTCACTCTGCTTTTGTGGGTCTGACACATTCTTCTTGAATCTGTCAGCCTGGCCTTTTGATTAGGGGAACAAAAAGCAGGGATAGCATTTAGAAAAGCCGGACATTTTCTTTTTTTCTTTTCCCCCTTTTCCTTTTTTCTCATGATAGTTTGGATAAGGTTGTCATGAATATATTCCCAAGTGTTGTACATCCAAGTATATGGACCCAAATTTATTCAAAAGTACTTCGAGTATACCAGTTTACCTGTTTTGATTGAACTAAGTCCTTGTTTTCCACCAGCTAATAGCTCATGTGGTGTTCCCTTCCAAGGTTTCATCACTTCGTATCTAAACATCAGTTTGGAAGCCTGCTTCCTTACTTCCTAAGAAAAAAGTCTTTGTTTGGATCTATGGTTCAAAATTTCAAAACATTTCTAAATTCTAATACAAATCATTGGAACAGGGAGTGAAATATTTGATACATAAAGCATGAAAAATAGGAAATACTATCTGACTTGGCTGGAGACCCTTTTAATGAATGATTTAGTGCATGTTTGTATAAGATTCTGGAGTTCCAGAATGTCGTTTGACAAAAGGAGGTAAAAGGTAGATTTTTTTCAAAGTGCGTTGAAAACTATCTCATACAAACATGCCATTAGCTATCTTTTATTAGATATTGAGAAGCGTGCATATTCAGCAAGCAATAATTTAAAAAATGGGCAAACTGGATCCTCTATAGCCAAATATGGATTCCCTGTTGTTAAAGGAGCACGCAAATAGTAAATTTACATGGTTGGATTAATCTTTTACTTACATATTTTTCTTGAAATCAAACACAATGTAAAATCCAATGGTATACATTTAGTGACGGTGTGTTTTCTTGACAACAAGGAATCCAAACCCTCTAGTGTCATGTTGCCTCTGTAGTAGAAAAAACAAGGGTGAGAGGAGAGAGAAGATCGAGAGAAAATAAGGAAATGGTGAAAAGAGAGAGAATAATTAAGATAGATATAAAGAACTATAGAGAGAGTCGTAGAGAGATCAGCACTAGAGGATTCGTACGAGTTTGATCAACATCTTTTTGGTCATTGGAAGAATAAAGTTAACATTTCATTATTATCTATAAATATTGCATGACATTTTGTCAGCCATAACATCATAACTACTACGTATTGTCGTCATTCTTCCACCTTTCCCAATAGTCAAATAGTGATCGCGGGAATCGATCATTGATAAAAATTGGATGGTCGAGATTTCAAGATCCGAATTTACTGAAGTCGAATGTGAGCCATTTGATCTTACACGAATGATGACCATTTCTCTAACTGTGTGAATGTATGATTTGCCAACTGCTGACAATCTTGGTCCCCCTCTTTCAACTTCATAAGACCATCTCCGATGGTGGTTTTTATGTGTGTTCTTACACATAAAAATGAGTTCTTATATTTTGACTCATTATTAGGGGATGATATGACCTCCATGTTACCGATTGAAAAAATTAGTTATTTCTAAAAAACAAATTGCAACATGAATCAGTGAGTAAGATTAAATATTGTATGGCCCATTGGAGGAAGTTGAGAACCCAACTTGATATTATGAACAACAAAAAAAGAATCTAACTTGAGTTCTAGTATTGTAGTGAAAAATAGCGAGAGTTCTTAAATCTTACTCCCTCTATTCCAAAATATTTGATGTTTAAGGTTGTGATACACCCATTACAAAATCATTAAATGGTATATACCTAGACCAAAATACTCTTATTTAATCATGCCTAAAAGAAATGTAATGTGATCATTCTCATTGATGAGTGATTAGCTATTGGCTTGGTAACTATAATAGTCTCGTAATAAGCACATAGTATTAATTGGAATCAATGGTATGTTTGGAAAAAATGTATTAATTTAGTCTTGAATTGGTAAAACATCAAAAGCTTTGAAATAAAATTAAAATACTAAAACATCTAATGTTTTGGAATGGAGGAGGTAGTATTATAGTAACAAATAGCGAGAGTTCATAAATCTTGTGTGACATCTTATGGTCCGCTAAAATAGATATTTTCTTTGATTTACAATAAAATAGAGTAAATAACCCAAAATTAGGTAATGCACCGGAGCTGCTGCCAATACGGCACTATCACTTTTCCATTATCCGTCACCTCACTTTAATCCTCCTTCATAATTTTCCCATTGTTGTTGCCATTGCCACGGTATCTACAGTCCACTACCGCTATCTTAACCACCTCACTGCCATTATTAACAATTTATCTTCCACTCGTCGCCTTATTATTATTATTACCTCCACTTCACTCAACTTTATTACAATCACAAGATGCTACCACCGGGGAAGCTTCACTATCAGTGGCACCATTCTAACCACTAACCAACCCCTCAACTTTCAATACTACCAAACACTTACCTATTATTTGTAAAACTCTTTAAATTTGATTGTTACCTTTGCCCTAATGATGAACTTATCATTAAGTTATAATTGCATTGCTTTCGCCAAATAAACGTAGGTCATTTTTTTTTTCTTTCTTCTTTTTCAAGCCTATATCATTCACTTTTGGGTTATAGCAAGAAAAGTAGAATAATGCTGAATAAAACCAAGAACAAATTATAATCTCATATTTACCGGATATATTTCAACAAGGAAATTTGGAAGTTGTAATTGATCTAACCGACGATTGTTTTGAAAGTTCATTTTCTTTATATTTCAATTTTCAACGGTCTCTCGAGGCAAATTGTGCTGATTTGAATAGACGATAATGTGAGCTCGTAGGTTATTTGGCAGTAATTTATTACCCATAATATAAATTTGTGTGTATATACTTTTTAAGCGAGAAGGTTACAATTGAAGAACCTCAGTCTCGACTAGAGGGATATAAATGGAGTGGGTGGGTACGGGTAATAACCCCCGATACACGCCTTACTTGATGAATATTCTACTTGTACCTATTTCATATCTATTTATTTTACATGTGAGTACCTATTAAAGTATCCATGTCAAATTTGCTGCAGATGAATTAAGATAATAAAGTACATAGCTTTTAAATTCTAGCTCTTTGGGAAGTAGTTATATCCTTTCTTTTTTATTCCATTTTTTTTTTCAGAGGAAAACATATTTTTATACCAGACTTTAAACATAAATAAATAGAGGGGGCAATACTTTACAATGTTTCTTTGACTGATTACTTTACAATTTTTTTGACCGATTACTTTACAATGTTATCCAATAATGCATATGATACAGCCCAATGTTTTTGTTTATATTGGACCAGTTCGAATTAATCAAATCATGACCATGACGATCCCTAACCAACTTGATTAACCGATATTGTTTGAAAACATTTTTTTTGTGAGAATTTAATATGGAAGTTGGAAAATGAATATCAGAGATTTGCTCTTATAAATAATATATCAAAGACTTAAACATGGCTTTCGTCCTTGCAATTAATATAACTGTTTTTGTTTTTTACCCGTTCCATTTTTTTTTATATTCACCCTGTAATTTTTAACTTTCTGTTTTCCGTTCCTCTTATGTTAGTTAGGCGCTGACGTGGCAAACAGATCTCCATCTGTCGTTACTGAGTTAGATTAATGAGATTATGTGTTATTATAATTATGCTGACCCAGCTTTGATGGCTCATTAATTATTTTTTAAAAAATAACAAAGAATTATGGTTCCTCAATGTTCCGCCCTTCCTTTCTCCAATTTCGTCTCCCACCCCATATTTCTCCATTACGTTTACAACTGCGAAACTAACCACGATGGTGAAATGAAAGCACAAGACAAAGTGTTTAAGGATTCTAAATTAGTGGGAAACACAGAGACCGCCGTTGCAGCGACCTTCCTCCACTTAACCATAGCCACCTCCTGAACCTGAGCAAGCCGAACCTCTCTGAATTGTGACCCCATAAAGAAATTCCTCAATTGTGAACACCATGTCAAGCAGAACCAGTAACATCAAAAATGAAAAAAAAAATAGAAAAATAAAAAGAGAAAGATGATGCAAGCCCCACCACCGTAGTCGTCGCACAGAGGTTGCCGTCGGCACCTATGGTCTTCTCATTTCTCCTGCACGCTTCTCCCTCTCTCTCTTCTTGATCTCTCTCATCGTCTCTCAAATCTTTCTCAATTCATCTTCCCTCGCCCTGGTCGCTCTCATTCTCCCCATATTGCTCTCTCTCTCTCTCTCTCGAGAATATGGCAACCCTCTTCCTCGCAGTTGACCGTCGTCGCCTAAGGGTGGCCAGACTCCGTCTTCCTTTTCCTCCTTCTCTCTAAAATCGTAGCCTTCTCTCTATTTCTTTCTTTCCCTCATGCTTTCTCCTTATTCTCGGTATATTGGAGGCACAGAACAAGAGGCCTCATTGCCAATCTAGATGTTTTGACACTTCGATGTAGAAGTAGAGGAAGAGGGGGGCTATGAGGTGGGGAAGAGGGGAAGGGAAGGGAAAACTCTGGGTTGAGTTAGCACCACATGTGCTTAGTAATATGAGGCGACAATATAAAAATGGAGGCTTGTTTGCCAACTTGACATTTTTTTAACAGAGATGGACGAAAAACAAAAATTTGAATTTCCAAGAATGAATAACAAAAAATTGTTGCAAAGGTAAAACACAAAAGCCCTTTATTTGGGGGGGACAAAAAACCAGTGTTGCCATAAGGTGCATCTAGTCTAGGCCTAAAGCAAAATGCAAAATTAGGTCCTGTATAGTTAAGTAAAATAAAAAGAGGGGCCTAATTTTTAGGAAATGAGAGGCCTGTTTTTCAAGAATATAGAGTGATATGATAAGGTGAGCAATTTATTTTTATGAAGGGGTCTAAAGCCTTTGCTTTCTGCTCAAAAAAAAAAACTTTTGCTTTAGAGTATCTTTAGCGTTTGATGTTAAAATTTAAGTTCCCATATCTTTCTTACATGTGTGCCAACGTGTAGTGCATTGTTCTTTTAATTCAGCCCTGAGAGCTGTGCAGAGCAACACATCTGAAACGCTCTAATTCAACAAAATATGGCCCACCATGACCATGAGAGAGTGAGACACAAAAGAAAATTGTGACACTGCTTTTGTCAGTAAAGCAACGCACAAAACAACACCCGCGTTGCTGTTGCTCTTTTAGTGGCTTCCCTTTTAAGACTAGTCCTTCAAAAAAAATATTTAAGCCTATATTAAAAATTAAAATTATATATTGTATAAATACCCCAAAAAAGATTGTATGGATAAACGGCTTAAACCTTGCCCTAATTAATTCCATTCCATTGCGCTCTCCTCTCAACTCCTCAATGGTAAAATGAATCATGGGCAGGCTTATTAATATGGCGGGAACTTGAAAAGCCATTCAGAATTGCGAATAAAGCGCGTTTCTTCCTACAAGTGTGGCCGCTGAAAAAAAGAACGAAGCGGAATGGGATCTGAAGCTCTCGTTCCAGAATGGGCATCGGAGCCCTGCATCATGGGAATCGACGAAGCTGGAAGAGGCCCTGTTCTAGGTTTGTTACACCACTCTCTCTTCCCCTCAATTCTCAAAACCTCTTCGTATTCTCTCTTCCTTTGAACATATTTTCGAAATTGTTTCAGGTCCCATGGTATATGGCTGCTTGTACTGTGCTCGATCCTACCAGAAGACCCTAGCTACTTTGAGCTTTGCAGGTAAGTCCTCAACTCAACTTGATTCGTTCTGTTATTTTATAATCTTGTACTATTGGAAGAGGTTTAATAATAAATGATATTTGTATTAATGCAAATTCGTTAGAATTGGTTTCTGCAGAAAATGTGTGACAACACCAATGAATAGTGAATTTGGAATTTTATTGAAATCAGTTTCTTCCACTCAGGCTCTTACTTGGAAATGTTTGAATTGAATGGTTACTGGAAACAATGCGTAGACTAATGAGGGTTCATCCTTAGTGTTAAACTAGTAGATGGACCGTGCTCACCACGGGGTGCGATAAAATCGGCAGGATTGTTTTGTGTGTGTGTATATATATATATATATATATATAAGATGGAAATACTGCTACGTGACACAACGTGGATAACTAAAGCTAGTGTAGTTATTTTTCTAAAATACATAATAAATGAGTGATTGAAGCAGGAAAACATGTTGGGAGCCGACAAAAGGCGGGAAATTTTTTTGACTTGAAAAAGGATTGTGAATGAGCTTTTGTCACGTGGTATAACTGTAGTTAAGTTTATTAAATATATAATAGATAGATAGATAGATACACGCACTCAGAAAGACACAACTTATATGTAGGCATTTTAAATTTAAACTCACATTGTCACATTTGCATCTTTGTTGGCGCAGATTCTAAGACACTGAAAGAAGAGAAGAGAGAAGAATTATTTGAAACTTTGAAAGCTAATGATTCTATTGGATGGGCTGTTGATGTCATTGACCCAAAGGAACTCTCCGCTAAAATGCTCAAGAAGTAAACCAACAAAGCTCGGTCCTTCATTTTCCTTCCATGTTTTGTTTTTGTTTCTTTTTTTCTTTTTTTTTTTAAATTCCTGAGGAACTTCCCTTGTTGTAATTTTAACAGGAGTAAGATAAACTTGAATGAGATTTCACATGACTCTGCCATGGGCCTCATTGATAGGGTGCTAAAACTGGGAGTGCTTCTAACTGAGGTAAAGCTTTTCAATGTGCACTTGGTCCTCAATTTCTTCCCTTGAACACTTGGTGAAATTAAGTACTGAAATAGAAGGATAAGCCCTGTAATTGTTATTATTAAGTACTTAGGGCATAATAATAAGCAGATAATAATTCAATTACAGAGTTGAGAAATATATCATTTGTGCTCTCCAGGTTTATATAGATACAGTTGGAGATCCAGGGAAATATGAAATGAAGCTGTCTAAAAGTTTTCCATCTATCAAATTTGTGGTTGCAAAGAAGGCTGATAGTCTTTATCCTGTTGTCAGTGGTGCAAGCATAGTTGCAAAGGTACCTATCTCTCCCTTCCCTTATGGAATTACCTGCAGTATAAAGTCTTATTGTCTACTTGCAATCTTTAATCCAACCTTTCAGGTCACAAGAGACCAAGCTTTAAGAGAGTGGGTGCTCGATGAGACCGCTGAAAACATGCACAGGAGCTTTGGTTCTGGATATCCTGGAGGTGAGAAGGCCATGAGTCCATCACATGTGATGTCTTTCTATCATTCTGATTAACATTGTACTTACGATAAATCTGGTTATGTTTTCGTTTGTGTAGATCCCCTTACCAAGTCTTGGCTAGCACATCACAAACATTCTATCTTTGGTTTTCCAACATTGGTCCGGTTTAGTTGGGGAACTTGCACCACTTATTTTAAAGATGGTGCTGAAGTCTTATGGTAAGGATGCTTTCTTAATCTTCATGGAAATCTGTGAGTGTATAGCACTTGATTCCTGAGGATACGTTTGGTTTCACAAAACATTTTCTGTTTTTATTACTTGTTTTCAGTTTTAGCTATAAAATACCACCTAATTTTAACCTTATTTCCTGTTTTCAATTTTTTGTATAGGATACATTGAAAACAACTTTTTATTATTTCCTGCACAAAACTTTGAAAACAAGAAATAAAGTGAAGATAAAGTGGAAATTTTGTAATTAAAACTGAAAATAGGAAATGGAAACATAAAATGAAAACAGAAACCAATTAGCCCCGAGTTTGTTCCACTTTATACATGTCAACATATTCTTCTTGTCGATTTTGTTGCCGTGCTTTCCGCTGTGTACTCGAATTAGGCTCATAGACGCAGTTGAGTTGACTATCACGTATCGTTCCATATTAATGTTGACATATTGCTAGGTGCTATGTATAACCATCATAATCAATTTAAGTCTGATGTTGAGTTCAACATAAAAACTAAAAATTATTTCCAACTATTATTTTCTTTAATTTTTCTTTTTAGCTTCCATAGTTTTAGGGGCTCTGAGGTTCATTTGCTTCCAGAATAGCAATATCAAATCAAAGCCAATCCCACATCAGTAATTTTTGGAATTTACTCCTGTTGGGTATTTTTTATGTACTTCAAAAGTTTTAAAGGGAATAAATCCCAATTCCCACATTGCCTAGGTGGGTAATAGAAATAATTTTGTTTTTTAAAACCAGTAAATGTATCTTATTTGAAACTTTTGTTTTTGGGATAATATTTTTTATTTTGGCCGTAAACTTGATCCAAACTTATCTGCACTTTAGCCTTTTCTTTTTCTTGACCTAGTCTAATTCCACTAACTTCATTGTTATCTAATTTTTTTCCCCACTTAATTAACCTTCTGGTCACATTTCCTATTGGTGAAAATCAATTCTTCTTGTGAACTGGGTTAACAAAACTAATATTCATTACTGATCTATATAACTGGGATCATTCTTAGAAAAGTATGTTAAATTCTGGGAGATTTTTTGCATAATTAAATTCATTTCTAGAGTGAAATAATCCTTGGGAAAGGTGTCCTTGAATCACCTTGATAGGTCATAGGCTACCGACTTGTGCTATTTTCACAACAGCTCTTGGGTGTCTTAGCAGTTAGCACCATCCCAACATCCTTATTAATTTCAGAGTCACTTGTGAGGTCTGTTAGTTTTTTTCAGATTGATAAGTAGGAATTGTCCTTTATTTTTTGCTGTGTCTTATCTTGTCAACAAAAGGAAAAAATAATAATTTTAAAAGTTCAGAAGTGTATTGTTTCAATTATCCTAAAAGCAAAGGGGTGTTAGGTGTGGTTTATATTTTTAACACAAACTTCTCATACAAACTTTGAGCTTGAAGCATGAACAATGCATGGGTCCGTTAGACCTTGTAAAATAGGCTGGAAGAATCTAACTCGCGAAACCATGCCGAATCCCCCCCCCTCAACACACAAAATGATATATCTTTGAAAGATGAAGGATGAAATTCAAATCACTTGCACAGCCATCCATCCTGTATATGGGGAAAATCATTTTTTAATTTTCTCTCAATTTTTATGTTCCAAGCTTTATGTGATAGGTGTTTCTGCTTATATATCTTCGTTAAAACTTGAAATTGTTTTTAGGGAGTCTGAGTTGGATGAAGATGGAGGCAGCAATAATAACAATGGCAAGCGGCAATTGAAATTAAGCAATGTGGGTTTCACCACATCCAAGAGGAGAAGTGAAGAAGTAGAATCAAGTGGTAAAGGACGCTGTAGGTTTTTTCAGGCTCGGAAACTTGAGAACCTCACTTATTTCTGAAAACGATGCTAAATTGTTGTCCCCGCTCTGTCTTTGCATTATCGGAGTAATTTCTAGCCATTTGAAATCATAGAATATTGGAGTATTTCATCTTTGGAGAATATTTTCTGTATATACGCTTTCTAGGATGATTCTCTCACACTCATTCTAACCATATGTGTACTAGTATTGTGTCAATTTAATTAGTGTAATTGATGTAACTTGAATTTCAATCCACCTTATCAAACATGTATTTCTATGTTACGACTTAAAAGGTTATCCAGCCTAGATGATTTACAATCCTTGATCCTTGGATGTATGAATGGAGTGATTGAGTTATAGTGTTTCCAGGTTGGGAGTAACCAAAGACACCCCTGTTTTTTCTAACATGCAACCCCTTACAGGAAGTTAATTTCCAGAGGTGTATTATTTTGTTATCCAATCCAAAAGTTTATTTCCGGGCATTTTTACGTCATCCAGAAATAAACTTTTGAAAAACGGGGGGTATTTTGGAAAAAAAAACATGGTGTCAATGGTTGCACCCATCCAGGTTTGAACCTGAACACGGCATACCAGTTCACTTCTACAGGCCCGCATGCTCCATTCGGTGGCCCTAAGTTAAGTTTAAAATCGTGAGTTCTCAGAACAGTGAAATTGAACCTGTGATGATAGTGATTCCGAGTTATGATTGAGTACATTCATGGTTTGAATGGCTGTTACCAAATTCATATATCGTCCCCTTATAATTGAACTTGATGCCTCTGTAGTAGTTAACTGTATATTGCATAAGCTGTCCATTGCTGCCATTGAACCTGTCATAACAGGATTGCAGGGAGATGATGAGTTTCTTTGGTGATTGCTCGATCTGTCATGCTAATAGAATTTGCAATACTGTTGTGCATGAGCTTGTAGGTTTATCTAAACAGTTTGGTTCCAGAATAATGGGTGGGGAATGCCCCACACCAAATTCTTCAAATACCATGTAATGACTTTTCTGTTCAGTAATGTAATTCATTTCCATTTATGAAAAAAAAAAAATTCTATTTTTCAGACTTGCGACTGCTGATACGGATATACGCGGGTCAGCACCTTCTGCCCACATGAAATCTATAAACTTGATTTGGCTTTCTATGTAGTTAATTTGATATTTTGAGCATGTAAGCATTCGTTGCAATCTAAATAAAATATATTCCTCAGCAGCTGATACATTCTGCATAGTGTCACAAATTCTGACTGAACAAAATACATAATTAGGTCACTAGAACACATTACTGTTGAAAAGAACGTGTAACAGTTGTTACATAACATATATTGAACTTTTTTTGCGCTTTTTTTTTTGTGAAGTAACTATTTTTGCGCTTTATGTTAACAAAAAAAACAGTATGAGAGGATAGACAAGGATCATCATAAACATGGAGGAAAATTTGATTTTGTTGAGGTTGCAGTTGGCAGCACCATGATGGTTCTGATGTTGGCGATTTCTATTTGCACCGGCTGCATAAACAGGTATAACTGCTGCACCTCCTTGTGTTCTAGGCGTTGCTGAATTTCCATTTCCATGTGATTGGCCACCACGAGCGCCTCCATGAGCTCCACCTCCTTCTATCTTGCTTCCATATATTCCCTTATCTTCTAATAACTTGCTCTTCTGCACAAATTCTATTTAACAAAAGTCTTGATTACTAAAGGTGTTTACTCATGGACTTGTGTTTCTTTAATATGCTTCAGAATAACAATATTAAAGGGTTATGCAATGAGATTTGAACTCGCCGTACAAGAGCATATAAGTTACTGAAATGACTACATAATTTGGTATTGGATTCCCACCGCCAGTATTGAAAGATAAGAACCAGTGGTGAGGCATCTTTAAAAAGCGTAGTCTTTTGTTCAAACTGATCTACAGTAAAGTTCACATGTCATGTCATGGAAAGGAATTTCAGTTAAAGTAGTTATAGCATCTGAAGTTTCTACTAGTGGGAGATAAAGAACTTAAAGGAAAGATAATAATCAATGCACAAATTCAAAGTTTTCCTACTTCTTTATAAATCAAAGGAGGTGCCTGCCCTGTTCCTATTGATACCCGAATATGATTTCTTTCACCAATGATCAAGACTATCAAAGGCTGATTACCCTTTAATAGTAATAGTAATTCTGTTACAGTTATCCCCCGTTTCATAATTGTCCCTTGTGCCATCTTTTTTCTTCAAAAGGGAGCTTTGAAAAATCTAATTGCTTTATGATAAATCTCCATACTTGCAACCATAATAAGGCCATAATTATAGCAATTCTGCTATCAAGATTCTAACATGATAGCAGACTTTTAGATCTATTTCTGTAGTGAACAAAAAAGTAAAGAAAAAAAAAAGAAAAAGGAAAGCAAAAGGGACAATCCAGTTTAAAAGGAAAACATAGGATATTAGTACCTGAAGGCAACAAGGTCTTCTTCTGAATAGGATGTGAAGATGAAAGATTGACAAGATAGACGAAAATAAGAAGAGAAAATGATACTTGTACTCTGACTCTGAAACCCATTTGCCTGTTCAGCTAGCAATAACGTCGTACCTAATTGATACTTCTTGTATTTATATATGAAAAAATTTCCTCCCTTTAGCTAATCACTTTCTGGCACACTGAATGGATTGTGCTGTGCGGGTAGAGCTGGGTGATTAAGGGTAGGTAGGTTTAGAAAGGAAAGTTTGGCTTTATCTTTTAGCAAAAAGTGGCCTTATCAGCACCTAATTTATACAAGAGAAGTATAGTGACTAATAGGGAGTGAGTGGTCCAAATATAAAGTCTCAACTCTCTTGGTAATCCACGTGTGATTGGAAAGTTGAAGTATCAACTATCATGTTTTTACGTGTCACAGGAATCCGTAACTATTTTTTCTTGTGATGGATGAATGACAGAACAATTTGGCAACAACATCTTGTTGTCGAAGATGGCTGGTCGGTGTATGAAACCTGAGGGGTGTAGTTACTGTCCTAAAGATTTATCCGCAAGATTGCGCAAACCCTCCAGGATACAATGCGCTCTTCCGTGATGATCTTACAAATTTATCGTAACTCGAGAAAGGAACACAAGGTCGGATGGTAGCCCAGGCTGAGGTCGAAAACAAGAAGGAAAAAAATAAAATGAAGCAGTCAAGGTATCTTAGGGTTAAACTGCAGTTCTGAATTTATAAAAAAAAAAAATATGAACGTTAAAGATATTTTTAAACGTTAGTGGAGATAATGCTACACAAAATCAGGAGCACTTAGCATCAAATCAGATTTTTCCGGATAAGACTAAGGCAAAATGGTTTTGACTCTAAATGACCACTTTTCGGATAAGGCTTTCAGAAATATTTTTAAACAAAATTAATTAAACGAGTTGGACCAAAAAGTTTGGCCTGACTATTATCGTGCGCGCAGGGGGACAAATCGAAAGATTTGCACTGAACCAGGCCAACTTGGCCCATGCTTGTGCACACGAGACCCATGCTTCCACTAGCTTGTTTACTAACTCCACTACACATCTAAGTATATAAAGCCTTAAAAGTCTCAAAACTAAACTATGTGGGACTTGCAACTTTTGAAATATTCAACAATATACAACACATCTTATTTATTTACTTCCAGAACTATTTCCACATGTATTGCATATCGCTGATCAGTTCCGGTATCTGCATATCAGTTCTTGTTAGTTAGTTAGTGTATGAATCATATAATATTAGATCTTCTTTCAGACTCAAGATACATGAAATATCTCAATGTCGCATTCATTGATATGATTATTGAGTTGAAGACGTTTGAATTCTCACATCACCCACCTCAAATCTTGGGATGCGGTTTATTCCTGATTGAAAATTTCACTTAATACGAATTAGTTTTTGGAAGAAATTTAACTAAAGACACGAACTTCGATAAAGTACGATTATCTTAACAAATATTACTTCTGGTCTCTATTATAAAAAAAAATTTGGTGTATTTTTTTGTCCTTATAATAAAAATAAACTTATTTGAAGGTGTATTAATTGTTCTTTTTTGTTTTTGAAGAAGTGCATTAATTGCTATGCTTTCTTTTATACTCTTATTTAATATAAGATGTATGGTTACTAAAAACTCACACGGTGGGTGTAAAACATTTGAAGAAGTACATTAATTGCTATACTTTCTTTTATATTCTTATTTAATATAAGATGTATGGTTATTAGAAACTCACACGGTGGGTATAAAACATTTGGTGCTAGTTGTATATTTGGGATAAGATTTCAATTTTATAATATTAAATAGTTTTTCTTAGTCTTAGTGATTTTTTCTTAAATTATTTTAGAGATCAGGATTAGTATAATATTTTGTGCAAATAATTGATATTTTTACAGACTAATAAATTACGTGTCCTTGTCAATAGTTTTGAATAATAATGATAATGATCACATGTGAATAATAATTGATAATGATCACATGTAGAAATAACGAAGATAAGAGATAAGAATATAATATAAATTATTAATATGAAGGGACGATGACAAAGCACTCTTCCTATGAATATTATTTCGAGATGGAGATCGGAGTTCTTTTCTTTAATCTGAAGATATATCTTTAAATGATCGCTTTTAGGTGACCAGCAATGTTATTTATACATTTATTTCTTTTATTTGTATCTTACAATTTTTAATGCTCGCAAGCAAGACATATTAGCAATCCTCCATATGCTATTGCATATACGATGGTTACAGTATTCAACAATTCGTGGTATCAATACAGCTCTTTTTTCACAACCAAATTTATGTTTAATTGATCAATTAATATTATTTAATTACAGTAAGGTGTTGTTAATTCAATTACAAGTAATTACAGTGAACTACAATTTCATAATAACTATTTCATAAAAAAAAACTATATACAAATTAAATATTTTCTAATCGAGTTAATTACTTGCACTCCGCTGTAACTACTACATTAATTGAGCGGTTAAATTAATTTACCCAAGTTCACCTAATATAATATACATAAATATTGAGTTAGAACATGAATGAAGCTCACAAGAGTACTCTCTTCGTAACAAAATATAAGCAAAAAAAAATTGGACTAAATACATGTATTTTTGTGCTTATATTTTATTACGGGGAGTATATTATTTGAGCTAGCCATCATGCGTTGAGTGCCGGGCGAGAAACAAACCCAGGAAAAGGACAAAGATTCCATGCATCACATTGAATCTTGCAAGGCCTAACATCATGTGCTGGCTGACATGGAGATATTCTTGAGCCCTTTGATTAGGCATGTGAGGTGAGAGGAAGCAGATGTAGGTTGTTAAGTGGTGGGTGTTGATGGTGGTGGCGTCTACCATCTAACAGATCTAGTACAAGGCGCTGGAGCTTGATCTTCTTGGCCAGTCCCTTTTCTTTCCCTTTGTATGTCGAGAAAGTTGTTGTCTGTCATAAACGACTTAGAAAAAGGTGATGGAAGAAGCCATTAATTTTTCTTGGTGTAAAGGGACATTTTGGTCCCTGAAGTTTTTTAACCGACTCATTTTAGTCCTTGAGGAAAATAAAGTCCTTAAATAGTCACTAACATTTACAAACATTGGACACGTTAGTCCCCCTATCCATTTCCATCAAAAAACGTCAGTAACGGTGCTAACATGGCCAGTTAAACGCACATTTGTTCTGCCACATGTCTAATGTCCAAAACGTGACACAATTTAGGCCCATTTTAATTCCTGATCAAAAACAAATTCAAAATAGGGACATTTTAGTCCCTTTCATCCCTCCTACATAACACCCATTTTAGTCTCTCATATTTTTCATTCATTTTCAACTGCCAGCCTAAACCTCCATTAACGTTTCTGGAGAAGCACGAGAATTTTCAGTCATTTTCAAACCAACCTCAAAACAAGGACCACAACAACTTTCGCAAAACAACCTCAAATCTCAAACCCAAATAGCAAAACTACGTCAAAACCCAAACCTAAGATTGTAAATAGGAACCAGAAAACGACAAAATCGCAAACAGAAACTAAAATATAAACCCTAACACAAAATAATTGCAAGAGAGACTCACCTTGGATTGATTCCACTTCGTCACAATGTGTTTCACTTGTTGCAATCACCAATTTCAAGTTTTCATCAATGTGGTTCATGAAATCGTCTTCTTCTCCATCGCCATTAGGTTAGTGACGTTGGAAAGGTGGAACACAATGAAACTGAGTTGGTTGGTTTGCATTTACAGGGGTGAATGAACAGGGACTAATTTGGGTCTAAGTGGTATAGGGACTAAAATGTCCCTATTTTGAATATGTTTTTGATCAGGGACTAAAATAGGCTTAAATTGTGCCACGTTTTAGACATTAGATTAGACATGTGGCAAAACAGGTGTGCATTTAACTGGCCACGTCAGCACCGTTACTGACGTTTTTGGATGGAAATGAATGAAGGGACTAACGTGTCCAACGCTTGTAAATATCAGGGACTATTTAAGGACCTTATTTTCCCAGGGACCAAAATAGGTCGGCTAAAAAACATCAAGGACCAAAATGTTACTCTTTATCTTGAGTCCGTACACAACTAATAGTAAAACGAAAGAAATTAGGGTGACTTGTGCTAACTAAAGCTCAAAGTATCACTAAATTTCAATAAACTCTTGAGGGCATTTGTTTCAAGTTAAGTAATTTCATTTCTGTAAATAATTTTCCTAGGAATAAAATGATGAGAACCTTATTCCTAAGTATTCTTAAAAAAATGTGTTTATCAAGTATTTATAACATTCCTTGGAATTAATGTGCATGAAATTGTTATTGTCATTTTAAGATCAGATGCAGACAATGGGCGTGCTGGCGTGCAGGAATGAAGACATTTGTAATTTTGGGTTGTGAAACGAGTGATGAGTGTAAACAATACAATGATGCGAGTATCAAAGCTACTGGTACTAGAAAATGCGATGTTCATTCAAATTAAGAGGAAGACCCTTGAAAGGTGATGAAGAATGGATTATTAAGGTAATGTGTAGATTTCACAACCACGAGTTAGCAGAATCATTAATGGGTCATTCATATATTGGTCGACTATCTGCCGAAGAGATGTTGGCTCAAAAGCTAGAGAGAATCCACTCTCTAAATCTCTCAAAAGAGTTACTTTCGTATACTTCAAAATAGGATGCAAATACATGGATACAATGGCCTTATTTATACTAACACTAGACGCCTTCATGCAACTGGATACAACTAGAAATAGATCGAAATACAATGGAAATAAAAGTTGCAAGAGAGATGGAAATGTCAAAAATAATGGCTATGGTGGTTGAAGGTCAAAATGGTAGATGAGTGAAATTAAGAGATTCATATGGCAGAGGAAATGTCAAAAATAATGGCTATGGTGGTTGAAGGTCAAAATGGTAGATGAGTGAAATTAAGAGATTCATATGGTAGAGGATTTGTCTGTCTCATCATCCCCGAGTTGGACAAAACTCGTCCTCGGGTTTAGTTCTGTTTCATCATCAAAATATGGCGAAAGATAAACGATATTGTAGGTTGTAAAGACACCACAAGTCCTTGGCAGTCCTACCTTATAAGCATTGTCGTTGATTTTTTGCACTACTTTGAATGCACCATTAGCTCCACGAGACAACTTGTCATTTGGTTGATTTGGAAATTGTTCCGTTCACAGATGTCTCCATAACAAATCTCCAATTTTAAATATTTGTTCTCTTTGGTGCTTGTCACAGTGAGCTTTATATCCTGAATTTTGTTTCTTAATTCGCTCTCAAACTTGTTCATGCAATTTCTTGATTTCTTTCACTCTGTGTTCTGCATCTGCACTATATTGTTGCTTATCTTATACGAGGTTAAGTCTAGCGGACTACTTATCTTATACGGGGTTAAGTCTAGCGGACTACTAGGATGTGTCATATACCACCTTAATGGGCATTTTCTAGTGGCTTGATTAGTTGAATTGTTATAATCAAATTCAACCTGTGCAAGGACAAGATCCCACTGCTTCAAATTTTCACTGACAAAACTCAAAAGTAGATTTCCCAAAAGCTTGTTAACTGCTTTGATTTGTCCATCTATCTTAGGGTAACTGGCATTAATGAACTAACGCTTAGTACCCATATTTTTCCACAAGGTTCTCCAAAAGTGGCTTTAGAAGTTGACATCTCGATCAGAAGTGATGGATTTTGAAATTCCATGACTTTGGAGGGTAATTTATCTCTATATTACTAATAAATTGTTAGTCATATGCTCTCTTTTCCCTTCCCTTCCCCTCCAAACTACCACGATAAGCCTTGTACGAATGTCTTTCTATGACACCTTTGGACAAACAAGGCCCAGAAACATCTCCTTCCTATCTACAGGGACAAACATAGACCCTCTATCATCGAGATAAACACACAGCCACACGATCTCAATCATCAAATGAAGATCAAACACTTCGTATTTCAACTCTACAAAACAAATTCAAAACACAAAATCAGAATGTGAACCATTTGATCTTAATTGGATAGTCAAGACTGCAATAGTGTGATTGCATGACTGCAAGCAATCCATTTCCGAGATGGGCATGTAAACATGTAGAGACCCTCTCCCCAACAAGTTCCTCACCCGAGACAATATCTTGGTCCTCTATCGTGACCTCCTAAGCATTCTCATCTACCTTAGCTTTCTTTTTAATTCAGACCAGTTGGCCTTTCTCTTCCAGCAAGATTTCTCTCAAAAGACCAGCAGACATCCTTTCAATTTACTTATTTTATTTGTGTGAATTGGAACATATGCATACAGATTCACAAACATAGCCATTAGTGCTTTTCTATTGGTGATCCGTAGATATAGTGACAAATAGGCATTTGTCCAAGCAGTTGTTTGGGGGGGGGGAGACTTTTTGAAATGATTTGTTTTATAAAATAGATTTTGATAAAATAAATTTTTAAACAAAAATAATTAATATTTTATAGAGATCTATTATAAAAATAAATTTGTAATAATACTCAATCAAAGAGACTTTTCTTTGTTTACCAGAGAAGAAAGTCTCCCCCTCTTTCTCTCTTTACTAGTTCTCTATTCTCTCTTTATCTTATCCAAAGATACAATTAAAGCTTTGCGTAACCAAAGCATGATATTGTTTTTAGTAAAATCACATATACAGATAAAAATTTGTGCTCCCCGCCTCCCCCTGAACATGCAATAGATGACTATAGCTGCATAAATTTGCTGCTGTAAATTATAGAATGGAACATTCAACATCCAATAAATATGTAAACAAGAACTAGCAAAGTTTCTAACCAAGAATAAACAACTGGAAGGGAAGATGCCTAAAGTATTTTAGTTATGGAAGAACAAAATATTCTAAATGATACTAATGCTCCATTCGATTTAATGAAAAGCAATGGAGATGCTGAGATAGGCACGGATATAAACCAAACCAAACTAGACATAACAGAGATATAAGTTAAGGGGATTTCAAAAACATGAAACAGTTCAGGGCACATGTCTGCTCCTCTGAGAATAAACACGTAAATTATATATAGCTCCTACATTTACATCGTAAATGCTAGGCAGTATGCTGGTTCTTTAACAAAAAAGCAGCAACTAACTCCATACCATCCAGTAGCTGGCCCAGCAACCTTCAAGATCCCTAAAGAAACAGACTTCTGAAGTCACCATTTGCTAGTTCGCATAACTGATTGTAAGAGCTGGCATCTGCAAAGAAGGCAAGAATCAAAACCAACACAAATAGGTAACATAAAGAACAATAGAAATTTGAAACACCAACCAGGCAGTGCCTGATTCTAATTTGGGGTTCAAAGTTGTGAACAAAATGTTTAAGAAACACCATTTACTATAATGTGATGTTTTTCATTTTGAAAATTAAAAAGTAATAAATCTCTAAATTGATAATAAGTAAGAAAAAGTATATGCTTCGTACCAAATGTGGCACCAAAATCTGTCCATATTTCAGCACGGATACAGCTGATACTTTCAGCAATGCCAATGACCTCAACATAATTCATGAGAGGGACTTGTGGTGGCAACCCTTTTACGGTTAGCTGAGATTCATCAGTGGATTTTGCTGTGGTTACCTCGCCATCAGAACGATTCACCTGAACCACTGCTCGTACTTTCTTTCCTATGAAATTGGGAAGCAACTGGGCATTGACAAATGCAGCGGGATTTGATGTGTCCATGGCCTGAAAGAAAAAGAAAAGGACCAACCAAATTGAGAAAAGAATCAAGTGCCTCCCCTCAAGTAACTGAATTCTCTGCTTAATAGGTAATGATAGAATATATCACTGAACAATTGTGACCTAAAAATTCTGGTTTTAACTTTCAAATCACTTCGTATTTTAATAAACATGGAGCATGTTAATGGTGAAAAAAATAAAAAAATGGAGAAACAAAATAGTGATGCCAAACAAAGTCTATGAGGATTTTCCACAAACATGATATGTGCAATATCAATAAAAAAAGAAAGAAATCTGTAGATTGTCTAGAATGAATTCCCTCAGACAAAAAAATATAGATTTAATCACAAAATGAGAATTGAGAACTACAGTAATATTATTATTTCAGATACTAATGAGAAAAAACAGTGATGCCAAACAAAAAACAAAGCGACAAGTGCGACCACAAACACGATATGGATTTAATACGATAAGTGCGACCAAAAAACAAAAAAAAATAGGAAATCTGCACACCGTTTAAATGAATCCCCTCACACAAGCGATATGGATTTAATCACAAAGCGAGGATTGAAACTTACAGTGATATTATTGTTTCGGAGACGAAGGAGAAAGGGAGGGAGGCTTGATTTGAAAACCGCTAGAATGATTCAAGAGAAACCCTATTGCGTTCGCGTAGTTTGACTCAGAGTCTCGCGGCTATACGCTAATTTCTATGTATGAGGAGAGGAAAAGGGAATAAAGCGGGAATTGCTCAAGAATTTTGTTCTTTGGCGGGAAACAAATATAGCTGAGTTTGCCCTTGTGTCTCCCTAACTCTAAATCTCGAAAAAACTTTCTTTAAATATAAAATATATGAACATAATAAATATTTAATCCGTCAAATTAGCCCCTTAGAATTTTATAAGTAATCTCTTATAAAGACTTATTAAATAGATTTAACAAAATTTTAGGGACTAATTTAACGGATTTTACAAATTTTAGGAAATATTTATTATTTTTATATACTTTAGGAACTATATAGGAAAGAATGTGTTAGTTCAATAACTAAATTGATGATTTTTTCTTTTTTTTATATTAATCGAAAAAAGTGAGATTTGTATTTTATTTTAGGTCATGTTTGGGCTTCCCACGAACAGAAGCAGAGATAGTTTCCATTTCTTAAAAGATATGGACAACTCTGTTATTATAATTTTGAGTGTAAAAAGAATATTTTTTTATGAGTTGTACAAAGAATATAAAATCACACATATTGAGAATTGGAAAAATTTATCAGGCATTCACCCAAAAGAAATGGAACATAATATATTATTTTGTTTTGTTTACTTTATTTTATTTTTCTTCCTCTAACAAGAATAAGATATATCACATTATCACTTTTAAGTACATGTCTTATATTCTCTTTATTTTAAATTAAAATTAAAATACACTAAACTTATGTGGGTGTTTGTTTCATGATTTAGAAACACATTCCCAGGAATATCGAGGTTGGATGGATTCTCGTGTTTGTTTTAAAGTTATAAAATTTATTATCGGGTAAAAAACATTCCCAAGAATAAGGGTCTGTTTGGTTGGGATTTTAGAGGGGAGGGAAGAGGAGGAGAGAGATTATTTTAAATTATGTTTATTTGGTTCAATTTTTTTTAAGAGGAGGGGAGGGGAGCAAAATCCCTCCTAAACGAATTTTGGCTCCCCTCCTAAAGTGGGGGTTTTGGAGGGAAGGGAAAGGGAATTAAATTATTTAAAATAAAATTACTTAAATATCCTTATATATAATATAATATAAAAAACTATAAGGATATACAAGTAAATTAATCCATCACCTCCATTAAAATCCCTCCCCTCCCCTCTTGAACCAAACAAACAAAGGCTTCTCTCCCCTCCCCTTCTCTCATCTCAACCAAACACAAAATCAAATTAAATCCCTCCCCTCCCTTCCCCTTCCCTCCCCTCCCCTCCATTAAAATCTCTCCCCTCTCATCCCCTCGTTTGAAACAAACAGACCATAAAATAACTTATATTTTTCCATATTTTTATTCTCAAGGAAGAGGGTGGGAAAAAGATTCCTATGAAAGTGGCAATAAAATTTGTGTAATTACCTCTATCACTCTCTTAGAAATGATTCCCATAAATGTTGCAAGTATTAACTAAACGCATTTTTTTAGAAATTTTCTTGGAAAAGTTATTCCTAGGAATAATTTTTGAAACCATGAAACAAACATCGTTTTTGAAAAAAAATGAGGAGACAAAAGGGGAAAGGGAATACAAAATAGAAAATAAGATAATATTTTAATTATATCATAAAGGAAAATATTTAAATATATTTTTTCACTCCTTTTGTTTTATTGTATAAAAAAGTGAGAACAAAGAAAAAATATATATTTATGAAATAACATAAATATGCCCAAATAAAAATGAAATGTAAGAAAAAGAATTAAAAAAAGGAAATATTCTCACTTACGAAAAAATGATAAAATAAATATGAAAATGCTTAACATCGCGAAAAGTTGTCTCAAAAAAAGAAATATGAAAGTTTCTCATTGGCTATTCATCCCGTGAATTCCATAAAAAACCAACCAAACCATTTCTTATTTCTTTTGAAAAACTGATACGTGTATTCATATACAAAATCTTTCTTGATATAGTATGAGTGGAGATCCTCTCCATTGCTCAAATAAATATTCAGTCATAATCTAAATGAATTAAAAAATTAATAAAATTAAAAATATTTCTTTTATCTCTAAAAGCGGAATAAAAATAAAATGAGTAAAAATATATCACAATATTTATTCTTTTGGAGGATACACTAATTTTATTATGGCTTAAATATGAAATTGGTCCCAAAAAATTCACAAAGTTCGTTTTTAGTCACAAAAAAAATTGAATGTTTTTAGTCCCCCAAATTTGAAAATGTTTTTCCGTTAATCCCTGTCGCTGACACCATTTTGTGTCGCTTATGTAGTGCTTATATGGCAATATTTTTTGAGGACTAATAAAGAACTTTTAGATTTTTAGGGACTAAAAACGAACTTTTAGAATTTTTAAGGGACTAAATCATAATGGCGTCAACGACAGGGACTAACAGAAAAACGTTTACAAATTTGAGGGACTAAAAACCTTCAAATTTTTTTTGGGGAACTAAAAACGAACTTTACGAATTTTTGAGAGACCAATTTCATATTTAAGCCTTTTATTATTAATTATTTTGTAAAGTAAAAGGAGTTGCATATCCCTGTATTGAATACCATTGTGGATCATTTTGATGAATTAATCAGATCCTCATCCGTCATTAACGTAAGTGGCCATCATGGGCCATCTATGACTTGAGCGGAAAGAATAAAAATGACAATACCAACAAAACAAAAAAAAGAATAAAAATGAACCAAGGTATTTACGTCTTTTTAGCCAAAATATGATATCCCATTGGTTTTTCCGTAGCATTGAGGGGAATGAATTTTCCTAGAAATGTTTACTGCCCTTTGTAAATCAAAAAGAAAAAGTTTACAGCCCTTCCTTTTCAAAAAGTAACCAAATGAGATAACACGTTCCTTTTCTCTTATTTTCCTTCCACCCTTTTTCCTTTCCTTCATTTTTTGTGAAAGCAAGTGGTATGTGTTTCTATGCATGTAATGTAAAAAAACAAAACTCACATGAACTTAAAAAAAAAAAATGAACTACAAGTGTGATAACGAAATCTCAAATTCACCGGCTTGAAGAGTCTATACGTGTTATCAGACTTGCCATAGACCCAATTCATGGTCAAACTCGTTCAACCAAATGTAGGATAGCGAAATCAATCATTTGGGTTGAAAATTTACGGGGAGTGGATCAAATTTACAAAATTTCATTCGAATAAAAAAAAAATATTTGATATTTCATCGCATTATTTAATTTTAACAATTAGTATATTATTTAAAATATAAATAAATGTTCGACACTACATAGCATATTTATGCTTGTCAATTTTTTGAAATTTGATATACTATAATATGTACATAATATCACGTAATTCGATTATTAGATAGACTAACTCGATTATTAGATAGGGTAAATATATTTTTAATCCTTCAACTTAGGCTAATGTTCAGTTCTAGTGTCCCTAAACTTTAAAAAGTATATTTTTTGTCCCCCATGTTCTGAAATGTGTTGTTTGTGGTCCCAGTAGTAATTCGATCTCATAAGCTGCTGATGTGTCTAACAGAATTATAACTCAGACTTGAAACTTAATACACACAGCATCTGATGTGGCAAAAAACTCCAAATCACACCTCCAACTCACTTATTCATCTTCCTCATCCCCTAGCCCTTATGCCTCCCCATCACTGTCCCGTTGCCCCCTCCTCTCCTTGCCCACCTTTCTCATCTCTTGTTCCGCCCTTTCCCCTCTCACCGTGCACATTTTCCCTCATCCATTTCCCTTACTTGCTTCCCTCCCCCTCTCCCCCACCTCGTCCTACACCGCTATCCCCCTTCCCCAACTTGTATTCTAGTTCCGTTTTTTCCTTTTTTGTTTTCTAGGGTGCTATAGGAACGTGAATGGTCATTTCACAGTTGCAAATTGTGGTGGCTATATGTGGAGGTGTAGTGAATTATGGCAATGAGAGGGTGGAGTGTTGTCATCACAATTGGTTCACGGGTTAGGGGTGAGTAGAGTTGTTGTTATGGTTGCATGGAGGTCGTGACGATATGCCGCTGTGAGTGGTTTTCGTGGGTGGGTAGAATGGAAACATGCATGAGACTTAAAGTAATGGAGTTTATGGGGTGTTGTTATAAGTTGCTAAAAGTGTGTGTTCATGGTGGAAGGGAAGCAAGGTGGTTGAAAATGGTGGCTTGATGGATAGTCGGGTCAAAGGTTGTTTATAGTGAGGTTGAGCTTATTGGTTCTTTTGTTTTTGTTGGAGGTAAGGGGTTTCACGTGGTAATTTTACGACAAAGGATGGTCCAAGAGGAATTCAAGATCCAAAAAGGAAAAGGGGGTTGTGGAGAGGGGTAAAAAGGAGGAGAAAGGGAGAGAGGGGTTATGGATAGAGGAACAATGGGCTAAGAGCAATGGAGGACAGGGGAAGGTGGTGGTGGGATGGTGAACATGGAGGGTGGGTTGGATTTTGTGTATGTTCACCTGAACACATGGCACACGATGACATGTGACTCCATCAGACACATAGGCATTCCAGTTAATTGGGTTTGGTTAAGGGACCACGAACAACACATTTTTGGACATAGGGGACAAAAAGATACTTTTTATGATAAAAACCAAACATTAGCCTAAGTTGGAAGACTAAAAACATAATTAACCCTAAATGTTACAAGTGTTAAACCTTGACATCCAGTATCTAATATCAATCGATCCCATCCCTTACACACACATATGCATATATATAGTGTATATATGTTGTACAAAAAGTATCTTATCTTCAAACAATATTAAAACATCTAATGTCATCAAACTTGTCTAGGTTGGGCTTCTCCAATTTAGGCATCGCCATTGAAATAAGTACCTATTTAATTTTGATTAAATTTGAGTTTGAGACAAAAAATGTGGATGAATGTACTTTAATATTTTCATCTATATCTTTAAGCCTCATAATAATGTGGCTTCTAGCATATACCACCTTAATAGGTGGTCCATGATTTCTAGCCATTACATTGATCTATTCCTTTACATCAAATGTTAGTTCTGTGAATCTAAATTAGTTATTTAGTTAGAAGTTGGTTACTAACAGCTAAGTGATATATGATTGATGTATAGGTAGTTAGTTTGTTGAAACCGGTTGTAACTAACTCCCTTGCTTGTGTCCCAAGTCATCTATATAAGGCTTAGCTAGGTGTTGTTAATCAGCATGCGAGAGTTTATTCTCTGTGAGGTGAAATGATGTGAGTGAACACAAGAGTGCAAGTGAGAGATCAACTCAGATCTGTGACAAAGTCTTGTACTGGTTCATATCAATAAAATCCTGCAAAAGCATTTGAAGAGTGGATGTAGGAGAGGCACACTACTTCTCTGAACCACTATAATTGTTCTGTGTTTTTTGTTTTTGATTTCTGTTATCTCTGTTACTTTTTTTCAATTCAGTTCTAGGTCAAGATTCATCTCCAATCATTTTCTGGTTTTCATTACAATTAGTATCTAGAGCTTTTGGTTCGAAGGGCACAAGATTGGAGGAATGATGGGCACGACTAAGTTTGATATCGAAAAGTCCACGGGTGACAATGACTTTAGCCTATGGAGGATCAAGATGAAGGTCTTTCTTGTTCATCAAGGCCTTGAAGATGCACTTGCGGGCCAGAGCAAAATGCTTGCAACTCTCTCAGACAAAGATAAGAAAGACATGTTGAGCAAGGCTCACAGTTCGATCATTCTTTGCTTGGGAGATGAAGTCTTGAGGGAGGTAGCGGATGAATCAACTACAACAGGTGTTTGGTTGAAATTAGAGAATTTGTATATGACAAAGTCCCTGACCAACAAACTGAACTTGAAAAAGAGACTGCACCAACTCAAGATGGAGGAGGGTTCATAGATTCGGGAGCATGTGTCAATGTTCACGAAGGCAATTCTTGATCTAAAAAGTGTTGATGTGGTGTTTGAAGAAGAAGATCAAGCAGTGATGCTACTCTGCTCTCTCCCTCATTCTTTCGAAAATCTGGTTGATACCATGATGTTTGGGAGAGAGACACTCACACTTGAAGAGGTTAAAGCAACCCTAAACTCGAGGGAAATGAAGAGGAAGATAATTGACACCAAAGGTGAAGGTGGAGATTCTGAGGGACTGTTTGCCTGAGGAAGATCAGAGAAAAGGGATGGCAAGGGGAAGCAGAACTACAGGTCTAAGTCAAAGACCAAGAAAGCATGTTTCTTTTGCCACAAAGAATGTCACTTCAGGAAGAATTGTCCTGAGAGGAAGAAGAAATTCAACAACAACAACAACAACAACAAAGAAGGAAAGGACATTGTTGTGGTAGCCGATGGTTATGAGTCAGATATGTTGGCTGATGTGTTGTTGTCATTGACAAGAATTGCTGTGATGAATGGATTTTAGATTCAGGTTGCTCAATCCATATGACACCGAATCTAGAATGGTTCGAGTCCTATGAGAAAACTGACACTGGAAGAGTCTTGATTGGGAATAATGTAGCATGTAAAGTGGCTGGGATAGGTACTATTAAGATCAAGATAGAGGATGGTTCAACTAAATTGCTCACTGGAGTTAGGCATGTACCAGAATTAAGAAGAAATCTCATATCTTTGGGAATGCTAGACCAAGCTAGATGTTGTTTCAATGGCATGGGAAACACTCTCAAGATAAGCAAGAGCAGTCTGCAGATTATGAAAGGTGTGAGAAAGAATGGTCTTTACAGGCTTCAAGGTAAAACCATTTCTAACTCATCTAGTTCTTTGATAGTATCTAAAGCAATTCATACAAATTTATGGCATCATAGGCTAGCTCATGTAAGTGAAAGAGGTTTAGAAGAATTGTATAAGCAAGGGTTGTTGGGTGAGGGAAATCTGGAAAAATTACAGTTTTGTGAACATCGTTTAAATGGAAAACAGAAAAGGGTTAAGTTCTCAATTTCCACACATACAACAAAGGGTTTATTGGATTACATACACTCTAATATTTGGGGACCAACTAGGACTCCTACTTTAGGCAGGGCAAGATACTTTATCACCTTCATTGATGATTGGTCAAGGAAGGTGTGGTTATACCTGCTGAAACACAAAATCAAGCTCTCAAATGCTTCAAGCATTGGAAGGTTTTGGTTGATAAGCAAACCAACAAGTAGGTCAAGGTGCTTAGGACTGACAATGGTCTTAAGTACTTGAGTGATGAATTCAATAATTTTTGCAAGGATAGTGGCATAGAAAGGCATAGGACAGTGAGGGCTACACCTCAGCAGAATGGTCTATCCGAGAGAATGAACATGACATTGTTGGAAAGGATTAGATGCATGTTGTCTAATGTTAGTCTCAGCAGAAGTTTTTGGGGAGAGGCAGCCACTACAGCTTGTTACTTGATTTATAGGTCACCTTGTTCAGCCATCAATTTCAAGACTCCTGAAGAATTGTGGACAAGAAAAGCACCAAGCCTTAAACATCTCAGAATATTTGGGTGCACTGCTTATATGCATGTCAATGAAGGTAAGTTGGAAAACAGATCAAGGAAGGGAATTTTTCTCGGGTATCCAAAGGGAGTGAAAGGGTACAAGGTCTGGGTTACAGGTTCAGGGACAGCAAAGGCAGTAATCAGTAGGGATGTGGTTTTCAATCAAGACAATGTACTTGACAAAGATAAAAAAGGGGTCTGAGCAATCAGTAGAAGACAGTAAAGGCGATCTTTGGAGTTCAAGTGCAGTGGAAACAGAACAAATGGATCTGCAAGCGAGTGCAGTCGAAGTTGAAGAAGAAAACAGTGAAAGGCAAACAGATTTGTCAACATATCAATTGGCCAGAGATAGAGAGAGGAGGAATACAAAACCTCCTGAGAAGTATGGCTATGTTGAGTTTATAGCATATGCTCTCAACATTGAAGTAGAAGATCATGGTTTGGATCCAATTAGTTTTAAAGAAGCAGTAAATGGTCCTGACAGTGATAACTGGAAGATAGCTATGGATAAGGAATTTAATTCACTCATGAAGAATGGTACCTGGGATCTGGTGGAGAGGCCTGCTGTCAAAGAACCATAGGTTGCAAATGGATTTTTAAGAAGAAATCAGAAAGTCAAGTTGGAGAAGGTATAAGGTTCAAGGCAAGGTTGGTTGCCAAAGGTTTCTCACAAAAGGAAGGGATAGATTTCAATGAAATCTTCTCTCCTGTGGTGAAACACACAAGCATTAGAGTAATTCTTTCTCTAGTTGTTGTTTACAAACTTGAACTTGAACAAATGGATGCCAAGACAGCTTTTTTACATGGTAATTTGGATGAGAAGATCTATATGAATCAACTTGAAGGTTATGTGGTAAATGGCAAGGAGCAATTGGTTTGTTTGTTGAAAAGATCATTGTATGGGCTGAAGCAATCCCCTAGGCAATGGTATAAAATATTTGATATTTTTGTGATGGCTAATGGATATCAAAGAAGCTCTTTTAATAGTTGTATCTACTTCAAGTGAGAAGGAACTAGGCATTGCATATATCTACTTCTCTATGTAGATGATATGCTAATTGCTAGCAAGGATATTGAAGCAATCAGCAAACTGAAGCAGTTGTTGAATTTAGAATTCGAAATGAAGGATCTTAGGGCTGCACATAAAATTCTTGGCATGGAAATAATTAGAAAGAGGTTAGAAGGTACTCTATTTCTATCTCAATCTAATTATGTTCAGAAAGTTCTCAAGAGGTTCAACATGGTGGATTCAAAACCTGTGACAACACCAATAGCAAGTCATTTTAAATTGTCATCAACTCAATCTCCTAAGACTGAGGAAGAATGCAACCTGATGAAGACAATACCCTACTCAAATGCAACTGGCAGCCTGATGTATGCAATGATATGCTCGAGACTTGATCTTGCATATGTTGCTAGCTTGGTGAGCAGATTTATGGGGAACCCGGGCAAGGAACATTGGATGTCAGTAAAGTAGCTATTCAGGTACTTAAATGGTTCAAGGCAAGTCGGGTTGAAGTTCAGTAGATCCAATTCTCAAGTCAGTTAGGTAATTGGATATGTAGATGCAGATTTTGCTGGTGACCTTTACAAGAGAAGATCACAAACAGGTTACCTATTCACATTGTTTGGTAACTTGGTTAGCTGGAAAGCAAATTTGCAGCCAATTGTGGCTCTATCTACAATAGAATCTGAATATATGGCCCTTACTGAAGCAATCAAAGAGACAATCTGGTTAAAGGGTTTTGTGAATGAGCTAGAAGGTAGAGTTGTTCCTATCTCAGTCCTATGTGACAGTCAAAGTGCTATTTACTTGTCCAAAAATCAAGTCTTCCATGAAAGGACAAAGCACATAGACACTAGGCTACATTTCATTCGAGACATTATTGCACAAGGTATTGTTGAGGTGAAGAAAGTGGCAAGTGAAGATAACCCTGCTGATATGTTGACCAAAGTGGTTCCTACTTCCAAATTTAATCACTGCTTGAATTTGGTGAGTGTGGGAACCTACTCAAAATGAAGCCTGCTCGAGGCTTGAAGAACTTATAACTATGGACATGGATTTGAAGATTCAAGGTGGAGAATTGTTAGTTTTGTGAATCTAAATCAGTTAGTTAGTTAGTTAGAAGTTGGTTACTAATAGCTAAGTGATAGATGATTGATGTATAGGTAGTTAGTTTGTTGAAACCGGTTGTAACTAACTCCCTTGCTTGTATCCCAAGTCATCTATATAAGGCTTAGCTAGGTGCTGTTAATCAGTATGCGAGAGTTTATTCTCTGTGAGGTGAAATGCTGTGAGTGAACACAAGAGTGCAAATGAGAGATCAACTCAGACCTGTGACAAAGTCTTGTACTGGTTCATATCAATAAAATCCTGCAAAAGCATTTGAAGAGTGGATGTACACTGCTTCTTTGAACCACTATAATTTTTCTGTGTTTTTCGTTTTTGATTTCTGTTATCTCTATTACTTCTTTTCAATTCGGTTCTAGGTCAAGATTCATCTCCAATCATTTTATGGTTTTCATTACATCAAATCTTCCCCAGACCAAACCCAAATCATCTTCCGCCACTGCTCTTCGCTATGGCCAAGAGGCCACCCACTATCCACCTTCCTCTTCCTCCAATAACAACCTCCTCTCCTCCCTTCATGGCCACCTTCCTCATCTTTTTTCATCATCACTTCATTAGTGCTTTGGTTCTCGCAGGCCATAGTGGAGACGACCGCGATTCTGAAGAACGAGAGAAAGAGACCTCCTCATTGAGTTTGAGGCACAAAAACAAGGGAAGGGAAAAGTGAATTGCAAAGGAGAGGGTTTCGAATTAGCGCTTTGACACGAAGACTTTGAGCGGAATCGTTGCTCTCATTCTTCAAATTTGTCATTGTATTACAGGTAGATGAGTGCTTGTATGCTCGGGGCAGGGGTCGGCGAAGGCAATAATGACCGCAAGGAAGTATCGACAATGGCATCGAGAGAGAGAAAGAGAGAGAGTTTAGAAGGTCAGGGAGAGTGTAAGGAACAAGTGTGGAGAGCAATCGCTAGATTCAGTGGAGTTGCGAGATCTAACGGTGGCAATGTAAGAAAAACGTGGTGTACCATTAACCACCTATGAAGGTGGTTCACCTTAGACAAAGGTCCGATAATAATCGTTTCCACCTTTTTGTCAAGATTTTTCCAAACTCCATTTTGAGCTATATACCAGTGTATTAACCCGTGTCATGCACGGTGAGATTCGAAAATTACTGAGTTACTTAAAATGTATTTCAAAAAATAGAATAGCTAAAGATGTATTTCAAATGATGTGATTTACTTGAATAAATTAAAAAATTTATTTTATGTTTTAATTGAAAGGAACATATTATTATTTCCAAAAATCGTAATAAAATATTGTATCTTCAGTTCATAAGTGACATTATAAATGATATGATGACTTGATATAATTAACTAATTTTTTTTTAGAAAAATGGAAAAAATAATAAAAAGGAAGGGAAAAAAATAATCAAAAGGCTCTTGGCTAAGGAAGATCTAAAAATAAAAATAAAAAATCTTGTAGATACCTAGTGAGAGAATATTTCTTGCTAATGTCAAGTTGAACTAAATAGGAAAGGTTAGCCGGTCTAAATTTCAAACTTGAAAAAAATTTAATAATAATAATAATAATAATAACAATAATAATAATAATAATAATAATAATAATACATAATTAAATTAATTAATAGCTAAGAATGGAAGCATTTATTGGGATCTGATTTTCATGGAAAAATTAATTGACCTATTCAATCGTTAGAGGAAAGTATCACATTTTAAGATCTAATAATCTTCCAAATTTGCATATAATTGTTAGAGGAAAGTATTTCTTGATAATGATTTTCCAAATTTGCATATAATTGAAATCAATTTATGGTTCAAATCAAAATAGGATCACAAATCTAATTTATTAGTGCATTTTAATTAGTAATTAATGAATCAATCAAAATATAAATTAAATTAAAATTAAAATAAAATAAAATAAAAGTTGTATTTTGGCGAGAATTGGAATGATGAGGTTTTGACACATGACATGGGCCCACATGGCAAAACTCCATTTTATATAATATAGTTGATTATTTGAATTAAAATATACTTGTTATGTACACTTTATTTAATAATACACATAAGTGAATAAAATAAAAAATACAAAAATGTTAGATTCCTGCATATTTCTCCCACCTTGATGAGAATGTGCTCAGAAACTGTTTGTTTAAGATTTAAAAGTAATATTTTAATAAAATAATCTAGTGATTATTTTTAGAGTTTTTTATGCAAAAACAAAAACATAATTTGTGATTTTTTTATAATCATAAAATTATTTTTTTAACATTTTTGGTCTTCTACCACATTTATTAAAATCATATTATTTCTCACAAGATATTAAAAAAAATCTTTTCATTACAATTAGATTTCACACTTTTTTTAGATTATGAACAACTAAAACAAACTAATAAAAAATCTGAAAAAAAGTGATTTTCCTCCCATAAAATAACATGAACTAAACAGATTTTTGGGTGCTACTTTTTCATCCTAGGGAATGAAGGGAATAGAAAGGAGAGCAGAATCTGCTGGTGCCTCACCCCACTTTCATGCCTATTCAAACTTGGGTCAAACTTGTTGATTTCTATGGCTTCAACGCAATGATTTAAAAACAGGACCGGACCGGACGGTCCGACCGTCACCCAGTAGTGTTAGCGGTTAGTTTGACCTCAATTGAACCGCAATCTGCTTGAACCGCCCAGAACCGGGTTGTACCAGACAAAAAAAGGGGGTTGGACCGTTTTAACTTATTTTTTTGTTATTTTTACTAACTTTTTTCTCAAAATTAGTACTTAATTATTTATTTATTTATTTATTTATTAGTCACCCGGTTCAACCGGTTGAACCAATTGACCCATGACCCGAAGGTTTTGCCGGTTCGATCTCCGGTCCGATTTTTAAAACATTGATTCAACGAAAGGGAATAACCGCACAGAAATCAACAAAAGGAAAAGTCCATATAAATCAACCATATTCTCAGCCTTCTTGATACTCTCAATTTCAGTGAGCTTGATTTTGTTGGACCAAAATCAATCTTAAGGCACCAACCTTTGAGGAATCCAATGCTTTACTCTTTTATTCTGTACTAGTATTAGCCTTGTGTATCACAACAACACATACGCATATACAGTAAGTTGAAAACTGCATAGACTTTATTAAAAAAAAAACAAAATCACATACAAAAGCATTACAATAAGAAAAAGTGATTCCCACTATGTTGATACCACAGTCCCTACCAATTATCTGCGAGCGACACACCAAATTTTATTCAAAAAAGTGCAGAGACTAGAATGATGTCATCACAACACAAAAGAAAAGAACACAGAAAAAGAAGAGGGAAACCAAGTTCCACAATCCACACGACAAGGAGCAAACTTTTATTCCCGCAGCAGCAAACACATCACTATATAACTGGCACTACAAGAGAAGAAATCTTCTAATGCACCAAACTGTGCATTCAAACTAGGCTATCATAATAATCCGTTTAAGAAAAGAAACTTATATCCTATAATTAAGGTTTCAAGCTTCATTCAAATTTAAAATGATTCATTAAGTTATACAAACACCAACAAAGTTTCACAATGACTAGCTACATGACACACAGTCAAAACATATAAAAACCAATGAAAGGCATATATGACTTAGCAGAGTTCTTCTTCCTTATGGGTGTAAATCACAGTGTCTGATTTTGGGTATGAGACACACATAAGAGTATAACCCTTCTCCATTTGCTGCTCATCAAGAAAGGATTGATCTGACTGATCCACAGATCCCGAAACGATTTGGCCAGCACAAGATGAGCAGGCACCAGCTCTGCATGAGTAAGGTAGTTCCAGACCAGCATTTTCAGCTGAATCCAGAATGTAAGAGTCATCAGGGGCTTCAAATTCATTCTCTTTACCATCTGGTCCAATCAGTTTCACTTTGTATACCGCCATTGCAGACACTCTAAAGGAGGAAGATTTTAATCTGAATGCTTTAGACACATTTTTCACAGACCTCAAAGTTGATGGACTCTTGATAAGAGCACAAGATGTCCTAGTAGTGGGTGCTGCTCCGGACAATGAAGATGTTGGAAGTCTCGTGGTGGACATATTCACAACTGACATTTTTATGCCTGAATCAAAATATATATAGATAAATTAACCACATAGAAAACAACTATATATGAGCATGTTTGGAAAAAAGATTATAAAAGATCATTTCCTCATCGTTTCTTTTTGCCCCTTAAAACCTCTCTCTAGATTTTTTTTTTATTACAAGTCTTTCCTTTTGGTCCAAAAAATAAGCAAATCTAATCAAACTAAAACTCATCAATAGAATTAGAAATAGAACAGAAAAGGAAGAAAACAACTATGTGAATCAAATATTATTGTACAGTACACTAAAACAATGACAAATAATAGGGGATAAATTACATGTTACTTCTCAGTGAACTTGAAACTTCAACAAAATTTTATAATCCATATACATCTTCAATCATTGTTAAGGCATGAAGTAACCAGTGGCAGAGTGGGATGAACATCACCACCCTTCTACTACAGTTAAAGAAAAATTATAGGATGAGAGAATAGAATAACATAGGCTGCGCCTGCAATGATCATGACTCTATAACAAATCTAACTCTATCGTAACTCTTTGAACTGAATTTCTGAACATATTTAGATAAATTAGATGTATAACACAGGTATTCAGGTCAAGAAATTACTCTTGTCTATACTGTACCATAAAATTAGTGATCGTTGACTTCCGGAATTGCAAAATGGTGCAGTAATTATGAACTCTGAGCATCCCTCCCCCGAGATTACACAATCGAAAACGCTTACAACTTGTTAATATCAAAATTTTCCTCCTATCATATTGATTTCTATATTTTCCCCTCTCCCCAGCCATCAGCCATGAATATTGAAATTTGCTGAACTATTTATTCCCTTGAACTAGTGCATATTACATATGAAACAAGAGTCTATAAAATGCCTATCACGTTCAATCCAACTCCAAAACCATCTGAAAGATTTGCGAAAAGGAAGCTAAAAAAGTTCGGGCGAAAACACTTACAGTTAATTAAGTGAACGAGAAAGAGAAGGAGAATGGCAGGAGGAGGTCGAGAATGAGAATCGACAGGAGGGAACTATGACTGAGTGAGGTGAGAATGAAAAGGAAAGTGCGGGAAGATGTTGCATATATATAGGAAAGGAAAAAGAGCAAGTAGTAGTACTACTACTACTAAGGTGGCTTCGGGAACGTGAAGTTGATATTGGAAAGTGACCTTTTGAGAGTTCGGCGGGACATATATGTGAGGTCAGGTCAGAGGTTTTTAAGTCCACTTGCGTTTCAGGTGCCCCTTCCAGCGTGTTTAAGATCAATGAAACCTCATTAGCTTTTTCTTACGGTCACATAAATAACTTTGAATTCGGGTCAAAATATACAGATAATTCAAAAATTTATGTAGGTCAAGTTCATAGATATTACCAATCAATCAAAAAAAAAAAAGAAGATAGATTTTACCAATGAGGTGTTAATCAAGTAGAAACAACTCGTTGCATAAGAATAGAACCCGGTTCGAATACTTGTGAAATCACCTTTATTGGAGAGACTAAGAACCAAAGAGCAAAATCTTGCTCAATCAACCGTATCGAGGATTGGTCTCATAGCGAGCCCTCCTATGCCGTGGGAATAGTTGGTGAACTCACTCAGTCCAAATGGCTAATTAGGGTGAGTTCCAAATAAATAAATAAAATTAAAACAGATCTCACCTTGTCTAGATAAATATTTATTTTAAATAATGATCAATTTTAAATATTTCAGTGAAAATTAATCAAAAGTTTAGCCAAATGATGGGCAACGCTTATTAGCTTCTCGACACACATAAGTGAATATCCCAGGCTGCTACTACGAATTAAAGACCTGATATGTCTAACCAGGGCGTAGCAGTGGTGGTGTGATGGAATACAACATCGCTGGACAAGAGTAATTGCCACATACTAGTCCATTTCAACTAACATCTTTGGAACATTGATCTCTATCATGCACCCTAGCTTGGAATCATACACAGTTCAACAGTTGACACAAATCATAACTCAGCAACAAACTACACTTGGAATCATTATCCACAGGCATTACACAATGAAATGGTGTCCACAGATATTCCAGTTTTTTCATAATATGTAATCACACTATTGACGAGTCAGTTTCCACAAACGTGTTCAAAACAGAGGAAGCCGATTATAGTACAATTAATAACCGGATGGTAGATTTTACAGTAATTGGAAAACAAGAATGCTAAGAAAGTAGAAGCACACGGAGAATCTATTTTACAGATTTTTATCCATACAGTGATTGACTAAAAGAATCAGATTTAATCAACCCACATCCATATCTCCTACTTCTTCGGCACAGGCAATCGGTGCATGGACCATTCTTCAAGCGCCTTGCGATGGAGAGCATTCATCCGAATGCAAGGCCGTTTTTGCTTGATCAGCTTCTCAGCATTCTTCCAATCTTCTGTGATACCTAGTGCCACTAACAGTGCACACATAACAGCAACACTTCTTCCATGACCTTTTGCACAGGAAATTAAAGGAAGACAATGATGTTAGTTATATCACATTCTTATAGGCAAGCATAATAATCTGGCTTGAAATTAAATAATGTAACATTTACATTGTAAATCAAATTTATGTTGATCCAATATTTTATAGGTCTGATAATCTGTTTACAACTCTTCTCAAAAGTTGTGGATACAATGTATTCGTGAGGCAATTTCATATGTGTATCACTGTATCCTTGCTAATTTGTATGTTAAATGTGGACACATCATCCAATCAGAGTTTCAAAATACTATGATATCACCACTAGTCAGTCAAAAAACTTATATCAGTGCATGACGGGACTATGCACAGACATAGGAATATAATAGTCCCATTATGCTTCCCTCATATCTGGAGGTTTGCTCTAAATGTATTCATTACTGCAGTAACAACAACAATCAAAGTCTTCTCTCACTAGGTAGGTTTGGCAAAGGTATTCATTACTGCAAATTAAGCAAAGTTTTTCAGTGTATTATATTATACTATCATATGACATGATCAGACTGAGGTATAAACAAAAAATTAGTGTAAAGGTAAGATTTAAATGTCATATAATCCTACATCGTCGATAAAATTACAGCTGCCAAAATCCTGCATTGCCAATTTTTGTTGTTGCATATCTATTAAGCTAATGGATAGTAATAATGAAAGATCAATCACAAAGTGGTAAACACCCAACAAATACGATGGGGAATCCTTAATGCATTGAAATAGGTTATACTCAATGAAGGACAATCAGTGATCTTAATATGGACAAATTGTGATCTTCAATAACTTTTCCCACCTTTCAAATTCAAACATCAACGGCTCGATTCTAAGTGAGCATTTGTTTTTCCGTTTTCAAATCAAATGACATATCTCGCTCCATTTCTAATTTGCATTTTCCCTTATGTTTTCTTTCAGCATAAGGGGAACTAAATCCACTTATCGAAACAGTATAAAATACCTATGGGTCAATTTTGTTTAGTATCTTAGACTGCATAGCAGTACAAGCCAGTGTAACAATCCAATATAGAACCCGACAAGGGTATATTTAATGCGAAGACAAACTTTGTCAACATCAAAACTTACAATTTTCTTCTTGTTGGGCTTGGGATTTGCATTTATTAATCTTCACTAAAAAGAATCAGAGTCAACCTAAGATAAGCTACCATAAAAATATGAAGATCACCCAACAGAAACCTTCATCTATGAAGACAAAGGCCACTTTATTGGTAATGTTAAACTATTTTTTTGTTGATGACAATAGTGTACAACACCCAAAAGTAGCATCATTGTAATAATCAGATTCTTTCTGGCAATTGTTGTTTCAATTCTCTGTTGTTTCCTTTTGGGATGTTGTGGTTCAAAAGAACTCTAAACATTTAAATACATGGAAGGGTGCTTTTCTCTCCTTGGTTGGTTTGATTATTATTGTTTCAACTACCTGTCCATTATCACCCTTTACCACTACCCCCTTCTCCAAATTCGAGCAGAAGTCTTGCAGACAATAGAGAGAATTGCAAGGGACCTTCTTTGATCTGGTGTGCAAGCAAAGAGAAGATATCATTTTAAAAGTTTATTTTTAGAGTTTTATTACCGTCCTGAAAATGAAGTATTGATATGATCAGGTCCTTGATATATCTTAGGATTTTCACTTTCACGAGAACCAAAATGTTGCAGAAACTAGGGATTATAAGATACCTTCTATTTTGACTTCATCTCTCTTCCAATTTAGATAGGAGACTTTAGACTTTGGATTAGTGTATTTACTTGTGAATCTTTTTCTTTAGTTTCTAAACCATTCTCTCATCATCACATGTTCCTACTTGACAGACATAAATATTGAAAGTTCAAAACTCCTTAAGTCAAGGCGTTTATTCGGACAGTGGTAATCACTAATTAGTAGGATTAACACAAATGAAAGAGAGGATGGACTACCATGTTATCATATTATTGTCGGTAAAAGAAGTTACAAGGTGAATATGAATGCTTACTAAGAGTATGTTTGGATGGAGGATTTTGAAGAGGAGAGGAGGGCTTGTTTTTCTTTTCTAAATTAAGGAAGTTATAAAATGTTTCTAAAAACGAATGAAGTGTAATTGAAACATTATATGATCATCTATCATATTGTACTTTCAATTTTTTAAAAATCTCAAATATATATTGTCAAGAACCAACTATCCCAAAAGCTTAAGCTGTTGGGTGAAGACAAATGAATAGCTTTATATTATATTTCTAACACGCCCCCTAACATGAGAGCCCTTTGGGCTTGAAACGTGGATAATGCACAGACCCACCTACCTTGTGCTAAAATTCAATTATTTTTATTAGAAAAATGGGGGCGGCAGGGATCGAACTCTAGACCACTTAGTCATAGAGGCTCTGATACCATGTCAAGAACCAACTATCCCAAAAGCTTAAGCTGTTGGGTGAAGGCAAATGAATGACTTTATATTATATTTCTAACATATATCAACATAAAGACTTAGCCCTCCAAAACCCTCCCTTCCAAAACCCTCCAAAAATCTCAAAATCCAAACACACCTTAAGAGAAAACTAACACTTGAAAGGTTGCAAGTCAGTGTCTCACACATTACTACATACACTATCCAGGCAAAAGAATACAAAAATGAAGCTTATGAAGACAGACAGTGATGACATAAAAGACAAAGAAGTATCATTAACACCGGGAAATCCTCAATTACGTGAAAAAACTTGCCCCTACAAGATATATCCCAAGAATCACAATTCAAAAGGATGGCGAACAGGGCTTCAATATCACAGTGATACCACGGCTTAAAAAGGCATTCCAATTTCCAATTCCAATTGATAATATACATATTACTGTTTACCAACTAAATAAGCACACCCTAGTGCAAACATGATACAATAAAATACAACAAGGAAGCAACACAAGAACAACCAAGATTATAAACTATAACATAACAGTCCAACAACAAAACCATTCATTCAATGAAAAACGAGTTAATAATTGAAGTGAAGTGAATGCAAGGAAATTAGTAATTACCATAAGCACAGTGGACAAAAATGGGTCTTTTGAGGTCCCTCTTTCGACAAGCCCACTTGACAGCAGATTCAATATCAGCAGGTTGCGGTGACCTAGTGTCCCAAGTCGGAATGCACCTATAAGGCAACCCACCGGTGAAACCCTTCATCCTCGGAAACTCACAAGTGCAGTCAATAATTGCAGGCTCACCGGGCGGCAACTTTTCCGGCGAAGATGGCCAGCCACCGACGTAAAGCCCGTCGTGAACTTGGTTATAAGGAGGTTCTCCGCTTCTGAGCCTTCGTAGTGCGGAAAAGATTCGAACGAAGTAGAGATAAGGGCTGAAGATTATGAGTAACGGAATGGGGAAACTGCCATCACTATTTTTCCCAAGAAGCAATGGAAGATCAATGGATGGGTGTGATGCGATTGAGACCAGAAAAGATACCAACGAAGCGTAGAGGAAAGGAATGGATAAGAAAATGAAACCTAGGGTTCTTAGGTACGCGAAGCATAGTAACAGTGTGGTTCCTTTTAGTGCTATCAACACTGATATGCCCACACCCATTTCTTCGTTCTTCTTTCTTCTAAAGTTGGATTCAGATTAACGAGCGAGTTTGCTTTACATACACATACAACAACAGAGAACAATCTTGAAATCGAAGATGATGAACGGCGCTGAATAAAACTGAACAGCCGCAGGCAGAACAAGAAATCAAGATCGAAGAAATGCTCTTTATAAATTTCTTCTTGTTATCTCTCGTTTTCAGCGCGTTATAATGGGAGGGGAATAAAAGCAATTTTGATATATTTTGACTTTCTATAATGATAACTGCAGTTTTGGTCCCACCTTTTTAATTTGGCAATTTTTATCCCCTCTCTTTTTTTTTTTTTTTTTTGTAATTTTAGTCTCTAATTTTCTTAGTTTGACAATTTTAATCACTATATTTTTTTAATTGCACTTTTATTCTATTGTGCACTTTTTATCCTTACTTTCCTAAAATTCAAGAATTTTTGAGACTAAAAATGTAAAAAATTCATGATTTCGAGGGAGTTTGACAATTTTAATCACTATATTTTTTTAATTGCACTTTTATTCTATTGTGCACTTTTTATCCTTACTTTCCTAAAATTCAAGAATTTTTGAGACTAAAAATGTAAAAAATTCATGATTTCGAGGGACTAAATGTGTGCCTAAAAATTACGGGGACCAAAATTGTCAAATTAAAAAAATTAGAGGACCAAAACCACCAAAATAAAATAGAAGAATCAAAATTACCAAATTGAAAAAGTTGGGACAAAAAATGTAATTAAATTTAAACGTTATCTATTTCTTTTGCCATCACAAATTATTTTGTCTCGTTGATTTTTTTTTCCCTCTTTTATAAAGCTAACATTATAAATAACGAATTAAACTTAAATTTTCTTTGAAATCAATGGTTTTTTTCCTAGTATTCTGTAGGGCGATTTTTTTCTGGATTTTATTTTTTATATATAAAAAATTGAATAAACTGTATTAATTTTTAATTGATTCCAAAATAAGAATTGATTTTTAAATTTATCTAAATTTTATTTTCTAGAAATTTTGAACAATAAGATTTTTATTCTAAATCAAATCAAATTATTCTTAAATTTTAAATATATGTTTCTAATTTTAGTTTATTCAATTGTATTTAGAAGGTAAAAGAAAATGTTTGGTGTTATTTAATTTGTAAATTAAATTAAATATTATAACTGAAAAGGAAATGATATTAAATACGAAAAACTTTTTATTCAAAATTTTACGAATACCTATAATCTACTTATTATATAAAATAGAGTTTTGGGACGTAGACTCATGCCACGTGACAGCTCCATATTTATTCTTTTCCCACCAAAATGAAAAATAATTTATTTTTTGTTTTTAATTCATGATATTTCATTTAATTAAGATATGTCAATCAATTAATGTTCATATCTAGACTTTTACCATTTAATCAAATTTGAATTAAATCAAATTCAAAATATAAATAAACTAAAGCATATCAATCAATTAATTCTCATATCTGGACATTTGTCATTAAATCAAAATATTATCTAAGTCATTTGACAACATAAAAATCATTAATTTTTTTTACCTAAATCAATTTAATTTTTTAAGTTATTATTTTAATTATAGAAAACAATATTACTTCTTGTCAAACAATAATTTCACATTGTAAAACTTTTAAATGACTTACATATTTTTATTTATTAATTATATCAATTATCAATTACAATTCATCATTATTTTACTATACAAATTTAATTACTTTTAATTTTATAACTTTTCATAAATGATTTAATTTTTCGTCAAAAAATAAATAAATGATTTATTTTACTTTGCACATCATAAAATTTAGCTCACCCATGCGAGCACGGGTAAATACAATAGTTTTTTTTATAAGAATGGAATAGTACGAATAATTTAATTGGTTGACTGTAAATAAATAAGATATATAGAATTACAAATATTTGTAAAATAATTTTTATATTAATCTCACCGCATGTTAAGTATCTAGGTAAAGTACAAAATTCAGAAATATCACGCCTAGTAGAAATGACGCTATCCACCACTAGTTGGGAGTCAAGTTGAAAGGTGACATGAGACAGTTCTAACTCCCGCGCTCATTGAAGAGCCTGTAAGAGTCCACACGCCTCCCTTTTCAGAACTTTTAATTTTTGAGCTTGTCATTCCATCCTAGCTAGGAGGAAATCACTGCCCTTTGCCCCTTAAACACATCCCAATGCTAGTAGCCAAAAAGTTATTTGGGAAAGCCGCATCCACATTTAAAGCCAAGAAACTTGCTGGTGGTTTGACCCATTTCTCCACCGGTTTGGTGGTGACCGTAGGTGATCCTAGTAGCGAGCTAGTCTTGGCCAACTTCCACTCCTCCAATGTTAAGCATGCTCTAGTAATCACTGCGAGCACATTTTCCTCTTTCTCATCCCAAAGGAGAGCATTGCGACATGCGATTTGCGCAGAGTAGAGATATCTTATCTTTGTATCCAAACTTTAAAGTGAAGTTTTTTAGGAGACAAGCAAACGTGGCAGCTCATAAGCTAGCTAGAGAGGCCACATTATGAGCTAATCCTCATGTTTTTGAGATGGTACCTATTTATATTGATGACACCGTTGAGTTAGAAATACAATGACATTGTTTCAGTAAAAAAAAGTGGACAAAAGAGTTAGGACAAATAATATTAGTACCTAAAAAAAGGGTTAGGGCAATTGTCATAATAACACCCACAGGGATCAATTTTTGGGATGAGTCGCAATGCTTATGAGTTTCACTTATCGCTTTTATCTTTATTAATTATGAAAGACAAATGTGAGCACACGAGTGACATAGAGGCACCTAATGTGCAAAAAACTAATATATGTACTTTTTTGTGCTAGAAGGGGCATAAAGCCCAATAAACAGAAAAAAAACTACACAAGAGTTATACTATGGGCTTGGAAACCCCACTTACATCTCCCTAACAAAAAAACTCCAAAGCCCCATGGGAAGGGACATCTAACCAATACACTCCCAAAGGTTGACCAAGGCCCCAATTGACAAACCAATCAGCACAATCATTATCCTCCTTATGAGTGTGTTTGAACACAATCTCCCAAAATCTACTGATCAAATCCTTGGTTCGAGCAAAGTAGTTGCTTTGCCCGCTCTTAAAAGAGCTATAACTGATAGACGAAATGATAGATGCATTATCTAACTCCACCACGACTTTCCTCAACCCACAATTCCAAGCCATATGAAGTCCATAAATCAGGTCCCATAATTAAACTACATAAGTCGCGCAGTGGCCGATGCTAGCTCCAAATCCTCTTACCCAATCACCCTTGTCGTTATGAAGCATGCCTCCACACCTTGCATCGCCAATATTCTAGTGTGAGGCACCATCCGTATTTAACTTCCACCACCCACTCATTGGGTATGCCCACCCAATCAACACTGAAGTTTTATGAAAGCCACCAAGCGCCGAGTTTAATCCATTACATGCTTGCTCAATTTGAGCTTCTCTATTGATGACCCATCTATGCACGTCCCCTGGTCACTAAAAGCCATATTTGCGGGCTTGTTTATTGCGCCAAGCCCATATCCAAAAACAACTTACAAATAAGACATTTCTCCACTTCTCAGCGTTCGTGTTACCAAACGAATTGTGGGGATTAGCTTCTACCCAATCCAAGATATTCATGGAATAAAAGTATCGTAGCTTTTCTCCACTCACAAGAGGGATCCAAACCATGCTTGCCATGCTATAGTCTCGTATCACGTGCAAGCTCATTTCAATGGCCCATATGCAATTATTGCAATCCGGAGAGCAGAACTCCGAGCACTTCTGGTCTTGTTATTATGAAGGCGATCGTGGCAGACCTTTCAAAGATACATTATTCTGGGATCCCTCCAACCCAAAAGCTTCTTCCACGTCTTCTCTCTTACGTCAACATTGACCTGGCACATTATATTATGTTGGTGTTGGGACTTTTAGTCCCACATCGGGTAAAGTAGTAAAGAGGAGTGAACCTCTTTGTTATAAAAGGAGGAGGCTTGGTTTATACACACCATTCAAAAGCTTGTCTAAGAACTTTTGTCTCTAGATAAATTCCTCTCTTTGTTTTAGAATTTAATAGAATTCTTAAGATGCTTTCTGTGGTTGCAGAACCTCCACATCGTAAAAAGAATTTATTAGGAATATTTCTTGTAAAAGGAGAGTGTGAGGAATAAGTTTTGCTAGTGGGGAAGCTTTGTGGGTGTCTTGAGTGCAGAGAGAAAATTGTGTAGTTGTAATAATTTTCACATAGTGAATTTTTCTCTAGTCGGTGGTTTTTCTCCTGGTTTGAGAGTTTTCCACGTTAAATACTTGTGTTGTTATTATTTCTCTATTTTGTTTTTCCAATTTTCCACAAGTGCGCTCGGGAAGAGAATTTGAAGAGTCAAATTCCCAACAAGTGGTATCGAGAGCACGTGTTACGCTAAAGAGGATGTCGGGAAGCGAGTTTCAAATGCAAATGATTTGATGTAGAAAATTTGACTGGAAAGATCAACTTTGGCTTGGGCAAATACAAGTCAAGGATGTGTTGATTCCGCCTGGTTTACACAAGGCTTTGAAGCGGCGGTGGTTGCTCCTGAAAGTAGCGGAGATCGATAATGAGCCTAACATTATCTCCGATCTTGATGTCTTTTGAAAGAAGGACATGTATATCCTATGGCATGGGTCCCAAAGTTGCCATGATAAAGGATATTAAATGTTAGCGGACCACATTTTGCACACGGGCATTGGTTGACATTGACGCAGGGTGTGTGGTGAAATTTATGTCGATGGTCGATTAACTTCCATGAGAGTCAAATATGGGAGTTGCACCATAGTTTTTCAAAGAGTTATATTTCGACATGTGCCGAGTTTAAATGCTTGGGATGGCTAGTTTTGAGTGATTATGCTTTTATGGTGGAGCATGACTGCGTTGCAGTGATAGCGAAAGCTATGTGAATCTTCATCAAGGTGGAGCGTTGTGGGACCACAAAGTCACAAGGTGGAGATTGTTGGTGTTGGGACTTTTAGTCCCACATCGGGTAAAGTAGTAAAGAGGAGTGAACCTCTTTGTTATAAAAAGGAGGCTTGGGTCTTGGTTTTATACACACCATTCAAAAGCTTGTCTAGCAACTTTTGTCTCTAGATAAATTCCTCTCTTTGTTTTAGAATTTAATAGAATTCTTAGTATGCTCTGTGGTTGCAGCTTGGGCTGAACCTCCACATCAGAAAAAGAATTTATTAGGAATATTTCTTGTAAAAGGAGAGGTGTGAGGAATAAGTTTTGCTAGTGGGGAAGCTTTGTGGGTGTGGTGAGAGAGAAAATTGTGTAGTTGTAATAATTTTCTACATAGTGAATTTTTCTCTGGTGCTGGTGGTTTTTCTCCTGGTTTGGGAGTTTTCCACGTTAAATACTTGTGTTGTTATTATTTCTCTATTTTGTTTTTCCAATTTTCCACAAGTGCAGTTTCTGGGGAAGAGAATTTGAAGAGTCAAATTCCCAACGTATTATACACACTTTTAACGCTGAAACATCAATCAGTAGTAACCCACCCATACAAGATGGTTTCTCTCATCTGAATTCATTGGAGGAATGCAAGCGAATATCTTACTTATCACCTTTCTAGAAGCATACATCTAAGGCGATCCATGTCACACTCACCACTCTAGAGGGCGTAATCGCGCACTAAAGAGAGTCTTTCTTGAAGATAGACATTATCCGAGCACCATTGTTGAAGATAATTTTCCCCTCACTCCAGTGGTCATTCCAAAAACAGAGTCACAATCATTTCCAACCTCATTACGTATGGCCTTCCATAAACTTCGACCATATGTTGTGTATGCTTCTCCAGAAGCTCAAATCTCGGGGAGAGCAACTAACTTCCACCCGCAAGTCCTTCCCTCGACCATATTTACCCCACAGAACCTCAACCCACAGTGCCTCAGGATTTGTGGGGATTCCCTAACCCAACTTCATGACAAAAGCCTCATTAACCTTGTTCAAATTCTTAAATCCAAGGCATCCTACTTCTTTGGGGAGACACAACACATCCCATTTGATAAGATGTTGCTTCCTACTTCAACTCATTTGATTTCTCTTATTTTTATCGTATCGACACCAATCAGATTACTATCTCAGCCATTATAACAAGAAGGGTTGTGAGCTTTCTACTCATCGGGGGCGTCGCTTGCCGTTGAAACTTATTATTTTTTTAATATATGGTAAGATATGATTGGACGTATGCGTAATTTTTTTGTTTAAATTCAAATTTAAATTTCTAAATCAAATTGAGTTTTCCAGTATAATGATTATTTTTTTATTATGAAAAGTTTTAAGTGAGTTGGTTTGTGGGCTCACCACTCACCAGAGTTAGGAAAAGACAAATGATTTTTTGATAACCAAATTTAGACAATTTTTGCGATAGCTTTTTAAGTGGTTAACACAATTCAAATACGTGGTTAATTACGTTCATTAAATGGTTAGTGGATATATCAGGTGTCGAAACTCATTAACCATCAACGTAACTTCATTAACCACGAATTTGAATGTGATTAACTACGATTTCCAAGTGTTCAACTACATGTAGATTTGAACACTTGAAAATCGTGGTTAATCACGTTAAAATTCGTGGTTAATCAAGTTACGTTGATAGTTAATGAGTTTCAACACCTGATATATTCATTAACCATTTACTGAACGTAATTAACCACATATTTAAACTGCATTAACCACTTAAAAAGTTGTCGCAAAAATTGACCTATTTTAGTTGTCAAAATAGCGCAACCCTTGCAAGGTGTTTGTTTCAAGTTTAGAAATCACAATCCTGAGAATACATAGGTAGAAAATGAGTATTCCCATTTTGTTACAAGGTTGAAAAAAATTGTTCCTGGGTATAAAGATTTCAAGAAAGGAAATAACTTCCAATAACTTCTAATATTCTTATGAATTTATTTCCAAGGGAGAGGGTGGAAAAATAGATTCCTATGTGATTATATATGTTGTTAAAAAAAAATTCTATAACTATCTCTTTTCTTAAGAATGTTTAAAAAAAATTGTCAAACATTGTTTTTCAAAAATACTTAGAAATAAGATTTCCACCTTTATATTCTTGGAAAAGCTAATCTGAAAATTATTTTTTATGACTCGAAACAAACGCCTCATTGGAAAAAAAAAAACCTGAACGCTCAGAGAGATAATTATATATATTTTTTATTCTATAATTATATATTTCTTACCAACGAGCTCCTGAGCAACGATTTGTTTTCTTTCCTTAATTTACTTTTCAATATGTATATATTTATTTTCAATTTCAATAAACAAGTTGTTTGCTCGTTAATAATTTAATTTGGCTGGTTAACATTACTATACATCATTTGATTGATTGATTGGAGGGATTTGAAGCGGAAGCGATACGAGTAGTGTTTTTGCAGGACTGGAAGGAGAAGGGGGCAGTAGAATGGAGCCTAACGAAGAAACAGTGACGGTGAATCAAGACGACGACGAGCATGATTCTAAAGAGAGAGTGCTGAACAAGTACTTCCTCCAAGAATGGAAGCTCGTCAAGTCACTGTTAGACGACACCGTTTCCAATGGCCGTGTCACCGAACCTTCCTCCGTTCATAAAATCAGATCCATTGTACTCTCCCCGCACTCTCTTTTCATTTCACATTTTTCCAATTGAATTTGAGTTTTGTGTGATTTTTTAGTTGAAAATCGTGGATGAAGATTTTTGTTGATATTTTTACTTACATGCAGATGGACAAGTATCAAGAGCAAGGGCAACTTCTAGAACCTTACCTCGAGAGAATAGTTCCGCCTCTGATGAACATAATTCGTTCAAGAACAATCGAACTCGGGGTAGCTTCTGGTGAAATTCTCGAAATAATCAAGCCAATATGCATAATCGTGTATTCAACAGTCACAGTTTGTGGATACAAATCCGTGATTAAGTTCTTTCCTCATCAAGTTTCTGATCTGGAACTTGCCGTATCTCTTCTGGAAAAGTGTCATCACACGATTTCAGAAACATCACTGAGGCAGGAAAGCACGGGAGTGATGGAAGCTAAATGTGTGATGCTGTTGTGGCTTTATATACTTGTATTGGTTCCTTTTGACATCTCCACTGTTGATTCCAGTATTGCAAGCAATGACAATCTCACTGAGTTTGAGGTCGTCCCTCTTGTGTTGAGAATAATAGGGTTTTGTAAGGATTACCTCTCAACTGCTGGACCTATGCGTACTATGGCTGGACTCGTGCTCTCAAGGCTACTCACTCGTCCAGATATGCCAAAAGCCTTTATGAGGTTTATTCAATTACTTTTATAGCTTATTTAGAGAGCATTTGGAAAAGAGGAGTTTATTTGGACTTATCTATAGTATTGTTAGAAATATAATATAAAGTCATTCATTTGCCTTCACCCAATAGCTTAAGCTTTAGGGATAGTTGATTCTTGACATGGTATCAGAGCCTCTATGACTAAGTGGTCTAGAGTTCGATCCCTGTCGCCCTATTCTTCTAATAAAAATAATTGAATTTCAGCACAAGGTAGGTGAGCCTGTGCATTATCCACGTTTCAAGCCCAAAGAGCTCTCACGTGAGGGGGCGTGTTAAAAATATAATATAAAGCTATTCATTTGCTTTCACCCAATAGCTTAAGCTTTAGGGATAGTTGGTTCTTGACAAATATAAGCACTCAGTGTTTGGAAGATCTTACTAAAATAACTTATAATATGTTCATAATCGTAAGCTGTTTTCATCTTATTTTAGTAAGCTTTCTAAGATAGCTTATAAAAATAGTTTATAAGGAGTTTATTTAGAGCTTACCCTCCATCCCCTCTTCGACCGTAGAAAGAGCTTTTATACAAGCTCTCGTATGATAAACACCTAATTAAACTGTCTATATCCCCTCTTCGACTGTAGAAAGAGCTTTTATACAAGCTCTCGTATGATAAACACCTAATTAAACTGTCTATGAATGTTCCCAGGGTGCTTTAAATATTTGTATCATGATGTAAAGATAATTTTCATTTCAATTGATGTTTAGTTCAAATCATTAATTGATTCTTTGTTTTCTGCTCATGTTTACAAATATAAGAAATGATTTTGTTAAATATCTCAAAAATGTCTATGGCACTAGTTCACAACAATTCTATGTTACCACTTCAGACATGTTTGGGACCGCATTCGTGCCTGCATTTGTTTTGTATAGAAGCTTTTGTTTAACTAATCAGCAGCTAAAAACCAAGAACTGAATTTCCCTACCGATTCTGCATAATCTGAATTTTCTAATTGCTTCAGCTTTGTTGAGTGGACACATGAGGTTATGTCTTCTGCAACTGAAGATGTACTCCATCATTTCCAATTACTTGGGGCCATTGAGGCACTGGCTGCTATTTTCAAGGTTTGTTTTTTACCTTTTTAATTTGCACCATCAGATGCATACGTTTTTAAGCATTTTTTATGTTAGAATTTCTACAAATTAGTGTTGAGGGGGAGAATGACGATATGCATTATAGATTAGGATGGTTTATGTTATTTTAGGGATAATTCATAACTGCATTATTATTGTGTTACTTTATTTTTTGGGATCTTATCTTGTTAGCAACCTTATTCTTAGAAATTTCATCTTATCTTTAGGAATTTATTTGATCAATCCACCATGGCTGTGATGCACACCAGCCTTAGTTTCAAATTCGAGTAGTTATGTTATGTCTCCTAAATATTTCTGCTGTTTGAATTGAAGCATTCGGATGTTGTTTGGAGAAGTTTAGGCCTTGTTATGCTTGATTGCTTGTCAAGAAATTTCTGTCAGGCCTATTATCATTCCAGCTGTCTTGCTTAGTTATCTTTCTAACAAAACTCATCTCTTCGACATCTCTAAAATATCCCTAAGTTGTTTTCCAGCCATGTTTGGTGGAGCTTGCTTTATATATTTTTGTTATTTTCTTATTTTTTATTTAAAGGGTTCATTCATGACAAACTTGAAGCTTAGTAAAATTTAGCTTGAGGGGGAGTGTTAGAATATTAACAAAATATTTTAGATGGAGAGAAACATGCAATCATAGATTAGGATAATTTATGCCATTTTAAGGATAATTTGTTACCTTATGTTCAGGGATCTTTTCTGTCAGGAGCCTTATCTTAATTTTAGGGCTTTTTTCTCATCTTTAGGAAGTTATTTGTTCCTTAATTTGATTAGAATTATTAGTGTAAATAAGACTGTTGGGTTAGTTTTTTATATTGCATCATAACTGTATCAAGTCATTATCCTATTATTCTGAGTTTTTATTCTTTTCTTCTCCCCTTCCTTACCTAAACCTGATAATATCAACAATTTATAATAGCTTTTCATGCAAATAGATATAAACTAAGAACGAGGAGGCAAATTTCATAATTCAATTGATTGAATGCACCAGTAAGCTTGAGGAGATAAGCCAGCATGTTGAGCTTTGTTTTTAACTATCTAATCAAAGCAGTCATAACTAAAAACTGTCTTTGATACCTTTAATGATTCTACCTGTTATAATATAAATCTGTAAGCAGGCAGGTACTCGGAATCTCTTGCGTGATGTAATTCCTGTTGTTTGGAATGACACTTCAATGTTGTACAAGTCCTCAAATGCCGCTCGAAATACATTGCTCCGCAAGTATCTGATGAAGTTAACACAACGGGTTGGGCTTACCGCCCTTCCTCATCGTTTACCCTCATGGCGTTATACGGTTAGCTTTTCTCTAATTCTAGTTTGATGGGATCTTATATCTCATGTTTGAAGATATCTTTGTTTTTGTCTACTTGCAAGTAGTTATCCATCTTTTGTTTATTTCTACTTTGAGCTGGCATATAAAGCCACAGGAACTAATAACTATAGTTATGTCCGTTATTCAGAAATGCATGTCATGCCAGCAAAATAACAAGTGTTTCTAATGCAAGTCGAGAACCGAGCGTAGAACTTGAAACAAAACTGGGTGGATGAGGTTGGAGCAATTATTATTGATAATGGAAATATGAAGAGTTGAACTCAAAGATCCCTTAGGCAATTTGGTTATGGTATCATGCTGGATAATTAGTCCTCTTAAAAATTTGAGCTACTATGTCACAGACCCAAGTCTACTTAGTTGAACTAAGCTTCAAATTTGAACTTCTTAGAATTAGTTGTTTGAGCCCTTGACAAAAGCTAACTGTATCAGTGGTATTATTTTGTACTCTGGCATTTGGTTCTCATCAGTGTCACCAAATACTGGGCAACAAATATAATAGTGTGAAGAATATATCTGAATAATATTTCATTAACTTAACTTTGAATACACACACTAATGTTATTATATAGACTACACTAGACTTAACCTAATGGGTCTGAGTAATGGGCCGAATAACTAAACTAGGTTACAGTACAAAAGGTAAATATTTACTATTTACTCTAATTATTTACAATACTCCTCCTCAAGCTGGTGAGTGGATATCAATCATTCCTAGCTTGCAAGTAAGTTGGCGGAATCGGTCTGTAGATAGCCCCTTTGTAAGCACATCTGCTAGTTGGTGTCCAGTAGGAATGTAGGACGTTGTTATCAGTCCACAATCTAGCTTCTCCTTTATAAAGTGTCTGTCTATCTCAATATGTTTGGTCCTATCATGTTGCACAGGATTATGAGCAATGCTGATTGCTGATTTATTGTCACAAAACAACTTCATTGAGCCCTCATAATTCACCTTCAAATCATCAAGTATAATCTTCATCCACAATAGCTCACAAATTCCATGAGCCATTGCTCTGAATTCTGCCTCAGCACTTGATCTGGCCACTACATTTTGTTTTTTATTCCTCCATGTAACAAGATTACCACAAAAGAATGTGCAGTAGTCAGAAGTGGACCTTCTATCACTCACTGAGCCTGCATAATCTGCATCAGTATAGGCTTCCAATGTCAGTCTTCCGCCTCTTTTGAACAAGAGACCTCTTCCTGGAGTCACTTTAAGGTATTGCAAAATCCGCCATCGCTCGCAAGTGTCTCATCCTCGGATCATGCATAACCTGACTGACTACGCTTACTGCATAAGCTAAATCAGGTCTAGTGTGTGCCAAGTAAATTAGCTTCCCCACTAATCTCTCGAGCATCGAGGCTTGTCACAACTCTAGCACTCTCCTCTTCTGCTCATTTTATGATTTTGCTCTATGGGAACACTGCAGTTTACACCCAAGCTTGCGGTTTCTGCAGAAGGTCAAGAACATATTTTCTCTGAGAGATAAAAATTCCCTGTTTTGAGTAAGCTACCTCAATCCCAAGGAAATACTTGAGAGTTCCCAGATCTTTCATCTCGAACTCTGCAGATAATTTCTTCTTGAGGAGTTGTCTCTTAACCAAGTCATTCCCTGTAACAATAATATCATCAACATAAACAAGAAGTACTGTTAGTTTTCCTCCATGTGAATGTTTGAAGAAGAGGGTATGATCTCCTTGACTCTGTTTGTAACCAAGACCTAACATAGCCTTTGTAAATCTTCCAAACTATGCCCGGGGAGACTGTTTTAGCCCATACAAGGCCTTTTTCAATCTACACACCTTATTTATCCCAAGGGTTGGATCAAATCCCGGTGGGATGTCCATATACACTTCCTCCTCTAAATTTTCATGCAAGAATGCATTTTTAACATCTCAAACTGATTAAGTTCCCACCCAGAATGAGCAGCAAGAGATAGTAAGATACGGACAGTGTTCATCTTTGCTACCGGTGCAAATGTCTCCTCATAATCAATGCCATAAGTCTGGGTGTACCCCTTTGCTACTAATTTGGCCTTATATCGATCAAGAGTGCCATCTGATTTGTACTTGACAGTATAAATCCACCTTCAACCAACTGGCTTCTTGCCTCTTGGCTTCTCAACTATCTCCCAAGTTCTATTCTTTTCAAGAGCTTTCATTTCCTCATTCATGGCTTTGATCCAATTTTCATCTTTAAGTGCCTCCTTAATAGATGTAGGGATTCTTACAGAGTCAACTGCTGTCATAAAAGCCTTATGCTGCGGGGAAACATGGTTAGATAAAACAAATTGAGAAATAGGGTATTTGGCACAAGACCTTTTCCCTTTTCTCAAGGCAATAGGTAGGTCAACTGAATCAAGATCAAGTGTATCGGGAATAGAAGAATCAGAAGCAAAAGGGTTACTTTCAGTACTTACCTCCGGCTCAGACGGTTGGGGTTGGTTCTGGACCAGTCGGGTTTTCCTCTCCTCACGATATGTCAAAGTTGGCTCACTAGCCTTTGTCTTTCTTTGGTCTTTGAAGAGTCTTTGTTTCTGCAAAATAGAAGGTAAAGGAGAAACAATAACAGGTGACTCAGAAACAACTGGAGACTCAGGAGGTAGTAACTCAGGAACAGCGACAGGAGACTCAGGGATAGGAGACTCAGAAACAACAGGAGACTCGGGAGGATCAACTAACAAAGATGGTGACTCAGGGTGCCACCGACAAAGATTTTGAACAGTTCCGTCCCCTTCCATAACAACAGATCAGACGTAGTAAAAAAAAACAGGGCAACGAACGAATGAACGTCAAATAACCCACGAAAATGAAAGTTCTCGGATCGGAGAGTGGACCCCCAAAATGGAAAGAGGAGGTGCCGGTCTACAATCTGGGAAAAAATGGCGGCGAACGGAACAGTGTAAGGCGGCGCGTGGACCACACGCGCCCGAACGGCGCAGGCAGACGGCGCGCGTGATCGCACAAGTGACTGACGGACACGGCGTGGTTTCAGGGGTTGGCCGGTTTTGACGAGGCGAACCTGATGGTGGGGTCAGTTGTATGATATTCGCGACGGACAGTGGCGTTTGGATGCAAACAGTCACACGCTTGAATGTGTTTGGTGTGAAGGATGAACAGTATCGCGAATGGGCTGCAAACAGAAGCTGCAATGAAGGCAGCAAGAAAAAAAAAACAACCACCACAATGAAGGTGGCGGCTAGGGTTTATGCGGAAGCGAGGCCCTCAAGAACGAGAGCTCTGATACCATGTAAAGAATATATCTGAATAATATTTCATTAACTTAACTTTGAATACACACACTAATGTTATTATATAGACTACACTAGACTTAACCTAATGGGCCTGAGCAATGGGCCGAATAACTAAACTAGGTTACAGTACAAAAGGTAAATATTTACTATTTACTCTAATTATTTACAATAAATAGCATTATAGCTTACTTTTTAGGAAGCACAGTTGTATATTAGTCATGACTAATTATAAACAACCATAGAAGCTTGATATCGGCCACCATTTTCTTGCTCTGACGATTCTTCATATCATGCAGGGAAGAACTGCCAAACTAAATGTTACTTTGAATACAGCCAGTGAAATTGATCAGTCCAATCTGGGTGTGAGCGACAATTGTTCCAACTCAAACGAAATTACAGAGGGGGCAGAAGATGAGGATATGGATGTTCCAGAAAATGTTGAAGAGATCATTGAGATGTTGCTATCTGGTTTGAGGGATATGGTATGTCTAAAGGGCGAGATTCTTATAGTGAATTTTGTGTTTCACCTTGGCACTAAGTTGCTCAGGTCAGATGGTAAAATGTATGAAAATTGTGTCCAAGTCCATGTCAATGATGATACATCTGAAAGGAAATGGACGACTTGATTTCTTTGTAAATGGTCTGTATAAAGGAGACTTGTGAGCTATTAAAAGCTGTAATTACTCTTTTGATGTTGTTCATTTGTCATAAATCATGAAATAGATATTTTAATGGCATGTGTAAAACCAATATTGTTGTTGTCTTTAATGAACTTGCATGAGACGTGAAATAATACTGATATTTACACTTATCTGTGCAATGTATGATGCAACTGGTCCTACAAACAGGCTTGGAGGATAAGTACTGTTGCATGTACAGGAGCTTAAATATTACTTCTTGTTAGTCAGCTCTGACATGTTTGGGTTACCCAAATAGATAAGTCTATCAAATAACTAATTGTACTGCTTCTGAAATGGTTTTGTGTTGTAATATTACTGCTTGGTCCTGTATTTATAATGGTTTCCTTAGATCCTGAAAACATGCCTTTTATGATTTGTATTGTAATGTAGACTGTAATGTTGGTTGTAGATTGTAATTCTAGGGTTCTTGCGTAACAATATGGTTTCTTCAGATGAGTGGTTCTCTGACATAGTACTAGAGCACTGTTGACATAGTTTGAACCTTATTGGTCCTGCCATATAATTATATTTAGTTTGAATTTTTGTTTTGTTTCAATACAACTTACAAATAGTTCTCAGCCTGGTCTTTGTACATTTCCAAAACCTGATCACCTTTCACATGAGATAGTACCGGATTTGTAGCAACGCAACTGATCTCTTGCTTTACTCTACAATTAAACTCCCGACTAACAGTAATATATCATCTGAATCAATCCCCCGACTAATCACCCATGATTAACACATCGTTGACTTGCTTCTCATTTCTTAGTAGTCTTTCTATACTGTTGATCACCCGAATGCCAAAGAAGGCTTGTAGGAAATTTGATTTAGTGAACTGTCGAATGTGCTGATGGAAGACAAGCCATTACTTATGACATACTGTTGTTTGAACGTCGAACAAATTCTTGAGGAGTTACTTAAGCTGATCATACTTTCTTCATCCTATGGTTTCTCTTTCTCACTAAATAAATGTTGGCATTGGATTGTAGGATACTGTTGTTCGTTGGTCTGCTGCAAAAGGTATTGGTCGCATAACTTCGCATTTGACATCTTCCCTTTCTGAGGAGGTTTTATCCTCTGTTTTGGAGCTGTTTTCACCTGGCGAGGTATGATACTTATGTTTATACATGTTCCTAACCATCATAATTTACAAGTTAAATTCACATTCACCTAGGTTTATATATGTATTGCAGGAGAGTTTTACTATGTTAACTAGTTGTCTGATGGGGCTCGAAAGTCCAGTAACCCTCCGATTTGGAAGGTATATTCCAGAAGAGGGCATAGGATGTAGAACTCTCCCATATATCGGTTATGCTGAACAGTTATGCGATTACTCAGTTATGTAGGCAGTTATACAATTACGTAGTAGTTAGTATTCCTAATAATACGATGCAAGTAAAGGTTAGTAGGGAGAAAAAGGATGTATATTTTGGTAGTTTGGACAGTTTATTCTCTGTAGGAGTTCCATAACAGCATCCTTGCTGACTATGTGTATAATTTTGTGCTTGATCATAATAAACACTAATTAAACATCAAACTCAAGCGCTGTTCTATCGTTGTCTGGTTCCACTGTTATAGCTCACATTTAACACTTTTTTCAGGGTGATGGTTCATGGCATGGAGGCTGCTTAGCTTTGGCTGAACTTGCTCGTAGAGGCTTGCTCTTGCCTGCTAGTCTTCCCAGAGTTGTTCCTGTTGTTGTGAAGGTGGTGTTTACAATTGATACAGCTATATCCATAGAGTATAAATATAGGGTTTGGGACTTCAAACTATTTTGGTTTTGGCTGCTTATTATTATTCAATTGTTCAAAGTACTTTATGCATGTTGTACCGAGAGTTGAAACTAGAACCTTAAGGGCAACCTATCTTGTTTGAGAGATAAAAGCTACATGATAGTTGAAAATTGGAAATGATAAGCATATTTTTTATCAGGCACTACACTATGATGTTCGAAGAGGTCCACACAGTGTAGGGTCTCATGTACGTGATGCTGCTGCGTATGTATGTTGGGCATTTGGACGTGCATATTGCCACACAGATATGAGGACCGTCTTAGAGGAGCTTGCTCCACACCTACTAACAGTGGCATGCTATGATCGTGAGGTCCTTATATCTTTTATGCCGTTCTCATGACATGATTTGTTTTAGAATGATTCACTCCCCGTAAATAGAATGGCTAACTAACCAGTGATACTTAGGTTAACTGCAGAAGAGCAGCAGCAGCTGCTTTTCAGGAGAATGTTGGAAGACAAGGGAATTATCCACATGGCATTGAAATAGTCAATACCGCTGATTATTTTTCACTCTCTTCTCGAGTAAACTCTTATCTTCATGTTGCCATCTCCATCGCTCAATATGAAGGATATCTTTTCCCATTTGTGAATGATCTGCTGGATAGAAAAATTTGTCACTGGGTATGCTCCAATTAAATCTCTCTCTCTCTCTCTCTCAGCTGCTCAATCTTCTGTGCCCATATTGACTGTAATTGCCCTTGCATTATGGATTTGTGGTACTTTCTAAATGAAGGCCATATATCACTCTGGCCTGATTTATGGCAGAGGTATTTTCCTAGTATGTGCATGCATTGTGGTTATTAATATGACCTACGCGAAATTTTCTTCTATTCATGAGTCATACAATGAGAGTTTTTCTTCATGGCTTTATTGTTCCCTCATTTTTTTTAAAATCTTTCAAGTTTCAAAGGATGGAAAAAGGAGTTATTCATTATGTACATATTTGCTATTTTAAAGAGGATGGTCTAACCTTTGAAGTTTGATTATTTTTAACTTTTTGTTCCCTCTTAGTTTTATTATTACTTGTGATTTTGCATATTTTTTTTTGGCATAACTTTGTTCATATTCTGCTGTTTAGCAACAGTTTTTGGTTATTCTTTTTGTTGCTTCCTGTTAAATTTTCTTCATATATTTTGAGAGAATTGACTTGGAAATCACATGTTCAGGATAAAAGCTTGCGAGAACTTGCTGCAGAGGCCCTTTCTTTTCTTGTGAAATACGAGCCTCAGTATTTTGCGGGCACTGTCATGGAAAAGTTAATTCCTTGTACTCTTTCATCTGATTTGTGCATGCGCCATGGTGCAACATTGGCAACTGGGGAACTAGTTTTAGCTTTACATCAATGCAATTATGTTTTTCCCTCAGGTTGATACTTCCTTCGCAACTTTTGATCATGCTGTTTCCTGTTAGTAATGGAAGTGAAACAGGTTTATTCTATCAAAACGCAAAAAAAATAAAATAAAATAAAATGAAAAGGAGGCAGTTTTGAATTTTATCTTCTTTATGTTGATGTATTTCTGTTATACAAGCCTTGCATGCCTGGTCTATAATTTAAACTTGTTTTTTGAAATTGAAGAGATGATTTCCAAGTAGTGCAACCTATTACAGTTTCACATGTTGGTGTGAAACTAAATTGTTTCTTCAGCTGCTGGAACTTCAGACAACTTTGAAAAACCACTTTATACACATACAAAAAATATTGTTTGGCCGGACGGGTTCTGTTTTAATAATTTTCTATGTTGTGCCTGTGTTATTAGACTATTGAACTGTGGGCTAGGCTTACACTAATATACACATGGAACCCTAGTATTATCTTATGCATATAAATACAGAAACTATTCAGAGTAGTGACTCCAATATTTTCAGACCCCCCCCCCAAAAAAAAACACATTATATGATTATTTGTAAAGCACTAAAGCTGCTGATTTCCCATCTGAATTTTAAAGGAATGTCATGACTTCAGAGCTATGCAAATTTATTCCCGAGGCGTTAGCTGGTTTAGTTTTCTTTTGTTTTCTAACTTATATGATATTGAAGCAAAATATCATTTATTTCAAACAAAATTTTTTTTCTGGAATTACTTGACTTCATTCCTTAGCATGAGAAGAAAATGAATAAAAGTCTTGGACTGAGGGATCAGATACATGGCGTAGTCAATATATAGTATGTTTTAGTCAAGTTTGTCTTGCCAACTAATGATCATGGTAAGACATATTGTTATTGAAATTAATTAGTTTAAGAATACTTAGGGTGTTAGCTGAACTTTGACATCTTTGAAATTGTCATTGACAGATAAACAGAAAAGTCTTGCTGGTGTCGTACCTGCTATTGAGAAAGCACGGCTTTATCGTGGAAAGGGAGGAGAAGTAATGCGTGCTGCTGTTTCTCGATTTATTGAATGTATCTCCATATCTAAAGTGGCATTACCAGAAAAGATAAAGAGAACCTTACTTGATACTCTTAATGAGAATTTGAGACATCCTAATTCTCAGATACAGGTTCTATCCCTTTTGACACGAGCAATTTGTATTATCATTTAATTTTTGGTTATTGCCGTTTGCATATGCCATTTTTGTTGGGCATTATAGGCAAAATCCTCTTTTGATGTACAGAATGCTGCTGTTAAAGGCCTGAAACACTTCATCTGTGCATACTTACATGCTTCGGATAATAAAGGTGCAAGTGATTTGACAGTGAAGTACCTGAATATGTTGACTGATCCAAATGTAGCTGTAAGGAGAGGATCTGCATTGGCAATAGGTGTTTTGCCGTATGAGTTATTGGCCAGTCAATGGAGAAATGTGCTTTTGAAGCTTTGTGGCTGTTGTACAATTGAGGTGCTTCATGCAGTTGCAAATGCTATATTTATACTATCTCAGGTTCGATCATTGTGTTACTCAAATCAAATGTTTTCCTATGTGCAGGAAAACCCTGAAGACAGAGATGCCGAAGCACGGGTAAATGCTGTCAAGGCGCTCATATCAGTATGTGAAACACTAGCTGGTGGAAGAGAGAATACTGCTACCTCTTTCATTGAGAATGATTTTTCTCTGGTTGTATTTATAAAGAATGAGGTGATGATGAGTTTATTTAAAGCTCTTGATGACTATTCTGTTGATAATAGAGGTGATGTAGGTTCTTGGGTTCGTGAGGCTGCATTAGATGGCCTTGAAAAATGTACGTACATCCTCTGTAAGATTGACAAGTCAGGTTGCTTGTCTGGAAAATCTGATGGAAATGAAATTGAATCTAAAGTGCAGCCTTTGACTAATAACATGCTTAAGAACAATACAGAGCTTTTATTATTTGATGAAAATCTTGCCACCAAATTAGTTGGAGGAATTTGTAAGCAAGCTGTGGAGAAGATGGATAAGCTTAGAGAAGCAGCAGCAAACGTTCTCTACAGAATTTTGTACAATCAGATGATTTATATTCCATATATACCTTTCCGAGAAAAGTTAGAAGAAATCATTCCAAAGGAAGCAGATGCGAAATGGGCTGTAAGTTTATAGATTTTTCATCCATTCTTGAGGTTGTTAGCATAGATTTTTTTTATTTTTTTTTAAAGAGACAATACTGTTTTGTTGCAGTTTCCTTCCTACTCTTACCCACGCTTTGTACAGCTACTTCAATTTGGTTGTTATAGCAGAGATGTGCTAGCTGGTTTAGTTATATCCATTGGTGGGTTGCAAGATTCTTTGAAGAGGGTATCACTCTCGGCACTGTCAGAGTATCTAGAAGTGGTTGAATCTGAAGACCCAAATACAAGAACGTCCAGGGAGTATATGCTATCAGTTGACATCCTGTGGGTCCTCCAGAATTACAAGAAATGCGACAGAGTTATCATACCCACTTTAAAGGTATTACCTTTCTTAAGCAATGCTTAATTATTCTTGCTTTGATACATTCAAACGATAATTGCTGGTTCCAAGCTTAAAAGCAACAGCCCAACATGCACCTCCATAGGTTGAACCTCTATGGCCATCTGTGATTTACTTGGTGGCCGTCAACCTCTGCTGCAACTCACCTGCTTCCAACAACAAACACAATAGCATGACTTGTAGTCGAGTCTCAAACAGGGATTTCTTTTTACAGAGGAAGGGCCCTAATACTCAAGTCTCAATCCCATGTAGAAATCTATAGAAAAGGGGGAGGGGGAATGAGAGAGAACCTTAAAAAGAAAGAAGATTTCTGTGTAATGGAATGCAACATCGTTTTTTAGTTAGGTTTCAAGTGCATATTTAATTATTCTAATAAATCAGGTAATAGTAGTGAAGTACACTTTACTTTGTTTAAAAACTGGAATGTTCGTTAAAGTGGTGAAAGAACTGGATAGTCCATTGATTAAGTAATAAAATAACACAAAATTATAAGAAATGAAGTTACAGAAAAACATAAAATGGTCATATATGTCTTGTAACAAAAAAAATTCATTAATAAGAGGCTAAATAATAACAATTCATATGTGAGCCTTTGTACCTTGAAATGAGGCTTTTATGAGGCTAAAAGAATAATTTAGTTGAATTTTAAAAAAAAAAATCCCCCTAAAAAAACAACCGGTTCTTCATCATTGGTTTTCCACCGACTTTCCACCATTCGATGTGCAACCGGTTTTGGGGCTGAACGGACCAGACATTTGTCCAAATCACCGGTTTTTCAATCAAACCGACTAGTCTGGTATGGTTTTCAAAACTATGCTACTACTAACCCTCTCAAAACCTAGAGGCTTCGAGCTGCACACGACTTCCTGAGAAAAACAGTAGAAGTACATAACCAAAAGATTTACCAATGTGGGCCCTATAGTTTACTATATTCACATGGCTACAAGGTAAGACTGATCCATGGGTTGTAGTTAAAGAATCTTCAATCTAAGAATTCCTAGTCATATAAAAATATTTGTTGCGTGCCTCCTCTGTTTTGAAATGTAAATCTATACACGTGAATCAACTTGCACTGAGCATTATATGTAACTCAGTCATATATACTTATGAACTTATTTTGTATTCCAGACCATTGAGAGTCTTCTCAGCAAAAAGATATTCCTTAATATGGAGGTTAGTCTGCTTTTCTGTTTTTCATTTTTCATTTTTCATTTTTCCTGTCAGTAGGTCCTCTGATATTCCTTTTCCTCATAATGTCTATTTCTCATTGGTATGGTGGTCAAGTAACCTTTATATTGGTTCAGCAAGAGATGTTTGGTCCCCTTTGATACTTAAGTGGAAACGAATAAAAAGTTAGGAAGGTAAGAAAAAAGAATAATCGAAAGGAAATATGAGAAGGAAGCTTTCTGCAAAATTCTAAATACTTTAATTCTTTATCATGCTGACATCTAGAACCCTAAGCATAGCAACTCCATATGTAAAACATCCTTCAATTTTTGTGATCTTTTCTTCCTTGTTGTGTAGAAAAGCAAATGAGTAGTAATTTGATTCATTACTTGTTACTAATTGATGCATTAAAATTAAAACCAATACTATTTGCATAACGTTGAAAGGTGAGAAAACAGTGTATACAAGAAAAATAAATGACCCGGCCACAGCGTGTTATTTGTTTGTCTTCCATTTTTGTTCATAAAATACTAAATAGCCATTGTACAAACAAATCTCATTGCCACCATTGTATATTAAAGGAAAAAAAACGACGGTAGTAATCATATGATTATCATATTTTAGTGTAGGGTTGTTCATGGGTTAGGCCAAGTTGGGCTTGGGGCATTTCTTAGTGGGCTTTACAAAAGGTTAATTTCTTGTTTTCTTTTTATAATAGAAAAGGACAATATCTAAGATTTTAGTAACCCGGAATAAGATTGAATAATGCCAGTTTTCTTCGGTAAAGGAGTCATTTATGAGTACTATATGTAATATATAGCACTGAGAAACCACCAAGAGAATTATGCGTTAAATGATTTAACGATGCATAATGTATAAGCTGAAATTAGATTAAGGACACATCTCGATACTCCATGACTTCAACAACTATATACAGAAGAGTGATAAGCTGCTGCACTAGAGATTAAGAATTGCAGAGAACAAGAGAAGGAAGAGTCCAGATATTCCAGAAGAGGGAAGGAAAACTGATCACAATGCTTAATGCCCCTATTTTGCCCTTCATTTCTCCTTAGATTCTTATGCTTGCTGTTTTGGGCTGCCATGTGCACATCCTATGGACCTATTCCCCATGTAATCCAGATGACTCAAACTGTGAGAGCCATTTTTACTGTTTACCAAAATGAGATGTGAGGGTTTTATGGTTCTATTTATTAATCTTATCTTGATGTACTTAAAAATGTTTGGTGGGGAACATATTTGGTTAATAACTTGTATTTTCAGGCTCATACTCCAACTTTTTGTGCTGCTGTTTTGGATTCTCTGGCAACAGAATTGAGGGGATCAAAAGACTTCTCTAAGTTGTATGCTGGTATTGCAATACTTGGTTATATAGCTTCAGTATCGGAACCAATCAATACAAAGGCCTTTTCTCAACTTCTTACTTTCCTTGGTCATCGGTACCCTAAGGTGATTCTCAAATATTCGTCAGTATGAAATTTACGATTTGGCGTCTTTTTTGTTTTTTGTTTTTTGTTTTTTTTTGTTTTTTGTTTTTCGCTTAAAGGCGAACACTTGCAAAGCAGATAGGCTCTTGTTCACAATTTACTCTTTTTGCTTGCTTAGTGGCTTCTTATATTTAGTTTCCTTTATCTTCTCTGTTGTTAACCAGATTCGAAAAGCCTCGGCTGAACAAGTCTACCTGGTCCTCCTGCAAAATGGGAATCTTGTGGCTGAAGACAAGATTGAGAAAGCACTTGAAATTATTTCCGAGACTTGCTGGGATGGCGACATGGATTTGGCAAAACACCAAAGATTAGAATTGTTTGATATCGTAGGTTTGGAGGTGGGGCCACTTGGCAAGAATAGTAATGTAACATCAAGGAAAACCAGCAGTAAGAAGCCTACAGACTTGGATGAAAATGCATCATATTCCTCCTTAGTCGAGTCATCTGGGTTCTGATTTTTGTTGGTGCAATCCATATTTAGTGTGTAGTTTAGTGAGTATTACTATGTTGACAAATGTGATTTTGAATGAACTTGATTTTGTAAAATTAAATTGGTTAAAATTGAGTTTAACACTGTGTTTGGAACAGATGAATATGCCAAGAAAAGAAAAGAGGGAAAAGAAAACACGTTTTTCGAAAAATTTTCCACCCTTGGATAGTAGTCAACTAGGAAGGAAAAGAAAAGAATGCGTGGGCCCCATAGCAAAATTGTTTCCTCCCGATTTTTGGGAAGAAATGGATGGGAACGGGTGCAAAATTAAGAAAATGACAATGGCGCCCTTTGCTTGAAATGACGTTAACATATATTAGTAGCATTTCATTTTTTTTTGTTGTTGACCGGTGCGATATTTTTCATTTGTAAAAAACGTTCACAAATTTACTTTTTTTAACTGAATGTTAACGTCTAGTCAAAAAAAAAAAAAAACTGAATGTTAAAGTATTTTTTATTATTAGTTTGTAAATAAATTAAAATGTTTTTATATATTTGTATTCTATTTATTATTTATTGTCATTTTTAATTTATCTTAGATTTTAGTAAAATATTATTTTTTATTCTTTTTGTCATATTTTATTTTTGTTTTGGGATACTTATATCATTTTATAAATACAATTCTTTCTTTTCCCTCCCATTTTCTTTTTCATTTTTCTTTAAACCAAACCACTAAACAATCATCTCATTTTCTCTTCTTTTTCTTTCCTTTTCTTTCTCTTCTTTTCCTCTACTTTTCTTTCATAAACAAACAAACCCTAAAGTGAAATGATTTATGTTTAAATGTTTTTATTGTAAAAACAAGTTTAATGTAAAACTTATGATAATCTTTTTAACCTAATGTAAAAATTACTTTTTATCACTTCTAATCATTGAGGTTTAGAGATAATTAATTTTATTGGATTAACGATTAATGGGTTATTTTTAGCCGAAAGAAAGAAAATGGAGCAACTAATGGTAGATGCCTTATCTATGGGTGAGAGTAACTGTCCCCGCTCAATTTAGATTTTTTAAGTTAGCATTCCAAATTGCTATTATTAGTAATCATGGCCAATAAAGTTTTTGGCAAATTTCTTAGTTGTCAGTTATTATATAATTAACAAGTAGAATAATGTGCAGAAGTTTTTAATACAAGTGAAATATAAGAAGAATAAAACTTTTTTCCAATTCTTTATGTCCTGTTTTCCACAATAAATATACTAAAAATTGTCACCAAGTGCTTTCCACTTTTTCCACTTCTTCTCAATTGGTGCATTGTCTAAACCGTTTGTGAGTATTTTACAATGAACATGGCAAATAATAGGTAAAGGAAAAGGACCCAAGTTTTGTCTATATAAAAAATATAAATTAGAAAATGTTTAAAATATTAGATTAATTGTTAAAATATTCTAGGCAAAATTACGTTTAAAGTCCTTTAAATTATTTTTAAGTTTCACATTTCTCTTTTAAGTTTTTTTTATGTTAATAAGTCCTTTATATTTTGAAACGTTTACACCGTTACTCTTTTTTTAAACTTTCATTTAATTCTGTTAAAAAAAAAACCTATGTGACCCGTTACGGTGCTTACATGTTGCTGATGTGGCCACTCAATATAATTTGACTCAATATTTTTATTTTTTATTAAAAAACAAAAAAAAACACTTGGCGTTAATCCTGTGTTCTTCTTACATGCTCAGAAAACTCTTGAAGGTTTACAGAAGGAAGAAGAACGAGGGACAGTGTATAGAAGGAAGAACGACGAGGAAGAAGGTGACCCGAATCCAGAAATTGGTCAGTGTGCTTGTTAAAAAAAAAACCGCTTCTTAGAATCCCAGATCTGGAAGGTGTACGAAAGGAAGAAGGAAGCAAGGGAACCGAGACGAGAGAGGACGCAGCCGCGCGACGCATCAACGGCGATTTCTCGCTGGAGTGACAACGATGGGGTTCACACCCCCTTTCATTTTTTCTTCTCTTTCTCTGTTACAGGAAATACATTCCAAATTCCCGTCCCATTCTCCCTCTATTCCCTCCTCCTCTCTCCCTTTTTCTTTTTCTTCCTCTTCTCTTTCCCCCTTCTCCTCTGGATCCTGGAAGTTTATGGTAGAAGAACAAAAAAGGTTTCAGATCTAGAAGTTTACAGTTGCGCTTGAGGTGGTTTTGAAGTTTCTGAGTGTTGAAGATTCTGGACAACTGGGGTATGGAAGTTTTCTGTTCTTGATTTTATTTGGATAGGAAGAGTGTGTATTGCAAGTGTGCTTTCCAGCACGTTGTTGTTCTGGGATTTTCGAACTTTTTGTAGCCTTAGTTCATGTAGAGGGCCTGTTTTTAGCACAACCCATAAATCAAAAATTGGATAGCTTATTTGATGGACCTTTTGTTGTTTATCATTTTTTTCGTGGATGTTACTGAATTTTCTAGGTTTTTCTGATTTTGATGGGTTTTCTATTCAAGAAGAAGAAGATGTTGTTTCAAAAAAAAAAAAAACGAAGAAGAAGAAGATATACCTCCACGTAAGCAACTTAACATCCACGACAGTAACGGGCCACGTAGGGTTTTTTTTACCGGAGTTAAACAGAAATTTAAAAAAGGGTAATGGTGTAAACGTTCCAAAATATAAAGGATTTATTTGACATAAAAAAAAACTTAAAAGATAAATGTAAAACTTAAAAATAACTTAAAGGACCTGAAACATAATTTTACCAATATTCTATTATGGATAATGTTGATTAAAGAAATTTGAACATTTGCAAAAGAAAGGAAATATCTCCTACATTTTAATGTAAAATTTTACAAAAATATGGCTAAAAAATATTTAAAAAACACATGATTAGTGAGAATAAAAGCAAAGGTTGTTTTTTTAAAAAATACAGTCACAATTTAAAGGTCCTTGTGGGGCTTAGAAATTTATTAAATGTGTATTGAATAGTGTTAGTGTGATTTTTCATAAATTTAGTAATGTATCTAATAAGACAAATGTTCAAAAGATTTCCATGCTGTCATATAACATAGTACTGATTAATACTCTAAATTTTCTTTATTTTTTTTATGAAGAGTTTCTATTGTCCGTGCGAATACTGCTTACACTGCAATTATAACCTTCGAAACTTCCAAGAAATTTCTCAGTCTGGAGTATTCTAGAGTTGTTACAGTTTTTTTGTCTTAAAAGAAAATGCAAAGAGAATCTTCTACCACGCAAACAATAAGGCGGAAAAAATCTTAGGAATTTATTTGTAATAAAGCTCAATTAAAATATTAATTCGTAAGGGAAAAGGTTTTAACCTCATTTTTAAGGGTGAATTTTCTAAAAAAAATATCTATTTTTCAATTTCATGTCACTTAGAACACCCACGGCGATTGTGTCTTAATTCGCCGTGCCTTAATTTCTATGTGGGCCATGGATGACCATGTGAGATCAAGTTGGGTGTGTCAGAAACGCAGCGGTTCTTTATTTTAGTTTGCGTTATTTCTGCATCTTACTACAACTAAATTTTAAGGAACACCACACCTACGTGGCTGTCAGCAAACAAAATGACGCCGCGTGGATTGGTAAGAAACGCACAAATACACCGCTAAAGATGCTCTTAGTATTCGAGTAAATTTACACATATCTTGACCAATTTATTTATTCAATCAAGTAAAAACCAGGTCATTTATGCAGAGATTAACTAAATTGCACGTTTTTTGGTCAGCTTAGACGAAATGGCAAATAAACACCACACACACTATCAAACAGACACACTCGGAATCGAACCTGGGAGCCGGTGTCCCCATGTCGCTGAAATTGCCAATACAACCAACAGTGAGGGACAACTAAATTGCACGTTTAATATTTAAATGTGCGACTTTGCTTCTTTCATTTTCCTACTGTACCAAAAAAACAGTAATTTAAATATGCAACAATACCAGTTCACACAATATGGGTTTATTTACCCCTGACCCTAAATTTGGGATGAACAACTGGATCAAGTGGAAGTATGGAATTTGCCTCCTCCAATGCTGCATGATTTGCTAAGTCACGACTCACGACGAACTAGCTGTTACTCTTTTGGTTTGGCTTTTCTTCTTTTCTTTTCCCACTGTGCCAGAAAAAAAGGGATTTAAATACGCGACAATATACTAGTTCACACAATATGTTTGTTAAGAATGTAAGTTTTATCAATTCAACTATAGAATTATGTGTAATTATCATAATAATGTACGTTTATGATTATAATAAATCAAACATTTACGACTACGTAAATGCAATTCGATAACTTAATTATTTAACATTTCAAAAATTATTATACGTTAAATAAAGTAGCATGTAATTTTAATTTTTTTCTTTCTGTAACTAATAGTTTAATTAATTATTTTTGTTTTAATTAAATTGAGAAACACATTCAGAAGACAAGAAAAGCGTCAAAACACGTGAAGAAGAAGCGTGGATTAATCACACAATCTGCACCTTCAAATTTGAGATCGGTTTCCTCTAGAGTGAGAAAGTCACTTTAAAATATAAATTAAATAATCTCAAGTATTGATAAAAAAATCAATAACATAACAAATCGCTCTTCATTTTTTCATTGATGATTAATATCATTTATTTTACTCTTTACTCACTTTAGAGGAAACAAATCTTAAATTTTGAGTCCACATGTGGTGCTCACACTCACCCTTTATTTGTGGGGCCTATATATTATTTACAAATGAGTCCAGACAAAATAAAAATGCAAAAGCAACCGAGATTTTTAGTTACAGTGAGAACAGAACAGAACGATGGGGCCCTTTGAAGTTGTTGATTCAGATCATATTAGATTCGATTTGGAGTGTGTTTGTAAGCTCAGTTGTCAGTAAAATTCATCAAATAATTGCAAGATTAGATTTAATTGGGATATATTTGTAAGTGTAAAAAATCAAATTATATCACACAATAATGCCACTTTATCATATTAATTCTTAAAATATCTTAACAAATATCTAGATGGTTAAGTAATAAATATGATTGAATGTAAAATTTTTCTACACTTACTTTGCTAATAAAACATGATTAATTGAACTAACAGGAGTTGAGTCTAATAGAATGGGTTAGTTTTTTACAACGTGGTGAATCAAAGTTCAAATTCAATCATTGGATCAGGATTCTCTACAGTTAGAAAACCCCATATTTACACATTCGGACTCTTTTACACCCTTAGAGATGGCTCAATCCTTAATTTACTTTATAAAAAAATAAGGAAAAAGTTATAGAAGAGAGAGACAGTGAGGAGTGAATGCAAAGAATCTGCATCCCCGGGATACAGTAATTCAACACAGTTCACAGCCTTTTGCATTATTAGGGCCACACTGCAGTTTCCTTCAATAACCTGTTATCGGTGTTTCTTTCAAAACGACAAGTTATATTGGGTTTCATCGTTAATAAATAATAAAATAAGAGAAGGGGGATAGTAGTGGGTACACTTGGATCCGATATTTTATATTAGTTTGATGGTAACAGATCAACTGGTGAACCCAAGATTTGAGTGCTACAACCCATAACATATTAAATTATTCATAGTACTAATTACTCCTTACAATTATTCCCTACCTGCTGCCAAATCCCAATAAATTATGTTACAATTAGCATCTTGTGAACTCAAATTTGGGCTATTTCTTTCGTATTCTTATTCTTATAGCATAAAACCAAACCTTCTACCTTGTGAGACGCGCACCACAAAAAGTTAATATTTTCCCTTGTGAAAGGGGGTTTCAGTCCCTGTCACTTGGTCTCTCATACACAGACACGTGTACCGTATCCTCCTCATCTCAACCAACTTCATATGCATTTATTTATTCACCTCTATAAAACATCTCATTTGGTTTTGGACTTCGGAGTGATAAAAATACCTATATTATATATACTATATATAGGTATTGCAAGCTCTGAGAACAATAAAGTTGATCACTCTACTTGGAATTTGCTTATAATTTCCATTAATTGGTGGAGGAGGACACTGGCTAGCTAGTAAGTTCTCTTTCTTGTGTTTACCTAATTACAGGCACTATGGTGGAGGGACATGGATTTATGGGCTTAACCTTCTTTTTAATTGGTTTGTGGCACCTCTTCAACCACATCAAGCACCACGCTCTTTGTTCCAAGTCCTACACATCAACACTATGGTTTCCAACCAGAATAAGCAGATACTTGGAACTACAACTCATCATGGCTAGCTGCACAATCTTCACACTTTCGGAGCTCTTCATTCTACCTGTTCCTCACAAACCATTTGAACCCGATGGAACCATTCCCTCCAACTATTTCCGCAACTTTGAACACTCCTCCATGGCTTTGGCTTTCATGGTCTATGCTACCTTCGCCATAGTTCTTGACCGAAAATGCATTAAAGCTCAAAATGAGCTGACTCATTTTCTAGTAGCCATAGCATTTTTGCAGCAATTTATTCTTATCCACCTTCACTCTAGAGATCACATGGGTCCAGAAGGGCAATACCACTACTTCTTGCAACTTCTTATCCTTATTTGTTTGGTTACAACTCTCATGGGAATTGGCTTTCCTAAGAGCTTCTTGGTCAGCTTTGTGCGTTCTGTCAGCACACTCTTCCAAGGTTTGTGGCTCATGTTCACCGGATTCATGCTTTTTACACCTGGCTATGCATCCAAAGGTTGCTTCCTGAAGCTAGAGGAGGATCAATATTGGGTCAGATGCAGTGATGATAAGGCTCTTCGTCGTGCGGTTTCTTTGGTGAACATTCAATTCAGCTGGTTCTTGATTGGAGTCACCATTTTTGCTACGTCTTTCTACTTGATTCTGACTACAAGTTATGGTGAAAAAGTGAAGTATGTTTCACTGAGGAAGGAGGAATATTACCACGAAGAAGATGTCGACGCAAACAACGATGTTGAGTCCCAATGCCAGAAGACAAGCATGCAAGAGCCAATTTGAAGAACTTGGTGAAATATATGTTCTACTAGTGGACCAAAAAAACAAATGTATTGCTTAAATTCTACCTGTAGGGAAAAAAGTAAATACAAACAGTGTCTTGGATTATTCCCCACATTGCAGGTATTCCAAGCATACTTATTGTTAATTAGGAAAACTAATTTAATAAAAACAAACCTTAGCGTCTTCATAAAGAGACAATATTTTCTAATATAACATTCCACAATCCGCACTAATAAACAGAGTTAAACCCATGAAACATGATTAAATCCCAAATACCATAACTAACACTTACAAGATTGTCCTTGGGGTAATACACTTGGTAATAATATAGGGAAAAAAAACTACTAACAAGTAAGAGAATGTCATGTGGATCTTGGACATTTTTATAATGTTCTAAGGCCTGAGATGATACTAGTATCATTGATCAATGTCATTAAAATTTGACATGTTTTTATTTTGGCTGCCAACAGCCAAACACAACCCCCCTTTTATAAGGACTTGGAACAGCCTATGTACCGATTGACAGCAGAGTAATAAATCGGATAAATCTTCGTTAGCTATCATATAATGAGGGCATCACTTAATAACAAAACTAGTAAGTTACCTATGCCTTCGTACAAGTCTCATTCATTTTTACACATGTGCGTAACCAATCTGTGTATATACTTATACCATCACACTTTTTGTTCCATGGAAGCAAGAGTGTCAAATAAGATCTAATAAAGTCAATGATTTAAGTACAAAATTTTTTTTGGTTTTTGCTTGATGGAAACTTGAAACTTCTTACCATGTGAGCGAGCAATCTTCGCGGTCGTTCCATTAAAGGCCTCGTCTTGGTAGATTAGTCTTAGCTTTCATTTCAACAATTCAAGTTGCTCCTCTATTCTTCCACATTTTTGTCTTTCAGTTCAGGAAAACTAAATTAGCTAGATTGATCATATGATTTTTAATTAATCAAATCTTATTAACATGCCACTATGAAACAGCATAGACTGATAAAATACCCTTTCTAGCTCTTTACGATAATTAATGATATATGTACCCAGAAAAGGTATTCAATATGATAAATGAACATTATATGATGAAACATGATCTGAACTTAAAGAAACTTATAATAAGATAAAGAGACTCATAGTTCAAGCAGGTATGAATACCTTGTAAAGAACAAGAAGTACATTATCAAGTGGCTCTTGAGTACACCATGTTTGTTGCAGTATGCGGTAAGTAAGTACTCACACCAGCATCAAAATGGGCGGTTGTAAAAGTGCATGGATATGCAAAGGTATAGGCCTGAAAAACATTAAAAAGAATGGATATTCTTGTTCTGGTTGAAGAACAAAATAGAATGAGGTATCATAAAGCATTAAAAAAAATAACAGAACAAAACAAAAACATGTAAACACCTTTATGGTAGTTTATAATGAGGATGGCTGAAGCACCAACTTCATCAGCTATATATGCTTTGGCTGTGAGGCTATATTTTCCTCTGATGGTAGATTGCTGAACTTATTTGGTAAATTAGCTTGAAATTTAGCATGACTAAATCATGAAACTTGGCTTTGATCTTGAAGTGGCCACAGCATGAATATGAATCTGATTTTAGCAGCCAAGTTGCTTCCAATATAGATACAGCCTCACAAACTCTTCTAACACTACAAATCCAGCAGAGCTTCATCCTCATTCAGATGCTATCTCTCTTAGTTCTCAACCCCAACAATAATGACTTAACGGCTAGAGATACATTCCGATTAGTCAACATGTTATTGGCACATGATTAAACATAATCTTTATTAGAAAATCTTTGTGACTTAGCACTCAAAATAGTATCACTTCTTGAAGGAGCTGAGACCTGCCATTCCTTTTGCTGCGGTCTAAAATGTACTGCTAGTATAAGTAAGGGCTATGTTTATATTGCTGAGACTTAATTTCCATTAGCGAAAATTAATGTTTGCACTTTTATATTGTTCTCTATACATTTAGATTTTTCATTTTTTGTATTTTTACTACCCATTCCATGTTCAGCTTGATAAAGTCTCTCTTGTTTCTCTCACTTTTTTTTTTTAGCTTATCTAAAACAGACAAAGGATATTAATAGTGGGAAGTGGAGGAGCAGTAAGGTTTGGTGCAATTCAGCTTGCAGTAGCTGCTGGTTGTCCTGTCACAACTACTTGTGGAAGTCAAAGTATTAACCGAATGTTAGAAGCTGGTTGTAAACAAGCTGTTGATTATGTTGCTGAGGTAGTGTTGAATTTCTTTTGTATCATACTAGTAGATTGGATCCGTGCTTGGGGGCGACAAAATCAGCTGATTTTTTTTTTTAAATTCTATATAAAAAATGAAGATATTGCCACGTGGCACAATGTGGATGACTAAAGTTAGAGTAGTTAATTTTCTTAAATAGATAATAGATAAGTGATTGAACCAGGAAAACATAATGGAGGCTGAAAAAAAAGTGGGAATTTTTTTGTTGACAAGTGAATGAGATTTTGTCACGTGGCACAACCGTATAGTTAATAGAAATAGATAAATTTCCAGACACTAGTTTAGATATTTCAATTAGCATACTGGTTTGACACTGATGTCATAACCTAAGAAACCGCTGATAAAAAACACAATCCCAAATTTATATCATTTTCACTTCTAATAATTATGCTGAATTAAGCATAATTAACCGCCAATGGTTCTTCTTGAAGCATATTGTCTTCTAATTTCTAGATTCACGCTTTAACATGGTTTACATATGGATTACTCCACTACGTATCAACAAAAGGCATATCTGAAAGAAAAAGGAAACCTAAGGTACCACGTTGACTCTTGCGCTTCGACAACAGCATCGCCATCATCTTCTTGGAATCATCTCGCGTCATGAATTTCACACACCTATCCGAACCCGGATCCAAATCTGAATCCGTTTTGCTGACGCCAGAGTCCTTGGTTCTTATGTCCGGGGATGGTAGGTTCGTTGTAAGCACGAGATCAATCACAGACCGGGTTTTCAATTATACAGAGATAAGGTGGAAGACGGAGAGAGCGGCGTTGATCTGCAAGGAGCCGATGTGGAGGGAGAGGGAGGGACAAGGGGAGTGGACGGCGGAGGATGGTGGTGGAGGGAGGCAAGGGAGTGAAGGGACATGTACCTGGAGGTGGAGGAATTGGTTCATGGGGTATGATTAAAAATTTAAAAAGTTAAGGGATTGTAAAATAATATTATAATTACAATATGGTCCCTATGTACCATGCACCACTGCAGGTTAGATAAATCCCTAAAAAAAAAAAATTAACAATGGAAATACACTTTTTTCCCCCAACAAATTTGAACTAATCCAAGCTTCCGAATGTAGCAGTGTTAAAACTGTTAAGAGAGAGTTTTGTCACTCATATGGTCTTACTTGGTTCAATTGATTAGTCTTTGTAGTTGCACGCAGGGATACCCGGTAAGGGGTTAACTGTCCAACAGTATGTGCTCAATGTGTAAGGGCCACAGACTGCTTTCAGGATTGACGGTTGTCCCTAGGAGGTCACCCATCCCACAAGTAATATAAGTCAAACACGCTTAACTATGGAATTCTTATGTTCCGGGTTCCCGAAAAGATAATGCATTTTTTGTTATAGGAAGTACAAATAAATTCTTTTAAGTCTTCCTTTAACTGTACAATCGCATAGCTGCACAGCCTCAAGATCCCTCTCATTCTGATGTGTGTTCAGCTCATTCACGTGCCCCTTGCTAGAAGCTTGCCATGAGCCGCTCTTTGTCCGTGCCAACTACCGATGCACCGGCTATCACTCTCCGCCCTCGTCAGCCCTAGGTGTCACACAATGCAACAAAGATTTAGAAAATTCTTGGCATCTAATTTTCATGTGTCCTTGCAACAAGGAGTGTTGGGCATATTCTCACCTACTGCACATTATCGCACCTATGTTGGAGTGTGGGGAGAGCTTCTCCTCTCTTTGCTTCCTACTCTTATCTATGTTGGAGCCATCAAATGGTGATGTCCTAGCTGTGAACATGGGGAGCATGTGGAAGAGGAGAAATACCATCATTTGAGAGCAAAAAGAGAAAACTCACCACCAGGTTGTTACGAGAGTTAAGGTGTTGCTAAGCAATTGGCAACGTGTGAAACTCAGGAGCTTTGGGCAATCTGAGTTATTGTTCTAAGACCGAAGTAAGAAATCAGCATCCTCTCAACCATACTCTTGTTCATCGTGTAACAACTACTACGATATCTTAATAGAGTGTGTGCGGCTTGGTTGTATTTTTTTGTAATCACTTGTTAGAGTATATTCCAAGCCATTAAACATCACAAATCATCGTTTTACACTTATGTAACTTGTTTTTTTCCTACCAAGCTACCTAGGTTGGGTAAGTGTTGGTGAGGAAACACCGGGTAGAAGTTTACAGAAATTAGGATTAGAGTTTTTGTGGTGCTACAGCTTGTAGAGATTGCATGAAAAACTACTTGGTATAGGCCAAAGGTGGGCTATATATGAAAAATATTTATAAGCTATTTGTTGAAATAGTGGAAAATCTCACGTGAGGTGAGCATTGGATGTAGCCTGAGGGTGATGGGTGAGCCGATATAAAAATTCACTTTATCATTCTCTTGCCCTTTGTGCTCCAGTCAACTATCTGGTCCACAACCCTACCCCCATATGCTCCGGTCAACTAACATGTCCATAACCCTAACCCATATGCTCCGGTCAAACTAATAGGTTCATAAACCTAACCCCAATGCTCCGGTCAAAGTATATGGTTCATAAACCTTACCCCAATGCTCCATAAGGCTAATGCTCCGGTCAAACTATGTAGTCCAAAAACCGTAGTCCAACGTAGGGAGCAAACGATAACTGAAGAGAAATTAAATATTTAATGGTTCTAAAATAAATCATCATCTATGTAAAATAATTATATTAATTGAATATTCAAAATATAAATTATTGTAGAAAAAAATTAAACCTTTTATAAATAATAAAGAAAAACCTTTCATATCTATATAATTAAACCTTTCTCAAAAAATTTAAAATAAGTATAAAGAAAACAAATAAAAAATTAAAGATTAAAAAAAAAGAGAAAAAGACGGAAAACAAATAAATTAGTAAATAATAAATAATAATTAATGCAAACATAAATGTGTTGTCAAATTAAATTGGTCAATTAGTGATACATGGTTCCACCGTCATGCATTACCTTCGGTATAAAAAAAAAAAAGGAATTTGGTTACGATTGGATACATTCAACCAGCAACGACCGGACGAAAGAAAAAACCAATTTAAAATTTAATAAAATAGCATTTCGATAAAGGACAAAATAACAGTCTGTATCCTAACAACTACAGTACTATTTCAAATGAACACGACCCTTGACTACTTACTTGTAGGTCTGTGACTCATAAAGGCTGACCGCTTCCATCACTCTCTCGTTAAAACGGTGACCGAAAACAGTCTTGCAAAGGTGGTTCGGTCGTAAATAAAGGAAACGGTAAGCATACAACGGCCATGACCATGATTCGATCTTGCAAGCTCAAGCGAGTCTGGATCCAGTAAATTAATTAAGAGTATTAATTCAAGGAGCCCTTCGTTTTTGTCCACAAACATTATGCAGACATGTGGTTTTCGTTTTTTGGTTAATTTACAATGTTATACTCCCTCCGTCCCGTAATATATGTCATAGTTGGACAAATCACACAGTTTAAGAAAAAACAATGAACGAAAGAGAAAGAGTGATAATTTTACCAAAGTAAACCTATTAACTATTGGTGTATTAACTATTGTCATAAATACAAAATGGAAACAAACATTTAATTTTGCATTGAAAATTGAATGTGACATATATTTTGGGACAATTATTTTTTGTAACTATGACATATATTACGGGACAGATGGAGTAATTAATTGATATAATAGGTGATTCTTTCTTTCTATACAGGATGGCTTCATCAACATCAAGTGGTACTAGCACTACAAGAATTATGGCTATTTGTTACAAATTTTTCCTAGGGTCGCTGATGCTAGGAAATTAACTAGGGGAAAAGACGTGGGAAAATACTCATTTGGTAGTTACCCACGACCATTTATATAAAGCAGTAGGAAATTATTGGAATTTTTTTTTAAAAAAGTTGGACACTTCCTAAGGTGTAGGCCGTAGGTTTTGGTCAGACCATTTTTTTTAAATCGGCTCAAATCGAGGGGTAGAGCCCTCGGGATTGGCCTAAAGCTGTCATATATATATATATATATCCCTCGGTTTAGGATTTTTATTTTTTTTTTAATTTAAAAATTCTGACGTTGGGGGGAGCCTTTTCGCATCGCAAATAAACCGCAAGACACAAAGAAGAACTGAAACAGAACATACTCAAGAGCAGAAGAAGGCTTATCGTTTTGCTCGTATAAATTCAATGTTTATAGAGAGTCATTAAGCAGAATAACTCTGACAAGAGTTACTCCTAGAGTATATATATCCCTCTTCATATATATATATATATATATATATACACACACAACAACCAGTTTTTTTTTAATTGAGGGGTATATTTAAGAGAATTAACAAAATTTCCAATTTGTTTTTTGGTAAAACGTGGCTTATATATATGGATGGAAAGAACAGCATATTAAAAAAAAAACTATAGCAAACGATTAAATAGATTAACCATTTACAATTAAATACATAATTTATTTAGATAACATTTAAATCCATTCAATTGTAATAATCAACAATTAAGTAAAAACTACTATGCTAAAAATACGAAACCATATCCATTCAAATTGTTGTCTCTAATTTCAAAGGCCATTATTAAATGCATCCCCCACCTGGTAGGTATACCCCCCAATTTGTGAATTTTTCAAAATATTCCCCGAAAAAAACAGCAAAAATTCTTTTTTTTTTAATTCTGAACATTTTATCGGAAATTGCAATTTTCGGTATACAAATTGTAATCAATTTCCGGTATACAATTTTAAACACAATGTTACCGGAAATTGCAATTTTCGGTATACAAATTGTATACCGTAAATTGCAATTTCCGGTATACAATTGCAATTTCCGGTAAGAATTTTAAACACAATGTTACCGGAAAGAGATAATTCTCTATTGGGGGAGAAACTGAACCTTTTGATTAAGGATCTTCACCCATACTGTCAACAATCTCTCGATACATTCGGACTAGCTTACTTTGCATCGAGGACTAGCTTACTTTACATCGAGGACTAGCTTACTTAGCAAAGTAAGCTAGTCCGAACGCATCGAGAGACAATCATTGATAAACAGATGACAGCTTACGATGCATTCGGACTAGCTTACTTTGCAAAGTAAGCTAGTCCTCAATGCAAAGTAAGCTAGTCCGAATGCATCGAGAGATTGTTGACAGTATGGGTGAAGATCCTTAATCAAAAGGTTCAGTTTCCCCCCCAATAGAGAATTATCTCTTTCCGGTAACATTGTGTTTAAAATTCTTGCCGGAAATTGCAATTGTATACCGGAAATTGCAATTTCCGGTAACATTGTGTTTAAAATTGTATACCATAAATTACAATTTCCGGTAACATTGTGTTTAAAATTGTATACTGGAAATTACAATTTTAAACACAATATTACCGGAAATTGCAATTTCTGGTAACATTGTGATTAAAATTTGTATACCGGAAATTGCAATTTCCAGTAAAATGTTCAGAATTAAAAAAAAAAAGAATTTTTGCTTTTTTTCCCGGGGGTATTTTGAAAAATTCACAAATTGGGAGGTGTACCTACCAGGTGGGGGGTGCATTTAATAATGGCCAATTTCAAAACATGGGTTTCATCTCATATTGGCCCAATATCAACAACACAGCCCAATGTCAACAAAATGGCCCAACGAGTTTAAAAAAAAATAGTAAAAAAACAACGTTTTGGTAAATCACAGCTTCAATTTTTACTAGGGGTATTGGTCACTTAAGTCCCTGTGACTCGGTGTCACTTTAATCCCTGAAAGCATATAAATTCCAAAATAGTCCATATAAGTGTGCTCCGTCAGTCACTTTGGTCCCTACCGTTAACAATTTCATTGACTCCGTGAGTAATTAGTCACATTGGTCTCTGAAAGTGTAACTCGATGTCACTTTGGTCCCTAGAAGAGTAACAACTCCAAAATAGTCTCTGAAAGTGTTATACGTTTGTCACTTTGGTTTTTATCATTAGTCATTTGATTGTCTCTCGTTCCAAAATAATAGCTAACGATAAGAACCAAAGTGACAAACATAGAACACTTTCAGGGACTATTTTGGAGTTTATATCTTTTTAGGGACTAAAGTGACACCGAGTTACACTTTCAGGGACCAAAGTGACCAATTACTCACGGAGTCAATGAAATTATTAACGGCAAGGACCAAAGTGACAGACAAAACACACTTACATGGACTATTTTGGAGTTTATATGCTTTCAGTGACTAAAGTGATATCGAGTCACACTTCCAGGGACTTAAGTGACCAATACCCCATTTTTATTGTGATAAAAAGATGAATATCATATTGTCTGAGGCCTTTTTTGTAAAAAAAAAAAAAAACTTTCAGGGACTTAAATACCCATTTTTTGGGTATTCCATTGGAAATGGCCTCATTCTATAATATCATTTAAAATATTCCAATTAATAGGGAAAATGGATTATCCGTTGGTACATCAATCTTAAAGACAGAACCATCCCATACAGTTTGGCATGTGATATAGACCAACCCCAAAATAACTTAAATATTGAATGAAACATGGTGCTAATTTTTTTGAACTGGCATATTGAGCAACAATCGGTTTTCTAATTACCTGAAATATAAATGCTTTTATCCTTAAACTAAATGCTTGATATTCGTGCCCAAATTGAAAATTTCCAATATTTTCCGAGTTGTTATATTTATCCATATAAAAATAAATAAATTCCAACTAAGGGAAAACTGATTACCTGCTAGCTTGAATTTCTATAATATCACCATATATAGCTAAAATCATCAATATCCTTATCTAAGACACAAACCTTAGTGGCATTCTCATATCTTATAGGTACATAATTGGCCTGCTGAGGAGTATATATATTATCTCGAAACTACTCCACTTTGTATCCAAGAAGATTGAGAAACATGGGTTGGGGCGCCACCTGCATTAACCTATTTTCCATTATATATTATGAAAGAGTAAGATATTAAGATTATGATTGTAAATTTTGCAAGATGGAAAACCAACTGGTTCTACTAATAATTTCCGATTCTTGAAATTTTGGGAATCTAGATCTCCAAGTATGGCACACAAAAGAGATTATTTTTCTAGCTCCAACTGGTCCAAAACTGATATAAACTAAAAATTTCAGTCTCATCATAGAAAGGTAATTAATGTTTTCCCAATGATCTGCACTGCTGTTACATATATTTCCCTCTTAATATCAATCCTTCATCCAGAATCAACCATCACCTAAAAAAAAAAACAAAAAAAAACAAAAAAGGAAACTCATTGTTTATGTTTGTCATCGATCATGGTAGAAAGGTAACTCTCCAAAAATACGTCAAATGGAAAACGGTTATAAAACCACTATGCACCATATATAAACACACAGATGGGACACCGATCCACTAATAACATGTCTCACTAACCATTAAAAAAAAAACATGTCTCACTAACCTTGTATTGATCGATTTGGAGAGAAGCTGGATAGTTTTATTAGTTCATTAACTCATTGAGACCGACAATCATATAGTTTTATAAATAAAAATAAATAAGGGATGATTGAAACTTAAAAGGCTGCATGCATGCATAAAAGTTTCCTCGTTCGAAACAAAATTCTCAAAATATATAATGCAAATAGTCTTTAAAATGAGAATTTTCACCCGACTCTCCTCCACACTCCCGCTGTTAGATGTATAATATTTATGCTAATTAATTGTATTTTAATTAGTTGATAGATGTGATCAATACAATTGAGAATCATTTTTACCAACTTACACCCGCATCTGGACGGACATATTCAAAAGCACAAATTGATTGTAATATTGCAGCGAAAGATTACCACTGCAATAACGCTCTGATTCTCCAAACATAATCAATGAGCCCATCCAATGAAGCAGTGATTTTTCAGTCACCAAACTATTATTATAATCCCAGTCGACTGCAACTCTGTGGATGGTTCTCCAAATCATTAATTAGCTGGGATACTACACTACAATCACAACCACCCACCGGAATACATAAACCAACGAACATGAGTAAAACATGTTGGTGCGGATGGCTGATCGGTGTACGAAACCTGAGGCGTGTAGTCACTGTCCTAAGGATTTATCCGTAAGATTGCGCAAACCCCCCAGGATACAACAGATTCTTCCCAACGATGAGCGTACCGGGGCTATCAAAACTCGAGAACTATGATCCAGGCAGGGGCGAAAACAGAAGGTAGAAAGAGGAGAGGGAGAGAGAAGCTGCAAGTGTAGATTTAGGGTTAACCTGCTGTTTCGAATTTATAATAAAAAATAATAACGTTAATAAAAGATTTTTTATCCGTTAATCAAAGATTTTCTGAATGTTAGTGGAAGATAATGCTACAAAAATCGGGAGCACTTAGTAACAAATCAGATTTTTTCAGATAAGACTAAGTCAACAGTTTTGCCTCTAAATGACCATTTTTTGGATAAGGCTTTCAGAAAATATTTTTTAAACAAGAATAATTAAACGGGCCGGACCAAAAAATTTGAGCTAACTATTATCATGCGCGCAGGGGGCAAATCGGAGGATTTGCACTAAAACAGGCCAATTTGGGCCATGCTTGTGCGCACAAAGCCCATGCTTCCACTAGCTTGTTTAATAGCTCCACTACACATCTAAGTATATAAAGCCTTAAAAATCTCAAAACCAAGCTACGTGGGACTTGTAACTTTTGAAATATACAACAATATACAATAAAACAAAAATCAGAACACTGGATATCTATATTAAATTAAAAATGATGAAAAAACTTAAAGTTTAGTGTAGAAACACACACCTACCTTGCTGAAGAAAAGTTGACCCATTCAAGAACAATCCTCTTATTTCCGGAACCTGCATATTCATTCGATTTTAAAGCAAGCATGGTACCCTTTCAGAGAACAAAAATCTACAGTTAGAGGCCACACAGGTATTTTTTTTATTTTTTTTTTAATTTTTTTGTGATGAAAGATACCTAAAATGTATTTTGGGAGACAATTGTTGTATTTTGCTTTTAGAAAGATGATGTTAGAAGTTGTGAATAGTTGTTTTATAAAAAATGTATTTAATGGTAAATAAAATAGATTTTTTTAACATAGGCTGATTACAATTGAATACCATAGAAAGTATAGTTGAACGCATGTCTATGCTTATTAGTTGTTTTCCTGTGCATTGCATTACAGAGTTTGTAGAAAATTGGCAAATAGTTGTTCATAATTGGTTTATGTTGTGCAAAAGATAGATTAAATTAATAATTGTTACAAATGTGGAAAAATAAGATTATATAAGCAATGTATTTTTTGCAGTTTACCTATCTTAATTTTTTAAACAGCTTCTTATAAATCCAATTTTACGGTGGTGTTTGTGATTTGGTTGTCGTTGTGACAAATATGTATATTCAATTTGCTACAGGAAGTTAATCTTGACATTGCAACATACAACTGGTCATGCGAAAAGACTGATTGTGAAAGATAGACTTAGACTTGTCTAAGTGATTGTCTCTAACTTTAGTTAAATGTCAATGCAAAAGATACAAACAATAAAAAATTGTATGCATTGGAATTTAAAAGGATGTCTACTAACATATGGAGTCAATGAAAATCTAGAAATATAAATCTTTTACTAATATTATTTCTTGAAATCACATTTCCTCCTAAAAATAATAGTTGATACATGTTATATATAGTTAGAAAATTAATACTCCCTCCGTTTCATATATAAGCAACAAAGTACTTTCTTGATTCATTGAATAACTCATATATTTGGTCTATAATATAGACCAAATACATGAGTTATTCAATGAACCAAGAAAGTGATATGTTGCTTACATATGAAAACGGAGGGAGTAGTTAATACACGCTATATATGGTAAGAAAAACACAGGGACATGGTAGAAAAAATAATAGCTCATACCTGCTAACACTATGTGTTTAACATTTTTTTTTCGTTGACAAACTCTATCTTTAAATAATAATTCGTCTTTTGTAAGAGTTTGTGTAAGTTTGTTATGTTTATGTTCTCGTTTCAATGACTAATTCTTCAATCAATGATTTCTTTAATCAATAATTCTCCATGCCTAAACATATCATATGAAAGCACAAATATGCATGGATGTAACATTTAAAAAGTTTGTAAATTTAGTTTTATGAAATATGAATATGAAGAGGACAAAATTTTAAACTAACATATATAAGTAGCATAATCTTAAAAAATAGTGACACTTTTAATTGTAAATATAAATAATATAAAATTTATAGTTAAAGTTAAATCTTAGAAAATTTGTAAGGTTATTTTTTATTTAATTTTTTTTGTATTTTCGTAATGTAAATAAGCAATGCAGAGTGAAAATATGTAATTCTAAAAAACTAATTAAAATGATATGACATTATTAAGCCAAAATGTTAATTGCAATTTCATATATTGATGGTAATAGTTTTTCTTTTGAATTTTAATGAATGAATTTCATTTTTTGAATTAAGAGACAATTTATAAACTCTGTCCTTACGTATCTCATACTTTTTATCCTTTTGTAGTTCCATTTATCATACTTTTGTGTTTTTGTCTTGATACCCGAAGAACGGTGAAAGAAATTAAATCTAATTTTTTATTTTTTTAAAACCTAATGCTAAAAGTAAAAATTAAATCTTTTAGAATTTTAAATATTAACCTTATTATAATAAAAACAAATCTAAATCAAGATGAAATAAACTTTTTTCATATTCTTTAAACAAACACAATTTTTGCATAAACTACCTTTTGTGTTGTAGGAGTCTAGCAGCCATCTAATTATTCCGGAGCATCATATTCATGTTTGTTTTTCATTAGATTCACTGATCATCTTTTTTATTATCTATTTACACATTCCTTTGATGAAATTATAAAAAATATGTTATGAAACCATTGAACATACATCTACAGGCAAATATGTTGATATCCATTAACGTGCAAATAATCAAAAGTCTCATTAATAGGAAAATAAACCTCCAACATAAACTCGTTTCTTTTAAGACCAAATGGACTTCGTGAAAACATTGAGAACACACCCATACAAAGTTGAGATTTAACTGCAATGACAATCAGAAATTAAAATCCAAAATTAATCTAGCAGTAAATATCAAGGGGACAGGACAACAAAGAATACATAATATTCTGTAATATGAACATGAACAAAAGTACTTTGGAAAAAAATTTAGGAACTTGGCAAGAGAAAAAATCGGTAATCTCTGAGAACCAATTCTCTTTCCTTCTCCTAATCGTTTTTCCCACCATATCATGTCTCTTATCGTTTTATTGGTAACTCTCCTCTACCTTTTGTTGGTTTTACCTTCTTCCTATTCTCTCCTCTCTTGCTCTCTCACTTTTTCTAAAACTGAGTCCCCTCTCTTATTGTGTATAATTAATTTTTATAAATAACTTGTGACTCTTGCTTTTCTGTAAATGTTTGATTCTCCATTAACTTAAGATTTTATTGGCAATTAGGATAATTTATTGTTATTAATATGAAATCTTTTCTTTTAAATTCATAATATTATTTAAGAAATAATTTCAAAGGACAAATATCTTTTTTATTTATTTTATATTATGTATATATATTTTTTTGAAACATGTATGTTCTTTATTTGAACCAAAAATTTGTACTAAACATTTGACACCCACTTATATATTTTTTCAATCTGAAAACTTAATTTGACAAAAAACTTTGAAAACTTAATGAGAAGTAAAACTAACTCTAACATTTTATTTATTTTAAAATTTTTTTGATATAATAATTTGAAAAAAAATGGATGTAAAGTGAACTAACTAAATACAAAGATGGAAATCAAAGCCTAAATCTAAAAATAGAATTAAATTTAAAGATTGAAACTAAAAATAAATCAAAAATAAAATTGAGATTAAAATAAAAATAAAAAATGAACATAAAAACCAAATAAAGATTTAAAATTTCAATTTTGAAATTAAAATGAAAAATGAACGTAAAAGGAAATAAAGATTTCAAAATTGAAATTGAAAAATAAAGATAAATAAAATTAAAATTACATATTAAAAATAATTAAAACTCAAAACTTATATATATATATATATATATATAATTTCATTTTGGTAAATTCGACAAAAAAAAGAATTTATAATTTAATTATAAAACTATAATATTTAATAATATATATTGTAATCAATTTTTCTTCAACATTTTTTATATATGCAATAAATAATTATCATTGAAAATTATCATTTAAAAAATTTAATTAATAATTATGATTAATATCAAGTAATTTTTAATTATTATATTACCTTATCATTTTAATATTACTGTTTTAATTACAATATTAATTATTAATTATGGTGAATTCTTAAATACCCCAGAAGAAAGTTGGGTATTGATACCCTTAAAGCAAAAATAACTTAAAATTTAGGACTAATTTGTTAGAGATTAAAAAAACTTTGATATAAAATAATTTAGTGATTATTTTTTTTTTGTTGAGATTTCTAAGAAAAGCAAATGCTAATTTGTGTTTGTTTACAATCATAAAAATTACTTTTTTATAAAATAAGTTATTTTTAACTTATTAAGATACAACCATATAAAAGTGCAAAAATCATAAAAGACATAAAAAAATCATTCAAGAAAGCATATTTATTTTAAAAAATTAATTTTTATATATATTTGAATATTGTAATAATTCAAAATTGTTCAAAATGGATAAATTCAAAATGGGATAAAATGTCAATTCAAAATGGTTCAAAAAAATGATTTTTATGAGAATCTAGTGAAAATAACTTCTCACTTTAATTAGTTTTTAGGTTATTTTCAAATTCTCAATTTTTTAAAAGATGTAACAAACAGATGCAAAACTCTTAAAAGTGATTATTTTTGAAAAAAAATGTTTTTTTTTACAAAAAAGCTATAACAAACGAGCTCTTAATATTTCACTTAAAAATTAAATATAAAAAAATTTATATGGTATTAAATGATTGGACACTGGGTATCATACCCAATAAAACTCTCGGGTATGGGAGTTGTCACCATTAATTATTTATATTAAAAATTTAAACAGTGTAACATCAATTAAAAACCCAATGATTAGTGACCCTAATTAAAAAGCCTACAAATATATGATAACTATACATTCACATAATTGCACCTTAATTGAACAGGAAAAAGACCAAATATGCCCCTAGACAACCTTTATATATATATATATATAAGTTTAGGAGAGTTGGATCCCAGATGTAACACCCCATACTTCAACGTAAATTGAAAGCACGATAATTACATTAAAGTACAGATGTTACTACAAATTTACAAACTTGTTTCAAATATTACAAGTCTTCAATTGTAAAGAAGTCATAAATCTAGGATTAGATTATAATTTTCCAAATTGTACAAAACTTGGAATTCAAAATACAAGATAAACTTTCCAAACTATACATAACTTGGAATTCAAAATACAAGATAAAGTTTTCCAAGATCCAAAAGATTGTAGAATAAACTACAATTCCAACATAAACCCTGAACTATGAGCATCAGGCCTTTAGCAATTCCTAAACGTCCTTCGGTATCTGTATCTGTTTGTCTGAAAAACGACAAGAAAAGGGTGAGATAAAAATCTCAGTCCTTCACGGACCCCTCACCATCACTAATCACAAATACAATTTAATATACAATTATAAACAATACTACCAAGTAGAACTATTCTACCATGTAACTTAACCCTATTCTATTCCTAATTCTAACCCTATTCTATCCTTAAGTTCTAACATGGATGTATCCTCGGGAACAATGCTAATTGAACTGGATCCACGCCGCCGGGTCTTATCGTTCACAGGACCGACGCACCTGCTGCTGGGTCTTATCGTTCGTCGGACTGACAAACACCATACTATTCTATTCTACTAAGACTACTATAGATGTATTCTTATACAGTATCAATTAACTTTCTTAGGAATTCCCGCTGCCGGGTCTTATCGATCACCGGACCGACGCTCCTGCCGCTGGGTTTTATCGTTCACCGGACCGACAAACATCATACCGTAAACATTCAGACAACATGTAATTATAGCATTGCATTAGGTTGAATTAAAGAGGAGAAAATTTCAGGAATTTGGCAAAATCTGTCTGAAATTTGCTTAGCGCAGGCAGATTTGCTTAAGCGAATCGCTCGATAAGTGCAGGATGGCTCGCTGAGCGAATGTCAGCTCGCTGAGCGAAATTAACAGGGTTTCAATAGAAAACTCAGATTTTTAACCCAATCTCACCCCAAAACATCAAATCTCTTATTTCAAATCATCAAGAAAACCATTTTCAAGACAATTATGAAGAAACAAATTGATTTAATACAAAATATTAACATGTATTCAAATCAAAAGTTTCCAAAAACTCATTTTAAAAGTGAATCAACACACTTAAAACCATTTCCAACACATATCTCCCAAGAACACAAAGAAGACATAGAAATCATATCAAATAAAGAAGGAAATAAAACCCTAATGGGGGTCTTATGGTTGTCACCACCTAAGGGAAAAAGAACTCACAATACTCTCCAAGAACTTGAGATTAAGATGTTGAAACTCCAAGCTTCCTCCTCCAATTTGTCCGTCTCCTTTCTTCCACTTAGGGCACCACCAAATTTCTGAAAATGCCCAAGGGTTCAGCTCCAACTCTTCTTCTTAGAGTGAGGAATGAGATGATCTCACAAATTTCTCTCTTTTCTCCCAACCTTTCTCTCGAGCCCTAGCCCTTCCTTCTTCTTCTCCCTTCTTTCTTTCTTTCTTTCTTTCTTTCTCTCTCTCTCTTCCAGCAGAGACAAAAACGTGGGGAGGGAGTGAGAGTGAGCTGGGAGTGTGAGAGGGAAAGAGGGAAAAGAGAGTGTGAGGGTCCTACATGGTTTGGACCATTTTGTCCCTCACTTAATATAGGTAAAATACCTAAACACCCTTCCTTTTTCTTAACTTTTCAGGATGTCATTTCTGTTCACACCCCTTTAATTAATTCTTGACACCTAATTTAATTACCTAACATCAATGTAAAACATAATAAAGTCTAAATTAATGAAGCTAAATAATTAAATTAGGCGGGATGTTACACCGAAGGCTCGAGGTCAAGGAAAGCCTAAAGGCTCTTGGAGCGCTTATAGAGGTACTAGTAATCTTATGAAGTGTATCCAATTACAAACCTAATTCTCCTATTAAGATATTTTAAGAAATTATATAACAATATGGCACAATGGTGAGATGTGATTGAATGATGGTTTAAAACTTTTTAAACTGTCTCCTCTCCTAAAAATTGAACCAAACATAAAAAATTTAAAATAACCCCTCCACTCCCCTTCATTCACCTCCAACTAAACATTATCTGAGTGAGAGAGTTGAGATATGAAAGTGTATGAGTCAGGGTGTGCAAAAATTCAAATTAAGTGATGCCAAAAAAATTATATATGAATGTAAGTGAAATTTTTAAAATTTGAGAGTGTGCAAGTGCACCCCTCAACAATGAACAAATCCACCCCTGGGTATAGTCACTGAACATATTCATCATTTTTAGGATTCTTAATCTTTAATTCATTTTTTTTGAATGGCAAAATATATTAATTAGGAGCACAAGGGGTACCCCAACCCATTACACCATTCGAGGACGTTGCGGCCAGACGACTGCACCAAGAAGCACCAAAAAACACCAAAAGAACAAGATGAAACCAAGATCAGGTCCTCGCAATACACGTTAATGGGTCGACAAACCACTCATAATACAAACACAAGGAGGACTTAGCCCTAGACAAGAACCATCTCCAGGACAAAGATCGGACATGATCAATGACTTGTCCTACCTGAGGCACCTTCCTAGAAAAAATACACCCATTCCGGATGTCCCAAATCGCCCACAGAACAGTATGCCAAATCAACGCCAACCTTTTCCTATGTGGTTTACCCCCAAGCTGAGAAAACAGAGAGGATGGGGTGAAGAGATCTGGGGGCTGCACAAAGTCACTCCCAAGCCATCCCGCAATCGCGTACCAAACAGACATAGTAAAGTTACATCTGCCAAATAGATGTACTATGGACTCCTGAAAACTGCCACAAAGCACACAAGTCGAAGTCGTCGAATCTAAGATGACACCTCTCTTAAGCAAGTTGGTTCGAGTCGGGACTCTATCTAGGAGCAATTGCCAAGAAAAGGCAATTACCTTTGAAGGAGTCAAACTCTTCCACAACTTACCTAGTACCCCAACCTCACTATCTGGTAGGCGGGCCACACGAGAAGAAGACTCTGAAAGAAGACCATATGCCAAAGAAACCGAAAACATACCGCTTGGGTGCCTAGTTCATTCCCACCTATCCGGCTCAGCATATGGGACTGAGGATGCGAGCACTACCTGTAGTTCGGCCGCCAATGCCACCTCCCACACAAAGAGACGCCTCCTCTAAGGAATGATCCATGCCCTTACCTCTGCCTCCCACCTTCCACCGCCACTAACAAGCATATCCTTATCCGAGGCAAGTGAAAATAACCTAGGGAACCTGCATCTGAGGGGCATGTCTCCAACCCAAATGTCATGCCAGAAGGAGGTTGATGTACCATATCCTATTCTCCTTCTGATATTCCCCGAAAGCCAATCCGAACCCATAGGTCCACCTCCCCTAAGCAAACAAATATATTTCCACCACACGAAGCTGAAGGAGGAATAGACAAATCCGAAAAATATGCCAAAGATGCCACTCCAGAGCCATACCGTTTCTTCAGCACCTTAGACCAGAGAGCGTCCCTCTCCCTCAAAAGTCATCATCTCCATTTCCCTAGCAGACTAACCCACCTAACATCCCTAACCCCCAAGCCTCCACCCCTTTTGGGCTTACAAATGTCCTCCCATTTCACCAATAGTATCTTCTTCCCCCCGACACACCTCCCCACAAAAACTCTCTCTGAATCCTAACCGTCTGTTTCCAATTATTTCCTTTTGGGATCACATAAGGAATTGAAGATTTCGATTACGTTCATCTATTTAAGGGATTAGGATTTGAACAACTTAGTGGATTCGATAAATAAAATAAGAGAATCAATTGTTAACCTCGATCCAAGTATTGCAATTAATCAAACATTGTTTTTAAGTCATTGAATCTCATTGTTTTTCTTTCTATATTTGTGTGTTTTTTTTGTTGGTACTTCTACATTTGTGTTCTTTCACTCATATTGAAAATCCCAAAAACATTGATGTCTTGCTTACTAATTGCATTTGTTCCCTTCCTGCTACGAAGTGCCAATCAAACATGTATGTTTCGTACAATTCTAATATATGGCCATTGGCCTGAAATTTCCTTAAGAGAAAAGCACCTTGGGAACTCAACTTATTCTTTCTTAGCGTAAAATCCCAAACCTTGTGCCGTATGAGACACGCACCACAACAGCAACCTTTTCCTTGCGGAAGGAGGCTTCAGGCCTTGTCGCTTTGGCATGGTCTCTCGTACACACGGCTACATGTATTGCATCATCCTCATCCCAACCAACTTCATCTCCATTATTTATTCCCTCTCAATTAATCTAGATACACAATAGCTCTATAAAACATATCTCATTTCGTTTTGGACTTTGAAGTGATAAAGCAATTGTATATGTGCACATCTACATATTTGCTTATTGCCATTGTTGGAGAAGGAAACTGGCTAGCTAGTAAGTTTTCTTTCTTGTGTTTACCTAAATTGCACTATGGAGGGACATGAACTTTTAGGCTTTGGATTCTTTATAATTGGTTTATGGCACCTCTTCAACCACATCAAGCTCCATGCACTTTGTTCCAAGTCCTACACATCAACACTATGGTTTCCAACCAAAATAAACAGATACATGGAGCTCCACTTCATCGTGGCAAGTTGCACAATCTTCATAGCCATGGAACTCTTCATTGCGCCCGTTCATCACCAACCATTCGACCCTGACGGAACCATTCCCTCCAACCATCTCCACAACTTTGAACACTCCTCCATGGCTTTGGCTTTCTTGGTCTATGCTACCCTTGCAATAATTCTTGATAGAAAATGCACTAAAGCTCAAAATGAGTTAACTTATTTTCTTGGAGCTATAGCTTTTGTGCAACAATTTCTTCTTATACATCTTCACTCTAGAGATCACATGGGGCCAGAAGGGCAATACCACTATTTCTTGCAACTTCTTATCCTGATTTCTTTGGCTACAACCCTCATGGGAATTGGCTTTCCTAAGAGCTTCTTGGTAAGTTTTGTGCGTTCTGTAAGCATAATCTTCCAAGGTGTGTGGCTTATGTTTATGGGGTTCATGCTTTTTACACCTGGCTATGCGGCGAAAGGTTGCTTCATGAAGCTCGAGGAGGATCAATATGTGATAAGATGCAGTGATGATAAAGCCCTTCATCGCGCAGTTTCCTTGGTGAACATTCAATTCAGCTGGTTCTTGATTAGTGTCACTATTTTTGCTATGTCTTTTTACTTGATTATGGCTACAAGATATCGCGAAAAAGTGGAGTATGTTTCACTGAGGAAGGAGGAATCTTACCGTGAAGAAGACATCTCAAACAACGACATCTCAAACAACGATGTTGAGTCCCTATGCCATAAGACAAGCATGCAAGAGCAAATTTGAAGAACTCATGTCTATATGTTCTACTAGTAGACAAAAAAAAAACTACTATAATGTATTAATTGCTTAAATTCTAATCATAGAAAAATGTAAAAAAAATCTAAATTATTCGCGAGTGTTGCAAGCCTCTATCTTTTTCCGTAGACTCGAAGCCTATCACTTGTACCGACATGCATTGCTTCTAAGTATGGTTATCATTAATTAGGGAAAAAGCTACTTGCGAGCAATTACTTGCACAGCATAACAACTAACAACCATAAGCACAAGTCAGTCCGATTATAAGCATATTTATCCAATAAATTTGAGTTGAGACAAAATTTCCATTTACCAAAAATGTGGTCGTTAGGAAAGGGAGACTAACGTGTTTTGTTAAGTATATATGAAGTGGATTAAATCATAGTGACATTTGGCGAGTAATTTGGTTAAAATTGAGCTTGAAGTAGAGTAATTTATTTTGAGGTTTTTTAAGTATTTTTTTTTTATTTGAACAAAAGTTTAAGTGAGTTAAGTCTCAGGACTCACCAGAATAAAAGAAAGTCTCAAGGCACTTTGAGCGCCTACAAAAGTATTTACATATTACCCACTAATAAAATCCTCACATCTGCAACGGGATTTGAACTCACGTCCGTGGAATATGTAAGGTTTTTTAATTTAAAAACAAATTTCACATAAAATTTAATATAAATTTTTCAATCTAGTGCAAGAGTTACTTTTATAAAATTTAATATGAAGTCTGATGCTGAAATCAAATTTTGCTAAAATCGTGTTTGAAAAGGGCAAAATCAATTCCGACATTCTCCTTCATGAATCCACACACCCATAGATTTTTTTTTTTTGTTGACAAAAAAGACAATCACTGTATTTCATTAAGAATCAAGGAAGCAATACAAGCTGGAATATCGAAAAAAGACTGACTGACAAGTATGTCGCACAGGTGATTTCGAGCTCACTGGCTGTTTGGTAAACGAACCGCTACATTGGCTTATTTTACAAGTAAAGGGGATCCCTCCAGGTATCCTCCCTCAGTAACTATCAATATCTGTCTCTGGCGTCCGGAGGTAGTAACGCAGACAGTTCACCAAAACCTGCTCATTCAAAATGAGATTGTTGTGCAATTAAATTCGGCAAAATGAGTGTCGGATAGACATCAAGCTAGCTTATTTTAAATCATTGCAATAATTAGCTAAACACGTAGTAATTCCTAAATTATTTCTATCCCATATTTATCTACGGCCTCTGATAAAGACAGCCAAGCAACTGCTCAAGCTAACATATTTTGGGCCTTAAAAGTCTATTTCTTTTGAACACAAAGGTTACCTGAGACATTGAACGGTTTAATGCAGCCCCACCATAACTGACATGAAATTTATCCTTAGCAATCAAACCCTGAGAGAAAAAACGGGTAAGGTTACTTTGAGTAAAGTGCAACAGAGAGGCGGACAGACAGATACAGAGAGGAAGAGGAAGATACTTCTGTATCAATCTCAGCCGACTCAACATCAATGTTCACATCTGAAATGACTTTGATGATTTCAACTAGTAATCCCGGCCTATCTGCTGTCTCTATGTAGAGCAAGCTGAAAAATATTGAATTAAAAAGCATTAGATGACATCAAGCACCTATGCATTCGCATATTGAGTTGCTAATTATGCAAATTATTTGGGGTCCAAACAATGTCGTTAATAAACAGCTAAAAAATTGTACCCATTAAAAGTAAAATATAGAGGGGAAAAACAATTATATCCACATATTATAAAGATGCAAACCTCCTCTTGGGCCCATCTTCGTTAACTTGAATACGAGTTGCAATATCAATACCACGCTGCACAAAACAATAATAATAAACTAGATATTTGCGAGACTAAGACTAAATTGCAGCATGCAATATATGGTAGAACCAAGCATTTTTTAGGGGTTTTGTTAATATGTGCTCCTTTTTTTTTATCGAAAAAAGTTTAGATAAGTTGACTCCTGAGGGCTCATCAGGGTCAGGAAAAACTTCAAGACTCTTTGAGCGGTTACAGAAGTACTTACATATTACCAACCAACGAGGTCCTCATATCGGTAGCGGGATTGAAACCCACATCCTTGTAGAATATGAGCTAAAACCTTACCAAATGGACCAACTTTCGTTGGCCAACGTTAAGAAATCAACTACATAAACTAATAAATAAAAGTATAAGCATTCAATATTTAAAAATCCATAAAGCATTTAACAGTTCCTTTTTTAGGTAATTAATAGAGTAATAATGCTATTTTGATTCCCTTACATGGGCACTGGGGGCATATGTTAACAAAACCATTTTTCTGGAAAACGGACCAAGCAGCTTTTAGTAAAAGTTCAGTAATAATGTCAAGCAATAAGTAAACATAGAAAAGCATATAGAATGCCAGTGGCCATGCATTCTGTTAAATAAAAACTGAATCTTTATACCATTTAGTATTAATAATCCCAAAAAATCCTGTAACTTTATTTTTCTCACAGTACCATACTTCCATATTCAGTCATCAGGTTATCTTTTTGACTAGATTGCAGTAGACAAGCCTAATTCTTTTTTCCAATGATTCTCACTTCTTCAAATAGAAAGAGGCATGCAACACTGGAACAAGCATAAATTAGTCTCCATTCATCTATAACGTTCAATTCCTAGGTGGTCAAAATCTAATTCTAAAGGCAAATTCCAAAAGTTAAAATTTATAGAAGAAAGGTTGTTAACACAAAATTAGCCGAACCATCTACTGGGAAATGAAAGGATGGTAAAGATACACGAATGGATTAAATATGATGTCAGAGTTTAAGGCCTAAAATTCATTCAAGCACGCTAAACTTTGGACTAGCAATATAATAGGAAATTATTTTTATAAATATTTGCAATCTTAATGGTTAAAAAAAAAAAAAAACACCCAAAGCAGAGATCTCCCTCAAAAAAGTAACGTATAATCTATGTAGGAAACAAAAAAATTAAGGAAAAACTAGGGGAGAGTGCTATTCACCTTCTTTTCTGGAGCCTTTATGCCAAAAACTTCGCCCATGGCTAGTTGTTCGCTGGACTCCTGGACAAGTTATATAATACTTGAGAGTAGGGAAAACTGAAAATTAAGAGCAAGCTAAAAAGTATATTGGCAAAAAGTAACAAGGAAAACTTGTGTTTATAAACAATTGTTAATTACAAGGAAGCTCCTCATGTAAAATAACCATATAAGAAATTGAGAGAAAAGTATCAATCAAATCAAGCATACTTACAGGATGATACTTCAACAGATTGTTAATAATGGTAAGTCGAATTCTCTCTAACATATCAGGATCTTCAACTTTGCGCCCAGTGTTTCTGTGACAATATAATTATTAAATAAATCTGTGAAGACTAAACTGTATCAATTAAGTAGTGAAAACATAGCAGAGAATGAATGATTAGTGACATTGTTATTCCTTCATAAGTTCAACTTGCTCTAATAAATTATAAATTATCAAAGAGAAAAATGTAGAACCAATATTGCAACCATATTTCTTGAAATTTCTGAATAATTTTGCAACAGGAAAAGAATGTCTATTTCCAACTAGAGATACAAGAAGAAAAATGAATTTTGGAAACAGAATAAAATTTTTCACAGAAGCCAATATATCCTATCTATAAGTACAGCATTGACTCCTTGTTGAGAAAGAGAGAAAACGGGAAAGCAAGTGAGAAAATCCGTGTGTGTTAAAAAAGCTTAAACACTTTTGGGAGAGTTATTTCATCACATAGTATCAACATCTCAATAACCAAGTTGTTTAGAATTGGATCTTTGTTGCCCACATTCTTATAATAAAAGGTGAATTCTGGCACAAGATAAGTGGACCTATACATTGTCCACGCTTCAAGCTCAAAGGGCTTTTGCACGAGGGTGCGCGTCAGGGATGTAATATTAAAAACCATTCATGTATCTTTATTTAAGAGTTAACAACTTAAACTTTCGGGAAAATTGGTTTGTACAGATGCCATTTCAAATGGAAGCTAACCGCTAACCATGAGATGTCAATATTGTCATTTTGTGAGACTCACAACAAAAAAGTGACCACTAAAAGTCCAAACGTGCAAGTAAAAAAAAGAACAAATACCCATTTTGGTCCTCCAAAGATATACTCGACTCACAATGGTCCCCCATTTATAAGAAACAACAAGTTTGGTCCTCCAAAGATATGCTTGACATCACATTGGTCCTCCATTTATAGTAAAAATCAATTGTCCCTTCAATGATAAGTAAATGCCATTATTTTTGTACTTTTACATACCGATTTAATGCCACTTTAAGCACCAAACTGATATTGAAGAACCAATTGGATGTGTTCATAAATGGCAGACCAACCTAAAGACACATATACCTTTGTAATAATCAACATAAATACTATCATATAAATTTTCTCTTCAAAGTCACAATCAGTCATAAGTGGGAAATGGAAGGAGTTAGCACCTATGTTGATGATAACTAATTTGATAATGATGAAATAACCCTCACATAACACTATAAAACCAATTTTTTTTCAGTTTTATGTATCCAGTTACCACTGAAAACATCGTCAAGAGAAAACAATGCTAACAAAACTGGAGGAAGAAGACCAACAAGACTTACGATTGTGTAATAAAAAACTTTGTTTGCTTCACTGACCCCTCTGTGGAGAGCGTTCCCTTAGAAACATCTAATCCCAAATCTTTTAATGCTTTCATCTGCCTTGATATTAACAAAAGTCAATCATTAATAATTAATAATACCTATAAAATCATATAGACAGAAAAAAGAGCTCAAAACCAAAACAAAGTTTAACATAAATGATGCCCTTTGGTAATGTAGAAAGAACAGTAATCTGGTATGAGAACATGTCCTTTTCAAACAAAATCTCAAAAAAGTTGTCTATTGTCAACTTTCCAACATTCATGATAGTCAGTGGCGGAGCTTTGAAGGAGCGGAGGGATGCAACGGCATCCCTCAATAAAACACAATTTATTTTATATACTACTCATATCCCAAAAGGACATGGTTTTAAGGTGTTTTATTACAAATTGGTCCCAAAAAAAAAATCATGGAGACCAATTTAATTCCCGAGAAATAAAAAATACTAATTTGGTCATTAAGAATCTCAAATGTGGGTCAAATTAGTCTCTGATAGAGACTAAAATGTCCCTAAAAAGGACTTATTTGACCACATTTGAGATTTTAAGGAACAAATTGGTATTTTTTATTTCTCAGGGACTAAATTGATTTCTATAATTTTTGTCGGGGATCAATTTGGGTGTTTACTCAAAATTATATATAGATCTTATGAATTTCAATTATAATATTTTAGTTAGTAGTTGTTACTCCCCTTAGAATTTTAGGCAAGCTCCACCACTGATGATAGTTTCATTATTTTTTTTTCTCTAAAAAGAAAACCATAGTGGATTATAAATACTGGTCTGTAATTTTCAGGTGAATTTTACAAAATGAGGAGAAATGAGGCTTGTTCACTGGGGGAGTCATGACATAAGAATGAGAAGGAGGATAAGAAAAGGCAGAAGAAAGCCACTCCATAGACAACATAATTTATATCTTCTCTACCAGATGTGCTTGTTTGAATAGAAATTAAAATGTATAATGAGGAAACCTAATTTAATAAAACAAACCTTACGACCTTCATAAAGAGAGAATATTTTCTAAGATAACATTACTCACTAATTAACAGAGTTTAACCAATGGATCATGATTAAATCCCAAATACCACAACTAACACTCACAAGATTATCCTTGGCCTAATAAACTTAGTAATAATATAGAGAAAAAAACTACTAACAACTAAGAGAATATCATGCGGATCTCGTTCCTTTTTTCTTAAGTTCTAAGGCCCAAAATGATACTAATATCACTGATCCATGTCATAAAGATTTGACAACTTTTTATTTTGGCTGCCAAAAGCCAAACACAACACCCCTTTTATAACATAGGCATAGTAATAAATCGGATAAATCTTCTCTAACTATCATAGAATGAGGGCATTACTTAATAACAAAATCATACTTAAAGGATATCCCATCAAGAATACACTAAGAGATTCAATTGGGTTGAAAGAATTTAGAGATTGAGCATAATTAAGTTTCCAATTGCCACATCACCGTGTCAAGAAGAGCTCCAAGGCGATCACCAAAGCTAAGCTGCACAATTGTTGCTTCAGAATCTGAGTCTTGATCTATCAGAACTATTGGCATAGGAACACTATCAACATTTATACTGGATTTCTGCAGTAAGAATTAACCAAACAAATGTCACAAAAGTATATGTACATAAAATCATGGCATACCCATCTACAAAACCCGGAGGGTACATGTAAGGAATAATTAAGAAAAGCTCAGATTCTTGGCAGAAACACTTGTCAATTATAGCAGCCACTATCTTAGACCAGTACAAACTCAGACACACACACACACGGTGAACATAATACACCATTCACTTGTAAAATACACAAGTGTTGCACGTGTTGTGATAGTATCAGCTGCACTGTAATGCAGTAGGACAACTAATCCAGAAAATAGTAATAATCAGCATTTGACATAATTTTCCAAAAAGAAAAGTGAAATGCCGCAGATCTGCATATTACATTCTCGATAACATAGAAAGTTTATGAGAAAATATCATCATCAAAATATTATGACTGGCAAAATGTCAACATACTGAAGGATTGATAACTGCTGGAAGACCCCAAGAAAGATTCTCAAGCAGCAGTCCTTCAAGACAAGCTAGATTCTAATTTTGTTAATCTAAGACATCGTAATAGGTTAGTTGCATTATCTTGATCATGATCCTTAGGGATTCAAGCAAAACTTTTCATCAGATATATTTCACTGCATCAAAACCATCTGAAAGATGCTACATAACCATCTTCAATATTGAGAAGTATCATATTTAAATCTCAAATAGTTTAGAAGTCTTTAGCAACATGGAAAATATCATAAAAAAGTGTGAAACATGTAAAGTTATAGTACTCAACATATATTAGGCAGCCCCATTCAGCTGCTACCTGCTAGCAAAGAAAAGGGGGGAACGAGGCAAAAATGATGGCAATTAAAATATCTTTATAGGAAAGATCGAGAAATAGAAACCATGGGTATTATTAAGTCATAATAATAATAACACAAAAACCCTATTTAGTCCCAAACTAATTTCCCCCATCACCCCTGAAGCTAGTTCCTCAAAAATCAATTTTTGCAATCCAACCCCTCATTTATCAAAACTATGCATTTATAGCAAGTAACAGAGTCTCTAAACACGCATAATAAGTCCATATTTATTACTCGTACTTTTCAAGATCAAATATAAAATAGTAGTCATGAATGATATCGGGGCAAGAAACTCATCACTGACCAATGAAGCTGAATCGACTGCATTCAAGTCATAAGAAGAAGTGCATAGAATATTCCTGCACAACATGTCAACCAGTAGTAAGAGACAAGAGATATAGATACATCACGGCGACTCTATTAAAGAAGATTAAAGTTCCAGTGGTGTTCGCAAACAACTAAAATATAAATCTGCTCAATAACAGTGGCTGAGCAAGGTTTTTGGAATTTTTTTAGGGGGGGGGGGGTTGATATAAGAGATGAGGAGGTAGAACTCAGAATATAAGAAGACAGGGTGCTAACTTTTAACCATAAAGGACTCAACAAAGCTGCACCAACAAATATACTGTGGCCTTTACCATTCATGGGATCAAGGACCTACAAACTTGCCAATAGCAAGATTCCAAGGTACCAAGAATACAAACACTGAATGAGCAGCTGAATGCCAATATCCATAGTGAGGGTTCTAAATGGAAGTTTTAAACCTAAAATTCAAAGCAGAAGAGAAATGAGACATGGCCCCTGCCGCCCCCTCCATCCATACCTAGTAAGAAGCAGAGTCAATAACCTCGACTCACGCAAACCAAACCATCCATTTTTCAGTATATTCCAATGACATGAAAAAGGGATGGCATCAATCACAAATATGTATTGAGTTAGCTACTTTGGTGCTGTCAAACCTTTGCCATTTACCACATATAACTTTAAAGTTTCATTCTCATGGGATTTGACACGAATCATGATTTGAAAGCTGCATATGAATTTGAAAGTTGACATGCAAATTCTTCCGAAACATCAGAGAGCAACCAGGAAAAGTAGACCGGATAGACCATGGGAAAGTGTTAGCAGGCCAAATAGTCTGGTTTCGTTTGGGCCTAAGAGAGAGATTAAAAAGCCTTGTTGGCTAAAGGACTTCATCCAGTAATGGGCCCATCAACTATGTTATCTTGTCTTTTATTTACCCTTATTGCTTTTGTAAGAGGATGTTGCCACTTGTATGGTCACCATTCATTAGGTCATGAGCACTACTACTATTTAAGTGTACTGTTTCCAGAATGAAGGCTATGAAAAAAACCTGAATGTCATTTTCTTCTCTTCTCTTTAATTGTTAGCCCTAGCAGAACCCTAGTTTATCTTTTAGCTTTTCTCTTAGTGGGAATACTAAAACCTATCATTGGTGCTTTCATTTGCCTCCTCAATGCCTCCTAAACCCACCTCCAAGAATGGACGAAGTCAATCACAGTAGGCGCTATGCGCATCTAACCGACAATCATCAGCCGAGTTCAAGAGGCATACGAGTCACTAACCACCCAAATGGCTGGAATTGCAAACCAACTGGCAGCCATCGTCTCCAACCAAACAGCCCTTGCTTCTTCCTCAGGTACATCTCAAAACCAATCTTCCCCAAAATTTCCCCCTGGTTTTGAACCCCCTAACCATTCCACTGCTGCTATTACACTACCACTGTCCATTCAAACTTCTGGCCCCACCATGACTAGACCGCCCCCTTACCCACCCCCATTTTCACAAATTCATACTACCCAACCATCCACTGCCTCGGCGCCATTCTACCCCTACATTTCCACAAGATGTCAAACCTCCACCCCCACACCAACGCCACACCTCCCGATTAATTTTACCCCACCCATTTTTTCCTGGCGTCACACATCAGCTAACCCTTACAACATGAATCTACCAAACTTTACACCCCAAATTTTCCTAACCTTTCATTTACCCCACACCCCAACCATGAGAACACCTAAAGGGAACTATTGGCCTTTGATGGGTGAACCCCTAGATTGGGTTTTTTCAGCGGTGCAATTTTCCAGTTTTACCAAATCCTGTTGAACAACGTCTACATTACGCTAGTTTTATATGAAAGGAGAGGGACTTAGTTGGTTCAGTGGATGTATGACAACCACCAACTTGTTGGTTCTCCTTCCTCCGAGCCTTAGAACTTCGCTTTGGCCCATCTACATACGTAGAACCATCAAGCGAATTATTCTGGCAGGCAGCAGGGGTGGAATACAAAGCTAAATTTGAAAAACTCTGCAATAGAGTTTATGGACTCTCTTCAAGGCGAGTCTCATTCACTACATTCCCGGTCTTATACCCGACATAAAAAATGAGATACCCTCCCAGAACCACAAACTATTTCCTAAGCTTGGTGGCGCTCAAACTACTGGAAGCAAACTCAAAGATTCCAAACCTAAATTCTCCGTAAACTTCTCCACCCCAAACTCTACCTCTAACCCAAATTTTACCACACCTAGTCCCCATAATACCCATTCCAATTTCACACCCAAACCCCCGGCCTTGGTCAATCCAACCTTCAATCCATCCCTAAAACCATCAACGCCAAATCCCCCAACTTTTCCCATTAAGCGCTGAATCAAACCCAGTTCAAGAGCAGAGCTCAAGGCTTATGCTATAATTGTGATGAAAAGTTCATCCCAGGCCATAGATGCACCACTAGTTTTTACGCTACTTTTGGAAGACGACCACTAATGAATCTAATTTGTGAGGAACAACCCATTGAAAACAATCTGAGAGGATCTTAACTTAGTTTGTGACGAGGAGATCCATTTCCATTTTCTACACAAGCCTCACCGGTCGACTATTATCTCCTAAGACACTAAAGTTCCAAGGTTTAATCGGAGGTTGCCACCATGGGTCCTCATTGATCACAGGAAGCACCAGCGACATTATGCAACCAAGAATTGCTACTCACCTTGACTTCCATCAACGCCGGTTCCACACTTCTCGATTATGGTAGGAAATGGCTCTCACCTTAAATGCACAGGTCTATGTCCTCAAGTTCCCATTACCATGCAAAACCATTTTTGCATACCCTTTTATCTTCTACCTATTGAAGGTGCAGGCGATTTAGTCTTAGGCATTGAATGGCTACAATCATTAGGTCCAATATATGCAGATTTTGACATACCCTCAATTACATTCAACCACAACCATTCATCCTGTCACCGCAAGGAGACCTGACCACCATGCCAACCTTGAACTACCTACCACCAATTATGCCAACTTCTACATCTGACCCATTGCATCCATGCACCTTTTAACCTTCCAACCTGACCAACCCACCCCATTCCAACTTAGCACGGAGGAGCAAACCCAAAACCTTCCCATAGAAATTCAAACATTATTGCTATCTACCCAACTGTCTTCCGGGCTCCACATGGCCTCCCTCCTACCGCCTCTCATGACCATCGTATTCCCCTCCTTCCCAACACCTCCCCTGAAGGTCAAACCCTACCGTTACCCCCCATTCCCAAAAGAGGCCATGACTTCCATTATTCATGACATGCTTCAAGAGGGCATCATAATGCCCAGCCAGCGACCTACTCTTCCCTGTTCTCCTAGTTACAAAAAAGACGGCACTTGGCGTTTTTGTGTCGACTATCGCGCCTAAACACTCTTGTTCACCGTCAAGGATAGGTTTCTATTCCTACTATAGATGAGTTACTAGATGAATTGGGTTACGCTCAGTTTTTACAAAAAATTGACTTGCGTTGAGGTTACCATCAAATTAAATTGTCCCGAGAAGACACACACAATGACTTTCGCACAATTGGCCAGACACTATGAATTCTAGTTATGCACTTTCGGCTAACAAATGCTCCATCTACTTTCCAATCGACTATGAATGATGCCGCTTCATCCTTATTTAAAGCGGTTTGTATTAGTTTTCTTTGATGATATCCTTATTTATAGTCAATCTTTTCTCGAGCATTTACATCATTTAAAACTGATTTTAGATTTACTTGGTTCCAAATAAATTTGTTGCTAAGTTATCAAAATGTGTCTTTGCTGAACATCTGTAACTATTTGGGCCATGTGATAGCGCAATTGGCGTTGGACCAGGCCTGAGAAAATCACAGGCTATACTCGATTGGCGGTGCCACGTGCCTCCTCACGGCTCTCGGGGGTTTTTGGGCCTCATTTGGGATTTTTATAGGCGATTTGTTAAGCCCTCTTTGACTCGCCGCTCTCACCGATTCTTTGCGTTCCACTAAATTTGTTTGGAGTACGAGCATTTAGCCTTTACACAACTAAAGAAAAGATGACCGGTATGCCTTCTGTTTGCGCTTGCCGACTACCAAGGAGTCTTTGTTGTGGAAATCGATGCCTCATTTGTATTGTTGGTGCGATGTTGTCCCGGGATTGGCTTTCTTTAGCAAAAAATGTGCCTCGGATGCAGCGACCTCTTTACATCCGCGAGATGCTCTGTTTGTGACAGAGCGATCAAAAATGGCGTCGAGATCTCATTAGGGAATTTTTTCACATCTACACGAGATCGAGAAAAGTTCTGACACCTTCTTTCTCGGACATCTGGAGACTCGAACAAATGGGCATCTAAGTTCTGAGGGTTCAACTTTGAAATATTCTACAAACCTGGGAGATCCAACAAGTGGCCGATGCCTGTTTCTAGAAAATTCAACGATGACGCGTTGTGCTCCTTGCTTCTTCCCGATCCCTTCATTCCTAACCCGGCTTCGACAATACTATGACACAGAGAAAGAGGGACAAGATCTAGTTCAAAGGTGTGGGGATCGATAGCAACATGCAAGAAGATTTCCAGTTACTAAGGGATTGTTATACTTTAAAGAACGTTTGTTCATACCTGATATCCCAGACTTGTGCCAAGCCGCCTATACGCGATACACCACGCCCGATTCGGGACACTCGGTCTCGAAACCAACTCGCGGCTCAAATAAATTTGCCTCGCCTGGGCCTGGTCTCTACAGACACCAAAACCTTTGTCAGTGAATGCTCCATTTAGCCAGGAAAAGCATACACACAAAAAAGGGTTACTAACCCCTGCGTGCACTAAACCAAGTGCAGGAAGAACTAACCATGGACTTCATTACTCACCTACCCAACTCGTTTGGTCGCGCTGTTATCCGGGTCATCGTGGCCGCCTCACCAAATATGTTCATTTTCGGCACTACCTACAAAGTTTGACTTCACACTCTTGCAAAGACGATTTCCGGTGGAGATTTATGCGCTTTACCACGGCGTTCCCAAGTCCATTGTTTACGATCGCGACCTACTCTTCTAAGTAGCTTACGGCGTGAGCTCTTAAAGCTTGCAAGGGACAACCTCAATGCATCGTCTACCACCAACGGACGGCAGTCATCAGCGAAGCCTCAAAGCCTATCTCGAGATGTTTCACGGTGACACCGCAAATGGTTCAAGTTCTTGCACCTAGGCGAGTTACGGTATAACTTCGGCATTTCATTCCGCTATCCACGATGCCCCCTTTTCGAGGCCTTGTATGGCGGCACCTCCACCTATCCCTGACTATGTACGAGGTTCGTCTTCTATCGGGTCCCTCGATGAGACTGCACAAAGAAACGAAATTTTGCAACGCGTTAAAAGATAATCCCGAGAGCGTAGTAGAAAAAAATGGAAGAACAAGCCAACAAAAGGCGTCGAAGACTACACCTTTCACCTGGGAGGCCAGGTTTTACTTTCGCCATGCTCGTATCGCCGGCTGCTTGTTGTTGTAGGAGTTCTCAAAAGCTAGCCAAGCGATACTACGGCCGCACGCCGTCCGCGCAAATGTAGGGCTATGCTATGACCTCGAGCTTCCTCCTTCTTCCCGTATCCACCCGAAAGTGGTGCATGTTTCCTTGTTAAAAAGCCTTATCATGGTAATAACCCTCGAGCCATTTCACTCCACTCAGCCAGATCTTAGCGATTTTATTTTTGAAGAGGGTGAAGTTCACAACTCGAGTTAACTCGACTCTCGGAAGAACCCGAAGTAGTTTCACAGCGAGTAAGTACAAAGGAAGACTCTAGTAGTACTTTATCTGACCAGGCCACTAAAAATCCGAAATGTCATATCTCATTGAGTTAAAAGATCACCCAGAGCAATCCAGCCGCCAATTTAGAGGCGTTGGGCGATTTGAGTGACCGGTGACCTGCTGCGTCTGCTTCATCACTTCGAAGCCCGATCAAATCGCCGCTTACCAGCCTACTGACCACTGCGATGCCACCTACTCCCACTGAAACGCTGCGCGATCGTTCGATCAAAGGCTCGACCTGCAGGAAAATCGCAACCATTGAGAGAAAGCACAATCCTTGCGCCTCGATCAGCTCAATCTTGGCGCTCGCCACTTGCACCAGGATTAGCGGATTTCAACCAGCGTGACTCCACGCAATTGAGCTCAATGCAAACCAACGGTATCTCCACCCACGAGAATCCAAGGCACTCTGTTGGTCTTCCAAAAATGCGACGGCGCCAAGCAATGGGCGAATCCAAGTATGGATCGGCCTCGCTTCCATGGGCCCAGAACAATCACGCGACAAGACACGGGCGGCCTCCCGATTCGTTGTGACCACCAAGCAGGACTTGAACCTTGAGGACAAGGTTCCATGTGACCCAGGGAGTATTGTTAGCAGGCCAAATAGTCTGGTTTCGTTTGGGCCTAAGAGAGAGATTAAAAAGCCTTGTTGGCTAAAGGACTTCATCCAGTAATGGGCCCATCAACTATGTTATCTTGTCTTTTATTTACCCTTATTGCTTTTGTAAGAGGATGTTGTCACTTGTATGGTCACCATTCATTAGGTCATGAGCACTACTACTATTTAAGTGTACTGTTTCCAGAATGAAGGCTATGAAAAAAACTTGAATGTCATTTTCTTCTCTTCTCTTTAATTGTTAGCCCTAGCAGAACCCTAGTTTATCTTTTAGCTTTTCTCTTAGTGGGAATACTAAAACCTATCAGAAAGACAGAGAACAACTGACAGCATAAATGACGAAACTCTGCAACTTTAACCTACACTCGGAATAAACTAGTAAATTTGCTTACTCGAAACACTTTGACCGCTTTAATACACAACAAAAGAAGGTTCAATTCAAATATCCAGAAACGCACAAAGATTTCATTGAATATAAGCTCACAACTAAATACTGGTTCCATAAGAAATTGTTTTTCCACAAAATTCTGTTCCCCTGAGAACGGTTTTCAATGAAATTTCATGAACTTATTATAAAATACAATTACTTTTAAGAAAATACTGATTCGTGTTATTTTGTTTTCTACCAATTTCTTTGAAGATTATGAGTATTATTCTGATTCCATTCCATCCCTAGCGAAGTGAACATTACATCCCTACTCCATTATTTCGGTCTTCATCCATCCAATCCAAACCAGACTCAAATCGCAAAGGAATAAAATAAAGTATCGTTATATTTAACTCTATTAAATAGCTGAAAATTCAAAAACTAAGAAAAACGAGAAAGTGTGGTGAAGACGATTTTCTCACTTGTTCCTGCTGGAGACGGTGGAGCGGAAGTGGAAGAAAGCGTCAGAGGAAAGAAAAGGTAGATTAGTGGAGAGCGGGTCGGAAGCACTACCACCGTGGACGGCGAAGGAAGGAGCGAGGAAAGCATTGGTAAAAGCCATGGGCGGTGGCGATGGATTGATGAGATCAGAGTGGAAGTTGGTGACGGAAAACTCTCTGTAACTGAAACAGACAAACAATTCTCTTTATTTATTCTTTTATTTATTTGTTTTAAATAAATAAATAAATGATTAGGTAAAAGAGCTGATGCGTGCTGGGAGTGCCGGTGCTCTGGATTAGGAGGGCACGTCACATCCAACGTTACAAGAGTATATTATTACTAGAAATTAGACCCGCGCGATGCGCTGGGATTTTATATTAACTGTGGATAAATTTACAATGCTGAATAAATGTAATATAATTATTATAAATATAGGTACGAAGATTATGCTAATCAATATTGTAAAATGCAAAAAAACTCCCACCATCGACATAATAAAAAAAGAAATGTACTCATTTTAACTGGAGACAGTCAAAAGAAGGTTAATGCATAGCAATCAAGATAATTTTTCACCGTGTCTCGTGAAAGGACTTTTAGCAATGACAAATAAACAGTTGGGTAAAGAGCAAAATAGACTCCTAATCTTTCACCTGCAAAAAAAGGTACATAATATAAAAGACCAAATTGAACAACGTGCAAAAATGGTAATTAAGTATTTTTTTCATTTTTACTTAATTTTTTTATTTCTTTTGTTTTTAAATTTTTACTTTTTTGATTTTATCTTTACAAATGTCATTATTATTTATAAATAATAAATAATTATTTTTCTTTTAAATCCTAATGAGAAACATGTCGTCGGTATAATTTCATTGTCTTTCATCACATATTAAAATCTATAAATATCTTTATTATTTTACTTTCTATTAATTATTTTCTATTCCTTTTTCTTAATGTTTGTATTTCTTTATTTTTATATTTCATCTTTATAAATGTCTTTATTAATTATAAATAGTAAATGATTATTTTTTATTTAAATCCTAACAGGAAATTAAATGTTGTTATTACAATTTCATCTTCTTTTATCACGTATCAAAAATTAAAGATGTCTTTATTATTTATAAATTATTATTTTACTTTTGATTCTATAAAAGGATTTTTTTTTATTTCTTGATTTTTTATTTTTTTAAATTTATATTTCTTATTTTTTTAGTTTTTTCTTACAGTTTTTATTTCTTGAGTTTTGTGATTTTAATTATTATTTTATTTTATCTTTATAAATGTCTTTATTATTTATAAATAATAAATAATTATTTTACTTTTAAGTCCCAAAAGGGGAACATTATAAGTTGTCGATATAATTTCATCGTCTTTTATTATGTATCAAAATTTATAAATGTCTTTATTACTTATACATAATTATTTTACTTTTGATTCTCGAAGGGAAAATATTACATACAAATGATTATTTTTCTTTTGCGTCCTGACGTGGAAGCATTATATGTTTTGGTATAATATCGTCTTTGAGCACATACAAATTTCATAAGTATTTTATTATTTATAAATGATTATTTATTTTTGAGTCTCGAGAATTTTTTTTACTTTTTAATTTTTTTTTATTTTTCTTACATGTATATTTCTTTTCTTTTTTTTTGCTTTTTCTTAACGTTTTTATTTCTTTATTTTTAATTTTTAGTTTTAATCTTTATAAATGATTATTTTATTCTTGAATCCTGGAGGGTAAACATTACATGTTAGCAGTATAATATCATTATTTTTTTACCACATAACAATTTTATAAATATTATTATTATTTATAAATTGTTATTTTATTCTTGAGTCCTGACGAGGAAACATTACATGTTGCTTACTCATTTTTTCAATTTTTCGGTCAAATAAGTCCTTTAAGTTTTTAAGTTGGGTCAAATAGGTTCTACAATGACTCATTTGGCCTAACTTAAAAAAATTTTACCCAACTTAATTTAAAGGACTTATTTGACCCCAAAAATAGTTAAATAACCAAATTGAACAAGGTGCCAAAATGGTATTTAAGCATTTTCATTTCATTTTTTGCTTAATTTTTTTATTTCTCTAAATTTAATTTTTTTAATTTTATCTTTACAAATGTCATTATTATTTATAAATGATAAATGATTTTTTTTCTTTTAAATCCCAACGGGGAAACATTACATGTTGTCAGTATACTTTCATCGTCTTTGATTATATATCAAAATATATAAATGTCTTTATTATCTATAAATGATTATTTTACTTTGGATTTTCTACGGAAAAACATTACATGTCGGTATAAATGATTACTTTTCTTTTGCGTCCCAACGAGAAACATTACATATTGTTAGTATAATATTGTCTTTGAGCACATATCAAATTTCATAAGTATTTTATTATTTATAAATAATTATTTACTTTTGAGTCCCGGGAATTTTTTACGTTTTATTTTTTCTATTTTTCTTATATTTATATTTCTTTTTTTTTTGCTTTTTATTAATGTTTTTTATTTCTTTATTTTAATTTTTAGTTTTTGTCTTTGTAAATGATTATTTTATTCTTGAATCCCGACGGGGAAACATTACATGTTAGCAGTATAATTTCATTATTTTTTTTATCACATAACAATTTTATAAATATCATTATTATTTGTAAATTGTTATTTTACTATTGAGTTATGCCGGGAAAACGTTACATGTTGCTTACTCACTTTTTCAAATTTTTAGAACCAAAACAACTAATTATATTTGTCACAATGTATAACTTTAATTTTATAAACAAGTGCATTTAAAAAATATGTAAAAGCGAAATGACTCGTGCGAATGCACGGGTATTTGGCTAGTTATTACTAGAACTTAGACCCGCGCGATGCACAGGGATGTTATATTAACTGCCGATGAATTTACAACGCTGAATAAATGCAACATAATTGTTACAAACATAGGTATGAAGATTATGCTAATCAATGTTGTAAAACGCAAAAAACTCCCTGCATCGGCCATAATAAAAAATGGAATGTACTCATTTTAACTAGAGACTAGTCAAAAGAAGGCCAGTGCATAGCAATCAAGATAATTTTTCACCTAGTCCCGTGAAATGACTTTTAGCAATGACAAATAAACAGTTAAGAAGAGAGCAAGGTAGACTCCTAATCTTTCACCTGCAAAAAAGGTACATAATATAAACTCAACGTTATACCACATTGATAACATGCCAGATCCTTTCTAAATCATGCAGTGCTTGTTTGGAAAGTTCTCTGTGTCTGAAGTAGTAGTAGTAGTAGTAATAATAATAATAATAATAATATTCTTGGTTCCAAAACAGGGAGAAGGTAAAAAATAATAAAAATGGAAAAAGAAAGAAAAATAAATAGTATAAAACTTTTGAAGAAAAAGGGGTGCAAAATACGATTTGAGGTGCAAATAGCAATCAGTCAGTGTGGGCTGGTAGTCCAGTCCAGCCCCAACACTCATTTTTCCTGCACGCACCCCTTTCTCCGTCCACACACCCTACATGCTCCTCTCTTCCTCTCCACACGCACACCCTCTGTTCTTTTCTGTTATGCCTCCCCAGCCCAACAGCACGGTCCAGCCCAATATTCTCCTAACCTAAAAACCCTAAAATTTCCTCTCATTCCCTCATTCCCTCCAGAAGCCCCACTCGCCTCTCTCTACACTCTTTCCCTTTCTCTCTCATTCCGTCATTCTCCCGGCCTCTCCCCTCATTCTGTCATCCCTTCTTCTCATTTTCCCTTTCTCCTTCGCAAACCCTAACCATAAAAAAACCTAGCAGCGGTGCAGCTCTCCCCTTCTCTGCTCCTTCTCTTCTTTCTTCCTCTCCTAAACCTAAATCGGCCGCACCACCTCCATCTCTTCTCCCTCAAATCTCTTGTTTCCTTTTTTTATTTTAAAAAAAGGAAACTAAATCAAATCTCATCCTCACCAAATCTAACTCTTTCCCCTCTTGATTCGGTCCGAATTCAAGGATCAAGGTCCATATCTTAAAGGATTTTGCTTCAAACAAAACGCAGTGTTTGAAACAAACTGGCGAACTTGCTTCGATCGTGATTATTCTCATTCAGCAACGCCTCTACGTCCTCTTTGGTGAAATCAACAGTGCTGCATTCAGATCCCTCAGCGTCGCCGACATCATTGGCGTCTGTTTTGTTCTCGAGTGCACCAAATGGAACCCTAGCTCGGCCCTGTCGCTCTACTCGTTATGATTCAATCCTTCGACACTTGTCTGAGGGAAGTTCTTTAATACCTCCATTTTTCTGCATCTAAAAGAAAACACATTTAATACAAATCCCCGCGTTTATGCAAACTGTGCAGTTCTCTTATCGAATTAAAGTCTACTTAAGTAAAATCTACAAAATACAAAAGCATGAGAGAGAGAGAGAGAGAAAGGGCTTACGTTAGAGGGGCTTTGAGGTGGCCGATTCTGGTTTAGGGAAGCCATGTGAGGCTTCGCAGAAGGAAGAATCAGATTTGAAACGGATGTTAGGGTTTGCAGAGTTTGCATTGTGATGTGTTGTGTTCTGAAGAACGTTGATGAAATTTGAATTTTGAGAAAGCAGTTCAAACAAAATGCACTCCTCTCTTCTCATCTCAGTGCGGTTTTTCGATTCTGGGGAACCACTGGGGACGGTGGTCATGCTGGCTGACAGAGGGCTTTGGAAAGGGGGAGATGGGTCCGTTTCAAAAGAAATTAAGAGAACGCGAGCGGGGAGGGGATGTAGTTAGAGGTCGCAATCAGCGGCGGTGAGCGGGGCGTCGTTGTTCAGTGGCGGCTGTGGTGAAGCTACAGGTTTGTAGAAGGGAGAAGGGGAGAGAGAGAGAGAGAGACGGAGTGCAAGACAAAAACGAGAAGGTGAGTGACATTGGAGAAAGAGATGCAGATAAAGAGCGATGAAGAGAGAGAGAGAGAGAGAGAGTAGAATGTAAGATGGAAAAGAAGAGGTGAGGGAAAAATGTTTGAGGGTGAGGGAGAAGAGAAAGATCGGGATTTCGGGAGAGAGAGAAAGTTGGGGGATTGAAATTGAAATTTTGAAATCATTGCATGTTGCCTCAACTATTGACCAATTGTGTTGTGTAAAATGTAAGAGAAAACCTTACATATGCTATGCATGCATTGGTTGGAACAATAAAAGTAATGATGGGTTAGGGTAAGGTAATGGAAGGAGCAATGTATGTTTGGGCGGGAGAACACAATGTGGAGAATAAAGAGGATTTATATAGTTAAGATTCCCTGAGATACGTCAGCTATGCTTTTTTATCATGTGAATTGAATTGAAAAGAGACCCCGATAGGTCTCCCATTGGAGATGCCCTAAGGCCATTAGCTAGGGCCAGATGAAGCGGACCTTTTGGAGAAGCTTTCAAATGGCCTGGTGCAAAGTGCGCAAACTGGTCACTAGGGTACGCGGGTTTGGGCTCTCAGTTTGGTATGGAATTTGGTGGGGTTGGTTTTTTTTTAAGAAAAAGGTCGAAATCCGAACCCAATCAAGATAACTACCGTTAGATTAAAAAATCTTGAGGATTAGTGATGTGGATAAGTTAAATGAACAACTGAGATTATAGGTTGGAGAATGTTCTTATTTCGCGAGGATAATCAGTATGTTTATGCTTTGAAGTTTTTGGATCTCTTTGTATATCTTCTTTTTGTGCTTGATGATCTATTATGACGTTTTTGGGTTTTCATGGATTTGTCCTCAGCGAAACTTCTAAGCATTGTTTGGTTAAAAACTGTTTCAATCCACTCATACCGACAACCTTTCAACCTGTCACTTGACCAAACCGAAGGTCCAAATGGAGGAAACTTGCCTATATTTAGGCATTTCGATTTTCATTGAGAGGATTTTTTTGGCCCGAAATCGACCTAGGTCGACCACCGTCCAGCCCTACCATGCTTTTCTAAACTATCTTTTCAATGATTGAGATTTTTATCCAGTCCCAAAACCCATTTCCTGTGTTTTTATAATAAAAAGTATTTTTTCAATTAAAAATATGTTAAAAACGTATAGCAAATGTGAATTGAAAAAATCAAATTTAAAATATTTAAAAATTAAAAAGTTAAGTTTTTTAAAAACTTTGAGTCGAGCCATGGGTATTGTTATAAACGTTGAGCCAGGCCATGCCAAGCTGCAATAATAAAAACTTCAAATGGGTTTCTCTCGAATTTGTGCATTTTATGAGAGTAATATTGATGATGAAGGCTACGTGAGATATCATGACATGTTATTTGATTTGGATTATTTACAGTTAGGTAGTTGTGGATCTCGATCATTTGGATTATCTTAATTCATATTCATTGTCTGCTTCGAGGTGACCTTCCTACCAACAACGATATGTATTCTTGGAGTCACAGGGACGAAGGCAAGATGATATAGTTGGGGGGCAATTTTTTTTTTCCTTTTTATAATAAGGCAAGCCTTTTTTTTATTGCTAATTTCTTTGTGAGAAGAAGTGCTTGTTTGTTTTGGATTGTTTCCATCGCTGAATCCAAAATCGCACTATTTCAGAGTTTATAAGAAGCTCCTCTTTGGATGATTTTATCCACCACGTATCACTACCAGAAAACTCGGGTTTACTGATGGCTAAACCTAAAAAGCCGTCGGCAATTCGATATTTTCGATGGATTACCAACGGCCACAGGCCCGTGGGTAAAACGGACGTCCCTAATCTTACCGACGGCTATTCTTTTACCGACGGTCAAAACCATCGGTAAATGCCCTATGGTATTTTTCGACGACGGCTTAGCCCGTCGGTAAAGCTGTCTGACGGCTCAGCCCGTCGGTAAAGGTGAATTTAATTTTTTTATTAATTAATTAATTAATTGATTATATTTAATTTAATTAATTGATTGATTGATTGATTTAATTTTTAAATTAATTAATTTCTGAAATTAATTTAATTAGTATTTTAATTTTTAACTTAATTAATTTCTGTAATCAAATTAATTTATTAAATTAACTAATTAAATTATTAACTATTAAATTATTTTAATTAAATTTTTTATTTATTTAAATTATTAAAAATAATTTAATGTATTCCCGTATTAAAAAATGTTTATTTATTAATTTAATTAACTATATTACTAGTAATTTAATTTAATTAAATTGATTAATTTTAATTATTAATTTATTTTCATATTAAAAAATGTGATAACGTAAACTAAAAAACAAATTAAAAAAACAAACGTAATAAACAATTAAAAAAATCCAATGAACGAAGATCAGTAACTAAAAATATATCCGGAAATATGAAAATAATTCAGTACAAACATAACTAATAGTCCCGGTAGCCATCATCATGATCATGATCACGATGCTCTACACCATCTGCATCATCGACATGATCATCAGTACGCGGAGGTGAAGACGGTGAAGGAGGTTGCTGGCGAATTAGCAACTGGTACATCTCCTCCTGTCGCTGCAGCACTGATCAATGCATTTTAATGCATCTTTTATAGCTTTGTACTTGGTGTTCTTAATTGTGTGTTTTGCCTAACAACTACTTTTTAACATGGTTTTATATCTTTGGGTCTTGATTGGGCTTTAGTGGAATTATTTGCTAATTTTCGGATTTTGTTACATCCTGACCCATGTCGCTTCTATAGGCCATAACTTGGGCTATACTTGTCCGATTTCAGTGCTCTTTGTGGCGTTGGAAAGCTAAGAAGCAGAGCTACAATTCTTATGTTGGCACCGAAGCCCAGTTCTGCCGTTTTGAAGGTCGAAAATCCACTTTACTACTGCAGGCGAGGTTCACTGCGAATTTTGGATCAATTACTCATGTGATTAGTTATTATTGGGCTAATTAATCTCTTTTGGGCCCTTCTCTTTGGTCATAAGCTTCAGGTTTCCTAGGTTAACCTAAGGAGACATTATAAATAGGATTTTTAGAGTCTTAAGATTTACCTTTTGATTACTTTTGAATATTTTACCGTTTTTGAGTTTTAGCAATCTTTTCTCCTTCTCCCCTTCTTAATTTCGTTTTTGTCAAATCCTTCTATGGAAGGCTAAGACCTTAGATTAATTCACTGGTTAGGGAGTTTTTATAAGGATCTTGAGGTTTGATTATTATTGTTAATTTCGATTTTTGTGTTTCTATTTCTTTTCCTTTTGATCCTTCATCTCTTTGATTTCTGTTTGCAAATTCGTTTTGGGTATTGATGCTTAATCATATCAACCGCTTTTGCTCTCGATTTGAGATTATTTGATTTAAATTGAACGCTTGCTTTAGTTTATTTCGAATAGAGATTATTAGGATCTATAACGCTTTAGTTGTAGGTTTGATTAAATTCGGTTATTAGATTAATTGTGTTCTTGTGACGCTTATTCCTTGTTCATGATTAATTGAATTACGTGATGCTTAATCCAAAGAGGGAATTCTTATAGAATTAATTGACGCTTGATTGGTTAATTTTACGGTCAAACAAGAATAGAATCACGAAATAGAATAATCATTTGAAACCCGTGATAGATCCAAATATTAATTACCTTGAACCAAAGGGATTAGTCGTTTTATATATTGATATTTGCATCTTTTATAACCTGTTTCTTGAATCGAAATCCCCCCAACTTTATTTCTTTGCGTGTTCTTGTTATTGGTTATTGTTAATTAGAGATCCCTGTGAGACGACCAAGGTTAACTGCCTTGTTACTACATTCTTATTTTATTAATTTTGACCCGTGCGCGACAGCGGATCAAGCACCAGAGCCAAAATGACACTCGTTGTGAGCCTCACCGCATTGCTCATTTGCGACCGGCATTCTTTGCTCATTGCGACCGTTCTTCTTTCGGCCCACGACCCGCTTTAGCTCATCTATCTCCTGCTCATCCGCGGCAGAGTGACCAGTGGCAGCACTACTGCTCAACTCTCCGATGTGGAGGCGGCGAGCCCCTTTCTTGTAGTTGCTAGCAAGGTTGTCAGTATCGTATAGGCGACCCTTCTTCTTGCCGCCAACAACATCTGCCCATACCCTGAGCGGTGCAGATGGATCCTTAGGGCTCTGAGAGGGGGGGACATGATGATGTTTGAGACATCATCTGAGACATCATCGCCTCAAACTCCTCCTGTCAAACATAAATAAATAAGTCAATTTTTTTTAATAAAACATTATATATAAACATTATTAAAAAACTAGTCATTATATTTTATAATTACCTGGGTCCGCCTCGACCGCTCATCGACGAAATCACTGGTACTCCTCCTAATATGAGTTGCACGATAGAGCTCGTGCAACTGTACCTCTCTGCCCAACCGCTTCGATTATAATTATTTAATAAAAAACCTTAACTAAATAATAAATAATAAATAGTAACTAATAATAATAATAATAATAATAATAATAATAATAATAATAATAATAATAATAATAAACATACAAGTCGAGCTACGTGTTGTGCCTGACTGATCGAACCTCCAGTGTGCAAGCTCCCACCCTTCTCAAAGGCTTTGTTCTTCTTCGCCTTCTCGCTTACCGCCTTGAACGCAGGGAAGTTCCAGTGCGCTTGTAGCTGCTGCCAGAGCTGATCCCTTATCCAGTGGGGTTGTCCACCGAGGCGGGCATCTCTAAGCATATCAGAGAGGCGGTGAGAGGCCTTCATCTGGAAGTTCTTCTCGATCCGCTCCTCATCCTCTTCCTTCCAAGAAACCCTCTCCTGTATGAATATAATACATTATTAGACATAATTGAAATTTATGAAATAAAAAAAATATGCATAAAAATAAAAATTATAACTTACTTTAAAAGATTTGAACATATATGAGCCCGCTCATCCTCCGTCAACTTCCCCCAGCTGGGCCAAAACGTGTGGTAATTATCCTCAATTACTTCTGTGATAGCACTCGCAGCTGGCTTTGAGGGAAGGAACTTGAACAATAACAAGATGTCAAACAAATTTTAAAATATACATATATATATATATATTAATAACTCGAAAAAAAAAGTAAATTATTAATAACTCGGAAAAAAAATGTAAATACCTACCCTTTACCAACCGGTCTGATAACAACTCGGCCATCATGCAGCATCTGAAGATCCTCAACGACCTCCTGGTCAACCTCCTGCTAGTCAACCTCCTGCTGCTCGGCCTCGCCCTGCTCGACCCCGGTCTGATTAGGTGCATGGCCCGTACTATACTCATGATCGAACATATGAGTATCGGACACCGTCTCAGGCACAAAATGAGATGAAGAAGCGCCAAGTGTCTGCTGGAACCCCGGGTTGGGGATCATATAAAGGGGAGACAAATCGTGTGTCGGTGCAGAAGATGATGGAGGCTGTGTAGGGGTCGAACACACTGGAGGCTGTGTAGGGGCCGAACGAGCTGGAACCTGTGTAGGCGTAGATGTATGCGGACGCTGTGTGGATGACAACGTCGCATAGCCAGCATCGTCAATCCTAATAATGTTCGGCCTCAGCCTCCGACGACGAGGGGGGTCGATGGCGATGCCCTTCCCCTTCCGTTGACCACCAATAGGTGGTCGGGGGGTCGGATCCTGAGCCTCCTGATGCCATGTATGTCTATAGAGCAATTCAACAATAACAGTCATAAAATATTATATTTAAACATAACAATATTACAAATGAATTCCATAAAAATAAACAAGTTATATGGAAATAACTGACAAATTAAAATATATTGTTAGACATTAATTTATGTAATTGTAAAAAGTTAAACAATTTCATTCTGCCCACTCTGCTTCAGCATCGTCTTCAGATCTTGATGGTTCTGCCACTTCCTTATTTAATTCCTCATCTCCATCTACATCTTCATATGTGATTGGATCGTCACATAGTCGATAAATGGGTTCCACTTCATTTACTACGTTGACATGAGACATCTCATCCACTTGATAAGCCACTTCTTCCTGTGGATCATTTGCTTCAATGTGACCCCTTGGTTTTATCTTTATTGTAACACACCAACCTTGTTTGTCCCTTCAAGTTGATGGATAAGGGATATATACACCTGTCTTATATGTTGTGTCATGATAAACGGATCAAACATTTGGTATCTTCTGCTGATGCATATGTCAACAATATTATATTTTCGATCCACTCTTGTGCCTCTACTTGACGGATCAAACCAATTACAATAAAATAACACTATTCTTTTAGTATAGTCTAAAGTATTGTACGCCTGTTCATATATATGTTGAATCACGCCGTAGAAGTCGTCTTCACCTCCATCTGTGGTACTTTTTACATAAACTCCGCTGTTAACTGTTTTTCCCCCCTTTGTTTTTGACTGGGTTTGAAATTTGTAACCGTTTACGAAAAACATGTGCCATTCTTTTACACGTGATTTAGGACCATGAGATAAATTTCTCAAGTGTACGATTTTAGGCGATTCTGACTCGCTGTACACCTGCGTATACACATGCACAAGTGATTTATAGTTCCTAAATGCAATAGGAAGTAAAGGCTCCATGAATACATGACAATCATGGATTTTCATCCCAATCATGGTTCCTTTCTTCACATCGGCACATCTTGCCAAATTAGAAGAATAACCGTCTAGAATTCAAAGTTCTTTTATCCACCGACAGACTGACCTTACTTCCTCAGTAGTTAAAGAGTAACAGACTTTGGGTTTCAGGGTTTTCCCATTCGACCGAGTCGTCAAATGCAAGTCTTTCGCCTACAGTAAAGTGGTAAGTACAGTCTGACATTATCGTTGTCTTTCGTTCTTCCTCTAACGTTCATCACTGTGAGGAAAAATATTGTCAAAAAAGTTCTTCTCAATGTGCATAATATCAAGGTTGTGTCTCAATAAATTATCTTTCAAATATGGCAGATCCCAAAAAATACTTCTTTTAGTCCAATTATGTCATTGTCCATATCCTTCAAATCGATCCAATTCACCAAAATCTGTGATTTTTGGCAGATCCATAACTCTGCTCCAGATCTGTTCGGATGTCAACCTTGGGGGCAGGCCATCTAATTCAACTTGCCCCTTCTTGAAGGCGTTCTTATTCTGTCTAAATAGATGATCACTGGGTAAAAACCAACGATGTGAGCCAAACCAATAACTCTTCCCCCCAGATTTTAAGGTAAAGGCCTTCGTATGCTCCATGCAATGCGGACATGCCATTTTACCATGAGTACCCCAACCAGACAACATGCCACATGCAGGGAAGTCATTAATGGTCCACATCAGAGCTGCCCTCATTGTAAAATTCTTCTTTCGTGCAATATCGTACGTCAAAACACCATCCCACAACCTTTTGAGATCGTCAATGAGAGGCTCTAAATAGATGTCAATACCATCAGTTGTATTATCTGGACCCGGTATAATACAAGTCAAGAACATATAAGGCTTAGACATGCACATTTCGGGAGGAAGATTGTATGGGGTAACAATAACTGGCCAGCAAGAATAGGGTTTCGTCGTTGATTGAACATACGAGATAAGACCATCAGAGCATAAGCCAAGTCGTACATTACGTGGATCTGCTGCAAATTCGGGATGCACACGATCGAAGTGCTTCCAAGCTTCACCATCACATGGGTGGCGCAACATACCTGAAGTGCTTCTATTCACATAGTGCCGCGTCATTTTGTCTGCAGTCTGTGTTGATGCAAACATTCTCTGCAGCCTTGAAATAATTGGCAAAATAAAACATTGTCTTCCATGGAACTGGTTTTTGTCTACCCTTCCCATTATCAGCTTGTGAAATATACATTGGATCACCACAAAATTTGCATTCAATCAGCGTGCCATCGTTTTTACTGAATTCATTGTCGTAATATAACATACACCCTCTCACACAACAATCAATCCTTTTAGATTTCAACCCCAACTTGGACACTAAGCTTTTAGCCTCTTAATAACTTTTTGGCAAACCATCTCTGATAAGTGACGAGTCCAACATCATCTTCGTTACGAGATCCAAGCACACATCCGTAGCACCACAATTGGACTTAAGAGGTAAAAGCCTCACACACGTTGATAACTTAGAGTCTGCAGACCCTTCAAACAACGGCTTATTTGTTTCTAATAAGAGATTATAAAATTTTTGTGCTGTCTTATTTGAAAGTTCATCTGTGTCATCATATTGTTGCTCCTCGAATGATACGTTGAACCCCAAGGCATCACAAACCATATCTTGCATCAATTCAATCTGCTCACCATATCCCGTATCTACGCAACTGCTTGAAGCACTTATGCAATTATCGCCAACCCCTAAATCAACCCGAGCCAAATCTTCACCACGGCTAGTCCAAATCCAGTAATTAGGCCTAAATCCAATATTTTGCAGGTGATATATGACCTCACATGAGCTCTTGATCCTTCTGCAATCGCAATTAAGGCACAAATATCTAATCCCTCAATTAATTTTGAAATCTTCATGTGTCATTGCGACTTGGACAAAGTGATAAATCCCATCGCAAAAATATTGTTTCAAACCCCCTCTTCCTGGATAGCACCTATCGTACATCCAACTACGACTTGAAGGAAAAAATTCCATCTTCTGCATATTAAAAAAATGACAATTTCAGCAGCACGACGTCCTTACAACTGTTCTCTTTCTTTAAATGGTATGACCCTATCCCATTCGAGGAAAAACTTTTTCATAACTCGTATAATAGTCATTCCTTAATTCTCATATTTTATACTTGACAAAATTTCGGCAGCATTTCTCATTGGTCTCTGAGTACACAAAATGATCGCAGTTATGAATACCGTGATCAAGTATGCACCCAGAGAACAAAAGAAAATGAATCGAATCGAAATTTCATCAAATATAAAGATATGAGAATTAAACAATAACTATTATACGAGTAAAGAAAAAGTTTTTTCCCAAACTGTCCGACTTGGACAATTCAAGGATCAATATACAATGGGCACGTGGTGCCAAAAAGAGTACATGCACTCAATAATATATTGAACCTCAAACGAGAAGCTAAGGCTTTTCTCCGATACTAATAACAATAATCAAACATCTATTTCATCAATAATTAACATGACAATTTTCGTATAATAATTAAGTTAAGTTTCTATGCACGATTTACATGTAAAGAAAGATGCAAAGCAAATGATTCACTAAAAATCAAAAGTCTACAACTCGGGGATGTAGCTCAGATGGTAGAGCGCTCGCTTAGCATGCGAGAGGTACGGGGATCGAATTAGACAGGTTGGAAGTTGACATCCTTTCAAAGGATAGAAATAGACAAGCAGAAGTGGCAAGAGAAAGAAGTACATAGAGATGTGCAAAGCAAATTGCAGCCAACGAAGCATGCACACAAGTAACTCATCATATTAGTTACTCGACATCCTAAGCGAAAACGCCCTAGGATGCGCTAACCTGAACTTACGGCTTAGTATATTATCAAAATATGACGTTTGATTCAAAGTCATTTTGCAAACAGACGTTTTGTTAAAAGTGAGTTTATTATAACGTGATTTTTGTTTGGATACTTTTTTCGCAGACGTACGTTTAAAAAAATTAAAACGCCGTTTGGATAATATTAGTCAAAAGTTCTTTTGAATGTGTAATTACTAAAAAGGGTATTAGTTCTATAACTTAGTATTAATATTATTTTTTATATTGCTTTGACAAAAAATTAATAATAATATGAAAAAAATAATGTGAAAATAAAATGATAGTTTGTTAGAATAATAATAATTAAACTCTACTTTTAAATATTGTGTAATTATCGAAAAGGGTATGAGTTATAATGTATTATTAATATTATTTCTTTTTCTATTACTTTGTTAGAAAGATAAAAAAAAGAATTTGCAAGGTAATCCAAAAAAATATTAAATTATTTTTAAGAATAAATAATATCATTGACCCCCAAATTACTTTTCCTTTCTCAATTTCTTTTTTACTAACCGTTTCGTTTAAAAAAATAATAATATTCAAACTTAGACATATACATATAATTTACTGTCATTAATGTTTAATAATTTTCAAGTTAATTTAATTATATACAATTAGAGTAGATATTTACAAGTTACATGTAAAAATAATGCACTTGCTGAATCAACATAAAAAGGGCACACCTCTCAATACGCGCTTTTGAACGGCCCAATGTGAAAAACTGCATAGTGTTTTTCGATCTCTATCTTTTTTTTTAAAAAAAATTGTTCTTATTCCTTCTATGATTTCATTCAATATTTTATCTTGGTGTTCGTTCTTTTACGGCAGCGACGGACGTTGACGAGATGCAAACGCCGAACCAAAACAGGCATTAATACATTAGAAAATCGATGTATGTTTCTTATAATAAAAACAAAAAAACGACACGTTTGTTTCTTAAAGGATAGAATTAGACATCCTCTTAAAGGATAGAATTAAACAAGCAGAAGTGGCAACGGAAAGAAGTACATAGAGATGTGCAAAGCAAATTGCAGCCAATGAAGCATGGACACAAGTAACTCATCATAGTTACTATAATGTAGTGTATGTTAACTATATGATTTTTCTCCAAATTATAAAGAACCAAATCTCCTATCATCCTAGCTATGCTTTTCATATTATTTACATAATATTTACATAAGACATTCCCAAATCCTAAAAATAATTAACAAACTATTTTTCAACACCAAAACAAGCGCATCAGGTCATAGTACTAACTATGCCGTCAAAACCAACTAGCGACCACTCATAATCAAATTAAAATCAAAACTCATACTATGAATTTAGGGCTCTATGTCAAGCCTCAAAACTTACCAAGATCATGGACAACACATAATTACACTCATACTTTTGGAGCTCAATGGAGCACACAAAGGAGCAAACATCAAACATACAAGTTGTGAAGGGTTGGGGGCAGGAAGCCAACCTCTTTACCAGACCCACTATACAATCAAATCAATAATAATAAACTTTATTTCATAAGGGTATTCGAAATCCCTAACTTGAACCTAATTATAAGGTTCACATATTACTAAAGGAAAGGAATTAATCCATACCTGCAGAAGAGAAGACTGTGGCATGCGGCAAACTGGAGGAAGGAAGAGGCGGAGCTGTGTCACTGTAGTAGTAATCACAAACACAAGATTAAACTCGAAGAACTATAGAAGAACAATAAAAGCAAATACAAACAGAAAAACAAAATCATTACCCAAACGGTGCAGTGCCGGCATAATTTCTAATGTAAATTTCAGTCTCAATTATCAATTTAGAAACAGTTTAGAATCAACTAGTTTAACACTACTTATATCCTACTACTGCTAACCTAATTCACTACTATACTGAATGTCTTTCATTTTGCAGACAGGCATGAACATATCCCATTTCTATTTAATAGTACAATCCATTATTTAACAGGACCAAAGCAACTAAAAAAACGATCAAAGCAAATCAAATTCCCACACAAGTCAAGCTAAACCAAATTTCAATATTCAGGTCAATGAAGCTTATTTGAAGCTATGAATTTAGTATCCAACAACCAGTTACCACAACGCAAAAAGGACCAAAGCAAGCAAAAAAGGACCAAAGCACAAAAGTTGCATATACCTGAAATGTGTGGTGTAGCGAAAACGAGATGGAGCTGTGTCTGTGTGACAGAGAACGAGACAGAGCTGTGTGGTGGTGCCAGACGGAGCTGTGTCACTGCAATAGTAATCACAAACACAAGAGTAAACTCAAAGATAAAAAGAATTTCCACGGCAGTTAAAAATTTCAAGTGAAGCAGTGAACGACAAACTTCGATAGGTGGCATGCTACGTATGAAAAACTCCTCTCAACGAAAAAACCGTCATCAACATTAATTTCAATTTCATGAGTCCACTCATAACCACACTTTACTTGTAACAATTAATAATCACGAGGTATACAATTAATTCCCCAAACCTTATCACACACTAACACATACTTCCCCAATACAAGGTTTTCATTTAAATAAACAACTCAGGAAACAAGATACATGCAGAATTCTCACTATGTTAATTTTTTCACAAGGGCCACTAAATAATGGTTTGACAATGTAAAGTCATAGGATAAAAGCAAACTTTTCCAGCCATCCAAAACCAATCAAAATCTCATTATGACATACCAAAAAAAAATAAACTAATGCAGAATTTTTCATAACATCATGGAGCGTGATAATTTTCACTCAATAACCATTCAAGTACCTAACCCAAGTGAAGAATTTTTACACAAATAACCAAGTATTTCAACTTAAAATTCTAGTAAGCTAAAATTACATACATATGCATAATTTTATACCAAAATCTTGCATCCATATACATTCAAAAACATACTTTCATTCTATCACTTGTAGTGCAGAATTTCTAGCATTTTTAATCAATAATAACAATATTGAAGCATGAGTTTGGTAAGATGAAAATCAAGGGTAACAGAGCCAAATTTTTCAGCACAACATATATATACATATATATCAAAAACCACCAGAATTTGACTCAAAACCCATCTCAAAGAGTGCTAAATTTCCAATTTCCCACATCATATCAACTTTAAGTGCTCTAAGTTCCTGTATTAATCCAGAATCATAGCCAAGGTTACACCAAATTTCCAAGTGAGTTCAACAATGTGATTAACTCAACACATAAGCATCACCAAAACATAAGAGGCACTGAATCCTCTCTTTATCATATCTTATTGTTCCAATCTTCCAACAATTAAGACATCATGAATATTATTCAAGCAACTCAAACAACATCCCTTCAAAAACAAAGCATATCTTTCTACTAATTAATCTACATTCTTATCCTTTCATCAAACATAATCACAAACAATAGAGATTACCAAAACAGAATATTTAAAAATTTCGCCTTACCCAAAATCAGTGAGCTACTGCTTAGGGAGGAGGGCCGAGAGGGGAATGGCTGAGTGAGTGAGGGAGAAGCAGCACCGAGTGGTTAGTGGGGAGGCCGAGAGGAAAGTGAGGGATGTGGGGGTTCTGCCGTGGAATGGGGAAGGAAGGGTGTGGTTCTGCAGATGAGAGAAAATAGGAGATTAGTGGATTAACAAAAGATACAATAGTTTATTCTGCATAATTATAAGGAGCAAGTAGTTCAAGGGTCAAAAAAACCCAAATTATATGTACCTCTTGAAGTGGCGCGGTGGAACAGAGGAGAGGAGAGTGGCATGGCCACGTAGTGGTGGTGGCGGTCACGGTGGCCGAATCAGTGAGAGCGATAGAGAGGGAGAGAGAGACGTGGTGGAGGACCAGTAACAGAGGGGCAGTGGACGCGCGATGGTGGCAGAGGCAGACGCGGTGGAGGCGGCAGCGCTGCAAGGGGAGATAGAGGAGAGAAGACAGAGACAGTGCAAAAGAGGGGAATGGAGAAGAAGACCTCGTCCTCTGTTTGTATCCCGATTTTACCTACGACTTCTTTTAATTTGCCGACAGTCTCCACCCGTCGGTAAACTTACTCGGCATTATCGATGGTCTTTTTCAAATACCAACGGTTCCAACTCGTCGGTAATCTCAACAGTCAATTGACCACGCCATCGGTATTTGAAAACCCGACAGGAGTCTAAAAAATTTGTCAACTTACCGACGGGCCAAGGCCGTCGAAAAATCCAGAAACGGGTATACTGACGGTTAGACCGTCGGTAAAGTTTAGCGTGCGACTAACAAGATTTACCGACGGCTGTGACCATCGAAAATCCCAGTTTTTTTCGACGGGTAGTGACCGTCGGTAATAGGCCGTCGGTATGGGCGCAATTTCTTGTAGTGTACAGATACCGCTATTTTCACAGGTGAAAATCTAAACCAAACAGAGCTTAAGAACACCTTTAATAGTGCATAGGTGTAAATCATCATTTAATTGGCCAGTCAAATATGTTAGTTCCAGCCAATTCTTTACTTTTCCTAATAAGATATGACACTTCCTTTACAAAATTATAGGGGAATGGGGTTAAAAAGCACACCATTTCACTTTGAAAATGCATTCTTTTCAAACGAGGTGAGCTTCAAAACATATGCTACTCTTTGTATACATAATATATTAAAGAATTCTTTTGGGGGGTGTGGGGGAAGAGCCCCTAACGGCAACAACACAGCTCTGTCCCTGCTTGGAGAGTTGTTTCACTGGAAATGCTTATCAAAAGGTTTTTTATAGTGGACAAAAGTCGGTCAAATCAATGATAAAACTACTAAATTGGGCAAGGCCGCAAATCTTCAAAACATTACTATTGTGTTTTTTTTTCTTCTTTCTTTTTCTTATGTAATAAAAAAGCACTTACATGAGTATGTGCATAAGAGTTGACTTATTTATAGCAATTTAATTTATATTTAATTTTAAGTAAATACTTAATTAGGTAAAAAAATGTTTTAAAACATATATTGAAACCAATGCGACATACAACTGTGTGAATATTATAGTAGTTATATTATAGCAACTCAAATGAGAGTTGCTTAACTTTAAGTAAGAGTCCCTCTTGAGTTTTAGTAGGGGATCATATGCATGTAGCGACCACATGTAAGGACCATTCTTTATACAAGAAGCAATTACTTAAGAATAAAAAATGAATTTTCCCTTATCAAATCTCAAACGGAATCAAAAAAAGAAAAAGTGAAATCACTAGTGCAAAAATAGAATTAAAATACATGATTTTAAAACGGTTGTTAGGAAATCGTTTTAAAATATAAAGACAGTGTCAATCTTGTAAATAATTTAAAAATATTTTAACTTGGTTTTGTACAAAACCGTGTTAAAAACTTCATGAATTTTTTTTTAAAAACATTTTAAATCGATTAACTATTATAACTGTTTTATAATCACTTAGAATTTTAACACGGTTTTTAACTAACAGATTTAAAAAAATGTTTTTAATATAAGGCGTTCGCTTTTAAAATCGGTCGAGTCAATAATCATTTTTAAAAGTATGATATTTTAAATCGGTTGAGTCATTAACCGTTATAGAAATTGTAACACAAAAGTCACAAAAGCCTCCTCTCAGCGATCAAAAATAAAAAAAACCACTGTCTCTCTCAAAGCCCTAGCTCATATCCCCTTCTCTCTAAACCTTCAAGCTCTCACCCTTCCAACTTCCAAGCCCCTGCCTCTCGCGTTCCGAACTCTCTCTCTCTCGTTCGCACCACCACTGCGAACTCTCTCTCTTGTTCGCACCCCCTGCCTCTCGCGACCGTGAAATTGAAGAGTGCTCGCACTCGCAGAAAGACGCCGCTAAAAGCCCACTGAGTCCAGCGAACGCACGGTTAGTGAGCTTCCTCCTCTCTCTGCTTGACCTACACATTCTGGTGTTTCCGAAGCTCTTAGGCCCCTATACGGTAGTAATTTCTTGAACTGAACAAATGGTGTCGTTTGGCGACATGAATAAGAACACTCACTGACATATTTATTTGCCTACTTAGCAGAGAGTTTATGTCTTTACTATGAGTCTCGTGAAGATCGAAGAGCTAGAAGGAGGTGTCGTTTTCAATGACGACTACTGTTGGAACTTGGAGTAGTGAATTGAAAAATTGGGAAGTCCCACATAGGAGAGAATAGACACTTTAAGAGTGTTTATATATGTGGAGCTCACCCCTTTGGGATGTGCCCCAAGGGGTACCCACTTTTATAAGAGGGAGATGACGCACACAAAGTGACCATCACACACGCATGCGCACGCGCCACCATCCGTCTGGCCGGGCTGGGCTTGGGCTGTGTGCTGTACTTCTTTTTGGTAAACAAAAAAATTAATTTTTTAAATTTTAAATTTAAACTGTGCGTTCACTTGGTCGCCTATAAATAGGAGACTCTGCATCAGTTTCAAATCGCCCCAAACTCGACGCACTTACCGAGTTTATTCTCTTCTCTCCCCATTTAATTTTCTTCCATTCAAAAAGTGTTCAACTGTCGAGTGGTTTTGTGAAACCATATTACGAGTGGTTTTCTTTTAAAAACCATATATCAGAAGGTGTATATCTTGAACGGATTTCTGCAGTGCAGCGAAAATTCGAATCTGACTGAGCTGTTTTATCATGGAGACGTCATGGTTGATAGCTTGCTTGCACCTTTGAGCAGTGCCGCGAAACGTCTTAAAGAGAGCGACCTAGTCCGCGACTCATCTCAGTAATTTCATCGGTGATTTCGAATTTTTGAATAATTTTGAAAATTAATTTACAACAACTACATCTTCGTGAAGATAGGAGAGCCCGTCCCATTGAAGGCCAATGACTCTAATTTCGATCTCAAAACCCTTCCTTCTCAATCTGTCGCACTCTCTGAATGCTTTCGCCTCACTTTTGTAGCCCATTCTTCAGGTTAACTAAACTTCTATCAAATTAAACACGTCTTTCACTTCAATAAATTAATTTATGTTTGTTTGCTTAATTTTTTTTATTTTTTATGTTTTAGATTTTTTCGTTGCGAGAACGAAGGACCTTATCGATATTGGAGATCAAGTCACAAACCAGTCACAGGTTGAGGAAGAAGAGAGAGTGTTCAAGAAGAAGAAGAATAAAGATAGAGATAATGAGATTGTATTATCACTAAACTTTTTGATTACACTAAATGAATATAAAGCATAAAACTGTAACTAATTTTCTGTTAGAAGCTAACAACTAACTAACTCAAACAGTAATCAACCGATTACAATCAATTCTAAACCCAAGCCCAATTATATTTCATAGGCCCATAACACCTAAAAGGCCCAAACTACAATTTGAATTACCATACAATACTTCCCCTTAATTCAAATTCTCAAAGCAAACCAATCCTAAGCCATCTCTCAGTTTCACAAAACGATCGGGCTTGACTGCCTTTGTCAAAGTATCTGCCAATTGCTCCTCAGTAGGACAATGCACAACATTTATCATCTCCTTATTCACTTGCTCTCTAAGGAAATGAAATCGAGTCTCTATATGTTTACTTCTTCCGTGGGACACTGGGTTCTTAGCAAGGTTAATTGTTGACTTGTTGTCAATCAATAGCAGTAAAGGCTTCTTGATTTCACACTTCAATTCCTTAAGCAATGTGTTCAACCAAATTGCTTGACATGCTGCATAGGATCCTGCAATGTACTCGGCTTCACAGCTTGAAAGAGTCAGAACAGTTTCTTGGAGCACCATGAGATTGGTGCTCCTTGAAACTTAAACAAGTATCCTGAAGTGCTCCTTCTATCCGATCTATCTCCACACCAATCAGTCCGAGTATCCTACCAATTCACCCCGCTTATTTCCTCCAATTGCTGGAAACATCAGCCCATAATTCAAGGTTCCTCTCACATACCTCAAGACTCTTTTGCAGCCAAGAAATGAACCTTTCTTGGATCATTCATGAACCTACTGATCACACCTACTGCATAGCAAATATCTGGCCTGCTATTACATAGGTACCTCAAGCAACCAATCAATTGCTTGAACATTATTGGATCGACCTTCTCTGCATCTGTTTCTGCTTCCAGATTCTGGTTTGCTTCTGCTGGACTCACTGCAGCATTGCAATCCATCATATCAAACCTTTTTAATACTTCTTTGGCATATTTCAATTGGTGCATAACAATTCCTTTCTCAGTCCACAAGAATTCCAAACCTAGAAAGTATGACAACCTTCCTAGATTTGTCATTTCAAACTCTCACATCATCAAAGACTTGAAATGTTCAATCTCACCAAGATGGCTACCTGTGACTAGTAGGTCATCCACATAAAGACATACCAACACTACTTCAATTTCTTCCTTCTTTAAGACATACACCCCGTACTCAACAGTACATTTCTTAAATCCCAGCTGAACAAGGAACTTATCAATCCTTCTATTCCATGCCCGAGGGGCCTGCTTTAACCCATAGAGGGCTTTATGCAATTTGTAAACCATTTTCTCCTTTCCCTTGACCTCAAAACCTGGTGGTTGGGTAACAAAAACTGTTTCTTCCAAAGGTCCATTCAAGAAAGCTGACTTAACATCCATGTGAGTCAATGACCAACCTTTGCTACATGCCAAGGCTATCACTGACCTCACTGTTTCATGCCTGGCCACAAGAGCAAACACCTCCTGATAATCCACTCCATGTTTCTGTAGGAAACCTCTCACAACCAGCCTGGCCTTGTGCTTCACCACACTTCCATTTGGATTTAGTTTCAACTTGAAAACCCACTTTACTCCAATAGGCTTCTTACCTGCAGGGAGTTCAGTGAGTTCCCAAGTATGATTCCTCTCAATGGCCTTCAATTCTTCAACCATTGCTGCTTTCCACTCATTCTTCTTCAAGGCATCTATATAGCTTACTGGTTCAAAGACTGACCAAAGAAAGCAAAATGAATGAGTTCACCTTCCTCATTTACCGCAGTTGTCGTGAACCAATTCACATTCGCTAGTCTTCAGCAAAGGTCCTAGTCCTCGTGGTCTAGGATCTCTTATTTCTTCATTATCCGAATCACCACCCAGGCCATTGTTAACTAGTTCTTCATCAATATCATCTTGAATCTTTGCTTTCAAATCTCTGGTTTCTTTGGTTGCAGAGACACTTCCCTCGACTTCCAGTCCCATGCCTCTTCTTCTTTGACAATTACATCTCTACTCACAACAATATTATGAGTTTTTGGATTATACAACCGATAGGCACCAGTGGCATGGTAATCAACTAGTATCATAACCTCACTTTTGTCTTGAAGCTTACTCCTTTTGGCATCAGGAATATGCTTAAAACATAGTGAGCCAAAAACTCTCAAATGAGCAACATGTGGCTTCTTCCCACTCCACACTTCTAAAGGAACTTTCAATTTCAACTTCTTGGTAGGACACCTGTTGAGAACATATGCTGCAGCAGTGATTGCTTCCCCCCAAAATCTGTGTGGCATTCCTTTTTGCTTTATTAGACTCCTAGCTATGTCAAGCAAGGATCTATTCCTTCTCTCAGCCAATGCATTATGCTGAGGTGTGTAAGGTGGAGTAATCTCATGCACTATTCCCTAATTTTCACAGAAATCTTCAAATTTTCTTGAGGTATACTCTCCACCTCCATCAGTTCTTAGCACCTTGACCATCTTGTCACTTTGTTTTTCAACCAAAGTCTTAAACCTCTTAAAGACCTCCAATGCCTCACTTTTAAATTTGATCAAGTACAACCAAATCATTCTAGAGTATTCATCAACAAAAGTGATGAAGTACTTATTTCCACCAAGGGAAGGCACTTCTAAGGGACCACAAATGTCAGAATACACAACTTGCAAGATTGTTGTGGCTCTCATAGGAATTTCAATGGCAAATGGTAGTCTACTTTGCTTGCCTCTCATACACACTTCACAGGACTTCTCTGGAATCAAAGTCCTAGGTACTCCCAGCACTATACTCTTCTCTGTCAACTGTTTCAAACTGTTGAAATTCAAATGGCCATACCTCTTATGCCATAACCAGCTCTGCTGGTCAGTTGTAGTTGCCGCAAGACACCTGACATCACCTGGTTTTATGCTGCACTTAAATGTTCTGTTTTTGGCCAAAGGGGACTTCAAAACAAGTCTATTACTGGGGTCAAATAGCTGCAGGAATTCTCCTCTCATTATCACTGAAAAACCCTTTTCAACAAGCTGTCCCACACTCATTAAATTGCATCTCATTCCTGGCACAAACAGCACCCTCTCAATCATTACTGCCTTGCCATCTTTCTTCTCTATTACAATGTTTCCCATGCCTTCTGCATACAAACTGCTGCTGTCAGCCAGTCTCACACTAGTTTTCTTGCTTGTGTCAAAATCCACTAACCACTCTTTATGCCCAGTCATGTGGTTAGAACATCTTGTGTCCAAATACCACTCTTCTTCTGCTGTATTGCCTTCACAAGTGGTCACCAGCATTACTAGATCAGTGTACGAGTCTTCATTAGCCACATTAGCCTCCTCCTCATCATTCTTTGGCTTCTTGCCTTTACCATGCCAACAATCTTTGGCATAATGGCCAAACTTCTCACAGTTAAAACACTGGACCTTTTTCTTATCAAAATTCTTTTTCTTGCCAAGATTTGAGTTAAACCCTCCTCCCTTCTTTGAAGATTCAGGTTTATCCTCAACCTTGCTCGAGTCTTTGCTGTTTTGCCAGCCTCCTCCCTTGTTGAACTTGCCCTTTCCTTTGTATCCTTTCTTCTCAAACTTCGCTTTCTCCCCTTTATTGAACACTTGAGCTTGAAGGGCTTGATCCACCTTTCTTTCAGTCCCACGATCAATAACTCTGAGTTCATGAGCCTCTAAAAAGCCTTGTAACTCTTCAATGGTCATTTCACTCACTTCTTTTGATTCTTCTATTGCAACAACAATAAAATCGAATTGAGGGGTTAGGGTTCTCATTACCTTCTCTACCAGCATCTGATCGGTTATTGATTCTCCACAAGCTTTCATCTGATTAGTGAGGGTCACCAGCCTTGTGAGGTAATCAGCCACCTTTTCTTTATTCTCCATGTGCATCAGTTCATACTGTCTTCTTAAAGACTGCAATCGCACCTTCTTGACCTTGTTGCCTCCTGTGTAGCATTTAACCAATGCATCCCATGCTGCCTTCAATGTGCTTGCAGTGGCAATCTTCTCAAAATTGCTTGCATCAACACATTGATGAATGTACCACAATGCCTTGCAATATTTCTTCTTTGCATTGTTGTAGGTTGTCCTCTGGGCCTCTGTTGGATTAGCACCAAGCTCCTCATAGCCACCCATCACGATCTCTGTGAATTCTTGGGAGCCGAACAATACCTTCATTTGTACATTCCATCTCTCCCAATTCTTTCCGTCAAGAATCGGCAGGTTCATCGGGAAGTGGCTGCCATTGCTGGTTGACATTGTTGCTAACTCTGCTCTCAGGATCGTTTCTCTCTCGCTCAGTGATACCAGTTTATTGGAGATCAAGTCACAAACTAGTCACAGGTTGAGGAAGAAGAGAGAGTGTTCAAGAAGAAGAAGAAGAATAGAGATAGAGATAATGAGATTGTATTATCACTAAACTTTTTGATTATGCTGAATGAATATAAAACATAAAACTGTAACTAATTTTCTGTTAAAAGCTAACAACTAACTAACTCAAACAGTAATCAACCGATTACAATCAATTCTAAACCCAGGCCCAATTACATTTCACATGCCCATAACACCTAAAAGGCCCAAACTACAATTTGAATTACCATACAATAATCGAATCCGCCAAAGTGTTAAAGGACAACGGAAGTGGCTCTCCAGTGGAGCAGTTGAGTCTTGTTGACGTTCCTATTGGGAGGGTTCGCATATTGTAGTAAGTTTATGCATGTCCTTAATTGGTGAATGGTGAGGAGAAATTATATTTTTCAAGTCTACTTTTTTCAAAAGTCTACTTTTTTAAAAAATATCATGCTTTGTCAAAAGGAATTGTTTCGCATCAAATTATGGATATGCAAATAACTACTTGCAGTAGATAGAAGGGAAAATTGCAAGCTGTTTTAGGGCAATGCTTCTAAACAGATACTGAAAATAAGAATTACTGTTGGTCATGTTCCTTTCTTAATTTAATGACCTGTGGTTGTGAATGAGAGACTTCATAGGAACTCTTAGATTCTTATACTTGGAGTGGACCTTCTGGTGCTCTATTAGATCTTGATTCTTCAATCTTTGTGGCCCTGGTGACCTTCCTTTCTCTGGTCTATGGCTGTCATAAAAAACTACATTACTATTCCTTAATTTCATGATTTTATCATCTGTTACTTTATTCATATTTCTGCATTATAGTTAAGTTTTTGTATTAAAAGCAATTTCCTGTGTGCTGACACATAGGGCCTGATTGGTTCACGAGAGAAATTGTGAAGAGAGAAAATGTAAAAAGAGAATATGAAAAGAGAGAAAAATGTGAGAAATAGGGTAGATTTGGGGTATTGATTGGAATAAAAGAAAAAGAAGAGAAAAAGAGAGGAGAGAAGTATTGATTATTTTTGAAAAGACATTAATATCCTTGACTAAAAATTTAAATAATTTGAGATATAAGGAGAGAATAGGGGTAAAATTTGGAAAAAGCAAAGAAAAAACGCGCCTCTCACGTTTTCTGCGCATGTCTGCGAAGAAAAATTTCCACGCATGGGCCCCACATTTTTTTTTTCTTTCGCTGCGTTTTCCATGCATCCCAATCAGGAGAGAATTTCATTCTCTCGCCATTCTCTCTCATTGCATTCTCTTTTGTCTTGTTTCATGTCAAAACAATCAGACTGATAGTGCTGTCAATAAACTTGGCACCTTCTCGGCCAAACCGAAAATTCTGTCAAACTTGTATCGAATGCTTATGTTTATATTTCAGTTCATACTTGTGTTTATATTTCTCACAGTTTAGAATTCTTTTCTGAGTTTAGTTATACTCCTTCCATGCTTCACTGTTACCAGCTAGTCTTATTACATCTGAGTAATCAACGTAGGGAATGTGTCATTTAAGAACACAAGTATGCTAGAGTGGTAGAAGCATGTCCTCTTCATCAAATTAAAACGAGTGGTCTGATTTGACAACCACTTAAATGGCCAAAGATTGTTTCCAAAGCACAACTACTTGATTTAATCCATGCTGCACTTCTTTGACCTAGATGATAAAATGAGCTACTCTTAGTTCTCAACAGACCATTGCTCTATAAGATTATATGTTTCCTGGAAAACATCAGCATAAAAAAATTATAAAGAATTTTAATAGGGTAAATCACATATAGCACAATCAATTATGGTCACCACATTAGAAAAACAGGGAAAATGAATATCTATATTTTACCCATCCATGGCTAAAATTCAAATGTATCCTAATTTTCTTAGTTATCCAAGAAAATTTGGGAAAAAAACAGCAAATGTAATGTAATGTATTGCATTGTAGGTCATCTATTGTACCGAAGATATGCTTACGCGTTCGCTTTGGGAGGCAATGCATACAACACAACAGAGGTTGGAAGAGGTCAAGGTAGAATTCTTGGAGCAGCTAGTTATGCACTATTTTCGTCTAACTTCTGCTCTCTCTCCATCTGCTCGTGAATTTGTACTAATGAAGTGATAAGAATTAGCAGTTTTAAGAATAAGCTTCTCAGTTGTGATTTTTGCCGGGCATTTCATACAAAATCATCATTTATTTGCATGAATTGTTAAATAGATTGATAATATTATTGGTTTTCTAATATCAAAGCTATGGAGATTTATCACCTGTCTAAAGAATGATTGTTAACTCTAATTTTGTAGGCATAAGAATCTAGAACTTTGTAGCAAGCAACATATGATATCACTTTTTAGTTAATAAAGATGCTTCCAATGTACCTAGGCATTTTCAGCAGGTCACAATACTTCAAATCGCATTCTATCATGTGGCATCCCTTAAATCCTAAATTATGCATGTAGAAATCTCTGCATGTGTTCAAAATTTTGTGCCTTGCAGATAGACAAGTCACTTCCTCGGATATGTTTCTTATTTGGTTTAAGCGGAGAGGAGATGATGATGTTCGTAGATGCTTTCCCTGAAACTGGTAACAAAAATTTGATCATATCCTTAATTATGACATCGCTTCAGTTCAGTGTTGAAGTGTTTAGCAGACTCTGATGTTATCAATTATGCCCTTAGGGTCTCTTGACAATGAAATCTTAATTCATTATTTCTTTGAACTTGGCAGATTCCATATGCATGAATAATAGATTTACTGGTTCAGTTTTCACACGTATTTACTGCAGTATGGAATTTCCTTTATGCTTCACGTATTATGATATAACCAACATATCTATTTTGATTAGGCCAAATTGGAAACTATAAAGAAGGTCTGTGACATAATTAGGACGTAATTGGCCCTGCTAGAGGATTTTGTGACTTCCAGCACGGTACGGTTGTTGCCTACTTTTTTTATGAGGACATCATCAAATACTCTGATTTTTATTTTTATTTTTATTTTTTATTTTTAGTTTTGCTTCATGTTTTGTTTGCTGGGAGAAAGTTGGTTTGATATACATTGTATTGCCATTCATATTCATATAGGTAAAGAATTTGAATAGCAAATATCCACATTGCGTTTAGAATATTTAGACGATTAAAACCTGTAGGTTGTGTGTTTCTTTTTTTAATCATTGTATTTCTAGCCCTTCTGCCCTTATATTTATTGATCATCTAACAAAAGGCAAGTCTTCTAAGAGGACTTCCTGAATACAAGGATGGACTAAAGTTTGGTTTAGTCAGGAAGATAGAAATAAGTTTGTTCATTCATACCCAAAAGTCCCCATCACTCGAATAGAGACATGAGTATTCAAATCAGAAGCAATCTTTGCAAGACCAAAATCTGCAAAGTAAACCCACAAAACCAAATTGTTACAGGGCAATAGTTCAGGATTTATATCGAGAACTACTAGCTCAGTACAGGGGAGCCAATTAATGAATGGTACCCGGTGTATGAGAGCTTCACAGAGAAAGTACAGAGAATTTAAGAGAATAAGACAAAAGAATAATTGCACTGAAAACGATGATGATCTCATTGGCCCCACTAGGCAATATTTGTAGTCATGCAAATTACACCATCAATTGAAAAGGAAAAGATTCTAACTGACTCTATGACAAACCAAAGACACAATGCCGAGAGTACGAGCATGTGTAACAAAGGGTAAAACCTAAAAAGAAAGGAAAATGTTAATCACATGGTAACTTATTAAGGCATCATAATTAGGCAATGTAACAAAGATGTAAATACATGGGACAATACCTCCTCAAAGCACTCCTTGACCTCAAGGGTGGAAATTTGGGAATTGTTGAGCAAGTCATAATAAAATTCCCATGTTGCTTGGTCCTAAGTGGCAAGTCGTCCACTTAACCAAAGACTTTAGTTGCAGATCGATTTCTTTGACCATCTTCCTCTCCAAAATAGATTCTCGGTTCACCTTAGCAGTAATCCGGAAGGGAGAATGGGCAAGAGGGATGACAGATCCGGAGAGTAGGATTAAAAAGTACACCAATCGAGATACATGAAAAACATTATGAATTGGGGATTTAATCCGGAGCTCTAGCAGTAGCGCTTGCCCACGCCAAGCACTTTAAAGGGCCATAGAACTGGGTCGCAGCCTTATGAAACCGAGAGTCGCATAGAATACTACCCGTATACCGAGTTTCAAAAGACAAAATCACCAATAGCAAAAGTTCTATCACTCCCGTGTTTATTAACTCATTGTGTCATGCGATTCTCGAGCCCAAGATCGATGAAATTTCAAAGAACCGCAGAGTAGCTTCTTCAAGAAAGCCAAAAGAGCGATCAACCGTGAAATTAGTGGATTCTCCTGCAGATAAGGAAGGTGAATTGGTGGAGGTTGACCATACACCGCTTCTCATATGAGGAGTAGCAGGAATGGAAGAGTGGTAATTGTGGTTATACCACCATTCCGCAAGAGAAAGCCACTTTAGACCACTAAGAAGAAAGGCTTCTTCCGAGCACATATAGCTAAGATATGTTTCGAGGCATTTATTAATGACCTCCGCTTGTCCATCCGATCGAGGGTGATATGTTGTACTTTGTTCAAAGCCACACCTTGGAGTGTAAAGAGCTCACCCAAACATTACTAATGGGGTCCCGCCACCGGTAATTGTGGAAGGCAAGCCATGCAACTTGGAAGATGTTGTCAAGGAAGGCTCAGGCACCAATTGCAGTAAAAGGATGTGAGAGTGGTAAAAAATGAGCATACTTGCTTAAGCGGTCAACCACCACTAAAATGACATGTTTTCTGGATGAAGGAGGAAGACCATCAATGGAAGAACTGTAAATTAAAATATCATCAAAAAAAATTATAACAAACCTTCGGAGAAATGGGTGAAAAATGTGATTCATGAGGGCCTGGAATGTGGCAGGTATCGTCACCCCAAACCATAACAAGGTACTCAAAATGCCCCGTGATGTGTCTTGAAAGTCGCCTTATGTTTCTTCCCACCTTGCATGCGGACTGGTGATACCCCTGACGCAAATCCAACTTAGAAAAATAAAGTGGCACCACACAATTCATCCACGAGGTCCCTATTAATGGAACGGGGAAACCATCCTGATAGTGTGTTGATTCAAGCGTCTATAATCGACACAAAGTCACCAAGAACCTCCTTCACGCACTCAAGACACCGGAGAAGCAAAGTGGCTATTGCTATGTTGAATGAGACCTTGAAGCAAAGAAATCCTCAATGAGTTTATCAACAATATCTTTCTCAAGAAAATAGAATATGTAAGGTGGGTCAGTGCTCGGGTAGTGTGGTTTAAGAAATGGAATGGTAATTAGGTGAGGGGAAGGTAGGGCTGGGGGTGGGCTTAGTGGAGTTGTTGCGCCACCATGTAATTTAGCTAATCGAGTGGGCATGAGCAATACGGAAGTCAAGTTAAACATTCTAACATGCATCCGGTTTCGTGGTTCCAGGTTAGCAATAAAAAATGCTCAAAGAGTGTTCGTGATAAGAGAAACCTGGTTAGAGCAAGTTCAAATGCATCCACATAGTCTTGAAGTTTACTCCGTGTCCGATCCGAATCGTAGAAGCAAGAGGATCTTCATACAAATCGCCAAACCAACCGCATCGCTGACGATTTAGGCCAAGGAGGATAGATGTCAAAATTGCCACGCATGTAATCAGGTGCCATCGAGCGCGAGGCCTCCAAGCGGATCGACGCCAAACTAACGCCGCGATTCTAAGAGTGATCATCGAAAGAAGAATTGATCGCACTTGTACAACCACTCTTAAGTTTGGTGCCATCAAATGGGGAAAATCGACCTTGGAACCGGTCGTACGGTTTAGGAGTCCGAGCTGAGGTTCACGTATGGTGGCCGCCATTGTTGGATGAAGAGAAAGAGTCGTCGGTCAAAGAGTCGTCGCGTTACAAAGAGCCGGGCGAACTTCATCAAGCCCGCTGCCTAAGGGCCAAACTCCGCCATGTTCGGGAAAGTTCTTCCAACGAGCATTGAACTCGCTTTGCTTTTTCTCCACCTCGATGGAAGTCGTTAGCACGTCGACATTTGATACCAATTGTTACAGGGCAATAGTTCAGGATTTATATGGAGAACTACTAGCTCAATACAGGGGAGCCAATTAATGAATGGTACCCGGTGTATGAGAGCTTCACAGAGAAAGTACAGAAAATTTAAGAGAATAAGACAAAGGAATAATTGCACTAAAAACGATGATGATCTCATTGGCCCCACTAGGCAATATTTGTAGTCATGCAAATTACACCATCAATTGAAAAGGAAAAGATTCTAACTCCACTTATGACACCAACACACAATGCCGAGAGTACGAAAGCATGTATGGATCAGCGGTAAAACCCAAAAAAGAAAGGAAAATGTTAATCACATGGTAACTTATTAAGGCATCATAATTAGGCAATGTAACAGTATGTAAATACTGTGACACAAATCGAGCAAGAAAACAAAAGAAATGACTTGTGTTATGAATTGCATGTTTACACTTGTCTTCTATTTTAAAATTGTGATTCTGTGTTAATGTGATTCTTCTTTTTCTACCACCCTAAGATTTTATTGGTCTTGTTTTGGTAAGTTGGGTGTTTCTGTTAGTTTTCATAAATTCTGTGTGTTTGATCCATGTTTCTAGACGGTACGCTCACTCTACATCTATGCACCTATATTGTCTTTGTGCTATGCATGCCAGCTGCTTGATTTAAGTCCAAGATAAACCCCAAGGCTGATGCTAACTTGCTGTTGTCATTTTTGGTATATAACCAAGTGAAGAAAGTTAAGTGTCATTCATTTAACATGACCAGTACAGGGGGTATGTGCCTGAGAAGTGAGAACTTTTTTCTATAACATATTAAGAACCATAAATTTGTGTGAATTACTGGTTTGTTCATATTGTGAATTACTGGTCTAATGTTTCAAGTATTTCATCTATTAGACTCATTGCTCATATTTGCTACTCGTTTGGTGCACTGCTGGTGCATTTGGTTTGTTGATTAATTGGTGTTAATTTGGGGATAAGGTTGGACTGATTTTTGGTGAATTCATTTGGTGCATTTGGTTATTAGAGGTGAATTCTGTCGCATGGTACTGATTTAGTACAGATTTTTTTATTGTTTGATGCTCAAGGGCTCCATCTTGAATTTTTTTGTTTGATATTTTTTGGCTATTGAGGTGGTTTTCAATTGTTGGTCAAATGCTATATTGAGTTCAAATGCTGTCCAAAAGCTATAGATGTGGCGGTCCAGACTTTTGATGCCACAGTGGCAGAGCAAGTTATTCTATTAGTGGCAGACCTAGTTTTGTATAAGGTTGGTGGCTTGAGTTTGATATCCTGTTGTTGTTTCTTTTTTTAGACAACACAATGCATTTTCCTTAAGCTCTTATGAGCCTTTTAGACAACTTAACGAAGTATTGACTCCTATAATTTTTATTGGATTCCCTTATTGCTGTAATACTTTCTGTGGTGAAAGTATTTTATTTTGGTGAAACCTTATTACTGTAAGGAATCGGTCTACAAGAAAAAAAAATAAAAAAATAAGCACATTTTAAAACGGTTATTGGCATAATTGATTTAAAATGTATAACGTTTTAAAACGGTTATAGCAAAAAACCGATTTAAATGGTATTTTTATATCTGTAAAAGACTCACTTATAAAAACGGTTGTAGGAATAACCGATTTAAAAGACTCTTTTTAGAACAGTTAAATAACTGTTTTAAAAAGTACAATCATTCTAAAACGGCCGAATATAAGACGGTTCAAAAACTGTTTTAAAAAGTACATTTTAACCGTTTTTAAATCTCGAAACTGCACTAGTGAATAATAGATTTGTAAACAAGTTGCATCATGGACAGTCGCGAATCAAACTTCATTAGAGGATCTACGACACAACTACATCATCCCTCTACATTTCCCTCCATGGGCAGTGCCGCAAGACAGAGAAGAGGTTGACCATTATGAGGAGAGAGACGCGACAGAGAAAGATCCTTTAACGCGTTGGACAATAAGACATTGTAGGGGTTGGTAGCACATAGGCGTGAATAGAATTGCACGTGATGCGATGAAGGAGATGAAGTTTGGATGGTGAGAGATGGGGCTGAGGCTGGAATTGTGTGTGTTTAATTGACATTTGAAAAGTCAAATTGTGTGTAATTTCATTCATTAGGTTATATGCAATTATTCTAACAGTGTTGCCATATATCGCAAACCACTTTGTTCATGAATGATGCAGATCTTTTAAAAAAAATATTAAAAATAAGAAATAAATTGTTGTCTTTTTGCCACTAAAACTAACCTGTAACAGAGAGACTCAACCTGTAACAGAGACCTACCGTTTAAGCTCCAAATCGAGGTCATCTGCTTCACCGTTGTTTTCTATTTTGTCTACTCTCATGTACACATAATGGATTACGGTGTAAGCTCAAACCCCTCTGCCTCCAATCTTGTCCAAACAGAAACTGACGACCCTGTTGGTTTTCTACAAACAAGAACTCGCGGCTATACTGCACATGTGAAGGTATATTAACACATGCGTGTTCAGGAACATATATTTGATGGTAATTAAGAGAATCTACCTCACGATGATCAGGAGCAGTAGAAGGATAATAACCACCTCTTACAAGATTTGCATAATTGTCATCAACCTTGCTTGAACTAGAAGGAGGAAAATTGGATTTGGTCTTGTTATTAGCTCTATCTTTTCTGTGTATGTTCACGTGTCCATCCAAAGTTGGTGCGGTAGTGAAGCCTCTTTTGAAAAAGACACGCTCGTGGGGTATTCCAGTTCCAATGTCATCATTCTCCTCTAATGATTGATCAATTTCATCATTTTGCAAAAGTCTCTTTTTTTTCTCCCCATACACCAATATTACTCTAACACCAAAATCCATTGTTTTGGACCTGTTTTGAAAAGCAAGAAAAAGAAATCGAAATAAAATATGACATATCATTCGTGAGTGTTCATGATGACCTCTTTTCGCAATATTTAACATTTTTCTTATTTTAATTGTCCTGTTGCTGCATGATCTTTGAACTCGTGCTTTGTTCTAAATAGTCCTTCTAAATGTCGCCTTGTTCTACATGCCTTGTTGTTTAACTCCCTCGTCACAATTGCCACTCTTTACTATAGTGTTGCGTTCATATTTTTTGAAAAGTCAGGAACCACAGCCCCCAACCTAACACATAGGTCTGCCCTCAGTTGGGGTGAAATTGTTATGAAGTTCTTAAAACTAATCTAGCATGAATGGACACATTAAAATGCCTTAAGCAACGATATATCAGTTATTCAATAAACTTAGAAAGTGTATTTATCTTTCATATATGAGACCGGAGGTTTAGATTGGATGAGATTTTTTTTTTTGACTAGATTAGATTGGATGGGATGGATTTATAAATTATTATTTTTTGATAAATAAGGAAAAAATGTATAAATTATTTTTGTTTTTAGTTTTGCAACATACAGAGTGCTAGAGATTGTCAACCCTGGAGTTGACGATGACCGCAATTTCCAAATCGGACAAAGGGCCCATTGCATAAATCTATTTCCCCCCCTTTTCTATCCCTATAATTTCTGCGGGTCCCTCTCCCTCTCATCCACGCCTGCTTCGAGCCCAATTCTGAATTCCACCGTCATCGTCTTCCTCCCTCGAGTTCTTTATCTCTCTACAATTCCATCTTCTGCTCAATGCCCTGGTCAATGCAGGTACTCTTTCCTCACTTTTCCATTCTTCATTATCCATTTGTTTTTCCGAAAGTTTGGGTTGCTGCGGATGTCGCATTTCTTGGAACCCTAGATTTCTTGTTTTTCTTTTCTAATTGGATTGAGATTCCGAGGTTGCGGAAAGTGTTTGTTCGCTTGCCTTGCTGAATTTTTTAGATGACAATTTTGAATTTCGATACATTTTACTCGTGTGTTCTTTCAGTTGAATAGTGAATATCGTATCGTTCTGCGTCGTTATAACTAACCCCTGGGTTTAAAGTTCAAACATTCTTACCAAAAAAAAAGGTTCAAACAGTCTTACCAAAAAAAAGTTCGAACTGTTCAAGCTTCACTGTCGATGACGCCTCTTATTTTTCGGCAATGTGCGTTTTATTCAGTGACGCAATTCTACTTCTACTAATGTTTACTGACATTTTGGTTTATTTATGAAAACTATGTATAGGATTATTATTAGTATTTATAATATAAACAAGAAAGGTTTATGTTTTTATCCCAATTTTACCGTCTCATAAAAGGAGAACCACTATATTTTCTGATTTCCCAGCTTATGTACAATGATGCTGTTTTTTGTAAGTAAAACTAGATTGAGTTTCTGCCAGGGTTGTCCAAAATTTCAAGCATTTTGATAATGTATAGCATTCGCCGTTCAGTCACTTTGTTGAGCTGTACAACAGTACAAGTATACATGCTTGTTCATTAAATTTGTGTTAAAATTGTATATTGGTGGTTTTTGTATATTGATCGTTCGTGGTTATTGTCTTATTGACTTATTGCAGATACGTTACTGATCTTCCTTGTTTATGGTTTATTGACTTGTCCTCAAGTGATCCCTTACTGCATAAGTTGCTAAGCGAAAATATGGTGGACGTTACTCTACACATGGGTTGGTTCGGTTAACGTTGACTTATGGCGGGAAACACTAGATTTGATTCAAGTGCAGCTAGTCCGGAGGAATTGGCTTTCAAGGGGACCTTCCCAAATAGGCAGAGAGGGAATTTGAAAAATGGAAGTTTGGACAGGCCTGCAAGCTTTCGCAAGGGTAATAACGGTCAGATGTTTATATCTGGTGCTAATACGTCGCGGGGAAATTCTATATCTGCAGGAGGTGCAGATCCATTAGCTCAGTCTTTAGCGTTAGATCCAATAACCATGGGAGATCAAAAGTATACTAGGTCAGGTGAGTTAAGACGGGTCCTGGGGATATCCTTTGGAGCCACCCTTGAAGATTGTGCTTTTGAAACTGCTAATTTGAAGTCTCCCCTTCCGGTGGCTACAGATGAACTGAAACGATTCAAAGCATGCATACAAGAGGCTTCTGCCAGGGCTAGGTAGTTTGAGGAACTTTATGCAATACCATTAATTCTGTCATCAAAGCCTACCAATCTAATCTCACTTCTAATTTAATTTTAATCAATTGATGTGTAATTGAGAGCTTGCATTTGCACTTTGCAGCATATATAATTGATCAGAACTGTTTAAAAATGAATGCATTGATTTATTGCCACTTGAGTAGTGATTCTGTTATGAATGCTATTTTAATTTTTTTCTCAGATACAGATCAATAAGGTTGGATGAATCTTTACACAAATTGAACAAGTGTTGGGAGGCTGTAAACTCAAAGAAGCAACTTCGGAACGAGTTGCCAAATGAAAGGATGAATGGGTCACATTTATCAAAAATGGGAAGTCAGACTCATCAGAGCCCCGCTGAGCTTGCAAATCAAAGACTAGAGGACAGGCCTAAGAATGTCATTCTGAATAAGCGTATCCATACATCAGCTGCTGAGATACAGGTTTGTAGCTAGCATTTTTAATTTATTATTGCATTTCCTATAGTAAATCTGTGGTTTTATGGCATGTTAATGGAGTAATTACCATTGCATCTTTTATTGTGATCAAGAGGATAGAATTCCAGTAGTACTGATCACTAAAATAGAATTGTTCTACTGCATTGAAATAAATTGGGTAAGGGATAGCATGATGATACATCTTCTTTCAATTCTGGTGCAATATATTTTATTTTTTCTTACACATGCTTCTCTGAAGACTTAGAAGGCACAGTCCCATGCCAAATGGCCTGAATGGAAGACTTGAAGATTTCATGTTGCAGCTGTATTAGTCTTTTTAATACAGAAATTTTAATGGTTGTGCCAAGTTGGATATCTTCATAATTTCGATTATCACTATTTAGGAAGGCAGACACGGTTAGACAGGAAGGAGGAACCATGGTAGAGGGAGTCATGTCCCTGGAAGAGGCTATCAGACTGGCCAACGGCAAGTATTCAACCTTGTATGGACAACAAGGCTGTAAAGGAATACAGACGGAGAGAATTCACAATCAAGAAGCAGTATTTTCTACTTGTAGAAGTACTAACAGATATCCTGTCATTTCTAATCCACTGCCAATATACTCGCTGTAAATATCTGGAGGAACTCAAACTGTTTTGGAATGCTGGTGTAACTCATTGAACTCCAGCACTTATGTAAAGACCCATTGACAACTATTTATTTCTTTGGTTTTCATCTCTTGGATACTGACCATGCTATGTTCCTTGTTTTCCTAATCCCAGTAGTTACATATTTTTCTACCTTATCACTACTTTATATTTTTTAACATTCATATTTACTCTATATTTTGTTGATAAATACTAGGCCAAAGGACAAAGTAATAGCTTTTCGAGGCAGCGTTTGGCCATTGGAAAGGATAGAGACAACATCAAGGACAGTGGCGAGTTTTGTGACGTTGTTGAAGAGAAGAATCGAAGGTTACCTGCAAGCGGAGAAACACGGGATAGAAAAATTAAAAGGAAACGTTCCATGGGCACTGTCTTTGCCAGATTCATTGATGGGGAAAGAGAGCTGAAAAGGGATATGTATCTAAAGCCACCTAATGAGTCTGGTCAACAGTCTTCTGATGCCCAAGGTTTGAGGTAACACAAGTTAATGAAATGCTGGATTTCTGATTTTGTCAGGAAATGGCAATAATTCATGAGGTTTGGGAAGTTATCTGACCAGCCATAAAAATGAGTTGTGAAACATTTTAGTGCATAAGAAATCAATTTATCATATTGAATTTAGGAATATTTTGTGTTTGTGCATTTATAGGTTCTTTCATAAAAGTAACCTTATCGGATAAGGTTAAGAAGCCACAAACATAGGTAATATTTGTGATGGACTGACTTCTGAATATGATATTACTAAGGAGCATTTAATGATGGTAGATAATTATTGGTATTCAGTAATATGTAGTGTTTTTTTTTTTTATACATTTTATGGTTTTTTTTTATTCGGGAAATAGGGTGATAATATAAATTGTGGTTGCTGCTTCTTGTTTGGGGATGAATAATTGGATGTTTCAACTTTCAGGGTGTGTACAATGTAGAAAGAAATTTAAAGAGAGACCCCTTATTTCTTTGGATATTAAATTACTATTACTCAAGTGTCTGGCTTGTGAGTGTTAATTTAACTGAAGAAGAGGCGATGTAGCTTGTAGTACAAGTTTATGGTACAAAACGACAGATAATGCTTTTATTTCTTTGATCTAATATTATATTATGATTTTACAACTAATCTTTTATATTTTTATTTTTTTTAGGCTTAATGTTCGTGACAAGAATTATACTGGCAGTATTTATACATTGACAAAAAGTAAACCTTCAAGGGCACCTCAAACTGATCATTTGATAGCTGGAAACTCAGAAGAAACACTTGAAGCCTTGAAACAACCTTCAAATGTTAACAAGCCTCGTTCAATAAGTGGGACAGTCAATCGTAAGCGTCCTTTGCCTGCAGGATCATCTATATCCGATATGGCCCAATGGGTTGGGCAGAGACCTCAAAAAACTTCTTGCACTCGAAGAGCAAATGTGGTATCCCCTGTCTTAGATTGTGATGAAGTGCCTGTGTCATTAGAAGGTTGTTCCCCTTCTGATGTTGGTACTAGCATGACTTCTACTACAACTAGCGGATCACTTATTTCCAAGGGTGCTATCAACAGCATTCAACTAGGTAGAATGAAACATGAAAGTGATTCATCCCCGACCAGATTATCTGAAAGTGAAGAATCTGGTGCTGGAGGAAATGGTGAAAATAAATTAAAGGAGAAAAAACTGGAAAGAAATGAAGTTGATGAAAGAGCCATAAATAATAATTCTTATAATATAAGTTCCTCCATGTCGGTTAAAAACAAGAAAAAACTGCTCAACAAAGAAGGGATTGGAGATGGTATGCGTAGACAGGGTAGGGGTAGTAGGGGCTCTTCAGTTTTGAAGACAGGCATCTCATCACCGAAAGAGAAGTTAGAGATTTCAACTTTGACAAAGCCAGTTCAAAATATGAAACCCGCTTCTGAAAAAAATGGAAGGTATAATTCCTCTCTCTCTCTCTCTCTCCCTCCCTCCTTCTTGGTAATGGACTAAAAGGACCCTTTCCACTGCAAAAAGGAAACCAGTGGCAATTTTTTTTGAATAGTTTGTTTTTGTTTCAGTAAATCAGGGCGACCTCCTTTGAAAAAATCACGCAATAGTAAAGCTATTATCCGTCTTGGGCATCCGACTAGCAACTCTCCAGATATTGCAGGTATATCTATACATTTGAGTAACTACTTCTTGCATTAATAAAGTAGAAATGTTTATAATATTATACTTATTTAATTTTTATTTACTTTTCTGTTTATATCTATTTGCATACGGTAATATCAACCTTAATACTGCTTTCTGACTCCTAATTCTTTAGCTTGCAAACCGGCCCTGCTCCCACATATCCTTCACTTCCCTAATTTCTACCCTTAACTCTTCCTAAAGGAAACCCTAATCATACGTTTAATCGTAACTACTGATCCCTGCATCACTTGTCTTCTTTTGTATTCTTGCTGTTTCAGAGGGGGTTTGTTATTTTGTCAATTCTGGTTGTTGATGGTATTTCTGGAAAATATTGTTTGTGCTAGATTAATGTGATATTGTATGTTTGTATTATTCAGTTTGAATTTGAATTTTTTGTTGTATTGTAATCGATTTAAGTTAATGTAAGAATTCTAAGACAGGACAATTTATATAACTAAACAATTCTTACTTCTTAATGAATACAAGGGCTAGATTTAAAACATACAAAGCACATAAGTTTTCCTTTCAAAATATTGTTCATGTAATAATATATTAAACCATCTGAAATGCCAGGTGAGTCAGATGATGACCGTGAGGAACTGTTAGCTGCTGCCAACTTTGCTAGCAATGTCAGCTGTATGTAACTAAACTCAATACTGGTTTGTGCTTTTGCAGTTGTACACCTGCTACTTGTGGGACTTGTGTGTGTGTTTATTCATGCAGAAACTTCAAATTTATATGTTGCTTTGGGATTTGGCAGATATTGGGTGTTCTAGTTCATTTTGGAAGAAAACGGAACCTAATTTTGCTCCTGTCAACTTGGAGGACATTGCCTACTTGAAGCAGCTGGTGGGTGCTTTGACTATATTTGTTTTTGTGAAATTTAAGTGGCCCTTAATGGAACCCCATTTATGTTATTCTTTGCATCAGGTTAAAACAATAGAGGTTGATCATAGATGTTTGTCTCAAATGCTTTGCCTTGGAAGTGATGCCCCGGTAATGTCTAAGAAGCCAAAATCTCACAGTATTTTGCAAATTTGACACCATGTAACTGATGATCGTCATTCACTTCAAATAACTAAACGGACTATTTTAGTCAGCTTGTTTCTCCCTTTTGGCTCATTGGCTGTTTTCTGGCTTTGACTTTCCTTCTAGTTGAGGTGCAATTGTGCTCTAAATACCATATTACAATTGCATAAACTGAGAAAATAAGAGTTTCCTAGAGAGATAGAGAGTTCTTGAGACTGATGAATATTATTCTGATTCACGTTAGCTTACACAGGAGGGCACTGATATTTGTAGGGGTACTTGTAGCTCTCTCAGGTTAGTTGCATTATGTTATAACAAAGTAACAGAATGTGCTGACTGCTGACTCAGACTAACAAACCAAACAGCCAAGTACCAGGTGTAAGCTGCTGCACTGCACTTGATACACAAGACATACGAAACACAAAATAAGCTAGCCGAAGGTGATTTAACTACAGTGTACAGGATATATATAGAGATACTCTAATATTCCCCCCCTCAATCTCAGGGTGGCTGAGACAATTCAAACTGTCCAGAACCTTCACTTTGGAGTTGAAAACAGAGAAGAAAAAAGTGTGAAGCTGTATTTTCTGATTGATTAATTCTGTACACAGGCCACACAAATATATAGATACAAGGCAAGGCTAAAACTAAGGAAAGGATCAATCTAAATCTTGAAGATATGATCCTCATTGATCCTGATTCCTATTTACATAATGTTCAATAAATCCTTAAAGATAGGCTATCACATCACAATAAATACAAATCACAAATCCTATCAAATCTTCATAATTTAGGCCATATCTCAACAGATTGTAAATCACAAAACTGTACAGATGAGAGGGTTTTTGTAAGCAGGTCAGCCAGTTGATCTTGTGTAGGAATATGGTAAACTGTTTAGCACTTGCCGAGCATTTTTTCCCCAAACAAAAAGAGGGCCAACCGGCCGACTCCATATGCTTAGTGACATCCATTTCTGAGAATATTCAGCAGTATGTGCCTTTTGAGGGTCCAAATCAGATTATCTCAGGGAACGGCCAAGGTCTGAACATAAAATCCTCACCTTTTAATCCTTAAAGTTACTTGTTCTACATAATTGCATGTCCCTACCTTAACTAAAAACTTCTCTACTGTCAGTCAATTTGCAAGATATAACTCTTTCTTTTTTGAGTTTCATCTTCACTGCTATTTGGTTAAATCTCGGGTCTCCAATGAGGTTTTTTCTCAAAGGACTTGTTGAACCAGATGGCCTGTATCAGTTCCCTAGCATGCTGCAATCTTCTGCTGCGGCTGTTCCAGCTTCTACTCCTAGTTCTGCAATTGTTAATTCTGTTAATTCATCCATTGTACCTACTGCATCTTTTAATTCTTCCACCGTAAATACTGCACTGTTAATTCTGTTTCTTTTAGTACTTGGTACTCTAGGTTAGGACATCCTAGTGCTGAAATTCAAAAGTTTGTACTCAACCTTTGTAAATTTCCGTCCATTAATAAAACAGCTTTGGACTTTTGTTCTTCTCGTCTTGGTAAACCATACCGATTGCCATCTCACTCATCCACTACAGTTTACTCTAAATCTCGAGCTTCTGTACAGTGACCTCTGGAGCTTTCTAATGCACTATCACACTCTATTATTGCGATTTGCTACTTTGTTTTATTATGGAGTTGAAATGTTGAATTATTGTTGTGTTAATGTGATTATATTATGTAGAGAGATACTCTATTAATTACCTAACTCATCTCCATAGAATGTCTAATCTGGAGGTTCTTGAGAAAAAAGAAGAAAATAAGCTTCTTTTTGTATAAGGATTATCTGATTTTGGTGCTTCTATCGCACAATCTTACATTCCTTTGCATCATATAGATTAGCCAACGTGGTGCATCTCATTGCATCAATGCCTCTTCTAGAACATGCTTAATGAAATCTCCCCCCCTATCTGTTATGACTTCTAGGTTCTAGTCCATTTGTTATTTGATGTATCGCATGTCATGATTAGATTCATCATGCTACCTTGAAAAAAAGTGGAGCAAAATAAAAGGACATGAATTGAAACATTGTTATCAGTCTTTTTTTGACATATTTCTTTTGTTTAAATTATCAGGATGGAGATGTGCTGAGCGACAACGTTCTGTCACAAAGTTCTCTTGAGAGAGAAAGAGAGAGAAGCATTTTAAATCAAACTGATTCAAAAGAAATGTACTCAATGGTTGACATGGTTGATCAACATCACAACGGTAGCTTTCTATGCTGCCAAATGGATTCAGGAGGAAACATAGTAGCACCTTTGTACCAAAGAGTATTGACAGCTCTGATCATTGACGATCAAACTGATGAAGAAACTGTTGGAGATGGAAACATGTCTTTTCTGTGTGAAAGAGATGATTCACCTTTGGTGGCTTGCTTTTCTCAGGATGTTGAGAACCGATCCAGCATCAGCAAGACCAAATATGGATTCAACACCGACATGGTTTCCTGTAATGGAAATGCTACCTTTACTTGTGGCGCAAACATCCATGTTCAAGAACTTGACAGTCTTTTGCGAGTGGATCAGAGACCATTGCCTCCAAAAACTAGAAGTTTGCCCATGTTATCTGAAAATGGTAGTGGTGGGTTAACGGGTATGTCTAAAATTTCTTTTTCATCATCCAGTCGCCCTTTTGAGCAAATGAGTATGGAGGATAAACTCTTATTGGAGCTACGGAGTGTCGGCCTATATCCAGAATCAGTGGTAAACTCCTAATTTATAGATACATGAAAACAGATAATCTTCATAGTTTATTCGTATGTGAGGTTTTCTGTATGTTTTCTGTATGCTTTAACTTTCTTCCCTCTGTCTCTTTTTCTTTGTTTATCTTCTATGCATGCACAAAGTACACAGGAATTGGAGTTTTAGAAATATGAACAATTTATGCAGTTCGATCCTTGACATGGTTTTATTGCCTCTTAACATATGATCTGGAGTTCTATATTTGCATCCCCGATTCTTCAAAATAAAATTAAAACACAGCACTGTAAATTTTGCCCATGCATCGTCTATGGTTTATGCCCGTTGCGTAAATGACTTTTGCGCGATAGGATTTGTTAGTGTTTGGTTCAAAGGAGGGGAGGGGACGTAAAATCCTAGATATTCTCTTTGGTTAAAGAGTAGGGGAGGTGAAATAACCCTTTCATTGTTTGGTCTGAAAAGAGAGGGAAAGGAAAATAAAACTCATTTACTATTATACCCTTATAACAGTAAATGTTTCTAAATGTCATTTCTACCAAGCGGTGACAGTGGGGGAGGGTATTAGGTGGTGGCGGAAGTGTGGGATTTTAGGCCGTGATGGAGGGTGCCTGGCGGTGGTAGTGGTGGTGGTAGCTGTAATACAGGATGCCTAGTAGCGGTGGTGGGTGCCAGGCAATGGCGGTAGTGGATGGTGTTGGGCGGTGATATTGAAGGTGTCAGCGACAATAAAGATGTCAAGCGGCAGCATTGATGGTGGAGGGTGCTCAATGGTGATGGCAATAATGAAGGGTGTTCGGCGGTGGCAGTGATAGAGGTGCCTTGCAGTGGTGGCGGCGATGATGGAGGGTGGAAATGGTTGTGAGGGCTGGGCAGCGATGACGATGAAGGGTGTTCGATAGTGATGGTGGTAGAGGATGTCATATGGCAGTGGTTAGGATGGAGGGTAATTTTGGATTTCTAAACATAGTTACGACATTTTAGTCTGTATATTTAAAATATTTTAAATCCATTTTTTCTTTCTCCAAATCCCCTCAATATTGGAGGGGAGGCAAAATTTGAGAGGGGATTTGACCCCTCCATTCCCCTCCCCGGCCCTTCAAAATTTTGAACCAAACAAATCTCTCCCATCCCCTTTGTTCGCCCCAACCAAACACTTTTAAAGATTTACTATTCACGTGTCTCTCCAAACTTAATCTTTTAGGATGACTGGTGCTTGACTCCTTGGCACAGGGCATGATCTTTATATGTTTATGCATGCAGATGAGCATTATGTTTAAAGAGTTTACTGAGTGTTGAATATGTACTTTTTTCCTTCGTTTTTTCAATCAATGCTTCTATTACTAACTGTTCTCCTTATGATTGTCTTATAAAAGCCTGATCTCGCTGATGGAGACTGTGAAGCTATTGATCAAGATATTATTCAATTACAGAAGGGACTCTTCCAGCAGGTTTTGATTCTTATATTTTATTATTGATATGTGTGTGCGTGTTGAAACATACTGAAGTAAGTTGTTTAGAGGGAAGAATCTGCTGGGTTTTACATTATTCTTGGTTTAATTATTTACATGATAATTGTTTATATTTGACCCATTCTGCAGCTCACTAAAAAGAGAGAATACTTTATGAAACTTATTCAAGCAGTAGAAGAAAGCAGACAAATGGAACAGCGGTACAATATTTGATAATATATAATTTATCTTGTTCATTAGTTGTTTTTGCTTTTCATGTTGATAATCTGTTACAGAAGTAGTCTGGATGTTATGTATGTATATGCTGATCCTCACTACTAGCTAATATATACTGTTAATTTGCAGAGCCCTTGAGAAAGTTGCTATGGATAAACTCATTGAGTTGGCTTACAAGAAGAAACTGGTAATATGATTGTTTATTATTTGTGCTTATTTTCTGTTGCTTGCTCCATGAGTTATTTGTAGAATGTAGACGTGGCAATTGAATTGAGCTATTTGACATATTATTTGAAACATGTTATTTATTTCATTGAAATGTGGCGTATTTCCTTACAGTTTTTTTTTTTTTTTTTTTATCCTTGAGTTTATCTTTGCTCTTCTTTCCCTCTTGTTCAACCCCGCTTGGGATGTGTTACAATGCTTCTGGCATGTGCTCTATATTTTTCTTTTCGGAATTATGCTATGAAAGAGATTTGGTCATGAAAAGGTAAACCAATTTTCACTCGGAAAATGACCTATATAATGTTCATAGGCTACCCGTGGAAGAAGCGCTGCAAGATATGGACTTTCTAAGGTCTCAAGGCCAGTTGCTTTGGCTTTTATGAAGAGGACTCTTGCCAGATGCCGGAGATTTGAGGAAACCGGGAAAAGTTGCTTTTTGCAGCCTGTCTTAAAAAATGTCCTATTTGCCACTCCTGCTCGTGACAACTATGCTGACTCAGCTGTTGCTGAAAATCTACCACTTGCTCGAAATTCTCAGCAAGAATCTGCGCTATCAGGTTTCCTGTTTTAACTGTGTTCTATTTGTTTTGGAAGTATTTTCTATGGTACTCAAATAATTTGGGCAGAGGTGTCATGTTTTTCAAGAAACAAATTCCTAAGGCATTTGCATTTTGCTTCATCTATGTTTACAACTCTTTCTGGTTTCCAAAATCTATTATTTGATTCGGGGGATAGACCCATTTTGTTTCTTTTTGGGTAATAAATTGAGCCTTGGCTCTCGCAGGTTCATTTCCTCGCAGGGAGCAAAATGTGTTGGGAAATTCATACCATCCCTCCGACCTGGATTTCGCCAAAACTGGACCGATAATGAACAGAGGTAAGAAAAAGGAAGTGCTGCTTGATGATGTTGGTGCTAGTGCTTCTATGAGACCTGCATCAAATCTTGGCAATTCTTTAATGGGTGGAGCAAAGGGAAAGAGGAGTGAAAGAGATAGGGACGAAGACACTTCCGGAAAAAATTCTGTTACAAAAGGCAGTCGATCTTTTGCAGGTAATACAAGGGGTGAGCGTAAAACAAAAGCACGTGCCAAACCAAAGGCAGGTCAACTATCTACCTCTTTAAATGGATCTCTTAGCAAGTTGGTGGAAAATACTAACTCTGAGCTGTCCATTGAAACTGAGGAACCCTTGAACTTTAGAAACTTGCATGAATTAGACCCCATCGAACTAGGTGTAGCTAATGAACTTGATGGGCATCAAGACCTGGACTTTTGGTCAAATATTGATGAGGATGGTTTACAAGACAATGATGCGGTGGGCTTAGACATACCAATGGACGATCTGTCTGATTTGAACATGCTTCTATGAAGATGAATGCTGAACATTATACATTCCTATGCATTATTTGGCGTTTATGAACAGTGCCGCATGGGTGGAACGCTGCTCATACAATTTATGCCTCTCAGAGTTGGCACTTGTAATTATGCCCTTTTTTTTTTGTGTACTTATCATTATCTACAATACCAAAGATAGAAGCCCAGAGAAAGGGTTAAAGAAATAGAAAGAAAAACGTAGTCCTCAATTGTTCATATAATCTAGAGCTCCTTAGGTTGTAACTACAACATTCGTAACAAAATTTTGATCATCTGCTATATGCGGTTCTGCATTGCAATTGCTCAAATTTTCGAACACCCACTCGAGGCTATATAGTTTTCTGATTTGCACCTCTGAATTTTTTAGCGTGTGTATGTGTTGTTTTTTCGAAGCTGGACCGATAGAATTGTGGTTTGTGGGTTTAAAGTGTTAATGCAGTCGGGAGGCAACTATTAACACCCCAATTAATATCCCCGATCCTGAAGTTAACTTTTGGAGGGTTTATTTTTTGTATTCATTTCGCTTTTTAGAAGTTAATTTTCGTACAATTTTTATTGCCCGGAAGTTAAACTCTGATTTTGGATCCGAAATTTAAGATTCGGAAAGGGTAGTATGTTAGAAAATATGGGGTGTTAATAGTTGCCTTCATGCTGTTTTCTTTTTTTGTTGGTCAAAGGACGGTATTGTTCACTGATTATTATCTGGCCCGCTGATGAAATTATTTTTTACTTCATTGACCGAGCGGGAGGATAAGGGAATTATCTGCTGCACCACCCCTTTTTCTCGTACATGGTACGCCCACCCCTTTACGCATTGAAAAATGATATTTGTACACATAATTTTGACACAAATACGCGATACCGTATATCCATATGTGTACGGACCGTATGTCCGTACATGTATGGACACTTTTTTTTTCAATTTTTTTTTCAAGATTTAACATTAACCAGATATTTGAACGTGATTAATCAGATAAGAAAATGAGATCATTAACCAGATAATGAATAATATTAACCAGATATTTGAACTTGATTAACCAGATAAGAAAATGAGATGTCTAAAGTTTTAGGATTTTGCATTAACCAGATAATGAATGATATTAACCAGATATGTGAACGTGATTAACCAGATAAAAAAAATCTGTAATATTTTTTTTAATTTTTTTTTTGAAAAAGATAAAAAATGTCCGTACAGTACGGATTTGGTGTCCCATATTTGTGTCTCATTATTGTGTCCAAATATTAAAAACCTACATTGCTTTTCTGACATTAACATTTGGATTAGATACACACTTCGGATTTACAATTTCACAATCTATAGCAAATGTGATCCAGATGTATAAATTCTCTATTGTGATGTTTTTGTATGTCATTTTACTTAAAAAAATGTATAAATTCAAAATGTATTTGAATTTGTTTTAATCTACCTGGTGTTAACATTCGAAATACATTTTTATACATTCTAAATTTGTATATCTGAAATGTATATTTAATCTGAATGTTAGCTTTCAGAAGCAAGTCATAAATTATATATGTCGTGAAGATTATACGATACATTATTTTAGTAATCATCAAATCTTGTTGATCATTAGTTTCGGAATATTTTTTAATATGAACCATAAATGACATAGTGTATCTAAAATAAAGTAAAAAAATCATTATAAAAAAAATATCATATGAATTAAAATTAACTTACCACACAACGATGATTGACACTAGTACTAGAAGTAGACTCCGGTAGTCCAACATGCTCTATGATGGGCACACTAGTGGGGCTCGCTCCAGCGGTGGTATCAGATACTAGTAAGAAATCTTGAAGAACCAGAGAAGGTAATCGTTAGTGCACTGTCCATCGTGTGTCACATGCGGTTCTCTAGTGGCGGCGTCAACCACATGCTTTGCGTAATGTAGGTATGCAACATCTATCTTCTTAGAAGTTGTAACAACTCCATATCTCATAGGGACACTGCAGAATGCTTTGGACGTAGTCATACTAGTGCAACATCCGCCCAAGTAGGTGTAGGTGCATCAGTGGGCCCATTTTGGTCCAGCCAGAGTACGTAGATATCTTATGAAAAGAACGATGATTAAAGTAATTTCTAAAAAACAAAACTATAATACTATTGAGATGAGATATGCTGCTTTACCAAACACTTTTGCTTTTATTAAACAGATTTATAAGTTAGTTCATAACATATGAGCCTCAATAATTTTAGACTAACGACCCCAAGAAATTGGTTTAGTGGGCATGACAATGTTTCGTATCTGACAGATCGCATGTTCGAATTTTTATTAATTATTGAAATGATTTAAATATAAATTCTTTTTCTTTTGTAAATGTTGTGCCAGGTGAAGTGAGTCACCGTCGTGAACTTTATTTATAAAAAATAAAAAAAAATAGTTTTAGACGGACGATAAAACCAATGGTGTACAGTCAAAAAAAAAAAAAACAATGGTGTAGTTCGGCAACGGCAGCTGCAACTGTAAGAGCAATCGTTACCTGCAAGGCAACAGATTCCAGACATCTGAGAAGTGAATCTCCATACTCAACCTAACCGAATAAGCCTTTTCTTTCAGACTGGGGAATGATTCGGCAATCACTTTTGAACCCACCTTCGATCTCGTTCTCTCCCACTCCCCCAAAACGTTGCCGTTTCCACAACCCCAACCCCAACCCCGTTCCTCCAACTCGGACAATTCGATGCAACGCAACGGATTCAACGTCGTCGGTGTCGGCGACAAAGCTAATGGAATCGGAGCAGAAGAAGAGACAGAGTGGGATAGGTCCATACACGGGGAGAGATCCAAATGTGAAGAAGCCAGAATGGTTGAGACAGAAAGCTCCTCAAGGCGAAAGGTTCCACGAGATTAAGGAATCCTTATCCCATTTGAAACTCAACACTGTCTGCGAGGAGGCTCAGTGCCCCAACATTGGAGAGGTTCCTTCCATTTTCTAAGGCATTGATGATTCATTAAATTGCTTTTAAGCTTTGGAAATTGTATATTAGCATGTTTGTTTGATTTTTGAATTGTGTTTTACTATATTTCTATTCTCCCGAAATTTATGTATGTAAGTTTTAAATGGAATCTGTTTATAAATGTAGACAATAATTAATTGTTATGTATGAGATTTGAAAGATGTAACTGTAATGTTTTGACGTTTGGATTCTTATTTATGGATAGTGTTGGAATGGAGGTGGAGATGGTATTGCAACTGCTACTATCATGCTTCTTGGGGATACTTGCACCCGTGGATGTAGATTTTGTGCTGTGAAGACCAGCAGAAACCCAGCACCTCCTGATCCGTTGGAACCAGAAAATACTGCCAAGGCAGTTGTGAGTTGGGGGTGCGTATATGCTTCGTGCTGTTTATGCTAACAAGTGTAAGCTTAATGGTGGTGTGGTGTGCTTTATATGTTCTTTGGTGTATTTGCTTGGAGTGAAATGCATTAATTTATAAGGATCCTTGGATCATTTTTGGGGTAAGGTCGGTGTCTCTTTAGTGCTTAGCCCATGATTTCATTAAGGAAGTAAACCTTGACAGGTCTGAAGAGGATTTGGGTAGCTTCATTTTGTAGATAAGCTTGTTTGCTTGTTTTTTCCCGTGTTATTTTTGTGCCTTTTGCAGCCCTTCTCGTTGTCTGTACTCTATTTTTTTTTTCTTTCTAACAAAATGTATTCGTTGGTCTATAAAGAAAAAGAAAAAATGTGGTTATATCACATCCTGCAAGGTGGGATATGATAAAAATATTTTGAGTAAATATATTACCTCCATGTTCAATGCTTTACTTGGGTGGTTATTCTTTTTGTTTTGTTACTATTTCAGTTTCATTTCAGTTACATGTAAAACATAAGCAGTTGTATCTTAGATAATGCCTAGATATTTTACCTTTCAAGTTGCATGGCTACACCTTAGGAACCTTTAATGAGTCCTGAAAGTTTTATATGAGTCGTTTTCTTGCACACACAAATATACACACAATCTGCTATTCTGCTTGTTATGCCTTGTGGTGAGAGTCAGATAAGCACTAAAGCAATCATCTTAATGGTCATTGCTTCTTTTATATTTCTGTAATTATCTTTGTGCAAACTTTTGTAATTTATAAAAGATTATCAAGTTCACATACATCTTTGTACAAGTTATAAAGCCTGGACCGATCATGAGATTATCCTGGACAACTAAAACTTTATTAGATACCATTCCCTGTTAATTAAGAGTTACCAATTTTTGCAGTGTGGATTATATTGTCCTAACAAGTGTGGATCGTGATGATCTACCAGATGGAGGGAGTGGTCATTTTGCTCAAACTGTCAAAGCCATGAAGGTGCTTTGATATATTGGAGTGTTGTTTAATAATGAATTTTACAAGGTATGCAACACAAATTGAAAATGCATGCAAGTTTTAATTGTTGTCTTTATAATTGATTTTGCAGAATCTTAAACCCGAGATCATGATTGAGTGTTTAACCTCTGATTTTCGGGGTGACCTAAAGGCAGTAGAAACTCTAGTTCACTCAGGTTTAGATGTCTTTGCTCACAACATTGAGACAGTTAGACGGCTCCAAAGAATTGTTAGGGATCCTAGGGCTGGGTAAGTTACATTGCTGTTCCAATTGCTTTGTCATAATATCAACCATTATTTCTTCAAAAGTAAAATAAGTTAATAGATATAATTCTTTTTACTAGTAGAATAGCTACTTGGCAAAAAGAAGTAGTTGTTTTACTGGAAATATAGAGGCATAAATATAACAAATATATAAATGATAAATATAAAGATATTTTATTTTCATATATGTAGTATGGTTGCAGGTATGAGCAAAGCTTGTCAGTTCTAAACCATGCAAAACGTAGCAAGGAGGGTATGATTACAAAAACTTCTATAATGTTGGGCCTTGGAGAATCTGATGATGAGGTGAAGGAAACAATGGCTGATTTAAGGGCCATCGATGTTGATATTCTGACATTTGGTCAATATTTGCAGGTTAGTTAATGCAAAATTCTTTGATGCTGTCCCGACTTGCTTCTCATATATTGGAAACTGGATCTGAAATTATGTCCATGCTCACAGATGATGCTAATCTCTCACATGATCTCATAATTTTATGTTGCGAAAACATGTTTTATTGAATCCACATGATGCTATTATTTAGTTGCCTCAGTTGACAGATACACCTTGCAAGTCTTCTTTCTCATTGATTGTTGACTTCTTGTGGCTTATAGTTGGTTAATTCAAAAGATGTATTGTTGCAGCCAACTCCCTTGCACCTGACTGTGAAAGAGTATGTTACTCCTGAGAAGTTTGCTTTGTGGAAAGAATATGGGGAGTCTATTGGTTTTCGATATGTAGCTAGTGGGCCACTGGTAAGTTCTTCACAAATGCATTAGAATTTGACTGTGTCCTTTTAGTACAAATGCATGATCTGCGGAGTGTCAAAAATGACAAATCTTTCACGTAGATGTACCAACATATATTGTGGTTCTAACTAACTATATAGGCAACTTCAATTGATAAATTGTTCAATTACCTGCATCATTACTTGAAAGGCAAGCCTTTTGTGTTTTTGCAGGTGAGATCTTCGTACAGGGCTGGCGAGCTCTTTGTCAAGACAATGGTACGAGAAAAGGCCAAGAATGATGGAAAATGATTGTTGTAACTGTTGGCTCTGGGATTACGTATATTAGGCAACAACAGTTGATGAGATTTTTGCATGTGGAATTGTTGCAGAGGAAATTGGTTAGGTGAGGAGAGAATATTTAATACTACTTCTGATGTCAAACAAATTTTAAAGTCGGCCTTACCTGGTCTTCGTTGGACCAGTAAAGTTTATTAATTAAAATTCTTTAATAACTAGCTGGAAACACAAGTAAGTTAGAATTGAAAGAGTAAAGAAAGAGGACAAAAAAATTCAAAATCATCGTAAGAGAATTTTTGTGTTTTCTCTCATTGTATTTGGTTGTTGGTAGCTATCTGTTTTCGAGTTACCATTTTTCTGGAATGTATTGGTTACTCCTGTTTCTCTCTTTTTATTTGATAATATTGAGTATATTGGAAAAGAAATACTCAATCTTCATGCTCAACGGGTCAAGATTTCATTTTGGAAACTCACTATTATATTAATTTGATTCACCCCTAATCAGGTCATTCTCAAGCACCGAGTTGGTCATATGAATTGGATCGAGTGCTTTTGTAATAGAAAATACTTCTTAAGTACCTGGAATTTTATATCTGGTTTTTAATTGGTTGATGAACTAATTATTGGTTAATAATATTATTTACTTAATAAAACTAACACATGATTTTCTTTTTGAAAGAAAAAAAATAACATTAATAACCAGTAATTAGCCTATTTATAACTAGGCTATGTTTGGATTGATGGGAAGAAATGAAATGGAGAGAAGCGGTATTATGGCTGCTTCTATGGTGAACAAGCATGGTGGGTAACACCACAATGCACTAGTTTGGGCAACCGTTGGATCAAAAAAATCCTAGATCTTATCATGCACCCTCCCTCACTGGATCAAACTTTACTTTCCCATTTTTTCTCTCTCTTTACCCGACACCACCTCTTCCTCCTCTCCCTCGGTCACCCCCTTCCTTCCCGGATCTCGACTCATACTCCATCACCGGCCAGATCTCTACCGCCCCATCGACAATGGGACCACCACCATCAACAACCGCATTATGTTGCGAACCCAACTTGTTTTGCGGCAAGCCTTTCGTTAGATAATCTTGAACATCTCGAACCTCGGTTCTTGTTAAAATTGCAAGAACCCTAAATCCCTAGATTCACAGAAACACTAGGTAAAAAAAACACGGCTTTAAATCGGACTCACGAACTCACCTCTGTAACTTGTCTTTTACATACTCATGGACTCACATCTACCAATAACCCAAATCATGCATCTTCCCTTTCACGAACCATAAATCCCAAATCCAGCGAACAATTCGACGATTTGCGGCAACCTCCTCAAGCTCAACGGGATTTCCTATTGGTGGTGGAGTCGAGCACCGAGAAATTGTTCAAGGTCGACAACACAACGGGATTTCCCGTTGGTGCCTTTAATGGAGATCTCTGGCGGATCCGGGAGATAGCGCGAAATGGTGGTGATGGGTGAGGTTGCGATTTAAGGCACAATGGTCTTGACGCAAGACGCACGGAGTAGCGGCGGTGTGTTGGAGACTTGAGTCAGCGCTCTTGGTTGGCTCGTGGTGAAACAACCACTGTTCGCGGAGGCGCCGCATCACTGCGACGGGGCTTAGGGTGGCGTTGCAACCTTGGACGAACTTGATATGTGTTGCCTGGTCGTATCATTGGAGATGAAGCCGGAGAAGTAACAGCGAGAACCATCGACGAAGAGGTGAGAGAGGGAGAGATATCAGAGAGGGGATTTGATCTAGTGTGGGAGGGTGCATGATAACTTCTGAGTTTTTTTTTTATCTAATGGTGAAAAAAGCTTGTGCACGGTGGTGTTACCCACCTTCCTTGTGCACCATAGAAGTTGCCGCGGTATTATACTACATTCTTCGTTTCGAATGTTTAAACTAGATGAAGTGAAATGGAGCATGGTGAAATATGGAGTATGATTTTGAATTTTAACATCCTATTTTTTCTTTTCATTTAGTTGGTGGGATAGAATTAATTTTTTTTATTTTTTATTTTTTATTTTACTATTAAAATTTTCAAATAATAAAGTTATAATTGATTTCATTTCATTCTTTTATTTTATTTTTCTTTTCATTAGATATAGTGTAAAATTTGGAGTGTGAGAATAATATGAATCTTTGAATTATAGCTAAAGAGTTGTCAATATTTAAAATGTTTTTATCTTGTCTCAAGGGAAAATAAGCTCGTTGGTTTAAGAGCAGTTTGCTCCAAGGTTCCAAACTACAATTGAAATTAATTACTCACGAATCTAAATCTCTAAATTTAAGGCCTGATAGTAGGAACCCAGAGGGTAAGACTTGCCAATGTGGACCAATGATTTAGAAAAGTAAAAGGCAGTTGCTTCCAACACCCCACCAACTTGCTGCCACCACCTCCCACCCTACTGAAATTTTAAAAATACCCTCCAAATTTCATTTTTTCCCCTCCATTTCTTATTCTTCCTCATCCCATTCCTCCTCCACCACCTCCACCACCCCACCACCATCCTCCACCACCGGCCACCGGAGCATCGTCCCTCCACCACCACCACCTCCCCAAAATACCTTCTTCCTCCCATCCCTCCTTCACCACCGGAAAACTCGCCGGAGCCACCACCCCCCCACCCTCCAACACCGGAACACCTCTCAAGGGGCCACCGCGAGCATCCAGGCCACCAGGAACATTTAAGCAAATTTAGCATTCTGCACTTTTTCGAAAATTTACAGGCTTCCGGTAATTGAATTACCGGTAATTCAATTACCGGTAGCTGTTTAAAATGTATTCTGGTAATTCAATTACCGGAACACAAATATGCTTCCGTTAAGTGAATTACCGGAAGCATACGCCTCTCAAGTAATGCAAATGTATTCCGGTAATTTAATTACCGGAAACATATTTTTTTAAAATTATGATATGTTTCGGTAATTCAAATGCTGGAATACATTTTTAACAGCTTCCGGCAATTGAATTACCGGAAGCATATCATAATTTTGAAAAAATATGCTTCCGGTAATTCAATTATCGGAATGGATTTGCATTATTTGGGAGTTGTATGCTTCCGGTAATTGAATTATCGGAAGCATATTTGTGTTCCGGTAATTGAATTAACGAAAGATTCCGGTAATTCAATTACCGGAAGCCTGTAAATTTTCGAAAAAAAGTGCAGAAACGCGAAATTCGCCGGAACTGTCTCCGGTGGCGGCTGGATGGTCGCGGTGGCCCATTGGGAGGTGTTTCGGTATTAGGGGGTGGAGGGGTGGGTGGTGGCTCTGGCGAGTTTTCCGGTGGTGGAAGAGGGATGGGAGGGAGAAGGAAGAAGGAAGAAGGAAGAAGGAATGAAGGTATTTTGGGGAGGTGGCGGTGGAGGGGCGGTGCTCCGGTGGCCAGTGGTGGAGGACGGTGGTGGGGTGGTGGAGGTGGTGCAGGTGGGATGGGAGGAAGAAGAAGAAGAAATAGGAGGGGAAAAAAATTAAATTTTGGGGGTATGTTTGGAATTTCAATGGGGTGGGGGGTGCTGGCAGCAATGTGGTGGGGTGGAGGAAGCAACTGACAAAGTAAAATCCCAAGGAAACCAAGATTTCCAAGAAACATGCTTACAAATCTTACACAGATTCGGAGTAATTGTATAAGTGAGGCTTCGATCCACTATTTAACTAATCTAAAATAAGACTGTAAAATATAAATTCATAATGATTAATATACTTGATACCAAATTGGACCAATGCCACTGTATCATCGCTATATGTGACACACTTTTTTCAACAAATTTTGATTAGTATGTGAAATTCACTTGAGTCCACCAAATAGGAAATGAGACTCACATGATTTGGTGAGAGTCATGTAAATTTCACTTAACAATGAAGAATGTGTAAGAAAGTGCAAAGTTAACAAATATTTTGATACAATGCTATGCCAATTTGTTTGGAGCGTCAAAGAGTTTTATTGTTTGACAAAATGAATGAGTTTGGTAGCGTTCAAACCTTTGGATCAGTGTGCTTTAAGCAATAACCGGACAATGGAAACAACTCAGCCCAATTCTTTGACTTACAAGACAGATGAAATGCAATGAATAAAGCAAAGAAGGAGTTGGTGGATACTGCTGTCATTTAGTGCCCCCAACTAATGCTCTTTTTATTCCAAAGCAAAGTTGCCAAAGAAAATTCTTACCCCAAAAAAAAAAAAAAAAAATCCCCAAGAAAATATGACAGCCTATAAATACCATGCATCAATAATTGAAGGAACAATTTGTGAAGCAAAGTCTTTCAACACCACAAACTCATTCAGCTATCAGAGTGTGTGGAAAATATCAGGCAAAACAACCAAACTCCTTTCAATATCATCTCCCAACTATTGATCCAAGACCATGATCAAGAAAGTAGCTGTTCTTTTAGTTCTTTTGCTTTTCATCATTGCTGCTTTTTGTTCAGACCCTGATCCAGTTATGGACTACTGCATAGCCAAATCAACAGAAAACAGCTTCACATGCAAAAACTCATCAAAAGCAACAGTGGAAGATTTTACCTTCTCTGGCATAAAGTTCCCAGGGAACTTCAAAGAAACAGGCTTTTCTTCTATGGGAGTGAATTCAAATGTGTTTCCAGGTTTAAACACTCTTGGGGTGTCATTTGTAAGAGCAGATTTTGATGTTGGTGGTGTCAATGTGCCTCACTTCCATCCAAGAGCAACAGAGGTTGCCTTTGTTGGGGAGTCCGGGGAGCACCTGAGAGCAACAGCTGGCTAAGGACTAGGACCACTAAGAGACCTAGACACCACATCTCCACCCAAAACCTTAAGGCATTGGGTATATGGGTCACTTCTCTTATATATCCTTCACTTAGCCCAATCCTAGCCAATGTGGGACTAACCACTCACACTTGAATTCTAACAATCTCCCCCCAAGTGTGAGTCTCCCACATTTGAGAGAAGCAGCGGATCCACTCGCTCCCATCAGGCCGAACCACGGCTCTGATACCATTTGTTGGGGAGTCCGGGGAGCACCTGAGAGCAACAGCTGGCTAAGGACTAGGACCACTAAGAGACCTAGACACCACATCTCCACCCAAAACCTTAAGGCATTGGGTATATGGGTCACTTCTCTTATATATCCTTCACTTAGCCCAATCCTAGCCAATGTGGGACTAACCACTCACACTTGAATTCTAACAGCCTTTGTGCTTGAGGGGAAAATTTATTCAGGATTTGTTGACACCAAGAACAAGATTTTTGCCAAAGTGTTGGAGAAAGGAGAGGTGATGGTGTTCCCAAGAGGCCTTGTGCATTTTCAGATGAATGTTGGAGATGGACCTGCTGCTATTTTGGGCAGCTTTGACAGCCAAAATCCTGGCTTGATGAAAATTCCAAATACTATTTTTGGTTCTGAAATCAAAGAGGAGCTTTTGGAGAAGGCTTTTGGGCTCACTTCTAAGGAGCTTTCCAAGTTAAAGAAGAGGTTCTCTCCAAGCTAAAATGCATTTTTATGTTTATGGAGACAATGGTTCAAGTCAAAACAGTGAAGCATGAAAAGTTGGATCATAAGTTAAGATCCACATCACGCATGGTAAAAAATTTCATATGATATTTGATACTTATTGCATAATGATTCTGATGATTAGTTGAAAACACCCCATCAGTAGAAAGTTATTCAATTGATTTGTAGTTAATTATTTGATAAACAGCAAGTGTTAGAAGTCTGTTTCCAAGCTTTTGTCTTCTGTTCATATTTTAAAGTCATCAAAGTCAATAATATTTGGTTAAATTATACACGTTTTGCACAAAAGCTTGAAAATCATAGGAGTAATTGGGGGGATGTTTAACTATTTGTTGTGTGTGTCTTTATCTTTACTTTTCCATTCTGCTACGCTTAGCTTCTGTCAGGGTGCTTTTATCCAGTGGCATCATTTTAAAGAGGTTGAAACTGCTCCAAAAGATCCTTTGTACATAATTCTCCTGCCCCAGTTTGGTCGTTGCAATCATTTGACTAGCATTTTGCTTTTCCATGTGCGCGTCTATGTGTCATGATTTTATTGGAGAACCAAACAAGCCATGATTATAGGTGTCAAACACATTCAAAGGGAAAGAGCCGAAAAGAGGACATTGTGTTTTTCTTATGCAATATTCTATTTCAAGTTTTTAACCCTTTGTTTGCATTTTACTAATAAATAGGCAATCTCAATTTGACTTTGAGGTGGCTTTGATGATCCATGCTACCTTGTTCTTGAGGTTGTTTGGTTACTGAGAAAGAAGAGCTTTGGTTGTTACTTGCTAGCGGCAATAAAAATGACAAATCCAAGCTTAGTGTTATCGATCAGATAACATTTTTTTTTTATTTAAAAAAATTTAGGTGAGTTGGATCCCAGAAGCTTACAAGGGTCAGGACAGGCTTCATGGCTCAAAGAACACTTCAGAGATACTTACGTCAATCAGATAACATTAATAACAAAAAAGGCATCACAAACAACCATTTACTTGCATGAGCAACTATAAATGGCTCTCTAGATAATAAAAAGAAATCCACATCTAGAGTAGATGTTGTACACTGCTTACATTTTCCATAGAAATTCATTCCATTTTAGTTATATAGTTAAAGCCATGCACTCAGCATCTCATTCCAAATGTCAGGCACACCAGGGAGACACCAATGGCTGCAGTCAGAGGAAAGGGCAGTACCTGGTTTCTGCCTCTCTTCTTCACTTATTGCCTTACTATACACTGAAGGATGTCCATCTCTTCTGAAAGCAGTCATTGTTGTAATATCTTGTAGATATACTGGAAATCTCATTCTCTTTAGCACTCCTTGTAGCACTACAAGGGGTTCAGGAACATGTAGGTGGCTGAAATGTTGTAAAGGCTGCCTTTGTTTGTAGCATTTCCAACCATTTTGCCTACATAAGGGGGAAAAAAAAAAGAACAAGAGAAGCTGAAATTGCTGGGAACTGTCAACTTAGTCCATAAAATTATTAATATTCTAAAATAGTCCCAAAATTTGAAAATTCCTGATCAAATTAGTCTTTTTGGGTCGGTCAATTTAGTCCCTGGAATTGAACAATGGAGACTAGTATGATCGAGAATTTTCAATTTCGGGGACTATTTTGGAATTTTACTAATTTCAGGAGTCAAACTCTCCGATCACTATAATTTCAGGAACTAAATTTGCGATTCGTGATAATTTCAGTGTGTTTTGATTGGGCAATAAAAATATATAGTACCTGTTATGACTAGGTGACATGCTTCTGAAAACGATTCGAGTTCTTCCAGGGTCTAAATTTAGATCCACCCACCTTGCCCATGTACTTAGTCCTTTCCCATAGGCAACCATAGGATTCATGTTTGTGATGATACTATTTCCCTCCATGTAATAATCCCACCTAGTATTGATCAAGATTGAATCCATTAGGATGTGTAACAGACAAACAGGTATCCATAGTGATACATCATGCATGCTCAAAGACTTGAAAGAAGAGAGTATAGAAATGTCATTTTTTGGACTAATTGAAACAGCAAGAGCTGAATCTCGGTAGATCGGGGCAGCATATATAAAATGTCATTAGTTACTGAGAACTAAATTATGGAGGAAAATAAATGCTGCTACATTCAAGTGGAAAACTAAAGAATGAGAAAGCTTTCTTACGAACTAGTTTGACCAGAGTGAGTCCACCAATGAGCTGAATCAAATACAAGAATATCAGCTCCCTTCCAATACCTTGCATTCTCTTCAATCAAATCCAAATGTAAAATTCTCTTATTGTTAAGTCCTTTCTTCAGTTCCACCAATAGTGGGGCCCAGAAGAACTCAATTGATGTCTCAAAATCCTGTAAGTGAACAACATGTAAGAAAGTGAATCATTTTTTAGAAGGAAGAAGAGAGAAAGAATGACTCAATGTACTACCATAGCATGGAAAGCCATTGAAGGACCATTATAGGTCACCCTTTTCCTGTTAGCTGGAATAACTCCTTGAACTAAGCAAACAAGAGATTCCCATTGGTTTCTCATTATAGAATCACCCACCAGCAGTATTCTCTTTCCTCTCATTTTACCAAGAAACCTCAGTGCATCAAACCTGAAGGTGTCATCAAGAAGCCAAATTTATCAGCAGGTTTGTCCATAGCCATTGACCAAGTGCGAAATTGATTTACAAACTAATAACCAAGGTTTTAAATCGCGATCTCAATCATGTCCCGATCCTTGATATCACAGAGATATGAAAAACCTCAATGTCACACCTTTGCGGGCGCACTCGCGCTTGCAGAGACATCAAAAGCCTTGATGTCACGGCCTAAATCGCAGCCACGAACGATTTTTAAAAACCCTGCTAATAAATGCCTACGCTCTCTAGTAGCAAGCAAACAAACAACCAAATATCAATCATGCAAGCATATAAGGAAACAAGAGGGTAGCAATGTGAACAATGCTACATCACCTTGGGATGGAACAACCATATGGCTTCCACTTCCACTTCTCATAGTCTGAATCTGGCCGTCCATTCTTTTGACAAGTAACTGCAGTGGTGAGATAGGGACAGTAGGAATCATAGAGAGGGTAGGATTGATCAAAAACCCATTTTCCAACTGAGTAGTCACATTTCTTCTTCAAAGAATCTCTACTACGTGTTTGCACTATGTTAACATCTTCAGCTTCTTCCAGGGCAAGCCAGCTGGGCACATCCTCTGGGTTGATCAGTGATAATGTGCAGTGGAACAAGCCTAGCAAGATGCATAAGAAGAAGAAGAAAATTGACAGCAAATGTAGCTTTGGTTTTGCCATGGAATCCCGAGGTAAGAGCATAGTCATAGTGTGAAGGCTTTTGTAACTTACAAGGGCCTTGTGTTGAAGAAAAGTGTTTCATCAAGGCATGACTTCCGGTGATGTGGACCATGCAAATATGTTACTTTGACTAATTGCCATTGATTGATATATCTGTGGCAATGTCACTTTTCTTCTTCTTTTTTACCGAACACCTTTTATTTCTCTAAATGTGTAATTATATACTTTTTTTTTGTGGATATAATAAAGTTTAGATAAGGGGAAGACACATTCCAGTGCAAAGCCCCAATACAAGGTAGAGAAAATCTTCGGGCTCTTTGAGTACCTAACAATGAAATTACATTTACCTCGCCTCCAAATGTACTAGTAGGTTACCCCACCCCAAAAAAGTACTAGTAGGGACTTAAACATACAACATGTCAGATCAAGTTCTCTCATGCTCCGCTAGGCCAACACCATGAGGTTAAGCATTTGCTTATGTAATCAGAGGTGGAGCCACTGGGGGCACCCCGGTGCCATGGTCCCCCCGGCGATTGGTAACTTCTTCGTAATACTCCTATACTCTCTCTGGACTCATTTATAAGCAAAAAAGTACACAAATTTGTCGGAGTCAAATATAAGCAAATTTCAACTAACTCAATCATATTTAATGTCATTTTTCCAAATATACCCTTATTTAATTCTACTTTTATTTTTCAAAAGCATTGCACACTCCCAAGAAAAACAAGTTAGTAAATTAAGGGTATATCAGTAAATGTAGTTTATTTTTTATATGAAATCAAGAGTATTAAATGAATATAACTAACTTTCTTAATCTGTGTGAAGTTAAGTTATTTTGCTTATAAATAAGCCCGGAGGGAGTATAATATATGTTCCGACCTCAAGTCCGCAGCATCGTTTTCCGAGGTATTGTCCACTTTGGGTCACATGTAATGTGGGCCCTCATGGTTTTGTCCTTAAAAGGCGCCTCGGTGGGTTAAGGCATGTGGGTGTTTATAAACTCCCGTTGGCCTTGATTCCCAAGCAATGTGGGACTTTTTGGTGTATCTGAAACAGAGCCCCCGGTCGAGGCGAGGGCCAAGGCGTCGGCCCTCGTCGTGGCTTAGGCCCTCCTTCTAGCGCCAATGTTCCACCTCAAGTCGCGACATCGTTTCAGAGGTATTGTCCACTTTGGGTCACATGTAATGTGGGCCCTCATGGTTTTGTCCTTAAAAGGCGCCTCGGTGGGTTAAGGCATGTAGGTGTTTATAAACTCCCGTTGGTCTTGATTCCCAAGCAATGTGGGACTTTTTGGTGTATCCGAAACAATATATAATGTTTATGCATCACTCTGGCATAAATTTTTCGGTTTTGGTGAAAACAAGAGTAGAAGTGGTCCCCCTATTCCCTGTAACTTCTAAATTGCAGTAGGCAACACCAATTAAAATAAGGAAAATTAAATTGAGTGAGGTGACAATAAGGTGTAAAATGGTCGAGTATAGTGGCTATGCAAAAGTTAGTATTCATTGGTATGTAGATCCTTCATCAATTCCATTGACTCATATTTTTTATATCTTCATAATTATAGTCGAAGGTCCACTTTATTATAGCAGATTCAATTTTTTTTTTTAACAGGAACAAATTCAATTATTTAAGATTTGTAAAATCATCGTTGAGAATAAAATTACAAAACCAGGTAGAGATCTAATGGTCTTTGTTCATAATTTTGTTGGCATCATAATTAGAACTCATTAGGAAAAAATAATTAGAGAACCAATTGATGAATTTATTTTAACTGATAAAGGGTATAAAATTTGTCAACTACTGATGATTCAAAAAAATTGCAAGATTATCACTAGACAAAATTGTTATTTTACCTGTATCATACGCTATATATTATATTTTTTTCTCATGCGGTCCCCCTAAAAATAAAATCCTGGCTCCGCCCCTGTATGTAATACATCGAATATCTGCTAATTTAATTTAAAATTAAAAGGAAAGGAAAGGAAAAACTAGAAATAAATCTAAAAATAACACAATGAATAACATAAATTATTTTCAAAAAAAATCTATTACTCAATATTTATTATTAAGAAAAATGCTAGGAACACACTCTCAACACTCACTCTCTTATTGGTTGAAATTTACATAGATCCCACCAAAATTATGTGGGACCCACACGATTTAGTGAGGCCTATTTGAATTTCAACCAATAAGAGAGTGAGTGTTGATAACATTCCTCATATTATTAATCATTTCCGTCCTTGTTTGATAGATTTTTGGATCCACCCATGCCTATGGGCAACTAAATTTTTAGAATAGAGAATAAGTTGTGTATTCGACAAATATGGTGATTTTGTCTAATAGATTATTAATAAATTTAACTAGGTAGAGTAGAAAACTATTTAAGTGGAATATCAAACTTTGTTGTTTTGTTTATATAATTATAAAAAACAGAAACTTAATTATTAACTCCTTTAAAGAGAAGTACAGTTTGTCTAGTTGGTAAGAATATGACTTATATTCTATAAAGACATGGTTCGAATCTTGCTGCCGATATGAGGACTAAACACTGATTAAGTCTTGAAGTTTTTCCTATCCCTCGTAAGTCTGTAGGACCCAACTCACCTAAACTTTTATTTATAATTAAAAAAAACAATTACTACCATTAAACAGAAACACAAAAAAGGGGAGGTGGTAATCTGCAGTTGTTTGTTTACTTTGGAAGGCGTTATGTCACTCCAGTTTTTTTTGAAGCAAACAAACTCATTCCATTTCAATCATAATAGAGTCAAGAATAAAGGCTGGTACATAATCAAATATGTGGGAACTAGCATAGAATTTTGACGCCCTTGCTAACAAGTGGGCAACCGAATTCGTTTGTCTCATAATGAAACTAACCAAGTAGTTTGGGTAAGATACTAACTTCTGACAATTGTTAATAATAACTCCCAGCTCGTTGTGGTAATTTGTGTCTCTAAGGATACTATCGACAACAACTTTGCAATCCAATTCGAAAATAACGTTATCGTATCCCAAATCACTAACCCAAGACATAGCCTCCCAAAGGCCTAAAGCCTCAGCTTCTGAAGACTGAATGACCCCTTCCCTTAACATGGTTTTAGCATGCAAAAATTCACCAAGATTGTTACGTAAGCACATACCAATACCGAATCGATTTTGGTCCAAGAAAGTAGCTGCATCAACATTGCACTTCACCACACCATGTGCTGGTTTTTTCCACTTTTCCACACTGGTTTGCTGCTGGTTGTTGCTGTCTCGGCTGCGCTTTTGTTGAGGAAGTTTCCAGTCATTAAGTGCTTGCCTTGCCAAAACAATGGAGGTTGCTACATCCTTCTCCTTCCCTTTCCAAACCTTATCATTCCTGCGTTTCCAGAGGCACCAAAGCATCATTGCAACATCATGGCGCTGCTCCTGATTATCAGTTTGCAGCAAACGAAATATGAGGTCCTTAAGGTCTGCAAAATTGTTGATTTGAGCCAAAACAGTGAGCTCCAACCCTGCCTGTCTCCACACTCGTCGATCATGATCACACCCAAGAAAGACATGCCAATCATTCTCTTCCCCATGCTTACAAAATTGACAAAAACTTGGGCAATCAACTCCTTTTTGACTCAACCTACTCCTAGTTGGTATGTCACTCCAGTTTATTTACCATAGTACATACTGCTTACCGTGGCCTATATGCTATAACATATTTTTACGAGATGAATCGAAATCATTATATGGGAGGTAAAATGACAACCACTCTGTCTCTGTTGTCGTCCAAGTATTTTGCTTGCCTAAGCTCGAGTTTAGAAACGCTGAGCATTAGTTGTACTATTATGGAAAAATGCCTTTGGTCTTTTTTATTTTTTAAACAGAGCTTTTTATTGTATGGATTTTTCTATCATATGCAAAGTTACAGATAATAAAAAAATCCAAAATAGTAAGTTTATATTGGAACTTGTGTATTTTGTATTAAATATTAAACTTTTTAATAAATAATTGTTGTTTTCAATAAATAGTTACTATTTTTAAATTATTTAACATGTACAACATTGCACATGATAGAAAAATCCTTATTATATTGTTAAAACTGGTTCTTCGCATTACATCACAATTCACAACAAAACTCAGCAGTGACGTTACTGTGATGAGTTCTTCGCATTGCATGTGAGAGGCGAAGAAAATCTGGAAGTGAATGTTGCCCTCTCTTTTCCATAGGCAAACGAATGTGATATCCAAAACATGACAATTGTGAAATTGATGCTCACGAGAGGCTCATTATTTTAAAATTGTTTTAAGTAATGAACGAAACAATCGGTTCTCAGAGATAGCCTGCAACACTCAAAAGTGTGGCTGTTAATGCAAGTGTTGCAATGCTGCTTGTAAGAGGAATAACAGACATCAGAGATAGCCTGTGGACAGGTTTTCTGTTACGCAGAACCATGCAGGAATTATCAGATGCGGTGCATAGTTAAGGCATTGGTTAGTATTAAGTTATGTTGAAAAGCCTGTACTTTTTTTTTTTTTGGTACATAGAAAAGCCTGTACTTATTCTGCTTAATACGAAGAATGTTTGGCTATTGAGTTACAAAATGTTACATATGAGGGTCACTCCATAAGGTAAATGAGCATATTTTTCAGCCAACAAGGTACGATGGAAGAAAATAGAACTCCTAATCAAAATACAACAAAAGGAGAGAAATCGTTCACATAAAAAGCTGACAAGTTGTTGAACTTGCAAGCTCAGTTGAATTGAAGGTGCTTAGCTCAGTACAGAAAAGGAACGAGACTTATTTTTCTCCAAGAAAATAGCCCAACTATACTAGATTTGAAAACAAGAATTACAGATATAATATAAAAGGAAAACACAAACTGCGAACTTGGAATGAACAAATATTCATGCCATGGATACCACAGGCTTCCTTGAAAGGGTCATTCTAGTCAAAATATTTCAGGCTAATAAAGCCTAATACTTAAGCCTGATGAAGAATAGATCAACCATGGGAATATTTCCCATAAACTTACTTGGGAAGCCCATTTTCACTGTTGAGAAGAGCTTGACTTTCATCAGAAAGCAAAACAGGTCCCCTTCCTGGTCTGGTACATATAAAGTAACTGACATCCCCCTTGTACTTTTGTGATGGAATATTATCTTTAATTTCTGGAGGAGGCGGCAAAGCTTCTACGTCCTGTATTCCGTTGATCCCAGCATCTTTTGCAATTGACTTGTCACCAATAATGTAACTGGACGGGAGAGTTTTGCAGGTAACCAAGAAATTCAAGAGATAGACAAAAAAAAATCTTAGAATAGTATGCATGTAACTAGCAAAAACTTAGAAAGCACCTGTTGAGGTCATCTGAATTTGGAGGGAAGTAGTAAAGCAGCCTCTGAACCAAAAGGGCAGCAGCTTTCCTGTTACGTGCAATTAGAACTGCATTTGGCCCCGCATCAAATGTATACGCTACCTGCAAGTCAAAACTAGCCATTAATATTTAAATAGAAACCTACAGATTTGTACACGTTTGTTTGTTTGTATGTGCCCCCGTGTAATATATATGTATAAGCAAACAAGCTGTGTATATGCACATTATTCATATGGAAATTATATGTATAATTGCGAAATTTGATGCAGTGCAGGGGTATAGGGTCATAGGAAACTCAGTTATGGAATAAAAGTTTAATGCAATACTTAATAGAATGAGAGGAACAAAGAGATTAGGTTAAATCCATCTGCGAAGATAGCTTTATGGCTCTACTTCACATCAGGTGGCTGACTTGTTTGAACAGACATTACTGGCAAAATTCAACAAGAAGCAAGCAATGTGCACAGAACTGGAGATAGGAAGTTTCCGTTTCATTTGTTTTCCAAATAAGTAACTAAATATAAAAAATTAAATAAGCATAGGTTCCTTCTTGACAAACCCATTAGGTTCCTTCTTGAGACTTGTTTGGCGTAGTGGCACTTAATTAAAAATTTACAAATGATATCGAGCAAATTTGTAGTCCCATATAGCTCTTTTGATATATGTCTTATGTGCAGTTCCAGTTTGGAAACAGGATCCATTGATATATGTCTTTTGGAATAGTATTTTCTAAGACCCAAGTGAATACGTGTCCCTTCACTTTCAAGCTGTTACAAATAATACATTGATTACATTCTAAAGCCTTCGGGAAAACAAGACGGCCAATTTTTTGCACCCGCATTGTTTTTGGCTGGAGTGAAATGCCCATATCTTGAAGGCCGTTTTTATATATTTTAATAAGTAATAGGACCGGAATGTCTTTATGGCTTTCATCTGACATTCAACTTATAGTTAGTCAAGGAGGTTCTTATTTCTCACAAGCAAAGAGGCTGAACAGCATTTAGCAATTTGGTATCTTTTTGGTTCTCCGTGACATTTTACCTTCTCTGTTCTGTTCTCGAGGATATCTATCCCTGGTGCTTTCTTTCTCATATCTCATGTGTGCGCGTGCGCATGCATAAGCGTGTGTTAAGTATTATAAGCATGCTATAAACAACAATCTTGGCTGTTTCTTGTATGCTGTGAGGCTCTCTCTTCAAAATAACAACAACAACTGGTCTTGGATCACTCTACTGTTTATGAGAATGGTGGATAAATTATTTGCGAAGTGTATGATATGATAAGACCCAGTGAAAGAGAACAAAAATATTGGTTCGCAACGTGTGAACTTGAAATTAGTAAGACCATTAGAGAGAGAATCGGTTATTATAAAACACCAAATGAAGTTTCTTTTAATTTTGGAATTTTCAGCGATCGGTAACCACTTTGATCCTCGTAATAGACCTTTCTAGTTTCTACATATGACATTATAATATGACAGAGTATGTAATTCAAACCTGGGGAGCTTCTTCTGACCGGTTCCACTTTTCAACGACGCTGATTATCCTGAAGTGTAATGGAATCATTGATAATAAATTAGGACAGAAATGTGCCACACTTGTGATCTCATCAAGCAGACATAATAGTCATTACCAACTGTCAATTATCAGAACCTACCTATGGGATGTATCGTTCATGTAAAATATAGGGGGACACGTATCCAGACAGACTGCATGAAACTGGTTGCTATCAGCACAGGTGAGTTGTGAAAAAGATGCAAAATCACGGTTTCTAATGGCTTCTTCCATTTGCAGTATCCGCTTTGGCACTACTTCCTATTGTGGTTCAAATGAAAAAAAAAAAAACGAGAATGAAGAGTAATCCAACTTAAATTACTATGGGATAGTCATTTATATAACAACGGGCAAAGACAAGTGCACAGAACTTTCATAAATTGGTAATTAACAACTGTGTTTAAATTCACACTGAGAAACTGAGAAAGAAACGGTGGAAAATAAATTCCACTGTTAGCAATAGTAAGATTCTTGAAAGTAGGGGTCTTGCTGTGGACAAAACGTATTAATATAATTTTTTTTCCCTGATGTTAATAATTAAAAGCGCATAATAAAAATATTCTAGGAAAAAACCGGAGGGGGGACTACTATAGTAGGATCAAGGTTGTTAAAACCGGACCGATCATTGAACCGGACAAGGCACCGATTCAAGGGTTCGACTGGGGTTAAACCGCGGTCGGACTGGAAATGAATTAAATAATATTTTTAATATAATATAACAAGCAATAATAAACAAAAAATAACATAATATTCATAACTTCATAGTATTAAAAATTAAACTCCATTTAAAATGTTTTAAGTCAACATATAACATGTAAAATTACGTATTAAACCAACGCAAATATGTCATAATAACTTTCTAATATTAAATAATCGCAAATACTACAACGTAAGTATTCTGATAATAATATTAGTGTACAAATTTATCTTAATTTTTTTTATAGTATTCGGCTTAATCCATCAATGTACAAAAAAATGGATAAAAAACATCTCATGTGTCAAAAACAATGTCATTTACCATTTTTTTTAAAATGGATTTTTGATCGAACCGCCGATTCCCGGTTTTCCTATCCGGTTCCCGGTTCAACCGGGCGGACCGCCCGGCCCGGTCCGGTTTTGATAACACTGAGAAGGATAAATAAGGAAGGTCTCTACTCCAATACAAAGAAATAATCATATAACATGGTTGATGCAAAACTTGTACAAAGGAAGGGGATGTAGTACCTTTGCTCTATGCTGTAAAAGCAAACTTGTTTCAACACTCTCACGCATTCCTGAGGTGCTGCTAGTTTCCTTTTGCCGTGAACTAACCTAGAAATAAATAATGAGATGCGAATATTGAGCGAAGTATGTCATGAGATAGCAAAATAGAGTAGGTCCATAGTGCTAAGGTGAAATAGAAACATATCATTTACAAGATAAATAACACGGCTTATGCAACTAAATAAATTCCAGGATGTGGAAAATCTAGCATAACCGTCATTTGGCCTTCAGCACATTCTACAACTTAAAGCATAAACCTTTTATTATCGGAGGCATAAGTGGCAAGATGGCAGCGAGAGTCGAGGGGATGTCATGCAAGTGGAGAAACAGCAGACACAACAAATTTGAAAAGGTGGCAATGACAGTAGTTTAGGGCTATGCAATCTCTTCAACATTTAACACATTAAGAAGCAAATTGCTGAGCTTTTATCACGATATTGCCAAATTAGTATATTTTATTATGAGATAATATATGTATCTAGGCTACTTGAATATTAAAAAGAGAAAGTTTGTAAGGAATTGATATGATTTAAATGCAATCAGAAAAAAGTGAAGCGTTTAAATTGTTATGCAGTGTTGAATAATGAATAATTTTATCAAACAGACCATGATAAGATCTGATAATACTAAAACCAACCATAAAATGCAAACAATAAAATTACACCTGCTTGACCAATGTCGCCGAAACTGAACCATACATGATATGGACTAACAATATCTGCAAAATTCTATGGGGTGGAAAAACAAGCATATGGAATTTTACAATCTGAAGAAAGCATAAATTCCAATTGATATCATCGGGTGTTTGAACTGAGAAATCAAAACGAGTGTTTCTATGAGATAGACAAAAACATTAATGAATAAGAAACAGCGCTTTTAGTAAGAGAGTCAAATTCAAAATTCAGTCCTATAGAACAAACATTTCTCAGCATATTATTAGGTAATAAGAGAAAATAAACCGACTGCAAAAAAGCTTGAAAGAAAGAAATGGGAGACTAGAAACCACAAGCTTTACATTGAGAAATGACTACAGCAGACCATTTTTACTAAAACATATTAAAAGTCAAAATTCAATAGCAAACTAATCCATTCAATTAAATTAAGAATGAAAGTGTGACATACCACGGCAATAACAATAACAAGGTCATCCCAATGCTTTTCATCAGCAAGTTGAACTGCAAGACTATCACTTCCATTCTCCTCCTACAAATATCAAAAGAATATAAATTACAAATTGATTTTCAGATAACATAATTTCCATAAAATAGTAATTAAAAAAACTTACTTTTCCCATTATCCACTTCACAAATCCCCCAAATAAGCTGCGACAAGCACTACCTGATCCTTGCCTGCATATAGTGGCAATTCCCATAATTGCTACAGTATATTACCAAAATGCAAGTGCCCAAACCAAGCCATAACACCTTGCAAATTTAAAGTCATAAAGAAAAGAAAGACCTTGCAATAGCAGATAGCTGGCTTTCATCTTCTTTGACATTCATTAGCTTCCCAAGGGCATAAACTGCAAAACAGAAGACAGAGAAGTCATTATGACAAATGATAACCATAAAGCGTAATATAAAATTAATAAGAACCAAGAACCTTGCTATTGCAAATAAGAAAGCATAAAAATTAGGTTGCAATTGCATTAGACAGAACAACAAAATAAAATTTGAACATCTGCACATAACACCATAAAGAATATAAAAATATTCCAAAAATTCTCGAATAAAGAATAAGGTTAGTCCTCTATAAATCCCACCCATAAGACAAAACATACCAACACTAATAAGTCTGTTTGTCCGGGGAAAAAGCTCTACATGGTGGAATATTGAATCGGTAATTATTTAATTTATAGCAATGTTGTCTTTCATAGACTACTTATTATTAATACTCAATATTTTAGTCCCTCAATTATGGCTAGCATATAATGCAATTCAGGCCAATTATTACCTGAGTCCAATATCCACTGGAAATCTATAATCAGTGCCAACAATTTTGTTTTCCTGGTCAATTTTTTTTTTATCACTGTCCTTACCATATTTGCTCTAGAATATTCAAAATACGAAAAGGGAAAACTGAAATCTTTTTCCTGAGTTTTGGATAATGAGATAACAGTGTTGAATGTTGTTCTCTTTCCTCTCATTTTCTTCCTATCATTCTTTGTCTTAGTCTGGCTGATACACTACTATAATGGGTCAACTTCGAATAATTCCCACATTCTCGAACCTATTTCTTGTCTCATGCAACTTTAAAAAACCCCTATCCTGATATAAACTTAAACAAACTAGCAAGAAGGTCTTGATGCATTGAAATCTAGATTTTGGAAATTGGACCAATCAGCTAAAGAATCGCCTTGTATGATATTGAATGCGTAAAAGGTTTTGTAATTTGGAAACTGATGGAAGACTGCACAATGGGCAGTAACCACTAAAGCAATCCACTTTGTTGTCATAAAACTCTTGAATGAAAGAAAAAAATATCAATATAGAGGCGTATTACCAAGACAGGCAAAACCAGCAGCCGATGAAGCCAGTCCAGCTGCAGTAGGGAAGTTATTGTAGGAAGCAATGTGTACGTGCAATTTGCCCCAGTCCTCTTTCGTGATCTTAACACCCTTTTTCTTATCCTCAACATCACAGGCACGTACGCGGATCTCCCTTAAACAGTTTTGGAACCTGCCCCCAGAAAGAGAAATCTCCTACACTAACCAGCAAAACCAAATTCCACCAATCAAAAATAGAAACAAAAAGAATGAAAATTCTCTATGCCAGCATCTCTGTGCTTTTTTAAAAAAAAAAATCCTTGGATAGTACATTGAAACAGATATAGAAACAAGAACTTGCTGTTCTTCTGGAATTTACAGGAGTGTACAGCACATGATTCAAGTACATAGAAAAATGATGTAAACGATACTATCTAATTGTACGGTGAGAGACTAAGGGGGCATTTTGGTAGCTTAATTAAACACTTATTCAAGAACACTGTATTCAATAACACTGTAAAAGTGAAAAGGAAATGAAGATGTTCAGTATAAGTACATATGCATAAGTTGTTTATGAGAAAATGAAAGAAAACTCTGCATAAGCTCTGTATAGGCTATTTTGAAGAGCTGGTTTAAGATGAAAACATCCTATGGACATATCAAAAGCTAGTTTCATGAGCTCTTGTGAACATTTAGACAACTGCTTTACAATGAGATAATCTCAAATAAAACTCTGGGTGCTTTTGGAATAGCTTATTTACAGCTTATCTGGGCTCATTTGACGGTGTGAGCACCTGTGTAAGTGTTTGGACAAACTAATAAAAATAGTTTATGATGTCCATAAGTTGTTTTGAGCTTATATCAATAAGCCTCTCCGGGATAGGTTATCAAAATAACTTACAGCTTATATGAAAACAATTAGCCTTATTTCATCTTTGATTACAGAAATAAGCACTTAATTAAGTTGTTCATTCAAACTCACCCTCTGTCCCAAATAAACTCTTTCATATGCCCCCTAGATATCTATAAAATGTAAACGTCTGCATTACTTCTTCATCAGTATGAAGGCATATTGTATTAATTCCAATTCAATAGATGTATACATGAAAATGTTGATTCCCTGTGTCTCACGAAGAATTGGATTTTTAAAAAGACAAAGAAGAAATTACACATTCATCAAATTGAACCATATTATATATGAGTGAAATTTAAACAGGAAAAAAAAAATAGGTCCATAATAAGAAGAGCGAAAATATAAATTAGGGTGAAATAGAAATAGAAATAAAAATAAAAATAAAAATAAAAATAACCTTGCCATTGAGCCACATGCGATCTTGCTGAAAGGCGGGACTGACAGCAACGGTGGTGGTGGTGCAGAGGTGATTGGGATCAAGAGTAACGCTGATACTATCATTGACGGGTAAGATTAGGGTTTCATCTCTCTTCCCCCAATATTTGATGACAGCAATGTTGGTTGGTGTCTGGGCCGTAACCATCAGCACCCAATTCTGCGACTTATCCGCCATTTCCAGCAACCGGTAATTTCAAATCCCGCGGAAAAGAAAAAACAGCGGGAAGAAATGGAAATTATAAGGAAGAAGAAAAGGGTGGGTGGGTGTGGCAAATGATTAAGAAAGGGATCTGATCTCTCTGATCTAAGTGTTAACAGCAGCAACGGAATTAGAAGGAAGGAAGAGAAAGAAAGACAGTATTTATAGCATGGTATTTCGGTATTGTATGTAAACGGAACCAAATATCTCTCTCTCTCTCTCTCTTAATTATAAATTAATTTAAATATGATTTTCGTCCTACGAAATATAGAGGTTTTCGTTTCTCATCTCTGTAAATTTTTTTTTTCTCATTCTTGTAATTCTTTTAATTTTGTTTTTTTGTCCCTACAAAAATTTATTTTTACTTTTTGTCTCTATAATATATATATTATTTTGGAATTAGTCCTTATATTCTCTATATTTCAGGAACTAAAATCACATTAGTCTCTAATTTTAGAGACTAAAACCAAACATAAAAAAATATTACGAGGACTAAAATAAAACAACAAGGATCAAAAGCAAAAATTCTTATATTGCAGGGATGAAAAACAAAAAAATAATTTACAGGAACGAAAAACAAAAGTCTCTATAATTACAAGGACAAAAAAAACATATTTAAGTCTTATAAATTTATAACTCACTTTTTTTGGTTTCCAAATTCAGTGGGTTCATCGTTTAATTATACTCTCTCCGTCTCATTATAAATGTTACATTAGAAAATTTCACACATATTAAGGAAAAAAAATACAAATGAATAAAAAAGTATAACAATGTTATAAAATTATCCTGATTAACTGTTTGGTATTATCAACTATCATAAATGCATAATAGAATATAATGACTTGGAAGTAATGTACTCATTATTAATTAGAGTGTAAAACTGAAGGAAAAAAATTAATGTAACATTGAAAAGCTAACTTGATACTTATTTTGAAACTATTTTTTTTTTAATAAATGTGACATTTATCATGGGATTGAGGGAGTATATACTCTGCCAAACATATGCTTATGTTATTGGACAAAACTTAGGTAAGGTTCTTTAGGTGTGGTTGACGCTATTCTTCTCATAAAATATTTAAATTTTTCTCTCTCTCTATCAACTCCTAATATCTCTAACCTCTTATAATTACCACTATAAAAACAGATTTTATCTTTTTTTGTAAGAAGAACAACACCAACTACACCTAAAAAATCTTACCTAAGCTTTATCTTAATTTACTTGGATTTCGATTCTCTTGCCATCACGGCATCACCACCAACCTCCTTTCTTTTGTTTTTTTTCCCTCACCTCTTAATAATAATAATAAAACTAATTATACAAATTTCAGTTTAATATATTTTATATATATATTTGGAAAATTTTACATTATTAAGAATTTAAGATTTTTTTTTGGTACAACAAGAATTTAAGATATAAATCTTCACTTAAAACGTTGTACAAAAATGGTTTTAATTTTAATAAAATTAAGAACATATTAGTTCCACGTGTATTTTTAAAAGATCTCAAATTAAGATCACCATAAAAATTTGTATGCAACGCCCATTTTTATTCATAAATGTTGTTTGATTTTTGTTTGGCACAAATAGACTCACTTTATTTCATTTGTAATCAACAAAGAAATACAAGGTGGAATGTAATAATAGAATGGGGGCTAGACATAGAAGGGACTATCCGTTTTAAGCTATGAGCGACTCCATTGGTTTGTCTCTAAATTAATTTTCACATTAAATTTGGAAAAGATTGGAGTAAACTAGAATACTCATGAACAATATATCTTAGCTCAGACATATCACTTCTATTAGAGTTTAGATGATCAACTACAGATTTACAATCAAACTCAAAATTTAACTTTGCTAAGACCCAAACTAATTGCCCAATAAACCGCATATAATAACCCCGTAGCTTCTCCCTCCACAGATCTTATTGAGAAAGCATTTCTGAAATTTGTTTTATCTAACATCTCTTGCCTAGGTAAGAAGGCAAAACCAGTACAGAAATGAGTATACAAGTTTTAATAAAAAAAATAGTTACAATTGAATAGTAAATTATACAAATATAAATTGAAATTTATGAATTGTGGTATAATATAAGCCTTTATTCATTGGACTTTGGAGCACATATTTTCATTACTTTGAAAATAGCGATGATGAAGGCGGCGGGCAGATTTTCCGTCGTCGTCCCGATCCGCCATGGGAGTTTTTCTCATCCCCATCCCCACGGATCATGAGTCATGACCAAAATTTTAAAAAATAAAAAAAACACTGAAATTCAATAAAATTGAAAAAAAAATATAAAAGTATGAAAAAGTTTCAAAATTACAATATCAAAATCAATTTTCCATGTCTAGTCTAACATGTGAAGTCATTATGATCATGATTTGTGAATCTGATGAGTGATGACCTTTCTTTTGTTTTATTTTACTAAAACCATTATAGTTTTTAAAAATTAAAAAAAAGACTTAAAAAGACCAAAAAAACCAATCATTATAATACATATATATGTATTTTTTAGGGATAGTTATGTAATATGTTGGAGGCGGGAGCATGGGCGGTGTGATCCCCGTCATCATCGACCTGCGGGGATTTTCTCCCTGTCTCCGAGGGAAAATTCCTCACTGCAGGGCCCCAAATGGGGTAGTCCCCACGGGGATCCCCACACACATGTGGAAATTGTCATCGCTATTTGAAAACCATGTCATAGGTTGGTGACATAGGACAGAATTCTATCACGGTGTTAACTTGCTCGTGCTACACGAGGGTTCAGTGGCATAAGTAAAGTAAATAGAAAATTGAGAGAAATGAAAGGTGCTGCGCGTGGTACAGCGGGTTTATTTTTATAATGAAAAAAGATATTTCAAAATAGATTCAAAGTTTGTGAGCACCTTGAAGAGTAGCTTTTCTTTGAACTCACAAGCCAAAACATAAATAGCACAACTGACTTGAATATTTTTTTCTTTTTATCTATAGAATGTTGATCTATAGAATGTTTTTGCAATCCAAGAAATAATAAAGAGGAACTCTGCATAAGTTGTTTAAGGTACTATAAAAAGCTTTTGAAAATAAGTAATTGGAAATAACTTTGCAGATCACAAAATATTTTTCATCTTTTTTTGACACAACAAAATATTTTTCATAAGCTGTTTTAAACACTTTCACAGTTGTTTGTGTTGTAATATATAAACCAAAATACGGTTTTTATTTTTCAATCACCCCCTATATACAATATTTAGATTGTGGTATTGTTAGGTATTTTAATTGAATGAAATTAGAGAGTTAAAAGCAAAATAAAAGAAAAATAATTAATACCAAAAGAGATTTCATTTTCATTGTTGCATAATAAGATGAGATATCTCTTATTTATATACTACACTAGCAAGATACCACGAGTCACTCCGTTTTCACGCACGAGAAGTAGGTGCAGAGATAGACATTGGAAGAAGCAAAGATGGTGAAAAGACTCATCCAAGTAGAGGAAGTCGTCCTTGCAGTGTTGCTGCACACTTTATCAACTATGAAAATAGCTAGGATTGTCAAGCTTTGGATCATGAAGCTTGGACAAAAGCAAACTTCTTCTATAAAGGGTCACCTATCAATTTCTTAAAACTCAGAAGAGCATGAACCATACATAATTTCACAAGTTCCCATGTTGGGCTCTTAAGCTCGGACGGGCATGAACATCGACGCAGCTCCCCATCAAGATTCTAAGCTCGAGCACAGATAAGCTCTAGAGAAGGAGCATCAAAACCTCGAGGTAGCTCCACAAAAGACAAAAGTGGAGGAAAAACAACATAGACTCTCTAATAAGGTCCTATGATAGACAATAATAGACCGCAACAAAAGACCAAGTTGTCAACAAGAGCAAATCAGTAGCAAAAATATTACAACTTGGCACCTCTGTAAACAGTGATATTGAGAAGGTGGGCAAGTGCTGACATAGAAAAATGGCCCATAGCCCATGCCAAGAATCACCTTATTCTGGATTTGCTCGCCCTCCAAGAAAAAGATTTTGTCCCATGATTACAAAAGGACAATATACTCCCTCCGGTCTCGATTATAAGCAACAAAGTACCTTTCCACATTCATTAAAAACTGTATGTATCTGGTCCAAATTGGACCAGATACATACAGTTTTTAATGAATGTGGAAAGGTACTTTGTTGCTTATAATCGAGACCAGATTTTGGACCAGATACATACAGTTTTTAATGAATGTGGAAAAATACTTTGTTGCTTATAATCGAGACCAGAGGAGTATCATCCTAGCCGTCTTGGGACCACATGTTTGACCCCTATTAGTATAAGCAAGTCAATAAATGATGAGTTCAAGCAGTTCTCCAGGTTTGTATTGTCCATTATATAGGTTCCTGATTTTCTCGCACAATTACTGAAGCGTCAGACTGTCTTTGCAGGTACCCACAACCACCGTATTCAACCACACCAAATCAGAAGGAGCAGCTCTTTGGCCTGTTGGAGGAAGGTCCAAGTCCAACATACTTCCCAACCTACTGGAGTTTTTAGACGGAGCAACTAGCAACACAATATGTATGAATATTTTATTTAGTACAAGAGGATGTTTGGGTGAATAGTTTTTTTTTTTTTACAGTGTTTAAGCTCAGTAAATTATATTTAGATATTAAAAAAATATTTGCATTCTCAATATTTGTTTTTACTCATAGGCATATCATAAATTAATTTTATAAACTCTTTCAATATATGAATAAATACTTATGTAATGAAATAAACTCTCAATAAACTCTTCCAAACTTTTTTATACTGCAGTTTTTCGCAGTTAGTCGCTTTCATTGTATTTATATCTGTGTATGCTATTTGTCTTATTCATGCATTTCTTTTTCCTTTTTTTTGACAGATATTCATGCATTTCATTTCTTTGAAACATCAAAAAATCCAAGTTATCTTGTCTAATTTCCAATTGATCCCACTTTAACTTTTATTATAGACAGTTGTCATTTAGTTTATACTGAAATCAACCCCAAAAAAATAATTTTGTGTATAACAATGTGTGAAAAACAAGAGAATATTCTCCTGCCATCCAAATCACTTTTAATTTCATTCATAAAAATTTCAGATATATAATTATTTTTTACTACCATATCAAAAGTTAAAAAACTTATGCTATACTGGCAAAACAGTCTTAATATCCTTGTGCATTGTTCTAATTACACTAGTAACCTGCTCAGTTTGATCTTCATTGGAGCATGCTGCAAGAAGCACCTTTGCTGTTCCTCCATCAGGGTAACAACCAGCATCAATCATTTCTTCAAACATTTCTAAGCACCTTAGATAAAGCTTTTTCTTAGAATATGCTCCAATACGAGAAGTCCAAGTAACCACATCAGGTTTTAAACCTTTACTAGGAAGCAAATGAAAGAGTTCTTCCATTCTCTCAATAAATCCTGCTTGTCCATACCTGTGTATCAAGATATTATATGTACTAATATCAGTTACATAGGATCCTTTTTCCATCACTGTTAAAACTTCTTCCATCTTTCCAAATTGGCCTAACCGTCCATATAAGTTCAGCATGCTGTTGAGAACAAAAGTGTCTAGTTTTAGGCCTGATTTACACATTTGGTTGAGAATGTCCTCACATTTACTCACATTGCCTATTTTGGAATAGGCAGATAAAAGTACCATGTGTGATTTCATTGTTGGCGTTATTCCAACTCTTTTCATGTCTTCAAAAACAGCTTCAGCATCTGTATTTTTTCATTCAAAAGGATGGGGAAAAAAATATGTATCAGACCAATCAAATAGGTAAACAGATAAAGAAAAACTATAAAAATACTTAAAATTGGCTGAACCAAGCATTACATTCTTTTCCAAAGGAGTAAATACTCAATTTAATCCCTGAAATAGTAGGACCGTATCAACATAGTCCCCCACTTAGCAATATTTCAAAATGATCAATGGAATTGTAAAACATTAATGAGGTTCGTCCGTCTGTTGGTATTCACAAAGACTATAATGATATTGAGTTGGTAATGTCAGAAATGCATTTGAAACTAAGTGAATAATGTCAATGATGCATTTGAAACTAAGTGAATAATGTCAATGATGCATTTGTTAACTGATTCAAACCTGATTAACGTTTTGCAATTATAGAGATCATTTTGGAATATTGATCATGTAGAGGACTAAGTTAATACAGTCCTACAATTTCAGGGACCAAATTAGATATTTACTCTTTTCCAAAGCCAATATACAGTGTGGCTTGTGTAAAAGTCAATGAATCTATAAGCCATATATAGCTTGAAAGAAGTTGGAGATTATCATGGCCATTTTAAAAATAAGTATAACATGGCTTTCAAGAATTTATAAAGCCTAAGAAGTTACAAGATTAACACTTTTCTCCCAAAAACAACCATTCAAAAGGAATTGTGATTATGCAAACCTTTTAAATGCACAAGAAAGAATTTATATTTGCAGACAGGTAATGCAAATTTTGAAAACAATCCATTAGAATGTCCAATAGACCATGTGAATAAACAAAACAAAATGATAGCTTTCCAGGGCAGGTAATTACCATCCTGAAAACCTGCTTTCCCATATGCATCCACCAAGATATTATATGAGGCTCTATCTGGTTCACATCCCATGTGCTGCATTAGTGAAAAAATTTCTGCAGCCCCATAAGGAAAACCTGCACGACTGTTCGAGGAAGAAAAATCTTAAATTTTTCCCTAGATATAAAACCATTAGAATTATAGCTACAATTACAATACCACTAGCAAATACAAACATCTCTTGAAACAAGTTTGATGTTTGTTCAAGTCATTTAGTTTTTCTTTCCTTTTTTCTGTTGGGAGTTTGACTCTTCAAATTCTCTTCCCCAGAAACTGCACTTGTGGAAAATTGGAAAAACAAAATAGAGAAATAATAACAACACAAAAATTTAACGTGGAAAACTCCAGGAGAAAAACCACCAGCACCAGAGAAAAATCCACTATGTAGAAAATTATTACAACTACACAATTTTCTCTCTGCACCCCCGCACACACACAAAGCTTCCCCACAGCAAAACTTATTCCTCACACCTCTCCTTTTACAAAAAATATTCCTAATAAATTCTTTTTCTGATGTGGAGGTTCAGCCCAAGCTGCAACCACAGAGCATACTAAGAATTCTATTAAATTCTAAAACAAAGAGAGGAATTTATCTAGAGACAAAAGTTGCTAGACAAGCTTTTGAATGGTGTACATAAAACCAAGGCCCAAGCCTCCTTTTATAACAAAGAGGTTCACTCCTCTTTACTATTTTACCCGATGTGGGACTAAAAGTCCCAACACCAACTTGTTAGAATTCAAGTGTGAGTGGTTAGTCCCACATTGGCTAGGATTGGGCTAAGTGAAGGATATATAAGAGAGGTGACTCATATACCCAATGCCTTAAGGTTTTGGGTGGAGATGTGGTGTCCGGGTCTCTTAGTAGTCCTGGTCCTTAGCCAGCTGTTGCTCTCAGGTGCTTCCCGGACTCCCCAACAATTTCTAAGGACAGTGTGGCCTTATATGCATGTGCATTAGGTTTCTTGGCACAATAGTACATGCATATCCTACTATAATCCAAATATTCCACAAGTTTGCAGTTCATGTATATCATATTACAATCTTATTTACATGATAACCTATCTGGTGCAATGTCCACTAACCACATCATATAAGGCCACGCTGTTCCTTAAATTCTTTTTGCAGAACATCTAAAATATAGTGGTTTTGACTACTTAAGTATTCATTTATGCTTCTGTGACAGCCTTTAAAGGACCAAGTGAATAGAACAAAATAGTTCATCAATCAAAAAGGCATTTATATTATTCCATCTTCCATAACAACCTGTAAGATTCCATGAGGGCATTATAAGCATATACATCAGGTTCAAGCCCAGCTTCTTGCATCTGCTCAAATATTTCTTCTGCTTTCTCACATAGTCCCTCTCTGGCAAATGCATTCACCAGAGCAGTATATGTGCAAATATTGGGTTTACACTTATGGCTCATCATTTCATCAAACAATTTTAAGGCCATAAAGGATTTACCAGCCTGCATAAAATTCAAATTTCAATTTTGTGTGTGGAACATTTCACTATCAAAGGAAATAGGCAGTTATACACAGCATAATTACACCAACAGCTACAAATACTAGATTATTATCATGAACCATAAGAAGCCTGAATTAATGGTGTTTATTATATGACTAGTTAAGTCCTATGTGCTATGCAGGTGGGATCCAAAATTGTGTATATACTTTATATCCTATGCAAATAATTGTCCTAAATTTAAAAAATTCACTGCTATTGACTTAGACTTCCTGGTAGTACTAAATGTTATTTGAAAACAAGAGCGGATATATTATAAACAAATCAAATAAACCTAGCTGAGTAATATCATTATCAAAGAACACAAAAATTACTAAAATAACCCCATTCATGAAATATAAATTTAACAAAGCCAACAGCTTACTCATCTTTATAACTCTGGATAATTGTGATCTAGAAAGATATATGAACATTACAATCTTATGTTGATCTTAGGCTTTCTTGATGCTAATTCACCCTGCATCATGTTGGCTCCAATCAGGGGTCCTAACCTTTAGGACTTATAAAAATTACCTTCTTTCTAGTTGTGAAGGCCAGCAATCAACATTTTGGTATAGTAGTCAAAGATTGTTGCAAAACTTGAATGTAAATTATTTTGTAATCCTTCAGATCATACTGAAAACGTAAAATTTTAGACGGAAAAAAAAACCTTAATATGCTCACCTTTCCATATAAATTTATCAACATGGTATAAGTTTCAGTAGATGGCTTGCAGCCATCCCTTTTCATCCTTTGAAAAATCTCTTCTGCTTTGTCAGGGTTTCCTCCTTTCATTAATCCATTTATGTAAGCGTTGTACACAACAGCACCTGATTTATTCATTCTGATAACTGATTAGCTATTTCAAAAGGATCAAATTTCCAGTTATCATAAACAAATGCATATATATAAGTTGAGAACTATCATTGTGACAAGTCCCCAATTTTTTTTTATCATATTTCTGTTTCAGCATATAAGGGTGAACTAGTTGAATCAGGAACATACTTGAAGGAAAGCCATAATTTCGCATTTCGACAAAGACAGCTTCAGCATTTTCTAGCATCCCAGACATGCAATAGGCCTTTATAAGAAGGGCATAGGTATCTTCATTGGGAATGCATCGAGCCTCGAGAAGCTGCAGATACATGGATTCTGCTTCCTTGTACAGAAACTTTTGACCAAAAGCATCTATAAGTAAATTATAGCAGATTATATCTTGCTTGAAGGAGCTCCTCAGCAATATCCATTTACATATCTGAACAAATTTCATTTTGTTTTTTCTGTTAGGACCACCAGCAAATACAAAATCCACGAGCCAAATCCAAAACCAAAAAACTTAGTTGTGATGAAACAAGAATAAAAGTAACTAAATATCTGAACAGACATCTGTTTAAAAAAGTTAACTACAATAGTGACACATGGTGAAAGTTTATTCATCTGCTCAAAACTATTTTCCTTTTTTTTTCCTTCTCAGATGTGTTGTGCACTTGTGAATCGCGAGTATCTCTGACTTAATGTATATACAATGTTGTCACATCCCAATTAAGTGCTATGAAGCAGATGCTAACACATGAATCTTGAATGCATGATGGATTCAATGGTGAATTTTTGCAAAAGGGAAGAGAAGACAACCTTCATTATTTAAGTAATTTGACTGCTAAAAATTGTACTAGATAAGGTAAATCTGCTACAAGTGTGTGCGCGTGTGCTCGTGTATGTATATGTATGTACTAGTTAGAGATACCCGCGATTCACGGGTGCATAACACAAGTCTAAAGCTCTGTTTGTTTAAGATTTTCAAGTCAAAATCCAGTTTGCAAACTTCCGTTTTGTAAACTCTAACACATACCTCCTTTTAGATTTTGGTAGTTTGGTGCATTGGGAAGCTCAATTTGTGAGAATCTTGGTGAAAATAATCTTATCCAAACACACGCTAAGAAGAAAAGAAAAGCCGGGAAAACAGTTTTGAGCGGGTGAATGAGTTTTTGCCACGTGTCATTATTGCAGCTAACTTTTTTAAATAGATAATAGAAATAGATAGATAGATAGATGCATTTCTCACCGAAATGATTGAATCCCACTGTTTCCTCATCCGAAGTTGAACAGACACAGTTAAGATATCATCCCATGCGTCAAGAGAGGGAGGAAGCATGTCTAGGGAACCCCAAATGTCCTCAGTATCAACCTCCTTTTGAAGGTACTCCAGAATCTTCTGTGCAGTGGGACTCAACACAGGGAAAATCCCATCAACAAATCCAGAACCGAATTTCCATCCTCGTCCTCTCAAAGAACCACCTGCTCAGAGAAAAATAACAACACGCTTTTCAAACATGACACACACACGTGTTTAACCGTTTAAGTGAACAAACTTGTGTTGTGTGTTCCAGCAGAGCAATAGCATTACATCTTTTCCTGGAAAGTTTCTTGTGATTGAAGTTCCTTAAGTTGCCAGTTTTGTCAATGTAAACGCTGTCTCTCTTGAACTTCTTCAAAGCCACGCCACTGGAATCATTTGCTTTCCATTCAGATTCGTTCATGCAAGCTCTTGGTTCTATAAATGTGTGGTTCAATGTGCATATAGAATTTAACCTGCAGATAACACCAACATCACTTCAATTTTAATGCCAAATCAATGTTACAAAATGAAGATAATGGAAGAGAGCTTACATCATTCATGAAGCCACGGTTGAGTCTGGATAATGAATGAATGGAATTTCAAGGCAAGATAAATGGTGCATTTTTAGAAAAATATGGTACAAATGAAAAGAATGGACAAATGGAATAAGGACGAAATATCCATGAAAATATCTCAGCAAGCGTTCACAAGGGAGAATTTGATTTTGGTCTCTGAAAAATGTTTTGTTTTTATTTTCGTCCCACTAAAACTTAAAATCACTGGTTTTGTTCCATAGTAATTCGTTTTACGGCAGATAAACAAAATTCATTTTAAGGGTCAAGAAAAAAGTTTTGAATAGTTATATGTCAACATAGTATCACATAACTCATTGTTGTCACTTGGGATGACCACGTGACCTGTCATAAGACACATAGGTAGTTAATATAGACGTAACATTACAACATAGATAAAAAACAATACTTTTATATTTTAGTGGGATGAAAACTAAAGAAAAAAATTTACAAAGACCAAAACAAAAATTTACTAAAAAAAACATATTTAAGTTTAACCCTTATTTGTATATATTTTTTTTCCAGATTCACAAACATGCAATTAAAAAATGATTTACAATTATTAATAAAAAATGATTTACTATTGATTTTTTATTTTTAATTTATTAAAAAATGAAAATATAAACATTGATTATTACTCCAGTAAAAAAAAATTGATTATTACTAATTTATTAAAAGAACGCATTAGAAAATATAAACACCCATCCTTATATAATAAAAATTTAACCTTTCTATAGAATGAGATAATTATTACAAGCATTATTTTCTCGCCCAATTACATATTTTTCTCATTTTCGTGACTTATTAAACCAATTTGATATTTTTTTTCTTCAATTAATTATTTAATCGAATGATTTTTTTTTCTCTTTATTCATTTTTAATAAATATTTAATTTTTGTCAACCAACATTGGACATAGTAATATACTTATATATATCACCGCTAAAATAATCTAATATTGACTAAATCAAAACTAAAAATTCTAAATGTTATGTCAAAAAGTAATAATCTAAATGTTTATACTTTATATATATTTTATTTTTATTATCAAGAAAATGTTTTTTTTGTCGATTCAATTATTTTTAATTTATATCCTTATGTTTCTTTTATACTACTATTTATTTATTATTTACAAGCACGATTATAAATCAATGTTTTGAAAACCAGACCAAACTGATCGGTCCAATCGGTTGAATCACGAACCGGCCAGTTCAACGGTTGGTTCGATCCTATTTGAACTATAGTCTGGTTGAACCGTCCAGAACCAGGTTGAACCGCGACTGAACCGTTTTGAACTGCTAATTGAATCGGGTTAAACCGTTTGAAATAATTTTTTTAAATTTTTATTTTTTTATTTCCCAAATATAATATTTTTTATTTTTTTATTTTTTATTAGTCATCATGTTTAATCATGATTGAACTGAATGAACCAATTAAATTATCATCTATAAGTTTTGTCGTTTCGATCTTCATTTCGGTTTTTAAAACATCGATGTAAATATCAAAATTAGCTAGCTGCTATTTGTTTTTTTTTGTGTAAAATAATTCATACAAATTAAATTCTTTTGTATTTTTTTCATATGCCCCTCGAGCAAGCAAGTGAAAGCAAATAAGCAGTGCCCTTTCGGTAAGTAGTGTCCGCCTTCCGCTTCTCACTCACAGTTCACAAAACACATTGAAGAGCAGACCCAGCGGCAGTGCCCTTTCGGTAACTCACTACTTTTCCCCAATCCAAATGTTTCTCTTTCTCATTCTCTTATTCTTCCGCTTTGGTTCTAATTTCTTTCGCTTCCATCGTTTTATGCAGTGATTTCATCAAATCGAATCCAAGATGTTTCTCACAAGGTGAAACCCTTTCTCTCTCCCTTTTGTTGCGAAATTTGCATTTCAGGGTTTCTCCTCCTTGCGATTTAATTGATCAAATGGGTTCTACCGAAATTTGTTAGGGTTTTTTAATTTCTTTTGTTCTGTGTGATTAATTGATATTTTGTGAACGAAATAGGACTGAGTATGACCGAGGAGTCAACACCTTTTCTCCCGAAGGCCGTTTGTTTCAGGTTGAATATGCAATCGAAGCCATCAAGGTGTGCGGTTTCCCCACGATCTCTCCCTTTTCTCTTATTCTGTCGAGATAACAATAGAGTTTATGTCTATAAGAGCCTTTTTCGTTCTAACTTTTTCCGACATCAAATTGTGGTATTTGTGTTGGTGTGTTTGTATTTGTAAATGGGTTTCTATTGGATTGCAGCTGGGATCCACTGCAATTGGGTTGAAGACGAAAGAGGGTGTTGTCCTTGCAGTTGAAAAGCGTATCACTTCGCCCCTACTGGTCTGGTCTTGTTTCGTTTATTTAATTTTTAATTAAGTTAGTGGAATTTTTATCATCTTATTATGACACTGCTATTAGCTATCAGTGTACAATTTGATGGTGTTAAGTAAGAATGATGCAAAATATCCATTGCTGACACTGATGTGCTTACCATAAATTGATTTTTGGGGGCATCCAGTTGATTTCTAGATGTGCTTTTGAATTTTGATTATTGATGGTCATTTTAGGTACAATGTATGCTGTGCTTATAGTCATTTACCATGAAAAATAATGCTATTTTATTTACCTTGATCTTATTTTCTCCTTCTATTCTTCATTTTGGTTTTTGATGAAAAGAGATCTATTTTTCGTTGAGGATCAAAGGCTTAGATCTTTTATTGTTAGGCTCTACATGCAATAAACTTATAAAATATCTGACTATATTATAACCTGATTTATAGTTCATCTGGATATTATTTGACTTAAGAAATATGATTGTCTTGTTGTGGTCAGTTTTGCTTTGCGCTGTGATTTTTTTGCTTGCATGAAACATTCTTTATGTCGTTTTGTGTAAAAAATTTGCTTTCAGGAGCCTAGCAGTGTGGAGAAAATTATGGAAATTGATGACCACATAGGTTGTGCAATGAGTGGATTGATTGCTGATGCCCGTACGCTTGTTGAGCATGCACGAGTTGAAACTCAGGTATATATACCCTTATAGGATAGGATATTGTGGGTAGTTGATTGGTTAATGACTATATATTGGTTTATTGTTCACAGAATCATAGGTTCTCTTATGGTGAACCGATGACTGTAGAGTCCACAACCCAAGCTCTTTGTGACCTAGCCTTGCGTTTTGGTGAAGGCGATGAAGAATCCATGGTAAAGAACTTCTCAGCTTTGATATTCATGTCTATTTGTGTTTGCTTGCTTATGATGTTTTCTTTAAGGCCTGAAACTTGTGGCCATTTCTTGCTAAATTGCCTCTTACAAATTTGGTAAGAAATACTGATGCCTTATATGTTGCACTTGCTGAATGTTGATCAGAGATATAGACAGACTTCCAATTAGTTTTACTTTGGGATGCACAAATGTCCTAAACTTGCATCAATTGATGAATATATAACAATCTTAATTAAAGGAGTAATTCATTGAGTAAGATGCTTTTTGTTAATGTACAGATTGGTTCAGTTGCATGCGCCAATAAACTTTTTAGTACAAAATACTAATTGGTGATCCTATATAGCCAGTGACCATTATGTCTGCACTCTAACACCATTTCTTTTTTCTCTGGCAGTCTCGACCATTTGGAGTGTCTCTCCTCATTGCTGGCCATGATGAGAATGGACCTAGTTTGTAAGTATACGTTCCATCTAAGCAATGGTTATTTATGGGTAATGTGATAGAGTTGTTTGTCCTTTTGACTCATTTTTTTTGTATTTCTCCTTTTGAATTGATGCTGTTGTTCGTTGTATCTTACGCTTTTTTCCCTTTTATGGGGACCCGTTAAATTGCAAAGAAAGGACTTATGGGCAAAAGTATTTTAATTCTTAAGACCAATTGCAAATTTTCTGGTTATTCATGTGCAAAGGTTAATGAGTAACTGCTTACCAACTTGATTGACTACTTGGGGGTGTCTAATCATTTCTAAACTGGACATATTTTTGCCAAGAATTCATTTTCTGTAATTTTCTCTTGTTTCACCTGGTTCCTTGGAAGGTAACAAGCATACCCTATTCACTTGTCACTTATCCCCTTCTTTCTATTATGTTTATTTTTTCTTTCTAAAAGAAACTATGAAGTTCTTTGTGATTATTTCGTAGTCATGTAGTACTTCTTCACTTTTACTTGTCATTCCTTTTATTGTTTAAATAGAATGGTGTTTTGTTCCTCCTTCTCTTACCAATGATTTGTGATGTTAATGCATTTTTTCTGTGGTTCATTTCTACACTGCAAGTTCAACTCTCAGAGCAAGATATATATCGTTGTTTTAGTTTCTTCACTGCAATTAGTTGATGATAGCATATTAGCACTTTTCCAACCATAATGAGGAAACAGTTGGGGTAGTTTGTACATCACCTCCCTATAAAGACTGAAGGCTCAATTGTAAACAATTTTCATATTCACGCCTGTCAAAGGCATTATTGCAGATTATTGTTTTAAACAGAAAATAAATGAACAGCATGGATATTTTGTTTTTGTAAGCCTAGGCTCTATTACTTCAGTCACTAGATGATACAGTTTAGTTTAATGCTGCTGATCATTCATACGCCTTTTCATTTTGGACTTATGGTTCTTACTGAATTGAAATGTTCTGATTTGCAGGTATTACACTGATCCTTCTGGCACATTTTGGCAATGCAATGCAAAAGCTATTGGTTCAGGATCAGAAGGTGCTGACAGTTCTCTGCAAGAACAATACAACAAGGTATCCATGTTCTTAAAGTGGATTGTTTCTTAGCCTTCTATTTTCTTTTAACAGTAAAGTTATACTTAGCTGGGATTGGAAAGTGGAAAAAAGGAATGAAAACACGGAGAAAGGAGAGTTCATACCCGGAATTCTTGGCAGGATAGGTTGAGAAGAATGAGAACTTGTTTTACAATAATTACCTTAATCCCATTACAAACAACACATCTTAGGAGTAGCACTTTCAAACAATATATTTATCTGAAATACCAAAAAACAATTTGACTATCAAGATTTGCCTAATTTTCAGTTAATTCATCAGAAGATAAACAATCCTTGTTGATGATAAGCAGAATTGATTACTTTAAAAGAAATCCTATTTTAACCGATCCCTGTCCTGCCGAGTAGGTACACTGCAGTTAACTGTTGTTTGTTTGTTTTTTTTTTTTTTGGTTGTCTTTTCCTCTACAAATCATAATGATTTTTGTCCAAATTGATGTTCATTGCTTGTGTTTTTTGTGTGGAAAATGTTAAACTAAATGTTTGATAATTTCAATTGTCATATTAATGCAACGCCATTTGTGCCCAATTTAACATGTTAACTGTTTTGGAGTTTCTGTCCATGCACTGTCAATGTTTGCTTTGAGGATTATCTTTAATTATAGAGGCATCAAGATGACATGAAAACAAGCAAATTTGGTGTTAATTTATTATGCTGTGCAGGACTTGACCCTTCAAGAAGCCGAGACTATTGCTTTATCCATTCTGAAGCAAGTTATGGAAGAGAAGGTAAAGTTCAAATTAAATGCAAGTACTTCTAATTGTTTGTCCCTCCCCCTGAAATGGAATGGAAAATAAAATATGACTTGTTTCTTTTGTATTTTTCATCATAGGTCACTCCCAACAACGTTGACATTGCCAAGGTGTCTCCCTCATATCATCTTTATACCCCTTCTGAGGTGGAAGCTGTGATAAGTCGCCTATGATTTCCTTTTGTGTGTTGGCTTCTTCAGCATTTGTTTCCTATTCTTCCTGTCTGTACGTCTATTTAACTAGTGTTGCGCTTTTTTGGTGGATGATGCTACATGTATTGCTGCTACCCATGTTGTGGCCAAGTTGTACACTATACTAGATTCTCCTGTCACATTTGTTGGCATTCAGTCTAGTTGAAAATTGAAATTGAGGACTAAATGGTGTTTCGATGTTTGGGAAAAAACAATGCATTAATGCTGATGTCGATAACTATACACAAGCACCGTGCTAGTATATTTTTTGAGAGTTTCATTTATACACACTGTTGGTGTAAAATTTTATATATGTATCCAATGATGTGTTACACCGACAGTGTTATAAATTAAATTCATTAAATTCAATTTTTAATGTATGAGATAGATATTTTTTGAGAGTTTCATTTATACACACTGTTGGTGTAAAATTTTACATATGCATCACAATGATGTGTTACACCGACAGTGTTATAAATTAAATTCATTTTTTAATGTATGAGATAGATATTAATAGTGGGGAGGTGGATAGGGAAGGCAGAGTGGGCCAACCCGCCCCAACCCACTTTAGCCCGCCAAAAAGCGGGGCGGGGCGGGCTGGCCCGTCAGGGGGGGCGGGTTCAACTTTTTTACCACCCGCTTAATGGCGGTTGGCCGTGAGCCACCCAACATAAAAAAAAAATTACATTTTGGTCTTTTTGTTGCTGGGTATAAAAAAATTCAATATGTAAAAAAATCGTTTTTTTGCCCTTTTGATTGCAAGCCCAATACTCAACATATAATCCTCCAGTCTAATAATTTTTTTGTACCATTTTTTTTAGAGTGATTTAATTTGTTGAGCTATTTTTTATTTGAATAGCATATGTACTCTATTTTCTAATATTTTTTTTTTAAATCAAATCCGTACACCATAGCTATCTAAAAAAAATACTCATCAGATTATGGGCCTTTTTTTTCCAGACTGTGGAGTTATATGGGCCGCGTGTGGAACTTCTTGTAAATTGTAATAGATAAATAAAAAAAACGGGTTGGCGGGCTGGCCGCCCTTCGCCTCGGCCCATGGGTTGATGGTCCAAGCGGGGCGGGTTATGTGGGTTGGCGGGTTCAATACCCTAACCCAACCCGCCCCATTTTGGCGGGTTGGCAGGCCGGCCCAACGGGCCAGGCCCACTTTGCCACCCCTAGAGGTGGAGGCGTGTTTACAGAGCATTTAGGGATGATTCAATTCATTCAAAAAAATAGAGGGGAAAAAAGGGATTAAACTGTTCTATATGCATTATTTCTACTTTTAGATCAGTTGGGAGCCAAGCCACTAGGATTGGGCTATTGATGAGGGGTTTGATTAGCATGCATGAGGTCAACTGGGAGCCAATCTTCACTTTCGTTTTTCCACATCTCAGAATTTCTTACTTCATTCAAATTGGAACTTAAATATGGGTTGCGTTCAGATAAACTTAAATGTGGTTGTTTGAAAGTTTTTTTAATGCTTTTAAACTTTTGAAAATGGTATTAAAATTAGTTTTGTTTTTACATTTATCCAATTATCGTAAAATTTTTAGATATCTTTTTTAATTAAACAAATAGTTTTAAAAATAAACAAATGGACTAACGTAATTTTACCGATCAAATCAATGAAAATTATTACTGAACAGATCCTATATTCATTATTTTTTCATCATTTCATTATTTATTGATTTAGAATGGTAACGCTATGGTATTATCACTCGAATCAATATACAAATAAATAATATGGCAGATTGCTCCATTCTCTTAATTGGTTTGTTCCTTCGTTTAGAATTTATGTCTACGGTTTCATTCTAAGCTCTTGCCTTTGCCGCAATATGCAAACATTTATAGAACTAACTAAAGGGAAATCTAGTTAGTTACGTCACGGGCACGTTAGTCAGGGATAAGTTTTCAAATCATAGGTTAATTACTTCGAAAATCTCAGCCTCCATTTGATTCAAAAAAATTTAGAACTAGTGCACTAAGAAATCTGAATTGTTGAAGTAAGCTCAGATTTTGCTCCCAAGTTAATGTATTCTTTACAATATGGAAAAGGCCACTACTTAACCTTCTCAACATGCTTTCCCTACCCTTTTCTTTCAACACCCCAACCATCCCAATCATTATAACTGCCACCACCATTGTCACCACTAGCTTCGTTGCTCCTGTTCCCATGATTGCAGTTAACAAGTTGGATAGTGTCACACCTCGAGTTCAACTCATCGGAGCACAAGCAACAAAGTCACGCTGCTATCCCAAAAAAAAAAAAGTCACGCTTGCATGAAGAGACTCATGACAAGTCCGTGTACCCATAAACAAAAAAAAAACAAAAAAAAGACATGTCCAACTTGTTTTTAATAGCTATCCTCACAGAGAAGTCCATGTCCATGTGCCCAATAAACAAGGGATTTTATTGTCCCACCTCCCATACTTAATTTTCCCACCTCCTCTTTATTATGAAAAGTCAATAACACCCCTTCTAATTTTCCCCCATTCCCTCTAATTCTTCCCTCTTCCTCACCTCACCTCCCCTCCCTCATTCAACTTTCAGCCCTGTGTTCCACTCTCTCTCTCTCTCTTTCTCTCTCTCATGCTCACTCTCTCAATCTCTCCCACAACATCTCTCTCTCCCACAATATCTCTCTCCCAACCTCATCCCCTCTCTCTCAGTGTTCTGTCTCAGGCTCCGCCGCCATTACCACCACCATTTGCTCGATTTTTGAGGTACGGCAACCCTATTTTTTTCTGTGATTTCAAGCAATCCGGAATCTTGTTTCTGGACTCATCCGGCAACCCGACGTTGGACGTTGTAAAGCGTCCGACTTCTTGTTGCCAAATACGTCCGAAAACAAGAATCCGGACGTTATGTTATTCCGGATTCCTATTTCCGGTTAGTTCCAGAAATAAGTTTTCGGATGTTGCTCATTCAGTTTGAAATTTTATAAATTTCTTATTGATGCAGGCACATTTCCAGGTATCACAACCATGGGTTTTCTTCTTGTTTTTGTGTTTGTCAATGGCCGAATTACAAGAGGTGACAAAGGCATCACGTTTGAGGGCGAAACCATTGAATCCTTTAGGGCTTCGAAGGGCATCACACTCAAGGCCTTAAAGAGATAAGTTAACGACATGGTGGTTAAATACGGAGACACCAGAAGGGTGTCTGATTTCCATTAGCGATGCCCTGTCTGTTGGGAAAATGGACGTGTTCAGTATGATGTTCTGAAACTTCAAAATAACGGCGATGTCGATACGATGTTCGCAGTCCATGAGCAATATGCTAGGCTCGGCCCAATCGAGTTATGCATGGATCCAGTGAGAAGTCCCAATCAGATTATCTCTCTCCTCGGGAAATCAAGATCAGTTGACGAAATCATCGTAATGTGTACCAAGCCAGATTCGACAACCGTCACTAGCTTGACACAACCTTGATGTTTTATTGTATTTATCAACTGCTAGGGTTTGAATTAACTGTCAGAATTTCCTGTGTTTATTGTATTTTTCATGTTGCAAGTGTCTTATTTCCAGTTAATAGAACAACGCTTTAATTTATGTCACCCAAAATATATATTTATATATAAATATAAATAACATGTTTGTTCCAAAAAAAAAAAAAGAAATACATGAGATGATCATAGAAAAAAAGGGACGTGCTAAATCTATGTGGAGGGCATGGATCTCTTCCTCCGGACATAACATCAAGTGGGATGTGCTAGTCTCATAAGCTCCTGCATGAGCTCCCAGCCCTCCGTGCCCGGCTGTATCACCAGGCGCCCTTCTGACAATCTCTGCCCGATCTCATACGCCCTGGTCCATTCGCATCCTACAAAAATATATAAATTATTAGTTAATCAGTAATTTATAAAATATAAAAAAATAAGAATAATAATTCCAACATACATCTGATGGCGCCGCTGGCTCTGGTGCTGGAACTGGTTGTGGTGCTGGAGGCGGAGGGGGTACATTTTGTGGGTAAATGTACAAGTGAGAGATTCTACGGAACCACTCCATATAACCTGGCTCCACGTCCGCTGCCTGCGTGCCATACTGACCACCCTCGATGACATGCTCGTCAAAATGAAGCCACATGTCATCCATTTGTTGTGGACTGGTCGACTGCGATATGATGCTGCAGGGATCCTCGGGAATGCGCTGCACATATCCAAACTGGCACAACACCCTGTCTGGCAGGTAGGGATACATCAAAGGTCCAAACCGGATGAATCCTCTGAATAAGCATCTAGGCTGGAACTCGTGCTCCGCTATGTGCTCCGCTATGTGCTCCGCATACGAGTCCCAGGTAACCTCCTCAGCAGTCAGTCTATCCAACACATGTTTGTATGGCTCCACCAATCCTACACCCCTAATCAGCTTCCAACGACAGGCTCGGGGTCGTGGCTCCTGATAGTCGGGCTCCATCTCCCTGGTGCCGAATGCAACACCCTGGAAGTGCTCATATATCCATGCCTATGTGATAAATGACAAGTCAAATTCTTTTCATTTGTAGGTTAACATGCATGAAAATTATTTCAAAACAACGACATTCGTACCTATAATGGCGTCATGTAAGAGGCCACCTGCTTCGTCTGATATATGCTGGCCTCCTTGAGCTGGTCGTACATGAACGATAATGCCATCGCTCCCCATGCATAGGTGCGAACACTACTCAGCTCCCTAAACATCCCCATGTATGCCACCCGTGTCAACGTCTGGCTCTTGTCGGCGAAGATAGTGCCGCTGACTAGGTGCAGCAGGAACGCCCTAGCTGCCCTCTCACACTGGTCATCATCGCAACGCCTAGTGCACACTCTCCGTAGCCAGTCAAAACGAACCGTGGGTCCCCTGTTCTTGTCAATCTCAATCCTTGCATCAGACATGGGGACGCCTAACAGGTCGTGCAACCAAAAAGCAACTATCTCCCTATCCAGCGTAGGCATGATGAAGAACGCCCCCGTGACTGGAATATGGAGGATCTGGGAGACGTCATCCAGGGTGACCGTCATCTCCCCAACAGGTAGGTGGAAGTTGCAGGTATCTGGCTGCCAACGCTCCACAAATGCACATAATAACCCCTTGTCAACTACCTTGTAGTTGACTTTGCAAAGTTCCTCAAGCTCAGATTCCCGCAAGAGTGCCCTAATCTCTGCACGGGGCAATAAAGCGGCGACGCTTTTCCCGTGATTAGTAACCTTCAGCTCACCACGATCATGTTACCAAAAAAAAATAAGTCAATTGCATTAAAAATGAAAACAACATAATAAAAAATTAAGTATTACTTACAATACCGCGCCATAACCATGTGGCAACATGGTCAGCATAGGTAACGAGGACTGATCCGTCCTCCGGGCCGCTAGGGAACGAACCCTCATCACGTGCAGCCACATCAACGGCTACCTCATCTACACGTGCAACCTCGTCTACGTGTGCCTCATCGACGCGTGCTGCCTCATCTACATGTGCAGCCTCATCAACGAATGCTGCCTCGTCTACATGTGCAGCCTCATCAACGGTTGCCTCATCCTAGGCAACCTCCATGTGCGGTGACTCCTCACAGGCAGCCTCATCTACGTGTAGAGGCTCCTCGGGCACACCCTGCAGCTGTTGACGTTGCTCCGTCCGTTCTTTGCATGATGATGCAGTGGGCCTTGGACGAGATGGGTCACTACTAGATGCAGCAGGAACGACTGCCTTAGATCCACTCCTGGTGCGTGCCATATCTGTGAAAATTTAAACAACCAAATCAGCCAAGCCAAAATATAAAAAAACTGAAATTACAGTAATTCAGGAAACAAGTTTCCAAAGACATTTTAAAGGTCGGGAATCTTGTTTCCATAGGAATCCAGAGACATGTTGCCGGACAGTAGTTTCAAAACCCAAAGTTTCATGTCCGGGAACATGTTTCCGGAATCCTTTGGAAACAAGATGCCGGACTTTGACAATCCAAAAACTGCTTTTCTAATCCCAATTTTCAAGTCTGGTAACTTGTTTCCGGAAGTATATGGAAACAAGATTTCGGGTCTTAGAAATCCAAACCGGATGATTCTAACGTCCGGAAACAAGCTGCTGGATTGTTCAAATTCACAGAAAAAAAATTCCTCAGAGTAAACGAATGCGATGTTACCTGATGAATGAGATGCTCACTGCGAGCGAGAAGGAGAGGGACGACGGCGAGACAGTGAAGCCCAGAGGAAGACGCGGCGGAGGGAGGTGGAAGACGGAGGGAGGTGTAGACGAAGGGGGTTTCGAGAAAGAGAACTGAGTCGGGGAGGGAGGTGAGAGAGGGAGGGATGGGAGGGGTTAGGAAAATAAACAGGGGTATTCTTGTCTTTTTAGGGTAAGGGGAGGTGCGAAAATTAAAATGGGGAGGGGCCAAAATCATCTCCCAACAAACAAAGACAAGTTGTATAACTTGTATCAAGAAATCCAGGCCATAAGAGAATGGGAACAACTGTTAACACCCTCCGTTGTTCTAACATACACCACCTATGAGTTTTTTTGTAATTTTTCTCAAAATACCCCTGACCCAGAATTAACTTTCGAAAGATTTATTTTTTGTACTTATTTTTTCTTCCGGATGTTAATTTCCAAAGTATTTTTAACATTTGGAAGTTAACTTTCAAACTATTCCAGAAGTTAAACTTTGAATTGGTTAAGTTTTGGAAAGGGGGTGTATGTTAGAAAAAATGGGGTTGTTAATACTTATCCCCCAAAAAAATAAATCTCAAGTCAGTCAATCAATCAAGATTAGTGACAAGTGAAGTAGAGCCACTTGACTCAAAAGACTAGTCCAAGTCAATTTAGGTAGTCAGTTTTAGACCTTATTATGTACTACTATAAGAGGTTGTTGTTCCCCACACCCATCATTTATTTAAATACCTAAAATACCCTTATCATATTTTACCTTATCTCGTAAATATAGATAATGTGTTCACCGTAAATATATATTTTCCTATCTATGTATACACCGTAAATATATATATTTATGGTTAAAAAATTTTGAAATATATTTACGGTGTATAAATATGTATACACCGTAAATATATTTATGGGTAAACACTCTAACCCGTAAATATATATATATTTAGGGTGTATTGTCAAAAAAATTAAATTTTTACCTAATTTTACATGTAAATACGTTTTATAATCTGTAAATATATATAATATAACCGTTAATATATATTTACGGTAATATATATTTAAAAACTTATAAAACGTAAATATATATATAATATTTACGGTTTATAAAACGTGTGTGTGTCTATATATATATATATATATTTGATATTTACGGTTCAATTCTTATTTATGGTTTGATTGATAACTTATGTGATATTTACAGTTTCATATGTGATATTTATGGTTTGATTTGTGATATTTACGGTTCAATCACATATTTACTGTTTGATTTAAAAATTATGTAACTCGTAAATATCACACTTACGGTTATATATTTTCTAAATATATAACCGTAGGTATGATATTTACGGTTATATATTTAGGAAATATATAACTCGTAAATATCATATTTACGGGGTAAAATTAAGGGTATTTTTGGTATTTTCAAAAAATGATGGGTGTAGTGAGAGGGATAATGGGTGTGAGGAACAAAAGCCCTACAAGATGGACCCAATAAATGGCCCAAGGCCAAAAAGTCCAGAACCTCCACGAGGCGATCCTATTCCATACTTGAAACGTTTAAAAGATGGATATTAATAGATATGAGAAATTTTGGAATTTCGATTACAGATGTGGCATAGTAGGGCATGAATCATCAAGCGAAGTGCAAGAAGTAAAAGACTTCGATTGTATATGATAGTCAAAGAAGACCTTTGGTCTGAACCATTGGATTATGGAAAATGCTAGTTATCGCGAAGATATTAGCTGGTGAAATTTCGCGAATGCAAATAAAGATGAGTGATTGGCCAAAGACGGATGATTTCCGTCAAATGCGGATAAGACCAAAGAGTAAATATTCAAATTGGTTCCCAACAAAAATCACGGAGACCAATTTAGTTTCTGAGAAATAAAAAAATATCAATTTAGTTTTTAATAATGTCAAATGTCGGTCAAATTAGTCCATAATAGGGACTAAAATATCCCCAAAAATTATCCTAAAAAAGACTAATTTGATCCACATTTGAGATTTTTAAGGACCAAATTGGTATTTTTTATTTCTCATGACTAAATTGATCTCCGTAATTTTTATCGATGACCAATTTGTGCATTTACTCTAAAACAAACTTCTTCTTCTTTTTTTAAAAAAGAGTGACATCAGTCACATCGCGTGCCTCAGGTAATCCAAAATGCCATCAAGACCTTGAAGCCGAGATTGGTTGATGGAGTTCGTGATCGATGGACATGGTTCCTGTGTTCCTCAAGTATATATTCCACTAGTAATGCTTACAAATGGCTATCTAGCTCATCTAACATGGCTCAAGCTAGACATTGATGTTGGATTTGGAAGCTACATGTCTATGCAAATATGCAATTTTTCATTTGGCAAGTGTGCCACTTGGCCATTCCCACTAGAGACACCTTAGCAAGAAGAGGTATATTGCTGGAAATGATTTTCCCTTCTTGTAGAACAAAACCGAAGACCATACATGGGAGGTCAAGTTACATCACTCCCTCAGAGAAGGAAATCAATGTGCTGATTTCCTAGCTAAGTTAGGAGCTAATAGTAGTGACTCCTTTACAGTCCTACAGGCGCCTCTTGTGGGGATGAAGAGTTTTTTGTTAGCTGATGCCTTATGCATTTCTTTTGTGAGACACTAGGGCTTTCTTTTGTATATTTTTTCTTTTCTTTCTTGGATGTAACAAAAAAAAGTCACATCGCGATATTCGTGAAGACTGCCTTCACGAGATATATGAGCGCTCTTGGATTATTATCAAAATATAACTCGTGTGTTTTTCAAACAATCCATAGGATGGAGGTTAAAATCAGAGCTCCGTGTTGAAAATAACTACCCATCCTTTTCAATAATGCTAACTTTTCATGTAACCATGCATAAATCAAGTACCGTAACTGTTTCACTTGTTAGACTTAGTTGAATATGTGATGTGTAACGTCCAGACTCTAATCAGAGCATTACTTACGAAATTTATGATTAATTAAGTAAAGATTAATCAAAACCATCTTGATTATTAATTAAAATGGAATAAACAAACACTTGTTTAACGAAAGTCCTGTAAACTTAAAAGAGTGCGCATTTCGAAAATTACATTAATTACAATTTTTTCCCGAAGGGTTTTTCCATAAATAATTACAATACAATTAAAGAACTATGACTCTATTTGTGATCCGGTACTGAGACATCAGAGAGTCTCTCGTAACTAGAATGTCAAGCATCCAAAAGGCTCTCTAATCCTCCCAACAGTGAGTACCTGAAAACAACGCCCCAAACATAGTGAGTTATAACAACTCAGTAACATATATTTTAATGTAAAACATTTTACTGTTGTTTTCAGCTATACGTGGTGTGTTACGTATAGAAAACTCCTCCCAGATAGGCACAATCACAAACATCCATGTCAAATCATAATATCACATCTAATTGTAAAATATTAAGCATGCATATTACAATTCTCACCATGGGGTAAGATTCAGAACAAAATGACTCTGTCACCAAAAGGTAACTAAGCCTACAATGAAGGAAGTACAAATAGACCATAAGGCACCAACACTTGAAAGCTTACAATGCCAACAGACTCAATAATTAATTACATGAAACCATAAATATGTACACTAGAAACATCATAGATGCAATCAAACCATTTAATCACACGTGATGAATTCCATGGACGTATAAAATTGACTTCCATTGGAATTCTTCACCATATCCGCCGTATCGTATAGCAGCACGGACCGACATTATTCCGACGTACCTTATAGCAGCACGGACCAGCAACAATCAAATTAAATTTACACCTCAACTGCACGGTGCAGCCACTTTAGGGCCCACTGAAATGCTGAGCGTGTTCACATACAAACATTTATTTAGCTTAAACATTCATACAACCTTCCATGTGATAAAAAAAATATTGCACTAGGTTGAAAGTGGGGGAACAACATCCAAAATGAGTAGAAATTAGAATTATAACTGGCATAATCGATTATGAGTAAGCCCTAATCGATTATGCTTCAAAAATTCAGTTTTTGAAAAGAATTTGAGTGATAATCGATTACATAATCAATTATGAGTCATGTCATAATCGATTACATAATCGATTATTGGAGGGTCATAATCGATTATTACACTAGCATAATCGATTATTGCAAAATTGCAAATCGCAGAATTCTCACAGAGAGTTCATAATCGATTACCATAATCGATTATGATAAAGAAAAATGTAGAATCCTGTTTTTCTGCAGAATTTTGCCATTTCCAAAACCAAAACACCCAAAATATCAAAATCAATCATATCAATTTCTCTCAACCAATTCCAATTAACTATCAAACACGATACATTGATAAAATACCTTATTGCACAAATATTAATCATGAGCAATAACACCTATTTAGTATCACAAAATCATCAAATTTGTGAACATTCAACCAAAACCATTTCCAAACTATATCTCCCTAAAACACATGGAAGACATAGATTCATACCAAATGAGAAGGAAATGAAAAACCTAATGGGGGTCTTATGATTGCCCACCACATAAAGGAGAAGAACTCACAATTAATACGTTGAAATTCAACCAATTCTCATCATTCACAAATTCTTCCTTGGAGCTCTGTGGAACTCACAATGGGCAAACATCACACAATAATTGAGGGGGGTTGGGGCAGCATCCAACCCTATTTCAGTCAAACCCCATATAGTATTATAATAATCTATTCAATAAGAATCTAATTCAAGAATTAAGCAATAATTCCTAGCACACCCTAATTGGGAGTTTTGAGAGGGGAATCTATGTTACCTTTGCTCTCAAATGCTTTGGGATAAAAACCCCCAAATCCTAGGGCTTGAGCTTCATCACCCCTATGATTTTAAGCTTCTACTTGAGCCTTGATCATCAATCAACCAGAAATTGGAAGCTTGAATCCACCTCCTTCTTCCATTTCCCTTTTTCTTCCTCATTCTCTCATTCTCGATCTGTCTCTGTTCTCTCTCGATCTCTGTCTCACTGGTTCGCGGTTCTGCTCCTTCTTTGCGTCTGGCCAGAGCGCCGCCGTGGGCTGCCGCTGTCGTGGCAGTCGCGGCCACCTCCCCTGTTCCTTCTTCCTTTCACACGCACTTCCCCTTTCTTCCTTCCTTCTTCTCTTTTCTTCCTTTCTTCTTTTCTGCTTCTGCTTGTTTTTCACGCAGAGGAGGGAGTAAGTGAGGGATGGAAGGGTACTAGGGTGGAACGGGGTCAAACATGGTGCACGGTGGGACATAGGACTTGATTTAATTAAAATCTGATCAACAGTCCTCATCTAATATCATAATTTATCCCTTGGTCCTCACAGGGACCTCAGATAAATTAGTCAATTAAATACTACTCATAAATAAGTAGTCCCAGATTTTCTTAATCCTTGGGTAAAATTACCATTTTACCCCAAAGTTCCAAATTTACTTTAAATTATCAAATTAAAGGAAATTTGGGATGTTACATGATGCATATCAAATCGATCAGTCCATGGTAGGGGTGACAAAATGGATGGATTGGAAAAATATATTTATCCATTTACCATCAACTAAAATTTCATCAAGAAAATCTGATTCATCCATCATCCATTTAAAAAAAACTATCAAATTCATCCGTTAACAAATTTTTTATGGATGGATATCCAATTCATCCACAATAAAATATTTTTATTCACAAAAAATCTTTTTTAATCATAAAATATATTTTCAATTACAAAAAAAATATTTTTAATTACAAAAAATATTTTTAATCATAAAAAAAATATTTTAGTCCCCTCTCTCCCTTATCTCTCTCCTCCCTCTCTCCCTCTCTCTCCCCCCTCTCTCTCTCCCCCTTTCTCCCTCTCTCTCCCCTCTTTCTCCCCTATCTCTTTTTATCAATGGGTTAACAGTGAACTAAATTTCTTTTTTATCAATGTGAAAAAAGTTAACTCAACTTATTTAATAACAGTTCACAGTTAACTATAACACACTTGGTGTCCATCCCGTAGGACTAAAAAAGAGTATCGCATCAGTCAAAAAAAAAAAAAAAAGAGTATCACAACAGCAAGCGTAATAACATATGGACCAACGAAACAACCCATTCACTAATTAAAAGTAGTTTAACCAATAAACTTCCCAGCAAGGCCGCAACTAATACATCAAAGTCATTTTGCTTGAATGAAAGAGCAAAAATAAAAAACGAAAAAAAAAGCATATAAGAATGAACAATAGTTATCACCAAACAGAAAAATGCCAAAATCATGGAACCTACGTATGCGTACAATTATTAAGGGATTTTCTTCAACACAAAATAATCACTTGGCAAGCACGGCTCGGTTTTCTTGCTGCTGAAAGTTCAAAGGCCTTCTGAAAAGCATGAAAGGGGAGAGAGAGACAAGAGAGGGGAGAGAAAGGAGAGAGGGGAGAGAGATGAGAGAGAGAGGGGAGGGAGGGGAGAGAGAGGGGAAAGATTGGAGAGAGAGAGAGAAATATTTTTAATTAAAATATTTTTTTATGATTAAAACTATTTTTGATTAAAATATTTTTTATAATTAAAAATATTTTTTATGATCAATTCAAAAAATTATGCATTTGTCACCCTTAGTGTAATCCAATGGATTTAGAAAAATAGTGGATGAATGACTAACCATCCATTAAATTAAATGGATGGATTTGATCCAATCCATTTAGTTTTTTTGTTTGTAATGAATGAATTGAATAGATTTCTTTATGGATGGATTGAATGGATGATGGATAAATAGATCACTTTGTCACCCCTAGTCCATGGACATCCAAAGAACATATGCTCCATTGATGCCTGCCTAGTCTAATACTCTAATAGACAGGGCAAGTATCATCCCTTATCAATTTCCTTCTTAGTAGGTTTGATTTTATTGGTAAGATATTATGGCAGTACCTCCATATAAACAATTTGATCTTCCTTGAGACTTGAATTCTCCATACCCATTTCCATAATTCCTCTTACACTGACACTAAGCTATTGGCACATTGTGATTACTTGATTCCCCTTTCTCTTGGTCTTACGATAGGCAAATTCTATTGTGCAATCTCCTAACTTGATTTAAGGCCTTGTTAGCTTATTAGTCCCTTCGGTGATTTGAAGTGGTATTTGTAATACCTTCTTTACCGTTTCCTTTAGAGCACTTTTAATGGGAGGCAATTAAGTAGGTTGCTTAACTTACTTTTTGTGGGGTCAAATTGTCACATAGGATTTAAGCAACCCATAAGCAACCCAATTAGTTTTAACTCTAATAGTGGTTGCTTAATTTTTTTTATATTGGGTCCCATAATTGACTCCATATATTTATATTTATATTTGTGTGGTTCAAAATATCACTTAATTTTGTTGGTACCGGTTGATTTGATACAACAAAATGATATTTTATTCAACTGCAACTGTCTATTATATAGTGTACGCAGCTTATTTTTTAGCAACCTTTCTTGCCAAGTAGGCAAGCTCCAATAGGGATACAGAATAAGCGACGACTGACTCACACTAAGCAATGCATAAGATGCGTGCGGTGATGATTCCCTTACGAGACAACTTCCCACCTTCTTTGGTGGGTTACATAAATAACAGAAAAACAAAAACAAAAAAGGGAGCACAACACAACGAAGGCTTCACGCCTAACATATCCTTAAGCAACAAAGAGCCTATACCAGCATTAGGAGTGTGCCAGTGCTTATAACCTGAAACTCTCACAACTTCCTTTGACACAAAGTTCGCCCAAGTATTTTGATCCTGGAAAACATGCACAATAGAGGCATCCCACTGCTTATCTAACCAACCAACAATCTCAGCCAGCAGAGAAACATGAACATGGAAAACATGGGCATTCCTGCTACTGATGAGCCTTACGGCGTCAAGGCAGTCAGTCTCGCATACAATTTTCTTATAACTCAAGGCAGTCAGTCTTGAAACTTCTTATAATGATGTCAAAAGGATGAAATCACCTAGTAATAACATTGTCCAGTTATAGTGTTCCAAGACCAAACACTTTTGGAAGAAGTAATCATCACATTGGAAGACATAAAGGTGAACCAAAGCTCCAATCTTTAGTTCATCTTGATGTCTTCCAATATCATTGTTACTTCTTCCAAAAGTGGTTGGTTTTAAAACACCTTCATTGAGAAAAGTTATCATCACTATATGATTCATCATTTTGTGTCCCTCAGGAGAAACTTTTTGTTTCAAAATATATAATTTACTAAAATTTAGCTATCAAGTCTTATAAATCTTGGTGCAACGTGTTATTCCAACAATGTCTCATAAATCATGGTATAAAGCTCAATTAGGTAAATTATAACAAGTTGTTTAAACAAATCACTTTGGATAGGAGTTTCATTTCTAGAATCGCTATGGTATAATACCCAGTGTCATTTGGAGTAGCGGTTCTAAAAGAAAACTACTACTCTAGGTACCACATTATTTTTTTTGTCAAAAAAAAAGGCACCACATTATTTTAGCGATTGTAGCGCAAAACTTCAAATTAAAGTGAGATTGGGAAGTGGCTAAGAACCACTACCCAATATTTCTCCTCTTATTATGATGATCCACTACCACTATATATCCATTTAAACACATGCACGATCATCTAAGATAGTTTTTAACATAATACGAAACCCATACCACTATGAAGCTATACATAAAGATATTTATGAATAAAAAGCAAAAACATACGAACAATGTCATAATCGATAGTCAAATTTAAGTATAATAAATATTTAATGCATTGTACAGTAACAAATTCTATTAAACTACGCCATTAAAATGTTAAAGCTAATTTGTTGATAATCCGAATAAACTTTTTTGGGGGGGATGGGGAGATGTGACGGGATTGAAAAAGCCTAATCTGCCTGTGCTATTTAATGAAGTCCAGAAATTCCCACATATGCTTCACTAACGCTGCTCTCAAAAGACTTAATTAGAGCAGCCAGACAATCAGTTTCAATGGAGCAAGTTGAAATCCCTGCATAAAGCCAAACCATAATTGTGATTCTTATTGTTGTCGAAATGCTAGAAAGATCATTTCAAATAAGAGGTATCATGAATTCAAATCGAATAAAATTGAGGTATAAAAATGTATTAATTAGATATAAGTAATCCTGGGTACACACACTTGAATATGTATATATGTATGCAGAGGGAGATTAAACTATGCACTGAGAATATAAAAAAGTGATATCAAATCATATTTTATTATCTTGTCACATCATAATATTACTTTTCAAAAAATATATACAAACGCCTTGCATACTGAAATATGTGTAAATTTTATTTACACCATTAGTTACTGTTAATAAATAAATTCACAGACACACACACAAAGACAGGATGTTAACCCACGTTTTCTCTCATTTTTTAAAGAAAACTAAGGGCCCATTTTGTTTCAAAAATATTTTCTAAAAAAACCATCTACCTTATTTTTATTTTGTTTCCTATTTTTAAATATTTGTAAGAAAAAAAATTGTTTTTATTATTTTATATACGAATATTTAAAAACAAGGTGATTGTTAAGTAATTAAAAGGTAAAATAGGAAACAAAAATAGTAAATATTTTTTTTATTTAGCAAATAGTAATAGTATATAATTTCTTAAACTAAAACATGCCTAATATTGTTAAGGCTAAATTATGTTTTTGGTCCCTTATGTTTATTTTAGGTTTCAATTTGGTCCCGTATATATTAAATGTTTTGACATGGTCCCTTACGTGTAAAATGTGGTTCCTCTTTTTTTTTGTTCGAATTGGTCCCTTATGTTATAAATATTATACCAATATGGTGCAAAAAAGGGGATCACATTGGTATAATATTCGTAACGTAAGGGATCAATTTGGAACTTTTAATACATAAGAGACCAAACTGAAAACCTAAAATAAAGATAAGAGACTAATTCGAAACTTTTAATAGATAATGGACCAAACTAAAACTTAAAATAAAAATAAAGGACTAAAAATATAATTTAGCCTATTAGTATCGAGACAAACCTACCACGGTTTAAAAATAAATTTAAACATTAAAATAGTTATTAACTGTAAACTTATTTTTTGTCTTTGCTCTTATTAGAAAAAGAAAACCTTGCGCCCATTGACTATCAGACCTAGGTGATTTCATGCGGACACTGCAGTTAGTCATTCCATCACCATCAAATTGGTTTCTTTTACACTCTCTACCATCAATTTACTTTGTCCAAAAAAAGATCAAACTACTAGTATTTTTGTATACTTTTTTTTGGAATAAATCAAATCAATGGTTCGTGGATGAGTGTGAAACCAATCTAATAGGTGATGTTACATCGACTTCAAATGACCATAGGATATTAGGATTCTCAAATATTAGAGAATCCAAGTCCCCAAAAAAATAAGAAAGTAGAGAAAAATAAAAATAGATGACCGCACCTGATCCAAATCCTTTAATATCATGCGGCTACTAAATATTTGTCACAAAATTCCATTAAATAAATTGATCACACTAATTATATGAACCGCAGCAAAAGAGAAAAACCAGAAAAATATCCATAAACAAATACGAAATATTTTCATACCAATTAAATTTATCCCAAAAAAATAATAAAAAATCATGATTTAATTGTCGCAGAAATTAAATTATCACAACATGAAAAAATTAAGACAAGTTTATTGAATCAAGCATGTACATTCTCTGAAAGTGGTTTTAAAATTTTAAAATATTTTTTTTTCAAAGAAAAATACAGCTGAAGGTTTTATGCGTGTCGGTGTGACGTGGCAATAAGAGCAGATATTTGTTCAGCAGTTTGACACTCGTGACTCTGCCAACCCAAATTATATCCAAAAAAGAAATACTACTAAAATGAAAAGGAGAAGACAATGGAAGAAACAAAGTACTGCACAACGTCGCTGTCCTCTCCATGCAAGACAACTTGTCAGAGCACCCCCTTTTCTCATAAGAATGAATTTTAAACAAATAAAAATAGCATCTTTCGTGTATGTACCCATCAAATATACTTCCTCCTGATTAAATTATAAACAAAAATACTTATTTTTATATTTATTAAAAAAATAGTTAAATATATTTAATTTTTTTATTTCATGTAAAAAAAGAAATCTATTTATTAGACTACTTTTAATTATAATGATCATCTACTCATAATAATAATAAATTAAATTAAAAATATTTTTAAAATAATAATATTAAATATGGGTAAATTAATTCACATTTATTTATATTTGAGTCTAACGCTCAGGTATTTTTTTTATTATAATTGAGTCAATAGAGACTAACCCATTAAACACGCATATCAAGAAAATCATCACCCCTTTTAATCACAATAATCACCATATTATAATAATAATAATAATAATAATATAGGTCACTAATCATATTGAATTTTTGTGTTGACGTACCTTTGTAGTAGTACTTTGTTTGCAGCCGATGATTAATATTTTTCTCAATGAAAATTCCCTCCTCCTCCTCCTACTCCTCTTCCTCCTCCAAAAGATTGCCCTGACGGCGCACCATTGTTCCTTTCTCCCTCCAAAGAAGTCAAGTTAAAACCGCCATGTTGCTGATGATGTTGCTGTTCTCTTTGCCCACCACTCATGCTTCTCACTATTTGACCAACTCCTAGAAAGTCTCGAGTGAGCCTATCAGAACCTCCAATACTCATTTTCGCGCTATGATGATCAAACCCACCACCAAGCCCTCCAGAAGAAGACCCTCCTACTCCTCCAGTTTCGAAAAGCGAAGGGGTCCCACCACTAGCAGCAAACGAGTTCATCAGATCCTGAAGGTTGCTCTGTTCACTTCCACCGAAATAGTTGCCGGCAACCATTGCCGGCGGCCTTTGTTGGTGGTGGTTGTCAGACTTAGATCCACCGCCAGAGGATGAACTGCTTCCAAAGCTTTTCAGAAGTGACGTGGCGGTTCCGCCGCCGTTGCTGGAAGTTGCACCCATTTGAGCAGCTTTCTGAAGGAGTGCAGTTGCTGACATGTGAGAAACAGCACTGTTGTTGTTGTTGTTGCTTTGGAGACAAGTGCTGAAGAGAGAAGGAGCACTGGTTGTGGTTCCTCCTGAAGTGAAGAAATTGTTCCCTTCATTGTTCAAGTGTTCCGAGAAAGAATTGTTGCTACTGTTATTGCTGTTACTCGGAAGGAAGGGAAGGTTGAATAGGTTGTTGCTATTTGCACCACCACCAGCTGATGGAGAATTATTGTTATTAATATTGTTGTTGTGATGATGTTGATTGGTAAGATCAGACAACTGCATGAGTCCTTGGAATGTCTTGTTCTGGTGATCGGGGTGGTAGTTTTGGTTTGATTCGGGAATGTTGAAGAAGGGAGGTGGTGGAGAATGAACGGTTTGGTGTGAGGGTCGAGTAAAGGTCGATGATGAGAGAATATTGTGGTCGAATTGTCCGGTTCGACCGGCACCGCCGCCGAGTCGGAGAAGTTCATTAGTAGAATGGTGGTTGTTGTTGTTGTTGTGGTCTTGCATGTTGGAGATTTGGGATAAGTTTATAGCCATGTTGTTGCTATTGTTCCCAAAAAGGTGGGTGGCAATGGTGCCCCCACTCAGGCTTGGTGGCTGTCTTGGACCCTCTTGAGCCAGTGCATCACAGAAGGCTCTGTGGGTGATGAAGCTGTCTCGCCTGCATTCATTATACAATTACAAATTCAATCTCTAATTAGATGATGATTGACTTAATTAAAATCAAACTCATGTTTAGTAAAAAAAAAAAATAGGATAAGTAAGTATAATAAAAAAACAAATTATTTAGTACGTGTGTTTAGGGTGACATCGAATCCGTTAAGATGCACGTTCAATGCCATAGCTACGATATTGTAGCTGTGGCACACTAAACGCTTGTAACTTAGAGAAATGACTAACTAACTAATAAAGAAAAATGCGTACTGATACTTATAAGACAGGAATAACTCAACATGATATTGGAATTATCACTTTTTATTTAATCTTTCAATAATTTAAAAAAAAAGGGACTTGATTTTAAGGGGTAGCAGGACTGAAAAAAAAAATCTTCAATTTGTCAGTTCTGGCATTAATTTTTTTCCCACCCATTGTATTTCCGAAGAAAGAAACCTATAGACTAATTTGTTTTTAGCATAGAGTTAAGTAAAGTCTGATAAAAAATTATTCGATTACTAGATTCCAGCATAAATTTGCAGACATTAAAAAACACAAAACTATTAGCGTAGTTAACTAGAAAAAAAAAATCCATTGTCTCGGATGAATTGGCCAAAAAATCTCATCGAAAAATCATGAATTATATTAGATCAAGAATGTTACTCTAGACCAAAAAAAAAGATCAAGAATATTGCTTAATTAATCATCACGTTTATCAGAGGTTAATTACTAAGAAAGCACATAAAATAGGAGCTAATAATTTTTTATATATAAAGAAAGAGAGGGAGTTCAAGACGGAATTATTTCCTTAAATAGAAGATTTTTAAACAATTTAAAATCGGTAAAAAAAAATATTTGGAATGGAACAATTGGCTATAGAGACACTGTAACAATGATATCTAAAGCTGTCACATATATCCTGAAATATACATAGATTACTAGAAGTGGGACTTGGCCTTTTCCACGTAAAAGACAATACAACTCTTAAATTACGTGAAAACAATTTTAACATCCAAATAAAATTCTTAATTAACCCGAGGACAAAAATTTGCGTGTATTTATATGAAACGAGAAACTAAAATTGATAATGTGAATAACTCTACTAGTGATTAAGAAGGTAAGGTAACTAAAAATTTCCAAAAAGAAACAACCAATTATTATAGATAAAAAAAACGCTGCAGGTAGGTGGAATAATTTCAGCAAAGCTTAATTTAAAAGATTAATGAACACACATGAACCAATGCAATGTCAAGGACTACTGAATGTTTAATAAATGAAAACCGAAGAATATATTCAATGAAGAGGAAATCAATCGATCAATCAAGAACTGCGATTGTAGGATTGTGCTGAAACTGGGTTGACTTGAGATTGTCAACAGGACGTGCCCACTTTGTATTTAATTTGATATTTTTTTTTAGGAGAAATCATCTTATTTCATTTCACCCAGAATCAAGTAAATACAGAAAATAGGAACATTTCTCCATCAAAAAAAAAAGGAACATTTCAGAAAATGTGGTGGGTAGCTGACAATACAAATGCTCTAGCTAAATTACGATCATTAACAGTCACTACCACACACTCGCCCCTCCAAATTATTAAACTTCAAATCATGAGAAAGAGGATAAAAAAAAAATAGTACTCCACACGAAATATATAAGGGGGGAGAGAGAGTGGAGTTTGATTAGTTGATTAGATCCTAACGTTATCATGAAAAGGAGCACCTGCAAGAGCACAGTACTGAACACGTCTAGCCAACCCAGAAGAAAACAAAGCTGATGGTAACAACATATCAGAACACCCCACACATTCACACACTCTCTCTCTCCTCTTTCATGGCATATATAACAACACGTGAATAGGAGAAAAAGAAATAATGGGCGAAAAAACAGCGGTGTTTCCAAGGTAAAATAGAAAAAGGTGAAGTGTTTTTTTTTCCATATCTCCTACTACCATATATTTTTATGCTTTTTGACAAGGAGAGAAAGAGAGAGAAGAAGAGTGTGTTGTGTTTGTGTGTGTTCATCCGTGTGTTTTTTTCTGAAACCCCTACGACTATGGCAGTTTCCAGTGTGATCATTCACGTGGGGGGATGTTTCCATCCATTTCACTTCCTCTCACCGTACCAATAGCGAGACAAAGGAAAGAAACATGACAAAGGAAACCATACCATAGAGAAGAAAACGAGAGGACAGAATCTTAATCAATCAATTGCACTGAAAAACCAAAAACCAATCCATACTCACTGTATAGTATAGATAAATAAAGAAAAGCATCTAAATCATTTTCCTCCCTATACATACCCACTTGAAGAATGAAGAATCTCAATCAATCTAATAAGCCCTAAGCCAAACCAAACTGTCCAAAACCATACCAAACAGTACTCCCTTCCTTACTTTCTGCTGTATTGTTACTAAAAATTGCATAACAAAAAAGATGCTTAGTAAAAAAATAACTGTTTGGACATTTTAATTTGCTGACACGGTCCCTGAGATTTAGCTCTTATCGCTTTGATTCGTAAAAAAAGAAACATGACGTGTTAATATATTGAATGAATTGTTTGTTACCTGGAGAAGAGAGTGCCACAGTCACATCTGTATTCCCTGGTGCCACAAGTCTTAGAATGAGCTTTCCAATCAGATTGTACAGCATACTTTTTTGAGCACTTATCACACTTCCACTTTTTCTCACCGTGCTTGCGAGAGTAGTGCTTCTTAATCCCTGTGAGGTCTCCAAGAGCCCTTGAAGGGTCATGGTGGACGCATGTGGGCTCAGGACACAGATAAACCTTTCTCTTTGGCTCTTTTGTACTCTTCTGCTTAAGCTTCCAAGGCAGGTTGTGTCCTCTTCTGTGAAGCTGTAGGTTTTGCTCTCTTTGGAACCCTTTGTTGCATACCTCACATATAAACCTGTTTGTTGCCATTAGGGTCTTGGGAGATAGTGCTACCACCTCCGCATCTGGATCTGTGTGTTCCCATGGATAAATAATGCCAAACAACTAATTGTTAGAAAATTTATTCACACAGAATAGCTATATAACAATTTTAAATCAGCAAGCTAGCTGGCTTCAAGACAAACAATTCCAATTCATTTATGTTTTTAAAATTAGGGTTCCACTAGGGAATTCATTCAAAACTAAAAAACAAAAATGGTTCCAATTTTATTTTTTTGGTAGAATTAATGAAAATAGATAAAATCTATGAAAGGAAAAATGATTTAGATATTTAATTTCCAATAAAATTGTTAAGATACTTGCTTGGTGTTCCGGGTTGGTTTCTCTTTTTCTTCTGGGATGGTGCAGGAGTTGCTGTTGATGATGGTGGTGGCACTGGCACTGGCAAGGAATGCTGTTGATTCATCTGATTCTGATCCTCTTCTCTGAATCCAAAGACTGATGCTGATGAAGATGATGCTGCCATCTCTTAATAGCAAGTCCTATATAACCTTACAACACAATCAGAATTCTGGAAAACCCACATGCAAATTGAGTCCTCTTCAATTCATATCCCCAATCTCAGAAAACTCATAAGCAATAGAATTTTTGTGAACTAACACCAACAAAAAAAGGTGAAAGAGCAAGTAGATAGACTAGAGATTTATATATCTAAGTTGAAAGAGGAAGAAACAGCAAATCAAGCCCTCCATGTGTACTACTTGATATGATTTTGCTGCTCTTGGGGATGGCTTGTTTTAAATGAGATATCTGAGCTAATAATATTACTGAGTTTCCTCGCTGATGATTTGGTGTCATGCAGATACACCAACACATATACACACAACATTTTTTTTTCCTTCTTTTTTTTTTTTTTTTTACTTTCTTTCCTCTCTTTATTATTATTCTCTGCCTTTTTTTCCTCTTCAAAAGCTTTTCCAGATTTTGCTCCTATACTTCTCTATCTCTCCTGTCATAAATCAATTTTTACAATATGAAGGGAAAAAAAATTAATGAAAGAGAGAGAAGGTAAGGCCTACGGGTCGGTGGACCCAATCCTTAGCCACATAACGACATACGAAGTGTGAAAGCAGCATGAAACAGCTACGCCACTCTCTCTCTTTCTATCTCTTGTTTCGTATCTTCTTACTCACTCCCAGACAAACTTTCTCTCATCACCCAGCCCCACTGGACCTCACAGAAAATTCAAATTTAAGGAAATAAAATTGGACAATGAAACTTAAAAAGTTTTAAAACCGTCAAACCAGTAAAGATAAATTAAATAAGCATTGGTAAATGAAATTAGACTAATTATTATTATATTAATTAAACTGAGGAAAGGAAATCTTAACCAGGTAAATGATAAGGGAGGGATGTTTTATTGTTTCTGTATTTTTTTATTTTGTAATCTACTATTATTTTTTATTTTCTATTTAAAAAATTTAACTACACTAAAGACACATAATAAAAACTTATTTATTTATTTTCTATAAAAAAATTATTTTCACACCGAAAACTTAACTATAGTGTAAGTTTTATTTTTTCCTTGTCTGTTCTATATGTTAGAGGGTAAAATGGAAAATAAAACACCTGATAGTTGACTGGGTGAGGGATGAATGACACTATTTGTCTGAAATTCAGCGGAGGCAGAGTGTGTGTACTGTTACTGTTCCCGTTTTGGGTCACTGACATGGAAAGGGCAAAAAAGGGTTCTGAAACTCTCTTTGTGCTGTGTTTGGCTGACTTGGGTTGATCAGTTGAGGCTGCTACCGCTCCTGCTTCTGTTAATTGTTCAGTTATTTATTGCATGCAATGGCTGGCTGGCTGGCTGGCTGGGTCCTTTGCTCAAAGTCCACATCATAAGTAAAGGGTAGTTTGGTCATTTTGATAAAATAAAAAAGTAACGGAAAATCACAATCAAAAGACCCAAGAAAAGACCTAATCCAACCACTATGGATAAACAAATCACACAGAATTTTTGAGAATCGGGGTGAGTTTGCTAAAGTCACAGCCTATTTCATTTTCTCAAGTGACAGCTAAATTCTAGACCGTGGGATCTTGTGGAAAGGAAATCACTGTCAGCTGGATTTTTTTGAAAGATATTACCATGGAATAGAATAAAGTGAAATCTGTGCTTTTTGGGAATTATGAGGTCTCTTGACAGGGATAGTTAATAATATTATTATCATCTTTTTTTATCATTATTTTTAGGAAGACCAGTTTTAAATTATTCCATTTCTTCACATTGCTGTCCTTTCTCTAATAAATCTTATTTTATTCATAAAGTTTCAATAAACAACCAATGGCTGCAAAGGAGGGTGTCATTCTTTGACAGAATGACAGCAAAACCATAAATAGGATTTTTGAGATTCATATTAATTAATTAAACAAGAGATAAAGGTAGGTCCAATTTTGAGAGTCATAAATAAATTGGTCAGAGGTTAATTACCAAGCATGTTCACTTAATTAATGCCATATATAGCCCTGATCTGTCTTCTAAAAACTGTACTGTATATATAACGCTATAGTAGCAGCAGAATTCAGCCAATTTGAGAGAGGTTATAAATATTCCTATGGATAATGGTTGTCATCACACACACACACACACACTATATATATATATATATATATATATATATATATATATAAGCTCTAGTTGGATGGATCTACCCCCTTACATAATGTTCCGGACTGGGCCGAGGCCCAATCCGGAGATCCAACATTCATGCGCCAACGGCTTCCTCAACGCCACGCCGCCGTCTGCACGCCTCCGCTTTCCTCAACGTGCCGACCTAGCTTTGTGCATTAATGGAATTTAATGCCGACAGGTTTCACGACTGATTCTGTCGGCGATGGTCGCCCTCGACTCATATTTAAAGAAGCCAGCGTCGAGCGGTCATAATCTTCTTTCTACCACCTCTTACTCACCTCGACACACATCGACTTGAGCGGCGTCGGGTGTTTGCAGTACACCACCCAACACGCCGTCTCGTCATGAGCACAACCGCATCGCTTCCTCCTATTATCCTCTCAAGTTACGTTGTAACACATAATAAATGAGTTTACTCATAATAAATTTTTTAAATATAAAAACTCATGATAAATTAAAGAAAAAAACTTTGTAACAAACTACTACATGGGCTAATTAATTTTGAAGAAATAAATCAATAGAATAATATAGAATTAAATAGAAACTCAACAAATTTTACAATAAAAAATAAGAGTTTTGCTATTTGATACGAGATAGAAATACAAATTGCTTTTCTTATCATCTGACATTTTCCTAATAAATATTACAACATTAAGATGATATTAAATTTCTAATTTTTAACCATGGTCTCCTTTTTCTTAATGTATACTCTCCCCGTCATTTATTATAAGTAAAAAAATACATATATTTGATTTAACTAAATATATGTACTTTTTTACTTATAATAAAAAACGGAGAGAGTACACGTCAAAGTATGAGAATAAGTGTCGCTTTGAAATTTTATACTTAAAAAAAATTCTTATATATAGTCAACCTGTGACAAACATATAAACAGGCCAACAAAGTTCTGGTTTAAGACACCTAATCTCTAGACTTAAAACCTACATGGAAGTTGGTGAAGTTATAGTGTTGCTGCTGGCTATTGATCTTAACATCAATCAGGCTGTATTTTATATTTTTTTAAATTAATCATTAATCAATGAAATTAAAGGACCCCCCAAACAATAAAAAAATGAATTTTATGCAATGAAGTCCCAGTCATCGTTTTCTTTGTTGGCTTCTATCCTGTTGTCATTCTTTTGGACAAAGATCCAAAGTACAATAAACCAAATAGAAAATCTTAAAGAATTATGGTATGTAATATAAAAGGATAAGAGCCTGCATCCATAACTGTACTGCCTCATTGTTTACTCTTACATTATTTAAATATTCAAACATATATAGGGATACAAAAACAGTCAAACAAAATAACTAATGTTGGTTTTTAAAACCATAGACCTGACCAACTTTTTTACCAATCTTCTAGTTGAAAAATATTTTTAAATATTTAGATCCTGAAGCTAAACGTTTCAACTCTTGTCCCGGATATATATGCAATGAAAGAAGTACTCCTAAAAACTAAGTTACAAAAACAATGAAGATCGAAACAAAGTACCAACATTTTTTTTTTGAGGATACAAAGTACCAACATATGGACACATTAATTGCACATATATAATTAATGGACACAAGTGTGTAAGTGTATGAATTGAAACTACCCATATTTTTCAATCAAAAGTATCTGAAGACAAGGACTCTTGGAGAGACTGTTTTAGACTTTTAGTGACAACAAGAGGATGGTCTCCTTCAAAAGAAGAACCCGCACACCCCCGTGTAATTTTCAATGGCGGCAGCATTAATTTTCTTCCTACAAAATCTAACATTGTCTTATCTCATAATTTCTCCTCTGTCCTAATGCAAACTAGTACAATCCAAATCAATCGTCGCATACGCCACCATGTATTGGGAAAAGAATGGTCAAATACATTTTTGGTCAAAACGTTATTGGAGCGAAATTACAAGCTTTTTTTTTTCAATCGCAAAAAGAAAATGATATATTAAGCAAGGAGTACAAGGGTATTCCAACCCAATACTATCAAGAGAGGAAGAAGTATAAATACAAAATCGAAAAGACAACAAAGTAAAAGAAAGCTCCACCAAGAGGGCACAAGAACTCTACCTACTAGAAATACATAACGGATCCACATACCACTCATAAAAAAATATTTGGTTAGCGGAAATGTTAAATCACAAGGCACAAGCAGTAATGTAATTCATTGGAAGAATACTTTGGATCCTCTTTAGTGGAAATGAATTCCCTACAGTCATGAAATGACACAGATGAAGATCTCGGACGTCCGACTAAGATCAGACGGCTTGTATTTGAGTTATGTTTAATTTAAAACAAATTTATTATAGTTTAAATCTGAGTCATTCTATATTCATCCCAGGCTGATATTGGGTGAATGCGTGAATGAAGGATTCCCCTGATGACAAGGAATCTAGGTCCTTAGTTAGTCTCTTTTGGGATAGAGGAATAGGGGTTGCTATTTACACCCCTCTTTGTTTTTTCACACTACCTAAACTACCCTTTCCCCACTCTATTCCACCACTCCCTCCAACCCCCTCTAATGGTGCCACCCACCCCCTGGCCGCCCTCCCTTGCCGTCTCCCCCTCCGTCACCCCACTAACCACTTGCCACCACTCCTCCACCTGTAGGACACTTTTTTCCATCTTCCTGGAAAATATTTACCATAGCCAAAAACTTATCTTCCGAAAACTAGTATATGGAAGAGAAATTGATTTTTTTGCTATCGGGAACCATTTTTTGGGAAGGAAAAAAAATCAGATTCCAAATGAACGGGTTTTGGCAAAGGTTCCGACAAGGTTATGGGCTTGCCGTGGTGGAGTGGTGTGTTAGTACAACAGTGAGGGCTCGCGATGGTCTCGTGCGGTCTCACGGTGGTCCAGTTGGAGACATAGTTTCAAGGGAGATTCGTGGCCATCATCAACTGGATGATGAAGATAGTTCGCTTTATGGTGGTGACTTGTTGCAGCTATGTTTGGAATGTGAGCTCACATATGTTTTTCTGAGCATACAAAAGCTTCATAAATTACTCTAAGTGGGGCTGGGATTAGTGTTCATAGGGACTTGTTATTGTGTGTGAAACTGATCAAAAACGAGCTTTCAGAAACTTTTTTTTTTGCATTTTTTCCTACCTTCGAGGAACTTATTTCTAGAATACAAATTGTTTTTGCTTTTGGAAGCAAAAATAATTTGTGTTCCACAAACAAGTTTCCAAGGGGTAGAAAAACCGCAAAAAATAATAAAGGATGATGCCAGGGTGTGGGGAAGTGGAGGTCAGGGGTGAGTAGTGTGGTAGGGGAGGGGGAGGTAAACCAAGGTATGGGCGGCAGGGGTGGTGGAAGGGCTGGCAGGGGGAGTGGGGGAGAGAAGTGGTTATAGGTAGTTTAGGAGGAGAGTGCAAAAAGAAAAATGGGGTGCAAATAGCAATTCCTGATGGCCCAATCCACGAGTTGTCGAGGGTAATAGATTGTCCTTATAAAGTCAATGGGCTTTCGAACTAAGTCCATCATAAAATTAAATGATGGGAGGTGGAAATGAAAAATGGAAATGAAAAATATAAAACAGGAGCAGAAACCCACGAATTTAAAATAAAATTAGCAGATTGAAAATATTTTGTGCTTATTTTAAGATAAAACTCGTCCCATTCCATAGTTAATTTCTTTTAGCAAAATACAAGTACAAACTTAACTTTTATAATCTGCCAAAAAAACTTTACTTTTATAATATAACGATAACGATAATATCTTTTATGAAAAAATTATTTTACAATAAATTAAATTACTTAATTAATTGACTTTGCTAAAAAAAACATCCACTTAATTGAAATCAAACAATTTCCTTTCAAAACTTTTCAACAGCTCCTTGACGTTTGTTTTGAGGGTTCACGGTTGCACCAGATGTGAATTGGATGCATTGGGGGACTAATTGTGGATGACCATATATGTCCGTATATATTACTTAAAACAAAAAGTAGGTTCTTGTGCCAAAAAAATAATAATAAAATAAGCATCTTGCTAACGAGTGCCTTAAGGGTGGCTTCTAGGTGAACTTCTCACCATATGGTTCACCGGTGAACCACTTATAATATACCGTTGGATTTAATCAATGACTCAGATGACTTGGAAAAAAAATGAGTAACACCTACGTCTTTCCTTACCCAATCTCTTTCAATAAATGTTGGAATTTGTCATTATAACTAAAAAAATGACTAGTTAAAAAATTAAAGGTTTTTTTATGGATTAAAAAATTAAGGGTTGTTTGTTACTGATTAAGCAAAAGTGATTTTGATCAAAAATAATTTAAAAATTATTTTTTTAGAAATTTTTAAGAAAAATAAAAGATAAATTGTGTTTGTTTACAACCACAAAAATCACTTTTAAAAAAATGAGTTTATCCTGTTTGGATACAACTACGTAGAAGTAGTTTTATCGTAACAAGATAAAAATTATTTTTTTAAAAGCAATTTTTATAGTTGTAAACAAACACAATTTAGGGCTTGTTTGTTACAGATTAAGAAAGAAGTGATTTTGATATTCAAAAGTTTAGAGATTATGTTTTAGAGATTTTTATGAAAACCATAATCTATTTTGTGTTTGTTTACTATCATAAAAATCATTTTAAAAAAAATTTGGGCCCGCTTGTTATGAATTAAGAAAAAAGTGATTTTGACATTCAAGATTTTAGAGTTGTGTTTTAGAGATTTTTAAGAAAAACATAATCTATTTTGTGTTTGTTTACCATCGTAAAAATCATTTTAAAAAAAATTGATTTTTACCCATTAAAAGCTAATGAGAATAGCTTTTCATCTTACCCATAAAAATGATTTTTTTTATAAAAATAATTTCTTTGAAAAGCTGTAACAAACACAATTAATAGCACTAAAAATGATTTTTAACTTTAAAAAAGTAATTTTTTCATAAAAAAGAACTCTACCGAATGGGATTCTTACCCATAAAAAGCTAACAAAAATAGCTTTTTATTTTACCCATAAAAGTATGTTATAAGGAGATTGAATCAATACATTTTTTTTGTAATAAAAGGGGCTAAAATTTTCCTTTTATTTACCTAAACAAAAGAGGCTATAGCCTATGAGCCCAAATAAATACTAATTACAAGAATTAATAACATGGGCACAGATACCCACACAAATCACAAATCAATATAATTTTAATCTACACTTTTTATTTTTTAACATACATCGTGTGTAACACGAGTCATTGTGTTATCATACTAATAAGACTTTTGCTATTAGTGAATATTCTTATTGGTTATTATTTATATCTCATAGAATATTGAATAGTTTACATGAAATAGTATTATTCTTTTATTTAACATGAATGAGCAATTTACTAGAAATTTAACATTAATATTTTTTTTTACTTATATATCGTACATAACATGTGCCATCATACTCTAGATATATTTTAATAAAATTGGGATTAAAAATTTACAAGAAAAATATTTTTTTTATTTATATTTTTCCTTTAAAAAGTTTTAAACCATAAACATGAATCAACAATCACATATTTTTTAGAGTTAAATATGTTTTTTGTCACTATTAAAATATAAATTTTTGAATTTAGTCACTGTCCACTATTAGTCCATGTATTTTAGGCAAAATTATACCAGAGATCCTTTATCTTAATTAAAAAGTTCACATTGGCCCTTTATCCTTTTTTTTTCCTTCTCAAGTTAGTCCTTTAAGTTTCAAAATATTAACACCGTTGACTTTTTTTTTTGAGTTTTCGTTTAACACCATTAATAAATTGTCTACGTGTCTGTTAAATGCCTACGTGACAGTTGACATACCCTGTGTTATGCTGAATAATTATTATTAATTACTTTTTTAGTAAAAATAAAAAAAAATTGGAACCCTAATTTCATTTTTTTCCTCACATAACACAAAGATGGTGAAACTCATAAACCCCAATGACTTTCATCTTCAATCTCTAAACACCACAGTGAAGAAAATGGATGGCCACACGCAAAGAGCGCAAAAACATGGGAACAACTGCGATGAGAGTCACACGATTTTTGTTTTCAGTAAGCCATCAACCCAAATCTGAAGGGGGTTTGAAGAGAAGAGGGAAAAGAGAAATGGGAGGAGTGGAAAGAGGTGAGATGAGGAAGAGAAGAAGAAGGGGAAGAGGGATAGGGCCTATCTGGTTGAGAACGTGAAATTTCGGTTGTCACAAGTAAATCGAAAATTTTGATGCCGAAACTTCCTTTTCCAACATAAAGTGCATTATTAAGACTCCAAATTTTGCTAAAATCAGATGCCTAACCTACATGTGATTTCTTTTTCTTTTTTGATATTTCTTACACTTGACTCCAAGGCATGGTACCGAACAAAATTCATAACCCCAACATTCAGTGAAACCTTCATAGCCAGAGAGACAAGAGAGAACGGGGTTACAGTTTCTCTCTCATCTTCCTCTTCTTCCCTCACCATAGATCCTTACTATTTCACTTGGAAAAAAATAACTTTTTTTACCCCAAAAATGGAGCTCTCAAGTGTTGAAACCTTGAAGAGAAAATAGAGTTTTGCAGCTATCTTCACATTTCTCTTCCTCTTTTTCTGTTTCTGATTGAGTTTTGCAACTATCTTCTTCTGCTTTCTATTATTGTGACCGAGAATTGGAGAAAAGGAAATGGGAAAGATGAGTTTTATGGGTTCTTTGAAGAGGAAGAACCGTAATTTGATTTTTTTTAATAAAAGATTAAGTGAAAAATAGTGACTCATATTAATAAAAAGCTACGTTGGACTTGCCACATAAGCATTGTAACAGACACATAGGATTTTTTTTAACGGGGTTAGACATCAACTTAAAAAAATGTCACATGTTAACGTTTTGAAACTTAAATGATTAACTCGAGGGGGAAAAAAATAAAAGACCAATGTGAATTTTTAAATTAAGATAAATAATCTCTGGTGTAATTTTGCCCATTTTTTTTTTACAAAACTCATGCTTTTAGTCCCTCTGCATGAATTAAAATTAAGCATGCAGTTTAGTAAAAAATGGAACTGAAAAAGTGTACAAGGACTAATTTGGAAAAACTTGGATAATTATAGAGACTAAAAACCATATTTAACCTTATTTTTTAAAGAAATCCTATATATGAGCATATTCCTTATGAACATTTTAATATAAATTACAAATTAATATAAGTTTTATTAGATGAAGTTTTTATTTTTTTAACTATATACCATGCTTAGCACGGACCGTCACACTATAAATGTAAATATTGCTTTTAGTGGATATTCCTATTGGTTATTCTTTATATCTGATAGAGTGATTATTATTATGTTCTAATAAAACACATTAATATTTATTATGTTCTGCTAAACACATTAATATTTACTTGAAAAATTTATTAATATTTAAATTATATCATAAAAGTATATTTTAAGCAGATTGAATATTTTAAATGGAAAAATAATTACTATCTAAATTATAATGGATGAATATTTTAAAGGAAATCACACATCCATATAATTTTTAATGTTCATTTTTAATGTTTTTAAAATACACTATGCGTAGCACGGACTAATGTCTTGACATACTAATAACGCTTATATTTTAGCTTTATTTCTTATTTTAAATTTCTTCAAAAGTTTGGTTTTTCCAATTATTGGAGTAAATTTTAACTATTAGTTCATAGTTATATTGGTGAACATTATATGTCATGAAGATCAGTATTATATGAAAAAGCTTATTATTATCTTAATCAATTATAATAAAATACTTTTCTTTCGGCTCCTTTTCTGTATATTCTATAATATTCAGATTGCACTTCTTAACAGATTTTTCTCTTATTATATTGTTTGAATATTTTTTCTAGCAATCTAATGAATTCCTATCTAAATTCATTATACTTCTCTTAACAAAATTGAAATCTTTTTTATAATTTTTGAAAACAAATTCCTTTTGAATTTTTTATGTGGACTTTAGATATATTTCTTATGAAATTTCTCATAGTCTTTCTTTACTTATATTTTTTTAAGTATACATCATGAGTAGCACTTGCCATTTATTGATATTTATTGATATTTAATGAAATATATAGTTTTGATTGAATATTATGTGTGTGTGTGTTAATTGGTAAAGACACATTCATAACCCTAACACACGAGTAAAATATACACCGCACATAAATGAATATTTGCCTGGAAGCATATTACTATCTAAATAAAAATCTATTAGTATTTAAATTTCATAGTAAAAACATATTACAAGCATATTTAATACTTAACAAGAAACAACACTAATACACAAAATTACTCTAAATGAATATTTTAATAAAAAATACACATTAATATAATCTTTTACCATAAAATATATATTTTTAAATATTGTACGATACCTGGACTAAATATATAACTTTTGTATGACATGACTTTGCTACAGTATGCTCATTAATGTCATCATCGTTCAGCGTTAGAGTATGCGATTGAGAATCTTAACCACCAAAATATGATGTGGTTTATGTAGAACAATAACAAATTAGAAGTAAAAAGCTCCTCAAAAAAATTATTGAAAACAGCGGCAATGTCCTCTTCCTCCGAGGATTTTTCTCCATGATCGTCCCAAATACTATCCACCCAATTTCTTGATTTTCTCTGGGAAGCTTTTTGGTGACAGAATTTTGTGTTTTTATCACCATGTTTTAACCAAAGAGCCCGAGATCTCTGAGCCCACCAAATCTCCTCACTCTCCAATAAATCATCAATTTGGCCTCCATCCTTCTGATTTCAGACACCACACCCTCTTGACAAGATTGTTTATTTAGCTCTTCCACTCTTTTTTGCACAATCTTAATTTGCTTGGGGACCTCACCAAATCGGTCCTTTCCCCAATTAGAAAGATCATTAACACAAGAAATAATTCTAGCATTCATATAACCATTGGAGAGCTCCCAAGATCCATTCACTGCCTCCATAATATTACTATCCCAAGTCTAGCATTCTTCAAAACGCTACAATTTTAGAATTTTCCTTCTTTCCTTTGGTTTTCTAGATGCTAGCCGCAGCCACAAAGGCATATGATCATATGCATGCCTTGTTAAGTGTAAAACCGAAGCCGTAGGATAAAGAAAGGACCACTCTGTGGTAACTAGCATTCGATCCAGCCGAGCCTTAATGTTAGCATCACCATCCTGATTATTGTGCCAAGTGAATTTGTCTCCCTCAAAAACAATATCAACAAGGTTATGTCTTTGAATTGTGTCCCGAAATAAAGATATGAGAGAAGAGTTTCCAAAATTACCACCTTCTTTTTCATCATGCGAAAGGATAAGGTTGAAATCTCCCATGAGAAACCACCTATCTGTAGATACTGCTGCAGCCAAATGACCAATCAACCCACAAGTTTTATGCTTCCACTGTGATTCTGAATAACCATACAACCCCGTGCATCTCCATTTAGGTTCTCCTTCCTCGATAGCGATTAACACATCAATGTGATGAGGGGAGAAAGATAGTATCTCGATCTCAACATCCTCCTTCCAAAACAAAGCCAGTCCATCTGCACAATTTCTACCATCACCAGAACAATGTAGCTCCAGGGCCTGATGGTATGCCATCATTATTTTATCAACAGTTCTGGAATATTGTCGGGAAAGACGTTACAACTCTTGCTTTAGACATTCTTAATGATGGCGATAATCCCAGCAGTATTAATCACACATATATTTGTCTCATCCCCAAAAAGAAGAAGCCTAAGATTGCAGGTGATTTTCGACCAATTTCCCTTTGTAATGTCATTTTCAAAATAATTACTAAAGCAATTGCAAATAGGTTGAAGGTTATTCTCCCTGATATTATTGGAAAATTCCAAAGTGCCTTTGTTCCAGGGAGATTGATTACTGACAATGCATTACTTGCTTTGAGTCCTTTCACCATATGAGAAAAAAAAGGAATGGTAAAAAGGGTTGTGCGGGCCTAAAGTTGGATATGTCCAAGGCTTATGATCGTATTGATTGGAATTTTTTGATTGAGGTATTGAGGTCCATGGGTTTTTCTCAAAAGTGGCAATCTTTGATTTATAATTGTATCTCTACAGTATCTTTCTCTGTATTGTTGAATGGAAGTCCTTGTCAAAAAAAATTTCCTCAGAGGGGTCTGCGTCAAGGTGATCCACTGTCGCCTTATCTTTTCATTATTTGTGCTGAGGTATTTTCAGGTCTTCTAAACAAGGCGCAGGTGAATAATGATTTTCATGGAATCCAAATTGCCAGAGGTGCTCCCATTATTAGTCACCTCCTCTTTGCGGATGACAGTTTAATATTTTGTAGGGATTCTTTCCAAGATGCACAAACGGTTAATAATATTCTTCATTTGTATCAATTAGCCTCTGGTCAACTCATTAATCTGGACAAATCTGAAATCTCTTTCAGCCGAAATGTTCCTAAAGATAGAAAAAATTTGTTTCAAGGTTAGATGCAAATTAAGGCTGTTGAGTGTCACTCTAAGTATCTGGGGTTAGCTGCCTTTGTTGGTAGGTCTAAGCAACATGTCTTCAATTTTGTTCAAGATAGATTTTGGAAGAAGCTAAAAGGTTGGAAGGAAAAATTCTTGTCAATGGCGGCTAGGGAGGTTTTGATCAAAGCAGTGGCCCAGACTATTCCTACTTATGTAATGAGCTGTTTTCTATTTCCCTCTGGCTTGTGTGACCATATAGAAAGCATGATTAGTAAATTTTGGTGGGGCAGTAAGCAAGGAGAGCGAAGAATCCATTGGATAAATTGTGATATGATGTGTAAAGAAAAAAAAGAAAGGTGGTATGGGCTTTAGAACTTTCAATGAATTTAATTTGGCTATGTTGGCGAAACAAGGTTGGCGTATTATTCATAATGAGCACCTATTGCTTTCCCAGTGCTTGAAAGTGAGATATTTTCCTAGGAAGGACTTTATGAGGGCCACTATAGGATACAATCCGAGTTTTACTTGGAGAAGTATTTTACAAGCTCGTGGTGAAGTGATTGACAAGGTCGGGCTATGGAGAGTGGGAGATGGTCACTCTATTCACATATGGGAGGATGGTTGGCTGCCTCTTCAACAGGGCTACAAGGTATGGACTCCGAAACCGTCCCATATCGATATTTCCTTTGTTTCGGAGCTAATTGATCAAGATGATAGAAGCTGGAATGTGCAGTTGATTCATAATATTTTCCTTCCTTTTGAGGCACATCAAATTCTTCAAATCCCTTTGCCTAACACTATGCAGCATGATTCTTTTATTTGGGGGCCTGCAAGGAATGGGATATTTAGTGTTAAATATGCTTACAGGTTTCTAAAGAATAGAAGGGAATTGATTCACTCTCATCAGTCAGAGTTGGCAAATGATAAGTCGGTTTGGTCAAAATTGTAGAAGGTTAAATCCATACCTAGACACACACATCTTATGTGGCGAATTATGCATGAAAGGCTCCCTATTAGACATGCTTTGTTTAATAAAGGTGTAAGGTGTTCGCCTATGTGTGCTCTTTGTGGCCAAAGCATTGAAACAATTTCTCACATGTTTATGGAATGTGAGTGGTCCAAAACAAGTTTGATTTGTTTCTAGTTTGGGAATCATTTTCATAATCTTGATGAGAATATAATATCCTTTACGGAATGGATTGAGAGCATTATAAAAAATGAGCCAGAAGAGATAGTACAACATGTTATGGCTGTTTGTTATGGGATCTGGTTGGCTAGAAATAAAAAATGCTTTGAGAATGTGAATGTTGACACTCTCAGATGTGCTGAAAAGGCAAGGAGTTCAGTCACCCAATTCCGTAATGCAGGATTGATACAAGTGCAAAACTTTGGGCCACCAATGCCTCTTTCACAAGTTCGTTGGGTGCGTCCTCCTCCAGGTATGTATAAGCTTAACGTTGATGCCTCTACCCAACCTTCTAGTGATATTTGGGGATTAGGAGCAGTGGTGAGAGATGCAGACAGAGTGGTAGCTGCTGTTGGTAGCTGGACAGTTCAGGCGTTGCCAAATTCGAATGTAGCAGAAGCTCTAGCTATGCGGAAGGGTCTAGAATTTGTGAAAGATTGTTTTTTTTAGATCTTGTGGCTGAGTCAGACTTCTTAAATGTTATTTTGGCTTTGATTGAACAACATTATTTGCTTCTTATATGGGCCTATCATAGAGGATTGTAAACAATTATGCTCTAATTTTAATAGTTTACAGTTTCTTCATGTTAGGCGTAAGGCTAATCAGCCTGCCCACTATTTAGCTAAATTTTCTCTTCATAATCCTGATCATGTATGGATTGAGGAGACTCCAAATTGTATATCTGCAGTCTTGGCTTTTGATTTGTTGCCCGACGTGATTTAATGAATTATTTTTCGTCGTAAAAAAAAAAACAACAAATTAATATAAAGTTTCAACAATAATCTTTATTATTCAAATTATATAAAATACTACCCGTAATTTACTTATTATTTAATATAAGTAATACACCACATGCATTGTGCTACTATTAACTTACAAAATATAAATTATTCTATAATCAATTTCAGTAGCATATTTATACCTGTGCACGGCACGCGTCAAACATACTAGTGGCATTTATAACCAAAAAAATTCTAAATCAAAAATTTTAATCAAAAGCACAGCAAATCAAATTTTAACATTGAACAAAATTATGATCACAAGTCCCCAGAATTGTAGGGATCGGACAAATAAGCCCCTTTAATTAACGAATTTCCAAAATAAGTTTTGAAATCAAACATCCTCGATCACATTAGCACTTTGGTATCGATCAATTTGGTCCCTAAAGTTGTTTCAGGGGGACTAATGTGACGAGAAATTTCAATTTCAGGGATCATTTTGAAATTTTGTTAATTTAGGGAACTAAATTGACTGATCCTACAATCTTATAGACTAAACGGGTGATTCACTTCTTGCGATTAACCTACCCAAATAGAGACAAGATAAATTGGCCCAATTTTAAAGAATGGATTAAAAATTTTACCCACCCCGTTTAGTGGAGAGTTGGCAAGTTGATCCATAAAAACAAAAAAATTATGGGTTGACCTGTATAAAAATTTGATCCTACACGTGAACCTACCCTGACCCGCATAATGATTGGGATACACGAGGTAAATTAAAGTCAAAAAAAGTTGAAAGGTTGAGTACACTGACTTAATCCAACAAAATCGACGAGGCAGATTAACCCGATAAATAAGATCTACTTTATCATCGCTTAGGGATATCAATTTGCACATGTAAATTGGGATCCCGCGGGGATGAGGACGGGGACGGGGAGAAAATTTCCCCTAAAGGCATTTCAGAGATAGGGCCAGGGAACATACCCTTAAATATATGTATACATATATTATAAATATTGTCTTTTTTGTCTTTTTTAAAAAAAACCAACAGTTTTTTAAAATAAATTATCTTAGCTTATTAAAAAAATTTGATTCCATTTTCACATATTATAACTTTTGATAATAATGTAAATGTTCTATGTAAACTGTGTTGATTATTTGCTAAATTTTATGCTTACGGAGATCTGTTGGGATCCACGGGGATGGGACAAGGGAGAAAAACTCCCCATAATGGGGATAAAAGACGTATCGAGGGGCAATCTGGGGGATGGGGACTAGGAACGCATATGATACTCCCCACCTCGTTGACATCCTTACCATCCATGTTCATGACACCTATAGTGATTACTCGTTTAGATTCACAATCACTCAAATAATATAATCTCACAATGCACACAAAAAAGCCCATAATCCTGATAACTTATAAACCTTATGGGATTTTTTAAGGGGGGCCTAACTCGCTATTTTTGGTGAGTTTGATCCAACGAGTTCGAATCGTTTTGACAAATACTAAAAGAATAATCAATTTTAGCATTGTAAGAACAATCAATGGCAAGGGTGGTCCAACACAACAAATAGTTTATGGTGGACCAATATTTTAAAATTGCTCGAAACTCCAACAATGACTGATGTCGCTCCCGTAAGTAGAAGCTCACGGTCATCAACGTCCTCACAGTCCTCAATAGTGACCTAGTTGGTGTCAGTTCGACAAAAAACAGGAAAACGAATGCAAGTGTCTCAACGATGATCTGATCGATTTTTCCTTGTTTTTTCAAAAACGACACTGATCAGGTCACCATTGAGGACCATGAGGACATAGATGACCGTGAACTTCTACTTACAGGGCAGTGTCAGTGGAGTTTCGAGCGATTTTCAAGCGTTGTTCCACTGTAAATTATTTGTTGCGTTGGACCACCTTAGCCAATGTCGAACAACTTTTGAGAGTGGTCTGAATTATAGCTAATTCACACAACTTGCTTGATTTTAAAATATGGTTTTCTATTTTTGAATGAATTTATGGATATCAACAATGTACATAAATGGACCAAATCAAAGTGATCGATTTTGGTCAAAACCATCGGTCGTCCAATTTGATTTTCATAACAATATAAAGCACTAATAAATAGATATTGAATCATAGTTTAGTTAATCGAATATAAAATCTAAATCAAATTGGTAAAAATTAATATAACTCAAACAATGAATTTAATAAATAAAGTAAATAGGCTAACACTATTTCTTTTCTTACCTACTAGGAATCACACCTTTAAAGCTCGACCTGCTTCTTTCGAAGTAATATCGACAAAGCAGAGCTCAAGAACTATTTCTAAATAACCAAAATGTAGATTGAGATTAGTCTTGTTGCATAAATGTAAAACAAACACACCATATTTATAGGGAAATCATAAAGAGATTAACTGAGAGCTTTAAAAAAAGTGTTTTGGAAAATTACATTGTTTATATTTTTATTTTTAAGATACTAAAAAAATAAGTCAATAGTAACAGCCTATATATGAAAAAAAATCTGATTTGGCATTAAACTGTGATAATATTATCATCTTCAATGAGATATATTTTAATTATTTTTTTATTATAAAAAATGTTCTTCCATAGTTGAGAATTTGACATATACATTGTACCATTTTATATATATGACAAATATATATTTGAACAGTTTGTTTATTTATTCCCACTGCAAACATGACTCGCGTGAAGATAAATACATATTTTGAGGGAATTTATGACAATTCATGTCGTGTTTGTTGCTTTTATGAACAATATTGATACAAAAGTATATCTAGTGAGAACTATTGATTATCATGAAAAATGGGAACATTTGATAATAACTATGGAAGTAAAATTGACAATTTAGATTGCGTCATTAATTTATAAATAGATAAACAGCTACTTTGGTCCCTAAATGTATGAAGTGTTGTCACTATAGTCTCTGAATATATCGAAACTACAAAATAATCCCTGAATGTGTCTTCTGTTAGTCACTTTGGTCAATGATGTCAAATCAGTTAGTTAATTTCGTCAGAGGCACTCTAAGTTGTCGCGTTTTCTGGCATGTGTGATGATGATGTTCACGTTTATGTGGCATTAAGAACAGGTAAACAACCACTTTGGTCCTTGAATATGTGAAGCATTCTCACTATAGTCCTTAAATGTATCGAAACTACAAAGTAATCCCAGAATGTGACTTACGTTAGTCATTTTGGTCCGTAACATCAATCTAGTTAGTTAACTCCATCAGAGGCATTAAGTTGTTATGTTTTCTGCCATGTGGGATGACACTACACCTAAAAAGAAGTCGGATGACATTTACTTTTTATTCTGATAATGCACTGATGCGTTGTGCGCGCCAACATCATCTGATGTGTGCATTACTCTAGATAATGCTTCCAAAGCGTTACCAAAGTCGTACAAAAAACACACATGAGTTATCAGAATGACACATCCAAGTAACTCACGACCCGATAAACGTTATCTAAAGCAATGCATGATAACACTTCCCTAAGCAACCATTTTCTTGAAGTGGAATTTAGATGACACTTGCTCAACTAAACTTTATCTTAAGCTACATCTAGTAATGCTACCCTAAGCATGTCCTATTTGAATATGTCATCCAGATAACGTTTATTTGGGCAAGCGTTATCTGGTTGTGTCATTCAGAGACACATGTTTGTGTAGGCGTTAACACTCAAATAATGTGTGATCAAGAAAACATTATAAGAGGATCACGCAGATAACACTTTCCCAAGTAAGTGTTATCCAAATTAATGTTTTTTGTAAATATTTTTTCTTCTTTTTGTTATTTCCCCATATACAAATAATCACCATACTTGTTAAAAAAAATTCTGACAACATACAACATCAGGCAGAACCAACTACAATATATATCATTAAACTACAATAAGAAATAGGTTCATTGCTTGGGATTCCTCCTTCTGGCTTTGAATTCATGGCATAACCATATATTTTCCATCTACACCCAGAACTAGAACAAAAAACATGCCCTAATTAATTTTCCTTCCACAACCATAACCACTGGGAAAAGTTTGCCAACCACAAAACCACACCATTATTCCTTAACTTCATCAACTTTTGTGTGCAGAATAACTAGGAAACTTGAAGGTAGGATATTGCAAGTATACCTAACTAGTTAGATGTTACATATTACTTGAAATACATCAACTTATGAATCGTAACTATAACCAAAATCGCATACATTGTCAGGGATGCCAGTTTTACATAGGATCATAATCTCCTTCATGAATCGCATTACATAGTACCAACAGTCTATGTTATTAGTTTGTTTTAGGCACTATAAATGAAGAACATGTAAATCAATATAGATATTAACAGCCTAAATAAATTATTTTTCCATGCCAACATCGTAAAATATCTTAATTCGTTTCCACGTGATGTTGTTTGTCTTAGAATTTGGTACCAAAAATCTAACTTGAGGGCGGTAAACAATTACAACCCTGTTAAAAACAAACAAAATTCAGTATAAGTAATAAATTTTCGATAAAAACACATGCACACACTATGCATCACGTATGAATACTTATTGATTGAACATGTTTTTCATTAGTTGGCGGTAAACAATTACAACCCTGTTAAAAACAAACAAAATTCAATATAAGTAATAAATTTTCGATAAAAACACATGCACACACTATGCATCACGTATGAATACTTATAGATTGAACATGTTTTTCATTGGTTGGCGATTTTTAGGATCACCCAACACATGACCTACATAATATATTATCTCTTTCTTGGGGTTGATGGCGATCAACACCAATGTAACCTACAAAAGTGACTAGTTAGCGAACATTGACAAAAAACATTATTATTGCAAATAAAGTTTGAAAAGAGTCTAACCTTATATTGACGGTCGCAAGAACCAACTTATTATTCGCATCGTTTTCCACCAACAGATCAAATATGGGTGTCACATGATCACCATGTTCCAAGAAGGTTGACGTTAGGGATCAAAAGTGACTAACGAAAGACACATTAGGGGATTATATTGTAGTTTTGATATATTTAGGGACTATAGTGACAATGTTTCACACATTTAGTGACCATAGAAGTTAATTACCCATTATTCGTGCCACATAAACGTGACAAATCATCACCCCACATGATAGGAAACATGACAGCTCAACACCTCTGACGAAGTTAACTATCAGGGTTGATATTAGGGACCAAAGTGACTAACAAATACACATTTGAGGATTATTTTGTAGTTTCGATACATTCTAGAACTATAGCAGTAACGTTTAACACATTCAGGGACCAAAATGATTGTTTACCCAAATATAAATTGCATGTGATTGCCTCTACATTTCACTAAAGGTCACATGAGATTTATAATTAATATCGAAATCCGAATCATTAGTTTTAATTTAATTATTGTAATTAAATGTTATTATCTCGTATAATAACCAAGAGTGGTAATATATTATATAGACTAAATTACACTTTTCATCCCATAACTTTATTTTAGTTTTCAATTTCGTCCCCTAACTATTTTATTTTCTATTTACGTCCCTTAAGTTACGAAAGTTATGCCAAGTTCATCCCTTCTGTCTGTAATCCTTTTATTGTGTGTGTATAGGTCATTGATACTCTGTTTTTTTTGCTCCATTACCTTTTATCATGTTACTTCATCAATAAGAACTCCCATAGGAGCATGATTTTGACTTTATTGTTTAAAGGGATTGCAGACGGAAGGGACGAATTTGACGTAACTTTCGTAACTTAAGGGACGAACGTGACGTAACTTTCGTAACTTAAGGGACGTAAATAAAAAGTAAAATAGTTAGGAGACGAAAGTGGTGTAATTTTTGTAACTTAAGGGACGTAAATAAAAAGTTAAATAGTTAGGGGATGAAATTAAAAATTAAAATAAAATTAAGAGACAAAAAGTGCAATTTAGCCTATTATATATTTAACAGTTTTTCATTCTTTGAGAATTTATTAAATAATTTAGACTCTTTTTTAATCACGAGACCAAATAAGATTTTGCTCAATAATAAATATATTACTATGGCTAAAATAAGAGTAATATATTGCAAGTATTTATTTTTTCTTAAACATACTATGTTTTTTTAAATTAAAAAAAATGTTTATTTGAAGATTTATGCAAGATGCACCGAATCCAAACCAACACGAGCAATGCATGCTAATTAGAAAAGTGGGACAATGCGCTAGCGTTTTAACCCTGAGAATACAAATTTCTTACCCATATATTTCAAGGAATGTTCCAAGATGACTTGAAACAAACACACTCGAAATAGAAACAAAAATAATTAAATTCATGCTAATTAAGAATATTAGTTAATTTTATTTAATTTTCTTGATATAATCACAAAAATAATTGCATTTCCCAAATTGGTCTTTCCATTCATTTAAGTTTTTTATGGGAACTTGTTCCATGAGAATAAAAAAGTGTTATCGAAAAATATTAATTTAAAGGTATTTTAGAAATGATATCATTAAATAAGGTGAAATTAGTTAGAATTTACTTATATTTTAGACCACCAAATATGTTTTTTTGTTTATATTTCATTCTGGATAAAGTATATTTCAATGGACATTTAATTCAACGCCACACGTTCATTGCGTTGGAACATGTATAACATAATTTAAATCCCTATAGAAATAGATTATTGGTTGTCTAAAGAGGGTGAAAACTAATATCATTAGTGATTGTGAGAGATTAGTTGGCTAAATATTTAAACTTAGATCTTATCTTAGACAAGGGTGTCTAATAAAAATAGAGCTAACCAAGAAGAGATTAAAAGTCCGTTTGATGGTCAATATATGAAAGAGGCGGATATGATAAGAGAGTTGAAAATCGGGTAGAATATGATATAAACTCGATAAACTCTTATTTTATCATGTGTTTGATGTGCACCTCATAACAAACTATTTAGCATTATGTTATTTTATCGTGTGCTTAAGATGGACCAAATGATAATATAATAAGATATAAATAACATAAAAATTGAAAATCATATTTAATTTAATAAAATTATTTTAAATTACTTTTTAAAGTTTTAATATAATTTTTAAAATTTTTATTTTTATTTTAATTTGTTGATATTTTATTAGATTTAATTTTTTTTATATTTATTATTTTAATCACATAAAATGGGTAAATTAACATTATGACAAAATTGCATATAATTTTTTAAAATATTTTTAAATGTTGGTATAATTTTTTATATTAGTTTTAAATAATATAAAAATAAAAATCTATATTTAATTTAATAATACTATTTTATATTATTTTTAAAATTTTTAATATGGCTTTTTAGTTTTTTCTAATTTTTTGATTTTTTATTAGTTTACATTTTTTATAGTTATTGATTTTTTTAATCACATAAAATGGAAAATCACCATCATGACAAAATTGAATATAATTTTTTAATATTTGTAACTTATATTAATTTTTTTATAATTTTTTATATTGTTTTCTTGATTTTATATTAAATATTTTTTTAATTTAAGAGATTTAAATTTATTTTTTTTAATTTTTGGTTATGTAAAATAATGTAAACTAACAAAATTACATTTAATTTGTCTACCTATTTATTAATATTCTTACTAGTTTAAAATATATTTTTTTAAATTTTTTTATATTATTTTTATATTTTTAGTTTTTTTTTTTATTTTTTTTAAAATTTAAATTACTTTTTTTGAATTTTTATTTTCTTTATAATATATAAAATAACAAAATTATCCTTGTTAAAACATTACGTATAATATTTTAAAATTATTTCCAATATTATAACTTTAAATTAACTTTTAACTTTTATTATTTTTAATATTTATTTTTAAAATTTAAGTTTTTATTTTAAATATTTTATAGTTTATTAGATTTTAAATTATTTTTATAAGAGTGAATGAGAAAACAAATTTCTTACCTATCATGTTGCTTTCTAACTCAGCTCTCACCTCATGATATAATTTGAACTAGATGGACACGATAAGATATAGTGTTAGGGTTTATTTATTCTATTATGTTGGCTCACTAAACAACGGATTGAGACATAATATGATAATTTATCACATATTGTCTCTCTTGTCCTGAACATCATAAACTTATCCAAATTATAAATCAAACTAAATCATATATAGAGAAAGGTAAAAGAAATTGTATGTAAGTGTCGGATAAATTCTACAATAAATTCTTTAATGGTTGTTATCACCAGAAATATCAGCCACAGCCGATGAAGGGAACAGCCGACGAAGGGAACAACCGATGAAGGGAACAGCCGATGTGTGGGATAAGCCGATCGGATTGGTAGCCGAAAATTGGTCCCACTGAACCGGGGATAGAAAGGAAAATTCCAGAAGCCCAGGGAGCATCATGAGGTCAGCCGATTATTAAAGAGTATAGCCGACGTGGATAAAGGAAATATCCGATCATTATGGACACATCGGCTGAGCTACCTTTAATTAATATAGAGCTTTGAAGCTCGACCAAGGGCTAGATATGTGAAAGTCATGTACTTTGGCGCTAAAATGACCAAAGCTAGCCGTTGGAAGTCTCCAACGCATTTAACACGTGATAAATCGTTTGCCCAGCCGATGGGAGAGCGGTTAACCCACGATACGCATGAAGAAGCAGTTGAGGGACACCCACGACCGCTCGTGGTCAGCCATGAACGTGTGGAACGCATAATGGCCGATAGGGGGTGGTTACAATTTTGTTTTCCTTTTTGTATATATATACCTACGCTGAGAAATGTAAAGAGGACACAACATCAATCAAACAACTATTTCTTTTGCAATTTATCAAGCTTTTTACAGCATTTTACCTTAGTCGATTCCATGTTTCTTAGTCTTAGCCTTAGCGTAGCGTAGTTTCACCACACTCAACGCTTTACGGGCGGTTGGGGAACCCACAATCGATAATTAGAGTTCCGTTCTCGGTGTAATCGCTTAACAGGAATCAATTTGTTGGCTGGACGTTAGCCGAATCCCTCGGCTGATTTTTCCACGCAAACAAGTTTGGCACGCCCAGTGGGACCATAGGTGAATTGAAGGACATGTTTGATTCTCCAGGGTAGGATCACGCTTGGCGTATGAACCTGAGGTCCGGAAAGAAACTCAACAACAACATGGAGTCGAGTTCGAATCCCAAAAGAACCCCACCACGCAAGAACAACGAGTCAGCATACACCTTGGGTATGCCCATAGCGATTGAAGACATCCCGATCTCACTTTGACCTCTGCAGAGATGAATAACCCAGAGAATGCCGAGGCTCCAGTGGTCATGACCACTTCCTTCATCAGGCAGCAGATTGATATGGGAATTCATGACCTTATGTACCAAGTGTCAAGGCAGTTGGCAGATATTGTCAGACCCATGGTGCATAACAAGGTTCAGCAGGCGAGAGACATGGAGAACAGCCGAGGACAGCAAGGTGAACACTCGGCTAGTTCTGCGTTGGCAAGGAGCAGGCAAACCCGGTATGCACAAGGTGGTCGAGCTTGGCGACCTCGGTAGAATGTGGTTCAAAATGGGCCTCTTCAGACACAGCCCATACCACTACCGGTAGGGCCACCAACCCAGCCATACGGTGATCAGCAGAATACATGGGTACCACCCCATGCTGAGGGGCAAGTGATGCCACCTGGTCAAGCGAATCTGCAGTATGGGCAGATCAACATGGCCCGGAGACCAATTAACACGGTTGGGCATATCGGTTTGCCGCCAGTAATGTCGTATGCTCCAACGCATGGCCCTACTGTGCAGGCAAATTCATATGGACAGCCGAATTGGCAGCCGATGGCCCCTGGTTATGGTTCAGGGAAGCTATCTGGGGATTGGAATGCTAACAATCCACCATTCTGCCAACCGCAACCAGTCCCCACGCCATACCCTCCAGTAAGTTCAAATATACTACGAACGGCTGGCAACTATGGGGGAGAGCAGACATGGAACAATGTTCCACCTCTACCCCAGAATGCATCAGCTGTTCCAGGGACTCAGGTCAGAGGTTTTGGGGAGTATGGTCCAGAGCAGCAATGGACTTCTAATCCACCTTTAGGCAATGTTCCACCAAATACCTTCAACCTTCAGAATTCGTTCCAACAGGCTTCCTCCTGGAAACCAATGGGTCGATGCGCCCGGTAGAATCCACAAGATAATCGGCAGGAGCCTCTCATTTGATAGACCCGAAATGATCGCAAATACCATCAAGAAGTACTTGAGTGCAGTTAAAGCCATTGGACCGTCTGTTCTGAGGAAACCGTACCACTGAATGTGTGGATCGGATGTTTCCTCTCCTGGGGATTCAAAACTCCAGATTTCACCATATTCTCAGGGGAAGATGGCAAGTCTACCATGGAGTACATAGGGTGTTTCACAGCCCAGTGTGGTGAAAGCAGCCAGAATGAGTATCACAAGCTTCAGCTCTTCCCATTATCAACTCACTTGGGATGACTTTCACCTGGTACTCCTCCTTGCCTCCAAACTCGATCTGAGTGGGTGATATGGAGAGGTGTTTCCATGATAGATTTTACTGGCCGCAACCCCAAGTAACGGTAACCGATTTAACTAGTCTCAGGCAGCAAGTTGATGAGTCGGTTGCTGATTATATTGAAAGATTGAGAAGAAAGCGGAAATGTTACGTGCGATTCCCTGAAGCGAATACACTTCTATGATGATTAACAACATGCACCCGCAATGAAGGAGAAGTTGGTAGGACAAGCCTGCACAGATTTGAATCAGCTAGCAGAGAGGGCTATCTGAGTTGAGCAATATATCCAGGAAAAGGAGAAGCGAAGGGCTAGCCGAGGAAAGGGTCCCCATCTAGTCTCTATTATAGAGGCAGAGGAATCTGACTCCGAAACGGCTGACCTTACTACGGTGATATGATGGTAGCGAAATAGTCAAAGGAAGAGTTATTCCCGCTTGACATTGAAGGCCGCTAAAGCCAAAGAAAGCGAATCAACAGAGGATAGAGGCGGTACTCCTTTGACATAACCAAAGCGAGACCAAATTTTCGACTACTTGCTCAAGGACAAGCAAATTTGGTGCTAGGCGGGCATCGGATTCCACCTCTGAAGAATTGATGAACAAGAAATACGTAAGTGGCATAACTCATATAACCATTCTACAAAGAACTGTGTAGTTTTCGGAAGGCCATCTGAAGGTTATCAAAGAGGGTAGGTTCAAGCTAGCCGATAAGAGCATAGCCGAGATGTCGGTGGACACCAATCCATTCCCGGTGTAACCATGGCCATGGTGTCTTTCTCAAAACCTCGATCGGCCAGGCCGATAAGAAGGGAACAATCTATCGAGTGTTTGGATGCCCAAAGAAGAATCCAAAAGAAACCAAGAGGTCACCAGGATCTCAGATTCGACAGATTGGGAAACCCACCAGTGCTACCAAAAAACGCTGGGGGTCAGCCATCTTCGAGCCGATTCCATGGTAAACCTCCCAAACCCGGACGTTTGACTAACGAGTTGATCAGCCAGTACCGCAAAATGCAAGCAAAGACTGAGAGAGTCCAGCATGCCCAGGAGACTGGGGGGCAAACTCAACTGGGAATCTCAGCTGAAGCCCAGCCGAGTATGCCCAGGATCACTGAGGAACCTCTCCCAAAGTCTAAGAGAAGAGTGGTGGAGTTCAATGTCGAAGAGGGACTATCATCTCTTCGCATAACTGTAAGGAATGATGATGAACTCCAACCACATAGGATGATCAAGCCAGCTGCAAATGTCAAAGAAGGGAAGTGGGTGGTTAATCAACCTCCGAAGAAGAAAGAGTTCAAACCAGTAACACTGACTAGAACGCAGAAAAGAAGGCTGCAGAGGGCTAGATCCTTGCAAAAAATGAAACAAACCTTGCAGATGATAGCCGATGCCAAGGCGGTAGATAAGAAGGAGATCCCGAAGCTAAAGTGGCGAAGCCATTTACAGGCTTTTGGACCTTGCGGTTTGGAGCGACAAAGTTGAAGCCGATTAAACCAAGGAGGTCCCGGTGACAATCCCGGTCGAAGGTAGACATCGGGCGACTGAGGAAGGAAAAGGGGAACCTGATGAAGAGGAAGGGCATATTCACATATACACAAACCGCTTAAATGGTGATGACGAGCCGATCCTAGAGTGCAGTTACTGAGAAGATTCAATTTTGGATTATCTCTCGGATGAGAGTGAAGCGGGATGATGGTCGCCATCGAGGTCGTTAGTCTTATCCCAAGTGAGTTACGGGCTGGTTACCCCGGATCGAACACTTAGAAGGAGGCGTATTTGTGGAAGAAGCGAGAATGGGCAACTTTGGCGATGACACGGCAAAGATGCTTTGGGTACTATATTTGGTAGGCCAACCGAAGACATGATAAAACACTTGAAGCCCCTGTATGTGAGCCCACATCAATGGCAAGGCCTTGATCAGTGTTCATTGATAATGGGGCGGTATTAAATGTGATGCGGTGGCCACCTTGAGGAGTCCGAACAAGTGCGAAGAAGATCGATCCCAACTAACATGAAAATGGCTAGCTTCATGGGAGAGGCTTCGTGCGCCTTTAGGAATCGATAGCGAGATCACAGTTGGCCCTAAAAGCATCAAGTCGACTTTCTTCGTGATTGATGGCAAACCATCTTATGCGATCTGCTAGGAGAGATTGGATCCACACCACCAATGCTTACCTTCCACCATGCATCAAGCTCATTTTTTGGGAAGGGATAAAATTGAGATAGTCCCGGTGATGACAATCCATTCCCAGCCGAGGTACAAAATCTAGAAGCCTTGTTCTACTCTCCTTCTATGGCTCCCATAGCTGTTACTGAGGAATACGAGGAAGGATCCTGGGAATCTTGTAACTTGACAAGCCAGGGGTTCAAAATTGAGCAATTAGCCGAACCACGGCTAACCACAGAGTTTTGATATGTTTAAAGACACCCAAGTGGTGCAGGACTTATGGGACCGGCTAGAGGCTTTCAGGATTGAATCTCACGTAGCTGAGTCCTGGCTGATAGACAAACAACAAGGCGATGGCCTCACATCGGCAGACGAGATCACGGAGTTGCCGATGGAGTTTGAATCACCTATTCGGAGGACTTTGCCAACCTTCGAATCACAAGACCCCTTGGAGGACCTCAATTTAGGAACTCCAGAAGAGCCTCGGCTAACGCAAATCAGCGGATTGCTGGGGGAAAAGGATAAGGAAGAGATGGTAGCCCTGCTGAAAAAATATAAAGACTGCTTTGCATGGGATTATCATGAGATGCCTGGGCTAGCACGAGAATTGGTGGAGCATAGGCTACCGATCAAGGAGGGATTCAAACCACATAAACAGCCACATAGAAGATACCATCCTCAGCTGATACCACAAATCAAAGCAGAAATCGAGCGTTTGCTCAATGCTGGTTTCATCGAAACGACCAGTGCGTAGAGTGGTTAGCCAATATAGTACCTGTAAAGAAGAAGAATGGCAAGATTCGAGTCTGCATTGATTATAGAGACTTGAATTTAGCCACTCCAAAGGACGAATATGTGATGCCTGTGGCAGACATGTTAGTTGATGCAGCTGCCACACATGGTATTTTAACCTTCATGGATGGGTACTCGGGCTATAATCAGATACTTTTAGGTGAGGAAGACACTCACAAGATCAGATTCGGTGCCCAGGGCACCGGGAATTTATGAATGGTTAGTGATGCCATTCACTTGAAGAATCTTTGGGGCCACGTGCAGAGAGCAATGAACGCTATCTTCCATGATCTAATCGGCAAGATTATGGAAGTATACATAGATGATGTGGTAGTAAAATCCAAAGACTTCAAAGCCCACTTAGCCGATTTGGAGCAGGCTTTGCAGAGGATGAGGTCTATAACTTGAAGATGAATCCTGCAAAGTGCATGTTTGGTGTATCGGTGGTAACTTCTCGGTTTCTTGGTGCATCAAAAGGGCATTGAAATAGATCAAAACAAGGCCAAGGCGGTGGCGGAGGCTAGACCACCCAGGAACAAAAAGGAGTTACTGAGCTCTTTGGGTAAAATCAACTTTTTGAGAAGATTTATAGCTAATTAATTTGGTAAGATGAAGGCTTTTTCCCTTTGCTAAAGCTCAAGAATCTTGAGGAGATGGTGTGGGGCTCTGAACAGCAAGAGGCCTTTGAACAAATAAAGAAGGCTTCGGCTAGTCCACCAGTTTTTGTGCCCCCCATGCCAGGCAAGCCTTTGAAACTTTACATTGCAGCCGCTGAAGAGTCTATCTACGCTGTTAGCGAGGATCTTTGAAGATGGAACTGAAAGAGCAGTGTACTACCTTAGCCGAAGTCTCAATGATGCTGAGACCAGATATACTCCATTGGAGAAGTTGTGCCTATCTTTGTTTTACGCTTGTACAAAACTTGAGTATTATTTAATGTCACATGAAATATTAGTTTTGTGCAAAATTGACATTGTTCGGTACTTGCTTAATAGGCCTGTCTTACAATGTCGTTTGATGAATTGGGCCATTAAGCTCACTACCTTTGCATTGAAATACGTCCCACTAAGGGCTATCAAGGGTCAGGCACTAGCCGATTTTTTGGCAGAACATCCCTGCGGGGAAGTTGATGATCCTTGGGTACCCCCAATTACTTGCATAAACCTATTGCCTTGGGTCCTAACTTTTGATGGGTCCCAAACCCAGAAAGGAGTCGGGGTCGGAGTGACAATTACCAACCCAGATGGGAAGATGTGGAGGTTTGCGTATTGTCTAAACCCAGATTTAACTAATAACCAAGCCGAGTACGATGTCGTGATCATAGGGTTAAAGTTGTTAGCCATGATGGGCGCCGAGTACATTCATGTAAAGGGTGACTCCCAGTTGGTGGTCAGACAACTAACCAAAGAATATGGGTGCAACAACCCAAATCTGTTGGCGCGTTATGCAACGGCTGACAGATTGATTCACCAGTTTATTGATGCAAAGGTGTCATACATCCCTAGAGGAGCTAATATGGAGGCGAACGATCTGGCCCAAGAGGCCTCCGGATATAGGAACTCGTTGCTGACTTTAGAGTACAACGAATTACCAGCCGAGGTGATGGTCGCAGACCAAGTCGAGTCATGGAGGAACGAGCTGATCGAGTACTTACGAGATCCTTCTAAGTGCACTAACCCCAAAGTTAAGAGACGAGCTCTAAGGTATGTGCTTCTTGATGATGAATTGTATAAGAGAAGCATGAATGGGGTATTATTGAAGTGCATAGATAAAAATGAAGCCCTAAGGGTTATGGGTGAAGTTCACGAAGGCATATGCGGCTCGCATAGGGCTGGGCCAGTTATGAAATGGCTGATTTACCGCCATGGTTATTATTGGCCTACCATCACAGCCGATTGCTTTCAATACGCCAAAGGATGCGAAGAATGCCAGTTGCATAGTCCCATTCAAAGGGTACCAGCCGAATTGATGCATCCAGTGGTGAAGCCTTGGCCATTTAGAGGCTGGGCCATGGATTTGATCGGCAAAATCCATCCACTGTCTTCTAAAGGATACAATTTCATTATTGTGGCAACCGATTACTTCACTAAGTGGGTGGAGGCTCAGCCGATGGTCAAGGTACAGCAAGATGATGTTATCCGATTCATTCAACACCAGATCATATACAGGTTTGGGATCCCAGAGACCATTACCACGGATCAGGGAACTATGTTCACTGGAGACAAGGTGGTTGCCTTTGCTCAGCAGTTTGGGATTAAGTTGATACATTCATCCCCATATTATGCATGTGCCAATGGACAAGCCGAGGCAACCAACAAGATTATTGTGGACCTGATCAAGAAGAATTTAGAAGACAAGTCTAGAAAATGGCATTTAACTCCGGATGAGGCTTTATGGGCCATAAGGAATTCCAAGTCAACAGCCACGGGCACAACTCCATATCGGCTGACTTACGGCCAAGATGCGGTTTTGCCTTTGGAAATTAATGTCACTTCTCTAAGGGTGGCGAAACAGAATTCCTTAAGCCTAGAAGAGTATCAGCAAGCCATGCTTATGGAGCTGGATCAGTTGGATGAAGATCGGTTAATGGCTTTAGAAAGAATCGAGGCAAGCAAACGCAAAATGGCCAGTGTCTACAACAAACATGTTAAGTTGAAGAAGTTTGTTGAGGGCGACCTAGTTTGGAAAACTATTTTACCAATAGGAGTCAAGGACCCTAAATTCGGTAAGTGGTCACCAAATTGGGAAGGTTCGTTCACGGTTAGTCAAGTATTCGCAGGAAACGCGTATCGGCTAGTTAACATGCAAGACGAAGAAATGAATAGAAGCGTAAATGGCAAGCCTTATGAAATAACTAGATACAGAGCCCTGAAACATCTTATCCTTAGCCGAAGGCCACCAATTAGCAAAGGCAGAGGTTTCCCCAGCCGACGGGTTAAATGAGGCCCATTGGAAGCTGTTCAATTTTTCCAAGTTGAAAGCTGCCAAGGTCTTTACCTCTTCAGCCGATAGGTTAGTTCTCCCTAGTGCTGATACCTTGCTAAGGTATGGCCAAGGTACATGCTGCAACAATCCAAACTGACGGGCCACACAGTTAGGATGATAGAATTCAGCCGTGGTCTTGTTATTCCTGGAATTCGGTTTTAGCCCACCAAGGATGTCTCTAGCGGTCAAAACACGACTCCAATTGAGAACCATGGTCCCATGCGCTTCCCGAGAAATCTTTGCGGTCGGTAGTGGTGAATATCCAATCCGGCCGATCCGTCTTTCAAAGATCGGCCGCCAATCTTGAGAAATTCGGTCAAGACGCGTGTATTTTCTCCACCACGTCAAAGGAGTTACTTCTTTGAAGAGAGTCACCGCAAATGCTCGGCTAACGTCCGCGCCCGTGGGAGAGAGTGAGCGAAAGAAGGTTCAATGAACTCGGGAAATAAAGGGTAATCCATAGTTGCAAGAACCATAGAGGACCTGAAGTATTCTTCAAGTCGACACCTTGGTGCAACCGATCCAAAGCATGTTAAACAAAGCCCTATAAAGATAGCGAGAGGAAGAGTGATCCCAGCGACTTGCCGGGCCGTCTGACTTGGGCCACATATACTTGAAGTTCTTGAGCATTTGCGGCAGGCCAGTCTGGACAAAGTACTTACTAAACCAATACAAGAGGAAGGCGCAATGCTCAAGATCGAAACCGTGATACCCGCTTCCCTTTTGATTGGCTAGAATGAAGGAAGAATAGGCTGAGCTGTTAGATCATGAACAATCTTGATGTTGGAGGTTGAAATGTCGTATAGATTCTGAGCTTCCCGACCAGCCTAAAGGCAAACCCGTAATGGCCGCCACATCAAGAAGAGTAGGGGTGGCCATTCCCAAGGAAATACAAAGGTATTGGTGGTAACGGACCAATAGCCAAGAAAGCGAAGATCGGTCAGATGTTGAGTTGAAGGTCTTTGGCGACAACATGATAGCATCGTAAAGGCCCATTCTTTTCGATCCTCGCCTTTTACCTCGGCCATCCTAGAGTGCCAACTCAAGTAATCGGCGAGTAACCTGGGCCAGGGCCTTATGTCGGTGGACACCGTTTAATGGTAAACCGCCGCAAACGAGTGGTAAACCATATGTGTGCAGGAGATATATTCTCTAAGATACATTGCACCGCCTGCGGTCGGTGGATGGCCGCAAAGTGAGAGAACCTTGAATCGGATAAAGAGGGTATGGCGCCTGGCTAACTTGATCGTCTCTTGAGTGGAGGAATGAGAGTCAGATTGAATGGGAAGACTCGTCCAAGGAGTCATAGCCACTTGTATTGTGTTCACGATTTTGAGAATCGGATCACGGAAGACATGGTCGCAAGAAGAGGATGTGCGAAAGGAAGCTAGGGTTTGAGGGTCCAAAAAGTTCAAAATGCCTGAGTAGTAAGGAGGGCGAATGGGCCTAGCTATTTAAAGAGAAATCATGCGCACGATCAACGATGAGAGTTGTTAAGATATTATCGGATACTTGTGATCATCGGGTGTGGGAAAAGTAGCCGTTCAGTCATAATGAGTGACATTAAATGCATATAAAGTGACTAACGATTGACGTTTGAGACTCAAACTTTATCCGATACATCAATCCAGCATGGACGGTGAAATGATGTAGGGGCAATTGTTATCACCGAAATATCGACCACGGTAGATGAAGGAACAGAAGCGAAGGAACGCAGTAGATGAAGAACAGTAGATGTGTGGGATAAGCCGTCGGATTGGTAGCGAAAATTGGTCCCACTGAACCGGGATAGAAAGGAAAATTCCGAAGCCAGGGAGCATCATGAGGTCACCGATTATTAAAGAGTATAGCCGATGTGGATAAAGGAAATATCCGATCATTATGGACACATCGGTGAGCTACCTTTAATTAATATAGAGCTTTGAAGCTTCGACGAGGGCTAGATATGTGAAAGTCATGTATTTTGGCGCTAAAATGACCAAAGCTAGCCGTTGGAAGTCTCCAACGCATTTAACACGTGATAAATCGTTTGCCCAGCCGATGGGAGAGCGATTAACCCACGATACGCATGAAGAAGCAGTTGAGGGACACCCACGACCGCTCGTGGTCAGCCATGAACGTGTGGAACGCATAATGGCCGATAGGGGGTGGTTACAATTTTGTTTTCCTTTTTGTATATATATACCTACACTGAGAAATGTAAAGAGGACAACATCAATCAAACAACTATTTCTTTTGCAATTTATCAAGCTTTTCTGACATTTTACCTTATGATTCCATGTTTCTTAGTCTTAGCCTTAGCGTAGCGTAGTTTCACCACACTCAACGCTTTCTGGAGCAGTTGGGGAACCCACAATCGAGAATTAGAGTTCCGTTCTCGGTGTAATCGCTTAATAGGAATCAATTTGTTGGCTGGACGTTAGCCGAATCCCTCGGCTGATTTTTCCACGCAAACAATGGTAATTAATGGTGACAAATGAGCCTCCCACAAAAATTTTCCTTCCTTTACAACGTTTGAAGCACTCATAGTCTAGCAACTATTTTTGAACATTTTATCATTGATTTTATGGTTTTAGAAGATAAAATAAAAATTAAATATTAATTTTATTATCTTTGTAATGTTACTTCAAATATTTATTTTACCTTTTATTGTCTCATAATTGATTGTGGGGTTCAAAATGTGCAAGCAAACATGGAAAATGAGGCCTTATGCTAGCGTTTTGGATGGCTTTAACAAGCGTTTAATTCAAAGCCACACATTCATTGCATTAGAAAGTGCAGTGGCGGAGCTTGACAGATACTTATGGGGGAGCCAAATAGTTGCTTAATGTATATATAGATTTATATTTCGCAAATTCTACGAATGTTACTCGTTGGTGTAGTGGTTTGTTATGCTTATTTCCTCTAACTTTTATGAGTTTCGAATCCTATTTAAGGTGTTTTTAATTTTTGCAAAAGAAAATATAATGAAAATGTAAAAATTGTTAAAGAAATATTCAAACTCAAGCACCGAAAGATACGGGTAAGTCTAAACCACTGCGCTACAATGCACATTTACAAGTTATGTGGTAGGTATAACATATAAATATTATTTATATGTCACAATATGTTTATATATCTATATAGGGAAAAAAAATCATGGGGAAACATGGCTCCTCCCCACCCTAACCAAGATCCGCTCTTGGGAAAGTGTATAACATAATTTAAATGTGGTCGATTTTAACCTGCACAACTAATAAATTTGTGCAGGATGAGAAAGTTCCAACACAACCTATTGTTGCCTGTGAGTTTCGGTTTTGTTATATTTATAATTTTCACCCCAAAAATTTTAATAATAAATAACGTTGCCACATTAACTTTTTTCCCTTTCGACCCGTAGTGATGTTCATTGTGTCAGTTTTCTGTCTTGTGTGTTCCATGACCTTCAGTCTACTGCCATTCTGTAACCCTGTACCTTACTTTCAATTAATGTAATTTCCTTCTCTCATTTGTTCTTTCTGGTCAGATATGAGGCCAAAGGCCCAGCATGATGCAAATCCGTCCCATTCCATGTACCCCCTACAAAACGATTATTATACTCATAACTAGCAAGATACCCGTGCGTTCGCACGGGTCTTATTCGTTTTTATGCATATGTAAAAACACCTTATTCGTAAACGGTTTAATACATATTTAAAAATTTGTTTATACTATATTCATGTTCTGTTAAATTCAAATAATTCTTGAGCACAATAAATAGATGCATAAAATTGATATGTGTTCAAAGACGATAAAATTACACCAACAACTTGTAATGTTTCCCCGTAGGGACTAAAAAACAAAAATAATTATTTATAAATGATAAAGACATTTATAAATTTGATATGTGTTAAAAGACAGTAAAGTTACACACATAACATTTAATGTTTAAAGTAGGAACTAAAAATAAAATTATCTTTTATAAATAATAAAGATATTCATAAAATTGATATATGTTCAAAGACGATAAAATTACACCCATAATATGTAATGTTTTCCCGTAGGAACTATAAAGCAGAGTTTTCTTTTATAAACAATAAACCTATTCATAAAATTGATATGTGTTCAAAGAAGATAAAATTACACCGACAACTTGTAATGTTTTAAAGTAGGAACTAAAAACAAAAAAATCATTTATAAATGATAAAGACATTTATAAATTTGATATGTGCTAAAAGATGATAAAATTATGACGACAATATTTAATGTTTTCCTGTATGTACTAAAAAGCAAAAACACCGTTTATAAATAATAAACATATTTATAAATTTTGTATGTGTTAAAAGACGATAAAATTACACCCACAGCATGTAATATTTTCCCATAGAGACTAAAAAACAAAATAATTATTTATAAATGATAAAGATATTTATAAATTTAATATTTGTTAAAAGACGATAAAATTACAATAACAACGTGTAATGTTTTCTCGTAGAATTGAAAAATAAAATAATCATTTATATAAAATAAAAATATTTATAAATTTGATGTGTTAAGTAATGTTTCTCATAGCAACTAAAAAGAAATATAATCATATTTAAATAATAAAGACTTTTTTGCTCATATAAAAAAATATTAACAATTAAAAGTATTTTAAAATAATACAAAATGAAACAAATAAAAAATATTAAAAAACGAAAAGAAAGGTAACAAAATTATAAAAATAAAATTCAAATTACAAAAAAAAGATAAAACAACATTAAAAAATAACCGTAAAAAATAAAAAAAGGAAAAAAATAAGAAAAATAAAATAGGAAATAAAAAGATAAAAATAAAAAACAAAATTGACAAATAAAAAATAAAAAATAGAAAATAAAAAGAATAGAAAAATAAAAAATAAAAATTAAGACAAAAATAAGAAAAGAAAAAAAGAAAAAAGATAAATAGAAAAATTAAAAATTTAAAAGAATATAAAAAATAAAAAAGCAAAAAATCATTTATAAATGATAAAGACATTTATAAATTTGAAATGTGTTAAAAGACGATAAAATTACTGACGATATTTAATATTTTCTCGTAAGGACTATAAAACAAAAACACCGTTTATAAATAATAAATATATTTATAAATTTTTATGTTTTAAAAGGCGATAAAACTACACTCACAACTTGTAATGTTTTCCATAGGAATTAAAAAGTAAAATAATTATTTATAAATGATAAAAATATTTATAAATTTGATATTTGTTAAAAGACGATAAAATTACAATAACAACGTGTAATGTTTTCTCATGAATTGAAAAATAAAATAATTATTTATAAAAATAAAAATATTTATAAATTTGATGTGTTAAGTAATGTTTCTAAGTAGCGACTAAAAAGAAATATAATCATATTTATATAATAAAGACTTTTTTGGTCGTATAAAAATATATTAACAATTAAAAGTGTTTTAAAATAATAAGAAATGAAACAAATAAAGAAAATTAAAAATTAAAAATATTAAAAAGCGAAAAGAAAGGTAACAAAATTATAAAAATAAAATTCAAATTACAAAAAAGATAAAACAACAATAAAAAATGACCGTAAAAATAAAAAGGAAAAAAATAAAATAGGAAATAAAAAGATAAAAATAAAAACAAAATTAACAAATTAAAAATAAAAACAAATAATAAAAAAGAATAGAAAAACATAAAAACATAAAAAGTAAGACAAAAATAAGAAAAATAAAAATAAAAATAAAAATAAATAAAAATAAAAATAAAAATAAAAATAAATAAAAAATAAAAAAATAAAATAAAATAACAAAATAAAAAAATAAAATAAAATAAAAATAATAATAATAATAATAAAATAGTAAAATAGCAAGGTTTTTGAGGGACTGACACGTGTCCCTCAAAAACCTTGCTTTATTATTAGTAATAGATTATGTTAACAAATTAACTAAAAACACCTACAATTATCAGTTTAGTCGTAACTAATGTGTTCACCAATACAAAATACAAAAAAAAAATTATAAGACCAAAATTCATTGTTTCCTGACAGCAAGATATATTTTATCGTATTCAGAACTCAATAATTTAGTTCTGAATTAATTATTTAATATTAAATCATTTTAAATGTTAAATACGTGTAAAATTTTCATTATTCAATAACATGGTTTGTTGAAAGGAAAAACAAAAGCGACAACATGTGTTTAGGTCAAAATAATGTCAAGAAATTACATGTGGTTTTAGTAATAACAAAAAGTAAAAAAAAATAACTCCTCCTAACGTTAATTGTCGCCCAATATTTGAATATGATCATTTTCTTTATATACTTAGGCTACAATAAGGTTCAAGTTATCACATATGTGATTTACACAATTAACTAATCTATTCATTGTTATTATTATTACTTAACCAAACAACGTTATTTGTGCATTCTATAATTATTTGTGCAAAGGCCAGAATGAAGCACTAACCCACTTAGGCTACAATAAGTGATGAAAAGGCCAGAATGAAGCATTAATCTATTTTTCATTGTTGATTAAATCACCACCTATTATTTTGTTACATCAAACATCGTGATTTACGTCCATTGTGTAACCTATTAAAGATAATTTGTGGTTAATATTAAATCCATTATATGTGTGTTCTGAAATTAAATCACACGAAATGGAAGTTGCCAACATTGAATCTCGTTAGTATCAACCGATATTGAAGTTGGACTATTATTTTGTGACAAATGCCCAACTTTACTGGTTATTTAAAGAAAATAATATCAGAAAACGGAATAATGGTACCAAAAAAATAACTTGACGTTAGAATAGTTTATTCTTCATTATCAAAAAAGCAAAGGTAAGCAGCATTAATATTGCTAGATTCAACAGGCCCCATTTTGTATACAATGTTTCTGTAAACAAGTCGAAGGGGAAACAGGTCGCACTTCTTCAATCCAGGCCGGTGAATTGTTTAAGCAATATATCAACAGCGAATTACGAATTTGCATATGATGCACAAATTTAATGATTTGTGCAAGCTAAACGCCACCTTTAAATGCCTTTTCACAGAGACAGAGCTAAAGTTGGCCAATGAGGGGCCAAGTCAGAAAGGAAAAAAAAGTTTAAAAAAAATACTAAGAAGCAAGAATAAAATGGATCAATAAGTTTGTTTTTGAAATTTTCTTCAGATTAAACGTGCCAACATCAAGTATGCACTGCAACTAATAATGTGTCACTATTGCATCTTCAGTAGATTTTATTTTGAGGTTTTTTATATTTTTTTTTTCATGTTCTAATGGATTTCCATTGATTTCGAGTGATAGATACTCCTGTGACTATGGGATCCAGGGATAGGGGATTTTTATCCATGCTCAACTTGCCTTGCCGCCCCTAACCAATATTAGCAACACTCTTTTGACACACTACTAAATACACTTGTTAAGAATGGTTCATTTTCACACAAAGATTAATTTAGTTGCACCGTAAGTTAATCACTTTAAAGATTGTCTCCACTTTCTAGAAAATATATTAATATTAATCACAAATAATGTGTTAAAAAATATATCACATAGATTATGTCACTAATATTATTTTTTTTCTATTTGAAACACATTTTATATATAATAAAGTGACGTATTATATTGTTCCTATTACCTCAGCAAAGCTTAAAAATTATAAAACAATGTTGTCTATATTGAAAGAAATTTTATCTACCCAGGCCTCAATAAGTCTAAAATCCACCTTTTCACCCTCAGAGTCCTAATATTTGTATATCCACGTTGATTCCCTAGCGAGAGCGTCGAAACAATATTTGTAATTTTTTTTTCATCAAAAAAAAAGACAGCATTTTTTTTGTGTGTTCTTATTTGTAATGAACCACTTGTTTTAAATGAAATGCATTGAGTTTGTTTTTGTTAAAAAAAAGTTTTATTTTAATCAATACTAATTAACAACATTTATGTTTTTACTTTTTAAAAGCCAATTAGATATGGGGCTATTTGAATTGACTTATAAACCGTTTATTTAGACTTGTTTATTAGCATACACACTATAATAGTTTGACTTTATTTTATTTTATCTCTTACTAACTTATACATATAAACACTTATGTTAGCATAAGCGCTTAATTAACCTGATTATCTAACCAGGATAAGTCTAAAATCCACTCTTTCCCCGTAAAAAGGATCGCTCACAGAGTCCTACTATCTGTATGTCCACGCTGCAGAAGAAAGAAAACAGCTCAGCTTAACGCCTTAACCTTAATGGAAGCATTATCTCTTCTATCACGCTAAATGGAGATTTCTGCATTCCCCACCTTCAAAGCTGTTTCTAATGCTTCCTTATTTCCATTTTCCTCGAATCAAGTTTGGTGCCGATGCTTTCTTCGTCCTCGTCGCCGCGATTATGGCTTTCGCTGGAGTCGCAGCTCAAAACCGTATGTTCGGATCAGGATGTGCTCGGAGAAAGCCAAAGGTTCGTCTTCGAACGGTTATGGCGGAATCGAGAGCGGAGAAGCCAAATCAGATTTCGTCGAAGTGATTGGCATTGGCGGTAGGAAGGACGCGGTTCTTGATTTCTGCTTGAACTCGCCGTTTCAGTTATCTTCGCTGCGGTTCTGGTAATCGTCTAGTTTCCTGTAATCGTTTTTCCGCGATACTCTTATTGCTGAATTTGGTGAATTGGAAATTTGAAACTGTTGCGGTTTACGAGAATCCGTAATTTTTATCATTTTATGGAATGCATTCGGGTTTTTTGATTCTTCTGGTTTGATTTTTGGAGAGTATCCTTCAGTGGATGGATGAATTAGGGAACCTCGTTTTGTAACTCGGTATCTAAATGTCGTTCAGGGTTGTATTTGCTACTTTAGGATTTTCTTTTAGGTATAACGCAGGGTAAGGGAGGGTTGAACAAGTAACAAACCTTATCTACAACGGGCCCGTTTGGCAAAGCATGAACTCATGGAGAATAATTATGTTTTGTTGTAGTTAATTCAAACAGAGTTGGTTAGTTTGTTAGTTAAAAAGAGGTTGGTTAGTTAGTAACTGATCTGTGATGTAAAGCACTATAAAAGATAAAGTGCTTGTGTGTAATGTGTATCATTCAATAAAATTTCTTTTATTCAGTTTCATTACCTATTTCTTTCTCTCTATTCTGCAAACTGAGTGAGTTAGTGTGAGTGTCATCCCCAACATGTTTAGTACAATTTATCTGTAGATGATTAGGTTCCTATACCGGAAAAGAATTGTAAATCGGTATGGTGTTGTGAGTCGTGACAATGATTTTCTAGCAGCCACCGCGAAATGAACAGTTGTCTGATAGTTTGTTATTGACACCGCTTTTACCAGTTTTTGGAGTTATTCTTCATTTGGATGAAAAAGGGGATCTGGGTCACCTTCAGTTTATGAAATAACTGCACCAGATGCAGTTATGGTCCAATGGCTTAAAAGTTTTGTACCAAATTTACTTCAATATTTAATCATACAACCAAATGTTATGACACTCAATCACAGAGAAATAAAAATAGCAGAAATAGGAATCAATTGGTCACTGTTTTATTGCTCAAAGCTCTAATCAACTCCCTGAATGTAGGTCTTAGGAGGAAATAGTAACCAAATACAAAGGATTCCCAAATATGGTAAAGCTGAGAAAGAAACAGAATAGCAGAATAGCAGAAGGGAAGGTCAAGAGACTAGAATCAGGAGAGAGGATCACACATCACACTTTGCACACCTTTCCCATTGGCCTTCCCTCTCTCATATACCTCACCTCATCACATGATCCTTCAACCGAGTGTTGGTTATTCTCACTCGAGTGCTCCTTCTAACAAACTTTTGCTCCTCATTCGCTGACACATCATCCCCTTTGTGTATATACTCTTTTGCCCCTCTTACAATTCCCTCCCCTTTAAGCACAACCTTGTCATCAAGGTTGAAGTTGGGGTAATTGGCAGCCAACTCAGCTGTGTCTTCCCAAGTAGCATCATCCCCATCCAAATTGGACCATTTAATCAAGACTTGGGGTACCTGTACTGATCCTCGCACAAGAATTCTGCTGTCTAACACTTGTTCAGGTTGTAGAATAGGCCCCAGTTCGGAAGTCAACAATGGTACTGGAATGTATGGTGCAGAAATAGGCCCCTTGAACAGTTTCAGTTGCGAAACATGGAACACAGGGTGTATGCAAGCTGCAGCTGGCAACTGCAACTTGTATGCTACCTGTCCAATTTTCGCTATGATAGGAAAAGGCCCAAAAAATCTCATACCCAGCTTTTGATGTTTCCTCAGAGCAATAGAAGATTGTCTATAGGATTGGAGCTTTACTAAAACATGGTCCCCTATTTGAAATTCCACATGTACTCTTTTCTTATCAGCCTGCCTTTTCATACTCTGCTGGGCATGCAGCAGGTTCTGTTTTAAATGAGCCAGTAATTCCTCCCTGTGAATCAGTTGAGCTTGTAAGTCCGGAGGGTCTCCCGCATTAACAGCATACCTTGTCAAAGAGGGCGGATCTCGGCCATATAAAGCTTTGAAAGGAGTCATACCCGCACTTAAATGATACGAAGTGTTGTACCAATATTCGGCCCATGGGAGTGCCTTGAACCAAGTCCTTGGATTAGAAGAAGTCAAGCATCGTAAATACATTTCAAGACACTTGTTGAGGGCTTCCGATTGTCCATCGGTTTGGGGATGATAGGCCGAGCTCATTGCCAACGTGGTGCCTTGAAGGTGAAACAAGTATTGCCAAAACTTGCTAGTGAAAACCTTTTCTCTATCAGAAACAATAGATTTAGGCATACCATGAAGTTTAACAATATGTGTCATGAACAACTCGGCAACACTTTTGCTAGTGTATTCAGATTTGAGGGCTAGAAAGTGTCCATATTTTGATAAACGGTCCACAACAACCATAATGACCGTATATCCACAAGAAGGAGGCAAACCAGTAATAAAATCCATTGCGATATCCTCCTAAACCTGTGAAGGAATTGGCAACGGCTGTAAAAGACCCCCGGGTAAGGTAGTAGCTGATTTGGCTTGTTGACACGTGGCACACTGTTGAATGAACTGCTGAATATCTTCTTTCATTTTGAACCAATAAAATTGGGAAACAATGCGTGCCGTTGTGCGAGCTATACCTGCATGGCCTCCAATAGGGGAAGCATGATATTCAATTAAAACTTGTTGAATTCAGGGGCTGCCTTGAGGTAAAACCAAGCGTCCCTTCCAAAATAGTAAGCCTTCCTTCACTGTATAGTGCGGGTCCGGTGCAGAATGTGTGAGACATTGCTGAATGATAGCAGCAAGTTGTGTATTGGCACTCAATTCTGCCTTTAAATCAACCAGAAATTGGTTCTTGGGTTCAGACCAAGACATGGCAAACATGCGTGACAGAGCATCAGCAGCTAAATTGTCTTTTCCCGGTTTATACTCAATCTTAAAGTCATAACCAATGAATTTGTGTAGCCACGCTTGTTGCTCCGGAGTTTGCAAGGTTTGCTCCAATAAATTCTTTAAACTCTGTTGGTCAGTACGAATGATAAACTGATGGCCCAATAAATAATGTCTAAACTTGGCAAGTGCTTCCGTGATGGCCATAAATTCTCTAATGTATGCTGACTGTTTCTGAGCTCTTGGCACTAATTTCTTTGAGAAGTATGCAATAGGATGGCCATTTTGGCTAAGGACAGCTCCAATGCCGACACCGAGGCGTCCGTTTCTAACACAAAAGGCTGCTGAAAATTGGGTAATGCCAATACGGGGGCCGAAGTAATAGCATGCTGCAATTGTAGGAAGGCTTGGTCAGCTCTGTCAGACCACATGAAGGAATCTTTCTTTAAAAAGTCGGTCAGGGGGAGATGCAATAACAGCATATGACTTAATAAATTTGCGATAGTAAAGAAAACCTCGTAATTGCTTCACATTCTGAGGTTTTGACCACTCTAGAACAGCTTGGACTTTGGATTTGTCCATGGATACCCACTGTCCGGACACAGTATGCCCCAAATAATCAACTTCCCTTGATCCAAATGAGCATTTTGACAATTTAACAAACAAACACTGCTGCTGTAATGTGTCCAATACCATTTCCACATGGTGTAGATGAAGAGGCCAAGAAGGGCTATAGATTAAGATGTCATCAAAGAAAACAAGAACACATTTCCTCAGGGCATTTTGAAATACCTTATAATAGGGGATTGGAATGTGGCAGGTGCATTTGTTAAACTTGTTGCCGGGTTGTGGCATCAATTGTCCCGTGGCGGAGGCCCAGGTGGGGTAAAGTCACAATCGACACGTGGCACTTGGGCTGTTACGGTTAAGTAGAAAGGGTTGCGCCCTGACTAACAGTTATAGCTTTTGGTCTAGTGGTAAGCGCTCGATCCAACAAAACCAAATGGCGTGACAAGCCATTCATAGAGCCCTTGATGATTCCGAAAGGCAGTCTTGTGCCTATCCTCCGGTTTCATAAGGATTTAGTGATAACCTGACCTTAATTCCAACTTAGAAAAATACTCAGCGCCATGAAGTTCATCTAACAATTCATCTACCGTGGGTATAGGGAAGCTATCTTTGACCGTCATGGCATTTAAGGCCCTGTAGTCGGTACAAAAGCGCCATGTGCCATCTTTCTTTTTTACCAACACAATAGGGGAAGAAAATGGGCTAGTACTAGGTTGTATAATACCTTGTTCTAGCATTTCCTTGACCATCTTCTCAATTTGCTGCTTTTGACTATGAGGGTACCTATATGGTCGCATCTTGACTGATTTGGATTCATCTAATAGTGGTATGGTATGTGCAAGGTCTCGGTGAGGAGGCAAACCACTTGGTTCCTCAAACACAGTTTTTAACCGCAGCAGTAAGTGCAGTAAGTCTGGTGGCCACTGATCAGAATTGTCCAGCAATGCACTTGTAGCTTTGTCAGGCTGCATATTTTGGACAGTGAATAATTCTGCAATAGAGTTAGTATAATGCAGGCGCTTAATATGATGTAATTGGGCAGGAGCAGGCAATGAAGAGGTGTGACCCTGTAAAGTGATAAATTTCCCATCATGATAGAATTTGAGGCTCAAGGTAGCATAAGCTGCTACATGAGGTCCCAACGAAGCCAACCAAGGTGATCCCAGAATCAAATCCGCTCCTGCAAAGGACAATAAATACACCGGGACTTTGAGCTCATGACCTTGAATATTAACAGGGAGTGCCTTAATCATGCCTTCTGCAACCATAGTTTGGCCATTTCCAACCAAAACTTTAAAACAAGGAGAAGGTTCAATTGGTAACTTCAAGAATTTAGCCAACCTAGGCTGAAGGAAACAATCCGAACTGCCACCATCTACCAAAATCCGAACTGCTAAACCAGCAATTTGGCCAGTAAAACGGATTGTACCTACACTGTTTGATCCTTTCATTGCATTAAAGGAAAGATGATGATCGGTCTGGCTAGGGTCAGGGGAAATGGGCTCTTCATCAGGTGGTTCGGGTGGGGTATCCTCCGTAGTATCATCATCTAATTGTAACAGCAGAAGATGTTTGTTGGGGCAGCGATGCTGTAATGAGAATTTTTCATCACAGTAGTAACACAATCCCTTATCCTTCCTTAATTGCATTTCTGCGGGACTGATCTTCTTAATATTGGGTGATTTTGGGTACTGAGGTAAAGGTTTAGAGTTTGGTGTGGGTAGGAGTGGAGGCAAGGTTTTTCTGGGTGATGTTTGGTTAGGGTATTGTTGTGGGTTAGTGTTTCTGGGTGGGGAACTAGATGCAATGGAGTGAGATTTGGGAGCAACATAGGGGGTAACTGGTTTATTCACTGCATATTTATCCTCAAATAATCGTGCAATGGCTACTGCCTGAATTAGAGAAGTTGGGGATTGAGATAATACCTCTCTGCAAAGCTCGGATTGAAGCCCACTGATAAAACAATCCATGATCGCTTCAGGAGATAAACCCTCCACCCGATTAGCCAAAGCAGTGAAATCCATGTAATAGTCATTAAGGGTGTCGTAGTAGTCGAAGAACTGCTCTGCTTTGAAGATCCATTCTAACGCGTGAGTGCCGTCAAATCGGAGAAATTTGAGCTTCACATTACGCATTTGGAATGGAAGCTTGCCCGAATGCGGTTTGCGTGTTGAGTTCGGATCGCCATTGGAAGGCATCTCAGTCTTCTGAACCAGTGCGTGGAGTAGTGACTCCATGCATTGCAAGGACGCTGAAGTCTCGGCAATATTGACACTATGAGTGGCCACTGTGTCAGTGAGTTGAGTCAATTGTGGCTTGACGAGAGTGGACATCGTCTCATTGAGCTGAGCCAATAGGGTTTCCATCGTTTTCAGACGTGCGCCGTCGGCCATGGCTCTCAATGAAAGCACCAAAATGTTATGACACTCAATCACAGAGAAATAAAAATAGCAGAAATAGGAATCAATTGGTCACTGTTTTATTGCTCAAAGCTCTAATCAACTCCCAGAGTGTAGGTCTTAGGACGAAATAGTAACCAAATACAAAGGATTCCCAAATATGGTAAAGCTGAGAAAGAAACAGAATATCAGAATAGCAGAAGGGAAGGTCAAGAGACTAGAATCAGGAGAGAGGATCACACATCACACTTTGCACACCTTTCCCATTGGCCTTGCCTCTTTCATATACGTCACCTCATCACATGATCCTTCAACCGAGTTTTGGTTATTCTCACTCGAGTGCTCCTTCTAACAAACTTTTGCTCCTCATTTGCTGACACATCATCCCCTTTGTGTATATACTCTTTTGCCCCTCTTACACCAAAACCATTTAATGTCTGAGATCCTCTGCAGCTCTTTTTCAAACTGTGGAGGATCACCATCTTCAAAAGCCTTGGTGCTTCGAATCGCGAAGGCATCCAATAATAATTTTTTATTGTAGGAACTAGCCAGCTGAATTGACCCTCATTTAGAATTTTCTAAATCTTTGTTGAATGTTGACTATTTGCGGCATGAAGAGACAATGTTGGCAATACTATCCCAGGAATTTTGCATATATTTTGTATTTAAAGTACAGCATATGTATCGGTTCGAATTCAACTTACAGATGACCTACTAATTGAAGGCTACTGGTGGGAATTGAATTCAACTATTCGAGATCTTTTTGTTGATGCTGTCTGATTCTATCAATTGAGGCAACCCTTGTTGGCAGAGGCGGCCAGTAACGGCAGCTGAGGGAGGCTTCTCCCCTTCCCTCCCTTAGTTTTTCGAGATCCTCTCTAAATTTTTGTTTCTGATCTTCCAAGCTATCATTTTCTAGATGGACTAGCTCCAGCCCTGCTTGTCATTTAGTGGCATGTTAGATATAATTGGAGTTTGGGGAGGTGTCAAAATGAGCTATATTTTAAGGATCTCATGCTTTTGTAGCACAGACTTCACTGTCAAATATTAGCCTTTTTGTGGGACAAAGTAAAATTAAAATGTAAACTTGCCTGAAACTTGTGGAGAGTGGAGAATATAATAATTAAGTATTTATAATTATGCATGATACAAGATCTATTCTCTTTTAGTATGGATGAATATCTTAACTAAGTTAGCTAGTGTTTGAATCCTCTGGGGTCTGTTGATTGTGGGTTAAGATAAGTACCCTATAGGCGCTCCATGAGCTTGGGGGCCTAACCTGAGCTTGGGGTGGGACAGACGTGAAAATTATTATATATAGAGAGAATTTTGATCAAGAGTTATGTTTCTTATTTAACACTAATGACAATGATACTTGGGTGTATTTGTTGATGATTGTTGAACTCAATTTTGTAACAGTTTATTTTTATTTTTATTTTTATGCCGTGGTATTATTTTTGTTTGGTCTTCTGCAGCTTCTGCCCATGTCTGTTTCAAAGGAGTGCCATCTTTAATATGTAGAGATTGGGAAACCTTGTTTCATTCATTATATTTTTCATTTTTCATTTTCCATTTTTTTTTTTTTTGATTCTTTTGCCTCCTTTGTTGTACTTTATTTTCTCTCTAATAAATTTGTTTTCCATTTGAAAATGCAATTTACCAAAAAATTATTAAAATTGGAAAAGCACTGTTGATGGTTTTTTTTTTTTGAGCCAGATATTAAATAGCACAGCATTTAGAATGTACGATAAATAACTGCTGGTTTATTTTGATAAATTATTCTTCCACTGCAGATAAAATGATTTTATTTCTTCTGGACTTTTTTAAAATTTTTTTTCCATTTTGAATTTGTCTCAAGATATCAATGTTCTGCAGGATTGTCATTATTAAAGAATCACAAGAGGCGCAGTTACAACAAAGGTCAATTAAAGAAGGTTCTCCTCTAATTTTTGTGATTCTTTTTTATCCTATAATTCTATCTGTCTAGTTTAGTATAGAAACATGTATAAGCAATTTTTTTCGTGATGTAATAAAAACATGTGAAACTGCAGTTGCATTCTTCTTCATTTATTCTTTATTTTGCTACACATTTCACTACCAAAAATGAAGCTTAACCTCAAACCAGAAGACAGATTCATTATACAAAAATTATCTTTTCAATGAAAAGAAAATAAGTAAAGAATTTTTTTTGGGGGGGGGGGCGGGATGCCTTGTTTCAAGAATGAAATTCAGTTCAAGTATTCATGCATATCCCACGTTTTGTGGTTATAAGGTAGTGATATTTTATGTTATTTCTGCAGAACCTCGCCCAAGAATTGTCAAAGCTCGAGTATTTACGAAGTCATGCTCAAAGACCATTGTCCTTGTTTGTACATTCCTTACCTTAAAACTCTTGTAGCAAAACCTTTGTTTCAATATTGGTAATTTTTATCCATAAAAACACCTTGAGTGCTGCTTTATCACATGCAGCTGGTATGGTGAAGCACACAAGTCAACTGAGCTACTTAATTTTCTTATTCATCACCATAGAATAAATATATTATATTTTATTCAATTGAAATTCTAAGGCATGATTTTTTGCATTAGACATGGTAAAGCTGACTGACATGAATTAAGTTTACATTCTTAGGATGGTTACATATTTTTTGTTGAATCAAATCATAAGATGTATTATTCCAGCTTGAATTTGTGAAAGTGGTCCAATGCATGACCTTTGGTTTTCCCCCTTTTTTCTTCTTTAGGTGGCTAGTGCAGGATATGGATTGGACGACACTGTTATTGTTGATATTTTTGAAACTGTAAGGTCCACAAATGGATTCACAGTTGCTGTAGTCTTGAAGCCTTTTAGCTTTGAAGGGTTAAGACGAAAAGACGAGGTATCATTGAGGCTTTGAATAATGTGTGGAAATTATATCTGAATTATATTATTTACTTATTCAGGTATACACACACCAATGTTTATTATATAGGCTACGCTAGACTTAACCTAATGGGCCTAAGCAATGAGCCAAATAACTAAACTATGTTACAATACAAAAAGTAACTATTTACTCTAATTATTTACAATATTCCCCCTCAAGCTGGTGAGTGGATATCAATCATTCCTAGCTTGCAAGTAAGTTGGCGGAATCGTTCTGTAGATAGCCCCTTTGTAAGCACATCCGCCGGTTGGTATCCAAGAGGAATGTAGGGCGTTGTGATCGACCCACAATCTAGCTTCTCCTTTATAAAGTGTCTATCTATCTCAATATGTTTGGTCCTGTCATGTTGTACAGGATTATGAGCAATACTGATTGCTGATTTATTGTCACAAAACAACCTCATTGAGCCTTCGTAATTCACCTTCAAATAATCAAGTATAATCTTCATCCACAATAGCTCACAAATCCCATGAGCCATTGCTCTAAATTCTGCCTCAAGACTTGATCCGCCACTACATTTTGCTTTTTGCTCCTCCATGTAACAAGATTACCACGTAAGAATGTGCGAGCGGATGTGGACCTTTCTATCACTCATCGAGCCGGCATAATCGGCATCGATATAGGCTTCCAACGTCGGTCTTAGCCTCTTTTGAACAATAGACCCTTCACGGAGTCGCTTTAAGATATTGCAAGATCCGCTCTCGCCGCAAATGCCTCGTCCTTGGATCATGCATAAAGCCCGGTGACTACGCTTCTTTGCATAAGCTAAGTCGGTCTAGTGTGTGCTAAGTAAATTAGCCTTCCCACTAATCTCGAGCATCGGGACTTGTCAACTCTAGCACTCTCCTCTTGATTGCTCATTTTATGATTTTGCTACATGGGAACCCCTGCAGTTTACACCCAAGCTTGGGTTTCTGTAGGAGGTCAAGAACATATTTTCTCACGAGAGATAAAAATTCCTTGTTTTGAGTAAGCTACCTCTATCCCAAGGAAATACTTGAGGGTTCCCAGATCTTTCATCTCGAATTCTGCAGACAATTTCTTCTTGAGGAGTTCTCTCTCAACCAAGTCATTCCCTGTAACAATAATATCATCAACATAAACAAGAAGTACTGTTAGTTTTCCTCCCTGTGAATGTTTGAAGAAGAGGGTATGGTCTCCTTGACTCTGTTTGTAGCCAAGGCCCAACATAGCCTTTGTAAATCTTCCAAACCATGCCCGGGGAGACTGTTTTAGCCCATATAAGGCCTTTTTCAATTTACACACCTTATTTACCCCATGAGTTGGATCAAATCCTGGCAGGATCTTCATATACACTTCATCGTCTAAATTTCCATGCAAGAATGCATTTTTAATATCAAACTGATTAAGTTCCCATCCAGAATGAGCCGCAAGAGAGAGTAAGATACGGACAGTGTTCATCTTTGCTACCGGTGCAAATGTTTCCTCATAATCAATGCCATAAGTCTGGGTGTACCCCTTTGCTACTAATCTGGCCTTATATCGATCAAGAGTGCCATCTGATTTGTACTTGACAGTGTAAATCCACTATGACCAAGCCGGCTTCTTGCCTTTTGGCTTTTCACCTATCTCCCAAGTTCTATTTTTTCAAGAGCTTTCATTTCCTCATTCATGGCTTTGATCCAATTTTCATCTTTAAGTGCTTCCTTAACAGATCTGAGGGATTCTTCTGAGTCAGCTTTGTCATAAAGGCCTTATCTTTGCAGGAAACACGGTTAGATGAAACAAATTGAGAAATAGGGTATTTGGTACAAGACCTTTTCCCTTTTCTCAAGGCAATAGGAAGGTCAACTGGATCAAGGTCAAGTGTATCGGAAATAGAAGAATCAGAAGCAACAGGGTTAATTTCAATACTTACCTCCGGCTCAGACGGTTGGGGTTGTTTCTGGACCAGGTCGGGTTTTCCTCTCCTCTGATATGTTAAAGTTGTCTCACTAGCCTTTGTCTTTGCTGGTGCTGAAGGTGCTGTTTCCTGCAAAATAGAAGGTGAAGAAGAAACAATAACAGGTGACTCAGAAGCAACTGGAGACTCAGGAGGTAGTAACTTAGGAGCAGCAGGAGACTCAGGGATAGAAGATTCAGAAACAACAGGAGACTCAGGAGAATCCACTGACAAAGGTGGTGACTCAGGATGCCAAGGACCAAAGAGAAGAAACTCGGAATCAGATTCCAAATCACTACTATTCTCCCCCTGAAGCTAAGGACGAGTGAAGAACGGGACATGTTCATGGAAGGTGACATCCATAGAGACATAGTGTTTACGACTGTAAGGATGATAACACTTGTACCCCCGTTTATTGGGGGCATAACCCAGGAAGATGCATCGGACAGCTCGGGAATCCAACTTATTGCGGTGCTGCTTGTGGACATGAACAAAGGCAACACAGCCGAATATTCGAGGCTCTAGACTCTGCATGATAGGAGCAGATGGATAAAAAGACAACATAGATTGAACAGGACTGAAATTACCTAGAACTCGGGATGGAATCCGATTGATGAGATAAGCAAAGAATAAAATCGCTTCCCCCAAAACGAGTTTGGAACTGTTGTTTGGAAGAGAAGGGCGCGAGCAATTTCTAGTAAGTGACGGTTTTTCCTTTCTGCAACTCCATTTTGTTGTGGAGTATCAACACACGTTAGTTCATGAAGAATACCATTTTGACTAATAAATGAAGAAAGACATTGATTGACATATTCTCGACCATTATCCGACCGTAGTCTTTTAATACATTTGTCAAATTGAGTCTTTATCATGTGATAAAATTGAATGAACAACTGAGATACTTCAGATTTATCTTTCATCAAGAATAGCCAACTAACGCGAGTCTGATCGTCAATAAAAGTAACAAACCATCGCAAGACCGAAATATTAGAAAGCGAGGCGGGCCCCAAACATCAGAATGGATAAGATCAAAAGGTTCAACACTTCTATTACAACTTGAAGGAAAAGACACACGTTTGTGTTTGGAAAATTGACAAACATCACAATTAAATGACTCAACAGACTCTTGCAAAAACAAAGCAGGAAACATAGTTTTGAGTAAAGGAAATGGAGGATGCCCTAGACGCTTATGCTGAAGCCAAACTTGAGTAGTAGTTCGGTGAGACTGGGCAGAGGAAGACAGCACCTTCAAACCAAATTCTTCAGCAGAGAGAAAGTATAACCCTCCCTGTTCCTTAGCAACTCCAATCGTCCTCCCCGTGGCAAGATCTTGAAAAAGGCAATGAGTAGGAGAAAAAGTTACTGTGCAGTTCATATCCTGGGTAAGTTTGCGAATAGAAATTAAGTTATTTGAGAGTCCAGGAGCATAAAGCACACTTCTCAAATAGAAAGGGGTGTGGAGATTAATATCTCCAACACCTACAACAGGGGTGTGAGAACCATCTGCAACAGTAATATAGGGAATGCTCGAATGAGGGCTATAAGTGGAAAACAAATTAGAATTGAAGGTCATATGGTCAGTAACACCCGAGTCCAGAATCCATGCATCGTTAGGAATAGTACCAGAGGCAGTAAATGATCGAAAACATAAACTCTTACCAGTCATTGTCAGGGAACTAGAACTAGAAGGCTTACGCAAGGAGTCGAGAAGGTTTTGCAAGCGATCCAAGTCTTCAGCTCCCAATGGGGAAGGCGCAGTTGGACCAGACGGAGAAGCTGTAAGGGTGGAAGTAGATGCTACCACATGTGCTTGAGTACCTTTAAAACCTCCAGGACGGTTGAGGACATTGTCTTTCCCATGGAGTCTGAAACATCTGTCCTTTGTGTGCCCTGGCTTCTTGCAGTGTTCGCAGAAGCGATCCTCCCTGCCAGGCTTAGATGATCCTGGTCTGCCTGTCTTGCTAGCAACCAATGCGGAGCCTTGATGAGTTTGGTACCTAGCATGACAACCCGACGACTTTCTTCACCCGCACAATGTAAAACACTTCATCAAGAGAAGGAAGGCGCCCTTGCCCAAAATCTGCAAATGACCGGGTCATACTCACTGTTCAACCCAGCCAAGAACTCAAAAATCCGATCAGTCTCAATACAATTATTCAAAGCAAGCATGTCATTTGGAGTCTCCATCTTGAGAGTCTGATATTGATCCAGCTCAATCCAGAACCCTTTCATAATAGCAAAGTAATCAGAAACAGACATAGTTCCCTGTTTAGTATTGAAGATCCTGCTCTTCAAATCAAAGCGGGCAGAGAGATCCTTTTTCTTGGAGTAATTCTGACTGAGACTATCCCAAATCGCCCTGGCAGTAGCAAGAAACATATAATTTCCACGATCTGCAGGAAGCATACTGTTCCACATCCATGACATAATGAGAGAGTCCTCATTGTCCCAAGTAGAGAATCCAGGATCTGTTTTAGGGAGAGGAGTCCCTTCAATATGGTTCAATTTGCCACGACCCTTCAGATTCGTGTGCATGAATTGAGCCCAAGTGAAGTAATTCTTCCCATTGAGACGATAACTGGGGTGCAGCGATGGCAGAGCATTGGGATTCATCATGTTCGACGATTCCACAAGAGGAGGAGGAGGCGGTGGAGGATTCTGTGGAGGATTCTGAACATCACCATCACCGTCCATATCAAAAGAGCAGATGCAACAATCTGAGGGGAAAAAAAAAAAAGCGAACGACCAGACGGCAAATAACTCCTGAAAATAAAGGTTCTCAGATCGGAGAGTGAACCCCCAAAATGGAAAGAGGAGGGGCCGATCTACAATCTGGGAGAAAACGGCGGTCAACGGCACCCTGGAAGGCGGCGCGTGGGTCTCACGCGCCCGAGAGACTGTCGGAGAAGAGCGGCGCGTGGCGGTCCGGACGGCGGCGCAGTTGCAGGGTCTGGCCGGTTTTGACGAGCCGAACCTGTTGGTGGGGTCAGTTCATTGATATTCGCGACGGTCAGTGGTGTTTGGGTGCAAAGGAACAGTAACGTGAATAGAAAAAAGAAAGGAAGGAGCACTGCAACAGTGCAACAGTAACAGGAAAAAAACTGCACTAAAGGCAGCAAAAAACAATCACCACAATAAAGGTGACGGCTAGGGTTTATGCGGAAGCGAGGCCCTCAAGAACGAGAGCTCGTGATACCATGTGGAAATTATATCTGAATTATATTATTTACTTATTCAGGTATACACACACCAATGTTTATTATATAGGCTACGCTAGGCCTAACCTAATGGGACTAAGCAATGGGCCAAATAACTAAACTATGTTACAATACAAAAAGTAACTATTTACTCTAATTATTTACAATATAATGTACTTTGTTGCTGTAATGGCATAACAAATCACAACCACAAAGCTATCTTTATCATAGTTTTTCAAACATTTCTACCTTATCAATTATGATTGCTAGGGCAAATGCCACTGGAGGTTATTAAACATCTTAATATTTTTCACTTAATGATTGCGTTAGTTTCCTCGTTTAGTCATTAATGTTTTGTAATTCTATCATTTTGTTTGTATGATATATTTATTTGTGTCATGAATTCTCAGGTAAAAGCTTTGATGGGGAAACTTAAGGAGAATACTAATTTACTTATTGGTGAGCTGTGTGTCATATATTTGCAACTTTTTCTTGGTTCATTGGTTTTTGTCAATTTGAATATAATACTTGAAAGGGAAGCTTTCCTTTTTCTGAAAAGAAGGTTTAGTCATGTTAATGACTAAAAATTTCATTAAAGGCTATCACTTTTGGCATTGCTAAGTCTGAAGGTGAAGCTTGCTGATTTGCCCATTGAGGCATATGTCACAAGCTGGCTCAATGTCTTTGTTTGGTAACAAGATATGTGAAAGTGAATCGGTTATAAAATCAACACTAATCAATCTGATATATGGCAGGTGTCAGTTAGGTTTGTTAGTCTCATGGACATGGGTTTAGAGTGACTTAAAGCAGTAGCCAGTGCAAACCAGAGTGCAATGTATATTTTTTATTTACTTAATAGCAAATAAATACCCTTTTAAAGTTCCTGGCTATATACTTTTGCAAGCTTTACTTTATCAGAAAAAAGTATAGTCAGTACTTGACTGGCCAAAAGAATAGGGCACATAGGACAGAATTTGAAGGCCTTTCTATATGTCTAATAGAGGTAACCAATTATTAAAAAAATTGTAGATATTCTAGGAATGCCTTTTGATTTATAATTATATCTCCTGCATGCCACACATGAAAAACCTTTGATCCAAATTTTGTCTGAACACACTCAAACTTCGATACAATTATCAAAATGCTTATTATTAGAAAACCTAGAGCGATTGAAAAGAGAGGGAAAAGAGAAAGAAACTGAAATTGGAATTCTGTTATTGATACTGTGTAACTGAATTTCTTACAACTGAAAGAGTTCAAAATGCTTTATATAGAGAGCTAAACATGTGCTCACTTTGCTAACCTACACCCTCTTAATGAGCTATGAATGAGCTGTCACGGACAGCTGGCAAACTACCGTAACTAGCTGAAAGACAGTTAGTTTTACACAAAGACAAAATACTGCATAACTGCATAATACTCTAATACCCCCCCCTCAAGCTCATTGTGGGTGAGCCTTACTAGAGGGGTCAATTAGAGGGTGACAAAGGCTTGGTGAGCAAATCAGCCCACTGATCTGTCCCAGGGATATGCTGAACACTGAGTTGTTTAGCAATGACTTCCTCTCGAACAAAACAAAGATCAATCTCCATGTGCTTTGTCCTTGCATGTAAAACTGGATTGTGAGCAAGCATGACAGCCGATTGGTTGTCGCAGAAAATCATTGGGACTAAATGAGGAATATGTAACTCTGTTAGAAGAGTTTGAATCCAAATCAAATCAGAAGCAACCTCTGCTAAGCTGCGGTATTCAGCCTCTGTACTGGACCTAGCAACCACATGCTGTTTTCTAGACCACCAAGAGACCAAATTATGACCAAAATAGATTACAGCCCCTGAAGTGGACCTTCTGTTATCAGGATTCGCAGCCCAATCAGCATCACAAAAAGCTCTAAGACTGAATGGCTTGTCAGGCAGTGCAGGAAATAATTGCAGGCCACAATGAACTGAGCCCTTTAGGTATCTTAGGATCCTTTACAAAGACACCGCAGTGTGATTCTTGAGGATTTGACATGAATTGACACACCTTATTGACTGCAAAATTGATTTCTGGTCTTGTAATGGTAGCATACTGCAGTGAGCCAACAACAGATCTGTAGAGGAAAGGATCTGTTACTGCAGTGGAACCGGTTTTGGAGTGCTTGGAATTGGCTACCATAGGAGAAGAGATAGGATTAGCTTCAAGCATATCAGTTTTGGCAAGGAGATCCCTGATATATTTGCTTTGTGTCAATAAGAGAGACCCATCGGTTTGCTTTTTAACTTCAATTCCCAAGAAGTAATCCAAATCACCCAACTGTTTTAAGGCAAAAGCAGAGTTCAGTTGATGTACCAGAGAAGAAATCAGACCTGCAGAGCTTCTTGTGATGATAATATCATCCCCATATACCAACAAGTAGACAATGTGACCCTTGTGATTGTAAACAAAGAGAGAGGGATCACACTTACTACCAACAAATCCCAGCTTAGTAAGTGTGAATTTAAATCTCTCAAACCATTGTCTAGGGGCTTGTTTAAGCCCATATAAAGCTTTATTCAGCTTGTATACCATGGAAGAATCTCCATGTGCATGTACACTTCTTCATCAAGTAAACCATGCAAGAATGCATTGTTAACATCTAGTTGCTTTAAGGGCCAATGATGAGTAAGAGCAAGGGTGAGAATAAGTCTCACTGTTACTGGTTTAATAACAGGGGAAAATGTCTCCTGAAAGTCAAAACCTTGGAGTTGATGGAACCCCTTAGCTACCAATCTTGCTTTGAGTTTGTTGACTGACCCATCCGGGTTTTCCTTGACTCTAAAGACCCATTTGCACCCAATTGCTTTTCTGTTTGGTGGTAAGGGAACTAGATCCCATGTCTTGTTTCTTTGCAAAGCATCATATTCAACTTGCATTGCTTCAAACCAATTAGGATCCTTCAAGGCCTGCTAAACAGTCCTTGGTTCTGTGTGTGTTAACAGAAGCCTAGGATGAACTCTAGGAAGCACAATACCAGACTTTGACCTAGTTTGCATAGGGTGAGTATTAGTGGACACTGTTGGAACAGGTACTTGTTCAGGCTCAGCCTGTTCAGGCTGAGAAACCTGAGAAACAGAATTGTAAGAAGAAGAATTACTGCATGGAGATGCAGAAGCAGTGGAAGAAGAGTTACTGCTTGGAGAAGGCACACTAAGAACTGTAAGGCCTGGAGGATTTTGACTAGAAAAGGTAGAGGCATTAGAAGATGAACTGACAGTAGAAGAGGGACTAACAGTTCTGGGACTAGACAGAACTGGAGTTAATGGTGACAGGGAAACACTAGAAGCTTGACCAATGGGAAGAGGACTTAGAGAACAATTCAGTGTATGGAAACCTAGACTCGTTAAAAAGAACATCTTTTGAAATGAACAATTTTCCAATGGGAGAGAGGCACTTGTAGCCTTTGTGAGAAGAAGAATAAGCAAGAAAGAGGCATTCATGAGACCTAAAATCCAACTTATGAGTGTTGTATGGCCTAAGTAGAGGAAAACAGGCACATCCAAATACTTTTAGAAACTTGTAATCTGGACTGGATTTATGTAAGACAATGTATGGGATTTGAAAATTAAGAGATGTTGTAGGTAATCGGTTTATAAGGTAAACTGCAGTTAGAAAGGCATGGTCCCAAAATTGAAGAGGTAAAGAGGCATGACTCAAAAGAGTGAGTCCAAGTTCCACTATATGTCTATGTTTCCTTTCCACAACACCATTTTGATGGTGTGTATGAGGACATATTAGCCTATGATGGATACCTAGGTCAGTTAGGAATTTTGTGAAAGGTCTAAACTCACCACCCCAATCAGTTTGTAAGGATTTTGGAGGGAACCCGAATTGTAATTCAGCCATGGCCTTAAATTGTTTGAAAATTTCAAAGGCTTCAAATTTTGTTTTAAGGAGATAAATCCAAGTAAACCTAGAGTAGGCATCAACAAAGGTGATAGTATTTAAAACCAAGAGAAAAGGTGCTAGGGGATGGACCCCTCAAATCACTGAAAACAAGTTCAAGAGGCATGGTGTATGTGGTGTGTGAAGGTGGTGAGTGAATTCTATGAGCTTTACCCATAAAACAAGCAGCACAAAAATGAGAGGAATCTTTATTAGAAAATGGAATATTACATTGGTCCATTACAAGTTTCATTGATTGAGTATTAGGATGGCCTAATCTTAGATGCCATAGGTAAGTACAAAATAGTGGCATAGAAGCCAAAACACTACTGTTGGAAGAGCTAGAAGCAGATGCAGAGGCAGAACTAGGGCCTGCAGTAATGGAATTGACAGTAGACATTGTGGACTTGGTAGCAGTGGATGGTGGAGATGGAACAGAATGTGATGATGAAGGCTGACCAGGTTGTAGAAGCATGTTAGGGAACTCATAAAGTCCATCAAGACCAACTTGTCCCCGTAGCAATACTTCACTAGTTTCCTGAGATTTGACAAGGCAATGATTAGCATGAAACTCAAAGAAAACTGAATTGTCCTTAGCAAACTTACCAACACTAACAAGATTCTTGGTTATGGAAGGAACTAAAAGCAGATTATGCAAGACAAGAGACATATTTGAACTAAAGGGAGACCGAAACACACTAGAACCAGAGGAATGTATTTGCAAACCTTGACCGTTTCCTATGAATATTTGGTCAGGTCCAGTGAATGGACCAAGCTGCTGTATATTTTTCTGATCACTGGTTACATGAAAAGAAGCTCCAGAGTTAGGGAACCACGAGTTTGAAGCACTTGGAGCAAAATTAGTGACCATAGCACTCGGTTGAGGTGCTTGAAAACCAGGAGGCCTTTGCTGTGATGAAGGCCGCACCCAAGTATTTGAAGGATATTGCTGTGGAAACATACTTGAAGGCATAGGAAAACCATGAGAACCATGAGGACCATAGGCATTAGGCATAGGAGGTCCATGGAAACCAAAAGCATTAGAATGAGGACTTTGAAATCCTTGAAAATTGGCAGGAATCGGAGGCTGAAAGCCTTGATTAAAACGATGCCAGCAAGTAGCAGCAAGATGACCAAACTTGAAGCAAACTTGACTCTGAACATTGGAGAATCGACCACCACGGCCACGACCACGACCAGTACCACGGCCACGACCACGAAACGAGCCATTTCCAGCAGATCCAGTCACATTATTGTCAGTCTGTGACTCGTGAGCGAGATGAACCTGTGCAGAAGTGTTCTCTTCTGCAGTTTGAGCAGAAGGCTTTGACGCTTGAGTCAGATTAACCGAGACAGATTCATTAGTAGCTTTCTTCTTGAACTTATCAAGACGAAGTTCATGAGCCAGAAGAAGAGCTTCAACTTCTTCAATATCCATAGACTCGAACTTGCTTTCAACAACAGAAATTACCGGTCCAAAATCTTGAGGCAAACCTTCGAGAACTACATCAAGATGTTGATTCAGAGGAACCGGATCTCCAATCGACGCCAGAGCATCAACTAGAGCTTTGATTCGAAGCAAGTATTCAGTGACAGTGCGATCGTTGAGTTGTGTCGCGCGAAGTTCAGATCGCAATTGCCTAGCCTTCGCACGTGTTTGTTTCTGAAAATACGCATGAAGCCGCTCCCAAACTTCATACGCATAAGCGTAACCAAGAATGCGAGAGAGAATGTCACTTGAAAGTGTCAATTGCAACCATGACTGAAGCATTTGATCTTTCTGCAACCACGCATGATACTCAGGATTCAACCTCGTAGCGATGCGATCTGCATCAGTTAGGTATTGCGACGGCACCGCCGAACAAACGAGGAGCTCATGCATGCCATTCGCAATGACATAAGGTTCAACTTGTTACCGCCTAATCGGGAAATTCTTCTCTGAGATTTTGAGCGAAAATGACATTTGCGCAGGCGAACGATTGATCGGAGAGGCTTGAATCGAAGGAGGAGACGGTGGCGGAGGTGGAGGAGATGGAGGAGGAGGCGAATTTTCGTTCGAAGCAGCCATGGATCGAACTAGCTCTGTGATACCATATTAGAAAACCTAGAGCGATGGAAAAAAGAGGGAAAAGAGAAAGAAACTGAAATTGGAATTCTGTTATTGATACTGTGTAACTGAATTTTTACAACTGAAAGAGTACAAAATGCTTTATATGGAGAGCTAAACATGTGCTCACTTTGCTAACCTACACCCTCTTAATGAGCTATTAATGAGCTGTCACGGACAGCTGGCAAACTACCATAACTAACTGAAAGACAGTTAGTTTTACACAAAGACAAAAATACTGCATAACTGCATAATACTGTAATACTTATTCCAACCATCCAAGCTGCCTGTAATGCAATAACAAGGCATTTCAAGTATGACAAACACAGGATGACGATAATTTGAAAAGTATGGTAACTTGGATGGATTTTTATTAGTGGGATTAAGGCTGGAAGTTTTTTTAAACTGCCTGTCAATGACACTGTAGTTGTCTTTCTCTTTTTTCAATTTGAGGAAAATTATACTAATTTGAAATTCAATAGGAGAAGAAATAAATATATAATTTATTTTGAATAGGATCACCAAAAGGCCTACAAAAATATCTGAAATTTTGCTCACTTTCGTTGTCTACGGCACAGAAATTGATATTGATGCACTGCTCAAAAAAGACTTGTTGACTCTAGATGAGGCTATGAAGACTGCAAATGATGCTGTTTTGCTAGCTATTAAGGCCATATCTGTTCTAAAATCTGTAAGTGTTATTTTCAAGTATACTTGCTATTTGTTTATGTAAAAATATCATATGGTTACAGATGGAAAGTTTTGCAGGAAATGCACAGAAAATTTATATATAGATTGCATGATAGCATGAAAGAAGCCTGCAATTCAGAAATTAATAAAGTAAGTTTCTAAGATTATCACCCTGACAGTGTCAGACTTTTTTTTAATAATTTTTTTGATAGCCTTGTTTATATTTTAGTTCAAACAGGACCAAACTTGATTATCAATGCACATTCTTTCTTTAATCCAAATTTCACATTTCCAATTCCTTTCACCGTTCCTTTCTAAAACCAGTCTTGCTATATACAGATACTGGAGTGCTGTAAAGAAGCAAGAATTGGATTTGGGGCTGCTTATGATATCAAAACTTCAATGTTGCAGTCTATATTTGATTGTCCTTTCCTGGGTGTTTCTTTGAAGGTATCTACCTTCAATATTCATGCATATTGGGTATTTTTTTCCTTTGTTGACAGATCACACAAATGCATTTTTTTGGATGAAATGCCTATGTTGCTGGTAGATCCTTTTTCAGAATGATTTCCTCTGCCATTTGTCTTAGATCCTTTTTTAAAATATTTGATTTTAAGCTTTTAGTTATTAATCTTCTGGCTGCATTCTTATTCCTTTTCTTCTAGTGTATAAAATTATAGTTACCATTTTTTCAGGATCCAAATAGTGTAGTTATATGCATTCTTGCGTGTTCTGTACCCATCAATGATAGGGATATAGCTGTCTTTCTGCGAACTTTCCGTCAAACAACAGAATACCCAAGGGATGTTATAATATCAACAGTACTTGAGCCCGATGTCGAGCCCAACCTACTGATAACAACTGTCCTTACACTTGGGTATGTATCTTTGTTTTCTTACAAAAAGAGGGATACTTGGGTAAGCATCTATCTTACTTGAAGATATGAATGCTTGTTGGTACACTCTTTTTAGTGTTTGTATTAAAACATAATGTGTTTTTTGCATCAATGCATTGAAGCTCCTTTGAATTTGATGGCAATAGCTCCCTTATTGTTAATGTTGTTGTGGGGTTGACACTGAGCATGATTTATCTACACGCGACTCTCAAAGATTAAACAGGTGGATGTTATCTTATTTTCTGTAGTCTCTGCATCGATGAGTAAACCACCAAAATGGTCCCTGACTTTGCAAGGCGGTGGCAAGTTAGTCCCCAAGATTATTAATATTTCAAAAAACTACCCAACTCTGCAAGTTAAGGACCATTTTGGCGGTTTCCTCCTGCATCAATATAAGAGTTTAGAAGATTTTTTTCTAGCAAAATGCTAGTTTTGAATATATTGAACTGACATTAATAGGCCTCATTGCTTTTTATGCATGCCTTATTGTCAACAGTCAAGTATGAGCTTCAAGTTTCTTCCTCATGTTGTATATGGACGTTGATGAAGTTTTTTCCCCTTGTTTTTACACGTCTGTTTTGCGTCAGTCGGAGGGAGGGCGGATATTGTCTGTTTTCTATTATTTCTTTGCTATATCTTAATGGAACTTTATATCCAAAGACATGAGGAGAAAATATATTAGGAGGATCTCATCATTGGTTTAACATAAGTGTTTTTTGGTGTAGCTAGGATGAACATAAGAATTTCAAGTCTGTTCAGTGGCTGTGAACAGCTCTTGTAAAGAATGAAGTTATGTGAGGATTAAGAGAAAAATGACGTGCTCTCGGAACATTTTGTTGTTGACTATCCTTTGGAAATGAAACTAAAGCTTCATTTGGAAACTTCATAAACATCGTTTATCAAAGTATCCTGTGTATAGTTCCTAAAACCAGAGTCGTGTATTGACATAAAAGACTTATTAGCTGATAAGCTGTCTCATTTTAAAAGTGCATATGATCCTGCATCTGAACTGCTAATAATTTCCTTAACCTTAATATTTTCGTCATTCATTAGACCATTTCTACATGGTCATTGAATAGTGTGGCATGCATAATTTTGATGATAACAATGAATTGGATGTAATCAATGGGATGGGGTTTTTCTTTATTTGTTGAGTATTTGGTGTCCATGCTTCCAAGAATTTCTGACAGGTTTCCCTCTTCATATGATTATGGCAGCTTATCCGTGCAACAGTCTTCCCAGAATGGTGGTATTCTATCCAAACTTGCCCTGCATTTTCCTCTTGTTTTTAGCTTTTGGGGAAGACATGGTCAGAAACAAATTGGCACTGAGAAAAAGGATGCAGTATCTTCTCATGAAATGATGAGTTCTTATAACGTTGATGAGGCGGCTAATGGGATTGCTCCCACTGTCAGAGATGACAGATTTGACGAGCACTATACAGAATTGGAGCCAGTAGTGTGCAACAACGGCTCAAAGTTGTCTGCTTCAAGGTTTTTTCTCTACCCTACTTACATTATCTTACATGCAGGTTCTCTCTCTCTTTTTTTTTTCGTCTTCCATTTTCCTTTTTTTAAACAAATTTTATCCTGCTGTTTTACTTTTTTCTCTCATTTTGGCTTCTGAACTATAATAGGGGTTCTGAAAAAGTTGAAGATTTATTTACCATATATCCTATCCTTTACGAATCCAGTGATGAAGAAGGTAATTTTGAGAGACAGAAAATTCTTTTTCATTGTGCTGCTGCACTTGACAATTATTGAATACTCCCTCCGGTCTCGATTATAAGCAACAAAAACCCCATGTATTGTGGTCTCAAATATAAGCAAATTTGACCAATTTTACCTTATTTAATACTAACATTTCTAAAATACCCTTATTAAACTCACATGTTGGTTTCGATGTGCATTTGGAAATTAATGCAATAAATGATGATTAGGGGTAATTTTGGAATGAACTTCATTCTCTAATTGAAATTAACAAAATTAAATGACTTTCTTAGTTAGTGTGCTTTTTTTTTTTGTTGCTAATAATCAAGACCAGAGGGAGTAATTTCTATCTCTGTTGTTCAACTGTTCAATTTCAAATAAACTTGCAGTAGGGGACTCTGCTTTTCAGAGGGAACAACTTGAAAACTGGAATCTGGGCCCTGGATTTGAAGTGGCAAAAGAGTGGGCCCAAGAAAGGGCAGCTGATGGTACACCTATGGTTGATAACCTAAGCATATTCCACCTTCCTGTTGGCGTGAGGCCTTCAGAAGAGTTGAATGACTGTTTAGAAATCCCATTTATGACAAAAAAGCACGAGCCAGAGCCAGAAGCTAATAATTATATGAAAACACCAACATTAAATGGAGGTACGTCTCCTTGGAGTGCAGTGACCGATGCAAGTGTGGAAGCAGTGATGGAATTTACATCTTCACTTTTGAAGGGAAAGTCTGCTAATAATAATAAACCAAAGAAGCATGGAGTTCTATCTGTCCGTGCTGCATCTATGCTGGTAATAATGACTGAATTTTTTTGATGATTGAGCTGCATGCATATATCACTGGAAGGGAACTTAGCAATGTTCTGTCACTAGTACTCACTAATTATATTTGTGGAAAAAAGTGTTATCTCAAAGAGATGAATAAATTCTACAGCTGACAATGTAAAAGACAGAGTTCTCTAGAACTGGACATGCTTCAAGTATGTTGCCATTTTCTACCCTCTAGTTGCTCTTTTGAGCACTTTAGTGGAGAGATCTGTTTTATTAGTCTTTGTTCTGGTTTTATATTCATTTGTTGCTTCATTTGAGGAGCATGTATTATCCTTCTTTACTGGAGTTCTTCTTTCCTTCAAGTAAAGTTTTTCATACCATTGAGAAATAATAGAAAAGAAAGGGGACCATAAAAGTTGTAGGGCCAGTAGCTCGAGTTCAACTTGTCCCCACTCCCCTCAAATGTTTGAAATCAACGCTCAAGTTTGAGCTCTGCTTACTATTTGCAGATGCATGAAAGTGCTTTTATTTGAAAGTATTTCCTGCTTTATGCAAGTGACATGCTTCTTACTAATTCATAGACATTATCATATGTGTTGGATGTAGATTCTTCAGTTTAGAAGCTAAATTTCTACAGTGCTACGACGTAGCTTTGCAAAGAAATAACCCGCATCCCACCCCCAAAAATTGTACTACCTTTGGTGGTTATGCAGCAAAAGACATTCAAACTTTTCAAGCAGTCATAGTAATCTTTGAGGAATAGTGGAAGTGTACTTTGTTTCAGAGAGATTTGTTAATGTTTATTTATGATAGTAATAGCTGTGAACTATGTTACTATTGGTGCTTCATTAGTTTTAAACTTCCATTCTTGTGTTCTAAATTTTGACAATTTATTGTAATCCCGAGAGGTAAGGATTGTTAGGTTTGACTTTATATTTTATGCACAGGAGGCAGAACGGGATTTGTCAAAAAAGTGGAGTCCTGTTGTGGAAATGCAATATAGGGGAGGAAGATACAAAGGACGATGCCAAGGAGGTCTGCCTGAAGGGAAGGTAAATTCTCACAAATCTATGGTAGCAAGCAGAGCTTGGTCCAGCTAGACTCGGGAACTCCCCCCCTCCCCCAGTTTTTTTATTTTAGCCAACATACTGAAGAGAGTAACTATGTTAAATGAAAATCTACAACCAGGGGCGTCTTGTTCTTGGAGATGGAAGTATATATGACGGTTTATGGCACAATGGCAAGAGATCAGGTCCAGGTACATTTTATTTCAGAAACGGAGATATGTTTCAAGGATCATGGAGGGATGATGTCATGCACGGCAAGGTTTGTATCCTTTTAAAATTAACTCTCTAGTGATGATTGTTGAAGCACAAGATGAACAATAAGTAATTTTATTTTGAAATCATTTTACTGTTGATATGTTGTATCTATATTCGAATTACTTAGTCTTCTTGCAACTGTTACAGTATCGGGGTTTTCTTTGCCAAACTGTCTTATTTATATGTGCACGTGAAAGTGTATGTGTATGGCGAAAGTTTTAGTAATAGTTATACACTATCATACAACTTAAAGAAAGCGGTTTTGGTTAACCTATGTATCCGATCATTAGTAATCCTCATGTTGATCTGTGTACCAATTTTAGAAATTTTAGACGGCTGCAATCATAAAATTGATATTTATATAGATTTTGAAAGTGCATCACCATAATAATGGATTGTTACACAATACTCTTTGGTAAAGCACTAGAAGAAAATTCTATTGGTGAATTGGATGGTAAATGCTGCTTATTGCTTATGCAGGGTTGGTTTTATTTTCACACTGGTGATCGGTGGTTTGCAAACTTTTGGAAGGGAAGGGCTAACGGGGAGGGGCGGTTCTACACGAAGTCTGGTGACGCCTTCTTTGGCAATTTCAAAGACGGATGGCGGCATGGCCAGTTTTTTTGTATTAATGCTAATGGGACAAGGTATTAGCTCAGTTAGTTTTATTAATTGTGTTATTTGCATGTGGTTTTTTTTTTTTTGTTGGTACAATGCATGTGTTTTATTTTTCAGTATGCTGATTATATTTCTTTGCCAAACAACTTAGATAACCACCATTTAGGTTTTCTTTCTGTTAGACAAGATGTTGACATTTGAGAGGAAAAACAAGTGTTGTTGAAGGACCTCAACTTTATTTGATCACCAATCAAAGACATTGACTTTAGAAAGCTTTAGTTGTAATATTTGTCAGTAAAAAAATCGTCAAGTTTACTGTGTTACGTTCATGTTACAATTGTTTTCATATATTGAGTTAAATACTTTCATCATTTCATATTTTAACACAGTTAATTTAAATAAATTTAAATACAGCTATAATACCTATAGTGTTATACAAAACTGTGTGTTGGAAGTTAAGAAGTTAACAGAAAAATAAACTTGTGGTATAGAGACGAGAATATTACAATGGATGAATAGTTATACAGATAAGATATAATTAGAAATGCAATTATTATTAGAAAAACTGGGGTGACCCTCGTTGTAGAAAAAATGTTAGAATCTCATCTTAGATGGTCTGGACATGTGTGAAGAAGACTTGTAGAAGCACTAGTAATAAGGATTGATGAGATGGAGGATTCCAATAGCTAGAGTTAGAAGGAAGCCAAAAAAAAAAAAAAAAATTTAGGCCGAATCATTTAGAGAGATTTAAAGATAAATGACCTATCTTAAGATCTAATAAATGACAGGACTTTGTAGTGTGGATTGATCCATCTGGACGACCAGAAAAAGTCTTGGGTCCGTGTATAGTGACAATAGAAGTTCAATCCCATAATTAATACTTGCTTTTAAGAGGCAAAAACCTCGTCATGCATCCGCTTGTCTTGTTTACAAACTTATGTTCAATTTCTATCATTACAAACTTGAAATGTTAACATTTTAATGCTTGCGACTTTTGAAAACTTGCAAGAGGAGACACTTCATGTGAATGAAAATGAGAACTTAAATCTATTGATTGTTAAACATTATTTTTTGATAAGATGTCAGACATCTATAGTGAAATTATTAAAGATTATTGTACGGAGCATTTCAGTATGATTGCGTTTCATGGAATTGATTTGTGTGCGTAACTGCCATATGAATAGGTACATTGAAATATGGGAACATGGTGTTCTAAAAGACAGCAAGCGTTTAGACAGATGACTGAGCTGGATAAATGTGGTACCCAAAATTGTGATTATTGTGAATCTTACGGTCTTGTTTCTTTGTTTTTTATAGTTATCTTTTTATGAGGTATAGTAGCTGCTTATTGTTGGCATGCTATCTTTTTTATTTTATTTTATTTTATTTTTAACGTGAAGCCAATTTTGTCTTATAACTTTCCTTCCTATTCTTTTTTGTAGAATTTACTATTTATCCATTTTAGCAAGCTTTTGGTAAAAAGATTTACAAACTTTTTGAAATATTTAATAACCCCATTATAACATATAATTTGAGTATATGTACCAAAAAAACTGTAGACCTGAGTCAAAGAACAAAAAATATCACAAGTCACGTTTAAAATACTTTTGATCCATTATACAAAATGATAGAGATAGAGAGATATTAATCATAAAATTTAAGTAGAGTGGATGAAACATGAGTGTTTTGAGTGTTATTTATTTATGATAAAAAGCATCATTCAATTTTTTTTATTTAAAAAAAAAATTATCGAACAGTTATAAAACATGCGTGTTTTGGGTGTTATTTATGACAGAACATTACATTACAGAAAGAGTAGCGTGACAAACTATCTATTATAAGTGGATGGAAATAGTAGCAAAAGTAAGTCATATTTCACAACAAGTGTTAAGAATTCAACTTCCTATCTAAAGTAGGAGCTTTACCCATAGTCCAAATATCTTATCCGAGGTGGTCACATGGTATGTTGATTACAAAGTAGCATACAAGTGTACAGCAAAATGATACATGACTGTTGAAGGCGAGTTTTGGCGATTATTTCACATGGATCACAAGGTAGGCTAGGGGTGTCGATGCGCCTGGGCTCGACATCAATCCAAATGAAAGAGGTGAGGGGTTGTAACACTCGCTAGTCTTGCCATTGCTAAAGAGGGAGAGTGGCTCGACGGAGTTTTCGGAGACCTCATAGAGGTAGAGGTATCAAAAGGGGTAAAAAGATGGGAGGAGAAGGGAATAGTTGGTTTGCTAAAATGATATTGAAGGCAGATGGGGCGTTGAAGGTGGAGCAAGTTAGAGAAGGTGGGTTTCTTTGACGTATTTGTCAATGTCTGATGTAGGATTTGCTTTGCTACGCGCAGATGATCCACATGTACTTTTTGGTGGTTTTCCAATATGTTTTAAATTACGGTCGCGAATGCGATTGCAATTGATGTAATTGTGGTTACTACGATTGCATATTGCGGTCGTTGTGGCTTGAAATAATTTTACGTTTGTACCAAATATAAACAAAATCTATAAATATTGTAAATCCCCGTGTATCTTTATTGATAAAATGGTATCTATCATGAAGAGTGTTATTGGTTCCAATTGGGGGTTCAGATCTAGGGTTTTAGATTCCAATTTGGAATTATCGAAGAGAGAGATGGTATATTGGTATTACATTATGTTCTGGTTTGAGAACAAATCGTCTGCCTTTAACGCGGGAAAGGCATCGTGCCTTTCAATAATTCTTCTCCGTCCGATAGATTGCCTGGTCCAAAAAATGCCATGTCGCCTCTCTATTTTTTTTTTTAAAAAAAAACTTGAATCGCTCAAATACTGAAACAGACTCTCACCTCACGCGCACAGAAATAGACCCTTCTTCCACCGCGACATTGCCTACGGGTTCGCATCAGCGCCAGAGAGGAAGCCGAGGAAGACGACAAGGTTGGTTCTTATAGGTGCAGTGCGACTTTTCTTAGGAGATGAAGGAAGCTCCGACAAGGTTTCGTGAGTTCGGTGTTGCAATCATAGTGAGAATAAGGCGCTGTGGTGGCTTTCGATTTTGCAATCACAGTTCGACTTTTCTCTCAATTGTTTTTGTTTTTCCATTTTCTCACTTGGGGTATTGTATTGATTTCATGAATGTTGGAGAATGGCTCACAGATGAAAATCATGGGTGTTGGTTGCTTGCAATTGTGGAGTAGAGGGGCTTTTGAACTTTTGCAACATTTTCTTGCTTTTTTGTTTCTGCTTGTCTTTTCTTCTATCTGTATTGAATGGTGGCATGTTATTAGTTTACGGGCTGTGAGAATGGTTTAAATTTGGTGTTGAAGAGTATTTATTGGCTGATAGAAAACCTTCCCCTATCTAGCGGAGGTGGTCGGAGCGGCGGCGAAGGTGGTGGTGCCGACAGTGTCGTGATGGCAGCATCGCGACAGCAAAGGTGTTGTGGACGCGATAATGGGTTCCGGGTCTATTTGCATTTTTTGTTTTAAGGTTTTGTTTGAAGGGGAAAAACAGAGTAACAGTGGCGTCTTTTGGACCTTTAGATTTATCTGACGGAGCAAAAGCGGTGAAAGGCATGGTGCCTTTCCCGCGTTAAAGGCAAACGATCTGTTCTCGTTCTGGTTTTGCTATCAAATTGGTCACTAGTCAGTAGCCACACGTTTAGTAGATCTGATACATATGGGCACGTGTGGATGTCGTCATACAACCACTTGATGGCAAACGAAAGATAGTAGAAAGGAAAGATGAGTAATGAAAACACGCAAATTCAATTCGTTCCACCATTTGGTTTGTAAATAAAGTAGAAAGAAGGGAATTAATCTTAGGACCCACACAAAAATGTTCTCGTCCAATTCCTTGTGGAAAATAGGAAAAGTTGTATCTTATTATTGAAACTATCGGAATGCTCCTTAGAGCAACTTTAACGTGGGTGAACTAAAAATTTCCTTCGTTCCTTATAATTCTTGTGGCAGTGACATTCCCATGTGGCAGGCCATGTTTAGTGCACTGTGAACTAAAATTTTGGTCAAATCATCAATATAGTTGCCGACAACTATAGCTAAGGTGGGTCAGTGATGAGAGAGGTAGAGAGAAAATAAATTTGTTGTGTCAGATAGAAACAGCAGTGCATGGTACTCCTTGGACAACAAGCTAAGAAAAAATTAAACAACCAGCGCCGCTGGTGCTCTTATTCCTTTAATAACTTATCATATTAATATATTTAATATTGTTGATGCTGGAATTGGTAGGTGTTGATGCCGGGATTGACGAGGTTCTCTTCCTCCTCGGGATTGGGCGTTTTCTCCTTCAGGGTCCGACGGCCCGGGTGGTGGTACCTGCAAAACACTCCGACGCCCAAGTTAGACAGGGATTTGGAGGAAGCGGCGCAGATGTATTAGGGTTTTAGGGTAAGTCGAGCGTATCAAACCTGGGAGTCTAGCCCCTTTATATAGTGGAGTTGCTTGGAAGGAAGGAAACCTCCGACCCGATTCTGCGCGGTAATCCCTCACGATAATTCGGGATTTAGCCGATCTCTTCACGATATTTCGGCGACACTGGTGCGGATGAGCTCGGTTCCTTCTTACCCGAGCTCGACAAATTGCCTTCGACCTGAGACGCGGACCCGACTTACGGTACAATTTTAACGGCGATGACGTCGAGCTAAGGAAGGCGAGCTAAGACGCACAAGGTCAGGCGTACTAGGACTCGGCCGACCGGCCCATAACACAAGCCCTGACTCTCACGAAAGCGGCGGAGGGTCTATCCAATGTCGCGGGTCGGTCAGATCAGAGTCGAGTCACCAAGTCGGGGTGTGTCCCGAGCTTGTTTGTGCGAGGTCACGCCTCGCCGCACCTTTACTCGGCGTTACGCCACGTGATGGGACTTCGGATGGGACGCCGCTCGGCAGTTCCTCTTCCCGCCGTCGATCATCCGACGCGGCACGAACCGCTAGAACTATATCCGCCAGTAAATGTAGAGCTCGGATCGGTTTCGGCTTGATCGATTAGAGCCCGGCTCGGAGGTCGACGTAACACAAGCCCCCAGACTTGTTAACTTGAAAAGTTAAGAAGTCTATATTATTTGTTCTTTTTGACCCGATGCATGAGGCTATTGAATGGGGAGTGATCCGTTGTTGATTTTGAACCATAAGTCCCCGAGACTTGCTTACGAGTGGTCGAGCAACTTTGTCGAGTAGTAGGTGGGTTGGACCCATCTAAGCCGCTTGAGCTAGTCAGGCCTCTTTGCCGACACGGAATCTCGAACCGCAGGGTCGAGCCGCGAGTGAGCTCACCAAGCCTTTATCCGACTTGGGTTTAGGACCAAGCCTTTATCTTCGACTGGGTTTAAGACCACGGTCGAGTCCGCGAGCGAGCTCACCAAGCCTCTATGCTGACTTGGGTTTTAGACCACGGGGGTCGAGCTGCGAGCGAGCTCACCAAGCCTCTATGCTGACTTGGCTTTTAGGACCACGGGGGTCGAGCTGCGAGCGAGCTCACCAAGCCTCTATGCTGACTTGGGTTTTAGACCACGGGGGTCGAGCTGCGAGCGAGCTCACCAAGCCTCTATGCTGACTTGGGTTTTAGGACCACGGGGGTCGAGCTGCGAGCGAGCTCACCAAGCCTCTATGCTGACTTGGGTTTTAGGACCACGGGGGTCGAGCTGCGGATGAGCCCACCAAGCCTTTATCTTGGGCCGCTTTGCATTAAGACCTTCCGAGCTTGGGGCTCGATGACTTAGTTAAAACACCTGAATGCAATATTAAAACACCCTGAATGCAATGGGATTGACTTATATTAAATGGGAAGAAAGAGAAGGATGCGCCTCGTTAAAACCTTTCCAAACCAAAAACCCGGTGGGAAAAAGGGTTTGCAAAGGAAAGAGTCGTCATCCGTTTACAATTGTTTAACTAAAGTAGAGCTTGAGGTGCGTGGCATTCCAGGTCCTCGGTATTGCCTTTCAGGATAATTCTTCTAGCCCATATGCGCGTGTAGGTGTGATCGATGCGGTATGGCCGCTTCCCATGTCGGCCCTAGTTTGCCTCGCTTACATCTTTTACGGCGATTCGACTTTCAGGAGGATCGAGGTCTCCTACGCTTGAAAGTTCTTGGTCGGACTGCGGGTTGTAGTGCTTGGCGGCCTTATTGTTTAGTTGCAAAGTTTTGCACGCGGGCAAGTTCGAGTTTCTTCCAGGAGAATCGAGCTCGACTCTTGCTTCCTCTGGCGTCGTGCCTGGCGTGTTCTCTTCTCGATGTGGGCCAAGGCTCTCTGCGGCACCGTGGCCTCCCAATCCCATCGTTAGCGGAAAGGTGTTTCATTTGTGGCCGTGGGGTGGTGTGGTATGCCCGTAGCACCCGCGAGTTCATCAGCCCGATCGCCGCCGTCCTCTCCGGTAGCTTGCGAGGCCATTGAGGATAATCACATTTTGCGGCCTCGACACGACCATTGGTTTGTGGATGCTCGGCGGGGCGTGAGGCAGTCGGATTCTGAACGCTTTGCGAGGAAGTCTTTGAGCAGCCCATTTATCTTTGTGAGCGTAATGTGCCAGGGTTATACGTGATGATGGTATGGGGTAGGCCATGGCGTGAGCCAGGCTTTCCAGGACAAATTTTTGACCTGCCGGAAGTGATGGTTGCCGGGCGACACGCCTGCATCCTTGGAGAAGTAATTACATGGCGACTATGATGAACTTGAGTTGGCGGTCTGCGAGGAGGAAAGGGGCGAGTATGTCAGCCCAGGGTATTGAAAGGCGGGCGACCACTCCGTCTGGGACTTAGGTGGAAGATGGTCTCGTTGGCGAATCTCGGCGCAGTCGCACTTCCTACGTATTCTAGCGTCCAGGCTGGCGTCGGCGATGTAACTTTGCTCGTAGGATTTTAAATTTTGCCAGAGTCCTAGTTCGCGATGGTTCCATAAATACCTCATGTAGTTCTCGTAGCGTGCTTTCGGAATCGACTTTTCTCTGCGGTGAGTAGTGGGCTGCGAAACCTCTCTGTAAAGTCATCTCCGATTAGAGTGTAGTCTTGGTAATTCAGTTGGACCTGCGTGATTACCTTTGGTCTTGAGCAATCTCCTGTTTCAAGTACTTTCGGCGATGTTCTTCATCCAAGAATCAGGTGATCAACTGCGTAGTTTCCTTTGTCGCGATGCTTGGTGCCTCTAAAGTTTGGGCGACCATAGTATGGGCGTCCTCGGTCTTATACTAGCCAATTTTGCGGCCGTGATCTGCCTTGTTGTTTTTGTTCTCGAGGATGTGCTCGAGTTGGACCTCTTGGAAGTTACGGATCATGGCGTTGACTTTACTGGCGTCTTTGGGCAAGTATGTCGTCTCAAACAGTACTCGCCCTTGACTGGTTGATCATCGGTTGGAGTCGCTCTTGACTCGGAGTGTCTGGGCTCGGCTCCGTGCGAGCTTGAGGCAGAGTAATAAAGCCTCATACTCGGCTTGGTTGTTGCTAGCTTTGAATAGGAACACTGAGTGCTGTTCGGCCGATTCGGCCAGGGGCTTTCAGCGATGATTCTGCTCGGCGCGCTGGAATTGGAGGCGGAGTCCACGTATAGCGTCCGATTGCGACCTCGGGGGTCGGTGTTAGCTCTATGATAAAGTCGGCTAAAACTTGTGATTTGATGGGTCCTCTGGGCTCATGCACGATTTGGAGTCGGAGAGTTCTCACGAGCCGTACCACATTCGAGAGTTCGGGCTTACCTGCGGAGATCCTTTTTGATTGGGTAGTCGGTTTTGATTACCCGCCAGTGTGCCAGAAAGTAAGGCCTCGATCTTCTCGCGGAGAGTCCTTGCTCGGGAAGCGCCCGATTTCTCCACCTTACCGGTACCTTAGCTCGCCAGTGGAGGACTTTGCTCACCAGATAAGCTGGCATTGCTCGAAGCTTCTCTCTCTTACAGTAAAGTAGAGGTGATCGAGTGTCGGTGGCGCGGTAGAAGGAGGAGGAGCTCCTTTGGTGGGCCGTGTAAGAGGCCGGTGGTGGCCTTGAAACTCCTTGAGCTTTTAGGCCGTTTCACGATCGTCGGTCCATTCAAGCCGGGTCGGTTTCCTGAGTACACAGTAGAAGGAAGCGATTTGTCGTGGGCCCAGTCTGAACTGGAAAGAAGCGCGATCGACCAGGCCAGTCTTTGCACTTCCCTTGATAGAGCTCGGTGCGCATCTCCAACCTTTGCTCGGCACTTGTCGGGGTTGGCCTCGATGCCTCTGTGGGTGATCATGAACCCCAGGAATTTGCCTCCGAGCACCGAACGAGCACTTCGGGGTTTAGCACGATGTCATATTTCCTCATAATGTCAAACACTTCTGGAGGTCCCGTGGTGTGCCTCGAAGGGGTTTTGACCACCATGTCGATCCCATATACACCTCGATCGTCTTCCGTCCGCTTGGCGAAGACCTCGTCCACCATCCTCGGTAAGTTGACCCGCGTTCTTGGACCAAAGGGCATAGTGGCGTTGTAGAAGTTGGAGGTCTCAGTCATGAAAGCCGTCTTTGGCGCGTCGGCGAGTGCATCTTGATCGATTGTACCGGTCTGGCGTCCATGGCGAGCACTGGTACCCGACGTGCCGTCCACGAGCATCGATGCTAGGAAGAGGGTATGGATCTTTAGGCGGACTTTGTTTAGGTCGGTGAAGTCGGTGCACATCCTCCACTTACGTTGCTCTTCTTGACCCGATCTGACGTTGGAAAGCCAAGTTGGGTACTTGATTTCCTTGATAAACCCGGCTTTCAGAGCTTTGATGTCTCTTCTCTGTTGCTGCTTCTTTTCCCTGCGAGTCTTCTTTGCGCTGAGCAGCGGCGGCGGCGGTGCTCATGGCTGGCTTGTGGCGGCCACTCACGAGGTCTATTAGGGCATATCCTCGGGCCCCATGCAAGCAGATCCGCGTTGTCGGCGGGACCTCCGTCGGACCGCTCGCTCTGCGAAGCGATTGCGTCGGTCGTATGCTCTTGCGGCCCTCTTGCCGATCTCTTTGATGTCATCGGCCGACCGGCCGGAAATCACTCTCCCCTCGGGTCGAGCTCATCATGCGATTCGACTTGGTGACCTCTTCTCTGTCATCCGCCAGGCATTGACATAACTGTCTCGCCTCCTTACGGTCGGCGTGTATCGTAGCAATCGCCCATCGGATAGGGGAACTTCATCGCCAAATGGGGGTGGAGACAATGGCGCCGATCCCATTGATGGCGATTATCGATTATCATATTGTGGCGGTGTCCGCGGTGAATCCACCACCAGGAGGTGGGCTTGATCGTCTTGACCCCGACGTCGCTTTGAAGGTGAGCAACACGTCGAAGTACCCGATCACCCGAGCTTTAGCTTTGAAAACCGACTAGCGTACCTCGATAGGGCACGATAATCGAGCTCGGTAACTGAGTCGGTCGAAGGCTTCTTTGTAGATCACGTCTGCAGAGCTTCCTTGGTCGGCGAGTACTCTCTGACGTTAAATCCGCGAGGTGCGGTGATCACCATTGGGTCGTCTTGGCATCGATCTATTCACGATAATCCTCTCCGAGAAGGTTATGGTTGGTAAGGCCTCGGGGCGCATTGTTGATGTCGAGTGTTGACGGATCTCGGTGCCTCCAGTTGCTAGATTCGCCCCACCTGCAAAACCACCGCAATTAAATTGGTGAGGGTACCTTCGTCTCGACCGGTAAACGTCTTTCTCGCCTCTCCGAAGCGGCGATCGGTTGCGCTTTCGGGCGAGCAGGATCTTCTACGATTTGTTTCGTTCTCTTGCCCATCCCCTTTGTCCACGGCTAAATGTCCTTCCTGTATGAGTTTTTCAATTTTTATCTTCGCTTGACATTCATTGGTGGTGTGCCGTAGATCCGGTGGTATTCGCGATCTCTGGCGATCCGCATCTGGGGAGCCCTTCCGAGGGGGCAAGGTTATGAGGTTGCCCGTGTAGGCCTCCTTCAAGACTCGGTCCCTACCCGCGGCCAAGGGAGTGAACCGCCTCCGTAGTCTTGCGCCTCGGCTGCTCGTTCTATCCGCTTTCTGGGGTGGATCCCTACTCTTGTCTTGGGATTCTGGGTTTCCTTTTGGCGGCAACCTCTTCCATGTTGATATACCCCATCGCTCGGTGTCTCGGCCGTCAAAGATCCTGCGGTCGGCGAGCGAGGAGTCGAGAAGGGACCAGGTTTTAGTCGACACTATGGCGTGGGCGCCACACGGTCTTGAGATTTCGATTTGAGCCGTTTCGTTGTTGAAACGCTCATGAAGGACTTCAGCGTCTCGTCCGATCTCTGTTTGAGTCCGACCAGGCAAGTGGAGTTTTTCCGGAAGGCTCGGCTCGTGGTGAATCTCGCCACGAATTGCTCGGCGAGTTACTGAATGAGTGGGTGGAGCGTTGTGGGAGGTTAGAGAACCACATCATGGCCGGTCCCTTCAGGGTGCAGGAAAGGTCCGACATTTCAAGCCCTCGGATCGTCGATCAAAGACATCCGGCGTTGAAGGAGGTAATGTGCTCTTCGAGTCGGTCTTGCCTCGTAGCGCCCATGTTGGGGATTTGGAACCGGGACGGTCGGCCATAACCTCTCGTCAAAGGGGAGCAAGGTTAGCCCGATTTCGGAGGGTTTGCTTCATTGCGGCGCTGCCGGACGTGACCTCTCGCCTGGGCTCCGTGGCGGCTGGATGCGTTCGATCCGGGCGAGTCTGGCCATCTCTTCTAGTCCGCGAGGCGTCCTCGTGGCCTTGTCTTTCCTCGCGATCGCGGGCTTCGCGATCTGGCGCGCTTAACTCCTCGTTTTCCGCCCGAAGCTCCAAAGCGGAGTGCGGTGGTGGGTGTCCGTCGGCCGCGAGTGATGACTTCGCGGCGGCGACCGTGATTCGCCGTGCTCTGGTGCGCGCCATCCGGTAGGGGTTTTCTTGAGGCCTGGGTTAGTTTTACCGGGCCCCACGGTGGGCGCCAATGTTGATGCTGGAATTGGTAGGTGTTGATGCCGGGATTGACGAGGTTCTCTTCCTCCTCGGGATTGGGCGTTTTCTCCTTCAGGGTCCGACGGCCCGGGTGGTGGTACCTGCAAAACACTCCGACGCCCAAGTTAGACAGGGATTTGGAGGGGAAGCGGCGCAGGATGTATTAGGGTTTTAGGGGTAAGTCGAGCGTATCAAACCTGGGGTCTAGCCCCTTTATATAGTGGAGTTGCTTGGAAGGAAGGAAACCCCCGATCCGATTCTGCGCCCTAATCCCTCCCCGATAATTCGGGATTTGTGATCTCTTCACGATATTTCGGCGACTGGTGCGATGAGCTCGGTTCCTTCTTACTCGAGCTCGACAAATTGCCTTCGACCGAGACCGCGGATCCGACTTCTGGTACAATTTTAACGACGATGACGTCGAGCTAAGGAAGGGGCGAGCTAATCTGCACAAGGTCGGCAAGCGTACTAGGACTCGGCTCGGGACCGGTCCATAACAAATATTATTATTTATGTCATTTCACATGTATACTTCTTCCTTTCTATCAGACAAGACAAGACAAGACAAGGGAAAAGTATTAGCTGCTTTTTCTCTCATCGAGGGTCTGTTGGTTGAAGAAAAGATTTTCTGTTCTCATTCATATTTTATTTTTTAATTACAAAATTACCACTTTATTTTCATTCTATTTCTTGTTTTTAAGGATTTTTACAATAAATAGCAAATACCATTTTTCTAAACATATTTGAAAACAAAAAATAGAGTGAAAACAAGATGACATTTTGTAATTAAAACTAAAAGTAGAAAATATTTTCTGAAACCAAATAAGCCCTAAAAATTTATCTCATTTGCTACATGTTTTTTTTTATTACATTCCTTCCTTTCACTTTCTTTTCAAAACCAAAAAAGCATTGTTGTGTCAATTCACAAAGCATGCGTTTTTTTTAATACAAAAAAAAATTTAATACAAAAAAAAAAGAAGCGTTAATCTTGCATATTAAGCCTAATACCTGAACTAACGTGAGACCGATCTTTAGAATTACTTAATCGGAGAAGTTTTTTTTTTTTTTAACTTTTTGTTAGAAAAATCTGAGGACTGATCTGATTAGCATCTTATAACTTTTAGGATCAAATTCACTCAATATTTAGCGACTGCATAAATGTCTACATACCATCCCTCCGAGGATTCAATTTGGCCAAAACCATGGACAGGCAGGACAGCTAAATTAGCACTTGAGTCACAAAGCAAAGAAACAGAAACGTGGAAATGGTTCAAGGCAGAAATTAGCAAAGGAATCGGTCATCAATATCATTTTCAATAATTCACTTCCACCTTGTTATCCTTTATTTCTATCTAGTTAGAGACCAATTGAGTTTCTCAGTTTCTGTACTCTATTATTGGACGAGGAAGACGGTGATTTTTGAAGATCGGAAAATACTTCAATAAAAATACAACAAAATGTTGCACAAAATTGTACAAAGCAAAGAAAAATTACGTTAGAAAACACTTAAAATCAATGAATTGAGTGTACTTTAGTGTGAAAAGATTCTTCCTACAAATGTTGGTCTATCAAAATTAATTTCCCTACTCAATCTATATCGAACCTTTCATTGTAGAGCATCGTTAAACTTCCACATTTACATGTGACACGTGCAATGATAGCTTTAATCTTGATCGCTTTTCTCTGGTGAACCATGGTGCCTGAGAGAATCAAGGCTGAGGAGAAATTTCATCCCAGTGAGAACACACTAAAGAAATGAAAAGTAATAAAGAGTAGTTTCAGAATGGAAAATAAAAAACAAGGTTTAATTATGAATAGAAAGGCTCGAGTATATGGCCAACCTGCATTTTTGAGGAACCCTCCAGGAAACAACCGACAACTTCTTCAAACTTGGAGGCAAGGACAGATAATGTTTCCAATCCTGAAGCATAATTCTAAGATCGTGAAGCTTGCTATCCATACCAAAGCAACAATTTGCATGCATCGTACAAACTTGGTTTAAATCCCTACTTGGTTCACAAAGCCCCCCAAAATTAGCTGTATCCAAAAATCTCATCTTCAAACCAATATCAGTAATGAAAGGGTGAACCTTGATGAAGTTAAGGACATCTTGATCATGGTATCCAGGATAGGTTTCTCGAGAAGAGTACCAGAATTTGTAAAACTCTATTGACCTATTATTGGACTTTACAAAGTTGAACCCTCCATTGGGTCTGTTCTGTACATCATCAAAGCTACCTGTGAAATGATCACACGCTATCTGGAAATCTGCATCATCGTGAAACCGAGGAAATGGGTCCCTAAACCACATAATATCGGCATCCTGGAAAAGGAACACCAAAGTAAGTATCTAAATACCTTCAAAATGTATCTAGCTTCTTATATAAAAATTTTGAATTCTCATTTTTATATTTTCCCCTTTTTCATAAAAGAAAATAAATTTAGGCAGATATAATAATGACAGCAACAATAAAATGCATAACCATAAACTTAGCTGCAATGAGACCATGAACTAATATGGACGATCCTAACAGTTGAGACAACAACTTGGTAAATTTAAGGACATTTTCAAAAGCTTGATATTATTGTTACATCAGTTCAATTGCATTTCAGAAGTGTAAAGTTTGAAAAGATCTCCAAGTTCAGCATACACCCAATTTTTATCATGTCTCCTCTGTGATGTCTAGAAATGAGAGAAGCTTAGAAGGTGGAGAGGGGAGAAGGGTTTGTTCAATTTTCGATGATAACTAAGGAATAAAAGTTCCCAAGATAAGGAAAAAGAGCTTCCACTATGTTCTCAACTTCCGCTATCAAGTCTTACATTTCCTTATCAATGATCAAACTTAAAAGAAAATGCATCGCACTCCATACCTTAGCTAAAAAGATAAGTTCAGCAATAAGTACTTATAGTGCTACAATCAATATACTATTTACTTGTAAAATGCTGGCAAATTAACCCATTTGTAGGATGCAGAGTTAACTCATAACATAAGCAACTCATTCCCTCATTCGTTTAACAGACAAGTTTCCCCATTAGGCACAATTATCAAGGAAAATCAATCACAATAACATAAGCATCACAACTTACGAGACTTTAGTCATGGATGATAAAATTAAAACAACCTTAAGGATTCACTTAGTCCTTGTGAGCTTGAAGAGAGTAATGATGAAAAGAAAAGAAAAAAAAATACCGTGAAGACAAAATTGTATCCCATCTCAAGAACAGAACGTAGGAAATCAATCCTTCTCCACATCATCGTCAAGTAGCGAGGAGTCATAAAATATGCTTCTTCATGAAAGTCAGCTTCTTCACTAACAAGAGAAAAGCAATGGGTATGTATAACCTGACAGCGTGCAAATGCCTTTTGGTCCAATGCAATGATTACCAAATGATTTAAAAGTCTACGGGTACGGTCTCCTATTCTGAAGCTCTGAAGGAAAAGATCGATGACCGAATTTGGAGCTGCCCATGCTTCATTTAACGTGGTCAAGATAACAGTTCTGTCTTCCATGGCAGCCTCGTTCAGGATTTTTTCAAGTGGATATTCATTGCTAGTCTGCAGAAAAAGTAAATTAAGTTTACCTTTTTCATGGACAAATGCACGGATAACCTGCAACAGTAAAATAAGTAATCCCTCCAGTGGGGCGGCAGATCAGCATCAAGACACTCTCCCGCTAAAATGGTAATAATACTGCCATGTAGGTTATGGCTATGCTCATGCTTATGGAACAAAATATAACAATAATGGATTTGATGTTTACATATATTCATGATTGGATTCACTTAATTCATACGACCAAAGAATGACTTTTAAATATGAGAACACCATTACTGCTATCAGAGAACAACCTATCCATATTTTGCAATGCTGACCCACAATTCATATCAACAGTGGCTGCAACTACAAGGACTTAAGAAATTACCGGTTGAGGTAAATGTTTCTAGTTTCTACCAGTCCATTGTTTTAGTAAATAATAATAATAATAATAAAAAATAATAATAATCTCATCCTCAATCTTTATCGGTTAATGCTTCTGCAAGATCTAACTGAAATCTTAATTTTATCCAATATTACTATTTCAAGTCCTCACTGGCAATGCCAGGGAACTTTGCGAAGATATCATCTACGGAAACTAAAGAACACGGATTTCGGACAAAAATTGGTACTATACCATGGTTTCAAATTGCAAAAGGATTTTGAGACCTCGCTACCGCATTGGTCACATTTGTCCGCAATCCTTAGCAGTATAAACTTATAAAGGATTGCACCATAACCGCAGTGGCAATTTAAAACCATCTACTATACTATTGATTTCCCAAATCTCTACCTTCTCTCGAATTTAGGATAAAGATAAAACACTTTTTGAAACACAATGTCCAGAATATTCAAGTTCTCGAAAGAAATTAGAGCTTAAATTGCATTTCAATCGGTAAGAGATTTGGTACAAACACGTTCGAGCTAGCACAACTACATTACATTCAAATTGCTTTTCAAGCATACGAAAACAGCGATGCAAAAAGTGCTGACTCAATTTGCTATAACAGAAACAGGAAGTAAAAATGGTACTAAACACGAGAGCAGAAGCTACGGAACAACTCACCGTAGCGGGATCATTAGACACCAACGGAAAAAAGCTAGGAAAACCAGACAGAGGATAAGAGGAATGGAAGCCGGAGAAGAATCGGTAAGAATCAACGTCTCTGAAGAGGACTAAGCAAGAGAGAAAAACGGTGGCGAAGAAGAGCGCGGTGGCGAGGGAGCGCCTGAGATGGAGGACTTTGGCCTCCGGTAACATGTCCTAGGCGGAGTCACCGGCGGCGTGGAAGCGGTGAGTCGTCATCGCCGTTGTTAAGGTTATGAGGCGGCGCGTGAGGGAGCGTCGGTGCGGTCATGTTATTGTTCGGTGGCGTGAGGAGGAGAATGAGAGAGAGAAATTGTGAGAATTTTCGAGAAGGTTTTGATGCATGATGATGATAATGAATGGAAATGGAAATCGAAGTGAAGTGAAGAAGAGTGTGAGTTGGAAGGACTCGAGATTCGGGGCAAATCCGTTACGAACGCGGAACGCATTCTTGCGTGCGTGACTGGTGCGGTGTGAGGTGCGGTGGGTGGTTTCCTGCCTTCATTTTGTTAGGATTTTTAACTGTCTACCGACGTGGAATTAATTAACCTTTCCAAAATATACTTAGGTGGGGACTTCTATGATTCCGAACTTTCAAATGCCCAATAAACTTTTCTTCCAGGATTTGCTTACCTGTTTTTTCTTTTCGGTTGTGTTATTTCACCAAAAATGATATTTTGACAATTTTTTTTTCACACCCACACGGTATTTTTATACGGTTTTGGCCTTTTTTATTTTTATTTTTTCTCAACCTCGACACGGCTCCCGAAATTCGGCCCTCTCACGGCATGTACGGTGTCGACCTCGGTGTCGACAATTTTGTTGTCAACTTAGCACAACTCTTATTTCACAGTCAAATTGGGATTTCAAAATCCACATCAATTTTGTTTCTCAACGTAGTTTAAATACGTAGTTAATAAAATATTAAATTTGGTTAATAAAATATTATTAATGTGTCATAAGTTGTAACTCATTAAATTATTAACTGAAATTTATTAAATACAATTTTTAACGTCATTAATTATGATTTTTATGTGTTCAAATATATTATCTAATATATTATTATTTGAACACCTAAAAATTATAGTTACAATGTTCAAATTCGTGGTTAATAAAATTTCGTTGATGATTAATGAGTTACAATATTTTGATATATTTATTAATCAAGTTCAACACTTTATAATGCATTAACCAATAAAATTATAGTCGATTTTTGTGTCCTAATTTGATGTTAAGATAACATTTCTCTTTTCTTTTTTATATGAAAATGGATTCAACTTGTACAAAAAAAAGGCTAAATAACACTTTTAGTCCCTTAACTTTATTTTAGTTTTCGTTTTGGTCCATTAACTATTATATTTTTTATTTTGGTCTCTTAAGTTAAAAAAATACGACACTTTAGTCCCCTAACTATTTTTTTCTCTTTTATGTCTCTTAACTTTATTTTATTTTTCGTTTTGGTTCCTTAAGTTACAAAAATTAGGCCAAATTTGTCTCTCCCATCTGTAATCTTTTTAAATAATAAAGTCAAAATCATGCCCTATCAGAATTCTTATTAATGAAGTAACATGATAAAAAATAATAGAGATAAAAAAAAGTTTTAATGATTTATACATATAAAATAAAGAGATTACTGACAAAAATGATCATCAAAAAACTAAAACGAAACTAAAATAAAGTTACGGATAAAAAGTGATTCAACCGGCTAACAAGCCGATAGATACTCCCACCTCTAGCATCATCCAATAAGTACAGATTAGACAAAGATAAAACCGCATCTAGATTGTCACCATCATAAGCTTTTATTTTTGACGCAGTCACCATCATAAGTTGATAAATGACCTCTGTGTGTGTGAAATAATTATATTTTATTGTCTATATTTGCTTACATAATACTACTTCCAGTTCTCATATATAAAAGATAAATATATTTTTTAAGTTTATTAAATAATTGATGTATCTGATATATAAGAGATAAATACACTTTTTAGGTTTATTGAATAATTGATGTATCTAAAAAGTGCATTTGTCTCTTATATACCAGATACATCAGTTATTTAATGAACCTAAAAAGTATATTTGTCTCTTATATATAAGACCGGAGGTAGTATATACTGTGCGTGTATGAAATAATTATATTTTATTGTCTATATTTTTAATTAATGATTTTTTGGAGCAATTTTTAATTAATGATTATAGCTATATTTTTAAAACTATCTGATATCTCATGTATTGTACTAGTATTTTGTATAATGCAAAAAAATTGGAAAATATTGTGAAAAGTATTCATATTTACAACTATATATTTGAAAATTTCCAAAAATTGTATAATTAATAGAAAATCAGTTCAATGGTGACCTGTAAACATCTTATTGTGTTCAATATTGATTGATTAATTAAATAAATAAAGAAAGAATATTAAGAAATATAAATATAATTCTTATTTAATTTAGTATGAAAGTTTTTAATATGTATAGGGATCAAACTACACCGGTGTAATATTTGGGCAATGTTACACCCTTCAATAACATCCTACCGGATAACTATTTTTCAAAATCAACCGTTGGGTTGAAAGTTACTATCATATAGATCATGTCTATAAATTTTTTAAAAATTCTATAATCAGTTGTTATGTTATCAAGATTAATCAAGATTAAAGTCAACAATGTAATTGCATATAACGTTAATCTTGATACATCTTAATGATATGACAAATGATTATAAATTTATAAATGTGATTTATTTGATAGCAACTTTCAATTCAACAGATGATTTTAAAAAATATTTATCCGATAGAATGTTATTGAAGAATATAACATTGCCCAAGTATTACACCGGTGTAATTTCATTCCTTTTCTTTTAATATATCCACAATGCAAGAAAAGCGGAGCTCACCAAATAAAATACAAGAAAAGCAGATAATTTTATGAGAAAAAAGGTATAAAATGACTACATGAGAAAATAGCACATATTTAGATAATTCTATGCACAATAATATGGACTCAGTTTTATTATATTAGAGCTAATGTATGCTTTATTTTTCAGAGGAAGTGATTATTTTTTGCCAAGATCCCACTCAAGGACTAGTGCTGGAAATAGTTCAAGCCACTGGGGCACATGGCCCCTAACATATATCAGACCAGAGCCAGACTGCTATACTTATTTTTAAATAGACAAGGTCGAGTCTTTTTTCAAAAGCCTATTTAACTAAAATCTTAAAAGTCCCTTAAGTATAGAAAACTAGTTTATTTAAATAAATATAAATAATATAAGATTTTTTGTTGTGATTTTTTGTAATATATTAAGTCATATACTTATTTATCATTTAAAAATTTAAACATATTGACATACATAAAAGTCTTAAGTTTTTAAGTCAATTTAGTGATAAACTTATGTCCTATTTAAAGTCTTATTGCATAATATGCTTTTAAAATACTTTTATATCATGTTGTACTTTTAAAAAGGCAAAGTCAGACATTAAAAAAGACCTATATAACACGATTCCACTTGGTTAACCCCTTTTTGAGAGAAACTAATTTAATTAGAAAAACAAATTTTCATCATTAGAAGAGCATCGAACAACAAAGTCACACGCGACACACTTCCAAATCTCCAAAACATCCATAACCATACACCAGTTTTTTTTTTTTATGATGGAATTTAAGTTTAGATCGGGGGAGACTCACCCCTCATGTAGGGTCAGAGAGAACCACCAACCTGAGCCAGGATTTATGGTAGAATTTACGTATCGTTCACCAACGCATTCACCTGGAATCGAGCCCAAATCGCAGCGTATGCGAACGAAAAGCCGAACCAGTTGTTGAATAAAGAAAGACAATATTTTATTTATGAGATAAAGACTACCATAATTGGCCATTGAATATGACCCACTAGATACGTTAAGAAAAATATGTCTTTATCTTTCTAACAAGACCAACCATTCCTATTATTGAAACACAAAAGAGAATTCACGCCTAATGTACTTCCAGTTTTTCAAAACTAGTGTACTTTTTTTTTTTTGTTCTTAAAATTTAGGTACTTTTTTTATACATATGAAAAGAAAAAAAAGATTAACTAGCTAACAAAACTAGGGACGATAAAGCGAGTTGGACCTGCCTAACCAACCCGCAAAGCAGGGTAGATCGAGTTAGGGTATGTTAACCCACCAACCTGTTGAGAAAGTGTGGCTTGACCCACTGAATCAACCCACAATTTATTTTTATTTTTAAAATTTACAAAAAAAGTTATTTTTTTTATTACTTTTTCCAATTTTTTTATATTTTTGGGGCGAGTTTTGCCGTCAACCTGTCATTTTATAACCGAACTTTGTTTTTTAATTCCTCAGTTTTCATATTATTTTTATATTTTCATATTTAACAAAAATACTCATCTAATGCACAATATACATGTTAGTTAAATTTTAAAATTCTGAAGAAAGTATTGAATATTTATCAAAATAAAAAGAAGTAGAAAATATTCAAACGAATTTAAGAAAAATGTACGGCAAATATTACTATTAAAATAGTTTTCTGTAAAAATATAAATTTTATAGTTTTCAAAGATTAAAAAAAATTCAAATGTAGGAAATTTGTTATCATTATTTATTTTAATTTCTATCAAAATATTTTTTTTATACATTATGTTGACTTTTAAAATATATTTTACTTCGTGTATTACATTGCACTAAAATAATATATAATTCGTGAGATATTTATTAGTTTAGTTTTAAATTAAAAAAACATAAAAAAAAAAATATGTTATAAAATTATTGTTAAAATATTTTATATTAATTAAGTCAATGTTAATTAATTTTTAGAATTAAAGTAATTAAAAAATGGTATTTTTATAGTTAAATTTTTTCTATTACAATTAAAATAATTTTAATGAAGTATATTAATTTTTAAAAATAACATTCCATTTCATTTTTCATATTTCATATGCAATGAATGTCATACTTGATAATTTTATAAATATATACAAATATTATGTACAATGTACTATATACTTACTAATTTTTTTTTGGTGAATATCATATTTTTTTTGGGGAATGCTATATACTTATTAGCTTAATTTCAAAATTCAAAGCAAAAGAAAAGAAACTGAAAAGAATGTAAAAAAGATGAGTGGCACAAATTATTGTGAAAATAATTTTAAAATTCTCAAAAAATTAACTATCTATTTTTATATTTTAGATTTCACAAGAGTATTCATACAATGTACGGAATAGTTTACAGTTTGATATCAAATTATTTTAAATATTTTTTAAAATAAATAATTTAAAATATATATCTTTATTTTTAGTAGTATTAAAATAATTCATGCTCTTTCAATTAGTTATTTCTATATATACAAGTAACCAATCGTGTTAACAAAATTTTGAGCAGCCATTTTCACAATAATATTTATAGTACGCGAGATACTTGACAGTTGAGTTGCAAAATCTAGAGAAATATAGGAAAATAGAAACAAATGTAAAAAACATGGGGCACAAAAAATAATTAATAATTTTTTATGATTAAGCGAGCTTTAAAAAATTCAAAATAAATTTTTTAACGAATAACTTTATAACACACCATATCATGGCCATATTGGTTTAAAGAGGAATGCTACGGACACTCTCTCTTAAACACTCTCTCAATGATTGAGCCACGTCACATTTTTTTTTTAAAATCAACCATTGGATTGAAAGTTACTATCATATAGATCATATCTGTAAATTTTAACATTAATCTATGATCATTTACTATGTTATCAAGGTGCGTCAAGATTAACGTTATTTGTAATTACATCGTTGACGTTAATCTTGACGCATCTTGATGACATAGCAAATGATTATATATTAATGTTAAAATTTATAGATATGATCTATATGATAGTAACTTTCAATCCAATGGTTGATTTTGAAAAAAAAAAGTGTGACGTGGCCCAATCATTGATAGAGTATTTAAGAGAAAGTGTCAGAGAGAGTGTCCATAGTATTTCTCTTGGTTTAAATATTTTGGACCACTTTATACATTTCGGAGGGTATACATTGGCCATGGCTAACATGGACCATTTTCTAAATGGTCCATTGGTGGACACACAATAAGAGCCATTGAATGTACTGGTCTTTGAAATCGATAGTCCAGATTAAAATTAAAATTAGAAGTAAAGAAAAGATAAAAAAAACACAAAGCACTACAACCAAAATAGAAAAAAATCAAATCGAGTGACCTTGTTAATGTGCAGGTGACTCCATAATAGAGAATATGAATGTAATAGTTGACTAGTTAGTTGGTTAACTAAACTGCCAACTAAACTTGAGTTTGTTATTGTATTTGCCAGCTCAGCATGAGTTGGTTATTCGGTTGAAGGCAAAGCCTCAGTGCTTCCATTGTATAAATACAAAACATTGTACTCTATCAAAGTAGAAGAAGAATAATGAAATCATTCATTTTCACAGAATCAGTTTTCTGTTTTCCTTGAATTCTTTTACTCCACAGTCACTCTGATACTTACAATTTTCTCTCACCGGCAACGCATCGATTGAGAAACCTTCTTCCTTGTAGGCACCAGAAAATGTGTCAAGCACTTCTTTGTGACCAAGAGGTGTTAAAGAACAAGTCAGAGTCAAACAGACACGTACAAGCCATCTCACCTGCTAGAGCCGCCGCCGATTGTGGTGAACGGTCAGAGCCAGTGTCAAATCGGCAACCAGTGAGTCTCACCGACGCGGATTTAACAACAACAGATTTAAAACCTTCTTCTTCGTCTCGCCTTCTGGTCGATTTAATAACAGATAAAATACCTTTCCTATAGAATCCCTAGATAGATAGAGAAGAGGAGCCATGTCTAATGCGTTTTGCAGCGGCTGGGCACATAGTGCGTTCGGAGTGTGGGCTTGTATTGGAATCCGGCGACAACGACAACGTACGTGTCGGAGGACCCACCAACCCTCTCCTTACCGATTGTGGCGTCACCGTCATCGGCAAGCTAACGGAACCTGCGGAGAGTTCCTCGCCGTCGCCGTCCAAGAAGATCGTATTCCTGGAAGCCTGTTACCATCCTCACCCTCTGCGCTGGAGTTATTGGCGTCCGTCCTCCCTCACGCGTAAAGAAAGTAACGACGTAATGAGTTGGAATATTTAATCCACGTGTCCTATTGTAATAGGTAAACAGTACGCATGTAAGTTTTATCCATTTTTTTATTTTAACTTTTTTTTGACTGAATTTTTTTATTTTAACTTAAAATTTTAATTAATATATAATATAATTTAATACACCGCTCCCTTTGTCTAACTCTCGTTTCATCGTTTCATAGTGGTCCGTTCATTTTCCTCTCGTTTCATTTCACGTCTGTTCCCTTTCTCTCCCTCACTCCCCCTTCCTCAGACCGCCTCCCTCACTCCCCCTCCTCAGGCCGCCGCCGCCATCAGCGCCTCCCCCCCCCACCAGACCCCAACCCCTCTACGACATCTCCGATCTAAGCTCCTATTGCTCCCAATTTTGCATATTCGAACGATCTAATATCAGGTTTTGCCATATCCCTTTTTTTTATCGCAATTCGCTTTCCGATTTCTTACAGCTACAATTATTTCCATTTGCTGTTGGATTCATTATTGAGTACATGCTATCGTGTTATTCTCCTCGATCCTTTTCAATTTTATGGATTATCGCAGTGATATTTGAATTCGTGTTTCTTGTAGATTTGGATCATTCTTTCAGGCATTAGTTTGATAATCTGTTGAAGAAGAACAAGGATTATTAGAGGTTGCAACCTTGGATTTGATTCGATCTGATTTGAATCAGTAATGGCTTTAAGTCAATTTAGTGATAAACTTATGTCCTATTTAAAGTCTTATTGCATAATATGCTTTTAAAATACTTTTATATCATGTTGTACTTTTAAAAAGGCAAAGTCAGACATTAAAAAAGACCTATATAACATGATTTCACTTGGTTAATCCCTTTTCGAGAGAAAATAATTTAATTAGAAAAACAAATTTTCAGAGCAGTGAATAGCAAAGTCACACGTGACACACTTTGAAATCTCCAAAACATCCATAACCATACACCAATTTTTTTTTTTTGATGATAGAATTTAAGTTTAGATTGGGAGAGGCTCACCCCATGCAGGGTCAGGGAGAACCACCAATCTGAGTCAGGATTTATAGTGGAATTTATGTATCGCCCACCAACGCAGTCACCTGGAATCGAACCCAAGTCGCAGTGTGTGTGAGCGGAAAGCCGAACCAGTTGTTAAATAGAGAAGGACAATATTTTATTTATGAGATAAAGACTACCATAATTGGTCATTAATATATGACCCACTAGATACGTTAAGAAAAATATGTCTTTATCTTTCTAACAAGACCAACCATTCCTATTATTGAAACACAAAAGAGAATTCACGCCTAATGTACTTCCAGTTTTTCAAAACTAGTGTACTTCTTTTTTTTTTGTTCTTAAAATTTAGGTAATTTTTTTTATACATACGAAAAAAAAGACCAGCTAGCTAACAAAACTAGGGACGATAAAGCGAGTTGGACCTGCCTAGCCAACCCGCAAAGCAGGGTAGATTGGGTTAGGGTATGTTAACCCACCAACCTGTTGAGAAAGTGTGGCTTGACCCACTGCATCAACCCACAATTTATTTTTTATTTTTAAAATTTGCAAAAAAAGTTATTTTTTTATTACTTTTTCCAATTTTTTTATATTTTTGGGGCGAGTTTTCCAAACTTTCTTTTTTAATTCCTCAGTTTTCATATTATTTTTATAGTTTCATATTTAACAAAAATACTCATCTAATGCACAATATACATGTTAGTTAAATTTTAAAATTCCGAAGAAAGTATTGAATATTTATCAAAATAAAAAGAAGTAGAAAATATTCAAACGAATGTAAGAAAAATGTACGGCAAATATTACTATTAAAATAGCTTTCTGTAAAAATATAAATTTTATAGTTTTCAAAGATTAAAAAAATTCAAATGTAGGAAATTTGTTATCATTATTTATTTTAATTTCTATCAAAATATTTTTTTTTATAAATTATGTTGACTTTTAAAATATATTTTACTTCGTGTATTACATTGCACTAAAATAATATATAATTCGTGAGATATTTATTAGTTTAGTTTTAAATTAAAAAAACATAAAAGAAAAAATAGGTGATAAAATTATTGTTAAAATATTTTTTATTAATTAAGTCAATGTTAATTAATTTTTAGAATTAAAGTAATTAAAAAATGGTATTTTTATAGTTAAATTTTTTCTATTACAATTAAAATAATTTTAATGAAGTATATTAATTTTTTAAAAATAACATTCCATTTCATTTTTCATATTTCATATGCAATGAATGTCATACTTGATAATTTTATAAATATATACAAATATTATGTACAATGTACTATATACTTACTAATTTTTTTTTGGTGAATATCATATTTTTTTTGGGGAATGCTATATACTTATTAGCTTAATTTCAAAATTCAAAGCAAAAGAAAAGAAACTGAAAAGAATGTAAAAAAGATGAGTGGCACAAATTATTGTGAAAATAATTTTCAATTGATTAAAATAATTTTAAAATTCTCAAAAAATTAACTATCTATTTTTATATTTTAGATTTCACAAGAGTATTCATACAATGTACGGAATAGTTTACAGTTTGATATCAAATTATTTTAAATATTTTTTAAAATAAATAATTTAAAATATATATCTTTATTTTTAGTAGTATTAAAATAATTTCATGCTCTTTCAATTAGTTATTTCTATATATACAAGTAACCAATCGTGTTAACAAAATTTTGAGCAGCCATTTTCACAATAATATTTATAGTACGCGAGATACTTGACAGTTGAGTTGCAAAATCTAGAGAAATATAGGAAAATAGAAACAAATGTAAAAAACATGGGGCACAAAAAATAATTAATAATTTTTTATGATTAAACGAGCTTTAAAAAATTCAAAATAAATTTTTTAACGAATAATTTTATAACACATCATATCATGGCTATATTGGTTTAAAGAGGAATGTTAAGATGACTCTTCTAAACATTCTCTCAATGATTGCGCCACATTTTTTTAAAATCAATATTGGATTGAAAGTTCTTATCATATAGATCATATTCAGAAATTTTAACATTAATCTATGATCATTTACTATGTTATCAAGGTGCGTCAAGATTAACGTTATTTGTAATTACATCGCTGACGTTAATCTTGACGCATCTTGATGGCATGAAATGATTATATATTAATGTTAAAATTTATAGATATGATCTATATGATAGTAACTTTCAATCCAATGGTTGATTTTGAAAAAAAAAAGTGTGACGTGGCCCAATCATTGATAGAGTATTTAAGAGAAAGTGTCAGAGAGAGTGTCCATAGTATTTCTCTTGGTTTAAATATTTTGGACCACTTTATACATTTCGGAGGGTATACATTGGCCATGGATAACACGGACCATTTTCTAAATGGTCCATTGGTGGACACACAATAAGAGCCATTGAATGTACTGGTCTTTGAAATCGATAGTCCAGATTAAAATTAAAATTAGAAGTAAAGAAAAGATAAAAAAAACACAAAGCACTACAACCAAAATAGAAAAAAATCAAAAGATCAAAAAAAAAAAAAATCGAGTGACCTTGTTAATGTGCAGGTGACTCCATAATAGAGAATATGAATGTAATAGTTGACTAGTTAGTTGGTTAACTAAGCTGCCAACTAAACTTGAGTTTGTTATTGTATTTGCCAGCTCAGCATGAGTTGGTTATTCGGTTGAAGGCAAAGCCTCAGTGCTTCCATTGTATAAATACAAAACATTGTACTCTATCAAAGTAGAAGAAGAATAATGAAATCATTCATTTTCACAGAATCAGTTTTCTGTTTTCCTTGAATTCTTTTACTCCACAGTCACTCTGATACTTACAATTTTCTCTCACCGGCAACGCATCGATTGATAAACCTTCTTCCTTGTAGGCACCAGAAAATGTGTCAAGCACTTCTTTGTGACCAAGAGGTGTTAAGGACAAGTCAGAGTCAAACAGACACGTGCAAGCCATCTCACCTGCTAGAGCCGCCGCCGATTGTGGTGAACGGTCAGAGCCAGTGTCAAATCGGCAACCAGTGAGTCTCACCGACGCGGATTTAACAACAACAGATTTAAAACCTTCTTCTTCGTCTCGCCTTCTGGTCGATTTAATAACAGATAAAATCCCTTTCCTATAGAAACCCTAGATAGATAGAGAAGAGGAGCCATGTCTAATGCGTTTTGCAGCGGCTGGGCACATAGTGTGTTCAGAGTGTGGGCTTGTATTGGAATCCGGCGACAACGACAACGTACGTGTCGGAGGACCCACCAACCCTCTCCTTACCGATTGAGGCGTCACCGTCATCGGGAAGCCAACGGAACCTCCGGAGAGTTCCTCGCCGTCGCCGTCCAAGAAGATCGTATTCCTGGAAGCCTGTTACCATCCTCACCCTCTGCGCTGGAGTTATTGGCGTCCGTCCTCCCTCACGCGTAAAGAAAGTAACGACGTAATGAGTTGGAATATTTAATCCACGTGTCCTATTGTAATAGGTAAACAGTACGCATGTAAGTTTTATCCATTTTTTTATTTTAACTTTTTTTTGACTGAATTTTTTTATTTTAACTTAAAATTTTAATTAATATATAATATAATTTAATACACCGCTCCCTTTGTCTAACTCTCGTTTCATCGTTTCATAGTGGTCCGTTCATTTTCCTCTCGTTTCATTTCACGTCTGTTCCCTTTCTCTCCCTCACTCCCCCTTCCTCAGACCGCCTCCCTCACTCCCCCTCCTCAGGCCGCCGCCGCCATCAGCGCCTCCCTCCCCCACCAGACCGCAACCCCTCTTCTGACATCTCCGATCTAAGCTCCTATTGCTCCCAATTTTGCATATTCGAACGATCTAATATCAGGTTTTGCCATATCCCTTTTCTTTATCGCAATTCGCTTTCCGATTTCTTACAGCTACAATTATTTCCATTTGCTGTTGGATTCATTATTGAGTACATGCTATCGTGTTATTCTCCTCGATCCTTTTCAATTTTATGGATTATCGCAGTGATATTTGAATTCGTGTTTCTTGTAGATTTGGATCATTCTTTCAGGCATTAGTTTGATAATCTGTTGAAGAAGAACAAGGATTATTAGAGGTTGCAACCTTGGATTTGATTCGATCTGATTTGAATCAGTAATGGCTGCTCCTGTGCCTCCAGGGGCACCTAGACCCGGAATTAACACACCACAGCCACCTCACCCAAATTATATCCCTAATGTGAGGGGTAATTCCGATGGACTGGCTAATAACATGCAAAATTTGAATCTTAATCGGCCTCCTATGACCTCAAATCCTGTTTCTAGACCTCCCCCGTTCGTCCAGCCACCGCCTTTTCCTTCTTCCGCCCCGTTTTATCCGGGGATCCCTGCTTCCTCACCCCCTTTTTCACGACCTGGTCCACCTCCGGTGAGGCCTGCAGGGCCTCCTTCTGGACCGCCATTATCTACATTACCTCCAAATGTTGCCCCTGGAAGGCCTACTGGGCCACCTCCTAGTCAACCTCCTCCTTTTGGGTCAAGACCCCCTCCCAATTCTCTTTCATCATCGTCTTTGGGTAGTGTTGCGGCACCGGTTTCTGGGGTTCCTCCCCCTGGTGGTTCTCCACCTCTTCGTCCACTTGGGCCTCCTCCACAAACTTTGGGTGCTCGGCCGAGTCCAAGTCCTTTTACAGCGCCACCGATGAGTACTCCCTCATCTATTCCCCTTACTGGTGCATCCAGTAACTTGATGAATAATGGGCCCCCAGTATTTTCTTCTGGGGCTATGCCAGGTCCCCAGCGCTTTCCGGTTGGCAGTGTGCCACAACCACCTGTTGGACCTCCAACAATGAGAACTCCTCCAGCTCCACCTGTTCAACCTCAGCCTCCTTATCCCATGGCATCTCAGGGAATAATGCAGCCTCCAGGTTCACCTTTTGCAGCACCTTCTTGGCAGACACAACCCCAACAGGTAGCTATTCTCAATATCTCAACTTTTTTGCATTTGAATGCCTTTTTATCTGAATTTTAGGTACAACATTTTGTTGAATGGGTTGATAAAAATAATATAACCTACTCCTTAACAACTATGTATGGGGAATAGACTTCTTCAGTATGTTTAAAAGAATAGAATTTCAGCGGCTTCGTTATCTCAGCTCAAGTAGAGATATGTTTGATTAGATGAATGAAAGTTTGAGCTGTATTTTTGGCTCTTATAAAAAAATGATTAGTTTATGCATTTATAAACTTGGGTGTTATGGGTATGCATCAGCATTACTCAGCGAAGTTGTAGCCTTGTAGGTGCTAGCATTAGCAATGATGTTGCTTGTTAATTGATTGAAAGAGGCTTCAGAGGAGATGGAGTTTTTTTTCCATGTTTGGTCGTAGAATAGGAAGTTTTAAATTGTGGTTCCATAGTTTATTTGTCCGGATAGATGGTTCCGTGAAATATTTTAGTTGATTTTAGAAGGATAGAGTTTTGTGAGCACAAGGTGTCCCTTTTTATCATAATCTTTAAGTTTGACATGAGGTAACTTAAGAACAGGTACTGTATATTCAGTGCACCCAGAAAATTATAAAACTTAAAGTAGACATATTTAAAACAGTCGAAGTTATCGTGAGCATATTGATCAAAGTATGGGATTTGTTGGTATTTATAGATACTGCATTGCAGCTCCTAATTCAAACAAAAGACCATTTTAACGACGGAGTATTAAATAAGGTCTTTTGTACTATGTGAAATTGCATCTATTGATTTTATTCCTTTTATTAAAAAAGTTAAAGAAGAAAGTAAAAAAATATAGGGCAAGATATTCTATTTTTACAGCAAATGACGTGTAATCCTCATACAAATCTTACTAGTCAATAATCCTAAGGATTCCAGAAAAAAAAATACACCAACACCTGTAAATGCAATAACATAAAGTTCTGCATTGAAGTTATTGTATTTGCTGTAATCCATTTAAAGCAAACTATTAATGTAAATGCTTGATTTTGCGCATGTCTTGTGAAGTTGCGAATAATATGACTGAAGCAAAAAATTAGAACCTTTGAAACACTACTCACTATTTCATTTCCATCTTTCATACTATTTTTTAGCTTTTGATTTTCCTGCAATTTATGAGCTTGTTAATGCATAAAGTAAGTACCTATTAGTTTCCCGATTTTGCATAAGGTCTTGGCTTAAAGCACAGACATAATATGGTATGCTGCTCTTGCTGTTGTTTGACATAACTCTCAAATTTATGCCTCAAGTTGGGGTTTGGTATAATGGCGTCTGTAAAATGTATGCCTTAACATAAAAAAAAGAGAAGCTATGGTTAAGAAGTTATCTTAATTCTGAAAACACTCTGTTTCCTGTCTATTCTGTATCATGAGTGAGACGCTAAGTATATTAATATGTGAATAACCAATTATCATATAGTGTTTGAGAATTAGTGTGTTGTTATCATGTGTATATTTAGACAAATAAATGGGCATTTGGCGATTGTAAACATCTCATATGTATAGTTATCAGTGTATACCATTTAAGTGTTCTCTAATATCTTACCATATCTAGCACCTAAATTGTGTTGTACTATGTCCTATATGCATTTATTCATCTTTTGAAAATCAGTCAAGATTCTGAACATTTGGAATTCTGTAGGTAGCACCACCTCCTCCAGTTCCTGGTCCTTCACAGACTCCCAGGATGTTTGGCATGCCACCACCACTACCAAATCAATCTATGACTACTACTATATCACCTGCTGTTGGTCAAACTGGAGCCCCTATGGCTGGGCCTTCCAAAATTGATCCCAATCAAATTCCAAGGCCCACTCCAGGTTCCTCAGTGATCTTGCATGAAACTCGTCAAGGCAATCAGGCAACCATCCCTCCGGTATTCATCTGAAAATTATGGATAAATGTTTATCTCTTTTAAAATATAAATCAGAGAGAGAGAGAGAAATAATTTTATGTTGCAACTGAGGCTTGCTAAATGCTCTTTGCTGCTTGCATATTCTTGGTCTTTGGTATTATTAGTTATTAGTTTCCTTTTCTCCATTATAATCTTTTTCCTTTTATAGTATTTTTATCTCGAAAAGCTTTTTGAATCTCTAGTTTCATAACCGATGCCATGTCTTATGTTTTCTGGAAAGTCATACATACACATGTAAGAGAGTGTGTGTGTGTGTGCATACATACATATATGTGTATGTTTACATAAATACATGCATGTGTGTGTATATACATATATACATAAAGACAGACACACACGTGTATGTGTGTGTGTACATGCATACATACATATGTGTGTATACATATATACGTATAGTCAGACACACACACATATCAGTCACCACTGCTGCTTGTTCTTATGATTTTTCTTTTAATTTTTTTGTCCAGCCTGCTACAAGCGATTTCATTGTAAGAGATACGGGGAATTGCAGTCCACGTTACATGAAGTGCACAATCAATCAGGTCATGTTTAACATCTGCAATATATTTTTAGCTGTGAATAAGGTCATGAGAAATGCTAAGATTTCTTGCCTGTATCACTCGTTTGTATAGAGTTGTATTTGTGGCTTCTATGTTTTGGTTACTTAAAGGTCGCTTTTGTGTGTTTGATGGTCACATATGCAGAGGAATGGAACGGATTTATTCTTTTGATGTATTTTTTATGCTTTGGCTTCCGAACATTTTTTTTTGCTTAAAAAATGCCTCAGTCTCTTGCCCTGTATTGTTTTCTTTCAAAAAAATAAATTCTTTTATTCAAAGTGAATTTTGGTGTTACAGTAATTTTCTGAGGTTGGTTACTTCAATTTTGAAATTTTTGAGATTTCTGCCATTTCATATTGATTTTCTTTCATTTGCTTTGTTCTTTTTGTTGAATGAAACAGATTCCTTTTACTGCTGATCTTTTGGCAACATCAGGAATGCAGTTGGCTATGTTAGTCCAACCTTTGGCACTTCCACACCCATCTGAGGAGCCCCTTCAAGTATGAATGATTATTTCTTTGATGTTTCTGCATCTGCTTCCTTTTTTTTTTAATTTAATTGAAGTGCTAGTTGTAGAAGTTTCTATATCTGTGTTTATTAATTTTTGAAGTGCTGGAGTTTGCTAAATTTTTAATTATGGAGCATTTAGTTTAGTAGGGTGACTTGTGTACATTTCACATGTTATTATGTTAACTATGTAAATGAAAAATTAGGATTTTGCTTTATCTTTGTCAAATGTTTGATGGCGTGCTAGCTATTTGCAGCATTTCTGCTTGGGGAAACATTCATGCCATTTTAAGGATTCATGAACTAACAGACTTTGGGATTCTTTGTTCATACTGTAACTTGCTGTATCTTTCTTATATTTGCTTGTGTTTTCTTAGGGAATGTTAAAAAAATAGTTCTCAAGTTTTTTCAACTGTTCATACTTCATACTAATAAGATCGGTGTCTTATGTTGAGCCCATAAATACTGTATTCTAATCATGTTTTGCATAGCTGTAGTGGCCGATATAAACTATATTATAATGTTCGTGAATATCACTCTCTGCTATATTTAACATGTTGCCTTCAATCAATATTTGGTGTAATAATTTCTAAATAAATCTTTTGTCTAATTATCTGACGATTTTAGGTTGTTGATTTTGGAGAGAGTGGTCCTGTTCGTTGCTCACGCTGCAAGGCTTACATAAATCCCTTTATGAAATTTATTGATCAGGGAAGACGCTTCATCTGCAATTTGTGTGGTTAGTATTAGTGCAATTGCTCATCCTACTACTGTTTGTTGGTACATACTACATACTAAAGTAGGTGCCTATGGCGTGGGGAGATGAGTTTTTACATTGCATAGAAAGAAGAGAGGTGAAATGAAAGCTTTATTATGTAATTGAAAACATCATCTAATCAAAGTGATTAGAAATAGGATGAACAGATAGATTTCATTGCTGAGACAGCCCTGATCTGTATCGATGTGATACAGAATTAGAGAGCAAGAATGATACAATGGAGTTCTCCCCCCCCTCCCCCTCTCTCTTTTCTGTCTAATTCCCAGGTACTCAAGGGTCCTGGTTCTCTCCCTCACTGAATTCCCCTTCCAGTCTAAAACCTTTCTCTATTATTTCCCTCCTATTCTTTATATACATTCTCCACTGTTCTAACTAACTGAGTAACTAACAAACTAGCTGTTGATACTTGATACACTTATTTTGTTCTAACTAACTAACTGCTGATATTTCATATTGGAGCCAAGCATCTAACACAATGCCGCCCATTCCCTCTGCATATCTGTTAAGGAAAACAAATCAAAAAGTGCATTTGCTTTACTCCAATTAGAAGCCAATTTCCTAATCTTACTCCAAATTAGCAGCTGAGCCAATGGAACATCATTAAATAATAGCGTACATAACACGTTGCCATAAAAAATTAGCCTCTTTATTTCGAACAAAACCACTAAAATAGTCACCAAATATTGATCAAAAGACTTGGGGCAAAACCAGCATTTACCGAATGGGCTGAACAATCTATTCCACAAAGAGACTGCAGAAGAACAATGCAAGAACAGATGAAGAGCTGATTCTGATCAAGTACACATAACACACATTATGTCATGGGAAAAAACCTTATGTGGCATGAGAACCTAGAACATGTCAGTAAGCACTACATTACAACTAAAATATTCAATCTTAGGGGGTGCTTTGGACTTCCAAAGGAGTATATCAAGAAAAAAAGTAGCTCTGATCAACCTCTTGCATTTTCTGAAAATTTTGCAACTGGCTCATTTACAAGTCCTCATTATTTTTATTATCTATCTTGACTTTTCTATGATGGAATTATTAATATTTTTCTTTTTGTGACATGGCCAACCATTTATGTGTGTCTGTATATCTGTTTTACAGGATTTAGTGATGAAACTCCCCGGGATTACCACTGCAATTTGGGTCCAGATGGTCGACGTAGAGATGCTGATGAAAGGCCTGAGCTATGTAGAGGAACGGTTGAGTTTGTTGCTACTAAAGAATTCATGGTTAGTTTGTTTGTAAAATATTCAGGGCTATGTGAAGATGAATTTTCATGTGTATTTCTTTTGTTGAGTTGTTCGTCATTAGGAAAATATTAATTCAAATAGTTTGAATGTGCGGTATTTGTTTAATTTGTGATGGTATCTAGTCCTTGACGGTTAAAACCTTGATTCTCTTAACCTTAAACCCTAAACTCAACATCGTTTAATTTTGTTGTTGTAAGAATCTGTTATATCAATGAATGATCATCATGACTGGCTGTTGAATGACAATCCTTTTCCGAAAAATCCAAGTTGAAGAGAAAGAGATTAACCAATTAAATTGGCACTGCTTGGATGCGTAAGTCTAAATAAGTGAAATTTAAATGTATGTTAAATTGCTAACAGTATATGACTGCATGAACGTTGATATTAGGACCATTAGATGATCTCATTTCACGAAGAAGGATTAATGCAATACTTTATAGTAGGATTAATAATGGGTCCTTCTTCACGAATAAGACAATCCACTGTTATTTTCAAATAAAAATACCCCCCTGTTTTTTTCAATTGCTTGAGAACAAATCAGAATTCCAATAAGCGTGACCTAAATATGAGAATTAGGCCCAATATCATCCAAATAGCTGAAGCCAAACCCTGTTTTTCAATTTATAAAAAATGCTTCTAGACTGAAATTATGAAGTTAACATGTAGCAGCTTAATAAACCTAATAATTCATAAGCAATTTTGTATTCGTAATATAGTTTATAGAAGATTACTCAGTCTCAATGTCAACACTAAATCAAATATTGACGCAATTTTGTCTTTAAGCTTCTTCATTTTGATGCTATTGCTGTCTGTTATAAATGGCTGTTTGCTCATATTGAGTCAAGTTTCTTTGGTCCTTTTGCATACTGGATTGTTAAAGTATAGTTAATTATACGATGGCCTTAATTTATGTTATGGTTCTGAGCTGATATACAAAGTAGGCAGTTTATGCTTTGATTTGGAATACATTGTTTCTTTTCTCTTGTTTTTGTTTCTCTCACCCTTAAATGTTTGTGATGAGTGGTGTTCAATTCAATATTTTCCGTAGGTTCGTGAGCCAATGCCTGCTGTGTACTTCTTTCTCATTGATGTATCAATGAATGCTGTTCAAACTGGTGCAACAGCTGCAGCTTGCAGTGCCATAAGTCAAGTTATTACAGACCTTCCGGTGAGTTCTAACTGTAGACAACTTATCAACCATTTATATATGATAATCTTTGTGAAGCTTAATGTTTTTCAAGTTTTCTTTTGTTTGATTGGTTTGAAACTCATTCCTTCATTATAGTCCATTTAGATTGGTGCTTTAATATCATGAGACAAAACCTTTAAGATTCTTCCCTCCTCTATCTTCCTGCCTCCAAAATGAATAATGAAATAAATATTAATGAACTGTTTGAATTGAATGGGGTGATATGAAAAATCAACTTCCCACTAAGTTGGTCCTTACATTTGATTATGATAGCATAACTCTTATTTCTATAATTTATTATGTATTGTCTTATTATGTGTGAACTTTTTGTTTTAGCCTTATATTATGTTAATTTGTGAGGCATATCTTTGATGAAGATCTGGCAACTCACAATCAATGCTGGAAGCTTGGGTGTCCATTTACAAATCTGTTTAAAATTCTAGTTGGTTAAACTCCTAGGAGCACATTTGACACACAGGAAATACAATAACGTTCTTGCCTCCATTACATGGGACGAGGATTCCTATGTTTGGTATGAAATGAGAATGGTGTGATTCGTGGGTACCGGGAATGAGCGAACCTTTTTTTCTCCCTTACCTCTCTCTGCCTCTCTGTGAGTGTGGTTACTGTAACTTATTCAATGAGTGAGACTATATTAACGGCTTTACAAGGTAGCATATTGTATCATTTCCCGCAATTACTTAGTGGATAAACACATTAATGTATTATAGGCTGAAGAATTTGTCTCCCCCAGGAAAACCAACAAAAAATTTATAGGTTGTCTTTGGGTTTATCTTTGTTGTTTTTTGGCTCCTTCTGCCAAACCTCTGATCTGTTTGTGGTCAATTATCTGACCGAATTTCCATTAGGATTTTTTTATGTGGGTATTGACCGAATATTCTAACAATTTTCTTATTTTGCTTGACATTCACTTCATAACTAAAATTTTTGGTCTCATTGCTACAGGAAGGTCCTCGTACGCTTGTGGGAGTTGCAACGTTTGACTCAACAATTCATTTCTACAACTTGAAACGTGCATTACAGCAGGTAGAACATAAGTACCCAACTAAACATATACTAAATTTCCTTATTTTCATTCAGTTTAAATTAATTAGAATTTTTCAAGAAAATATATATTATTTATGTGAGTTTGAAGGTGGAAAAATATCAGTTATAAGGGCCAAATGCTGCTTTGGGCACTAATTTCAATTTTTCTGCTTTTAGAGGGCGAACGAGAGTGGGGATTTATATACTATAGTATTTAATTGGTGTCTAGGAACTGAGCAGTCATATTGGCATTGTTTGAATCGGTTCTCTCTCTCTCTCTCTCTCTCTCTCTCTCTCTCTGTGGGTAGTGGAAGCAGTGTCTTCTATTATTGTTTGTTTGTTTGATGTTTTAACTTGTGACTGTATTATGAAATCTAGAACATCAAAAATATTCCTTTGCAATTTGTTAGATAAATAGCTATTTACAGTTCCCAAGTAACTCGGTAAGTTAGTTTAGATAGCTGTTTGCATTTTACAGTTTTAAGTAAATGAATCTCAGCCTGATTTTGATATTTAAAATTTGTAGCCGCTGATGCTCATTGTTCCTGATGTCCAAGATGTTTATACTCCTCTGCAAACTGATGTAATTGTTCCACTATCTGAGGTTAGTTTCAAATATTTTCGTGCTTGGAAGTTTAGTAGATAAATTGATAACTTTGTTTTATTTTTCGTTTTTTTAGTTAGCCATATGGTTTTTCGCTTAATGGGTTTTCTTCTTTTGTAGTGCCGTCAACATTTAGAATTACTTCTGGAAAGCATTCCTACCATGTTCCAAAGTAATAGAACCTCTGAATCAGCCTTTGGTGCAGCTATCAAGGTATTGCATTTTGCTTTCATGTTATAATTGTCTGACTTTGCAATGTCCTGATTGGGAGTCAGGTGGTAGAAGGTTGTTATAGCCCAAGGCCCTCTTCTGCCCTGTGCTCGCATTGCACTCATTGCTTTGGTTCCCTGGTCCTCTGCTAGCATTTATAATTCTTTTAACATATGCTGTACTACCTGAGGGATTCCTAACAGGCTATTGTTGGCATTTTGTTATTATTTTTACTGTCTTCTTACCGAGGTTGACAATTTGCCTTTGTCCAGAACAAATCATTATGTGCATATGAAAAAATGTTAGTGCTTATACCGTTGTATTGTTTTCTTCTTTTAGGCGGCTTTCCTTGCAACGAAAGACACTGGAGGAAAGCTGTTGGTTTTCCAGTCAGGTGAGGTTCTCCTTTTGTATATTTCTTAATTAATTGATATTTAATTATTTATGTTACATAATTGTTGCTATCAACATCCCAAGTGGGCCATGCTGAATGGAACATAAAAAATCATGTGATGCATGTATCTGCGCATTTGTTAGCTGATCATTTCTTCTTTGGAATCATATGACTTGAGTAAAAGTGAGTATCTAAATATAATGAAAGTTTCTAGTATTCAGGAAGACGCAAAATTCTGCAATAGCACCATTTGAGATTTAAATAAAATAAAAAATATATTTTCTTAAAAAAACCTGTGTTTCAATAGGGATTAATGATAAAAAATGAATAATATTCTTTGTTGATACGGCACAAAAGAAGTCTGCACTAAACACCATTGACTTTATCCAAAAGCTTTTGTTCTCTTAAAAGCCTATTCTCATCTTTCAGAAGTAATAGGTCCTACCAATGATCATTCATGCAATTAAAATTTTGAACAAACAATATTATTATACAGTTTCATCAGCTTTATTAGTGTTTGGACTTGGTGGTTGGATCTTCATTTTTATGTTTGGTTGGTCTTTCCTTTAATTTTTTGCTCAGTTTATTGCTATCATTTTGCTTTTATCTTTGTCCATTTCTTTATTTCTCTTCTTTTTACTGCAACTGCATCTATGTTTTATTTTTTGGTTCATCGTTGAGTATGTCTGGCGTTTCTCATATTTTTTGTTCTGTTATCTTCAGTCTTGCCTTCTATAGGCATTGGCGCACTTTCTGCACGTGAAGCTGAAGGTAGAACAAACATCTCTGCAGGAGAAAAGGTATTCATATCAAGATTCTTTTCTTTTTGATTGTAGAAAATATATCAATTTCTTATTTTTCATGTTTTTAAAATTCTGTTATGGCATTTCCTTGTTATAAGCTTGAGTTAGTAAGAGATGGTGACATGGGATTAGTTCCATATATTTGTAAATCCTATTGTAATTATTTGCGGAATTGGAATGGAGGCCAAATTTAATAGATGTAACATTTGGCATTTGATTTAAATTAGAAAAAAATGTAAAATATTAATCTGCACATCATATAAAATTATACATGATTTAATCGATACTTTGCATTGTTTTATCTGTTCTAACTCCTAAATAGTCCAGTGCAGATACTGATTTGTTCTGCAGATAGTTTTTGCATATTGTTCAATTAAATTCCGTTGTTGAATTTCAGGAAGCACATAAATTACTTCAACCAGCAGATAAAACATTCAAGGAGCTGGCAGTTGAACTTGCTGAGTATCAGGTCTATCTTTAGTACTTTTTCTTTGGATTTATGCATTACATTACTTTTTGTCCAGTTGAAATTACGAATCGATTTTTCTTGTGAGGTTGATGATCAGCCTGTTATTTATGGATGGGTTGAGTATAATCAGTTTGTAATGCTGCAGGTTTGTGTTGATGTATTTGTGACTACTCAGACTTACATAGACATTGCTTCCATATCCGTCATCCCAAGAACTACTGGCGGACAGGTATGCATGAATGTTTGATTGCCTCTGTTGTTTAAGTAAACAATAGAAGTGTTAGCTTTCATTGCATTTTATCTTACTAAACGAGGTGGTGATCTGATCACTGTTTTATCTTAAGTTTATCAGACCTTTGCAGTAATGATGAAACAATTTAGGCTAAATTATAGTTTTAGTCCCCCTATTTTGACCAATTTACTATTTTAGTCCTCCTATTTCTAAATCCAGACATTTAGTCCCCCCCAATTTTCAAAAATTTAGACATTTTGCACAACTCTTAAGTTGACATCCCAAATTGATGACGTGGCATGCCTTAAGCTTATGTGGCACATGCCACATCATTTATTTACGCCATGTCAATGCCATGTCACTTATGTGACCCTAATCCCATGTCACAAAATTTGTTTTTTTTAATATTATTAATATATCAGAATTATAAAAACAAAAAATATTAAATTTAGAAAACTAAATAAATTAAAAGTTGAAACGGGGATTTGACCACAGCGTCTTCCACCTCCTCACCCCCTCCAACTCCAACCTCCTCCTCCATCACCGTCACCGCCTCCACCCTTCTTTTCCTCGCCCTCGTCATCTCTCTCCTCTTCCTCTGCATCACATGGAAGGAATCATGCTCTGGAGCGGTTCCTTTCTCGCAGTGGCTTCTGGAAGAGTAGAGGGAAGAAGGAAGTGGGGGTGGGGTTTTTGGGAAGAAAAATACAGGGGAGGGGGGATCTGTGAGTGGGAGACACAATGGAGGAGGCCGAGGGGAGAGATCTGGAAGAGATCTGCCTCATTGTTCACGCGCGGAGGATTTGGAGGATCGTGAAGGAGCGTGCCTTGGGGTTTGTTTAGATGAAGAGGAAGAATGGGGGTGAGGAGAAGAAGAAGCAGAAATCGCAATGCAGAAGAGGAGGAGGAGAAGAAGCAAAAATCGCGATGCAAAAGAAGCAGAGAGGAGAAGAAGAGGCAAAAATCGCGATTAGGGTTCATAACAAATTGGGGATTTTGGTATTTTTTCCAGAATTTGATTTGTTGAGATGTGTTAGTGGAGTGTTGTTAATGTTGTTGTTCCATGGATGGAGAGAGATAGAGGTTTTGGTGTTGGTGGTGTTGAACATGATGATTTTGATGCTGGAGTGTTGAACATAGTGGTGTTGGTGCTGTTGATGATGTTGTTGCTGCTGTTCTCGCTCTTGTTCCAGAATTTGATTTTCATCTAGCACCAAAAAAAAGAATTTGATTTTTATCATTTTCAGAATTTATTTTTTAAAATGGAATGAATTTGTGACATGGCTAGTGAGATGACACCCATTAAATGACGTGTCATCCATATGTGTCCCAGTCAGTTGCCACTTAGATTAATAAACACTACATCAGATCCACGTCAGCTCCACGTCATCAAAATTGAGAGCTAAGTTCCCAGTTGGGCAAAATGTCTGAATTTTTTAAAATTAGGGGACCAAATATCCGAATTTAGAAATGAGGGGACTAAAATCGTAAATTGGTCAATATAGGGGGACCAAAACTATAATTTAGCCAAAAATAAATGTTATCCTCTAATCTTTTCTACTCATGTAAATCTGTCTTTCTGAAAATGCTGGAGATGCTTTCATCCACATGCTGGAAAGTTATATTGGGAAGCAAATGGAGGAAAAATAGATGCTAGCAGTACACTCTTAATTGTTGGGTGAAATTCATGTGGCTGCTCCTGTCAAATAGGGAGTGGGTCCCACCAAATAAAAATGGGACCCATGTGGATAGCAGCTTTCCACTGGAAAAGGGGGAAGTAATTGAATAGCATATCTCAAATCCATAATAACTAGCAGTTATTGTATCTGAAGAAATAGGAAGCAAGGGTTTTGCGATAGTATCATCTATGTTAAGACTTATATGATTTTTCACTAGTCAAAACTCAAAAGTTGATACCATAAAGAAATATTTATGATTTTTTCTCATAGTGGAAATGTTTATTTAATAATTAAAAATGTGTTTTAATCTGTCACAATTTTAACATTTTTACTATTTTTTCTTTGAAGCATTTTTTTAAAAAAAGTAGCTATATGCTATACAAATAAATATGTGTTGCCTGAATTGGATTTTTAGATTTTAAATTTCTCATTTTGTCCAGGTCTATTACTATTACCCATTCTCAGCTCTTTCTGATCCCGCAAAGCTTTACAACGATCTTAGATGGAATGTCACTAGGCCACAAGGTTTTGAGGCTGTGATGCGTGTGAGGTGTAGTCAGGTAGTCTTCTTGACTCACTTTCTTTCATACCTTGTCATGCAAAATATCGACTGCAATTTTCATTTTATTTTTTCAGGGCATCCAAGTACAAGAATACTATGGCAACTTTTGTAAACGCATCCCAACTGATGTCGACTTACCCGGGGTGTGTATATTTCTCTAAATGCTGGATATAGTCCTTAAATATATGTTGCACTGTGTGAATAAATACATGAACATATCAATGGTTGAATGATTTCGAGATCTAGTGGCAGTCTAGATTGTAAAATGAATACTAACACTGACATATTGGTTACATGCTAAACCATATTTGAGATCTAATTTAAAGTGTTATTTGAACTCCTAAGCTTAATCCTCTTTGGGACAATTCTCTTTGAATTTGTGGTGGGTACAAGCAATCTATAGTTGTACAAAGCTGCGGGTGAAAGGTGTTATTTTATTTGCATACTATATTTTACTGATTTTGGCCCATTTGATTTGAGTAGATGACATCAATCAGCTTGCCAAGAAACAAGCAGCAACAACAACAACAATAATAATAATAATAATTAAATAAAAATAGAATACTGGAGGTGGGGAGGGAGATATGGTTGGATTAGTTTTCCCAGAAATAAATATATAAAAGCTTTGATACGTTGTTCAACTGTCTATTCTATATACTTTGGGTTTCATGTCATTATTATGTTAACCAAAACTACATAGAATTCCTTAAAACATACTCCTGTATCAATTCCTTAAAGCATGCTATGGTATGTTCAACCTGTGGCCTATTTTTTATTTTTTGCAGATCGACTGTGACAAAACTTTCATGGTAACTTTGAAACACGATGATAAGTTGCAGGATGGATCAGAATGTGCTTTTCAGGTATTAGAGAAGTTTGCTTCTCTACTTTATCTCGAGTAGTTGATGATCTTCAGATCACCTAATGTTACTGTTGGAAATTTTTTAGTCAGTTTGGGTGAAAGATTCTGCTCTATTTGTTCTTAATTATTGCTTTTTCATTATTTAGTGTGCTCTTCTTTACACAACTGTGTATGGCCAAAGAAGAATACGCGTCATAACCTTGTCTCTGCCTGTCACGAGTATGCTCAGTAATCTGTTCCGCGCAGCTGACTTGGATACTCAATTTTGCTGTTTCTTGAAGCAAGGTATGTCATTTATCCTCAATGTGCCTTGCCATTGTGATTATTCTGTTTTTGATTTTGTGGCTGCCATTTATTGACTGTTAACAGCTCTTCATATTTTAAAACGTGTGTTTGTAGGTATAATTTTAGGTAGAAGAATTTTAACACCCTTTTTTTCTTCTTCCTGTAGCTGCTAGTGAGATTCCTTCGAAGCCACTCCCGCTTGTTCGGGAACAAGTGACAAACCTCTGCATCAATGCACTATTTTCATATCGTAAATTTTGTGCTACGGTGTCCTCATCTGGACAACTTATCCTTCCGGAGGCCCTAAAGCTTTTACCCCTGTACACACTTGGTATGTGTGAATTCTAATGCATTCTTTGTGGAAGTTTTATGAAGTGTTATTCTGTTGAATAAAGGTTTTATTTGTTAGTTTATTTATCTGTTACATTCTACCTTGCATCCAAACAGATTGCCTTTAATTGTTTTGACTTTGTCACTACTGCATTTATTTTATTTTTTTGATATAACCACTCCTGCATTTATATGCTTGTAACATGTGATCGAAATTCACCCTTCTGGAGATATTTTCCTGCATTTTATGGGTTATTACCGAGGATATATTTTCACGAGTTTCCCCTCTAAAATGTTTTTGCATTTTCCCCTTATTATGGTCCTCCTGTTTTGAAGTGAGGTCTCGTTTTAGTCGTGAATTGAGGATGGCTGTCAAAGCTTATATACATTTGCTTAATTTGTCAATGGTCAATCTTGATTGTTGAAATTCACAATGTGTGATGATATGGCCTCCTTCAGAAGGGCATTACAAGTGGGTGCTAATATTATTTTTCATTTCATTTTCAGCATTAACTAAGAGTACAGGGTTGCGAACAGAGGGAAAGATAGATGAACGGTCATTTTGGATAAACTATGTGTCCTCTCTCTCTGCTCCATTGGCAATACCACTTGTGTATCCTAGGATGGTGGCTATCCATGATCTTGACTCGAAGGTGTATATTAATTAATCAATGTTAAAATATATATAATGATGAATAATTGTGATGTTCGATATGATACATATTTAATTGAATTGCATATTAGCAACTTAAGTGCTTATTCAGAACTTGATAATGTATCATATTTTGAAAATGGTGAGTTTTTTATTTTTTTTAAATGTGTATATTGTCAAAAAAAAAAATTAATGTGTGTAGTACATGTTATTTGAGTAGTATGAAATTTGTGAGCATAATAAGCTATGATAATGGAAAGTTAGTTGGTAACTTTTTGACAAAATCATCACGTTTTAAATCAGTGTCTGTCAACCCTGACCTCTTATATTTGGAAATACTTCTTGAGACACTAATAACATCTTGTAAATTGCAGGAAGATGAAGAATCTGTTATTCCTTCCTTTCTTCCTCTTTCAAGTGAACACATTAGTGATGCCGGAATATATCTTCTCGAGAACGGTCACGATTGTTTAATATATGTTGGAGACTCTGTGAGTCCAGATATTGTGCGGAAACTGTTTGGTGTTTCTACAGTTGATGAAATTCCTACTCTGGTAATTTATATGTTCTCTTTCTCTCTCTACAACCCTCCTGTTGCAATTGTCTGATGGCACACAATCTGTCAAATTTTACTACTAGCAGTGGTTGTTTTCAAGGGAATTTCCATCATCTTTAAATACTAACCTGGTAGTTTTTTAGTTACACGGCTTTTTTGGAGCGTTGAAAGAAATGGCTACTTCAACCATATTGTTTTTTTTTTTTTTTTGGTACTATGTAGTTAAGAACTGGCAATGCAAAGTTGGCAGTTACTGCCGAGTTTGGATTAGCTTTTAACTCATGGGAACTTCTCAATTAAAATAAGTTAATGGTTTTTCACTTACAAAAAAGTATTTATAAGCTTATACATGTTTATGGAAAAGTTAAATAAGAGGGCTTTTGAAAAAATTGAGATGTAAAAGTTAATTTCAACTTATACGAGAAGCTATTATTTAAAAATCTCAGTTATTACAAGATTCTTTTAACATTTAATATTTCTCTTTTTATAGGCGCTTCTCGATAAGTTTATCTAATCCTATCTAATCCGACTCTTGTTTTATCAGTTTGTATTGCAGCAATATGACAATCCACTGTCGAAGAAGTTAAATGAAGTGGTGAATGAGATTCGCAGGCAAAGATGTTGCTACCTCCGGTAAGCTAATTTTGATAATTATAGCATATCTGAGACCCTGTTGAATAATCTTCCATGTCATTTCTGACTAAAATGATAATGAAATTTTAAATAATCTTTTATCCTATCTGGCAGGTTCAAGCTCTGCAGGAAAGGTGATCCATCAGGTCAGTGAATTTGAATGATTGATTAAACTCAATTGCTTAATGCAGGCTGGATTTTTAACTGTTAGCATGAACAGATGAAATTTAATTTAGTACATGAAAACATCATTTCCCATCCTATTGGCAATGTTTGATGTTTTTCTCCACCTTTTGAAATAGTTGATTGTTTCGAGTCTTTAAACATTTTGCTTATTCTCTTTGGTAATATTTGCTTCTTGAACCAGTTCTCTATGTTTTCTTGAAAAGGGTTCTACTTGGTACTTAGACATTGTTTGGCATGCAACAAAATGGAATGGAATAGCTTATTCTGTTCTATTCTCTTTGGTTCCACCTTTAGATGGAAGCCAATATGGACCACTTTTTCTTCTTCTTTCTATTCTGCTTTCAGTATGTATCAAACAAAAAACAGATCTACGTTTTTTGTGCTGTTTAGTTCTATTCCAACTTGTCTACCAAACACTACCTTATTGTCCAAATTTGAGGGGACGTCGACTAAAGCTTCTGAATATTCATACCCGCAAGCAAGCTTTTGTTTGAAAACACGAATACCAACGAATATAAACACCGTAGTGCTGGGCAGGTTTTCTGTCTCCTTTTCTTTCAAAATCTTTCATGACCCACTTGTTTTGACACCTAGCATTCTTCCTGACTTTGGAATATGCTCAATGGTTCACTTTTTTCATTTCAAGAGTTAGTGGGTATGTGAAAAACTTCACTAGTGTCCTTCAACTGTAAACACACAAGAGCTGCATGTCCTTCGGTTGTATGGTAGAGCGTCCAAGCTCATTCAACTGTAAAATCATAGTTTAGTGTTCATCTAGTGTCCAAGCTTTTTTTAATTGGCACCTGGTGAGAAGTGTTTGCCACGTCTGGTATGGGGTGTTAATGTCGAAAAAGTATCCGACACTGACACCTCATGAAATAGAATAACGGTGCTTTCATAGATGTAGGCAGTGCATACTGTTGCTTGACGGCAGTAGGTTTTATTGATCTCACTTTTGCTCTCCCTTTGTTTCATGACAACATTTTTTTCGTGACAAATCAATTTTTTACTATTAGAAGTTTTTGGTTACCAGTTCCAGAGCAGTATTGTCAATCATGTTTTTTGCAATTAACAATTTGTGTGCTTAATTTTCATTAATTGAGTATTTTTTCAGGAAATCCTGAACAGTCAAGCTGTTTAGATGCTACGTTGTATACTAAGTTTATCAGAACTAGGTTCATCATGCTATGCATAGTCGTCTATTGAGTTTGATATGCTAGACTAGTTTAGAATATGAAGATTTTTAATTGATGAAAGAAATCTATGGATAATTGTTATGTGTACCTTGTTCTGTTCTTTTCAACTGAACCTATCTTACTTGCTGTCCATTAGGAATGTTGTTCTTCTCATATATGATAGAAGACAAGAGCGCAGGTGGCTTCTCCTATGTAGAGTTTCTAATCCATGTTCATAGGCAAATCCAGAATAAAATGGCATCATAACAAGTATACATGCCTGCTTCATTTTTGCAAGCTTTTAGACCTAAATGATATATAGAGCAAACCCCAAGCCCCAAGGATAGGTGAGATATTCTGCATATTTATGCGCATTCTTCGTTTGCCTTGCGTTTGTCAGAGGAAAATCAGACAGCACAAGTTTTTGTTATTTTGTTAATGTGCATGTATAATTAATTGTTATTGGGGATAGTTGGATCTTTTTTCTTACCTTTTTTTGTCTGGTTTTGTACTGCCCGACAAATCAAATTTTATGAGCAAATGTGGTTTCTTGCGGAATATTATAATAATGTCTCTGTCATTTTAATAAATTTATAGAACACAGAAAGGCAAAGTAAAAAATCGTTTAGTAAGAAAACGATTTTTTAAGGTCAGTAGACACCAAATCCCGCTAGTGCGAGTGCAGGACTGAATTTTAATGACAGTAAAAGATTGACTTAATTACATATTAGGTCCTCTAGTTTGGGCAATGTGCGATTTTTGTTTCAGTTTTACTCGACCGATTTTAGTCCTATTTTTAAAATTAAGCAAATATAGTAGTGATGCCTAATATGCACCCCAAAAAATGGGTGTAATGGTGGACCTTGAGACTTTTACTTCCTACAGCAGGTTAAGTTTTTTAATTATTTTAGAAATAAAAAACCTGGGCCCATATTTGAAATCCTGTGTTTCGTTTCTGACATTCTGCATTGTATCTTCACCGTCCCAAAAGTTCAAGTCACGTTTTCGTTGTGGCCCCTATCATAGATTACAAAGTTCGTCCTTATATTTCAATTATACAATGTATTAATATTATTATTCCCTCAACATAAATCGGAAAAATCTTGCATTATTCACTCCTCCAGGGATGTTGTTTTGCAAAAAGCTTTATGTAGACATGTTAATGCCCGTGTTCTACCGAATCCAAAAACTACCCAACTCTTCCAATATGGCTTGGGTAACCGTGGCCGTGCAGGAACCATCAATTTGGTTACAAAGGTGGAATATTGCATCGGCATAAGGAGAAAGAGGATGAGGGATGGGGAGGGAGAGGTGTGAAGGGAGATGAGAGAGGGACAAGAGATCATGGAGGCCGCTCCCAGCGGCTGATGGCCGGTGACGAAAAGGAGGGGAGGCAGCACGGAGAAGGGATGCGGTGGCACTGTCACCATGGATGTGGGACGGTGTTGTCACACGGAGAAGGCATACGGCTGGTGTTGTCCCCGTGTTTTCAATCACAAGACAACTAAAAAACACTACTTAACCTGCTATAGCAGGTAAAATACAAGGGTCCAGGTTTGCACCCTTTTTTTGGGGTGCATGTTAGGGGCCTCCAAATATAGTCTGTCATTAATTTTCTTTCACCTATATTCCTTAAAATCTAATTTTTTATCAAAAATATTTAGGTTTGATGATGAATTTGAGATATAAAATAATTATAAATGTTTGAAGGTCAAATAATTGATAGAATTTGAAGAATTTTGTAGGAAGTGAGATTATTGATTCAAGAGGAGAAAATTTGAGATAATTTGATTTTGACTTAAATTTGATATTTTAGTTGAAGAGTTTTAAGTAAAATGGTGTTTAAAACAATTTACTTAATTCAATTTGTGAAATTTTAATACATTATGAGAATTTTAGAGTTTTAAATAAATGGAGAGAGATGAAAAAGCTTAATTGTAACAATTGAAAATTTTATGGACTAAAATTGCTCCAAAAAAACTAGAAGAACCAAACCAAAATTGCAATTAAGTCTAAGATTCTCTATCTCAGTCAGATTTACACACCAAAAAGTATACAAATGCGAGAAAAAAAAATTGGCCTTTACCATATCAATCTGAAGTTTCATATGACCTTTTTAGATAAATAATAGTATTTGACTTGATTAAGCGCTGAGCCGTCTACGCCATTGTTTTTGCCACATCAAAGGTATATATACGTTAGATTTTGAACATCTTTCCGGCACTGTGGATATCATGAGACTGAGACGAGTTTTCGTACATAACATCAATTTTTATCCACATTGCCTAAATTAATTACTAGTTTAATGACGGTCCATGAATTTCGCTATGCTTGAGAAGACATATAATTGCTTGGCTGACTACTGAGACCATTCTGCCTTAAAAAAATTGGACAAGAAAAGAAACCTGTCAACTTATGCAGCATCTTTGCGACCAAAAAAAAAAAAAAACTTATGCAGCATCCAAATGAAACTTCATTTTCAGAGCACATCGCTAAAAATAAATTATTGGTCAATCTTAACAACATTAAAAAAATTTCATTATACAAATTATAAAGAATAGACATTTCCATATCATGTATTTCTCGGATTTTAGGTGGATTTTTTTAAGCTGACACGTGACACCTCAAAACAAGAGTAGCTAACAATGTATTAATATTCATTGGTAATTAATCTCTTTGTAAGATCGCGAAGGAAACGAGTGAGGGCCTTCTTAGCCCTAATCGCTGCTGTCTCTATTTTTTTCTCGCCATCTTCATCAGCAGCCTTCATTTCTTGAGCAAAGTGCACTTCACGTACAAGCTTTCGCAACTCCTGCAAAAGATAGCTATGAGATGTATTGAATATTGGAAAAAACCCAAGTCCCATATAGACTAGGGATATGGTCTCAAAAGAGCTTATAAAGCCTAGGCAATCCTCGCCTTACAAGTCAGTTTTGTAAGAATGAGTTAGGCCCAAAAAATCATAATATGATATCAAAGTCTATCCTAGATCTACTGGGCCGCCCACCACATCATATACACGCACCAAGCCCAATAGTGCTGGGCGTGAGGGGGTGTATTAGGAAAAGCCCAAGTCTCACATAGACTAAAGATATAATCTCAAAAGAGCTTATAAAGCCTAGTTAGGCCCAAAAAATCATAATATTGAAAGCTAAAAAATAAAGATTTTTTAAGCGAATAAACGTAACAGCAAAAGGAAAGTGGATAATTTTTAATGTGATCCTCCTGAGCAGCGAACACTCTTCCACTTCATCCACCCATAATACCATACCAGACAAGAGTAGGAGACAAAGGAAAATTGTGTAGCCAAAATGTAATTTTTAAGGGGGCTTCTGTTATATTTCATAAAAATTATATTAGATATATGAAAAATGAGCTTTTAGCTTCTAGTGAAAGACTAAGAACTTTAGTAACAAAATACACTATTTGTTAAATCTAAGAACTAAAAACAGATAAAACTATATTTAAACATCAGGAGTGCTTCTTAAGTTTTTAAAAGCTGATAGCCATCACCCCTTGAGCTGCCTAAATAAGCTCTTATAGTTAATTAGCATAAGAAGTAAGAAAATGTAGGTTAAATGCTAACAATACACTTTCTAGCACACACTAAAAACACAACATTTGTTATTAGATTTTTTTTTATTTTTTTTTTGATAAACATAAACAAGCGTTTGTTATTAGATGATTTTTACGTGAATCTCACTAAAAACCTAGGCTTACTCTCTATTTAATAGGATTCACATAAAATTCACCCAGTAACAAACATTATATTCAAAGTAGGGTATTGTCAACATTTCTCAATGTATGTTTCACCAGCAATTGCTCGTGTTCTGAAAGTGCAAGCAGGCAAAAATGTGCGCTACTTGATCATGCACAGTGCAAAATATTACCTGGCGATCAAACTCAACACCTTGAACAGAATATACTTCATTGGTGATTTGAATGTCCTTGTTGATCAAACCATCAAACCACCTTGTAACTTGACAATCATCCCACTTAGATTCCTGATAAAATGCTCCAAAAATAAGAATACATTTTAAGGACAGATGTTATAAGTTATAACTAGGTACATGTTTGGGTGAGCGTTTGTCAAGCATGATTTTGTAAAAGCATGATTTTGTAAAATTGATTTTGTTAATTTTGAGTTTAAAGTGGGGTGATTTATGTTTGGATGTTTTCACTCTAAAACAAGTTTGATTTACAATTTAGTTTAAATTTTTCAACCTAACACAGAACACTTCTAGTCAAACTGAGTTTTGATACATACCAAAGTCACATTTACGCAGAGAAAAATCACTTTCGGCATCTCGAACCGTACATTCAAACATGCAGCAAGTCATATCATAGAAACCAGGAAAAAAAAAATACAAAACAAAACAGATTACAATCCCCTGATATGATAAAAAGAAAACGATAAAGGTGCATTCAACTTGTATGTTTAGTTTCTCGGTGGAGAGTATTAGAATTGAATTTGGCTCGTGTCAGATGTGATTTAAATGAAAACAGAGGTGTTTGAACGTTTGATTACTATTATGCAAAATTGTTTTTATTTCCAAATCACAATTTGACTAGAAGTGGTAAAAAGTAGCTTTTGAGCTGGGTTGAAAATTTTAAATTTGCTTTCTGGGTAAAAACATTCAAATATAAAACACTTCACTTCAGACTCAATTGTAATTGAATCAATTTTACAAAATCAATTTCATTCAAAATAACAATTACCAAACACCAAGCACACTTAGTGGGGTCATGTCTAGTAGCCAGTAAGAAATTTAAGTATGAATTCATACCTCATTGTCCTCCTCCTCGTATTCAGTTTCTATCAAGTTATCATCATCTTCAGGATTGTCAGACACTAAACTAGTCAAAGCTTGCAGCTCCTTGTGATCAGAATCCTTTGTTGCTTTTATTAATCGATCCATTAAATCGGGTTCCACTTCCCGTAGCAATTTTCCTGAGACAATTTATGTATGAAGAACATGAATCCGCACTGCACTGCAGAATGTACATAATATCATATCAACTTACCGCATATATATTATATACTGGATGACAATTGACAAGTGTAGTCTATACTAATGGTTAGCAACACTATACTATCAATATTCAATAGAAGCCAAGGTATACACACCAACTCATAATTGATATTGGAAAGTGTGAAAAACACCTCCTATATCTAAAGTATGATGATATGATATTCAATGAACATGAACTGATCCTTATATATGCTGCTGTCAACCCAAATAGCCCCCCACAAACGTTCGCTGTTTTCGGAATCAAAATGCTCCCAAAGTAACAATTAATTACCTATATAACTGAATTGACGTCGCCTTCCTTCGCGGACATCTGGTCCCAGTCTCTGCGGCAAAACAACAAACACCTTCTCTTCAACAACAGATTCATCATCCACCATAGCGTAAATAATAAATTCTAAAAATATAATTTCCAGTAGCACAGCATTACTTTTTTTTCTTTCATCATGACAAGTAGGATGGAAAAGAAAAAGCAATAACCTTAACCAACATAAGAGCATCGAACACAACTTGGTCCAAAGAAGCCACCCTGCAACCGAAAAATAAAAACCGCAAGCTTTTAGCAAAAATTGCAACTTTCCAAAATGGGCATTGAGAAATGGAAATTATGATAAGGAAAACCTGAGGATGAGTTTGATTTGGGGAGGAGAAAAGGAAGCCAAATCCGTTCCCCATTTGACGGCACGCTTTGCTTCCCGCTTCAATTGGTTGCGGCTCTTGGGCTCCCCCTCCGGATCTCTATTGTCGAGTTCGGTACTGGGGGGTACTGGAACATTCGCTCTTCGAAGGCTTCCGCGAGAGGAAGCGAGTGGTGCCAACGAGAAACGACGAGTCTTTGTGGGTTCTGGTGGTGAGGTTATAAGAAGAAGAAGATGGTGGTGGTGATGTAGTGCAAGTTTAGCACAGCTACTAGGGTGGTGGTGGAAGTGGAACCATGGCCATTGTCTTAGAGGCCGTAAGACTTGTTGGCTCATGTGTGAATGCGAGACTGAGACCGAATCACTGGGTGGATATCAAAATTGAAATGCTTATGTTCTTCGTATTCAGTGTTTGATGATGAATTTTATCTGTGTCTCTCTATCTCGTTGCTTTTCACTTTTATTATTACGACAAAACTAAAATTATTTTTGGTGTTATTTACGACTCAATTCCTTCATTTTAACCTGACTAATGTTATTTTCACACCCAAAAACTGACACCTGGGCGACACCTAGTTACTGACGTATGAAAATTTGGTTAATAGAATTTAGTAGATGGTTAACGATGAATTGTATTCATTAACCAAATATTTGCATTATTAACCATTCACTGATTAACCATCTACTAAACTGAATTAACCAAATTTTTTCACGTTATTAACCAGGTGTTGCTGTATTCATCGTTAACCATTTGTTGAACTGAATTAACCAAACTTTTACATGTTATTAACCAGATATCGCCCAGGTGTCAATTTTTGGGTGTCAAAATAACATTTCTCAACTAACATCTTGTATAAACCAATTTTTTTGGTTTTAAGGAGATATTTTTCACGAGCAATTTTTTTTTTCACGAGCAATTGCTTGCTTGCAAAGACTAATTTCATCGAGTGCATTTAACGGTTGTTTCTTTTAAATGGTGAATATTCATACACACGAGTTTGGGATCGAACTTCGGCCATATATTTAAGAGACTCGAACCGTTTACCACTCAGACCACACAAGTTTGATAGTAAATCAGTAAGTACTAAACCATTGAGCCAATTAATCAGTAATTGATCATTCATTGACTCACTTGGGCTGGTTTATTACACATTAAAAAAGTAATTTTGACATTCAATAATTTAGATATTATTTATTAGATAATTTTAAGTAAAACATAAGCTATTTTGTGTTTATTTATAACCATAAAAAGTAAAAATGATTTCCCTTAAAAGCTAATCGGGATAGCCTTTCATTTTACCCTTAAAAGGATTTTATCATCAAATAATCTATAACAAAATCACTCTAAATTAAAAATAGCAACTATGTTAACCTATAATATAACCAATAATAATAATATTATTATTATTATTATTATTATTATTATTATTATTATTATTATTGATAGGCAAATTTTATATTATTATTGAAATAGTAGTATTATTTTCACGGTTTTAATGGATATGCGCTGTTTTACAATGACATCCTGATTTTGAAGTTTAAAATGTAGTCTTTTGTGTTTAATGACTATGTACTAGTAGTCTAAAAAAGCAGTCGCACCTCGTTATAATGGCACTTTGTTATATTGCTCTTTAAAATATTTTTACAAATATCTACATATATGATTGATCATTTGTGTAAAGAAATTTTTTCACTATTAGTACATAATCATTAAACTCATTATTTTTAAGTTTAAAGATTATGCATTCATGTTATAAAAAAATTTTATACAGTCGTTCAATCAACAGATGCATAAGTGTCGTTATAGCATGCTATAAAAATTATCATTTTTTAGTCATTAAACTCCTGTTATACTTTTATTTTCTTAACCATATTTGTATATCTATTTAATTTTTTATATTTAGGCTATGTTTAGTAAAAATAAGCTACTCCCTTTGGAACTATTTATAAGGCAAAAAATTATTTCCAGATTCGTTAAAAATGTATGTATCTGATCCATTTTTGGACCAGATACATACATTTTTTAACGAATCTGGAAATGATTTTTTGCCTTAAAAATGGTTCCGGAATAGTATAAATTAGCTTATAGTTGAAAAGCTAGTTTATAGCTTATAGCTAAAAAACTAGCTAATTAAAATTAAAGTTTTGGTAACATTAGTTGTTTAACCAATTGATAAATATAAAATGACATTAAAAACATAACAATTTATCTTTATTTTAAATTTGAAAAAGAATAAAGAATAAAATAATGAGGATAAAAATGAGAGAAAAGATAAAAAAACTATAAACTATAATATCAGATGCTACTTGAAGCAACATTTCAAAAAATCTATAAATTAGTGAGATAAACTTATTTACCAAATACGTTTTCTTCTGTTAAACAAACTTATAAATTAGTCCAATACGTTATAAGCTAACTTATTGCCCTTAGAAAATAGAGTCTATTTTCTAACAAAAAAAAATCTATTAATTAATTTTTAGATCTATAATTAATATAAGGGATGAAACGCAAAAGGCGATGCCGTTTCACTGTTGTCCAACTCAAGCTCAAAACATTCCATGGGACCGTGGCTGCTTCCCCTCTCAGATTTGGATTCCCATCGATCGTTGCCTTTCTCTTCCAAAAAATCAACGGCGGCGATCCTATTTCATTCTCCTTCTCCCTCCCTCCCTCTCTTCAGATTCACTGTCAGGTACCTCTGCACATCGTTAATTTGTTTATCTCATCCTTTTGCATAATTTGTAAGCCATATACTGCTCTCTGTGAGTGAACCACTGTATTGTTTGACCTAATTACCAATTAAGTCCCTCTATAGTTATTAGTTAAATCTCATCAGCTGTTTCTATCATTTTCCTTTGCTGATAATTACTTGAATCCTACGAAATTACCCAAATGTTGAATTTTCTCAATAGCATTTTCTGTTTAACTTTATCTTTTTTTTTTGGTCCCCTTTGAATGAAAGGGATATTGCGATTGTGTTATGTGAATATTGTGTTTGCAGAAAGTCTGGGCAATAGGCATTGCACAGTAAAAACATTTTTGTTTCTCATAATTTGAAGGAAAAGTAAATAAATGAAATCATTCTTTTGTTTGAAGTGCGTCTGATTGGATATGCATATGTATGTGTTCTATGCACTATATACAGAAAATCATTTAGATAAAATTGTTGCATGCCCTCTAAGCAGTAATCCTTCAGTAATTTTGTTCTTATAAGGATTTGCTGCGAGCAATGGTTTTGCTTATTTTTTCTGCATACCTTTAGCTTATTGTCAAAATCTAAAGTTGGTTAAATTGTTGGAGATTGGAGAGAGCACTAGAAATAGAATGCGCTAGAAATTTTTTTTCTTTTGGTATTACTAGATTTAGTATTGTGATATAATTTGTGGTAGAAAAGTATTATTCAAACTTAAAGTACTTCACAGTATTGTCTGGGACTGAATGTTTGTCTTTGTCGACAAGAAAGTAAACTCAATGTTGCAGAGATTAGAATGTTACGATCGATGATTGATAATACAAGAAAAAGTCGGATTGGAAATAGAAGTATTAGAAAATCGGGGTAGCACCCATAGTAGAAAACCGATAGAGTCTCGTCTTTGATAGCTTGGATACGTGTGAGAAGACTCTTAGAAACAAACAGCAAAAAAGATAGATCAGATGAAGAATAGTTAGAGATAGAGGTAAAAGAAGGAAAGCTATAGTCCAAACCATTGAGAGATATTTTGGATTTAAATTGTCTGTTATTAGACATAATTCATGATAGGATATTATAGCTTCATTTGATCTATGTAGCCAACCTCACCTAGTGGAAAAAGGCTTTGTTTATTGTTGTATTACTAGATTAAGTAATTTGACAATGATCAACAGCAGATTAAGAGGACTTACAGGACTTTGTAACGCTTTAACTCCGTAGGTGTGTGATTGCTGGTCAATGTTTTTTCCCCTCATCTGTGAGTGGAATAGCTGATTAGTCGTTTTCTAAGAACCACTTTGCTTTGTGGTGGTGCAGTGTTACTATTTGTGTTTTAAAATTTAATCAATATTTTCATTGACATACATGTCTATTTTGGTATGATATTTCTACTATGTTGTAATCATCTTACAATTTCATAATGAGAATCAGAAGTAGCAGCGGTATCATATGGCTTCCTTCAGAGCATTTTGGAACAGTCCCGTTGGTCCTAAAACATCTCACTTTTGGGGACCTGTTGCCAACTGGGGATTCGTTGCAGCTGTGAGTTTCACTCATATGATCCTCTGTTTATGTTGTTGAAAAAGTTCAGCATCTATTTATTTGAATAATTATTCATAATACAAAATCGTCTTAACCTTTGGTGTTAAACTAATATGCCAAACATTTTTATGAAAAGGGGTTGGCTGACATGAACAAACCTCCAGAAATGATCTCTGGCAACATGACAGCAGGTTTAGCACCTCTACTTCCATTAAACGTTGAAATTTTTCTTGCCATATGATCTTTGACTTATTTCATCTCGTTTTTGTTGCTGCAGCAATGTGTGTCTATTCAGCACTGTTCATGAGATTTGCATGGATGGTACAGCCACGCAACTATCTACTTCTTGCATGCCATGCTTCAAATGAGACTGTTCAACTCTACCAATTCTCCCGATGGGCAAAGGCAGAGGGGTAAGCAGCTAACATGCAAGCAAAACTAAACTAAACAATGATTTTAGCCATTTCTATTTGCCGTTACTTTCCGTGACAATAATGTTTCATGTGTTACAAATGCTATTTTAACTTGCAAGATGCGTTTTATATGAATTGCTATTTTGTTGGGAGATAGATTTACCTGCTTGCGCATATATTTTTAATTGACCACCACTAAGCACTCTCTCTGGATCTGGTGTGGGAAAAGATTTCTTCAGGTTACAAGTCCTTTCCGGAAACAGGGCCTAGCTAATTGGCAATACTTTGTGTGATCTTGTATACTAAAATTGTAGACTTATCTTTGTCATTCGTAATTTATTATGGTATACCACTATCACTGTAGTTTCCACTGAACTCCTTTTATGTTTCTCCTTCCCACTGGAACTCAATTTGAACCGGTCTTTAATGCAATATTAGACTTTTATTTTGACTCTCTGGAGCTATCGATGTCAAGATTTACTGATAAAAGTTTGTGTCTCTTGCAATTTCTTTTTGTAGGTATCTATCGGGGAAGAAGGAGGAAGCTTCACCCGAGTGACTTGATGATAAAACTTTCTTGAACGGAGCAATTTGAATAGATTTTGTGTTTGAACTTGCTGATGTATAAATAATTGGTTGTGTTAGAAGGGGCTCATGGAAATTGTAAAAGATTCATAATTTACAGAGTATTTGGAAGGATTACACAAGTCTATGCTTATAGTCAAAGGCTGGGTGGTTTTTATATCTCTTGACATAGCACTGACCAGAAGCCTTTAAACTTGAAGCATAGGCAAGATTTGTTTACTATGTCGTGTTGAAATTCAAATTCAAATTAATTATAAAGATTGGAATTTGGATGGTAAAAATTGAACTCTTATTAAGTCATTGGAACTTGGATATTATGTGATACTTTGATGGCGACTTTTATTGTGCACTATCAGATTGTAATTTTTTAAAATTGCAAATTGACCCTTCTTTCTCTCTCTTTCCTATCAACAACCATGACAATAATATGAACACAGTTTGTTAGCCAATCTCTCCAAATCAAATACTTCTAAGAAAATAATATGAAGACAAATTACAAAGCAAAGCTCTCCGTCTAGAGATTAGGCATGGCAACGGGCCGGTTCAGGGGCGGTTTTTGCCTTCCCCGCCCCCGCCCTCAGGAAAAAGCCCGAACCCACGATCCATGGGCTGAAAAGCGAGGTCCCATCCGCCATACGATGGGGTCGGGTTTCCTGCCCGCCGCCTTGCCCGTTCAAAAATTATAGTCTTATTATTCAAAAAAAAATTGTAAAAACATTTTAATTTGTATTTTTTTTGACAAAAAAACATTTTAATTTGCTGAATCAATAGAAGAAGACAATCGCATGAAAATGCTTGGAAACAGACATAAATTACAAATTATCCAAACAAAACAACTACAACAAAGTACATCACAAATTACAAATTAAAGCATCACCACGAAGGGAAGAAGTAAGTAACAACCACAAAGTACATTACAAACCAACATACAAATAACAACCAATGATACAAATTGGCATACAAAGTCTTATGAAAACAGACATAATCAAATGAATTCGACGTTTCAATTCGTCAAATATCAAGGCAACTAACGATCCTCTTCAACAAGGGAGGTAACACCACTAACCAATTCACTTGTATAAAGAAAAAACGAAAGTTAAATTATAAGCATTAAGCTTGATAAAATGTAAAGCAAATAAAATAGATAAAATAACACCTTCATCATCGGACTCCATTTCGTTGAGTAAAGTAGCAAAATCGTTGCCTACTTTAGAATTAGAACCACCTACAAATATAAAATCCGATACAATATAAAGAATCAGTTAAGATATACAAACTTAATTTGTCATTTCATAAGATATTTGAAAGAATTTTTATTTAAAACTTACCGCCATTATCAGCACTCCATAACCAACTTCTGGAACACATCAAGGCCTCTAAAGTAGTCCAATGAAGTCGACTACGATGAGGACTTAAGATATTACCGCTAGTGTTGAATGCAGATTCATAAGCTACGGTAGAAACAGGAATCGCTAAGACATACTTTGCAATTGCTTTGAGTGTTGGATACTTGATGCCATTCAACTTCCACCACATTAAAATATCAAAATCTGCACTTCTTGGTAAAACATCCTCCTTTAAATAATGATCCAACTCAGTTTTAACAAATGAAGTCTTAGCTCTTTTTTTCCTCATGATATATGCATCATAGTCTCTTAAAGAATCACTAGCAACATTACTAGCATCCAACATTGGGGAGTCACCACCGGAGGCTTGATTCAATTTCAAGTGATAATCAGAAACCAAATCATAACACAATTGTTTGACCACCTTAATTTCATCCGAAGTGTTAACTGGATACAATTTGTCATAATAATATTCAAGCATATCCATTTTGAATCTAGGGTCCAAAACAGTAGCAACCCCCAATATATCATGAATGACACTCTAATATTTATCAAACTTGTCTGACATCTTTTCTGCTATTTGTTTAATCAATCCATTGGGGTCGTCAATCCACTTAGATATTTCCAATTTTATCTCACAGATCTTAGGAAAATACAGATTTGCAGTTGGATATTTTGTGCCAGAAAAAATCTCAGTGATAGAATTGAACACTTTCAATTTTACACAAACTTCTTTTGCAAATTTCCACTGTGAACTAATTGGCAAACAATTGTATTGAGAATCACGTTGTTTTAACCGACTGAATACGTCCTGATATAAAATGGCAACCTCAAGCATATTGTAAGTGGAATTCCATCTGGTGGGACAATCTAAAACCAAACTTCTAGTGCAAGAGACTCGTAATTGTTTGGCTGTCTCGTCAAATTTTTCCTTCCTTTTAGGTGTTGCAATCCAATACGACACACTATCTCTAATCTTTTCTATCCCGTCTTTCACCACTTCTAACCCATCTTTTACTATCAAATTCAATATATGTGCACAACAACGCATGTGAAATAAGGACCCATCCCTTAACAAAGTGTTTAACTGCAACTTATCCTTAACTTTGCTAACCATGGCATCATTTGTGCTACAATTATCTAAAGTGATAGTGGACAATTTCGTATCAATATTCCAATCCATCAAACACTCAACCAGTGCATTAGCAAGTCTATCACTTGTGTGAGGAGCTGGAATGTAAATGAACCTAACATAATAAGATTCTAGTTCAATCATCATATCATATAAACACACTATTAAACAAGATGTAACATAAAAATTATAAAAACAAGAATTTATTAATACCTCAAAATGTGACTAGTTAAAGTCCAAGAGCCATCAACATGTAATGTGATGTGACCATATACCCACTTTTTTGATTGCCTTGATCCACATGTCGGATGTAATTGCCACTCTGCCTTCAAGTATCCCAACAACTTCAAGGTCATTGATCTATCAGAATCATACACTTTGAATATCTCCTTTTTGATAGTGTTTCGAGAAGGGACTTGAAGTAATGGTTGGAGAGCAGACGAGTATCTCTTAAAACAAATATGATCCACTATTGAAAGTGGATATTCATGCATAATTATTGCATTTGCAAGCTCTTTCCTTGCACTCTCAGCATCATAAGTTCCGGTCCCCAACTCATTCTTACCATGCAAAGCCTTGGGCATAAGAAATGCTTGCCCTTTACTATTGTTTCCTCGCATACTAATTTTGCGTTGAACACAACAATCCATGTGTTGGTGCAAGTGCCTTGTTCCATTTTTTGATTTTCCACCAAGATATTTCTTGCAGTAATTACATTGCGCCTTATCTTCTCCGTTAACTTTAGTCTTGGTAAAATGGTCTCATACAACACTTTTAAGCCTGCTACGTGTTTGTACTGTCACCTCCAAATTATCCGCGGTCTCCCCCTGAGGTGTGCTCTCAGCCTCACCCTGAGGAGTGCTCTGAGTCTCACCCTGAGGCGTGCTCCCAACCTCAGTGCCTTGTACACTTTCCTGTGAAATGAGTAGTTGGGAATTACCAACATCTACCATACCTATAACCTGTTAAATTATACATACATACAAAATCAGTCTACACAGTAAAACAGTCACATTATTTAGTTTACACTTGTAAAACAGTTTACATAGTAAAGCAGCCCAAGTATAAGTTAAATTTAATGGAGTCTCTACATGCACATTTTGGTTGTGATTTGTTGTCACTCTTCGCCTCAAAATTATTTTACAATTTTTCTTAAGAGATGCAAATTTCTGCAAAATAGCTAGGGCTATAAGAAATGAATTATTCTCGTATTCATTCAATTTAATTGTTATTGTGTTAATGCTGAAAACAGAAAACCATGCCTGAAGGAAAAGATTATTGTGAGCGTAAAATCAACTTGCTCAAATCAAATTTCGATCAACTTGTTGAGGTAAGTTTCCTGTTACACCTCTTGTGCTAACTCTGATGATTTTGATATATGCAGCATATGCCTTTGGTTTTTCTTCTATTGTTTTCTTTCCTTTTCTATTTTCTCTGCAAAACCATCTTTTAAATAATCAGTTTCACAAATCGAGAATAGAATAAGCTGTCATTTTGTAATGAATGTGATAATTTTATATTTCTATACAGAATGTGGTTATTACATTTGTGGAGAGTGATTATTCATATAACACTTTTATTAACCCCAAATTGATACCTGTCTAGAAAATGAGCTACACTTTGGTTTCTCCCTTTTATTTTCAACTAAATTGCTTTAACAAGAAAGCTGTATTCAAGAACTTTATCCAAAAGAAAAATGAATTTGTGTAACTACCAATGCAAGTTGCATCCAAAAAGAAAAATGTGGTAGATGAAGTGGGGTTATTTCTGAGCAAAATTGAAGCAATTAGCATCTTCACCCTAAAAGTAGCTGGTATAGAATTCAATTGCTTTCTTCCAATGCATTGTACCATAGAAAATCATAACCCGGTGGTGTTAGAGTTCTTGATGTTATATGTTGTTTAAACCTCTTATTTAAAGAACTCCCGTTTTGTTGGACACCTCAAAAAATTAGTATAGAACTATTGGAGCTGTATCTAGAAAATCTAGTCAAGCAATGGCAATTGAAATTTAAAGGGTACTAAGGAATTAGGCAGTGGTCTTTCAATTACATAAATAAATCCTTAAATAGAGCAGATTGTTGAGTACTTCCTATTCTTTACTCTTTCCGCCAGACTGATGCAATAATTTGGAGCAAGATAAAGAAGGAGATTGCATATACAGTGGCAGGTAATGTCCATAGTAATTATCTTTCAAACCGTGAAACGTTATTTATCAAAGGCAACCAGACCTCTACTAATCAATAACCATAAATAATTCTAATTAATTATCTTTCAGAGGCTCTAATTATTTCATTTTAGAGGCATATACACACAGAATCATATACACACAGAATCTTCAACAACCTGAAATTATGATCTCAGATTCTCAGGTTAAAAAACTAACATGAGATTATGATTACCACGATTCTGAAGACAGGGCCACTGCAGGAGAAGTGACGGGGACAAGGGGAGAAGGAGGCGGCGATTACGAAAGCGGGGCCGCAGAAGTAGCGAGGACAAGGGGGGAGAGGAGCGGCCAGGAGAAGAGGCTTCGAGGTGTTGCCATGGAGAGCGAAGGAAGGAGATGGCATGAGGCGTGAGGCGTGAGTGATTTGTTGGATTTGGGGAAAATCTCAAATCGATGAGAGGGTGAGGTGAGAGCATGAGAGGCGAATCATTTGCGGCCGGGATGATGGTTGGTCGCTGTGTTGGTTGCGGCGACGGCAGCGGCGGCCCGGCGGTGGCGAGGAAGAGAGGAAAACGCGAGGAAAGGAAGGCGAACATTTACTGTTGGTGACGTTGAAAAAACTTGGGTTTCAATGATCCCTTAATAATATATATATATATATATATATATATAAGGGTAATTTGGTAATTGTGCAATAGCGGGGCGGGTTCGGGCTCGGGTATTAACAATCCCAGACCCGCCCCCGAGCCCGACTTTGTAAAGCGGGGAAAGCCCGAACCCGAGCCCGAGCCCGAACCCGGTCAAACCAGGTTTTTCCCGTCAAAATCGGGACCGGTTCGGGTGGGTCCCCGCGGGTTCGGTTTTCGTTGCCATGCTTACTAGAGATCATCCCAAGCCATCTTTAACCTTGCAACCTTCACAAGAAACCGTCAGCACCATGAATAGCCCGAAGTTCCACTCAAAATTGGCCACAACTATGTCACTTCGGTTCACGTTTCCTTGCGGCCGAGATTACTATAAACAATTGCGTTTGGTCGTGAACCACCACCCAATAGCCATCAATAATCTTGTGCCTCAAACTTTCGTATGCACAAGCATTCATGTCATTGCCTTTGCATCCAGTCTCAACCACGTCATTGTCGACCAGTGTTTTCGCCATAAAGGACCCAATTATTAGGTCGATCCACCACCCTCCAAGAGGCCACGTGTCGGTGATGTGGTTTTGGGGACTATTGTTTTGCCAAAAGACAAGATCCTTAGCCCCACCGATGACTCTTCACGGATGCGGGTCCAGCAAATGCACATTGGACCAGTGCTTCGCCCGCGTGACCACTTCGAGCCCACTATTAGCCCATCGCATTGTCGTGGCTCCAAGCCTGAACTAAAGACGTCAAACCCTATCTAGAGCCATCGTGAACGCAACTTGGGTTCTCAAATACGGCCACACCAAGGTTGTTGTTCCTCATCTGCACCACCACAAGGAGTACAATTTGGTGAGGCCCAACAACTATGAGGAGAACTATGATCTATTGGTAGAGAAATTGGAACCACACATCAAAGTTTGGTTAATTTTGTACACTGTATTAGAGCTTGCCTTGTTGATTGGTGTCAGAGTTTGGATTTTTTTTCTTTTATAGGTATAGTTTGTGTATAATTTCCAATGGGTATTGAATTTGAACCTTTTTGGTGTTTTTTATCCTTTGTCGCACTCCATCACATATGGATCCAGAATTTAGGTGAAGGTTGGGATTGAAGATAAGGCTCTTGGGCTTTGTCATTGCTTGTTATTGGTTCTAGAAAGAAGAATCCCATGGGAAACTCAAGAAGTCGTGTGACTAGTTAGATAGGCAATGGAAGCGTTGAAGGTGGTGAAAGCAAAGAGCACTAGGTCGCGAATTGGAGATAAAGAAAGGGGTGCATTTACATTTTTTTTTTAAATTATAAACCATTGAAATAGTGGTACACAGTGTACCACCTATAGGTACTTCACGTTGGATCACCCACGACAGAGTTTCCCTTATTTCAATGCCCAGTGCTTTTAAATTATGTGAGCAAGAAGATTGAATAGGTTTATTGGTTGAATGAATGGAAGACCATTTTTAATGGTTGTTCTTGTGTAGGTTCTTTTATTTTGTATCATTGGAGTTGAATGACATGACTTCTACATGTACGAATGATTCTTATGTAAGAACATGTTCTAAAGATTAAAAAAAAAAATTTCTCACTTTTAAATAAAGTTGATATTCGTTTGGAGTATTTTTAATCATTTTACAACTTTTTGTAGACTTATTAAATAATTTAAAATAATTCTCATCAAATGCTTTTTTTTTCTAAAGAACTTAGCGGCGAAACTCACACACATTAAGTGTGAAAAAAAGGGGTACTGCGGGTTCAAACCCGCGCCCCGACACATCAACTGTCCCAGCAGCTTTTTACCATCTCAATTGTACTTACGGAACCAAATGCATTTATTTTTAAAACGGACACATATTTTTATTTATTTTATATATATTTTTAAAAAAAAATTATTAACTATTTTTGGCAGCAAATTTTTATGCATAGTTGTGAGGTCTTGGAATTTGAATATGACATTACAGCTAAAATAATAACGCCCGTTTGGATTGACAAATTTACAGTTTATTTGAACTTATTTACTAACATAAACTTTTGTTCGGCTAAATTATAAAATTGGTCCTCTAAGTTTATTTTAGGTTTCAATTTGGTCCTCTACGTTTTATTTGTTTCGTTTTGGTCCTCTACGTTTTATTTTAGTTTTGATTTGTCGTTTAAAGTCCAAAAGTCAATTGTCGTAGCTAGAATTTGGCTTTTAGCCGACAATTGACTTTTAGTGTGAAAGAGAAGCGCATTTGTAGCTTTTAAAGCGTAAAGGCCAGCAACAAAATAAAGCATGAAACCAAATTAAAACCTAAAATAAATATAGAGGACTAATTTTGTAATTTAGCCATTTTATTTTGACAGAACTTATGAAAACAATATATAAATATGTTCATAGTCAGTTTTGAGCTTATTTTGATAAATCCTTTGGTATGATTTATGAAAATAGTTTATAATTAATAATTTGACTAAATTTTTTCTTTCGTTATAAAAGAGGTTATGCATAACATAAGCGATTATCTTATAAACACTTAATTGAGTTGTGTACCTACTAATTTACAAGAAGCTTTTGGAAAAATTGGTGCTAAGCTTAGCGGTGTAACCCAGTTTTACACATTGACTGGATCAAGTGAAGAGAAGAGGCGTGAACCCAGTAAGAGGTTTTGGAGGTTGAGAGGGAGGGAGAAAATCAGAATGTCGGCCACAGCCACACCCACACCCACAAGGAGAATAAATGAAGAAGAAGAGAAAAGCGGGACGATGACACCGTGGGAGCAGCACTCGGTCGTTATCAGCCTCCCTCGCTTTGACTACAATGCTCCCTCTTCTCTTCTGCTTCACTCTCATTCTGGCTTTCTCATCACTTGTACCATCAGTCTGTTACTTCTCCTTCTTCCATTTTCCTTAATTATATGTTTTTCATATATTATTTAATTATTGAGCTACCTGTATTTCAATGTATTGTATTGTATTGTATTGTATTGTTTCAGAGAGGGAGAAAAGTGCCACAAAAGAAGCTATTTCTATCCTTCATAAGGTGCCCCCCCTTTTATCAGGCTTCTCAATTTAGGTTTTCATCTAATATGTTTATGTTGATCTAAATTTAGGGTTAAACAAGGACATCCTGTGATTTCAATTACTTTTAGATAGATAGCTTCGAGTACATTAAACTCACTCAGATATGCTGTAATTTTTCTCACAGTTCGTTGGGCCCTTTAACACGGGTGGATATGATTGTTCGAATAAAAATCCTGAAGAAAATATTGATACTGCTTCTAAGAGAAGGAAGACATGCACACCAGATACTGGTGAGGAATCTTTGGATGTTGAGCAAACCGAGTCTGCTACTGCTAACTCTGCAGATGGTACTGAGTTTATATACTTTGTTACTTTGTGCACTTTTGGGAGATAGATAGAATGCAGGATAGGGTTTTGTATTTGTTAAACAGTTATAGTCTCATGGACTCTGGTGGCAGGTAAAATTTCAAGTCCTGCCAAAGCAGAGGCAGACAAAGATGGAGGAGGAGTGAGTGGTCTTTCTTTGGTTAAGCTGACGAGGAATGGGTTGCTACTCTTTACCTTCCCTAATAACACAATGCCTGACACTATTGATATTGTGTCTAATATCATTCAGGCTTTGGAATCTGGGAGGTTAAGTTTGCCAGGGTAAGTACATCAGCTCATACTTGTTTTATTAGTTGAAATGTTTTGTTTGTTGTTTAGTATGTCAATGATGCTGGGCCTTACCTTATTCTATGCCCCCTTCCACTTTGTTACCCTAGGAAAAAAGGGGGAATTCTTGAAAGTCAAGCCAAGCCAAGCCAATATGTTGGTACTTGGTACAAGAGGGAACTGATTAATAGTAAATGGTTATCAATCATGTGAACTGAATCAACTGATTCACCAGTTGCCATTCCCCCCGTTCCCTTTGGGTCCAACATTTTGGCTTTACTTGACTTTCCGGGAACTCTCCCAATAAAGGTTTCCTACTATTGAGCTTTGTACTTTTTGTTTATACATTAAGTAAAGGAAAATTGAGGAAAACAAAAATTGATATTTCAAGCTTCAATTCAGCCTTCCCATGCGACTTCATCGCTTTAAGGATTGTTTGGTGCGAGTTTTAGTGCGTGATTTTGATATTCTTGAAACTTTGAACTATATCTACTTCTCCTGCATTCTTTGATTGTGTCCTTTATTCATTTGTACCTATTTTACACTTTTGCTATTGATTTATGAAAAGGAAATAGCTTCTATTTTGTGTACATCTTAGGTAATGTTGAACTTGAAGCTTCTTTTGCTTGCTTAGGCACCTAGGTGAGGCAGGGTTAAGACTTGATAGAGACCTAATGCCTCATTGTAGCCTGGGTGGAATGCCTTTGACCTGTAGCCCTTAGACAAGCTCCTAGGCTGAGGTGCAATATTCTTGTGTTGCTTGTTCCATCCAGGTATCTCCAGTGCTATTGTCCATTTTGTATGCTATGGTTCTTTTACTGATTTTTTATTTGTATTGCTGACAAATCTCGTTTGTTTTTTGTTTTCTTTTCCACTGGTGTTAGTTAGAACCCAAATTTAGACTTTAGAGAGGGTATGATTTTTATATATAAAATTTTTGTAAATAGTTAGATACTTAGATTAGAGTTATAACTTCAACCTAAAATTCTTTCACTTTATTTTTTCATATTTGTTGCCTTTACTCTAATAAAATCCGTTTTTCTTTCTGTTTTTTCTACCTTCAAATCCTAACAACCATTTTTGAATCTTGAATACCTCACTCCTTAACTTAAGATTTTAGAATGATTGATTTTGATTGATAAATATATGGATTTGCCAATTCTTTTTACGAGTTGTTTTCTTTTTATTTTTTATTCACTGAGTGGATATATGCAGGGTTATGGACTAGAAATCCCCCCTTTTTGTTTCTGATTTCAGTACCTTTCTATTTAGGTGCTAATGGTGTATATATTTTCTGCTGCAGTTGGTGTCATCGCATTTTCCCTATCCAAGCTACCTGTGTTTTGAACGAAAAAGAACTACAAGAAGTAGTAACGAGGCTTGTTAAAAAATTCGTGGATGCTAAACAGGACAAACTAGAACGACCTTTGAAGGTTCAATACAATATTACCTTTTAGTTGCAATTGAGCCGTGTTTTTCATTAACTAGTAAAACTACAAAAGTCTCTTGGACCCATTGGCAATTCTCATCCCTGGATAACAATACTCATGGCTGGCCGTGCTTCACAAATTGCCTATGGCGGTTGGCCCAAAATCCGCCACGCCATTCCGCCATAGCCGCTATTTAACAACATTGCTTCATATACAGGACCCCCTCCCTCCAACACCATCCCCATTGCCAAATAGTACATATTTTTATTAAATTTCAATAGTAATGAAGCTGATCTCAGAATGCTAGCTGAATATTTTTCTGCCTGGGGCTTTATAACATCCATAACAGTTTCAACATGTACAATGCTAAATGAAGTCAGAACTGAAATTTTGTTTTAATTGTCAACCAGGACATGCGCATTTTTTTGAACTTTCTCAACCTTGTAATTGAAAATATTCTTTTTGAAATTAAAATATTTACAGATTATGAAATATATATTTCTTAAACGAATGTAGTTCCAAATAAGTGACAAGAATTTATTTGTACATTAGATGTTTATGTTGGAGATTTTCAGAGCTGAAATACTAATTTTGAAAATGTCGTATGTTTGATGTGTATGAGCATTGACTTTGTAGTTTGCTGTTGGATTCAACCGAAGAGGAATAGAAGAGACGAAGTCTGTTAAAGAAAATGTAAATGGTTTAAAAAAAAATAGTTTGCTGGACCGCAATAAATGCTTTGCCATAGTGGCTTCAGCTGTCAATCGTGTTGTGGAAGATTCAGTAGTGGATCTCAGGTCTCCAGAGGTAAACATGTTGAACTACTGCCTTAAACAAGTTATAGCTGTTGGTATTCACAAACATTTATGCATGCTCAGAATTGGCTCTGGTGTTGCAGCTATCTGTTCTTGTTGAATTGCTGCCCCTTTCTGGAGTACCTAATGGATCCATAGTGGTTGCTGTCTCTGTACTCCCCAGGAACCTTGTTAGTACAAAGCCTCGACTCTGTGTTAAGGCCCTGATTTCCAATACTAAGGAAGGGTCTGTGGCTCAATGAGAAGGATTGGTGCTACTGTTTCACTTCAGCATGCTTTAGGTGGTAGTAATGGACACTGTTGCTTTGTCGGGTTGCTTATCATGGAAATATCTGGTGGATTTCGTTTGACCCTGCAAATGGAAATTGAAAGAACCAGTGTAATGTAATCCTTCCTAAACCAGCTAATAAGAATTCACCTGCCATGTATTATTCTGACCCTTTCTAACAAGGAAAAGCTGTAGCCATTTTTGCTTTACTTCATCCATTTATGATGTGGCTATCTTGTTATTAATTGTGATTTGTGAACTCAAGTAGAGTACGCTTTATTCGAGTTGAACCCTTTATTACCTTTATTCCTTCGGTTTTTCTTTTTTTGATCAAATTATTCCTTAGTATATTCAGTGGTCTGTAATGCATTATAATGTCGCGTTGCTTGAGCACGACATATTTTGTAGTGACTCGTGAAATTTAGTTCGTTATATTTTATATAATTAATTAATTGTAAAAAAAATTATCAATAGTGACTCGTGAAATTTAGTTCGTTATATTTTATATAATTAATTAATTGTAAAAAAAAATTATCAATAGTAACATAATTCATTTTAAAGAAGTCATAATTTTTAACTATTTTTTATAATTTGTTCCAACTAAAAACAAAAGAAAATATTGTACCAAAAAAAAAACAAAAGAAAATAAGTAAAAAGTTTAAAACCAAGACAAATCTATATTAAGAAATATTCAATTAAAGTGAACTTTCCACTTTATAGATTTTGTCATAAATGTGATTTCATAAAATAATGTTCAATCCATTGGTATATTTTCATTTTGCAATCTAAATATTTAAAAAAATTCAAATAGATGTGAGTACATATATATATATATGTCCGACTGTCAGTATTGATAGGTCATATTAAATTCTGACTAATTTAAAACTTAACTAAAACTTGTGACTTATCATAAGGAAAACCATACTCTTCTATCACTTGAATCAATAGACGCTTGCATTCTCTTGTCTAGTAAGTATATATATTTTCAAATCTTATATATTTTCAAATTATTTTTTATCTGTGTAAGATATATTTACCTATTGTGATTAAGATATTGACAACTTTTGTTTTATAGTTTATTTCTCAATGAGACATAAATATTCACCAATTTAATCATTTTAACTCTATAATTTATATTAATATATTTATGTAAAGATATATCTCCTTGTGATGTTCTCAAAAAAATATTAAATTATTTTTTTAAATTTTTATCAATAAAATAATGTGAAAATATTAGTTTGTTAAAAGTTAGTTAGCCTTTCACTTAACACATGCTATGCATATAAATTATGTTTCTCAATGAAATTTTTCATTCGATTAATTCAGTTCAATACAAAGGACATTTTCTCTCTTCCAAAGGTTCCACACTCAATATAATTCCTTTTCAAGAAATTATTCTATTTACTAACTATTTTCTTTTTTCAAAATTCACAAAGTTAAGCAAAGAAATGTAACTAGAAATATGATCAACAAAATTTTATATCAAAACTTTAATGATCTAGATAGTAATATGTTTTTGTGTGAAATTTTCATTTTAAACAATGTAATTTTTATTTATTTATTTATTGGTATTAAATGGGGTTAAAAGCCTAAGCAGAAACAATCAAACACTAATATCTTACAGAACATACACCTCATTTACATCACCAGTCACAAAATAGGCTAAGTCTGAAGGAGGACTCTCTAATTTATAAAGCCCTAGAGTTTGACCCAAACCCCAAGAAGCAAGCCAATCAGCACAAACATTCCCTTCTCTGTACACATGTCTAAATTCAAGCTTATCTATGCAATATTTGATTCGAGCAATAAATTTGCTACGCGTGAAGCATTCCCTAGAGTTTGATAAGTTGCTTTTTAGTATAATCACCTCTTATGTAGCATACTAGTAATAATCGAAGAATGCTAGGGTCACATCCTCTAACACACTCCTTTGAATACACTCCTAACTATCGGGTCAACGTCATCCATTTCTTTAAACCTGTAACCTGCCAACCGGTTTTCCAGGTGAGTATATTTTTTATTTTTATTTCATTCTATATTTCTATTGTTGGCTACCATCACGATGTACCCTCACCCTCAACGTGCAACAGTGGCTCTATTTTCCATGTGCCAAAACATCTGAACTTGGCCACCAGTTGAAGAAATCAAAATTAATTTGGAATTTCGAAACTGCTTTAAAGAATTCGAATCTTACATCATCAAGAAATTAGTGTTCAAGAAATCTGGGGATCTAGGATTTGGTTTCTGAAATTGGGGGAAAATTAGAAAAATGCAAAGAAAGAGCTGTTGTCACCACATATGGTGAGGTTGCAGTTGCCACGACTCTGACTCCGGTGTACGGTGAACGGTGGTTGGCTCTGGTGGAGTTTTTTGTTTTTTGCCGGAAAACGCGACGGTGTTCTCTCCTTCTGATTCCGTTTGCGTGACCAAAGGGGTTAGGGAGGAAGAGGATGAAGAGAGGAAATTGTCTATGGTGTTTATTTGGCCATGCACAACCATAAACAAGCAGAAGAGGGAGGAAATGGCTGTACTGGAATGGTGGAGATGAAAACTTCTTCTCTGTTGTAGACTAGAGAGAGCGCGCAAGTGAGAATGAGAGGCGAGAAAGAACGTGAGTGAGAAAAATGGAAGAAAAACATTCTTTGAGATGACAATTTGAAACCCAGAAATTCAAAAAAATGTTAAAACTTGGAGAATCGGTTGACAAGCAAGGCGTTTAAAAAAAATTGTGACGTTGCCCAATAGTTTGAGAGTTTGAGAGACGGTGTTAGTGTTACCATAGCATTCATATGTTCCACCCATTCGTATACATTAAGTAGCATACTTAACTCTCACCAAATAATCATGTACTCTTAAAAATTAAAAAAAACGAGATCTCTTAATTTTCATTTTTTCCCCCCCTCATTTTCATTCCGATTTTCTTTTCTTTATTATCCCTTCGTACCACCGTATCAAATTCAAATTATTTGTCTCCTAATAGTAGTTGCAGATTAAATTCAAATTAAAAATCCTTAATTTAGCAGCGCTGTATCTTTAATTGACAAAAAAATATTGTGCTTTGCAGAGGCTAGCAATAGAAGACAATGACGATGCTCATGATTAAATTTATTCCCAAGTCCCCTCTCCCTTATCTCTATGTTTAGCGTTTACTCTCAGCACCGCAAGAGGTGTTCCTCCTCGCTGCTTCTGTTTTACCAATCACTGCTGGGTAAGTGGGGGGATACACGTTGAAGTAGAGCATATTGATCTCATTTGTTTAACCTTATTCACCAGCAATAAGCACAACAACCTTGCGTCCACATCTCCTTCTTCCAATCTGTCACCATGAAATTCTGGTCGGTCCAATATCCATATAAATAAAAAGATGGAGGCCCAGCAACAATATATCAATATATATATATATATATGATCTCTGTCGAATCTAAGTTGAAAAGAGGGAACATATTGCAATAGCGTAAAACTTTTTCAGGCATACCTGTTGTTAGGTATAACTAGTCACAAACTGTTAACAAATTTTATCATACATTTAACGGGTAAAAGCCATCGATGATTCAAAGGTTAATCACATTTTTAAACCATTCCAGTTAAACATAGTAAGTCTATCAACGTTAGATGAGGCTAACACTTTTAACAGTTTGCAAATCCTTTTTAACTTTATAACAACACGTTCGCCCTCTTTTCCACCAACGCCTGAATGGCTCGATTTTGCTGCTGAAAAACCAAAGCAAGCAGCATCGTGGTCTCCATCTGGCTACCTAGCTAGCTTACTTTTGGAAGAATCAAGAAGGGACATACTCGCATAACTTTACCACAAATTTGTGATGGGTTGCTTCAAAACTTCAGGGATAAAATCAAGCACCAAGGCATTAATTGATCTTCAAAAGATTGTATTGTTGCGCTCTCAGTTCACGTCTGCTCGTTGCAAAGCTTATGATCAGATAAATTTAATCATCAATTTCTCATCTAACTTTGAGATACATAGCATAGGGCCATGATTGAAATATGAAGCATTTTGTGCATTGAATCTTATTAGGATTTTAATCCTAACTTATCTTTACAAAAATGGCTTATAATGTGTCATTTACTCATAAACTTTTTTGATGCCTCACATCTAGTCGATGTGGGACTTAAGTTTTTCCCAATACACCCCCTCACGTCCAGCACTATTGGGTTTGGTGTGTGTATAATGCGGCGGATGGCTCAATGGATTTAGGATAGGCTTGACACCATATTAGGACTTTAGGCTAACTCATCCTTACAAACCGGCTTGTAAGGTGAAGGGTGTCATTTATTTATAAACTCTTTTGAGACCTTACCTCTAACATTATTGGCTTGGTGTGTGTATAATGCAGTGAGTGACCCAATAGATCTAGGATAGGTTTTGATACCATATTAGGACTTTGGGCTAACTCATCCTTACAAAACCGCCTTGTAAGGTGAGAAATGTCATTTACTTATAAACTCTTTTGAGACCTTACCTCTAGTCTATGTGGGACTTGAGTTTTTCCCAATAAACCTCTTCGGTGTACCCACGACCCAAGCCACTAAGGCAAGGCCTAAAAATTTTGACAAAAAAAAGACCTTAAAATTTTTATTTTCACTTTATATTAAATACCAAATTTCTTAACCATGTGGCTGTGGGTTCAACCCCTTTGTGGTTGATTTTTTACTAATTTTTTTTGCCAACAAAATAAGACTACTTGGAGTGGCCCATTGACTAGTTTATTTTGTTTCAGAAGTTCTCTTTAGACCAACTCAGAATAGTTAAATGACTTATTATCCATTTAAGCTATGTAAATAGTGTTTTTAAGAGGGCTTGTAATTTTATTTGCGGTATTTTATTGATATTATGATACCAAACAATTTCTTTCCTTGAAATCTAAGTAAAACATGATTAAAATTATATTGGATCTAACATTAAGGAGGATTGACTTATTATTCTACAAGCCTCACTTTAGAATTCGCTTTAGGCCTCAATAGGTGTTGCATTGACCCTGCCGACGGCCCAAAAGGAGGCAAGTTACCTTCAACGAACTTGGCCACCTCTGATCCAACTTCTAGAAGATAAGGGTATCGAGGTAAAATCAACCATCGAAAGAGTGTGCTCCCTCGTTCACCCACAAAGCATCCTCGACAGTCACCCACTCACTCGGACACCCAAGTGGGAGTTCCCTGCCACCTAGGGAAGCATCTCCCACGGTCTCTCACGAAAGGATCCACGTTATCATCTGGGTGACCTAATTGATTGGATTTGGATCCTCTCCCACAATCCTTCCTCTCAATCCCTCTCCAAAAATAAATCAGAGCCATTAAATTAATCCAATGGTAGGAAATTAAAAAGAAAAATATTATAAAAATGAAAAACTCAAGTTCTCTCAAAACCAGAATTTGTGACGGCTTTAACGTGTCGTAACTGTCAGATTTCAATTAATTAGTATTAATGGTGTAAATTTTTTTAATAAAAAAACCACACGACTTGCTTTTTCCTTTTAGTTCATCGTCGCCTATCTCTATTGCAGAATACCACTTGCCTGTTTTGAGAATTGGAATTCCACATGTCAGCAGGTCTTAATTAGACAATGAGCAACAAATTTGAAACCCAATTTTGTCAAGCACAAACTAAAAGGGAACAATTAGTTCCAGAACGCCAGTGGAGGGGAAAGACTTTTTTAAAGAATGTGAAACAAATAAATGTCCTTATTCATGAAAGCAAAAGAGACGAGATGAAAAACAAATGTCAAATTGGACAAAAGCGTGAGGGGAAATCAACGGCAGGTGCGTTGAGTCATGAGTGGAGAGGAAGAAGTTGAGTTCTTTAATAATCTGAGGAAAAGAGCAAACCAGGTGCAAAGAAGAAGGGTCGTAGAAAAAGAAAAGCAATTTCACGTTGTTTGGCGGAGAACTTGGGTTTTTCACTTTTTTATTATATATGTTTTGTTTTTAATCTCCCACTATTGGATTAATCTATCAGATGTGATTTATTGTTGTAAAGAGAAGGAGAAAAAGAGTTGTGGGAGAGGATCCAAATCCTAATTGATTAGACTACAAATAATAGAATTATACTTGTATTTCCAAGTCATTTTCTTTCTTTAAATTCGGTGTTGTTGATCTTAATCCCCCAATTTTTCTGTAATATTAGAAAACCAAAGAAAAAAAAAGTATTGTGTTAAAAAAAAAACCAGAGAGAGGGGGGGGGGGTATTGTGTTAAAATAAAGTATTGTGTTTATGAAGTATTTTGGGGGGGGGGGGGAATAAAACGACAAAGTGGCAAGTATTTATGTGTTATCCAAAAAAAAATTGCACCAGTGCAAGAGAAATAATCATATAGTTTGCATAGCCGAATTTGTCGTCGTTATTTTAGTAGCACTAATATCTATATTACAACCGTCGCCTAAGTGATTTGAACTCTATCTCTTGAAGATACAAGGTCAAACTTCTACCACTAAGCTAGCCAATCATGAATAGACTTTTTAAAAAATATTTACCGAGAAATAGACATCCTTACATAGATTTCCTTCAACTTCTCAGATGAAGTGGTTGAGAGGGTATAAACGAAGTTTTTCATCTTTAAATCAACATGTTTCACAATCATTCAATTAGGTTACATTTAGCAATCGATCAATCATGTTCTATTAATTAAATTGTAACATGTGGACCCTCAAATCATGGTTTGATTGTTTGAAAATAATCCAAACATACTAACAACCAAATCTCAACCACTTTGTTACCATTCCAACAGATAGCGTCTGTCTCATATCATGTTAGCCTCTCAACACCCACTCGCGTATTATTAATTTTAACCATCTCGATCTAAAAAAGCAATATAAACACTCAAAGTAAATTAAAATTCCGATTGAAAAGGTACCCAATAGAAACAAGAAAACTTACCAAAATTGTAAAACCAAAGGGAATAAATTAAGAAAGACCTACGGGTGAATAAACTAGAGCCTAGCTAGAGTATAAGATGTTACAGTGAGGTAGCATCAGATCAATTAATTAATTGCCGCAAATGGCTAAAGATAGGTCTAAATTAATCCTTTCTTTGACAGTAGATAAACTAGAGCAGTCCTTGTAGTTGCTAAACCCAGGAAAGGATGAGATTGCTTCACTGAGCTCACTGGCCAAAGAAAAAGAAGCATTACTTGTCTGAAGGGAAGGATTTGGCAATGTGAGTGACAATGACAACTCATGCCCTCCTACACCTTCAGCTTCTCCATGTGCTGTGTCAGCATCCATAAGTACATTAATTGGTTGTGAAGTGGTCTTTCTTTCATTTAATTTTGTGGCCTGTCCAAGGAGAGAGAGAAGGGGCAACACCCATAAGAAATGGTGACATGGATCAAAATGTGTCCGCAAAATGGAAAATCAACAATATTGTTACAACATTTATCCATCATGGTGACTAGTCTAAAACATGTTCTAAAATTAATACTACACTAAAAAGAGAATGAAGAAAGAAAAGCATTTTTTGTTCATAAATCTATCAATTTTTCTAATGAAAGACTATACTGCAAAAGGACGGGTATAAGTCCTAAAGAAGTATTGACCGATTAAATGCAATAAGGGGTAATTTCCAATTGAAAAGTCACATTACAATAATTAGGCAGGACCAGTGAATGTGAATAATTCATTCAAATAATGAAGCGTTTAAATTTGAAGTCACGATGGCCCTTTCAGCCACAAAATAATGAAACCCATGATAAATTTTGGACAATGAAAAGCACCCTAAATTCCCACCAGAAGAAGGATGCTTAGGGGTCGTACAAGGGGACCAAAACCATCTAACCACTTCCTAGGGCAATTAAATGTTGCATAGAATATACTATATACTTCACTGCTCATTTATGTTGACAAACTCCATCCACACTTATTTTAGCGTGTTTATTTTGCGTACAAGTGTGGTTTTCAAAAAACCAACTCCGTGAGAATAATCGAAAAATAAATACGCAGAATTATAAAAAAACAAAAAAAAAACGCTGCAAAGTGTAAACAGATCTTTTCCGAACAGCATAGAACCAAGGACTCCCTCCCACGGTCTTAACTTTCCAAAAGGAATTCTGAGGAAGGCGTTTATTAATTATGATGTACTACTTTAAAGTAAAACAATTTTAATTGAATAATATATATTCTAAAATTATGATAATAATGAATGCTAACATTTCAAAAGAAAAAGCTAGTAATTAAAAATATACTAGTATATAGTTTTTAAGTATTTTTTTTTTCAAAGAAAAAAAAAAGAGAGAGAGAAAAAGAGAATGCACAGCACGGGCAGGTGAGAAACCAACGGTTTCCCATTAAACACACTGAACGTTATCGAAAAAGGTATAGATATTTGACAGGCAAAACGTAAGATCTTGCTGAACAAAAAGTAAAAGTGTTAGGAAAAATAGGTTCTCTATGTATTGTAGCTAGCATGGCAGTGAAATACTTACTTAAAACCCAAAACCAAAACCAAAACCAAAACCACACTCAACTCCAGCTTAAAAAGCCACTATAGTATATAAAGGAAAAGAAGAATAAAAGTACCAAAAAAGAGAGAGGAAAAAAAAAGGTTGGTTTTAATTAATTACTCACCTGAGGGAAATCAGCTTCTTGGTTTGGACATTTGAAAGAAGTGATGAGGTTGCCAAAATCTGGTAGGAATGGTTTGGAGGAATGGGAATGCTGCCATCCACAAGAAGAAGAGTACTCCTCCTTTATTACTATTCCCTTCTTCTTCTTCTTCTTCTTCTGCTGCTGCTCAGTTTCATTCTCAGTACCCATGGCCACATAATCATCATCATAAAAGCAGTACGGATTTGGGACTGCTGCATCACTTAGTATTCTTCTTTGGCTGCTGCAATATTGCAGACTCTCTGAGATCGAACTCCTCGTCTCCTCGATTCTTGCTCTGAACACAATTAATCCAAACCAAAAGGGATTCATTAGTAATTTCAAAATAATTCAAAATAATAGAAGTTAAAGTTGCCTTTTTGTAAAAGATCAACCTCCTACCAAATACCAATGACCCTTTTTGTTTCTCTCCCAGGCAGGCAGGCACATATCATTCCATACTTTACTACCTTTATTTTTATTTTTTTTACCTTTGATGAAAAGTCTGAAATTATTTCAAAGGGTAAAATACCTTTTTGAGCACAAGTTATTACTGTGGCCAAAGAGGGAATCAGATTCTCTAGTACTCCTCATGAGTTTTGAACAAGAAGCCTCAACATCATGATTCACTTCATCAACACACCCATCATCATGCTCTTCAAAAGATTGGTTTCTATGTTGGGAGGATATTGTCCTACCTGCACGACAAATATTTGTATACCAAAAAATTGAGGGGGAAAAAGTGAATTTTTTTGAAAGGTATATAGCATAATGCATTAACAGCAACACAAGCTATAGTAATAAATTTCTGGTTGTAAATGTAGCTAGCAAAAAAAAAAAAAAAGTTGTGGGTTTCATCAAAATACCATTAGAAGAAGATTTATAAGGACACCACTTTCTTATTGTTCCTACACTATTTTGGCATCAACTAAATGCAGAAGCGAAGCGACTAATAAATGAACAATGTAGTCGCAGATCATATGCATAAAAGAGAGCTCACAGGATTTGTTTTCGAAGTTCTAATAAGTACCAAGAGAAGAAACTACAACAATAGGTCACTGAGTCTGTCTATGCAGCATTCAATGCACAAAGCATGCAAATGGAAGGAAGCAAAAGCATTGAAGAGCCATGATCATAAAGCTATGTCCTTGTTTATATATATTTGTGTTTTGCATGAGTGAAGAAAGTTTAGTTAGTACCTTGTCTGCCTAATTCACCTCTCATGCTTCTATACATCTGTTTCGATAAAAAAGGAAGGGAAAAAAAATTAGCAACGCCGAATAAGAAGCTTAAACATATCATAAAATTCTGACCAAGTGAAAACACACCATTTGTGTTGTTTGTAAGCAGAAGAAAAAAGAAAAGAATAACTAAAAAAAAAATCAACCTGAAGATGGCTCTTAACGTGTGAAATTGTGAGCCCTTTGACATCCATCAACTGAAGAACAAGTTTAGGAGTAGCCTCTAGAAAAAGAAAAGGGAAAAAAAATTATTCATAAAAAGCACGGATCCAGAAACAAAAAAACAAAAAAAATAATAGAGAAAATATATAATGAGAAGAGAAAGGAAGTGCATAGTGAAGTTAGTTACTATGATGACCACCAAGGGTGTGAATAGCATGAACAAAGCAGCGGTGGAGCTCAGGAGTCCATCTTAAACGAGGGACCTTCGATCTTATATACTGCCTCACTGCTCCTTCTCTTCCACAACTACCCATTTTCTCCTCTTCTTCTTCTTCTTCTTCTTCTTTGTAACTAAATAACAGATATCCAAACCAAACCCTTGATGTAGGGTACACAGAAAAAGATCTTCACTTTCTTCTTCCTTCCTCCAAACCAAAAACTTTCTTGTGTTTCTTTCCCACCTCTTCTCTTTTATGTGTGTGTGGGTGTGTGTGTGTGTGTGTTATTATATAGAGAAGAGAAGAGAAAAGAAAAGTAGAAACTTTTTGCTCCCTACGAAAACAGAATTAATCCAGCTGGGAGCAAAAGGGAGAGAGAGAAAACACAGAACCCTGAGAGAGGGGAATATCATCAGGAGAGAAAATGAAAAGACGAAGATATATGGGGCAAGGACTCTGCAAATTCCTTTAGGACATTGGAGTCACTGATAATACCTGATGGTGGTTGCTGTACCCTTTATCTTGCCAATGGGAAAATACTAGTATTAGCAGTACTAGTAAAAAAAAAAAAATCATATCACAAGCAAAATACAAAAATAAAAAGGGTTAATACCATGTAACGAGTGAAATTCATTTTTAGTCTTTATAAAAATTTTTATTTCGATTTAATCTCTGTAATTTAATATTTTTTTATTTTTAGTTCCTGTCGTCAAATTATAGGGACTAAAAGTGGAAGAATCTTAAAATTATAGGGACAAAAGTGGGAAAAAAAACTCAATATTTTTAATAGGGATTTGACGGCAGGAACTAAAAGTAGAAGAATCTTAAACTACATGGATTAAATCAAAAAAATTTATAAGAACTAACTGTATTTTGCTCAAATTACAGAGACCAAAACAAATATTAACCTAAATAAAAAAATAGTATGTGATAAGTGACTTAATAAAAATAAAAAATATTAAAAAAAATGAAATTAGTAGAAATATATATATATATATATATATATATATATATATATTTCAAATTAATTTTTATATTCTTAATCTATATACTACTGTGAAATTAATATATTTTTAAAAAATAGTACTACTTAATTAGAATAATACTATATACTCTCTTTGTCTCATTATATATGTCATATTTAGTTAAATCACACAGTTTAAAAAAATAAAAAAATAAAAAAGAAAGAAAGCAATAATTTTACCAAATTAATATTGACATACAATATTTAATATTACGTGATATTACTAAAAAGTATTTAATATTAGAGATACAAATAACAAAAAAAATATTTAATATTATATTATTAAAAATAAAAAATAATATTTTTTGGAGATATAAGTGACATTGTGACATACACCATATGTTGTGACACAGTAAGTAGGAGTGTGTAGATAATACAGTATGAGAAAATAACTCTAAAATTGAAAATCCAAAAAGCTGAAAACAAAAACACTTTTTCTCAGGGAAAAAAAATCACGAGGAGGCTTCTGATCTTGTTTGCATTGCACTGACCTTCCACGAAATGATTACACCTAGGCGAACCAACATAATGGGTACTATCACGGTGTGTGTTACAATTACTAGTACTCAACTGCCTCGCTTTGACCTTTGTTTCTCTCTCCACTTTCTCTTTCTATCTCTAGCTAGCAACAAGACTTTATTCATTTGGACTAGCTAGTATAGTATGACTATTACTGCTACATACGCCAACGTCGTCATGATCACAGTGTAAGACCCCATGAAAAATGCTTTTCTGATTTTCTTCTGTTATTGTTATTATTATTATGGTGTGTGTGTGTGAACAATGTCTGAATGCGATACTATCATTATTGTAAAAGACTGTTTCGTTGGATGACAACTTTGCCCTTAAATATAATACTCCCTCCAGTTCTAAATATAAGAGACAAAACCCTAATTCATCAAAACCAAGAAAAACACTCTTTTTTCCAATGAAAAACACATTTTTATCTCACATATCTCTTATATTTTGAAACCCTAAAAAACACTTTTTTTTCTCTTATATTGAGAACCGAAGGGAGTAATGTTGAAAGACCTTACTACCCTTTCCGTTAGGTTCCCTGTGAGCCGATTATATATGTAATATTTTGTTTGTGATGTCATTTGCACGTGCATGGGAAGGTGTACAAATTAAAGCACTTTTCTTGCCTCACAATAACTATCACATTAAATAATTTTATACAGATTAAACAAAAGCCAATAAATAAAAGAGAGAGAACGACTATTTTATCAAATTAACCTTGTTATTTTTTTAGAAAATTGTACAGGCATAACTTTAAAAGAGATAAGAGGGGTAAAACTGAAAAAAATTAATTAATGAGGCTAATATAATACTCATTTTGGGATAATTGTTTTTTACAAATATGACACTTATTATGAGACGGAGGGAGTAACATATTTAATAGGAGTTCATTAAAGATTTCTTACAATATTTTTAAAGTTGAATTGGAGATCGAAATCGTGGGAATTCCGAGTCCTTATTTAATTGGTTTATTCGCTTTAATAAATAAATAAGTATCAAATTTGGGAAATAATATAAATAAAAAAATCATTTCAAATGGTTTAACTCGACTCGATAAGTGGTTTAAAGTTGTTCAACTCAATTCTGGGCGTTTCAAATGGGGGGTTGAACCAATTGCTGAATTGGCTGGTTCCCAATTGAATTGACCGGTTCAATCCAGTTTTAACAACACTAATTTCTTAAGACCGAAATATTATTTTGGTGTGACGCATGTGATTTTAGGATCCATAAATTTTTTAAATAGTATATCATAGCAATTAAATATTATTTTTTCTACATTTGATGGTGTAAATGTGGGAGAGAGAATATAAAATGTTGAAAAGAGAGAGAATATTTTTAAGTTATAGAACTTTAGTGATAGAAATTGTTGTTGGAGCAAAAATTGATTAAGTATAGTAAAATTGAATTGACAATATTGTATGGACTACTGAAAAACTTAAAGTAGGTTAAACATGCTTTTATGAGTAATTTTTTTTGTCTTAACACAGTTGGTTAGCGCGGAAGAAAAAGTTAGAGGGGAAAATTGAGCGGTACGGATCTGAATCCTACTCTCAGTCTCCATACGGCTCTTACGTATGTTTTACCACCAGATTGTACTTTTAGACTATTTTTATGAGTTATGTATTCGACGTGAACATTTTTTATAACAAAAACACACACACACACACATATATATATATATATATATATATATATATATATATATATATTTCTCAACTAATATGGGATAATTGTATAAATAAATTGATGCGTAATAACTATTTAATTTGGTCAATGATTTTTTTTTGAAAAGCAATTTGGTCAATGAATAAAGCAAAATTACCTAATATATATAGCAAACTTTTTCTTTTTTGCTAAACAAACTTGTTGAACAAAGGCACCCTTTGCTCAAAAAATAAAAATATTCGATAGTTTTAAATTTTAGTATTGAACAAAATAGATATAGATAACTATAGGAATATTGTATCACATCTGTTTGTCCCAAAAGAGGCGAAAAATTCAGAATGCCTAATGAGTAGTACTGACTGGACAGTTCAGTTAAAGTCCTAGGGAATACCTTTCTTGTCACCAAGGGAGAAAAAAATGGAATAACCCAAGTCAAACATTCATGCAAAAGGATTTGGATTAGCAAGTGATTAACATCAGCCAAACAAGAAAATCAAACGGAACAAATAATTGTAATAATAATAATAATTTACAATAAAAAGCCAAACCAGCTGCACACTGTTGGATCCAAACTGTTGAGGTTGCAGTATGAAATTTCCCATCCCAAGTGGACACTATTAATAATTAATAAATCAAATATTTGGCACCTCGAAATTACGCCATGAGAGATCAACGGCTAGGATCGTTGGAAGGATCCCTACGTCAACGTGATGAATTCCGTATGTGGAAATTGGAATTTCAACTCTGAACTATTGTCAATCTACTACCTTTCAACAGCTGTGACGTGCCATCAAAATCAATCAATCAATCAAGTCATTAGCTTGCTTGTTTTCTTTATTGGAGTACCGGTGTATTTACGTATTAACGTGTGTTCGCACGAGTTATTTAAATTTTATGACATAAAAAGTAAAATAAATTATCTATTTATTTTTCATGAAAAAATAAATTATTTATAAAAAATTAAAAATTTAAAAGTAACTAAATTTATATAGTAAAATAATGATAAATAGTGATTGGTAATTAATATAATTAATAAACTAAAATATGTAAGTCATTTATAGGTTTTAAACTATGAAATTATTATTTGACATGAAGTAATAATGGTTGCTATAATTAAAACAATAATTTAAAAAATAAATTGATTTAGGTATAAAATTTAATGATTCTTATATTGTCATATGACTTAAATAATATTTTAATTGAATGACAAATGTCAAGATATGAGAATTAATTGAATGACATGTTTTCATTTATTTACATTTTGAATTTGAAATTGAAATTGATTTAATAGTAAAAGTCTAGATATGAACGTTAATTGATTGATATGTCTTAATTAATAAAATATTATGAATTAAAAAATAAAAATAAAAAATAAATTATTTTTCATTTTGACTGAAAAAATGAATATGGAGCTACTACGTGATATGACTTTACGTGACAAAACTCTATTTTATATAATACAGTAGATTGATATGACTTTACGTGATATGCGGGGTTTTTGACTTATATGGGACTCGAACCCGCGCCTAGTGGCTTTAAAGGCCACGGGAAGTGTAACACCCCAGCTACCCGGTGCAGCCTTTGGCCCATTGAAATGCTGAGCATGCTACTCACAGGACACTCTCGCAGCCACATGCGAGGTTTTTGCCTTATATGGGACTCGAACCCACGCCCAGTGGCTTTAAAGGCCACGAGAAGCATCCCACTAACACCATCTCAACATATTGTAACACCCCAGCTACCCGGTGCAGCCTTTGGCCCACCGAAATGCTGAGCATGCTACTCACAGGACACTCCCGCAGCCACATGCGGGGTTTTTGCCTTATATGGGACTCGAACCCGCGCCCAGTGGCTTTAAAGGCCACGGGAAGCATCCCACTAACACCAAGTTGAGACGGTGTTAGTGGGATGCTTCCCGTGGCCTTTAAAGCCACCGGGCGCGGGTTCGAGTCCCATATAAGGCAAAAACCCCGCATGTGGCTTCGGGAGTGTCCTGTGAGTAGCATGCTCATCATTTCGGTGGGCCAAAAGCTGCATCGGGTAGCTGGGATGTTACAGCTTACATAATTGGTCTTCAAAACTTTTCAGAATCTGAGAATAAGTCAAGCCATGTTGAGTAAGTTGGCACTTTTGCATAATTTGAGTATGAGCTTTTTTCTTCTTATTCCTGGTATATGAGTATATGAGCTTTCTAAAGCCTAGGAAGCACAAATGCACTTTTGGTTGTGTTAACTAACTTACACAACACTTACACCATTGCACTGTTGCAACTTTCAATTGAAAAATATCAAACCCAAAAGTATGACAAGATAATGAAATATCCTTCTGTCCTGATCTTTTTAATTTCTTCCTCACTATAATATTCTATACTGCTGGTCTTATTTGCTCCCTGCTTTTTAAATTTACAGGCACATAAATTGCCATTGTCATAATTTTCATAAATATATGGTTCGAAGCATGGACGATGAATTTCATGGCCTTCAAGGAATTTCATGCACAAGGCGGGGGCAACATGCCACAAGGAGCCATTGTACAATGTTGAATAAGCATGTTTTTGGCACTTTCGGCAAGACTTTAGAGAAGAGGAGTGTGCTAATAACAATTCACCATAGTAATTGACCTTGGATAATTTGCTTTTTATAACTCAATCTTTGAATTAATATGTTATACGTATATGATTGTTGTATGTTGTAAATTTATTACTTTAAATAATAAAATGATTGACTTGAAAAAGTTTAATACTTTTTCGTCTGTTTTTGAATTGCTGAATTGTGAATGGAAGAGGAAACAAGAAAATCAATAATAATTTTTTTTTTTGAAAAAAATAGAACAATAGAGGAGGTTTAAAACCCCTGCAAAATAAAATCCAATAGGGGAGGTTAAAAACCACCGCAAAATAAATATTAAATAGCGGCGGTCGGATACCAGAGGTTCTTAAAAACCCCCGCAAATACTTTGTGGTGACCATAAATGCGACAATTTTTAAAACTTCCGCAAATCAATTTATGGGGGTCAAAAACCCTCGCAAGTTGAAGTAAAAACCCCGCAAATTAACCTTTTTTTTATTAAATCTAATTATATTTTTGAATATTTGATATCATGTTCGATTGACATGAATCTATTATATTTTATTGATACACATTCTTTTTTTAATGTGTGCTTGATTTCAACATTGATATTCTTTGTTGAATAATCGAAGAAATAAAAAAAAAAATAAGACAACTAAATTATGTCATTCATAATGTTTCTTCATGTTTGAGAGACAACAACAATGTACCTGCAAAAAATTGAACAAATGCAAAATAGAAAAACTTAACAACATAATTGATATTAATAATAAAATTGAAAAAAGTTTGTCTTTGATGAGAATTAAGTTGAGATCGATGAACAAAACGTAGTAACAATCTCTAATATAATCAACACAAAAACCAAACAAAACCACTGGTTTGGAGGCTTCAAAAAATGAACAAAGATTATCAAAACATGAAAACAACAATTTTAAAAAATAATAGTAAAAATAAGTAATCATAAAATAAGAAAAAAATAACCTTAAATGGGAAGCTAACATTGATTAAAAGAATGACAGTGAAATAAATGTTGCTAAAAAATGAACAAAAAAACAAATCGGTACACGCAAATATTAAGATTTACGATAACTACAAGAATTTACGCTATTACCTACAAATTTTTCCTAAAGGCCATTGGCCTTAGGAAATTACTCAGGGCCAAAGTAGCAGGAGAATACCCATATATTAATTATCCAAGGCCATTTTTTAAAACCCGTCGGTGACTATTGACATTTTTTTAAAAAAAAAATTGGCCCAAACCGAGGGACAGAGCCCCTCGAATGGAATGACAGGTTTTTTTTTCCTTTAATGTTTGGGATTTACGAGGGGCATACCCCTCGATTTCCATTTTTTTTTAATTTACAAAATCCTCTTCTTCGCCTAATGTCCGCCCCTTCTCTTTTTTTAAAACGAGTCACGAATAAAACGAGGGAGGCACTCACAGCACACAGAGCTGTAACTGTGCTTCAAAATATCTCGGAGGCTCCATCACAAGAATTGGTTTCACACACACAAACAATTTCAAGTTTGAGAAACAAAACATGGAGGTGGAAGTGGTGGTGCCAGATGGAGTTAGTGCTCCGTGTCTGGGGGACTTCAATTTCGATAGCAACACTTCCTCTCCATACATCGTTGCTCCTTCAAGCCCTCAACGCTTCGGTAACTTGTTCTTCAGTGCCCCTACCAGCCCCACTCGCGTTTCCCCTCTTTTCCACCACCACTTTCCACAATCCTCTATTTCCTCTGTTCCTTTTCACTAGGAACAAACACCCGGCGTCCCCAAGCCCAACAACGATGATGATTAATTCGAGTTCAATTTCAGCGGCAACCTCGAAAGACCTTCTCTCTCTGCAGCCGACGAGCTATTCGACGACGGAAAGATCCGCCCCCTGAAGCTCCCGCCACGTATGCAATCCAACGACGCAGCCGCAACCACTGCCTCTTTCTCTCTCCCTCAGATCTGATGTTTGTCCCTCCCACAGATCTTCTTTCTCCCACCGCGATGGCCACTGCCTCTCCTCTCCCTCATATCTTCTTTCTCTCTCCTCTCCATCAGATCTTCTTTCTCTTTTCTCTTCCCCTTCTTTTCTTCATTCTCTGCCGCAGTGTTTGTCCCTGCCACCACCGCCTCCCAAGGGCACCACCACCTTCAGCCAGCACCACCATTTTTTGCTTGATGTTTGTCTCCGCTTTATGCTTGATTCTGAATATGTATTTCAGTAAATTAAATTCTGAAGATTAGTTAAATTAAATTACAAGATAATTATTTTGAATATTAGCAAGCACCCCCTCGCACAGATCTAAATTAATTTTTTATTATTAATTTGCTGTTGTTTCCTAGGGGCAAGGCCCTAGGAAATTTTCGAGGGCTTTGAGCCCTAGGAAACCATTTTCTACCAGCGAATAACCTATAGCCACGTAGCCCTCGGTGGGTCCTCAGAAATTTTGGCATTTCCTGCGATTTTTTGACAAACATTCTTGTAGTGGATACAAATATGAAAATATAGAAAAGACAAATCATAAGAAAGAAAAAGCTCACCTTAACCGCAATGGAGGATAAAAATGAAGAAGAAAAGTGTTTACAAAATGAGAGAACAAAACAATAATACAAAAAGAATAAAGAAAGGAGAGATGTGGTAAGAAAGTCATATCAAAGAAGAAATAATTGAGGAGTCGAGACCGGAAAAGAAGAAAGATCACGATAATAAAAAAAAAGTAAAAGAATAGGTAAGAAAGTGCATCAATGGAAGAAATGTCCGGGAGTGTTCAATAAATAAATTAACCTAATTTAAAATTAAATAATAACAATAAATAGTGATCGATAGTCGATGAATTATAAACTAATTAAAAATATGCAGGTCATTTATGAGAATGTATTTTTAATTTATATTGCGATAATTAATTGAGATTCAAAAAATAATGATAGAAAAAATTGTAATTAAATATATAAAATAGAAGAAATGAAATTCATTTAGGCACAAAACTATAGTTTTGACAGGTGGCGTTGTCTGACATTCTGACTTGTATCAAAGCCAAAGTTAATATAGTTGATAGCATCAAAACTGAATGATTGATAATTGATACTCTTTTAGTCCTATTATAAGTGTCATATTTATAAAAAAAAATCAGTCTTAAAATAAATATCATGTTAAGTTTTCAATGTAATATTTTTTTTTTTTAGTTTTACCCTCAAATTAATAATGAGTACATCACTCCAAAGTTATTATATTATACTATGTATTTATGACAGTTGTCAATACTCAATGGTTAACAAAGATAATTTTGTAAAATTGTTACACTCTGTCATTCATTTATAATTTTTTTCTTAATATGTGTGAAACTTCCTAATATAAAATTTATAATGGAATCGAGGGAATAATATTATAGATACTCATACTAGATAATATAGCATATGGTAGATTTGTATTACAGTCTGCCAACTTTAAACTTCTGTTAGTATGTGCATTGTTTTCGAGAAGGATTTATTTATTTAAACTAAAAAATTATTGAGTTTAAAAAAAACTAAAATTATCGCGTTGATGCCATTCTTAAATATAAATAATAAAGTTATGCTATATAGATTTTACATAACAGGTATTAATTTTAGAAAAAAAATACAAATTGAGCGCCTTTTAAATATATAATAAGAAAGAAAAATTAAAAAATATATATTAAAAATATATAAATTTTTAATTTATCAGTGTATCAAATTTTATAGTATTTGTTAATTTGTTAATAATCATTTTTTCTCTAAAAAAATATTTTTTTTCTTAATTAATGTCAATCAAACACTCGCTAACAAAGGTTGTTCGTTATTTTGTAATGCCATACTACCTCTAACCCTTCGTATAAGACCTTTATGACATTTGTTTGTCTATTTTTTTAAGTCACCTTCCGAATTCTCTCTTGCGCTAATTATTTTTAACCAAAATGTCATTAATTATTTCATCATATCTCTGTTGTGAGAATTGTGGAAACAAGTTAGGTGATGAGTCTAAATACAAATTAATTAAGAGGAAAAGTGAGCAACGAGTTCTCATAATTTTAAGAGTAATTTTGAGAAAATAATACCCCCTATGTCCTATAATAAGCATCGTCCTAAATTTTTTTCACAAAGATAAATAAAAAACACGTTACTTTTTTTTTATAAAAAAAAAGCGAAGGAGGGGGTTTATTAATAGGGGGAGGAGCGAAACACTTAAGCCATACAAACTGTCTTCGATAGGATTTGAACAAAGTCTATTAATGGGCTATTTGTTTTAGATTTTTTCTACTAAGATTTTGTCAAATTTGACTTCCCAATGCACCAAAACTCAAGTTTGCAAAAAGAGATATGTGTTAGATTTTACAAAACCCAAGTTTGCAAACTAGATTTTGACTTCAAAATCTTAAACAAACAAACACTAAGATTACAAGGCTAGGCAGTTACCATTGCACCTGAGATAGAAAAAATGTAAATGAACGAGAAAGTGTAACAATTTTATAAAATTATTTGTATTAACCATTGAATATTAATCATTGTCATAAATACATATTGAAGTATAATGACTTGAAGGTGATGCACACATTATTAATTTGGGGTAAAAATAGAAAAAATAATTAATATTACGTTGAAAATATAAAATTACACTTATTTTGAGTCTTTTTTCTTCTAACATGACACTTATTACTAGTAAAAAAACATAACACTTATTATGCGACAGATGGAGTACAAATTGTTAATAAATTTAATGCAATTAACTAAATTACAACTAATTTTTTTAATTCTTGGGAACTAGTTAAAATAGTCTTATATATAGGGACATAGGTAGTACTCCCTCCGTCCAAAATTGTAAGAGCTTTTTAGTTTTTTTTATTTGTCCCATTTTATAAGACCCTTTTGAGACGGAGGGAGTATTAACTGAATTACAACTATTTTTTAATCCTAAATATCAGAAACATAACCTCATTTTTATAAATATATGTTTTTTGACATAATCATTTTCATAAATATTAATTTCTCAATTCCTTTTATACTTTTATTTATTGTGAGAAGAAACTCACATTTTTCGTACATAAAAATATTATTGTCCATTTTCAGTCATTTAATTCAAATGCAGTTTAATTAAATTAATTCATTTCTATACAGTTTGATGATTTTATTTTTGTTTCTTAGCAGAGGTAGTAATTAATTATGCATTTAGTCTTTCGTTTGGAAAAACCTCAGATCATGAACTTTGTGTATAAACGGGAAGGAGAACAGTAGTAACACGTATTCCGGTATATGGATAAGAAACACTGTGGAAAAAGAATGAGGAATAGTAGTACGGATTTGAATAATAAATGAGATATTTATTTTGGGCACAGGCAGCTGACCATTTATAACAGAGGAAAGAAACAAAATAGTAATCTCAGCTAATCAGAAGGAATTGTTCTAAAAGATGCCAGAAACTGCAGACTGGTGGGAGGGCGGGGGGGGTATAGTATTTATTATAATGAGGCAAAGGCAAAAGGAATGGAGAGGAAGAAGGCTCTGTTATGCACCCTCCTCTCTCTCTTCCTCTCCCCTCTGTGTGCATGTGTCAGTATGATAATGATGGAATTGGCAGAAGCTAAAGGATAGGAATGCTGGAAATTCCTGCACAAATGGAATGATGGTTTATGAAACCGTCCAAACAGCATTAAATTTAATACAACCATTACCACTGTTCTCTTCCCATAGGGTGCATGAATTCCGACTTTGTAATTTGCAGTGCCTACAGTCACCAAAATGATTTGCTTTTACGAACAAACATGCACTTACTGAATTCTACTTAAAAATCCTTATAAGAAATAGAATTTCTTCAATTAAAATGTACTCTGGTGTTTGATATAACCTATTTGAGACTCAAGCTGTGCACTTGTACTTTTTAAAAATTAAAAAATTTTATTTATCTTTTTATATAATTTTTAATTTTACAGCTTAAAAATGTGTACCTAGACCACTAAGTTCTTTTAGCTTTGTCAGTTAAACAAAGAATAAACTCACAATTTAGTTTCTAAACTTATACTTTCTCTCTCCTACTTGATCTCTAAAGCACATAAAAATAATAAATAGATCTTAAAGTTTGTAAAATACGTCAAATTAATCGCTAAAGTTTGAAAAAATCTGTCTTATTAGTCCCGTAAGGAACTATTTATAAAACTTTAGGGAATAATTTGACGAATTTTAAAATTTTAGAGACTACTTATTATTTTCATATATTTTATAAACTAAATAAGAAAGAAGATGTAAGTTTATGGACTAGATTAAATGTTTACATGTAAATAAATTTAAAGATAAATAATTCGGTTTCTTAATTTCGAGTATAATTGAAGAGAAAATTATAAACCAACAATCTTAACAATTGGAATTTTTTTTGGGCACCCTCTGAAGGTCCTCCACCGCCAACAACATTAAATATATTTGTGTTATTTATTTTTCAACTGGGATAAAAACTGGCTAGCGTGAAGGAAAAAACAACAGAGGGGAGAGTGGGGTGGCGTCGAGGCCACCGGTACATTTGACGTGAGCAGGCAAACGATAATATGCATCGCCATTTGTGCCACTTTTGCTTTTTCTTTCTTTGTGTGGAGAAAGTATGAAAAGAACTCTGAATTGCTAGCATGAGACGAAAAAATGGTGTCTCGAATTATGAAGAACAAATTTAGTGGAACCAAAGAAGAAGGTTGCATCTCCCTGGACAGAAATTCTTTAGAAATCGTGTTTTTCTATTGGAAGATTTTCGAATTTTTTTTTTTTGGTTACATAATATTATGGGAGTGAGTGTATCATTTCAAGTAATTTACATATAAAATTAGACTTAAATATGTTTTTGGTCCCGTCAAATATAATGATTTTTGCTTTTACACTGTGATTGGTTTATGGTGACTAGCAGCAAGAGAGTGAAGAACGAGAGATTGAGAAGAGAAGTTGACCCTTTCTCTTGATTGGCGCACAAGAGAAATAGAGGAGAGCGACTGAAAAAAGATGGGGCCCGCAGCTTTTTCTCTTCTTCGCTCAGCTGCGAAGAAAGGGAAGAGAACGTCATTTTTTTTGGTATTTTCCATTTCTAACCATATTCTCTCCTTATATCTCAAATTATTTAAATTTTTAGTTGACGGACACGCATGATACATTTTGCTACTCTCTTTAACTTCGGAAATTGATCTAGATTTAATCAACATTCCTGTAGTGAATGAATTTATAGACGTATTTCCGGATGAGATTACTTCGTTACCTCCTGAAAGAGAGGTTGAATTCTCAATAGAGTTGATTCCTAGGGCGGGACCAATTTCTATAGCTCCGTATAGGATGTCGCCTTTATAACTGTAAGAGCTTAAGGTCCAATTAGAGGACTTGATTTCTAGGCAGTTCATTAGGCCCAGTGCTTCACCGTGGGGAGCACCTGTTCTTCTAGTTAAGAAGAGGGATGGTAGTATGCGTTTGTGCATAGACTACAGGAAATTGAATAAGGTTACGATTAAGAACAAATATCCGCTTCCTAGGATCGATGACCTACTGGACCAACTTAGGGGAGCTTCAGTGTTCTCTAAGATTCATCTACAGTCTGGATATCACCAAAATCGAGTCAAGGCTGAGGATATACCGAAGACCACATTTAGGACTCGGTATGGTCATTACGAGTATGTTGTTATGCCTTTTGGCTTGACAAATGCTCCGGCTATATTCATGAATTTCATGAATAGGATTTTTCGACCTTACCTTGATAGATTTGTCGTGGTATTTATTGATGACATTCTTGTGTATTCTAGGGTTCCTCAAGACCATGCGGAACACCTTAGGATTGTGTTAGGCATCCTTAGGGAGAAGAGACTGTTTACGAAATCCGAGAAGTGTGAATTCTGGATTCAAGAAGTTAAGTTTTTGGGTCATGTCATTTCTCATGCAGGAGTGGCAGTTGATCCTAGTAAGATAGAGGCCGTCCTAGAATGGGAACGTCCAACTATTATTACGGAGGTTAGGAGTTTCTTAGGGCTAGCCGGGTATTACCGTAGATTCATAGAAGGGTTTTCCCAGTTAGTTCTTCCTTTGACCAGGTTAACCCGTAAGGGACAACCATTTGTGTGGGATAAGAGCTGTGATAACAGTTTCTTAGAGCTCAAACTTTGGTTGACTAGTATGTCGGTTTTGATTATCCCCGACCCGACCTTAGGTTTCGATGTTTTTAGCGATGCTTCTAAGAAAGGTTTGGGTTGCGTCTTAATGCAAAATAGGCAAGTGGTGACTTATGCATCTAGGCAATTAAAGCCCCACGAGGAAAACTATCCAACTCACGATCTAGAGCTTGCAGCTATAGTTTTTGCCTTAAAAATCTGGCGATATTATTTATATGGTGCCCGATTTGAAGTATTCAGCGATCATAAGAGTTTAAATATCTGTTTGATCACAGGGAGCTGAATGTGAGGCAAAGGAGATGAGTAGAGTTCCTCAAGAACTATGACTTTAATTTGAAATATGATACTGGCAAGGCAAATGTAGTTGTCGATGCCTTAAGCCAAAAATCTCTTCATGTCTTGTCCATGATGGTTAGAGAGATGGCATTGTTGGAATCCTTTAGAGATTTAAATTTAGGAATGTTTTCAACTAGGGATAGCCTAATTGTGGGTCATCTAGAAATCACTTGTGGTTTTAGAGACCAAATTAGGGATGCCCAAAATCTTGATGAAGAATTGCAAGCTAGGAGACACCATCCTGGATTCTCCAAAGCTAATGATGGTACTATCCTTTTCCATAAAAGGATTTGTATCCTGAAGGATGAGGCAATCAAGAATCAAATTCTTGAAGAAGCCCACAAAAGCGGATTCTCGGTACACCCTGGTTCTACTAAGATGTATCATGACCTTAGGCAAAGGTATTGGTGGCCAGTAATGAAAAATGATGTAGGTGAGTTTGTAGCTCAATGTTTAGTCTGTCAGAAAACCAAGATTGAGCATCAGAGACCCTCAGGTCCGCTTCAACCTTTAGAAATCCCGGAGTGGAAATTGGAAAGCATATCCATGGACTTTGTGGCGGATTTTCCCCACACACAGTCTGGGTATGATGCAATTTGGGCCATTGTGGATAGATTAACCAAATCTGCTCACTTTCTCCCCGATTAAGTCCACTTACAACACGGCGAGGTTAGCTAAGATCTATATTAGGGAGATTGTTAAACTCCACGGAGTACCCACTAGCATCGTCTCTGATAGGGGTCCTAAGTTTACCTCCCGATTTTGGGAACATTCCTAACAGGCCCTAGGCACAAGGTTAAGTCTTAGCACAGCTTATCATCCCCAGACGGATGGTCAGATGGAGCGTACTATCCAAACCCTAGAGGATATGCTTAGAGCTTGTGTGCTAGATGATGGTGGAAGTTGGGATGAGCATTTGGCTCTAATCGAGTTTACTTATAACAACAACTATCATTCTAGCATAGGCATGGCGCCGTACGAGGCACTCTACAGTCGCAAATGTAGAACCCCTCTGTGTTGGTTTGAGGTAGGTGAGAAAAGGCTGTTAGAGCCAGACCTAATCCAGGAGACTACATATCAAATCCGTAAGATTAAGGATAAATTGAAAATCGCTCAAAGTCGGCAGAAAAACTACGCCGATGTGAAAAGAAAACCTCTTGAGTTTGGAGTGGGAGAGCATGTGTTCCTAAGGGTCACTCCTACGATAGGCATTGGTAGGGCACTTCGAGCCAAAAAGTTGTGTCCTCGTTATATCGGTCCTTTTGAAATTCTTCAAAGAGTCGGTCCTGTTGCTTATCTAATTGATCTACCTCCATCCTTGTCAAATCTGCACAATGTGTTTCATGTGTCTCAGCTTAAAAAGTACATTCCTGATCCTTGCCAACCCTTGGATCATGAGTCGATACAACTGAGGTCATATTTGACATACCAGCCTATGCCGGTACAAGTTGTGGACTGCAACTTCAAGAGGCTAAGGAACAAGAACATTTCCTTGGTCAAGATCATCTGGGAGGGATCTACTCCTGAGGAGGCTACTTGGGAGACCGAGGAGGAAATGCGAATTCACTACCCGTATCTGTTTTAATAGGTATGTGCCTTATTTCATTTTTGAGGACAAAAATCTTTAAAAGGTGGGTAGTAGTGTAACACTCCGTCTAATTTAATTATTTATCTAAAATTAATTTAGGCTTTAATATGCTCTAAATTGATTATTGAGTAATTAAATTAGGGGAATAGTTAAAAATATTGGGGGTTTCAGTAGCAATGGTATTGTGAAAATAAGAGTTAAAGGAAGGACTTGTTAGTAATCTAACTTGGTAGAATGAGGGGCATTATGGTCCAAGCCATTTTCCTCTTTCTTCTTTCCTCTCACTTCGCCTCTTAGCCTTCATTTCTCACACACACTCTCTCTCGATTTCTGAAGAAGGAAGAAAGGAGGAAGAAAGAAGAGGAAGAAGGGAGATCTAGGGCCCACGAATTTGGGGAAAAAAAAGGAAAGTTTGTGTTTTCTTCAATTCTTCCTTTGAGCTGAGCATTGGAGCTGAAGATTTGGGGTTTAAGGGAAGCTTTGAAGCTGCCCTAATCTTGTGGAAGAGGAGCTCGAATTTGGAGAAGAAGAGGAGGAGGAAATCTCAAGTTCTCAAGCTTCTTAGCTCATTCTCTTGAACTTATTATGAGTTATTTTCCTTTAGGTGGTGGGCAACCAATAAGACCCCCATTAGGTTTTTCATTTCCTTTAATCATTTGGTATGATTCTATGTTTTCTTTGAATTCCTTGGAAATGTGGGTTGGAAATGAATAAATTTGATGTGTTAATTTACACTAAAATGAGTTTTGAAACATTTGATTTGAAGACATGTTAATATTTTGTGTTAAATCAGTTTGTTTCTTGTTAAATACCTTTGGAATGGTTTTGTTGTTGATTAGAAACAAAGGTTTGAGGTTTGGACAAAGTTTTGGGTTGGAAAAATCTGAAATTTTGGCAAGGTTTTGTCAAATTCGCTGAGCCTCACTGGATTCGCTAAGTGAATCACTCCCCAGGGGTCAATTCTGTCCAAAATTCGCTTAAGCGAATTTCTTGAGCTAAGCGAGCTCGCGCTAAGCGAATCCAATGCGCTAAGCGAATTTAAGTTAGGTTTTCCATAACTTTTTGAAATTCTTTCCTCTTTTGGGTTCAACCTTGTATATTGCTATAGTCATATGGAAGGCTGTATAAATGGTTATGCTATTAAAATGCTTATATGAATGGTCAAGCTATTTAAATGCTTATATGTGAACACACTCAATATTTCTGTGGGCCAAGGGGCTGCACTGTGTAGCTGGGGTGTAGAAATGGTTATGTTTGGGGTAATGGTTAAGCTTTATAAATGCTTATTTGTTAATCATGATGACGGTAAGGGGATTCTCGGGGAGTTTAGCCTCCGATACCCGTTTTCGAACCTTGCCTGATCACTCTGCAGGGGTCAGAATAGTCATGTGAGTGGCATTCTCAGCATTTCTGTGGGGCCTAATTATTGTCTTCACAGTGTAGTTGGGATGTCAATTGTAGTTAGATCATATAGATTAGGACTGCATTTATGTTTGTTTGTGAATAGGTTTAGAAATAGATTAGAATTAGTTCTTAAAATAGGAGTAGCATTATGTTTTCTTAATTATATATATATATATATATATATATATATATATATATATATATATGAACTGTATTTGGGATTAGTATTGGTAAGGGGTCCGTAAAGGACTCGCTGAGATTTTTATCTCACCCCTTTCTATTTGTTTTTTCGATAAGCAGGATCCGAAAGACGATCAGTCGAGCTAAAGGCTTGATTCTCTTAGTTTCAGTCTTAACTCGAAAGTGTAGGAACTCCTTTATCTTTTGGGATATTTGGAAACACTTATTTGTATTTTGGATTCCAATTACTTGAATTTGGGAAGTTGTAATCTAATTTCTAGATTATTGACTTTGTTTAAAGTTTGGACTTATAATTTTATTAACAAGTTTAAATTAGTTGTAACTCATGTACTATTAATGCTAATTTTTCGTATTTCAATTAATTTTGGAGTATGGGCGTTACATGATTCTTTTCATAAAAATGAAAATAAAAATAACTTTTTATTATTATTTAATGACATGCGATTTCCTTCCTTAATATGCGATTTATATATATATATATATATATATATATATATATGGTTCCCTATTTTGATGTTATCTAATTATATGTTACCATATTTAATGGTCTACCTATAGTATATAAACTAAATCATAATTAATAATACAAATAACGCAAATTTATTTTGATTCTATGCAATAAATTCGAATTAATTTTACTTATAAAAAAAAAGCCAACTATTTTTCTAGTAACATGATTAATGATATGCGATTCTTTTCATAAAATGCACTTGTGTACCACAAAAAAACTCATACATATACTAATTCCGATTCTTCAATATGCAGATGATACAATTCTTGTTGGGGAGGATTCTTGGAACAATGTTTGGTGTATGAAGACTCTTTTGAGAGGATTTGAGCTGGTATCTGGTTTAAGTATAAACTTCTTCAAGAGTAACCTCATTGGTGTAAATGTCGAGGAGAGCTTCCTGTTAGCTGCTTCGACATTCTTAGGATGTGCAATAGGAAATAATTCGTTCAAGTTTCTGGGTATCCCAATTGGGGTGGATCCGAGGAAAGAAGCTACCTGGAGGCCAGTGATTTCTTCCTTTAAGCGAAGACTATCTACTTGGAAGAGTCGACAATTATCTTATGGAGGTAGAGTTACTTTGATTAATTCAGTGTTATCTAGCTTACCGTTATACTTCTTTTCCTTCTACAAAGTGTCAAAGAAAGTACTCAAGGTTCTAGTTGCTTTGCAAAGGAAGTTTCTTTGGGGAGGTAGTGCAGAGTCCAAAAAGATTAGTTGGGTAAAGTGGGAGCAAATTTGTCTTCCGAAAGATCAGGGTGGTCTGGGGATTAAGAATTTGGAGTTATTCAATAGAAGTTTCTTTGGCTAAATGGAAGTGGAGGTTTTTAAATGATAAAGAGGCAATTTGGTATGATTGCTATCGCATAAATATGGTAACATCCTTTGGTAATGGATTAGGCTGTATACTCATGGCCCGACATCTTCGTTATGGTGGAGGGATCTCGTGACACAAGACTCGGCCTGGTTTCTTGACTTAGTGCGGCCAAAACTTGGTAACGGCTCGGAATTTTGTTTTGAATTTGTTGATTGGTCAAGCGAAGGAAAGTTAATGGATCTATTTCGCGTCTTTATTAATTTGCGACAAATAAGGAGGCTTACATTTACGACTTGGGGGCTTGGGTTGATGATCGTTGGCGGTGGAGTGTCGCTTGGCGTGGGAGGATTTTCGGTTGGGAAGAAGCTCGAGTTCAAGCATTAAGCGATATCTGAGCAGGGTATCTCCAAAGCAAGACACGGATGATGAATGGCTTTGGAAACTTAAGGAAGGTGGCGGTTACCAAGTCGCATACAATAATTTGCTACAAGTAGCTTTCATTGGAGAACGCAACTCCGAGTTGACAAAGATTCTAAAAAAGGTATGGCATACTACGTGCCTTCTAAGATTTTGTTCATGGCTTGGAGGTTATTTCTCAATAGGTTACCCACTTGTGATCAATTACAACGGATTTGTGATCTTGGTACTCAGGGATTTGCGTTTGTGCTCTATGCATAATGAGGATAGAGATCACTTGTTCTTTTCTTGCACTTTTTCACTTGGTATTTGGAGTGCAGTCTTGAATTGGTTAGGGGCTGATGGAGCTTTGTCAGGTAATTGTATGGAGCATTTTATACAGTTTGGGAACTTTGTCCGGGGTAAGAAACTTGGCAAAGTGAGATATCTGATTTGGTTGGCTGTTGTTTGGAATATCTGGAACCTTCGCAATGCGATCATCTTTAGAGATGAGGGTAAGGATGCTAGCAAGTTACTGGCTCAAATCAAATATAGCTCATGGGGGTGGTTTATCTTTAGGGAAGGCCATAAGAGGAGTTTTATTTTTTCTAATTGGTGCATGAATCCTATTCAATGTCTTAAACTTTGATGATGCTACTGTTGTTTGGCATTGCTAGGGTTGGTTGTCGTACTCTTTTTCCACTTTCGGTCTTTTTCCCAATGGGTTTTGGCCGTCGGGGTTTTAATGAGGCACTTCCTCCCTAGACCATTTGTAAATATGGGTTCGGAGTACCCCTTGTACTCAATTTTTTTATTAATACATCTTCTTTGCTTATCAAAAAAAAATACATATACTAATTTATTTTTATTATAAACATAAACACAATTCGAAATTTTCAATGATTTAAATTAAGTTTATACAATTATAATAATTCTTAGTACCGTTTATTCAAATAAGTTTTTATTAATTCTTACTATTTTTTTTGTAACATTAATTCTTTCTATTTATTGGTAGACAATTAGGTGACCATATCAATTTGAACCAAGGACGAACCCAAGAATTCTAAGTAGTGGGGGCAATATATATACATACATGAATAGTAGAAGGTTTAAATTAACACTATACCTTTTTACTTTGCCAAAAAAAATATAATTTTTTTTCGTTTTAAAACAATTTAAGCTAATGGGTAAAACTGTAATTTAAATTTAATTATTTTTTGAACACAAATTTCCCAATTCTCCTTTTCACTTTTCCATTGCCTCTTCACCTCAACTGCTTCAACGAACATGTGTAAGAAGGCCAAACAAATCCTCCTCCTTTGTTGTAATTCTCTTATATTTTTCTCTAAAGTAATCTAAAACCACTGTATTTAAGAATAAAATATTTTAATCCAAAACAAATGTTTAAGCATATCCTATATCCCTTGGAATTTCAAAGCCATTTTGCTCAAATATCGAGAACAGGGTTCAAAGCTAAAAAAGAAGAAAATAAGATTAAAGATATAAATACAAAACCATGGCCAAATAATGATAGAGGACGGAGGGATATATTGGGGAACATATATATATATGATAATAGTAACCCAAATCCAAGTGGGGGCATTTGACCCCAATGTCACCAACGTGGGTCCGTCCCTAAATTTTGAACTATTGAATAAAGGAAAGAATTTGAATTCTAAATCTTCTATCTATATGCTGAATTGAATATAATGGCCGGTGGAGAATTTTCTCCTAGTTTCGGGTAAAAAATAAAGTATGGGATCACAATTTATAATTTTTTGATTGAGTTTTTGTCCTAGTTCCGGGTCAAGGACATATTATATTTCCTCCAAAAAATATATGCAGTTCATATAATCAAAACTGCTTATTTATAATTTAAATGAAAAAGGTCAAAAGGTATTTGGGAAAGTATCGGTGGATCAAGTTGTGTCTAAATAATCATGTAGTTTTATGATTTTTCATTGATTTCTTTTCCATATTTCGAATAAATATAATTGACAAAAGAAGAATTTTTCAATTTTCAAATTTGATTGCCACGTTATTAAATGATAGGTTTCTTATCTCCTTTATTTTAAAAAGATTCTTTCTAATTATTAAATGATAAAATCTCTTTTATTTTAAAATAAATCTTTTTATTTTTAAATTAAATCTTTAATGTTATTAATTGTTAGAATGCTGTTATAGGAGATCATTGTAGTGATTTTACTAAATTGTCCTCTAATTAATGCTTAATAACACTACTACTTTTAATATTATAAAGATAAAGATTCTTTTTTTCTCTTATACCAATCAATACTTACTTCACAAAAAAAAAATCAATTCTTCAAATTTACTTTATTTCTTACATGTTTCTCTCTTCTCACACTCTTTCTCATCTTTTTCTCTCTTCTCAAATTCTTTTCACAACCAATCACACACTAAATTAAGATCTATCAGTTTGAAGAGTTATTAAATGTTTTAATGAATTTATTTTAATAATATCACATATCATTCTTTTACGTCATATTTTTATGAGGTGGGGGATTGAAGTACAAAACTTTTTTTTTATAAATGAAAATTTATGTGAGTTGGGTCTTTGGTGCTTATCAGGTTAGAAAAAATCTCTAAGTTCAAAGAGCATTTACAGAGTACTTACGTGTTACTCACTAATGAGGTCCTCACATCAGCAGCGAAATTCGAACTCACATCCTTATGAGGTTTGAGTCGAATCCTTATCAACGAGACTAACTTTTGTTAGAAAAAAATGGTCAAAAGTGTAATATATTCATTCACCGGGCACTTTTTACCTTTTATCTGAGTAGCAGTGATTAATTTTTATTGAAAATTAAGCTTGGGCCAAAATTTTGTGTATAAACAAAAGATAAAAGAAACTAAGATGGGAGTTGATAATTCTGGAGCCATCCATGTGGATCCGGCCAAAAAAGAATATTGAAAGTCGAAGTGCATGCTTGAAAATTGTAGGCACTGTAAATTCAGATAGAAAAATATGAAAGGATACATCAAAATTATATACAAGGAAATTAGAAATATTCACAAAAAGGAAATAAGGGAATACATATATATCTCAATAAATATAAAATAAATCAATGTCATATCTCAACAGGTGCCCTAGAAAGAAATGTATTTTTTGTATTTATTGCTCTTCTTCTCAGAGGCGTAGGGAGTACGGGGACCTTTGAGAGCTGTGGTCCCCCCCCATTTTTAATTTTAATTTTAGTAATATACTACTATAAAATTTTATGGGAGCTGTGGTCCACTCTTTATAATGATCCATATAAAATATGTTAATTGGGCTCCTTGGGCCTTGACCTTTTATCTTTTTTTGATAGGCCTTGACCTTTTAATTGATTATGAAGAGACAAAAACTTACTTTCTACCCAAAATATCAAGAGAACCCTAACACACCATCCCCCTCATTCGCCCGTCCTCTCTGTCTCATTGCGCAACTTCAATGGTTCTGTCTAGACTTCTTGAAAAAGCTTGTTAGGAAGTAAAGGTGGCTTCTTTCTCATATCAAAAAGCTTGTTAGGAAGTAAAGGTGAGTGGTGTACTAATGTACATTTATTACTTTAAATTGAAAATATTGTATACACAATTTCTTTTTCCCTAAATTTGTTTGGAACTGATTATTGTCAATTTCTATGATTTTATATTTATGTATTTCTTTTAGGTTGAAAAATGCATAGGAAAAAAACTATTGACTCATATTTTAAGAGAAAAGAGAGACATAATGAAGGAGCACAAGCTTTGCCTCAACCACCAACTCCAAGCTTAGATACTAATATTGAAATGGTTGATAAAGTTGAACAACCAATAGGGTCAGCCATAGAGCAAGTAAGTATTAGTTATATAATTAATTTCTTGCATATGTTAGATGTGTGAAAAATTAATTTTGCTTATTAAGTAATGTGTTTTAGTCTTGGTCCCCCTGCTCAAAATCCTGGCTCCGCCCCTGCCTCTTCTATATATGGATATACACATGATAGAGAAAGTGAGTAGTGCAAAATGCAGAGAAGCACATGATTGTTTAGTGAGGAGCGAGAGTAAGAGAGCTAGGATGAAAACTCACAAAAAATATGAGTTTTTATTTGTTGTGTAAGATGTGGGTGTTTCTAATTTCCTTGTAACCATTAAGTGGAATACTTGAATCTGTTTGGGTTGAGCTTTTCAAGTTTGTGTCATAAAACTAGTTGTATTGTGGAGTGAGTTCCAATAGTGATTGTAATATCACATTTGTGATAATCGAATAATTTTGTGGTGTTCCGTGAACGTAAGCAAGAGATGCTAAACCACATAAACCATTATGTCTTTCATTATTTCCTTTGTGTGTTATGAGATTCCTCAATATTAGTATAAAAATTCTTTAAGTGTGTGTGGATAAATCAGAATGACACATGTAAAATTTTTTCCAACAAAAATATTGAATATATTTTCGCTAATTTAAAGCAAGTGATCAAAACATTAAACTAATAATACACACTCATATAATTATTAGAATTTTTACGAGAGATAAATTTATAATAATACAAAAGACATATATTTTAGAAAAACATAAATTTAAATTCATATATATGGTTGTTTTTTCTGGACAAAATATCATTTGGTTGTTAACTTGTTACGAATGACGCGAGTTATCTAAGTTAAGACCGGTCAACAAGGCAAACATACCAACATGTATTGATCAAAATTTTAAATGCGCATTTGAATTATTTTATAATTGAAAAACATTATTATGATATTTTCTCTAGAAGTAAACAATTTTAAATTAAACGTTTGACCATAAAAAAACAATTTTAAATTAAACTAAAAATGAGGAGTGCACATTTTCGGATTATATATATATATATATATATATATATATATATATATATATATATATATATTATCCATGCAAATATAACGAAATTTAGTTTTAGTCACTGTAATTTTTTGTTTACGTTTTCTCCATACAAAATTAGATTTTTTTTTTGTTCCTAGCGTCATCTCTCCATTCAAAATTGTTGAGATGGCTAAGGGCATTTCATCAGGACACACTAAAGTGGCTTAGCTTAGTGCTGTAGCACCCATTAGTGATGTGGTGATATATTCATTAATTTTAAATTTATAAGGAATCTTATAAATTTTATAAAACTTTTTTTGTCAAATTTTTTTTATAAAACTTTAATTGAATAGTAGATTTGCTTCGTATAGCATGGATCACCACTATAGGTTGTCCATGATAAACACCGGTTGTTTTAAGTCTGGATCATTGATTGCGAAAGCTTATAGGATCTTATCATAGTCTCAATGTACTAGATCCCCTATGAATAAGAACAAGCCCTACCTTCCCTTCTATGTCGTGCTCATCGCCCTCTATCGCGACTCTGTTTCTTCACCAAGCCCTAACCCCAACCCTACCCCCACCTATTTCTCTATTCCATTAAACAGTTTTTTTCCTGCAAACCTTCGATTTTGAGCAATGTTAACCATTGACTCAACCCATTTTTAAAAACAAGAGAAATTTTATGTGTGACGATCGAAGAACGAAAGGGATTTCCATCCAGAGAGACGCCGACTTTGAAGAGACAAGACAACCTCGTGAACAAGTAACAAAGAAGCGAAATTGAAGATGATGGTTTCCATCATTCTACCAGAAACGAGATATTGTTGCTGTGAAACCAACAATCGAGCTTCTCGGAACATGAAAGGGCGGGGTTGTTAGCGATACACTCCCTCTCTAGCGTCTACCTCTTGAGTGATTGGATTTAGTATTCAATTGAACCTACGTTACACATCAAAAAAATTGAACCCGTGTTTTGTCACTGTGTGCTGGGCTTGGATTTAAGGTTCAATTGAATATTTTGGGCAAAATTACTCTAGATGTCATTTATCTTAATTTAAAGTTTCAAGTCTGTCTTTTTATCTTTTTTTTTGTTTCAATTTAGTCTCATATGTTTTGAAACGTTAAATTTGAGGTAAATTATTGGATGATCTACAACTAAAAATACATGTGTGTCACAAGCACAATCTGCTGTAAATTTGAACCCAAAAAGTTGTTGCAAAAAATTAAAAACAGACCAATTTGACCAATATTATCAATATTTTAGAATATGTGGAACTAAACTGAAACTAAAATTAACTTTAAAGGACAAATTTGACAAAAAAAAAATAAAGAGCTGAATTGAAACTTTAAATTATGATAAAAGACTTCTGGAGAAATTTTGTCAATACTTTGCTATTTGTTGTTCAATTAAGTATGCAAACACATTGCATCAATTAGGGTTCCTCCATCACTGTATTTGTCTATGATTTGTGGATTTGTGTTGAATTGTGCCCATGTATTCTTGCTTGTACTGAAAGATCGACATCATGTATTCTCCCTCTATCATTGTGCATATCTGATTTCTGGATTTGGGTGAACTTATGATTTTTGCTTGCTTCTCTATCGTGATCGATCAACCACAGGGGGATATACGCAAAGGGGTAGGGGAAAGGAGTGGTGGCAGAGGGTGAAGGATAGTGTCCCTTACGAAGGAGGAGGATGTGGTATGTCTCAGAGGGCAGACGAAGGGGAATGAGGCATGAAGTGGGTAAGGGATGGTTATCGTGGGAGTGTGTCTGATAGTGAGATGGATCGCCACCAAAGATAGAGGAAGTTAGGGTGGGGGTCAGAAGGGAAGAGATCCTAGACTTCCAAGGAAGGAGAGTTAGTGGCACGATCTAATGTAGATAGTCCATGGTAGGATCATGTGAGCCTGCACAATCCAATATCCAAATTTAAAAAAAAAAAGAAAAAAAAAGCGTCCAACACGGAGCATCTATGTTGGTGATCCATCCTATACGAAGCCTGTTAGATTAATAAATTTCATTGTTTATAAAAAGTTATCAAGTAATCTAAATATTCCAAACTCTCGTAGCTCATCAAATATACATTGCATTTGCTTTTCGAGGGTGGTGTGCTTTTTTCAAACTCTACCTTAGACTTTTGATGTGTCTTTATCAATTTTTTCTACACAATTACCTTCTTTTAACCCACCCATGTACCATATCGTTTGAGGCCGATTTGAGCCATGCCATAAGTCAAACATTTTTAGGATGCTAAGCCACGCACGTGTTGTTCTTACCAGAATTGAATATACTGCATAACCTGCTACGCCCAAAATGAGGTTTGACATTCTTTGAGGCCATAATTTTGTCAAAAAAGAGTCGGTGAATCCATATATACAAAACAAACCCCACGTTCTTTGTTATTCTTTCCACACACATCTTCCTTGATTCAAGGACACCTAACAAAATATCAATTTCCTTCACAAAATCTCTGAAGGAACACTTAAATCTAGGCATGATATGAATATTTTTCCACATGTCAATACCAAATCCGTAGCTTGTAAAGCATTGTTCAATAATTAAATTATGGCTAATTAATCAATCAAAGGTTGCATCAAGGCTGTTCGTTTTAGGCATTAGGAAAAAGACAAAGTATTTTGACCTCATGCATTTGCCCACTTGTTTCGACAAAGTGCAAGGATATACTAGTATTGAAGGGACAATTAGCCACAATTACAAAAGACAAAAAGACGTCAAATTTGAAGTGCGCGCATTATTGAAGCGTGAAAAAGACGTTTGTCTGTTGTTTCTCCGGGTATTTGCATATTGATAACTCTCTTAGTAGAATGAATTTATCATAAAATAATGATTAAACGAATTATTAAAATTTGTGTACGAGTCTAACTCAATCTCAAAAGCTAGTTTGTGAGATAAAGATTGTCTTCCACTTATAACCACTAATCAGGATATATCACTATCCAATGTGTGACGCTTAACACATTCCGGCCTCACGCCCATGACTGGATATCTGGAGCGTGATCCCGAGTGGCCCAACGGATCTCGGATATATTCTAATGCCATATTAGAATATAAATTTAAGTCTAACTCAATTCCAAAAGCGAGCTTGTGGTTGTGGGATAAACATTGTGTCGTTTATAACCACTAATTAGACTATATCACTATCCAGTTTGAGACTTTCAATACAAATACACGTTATATCATAAATACGGTAAATCAAGTATTTAATACAGTGCTGGCAGTAATTTTTCCTTTCAACTACGCATTTCTTTGTCTCTTTTACAATTTTTCAAAATTTTCAAAGGGCAATACATTCAAAATCCAAAATTCGTCTATTACACAAAACACGATAATTAAATTTTCATATAAAAACATTAACCTGAACTATATGGTGTTTTAAGAGAAAAGTGATGGGGATAAATAGAAAAAAAAATTGAAACATAAAGTTTTTCTTTTGTTTTAAGGAAAAAATTAGGAAGGAAAAAAGTAAAAATTTAAAATTTTCATATATAAAATTACCTTATATCCTCTTAATTTTTTTTTGTTGCCTTTTTTTTTATTTCTAGTTTCCTTCTTCTAATTTTCTCTCTGCTTTCCACAAAGCATGGAATGATATTAATTAAGGTATTTAAGAAATGGGCAAATGGCTGTGCTGGATGATCTTGCTGGGGTTTTATGATGGATTTAAGTAATTGTTTATCTGAAAAAATGAAGATCACAATACATGATGAAAACTCACTTCAAAGCCTGCATAATCCATATAGCACTAATTGACCAAGAATGTTTATTATATTTTGTAGACAAAAATATTCTCATACCATTTGGATGTGAAGAGAGAAACCTTAACATAATAAAAGTCATTTATTTGATCATTTGGTTTAAATTTGTTTTTCATTTAGTGGCTTATAACTTTTCCTTTTTTGGTTCCGACAGACACGAATTTGTGGCACATTTTCAACGGATCACATGATATCTCTCAAAATATTTTGTCACGTCCGATTTAGTTATGAATTCTTGTTTGTCACATATTTCACCACCAATTAATTTATTTTTTGGATGAACCCAGTTAATCACCCGGTTAAGGGATTACATGTTTAAGGGACTTAATTATCTACCAACTATGTCACACCATGTTGGTACTGCAAATTAATTTAGCATAATATATAAGTTAATGACACAATTCTAAAAGTTTAGAGACAGATTCTATCCTTCTTTTAATTTAATTTTTTTAGTAGTGTTACCTGATCCTGACGTTGTTTTTTGGATCATCTCTTTAGTTTTTGAATAATAATAATTTTTTTTTCGAATTTTGCAAATCCACTTCTAGTCTTGTCATAAAATTTCATAACGGGTTAATTTTAAGAATTATAAATATTATTTTAAAGATTAAACTGGACTTCTGAGTCCTCAAATATTAAATATGACTGCCTAGCTTTCATTTGCATATTAATTTCCTACTAGTTGTGACCGGAAACTTGCATAATATGGAAGGCCCGACAAAACACTAGAGAAAGAAAAAAAAATGTTTAAAGAGGATACAGGAAAAATTGAAAGAGACGCGATATCAAATCAAAGTACCTAATTGAGGAAAAAAAAAAATCAAGTACCTAATGAGGATCCAAGGAGAAGTAGTAATGATTTTTTTTCTCTCTCAAGAAACTCGTACATGAAAGTATGGTTTTGAAAATCTTTATTAATTGTTTGAGAATGTAAATTGTCATTCAATGTTTTCCATCACAAATGAAAGTAAATATATGGACAATGACTTCAATTGTTTGGCATTTGGCAATTAATTTACACATAAAATTTATATCATCTTGACTTCAAAATACTCTAAGAACAACTTTTGTCTGAATTACTCCGGATAATATCTCTCTGTAGAAATTAAATTTCATCAATCGAACTGTTAAATATCTTCATATTATGTTAATGATCATGCATACCAAATTTAAGATAAATTAGACATCCATAGCTATATAATCATATAATCAACATTTTACTTGTAAATTAAAACGTATATTATACGTTGAATTGAATTGAATTGATACGATAAAATATCAAATATTTTTAAAATTTTATAAAGTTTTATGGAACTGATCTACTTGACGATTCGATTGATGAAATTAAATTTAGTGTATACAGAGAGATATTAACCGGAGTAACTCAGACAAGAGTTACTCCTAGATCAAGTTACTCTAGGAATAGCACTTCTGATGAAGTATCAAATATTTTTAAAATTTTATAACATTTTATGGAGCTGATCTACTTAATAAGAACTTTTAATTTGACGGTTTAATTGCTGAAATTAAATTTGTTGTATACAGAGAGATATTAACCGGAGTAACTCAAACAATAGTTACTCCTAGATCAAGTTACTCTAGGAGTAACTCTTGTCTGAGCTACTCCGGTTAATATCTCTCTGTAGACATTAAATTTCATCAATCGAACCGTTGAATATCGTCATATTATATTAATGACCATACATACCAAATCTAAGATAAATTAAATATTTATAGCTATGTAATCATATGATCAACATTTTACTTGTAAATAAATATTTAGTTTCACATGATAAATTACAAGCGCTTAAATATTAATGTAATACATGTATGTATGATAAGATAGTTTAACAATATCGGGAGGATCACGAGTTTTTTTCCTCCTTGTATGAATTACTGATCAAATTTCTAAAAACTATTAGTTTATATTATTATTTTGTAGGAAACCCAAGAAATTAAAGGATTAGCGTAAGATTTATTGATTTACCATAAATAATAGTGGTAAGTAGCTAGGCACGTATTTTCAGCAAAAGAACTAGAATTCTCATAAAAAAAACCCATTTTAGTGAATATATATAATTACCTAAACTGGTTAATAAATCCTTTGTTTAGTAGAAAATTTAACTTTTTTTGAACTGCAAAAAATAATATTATAATAATAGAAAATGAGTACTTAAGAGGTATTCCAACCCATTACAATTATTAAGTGCAAAAGAGGCACTCCAATCAATTACAATGAGTATAAAAGGGGTACTACAACCCTTCAAACTGAGAACAAGGGGTACTCAAACCCAATACTTCCTGGTCAGAAGCCCACTTGCACTAAACACCCAGGCTGGCACCTAATCCTCCTTCATCTAGACAAGCAATCCACGGGGTCGGTGAACCATTCATAGAAAAGGTAGACATTTTTTACTGAATAAAAAAATGTATAGAAATTACAAAAACATCCCTAAATGTGTCTTCCGTTAGTCAGTTTCGTCCCTTACGTTAACCCAGTTTTAAATCCGTCAGAGACACGGAGTTGTCACGTTATCTGCTACTACATAGGATGCTGATTTGTCGTGTTTGGGTCTCCACCTATCATGCTACGTGTATAGAGACCATTTTGAAGTAAAATTGGTCCTTGAAAGTGACGACTTATTGTCAAGTTGGTCCCTAAAGCATCACATGCATACATTTAATGTTACATTAGTCCATAAAAGTGATGAAATACTGTCAAATTGGTCCCTGAAGTATCACGTGTATACAGAATGTCACATTAGTCATTGAAAGTGATGACTTACTGTGGAATTGGTTCTTAAATTAACACACGAATTTTTCTAATAGTACTATAATAGTACATTACAACTTTTACGTACCTTATGCATGTCACTCGTGAAGTTTCTACTATTCTACATATAGTTCCCCAAGCCTTCATGCAGAAGAGTGGGGAACCACTTCTAGTTATCCTTATTCTCCATGTCCATTATGGCATAAGCATCAACAAAATTATGGTTATTTGCATCATGTCTAACTGTAAAAAGTAACTGTCCACCACAATAACCCTTCAAGTAGCACCCATATAGTCCATTGAAGGGCCTACATCTAAGCCTTGAACCTTCTCTTGCATCCATTCAAACAAATGTAGAATCTTTAAAATTGTGGTGGAGCACTCGACACGGGGATACAAACAATCTTTGTTGTTGAACAAAGGTTGCCCCTTAGTAACTCATTTGCATAGTCCCATATTCAGCCATATTGCTCCATAAAACTCCTTTCCACCACTTCTCTTTCCTCTTTCAATGATCTAATAGCTTAGTGTCATTAACATGTGTCCCAAACTCCTTAATCATGTATTCGAAAGCCTCTACATATGTAATAGTTGGTTGCACTCTAATCTTTTCCTCAAGCTAGTTGTCAACACACTTCCTATTATTCTGGCTGTTTTTGAAGCCCCTGCTGTAAAAATGTTCATACTTGAATGTCTTTATTTGAAAGCTTTTGTTTACCCCACTCCAGCACCATAAATCTACCATGCACAGACCTAAATGACAAAACCCACTTTTGCTTGAATGTCTTTTGAGTCTTGTCATTTTTTTTACCCACTTGATCTCTGTCCTATGACCTATTGTGTAGTTCATAACAGCATTCTTCAAGTATTTAAGTTTTCAAATTCCATCCAACCTCTAAATGCACTTGGTCAAACTTTGCAGTAACATTGAATTGTGGGAATCCTTTTTAACCATTTTCATCACATTCATATTTTGTACTAATAGGGCACCTCGACTTCTTAGAATGGCATGAATCACTGACCTCATCACTATTATCATCAACCACAACATTCACATTAGAGGGTGGCCTCTTGTTGCTGCAACTCTTCACCCTACATGAACTTGCACTACCTCTTTGAGAATTTCTATCACTTACATTCCCAACGGATTGCACATCGACTTCATCATATGAATCTTTCTCAACCCTAAAATATGATGACCAATAGTTACCATTTTTCTCACTGTCGTCATTTGAAGGTTCAACATGTTGGTCTTCTTTTTCAACTTCATTCAAAGCAAATTGGTCTTCAACATCAAGACCATGTTCAGTAGGATGGTCTTCAGCATCAATTCAAGCTCAACTAGTGGGTCATTCATATCAATTCTATGTTTAATGGGCTAGTCTTGTGTTTCAAATTTGCACCTAATGGCTAGTCTTTGACACTAACTTAATGCTATATAGGTTGGTCTTCATCTGCAGGTGGATCCTTAGATTCTTGCTTTGGTGCTCAACAAAAAAGATTGATTGTATTCCCGTGTCCGATGCTCGACCACAATTTCAAAATTTCTACATTTGTTTGGGTAGATGCAAGAGAAGGTTGAAGGCTGCATGTAGACCCTTTCATCGAACTAGATGGATGCTTCTTGAAGGGTTACTATGGTGGACAGTTACTTTTTGCAATTGGACATTATCCAAATGATCATAATTTCATTATTGCTTATTGCATAATAGACGTGTCGAATAAGGATAACTGAGAGTGGTTCCTCACTCTTCTGCACAAAGACTTGGGAGACTATAAGCAGAATGATTGGAACTTCATGAGTGACATGCAGAAGGTACCATAAATTTGTGATGTACTATTATTAAAATTTGTGTGTTAATTCAGGGACCAATGTGACAGTAAGTCGTCACTTTTTGGGACTAATGTGACATTAATTGTATACACATGATTCTTCAGAGATCAATTTGATAATAATTCATCACTTTTAGGGACTAATGTGACACTAATATGCACGTGATACTTCAGGGACAAATTTGACAGTAAGTTATCACTTTCAGGGACCAATTTTACTTCAAAATGGTCCCTATACACGTGACATGACAGGTGGAGACCCAAACATGACAAATCAGCTTCCTAGGTGGCAGAAAACGTGACAACTTAGCGTCTCTGATGGAGTTAACTAACTGGATTAACGTCAGGGATGACACTGACAAACAAAAGACACATTCAATGATGTTTTTGTAATTTTGATACATTCATGGACTATAGTGTCGACGCTTCACACATTCAGGTTCTAAAATGGTTGTTTACCCTAAATTTTACGGAACTCTCGTCATTAGTTAGGTGATCATGAATTATATATTCGAACCTTCGATGCAGTCAGTTACATGCATGCAGAGGCGGACTTATGTTACACTGAGGTGTCCATTTGCACACCCAGAAATTTAAAAATTTTCACTTACCTCTTATATAATTTTTATTTTTGATCCCTATTAATTTAAAATTTTGCACTTAGACACATACCCTTTTTATCTCAACCAGAGGCAGACCTACTTATTTTATTGGGTGTGCACTTGACCTACTTATTTTCTTGGGTGTGCACTTGCACCCTTAAAAAAAAAATACTACTTATCATTTATAAAATTTATAGTTTGACCCCTTTTAATATAATAATTTGTAGCCACTGTCCTCACCTAGTCACCTATTTTATTTCATTCAGTGAGATTAAGTCATCTCTCTCTCAAAACTCAAAACACAATTCATCTCAATATCTCATACCACGACCCACTCTTCCTCCTATTGGTGAGTACTATTTTCGGTCTCTCTTTTCCCTAATCTAGACTAAAACCCTCTATTAATTTTCTCTTGTAATTTTTTTAATTCAAAAACTTTTCTATTTTTTTAAATCCGAAAACTTGTTTTATGTTATTAGAAATTATGCTCTTGTTATTTTACAAAAAGAGTAAACATTTAATTTTTTATTTAAAGAAAAACATATGTGGATGCTCTTATTATGATTTTAATGATTTTAATATTTTTATACATCTGGTGAGCCAGAGACTAGATCCCCCATTCCGTGCATGAGATGAGCGAAAACGAGCACCGATCAAAACAAAATAAAACCTTTCTCGCACAAAAATATCCCACCTAATTCCCTATCTTCAAGGATTAAAATAAAGACCGGGACAATGTAAATGGGGCCTATCCCCATTGATCATCACATATTCCCTATAAATGGATTTTATTTTTATTTTTATGTGAAGAAGCCTAGATATGGAATTGGAGTTGCTTGAATGCGTGCTAGCTTAAAAAGGAGAATGTACAGCGCCCAATAGTTTACATTTCCCAGTAAAGAGGTTTTGACTTTTGATTAATCACTTGCATGTGCATGCATTAGCTCATCTACAAGATTATGGAAATTTTTATATTTGTTTTTTTATAATTTATTAAAATTTATAAATAATTCTAAAAAGGGTAAAAAAACTAAAGGATTTATTCTCTAAATAATGTGTCATTCGATCATAACTTGCAAAACTAATGTTACATTCTCCTTTTTTTTATCATACATTATTTTGAATAGCTGTTACGTTCTCCTAAAATATACATTATCTTAATATTTTCTAATACTTCATAAATGAATATCAAATAAAAATTAAATATATTTAGTACGTAATTAAAATATATTTCATATATAGTTTTATTATTATTATTATTAATTGTAAGAAATAATATTTTAAAAATATTAAAGAGAATTTGAATTATTATTAACAACACAGATCAATTATTGGTGATCATAAACACTTTATGCTATACTACTTTTGACCGGCTATCGTTGCTATTATAATTACATGCAAAGTTTTTTTTTTGGAGAGAAACAAAGTTACACATATCATTCATAATAAGGTCAAGAACACAAGAGAGAATTGAATTACATGCAAAGTTACCTGCCACTGATATTTGCATTCACATGAAACAATTTAGGTTGAAATTATTATTTTACTTAGATGAATTGGACACATGGAATTTGGTTTGAAGTTGAATCTTGCAACAAGATCGGAATTTAATAAGGCTTCATCGAAATATACCTTTTTTTGTCAACAAATATACCTTTTCTTTTATAAAAAAACATATGTTAAGTACTACTATAATAAATCCAAATATTTTTTTAACCCAATCCAAATTTAATGTCTTGAGGATATAAAGTCAAGGTAGTAGGTCCCCTTCTTCAATCATTCCTCGTTCCCACGACAAATAAGAAGAAATGTCTTGAAAGTCCTAATATTCTAATATTAATTTTAATTTGCGTCTACGTTCCATATACATTCCATGATATGATATTGAATCTGACTAGCTATGAAGGATATGAATAAATAATATAATAAGACTACTTTAATTTAATTCACCAAAGCATACACATCCAAATTATTTATTTTTTATAATTTTAACTTTAACATATACTCAAACTTTTTAGTTCTTCAACCACTCACTGATAATAGAAACAAACATCCAAATTATTTATATTTTTTTGGCTCGTTACATTCCATTTTTTGAGATCCAACAACTGTTTGTGGGCCCGGAAATGTTTACTTCTTAAAAGTGCCTACCGAAATGTTGGATTAAAAAAAAAAGGTCCTACTGGATATCCTTGATGTGGCATTTGTTACCTTCCTAGTTTCAGTGTAAGGTTGTAGGATTTTTACACATGCTTGGATTCTTTCTAAGGGAATGTTTGAGTAAATAGGTTTATCAGACGCTTAATCAATAAATGTTTATTCTATAAGTGTTTATATATAAGTTATTTCTACGATCAAAGAATCAAAGAGTGAATGTTTTTATAAGTTCTTCTAAATACTTACTAAACTCTTCCAAATGCCCTATATATTGTCCAAAAATAAAGTTTTGATATACAGGATATTTAAGAAGAGGTAAAAAAGAGGGAACAGGGAAACAACTGGGGAATTAGAGAGAGCGTGTCTCTCTCGTTGGTACCTAAGGTTTTAGGGTTTTGGTGCGGCCGCCGCCTAGGTGCAGCGCTATCACAACAGAAAATGCTCCTATCTCTTTTTCCTGCTTCTTCCTCACGCAGATTTGGCTTGAAGAAGGCCGCAGATGACGAGAGGACACCATGGTCGAGATCCGCAAAATTCTTGGGAAGAAGAGGAAGTATTTGATCTTGATAATTAAGGAGTATATTTTGATGTGGTGGTTGTTGTTGTTGTTGATGTTGTTTTATGCTTCCGTTGTTGTTTGTTGTGTTGTTTGTTTCTTAGTATTCATGTGGTGCACTTTGGATGCTTGCCAAGCAATTGCATCCTTCAGCTGCGGTCCTGATATGTACTGATTATCTATTTGATACATTGCATAGGCTGATGACCCAGAGCTTTCGATATTAACCAAAGATACCCCTATTGTTGCACTTGTTGAACTATATGCAAATGATCTTGGCCAGTGAACTGTCAAAGGTAAATTTGGAACTGGTTTGTGTACTGGTTTGATCACAAATATTTTTGTAATTAAATGAGGACACAGAAGCTGAACCAGTTAGAGAAGGCTACAGTTTTCAGTGTTTCCTTCCTCTACTAGTATACCTCAGCCTTAGGGGCTGCAAATAGGCACAGTTTGGCGCTTCAGAGAAGTTGCGAAGCAGACCTGGTGGAGGCAGAAGGTCAATATTAGTCTTGTAACTTAAATTGTTTGCGTTGTGTCAATATGGATAGTTTAATTAAAAGCTTGTAATGCATCCTATTACGGGTGAGAGTATGCACTTTGTGTAATGTTTTGAGGTTGTTGCTTGTTGAATGAAATATTGCACTGTTGACAAAAAAAAAAGAGCTAATCATATTGACCCTTACTTATTTGGTACGTGCTATTTGAAGGCGATGGAATGAAATGTAATAGAATTCAAATTACAAACTAGTCTTAGTTTACATATCATTTTCGGTATATTCTTTCTAAATCACTCGTATCAGTGATCAATTTGTATGCTTTTGCTAGGCACAATGGCACACATATTACGATTATGTTTGTTTCCACGTTAGTATCTCGTTACACGTGTTATAAGGCACTTGGACGTAAGCGGCTCAGAAAAAGAAATATGCGTTGGTCTCAACTCTCAACTGACATCCAAGAGCTAGGGTTGAGATGCGTAGACAATCTGGTTATAAACCAGTTTCTGTCAGGGGTACCTGATAGTTGGCTGTTTCTTTGTCTTGGCTTGTATAGGGCTGGATATGGCTTTTGTTGAAAATTAGGAAAGCCTTCACGTACTTGTGAGTCAACATGGATCAATTGATAAGAGTCATACTATTAACAAATGTTGGCCTTGGCACAACTGCACACCCCTTCAGACATGACTTAATACAAATATTTAATGACCCCATATAATTTCTTTCTTGGTAGACCCAATGGTCGTCTTACTGATGTGCACAATTGAAACTCCATTATTGCAGAAGAGGATTTTCGTTACTGTCCCTTCACATATGAAAAACGTCTTGGATCATTGCCTCCTTCGTCTTTTGTGCCAGAATGAAGCTGAATGGTAAGACTATTTCCCATCTTGAACATTGGGCTTTCCCCAATCCAGTATGGGACATCCATAACACTTCCCACATCCTACATTTTGTGTGTGAAACTAAATCGTCTTAGCTGCAAACCCATCTATACACCCGCTTAAACATAATATATTTAAGCTAAATTTAAATTTTTTTTTAAATAATTTTACCTTTAATTTTATTTTTACTGAAAGCTTTTATTCTAAATATTGTTTATTACTTGTTAAAATTTAAATTTATCTTTTTATTTTATAATTTGTAATATTAATTTTTTCTTTTTTAGCTGTTTATTTCAATTACTTTTATGTTTTATTATATTTGTAATTATTTATTATATTTGAAATTATGTTTAGAAGGTAAACGATGAATTTTTTTCTCCTTATCATACCCTCTTGGGTTCTAACTGAGCATTCACCCGAGGATAATAATTACATTAAAGAGACATAATAGGATAGAATGACATGATTGTCTTATTCTGTCCGTAGGCTTACGAAACACTAAATCAATACTCCCTCCGTCCTATTATAAGTGTCATATTTGTAAAAAAAAAAAATTAGTCTCAAAATAAGTATCATGTTAGGTTTTCAATGTAATATTAATTACTTTTTTTCAGTTTTACCCTCAAATTGATAATGAGTACACCACTCGCAAGTCATTATATTCTACTATGCATTTATGACAATTGTTAATATCCAATGGTTAATAAGGATAATTTTGTAAAATTGTTACACTCTTTCATTCATTTATAGCTTCTCCTTAATATATGTAAAACTTCCTAGTGTGACATTTATAATAGGACGGAGGGATACATGAGATACATTATCCTATTATGGCTGGGTTTGTTAAAAATAAGCTATAAGCTAGCTTATCAGCTATAAGCTAGCTTATAGCTTATAGCTGAAAAACTATATAATTAAAATTGAAGTATTTAGTAAAATTAGTTGTTTAACTAACTGATAAATTGATGTTAAAAAAACGAACTGATAAATATAAAATGACGAAAAATGATAAGATTTTATTTTTATTTTAAATTTGAAAATAGGATAAAGAATAAAAGAATGGGGATAAAAATGAGAGAAAAGATAAAAAGCATAAGCTATAAGCTGAGATGCTACTTCAAGTAACACCTCAAAAAAAAATATAAATTAGTGTGATAAACTTGCTTACCAAGTATCTTTTATTTAGTTAAACAAACTTATAATTTAATCTAATATCTTATAAGCTAACTTTTTTTGGGGCTTATGTCTCCTTTACGGTAACCATCAAGCGGCCTATTACAGTCAATATAATTAAGGGGACGCCTAATATACACCACACAAAAAGATGCAACAGTGGACCCGTAGATCTCATCCAATTTCCTCTCTCCCACACACCATCTCTGCAAGCAACCGTTTCTGGATTTTACTATACACACCATATATACTGTTGAATTTATTTTACTTATGCGCCCCCCATTCCAACATTTTCACATTCCAAACCATTGCAAGTGGCTTACTAAACTGTCCACTTCCATGATGACACCTTCTTTCGGCGACGAACAGGGTCATTATAACACTCTTCTATCACTGCCTGCCGGGGAAGAAGGTGTGGTGATGAGCAACAGGATGGAAGCGCAGGGTGGCAGATTCGCGGTAGAGGCGCCGCTCCTTAAGGGCTCGCGACAATGGGCTTGACGATATTATTTAAGCCAGCCCATTAAGAATTGAGCTGTGCGACCAACCCAACCTCATTTATAATTTCCCGATTATAATCGTCCTCGGTTGTTGAATTAGAGGTACTTTAGCGTGTTCTCTTGTTTGTTTATGTGTGCTGCTCGTCCTCCCTGTTGTGTTTGCATGCACCACTCACATTTCACCTTCCATCAATGAAAGTTCACACTTTTTACCGCAGATCCAAATCCCACCATTGCTCCGGGAGATGCACGTTTTGCTCCTGAAAGAATATTAGGTTTGACTAAAGAGGAGTTGGAAGGTTCCATCTACTTCTAACTTCTTTGTTTAGACTTTAGATAGATACTATACATGAGCTTCAAGTTTATAATAGTCTATATATGCATTTACTTTTTTATATGATAAATTGAAATAATTGATGTCATTGTTTGTTAAGGGGTAAATTGAAATAATTGCATTTACTTTATTAAGGGGTAAAATTGAAAGCAACTTTCAATGAGGCAATGGCAAAGTTGTGGACAAAACGGGTACACCAAATTTTGTTGTTACTTTTTGTATTGCCTTCATATGATGTCATAGATATAGATGTTAGATTAGTATTTTTAAACCGTGTCTAATATTGTTGTAATTTCACAAGAGATAAATGTTAAAGAAAGGCCTGTAATATACCATTCCCAAAAGGTTTACATTATCAACTTGAGGTTTTTTTTTTTTTTTTTTTTTTGGGGTACCGATGAAGTACTAAACAGGTGCATGCGATCAAGATAATCAATTTGCCACATTATAGATTCCTAATGACAGTGGTATGACCATTGTGGACGAGTGATAGGTATGAGAGACACATCATTCAAAAGGACCCGTAATGAAAAGGAGGCGTGGGCCAAAGTTAATGGTGTCAATATTTTTAGCTTTCCAACTCATGACACTAAGGTTGCGTTTGGCCCAGCTTTTTTTAGACTTTAAAGCTACTTTAAACCTAAAGTTAAAAATAAGAGCTTTAAAAATAAAGCTAAAGTCGTTTGGTAAATATTGTTTTTTTAGCTTCAAATTTATTTTTAAGTTAAAAGTTGTTTGGTTAGATATTTTTATAAAAGCTCTGATTTGTTATAAATACAATAAATAAATCAAATATTTTAAAAATAAAAGGTAAATTCTTTTAAAAAAACACTACCGCTAAAAGAAAAGAATTTTTTTATAGAATGAATAAAAATTCATAAAAATCATATCAAAGAGTTTGGTAAAATATTTTACAAAAGAGAAATTATATAAAGAGTGCATAAATTATATTAAAAGAGTAAAGAGTTTAATAAATAATAAATAATTCATGACTAAGAACATCAATAATAGTTGAGTTACATTCGTATAATAAAGTCCCAATAATAGTTTTCTTGAAAATAATAGTTTTCTTGAAAAGAACATAGTTAGGTTATATGCGTATAATAAAGCCACAATTAAGTATCAAAATTTTCATTCATTGAATAAAAAATAAATAAAAAAACTTGAAGGAACTAAGCGTATGTTTGGTTAAGATTGTCAAAATATCGTTTGTGTACAAAATTAGAAATCACGTTTAGAAAACTCCGTTTTGACTTTTCAACTGAGTATTTGGTTAAGATTTCAAGTGTATAAAATCAGCTGAAGGTGAACCTGATTTTGTTGGAAGCAAAAAATCTTAGCTTTTCCGTTCAAAAAAATGGATTTTAAACGTAGGACCCATACAATCATTTATATTTACACATCAAAAGTGATTCTACTTTTATCATCCAAACGAAATCAATTTTTTTGAACACACTTTTAAAATATCATTACCAAACACAAATTAATTTTTTTAAACTTAATTTTTTTAAAATCAATTCTTTTAACATCAATTCTCCAAAATCAATTCTATCAAAATCTAAAACAAACATATCCTAAATAGTGTGTACTACCCAATAGCATTAATCATATGGTGACTCATGAAATGTGAAATAAACATAATAAAAAAGAGTTTTCAAACTATATCACAATGACATGATGCATCATAGTCAAAGAGCAAAGGTACACATTATATAAGCAATTGTAAATTTTTTATTATTTTACAAAACAAACTAACATAGTAAACATGATAGCAGACATAAAAATACTATCAAGAATCTGAAATTCCCTTTATCAGACATCACAAAAACCAAGGCGATCAAATAGTAAAACAAAAGGGGGTACAATATTTCGTTGTTATCTTTCACGTGGGTTTGAGCCGTTGATGCAGATGAGAAAGATCATTAGAAGAATAAAATAATAATTTGTAACATGAAATTGAATTAGCCGAGATTCGAAGACGAGACCTCTCCCCGAAAAAAGCCGCATAAAGCTCCCCGTTCCTTTTTGTAAGCTCTTTTTTTGGGTATTTTGTTCTATGTAAAAAAGCTACTTTTTTTCTTAAGGGCTTTTATTAAAATTTGTTTGGCCCAGCTTATCCTTAAAAGGAGAAGAGAAGCTTAAAATAAGCTGGGCCAAACGGAACCTAAAACTTATAGCAATGAAAACAGATGAGGCACATTTCTTTTTTCCTTTTCTATTTCGGTTCCAAAGTTGATTGTATTATGATATCGTCATCTAGTGATTTATGTGTCACATTATAGCAAGACTCCGAGAAACAAAAAGCAAAGAGGGAGGCGTGGTCTGCAAAAACAAGTGACGACGGAGGTCATGGAGAATGCCCAGAAAAGGTGGCGTAGTCCAAAATTAACAATGTCAACATATAGCTATCCAACTCATGACATGACACTGACTTATAGCCATGCAATAGATGTACATTTATTTCTTCCTTTTTTTATTATTGTTCCAAAATTAATGGTATTGTGATATTATGTGGTGATTTCTGTCACAGTAATTTAACACGCAAAAGACAAATATGAGGATTATGAAAATGTAGAGCTAGAAGATGAGCTCCTTAACCTCCTTGCCAATAAGCCTGAAGTTGCCTGCTATATGGTTTTGAACCTTCCGGACAAATGCACATTGCTCAGTTTTATTTCTTTCAAATAATTCTTAATATTAACAACCAGGAATATGTTTGCAGTTCGGAGTGATTTTTTGTTTTTTATAGCCTGTTTGGTTGAGCCTTTTCTCAACGCAAACAACCATTTTTTATAATTCCAATGCATGTTTGACCAAAGCTTGTGAGGAGCAATTTTGGTTAAAATCGACTCTAGGTGGTTGAAAAGCTTAGACAAACAGAAAACATAAGTATCAAGTTTAGATAGAGGGTGAATAGTTGATTACTTGATTTCCATGGTGAAGGGGAATCTTTTGAGGGTGATGTGTGGATTACGTTGTTTTTACTTGTATAGATGGTGTCGTGAAAACTATCAATGTGAACAATCTAATATCAGTTTTTACTTGACCACATTTCATTTCAGTGAACCTGCAACAAGCAAGAAAGGGGTTTTAGTTATTTAACCAGTAAAATAGTTCATCTTTTGAAGGTTTTGTTCGGTTTGGTTTCACGGTGCAGTCCAATTTGCTGGTATTTTTGAACAGCCCTACTACTATCGACTTATTCGAACTTTGGTTGCTTCAATTTTTTTGACAATATTGTGTGTAATATATATAGAGCTTCACAGTTCATCTCATTGTATTTGTAGGAACTTGCTAAAAACATGCACTCGGGTTCTGTTACCGCATTTGGTGGAAACGAGAATGAGCCTTCCAAGAGGCAAAAATTCAGTTAGGGTCAAGATATGATAAGCAACCTACCTGACTTTATTATTGGCCACATTCTTTCTTTTCTTCCTACTAAAGATGCAGTTCGTAGCAGTGCTTTATCACAGAGATTGAGACATATGTGGACATTTGTCACAAAGCTAAGTTTTTATGACAGAGAGTATTATTCACCTTTCTATTAGATAAGAAAAACTTGCTTTATGAACTATGTATGTACAGTGCTACTTCATCTGAATAGTGCAAGCATCCAAGAATTTTATCTTAATATTTCTGAAAAGTATGATCCCTACCTTATCAATCAGTCGATATCTGCTGTTTTAAATAGGAGAGTAAAAAATATTTGTGTCTGTTCGCTTCAAGAATGTTATCTTTCCTCTTATCCACTTTTCAAATGCCAGTCCTTGGAGAAATTAGTGCTGAATATGAATTGTTGTATTATCCCAGTAACCACCTTTGTTTGTTTTTCATCCCTCAGCAGTCCTGAGCTTGACTGGAGTCACATTTACTTGTTACTCTTCTAATGAATCGAAAGAGCTAACACTTAATTTCCCAGTTCTTAGAGAGTATAAAACACGTTGTTGCACTTGGTCAGGTGTAAAGAGTGTCACTATAGAAGCGCTTCTACTTGAAGTGGTTTCAATAAGATGTTATTTTACGCAATCTGTTGAGTCATGTGCTGAAATTAAGATTCGTGCTTTGCATCTTACGAAATATTATTATCATGGTGCTATATTATCGGAGACCATTTTGCTAGATGCACACATTGCTTCTGTTGAAATTGTTCTATGCAATTCAAAGGTGAAGAGTGTGCAGGAAATAGGGATTTTTGTTCACAAGCTTTTCAGTATTAATGCAGAATGTCTCCAGCTTCGTCTGCGTGTTCATCAGGTATGTTTTCTTGCTTCACCCTTTGTTTTAGGTTAATGTTGACAAGAAGAATTTTACCTTGTCGTATCAAAGTCAATAACTAAATTTGTAATGAGTGAGGAAAAATACAAGGGTCAGGAAACTTTTCAATAGTTGTTGTTTCAAACGTGATCGACAAAGGTCTCTGGTGTTAGAAGCACTTTCGCATATAATATGGTGATGATCATGCGTTTGGTCCTTCAATAGCGGAAAATTATTTGATTCTTCATTTCATTTACTTTGTCTTATGGACAGTGTCTCGATATATTATTGTCCTAACACGAACAGATTTTGGCCTTTGTCGTCCAGGAACTTGTACGAGTTTTGAACATTATTTAGCTGATATTCCTGCATTTGGAATGTTGCGTCATCTGCAGCTAGACTTTGTTACTGGTGAAGTTTTGTTGGGCTTGCTTTTCAAATCACTCACCGTGTCTGGAGACTCTAGTTTTAAAGGTACATCGTGATTGATAATCTTTAAATTTTACAGAATCTATACAATTAAGAAGGGTGAGCCTTTTCTTCTGCTGTAGCACAACAGTGCTAGATGACGTGGCTTCTTCACAAATTTTTGGATTAATTTATTCCAATTTTGGGCTTTTTTACTTATTAAAATTAAAAATAAAATTTTCATTTTTATTTATCTCTTCTATTTCTCACTCTCCCGTCCTAACAGAGTAGTTGGCGAGACGTGGGGAATGATGTAGAGAGAGGAGAAGGGAGCTGTGGATGCAACATCCATGGAGGAAAGAAGAATGAGGGGACACGACAACTGCGAAAGCAGCCACGCGGTGGCTCCGGAGGCCGGTGGGATGGGACGTGGCTGAAATCACCGCGGAGAAGTCTAGACACGGAGGTCCATCTACAACCACGGCGGAGAAGGGCACCGCTGTGAAGCTTATAGTGGAGGGACCAACGGCGAAGACTGCATAGGTGAGGAGAAGAGTGCGCGCGGCGGCGAGGCAGGAAGGCCGTAGCTTCGCGATGGTGTTCGGAACGGAAGCTGTGCTTGCGGCGAAGAGGTTCTGCCGGCGACAGTTGGCCGCACCAACAGGTTAGTCCCTCTCTATCTCTCCCTTTCTCTCTGCTTCTCTGTTTCTTTCTTTTTCTGTTCTTCAATTTTTTGTTGTTGTAATGTCTATTTACATCATCATCAATAATCATCAGTTCATCACTGAACATCACTATCTCTTTCTCTCTCGCTATATATACTGAATCGGGGTTCTCTTTCTTTCCTTTTTTTTTTTTTGAAAGTCTGTGGCTTTTTGTTGAAAGAAGAATTGTGGTGAGTTGAAGGCATCAATTTTGAGCAATGTGAGGATGATGATCCAAAACGTCAAGGAGATCACGGAAATTCACAATGAGGATGAGATTCATGCAATGCTCATGTAGTGTGCTATGGATCCCAACAAGACTGCACAAAATCTCCTCCTTTAGGACCGTTCCTTTGTCTTTTGTGAGTTTTTTAACAAGACTGCATCTGGTATTCTCTTCTACGAATTTTTGGTTTGCATTGGAATATGCAATTCTTGCTCTCAATTATTATAAAAAAATTGGAACAAATGCTTCTGTTGGTGTTAATTCTTTATGACCTCTTTTATCTCTTTTAGTTATTTTTTCATATCAAGTTGATTGTAATCTTGCCCAGGATTTGGTAATTGAACCTCTCATTATTTATGCATTGAGATGGAAATTGGCAGCCAAAGCTTCAACTTGTCAGCAATGCTTTCATTAAATAGATTGTATGTAATTTAATTTAAGTTCATTTATATGCCACAGATGCATATTGCATCGTAAAATACTGTACTGTAGTAACTAAGGTAGGAATGAAATGGAAAAGAAAGTCATAGGTCATTTCACATGCGTCTATATTTCTAATTATACATCAGTAACAATGGTTAAGACATATATGCAATGGAAAGCACAAACTGGGTCTAAAAAGAGACAATAGTTACAAAAAGAGGTGCTTCATTAGAGGGGACATCTAAACAAGATCCAAAGTTTTTTTTTTTTTTTTTTTTGCTTCTCCTTTGTCAGGAGAAAACTGATTGCTGCATAATATGTCAGGTAATTTTTTTTTTATGTTATGTGTATTATCTGTTTTGCTTTGCACAATAGTGTGTGTTGTTTTCAAAGAAGAAAGAATTGGAAGTAATGTGGTTTGGTAGTTGCTAATATGCTGAGGTTGTGTACACAAATTGTTGCTCTTTGCAAATCCTTGAAGTTCCATCTGCAGTTTTTACTTTCCTTTTGTTGGCATAACAAACTGTGTAACATATTTTACTTTGCTGTTGCTTTTAGTGTGCTAAAATGTGCAGTTTGCCCTTTTCACTTGCAGAAAAATAGCAGTACAGGAAGAGCTCATATAGGTGAGGTACGTTATGTAATATTTTTTTTTTTTTGTTTTGTGAATAGTCTTACACTACATAAATATCTCCACTTCTTTAATTTATGATGCTTACCAAATAATCTCTTTTTCCAAGATGAAAATAAGTTAGCTACAACTAACAATAATTTGAGATAATCTCTTTAATCTTGGTATAACTTATTTTTTAGCTCTGCATTGCTTAATTTTTTGTAATTTGTTCTTTAATTGTGCATATGAAGAGTAATAGACAACTTAAACCAGTATGTTGTCTTTTTATCTAGCTGTAGGTTAGTATTCATGAAATTACATTGTGTTTATAAGAAAAGCAGATTAGGGAAACTTTAAACTCATATCTAAAGATGTCCTTATTTTTCTGACTCTAACGTGAATCTATTTTAATGCCAGTGTCTACTTTAAACTAGCTGTTTGTGCAATGGGTTTGAGTTCAAATGCATTTCCTTTTCTCTCCATCATTCTGCATTTCATCCCAGTGTTTACGAAGTTAAGAATTCGAATTTTTCTATAGTCATTCGTTTAAACCTCAGTCTGATGTATTTTGACTTGCTATATACATTACAAGAAGCTTAGCATGGCATGATTATATGGTAGATGTATTTTAATCATAACAAGAAGCTTTTCAGTTTGGTACATATCTCGAAGATGGTATTTTGACTTGATTTTGCTGTAGCATATCATAGGATCAATTAGGAGCAATCGTAGGAAATAAGTTAGGATTGTATACATGGATAATTTTTAGGATTGAATCATTATGATCAATACTAGCACTACTGATATATAGAAATCGTGTATGGACTCTCCAAAAACCATTTTATCCCTAAACTGATTATTCTAACAATTCTTAATTTAAATATGTAAAATATTCTAACATAAATTCAGCACACCCTTTTTATCTTAAGTTCTCCGTTAGTGTCAATGGATATCTCTGCCTACAATTTCCACAACTGTTGTAAGACTATAGAAAGTTAGAAAGTAGAAACTGAGAATAACCTCATTCTTTTGTTTTGTGTTTTTTTGTTTTTTTTGGCTGGATTATTGTGTATTATTGTATATAAAAATCTAAGCTAAAGCACAAATAAAAGAACTTGCACATTCATATATATCACCTCAAGCCTGCAGAAATACAAGTGACAAACAGGTTTACAGATTCTGCAGTATCCTAAAGCCAAGTATTCACAGCACTATCTTTTGGCAAATTTTTTATAAAAAATAAAAAATAAAAAAAAATAGAGGGAGGCAAGACTGTTTTATTCTCCTACCACTCACAACCTTTGCAATTAAAATTTAAATGTTGTTTTAAAGCCTCATGAGCACGAGACAATACAGCCTCTTATTATGTCACAAAAATAACAGAGCTGACACTCAAAACATACCCCCCACCCCCAAGAATTTATAGGAAAAAAAAGTAAAAGAATCATTTTTTTTGGCAGGGGGGGGGGAGTGGAAAACAAATAAGTTGAGATAAGAACTCTGATCAAGTCCTTCCATCCAACTCAAAACAGATGAGTTGTATCCTGACAGGTTTCCATTGCAATTCATTAACAAAGACATAAATTATTATTGTTTGCAACATCTTGAGTACATAAATTATGAATTCATTAACATTTGTTTCAACAGGTAATTATTATTTACTATGAAAACTCTTAGCTTAATGTTCTCCGACAGTCCAAACAAAGATATAATAATATTGTATATAATTTGCAAAACCAACTGAATTCACTATTACATTTGCTGTCACGTACCAGTGAACAAGCTCAAAATGACACTCTTCCTCGCCTGAAGCCAGCCTTGGATTGGATCTAATGATGAATTAAAACTACAAACTCCAAACCATCACTACTTGCATTGCAACAATCAATTTCAAAGAGTAGTAACATTCAGAGGGCAGGGCAGGGCTCTCACATTATTTTTCAGGTTCAGCCACGGGACTGATTATAAATTTACAATAATATCAAGTAAAATCAAGTGATGCTAAACCTAAAATATATTTACAGATACTTGAGGGATTAGACAAGGTTAACATCACCAGAAAGCTGTGGTTTTACGATGGGTGGGGATGGATCCCCCATATCCCCAATTTGCTTTCCCCTCAAGTTAAGCATAAATTCTTTTGATGTCTCTCTTTTATTTTTGGACATGAGCAACTCCAGGCCATCAAACAAAAAAATAGAGTAACACGAGGGATTGGCTGCTAATCCAGTAGAACCCTAATTGGTGAGGAAAGCGTAGATGAATTCAAACTAATTGAGATAATCAAGCAAATACACAAAGCAACCGTGGATAAAATGAAATGAATTGAAAGAAGAGAGAAGCTTATAGAGAGAGAGACGGAGAGGAATCAGGCATTGGCGGGTTTGGGGATGAGGGGAATGGTGCCGGTGCCCTGGGTGAGAGGTTGTTTGGAATGGGCCTTTTCCTGTTCGCGGATCTTTTGCATCTGAAGCATCCTCTCCATGATGAGCTCGTACTCGCACTTCTCGTAGGAGTGGCGCTCGTTCTTGCACTTCCATGGGCGATAGAACTCAGCTTGTCTGCACTTGTTGAGAGGGATGAGCAAGTGCGCACACTGATCCCCGTACGCCAATGGAACCCTAGCTTCCACCATTTCCTCATGCGTCGCTATCATCTTCTTCGATGATCCTTCGACTTCCATCTTTGATTGTCAAATTTACCTCTCCGCTCCTCCAAACAAAACGCGATTCTGATATTGATTCTTCTCTTGCTTTGCTGCATATTGCACTGCAGCCCAAACGCAGGGTATTGTTATTGCACCTCGCTTCAATTTAAAAATCAAATAATAAAATTTCCTCAACCTTTAAAACTTTTTTTAGGGTTTGTAAAAAAAAAACCGTTTTTAAGGTATTATTGACAATATAATTATACTTGAAAGGGGATGTATGTTGTATCTCGATAACCATAAAAACAATTTTTTAGATAATTTCAACATTATATTTTAAATAGTACACATTTATTTGTATTTTAAATATATTTTATACGTCAAAATAAAGTGATTAAATGAAGTATCAAATAATTTTAGAATTTATAAATTTTACACATTTGATCTTTTTAATTACTAAGAACTTTCAATTTAATGTTGGATCGGTGAAATTTGTATTCTACACAAAGTTATTAGAGGTGTCATTATGTTAAATTTAGCAATTAGTGTCAAAGGATCCAGAAACACATATAGGATCTAAGCACACTTTGCTATTGTAAGAAATGAGAACAACAAATAATAACAGTTTGATACTAATTAATTCAAATTAACGGTTGTGATTATTTTTCGGTTAAAATAATCATGTCGCATGCGATTACTCGGTTAGAGAAAGTATTGCGTAGCCACATAACCAACACGTCAATATTAGGCACTTCCAATTAGAAAATTACACGTCACTAAAATTATAATAAGAAAAATCTTATGTATCTCTCTTGTCTTAATTATTCCCTCTCAACCAACACTCCACCAGAAGTCGTCTCCATCCAAACTGCACCACTCCCTAACCGGGTAACCACAGCCACCAGCCTTAAAACCACAACAAACCCTCCCTAAGCGGCAAAATTTGGCATACATGTTATGTTCACAATTTTGTGCTTGTCTAATTGAAAGTTGGTTTCAATTTTACCCCTTAATAAACTAGCATCAATTATTCCAATTTATTATATAAAAAAGTAACTGCCTCTATAGACTAAAATACGGAAAGCAGCAGATAGCATAGAAACATAAAGGGAAAGAGGAAACAAAACAAGTGAAGTGATAATTGAGGTCATGGAGAATGCCCAAAAAAAGAAGGCGTACGCCATAATTAAAAGTGTCAACAAATAGCTATCCAACTCATAACACTAATAATTATAGCATGAAATAGAGGTATATTTCTTTCTTACTCGACTCCAAAGTTTTTTGGTATTGTGATATTTTCATCTAGTCATTTCAGTTTTACAATATAGCAAGACTCCGAGAAACATAAAGGAAAGAGGAAGGTGCGATCTACAAAAAAAGTGACCCGAGGTGATGGAGAATGCCTAGAAAAATGAGGTGTAACCCAAAACTAATAGTGACAACACATAGCCATGAAACATAGGTACATTTATTTCTTGCTTTTAATTTTCGTTTCAGAGTTTATGGTATTGCGATTTTGTCATGTAGTGTTTTTTGGGTCACACTAATTTAACACGTAGAAAGAAGACATATATGAGGATATTGAAAGTGGGGAGCTAGAAGATGGGCTCCTTAACCTCCTTGCCAGTAAGCCTGAAGCTGTCTGCAATGATGTTTTCGAACCTTATGGACGAATGCACATTGCTCTGGTCATCTCTTTTTTTATTTATTTCAAGTAATTCTCAATATTAACATATAAGAATATAATTTACGGTTCGAAGTGATTACTATTTACTTATAGAAAATGGAAGTATCATGTTTAGATAGAGGGTGAATAGTTGATTACTTGATTTCCATGGCAAAGGGGATCTTTTGAAGGTGATGTGTGGATTACATAGTTACATTGTTTTTACTTGTATATAGGGTGTCATCAAAACAATCAATGTGAACAGGCTAATATCAACTGGTCGCCGTGTCAAAATATGGATGGTTGATTGGTTTGCGAAGCTTAATAATAAAATGGGGGGAGATTTGAAGAAGATCGAGACAGTTGATCGCTACTTGATTGAAATATAGAAAGTCGTTGGGATGGATCTGGAAGAAGAAAAATTGGGTTTATGTGATCATATAAAGAGATTAACATATAATATCAACTGGTCGCCGTGTCAAAATATGGATGGTTGATTGGTTTGCGAAGCTTAATAATAAAATGGGGGGAGATTTGAAGAAGATCGAGACAGTTGATCGCTACTTGATTGAAATATAGAAAGTCGTTGGGATGGATCTGGAAGAAGAAAAATTGGGTTTATGTGATCATATAAAGAGATTAACATATGTAGTCGCCTCCTGTGTTGGATGGATATAGCTTAGACGAATGACCTTAAGAGGATTATCAGGTTCTCTTTTATTGAAAATGCTTTCATGTGATTCGGTAAAGGGTGGATTTCGACTTATAATGTTATCCATTTTTTTTATACTATTAGCATTGAACTGCTGTTATACTTTTGGATACTTACATAATTGAAGAAATTTTGTTAAAAATTATTTGAATCTATCATTGAATCGTGCACAGAAATTTATAAAATTTAAATCACTTTATTACTTTCGAATTAGACAACACACACATATCTATAATAAAAGAACACACATATTATGTGATATCATATGAAATGTGTTTTATAATAGTTATAAGAACACGTGAATTTTGCTACATTAGTCCACTAAAATATAAAATTATTTAAAGTAAAAACTGAAAATAGAAAAGTATTATTAAAAATTGTAAAAATTAATTTAAACTAATAAAAATATTAAATATCTTAATACTTAATTTTAAAAATTATATGTAATTTTGTCTCAAGGATAAATTTTGTCATTTAATATTATTTAAAAAACTAAAATGATAATATAATATTATTTAGTTTGTTATCATGTACGCATCAAATATAGGATATGATATGAACTTATCATGTCTATATCTTATCATTTTCTTATCTAACTCTCTTATCCTATTCGTCTCTATCATATCATATCCATCAAACGGGCCATAAACTTTTCCAAACAACATCCACATGCTTCAATTCAAATAGCAGAAATATTAAGGAGACATAACGACTAGAATTTAAAACTAAGGCGTTGGTGCGCTTCATAGCCATGGTGGATTGAACAAATCTACTTTTAATATAATCATTTTGCTACCTTATAAAAAACCAAAAATACCTTGTGTTCAAATTGCGACACATCATCATATTTGAGGGTAAAATAGTCACTCTAATTTCGCATCTTCCATTTTGAAATTCCCAAATCCATGTCTCTTTCTCACCCTCCATTTCTTTCTTCCTCTCATTTCTATTTTTACACCTCGGATGAGGAGTTCTCTTCTCTCTCGATCTCTATCCTTCCTCTTCGATTTCAGGCGAACCAAAACCACCAAAGTGATGGTCGTAGCCTCCTCTATGAAACCCATAATCAAATCGCAAGAGATAGGGACCAAAACGGACAGATCCGAAAACCTTAGTTGCGACCTCCAAGGCCATTTTTCGGCTACCGTGGATCTCCAATCACAAAACGAAGTTAATATTTGGAATCCCCACGCAGTCCACAACAAAATCCCTAGGACGAGTCTTCAATCGGAGAACCTTCGCTGGAGCCACCTTATATCGTTGTCTTCCACCGCAAACTTATGAACATTGATCACTTCTTCTCCTTTATTTGGTGATTCTCCTTCTTTCTTAACATTTGTTCGATTTTGGTTTTTTGAACGGTTCTCATTTTTCCTATTGCATCTTACAATTTTTCACCTTTGCTTTGATTACAGGGACAGGGTGTAGTAATGGAAGGTTTGTCAAAACACAAAGGTGTAATTTTCAGCTATGATTCTCGAAACTAAGGGATTCAAGAAAAAATTGTATTTTCAGCCAAGAGTATTTCTTGAATTTATCATAAAGTTAGTGTTGTTTTTATCTCTATATTCATCAAGTTTTTCTTTCTTACAAAATTGATTTACTTATGCTTTTAGGAGCTCAATAACATTGTAATATCCCATCAAGAAGGTGACATTGTAACATTGATAGTATTATGACCAAGTGAAGAGTGACATTAAAAAATTTATCAACAAATTAGGGTATCTCAACTTTCAGTTATGCACACATATACATGAGTTATAACAAATTAGTGTATCTCAAATTTCAGTTATGCACACTAGTTTACGGTCCAATTCAAGTCAGATCATGCATAAAGATTAATTGGGACATATTCGAATTCCTTGACCACGCGCATTATTTTATGCTCTGTTTGGGAGTTTAGGAGGGGAGGGCTTGGGGAATAAGGAAGGAGGAAAGGGAAGGGGATGGATGGATAGTCTCTCACCTTGAATGAGGGGTTTATTTTTCTTCATAATACTAAAACCCTCTAATTTGGGAGAACTCAAAAAATGTATTGGAGGAGGGTTTTAGAGAGCTTAGAAAAATTCTTCAAATGTTTTCCATCTTTTTATAATACTCTCAAAATTAAAAATGTATTAGTCATAAGCATTCCCTTCTCCTCTACAAAAACACTCTCTCAAATAAGGTAGAAAATTTCTTTATTTTTTTCTCTCCTCCTCTCTCCCTAAAGCCCCCCCCCTCCCCCTCCCCTCGTAACTCCCAGACGAAGCCTTAGTGATTGTTACACATGTCGAAATCACTTACTATCAGTCACGTTAGAAAGCTAACACATATGTCCTGCGTCATGAAAAACTCATATTTTAGTCCCTTTTATTGTAGCCATTTAATTGCATGCATTCATACAACATTATCAGTTTGCATTCCAAAGTTAATACAAGTCTTGCATCTTAGAAAGTTTTCATATTTTTATCCATTTTTATTTGGCCATTTGTCGTGTATGCGAAATGCAGGTGAATTACACAGCATCCCAAGAGGAGAATTAATTGGAAGTGGCCAAAAGAGAGTACTTACAGGCAACAGTTGGAATTTCAACATCCAAGTTTGCTATCCCAATATTGTTGGATTGGTATTTAGTGAACTTTGCAAAAGACTTGGAATCATTGCTAAAATATATTTGCTCCAGTTACCAAGTAAATTGGGGGGAAAGCCATTAAATTGCTTCAGAAAAGAAAAATGGAACCCCTCTCACAGTCTGTACAAATTATGAGAGGGAGAGATCGACTTCAGATACTATTCACATAACTTTGCTCCATAGCTTTAAATGTACATTGTTTCTTTGCACTCTTTTGCTCATTCGTTCTTTTGCTTTATCATATTTATAGTTTACAGTAGATAGTTCACGAAAGAAATGTTGAACAACTAAGGGATGGATTGCAAATTCTTTTAATCATATTAATGATTCTTTGGTGGCTTGAAGTTCAGAAAGGGATCAATTTTGCAGCTGAAGCTGATGAAAGATAATTAAGCCTTTATCAATATTCACATTAATTCATCCCATATGATATTTAGGTTCTAATATTATCCCAGCTTGCCTATAGGAGTCATCCTCCCAGTTAATGAAATATCACTTGGACTGGCATTAGATGGATGGGTGGAACCTCGAGAAAGACATTGGTAACATGCTCTTTTTCTTTTCCCCCAATGTTCTTAATTATCATGTATGTCATTAACATTATTGTATTCATTGTTGCTGAAAGTTATTAAACTACTTGGAATAGAACATGGTTGTTTTCATTATTTTGTGCGAGTCCATGTATCCACAAAAACTGGCTTTTCCATTACCTACAAGACATACCAAAGCTACTTGTTCCCTTTTTTCATTTGGTGAAAAAAAATATTTTATTGGATTTTATGTTTCTCTTAACCTAATCTTTATGTTTAGGGGTGTTCCTCTAGGAAAGGGAGTAAGTTCTGCTATGAATTTGATTTAAAGGAGCTGTTGAGTATGACTCATATGATGCAGTATCAAAAAGGCTGGGGGCGGGGGTATTGTTGTAATCTGTTGTGTAATATTATATATACTGCTTGTAACACTGAACCCTAAATTTCACTGAGAAATAGAACGGAACTACAGCTGCTCTGTAGTCGCTGATGTAGGCAACCATTGGCCGAACAACGTGACCAAATATCGTGTCCCTTTTGCGTTTTTTGTTTCCTTATTTCTTCTATACTGTTGCTGTTCTAACAGGAGCTTTAGGTAAGAAGCTTTCTAAAGGAGTACTTTAGTCTTGCTATGATTTAGTTGTGCCTTTTTTTCATTTTTTTGTGTGGTTTCTGACAGATTTACTTCTCATAAAGTGTTGAACTAATGAAGGCAAGCTAGGATTACATTCAAGCTGATATTAGTTGTTGCTGCAGAAAGCTGTTGTATTTTTTAAAAAAAATGGTCTTTCCTTACTGTGTCATGGATGGTGTCATTAGCTTTTGTATGCACTTTACTGCGCAGCTAAAGCCATATGGGGGGCATGCATATCAGCATATATCTATTAACTCATTAACTGTGAGTGGTCTAATTCTAAATATCTACATATTTTAGCTCTTATTAGTATCAAATAAGTCCATTAATATTTTTAGATTAGAATGTAAATTGTTACAACTTGTTTGTGTGTACAGAAGAGATAGGGAATTAGAGGGATCAACATTTACCTTAACCAATTAGATCATCTTTAGCTAGACCATTGGTTGCTTTGTAGTCAATTGCGGCCGCAGCGGCCGCTAAAGCGGCGGTGCCTCGCGTAGCGGACTCTCGGCGCTACAGAAACCCCCGTAGCATGGCGTTTGTATGGTGCAGCCGTCGCGGCGTTGCGTTGCGGGAAAACGCGGCGAGTTACGGGTTAGATGTGGGTACTGCGGAGTGCTACACAAAAGGTCTGAAAAACCTAAAATACCCCCACTTATAGCCGTTTAGGGGTATTTTTAAGGACCTTTTTGTTATTTCTCTTACCCTAATTCTAAATGAAATGAAAAAAAACCCCAAGCCTCTCTTCCCTCCTGACACAACAGGTAAGCAAACCAGAAACAGAAACCTCTCCTATTCTCCTCTCTTCTACGGCAGCGAGTCCTCTATCGTTCCCCTTCAATTCTAGCGCGCCCTGCAACTCCGGCATTGGCATGCGACCCGTTCTCACCTATTCTTCTCTCTGCTCGCTGTTCTCTGCTTTCTGTTCTCCCAGTTATGGCATCATCTCAGCCTCAACCACCACCAAATCCCCCCACTGCCTCTTGTGCTCTGGTTAAACCCACTGGGGATAACCAAGATCCAGCTTGGAAATGGAATTGCCTAAAGGACATCAATAACAAAAGGAGTGTCACCTGTGATTTTTGTATGAAAACGACTACCAGTGGCATAACTAGAGCAAAGAAACACCAAATGGGAAAGAGGGGTGATTTTGGTGCTTGCAGGAAAATTCCTCCAGATATAAAATTGAAGATTTTAGAAGCCTATGACAAGAAAAAGGCTGAAAGTGTTGCACATTTAACAGAGTTGAATGAGGATGATTTTCGAGTGGGAAAGGACCATGTTTCTGCTGATACCGCTGCTACCAAGAGAGGGAAAACTGTGAAAGGATGTGTTGTGTGACAAAAGCTTCAAGCTTATGGTCAAGGCTATTGGCAACTATGCTCCGCATCTAAAGATTCCAAGCTATCACGAGATGCGGATTCCACTCTTCAAAAGAGAACTCGAGCTCACTAAAGAGATGTTGTAGCCACATATTGAAGAGCGAGCTAAAAGTGGTTGTTCTATTGTGTCCGATGCATGGATAGATCGCAAGAATAGGACATTGATCAATTTCATGGTCAGTTGTCCACGTGGGACCATGTTTGTTAAGAGCATTGATGCTTCCGGATATGTGAAGAGCGGGCAGAAACTATTTAAGCTCTTGGACACATTTGTGACATGTGTGGGAGAAGAAAATGTTGTACAAGTAATCACTGACAATGGTAGTAACTATGTTTTGGCAGGTAAGAGTCTTTTTTAATGCTAGTTTAATGATGTCCATTTGAGTGATAATTGGTTACTTAATTATGCCCGTTTGATCCTGTAGGTAAAAAATTAGAAACAAGAAGGCAGAGACTCTTTTGGACACCATGTGCAGCACATTGTATAGATTTGAAGTTAGAAGACATCGGGAAACTTCCAAAAATCAAAATGGCATGCCAAAGAGGGGCTACTCTTGTAGGCTTCATTTACAATCATACCATGACCTTAAATACGATGAGAAAACACACCAACAAGGCTGAGTTGGTAAGGGCTGGAATTACTCGATTTGCTACTCACTTCCTCACATTACAAAGGTTGCACAAAAAGAAAAACAACCTTCGTAGAATGTTCACCTCGGAAGAGTAGTTGAGCTTAAGTGTAGCTAAAGAGCCTAAAGGGAAAAAGGCAAGGGACATTGTACTAGTGCCATCATTTTGGAATGATGTGCTCTATAGTATCAAGGCCATGGGACCTCTTGTGCAAGTACTAAGGCTTGTTGATAATGAGAAAAACTTGCTATGGGTTACATCTATGAGGCAATGGATAGGGCCAAAGAAACCATTATGAAATCTTTCAATGGCAAGAAAGACAAGTACAAAGATATTTTTAAAATCATTGATAAAAGATGGGCGTACCAACTTCATCATGCATTGCATGCAGCTGGCCATTACCTTAATCTTGAGTTATACTATGCTAATGAGGATATTGGTGGGAATCATGAAATTAATGAGGGGCTGCTTAAATGCATTGAGCGGCTAAGTGCTAATGTTGAAGAAGAGGATAAGGCTACAACCGAGTTGGCATATTATAGGAGGTCTAAAGGGCTCTTTAGCATGAAGGCCGCAATAAGAAACAGAACTACTATGGCTCCTGGTAAGTTAAAATGCATTATTTTGATAAATTTAATTAGATTTACATGAGCTTTTGTGTTAAAGTACATTGGTTATTGGTTATTCATTGAGCTTGACATGTAGACGTTCTTTGGGTTATGAGCGTAATTGGAGTACATTTGAGCAAGTAAGTAAATGTGAAATGGTTTTAATTTGCTGCAAACATTGATTGATATAGTGGTTGTGAAAGAAGCTAACATTCTTTTTTCAATAAACTTTGAATTAGATTCATTCCAAGAAAAGAAACAAGCTTGAGCACCAAAAGTTGCAAGATTTGGTTTATGTCAAGTATAACCAAACACTTAATAAACGCTTTGACAGTCGTGACTTAATTGATCTCATTGCCTTAAAAGACATTGATCTTTGTAGTGAGTGGTTAACTGGAGAAATGGTTGATGATGGAGAAGTGGCTGAAGAAGACTTGGTCTTTGGAGATGATGATCCATTGACTTGGGGGGATGTTGCTAATGCGGCTGGGGTTGGTGAGCCGGCAGCAACCACTAGGCACCAACAAAGAATGAGAGATCAAGCTGCCGCCTCTCAAATCATTAAGGTAGAAGAGGAGGAGGATGCGGAACAGATTGAACATAATGATGATGAGGAAGAGCTTGAAGATGATGATGATGATGAGGAATAGCTTGGAGATAATTATTAGATGTGTTATTTTGATTAAATGCTTAATGCTTGGAGATAGTGATTAGATGTGTTATTTTGAGTTTGATTAAATGCTTAGACGTGTTATTTTGAGCCTTGGAGGCTAGAACTTATTTGCTTTATATTATGTTGAATATTGGTAACAAACTTTGATTATTAGTTATGAATGTGTTTGATTTTGTGCATTTTTCTATTTTTTAGCTTTTATATTAGACAATATACCTTTTTATTTTGTTACAGATAATACACAAATGTTAAATTAGACAAATTTATGTTTTAAACAATGCTTACCTTCAAGAGAACTTAAATGGGTTTTTTTTTCGTTGCATGGTTGATTGCTACAGTTCTAGCAACTAATAAAGCTTAATGTTAAAAGGAGGTGCCATAGCTAAGTTCTGAAAATCGGTATGCCTTCTCTCTCTGTTGCGAAACTCTCTCGCTTCTCTTTGTCTCCTTCGTCCACTCGCTATTCTTCCGCAACTGTAGTGATGACATCGTCGTTCCACTGTCCAAACCCGTCGCTGCAAGCGACGATTTCTCCCTTCCCTGCGGCAAGTATACCGAGCAGCTCCGTTGATGGTGTAAGCGACGATGGAAGTGGGTCTCGCTCTGTTGAGAGTGGGTGAGAAGAAAAATCAAGAGTATAAGATTTATCCTAGATCTGGTGAGACAGCAATATCCAACGGTGGAAACATGTTGTGTAGCTTACACAACTTGACTAAGTTGTGCGTGGTAGCCTGCGCCGAACTAAGAATCCATCCGTTTGCAGCTTCGTCAAACTCTGCTCCGCTGCGCTCACTCAGGCCACCTTGAGCTCATTGCGCCCCCAAGCACTCGAGTTTGGCTCCACCCCTGTCTTCGAGTTCTGCGCTCCAGTGGCTTAAGGTCGGCGACTCCGGCGGTTCTGGGTCTCTTATTCTCGATGGCAGTTCTGGTGTGTGGGGTTCTTCTTCTCGGCGGTTCTGGTTCCAACAGCATGGGTTTCTGCATCCAGCGGTGTGGGTTTCGTCTTCCGGCGTTAGTGTCTATTATTCCGGCAGCCGTGGTGTCTCTTCTTCCTCGGTAGTTCTGGGTCTGTTGTTGAGGGGTATTTATTCACTCTTCCATAAATCCCATTTTGTTACTCAGTTCTGTGTGTATCATTCATTTCATCCTGCTTGTTTATTGTTATTGTTGGCTGTTGTACTATTTGTAAGAAAATGTCTAGCACAGTGGAGGGTTCAACTATTGGGTCTAATGCTTCTTCTTACAAGTAGATTTGCAGATTCGCTTTTTTAGAATCTCAAGATGATCATGCTCTGAATATGTATAATTTTTTTATAAAATTTTAATAAATGTATCCAAGCCGCATCCGTATCCTAAATTTTAAAAAAATGTCTCGTATCTAGATCTGAAAAATAAAACCATGTCATGAGAAGGGCATAAAAGATATAAGGACCTCACGGTCATAGCATGCCCACTGTTAGTAGGTGTGGAGCAAGCTCCTCTAAGACGTTCCTCATATCCGTGTGACAATATGCACGTTCAAATGCCCAACATACGTATGCAGCAGCATCACATACATGAGATCCTACACTGTGTGGATCTCTCCGAACATCATAATGAAGTGCCTGATAAATAATATGCTTATCATTTCCAATTTTCCACTGTCATATAGCTTTTATCTCTCAAACAAGAGGTCAAGATTGCCCTTCGGTTCTGTTTGGTTCAACGGATTGAGGGAAGGAATTTTAATGAAGGGGGAGGGGTAGGGAAGGGAGAGGAGATTTTAATTATATGTTTTGTTTCGTTAGAGGAGGGGAAGGGAGGGAAAATAACCCTCTCCTTATTTGGTTCACAAGGGGGGATTTTAACGGAGGGAAAGGACAAAATTACTTTTACACCTTTATAACATTTAATGTAAGGATATTTTAGCTTATCTGTTTAAAATTTTGAAAACCCATCTTCTTTCCCCTCCAAGTCCCCCAACATTGGAGGGAAACTAAAATTGACTCAGGATGGATTTTGCTCCCCTCCCCTCCAACCAAACACTATGTTAAGGTTCCAGTTTCAAGTCTTGGTACAACATAAATAAAGTACTTTTAACAATTAAATAATTATAAAAAGCCACTACAAGAATTCTCGTCATACCAACGGCCAAAAGCCGTCGGTAATGCCCAAAAGCCGTTGGTAATTCAAGATTACCGACGGCCTACCGACGGCCACGAGGTCGTGGATATTTCCCTCCTCGGTAAAGTTACCGACGGCCACTAATAAGCCGTCGGTAATTACCGACGGCTTGTTCGTCAGTCGGTCGCCTCGAGACCGTCAGTAAATCTACGAAAACAACTAATTTTTTGTTTGTGATTACTGACGGCTTGACCGTCGGTAACGTTACCGACGACTAAGCCCACTGTAATCTAGAAATGAAAATTAAAAAAAATCTCACAAATTACCGACGGCTAAGCCCACTATAATCTAGAAATGAAAATTAAAAAAAATCTCACAAATTACCGACGGCTAAGCCCACTGTAATCTAGAAATGAATCTAGAAATGAAAATAAAAAAAAATCTCACAAATTACCGACGGCTAAGCCCACTGTAATCTAGAAATGAAAACAAAAAAAAATCTCACAGCATACCAGGAATTATGTACATACTCGAGGCTTGCAAGCCCATCAGGTCCTGCTTAGGAGTACCACTAATATCATGATCCAATAACAAAATCTCCTTGTCATGAACAAAATTTGTTATAATCAAGGGATGATTTTTACGAAGAGCATGCTCTGACAAATTGTTTAGATATTTCTGTTGCCGAAGTAAAGCACAAAACTCCTCATTCTCTATGTCATTCCTAGAGCAAGGTGAGCTATCAGCCCCCTCAATGTTAATATCGGTTTCCATTCTGTCCACTTGTGCACCCTACATATAAATGAAAGAAATTTCATAAACAAAGTGTAGTTCTTTCAAGATTACAAACAGATACCAGTTGTTAGTATAAGTGCTCAAGGTGATGATATCTAAGAACATCTGATACTGCACACACCTCAGCTTTTGTCATTGACCCATAAAATGTAAAACATACATAAGATGCACAAATATTGAGATACCAAAAGGTCAAGAACATCACCATTCACTGAAATCTATGAAATGCAAAATGTTACAACAAATGCAAATTCATTACAGTAAAAACATCAAGCCTCTACCTCATCCTCTGACAGATATCCATCTGGTACAAAAAATCCATCTTCCAAGTTAAACATAAAACCAGCAGACCTCTCCTTGTACTCATCTTCCAAGGTGGGTAATTCAACACTATAAAACCCTCTAGTATAGACCTTTGGTTTCATATTCGGGTAAAGCTATTTGTAGTCATTTGTTGTTCGTGAATTTTTTGTTAAAAAAATTGCACAACTATAATTGGTCACATTTCCTTAACATGTTGACTCACCATTTGAGATGATATTTCCACCAAACCCATAATTAAGTCGGCATAAAATAATGAGTCCAACTTCATGAATTTTCATAGACTATAATTTATATTTTCTTCTACTAGATGGTTTCTAAATTATGACTAATGTAGGCAAACTTTTGTACGCTCGTTCTTAGCCTCTTGCACATAGTTTAAATCTTGTTTATGAGCTATCTTATGGGCTGGACTCTCGCAAAAACATGCATTATGCAGAGACAAAAACTTGCACGCCAACATTTACATACTCGCAACACTACCTTACCTATTATAACTTCAAAATTGCCTCACTACCTTCCCAAGTACACCATATTAAATTGCCCATCTATTAAACATCACGGGCTCGCTTTTTCTTGCAACATCTACTTGCTATATGTGCATAACATAGTGGGAAAACAGATTTTCACATACACACAGCAAGTTCCCAATTCAAAAACCATCATTTCACTTTAAGCTCATTATCATACCTGATATATTCACTACTTACTACTCTAGAATTGATAGGTGTTACCAAAATTATGAAGGTAAGACACCTAGAAGTGGTAACAGCCTTCACACAATACATGAAACATACAACTCAGAAAATATTCTCTTAATTGGGTAGTGTCTCTTTTCAATTTGTTGAATACTTGAATTTTTACAATCAGTGATTGACAAGGACAGTGAAAAACAGGCATTGAATTTAACATGCAAAAGTATGAGCAAAGACTTCATATAAGAGAACCAAGTGAATTAGCTAAAATAATACATCTGAGTAAATAAATCAGGATAACAACTCAGAAAATGATAGCAACTTAGTTTTATAACAATGTTGTTTTGTTAGGTAGCAACCCTATTGCAATTTCCTGGTAATACTGAAAACTGATAAACATATTAGGAACTAGAGAAAAAAAGCATGTAGGTAAGGATATTAGGAACTAGAGTGCAACATATTTATGTCCCTCTGGAAGAAACATTGGTTGCACTTAACAATGACATCAACAAATGTCAAAATCCAAACCTTCAAATGGAGAGATAAAAGTACTCACAAATAAGCAAGCATGCACCATGAAGACATGTATCAAGTTAAGGATTTTAGGACTTTTTTATCAAGTCCTTTGACTAGAAAACTAGCCGGGCTTGGAAGTAAGGTCTGTAAATCTTTCTATAAGCAACTTTCCTCTTTTTGGTTAACAATCCAAAAACTACAATGGACAGGTAAAATCAGAAAAGCAAAAACCATTCACTCAACCAAACAATAGCAAATCAGATACCAAATCTAGTTTCTCAACAAACCCATCTTTCAAAGTTTTCAACTTCATGCTCAAATTTTAAAACCCCCAAGCAGCAAACTTTTCACGCCAAGTTTCAAGCATCAAACAAAAACAAAAAAAAGGACCAAGAAGCAACACAGCCACAAGCCAAAAATCTAAAATTTCATCAAATTCAGACAGATAAAAGCAAGAGGTGAAATGGGTACCAACCAGCTAGAACTAATAAGATCTATCCAATTAAGAGTGGTCAAATTGCGAGGGCCTGAAACATGAAAGGAGTAAGGGTGAGCTTCTTCTTCTTGTTGTTGAACCACTTTTTCCCAAAAGCTCCCAATCGGTGGACCGCCGGCGACCTCAACCCACAACCCTACTTCCCGAAGCAACCAGGCTTCTAGTAAGAAGACCATGACACTGGAGTGACGGAGGGCAACTCCAGTCGACGGAAAAGGAGATCAGGGAGAGAACTCTCGACCTCGAAATCAGCACCGGTGGGCTGGCCGGTGAACAGGGGAAGCTCTATCAAATTCTTTGTACCGGCAACAGTGGAAAGGATTTGATATAAGAGGGAAAGGGTTTTGAGAATGAGAACAGAAAGGTGAAAAGGGCGAACATAAAAATTTATCTCAAGCTTACTGACGGCTACACCGTCGGTAACTCCAACAGTAGCTAAAATATTAAAAAGAAACGCGGCCATTTTACTGCCTAGATTACTGCAGGCTAAGCCGTCGGTAAAGACTTATATATTCAGCGACGGCTCAAAAGCCGTCGGTAATTTTGAAAACTAAATTATAAATAAAAATAATTCTGTAACGACGGCTAAGCCGGTAAAGTCTTAGATTTATCGACGGCTCCAAAGCCGTCGGTACGGTCAAAAAAATAAAATGTCTGCCCAACTTTTTTCCGGAGGATTAGCGAGGGCTTGGTCGTCGGTAACTAAAATATTACCGACGGCCTCGGGGCTGTCGGTAAAATTTTGTGGCTATTCAGCAGTTTTCTTGTAGTGAGCCAAAACCAAAATAGTTTAAAGTCCCAAATCCTATATTTATAAGCCTATGGATATGGTTGTATCAATCATTCAATTTTAAATACCACATTCACAACCACAGGAACAACTTTGGGAAGACTAGCAGGTAAGAGCAAGCCTCTACGAGCAAGTTCGACTAAAGCTAAGCAGCCTCCATGCCATGAACCATCACCCTGAAAAAAGTGCAAATTATGAGCTATAACAGTGGAACCAGACAATGGTAGAACACCACTTGATTTTGATGTTTAATTAGTGTATTATGATCAAACACAGAATTATACACATAGTCAGAAAGGAGGTTGTTATGAAACTCCTACAAAGAATAAACTGTCCATACTACTAAAACATACATCCTTTTTCTCCCTACTAACCTTTACTTACATCATATTATTACGAATACCTAACTACAACATAATTGTGCCTACATAACTGAATAACCGTATAATTGCATAACTATCCTACATAACTACCATAAGGAGAAGTTATGGGTCCTAAGCCCTCTTCTGGAATATACCTTCCAAATAGGAGGGTTATTGGACTTTTGAGTCCCATCAGACAACTAGATAACATAGTAAAACTCTACTGCAATACCTATATAAACCTAGGTGAATGTGAATGTGAATTTAACTAGTCAATTATGGTGGTTAGGAACATATATAAACATAATTATCATACCTCACCAGGTGAAAACAGCTCCAAAACAGAGGATAAAACCTCCTTAGAAAGGGAAGATGTCAAAGGCGAAGTTATGCGACCAATACCTTTTGCTGCAGACCAACGGACAACAGTATCCTACAATCCAATGCCAACATTTATTTAGTAAGAGATACAGAAACTTTAATAGGATGAAGAAAATATAATCAGCTTAATAGCTCCTCATGAATTTGTTTGATGTTTAAACAACAGTATGTCATAAGTAACGATTATCAGCACATTCGACAGTTCACTTAAGCAAATTTCTTACAAGGCCTCCTTGGCATTCAGGTGATCAAGGAGCAAGTCAAGGAAGTGTTAATACTTAATCAAGGGTGATTAGTTGAGGGATAAATTTTGGATTATATATTGCTGTTAGTCGGGAGTCTAACTGTAGAGTAATTGACTAATAATGAGACTACTGTCTGTCAAGCAAGAGATCAGTTGTGGTTACTACTTGCTACAACTCCAGTACTATCTCGTGTGAAAGGTGATCAGGTTTGGAAATGTACAAAGAGCATGCTGAGACATATTTGAGTTGTATTGGAACAAAATAATTATTTAAACTGAAATATAATTATATGAAAGGAACAATAAAGTTCAAACTATGTCAACAATGCTCTAGTACTATGTCAGAGATCCACTCATCTGAAGAAACCATAGTGTTAAGCAAGAGCCCTAGAATTACAGTCTACAACCAACATAGCAATCTACAATACAAATCACAAAAGACGTGTTTTCAGGATCTAAGGAAACCAGTATAAATACAGGGCCCGCCAGTAATATAATGCACTACAACACATTCATTTCAGAAGCAACACAACTGGTTATTTGATAGACTTTATCTATTCGGGTAACTCAAACATGCCAGAGCTGACTAACATTGAAGTAATATTTAAGCACATTTACATCCAACAGTGCTTATCCAAGCCTATTCGTAGGACCCTTGCATCATACATTGCACAGATAAGCGTAAATATCAGCATTATTATTTTACATATGCCACTAACATAACTATTTCATGATTTATGACAAATGAACAACGTCAACAGAGTAATTACAGCTTTCAATATCTCACAAGCCTCCTTTATACAAACCATTTACAAAGAAATGAAGTCATCAATTTCCTTTCAGATGTATCATCATTGACATGGACTTGGACACAATTTCATACTTTTTACCATCTTGTAAAGACTGTTGTACTGGAATGTTGTGTGGTATGACCACACATGGGATGTATTTATAATCACAAAATGAATCTCCTAATAATTTCAGAGGATCAATTAATCCCTAAATATATCCCGAATAGTCAGCACTGACTCATCATCTATTATGCATACAACTAGATCATGGACCCGTGCATAACTAGATCATGGACTCGTGCGATGCACGTGTAAATAAATTGTGAATGAAAAATTGCATACCGAAAAAAGCAACCAACGATTAACATATTGCACAATGGTTAATTAAGAACTAAGACATTATAGAAACAATTACAAAACTAAAAATGTAAAAAACATTTTTACATAATTGACAGCTATGGTTTTTTATATTAGTATAACTGAAAGTAGACAAATTATCTGAGACAAAAGATGGGAATTCTCACAAGAACTAAGTAAGCTTGGTAAACAGTCTTTTTCTAAAAGAAACAATGTTTTTACTTTTTTAAATAGGAGGAGAAGAAAATTTAAAGAAAAGGAAATCTCAAAACCAACAGTAAAAAAATTATTCAAGCATATTTATTGGAAATATATGAATCAACAAAGATAAAAGTTTCAATCCTAAAATAATGAACTTGATTTAAATATCATTTTAACACCGCGATAGAAACAAAAGTAATCTATAAATATTAATGCCATCAAAGATACAAAATATCATAAGGGCCAATGGATCCTTATACAATGAGGGACGAATCAAGTCCCTTCAAAATGAGTTCAACTTACTTCCAGAAAAATTGGAAGTAAATATAACAACTTCAATGACCCTCAATTGCATGCTAATTAAATGTTAAAGTAAATCAAACAACCAAATAAAACTCAACTACTCTTTATCAGTCAAATACAAAAGCATCTTGAGATTCAAAATTAGCAACAGCTAATTCATGAGCTTCTTCATCTCCATTTGATAGAACATCCCTGCAATGTGATGACTTACTAAGTACTAACCACTTTATTTTATGAAAGGACGGAGTTCCGTTCTTGCTCTTTCAGCCTCCAACCAATGTACCCAACCGTCCCCAATTGGAATTTTGTTCCTGATACAAAGTAAACAGATTTTTCAGTTTTTTTCATAAAAATATTATAATTGAACAATATTAATAAGAAGATATAAAACCAACAACTGATTCGATATTTATTATCCATCCATATTGATGAAACTTGCAATTATTTTAGTATAACACAACAAAGGACAAATGTATAACAACAACGTTGAAAAACAACCCCTCAAATCTATGGAATGTATAACTTTTGGAAAATTATTGGCATATTCTCTTGTTGAAGTCCCACTGGTTTCTCTTGCTTTATATCTCTCATTTCTCACCTTATTGGCATATTTTATCTTGGACAAATTTTCTTACATCTTCTACTGCAAAAAAAAAAAATCATTGTCAATTTATGTCAGAGATAATAATGAGTAATCTGAAAAGAGTTGCAAATAATAAGAATGACTGATTGCAAGTCAAAACAAACCTTTAATGCACAAAATCATCTCAGCTAGTAGAGAAGTCAATGGCGAAGACTGAAAATTTCATAACTACAGAGACAGCTGTATACCGCAAAATTTGGTCTCCTCTCATCAGCTGCAGCACCAGTTTGAGAGCAAATAGATAATACTTTCATGATAATCATTATAGTTATTGAAAGATTTTTATAATCCTTTCTGTTTGTTAGATAATACTGATGTCTTCTGACATTCACGTCTACAAACGTCGAGACATTCACTTATATAAGGCTACTAGCGTAATACCCGTGCATTCGCATGGGTTGCGCTTTGTTTGTCGTGATTAATGTTTTAAAAAACAGTTTTTTGATGCAATTATATTATTTGGTGATGCATCCAATTATAGTTGAAAGTAATTTATAGTATTATGTTTTAAAAGTGTAATGTTCATGCAGTAAGGCTGCTTGTGTTGTAAAATGGAATTTGTATTAAATAATTATAAAAGAAAAAGATCAGTGATCACTTATAATAGTAAATTAGCATATATTAGTCCAAGCCCAATAAAAAGACAACTATTGTAAAGTTCTGAAACTACAGTTTAACTTATAAGTCCAAGTCCAACCAAAAAGTCCTACGCCAACAAAAACAGTCATACTTTAATGACATATATAAGTCCAAGCCCTTCCAAAGAGTCATACCAGAATCCCAACAAAAAAGTGTTCCATAATGCCATGCATCAGAGACAAAGTATTACTACATTAAGTAGTAATCTTAGTAACTATGATAATGTTATTCAGGTGAAAATTAACCAAATCAAACTTTAGCTTTTACCCAGGTTTTAACTCATTCTCTTTGCAAAAGTCCTTCCATCCCATTCCAATTTTTGTGGACTTCTTAGGCTCATCTCTTATCAAGAGGCTGCATGAGGTCTGACCACCAGAAGGTCCATGTAGCAACACACTGTGGTAATTAGAACTCATCACAATCGATGGAAAATCTTGGGTTAGATGTTGTAAACAAGAAAAGTATATAAATCAAAGAAGCAAATAGAATAAATAGGTATAATATAAATTCATACATAACAATTATATACCTAACCAATTGAATGCAATGTGAAAAAAATCGTCCCCGAAGTATCTCAGATAAACACAGTGATGGCCAATCATGTGATAAAATCCGCTACTAATACAGGTAAAGAAACCATTCATGTACATTGGCCTTCTCATGTTAATTAAGTTTGTAAGTGTGATGTTATTCTTTATTTGAAAAGCAGAATAATTATCAAACAGTATAAAATTTAAGGCTTGACATAAGTAAATAAAATGAGTAAGATATCCATGATTCACTGAACTAAACAAAATATATGTTAACAGAATTAAAATGTGTGTTTATAAAAATATGTCAAGGTTGACAAAACGTGAGTAAGAGATTCAAGGGTGGAATATACAATGTGTGAGTAAAAATCAGAATCTAAGCTCACATAAGTCATATAAATATTGTCTATTTTTTTGGTTAGGACACACCCTAATTAGCCGCTTTGTAGCCGAGTGGGCCGACCGGAGTCTCCCCACGGCTTCAGTCCTTTGGACCGGCTATGAGACTAATCTCCGGTTCGGGAGTCAGGTCACAACTTAAGGCTCATCTCCCCTCCCAAAAAATGCGTTCGGTGGGAGTCGAACCTATGGTCCTCCCCCACCAACTCAGTGCTGCTTAACCAACTGAGCCACACCCATTTGGTACTCAGAGCACCTTTAGCAACAGTATCATGTGAAACTAATATATTTATTTTATAATTAAACACCTAAATAATAAAACGACAATATTACTTTATTTCACCTCATTTCATTTTCTTTTGTTCCATCTTAATGAGTGTTAATGAGTGTTAAAGAGTTGATCGACAAGTGATGTCCCACCAAGTTAGCGTCTTTCTTCTTGGTGTTGTTTACTGTGAAGTGTTTCTTAGTTTGCCTTTTTGTATTATTTCCTTTTTTTTTGTGGTTGGTTTTGCTCCAAAGTTTTCTGTTTACTTCCATTAATTAACTTTTTTTCCTTCGTTTTTAACCTTTCATATATGGGTGGCATCTAGAGTGGACCATATAATAGGTGGTTCATGAGTGGACAACTTAATTAATGCTTGGATTTTAAGTACCAAATCTTATAATACACCTTACACATCAAGTCAATCATCTTTCTCTCTCTTTCAACAGTGGCTACAATGCCGCACCGTCATCCTCTTCCTCAATTATCCAATCTGCAGCAACCGAAAGGCTTTTGTTAAATGCCCTTATGAAAAAAAAGTAGTAATGAGGCTTTTTATTCACCATAGTTAATAATTTTAACAATTACATTAATCAAAAAATAAATAAATAATCTTAACAATTACAGTTGGATGCCTTCTATCATCACCCACATCTTCAATTCTCTTCGATACATGATGTTCTTGCACAAGCTTCCCAAAGACTACATGCTTCCTTCCTGCAAAATCGCTCCACAACAGTACAATCAAGCAATTTAATTCACCTTCCCCAACCCTTACAAACAAATTATAAAATCTGAGTAAGATGCAAAATGCCACCAAGAACATATGAGATTCACAAACCTATCGAGATGATGATCAGTTTTTGTGGTTTTAGGTTCCTGTACAAAGAAGAAGAGGGGAGGTGTGGGAGGGCGTGGTTTGGGGGAGGATCAGCGACTGAGGGGAAAGGAAGATGAGAGAGAGGGGTGAGAAAAGAGACCCAATGTGATAAATGTATAATGAATCTGTGAGCTTATTTGATCCAATGACTATTAATCATGATCCACCCATGAACCATTTGATATATATCTTCACCCTAGAAGCTACCTTCATATATGAATCAACTTTTAAGACCCTAATATAAAATACAGAGATTTGCTAGAATATACCTATCTATTTTTTAGAAGGTGTAACTTAGCAAGTTACACCTTAGGGTGCATTTGATAATTTTTTAGTTATAGCTTGCTAAGTTGCACCTTCTAAAAAATAGGTGAGTGTATTATAGTAAACCCTATTAGGATTTGCTAGAATGCACCCACCTATTTTTTAATAGGTGCAACTTAACAAATTACACCTTAGGGTGCATTTGACAACTTTTTAGTTATAGCTTACTAAGTTGCACCTTCTAAAAAATAGATAAGTGCATCGTAGCAAATCCCTAAAATATATACTCTCTTTAGTACTTATTCGTCTAAAAGTGATTTTAATCAAGTTAAACTATCCAATTAACATTGTTATTCTAATATAAATTCACTTCAAACTCATTATTTTTGATCGGTATCAACTTTATCAAATCAAGATTATCCAAAATCAAGTTAATAAATACTCACCGAAACATGACTCAATATGGTTACTTTTTTAACAAGACAATCACCAAGTGCTGACCAAACTGGAGCATCTCACTTCATTGCTTTTCAGTCTAATAGCTTATTTTACTTATTTTTCATTCCAAAATTCTAAAAGACTAAAATTAATAAGTGGCCAATAGATTAGCTCAAAAAGCCATTGTTTATGCTTGAATTGCAACAAACATTTCTAGTAAACCAACCCAATAGAGATTATTACGCATTGTTTGAAAATATAAGGATCTATTTATTTTTAACCATAAGAACTAAAATGGATTGAGTCAAACTACAAAAAACCAAAACATTAATTTAACTATATTTTAAATAAAGATAATGTTATCATAAGATGAATAAAATAGCAAACTACCTTCGTGCACATAAAACACATTCTTTTAATTGTAATATAGTTACTTTTTTCTGATTATGTACTAGTAATAAGTACATCAAAATTAAAAATAAATATCATACGAAAGAAAACTAAACAAAGTATTATTATGTACAACAGCATGCCACAGTATAACTGTCTTTAAATACTAAAATTAGACATTGATTTGACCCCTGCATCGTTACATGGGGAGTATTATTTTATATCACGTTGAGTGTAATTTTGATTAGGCGTGCTTTAAATTCTGGTGCTTAGGTATTAGTTATATAAATTAACTACAGTTAGTTATTTTACTGATCAGTTAATTAATAGTTAGTTCTCACTATTCTAGTTAGTTAGATGAGCTTGTGTTAGTTACATACACTGTATATAAGGCAGTCTTCTTTCTTCTTATTGTCTTTGGGGACAGTGATTGTGGAAGGTTTGGAGGTCCAAATAGAGGAAGAAGAAGAGGAAGATGAAGAAGCCCAGAGAAAGTCGGCAACGAGAGCAAAACCTAGAAGGCCAACACAGATCACTACCAATTTGGCAGAACCGACCTTCACCGACGCACGAACCATGTCATCCACTCGAACAAGAAAATCAAGAAAAACCCTAGAAAAAGGATTCAGAAAATCAAGAATGATTCAGAGAAATCGCCGATGAAAAAGAAATCGAACGGCGAATGAAAGAATCAAAGCGCGAGAATCAATCAGCAATGCGCGATGAAAGGAGAATCGTAGCGGAAGCAGATTGCGAATGATACCATGTTGATATTGGGAAGAAGAAGAAGAGAGAATTTGTAATGCATTTTCTGTATATTGATTGAATGAAAAAAAAAAGTTCTGTGCTATACAAGAAAGAAGACTGCCTTATATACAGTGTATGTAACTAACACAAGCTCATCTAACTAACTAGAATAGTGAGAACTAACTATTAATTAACTGATCAGTAAAATAACTAACTGTAGTTAATTTATATAACTAATATTAGGACATCTTTAGCGCTTAGAGCTTAAAATTTTAGAGCACCCAAATGTCCAGTTGGAAGCCACGTTTTACTGCACCGTTCTTTTGTTTTGTGTGTGGGAGCTCATATTGGCAACGCTGCTAAAACACACAACAATAAAGTTGAAGGGTCCACCATGGAGAGAGAGCGACACAGAAAATTTTTGAAACGCTGTTGGTGTCAGTAAAGCTCCGCGCATAAAATACCGGCGCTGTGGTTGGCCTTATGGCCTTGTAGGTTTATCAAAATCTGTTGGTTGTAGAATTTGGTTGGGGCATGTCCCAATCCTATCAAACTCTGTGATGTAATCCCTCTGTTTTAGTAATCTAATTACAGTGGATTTGACGTCAAAAAAAAAAAAATATACAGCGCATGATCACAATAAAGTTGCTTAAAGTTTACAAACTTGTTACTCAAATTCTATATTTTCAATTTTTTTTAAAATAAATCCTTGGTTAAAAAAGTTGTAACTACTACCTCTTGTCCTAATTATAAGAAAAAATTACAAAAAACATAAAGACAAAAGAGACATATTTAATATTATAAAATTTAACTCTCTTTCCAAATATACTCCTAATTATGTGCATAGGAAATATATATGTTTATTAAATATACAAGTCTATTAAGATAGGGGTATAAAAGGTATTTTAGCAATTAATACACTTAGAAATAAGTTTCTTTGACAAAAAAATTCTCTAAAAATTTTCTTATAATTAGGACTGGAGGTAGTACAATATTTTAATATTTCAATTATGTGGAATTATTTAAAAATTCAGCAAAATTATTATAATTTTTATTTAAAAATAATTTTTTTTGGTTAAAAACCCTAAAAAAATCACCCTATATATAAATGGGCCTGACGAGATTATTTAAGCCGGCCCATTAAGAATTGGGCTATGCGACCAACCACATGTATAATTCCCCGATTAATCGGCCTCGGTTGAATTAGGGTTTAGCGTGTTGTGTTGCTTGGTTTTGTGTGCCGCTCGTCCTCCCTGCTTTGCTTGCGCCACTCACATTTCACCCTGCATCAATGGCGGAACAGGTTTCGATCCATAATCACTTGTAGGACTTATTTTCCTAACTTATGAAAGCTCACACTTTTACTTCTTCTGCAGACGGAGAAGGCTTTCTTGAAGCAACCCAAGGTTTTTCTCTGGTAAGTCTCTTTGTTTTTTTTTTTTTTTCGTTCAACACAAAGTGAATTGATTTACGCATCGTTTTCTGTTTTGTATCAGTAGAACACTGTGGATGGCGTGAATTTTTTTGTTGGTGTGATGAATGTTAGTTTACTGTTATTGAGCATTGAGCATTGTGTATTTTGTGTTGTGTGACGCAGTTCGAAGAAATCCGGAAAGGGGAAGCGGCCCGGAAAAGGAGGCAATAGGTTTTGGAAAAGTGTTGGTTTGGGATTCAAGACTCCCAGAGATGCAATTGAAGGTTTGAGCTTTCAGCATTTTCTTAAATTCAATGTTCTGTGTTCAGCTTTTGATTGAGTGTATATTGCTTTTAGTATATATTACATTCATTTTGGTTAATTACTTTGTTGAGTTAGATGCCCTGTTTTATAATTTTTGGATCAAGTGCCTTGCATGATTACTGTATTAGATTGTGCTTTAGCTTAGCTGTTGATTTTGTAATTTAATTGTTGTTACAGGGTTTTTGCTCATCTGAACTTGTTTGTTTTGCAACTGCAAACTGATGCAATTAAGATGATTGCTCTCTGGGATTGGGCATTATAGATAACGTGTTTGCTTGTTTTAGCAGTGTCACATCAATGTAGAGATTGAATACATTGATGCTAATTCATATTTCCCTTTTTCTTTTTATTTTGTTCAAGATGCTAATGTAGAGATTGAATATATAATGCTGATTTTGTTGATCGTTCTTTTAAATATGAATTAAATAATTAATAACTAGATACATAGTTCCTTCATGTTTATTGTGGTTACCTGCTGAGAGTAGAAATGAGGTATTTCACACGTTGATGTGAATATCTGGTATCATTCTAACAAGAGTGTTTTGTCTGCCTGTCTAGGGACATACATTGATAAGAAATGCCCATTCACTGGAAATGTTTCCATCCGTGGGCGCATCCTTGCAGGCACTTGCCATAGTGCTAAAATGAATAGGACTATCATTGTTCGTCGGAACTATCTTCATTTTATAAAGAAATACCAAAGGCAAGTGTCATCACCTTTCAGTAAGTTCCGTAGCCTTGTTGTCTTTCTAATATCTTATTATCTGTTTGGAATCCCCTTAGGTATGAGAAGAGGCACTCAAATATTCCAGCACATATATCTCCATGTTTCCGTGTGAAGGAAGGTGACCATGTTATTATTGGACAGTGCAGGTTGGTGACTGATTCATCCGTCTTATGTCTTAGTTTGAAATACATTCTTCAACTTCTGTGACTTAGTTTTTTGGGTTTAATGTAATTTTTTTTTTTTTAATCTTTTTTCTAACAGGCCATTGTCAAAGACAGTGAGATTTAATGTGTTGAAAGTGATTCCTGCTGGGTCTTCTGGTGCTGTTAAGAAAGCTTTTACAGGAATATGAACATTTACATTGTTCCCTATCCTCTTGAAGTCCTGTTAGAGGATTTTAGATTTAGCAACTCTTGATATGTGACCTTGTCTTTAGACGTGTTTTGAAAGAATTGATATTTGTATGCTTTGTCAATGTCTTATTACCGTTTTCTACATTTTTCTTGTATGAGTTGTACGGATCATCAACTTTTCTAGTGATGCTACATTCTTTACAGCCCAAAAGAAAAAAAATAGTTTTGACGCACACGTATCTTTTAAAGAAAAAAAAATGATAAAATGGGTGAAATTTAAATAGCTTTAGTTTGTTGCAGGAACAGTATGCATGTGTTCACAATTAATTTTGATTTGATTTCCCAAACATGATAAATATCTATTTTATTTCTTATCTCTAACAAGTACTTAGTCCTGTCTTCTCATTCTAGGTGAGAGTGCAATAATAAATATGAATCCATATTTACTTTGATTTAAAGTCAGATAAACAGTGGCATGCTGCTGTGCTTAATAATGATTTAACTACATTACAATTAAAAAGAATGTGTTTTATTAAGCCCAAGTGTAAGAAGGTGGTTTGCTATTTTACTCAGCTTATGATAAATTATCATTATTTTAATATTTAAATTATAGTTAAATTAATGTTTTGGTTTTGTAGTTTGACTCAATCCATTTTAGTCCCTAGTTCGTTTCATCATGTTGATAGGGATATTAATATTGTTGCTGATTTGTTAGCTAAGCCAGCTCATTCTTTTTCTATTTGGTGTCGTCTTTTAGTTAGATCCCCTGAATGTTGTAATTCAATTCTTTTCCAGGATAGGATGGGCCTCAGCATTCTTAGGCTGCTTAAAAATATGAGGTTAGCTCTTTGGGCCTCGTTCGGATAAAATAAAATTAGATCCTTATATTTTCAAATAACGCATAATAATTTTTATCGAGTTGTTTTACTGTTTAAAGGTGTAACATAATACTACGGTTTATGGATATGCTCCATGAGTACTCATAATCGTAGAGGGTAAGTTAAATAGTACTTTCTCCATTATCGAATATAAACAAAAAAGATCAAGTAGAAATTTTTGCTTATAATTGAATATGGAGGGAGGCAGTATTACATTTAGTTTAAACAAATGTCCAGAGAGACACAGTCAAGTGATAAATACTAGACTAGAAAAGTGTAAACAAATACAAAATCATTTATTTTGCATATCTTGATGCAAGTGAATAATAACTCAATGAAGATCACGTCATTATTAGATTGGTTTAATTAATTATAATTTTATTGGTTTTCTGATTTGACTTAGCCTTTTTATTTTTTTTAAATACAATAAAGAAACCTAAGCTTCTTTTTTTTTGGGGAATTCTTTTTTTTTTGTTGATAAAGAAACCGAAGCTTCATGAATTTTTTTTTTTGGTGAAGCTAGCTATTTTTTTTGGTGAAGCTTCTTGACAATATTAGTACGTGGAGTGATTACGGAGATAGATGTTTTAATATCCAATTTAAAAGATTTTGTATAATACTGGAAAGTTTTTTTTGACTAGGTATAATACTGGAAGTTAAACAATAAACAATAAAATGAATATTAAGATGAAAATTAAGAATTGTTCATAATATTCAAAGATACTTTTATTTTAAGTTATAAACCACATAAAAAATTATTTAATATAATAACTAAAAATCTAAAATATGAAACAATTATTTCCACTAAAAACATAAATAAGATAAGAATTTGAGCAGATTCATCACACGACGTAAGTTTATGCTCTCGCCGCTGGAGTTTCGCGGTTAATTTCTCACATTTTTTTAAGAAAAACTACGTATATACTCCATTTTATTGCAAAATGAAGGCATAACTAGGGACTATTCCAAAGGAAGTAAGTAATTTTCACAATAATGCAACACTAGAAGCTCAGAGCTTGGCAGGTGCACAATGGCGAAACCACCCTCTAGCTTGAGGGAGGCAGTTAAGGAAATTCACGACATATTAGCAGAGTATAAATTGATCAAAGCTACCAACATAAGATTCTGAAATCAATAATCATCTAGCTTTTCGAATCCATCAATACAAGCTCGAGATAGCTTAGACTGTCAAAATAGGTAATCATATTGTAGGCAAGCATATGGTAAATTTTCAACTGCAGAGACCACAAAATAGATTTAGAAATTAATTAATAAAAATTATTTTTAACCTTTATGGAGAATTCATACCAAGTGTATCCTCAGGACTCTACATTATTGAGTAAATCCAAGGGAGGAGGGTCTAGAAGATCACAGAGGTCTGCTTTGACCAATTTTACTAATGTAGCCTCTTTATGATCATTCTCGTACCCTCCTTTTATATTTTGCAACTGTGACCGACATTCACGGAGAAAACCTTCGTAGCTATGTAGGAAGTTTATTTTTGGTAGAGAGTCTAGAGATGAATAAGCTTGATATGGTTAGTATGGTCAGAGAATAATAAGTTGCACAACTACAGAACTGTTAGTGTACTGTAATTGAAAAAAAATGCTAGAAGGCACTCTGAATCTATGGTTCAAGTGGGATAGTTTGAGAACAAGACTCTCGAGCTTTGGTTGTGCCACTTCATCATAATGAATGTAGTGTCCCATTGGCTTATACTGCGCCATTTGAGAATGAATGATTTAATTTGCACTTGGGTGTGTTGCCCATGAAAAGCTGTGAACACGTGACGCTAGGCGCTTCAGATGGTGGGATTCTTTGCTGGAAAAATCGCCTAAAAATTTTTTCGACGGCGGCCAGCAGTGGCGGCCGTCGTGGCTGATCGAAAAACTGGAAGGTTGCTCCAAAATAGAGGAGAGAAGAAGAAAACTGAATGCATAAGCATGAAGGTTTGCCTGATGTTAAAGATGTTACAAATTCGAATTCTATATATTTTAATTGTTTTTTTGAATCGTGTGTACTGATTCTTGATAGGGTTGGACTGCCGAAGACAGTTTTTGGGATGACATTATGGGTGTTGAGGGTGATAGTTGGAAAGCACCACCAGTATGAGTGTAAATGAGTTGAACTATTTGTGATCTATTTGAACTTAACTAATTAAATGCTCGATCAAGCTCGTTTCTTTAATTAAATGAGCCAAGCTCAAGCTTGAGATTGAGATTGAGCTCTAATATTTAAATGAATCGAGCCCAAACCGTATAGGCTCAACATTAATTAGCTCATGAATAGCTCATATAGATTTTTTTTTGGCAATAGCTCATATAGATGTTGTGGTCTGTAAATTATAGCAGCGGTTTTTTATTGGGAGAAGTTAGCACTGGACTAGATATCTTAATAAATAGATGATAGTCATGTTTTTTTGGGATTCGTGCTTTTGTAATGGTTAAGCTTAAATTGTATGGACTCATGCTTTTGTGATGGTCAAACTTAAATTGTATTTTGCCATGAACATGTTTTTTAGGATGTTTTAGTCAAGCTTTTGAAGTTTCTTTTTTATAGTAGTCAAGAAATCTTTAATTTCACATATCATATGTTAAGTACATATCTCTACTTTTATAGATTATCATATAGTACTAAAATATTTATTGAGTACTAAACTAATAAAATCAAAAAGTAATTAAAGAAAAGTTTTCATAAATACAAAAATAAATTAATTATAAATGAGCTAAACAAGCCAAACTCAAGCTTTATTATTTTTAAACAATTCAAACTCAAGCTTTTAGTTAGTATCGTTTAAATAAATGAGTCAAGCTCAAACTTTACTATTTTTTTATAGATTAAGCACAAGCTTCAAGTGCTCGGGTCGATTTAACTTGACTCGTTTACACCCTTGACCACCGACATTATATGACAGACGCAAGCTGTAGCAGGAACAGGAAGTTATTCCTGAACATGTTTCCTCAAGTCTTCGAACCTGCTCCCTTATGATTGCGCTGTGATTGTTTTCAGTGAAATACAAAAGAAAGAGAAAGGGACGAGAGAAATACAAAAGAGAGAGAGGGGGAATCTCGTTCGTTTGGTTCTGTTGAGAAAGAGGAACGTGAGAAGATAAATGGTGGGCCCATGGAATTTTTCCAATCTTCACAATCTTGCGAAGAAAAGGAAATGAAATGGCACATTTTTTTTGAATTCCAATATTATCCTTTCAAAAATTTAATGGAGCTCGTCCTCTCATGTAGTGCTAATGCCGCATGTGTATTAATCATGACAGCACATGATGCATCTATCTTAATCATGATACCGCATGATCTGTCCGATACCACATGATCTGTCCAAATTAAGTATGCAATTCTTCTTTACCAGGACAGCTAGCATTTACTTCCTCTGCCCCATAATGAGTGTCACATTAGAGGATTTCACACAGATTAAGGAAAAACAATAAATGAAAGAGAGAGAACGACTATTTTACCAAATTAGCCTTGTTATTTATACTATGTTTTCCTAGAAAATTGTGCAGACATAACTTTAAAAGAGATAAGAGGGGTAGAACTGAAAAAATTAATTAATAGGGCTAATATGACACTCATTTTGGGACATTTTTTTTTTTGCAACTGCGACACTCTTTATGGGACAGAGGGAGTATATTTTATTTCCTTTTCTATTATACAAAATTCGCTAAACATTATAGGCATGAGTTGTAAACGTGATGGGAATTATAGTAGGACATTTGCAGCTTTAAACATGATAGGTCGTAGTGTAAGACATGTGATATGCTTTGTAATGTGTATATATTTGGCAATTGTCTAAGGAATAAATATCTGATTCTCTTCCACCACAGATTTGTTATGGTATCAGAGAGTCCATAGCACTTGTGTGCAGACATTATTCATGGAAGGGAAATCGGAAATGACTGAAACAGAGAAAGGGAGTGAGAAGGTCGATTCTGTGAAGAAGTCTCCTTCTCCATATGATCTAAATTTGAATGATAATCCAGGAAACTTGATTACTCAGGTTCAGCTGAAAGGGGAGAATTATGAAGAGTGGTCTCGAGCCATGCATACTTCTCTCCGTGCCCATCGCAAATGGGGTTTTGTGGAAGGAAGCATTAAGCAACCAAAGGAAGGTTCTTCCAACTTACAAGACTGGTGCACAGCACAGTCCATGTTGGTGTCATGGATACTGAACACAATATAGCCAAGCTTGCATTCTACCATCTCATATCAAGAGAACGTAAAAGAATTGTGAGAGGACATTAAGGAGTGTTTTTCGATTGTGAATGGACCAAGGATTCAACAAATAAAGGCGCAGCTGGCAGAATGTCGCAGACAAGGATGTCTATATGAAGCTGCCCCAAGGCTTCCGCACGTCTTCACCAGGGTTGGTTTGCAAGTTGCGAAAATCGCTATATGGGTTGAAGTAAGCCCCTCGATGTTAGTTTGCTAAACTATCCGCTGCTTTAATGAATTTTGGGTTCCATCAATCATGCTCTGATTGTTCACTCTTTACCTTGGTTGCTCATGGAGTGCAACTAGTAGCTTTGGTATATGTTGATGATTTGATTGTGTGTGGAAATAACTCTGCTGCTAGGGGTGAGCAGAAAATTTTCATCCGATCGAAACCGATTTACCCAATTGTAGTTTTGAGTGAATGAGCGGTTAACATTAGATTTCGGGTGAACGGGTTGGACAGAAAAGGGTATAAACGGATAGAAATGGTTGGATTTGGTTCCAGCTAAATCAATCCAACGGTGGCCGAATTCGATCGAACGAAAGAAAGAAACTTTGCAAGTTTTACAAAAACGCTAGGTAGACTGTGACCATGCGTTTTGAAAGCACTGCACATACCTACTTGCCTACACGCCCAAAACATGTCACAACACAGTGATAGGACTACAGTCTGACACACCGAGCAAAAGCTCTTGACCGACCTACACTCCCAATCCCATACTGCACACATACATATACTCCCCCTGGACTCATTTATAAGCAAAAACATATCTTTAGGTTTATTGAATACCTCATGTATTTGATCTATATTTCGTCTATAATATAGACCAAATACATGAGGTATTCAATGAACCTAAAAATGTGTTATTGCTTATAAATGAATCCGAAAGGAGTGCTTTTTATATTATTTCATGTAAATTAAACTTTTCTAGAGTACTATATTCAAAAATCAATGCTGTTTTTGTTTCTCCTCTCCACACGCCATTATTCTTTTGATGAGTGTGCAGTCTTACATTTATTATATTATTATATATTGCATTTATATAATTATTATATCTCTATATAATTATTTCTCTATTTGCATATATAATTATTTTATCAAACTTTTTACACATCAACAGTACATAAAATAGATTATTGTATTTTAATACTGTTGTTATTATACGTAGATATTTTTTTTGACAATACCAGTCGCTCAAAACTGTTCTTATTCTTTCTCCCCCGTTTGTGAGTGCTTCTTTTTCCTTTCCTCTCTGTTAATAGGTCGTGAAGCACTCTTCTAATTTTAGATTTTGCGGATGACACAACATGCTTATTGCAGAGCGGTGGGTCTATTTGAGGGGGTTTGTGGTGAAGAAGTCTACGAGCTGTTGGAGCCGGTTGTTGGCCACAACCTGCAGCAGTGATGGCCGCAAATGTGCCCGATGGTACGACGGCTGCTGTTGGGGGACCTGCCTCTCTTGTTTTCGCTTCCTATGCATGATTCTATCTTTTTCTACAATCTTTCCTCCCTCTTCTACTGTACCCGTAGTAATCCACCCGATAACTCGCCAGTGAGTGAACCCGATATACGACCAATCCGTCAGCAGAAACGGACAGAAATGGGTCTTCTTATAGACTCTTTGGTTATTCATGGTTTTTATTTTTTCCACTCGAAACCGACCGTACCCGACTGTTGCTTAGCCCTATCTACTGCAATTCAACGATTTAGAGCGTATCTCAGTAAGTGTTTTCACTTGAAAGATTTGGGGATTTTAAAATATTTTCTTGGTGTAGAAGTTGCAAGGAATCTGAGTGGGATATTCTTATGTCAACGCAAATATGCCTTTGATATAATTCAAGAGACGGGTTTATTGGTGTCAAGCCCGTGTCAACACCCCTTGAGCAAAACCATCAGCTTAGTCTTGCAACTGGGGAAGTCTTCTTGACCAACTCAAACGTTATCGGCATTTAGTTGGTCGTCTCATCTATTTGTGTTTCACCAGGCCAGAACTATCGTATTGTGTTCATATCTTCATGCAACAACCTCGTGTGGACCATTGGAATGCAGCTCTTCGAATTGTTAAATATCTTAAAGGAAGCCTCGACCAAGGCATACTCCTAAGCAATACAGCTAGCTTTCAGTTGCATGGATGGCGTGATTATGATTGGGCAGGTTGCCCTTTAACTCGGCGCTCAACCACTGGCTGGTTTGTGTGTTTGGGTCATTCACCCATCTCTTGGAAAACCAAGAAATTCCTCTGTTGATGCAAAATACCGCTCTATGGCTACAACCACGTCCTGCGAACTTTAGTGGCTTAAGAGTTTACTATTTGACCTTAGGATCATACATAAAGGACCTATGAGAATTAGTTGTAATAGTCAGGCAACCTTGCACATTGCCAAACTCCAGTTTTTCATGAGCGTACAAAGCATATCAAAGTGGATTGTCATTTTATTCGGAATGAAATAATTCAAGGTAATATTTAGCCGTCGTATGTCTCTACGCATGCATAATTAGCAGATATTTTTACCAAAGCGTTGGGACGACATCAATTCAACACACTGCTGGGCAAGATGGGCATTTGTAATCCTCATTCACCACCTTAAAAGGGGGTAATGCCGCATGTGTATTAATCATGACACCACATGACTCATCTGTCTTAATCATGATACCACATGATCTGTCCGATACCACATAATCTGTCCAAATTAAGTATGCAATTCTTCTTTACCAGGACAACTAGCACTTATATTTTATTTCCTTTTCTATTATTCAAAATTAGCTAAACATGATAGGCATGAGTTGTAAACTTGATGGGCATTAGAGTAGGACCTTTGCAGCTGTAAACATGATAGGTCGTAGTGTGTAAGACATGTGATATGCTTTGTAATGTGTATATATTTGGCAATTGTCTAAGGAATAAAAATCGGATTCTCTTCCACCACAGATTTGTTAAGTGCAACTGTGCCTTCCAAAATCGACCACGTTTTATGGTTTTATTATCACTAACTATATTTAAAATTGTGTTAAGTTAAGAAATTTAATTAATTAAATTAATCTAAGTAATTTATTAAATTAAATTAAGCAATTCATGTAATGATTATATATTAATTAATTAAAATTTTGTATTTTGTATTTTAATTATATATTAATGATTATATATCAATTAATGGTTTTGTATTAAATTAAATTATATATTCATTTTCCTTTAAAAAAAATTGTATTTTGGTTTTTCTTAGTTAAGGGCATTTTTGTTTATTCAAAAATAATCAATACTTCTCTCTTCTCAATTTCTTTTCTCTTTCTCTTATTTCAAACAATATCCAAAATCTACTCTTTTTCCCACATATTTCTCTCTTCTCACACTCTCTCTTCACAATTTCCCTCGATAACCAAACACACCTTTAGAGATTCCACAGGCACGCAATATGACGTCGAACTCGCTAAAGATTTTTTGAGAAATTCAAAAAAAAAATTATGCAAGTAACTGTGCACAGCAGGTATTCGAATCAAAAGATAACCAAGCATTGTAAAACACAGATATCTTTATACAAAAACATATATCAACCAAGGTGTGAGTTTCAATTTTTTATTGACACTGCTAATGCATATTACACGTCAAAGTGGTACGATGTGTCAAACCCTTGGTATGAACTGTGGGCTTTCATGAATTCATGTATATGTATCCTTAATAGTCAACATTATTTGTTAAGGATACTAGTATTCAGCACTACGTCTCTCTGTTGCTTCAATTGCTGCTTTTCTACATCTTCAATTTGGAATATCATTGAGTAGTAAGTCACTTATTAGGCTTTGGAAGAAAACATAATGTAAAACTCAACAAAATGATGTTAATCAAAGCATTGTTTCTTTATAAAAAAAGAAATGTCAGATAAAAACTCCAAATTTCCACAACAAAGAATGATTTTGAAATTTAAAACTGTGGTGAACCAATTCGATAGAACTGGATCATAACTTGGAGAATGACAGAACGAAAAGATGGGAATGCTATTGAATGGCCTCCCTCCAACTCTGGCCCAATGGGTATGTACTTCCTCCAAAACATACTATAATAACTAATTAATTAACTAAATTCATCATTTACGTTCTTTACTCTGCTACTACAGTTAGATAGAGGGCAAACTACTAACTCAATAACTTTTACAAACAACTAGTATAATGGGTAAATAAGTTGTTGTACTAAAAAATGCAAAGAATGCAATGAAAAAAAAAATATTAGAGGTTAACTGTTAGCAATGCTATAGAATAATAATAAATAACAGAACTATGATGATTTTCGACATTATAAACAACTGTATGTTATATACACACATGCAAAGTATACAAAAAGTATGCCAAATATCTTCGTTAATTTCAAAATATCCAAATAATATGTAAAAGAGTCCCTAATAACAATTGTAAATCATGGAATAACACTCCAAAATAAAAAACATCATAATGGTAAATAACACGAGGAAGTAATATTGCACAACAAAAAGTATAACTAAGTAACTAACCAATAAAATTTAGAACGGAATGTTACACAATGGTAGATTAAGAAACAAACTCTCCTACAGTTTATTAACCAACAATTAATCAATGCTAGTATTATTGTGGATGGAAGCAATGTGGTATACAAACTCCAGTTTTTTGAACTCAAAGCAACGTGGTATTATATTGTTTCCAGAACAATAAATAAATCTTTCCAAAATCCTAAGTCCCTCATTTAATTAATTAGATTGTTTAGCATCTGAATTCAAAATTAAAACTTTACTAAAGAGAAACTAAAAATCACATGTTAATAGATTGCAACTTCCGCTGATTTAATGGACTTTACCGTATCCTAGGTCATAGAAGTTACTAAGATTACTGTTCACCATCCATACTCAATTTTGTCAGTAGTATTCGTGTTAACTTTTTAAAATACCCACATAAAGTTAAAATTGTAATAGATAAATATGAATCATGCAACATTTTGCCAGGCCAGATATAATTTTTAAAAAGAAAATCTCAAACAAAAAATAATAATAACATTAAATGGACTAAGTCATCACTTGAAAATAACCCCAAAAGTAATGTAAAAATTAACAATTTGAATTACCATAATCAACAACTACCTATAGACCTCAATAATATTACTTAATTCAATGTCACGAACCATCACTACTGGCCTTATCAATTGCTATCCATGAACTCAGTTTCGAGAGAAGGAAGACCGCCTCTCCAGGATCAGGAACTCTTGAAGATCATACTGTTACGCAGCAAGTATAACAAAAATATAAAATTAATGAATATGCCATCATTTGTCATCTGCTACTGGAAAAATTGCATTAGATTTCCTTGCTGAATTTTGAACCACCAACAATGAACCCCTGCCATGTAAGTCCACATTAGTCACCTGGTTATAGATGCCACCTCCCTTGCAATGCAATGGCCATAGTTATCTGCATCCAACCCACAAAAAACCAAAAGAAATTATAACTCAATTCAAAAGAATACAAAAGCAACATTAGTGATAGCAAAATTTGATTCAAAAGTCTATATAACCTGTGCAAGCTAAGAAATAATATATTAGCAAAGCCCCAAAACTAAAGCATATCCACAGATTCTTGCCAAAATAAGTGAATAAAATGGCTGAATATACAAAACACAACAGAATCACATAGCCAAAATATCAGACAATGACTTTACTCTGAAAGAGGTGAAGAAAATTCAACCCGCAAACCCGATGAGTTGCATTTCACCGCTGATTTATGCTTGGTTGGTGGTACTTTCTTCTTCTTTGCTGTTGTGGTTGGCGGTTGCAACGTTGCTGTTCAAGCCGTTGACTTTGTTAGCAGAAAAATAGGTAAAGAAGACGTTGAGAGATAATAAAGATGAGCTGACAGGTTGCAGTAGGTAAGGAAGAAAGGGGAAGAAGGAGCAAATTTAAACTTATTCCAGCACATATGTATGTGGTCTAGCTCCACTCTCCCTAGATGTAAATGTTGAAAACAGTAGACAATCTTGCAGGTTCAATTATAGATAACCAGAAAAGTAATCAAGCGATGAATTTCTTATTAGCCCAGAATATTCGAGATGCCCATATTATAATGTAAAGGACATACCATATTTATTAACAAATCATTTTTCAATTCTGCTTCTTTCAAGATCAGCATATAAAAGTAGGTTCTCCTATTTGATCTTAAGATAGTACATGCCCCTCTCCATTTCGCTTTTTCTTTCAAGGTAATTTTTTTTTAACCAAAATATCAATACTTTTAAGATGAAAGGCAAGATATTATTGGACAGTGATATGGCCTCAATAGTGGTTATGAGTAGGGGATAACCCTCATCCTATGAGCTAACTTTTGGAGTTGAGTTAGGCCCAAACCCAAATTCTAAGATAGTATCAAAGCCTATCGAGATCCGTTGGGCCACCCGCAGATGTTCTGTCCTGCAAATTTCACGCTCCGGATATCTATTCCTAGGCGGCATGAGGGGGTTGTGTTAGAGTTTTTCTAAAAGAAGATGTAAAAACTTACAAAATATGTAAAAGCTTTAGATATAAAACACAATGCAGTAAATGAAAAACGAAACAAAATTTATGTACTGTTCTTAAAACATCCCATTTTCCAAGTTAAATAAACTCAACTCAAATAACAGATCCTTTACCAAGACAACCGAAACATCAACATAAAGAAAGTATCATATCAGAATATCAATCGTTCAGGAAACAAATATAAAAATATGAGAGAAAGAACACAAACTTGATAAACAAAAAAAAAAACGTAAAGCAGGACAACAAAGCAAATACTTTCTTCAAGCCCATATATTGGGACTTATTCAAGCATGCTAGCAGTGAATGATTAAACAAATTTTTAAAATGTTACTGGGTAATTAAATCCTAATGCTCTTAGGATACAACGGCTCGTGATGATTTGGGCAAAGGTTCTGTAGACAAAGACGTGGCGTAGAAGGTTAGCTAAGTTTATATAATTCCAATTGGACACAATTTGCTAGTTATTCCCAGTAGATACTCAGTAATAACCTCAATATTTTATATTCTATAATCAGGTGTGGGTAGGGGTGGTAAAATAGATGGATTGGATAATTTTTTGAATAGATCCTAATGGATAAATTGGAAACAATTCATTTATCCATTTACCATCGACCAAAAGTTCGTTAAGAAAATCCATTCCATCCATCATCCATTTAAAAAAAACAATCCAATCCATCCATTAACAATTTTTTTATGGATTGATACCCAATCCATTCATAAAAATATTTTTAACTACATAAAATTATTTTTAATAATAAAATATATTTTTAATCACAAAAAATATTTTACTCTCTCTCTTCTCTCTCTCTCCCCTTTCTCCTCTTCTCTCCCTCCCATCTCTCCTCTCTCTCCTCTCTCCCTTCCCCCCTCTCTCTCTCTCTTTCTCTCTCCTCTCTTACTCACGGATTTGCCATATTACTTACGGATTGGCCAATCAATTTTGTCGTGCAATTTCCAAATCCTCGGTTCACGGCTACTTCACATGTTAGCAACAGTAGCGCACATTGGTCCATGGGTTTGCATATTCATTCAAGTATTCACAAATTCATGCCATGCGTGAATTATTAGATTGCAAATTCATTCACGCAAATTCCAAATTCTCGGCCAATCAACAATTAGCTCACTCACCAGCTTGTTTTAATTTCGGAAAAGTCAGACTCACTGGAATTCATGATTTGGCTTGTGGGATTTATAAGTATCGTGAAATGCTCACGATCATGCTGGAGTTGGGAATGGATTTGTGAAAATCGTCACTAATTTGGGAGTTTCGGCTTCTTGGAACGATCATTTCTACTATCTGTCTAAGTTAGAGCACAGTAGGGTGGGAGAGAGGGGAGAGAGAAATGAGAGAGCGAGAGAGGGGAGAAAGAGTAAAATATTTTTAATTAAAATATTTTTTTATGATTAAAAATATATTTTATGATCAATTAAAAGAATTATCCAATTCATCCATTTGCCACCCCAAGTGTAATTCAATGGATTTAGAAAAATAGTGGATGGATGACTAACCATTTATTAAATTAAATGGATAAATTGGATCTAATCCATTTAGTTTTTTTGTTTGTAATGGATAGATTTGATAAATTTTTCTATGGATGGATTGGATGGATGACGGATAAATGGATGATTTTGCCACCCATGGGTGTGGGACAGGATTGCTCCTGATTTAGGTTCCCTATTTGATCCCCCCTACTCAGTTCCTTCTATTGCAACACAACTCCTACTTATTCTCAATGGTAAGAAGGGCACTCAAGGAATAAGGAAAATTGTAAATTATAATGTCACAAAACTGGAGAATGCATCCCACAATAATTTCAAGAAACTAAAAGCCAAGGAAATTAAAAAACAACTTATCTAAAAACCACAATTCTGAAAAACACATAACCATACCAACAACCATTGATATAAACAACAACATCAATATTCAATATAGATAAGTATGGAAATCTTTGAAGGGCTCACCAAATGAAGAACCACCAAAAGTTAAACCAAGTGGTCTTCCTCTATCGAAGTCAGCGTCAGATCACCAGTTTCATGGCTCTGCAATCGTGACCCCTCCCAAGATATTTGATCCTTCAATCTGCAATGGAAAGGGAAAAAAACTGTCAAGGAAAAAAGAAGAGGATCACAGAAAATACAAAAAGCATGAAACAGAACAAATAGGAACCAATGAAGATGAAGTAACTTTTAGATAATATGGGCCTTTTCTATTGGGCTAAGGGTAGTTTAGTCTTTTCTAGTATTTATTCTCTATTGTAACTCTTATGCTTCAAGACTTTGCACTGTTACGTTATTGAAACCCTAATGGAGCATCTTCTCTTCTCCTCCTCTTTCTCTTTTCTATAATTGTTAATATGGTATCAAAGAGCAAGGTTTGATTTTGGGAACAACTTGTGCGCCTCCATCACGCTGGTTCAATAGTTCGACGGTTCCTTGCGTTTCTTCCCGTGTGGTGTGCTCTGTTTTGCATATTTGGAATTTGGTGCACTGTTTTGGATATTTGGAATTTGGTGTGTGGTTGTTCGGGTCCTTCATTCATGGAACAATTTATCACGTTGGTTTCTTTTTTCGTTTTCATCAGGTAACATCCCATCAAGCATGTCACGTTGTGTCCTTGGCCATTGGTGAAGTCCTGCACTATTTCATTTTAAATTGGTTTGAGATTAATTAAAAAAAAAAGGGGAAGACCACTTTGGAGATTTTTTTTTATTAGGAGCAGGTCTTTGCTTTCTTAAGGTGCTGCGGCGTTGTTTCTTTATTCCGAGAATTTGGTGAATTGGAAGCGGCATTTGATTATTGGTGAATTGGTTCTTTATTGTTGGCTTGATTATTTTTTCTTCTCTTGGTAGCTGGTACTGCTGCGTTGCTTGTAATGGCTAGTGAAAAAGATGATTCTCTTCAATCCATTAGTGTGCAATTGAATGGACAGAATTACTCCTATTGGAGCTATGTGATGAGAAATTTTTTGAAAGGGAAAAGAATTTGGGGTTATGTTGATGGCACCACTCTTAAGCCTACTGATAAAAAGGATTTGGATAAATATGCAAAGGACATGGAAAATTGGGAAGCTAACAACTCGAAAATCATTACTTGGATAAATAATTCTGTTTCACAATCAATAGGCATGCAATTTGCAAAATTTGACACTGCTAAGGGTGTTTGGGATCACTTGCAACGTCTGTATAAACAGTCAAACTTTGCAAAACAGTATCAGTTGGAGATTGATATTCGAGCCCTTCAGCAGAATAACATGAGCATTCAGGAATTCTATTCTGCTATGTCTAATCTATGGGATCAATTGGCTCTTACTGAATCTGCTGAACTGCAAAATTTCAAGCCATACACTGACCGCAGGGAGGAGCAGCGTTTGGTTCAATTTCTAATGGCTCTTCGGGCTGATTTTGAAGGACTTCGTGGGACTATTTTACACCGTAATCCTCTTCCAAGTGTTGATTCGGTGGTTAAGTTGGCTGAAGAAATTCGACTCAAGTCTCAATCTAATTCTGACACAGGAATATTTTACATCGTAATCCTCTTCCAAGTGCTGCTCCTGCTCCAGATGCTCTCGGTGTTGGACATGTATACCCTCCTGAGACGAGCTCCATGCCACCTGATCTAGCTGAGCAATTCCAAAAGTTCATTGCCACTCAGTCGCATGCCATGTCTGCCACGTCTTCCTCTACCTTTAAAGGTTTGCCTTCCCCTAGTTCGTCAGGTATATCTTCACCCTTATGGATACTTGATTCTGGAGCTGCACACCACATGTCATATGATTCTAATTCTTTTGTGTCTTTAAATCCTGTCTCATCTATGTCAGTCATGACTGTTGATGGCACTCCTATGCCATTAGCGAGCCTTTGAGTCTGTCCACCCCTAACTTGTCTTTTTCAGATGTATATTACATTCCTAATCTCACTTTGAGTCTTGCATCTGTTGGTCAGTTATGTGATTCTGGTAACTTAGTGTTGTTTTCTGCCACTCATTGTTATGTGCAGGATCAGCAATCAGGGAGGTTGATTGGGACAGGCCGTAGGCAGGGGGGACTTTACTCTCTGGATGAGTTGAGGGTATCTGATGTTGCAGCTTCTGCAGTTGACTTGTCATCTTTTCGTTTGAGTTCATCTTCTTCTAGTTTTTATTTGTGGCACTCTCGTCTTGGACATGTTTCTTCTTCTCGTTTGAAATATTTAGCTTCTACTGGAGCCTTAGGAAAGTTGCAACCAAGTGATATTTCTGACTGTTGTGGTTGTAAACTTGCTAAATTTTCTGCTTTGCCTTTTAGCAAAAGTATTTCGATTTCTAATGCACCTTTTGATTTAGTTCACTCTAATGTATGGGGTCCATCACCGGTTCCTACCAAAGGTGGATCTAGATATTATGTATCATTCATTGATGATTGCACTCGTTATTGTTGGGTTTATCTTGTAAAACATCGTTCTGACTTTTTTGGTATTTATAATATATTTCGTGTTATGGTCAAAACTCAACATAATGCTGTTATTAAGTGTTTTCGATGTGATTTAGGTGGTGAATACACTTCTAATAAATTCAGTGAGTTACTTGCTTCTGATGGGACTTTACACTAAGCTTCTTGTACTGATACTCCTGAACAAAATGGTGTTGCTGAAAGGAAACACCGTCATATTGTTGAAACTGCTCGTTCCCTTCTTTTGTCTGCTTCTGCTCCAAGAGAGTTTTGGGGTGAGGCAGTTCTCACTGCTGTTCATGCCATTAATAGGATTCCATCATCAGTCACTTCAGGTTTGTCTCCCTTTGAAAAATTGTATGGTTGTGTTCCTGATTACACATCATTGAGGGTCTTTGGTTCTACTTGTTTTGTCCTTCGTCCTCATGTAGAACATAGTAAATTGTCTCCTCGTTCTACGATATGTGTTTTCCTTGGTTATGGTGATGGCCAGAAGGGTCATCGTTGTTATGATCCTTCAAGTCAAAAACTTTATGTATCTCGTCATGTTGTCTTTCTTGAGCACATACCATTTTACTCAATTCCTCCTAACTCTCATGGTGTCACACGGTCTGAACTCACACGTATTGATCCTTTTTGCATAGATGTTGATGACTTTGATGTTGAGAATTGCAGGTTTGACATTAGTACTTCTACAGCTCAAAACAGTCCCTCCGTCCCCACGACCTCTCAAGAACCTCCTACGGTTGTTGATCCTCCGTCTCCTCCTCCTTCAAATCCTCTTCCCCCTCCTCGTCGTAATCCTCCACGTGATTGTAAGTCCACTAAGTTACCAGACTTTGTTTATTCCACGTATTCTACTTCTTTTGCTTCTTTTCTAACATCTATTCATAGTTTGTCTGAGCCCTCTTCCTACAAAGAGGCTGTTCTTGATCCCCTTTGGCAACAGGCTATGGCAGATGAACTTTTGGCTTTGCACAAGACAGATACTTGGGACCTGGTACCTCTCCCACCAGGAAAACATGCTATTGGATCTCGTTGGGTATACAAGATCAAAACCAAGTTTGATGGGTCAGTTGAGCGTTACAAAGCTCGTCTTCGTTGCCAAAGGATTCTCACAACAATATGGTATGGATTATGAAAAAACCTTTGCTCCTGTTGCCAAGATGACTACCATTCGCACTCTTATTGCAGTTGCATCTGTTTGTCAGTGGCATATTTCTCAGTTGGATGTTAAGAATGCATTCTTAAATGGTGATCTTCAGGAGGAATTCTACATGGTTCCTCCACCAGGTGTTCCTCATAGTTCGGGGGAGGTGTGTAAGTTAAAGAAGGCTCTTTATGGCCTCAAACAAGCTCCTCGAGCTTGGTTTGAGAAGTTCTCTGGTGTGATTGCCTCTCTTGGCTTCTGTTCTAGTGATCATGATTACGCTATGTTTACAAGTCCACGTCTCGTGGCCGTGTTATTCTCTCCCTATATGTTGATGATATGATTATTACAGGGGATGATGTTGATGGGATTACAGAGTTAAAATTCCAGTTAGCCAAGCAATTTGAGATGAAGGATTTAGGTCCTCTTCGCTATTTCTTGGGAATTGAAGTTGCCTATTCTCCTAGAGGTTATCTTCTTTCTCAATCTAAGTATATTGCCAGCATTCTTGGTCAAGCTCGTCTCTCTGATAATCGAGCAGTAGACACCCCCATTGAGCTTAATGTTAAATATACTCCCTCTGATGGTGTTCCTTTACCAGATCCCACTTTGTACCGTACTCTAGTTGGCAGCTTGGTGTACCTTACTATTACGAGACCTGATATTGCTTATGCAGTGCATGTCGTCAGCCAGTTTGTTGTTTCTCCTACTACAGTGCATTGGGCAGCTGTTCTTCGCATTCTTCGGTATCTTCGGGGAACTCAATTTCAGAGTCTATTATTTCCTTCTTCTTCCTCTTTGGAGTTGCGTGCTTACTCTGATGCTGATTGGGCTGGTGACCCTACTGATCGCAAGTCTACCACAGGGTTTTGTATCTTTCTAGGTGATTCTCTTATTTCTTGGAAAAGCAAGAAACAAGACATCGTTTCTCGCTCCTCTACTGAAGCTGAGTATCGTGCTATGGCAGTCACTACTTCGGAAATAGTTTGGTTACGTTGGCTACTTTCTGATATGGGTGTTACCCTCACTGGGCCAACTCCTATGTACTGTGATAACAAGAGTGCCATACAGATTGCCCACAATTCTGTCTTCCATGAACGCACCAAGCATATTGAAGTTGATTGTCACCTCACTCGTCATCACCTTCAGCATGGCACCATTACCTTGCCCTTTGTTTCTTCCTCCATGCAGATTGCTGACTTGTTCACAAAATCTCATTCCATTAAGCGTTTTTGTTTCTTGACTGACAAACTCTCAATGCTCTCTGTCAATGCATTATGAGTTTGAGGGGAGATGTTAGATAATATGGGCCTTTTCTATTGGGCTAAGGGTAGTTTAGTCTTTTCTAGTATCTAGTATTTATTCTCTATTGTAACTCTTATGCTTCAAGACTTTGCACTGTTACGTTATTGAAACCCTAATGGAGCATCTTCTCTTCTCCTCCTCTTTCTCTTTTCTATAATTGTTAATAGTAACGGCCTTACCATCGATTATGATGCCCATTTTGACGGTGACTACGACCTGCCGATACAAGCACCAAAACACACCCTCACAACTCAACCCAGAAGGCAGAACAAAGATGGAGCTCACAAAGACCATGTTTTTTGCTTCATGAATTAGGAGTCTAAAACTATGAACCTGATCTACCAACACTATCAACAAACTAAAAAAAGGCAGATACAACAGTGAGTACACGCAAAAGAGAAGAGAGATTTGAAACCGGCAGAAGAAAGAAAGGTGAAAACACAAAAGAGGAGAGAGAAAACGCAGATTTAAGGTTTGATGGAAGAGAAAGAAAATAATTCTTACCATAAGAGAATGTGTATGACAGCCGTTAGATATCAATGCTCTGAAGAATGGATTGCGTTTCTCCTACCTGTGCGTTAAATGAGCGCTTTACGTTGGAGGCGCCAACTGTGTTATTTCATTTTCCAATATATTGTTAACAGGTCCATTAAGTCACTAAGCAATTGAAATTTACTTTAATACCCCTAAATTAGGCGAACCAATTGGCGGGCTAATTGTTGCTTCATCGTATCAACAACTTTTATATATAAAGATAAAAACAAAAACAGTGCGCTTTGTGTATACTATTACTATTTAACAACAGGAGTGCTTGATCTCGCGAAGGATTCCCTTCACGAATATTGCGAATGCCACATGGCTTGTTTTCACTTGGTTGGTTTTTCTTTCACCTTCGTATTGTATGATAACTAGTATGGAACCCATGCCTCGGGATACATTATTATTTTTTGTTAGAAAAATTATTAATTACTAATGATGTTATTAGTAATTATTAATTATTAATGATGTTATAATACATCACTCACTATTATGTGTAATTATTAGGTGCCTAACGTCTAATAGGTAACAAAACTAATACTCCCCCTGGTTCTTATTATAAGGAACAAAATTGTAATTCACACAGACCAAGAAAATGCAATGAAAATAATTTTTTCTAATTAATACTCTCTAAGATTTAAATTTTTTTCCTTCCAAAAGTACCATTTTATGAACCAACTCACTTGCATAGGAAATATGATATCTCATTAATATAAGTCTCACTATAAATTAGGGTATAAATGGAAATTAGACATTTAATGCATTTGGAAATTGATGTTGTTTCTTATAATTAGAACTAAGAAAAAAGACCCATTTTTTTGGTGAAAAAAAAGACCCCTTTGTTTCTTATAAAAATGACCAGAGGGAGTATTAATCATGGTGCATACCACCTCAATCAATCTGATGATGCATACCACCAATCATTTATGAGAATATGTATGATTTAGATATTCTATAAATTATAATGTCCTTTGTGTGTGTGCACAGTGTACGTTTATCATGTAAAATTATATAAAAATGTATTGCATTATCAACATTTGTTTTAGAAATTACAGAAACATTATACACGCATTTACACATGCAAAATACTATATAATATATCTTTTTTGTTAAAAATAATAAACACTTTATTTAATTGCTGAAAACAAAGTTAAAAACAATTTAGATTATAAATTAATGTTACATTATAAATTCAAAAAAAAGTGTTTAATGAATTAGTTGATAATTTTAAATTTTAATCAATACTTATGCAAAGTTATCATGAAAATAAACCTTTATGTAATGTAAGTATGTAATTTTATTCAATGTATAAATAAAAAAATGAATATAGAATATATATTTTTGGAAAGTAACTATATTTGATATTATTATATAATAAAAGGAAAATATATCATTGACCACATAAAATAAAAAGAAAACATATATATTTTAAAAAACGTGTCATCGTACAAATTTAATTCATTTACTTAGAATCAAATCTTTTAAATCAAATCAAGGATCACCTTTTCTTTCCTAATGGATGGATGTATATAAAATAACAGATGTATGTAAAATATATTTTTTTTGGAAAGTAACTATACTTGATAGTATTAGATAATAAAAGGAAAACATATCATTGACTACAAAAAATAAAAGGAGAACATATGTATTTTAAAAAATGTTTAATAGAAAATGTATTAAACATTCACATTTGAATCTCAATACATTTTATATAAACTTTTCCATGTATATAGTATGATGGCACGTGCTATGCATGATATATATTAAACATATTATCATTGATCTTTCTTGTAAAATGTACAATCTCCTTATAACATATGTTTGCTCTGAAATTTTAATATTAATAAATTTTATTAGGTATCAGTATGCTTTAATGGAAAATATTTAACTTTGTATGATATATCTTTACTATCAAATTATCATTCTTTTATTTACAATTACTTTTAAGAATGTCTGTCTATAAACTTTTTAATTCTATGTGATTAAGTATAGTATAATGGTCCGTGCTACGCAAGGTATATAATAATATATTTATACATTGAGATTTAGTTTTTTTGTAGAGTGTCATGGCGATAAGAGATTTAAATCAAATTTTGTTTTTATTGTCATCTAAATAATAAAGGACACATTTTAGTCACAAATATTGGCATATAAGATCATATATATAGGTGTAAATAACCTAACTCTTATCATTTTTTTGAGGGAATTAAATATAGTCTGCTACTTATTATTTATTCAGATTGGAACTTCCTTTGGTGTTGTCACATGAATCTTGTTCCTTTGAGATTGATTCTCAACTATATATACTTTTATGTCCTATACAGTAATTTGTCTTCTTGTAAATTTTTTATTTCCATATGATGTAAATATTTACATCTTAATCTCAATATGTTTTCAAGTAAATTTTTCATATTATGTAAGATATATTTACTTCTTGTGATCCATAAATTAATAAGTTTTCTTATAAGATTTCTATTTTCATGGTATATAAATATATAAATATTTATCAATATAAATATTCACTCAATATTTTTTGATGTAAACTTAATTTATTAAAAATATATATTAATAGAAGATTATTTCTATTAAAATGCTCGTGTATAATAATGTTTATATTAATGTTCTTTCATTTAAAATATGTAATCTTCTTATTATATATTTTTACTCTATAATTTAAATAATATTAGGTATTCGTGTAGATGATGATATGCTTTCGTCTAAAATGTTTATCTTTCTGTGGTATATTTAACCCACTTTATCATATTTTTATTTATAATTACTTTTATTATATTAATGTGTTTTGTGTAAATATTTATATCACATGTGATACAAGTATTTATCTCTATATCTGAATATGTTTTCATTTAAATCCTTCATCTCTGTGTAAAATATATTTACATCTTGTGATCTATATATCAATAAGTTTTCTTATATAGTTTCCATTTTCATGAAATATAAATACTCACTAATATAAATATTGACTAATGGTTGTAATTCATTTCATAAATTGGAAAAGTAAAAACTCTAGTAGGAAATAAGAAGAAAATTTAAAGAAAATTTAAATACAATTTATATAAAAGTCTTATTCAATCACCTATAATACATCAAATGATTCATTTATATTACATCAAATATTAGCTGGAAGAGGTGCTCACATTTAGTCTCTAACAGCGCCTCGAACAGAAATGCCTTCGGTGGAGGAAATTAGTCGAAAAACAATAAAATATTAGTAAAAACATATTTATAGTATGATGGCCCGTGAATGATTTGTATTATAAATTATAAATTTTATATTGAAAAAAATATATTAATGTGTAATTTCTATTATTTTTACTCCTAATAATTTATATATTTACGGTCTTACATAAAAAAACATAAAATTTTCTTATGTTATATTGTTAGTGCTAGTCTTTGGAGAACTATATGTGATTTATATTTGAAAGTAAATTGGCTAATTTAATTTATATATTAATCTAAATAATGTACTTTTGGACTAAATGGTCATAGATAGTAGCATGGATCCAATTTAAATAAGGGACATATATCACAATAGTGTAGTAAGTTTTGTAGATTCCATATTCATAGAATTTTGACAAATTTCTCATTGAACAAAATTTACCATTCTTATAGAATTACTATAATATATATAACAATAAACAATAAAAAATAAATTAATGTTAATTCTTCCCATGCCTTCAATGCATGTTTTCTACAAAAAAAATTTCATCCTTAACCAACCAAACTCTGCTATCTTTGCTTCTCTATTTAGCTATCCACTTGCTTTCGAATCTGGGCCCATTGCCCAAAAAAAGAACAATCAAACAGCTTGTCTATCCTTGTTGTGTTGTTCCGTTGACTCCTCAGCTGCCCTTATGATGGTTGAATTAAGATTGGCGAAACATTTCTCATAGCATATATGCATTCATTTCCAACTTAAAAATGGTCCACCCTATATGGAAAAATAAAACATGATTAAATATTTGTTACAAAAAGGAATGTAGGTAAATATGTATAATCTACTGAAAAACTAACCTTGTTGTCCATAAGGACCACTCTAGGGAGAAAACCTTTTTCCTTGTCTTTAGGATCCGAAACTACCCATTTACGCAAAACTCTAACCAATAATCGAACATTTAATTGCTTAGCAGCAATAATGTCTGAAATTTGTTCATACTTTTGAGCCATTTTTGCAGCGATGAAAACGGCTTCAACTAAAAAAATGTGTTTGTGGGAAAAATGTGTTTGTAGGATGATGATTGTATTAGGTACATTACGGATTGCTTGATCAGTATTAAATGTGTGTTTCCTATTGGGGTACATGATGTTTGTAGGCCTCTCGAATTCTCTTATTATGTAAGCTTTTGTTTGCTTGTCAATGTAGATGTTATAGTTCATATAAAAAAATAAAAAGTAATTAAGCTTATATACCTAGAAACCAATAACTCAATCTACCCATCAAAAGATCTACAACAGTACATATGATATGAGACAATTCAATAAGGTGATGACTCTGGTACATTTAATTTTGTTGGGTACCGCTTCTCGAATTCTCTTATTATGTAAGCTTTTGTTTGCTTGTCAATGTAGATGTTATAATTCGTATAAAAAATAAAAATAATTAAGCTTATATACCTAGAAACCAATAACTCAATCTACCCATCAAAAGATCTACAACAGTACATATGATATGAGACAATTCAATAAGGTGATGACTCTGGTACATTTAATTTTGTTGGGTACCGCTTCTCGAATTCTCTTATTATGTAAGCTTTTGTTTGCTTGTCAATGTAGATGTTATAATTCGTATAAAAAATAAAAATAATTAAGCTTATATACCTAGAAACCAATAACTCAATCTACCCATCAAAAGATCTACAACAATACATATGATATGTCACAATTCAATAAGGTGATCTGGAACCCATTTAATTTTGTTCGGTACCGGAACCCAAGAACCAATTAAAAGGAATCATTTTTATCCAATTTAACATATCATTAATGTTATTATTATATCTAAATATTATGCAAATATGTTTGACTTAAATATGTTTTGCGTCTCTGTAAATATATAGACTTTTGTTTTTGTCGTTGTAATTTTTTTTGGGTTTTTCGTCCCTAAAATATAAGAATTTTTGCTTTTAATCCTTGTTTTTTAGTTTTAGTCACTGTAAAAAAAAATTATGTTTGGTTTCAGCCCCTGAAATTAGAGACTATTTTTATTTTAGCCCCTTAAATATGGAACATATAAGTACTAATTCCATATATATATATATATATATATATATATATATATATATATATATATATATAAAGGATGAAAAGAAAACAAAAATTTTGCAAGGACAAAAAAAAAAGTTAGAACATGATGTAATGTTGTTGTGATATTTTGTTTGTTGTATATCTAACAATGAATGTTAAAATGGAAAGAGAAGAAACAACATATTAACAAATTTATAAAATATTTTTTTGGACACTAAAATATTTATTCATAAATTTACTAGTTGATTTTTTAAAAGAATAAAAAATCTGTGTACTAACAGTTATATAAAAAATATTGAACAGGTGGACCATTAATATGATGACACTTAATATGGGTACCAATACCCAACTTATTTAGGACATCTCAAATGGGAGTACCTATTGGGTAAGATTTGAGTACCTATTTAGAGTGGTACCTATTAGGTACCCCTATTGTGAGAAAAAAATTTGGGTACCTCTTCTCTCACCTTTGTCGCGGGCCCCACGTGTCAATTTTTTAATTATTAAATAACTTTTTGTTGATATGTGATGATGTAGAGTTATTGGTGGGACCTATTTAATAAATATTTTAGAGGTACTGAATTGGAAGGATTGAGTACTTATTAGGACCCAAGTTAAAAAAGTAAAAATAAGTGATGTGCATGAAAGACCCCCTTAAATATTCACTTTATGGGTACTTTATTAGAAATGACTTATAGGGTACCTGAAAATTTACCATTCAATAAATTCCACGTCATCAATGTGAAACGGGTTTAAGAGTTCAAAGGGATTCAATCCCATATATATTTCCCGCAAGCATTAATTAGAAAAATAGATTATGCGCTGATTCCATCCCACACCCCCCAATTTGGAGGGGAGAAAAAATGGAGGTAAGTGATGGAATGAATATCACTAGTTGCCATTCCATTCCATCCATTTTTTCACAATCCAAACAATAGAACATAAAATCATACCATCCCATTCCATTTCATACCATCGATCCAAACTTACCTTAATAGGCCATGATCTGCCACGTCCTTCCCCTTTCGGTTGGCGACAAATGTAAATTGATTTCGTTGATTATGTGCAACTGAAATGAAACTGCTAACTGGACTTGATTGGCAACCGATTCACCTCTTATTCCTCCAATACGCGAGATTTTGGCAGAACCTGGATCACGAACAAAATTTGAATTTAAAAAACTTCCGTGACTTTGGCGTCTGATAACCCTAGTCCTTATACGTCCACATGAAAGGATTTCTAATCTAATCTAATCAAATCGTTTTCAAAAAAAAAAAAAAAAACTAATCAAATCAATTATACATTCAGTCCTCGTTTCTTTAATTCTATATGTACGTACGTACTTTGAGTTTGAGGCACTGAACATTACTTCATCGTCCGTCAAACAAACAATGTTTTCTCACGACCGTGAACTTCAATTTTACAAGATTATTGAGGAAAACTGCCTTCGAAATGGGGAGCTGGTAACCTAACCCCTCTCTCATTTTTTATATTATGAATTAAGTAACTGCTTCCATTCTATTGTTAGGGTTTCTATAGGTCAGAGCGCGAGAGAGAGGATTCAGTGTCTCTTTCTTTTTTGTTCGTAGGTTTTTTTTTGGTCCGCGAGAGGATTTGATGGTGAAATTAAAAGAAAATATGGACAACTTATGATTTTTTTTTTTGTGACAAAGACAAAGCCATAAAATTTATAGGGTTTTTTTTCCTAAGTCTTTATTCATATTTTGTGTTTATGACAGATGATTCCACATAGTTTTGTGAGTAAATATTGGGAAGGAATGTCAAACCCATTATTACTTCAGCTTCCCAATGGTGCGACATGGAAAGTGAATTGGGAAAAACATGGTGCTCATGTTTTGCTAAGCAATAAGTACTGGAAGAAATTTGCAGAATTTTATTCTTTGGATCAGAAGCATCTTATGCTGTTTAGATATGATCCAAAGTCACTTGTGATCAGCACATTTCGGGTTTCAATATTTGATCAAAGTGGCTTGGAAATAGGTTACCCTTCTGTCCAGGAAAGTCCTGATCAGAGTGATAAATCTTTTGAAAATAGATTTCCCACACACCAAAGTAAAAGGCCTAAATCTCCAATACCATTTTCTCGTTCTCCTAAGAAGATGAAAACGAACCCAAAAGAGGATCCCAAGATGAAAACGAACCATGCAGGCTTTGATGATACAAAGACAAAAAATAGAGGTACATTTCTTTCTTCCCTATTTTGTTTCCATTCCAAAGTTGATGATATTGTGATATTTAATTTCCTTTTGTGTTAAACTGATTTAATAGGTAGAGGAGTAATATTCAATAATACCAACAGTGCATTAGAGAGAGCCAAGGCATTCCGCACTAAGAATCCCTCCTTCATTCGTGAAATGCGCCCATCATACATTCAAAGACATCTGCTGGTAACCCCTACCAAAAAAAATTATGTAACACATAGGACAAGTTTTGCTATAATTCTGATTTACATTTTTTTTTGTTGACAGTATATTTTGTGAATCGGAAATTGAATACAAGAACAAGTTATATTGAAACTTTGTCATCTGAATTTGTTTGAATTGTAGCTTAATTCTTTTTTTTTTTTAGATCTATAATTGTTGGTAATGTTGTGCCATAAAAAAAAAATTGTCAAAAAACAGGCCATACCAGGCAACTTTATAACAACACGTCAACAAAAGGAGAACGAGATTGTTACTCTTTGGGTTTCTGAGGAGAGAACTTGGGATATAAAGTTCAAGTTTAATACTAGCAGTGGACAAATATCGCTTAATGCTGGTTGGCAGAATTTTGTAAAGGACAATAACTTGAAACTAGGTGATGTATGTGTTTTTGAGCAAACTAAGTTAAGGGGAATTTCATTTAGAGTTGTTATTTTCCGTGCAAGAGAAGAATCAAGCCCTCCTCAGTTTCAAGGTAATTTATCTTTTAATATCATATTTGCATTTTCTGATCTTTATACTTTTCCTTAATAATGTCTTTGATGGTCTTTTGGTATACAATGTCTTTGATGGTCAGCTTACATATACTTTATTTTTATTTTTCTTTTTTTGCTTTCTTTCATTTTTTATTTGGACAGTACGAGAATCTGAGATAAATTTTCTCCTTTTTTTTGTTGTTGTACTTTTCCTCTTTTTTATTGTTAGATCCTGAATTTCTTCCTAGAAATGACAACACAATGTCAAAGAATCACTTCACCTTCTTCCTAAAGCCTAAATGGGGTGAAACGGTAGGACAAATTTTAGTGGTGTCTTAATTATATACGCAAATTAGTTTTTCATGAGTAATTAAATTCATTAATTTTCCATGTGGTGAGCAGAATGTTGGATTCCTCAGAAAATATGTCATTGATGAGTCAAGAGATGTGAAACGGCTAGTTGGGGAGACAAAAGATGCGATCGTGCAAGTTGGGGAGAGATCATGGCCTGTGAAGCTATATCCAAATCATAGCTACGCAAAGTTCTCTACGGGTTGGTCTGCATTTGTGACGGAGTGTAACTTGAAGGCAGGAGATGTTTGTCTCTTTGAGCTTGTTGATTACGAAAAGTTTGTGCTTCAAGTTAACAGCACAATGTCAGAGAATCACTTCACCCTCTTCTTAAAGCCTACTCAATTGCATAATAATCTGGTAGGACAAATTTTACTGGTGAATCATGTACTCAAATTATATATATATATATATATATATATATATATATATATATATATATGTGTGCCATCTATCTATCTTTTCTATTATTATCTATAAGGGTGTGTTTGGTTGTGAGGTTTTGGAGGGGAGGGGAGGGGATATTTTAAATTATGTTTGTTTGGTTCAATTTTTTTAATGGGAGGGGAGGGGAGGGGAGCAAAATCTCTCCTAAGCCAATTTTGGCTCCCCTCCCAAAGTGGGGGGTTTTGGAGGGGAGGGGAGGGGAGATTAAATTATTTAAAATAAAATTACTGAAATATCCTTATATATAATATAATATAATATAAAACACTATAAGGATATACCAGTAAATTAATCCCTTCCCTCCATTAAAATCCCTCCCCTTCCCTCCTGAACCAAACAAGCAAATGCTTCTCTCCCCTCCCCTCAACTAAACACAAAATCAAATTAAATCTCTCCCCTCCCTTTCCCTTCCCTCTCCTCCCCTCCATTAAAATCTCTCCCCTCCCCTCCCCTTATTTGAACCAAACAGACCCTAAGTTAATCTATTATCTATTTATAAAACTTAATTGCAGTATATTTCATTTTTCTTTGTCATTCACGGTTCTCTTAACTAGTTTATTTAAAAAATTTAACTATACTAAAGGTCTGATCGGTTCACGAGAGAAAATGTGAAGAGAGAAAATGTGAAGAGAGAGTATGAAAAGAGAGAAAAATGTGAGAAATTGGGTAGATTTGGGGTATTGATTGGAATAAGAGAAAGAGAATAGAAAAAGAGAAGAGAGAAGTGTTGATTATTTTTTAAAAGACATCAATATCCTTGACTAAAAATTTAAATATCGCGTCACACCATTTTCATCGCATAAGGGCGGAGAAAATAAAAGCTGGTGGGCCCCAGCGTTTTTTCTCTCTCTTCGCGTTTTCTACGCCTTCCAAATATGGACATCAATGTCCTTGACTAAAAATTTAAATAATTTGAGATATAAAGAGAGAATAGGGTAGAAATTGGAAAAAGGAAACAAAAAACCGCGTCACACCATTTTCATCGCATAAGAGCGGAGAAAATAAAAGCTGGTGGGCCCCAGCGTTTTTTCTCTCTTTTCGCGTTTTTTGCGCCTTCCAAACATGAACAGTAACCATTCTCTGCTCATTCTCTCTCTTGCTATTCTCTCTCACGGCATTTTCTGCGGAACCAATCAGGCCGTAAGAAAGAGTATGTGACAAAAGCTTATTAATCCATTTTTCCGCTAAAAACTATTTTTTCACGAAAAATTTTAATTAAGTTTTATTTTTTTTTGTCACACGTGATGAGTAGAGGTTCTCTTGGCTGGTGACTAATTAAATTCATTTTCCATGTGAACAAACAGTGCATACCTGTTGAGTTCGTGAGAAAACATGGCATTTATGTGGAAGACGTGAAAGATGTGACGCTGCGAGTTGGGAAGAGATCATGGCCTGTGACCCTTACTTCAAAGATAATCTGCGCAACGTTCTGTAGGCGTTGGTCTGCATTTGTGAGAGATTGTAACGTGAAGGCAGGAGATGTTTGTCGCTTTGACCTGGTTGATAAGGAGAAATTTGTGCTTCAAGTTACTGTTTCAAGATGCAATATTGACTGATGAGTTGTTTAATTACTACATACACTGTTATTTTTACTACTTACCATTTCTATTTTAAAATGTTTACACTTTAGCTTCTGGTGCATCTTAGCAGTACGATATCTTTGAAATTACATGTTGTGTTTATTTGCATACATACATATTGTGTTTATTTGCATCTTCTCAATGTTAATTTATTTATTACAAAGGTATAATTCATTTTTTGGGATTCTTTTGTTTATTACTATCATCAATATCACCATAAAGTTCCTACTGTTCTTTTTTCTTTGGCTGCTGTTCCCCCCCCCCCCCCTCTTCAAACTTTTCCTGATTTCTTCACTTGAAATTCATGAACTTGTTAGTTTATTTCCTCAATAAGAACAATTTGCTTTTTTGTATAGCTCACATATATAGTTGTAGTATGAAATCTGTTCTCATCTATTGACGTTTCAAATTTGAAAAAACTGTGCACACTTTTGGATTGAAATATAATACCTATATTGTAACCAAAGTGAATGTCGATTAATCTATCTACAATATTTTAATTTTATTTTTTTTTGAGGTAATATTCACACATTTTTGGTGCAATCATTTAGAGGTAGGATTAAACTCCAAAGGTGAGTAAAATCTCCCAGTTTAATGTAGAGTTCATGCACTGACATTAAATTTCTGTTATACATCAAAGTTGGAAAACAAAAATAGATCAGAAACCAATCAAACAATATCCGACCTCCAACATCTAATTAGACTCAATGAAACTAATAGATGTGACTCGCTCAGCACGGTTCCGAGAAAATCAATAGAAAAGAATTTTTCTATATTCTATATAAAAAATAGAGATGTTGCTACGTGTCACAATATAGATAACCGAACTCAGTATAGTTAATTTTTTTAAATAGATAATAGATTGATGCTAATAGACTACATTGATATTAAAACTTAAGATCAAACCTCAAGAACAATCAAGCAATTTTTCGCAACGGGTATTTTGTTTGGATCTGATTCCGCAATAGGTTTTGAATTAAAGTGACAAACAAATATTGGAAGAGGTGGCAAAATTTTCTCGTCTTTTATTTTAAAGCGGTCCTTGTTCATTTGAGAATTTCAAATAGTCTACAAGCACATTATGTTGATACGAACGAGACAGTATTTATAATTGTATATTCACACTGCCACCATCATGTATGCCTATACTACAGCTTTGAAACTGGCAAACCTGCAATTAGAAAGAAAACATAAAAGTCTAATGTTAACAATTAAGAGGGTTTATATTTACAACAATATTTGGCCCAAGTGTAAGTGTGAAAGATGATATTATTACCGATTGCTTTTGCATTAACAATGCTTGGGCATGCAGCGGGAGCTTGAGCATTCTCATTGAGGAATGGTTCCATCTTATTGGCATCAAACCAAACTGGGTAGCCTTTGATCTTCCCCTGCATTTTAAGGAGTCTCAATCAGTTTCACAAGATAAGAGACTGAGATCATAGGAATGAATTCAACAAGATGGAGAGACATGTTAATGTACCAGCACATTTAGAGCTGCTAATGTCGCCATTCCCTCACGGGTCCACTGCAAACACATACATGTAAATGAAATATTTGATTGCTTTTGAAAGTGATTCAATCATGAAAAGTCTCTTTTCATACTGAAAATCTTTAGCATAATGAACGGGTTAGAATTAATTACCTTGGAAGCAGATGCAATGTGAGGTACCACAATGGCATTTTTCAACTCTGCAAGCCCAGGTTTCATGTAGGGTTCATCCTAATAAAAAAAGAAAAAAGAATACAGGTGGCGACTTGAAAAGGTGGTTGTAATGACAAATCCAATTATCCAAAAACAAACAAGGTTCAATTACCTCAAACACATCAAGTCCCACTCGAAACATTGGGTTCTGTCTTAAATGCTCCACAAGTGCAGCTTCATCAATAACAGGCCCTCTGCTGCAGTTTATAAGAATTGCTTCCTGTAATAGGAATATCACCACTAAGTTAGAGGAATTCGCATCACTTGATTGGCACTAAAGAAAAAAAAAATTATGTTCCTTGAATTCTTGCCTTCTTCATCTTGGCTAGTCTTTCCTTGTTGACTAGATGATAAGTGGTTTTGTCCAAGACAGGATGGAGACTAATCTACAAAAGCACCAGTGATAAACCAAGTTATTTGGAATAATCAAATACGATATGTTATTATAGCTACTAAGTTAAATTCCCAGCATCAAATTCTTACTAAATCTGCCTCCTGGAGAACCTCATCCATGCTTGCTGCCCTTTTCCAAGTCACAGGTGTTTCACCATTTGCTTTTAAGAATTCAGCATAAGCTGCAATAAGATAAAATAAGTCATTAGTTCGCAACAATTTGGTTTATAAATAGGGTTTCATAGGAACGTGCCTGTGACAAACTTTTCCAGTCGTGTAGCCTGGTAGAGGTCGTAGTAAATCAGGTTCATCTTGAATCCTTCAACCTGATACAGCAGAAAAGAATAATTTTTTCTGTCATCGCCATAGCCAAAATAATATATGGATTATATCATCTAGCAGTTACAGGTTTTGCAACCAGTAGGACTGACCAAAGGGGTTTGAAGTTGATAGGAACCCAATAATGAAGAGTAAAAACAGGATATGTTATTGTATGTTTTATGTAAGCTTCTAAGCATAAACTGATTATAGAAAGGGGGGGAAAAAAAAAAAGAAATGTAAAAGATAGCCAATAATACTTTCCTAGAGCAGAGATCGTATAAAGAGTACACCTCTGCCCTCAGCTTCTTGCTGAACTAGAGAATAATCATTCACACTGTCTCCTCTTAACTAACTAGCCTTCCCTAAACCATTTGCATTCCACCATGCCTTCTGGATGCTACTCAGTAACTAACTCACACCTAACATTTGTAGCAGTATGTTCTAATACCGTTTTCCTTCATTTCCTTTTAAAATCAGTGGTTGTGGCCTGACAACATTAGTCACCTGACATACATGCAAATTACTTTAATGACAGATACAAGTAGTACAGCAAAAAGGGATTGTCTGAAATTGCAAAAGAAGAAATATCCCAGTACCCTGGCCAACTTTGAAGACAATGATCATATGAACAATCAAATATCATCAATTATCACCAGCTTCATAAATTACAGCAGAAATTTCTTTCAAAATTTGATATAAAAAAATAGTCAAGTGAAGATTATATTTTAACTCGTCCCAGACCTCTAACTGATATAGCGAACTTTTGAGAAGGACAATTACCATTGTGTGCTAAGTCAGTAGTCAGAAACCAAGAAATTTTTATTATTGACAAATTTTTGTTACCATATATCAAATTCAAATTAATCAAGTGAAACTGAAATGGACCAACTAGGGTTGGGTCTAGCGGAAGGGACTAGCCTCCCATAACATGGTGAACCGAATCCTCGCCGAAAGAGGTGTCCACATTTAATGTCCGACAGTGCTTCGACTAGGATTACCTCCGGTGGAGGAAACCTGTGGGAAACCCAAAAGAAAAAAAGAAAAAAAAAGTGAAACTGAAATGGAATAGACTGAAATTTATTGTAAAATTACCATCATTCTTGCATAAGCTGATCCAATACGGCCTGCTCCAATAACACCAACTGTTTGTCCCTTGAGCAAGTTTCCAACAAATCTGCCAGAGAAACAAAACTAAAGCAGTTATCCCAACCTTCAGAAGAGTATGGTACACACAATTCAGTGTATGAAGACTAACAAAGAAGAACTTGTGCAGTATCAAACATAACTCTTAAATAAAACAAGAAAGGATCATTTTATGCAATAGTTTTCATACAGATGAGGCAGCCATCCATCATATAGTCCTGCCCTCATGAACTCATCTGCCTCAACTATCCTTCTAGCAGCCGCCAAAGACAGAGAAGCCGCCAGCTCTGCCGTAGTCTCCGTAAGCACTCCCTACCAAAAATAAAGAATGAAACTAATGTTAGAATAAATAACTTCCTCATCAAGTCTTTCACCATTTCTCATAAAGCACACACATGCCATAGCCACAGCATACAACCAGTTCAGCATCATCACACACAAATGCATGTTCTAGTAGTCTTTGCAATACCAGTCTTTTGTAATATTCTATTAAAAAAAAAAAACTCCTCCAAGCATAAATGCTAACTTAACTTCACAATTTACAAAAACAAAGGGGGGAAAAAGATAGCTTACAGGAGTATTTCCAACAGCAACACCATACTTGTTTGCAGCATCGACATTCACATTATTATAACCAACCGCCATGTTACTGAAAGCTTTGCCTCCCGCTCTGCTCAATGCAGAGAACAACTCTTCTCCCCAGTCTTCAGTCAGCTGCAATAGGAAATAAATAAACTCAAAATTCTCATTTCAAAAATTATAAAAAAAAAAAAGGTTGACTTTTGTTCATCTTGTAATTGTTGTTTGTTATGATTATTACCTGTCCTATAACTCCATCGCACTTATCACCAATCAAAGCAATGATGTCTTCAACAGACAGTATAGTTTTCTTCTCGGTACATATCTGAGTAGTACATAACATACGAATGAAACAGACAAATCAAAAAACACATGCATAGAATAAGTTGTCTCAAAAAAAAATATTGTAGGATGTTATGTTATGTTATGTTATTAGTATAAAAAGAAAGAAGCAACGGGAGAAAGTTGAATATATACTTCAAGGCGACAGTCTTGCTGGATGAGAAGATTGATCCAACGAGTTCCAGGCATTGATTTTGTGCTAACAACTCTGTATTTCCCATTTGGGTTCCATACCTCGATCGACACTGGTTTCGCCATCAAGTTGATTTTTGAAGTTGCTCAAGTTTTCGTTGCCCTCTGCTTACTGTTTTTTATGAATAAATTTATAATATCTAAGAGAAGAGATGATGGATAATCGGGTGTGAAACACTGGATAATACTAATTTGCTTCTAACCAATGAGATTGGTGTGTGGACAAGACTTTGACTTTGTGATTCATTGACCATGCAGTGTTGATGACTATAGGATTTGGCCCCCTTTCGGATAACGTGAGGCCGTGACGTGTTGAGGGGAAGAGATGAGTTGAAGCAATGTTTGGGCCTCTCGTTGGGCACTCGGAACGGATAATAGCTATCTTTTAATCCTATTTCTCCAAACACAAAAATTACCCTTCATCTTGTGGCTGACAGTGAAATACTAGTTAGTAATTTCATTTTTTGCCATAAAAAATCAGAATATTTAATTATAATTATTATATTAAAATTAATGATTTAGATTACATAATTAATTTCGAATCACATGTGATTTTTAATCAAATATGGGAGAAGACCATTTAAATATAATATTTGCAAATCTCACATGATTTTATTCTTTTTTAATTAAATATTACATGACGATTTTAAAAAATCGCGTAAGATTTATAATTAGTTAGAGTTATAATATGAACTGCTAGTTTTAAAAATTAATTATATGTTTAACTATTAATATCGGAATGTTTTGCCAAAATAGAATTTTTTTTTATACTTACCTAAAATATCGAATTTTAATTCTTCACGGACATTAAAATTAAAAGAAAATATAAACTAATATATTCAAATATTTTCTAATTTTAAAATCATTTTTTATTTTATGTTATTTAAAATATTATTGGACTACTTTTTGAGGTCATTTAGAGCTTCTTTGACTTAAATTATATCTACAATAGACTCAGAAATGTAGTATCTCAATGCATGAAATCTGTTTTTTAGAATCAGTCTGTTCCTTTTTCCTACCGGGATTTCTAAATTGGATTTGAGTGGATTGAATCTAAAACAAACAAGCTCTTAGTAAATGCAATGCATTACAAAAGTAAAAGTGATTTTTATTCTTGTAAATCTTTTGAATTTAGTAGTAACAAATTTGGAGAATATTTGATAAGGAATATCTACTAATTTTAATAACGGCTTTGATTGTAACTAGTTATTATGTTTTATATAATTTTTTTTTTATCATTTTTCCCAAATACTCATTACCTGATCTCGTCTATTATCTGACATTTTTTTTTTATTGACGAGATTATCTAGCATGTTAAATAACAAAATTCATTTACTTTTCTATCTAAATCAAATTTTATTTTTAAAATTATTTTTTGAGCAATCTCGATTTCAGTATTTTTAATAAATACAATAAATCAAATATTGGCTTAAATCAAATCACAAGTTTTTTTTTGACACCAAATTCATATTTATTCGTTAAATAGCCTGTGAAATTTCAATAAGAGCAGTTTGCACTATGAAAGCTGGAGTTTCTACAACTCAAGAGTTGGGCTTTTCCAGTGCATAACGGGTAAGAAGATGGGCCACTATATTCCCATCCCTAGGTAGATGTGAAAATGATATAATGAAAATGGGTCGCAAGGGCTAGGCAACATCTAATGAACGAACCCGAGCACGTATTAGCAAAAACACTTGTGCAAAATCTGATTCCACAACAACATTTAGAAACACTACATTTTGCCTCTGCCACATCAAAATAATCAAACTCTAGACAAGACCACATCACAAACGCCATGACAAAACCTTCTACTTCAACGTCATGCTCAACAAACTGGTCTTCTACATCAAGACTGTGCTCCGTAGGATGGTCTTCAGCATCAACTCCATGCTCAACTAGTGGGTCATTCATCTCAATTTCATGTTCAATGGGATGGTCTTGTGCTTCAACTCTACACCCAACAGGCGGGTCTTCAACACCAACTTAATGTTATATAGGTTGGTCTTCATCTGCAAGTGGATCCTCAGGTTCATGCTCTAGTGCTCAACAACAAAGATTGATTATATCCCCGTGCTGGATGGATGCTTCAAAGTTTCAAAGTTTCTACGTTTGTTTGGATAGATGCAAGAGACTGCATGTAGGCCCTTTCATGAAACTAGATGGATGCTTCTTGAAGGGTTAATATGGTGGACTATTACTTTTTGCATTTGGACATGAAACAAATAACCGCAAATTCGTTGTTGCTTATGCCATAGTGGACGTGTAGAATAAGTATAACTGGGATTGGTTCCTCACTCTTCTACATGAAGACTTGGGAGACTATAAGCAAAATGGTTGAAACTTCACGAGTGACATGCAAAAGGTACATAAAATTTGTAATGTACTATTATAAAAATTCATGTGTTAATTCAGGGACCAATTTGACAATAAATTATCACTTTAAGGGATTAATGTGACATTGGTTGTATACATGATACCTCAGGGACCAATTTGGCAGTAATTCATCACTTTTAGGGACTAATGTGACAATAAATGTATACACATGATACTTTAGGGATCAATTTGATAGTAAGTCGTCACTTTCAGGGACAAATTTTACTTCAAAATGGTCCCTTTATACGTTACATGACAGGTGGAGACTTAAACATGACAAATCAACATCCTACGTGGCAGATGACGTGACAACTCAGCATCCCTGACAGAGTTAACTAACTGGGTTGACGTCCAAGATCAAACTGAATAACGGAAGACACATTCAGGATGTTTTTATAATTTCGATACATTCAGAGACTATAGTGACAACACTTCACATATTCAAGGATTAACATAGCTATTTACCCATAAAAAATAATCGAGGGATGATATCATTTTACACGAAGAGCAGTGCTACCGTCAAACTCTTTGAAACTCGCTAATATTCACTCGCTCGACCATCATGCCATGTCACCCGTTTTTTTAAACCATCTATATACATTGTAACCTAGTAGATTATTTCGGGTAATTATTTCGATATCTATATATGTTATTTTTTTAGGGTCTTAATGAGAATATTAAAAACGCTATTGAGTATTTAATATACATTATTAAATTGAGTATTTGATATATATTATTAAATTTTTTAAATTCCTATAATAAATATTTTTATATTTCATTTCTATCCTCCCTTTCTTTTTCTTCTAAAACCGTCCATCCAATCATATTTAATTGTTTTTCCTAAATACGCCATTCTTTTCTATATTTTTATACTTATTTTTCATTATGCATTGTATTTCAATCACTAATTATTATATTCAATGAATTTTTGAATATTTATTGTTTGAAGTATCATAAACAATACATTTTGGATGCATATAAATAGAGTATCAAGTAAGTAAAGAATGGTAGATTTTCAATATATATAGTGACCAAGATGGCTTCGTCGTCGTTGAAGAAGATGAAGGTGAAGTGTCGTGAAGACGAAGTATTGGAGGTGGATGAGAGTGTGTTTAATGCATCTCAGACTCTGAAGCGCTTCATAGAAGAAAAGTGTAACAAGGGTAAGAATGAGATCAGTTTGCCAAACATATCTAGGAAAACTTTGTCCAAGATCAATGAGTATGTGAAGAAGCATGTTGATGCTGATGCCGGTATGCCCTCCAAGAGCCTTGAAAAAAGTCTCCATGATTGGGATGCAGAGTTCATCCAGGTTGACCTAAACACACTCCATGACCTAATATCGGTTAGTTTCACCTCATCTATTCTCTTTTCTCCTTTCATGCATCACTATTAATTCATGTGTTGCATGCGGGTACATTTTCGATATCGATACTCGAATTTTCAAAAATCTAAGGTATGGATATGTTAATATAAATTTTAAATTTATAAGAAAATATAACTTTATATAAACATGTCTTAATTGTAAGATAAAAAACATATATAGGAATGATATTACAAATCCCTAAATTGAAAATGAGACTAGATTTGGTGCTAAATTCCTTGAGAGATTAAAGTCACTTAAATAAAAAATAACCTCTATACAAAATAAATTCATTGCTTATAGCAAGGTAGTCAAAACCAGACTAGATCGACTGGTTCAACCAGTTGGATCAGATCACTAGTCCGCTCCATTTAACCCTAAAAAACGGATGGTTGTGGAACAGGTGAGAACCAGTAAAGAACTAGACAAACCAGCTCAAAGCTGATGAAAATCAATGATCAAAATCGGTTTAAATGGCCAATTTTAAGTTTTTCATTTTTATATATTTTTTTGTAATTTTTGTATCTTTATAATAAAAAATATATTATCTATCCAAATAAAGGTCCAATAGTAACTTATAAAAAGTCATATGCATGAATTTTTATTATTAATATTTTTACCTTACAAAATATATAATATAATCATTGTATGTTAATTTTGTCTTAATATTTTAAATCAAATTATTATTTAATACATTATATAATATTAAAAATATATATTTATTTATTATCGGCTCGACCGCAGTTGAAACACGGTTGAACCCTTAAACTGTGAACCAGTACCTTAACTGGTTCAATCTCTGGTCTGGTTTTAAAAACATTGGGTTATAGGGATTGACTATCTAAATATTATCTGTATTATTTCATAATTTTCTAGCTTATAAATCAGAATAGAATAGAAAAAGAAGAGTGCTAATAACACTCTCTTTCAAATACTCACTCTTTTATTGGTTGAAATTCGAGTGGATCCCACATAAGAATTTCAACCAATAGGAGAGGTGTGTTGGAAAGAGTGTTAGAGAGTGTGTTGCTAGTATTTTTCTAAAAAAAATATATACGGAGAAATATGGAAATTAGGAAATAAGATATTTAAATATCCATAAATTGGGAATTAATATTTACATAGCAAAAAATAGGGGAAAAACCATAAAGAAATAGGGAATTTATCAACACTCAAAAAAGGAACGAGAAAAACCTATTTTTTTATTAAATGATACCATTTTTTTTTCATGGGTATAAGCTTGTACGTACTAATCAGAATCACGTATGTACTCAAATTGAGTATCCAATTTTTCCAAAAACAGTTTTTGGTACGTATCTCGTAGATACCCACCCATACCCAATATGTACCAAGTACGTGTACGTTTCCGGTATGTTTATGAATTTACTATTGGAGTACCTTACTTCATAGGTTAATTCCTTTTATATGGTACTTGTGATATTAACTTTTGTTTTTGTCATGTCATACCTCTTAATTTATAGTTCAACAGGGGGATTGCGGTGAACTGGATGAGTAGAGATCCTTTGCTCCATTACTATGATTTTGGGTATATAAATGTTAATAAATGTCCAATTTATATCACCAATTTGAGAAATATATGTATTTATACACTAAAAATCATAATAATTGAGTTCTTTATTTCTTTTGAGAAATAGAGAGAATCTTCACTCGAACTGGATATGTGAGCTCAGTGTAATAAGTTAGAAAATTATTGGCTACACATGACATCACTTTTGTATTTTCCTTGTGTGTGTATTTCCCCGAGAATCTTATTCAGTTTGTATTAGGAAGATCTTTTTGTTGAATGCATCTCACTTTATTTCACATTACCGTTGAATGTATCTCACTATTTATCTTAATTGAAATATTACAAGTAAAGTTATGTTTTTTTAAAACCATAATTTTACTCGACATGGGTGTATTGAAGTTGAGATTTGAGATCCTATTTGCAACGTCAAATTCATGTTGAGTTAGACTTAAATATCCTAACTTTGTTGGTTACATCTCTTGGTACTTTTCATACTGTGTTGTAACTTGGCTTGTCTGGTTTTTTAGGCAGCACACTATCTCAAAATTGAGAACCTTCTCGATTTGGCATGTGAGCATGTGGCGGAAATGATCAGGGGAAAGACCCCGGAACAGATACGCCGGATTTTCAACATCAAGAATGATTATACTCCTGAGGAAGAAGAGGAGCTACGGAGGAATCTTCCGTGGTTTTATTAGTCCTAAACAAGTTGTGCTCAAATATCCACATTCTATAGCAATGCGGATAATTGTGATATCTTTTACATTTATGAGAGGACGTTTGTGCAAATTTAAGCTTGTCGTTTTTTTTGTTGTTATAATAAGATCCTCTAAACTCCTATTGCTATTATCATAATAAAGTGCATTGGATGCCATTTGCTTAATTTTTGTTGGTTGCCTTGCCTTGATTGTCATATACGAGCATTTGATTAGTTTCTTTCTTGTGTTTCAAGCCTCCACATTGATGTCTTTTTAAATCGATTTGCTGATGAAGCAACAGTTATGCTTTGAGAAATTGAGTAGAAAAAGTCAAAGATTTCTTGTTCCTATATTATTTAGAAAGATTTTCTTAAAGTCTTGTATTGTGCGTCAAACACTTCACATACGAAATTTCCATACGATGAGATTAGACATTTTTACCAAAAACAAGGAAGATAACTATCTTTTGATTTGTGAAATTGGAAGCCACTTTTTTATGACACCGATCACCCTTTTTTACGTAAGGAAAATGCTAACAATTGTCTTTAGAGTATTGGTTAAGGAATCAAAAGAGGTAAATTTGTATAAGAAAATAATGTATTTATTACATCGAAAAGTATTTAACTTGTATTATCAAAATAAACTTTGCTTTTGTGGATTCCTTATCCATGCTCTTAGAGCACTCGTTAATAAAACCCTTTATGTGGAACAAACATTTGTTGTCTCAAAAAATTGTGTCTTCCTGTCTCCGACCAATCAAAAGCTAGAGATATACGTATGTGTTAGTAAGTTATAATTTTATTTTATTATGTAACAAATTGTCATTAATGTGAGATAGAAAATGTGACAAGAAAGGAGGATAGGGGATTTTCATCCTTTATGTAATGGCGACATTGGAGTTTGCATTTATGACCATTTGTTGTCCCTCACTAATAGGTTTGAAAGTTGAAACGATAATGAAATTCTCACATTTTTTCTTACACTTTTCTTTTCTCTCTCATTATATCACATATTAATATCTCTCACTTTTCTATATTCCCTTCTATCTCTCTTTGTACCCAATGAGGCGTACACACCCAAGGGTAAAATCATGCAAAGTCTGTTAAATTTAAATTCTCCTTTTTACCCCCTCGATGATCAGGAAATAAAGGTTGGTGGACCATATCACATGGACTTCCAACTATGCTATGGTGTATATAAATCGTTGCCTACACGTTCAATTGATTACTTGGTTAAGGTGGAAATAGTTTTCCACAAAAGCTAGACAACTATTTCTCATTCCGCTTTGTTAAAAAAAGAGATCCTTTAACTTGGTTAAGGTGGAAATAGTTTTCCACAATAGTGAAACAACCATTTCTCATTCTGCTGTTAGAAAGAAGAGATGATTTGATTCGGGCATGACGAGGCGAGTTAAGCTTCTCCATAGGATTAAACGATAGCACAATAACATGAATCTTTGCAGAAATTGATAGTACAATAACATGTGCACATAATTGATCAAGAGAAATACTGAATGTATCGTGTCTAACAGATTCCATGACTCAAATGTGTGATCTCTTTTTCACAATGAGAAATTTACAATGTTATTTCAATACTCCCATTCAATAAAATGAATTAATCTTTCAATTTCTAAAATAAATGTGTTGATATACAACACCTTCAATGTTGTCATCGTCCAACATTCTTTACCATTAACATTGCCACCTAATATAACGATAATTTTGTTACTTGAATTTAATCCCATCATTTGATTCACCTTAAATGAATGATGCTATATCTAAGTACACATCAAACCATCTGGTGGATTATCTAATACACATCAAATATTCATTGGATAAGATAAGAATTTATCGAGCTCATATACTATTCAATTTATGATTGCAATCTTATGCATTGGAGTGTTAATTTGTTGACCCTTATAAAAAACCGGATAAGAATTAAATAGGATGTGTCTAATAAACTCTTATTCTATTACTGTTTGATGTGCATTAGATAAATGGTACAAATAATCCTTGTGTGAAATTAATACGTAGTCTTGTGATTGGTTCAACATGTATCGTGTTATCCAATTTGATTCTTCCCGTGTATGATAGTTTCCATCATCAATGATTCAAGTCATTTGTATCTATTTTCGTATGAAATGCTTCAGACTCAACTGCAGAGCTATACATATAATGATTGAAAAGAGTGCTACTCAAAAGAACCGATGTATGAAGCAAGCATTAGTTTTTGAAGTTAAAGATAACTCCGCAATGCTGTATATGTGCATTGCAAAATATTAAGCTATAATATTACATTCTGATAAAAAAGACTCCAAAAAATGCAATCCACCATTTAAACTGATCAGTATCAGAACAATCAAGACAAAATAACACACCACAGTATAAGCAAGTACCTCAGTCGGGCAATGCAGTTCCTCGCTCAAGATTATTTTTAATCTCCAGTGTGTATCTACCAAAGGCACGTTCAATCTTCTTGTTGAAATGCTCATTACGGTCATTGATCGAGTCAATATCTTTCTCTTCGCGATATGTTCTTCTCCTGCTAAATGACTTGCGCTTCGCCTCCCTATCCTTTAGCTCTTGTACCATCCTGTCAATCTTCTCCTCTGAGATTTTTGGCGCCTATAATGAAAGGAAAGACCACTTGTCACAAAATATCCATTGCTGTGTAGAATTTGAAAGAGATAATTGGTGTTTTGGTAGTATACCTTTCCATACTGAAGACTTGAAGCTTCACGGTAGAATTCTGGATCAGCTTCTCTCATTCTATTGTATTCTTCCACATCAACCTCAACATTCTTGGTCCGCTTTTTGTATGCATTGTATAATGACTTCTGATTAAAAACTGATAAAACAAATTATACTATCATCAGTTCCATAGGAACTACTCTACACAGTCAATTTACATACTCAGTAAAAGGAAGGCACTTATCATATGATAAAACTCCAAGATTTCAAAGCACAAAAAGAATCTCCAAAATCATATGTATGAGCAGGATATGGTGAAAAAGGCGAGGGGTTTTTCTGTCTATTAGCACTTCTTTATCAATATTTTAGCAACAAAACATTTGTGGGATTCTCCATAATAGCATACATTCATGCAAACATCTATAGTTAATCTAGGAAGCTCTCATAAAGGAAATACATCATATTCTTCATTAATAAATTATGACATGATATTATGATGTTGTTGGATTCATGTAGTCCACTCCACCTAATGGGAAAAGGCCCTGGTTGTTGTGCAAGCTTATAAACTCTACAGGGGTCTGAAAATGTTGATATTTTTGGGAACTCCATTGAAGCTGACACAGAGAACAAAGTACAACTATATTTTATATCTACATATATACAAGTATGCAAGAAAATAAATAATCATGGCAGCCACTGCCGGACAGATAACATACTGATTGTGCAAGAACATTTCTTGGACAAATATAAAAACATACCATCCCAGCCGAATGGAGCAGGATCCTTCTCCCATTTCTTGTATTTCTCTTCTGCCGCCTCTTGTGTGTCAAGCATATATGCCTTTGTCATTTCCAATCCATTTGCATCGAGAAGTTTCCCAATCTTTCTCTTCCTATCGTCAAGCCACTTCTGCTTAGAAACACCCCTAGACTCTGTTGGAGCCTCCATCCTCTTTTTTTCAGCAGCTATTTCAATTTGATTACGTTTTTTTGCCTCTTGCTGCCAGGGAAACAAAGCAAGTGTCTTAAGTTTTCTTCAAATAAATAAAAAAAATAAAGTTATAAACATGATATTCTTCATCCTTTACCATCTTGGCTCTCAACTCCATCCATTTTTTCTGTCTTGTGGAGAGTTTCGGGTAAGCTCCATCCATGTTCTCTACAACAGGCTGATCAGGGTCACTATCAGAATCTTCTTGGGGTTTGGGTCTGTCATCGTGTATTCCCTCATCGGGACAGGATTCATCTGGGATGGCTTGTTCACGGCGACTTCCACCGCTAGCTTGTGCAACTTCTGATAGATGCAGCAAACAGTAAAAATATGGACAGATAAACTCAGTAGCATACAACCGAAATATAAATTTTTTTATAGAAGAAAAATTCACTGTGTTACGGACTGATCTCCGAGCTGGGCTCCCGCCAATCCACCGAGCCGAGCCAATCCGACTCCTATCCAACCTGCTCCGACCTAGGGCGAGGCACGTCCGACCCGGAGTGGGCCAAACCCATCTTTTAGGTATAGCCATTCAGGGGCGAGCACCGAGCACATCAGGGCCGAGCCGACCTGTGGGTCTCGAACCTTCTGGAAGAGGATGTGCCCAGAGACAACACTTGAGGCCATTGCCACTCCGAAAATTGAGGAGCACGTAGCCAGTACGTGATAAACCTAGCAGGTGCGAGATATCCGGGGATGGCAACGGGGCGAGGCGGTACCGGGGAGTGCTCCCCCGCTCCCCGCCCCGCCCCCTAGATTTTCCCCCGTCCCCGTCCCCGTCCCCGTCCCCGCCATGGGGAGTTTTTCTCCCCCATCCTCGTCCCCACGGATTCCAGCAGGTCCCCACGGGGACCCCGAAAATTTAAAAAAAATAAAAAAAAAACACTGAAATTCAATAAAATTGAAAAAAAAATATAAAAGTATTAAAAAGTTTCAAAATTACAATATCAAAATCAATTTTTCATGTCTAGTCCAACATGTGAAGTCATTATGATCATAATTTGTGAATCTGATGAGTGATGACCTTTCTTTTGTTTTATTTTACTAAAACCATTATAGTTTTTAAAAATTAAAAAAAGACATAAAAAGACCAAAAAACCAATCATTATAATACATATATATGTATTTTTTAGGAATAGTTATGTAATATGTTAAGGCGGGGTGTGATCCCCTGCCCCATCCCCGACCTCCACAAGGGGATTTTCTCCCCCGTCCCCGTCCCCACGGGGAAAAATTTCCCACCCGCGGGGCCCCGAATGGGGTAGTCCCCGCGGGGATCCCCACACACAGGTGAAAATTGCCATCCCTAATATCAGGAGGAGATAAGCTGACCCCTGAAGCTTGGGAGAGGAGTTACCACACGTAGGATTCGGGTCGTTAGTTGTCATCCTCATGCGAGACTCCACTATATAAAGGGGGCTTGACCCCCAGGTTTGCATACTTTATACACACTCTGAAACCCTAAACACTTAAGCTCACCTTCTCTTCTCCTAAAGCACTTAGGCATCGGAATGCCTTTTGCAGGTACCCCCAGTCGTACCAGGGGAGAAAGGACGCTGCTCCAAGGAGAAGAAGAGCTCTGTCATTTCGTGCATTAACACACTGTAATTATAATTAAATAAAAGCTAGTTCTAATTCTAAACACAAACAAACAAATAGATAACTATCCAATCACTTGAGAAAACTACAAAAAGTTGCATTATTCATCACCTGCAATCAATACAAGACATTGTAATTGAAAAACTAACCTGATTCTTGTTGTTGCATCCGAATTATGGCTTCAGCTATTACCCTAAAGCAGTAATCACTGCATTCATGATAAGGATTACTGGCATTCCGGCAATCACGATGCACTGCGCGTTCCTCAGACATGTTGTGCAACAATCTTACCTCCTGCTGAAGGCTGACCTGTTTCGTTGCTGCATAACGAACATCTTATAAAATTCTGTGCATAATAAAAAATTCTCGGTACTCGGAAAGAAAAGCACAAAACCCTAATTTATCAAGCTCTGGTGCGCAATATTTTATTTTATTTTATTTTATGTTTCTAAAAATTGAAAGGAAACAACGCGTACAGAACTTGGAATTGAAAGAACAAAGATTACAGCTGAAATAAAAAATGTGGAATCAGGTTCGTGTTTGATGTTCCCCTTTCGTTTCTGCGCAGTGAAACATTCAGAGAGGAGAGAAGCGAAGCGAAGCGAAGCCACAAGCGTGATTCGATGATTTAGGTTGGAAGAGAGAAGGAGGATAAAAGATACGAACCTGCAGTAGCGTAGCTAGCACCGATTTCTCAAGAAGAGAGGGAATTGGGAATTGGATTCGGATTTTAGTACAGAGGAAGAACAGAGGAAGAATAATGGGAGACGGAGGGTGATGGGTTGCTGCGGCTTCTGCGCTGGGAGACGGAGGGTGATGGGTAGCTGCTGCGATGGGAGACGGCGGGCGATGGGAGACGGAGGGCGATGGCTGCGGCTGCCTCTCTCTCACAGCAGTCAGCGTTTTCTTTCTTAGGGCTGCGAAATGTTTTCTGCGCAGTGGGTGTGGGCTGTGGGCTGTTGGCTACGCTGCGCTGCCAACAATGATAGTGGGTGTGGGCTGTTGTACTGCGCTGCGATAATGATAGAAGCACGGCCCAGAATTTAGAAAAAGTTCAACAAAAAAAAATTTGGGTTGGGCCAGCAGTGGGTTGAAATTTGAAAATAAGCAGTTGAAATTTGAAAATAAGCAGGAGCAAAAATAAATTTAAAAATAATTCGGGCCAGCGGGCTGGCCCAGCCCATTGCGGGCCAACCCGTGACGGGCTGTGATTTTTTTGGGCCGGGCCGGGCCGGGCTAAAATTTTTTCGGGTTCGTATTTTACTAGCCCAGCCCACCTTTTTTATCGGGCGGGCTGGGCTCATTTTGACAGCTCTAATTTTCACCGATGCTTCTTCCAATCTCGCAGCGATTATTATAAAAAAAAATTAAAAATCTTTTTTTTTGGGTACAAAAGATCTTGATTTTATAATTCTTAATATTTTATTAATAAATCATTAAATTAAATTAAAATTCATTCCCCATAAGTAAAAAACTAAATATTATTTGAGAAATTTCTCAAAAAAAAATTAATTGAGAAAGTTTATCAATCACTTTTTTCTTTTTATAAGGTTTGGTATATCTTTTGATAATTAACAAATAATATTCATCCACATATTATTTAGCTAGAAATATAAAATACTTTTTTCATAAAGAAATATAAAATATTTAGTTTAATAATTATATATTGATAGTATACATTCAATCACTCACAACGTAATATTATTTTTTAAAAATATATATTAATTCTCTCAGTTGTATATAAATATTTATTTATATTTTAATTATGGTAAATGTAATAAAAATATTAATAACGCAAATAACAATATTATGTCTATGGCGATTTGAATAGTAGAGACTTATAAGGTTCTTAGACTCGCGAGTCGACTCCTCCGATTCTATGAGTTTTCATTTCTGCACAAACTGTGGTGGACTCGTGGTAGACTCGGACTGACTCGTGAGTCTGAGACGAGTCAACGAGTCAGTATTAACATTTAAAAAAAACCCAAAACGCTACCATTTCATGCGTTCCGTTCTTTTTTTTTTAAAACAAATACTTTGTCTTGATAATATCATAGTAAATATTTGTGATGTGTAGATTTGTTTAATATTATTGATAACACCAATATTGCATCATTTTTACAAGGATATTAAAATGTGATTTGAATAATTATTGAATATTATCAATTGAAATTCACTTTTTTTAATCTAAATTGTGCAGAAATGAAAAATTAGGCAATATGGTGGTCAAATACAAATTTAGGCTTGAAATAGGCCCAGAATGCTAAGCATGGCCTTCGCATAATATAATGAAGCATATCAATGCTTACATGAAACAACAATTAGCCACGAGCGCGCCTCATGAGCGTCCACGCGCTCCCCGGATAACTGGTTGGTATTTTAATCATATCTAGAGCTGTAGTTATCGGATTAAGGCGTTCTTGGTGGCGTTGGAAAGCTAAGAGAATTTCCTACAACTTTGTCACAAATTGGATGGACTCTAACATGAAGCACGACCTCTTCATCATGAAGCACGGTCGTGCTCAACCAAAAATATCAGAAAATCATGTCGACAAGGTCGGTGACGCGTAAACAGGCTGTAAAGGGAGCACGGCCTTGGAGCACGGCCGGGCTTAGGCCGTGCTGAACCCAAATTTTTGCTTATAAAAGGAACGCTCAGCAGAACATTTGAAGGTTCCCCGAGATTGATTCTCTCCCAATTCTCTTCTTCTCTTGTAATCTTCTAGTCTTATTTTGTTGTTTTCTTATATTATGTTGTGTAACTAATCCCGTCACTGAGGTGATGGTGGATCTTTTACTTTATCTGTGATATCTTTATGATTTATAATATGAGTGTTTAAATTCTTTTGGTTAAATTATTCCTGGTAATCTTACTTTAATAAGGATTGGTCATTCTTTACATAGTTGATTAATTGTTCGGCGATTGTACCTTGAATTAATTAACAGAACTCTAGGATTAATTGAACCTGTGTATTTTGCCGGATCAAGGATTATATGTTCGTTTCCAGTCAGTCATTGAATTGATAAATCTATTGATGCTTTATGCTCTTTCTATTTACTTGCTTTGAATGATCAAACAAAGTAATAAATTAGGAGGAAGATTGTTAATATTGCATGATTATTGGGTGTTAATAGCTTTTGAATAGATGATTGGTAATCAGTAAGAATTGTTACTCATGTTATAAATTAATCAAATACACATATATAAGTATTAGTGAACCTATTACCTTAGTGCTTTTATTATCTAATTCCTTTCTTAAATATTTTATAATTTCTTTTCTACTTATTTTTATGTACTTTTTGTTTAAGTTCACTCGAACCATTTGTCTAAATAACAAATTGATCTAAGTAGAGCAGTAATCATTTCAATTCCCTGTGGAGATGATAATCTTTTATGCTATAACTTGACAAGATCGTATACTTGCGATTTTGACCGAATAAGTTTTTAGTGTCGTTGTCGGGGAATTGTTAATGATATTGATCGAAATGATTAATTGTTAATTTAGATGCTTTTTGTAATTATTTTCCTTTTTCTTATTATCTTTTATTTTTTTTCTTTCTTGTCATTTTAATTTTATTATCACCTCCTACTGGATGGTTTTACCTCCTACATGGACGGTTAGCTTTTATTTTTATATTTCGTCTCCTGGTTAGAAGACTAGATTTTATTTTGTGTAGCGTCTCCTGGTTGGAAGACTAGATTTTCTTACTATTTTATTACTTAAACTTATTATTTAGCGTCTCCTGGTTGGAATACTAGATTATTTTTTTTTTCTTTTAATTTTTTCTTTTCTTCTCTTTAAAAAAAATATGGATTCTCTTTTCGTTTGTGAGTATTGTGGTATTTTAACAAACACTACAGATGCAAGTCACAAATCCTTAGAGAATAAAATATCAGTTTTGGCTCAATTTGATAAACCAAAGAGAAAGAAAGACCACCTTGCTTAATCAACCAGAGCCTAAAGATGAAATCATCATTTCTGAGGATGATGAGAAGTTAATTGAAGATACTGAGTCCGACATTTAGTCTCAGACAGAGTCTGACATTCAGGCCATGCTTGACATTTGGCCTGAGAATGAGTCTGACACTTGGCCTAAGATTGAATCTGACACTTGGTCCGAGACTGAGTTTGACATTTGGCCTGATACCGAGTCTGATACTTGGCCTGAGACTCACTCTGAAACTTGGTCTAAGCTAGAGGTTGAACCTAAGCATGACTCACAACCATCCTTAGAAAATATCAAAGTTCTTGCAGAAGATAATGATTCTAAGAAAAACGAGAGAAACCTTCCAGTACTTAATGAAGAGCAAGAGATGAAAGCCCCAATTACTTTGGGAGAGACTCTTGTAGTCAATATTGGAGAGGTAGCCATTGAGGTTCACAAAGGAAAGGTAACTATTAAATATGGTAAGGAAAAAGATATTTCACAATCTTTGAATTTTAACCCCTATCCTTCAATTTCTAGTTACTATATTGACGATGTGGTTGCTGTTAACAATCCTCCTTTAATTTCTTTTGATTTTATTAATAATGTGGATGTTTTTGTTAATAAGTTTGCTGGTTTAAGAATGCAGGATCCTTTGAAATACATTACTAACTTGTAGGATCCTAATATGTTGGTGGGGAATGTTAAAGTAAAAATTGTATCACTCCATGATAACCCTCCACCATCGCAAAGAAAGAGGTCAAGCAACTTGAACCACATGGTCAAAAAATGGCGAAGAGAGAATGCGCTAAATGCAAAATTGGTTGACCATTTCTAAAGCAATCCGTCAAGCTCAGGACGTTAAATAAAGCGTTTTGCAGGAGGCAACCTGTGTTTATATTATTTCAGTTTATTTTATGTTTACCCTTTTATTTTATTTTATTTTATTCCGACAGTTCTCTTTTCACTTACTTCATCTTGACAAAACTGTCGTTTTAGGAGGAAATTTATCTACTACACCCTTTCAGAATAGGCTCATGAAATTCTTCCACAGGGGAGTCCATTTCCACTCTTTACTTTTAGCACTTGATTTTGTTGTTATATCTTTATGTGCTTATGCTGTGATTACTAGCATTGAGGAAAATGTTAGAAATAAGTGTGGGGGGTTAACCATTTGACATTTGGTGATTACTATTTTGAAACAAATTGAAGCTACTAATTTTGGGGCAGAAACTTAAAATTTTTTCGAACAGCTTTTTGACGCTTATTGAGATTATATAAATTTCTGAAAAGCTGAAAATTAGAAATGAGCCATTGATTGAAATTTTTTCCATGAAATAGTTTCTAAACGTAAGGATTTGAGTCTGATTTGGGTTTGAGCATTGTTGCAAGATTATTATAACCCTATTCTTCATGAGAGTTATTTTTCATTGGCTTTGTGTTCTAGAACTTGACATGTGACCATTCAAAGCGAAACTAATTTTTAGAAATTTTGGAAAATGATTGGGGCATTTAGGATTTGTTTCTAGCCTGCTACACTTTGCGATTAAATTTCACCACTTAGTTGACCACTTTGAGCTCTAAAATAGAAGTTTTATTCTATACCCTCTGATTTGATTGAAAAATTAGATTTGGGTACCGTTTTAATTTAAAATGGAGCTGTTTGGTTTTGGTGACAGATATATTCAAATGGCAGGGACTTATTCCTAAAAAAAGAAAGAAAAAAAAAAGATATTTGTAATGAGGAACTCTGATAACAAGAAAAATGTGAAAAAAAGAAAAGTTTGGTGCTCTGTCTAAAAGTGATTATATATCTAAAAGCTTCATTTTTCAAAAGGATAGCTGCTCAAAATTGATTATTTATTATAGCCCTTGAAATATCCTTTCTTTGAATTTTCATACCTTAAATTTTCACCTCTGGCCTCATTACAACCATATAAAAGTCCCCTTAATTCCAAAATTGTCTATAAATCGTTAGTCGAGTCTTAGTCTATCGTCAAGCTTATAGTAATGCTTTGTCTATGAAAAATTTGTCTCAATTCTCCTTACCCATTGATACACTTGAGAGATTGAAAGGGAATGACACATTCTTAGTTGATTTGATTTCAAATGTGCTTATTTTTCTAATTATCTAATCAAGTGAAAAATATTTCTCTCAAAGAGATAAAAAGTCGTCTTTTAAAAACATTTGCTCTACCCTATTAATTGGTCAGCTATCATTGATAAAAAAAATTGGGAAATCAAAAACCAATTACTTGGCTTGAGGGCAAGCAAAGCTCAAGTGTGGGAGAATTAATAACACCAATATTGCATCATTTTTATAAGGATATTAGAATGTGATTTGAATAATTATTGAATATTATTAATTGAAATTCACTCTCCTTTAATCTAAATTGTGCAGAAATGAAAAATTAGGCAATATGGTGGTCAAATACAAATTTGGGCTTGAAATAGGCTCAGAATGCTAAGCACGGCCTTCGCATAATATAATGAAGCATGTCCATGTTTACCTGAAGCAGCAATTAGCCACGAGTGCGCCTCATGCACGTCCACACGCTCCCCGAATAGTAGTTAGTATTTTAATCATATCTGGAGCTGTAGTTATCGGATTAAGACATTCTTGGTGACGTTGGAAAGCTAAGAGAATTTCCTACAACTTTGTCACAAATTGGATGGACTCTAACATGAAGCACAACCTCTTCATCATGAAGCACGACCGTGCTCAACCAAAAATATCAGAAAATCATGTCGGTAAGGTCGGTGACGCGTAAATAGACTGTAAAGGGAGCACGGCCTTGGAGCACGGCCGTGCTTAGGCCGTGTTGAACCCAAATTTTTGCCTATAAAAGGAACGCTCAACAGAACATTTGAAGGTTCCCCGGGTCTGATTCTCTCCCAATTCTCTTCTTCTTTTGTAATCTTCTAGTCTTATTTTGTTGTTTTCTTATATTATGTTGTGTAACTAATCCCGTCACTGAGGTGATGGGAGATCTTTTACTTTATCTGTGATATCTTTATGATTTATAGTATGAGTGTTTAAATCATTTTGATTAAATTATTCCTGGTAATCTTACTTTAATAAGAATTGGCCATTCTTTACATAGTTGATTAATTTTTCGGCGATCGTACCTTGAATTAATTAACAGAACTCTAGGATTAATTGAACCTGTATATTCTGCCGGATCAAGGATCATATGTTTTTTTCCAGTCAGTCATTGAATTGATAAATCTATTGATGTTTTATGCTCTTTCTATTTATTTGCTTTGAATGATCAAACAAAGTAATAAATTAGGAGGAAGACTGTTAACATTGCATGATCATTAGATGTTAATAGCTTTTGAATAGATGATTGGTAATCAGTAAGAATTGTTACTCATGTTATAAATTAATCAAATACACAGATATAAGTATTAGTGAACCCATTACCTTAGTGCTTTTATTATCTAATTCCTTTTTTAAATATTTTATAATTTCTTTTCTACTTATTTTTATGCACTTTTTGTTTAAGTTCACTCGAACCATTTATCTAAATAACAAAATGATCTAAGTAGAGCAGTAATTATTTCAATTCCCTGTGAAGACGATAATCTTTTATACTATAACTTGACAAGATCGTATACTTGCGATTTTGACCGAACAATTATTTTAAATATTAGGTAAACTCGAACGAGTTTACGAGTCGAGTCTACCTATGCTCCACGAGTTTGCCTAGACTCTTTTATTAATATTATTTTAAATATTAGGTAAACTCGTATGAGTTTAGGAGTCGAGTCTACCTGTATTCCACGAGTTTGTCTAGACTCTCGTATTTGACAACCTTGAAGACTTTAATTCATAGTGTCATTCATCTGTAAACAAATTTTTATGGTCATACTGTCATTCATTTGTAAACACATTTTTATGGGCTTGCGATGTTAAAAGATTTTCTTTATGAGTAAATAGACATTTTGGTTCCTGAGGATTTTTACCTGACCCATTTTGGTCCATGAAGAAAATAAAATCTTTCGGTATTTCTGACATTTATAAACATTGGATACGTTGGTCCCTCAATCTATTTCCATCAAAAATTGTCAGTAACGGAGGTGATGTGGCCAGTTAAATGTTGATCTATGCTGCCACTCTGTAAAATGACCAAAACGTGTCATAATTTAGGGTCAATTTATTCCCCGAGCAAAAACGTTAAAATCAGATTCAAAAAAGGGATATTTTAATCCTTTTAGTCCTTTCTCCATAACAATCTTTTTAACCCGTCATCCTTATCTTTTTTTAGTCTTCTTCAACCTCCAGACTTCCGTTCATTAAAGCTCCTGAAGAAGCTTGACTGTTGTGGTTCCTTAGGTGTTCCTTGTTGCGATTTGTTTAGAGTTGGCAAAATGGGTCGGGTCTACCGGGCTGGGCCGAAAAAGCCCGAAAATTCATAAAGCTCGACAATTAATTTTGAGCTCGTTTTAACAACCGTGCTTTTTAGCTCGGCTCGATAAAGCTCGAATCCGTACCGGGCTAGCCCAGTCGGGCTTCGGGCAGCTCGCAAGCCCATATATGTTATTAATTAATAGATATTATTCTTATGTTTAAGTTGTGGGAACACTATATATTTATAATTTGTAGTTGAATTTATAAAAATATTTATTTTGTATTTTATTTCTTATTTAAAAAAATTTGTTTATTTATGTGTATGCACACAAATGCAAAAGAATATAAAAATATATGTTACTTTTTCCATTATTTATTATATAAATCTTTACAAACAAAAAATAAATTAAAAATACGGTTCCATAAAAAATTGAAAATAAGATGATATTTTTTGTTATTATTGTGAATAATAAAAAAATCTTTATACCAAATAATCTCCTAATTAGTTTTTCTAAAAAAAAAAATAAGTAATACTAAGAATTTTTTTTTTGAAAAAATATATGCGGGCCCGCCTGAAAAGCCCGTGGCCCGTATAGGGTCGGACTTTGGCACTAAATTTCGAGCCTAAATTTTATCCGGATTTTTTAGCCCAATCCGATAAAAGCCTGAACCCGACACGGGCTGGTCCGATGCGGGCCGAGTAGCCCATTTTGCCACCTAAAGATTTGTTCCATTTTGCTCGTTGATGCTGTTGTTCCTTCGCTGCTGAGGTTCTTGTTCTTCTGCATAAATGTCTCAGTCTTCTGTGTATTATAGAGACATTTCTGCATAATAATATACAGAATGGAAAAACATTCCAATTTGATCCCTTTTTAAAAATTTATTGCTTTTTATTAATAATATTATTTCCCTCTTTTCTCAAAGTTTCACTTCCTACCTTGTTTTCTTCCATAAAACCTCAACAGAAAGCACAAACAAACAATTTCTTTCATTCTCGTCTTTTATTTCTTTTTCCAAATGGTACTGTTGAGTGTAAGTCAAGTCTATTTCACCACCTGCAAGTCTATCATAATTCTGGGTGTTACCATAACCTGTTTTCTGCCCCTTCCCCCCACTGCCACCATGTTTGTATCCGTCCAATCTCTCATTCGCAAAATTGAGACATTTCTGCAGAAGAACATGAACCGCAACAGCAAAGGAACAGCAGCAGTAGCAAGGAGCAAAATGAAACGAACTACAGTAAGGAAAACCTATGGAACTGCAACCGCCAAGCTTCTTCAAGAGCTTTAATGGAGGGAAGTCTGGAGGTTGAAAAAACTGAAAATAGATAAGGTTGAGGGACTAAAATGGGTGTTATGGAGGACGGACTAGAGTGACTAAAATGTCTCGCTTTTGAATCTGATTTTAAAGTTTTTGTTCATGGACCAAATTGGCTTTAAATTATGACACATTTTGGTCATTTTATAGAGGGACATTATTTTTCTAAATTGACTACTGAAAGACATTATTTTTCTCAGGGACCAAAATGGATCGGGTAAAAATCCTTATGGATCAAAATGTCTCTTTACTCGGTTTTTTTTTAAAGAAAAACTGAAATTATTCCATTTCATTCAAAATAGATGGTGCAATACAAGGTAGCATATAATCAATAACCTGACGACTAGGTAACGATCTTAAGACTCTAGCCAACGTGTGAGCCACAAAATTTGTTTGCCGTCTAATGAAACTCACCCTAGAGTTTTGAATAAGTGTCAATCTCTCCCTACAACTCTTAATGATAGCCCTAACTCCAGTGTGGCATCTCAACATACCGGCGATGACATCCACAACTGGTTTACAATCTAGCTCAAAATTTACATTGTGATACCCCAAGTTTCCTACCCACTCAATAGCCTCCCAAAGGCCCCTAGCCTCTGCTTTTATGACCTGCGGAATGCCTTCAATTCGGATGGTAGTAGCTTGTATGAGCTCACCTAAACTATTCCTTAAACACAAGCCGATTCCGAAGCAACCATTCTCCATGAAAAGAGTTGCATTAGAATTACATGTGACTCTGCCTAGCTCAGGTTTCTTCCAACGGGCTAGCTGCATCAGAATCACTGGTTTTTTAAACATTTAATAAAAACAGCTTGTCTATAAAACTCTTGCCAGGAGGGAATTCAAATAAAGGTTGAACCCCTTTTTTAAACATCCAAATTAAAAGAAAAATAAACATAGTCTTGTTACTTGTTAAGGAAATGAGAAACAGAAGAAAATTTTTTTATTAAAAGAACAACATTCAATATATTGATAATATTAATTTAAATACTCTTCAATAAAATATCCCCCTCTGGATCTCTTAATTAGTGCTGGTTAACATTTGCCCAACAATAAACCCTTTCTTTCTTTTTGTACCCAAAAAAAAATAAAATCAAACACTTGAAATGTCGAGAATATAAACTAGCAGTAGTATTAAATTTACAGGTAAATAATTCCACAGGAGATTTTAGGCAGATAAACGAAAATTTTCTTTAATGACCTATGAAGCACGGACACCTCTGGTTTTAGGTGTGTCACGTGTCCGACACTTTTCGGACACCGACACTTGTACGACACGTTTTTGATACCTCATTTAGGTGTCTAATTAAAAAAATTATATTTTTTAATAGTGACACCTCTCTGACACGGATGAGACACCCTTTTAGTGAGAAGAAACCCCTGCATAAGCAAGTTTTCTCACATACGCAAGTCAAAACGCATGTTTAGCTTCTCCTTTCACAGTAGACGTCTCCCTCCCTATCAATGCTTCGTCTGGGGTGACATCTTCGCTTCATCTTGTCGATGTCTCCGCTCCCATCGCAATCAAAGTCCGCTTTTGGTTCTCCGCTCCAGTCTCTACTTCATCCTTGATTATCAATTTAGATCTTTTATAAATAATACTCATATTTTATTTTATGTTCTATATATGTGTGTGTGTGTGTGTGTAGGTGTCTTATGCTTTGGACATTAGTGGTGTCTACGTGTCCGTGCTTTATAGTTAATGACCACAAGGCCTTCCACCCAGTGTTGCTGGGATAATTAGTCATAAATAAAAAATTGAAGTACAGCGACGACAGTGCATGTATTATGTATTCAAAGCACTACCTAGCTAGAAAATATGGCTCCCATGCGCTTATTCAGTTGCATATTCTACTTAGTCAAGCATTGCCACAATACTGATACCATTTACCTAGGCAGTTACATTACAGTAGTTCATTTAGCAATGATCTGCTATCCAAATTATCAGCCTTGGACTTGATAGATAACATGTTCTTCTCCAAATCAGAAGCCTTCAGCTCAAGCTCGCTCAAGCGCTCTCTAATCCCTTCAATTCTTGTTTTAGTATCAGTTATCTCCTGTTCTTTCTGAGCCAAAGTTTCCTCTTCTGATTCTAGCTCTTTCCTCAGTGATTCCATTTCGCGATCAGAGTTAGCCTTTGCCACCTCCACGGCATGGTGCTCATTGATGAGTTCAATGTTTTCAGCAATTTCATTGACTATGCTACGCAACCAGGCCACGCGAAGTTGAGCAGACTCTACATCATTAAGAATAGCCAACAATTCCTTGACTTTGGACTTTGTTAATTGCATGATTGAGGTAGATTGTAACTCTTGGACCACAAAGCACACACACTCGATGTAATATGACCGCATGACAACCGATTCCAAGTGGCAGCCTTCTCCTATATCACCATACTTGTCAAAGATGGATAGCAGGATGGGAGCAAAGCTTTCTTTCACATGGTATTTTCCAACTGGAACACGGGACTCGGAAACCACAGACTCGGACTCCTCTCCATCACTGTCGTCATTATCATGAAGAACACCAGAATAACAAAAATGCTTGGAGCCAGCTGCTGATGTAGGAAGACCTTCTCCAGTGTCATCACAAGAGGTGATTGGAACAACTTTGGGTGAAGGGTTTTTGTCTCCTGCTTGCTTTGTTGGTATTGGGCCACTGAGATGCTCAGAACCATCCTTTGGTTGGACTTTTTGATTGCTAGGCTGTCAAAGAAACAAGGGCAAGAGACAAGTCAAGTCAACTATATGCTATTATGCTTGCTGGGTTTGATTTGATTGTATTAGCCCAAAATTTTAAGAAGAAATTTCTGAAAAGGATGTGAGAAAAGAGAGGCCATTATTACCATGACATCTGGGGCATGTATTTCTCCTGAAGGTGGTACTAGCTCATTGCTTTTTGGCTTCAACTTTTCCTTTTCATAATAATTTGATATTGGCGATGCAGCATCGGCGAGATAAATAGCTCCAATTTTTGAGGCCGGAATATTGTCAAGAACAGGGAGTTCAGGCTTAGAACCTAGCTTCTTTTTCCTACTAAAGTTTAATGGAATGGCACCTGCAATTTGAGAAGATTGTAGTCACAAACTAATTCATTGTGTGTGTGAGTTCTCTTGGTATATCAATGATCAGTTTATCATCTCAAAGTAATTCTTGAACTAGTCAAACAAATTAGCAGACAAACCTTGCTAGCAACTTTATTAACCATTCAAAGTTTATGTTTCAAGGCACCGTTATTTATTTATGAATGATCACTGACTATATGATCCAATTAGGATTAGCTTCTAGCTTAGATTGAGATAAAAATTTGATTCCTAACTTACAAAACACCGCTATAGGTGCTTAATGAGAAGTCAGATGATAAAAAAGTTGAGGTGTAGAAAATGATTTCAACTTATGCGAGAAGCTATTATTTAAAAGACTTATAGTCATTGCAAAATCATTGAACTTTCCTTTTCTAAGTACTTGTCGAAAGGTTTTTCCAAACTAGCTCCATGTATTTGTGAACTTGGAAACCCAATTACACGGACTGTGTGGATTTATGGACGGACAGTAAAATGTTTTGTCAAAGAAGATAATCCGTTATCATCAAATGGTCAGACACAATGTTAATGCAGTTTATATCATTTGTACAATAGCTGTTGAAAACTAAATTTTATATCAAATGAGACCACAGTTTATTCTGTCTCCAAATCAATCTGCTTCTAGACTAAATTCTAGATAAATTACAGAACACTTTCATCTGAATTTGAACAGTTAGTTAGTGTTATCAAATAGCAGTTATGGCAGATTGCAGTGGCGAATTTTTTGCCAACTACTATGTCCAATTTGTGAAAGATGGCGGTGCCATGGCGTTTTATGGCGGAAATAGCGGAATTTTGGCCTTCCGCTATGATCCGTCATCCGCAATTGATAACACTGATTAGCTAACAATGATATATTAGTTAACATGATATATTTAAACTGGAAGAAGCACTAACATTCAGTAGTATTGTAGTGGAAACAGAAATACTTTTCAGGTTTCCCTTTGAGATGAATCTCATTCTTCTAGTGGGGTGATAATTTTTTTTTTTTTTTTAATAAAAATAGATTGGATCAGATAAATGAAGAGAAATTTCACTCGCTCTAAAATTCCCCACAGGCAAAGAAATTCACTACAAGAAGACACTGTATAAAAGTTGAATAGATAAAAATGAGAAAATTGTCACTGAATTGCACATCATTGATATCCTTAAACAGCAGGCAAAAAATGAAGGGAAACCTGAATCAGCTCCTGACATTGTTTTGGGGCAATTTTCATTACAGACATGGTAAGGATTAGATGCTTTAGGGCAACCAGAGTGCGTGCGTTTTTCTTCATTCATCTTTTTGCCTATCTCATCAGCTGTAACACGTCTGCGATAATCTTAAGACAAATCTTACAAGTGTTCAGAGATTTGCAGCTAGGCAATTATTTAATATCAGTTGGATATTATCATAAATTAAAACCATCATCAGCAAACTCAAGCACAGCTCGAAGTATATAAACAAGTCAAAACAGTCTAAGCATACCCAAATCATAAATATGAGAAAGGGAAAATAGAAACAAACAGAAGACCAACATATAGCAACAATAAATACTTACAATTGACAAAAATTATAGAAGTGAATTTTTTTCAGGCATAAAAACAGGATGCACTAAGCCAATACTCATTTGTAACATTAGTCCAGGAAGGGGGGGGGGGAAAGGAATTAAAAATTGCATTTTACTTCATAAAACAATACTATTGGCTATATAAACAGGGTATATAACAATAACAAAGAGGAAGCACAACTAACCAGAACCCTTTTTGTTTTTAGGTGGCTTGGATTCCTTGACCTTCTGCAGGCAATTTTCCGTGCATTCATGGTAGGGATTAGAAGCATATACACAATTTGGCATAACTCTTATGTTCTGAGCCATCTCTTTCCAACTCTCCCCTTTGGTACGAACCAACCTAAGGGTAACTGTTGCATCCAATAAGCAAAGGAATCAAATTAATAAACAAAAAAAAAATACACATATATCATATGAAAAAAGGGAACACATAAAATATAAATTCCCTTCCAAATCTATTTAAGAAAGAGAAATTATCAAGTTTATTTACGAATGTCTAAAATCCAAAGAACGCAAAAGAAAGAAAAAAACAGAAACGAAAGGCATAGTACAGCAGAAGGAGACACCCATGAAACAGAGAAACCAGAAACAAGGAGCAACAAAGAATAAGGAAAAATCAATATAGAAAAGGGTCCAAAAAAAGCAGCAACCTTGGAAGTCAGAGACGATGCTGATGCAAAGTCGAGGAGGTAGGTGTGTGCAAGCAAAATTCCAAATTAAACAGTGATTGGTTTGTTGAGATGCTTTGGTCTATTATTATTTTTTCTCTGCAACAAGCAATCAGTGGATGAAAATTGAGAAGGAAGCGTTTGTTTTTTGACCATGTTGTTGTGACATTAGAATTTAAGAACTTTTCGGAAAGGCTTTGAGCCTTTGACTAATGAAACATTAAAATATATAAAAAAAAAACAAATAAAATTAAATGAAGCAAGAGAAAGAGGGCGAAAGATCTACACACCTTTTGAATGCGCCTTTGAAAGTTTTGCAAAGATATTGTCAAAGATCTAGAAAGTGATGTTATCAAAAAAAAAAAAAAAAAAAGATCTAGAAAGTCACGCGCCGCTTTGGTACGTATACGGTAGGTGACAACAACTTAAGCTGACGATCCCTTTACCCGTATAATGCTGTTCCAGTTCCAGCTCCTAGTTCTTCACAGTTTGGTTAATTATTATTACTCCATCCCATTTTTTTTACTTGTATTAAAAAAAAATTAGAGAAATTTTATTAATATTTATATGTCGTTTTAGCCTTTTAGGAATTCAAGATTACATTAATTATTTTTTGTCAATTATATATTTAATTATTTATTATAGAGAGAGAAATAAGTGTAATGAGGTACTATCTTTGGTCTCATATATAAGAAAAGGAAAAAATCATCAAAACCAAAAAAAATTATTTAATGTTATAATTTTAAAAATGTTGTTCCAAATATAACTTTCACATTGAAATATTGAATGTTTTACACTCACTCATACGAAGAATAGATGAATTTATGGTAAACAACATGAAATAAGAGTATAAAAGTCACCCTGACAATTAATACATCTAAAAACTCGTGATCTTTTCTTATACTACCTATGTTTCTTTTTATATGTCGTTTAAGGTTATTTTACACAAACTAAGGAAATCAATAAATTTTGTTATTCTTAATGAAATTATTAGTCTTTTTCCTGTAATACTCTTGTTCGTTTATTATCTCATTATACTTATTTTATCTCTACAATAAATAGTTAAGGATATAATTGACAAAACAACAATTAATATAACCTTGAACTTTGTGAACAACAGTAAATAGTAACAAAATTTCTCTAAAAAATAGACAAGTAAAAAGGAATGGAGAGAGTAATTAGGACCAATTTTTTTTTGATCTTTTTCTTATATATGGGACTAGAGGAAGTAATAAACAGTCAATAGTATCATAGGAAAAAGACCAATAATTTCATTAAAAACAACAAAATTTATTAATTTTTTTAATTTGTATAAAACAATATTAAACGATATCCTAAAAGAACGGAGGTGGTACATCATACCGAAATTATCAAATTTTTTATTCATCTAGAGATCATTTTTTGTCAAAAGAAAAATCTAGGTCCCTCACTGCTGGTTGTTTTGGCAATTTCAGCGACATGAAGACGCAGGGACTGGGGTTCGAATCCGGATGTTACCGTTTACATGTGTGTGTTTGTTATTTACTATTTCTACTAACTTACGAAAGAAAAATCTAGGGATCATTTAAATTTACTTTAACGGACGTTCAGTATAAAAACATGTGATTATTTCACCAAAAAAAAATAAAAACAGGTGATTATCATGCTATTCAATTAATCTAATCTAATAAATGAGACATTAATATACAATAAATGATGAATTAAATGATGAGATAAAATAGTACATTATTCATGAATTCAGATTAAATTCATATAATATCTATTATTAGATGTATTAAATTATTTTAAAAATAAACACTAAATGACTTTCTATATTTTCAATATAATCAATATTTTTTACATTAAATACTCTGTCCATTCCTTTTTATAAATCTCTTTAGACAAAAAAACGCATATTAGGAAAAGTAGTTAACATAATTAAATTTGTCTATAATGTGCATACTTTTCCAAATTTATCTTTCATTTATTATAAAAAAATACTTTTAATTAATTAATACATGTCTTGGATTTTGTATTAATTAGGGGGTACTTTTAAAAAAAATAATTAATACATCTTGTAATTTGAAAATGAACTTATAATTAGTTATAATTTTTTTCTCTAAAAGGACTTATAAAAAGTAACGGAGGGAGCACTTTGTATTTTCTTAACTAATATACTAAGTTTAGTTGATAACATTTTTCTTATAATTTATGTGTTGTGGCTTCCGACACTAGTACACGAAACGAATAATAATTGGAGATTTTACACCAGTTCTACATATAACCGGTGTAAAATGTGACGCAGAGACAATTTTAAAATTTTTGCGTCATTTTTACACCGGTTATGTGTACAATCGGTGTAAAAAAAGACACAGTGGTAATTATGTAATTAATGCGTAACATTTTACATTGGTTGTACTTATAACTGGTGTAAATTGTCTAAGATTCCACACCGGTTATATGTACAACCGGAGTGAAAAGTATTTTAAAAAACCTTTTACACCGGTTAAATTAGTAACCGGTGTTAAAAAGTTTTTATATATTCGCGCATATTCAGAAAGCGTCACTTTCTTTCTTCTACCAAAACCCTCGTTCTCTGCAAAAACGACTACGACCACCATTTTCACTCTCGGTCTTGACGAACCACCACCTTTCTCAGGGTGCCACTACGTTTTCCGTTCGCGTTCCTTGGTAAAGCTTTCTTTCTCTTGTTTTCGTTCTCCTTCCTTCTCCCACGATCTCTCTCGCAGCCCTGTCACCGCCGTGACTATCGCCACCGTGAAGGAGCTCGTGACTGTTGCCGCGCGCCTTCTCTCATTTTTGTTGCCACCGTGAAGGAGCTCGTGTATTCAACAGGTACTTTATTATTTTTTTCCTAAATTTTTGCGATTTGATTGTGGGGAGTACATATTTATATATTTGATGACCATTTATCTTTCTTTTATTAAATATATAGTGATTAAGGATACTATTTTGTGCTTTTTAGGAATAAGGATATTGTTTTTGTGCTTTTTATTGTAGTCTAAGCAGCTGAGATGAAGTGTATGGTTATTCTTTTGAAGTGTAGTGGCTTATGTAATGGCTATATGTGTAGTGGCTTATGTAATGAAGTGTATTCATTATTCTTTTGAGTTTTGACCTATAGCTTGATTTTGGAAACAAATAAAACTGGCTTGCTGTTTCTTAATTCTCTGATAGGAAGTTCATTTGTTTTTATGGACTATTGCATAGTTGGAGAGCAAATAATCTTATTTGGTTTGGTGTTTATTTATTTGTTTTTAAGATCTTAAATAATTTTCTTGAGTTACCTATGTCTCGTACTAGTAAACTTGGTCTTTATTTAAATAATAACTTGTTTGTTTAACCATTTGAGATAGGAATCATAGAAAATCATAACCATTAGATTCAATCATGAATTGTCAATATTAAAACAAAATTTAAAGTCATGTGACTTTTTTAAGTTGACATGCGATTTTTTTAAATTCTAACTAACTTTTAGTCTTGACCATCCATGTATGGTTTGTATGACCTAGATTTATATATATTTTATCAAATTAAACCGTAAAAATTTGAACCAAAATTTCCGGTTAAAAAAAGAACGTCAAACGTCAAACCTTTTTTCGACAACATTCTACGTCAATTTGTTAATCTTTCTCATTTTTCCAAAAAAAAAAAAAAATAGAACATCAAACGTGAAACAATTTTTTTTAAATCAGGATATGTTATTAATTATTAAATATATGTAAACATTTAGAGAACACATTCATTAATTACATAGGGGTATCTTTGTCTTTTAAGCTATTTGTTTATGGACAAAAAGTTGAACCTTGGTTTATTTTTTATTTTTTTTAGACGAAATCGAACTCATATAATTTCATTAGCAATAATTGCATCAATACAAGCAGACACTACATCAAAGTCTTGTGAAGGAGCCCAAGATGTGGCCATCCTAGCTAAAGTATGGGCAACTGTATTTGCTCATTTCCTCACAAAAGAAACTGAATAATTTGGATACATTAACAAGGTATCCCTGCAGTTAGGGATGGCAATGGGGCTCCACGGGCACGGGTAGTAGCCCCCCGCTACCCGCCCCGTTGGATAATTTGCCTCTGCACTGTGGTACCCAGCGTGACGGGTTTTTAATCTGATTTTTGAGAATCATGGTACCCACTTTATTCATGGATACTTAATAAATTCTTAAAAAATACACTTATTTTAAAGAAAAATTATTTTATATCTAGATTCTTAGACAAAGTTTCAAATGAGAATTTACAAAATACCACATGTTCTTAGAAAAATAGTGCATCCAAATTTAACGAACATCCATACATAACAAGTATCCATAAAACAACATCATGGAAATTACAATAAAATATCCATAAAATATCCAATTAAACAATATCAAAACATAACAAGTAAAACGTTGCAGCTCAATATCCATCAAGTATCCACCACTTCAGTAACACAACTTTGACCACCTGGTTCCTGAAAAAAGAGTGCATCCAAATCAAAATCCAAGCAACCAAAATAATTGTGAACTTTAAAATGAAATCTTAAAAATATTTACTTACCACGTCACCATCTGTATCTTCCAATACTTTATTAAATTCAATGATGTCATTTTTTAATTTTGAAGAACCTACAAAAAAAAAATAAGTTAACTAAAAACTAGTAATAATCAATCAATATAAATATTTAAGTTAAAAAAGTAGTTACCTTTCGCATCGGTCCATAGCCAATCTTGGACACACATCAATGCCTCCAAAGTATCTGAACGCAATCTACTGCGATGGGGAGTAACAACTCGTCCACTCGTGTTAAATGAAGACTCAGAAGCAACAGTTGAAATAGGAATTGCTAGAAAATCTCTTGCAATCATTTGCAAGATTGGATAGTTTAATCCACTAGCCTTCCACCAACCCAAGATGTCAAAATTGTCTGAAGTAGGTAACACTTGCTCCTCCAAATACCGATCAAGTTCTGATTTACCACATGGGACCCCTTTTTTGGTACTAGCATGTTGTGCAAGCTTCTCCTTCCAAGCTTCTTTTCTTCCAACAACACCCACATCTATGGGATTTTGGTTTGAATTTACAGATGAAGAAACACACTCCTTACCCTTCATTTTCAAATCATACTCACTAACCAAATTTTGACAAATATCTTTTATCTTAGCAATTTTGTAACACCCGTATTTTTACGATGCGCTATTTAACGTTATTATATTATAAATTGCGTTAATTATGTTATAGTGAGCAGTTTCTTGTTTGATAAGTAAGTGAGTGAATTAAATCAAGATAAAATTTAATTTAAGAATTTATATTCATATTTCAAAATTTGTCGAATAATTCTTATGAATATTCGCCGTATTCTGGATTGCCGGGTAAATTTTTATCCGCAATAAAATTTGAAACGAATTCCGATTTCGATGAAAATCGAATCGTAACTTGTTATGACAATGTTTGAGTGTTTTCAATTGTTTTTATTATTATTTATGGATTAATTATTATCACGCGGTAAATTAATTTCTAAGTAAATTAATTACGCGATTTGCCGGCGAGCGAATTATTGTGAACACAATTACTCAACGCCGTAATTTTTAGGACCCAAAACTCTAAGATTAGTAATTAATCATGAGTAGAATAATTATGTGTCAAGTTTTTGTGTTAGATTTATGTGATCTGAATTAAGGGGGGGGATAGGTGTCATTCATCTTTTGGTTAATTAGGAAGAAAAAAAATCTTCTTAAAATTTTTTCCAGCCAAGTAAATTGGCTTGTTAAAAAAAAAGGGAATATAAAAGTTTATCTCTTTTTTTTTTTTTTACCTCATCTGTTCGAGAACTTCCCCACTGGTTCACTTCATTCTTCTTCTCCAAGTTATCAAAGGAAGTGGAAAGACAAGGTGAACTCCTTCTCTTTTTCTCCTCCAGGAGAAAGTTTTTTTTTTTACTAGCATTATCTTTTCTCTTTTCAGCCCCTGAATATCACCATCATCTTGAGCAAGAAAGTGAATGTGATCAAGTTTTTCATTTCTTTTTTTGGGGTTTAGCCGTGGCCATGAAGTGGGTGTTGGCCTTGATTCTTTTGATTTTTTTTTTCTTCCTTGTCTATCTTGCTATATGAATTATGATCATGATCATGAGGGGAAAACGACACATTCTTTCCCTTTGATGTTGGAGCTTTAGGCCGCTAGCAGGAGACTAATTTTTGACATTGTAGTTGTTGTTGTTGATGTCTTATGATTGTTTAAAAAAAATGGGTTAGTTATGTGTTGTTGAAATTATTGATTGATATTGATCAAGAAAAATAGATACTTTGGAAATTTTAGGTGCTGGAGGGTATGAAGACTTCGTTATGAGAGAGGGGGGGCCGAAAGCTATTAATAAAAAGGAAAAAAAATGTTGTTTTATTTCATATCAAGTGTGTTCAATAATTGTTTAGGTGATGGGAAATTTTAGAAGAATGAATTTTTGATCTTTGAAATAAATAGTTTCAACTTTGTTTAATTACATTAAATGCACGTATTGTTAAAAAGAAATTTTTGGTTAAGCAACTTAGGGATTTGGGAGTAAACCACAACCTGGGAAATATTTTTGGGTCAACTGGAACTTGTACTAAGCTTTGATGTGTTTTTAGGATTCTCGAGAGTCGTTCGTGCTGAATCGGTGTATCGTGCCTAGACACGTGAACTTGTTTTTTTTTGTAAGAGCAACTTCTAGATATAAATAGGAATGGACTCTGGTATACTGAAATGTGTTTTATGTTCGTGAACTATGTGTTTGATGTTTAATATGGTTGAAGTTTTTTTGAACTTGCTGAGTATTATGCTTTTGAGATGTTGGGCTGTTGGATTAATTATGTGGGTATATGCTTGATTGATGTATATTGCTGGTGTTGTTGGGTAATTTAATAATTATTTAATGTTGGACAGTTAAATATTTATTGATTTATGCCTTGTTGAAATATCATATACCATGGTATGTTCATTGGGGTGGTTAAAGGCATCGTTGCGTCGTGTCTTGTTGGTAACGTCGACCTGAATATCCTGGCTGATGGATTGCCCGTGGCCAAAGGAATTCAAGGAACGCCGTTAAATTTTTACCATCGCAGGGAAAAGTGTCGGTCTGGTACGTACAGCCCGATATGACTCTGGCGTATGGGTTCCGGAATTAAAACTGCATCGACATGTAGTTGTGTCAATAGGATATTGGGTGCATCTTATTGATTGTTCAGAATGCTTTCGATCTGATTGTATATATGCATGTTGATGGAAAATGTGACTCATATTATGTTATGGTTGTGTAATATGATTGGACTGTTGTATCTACTTCTTTTGGTGTTATTTGTTATTTTGAGAAGTTGACCATTGCTCGTGGTTCTGTCAATCAATGATTGTAACCCAGCTGATGGAGAAGACATATGTGATACCGGCGATGAGGACGTCGCCAAAGGACGTTGAGTTTACGGATAGAGACGGCCACCGGGCATGGAGATTTGACCCGGCTCCGGCGGTTGAAGTATGATGGGGATATTGTAGAAGTTACTACGGTTGCAGGATTGGCCACACGTGGAGAGTTATATTGCAGGACGGTGAGCTTCCCAGTTCCAGTGATGCGGATTGTCGAGGGATGGTTAGCGCCACAGCGGGACGGTCGTTCCTCTGGCCGGCTACTACTCCTCCAGTTGAGCCTTCTGGGATTCCACATCAGACCACCCTACGAGGTGCATCAGTTACCTTGGATCCTGGAGTTGATAGGACCGTTCGTATGGGTATCGGATCTCGAGGCTGGGATGCAGGAGCATCCACCTCACGTGCGGTGGTTGATGCACGTATACCCACATCAGACCCTACTTCAGCTCCGGGGGTTTCCCCGACTCCTCCTATACCTCCAAGAGTCTCTACCCCTCTGGCAAACTCACATTCAGTTTGCCCTAGTTGTGGTGCGACAGGTTGCGGGGGCACAGGCGGGATTGGTGATATGTATGAGGTGAGGCCCCCGGTGGTACCCGCTCCAGTCCCAGTGATTGATCTGACGGGCGATGATGATGATGATGATTTTGAGGATGAGGAGATGGCAGAGGAGGACCCCTCTGAGTTCTACGGTAGCGATTAGTAGTTGTCTGGATGTGACTTTCGTGATATACTCATATATATGTACTCTTTTGGTGGCCAGTCTGTAGTTATGTGGTTAGTGGTTTGCAGTATCTTTTGAGGACTTACTTTTGGAGCAGCCTCCTGCGTGAGTGTCTGCCGGGAGTACCTCTAAGGTATGAGTACTCTTGATAGGGTATTCATGCATTAGGTGTATTCCTACTTGTGCATATTTCTTTATTGTCTTCTGTGTGAGAAAAACTTGGTAGTTGTACTCTTTTGAAAATTATATATATGTATATATTCAGTTATATCTTGTCTTTTGCATGGTAGGACTCCGTCATGATTTCAAAAACACTATCGATACTCTAATCATGTTTGTAAAAGGCTTGTAAAATTTTTTTTTTTACTGGATTTCCAAAAAGACAGGACGAGTATTATTTTGAAACTTCACCGCATACAGAGTTGTTTAGATTAGTAGCGCTCCAGGAACGGGGTGTTACAAATTTCATCATCAACTTTCTCTCCATAAATTTCAGGAAAAACAACATCTATCAATTCAAGTTTGTACCTAGGATCCAACAGAGTGCCTATGGCCATCACCTCATTGATCACACCCCAATACTTGTCAAATTTCTCAATCATCGTTGCAGCCATATCACGAATGACAGAATCAGTAGATCCAAGCCACTCAATCAAATCCAATTTAATTTCACAGACTTTTGGAAAATAAACATTGACAGTTGGATACAATGTACCAGAAAACAATTGTGTAACTTCATAAAATACTTTCAACTTACTACAAATTGATTTTGCCTTCATCCAATCATTTTCACTAGGCAAGGATTTATATTGATTCTCACGCTGTGCCAATCGAGCAAACACATCTTTGTAATCTATGGCAACTTGAAGCATTAAATAAGTAGAATTCCATCTAGTCATACAATCAAGAATGAGCTTTTTTTCATATAACATATTCACTTGACTACATGTCTCTATGAATTTCTCCTCTCTTTTAGGTGTTGCTGTCCAATATTCAACACTTCCTCTAACTTTCACAATGGCATTAGAGATTATGGACATACCATCTTGCACAATTAAATTCAATATGTGAGCACAACACCTCATGTGAAACAATTTACCTTCCAAGATAAGCAACCTAGGTGAAAGCTTGTCTAACATGCGTTTAATCATAACATCATTTGTAGAGCAATTATCAACAGTCACAGTGGACAACTTTTGATCTAGATTCCAATCCATCAAACATTCAAGTAACACATCGGCAAGAACTTTAGCAGGATGAGGAGTAGGCACATAAATAAACCTAACATATAAATTAAAATTCAATAAGAAATTAAGATGTAAACCAAACATTCAAGTAACACATCTTGCAAAAACTTTAGTAGTATTACCTTACAAGTCGACTTTGTAGGGTCCATGAATCATCAATAAAGTGAGCCGTGACTGTCATGTAGCTTTTATTTTGATTACTAGCAGTCCACATATCAGTAGTAATTGCAATACGGCTTTAATTATTTGACAACAACTTCATCATACTCTCTTTCTCATCCTTATACATTTTCATGATGTCAGCCTTAACAGTGTTACGAGAAATCACCTTAAATAAAGGTTGCAAAGTTGCACAAAATTCTTTAAAACCAATGTGGTCAACCATAGCCAAAGGATACTCATGAAGAATTATCATCTTAGATACTGCACGCCTTGCTATGTCTTGGTTAAATGCATAAGAACCAACCACTACCGTTTGATTCCCAACTTTCTCAGTTTTGATAAAAGCTTGCCTTATATCTCAAGTTGTTCGGAGTTTGCAAGAATGGAAGTGATTACGCAAGTGTGATGTTCCTTGCTTTAATTCACCCAAAAGTTTTGAGCCACAATAATTGCAAACGGCCTTCCACTTTCCATCTATATTTTGCCTTTTGAAATGGTTCCAAACATTCGAAGTTTGCTTTCTTTTAAGACCTACAGTATCACTTGGATTTGCGCTTTGAATTTCATGAGGAGTATCACTTGGATTTGTGCTTTGAATTTCTTGAGGAGTTGAATTACTCTCTACATTCATAGAATCAACAGCAAGTGATGCACCCATATTACTTCCTATTTCTACATTCACTTGTTGCTGTTGGTCTTCCACAGGATTAGAATTTTGTTGAGAAGACATTCTATAAAAATAATATGAATAACACATATTTAGAGGTTTGTTCAACATGTGCATATTTATGAACATTTAGACAGAACAAAAGGGATCTAATAAATTGTGGAACATTAAGAACATTTAGGAAAATAAATTTATGAACATTTAGACAGAACATTAAGTAAATGGAAACTCAAAAACTAAAAAAGCCAACCATTCATGGAAATTAAAAACATAAGGGATCTAATGGAAACCCAGCCATTCACATGCAACTCAAAAACCCAACCATTCGAAATAGCAAAAGAAATAACCAAAATAGCAAAAGAAATTTAACAACTAATAAGCAAAATAGCTGTATCCACGTGTAATCTTCACCTTTCCTATTTTAAACGAACAACTAATAAGCAAGATAGCAAAAGAAATTTAACAACTAATGAGCAAAATAAGCAAAATAGCAGTATCTGTGTAATCTTCACCTTTCCTATTTTAAACGAACAACTAATAAGCAAAATAGCAAAAGAAATTTAGGATTGATCACTGGTTTATTACTGGCAAAAATAGGAATCTCAATGATGAAGGGATCTCAATGATGAATGGTTTATTAGGGATCTAATGGCAAACATTACATACCTAACCCACAGAAAAAGGGAGCAGAAGAAGTGGATGACGACGGCGGAAGCGAGCAGAAGCTGAGGACGAAGCGGATAGAGGTGGAGCGCAGAGAAGCATGAGCACAGAGGCGGAACAACAGCGGAGGACGAGGGGGAGAGAGGTGGAGCGCGGTGGCAGGACAGAGGTGGAGCGCGGCGGCGGAACAGAGGTGGAGAAGAAAATCGCGTGAGGAAGAAGAGAGAACCATATTTCAGAGGACGAAGCGGACAGAGGTGGAGCGCAGAGAAGCGTGAGCACAGAGGCGGAACAACAGCGGAGGACGAGGGGGACAGAGGTGGAGCGCGGTGGCGGGACAGAGGTGGAGCGCGACGACGGAACAGAGGTGGAGAAGAAAATCGCGTGAGGAAGAAGAGAGAACCAGATTTCACTTCCTGTTGCGGCTGGAACACAGTAACCTCACTGAAATTAGGTTAAATTGTATTTATATAAGTGAGGGTATTTTGTAATTTCATATATACGGGTACCCGCGGGGCGGGTAGTATGAAACCCGCACCCACCCCATTTATGCGCACGGGTAGAAAAAAACCCGCCCCGTTACACCCGCGAGTACCAATTTAGCTACCCATTTCAAATCCGTGACAGATTTTACCCGCGGATGCGAGTTTTTTTGCCATCCCTACCTGCAGTAGCGGTCCCTTGGTTTATTGAAGCACAAGAATTTAGGTTTTTGTATTGTCTCTTGGTCCTTTTTTGTCATGTCCTCTAATCACTTTTACAATCAAACATAGCACAACTGCTTTTGTGTTGTCCATCCCTCATTTTTTAGCAAATCAAACGCACCCTAATTCAATATATCATGTGTTAGTTGATTTATAATTCATCAAACGACCTTTTTTTTAAAATAAAAAAAAGTTAGGAGAATAAATCAAATCCACGGTTCATAATTCACCAAGCTAATATGCATATGCACATCTATACTATATATAGAAATCTCCTTAATTAACGTACATGTCATTTATAATGAATTCCATCTTAGACAAAGAATCTCGAAATAATAAACAATTTTGAGACAATGGCTTCCTTTGCATGTAAGAAAAATTAGGAATATAAACCAAAGGTTGCATGACACGTCACATGTGGGACCATGACATATGAGGTCATGCATGCAAAATCAGATTTAAACAGTACGTCACCAAATAAAAATAATTAATTAATGGGTGTAATGTGCTTTCCCTCATGCCATCTTATTATATCCCTGATGAACAAAAGAATTGGGATTTGCATCTCTATGGGGATTTTTTTTTACAATAGGTTTGTATCTCTGGTGTGAATACAAGAAACTACAAGTATGTTGTATTTTCCTACAACGTCTTTGGTCCTGCACCGATTACAGCCTTCAATTAATGACTTGACTTTTGCAATCTTTTGCCCCAAAAAGAGGTAGAAACGCCCCAGGATGGCCTTATAACAAAGAAAAATGATATTCAAATACCACAATTGTGGCCATCGTATATGGCCACTGTATTTCCGTACAGTACGGACTTGTACGGATCCGTACGGAATCTGTATGAGTTTTTTTTTACAGGAACAGATTTTTTTAAGTGTTTAACAGAAGTTATGTAAGTGGTTAACACGAGTTGTGTAAGTGGTTAACACGAGTTTGGAGTGGTTAACATTGCATCTCACTTCAAAGTAGTGTTAACCACTTACACAACGCGTGTTAACCACTTACATAACTTGTGTTAACCACTTACTAAAAGCCTGTTAACCACTTCAAAATATATTATATCTCACTTCAAACTCGTGTTAACCACTTACACAACTCGTATTAACCACTTGCATAACTTGTGTTAACCACTTACAGAAAGCCAGTTAACCACTTCAAAATATACTGTATCTCACTTCAAACTCGTGTTAACCACTTATACAACTCGTATTAACCACTTGCATAACTTCTGTTAACCACTTAAAAAAATCTGTGTCTATTAATGTTAGTGGACTGTGTTAACCACTTACACAACTCGTGTTAACCACTTACATAACTTCTGTTAACCACTTAAAAAAAATCTATTCCTGTAAAAAAAAAAACCAATACGAATTCCGTACGAATCCGTACAAGCCGTACCGTACGGACCGTACGAAAATACGGTAGCCATATACGGTGGCCACAATTGTAGTGTTTGAATATCATAACTCATAACCACCTTATTTGTGGTGAGGTAGGTACAAGGAATTCCTTAGGCAACGTTGTCAAAAGAAAATAGATGTCGTACCATTCCATTTATAAATTATATTTGCATGCGTAAAATAATGAAAGTCTGCCGTGTCTTCATCATGATTCATGAGGCTCATAAAACTTTGGATAATCTATACCATAAATATAATGCATGGCATAATATAAAGAAAATAAAGAAAACATGCTCAAGTAACTACCTTTTACCTTTTTGGTCTATTACTTTTTTCTTTCTCAATTTTACTCTTTAACTCTCACTTACGTAGTTGTAAATTGGCATGAAACTGCCATTCCATATTTCTATTAAATACAATTTCTTTCTTTTTCTCTTATGTGTTCGGAATATTAAACAATAAAACGTAATAAAATAATATATATTGTAGCGTAATAGAAATGCAAAAAGACAAGCAAAGTAGTGTCTGTCTTTCCGCTAGTTATAATAATGACTTTTCTTTGAAATTTGCTACTCCCTTCGTCCCTTATTATGTGTCGTTAAAAGTAATAAATGTATCTTAAAAAATATTAATCACACTTATTTTTAGGTGAAATAGTTTATTTTGATTAAAATATTCTTATTATAGTGAGAGTTAGATAAAACCCTAATTAATATAGAGTAATTAATATACGCATAAATAAAGATATTATTGAAAAAATGTAATTAATACTCTCTCAATATATAAAAGTGATAAATAATTTGAGACAAACAAAATACACCAAACATTAATAATTAATATGAGACTGGAGGAGTATATATTATTGTACTAAGACTTTTCTTGTTCCAGAAACTCCTATTACTTCTCTTTAATTTATTAAGTATGAGGAAAAGTAATTTTTACTCTCTCACAGTATCATATGAAGTATCGTTTTTGCAACAAAAAAAAAAATCTGTTATTTTATTTTTTTCAATGCAACATTGACTTTTTTTACCCAATTTTGCCCCAAAATAATTAGTGTGTACATCACTCTTAAGTCATTATATTGTACTATGCATTTATGAATGATTAACACCCCAATAGTTTTTTTTTGAGGAATAATACTGCAATAGTTAATAAGAATAAATTAATAAAATTATTTCATTCATTAAGTTATTTATTGTTTTTCTTAATCATTGTTAAAAAACCTTAAACGACACTTAATATGATATGGATTGAGTATTTTGATAGGTACATGTTGAGATTCAAACAAGATAAATGGAACAAACTTCAATGGCAACCAATAACTAAATAATAGCAATCAACCACTCAATCAACAAGGTGCAATAAAACAAACAAACAAAGGAGATAAAAGGAAGAGAAGAAGACACACTTAATTTGGTTCTGTGATTCATTTAAAGAAGATGGCCTACGTCTGCGGGAGAGAGCAGCCCTCCGTTTCACTATCAATGAGTCTTACAAGAGATTACAGTTGCTTAGAACCCCCTTTACAATGTCCACAAAGAACAAACCCAAGAGTTCCCAATCCCTCTCTCTTTCCCTCTATGATAAACTCTCAAGAACAACAATAGAGAGAGCCTTCAAACCTCACTCTATTCTCTCTTAAGATCCCAAGGTGTTTAACAGTGTTTCCCAGCCCCTAAAACCTCACAAAGACGCTCAAGAACGGCTGCACACAACCCTAGAAAAACTGCACGTCATACTGACCCGTTTCTGCAGCGTCAGGTTTATAAAACCCGACTGTGAATCGATTCACAGACATAGGTGAATCGATTCACCTAGTTAAAAAACTTCCCCTGCACGAGTTAATGAAGTGAATCGATTCCTGCAAGCTTCCCATGCGATTCACAGAGGCGTGCTTCGATTCCCAGAGAACCAAACATGCTTGAATCGATTCCCATAGCTAGGGAATCGATTCCCAGTGTTCAAAAAACACTTCCAAGCAATTCCATGATCCTCCAAACTGATTTTAAGGCACTCTAAACTCCACAATTCTCCACCTTGACTTCAAATCAGTGGTGATGCTCAACTTTATCCATCAACCACTAGCTGCTCTCTCCATTAATATGGAATTACGTCTCAACGCAATTGATCAAGTCCAATTGATCCTTGAACCTTGATCTAGGAAGATACTCGGTGAACTTCTCACAACCATGCATAATCCCCAAGTCACCAATCATATCCTTCTTTGCCACTCCACCTTGAGTTGTCTTCACATGCTTCAAACCGCCTTTCAAAGAGCCATACCTCCTTTTCCGGTTCTTCCCAATATTCGTTCCAAGTGTCCTTTCCACAATGCCGAGATCCTTCATCTCAAATCCAGAAGCTAACTTCCCCTTGAGCATACCAATCTCCTCCTTGCTAGAACTTGGCTTTTGAATATCATTCACACTCTCCAACTCAAGATTGACCTTACATACAAGTCTCTCCTTGTACCTTGGTTCTTCAAACTCCAGAATACCTTCTGTCTTCATGAAGTTCCACTTGCATCCAACTACCCTTGACTTTTCCGGTAGATTCACAAGTTCCCAAGTCCGGTTCTTCTCCAATGAATTCACACCTTCATTCATTGCCTTCAACCGTTTCTGACTCTCCATGCTTACCATTGCTTCACTGAAGTCCCTTGGTCCCGAGTCTTGAACCTCTTCAGTCACAAACAAAGCATAACAAACAAGATCAAAGATACCCAGTATCTCTTGATTGCCACGGTCTCCTCCTCCTTTCCCTATCTCTTGCCAACTAATAGTCAGGATCCACTGTTTGTTGTCTTCCCCTAGAACCTGATGGTGGAGGACTATCCTCCTCTTCATCATTCCCGGTCTCACTAGTGGTAGACTCCACCTCAAACTGAGTTTTCTCCACCTCCACTTCTGAGCTACTATCCTCCAGGTCTTTGCACTTCATCCCCATGCGAGTCTCATCGAAAGTGACATCCCTGCTTATGATAACATTTGACCCTCCAGATTCCAAATTCCACAACTTGTATCCCTTCACACCCTCCGGATATCCGATGAAGACACATTTCACAACTCTGGCTTCAAGTTTGTCTTGTCTGACATGAGCAAACGCCAAAGCCCCGAAAACCTTCAACTTGGAGTAGTCCGCCGGTCTCCCACTCCAAACCTCCATAGGTGTCTTGAAGTCTAACGCCGTTGATGGACATCTGTTGATCAAGTATGCTGCTGTACTCACAGCCTCGCCCCAGAAGCTTTTAGGTAACCCAGCTGCCAAAAGCATACTCCTCACCCGTTCCAAGATGGTCCTATTCATGCATGTTGCTAGGCCATTTTGATGCGGTGAGCCTTCCACGGTCTTATGCCTCTTAATATCTTGTTTCCTGCAAAACTTATCAAAATGCTCTGAAAGAAACTCCAGGCCATTGTTAGTCCTTAAAATTTTCAGTTTAGTTCCTATTTGATTTCCTATGAGAGTATGCCATTCTTTGAATTTTTCAAATGTGTCACTTTTATTTTTCAAAATGTGAACCCATACTCTCCTAGAGAAATCATCAATCATGGTGAGAAAATAGGAACCCCCTCCATGAGTTGTCACTCTTGAGGGACCCCAAAGGTCCGAGTGAATATACTCAAAGGGCTTGCTAGAATGATGCATGCCACTTCCAAACTTAACCCTATGTTGTTTGCCTAGAATGCAATTATCACAAAATTCTAGCTTATCCAATTTATCACTACCTAGCAAACCTTGTTTAGCTAGTTCAACTAAACCTCTTTCACTAACATGCCCTAACCTTAAATGCCATAGTTTAGTTTTATCATGCGGAGCTTGACTAGCTAATGATGCATGCCCTATAACAGTACAACCATCTAATATGTATAAGCCACACATTTTAGATCCTTTAGCCATTACTAATGCATCATTCGAAATTTTAATCATGCCATGTTCAATCCTAGTACTATAGCCTAATCCATCAAACATGCTTATAGATAAAAGATTTCGTTTGAGTTCAGGAACATACCTCACATCTTGTAAAAGGAATTCACGGTTGTCAAACATCTTGAGCCGAATCGAACCCATACCTTGCCCCTTACAAGCTCGGTTGTCACCCAGGTGACGACTCCACCTTCTTTAAGCTTCAAAGTCTCAAAGTATTCCTTCCTAGGACACATGTGATAAGAACATCCCGAGTCCATGACCCGGTTCTTTTGATTCCAAACTCGACACCACTAGAGCCCCCGCACTCTCATAACCATCCTCCATAGCAATTGCAACATCCACAGAATCACCCTGTCCCCTTTCTCGGGACAGTCCTTCTTAAAGTGACTGGTCTTGTGACAATCAAGCACTTATACTTCTTATTGTTCCCCTTTGACTTGGACTTCGACCTAGAATTCTTCCCTTTGTTGTGGTTTCCTCTACTCTCACTTCTTCCCCTTGACACACTTAAGCCTTCACCACTATCATCCACTTTCAAGTCTTGGAGCTTGGTTAGCTCCTTGGTCCTAATAATTGTTGGACCTCCTCCAAAGTAATAGTGGACTCCTTGTCATAGAGGAGTGCATCCTTAAAGTGTTCAAAGGATCTAGGCAACGAATTCAATAAGAGCAGAGCCTTATCCTCGTCATCGAGCTTCACATCAATGTTCTGCAGGTCATCAATAATTTTGTTGAATTCTGCTAGTTGCTCCACAATGGGTTTGGTCTCTACCATCTTGAATGAGTAGAGATGTTGTTTCAGACATAACCTGTGGGCCAATGACTTTGTCATGTACAACGATTCTAACTTTGCCCACATCTCCGCCGCGGTCTTCTCTCTTGCAACTTCCCTCAGTGCCTTATCGCCAAGGCACAAGATAATGGCACTTCTTGCCTTATTTATCATCTCCTTCTTCTCCGTTTGAGACAGAGTTACCGTCATTCTTGCCTCACCCTTCAAGGCTTCAAAACACTTCTGTTGAATAAGTATTGCTTCCATCTTCACCTTCCATAGACCGAAGTCATTATTACCGGAAAATTTCTCGATGTCCCATTTAGTACCCATGGTGCTCACTTGAATGATTTGTTCCTCCCCACAGACGGCGCTACTTGTTGAGATTCAAACAAGATAAATGGAACAAACTTCAATGGCAACCAATAACTAAATAATAGCAATCAACCACTCAATCAACAAGGTGCAATAAAACAAATAAACAAAGGAGATAAAAGGAAGAGAAGAAGACACCGCAATTTGGTTACGCAGTTCGGCCCCAAAGAAGATGACCTACGTCTGCTGGAGAGAGCAGCCCTCCGTTTCACTATCAATGAGTCTTACAAGAGATTACAGTTGCTTAGAACCCCCTTTACAATGTCCACAAAGAACAAACCCAAGAGTTCCCAATCCCTCTCTCTTTCCCTCTATGATAAACTCTCAAGAACAACAATAGAGAGAGCCTTCAAACCTCACTCTATTCTCTCTTAAGATCCCAAGGTGTTTAACAAAGGTTTCCAAATTCCTAAAACCTCACAAAGACGCTAAAGAACTACCGCACACAACCCTAGAAAAAGCGCACGTCATCTTGACCCGTTCCCGCAGCGTCAGGTTTATAAAACCCGACTGTGAATCGATTCACAGACATAGGTGAATCGATTCACCTAGTTAAAAAACTTCCCCTGCACGAGTTAATGAAGTGAATCGATTCCTGCAAGCTTCCCATGCGATTCACAGAGGCGTGCTTCGATTCCCAGAGAACCAAACATGCTTGAATCGATTCCTATAGCTAGGGAATCGATTCCCAGTGTTCAAAAAACACTTCCAAGCAATTCCATGATCCTCCAAACTGATTTTAAGGCACTCTAAACTCCACAGTACATATAATACATAAGATATATGTGATTTCTTGAATAAATTAAAGAGTTAGAAGGCACTACGCCAAAATAGGACTCACATGACGTTTTTTTTAAAACTCCAATAACGTTTAAAAACGTTATGAAACACAGTGTCATCTGATTCATGTATTTTAATAATGCTTTTGGAAATGTTTTCTGATAGCCATCTCACACAATGTTTGTTTAAAGAAGGATTATCCAATGTTATTTTTTTTATTTGTTTTCCATTTTGTGTTCACATTCCCGGCCTCGACCTCATGTTGGACCATGCTCCACCTCAACCACCCCTCCATCGAAACCCATTGATCCCTAAATATCTCCCATCGCCACTGCATTACTGTCATGTGAGTAGCCCCAAATCTCGCAAAAAATGAATATTCATATCATCAATTTATGGCATTTGTATCTTCAAAACCGAACCTTGTTTTTCTCCATCTTACTGCCACGGGAACCTTTGCATCCACAAATTAAGCAAACAAACGTAGACCTGTGAAAGAAACTATATGAAGCAAATGAACACTCTACGTCAAAAAAATGAAGCAAATGAACACAAATTATTTCAAAATATAAAAAAAATAATTAAGGAGAAGAAAACGAATGCAGATTTGTGATAATACCATTCACGTTGCTTGCTTTTTCAGATCTACGAGCAATCACCATAGGCGAGCAACCAGATCTGCAAGCTAGCCACTCACATTTGTGCCATTCTCACCACCTCCCCGCCCCACGTGAGGACCACCCATCTCCAATAGCACCAAGCCATAGAATGAAAAAAAAAAAGAGAAAGAAACTTAGAGAGGGAGAGGTGTTTAGAAGGAGCTTTAAAAAACTTGAATTTTAAAAAAATTGGGAGACTTTAGATAAGGTTTGTTTAAACAAGTGTTATTTGAATAAGTACCTCATATAATACTTGTTCGGGCAAATGTTATCTAAAAAAAACATAGCGCTTTCATATAATGCTTGCCTAATCAGAGTACTTCAGATAACGTTTGTTCAGACAAACGTTATCTAAAATTTCCTTTTTTTTTTTTTCAGATAACACTTGTCCAGATATATGTTATCTAAAAGCTCCGTGTTTTTTTTTCTTCTGTAGATAACACTGTTCAGACAAGCGTTAAAAACTCCTTATTTTTTTCAAATAAAGATTTCGTTAAAAACGTTATTAGAATGTCGTTATTGGAAAGTTTTTGGCATAGTGACGTAATTATAATAGTGTAATAAAAGGAATATCAAGTGTAATAAATGTTAATTTAGCAATTTCAAAGAGAATAACTATATATATCCATGACAAGTAGAGATCTTCTCCATTTTTCAAAAGGAATGGAGAGTTTTATTACTATAGTTTTGGGTGTATAAAACACTTATTTTTTGAATTGGTGACATACATGTGACACATATTAAACCTTTATATACACAAAATCATAGTAATGAAGATCTCTATTTATTTTGAGAAATGGTGTGGATCTCCGGTAGTTATTTATGACATAAGCAGTGGAGTGAACTATAAAAAAGAAAAATTAGGTCTATAATTTAATAGTTATAGAACACATATATAAAGTAATATTTCTATCTTATACAATATTTGCTTGGATTAACTGTAGATCATACACATTATAGAGTAACTGAATTCGGTTACCTCACTCACAATATTAGATAAGATAAAAAATTATCAGGAGAGAGAAATAAAATGTGGAACATCTTTTCGTGTGACATTTGATTTATGTTTGTCACAACAAGAAAAGTCTCATTACCAATGGCCAAAAGCCATCGGAGATGCTAACAACATTACCCCTGTACCTATACCGTTTCATAGATAAGAGCCACACACAACTGAACTAATTTTTTTTTTTTAAAGTGACAAAAATTAGAACGCTAGCATTTCATGAATATACATGTCAGTTAGGCTCCAGATGAGCAAATATGGTAAAGATCATTAAAATTATTTTATTTTTTTGTTGGGCCGTTCAACCAAGTGTAGTAGTACAATATACCCTTTAGCATAAAATAAAAGGTGACAACTCCCATACCCAAGAGTTTTATTGGGTATGATACTCAGTGTCCAATCATTTGATGCCATATAATTTTTTTATATTTAATTTTTAAGAGAAATTAAGAGCTCGTTTGTTATAGCTTTTTTGTAAAAAAAAAAATCATTTTTTTAAAAAAATAATCACTTTTAAGAGTTTTGCATCCGTTTGTTACATCTTTTAAAAAAATAAGAATTTGAAAATAATCTAAAAACTAATTAAAGTGAGAAGTTATTTTCACTAGATTCTCATAAAAATTATTTTTTTAAACCATTTTGAATTGCTATTTTATCCCATTTTGAATTACTCCCATTTTGAATTTATCCCATTTTGAACAATTTTGAATTATTACAATATTCAAATATATATAAAAATTAATTTTTTAAAATAAATATGCTTTCTTGAATGATTTTTTCATGTCTTTTATGTTTTTTGTTTTAGAAAAAAGCACTTTTATATGGTTGTATCTTAATAAGTTAAAAATAACTTATTTTAAAAAAAAGTAATTTTTATGATTGTAAACAGACATAAATTAGCATTTGCTTTTCTTAGAAATCTCAACAAAAAACAAAATCACTAAATCATTTTATATAAATTTTTTTTAATCTCTAACAAACTGGTCTTAAGTTTTAAGTTATTTTTATCTCAAGGGTATCAATACCCAACTTTCTTCCGGGGTATCTAAGAATTCACCAAAATAAAATTAAGCATATTGAATGACACTATGGTAGATGTCTTAGTTAAACTTACATCATGCACAATCAAGTACACGAAAATATTCCTTTTAATTCTACCCTTTGTGTAATAAATAATATCCCGCAGTTTCCGTTTGTGGTTAATATTGAGTAGAGTATAATGGAGTAGTTGAAGTTTGAGAGATATTAGTATCCAAAACGAATGAAAAACTTTAGCAAGGTAGTTAAGGTTTTGTACGCCATCTTGGATCATGCAATATGCTCCTTCCATCATCACCAACTCATCAATACTATCTTTCAATTCCACCTTTCTTTCCTCATTTCTCGTTTCTCCCCTCCCTAACAGAAAAACAATGCAAAAGAATTATTTAACTATTTCACAGCAAATTAATATCTCTCTCTCTCTCTCATTCACCCTCTGCACTTCACCTACCATAGTAACAGCCACCCCCTCTCCAATATATAAAAAAGATATTCTTGTGAAATAAAAGAAGGCTAAGGCATTGGTATAAGGAACTTTCTTTCTGATCTCAGTTTGCTGAGATGAGACTTTTGACATAAGTTGTATATGATCCAAATTTTAGGATGACTATTCAGTTAACTGTTGCTATCAACTGAATTTGTATGGATTTCTGTTTTTGTTTCTTCTGCTTCTGGACCCTTTTTTCTTCAATTTTGCTCTTGCTTTTTTTGTGTTTTGTCAAAGGAAGTAGTCATAGTAGCAATCTTGACTTTGGGATCTCAAAGAGGAAGTTTTGCTATTTTCTGTACTCAGGTCTACATCTCATTTATTTGCAATGATGCATGTGGTTGTTTCAAAAGTGCAAGGAATAGTAGTACATTATTTTATCTGATATGATGCTACATTTTATTTTGTTTTGTTTTGTTTTTTCAATGCAAACAAATATATAAGACAATTAATATCACATGTATCATTTTGATATATATTTCTGACAAACTCTATATTGGTATCTTGTTTCTGTCTTCTAGCTAGTGGGTTTCAGCATCTATTGGAATTTTATCAAGGGGACATGAACATCATCATGTCAAACTTAACTGAGAGACTAAGACCCCTTGTGGGTTTAAATGGCTGGGATTACTGTGTCTACTGGAAATTGAGTGAAGACCAAAGGTTATATAACTTATACATTAACATAACTAATCATTAATTAATTCCACTTTTTCTATCACTCTTTTTCTCTAAATGAATATCTATCTCCTTGTCTAATTTGCTTAATTTAGGTTTCTTGAGTGGTTGGGATGCTGTTGTGCTGGCACTGAAACCAATCAAAATGGTGGGGAAGAAAATCTTTTCCCTGTCTCTTCAGTGACTTCATGCAGGGATAGCATGTTTCCACACCCCAGAACAAAGGCCTGTGATCTTCTTTCCCAACTCAACACTTCCATACCCACAGATTCTGGGTTTGTATTCTTTCTTACCTCCCCTTTATCTACAATTGAAGTAAACTTAATTAAACATGATTTTAGTCCCCCAAAATATGTTAATGTTTGGATTTGGTTCAAAAAAACTTTTGCCAGAATTTGGTTCCTCAGATATTGGAAATGTATCAACATCATTCCATATTCGTTCCCAAATAGGGATTAGCGTTGGTAAATTTTCAAACATAAGGGACTAATGTTTGTATTAGTGATTGGACATTTCCAAACACGAAGGACTAAAAGATGACGAATTTCTTTTTGGACCAAATCCTAACATCTAACATATTTTGGGAGACTAAAATCATATTTAAGCCATTGAAGTATTCTCACTTGGCAAGCCAATGTAACAGGATTCATGCACAGGCCATATTAACAAACCAACCCAATTGGTTGACCTATCCCTATAGCCTGGATCCAAACACTTTAGAAGTAAGTTACTTTCTTCATCTTTAATTGGAATGTAAAATGAATTTCATCCTTTTTCACCTAATTCCATATATAATGAGTACTAATTTTGCAGGAAACAATAAATGGGACCCATGTTTTGATTCCTGTACCTGGTGGACTAGTTGAGCTGTTTGTAACCAAACAAGTACTGTCACTTTATATGTTGTTATTTTTCACTTTTAAAGATTAGATATCATTTATAATCAACCTATAAATATATTTTTGTAACAGGTTGGTGAAGATCAACAGGTAATAGATTTTATCACATCCCAGTGCATTGCCTTGGTGGAGCAAGAAGGGTTGAACCACTCAATCAGCTTCAACATTGACGTAAATTCATTGAGCAACATGCAATCAAATCCACTTGTAGGTGATGAAAATGAAGGGAAAAACACCAACAATGATTTCAATCCATCAGAGACTTCTAGTCTACCACATGACATCTCAGTACTGAACTTCATGCAGCATTTCAATTACAATTACAACAGAATGAAAAACGATGCTTCCTTCTCTGAAGAATACCAAGGTTCCTTTCTTCATGACAACCAAACAAACTCTCTCAAATCACCCACAGAAGACGAGGAGCGCGATAAAAGCTTGATGACGGATACACAATACGTGTTTGTGGAGCCTTTAGACACCAAGGAGAAGCAAGAACAAGTTGTTGGTCGATCCGATTCGATGTCAGATTGCAGTGATCAGAATGAAGAAGAGGATGATGGGAAGTATAGGAGAAGGAATGGGAAAGGAAACCAATCAAAAAACCTTGTGGCAGAGAGGAAGAGAAGGAAGAAGCTGAATGATAGGTTGTATAACCTTCGTTCTTTGGTTCCAAGAATCTCAAAGCTGGATAGGGCTTCTATTCTTGGGGATGCTATTGAGTATGTGAAGGATTTGCAGAAGCAAGTGAAAGAGCTGCAAGATGAGCTTGAGGAAAATTCAGACACAGCAACTGAAAGCAACTGCATCATCAATGGCAACAATAATAATAATCAATATGTGGGTGGTGTTCAACCAGATATTCCAAAAGAAGAAAATGGCAATAAGAACCAAAATGAGTTTCATGTGGGGACATCAGGGAATGGATATGTGTCAAAACTAAAGCAGGAAGATACTACTGACAAGCAGACTCAGCAGATGGAGGTACTTAATGATATGAGAATGGATCAATTTGGATTGACGACAGTCAAATTTTTCACGCATTCAGGCGATCTGGACCGTCCGATCTTAATCGTCAGACGATGCACATTTTTTAGTTGAGTAAATGATATACAAAATTCAATATTAAAATATGCACCGTCCGACGATTAAGATCGGACGATCCAAATCGTCTGATTGTGTGAAAAATTTGATTGTGAGTAACCCAATTTCGAGAATGGATGACTTAAGCATGTGGAAGAAAACGTACTCGGATCCTATGTCAATTTGAGTAACAATTACAGAAATTGGCGGCATAGGATTTAAGGAAATTGGCATAGGATCCTATTCGAGTGCGTTTCCTTGCCTTATGTCTAAGGCACCCATTCTTATATCTGCTAACCTAGCTTACCAGACAATGTTTTATTGCCTACTTTAATTTGTTCTAGTTTAGACATGAAACTAGTATTGTTGTCTTGTTTGTGAATTGTATTTTCTCATGAGTCATGACTTAAGTGCAACACATGCATATATTGCAGCCGCAAGTGGAAGTGGCTCTGATAGATGGGAATGAGTACTTTGTGAAGGTGTTTTGTGAGCACAGGCCTGGTGGGTTTGTGAAATTGATGGAGGCGTTGAACACACTAAGCATGGATGTAGTACATGCCACAGTAACCAGCCACAAGGGCCTCGTGTCAAATGTTTTTAAAGTGGAGGTAATATACAAGTCTCTTTAAATACCTCTTTAGATGTTCATTTTGAATAGAAAATGATAGCTTATAGTGTTGTGACATCATGTTCATACTTGAATTGAATTGGTTAGACTTCAAAAAGTGTGATAATGATTTTTTTTTTTGGGGTGTTTAATTAATTAACAGAAAAAAGACGGTGAAATAGTTGAGGCTGAAGATGTAAGAGATTCACTACTAGAACTCACGCGGAACCGATCTACAGGGTGGACGACTCATGAGATGGGAGTAACATCAGAAAATGGTGTGAGCAGGGATCAACATCATCATCACCTCCACAACCACCAGATGGGTGCCTATCATCCTCACCAATTTCATAGTTCATAAAATTTCAAGATGTCCTCTCACAAAGCTTTTTCCATTAGTTAAACATTTTTTTTTATATAAAAATGTTCAATCAGTACTTTGGCACGCACAATGGAAATAAAGTGGTCACTACTACCAGAATATGTTGTTACAATCATACGGCGGCCTAAGCATAATGCACATATACACATATATGAGGAGACTCATGTCCATGTGTTGTTACGAGATAAAATTATTTACGGTCTTTTAAAAACGAACCGAATCGGAAGGTTCAACCAGTTGAACAAAAGCCAAACTTATCCATATGGTTCGGTTATTTGGGCGATTCTACTTTTGGATTATGCCAATTCAAGCATTTTAAAGTAATTGAATCATGACCCAAAAGTCTCGTGGGTTCGATATCCGATTCAGTTTTTAAAAGATTGGTTATTTATACATCGTCTAAGGCACCCAAAAATTCAACACATTCCCAGTTTAATATATTCTTTCCGCTAAAAAAACAAAGTAGAGAACAGAGGATAGGTGATTTCAATTGATAAGACAAAATTGCGAACTTGAGAGACACAGCACTCATACATATGAATGAATTCATATCCATATACGATTATTTCACATAACCCTCACATGATTATATAATGAGTAGTTGAGAAATCTTGAGCTATTTATACAAACTTTCAGCCTCTTAGTACTCCCTCCGTTCCTTTTTATTTGTCGGTTTTTAACAAGAAATTTATTCATTTTTATTTGTCATTTTGATAGTTTAAGGTTACATTATTTATTTATTTATTAATTATACCCTTAATTATTTATTGTAGAGAGATAAATACGTGTGATGGATAGTAAACCATCAAGGGTGTTATAGAAAAAAAACTAATAACTTTATCAAAATAACAAAATTTATTGGTTTCCTTAGTTTGTGTGAAACAACTTTAAAAGACAAGTAAAAAAGAATGGATGTAGTATAATACATATGGGGACTACGTGGCATATACATGTGAGGGTTATATGATATTGTGATATGTATATCTAATATTACTTGTTGTGAATTTCTTTATCAAGTCAAGTAACTGATTTAAAAAGTGTAAATATATAGATTTTTTTTTTTAACAACAGGGGGCTACGCCCTAAAGAAAAAACAAAAAAACTAGAAACCCTTAGGTAGTGTTTGGTTGGGGGGTTTTGGAGGGGAGGGGATAGACTATTTTAAATTTTATATGTTTGATTCATTTTTTTAGAGGGGAGAAGATGGGAGATTAAATCATTTAAAATAAAATTACTTAAATATCCTTATATATAATATAATATAAAAGGCTATAAGAATATACAAGTAAATTAATTCATCCCCTCTATTAAAATCCCTCCCCTCTCCTCCTGAAACAAACAAGCAAAAGCTTTCCTCTCTTCCCCTCCCCTCCTTTCAACCAAACACAAAATCAAATTAAATCTCTCCCCTCCATTAAAATCCCTTCCCTCCCATCGCATCGTTTGAACTAAATAGACCATTGGGAAAACAAATCCCAACATAATCTGCCTATGTTACAAGGATACGGGTATAATACCGGGTACGGATACGAGTACGGGTGCAAAAATACGAGATCATTTATGCAATGATTAGGTACTTTTGGAATACCCATTCTTCATAGCCTCAAAGGCATTCAAAACAAAATTAGGATAAATATATAGACTACTAACAAGAAAAAATAACACATGATGAAGAAATTCTCACTAAGGATAGGGAAATTTCCACCAGGTTTATGAAGGATGCAATCAAGAAGCTCGCAGAAACATTTAGTAAAAGAAAAGAATTAATAATTAATATTAATAATAAATAACGTTAATCTCTCCAGAAATCTTAGATCTGAAAATAACAAGAAAATAAAATGGATATGAAAACTTGGATCTGAAAATAGTCTCTTAAGTTGCAAGATATAAATAAGAATATACAATGTTCACTCACATCCAAAAAAAAAAAGAGGGCTTGCCATTGATGAGTATCATTTGAACATCAGTTTTAAAAAGCTCGATTTTGGATAGCTTCATGGAATAACCAATAAGCAATTAATGATTTCATTTGATTCATCATTTGCTCAAATGTTCATAGTCTCAAGCCCTCAAAATTACTTTTGTAAAAAAAAAAGTCCTAAAAATATTAATAATAAGAACAAAATATGAACAAAAAGAAGAGAAGGGAAGAGAAGAAATAGAGTATGCAGTTAGTGTTTCAGTTTAGGCTTCATAAAACCCTATCTACCTTTATTTATAGAGTATCCACTCCTAAAATCACTTAACTCTTTATCGCTTCCCTTTGAAAAATTATTCAGCTAATTACTTCTCTCTGTTTTTTTATTATTATTTTTTTGACAATTCTCTTTTTTATAATCATTCATTGTATTTTGGAAAATGATATTTATCACGTATGGTTACTTCGTGATGGACACACGAAGCATTATCATTGGTCAGTCAACACATAATTTCTGGTAAATAGTGACTCAACAAATTCCTTCTTTTTCTAAATTTTGGCCGCGTGTGATTCGTGATATTCGTGAACCAAATGCTTTTTTTCTAATTCAAATTTGGATGCTGAATCAAACAAAAAAATTCAAATTTGAATAAGTGTCTATCTATTTATTCTCCCTTCTTATATTATGTTATTCTTTTTTTTTTTGATAAATTTGTATTATGTTATTCTTGTACTATTAACTCATCTGAAATCAAATTCAAATAGCATTTGTCCAAATTTTCTTTTCCTAGTTATGAGTTATCTATTTTTTTTTATCAATTCACCTAAACTTTTTTGTTGTTGTTATGAGTTATATATCTACTTAATTATATACTGATATCAATACATCAAATTCAAAATTAAACGGGTGACTGTTTTGGAGTAGCTATGACATGATCATTCGAAGTTTGATTTTCTCCTTTCTTTGCATCCGATTCATCCTCAATTTTTAATCATTTCTATTCGTTTCTATCATTGAAAATATAAATAATAAATAATAAAATATAAACAAAGCTTCCTCCTAATTAAATATTCGATTTCTGATTATCTTTATCAATTCTTTCATGTTTTAATATAATCTAAATTTTTTTGGGTATAATTAAAAACTCTAATTTAAGTCTTATAAAAAAAATATTAACTTATTGATCAATGCAAAAAGACATTAATGACTAGCATATATACCACAAAATATAATAATACATGTAACAAAACTTTGTGTTTTTATAACTATCAATAAAACATATATATTCTATGACTATCTCACATATATTTTCTATCATCATATGTATACTATTTTTTGGGTATAGTCATTCTATGCTATACAATTCAAAAGTAATAGTAGAAATAAATTATATTTTATAAATTTAGTTGAGTATTAAATTCGAGTTCACATTTTAAAATGTCTTGTGTTTTGCAATTTAAGCAAATTTGTTGCCGATTTATTAGCCAGCCAATAGCTGTTTTTTTAAGCCAATAATTGCTTTTTTTTGTGTCCTTAGTACAGATGCCCGAAGGCGGGGGGATAGGGAGAAGGAAGTGGAGCATTGCGGGTTCGAACCCGCACTTCCAATGTCCCACAACATTTTATCACTTGGCTACCTTTTTTGGGACAACCAATAACTACTTTAATGACACGATTAAACGACAATATATTATAAAAACATCAGCTTCCTGCATTATAAAAAAAAAGCAGCATCAGCTTCCTGTGTATTGCTGCTGAAAAAAACAAAAAGATAAGTAAAGAAAAAATAGGCACCCTTTCATTCTAAATACTAAATAGCGACTTATTTGTTCTCTAAGGAAACCTAACTATGTTGGAATTTTATATTTCAATAATTAATATGGGCTAAAATTATAAAAATAATTATACTAGTTATTTATTATTAAGAAGTACAATCTCGTGTAGTCAAATTAAGTGAACAAATTAGACTACTAAAGAGGTTGATATGAGCTTTAAATAAGTAGATGTTAATATTAGCCTTTTAGAGGATAATGAAAACCATATTAGATTAATACACTAAAAGCTCCTCCTCTTCTAAGGTTCTAGAAGAGGAGGAGCTTTTGTGGTTTCAGAAATCAAGGGAAAAATTGGTAAAGTTTAGGAATAAGAATACTAAATTTTACCATACTCAAACCGTGATCCGCAGACGTCGTAATAAAGTTACTCGTTTGAACATTGATGGTGTCATGTGTGATGATGAAGAGGTCTTGAGCAAAGAAGCTAACAGGTTTTTCAAGCAACTTTTTCAACATAACTCTCACTGTGACCCACATAGTCTCTATCTTGATTGCATTCCCAAGATCACCCAGGATTTATATGATTTATTCTTTAAGTCAGTTTCTATGAATGAAGTTAAGGATGCTCTTTTCTCTATGGACTCCTACAAGGCCCCTGGTCCAGATGGCTTTCAACCTATTTTCTTTAGAAGCTATTGGCATATCATTTCCAAGGACATCTGGGAACTAGTTGCAAGGCCTTTCATACTGGAGTTATTGATGACTATCTCACTGAGACTCTTATTGTACCTATTCCTAAGGTGGATGATCCCAAATCTTTGAGAGACTTCAGACCTATTAGTCTTTGCAATGTCCTGCTAAAGCTCATCTCGAAGATCCTTGTTAAGAGAATGAGGCCGTTTTTGGATGATTTCATTAGCCCGCTGCAAGGTAGTTTCATTCTAAATCGAGGCACCACTGATAATGCTATGATTGCTCAAGAGCTTGTTCACTTTATGCATAAAAAGAAAGGGAAGGCTGGTTTTCTTATGTTCAAAATTGATTTTGAAAAAGTGTATGATAGCGATGATTGGAATTTTCTAAGACTCACCCTCTCTGACTTTGGTTTTCCTCCTCACATTATTAAGTTGATTATGAGTGGTATTACCTCTTCTAATTTGGCCGTGAAATGGAACAGCGAGAAGCTTGAGAGCTTCTCTCCTACTAGGGGACTTCGTCAGGGGGACCCTTTGTCTACTTATCTGTTTTTTCTTTGTATGGAAAAGCTTGCCCTTCTCATTCAATCTAAAATTGAGAATCAACAATGGTTGCCTATTAAGATCTGAAAGAATGGACCTGCTATCTCTCATCTTTTCTTCGCAGATGATTGCTTACTTTTCACCAGTGCAAAGTCTTCCCAAGTGCACCTTGTCAAAGAGGTTCTTCATTCTTTCTGCTTAGCTTCAGGGATGAAGATCAATGTCCATAAATCTAGATTTCTTCCTTCCAAGAATGTACCTAGAGCCAAGGTCCTTAAGTTTGAAGGGATGTTAGAGTTTCAACATACTTACAATATTGGGCGCTACTTGGGGTTCCCTCTATTGTCAGGTAGAGTGACTAACTCTTGTTTTTCTTTCATTATTGATAAGGTTAATAGTAGATTGGCAGGTTGGAAAGGGAAGTTGCTTGTAAAGCAGGCAGAGTCACTTTGGCAAAGTCTGTCCTTAGCTCTATGCCAATCTATACTATGTATAACCTATGGATCCCTGAAGGTATTTGTGATAGCCTGGACTCAACTATGAAGCAGTTTATTTGGGGTGCGAAGACTTGTCATTCGGTAAAGTGGACTACAACCAGCAAACCAATTAGTAGAGGTGGCCTTGGTTTGCATCGATCTCGGCCAGCAAATATAACAATGCTTAGGAAACACATATAGGAGTTGATTCATGATCCAAATAAGCTGTGGGTGAAGCTTTTGTCTGCTAAATATATCCCTAACTCTCATATCCTTTTTGAATCCAATCATATTGGTGCATCTTATATTTGGCAATCTCTGATTAAAGCTGTTGATTTTTTGAAGCATGGCTACATTTACAGAGTTGGCAAAGGGAGCATATCTCTTTAGTACGACAAGTGGTTGCATAAGGGGCGGTAATGTGATACAGTTCCTTTTGTTCAAATCCAAGATACTCAACTCTCTGTCAGTGATATCTATGTGGATGGTCGTTGGAATTTTGATCTCTTATATACTCAACTTCCTTTGGATGTGAAACTAGAAATCCAAAGTATTTTTCTTAATCCGGTTGTTTCAGATCTTCACATTTGGGATCCATCTGCTTCTGGCTCATATTCTACAAAGTGTGCTTAATATGCTTGGCTCACTCGCCCTGATGGCCCTTTCACTTTGGACCTGTCCAATACAAATTCAGACAACAGGTCTTGGATTTGGAAGTTGAGGGTACCTGAGAATCTTAGACATTTTGTGTGGCTTATCATGCATAATAGTCTCCCTACTAATTGTTTCAGGTTCCATAGGCATATAATTCAGGATGCATCTTGCCATTTATGTGGTGCTACTAAAGAGAATACTTTACATGTTCTGCATGAATGTTCACGAGCTCGTCGCATATGGTTGCTGATGCATTTCAATTTAGCTTGGATTCAGATAGCACTAATCCTTTACTTTGATTTAAGCATAATGTGCTTGGTGATCATGGTAATCTTTTTATTTGCTGTTGTTGGTTCCTATGGAAGGCAAGAAATGATGAGGTGTTTAATGACACAAAATGGGAAACTTGGAAGATTTTGAATAATGTTATAAATCTCAGTTGCGAATCTGTCAAGTTTTTGGGTGTTGGTCCATCTAGTCGTGATCCTAGATTAGTCAGCTGGTCTCCTCCACTTGATAATTTTGTTAAGGTCAATGTAGATGGCAACTCTCTTGGTAATCCCTGGCGCAGTGGTTATGGTGGTCTGATCCGAAATCATGCAGGTGATTGGCTTATTGGCTTTTCAGGCAGCTGTGGTACTACTACTAATCTAAACGCCGAGCTTCAAGCAATTGCTAATGGCTTACAATTAGCTTGGAATGAAGGCTATAGGGCGGTTATTTGTGAATCTGACTCCAAGTCTGCTCTTATGTTGATTGACCAGGGAGTTAATGATATCCATCCTTATGCTCCTATTGTTTCCTACATTAAGTCCCTCTCTCGTAAATCTTGGGATTTAGTGTTTGCTCACTCTCTTCGTGAAGGCAATTCTTGCGCTGATTGGTTGGCTAAATTCGGAGCAACTATGGATTATGGGTTTAAAGTTTGACACTCTTGTCCTCTTGCTATCTCTACCTTAGCTGATGCTATGGGGATAAAGCATATTAGGACTTAGTTTTTTTGTTATCTTCTCGTTGTATTTCTTTTCCCATTGATCAAAAAAAGGATTAATACACTAAAAAAGGTTATGCCCCAATGCACCAAATCAAGTAACTCATTCTTTCTTCTCCTCATTCGAAGAGAGGCTCTCATTCGTATTTTGCGATTCCAGAACCACTAAGCGTCTAATGGGCTGTCTGAGCGGCCGGTTCGTGCAGTACCTTTGATCACAAGGCCTGGGCGCCCACTAGGCTGCCTAGGCAATCTCTGGGGCGCCTGGGGCGGCCAATTTACAAACTTTTGCTTCGACTCGGGGTGCCTGGGTGTCCACTGGGGTGCCTATGCAGCCACTTATGGTGTTCTTTCCTATCACACGCTCATCTAGATGGTTAGTTGGCTTCCTAGGCAATGACTCCATCGCTAGACGCCTAGTTGGTCACCCATGGGGTAGCAGCAATGAAAAACTTCATTTTTCCATGATTTAAGTGTCAAATGTGTAGATTTAAGACACACCCCCCCCCCCAATTTTGCTTATTTGTCTTGTATTTTTTGTTGGATTAATTAAAAGAACGTGTTGCCAAAGAAATTTTTGTTGCGTAGATTGATTTATTGAATTTACATAGATGTTATGTGGAATTATTCATGTGAACTGTGCTCGTACCAAAGGAAGACACAGTTTGGTCGAATAATTACATATCTGTGATGACAAATGTGTGGCGATTATAAGGATACGTTTTCATGTAAACAATGCAGTGTCCAAAGATAGCCATTGTTTGACACGAATTATCACTAATGTTTGATCATTACATTGAGAGTATACCACTTGTAGTTAGTCCTTTCAGTCCAAAAATTTGGGATTAGTAGTGCAATAGGTATCTTGTTTTGGGTCTTGAATTTGCCAATTTGGATTTTGAGTGAGCTAATTGAAGTATAAAGCCACTCATAAGAAATTTTGAACGTTGTGTGGGTGTGTATCCATGTGAGTATTAAGCAGCCTAAAGGAGGACTTATCTTTGGCCAAGTTGCGTTCACACATGTGATAAGAAACACATGATGATTCTAAGGTTTATTGTGAATGATAAATCAATCCAAATGGAGGTTTATTGTTTAATGAGATTAATTGTCGGTGTTTGATCGTTACAACAAAATACTACTAACAATTAATGTCGTTGTCCAAAAACTTGATATTAATGGTGTTTCAGGTATTTTGGTGAATATATTTACTGATATTTCAGTAAATATATTCACCAATATTAGTATCTTTAAAGTGAGAATTAAGCCTATAAGTGGAACCACTCTAGTGTCATAGGTCTTATGATCGCAAACTTAATAATAATAATAATAATAATAATAATAAACAATCAGTGAAAGAAAAGAAATAATAATAAACAACATAATCTCCCCCGAAATCTTAGATCTGAAAATAACAAGAACATAAAATGGATATGATAACTTGGATCTGAAAATAGTCTCTCAAGTTGTTGCAAGATATAAGAATATAGAATGTTTCAGTCAAGAAAAAAAACTAAGACTAGAGATCATGAACACCTCTTCCATTCGTTGCAGTGAAGCTTGTTTAATGTTTATCTAAGATTTCATCCAATTACAGTTTTTATTCATTTTTTTAACTCTGAATAATAGGCTTAATCATACCATATTCAAAACACAAAAAAACAATGAAATCCCTTTCCATATTCCACCACACTTTATCTTTGTATCTACCGATGTTCCTTTTTGTACTTAATTACTAGCAATAGTTTATTACTAGCAATAGCTTATTAGCTTAAGAATTATAAAAGCAAACGCATGAAAACACAATGTGCAGAAATAAACAATAAAATATACATAGCTAGCCAAAATCTTCATAAAAAATACAAGTTGAACAGTGACAATCCGATTCCAAAAGGAAGTAAGTTCCCAGTCCCTCCCCATCTTTTAGAGATATAATAATAACTGGTACAAGAATTATCCGAGGGAGTTGGTTCAATTGCATCCGTGGAATTAGTAAAAGGGTTAACAATATTGTTGCTATCTGCTACTTCAATTCCAAACCTCATTCCTCCAAGGCAATGCCCTGCTATATTGCAAATGAACCAATATTTCTTCACCTTATTCAGAGCCACTTGATCTTCTCCGCTCTCATACTTTGCCAACACTCCACTACTTGCATCGCATGATCGATAAGTGCTCTCTGTCACTTCATACACATTATGTTGCCCCTTCAAGTACTTGAAAGCTAAATCAAAACAACACCAAAAACAATAAGCACTCTTTTTGACGGAGCCAGACTTTTGACTCATTAGGGGGCAAGATAAAAAATCATGATTTACTAAAAAAATTGCGAGCAATCAATCATTGAGTGAAGCTTAATTGATGTTGCAGCTATCAAACATATATTTGGATATATAATTGGATGATGGCCGTTACTTTTATTATTGTTCATTGAAATGTGAAAGACATGGGCCAGGGCATTGGGAGCCTTACACATAGCTTCGTCCCTGGATGAGACTTGTGCTCAACACGAGTGCGAGAAAATCAAACAGATATAAATTTTCTATATAAAAGATGGAGATATTGTCACATGGTGCAACGTAAATAATCAGATTAAGTGTAGTTAGTTTTCTTATATAAATAATAGAAGACATCACATGAATATCTTGTATATGTGAAAAAATTAAACAAAATAACAACAAAAAATAAAACACAACAGTTAAGTAAAGATCGAATGAATTAGTACCAAGAACATCGCCGAGGCTAAAATTGTATCTCTCTGCCCATGAAGCATAATTTATCTGGCTACTCCATTCTTCTTGGTCACCAACGACATAAACACCAGCAATAACACAGTTCAAGAGAAAACTACATAGAAGAATAAGAATTGCCAGCAGGAAGGTACAATTTTTGAATAAACATGTAAACCCCATTTCTGTGAAAATTAATGTAAGATGTGATGGATGGAACAGTGGCTGAAATAATGGTGGTGGGTTGCCACTATTGGGAAGTTTGTCAAGTCACATTTTGCATCATATGAAGGACCCGAAAAGTTAAATATTGTTATAGACACGCTTGAAAATCAAACAAACTTAAAGATACTGTGGTCTAATGTACCGAACGAGCTGTTGGTTGGGTATAATGTGGAGTCACTTTCGCCTGGGAACCAAAGTTTAAAACTCTTCTCAATTAGTTAGACTGGATATTAGTCTCATAGCGGATCCCAAAGGTTTAAACCGTGGAGATACTTCAATGGATTCACTTGATCCAAAGGATTAATTAGGGTGACTTCTAAACCAAAAAATAAAAGAATTGAAGTTTTAACCTTTTTTTTTTTCCAGATCGAGAGACCAGCTGGCCGAAATGATTAGTAACTTCACACCCACGATACGCCAAGCTATCATGTTTTCTGTTTGGCATATACATAACTAACTAACTAACTAACCATTGATATACAAACACTATTTTTTTGTGTAACTTTAACGAGAGTTCATAATCATGATCGTTACTCATTAGTGAACTTTGTTTGTCGTTTATTTGTTTTCTGTCTATCTCAGCCGGCGATTCATCGTGGTCATAATGTCAAAAAATGTTTGTGTTTAGGTTAAATAGCACTTTTCGTTCCTTAACTTTTTTTTAGTTTTTAATTTCGTTTCCTAGCTATTTAAGTTTATATTTAGGTCCCTTAAGTTACGAAAGTTACTTCAATTTCGTCATTTTTTTCATTTTTTTATTTTAGACGAATGACCATTTGACACGTGGAATAAAAAAATGAAAAATTAAATAGAAATCACCTACGTGTCGAATGGTGATTCATCTAAAATAAAAAAAAATATAAGGACAAAATTGAAGTAACTTTCGTAACTTAAGGAACCTAAATGAAATTTAAATAGTTAAGGGACGAAATTAAAAACTAAAATAAAGTTAATGAACGAAAAATGCAATTTAGTCTTTTTTTTGTTTTTTTTTTATTCTTCCTCTTGCAAGTTAGTAATTAGTAATCATAAATTGATAATTTCGAGTATATTGCCGCTTATAGACACTAGATATTCCATAAGAACAACTTTATAACGGTCTTTTTTTCTTCTTTTTTTTTGGTGAAAGGTCTTTGCTTTTTTCTTCAGCTGTGACTTATGTGGTATAAATTCTAAAACATTACTATTTCCATTGGTAGAGCGTAATTAATATAATATTTGAATGTGGTCTTTTGAAGACCCAAAAAAGGTTATTATTGAATAATACAGCTTCTAGCGGAACCGAAGATTATGTTTGTAGATACCAGTATTCTGAAAAACAATTGGATTTTGTTGATTTAAAATGCACGATTGATTGTGCCCAAAAAAAAAAAAGGCACGATTGATAAGATAAGAAAATCAGCGTTTTAAAATTTAATAAAAGAAAATGCTAAACTTTACGAATTAGTTTAGCACAAAACACAAGAAAGCGACGTGTCTTATTTTAACTCGCTAACCTATTACCTACGTGTATGGTTATCATCATGCCCCGGTTGGTTATTGGGCATCCGTAACGATTTCTTGCGGAATTAATTCGTAATAAATAGCAGTCCTATGTTTGGTAAAAGTTTTTTTAAGAAAATAATCATTTCTTTTTTCTTAAAAAAAAACCTCTTTCAAAAAGTTTTTAATTAAAAACCCAATGTCCTGGTGTGCTTGCCGCTTGGTTCAACACTTTTGTCCTTTAATCAAAATTGTGTATTGATCCTTGGAAATGGTGTCACAACCCGAGGTAACACTAACAGTCAAAAAAAAAAAACCCGAGGTAACACTTCACCCCACACGGACCGACCCGGTGTGAAGTGGTCATTTTTTGTATCAAAAAAAGTTTTTCATTAAAAGCCTTTTCCAACTCTGAATAAATTAATCCAAAACATTTTTCCTTATCAAGGTCTGATCCCTACACTTCATTTCCCATTCCACCACCTAAATCCCAAAGGAGTCTTCTTATCAAAAGAATAAAAAATAAGATAAATCCAGTGAATAAATGCTCAATGCCCGGTTATTTAGTGCAGCTTGCCTTAATTTGTTTGGATGAGTAATACTAACAATATATTATCTAATATACTTTCCTAACCAAAAAACATGGCACCTAACCAAACAAAATATACTTTTTTCAACACACTTTTGATTAGTGAATGAAATATAGTAGTATATGTTTTTCGCTAAAGTATGTGTCTTATTAGCTATTTGGTGGAATCCACTCCGGAAACAGTGAAAGCAACATGGAATTATCCTAATAAGTGTATTGGAAATGCTGGCTGTGAGAGAGAGAGTATTGGAAAGTGAATCTGAATTCAAGGGAAATACTGTAAATCTTGCAGTCTTCTCTTCTAATAGAAATGAGAACACTGCCTAATACCAAAAAAAAAAAAATTTGGCATGTCATACACACAGAAATGAAAAAGCCATGTCAACGACCAGTGTCAGCAATTTCCCTACTGCGATGCATTAGCATGTCAATAGCTAGCACTACCCAGTGGATAATTTAACTGTCTTATTTTTTAAAGATTTAATTATAATTTTTTTTTACAGTACACAATTTTAATACTATAAAGACTTAATTAAGACATTAGTGATATTTCAGAGATCTACAGATTAATTTAATCTATTATAAATACAATAATTCTTTTTGACAGGAAATACAGTAGATTCGTAAGTACCACTTTTCAACCATTATTTTATGCACCTATAGGATATGCGGTGCTTCCAGATCATGTCCTACTTGGGTTACCCCAGTAAGATAGCATAGTAGGAAAATTGGAATTAACGGTGAAAAAAGCAATGTGACTGGTAAGGCATCCAGGAATAGAGAAGTTACACTTACAACAAAGGATTCACTGACACTGAAAGCAAAAACTAATTTGAAGCTCATGAGAGTAGAATCCATTATGAACGAGGAAGGGGTGAAGAAGCGAGAAAAACAAAATTGGTTATTTTTCAATTATATTCAATTCATCAAATCCTCACAAACATGAGTTAATCCATCAATTGCAAGACTATTAATCGAACGCTTTTAAATACCTGAGAAAATCCAACCTCGCCTCCCATCCTCTCTAGATATTTTTAAAAAATAAAAAAATAAAAAGTAAACCAAAAACAAGTTAGTAACGAACATTGCCTCCCCCCTATTGGTGACCAAAATCAAACGGGTATTCAGCCTGCTCTATCAGTGGTTGTTTCTCTCAATTGTTTTCCCACCAATTCTGTTCCTTCAAGCACCTAAAAGTGAATTGGTCTTTTAAACAAGAGAAATGAAAGTTTAAAATTATAAAAATCAAAACACATACAACATGTGAGAACCTTTACACTTGTAGGTACCTTCAAATTTTAAATATGGGTAGAGTGCCCTGTTGATTTTAAGAAGGTGGTGTATCCTTATTACTTTGGTTCAACTCTTTCAGATGCTGAAATTCCTCGCAATCAGCTCCAACCTCACTGAGTGACAGGAAAAGCTTTGGCACTATCTTGGCTAACATCAACTTGAAACCCATAGAGGTTGAATTCGGACTGCTATTGTCACTCACAGAGGCATCTCTAGTCAACGAGCCAATCAAGTAACCGTTCATATATGCATCACAAGCCTTAAGGATGTTTTGACCACGCCTCCTAAAATGTTCTTTGACTAGCACTTCAAAATCCTAGAAAATTCATAGGGAAGATAGTCAATATACTTTGCACAACTAAAAGAAACAACAGAAGTCTCAACAAAAACACATGAAGATATCAAATCAAAGACATTAGAATGCAGATATGGGATGGTAGAGACGCTATAGACTTCCTGACACATTAAGTATTGCTAAAGAAAATACGCATATGTTAATGTTGCAATTAATATAACGATAAAATTTCATACACTCATTGAAATGCCCTTTGTTGCAACTAAATATTCTGGAAAGTCGATATTTAACACCTTGTTTAATACATTCTCCTGCAAAGAAATATATTGGATTCATATCATACGAAAGTAAATAGATTCATAGTCTGCCACCAAGAACCGATTATCTAATCAAGATAGAGATGTTGTTTTGCCTGCATACCAAACACTAAGCTCCCCAGAAAAAGCCTTCTCTTCTTTTTTGCTAACCCTGCTCCCAACCCCTTTAGTGTGTCAATTTTCTATGATGATGACATGAACTATACGTACCAAGTCTAATTCAAACAAAGTATGCATATTGCCATAGTACTTTAACTAATCATGATAAAACAGGAACAGCGTTCAATCAAATGGATGGGATCAAATAAAACATCTAAACATTATTCATAATCACCTTGGGGGGCTTCCGTATAAGATACATCATGGTCTTGCAGTTCAGTAAAAAAGTATTCTCATTGTATGACAAAGAATTCTTCTCTCCTTCGGCTGTTCCAATCTGCTTATCATATCCAGCTTCATTGAAGTAAGGCTTAGAATTGAGTACTAGCCCTTGTAGTGAAACTAGAACTTGAAGGATGCTAGAAGATTGTGGATCCCATACTTCATTTCCTCTGCCTGTCCATGTATTTAGAAGGCTAAGGCAAACCTTCCCTTCCTCATACAGATTAGGGTTAATACGCCAACCACCTGAATGATAGTATGCTGACTGCATCATTTGAGACCCAGACGAAGAACACAGAAAGACGTGAGATACATCCATGTGGACTAAATTTATACAAATTGAATACATTTTGGCAGGGGCATAGTAAATTGGACATTAGTACAGCTTCAAAATAATTCCTTACCGGGGGAACATCAGGGTACTCTGGCGGAAGGTGAAAATCAAAGAAAAACAGCCCATCTTGGTAAGGGGTCCCATATGGCCCCACAATAACTGCTCTCAAAAGATCCATTCGATCTTCATATACTCGTACATAGATTTCCTCTGTCAAAATGTTAAAATTGTTTACACTTACTGAAATGGGTGTATAGGCACAGCAATGTACAAAACTTAGATGGTATCAAATAAATGAATCACTGTTCACTAACCAGGAAGGTTATTCTGCAGTATGCTCCAATCTTGTTGCACCTTCTTATGCCATTTCCGGTTGTTCCTCTGAAAGTGGAGTGAAAATCATTTAGTGATCTCAGTATGATATAATAAAGGAAATTACACTTGAAATTGAACGAAAGAAACAAGCATTTTAATGTATTCGTGTACATAACTCACATGTTTGATGCACCAACATGATCAACACTGTTGATCTTTGGTTAGCTAAATATTAATACTCACCCATAATGATCATTTATCAATGGTCATTTGTCAATACTCAGGCAAGTGCATGCCCTTGTGTCTTGGTTCAATTTCATCAAAGGAAGATATAGTGTAAAATAAACATGGAAGTACCTATTTATTCTTTCATTTCCTACTTTTCTTGAGATTAGAAATAAGGCAACAGCAGTACCTGTCCATTTGCACCAATAAAATAATGGTCTGAAGGATCTGTAGTTATGTCAAAATGTTTCAAACTGCAGGCATCATCGTCGCAACTTGCTGGATCATCTTCATTCCTCAAGCTACACGGCGTCTCAGATGCTTCCACATTTTCAGATCCTTCTGAAACAACGGCTACCTCATTTTTACCACTCTTGCTGCTCGAATTGCCACCATCAATGACAATACATTCCTGAGAACTAGACTCATCACCAACTACTGGTGATGAGCGTTCGCTTTCAGCTTTTGACTGCAAGTGAACAGGATCTAAGTACTTTTGTCCCCTGGAGAATATCCCAGTGGCAAGTCTGGTGACAAATCGAAATGCTGCCAGGGGAACAGAAAGTGCTGCAGTTCTACCAAAATCATTATCTCCATTCTCTTCTGCTTCAGAAGTAACGTTGCTTGAATTTTCCCTCTCAATATCCTGCACGTCGTAGACTTGCATACATAAAGAAACAGACAAATAATAACTATAACCAACATCTCTAGTGAGCTGATGGAATGTCTACACCATAAAACAAATGCACTTATCCAAAGGAGGAACTGACTCAACAATATTTTAAAATGAGGAAATAAAAAAAAAAACTATTATAAGTTTCACAATCACTTCATCCATCAAATATTAAACTTCCCTGGACCCTCCCATGATAGGATCTTTATAGCACCACCTGCCTTTTTTTTTACGCTTAGAGGCAACGCTAAGTATACGTGTATACAAAGACAAGGAGCAAAAGAAGACGAGCAAGCTGCAAAACAGCCAAATTTAGCAAGATTGGGAACTTGTAGATTTACAGATCCCAGATTTCTTATTAATGAGTGGACACAACTTTTAGATTGGAATCCTGCTTTAAGAACCAGATGACAGTTTTTTCCTTAGGCTGCCTCTCAGAAAGAAGCAAGTTTAAAACCTACTAATAACCACATTATAGTTGGAAAAAGAAACAAACCACTTTGGAATCCTCAAGAACTTCCATTTCATCATCATTAACAGTTTCCCAGCTTGCAGCATCACTTATATCACTCCCTGCAGCAATTGATTCATCATCATCATCATCTCTACCAACCACATAGATTGCTTGAGGTCCAACCTGGAAATAAAGTAAATTATAGACGGTGAAAATGGAAATGCTGTATCATCAGAAATGAAGTGCTTGAAAACACAAACACCATATATGTGCATACTAACCACAATCTTATATTTTTCATCTTATAGTCTTTAGACCAAAAGTATTAGAGTAGAGAATTTGCAGAGATAATGATTTCATATTATTTCCGCAATGATACATTCTGTTATTCTTAGAGTAGAGTACAAGTATATATACTTAGTCTTATCCTGCACTCATGTAAGTGCTAACCTACACCCTGCTATAAATGCTTCCAACGCAGTTACAGCTGTAAGTGCTGATGTGGCACTTTGTACCCAGGAGACGTATCTCTTATACTCACAAAACGGATAGATTTTAAATAATCTAACTCAAAGTCTCAAACATCATTTAAGGTTGTGACTTGTGAATGGGAAAGATCCATAACCCAAAATTCTTGAGCAATTTTAGCTCCAAAAGACCGTTCAACTTGCTATCAAAGGATTTTTAGTAACCTCAGTAGCAAAAAGAACATGTCTTCACTTGTTTCTAATGGTCTCTGGCTTTATGATTTAAGCCGATGGATATCAACCATTAATATCAAATTATCAGTTACAACGTAGGTGGTCTAACTCTAAAACCTTTCAGCCAACATTTGGAAAGATAAACCTCACACCCCCCCCCCCCCAAAAAAAAAAATGACCATCAAACAATGTTACAATTCCATATCTATAAGACTAACTCCAACTTTACTTGATTGGGTATTTTTTGTACTTGTCGCTCTTGAATATTTGGCCTTGAATATTTTGGGGACTTGTTAGGCTATATTAGATTGGTAGATTAGAAAACACTGGCCCTAAATTTTTAACTTAATTTGATCCTCAAGTTTGAGCATTCCCTCTTATTTCAGCAATGTGAAAACCTACAAACAAAGGTATGTAGCTTCATTTTTTCCTCCTTTCCCTAGTAATACTAGTTCAAACTTCTGCAATAAGTTTTGACAACTTTCAGATCTAGTCCATGTTGATTCGAATTCCAAAAGCTGGGCCAGATTTCACAAGTCCAACAAGCATCCCAAAGCAAAATCCTAATCCAATCGGCAGCATTTTACAAAGGTCTTCCTGAATTACTCTTCACAACAACTGAAAGGAACCTTCGCTGATTGTAAGTATTATGTATAAAGTTTTTGCAACACCAACTAAGTTACTTGGTAGAATATCTTAGTGACTGAGAAATTCAACATCCTGACTATGTTGTAGTCATACGAATTTTAAAACCTTCAAATTTCCACCAGACATTAATATAACTGAAGCAATTCTTCAGTTTCCATTGACAGATATAATGCGTAAGCAGATAGCAAGTGTAGTATCAATGATATGTAAAAAACTTCATAATAGTAAATATGCAGCATCTATCTTTTATCAACAGAATAGGAAGAAATCATAGATAACAATGAGAAAGTTAATATACGAAGTGAACATACCGTCGATACCATCCCATCAGCCCAGGTTACTTCAATATCACCATTCTTAAGGCCAGTTATATTTCCAACCCAAGAGAGGTCTGAGAACTCCACATCGGTTTCACCACCAGATTCATTTTCTATTTTACTGGTACTTGTTTGGTTTTTTGCTTCCTTTTTTACCCCGCTTTCTTCATTTTTCTGCTTCGATTTATCAGTGGACTCTCCAACAGAACCTTCTAAACAGACAGACACAGGTGATAGTCGAACAACCACATCCCCATAGCAGTAATCATAATCTGGATGGCCATCTAGCTCATACACACTTACAACTTCTTCATTGTCAAACTCTCGAGGATCTTCTGCCCTGGCAACTGGTTTTAACCACCTCACACAAGCTGTCCGCTCCTTGGCATTAACACTTTTTACCACCCCAACTCGCCTAGTTTCACAATTATCCTCACCATCATCCGACATCTTCTCTATCACATATTGTTCTGAAACAAATTCATGATCACCAGGAGTATCCACAGGAATTAAACTTGCAGAATCTAGTTCACGCTCTATCGTTCCATCCTGCCATGCAACATCAACTCTTGTCCTTGTGTTGGCAATCAAAAGAGCTTTCTCAAAACTTTCCTCTTTCTTTCGGGCCCTCTTCTCTTTCCTGATGACAACTTTCCTTATTTTCTTGCGGTGAAGAGGCCAAGCTTCATGGACAGGCTCCTTTGATACTGACATAGAACTACCACATGAGCTAGATTCGCATGAAGGATTACTTCTAGCATTTCCATCATTCCCTTCCAAAGCACCCACTGAATCAAGGTCCATAGCATCCTTATTCCCATTTGATTCCTCAAATGTAGCTTCTTCTGAATCACAGCCACTTCCTGTCTGATTAGAATCTAATTCAATGTTAACAGAATCGTTAGATCTGCTTTTGTCGATGGAAACAGAGGATGGCAGTGCTGATGAGGGCAAGAGACACCAGTCATGCAATTGCCAATTTGCATGAGCAAAACAAGACAACAATTTTAAGTTTTTTGGACTCTGCTCCTCAGCTGGGGCCGTGGAAGAATTTGCCCCATAACCTGCAGATGCTATCCAATAAACAAACACTGATCCAACTGTAACATTGGTGACGGTACCTTCTAACCTATTAGCTTTCCACAAGCCAGACAGCCATCTTGAATTCTTGAAGACTGATGAAGAGTTAGCCCTTACACGTTGCCCTGGGTAATAAGGGAAATGTCCATCTTCAAGAATATTGCTAGAAACTGATTTAAGATTCGATGGATCTGCTTTGGAGACTTTACAAACTGAACCATCATCAAATAAGACAGTCACATTATCCAAAACATCATCAATTCTGCCTAGCCAGGGCCCGAGCACCACATAATCACCAACAGTGAAATCCCTAATACGCTTTAAGTTTTTTGATGAGACCTCTTTTATTATAGATCCATCAAGGGCCAACAAATCCACAGACATATTGACATCAACCACAACACCCACTTGCCCGGTAGGGTCTGAGGCAGCAGCAACAAAATCCCCATGTAAAAATCCACGATCAACAATTTCTATGTCACTGAAATTATGATTGGTCTCAGATTCATTCATCCAGAGTACACGTAGCTCGTTAGTCTGAAGACCGTGCCGAGAAGCATCATTCCTATCAGAATTTCTGTTAGCATTATTACTTTCAACGCCTTCCTCAACATCACCGTCCCCATCCTCACTATCATCATCATCGTCAGTGCTTCTACTATCTGAATCTGAATCCGAATCCGAATCACCAAAAACTTCCGTCACAATCCCAATCGCACCATTAATTTTATTTTTCACGACATCTTGTCTATAAATTTTCAGGGTATTACTTTTCTTACAAGAAATGCCACCAGATTCACTAACTTCTCTGTTTTCAGTATCTGAACTTGGATTGATGTTAGCAGGCACACTCGCAGGATCTCCTTGGTCCAAAGAACTACTGGCACAGGCATTTTCAGCAGGCTCATTGTTTTCAGAAAGTGCTTCACGTCGTTGAACTCCCATCTAAAATCATAATATATCAATGTCAATAGTCATTCTATTCTTGTTATTCAACTTCAATTCAGCAATTGAAACAATAACTATCTTATCAAAGCCAAGCTCTACTTAAAAAAAAAAGTTCCAACTCTTCCATAGCTTTAAAATTTACTTAAAACTTAAGAGGACACGGGGCAAAATCTATCCTTTAACTAAATGATAATAAACGAAAGTATTTGGTTTAAAAAAAAAAACTTCAGTGCTAAACTTTAAACAAAATTGAAATGACAACAAAATAAAAAGGAGAAATAAAAATAAAAAAAACAGAGCAGAAGGGCACCGACTTTCATCTATATACCAACAAACAAAATCCAAACTCGTTCTGGATCTGAAATCACATTACAGAATCAAACAAAAACATGGTTTTGCTGCCAATCGCAACCCAGTTTGCGGATTCAAATTCAAACGCACACGACATCATCAATCAACCATTATAGTTCAATCAGACAGCAACGTAATTGACATTACCCTAACTAAAAAATAATCAAAATTTCCAGTAAAACACGGATTAACATGCCCTAAGGCAGCTCAAACATTCAAAAAAAAAAAAGTAAGTAGACAGAATGATCGAATATTAAAAAAAACAAAAAAACAAAAAAAACAAAAGAACAAATAAATGAATGAGATAATTTTTCAGGTTGCATCGGCGCCTCGAAAGGTTAATCATTGCGGAAAACAAATTCGAACATGGAGAAATAAAGACCAACATTGGCAATAAATAAATTTAAGAACAAAAAAAAAAAAGAGAAAACCAATAGCTGAGAACAAGAGCGATGGAGAGAGAGAGGGGGGGATTCAAAGTGTGCCTTGAGAAAAAAAGAAGAACGAGTTCGGGTATCGGATGAAGACGACGACGATGAAGAAGAATATGCCAAAGCCTCTGAACATAGAATTGAGTATTTGTTGCAGCGGCGTAGGGGCAATTTCGTGATTCCACATCCGTCCCGATTGCTTCTGCTTCCATATCTAGCTAATCAGCTATGTGGGTAAACCTCATCAGGACCGTTCGTTTCAAAGACTAGATCAAAGATTTTAGACTTCGCACCTGATTGAACTAAATTATTTTTCTTTTCATTTTAATGTTTCCGAAAAAGGTTTCTTTTTCTTTTCTTTTTTAATTTTAAATTGGGCTCTTGCTTTAATTAATGTCTTTATTTTAAGACCGGATTTGAAATTCAGCCCTAAAATTAGGAGAGCGGCAAGAAAAATTAACAACACTAATATTGGTGGATTTTTTTTCTTCCTATTAATTAATTAAAGACGTACAACACTCGCCAACGGGGAAAAAAAAAAAAGCAGGGAAAAAAAAAGACCTAACATGTTTAGTTCTGAAGCAAAGTAATGAAAATCCTTTTTTGGGTCATGCAAGTTTCGGATTGTTGAAAATTCATTCAAACGTAGTCTTTCGTCCCAAGATAGTAGTGCCTGAATATACCACATTTTATTAGCAAACGTAAGGTATAAATTGATTAAGATGAAGCGACGTGTATAACTTCATTTGCTTGTTGGATTGGAATTCGATGATAAATTTGCTTCTATTTCTTTTCAAATGCATTTATCTTTCTTGTTTTTGCAATTGTCATCTTGTATATAACAATTACATTCTCTATGTTCTTACGTAAAGAATGTGTATGTATAAATGTTTGTGTGCATGCATTTTATGGAAAATTACCATCTTGTATATAACAATTATATTCTCTTTGTTCTTACGTAAAGAATGTGTATGTATAAGTGTTTGTGTGTGGAAAAAAGTATGCACAAATTTTCTAAATTTTAGTTTATTTGCAAATTATTATTATAAATTTTAAAACCATGATAATAGATTTCAAATTTATGACAATTATCCATCCGACCTACCCTATATACTAATAGATTCAGGCTGTCATTCTTCACGACTTTTATATATATCTTTTTCCTCACGAAATCACACACTTTTATTTTGCGATAAAACTTAGATATTGTTCTATATATTTTTGTTCTTATTGTTCTAGACACACAAAAAAAACAGTTTTTTTAGTAGGCAGTTTTAGATGCACCCTTTAGAAAAAGGTCATGCCAATTAACTTGTATATTTAGTGTGGAACAGTACCAACAAGATAGTTGGAACTGTATGTAAGTTTTTACCTTTATTTTATCAAGTAGTGACAGATTATGCGCATGTGTATTGAATTAAGACTACTTAATGATAATTTCTCTTTTAATTAGTTATTCAATTAATAAATACTTCCATTTTCTTTAATTTTTTATTAATGTTTAATATTTTTAATCATCAATATTTAACATATATTGTTGGCCACCTTCCCTCGATTCAGTAAAATAAACGAATTGGGCCTTAGTTTGGGTCCAAACCTCGTCAAAAATCGAATCCAGTAGAGCAAATTGGGCCTCAAAAACCTGAAGCCCGAGACTTGTACATCCTCAGAGACTAACCCAACCAAGCGTCCATGTGCCCTAGCCCAACAATGGCAATCAAAATTACTTTCGCGGCTTTTCCGGGATGACAGCGCCGTTCTTCGCGGCGATCTGCGATGCCTCTCACACCGGTCTTGGTGGTTCGATTCTGGAAAGGGTTCAATTGGTGCTCTGGGCGTAGGAGTCACGGTGGGGATATGATTTCCGGCGAGGCGGGTGAACGCGATCCAGATTACTGTCTCGCCAATTGATGATTCTGATTCACGATAAGTAGTTACTCGGTTTCAATGGCGGTGGCCTTGCCGTTCGGTTAGGGTCTGTCGTTTGAGGTTTATGACGGAGGGTATTTGGTTTATTCACTTCAACTTGTATTACGGGGATTATTATTTTGTACATACATACCCTTTTGTCAACCCAACCAAGCCCTTATATATATATATATATATATTCACACATATTTGATGAGTAAAGAAAGCACAAAATTAACACACAAAAAGAAGCACAAAGTTACTGCAGCATATAACACACGAATGTAAATTTGGGGTTACCTGGTTGCAGAACCTACTGCTATTCTCAGTTGTGTGCACTAATATGCTCGCTTTCTTCCCAATCTTTCTGATCTTTCTCAGCTCACCCTTTTGTATTGAATAGCAATAGCAATATAATCGAATTCCCTCCTATTTCCTAATCTAATTGGGTTAGGTCTCTCTTAGTGACTACAATTTTTTTTATAGGCAAATGTTAGTATGTTAGTTGTTAGATTAGTTTTTTCACTTTCACCAGGTTTTAAACCCTGGACTTTTGACTCCTTCACACCTTCACACCCTTAGCTTAAATCAGTTGAGCTACTCATCCTCCCGTTAGTCACTACAATTTGTTTCCTCTTGTCACTCGATAACAAACTTGTTAGTTACTATCTAAGTAAACTTGTTATCTATATCTGATCCCCTTCTTATTTGAATATTTGTTTTGAAAACTTAATCGATTATATCCTATCTTTAATTCATGAATTTTAATTTTGAACTTCAAACTTAAACTAAACAATCATAAATCATTTTTTTATTTAAAAATTCCAAATTTTAAATATTAAAAGGTGAAATTAAGATTAAGAAAAATAAAATCAAAATTGGGTGTTAATATGTAGATGTTGAATGCTATATTACACGGATTTGACTCCTTTAAAGTGACTAATCTACTTTAGGGTCTGTTTGGTTCAAACGAGGGGGGAAGATGAGGGATTTTAATGGAGGAGAGGGGAGGGAAGGGGAAAGATTTAATTTGATTTTGTGTTTGGTTGAGAGGAGGGGAGGGGAGGAAAAGGAAGCTTTTGCTTGTTTGGTTCAGGAGGGGAAGGGAGAGATTTTAATGAAGAGGAGAGATTAATTTACTAGTATATCTTTATAGTCTTTTATATTATATTATATATAAGGATATTTAAGTAATTTTATTTTAAATAATTTAATCTCCCCTCCCCTCCCTTCCAAAACCCTCCACTTTGGGAGGGGAGCCAAAATTGGCTTAGAAGGGATTTTGCTCCCCTTAAAAAAATTGAACCAAACAAACATTTAGAGTTTAAAGTAAGTAATATAAATAAATCAATAGTTGATATTATAAGTATATCATAACAAATCATGGATTTGTTAAAATAATAACACTTATTTTTTCACTTTATCCCATGCTCACTTTGGAGGAGGCAAATTCATATTACACATGCACTTAGACCTACGTTATGTTTTGTAAAAAAAATAGCATTATTTATGACTTTTCTTGGCACAATAAAACTATTAAATAAAATAAGTATGAATAGGACCGCCCAAGGCCCAAGCTTTAGGCCTCAATTGTTTTTTTTTTATAATCAACAAATAAAAAAGCCTCAAATTATTTTATTTACTTATATTATTTTTAAAATTTTTTCTTGCAGCAATAGTCCTGTCTAGCTGCGTTGGTAGAGCCTAAGGGTCTAAACCATTTGCACGTGTGTTTGAGTCCCAAGTTGTAGGGCTGGACAGAATCTCATAACCGACCGAATTCCGATATACCCGAGATCAGAAGCAATCATTTGGGCAGAAGCGGGCGGGTTTTCGGGTTATCGGTTTAGAGGCTTCAGTTTGAAACGGCTAACATCGGGCGGGTTCGGTTGTTAAAAAAATTGTTGTCGAAAACTGAACTGACCCGAGTGAATAGAGGCGCAGATTGTTTTAGCAAACACAACGAAGTCAAAGCTTGACAGGGATTGACACAGTTTCACATGACCATTTATTATAACCATAAATTTATTTATTATAATTGTAATCATGAAAATATTTACGTTGGGGGGAGAAGAAGTGTGCATGCAAAGAGATATAATTTAAGGAAACGAGGAGCAACTTTTGTTTTTCTTAGCATATGATAGTCCATTAGAGATTTTAGAAACGAATGATTACTGTTGGATCTGGTATCACACGGATCAGTAATACTACATGGCTGAGATTTTATGATTTTGTGTTTGTTTATAGAAGGTGTAAACGTGACTTGTCAAGACTTTTAAAATAATGTCTTTAATTTAATTAAACATAATCAATCATCCATTTCTTCTGTTTCCGAAAAATCACACCGTCGCTTTACATTCCTCTTCTCTCGTAGTCTTGCGCTCCTCCGTCACAACTTCTCTTTCTCTCATCTGCACTCCTCCATCTCCACTATCTCATTTTTCTTGATTTCTGGGTTGCTGCTCTTGTTTTGTATCTGGATGGAATGGTTAACAGATTAAGTGATATTGCACTCTCTGGCTTTGTTCTCGGATTCTCGTTTCCCCCCCCTGATTTTGAGTTTTTTGGTTCCTTCTTCTGACCTCACCCAGACCAACCCACCCGATTGAGTCCGCCACCCGCCAAATCGTCATCCGCCCAATCCGATGGCTAAAACGGGCGGAGATGGGTTCACATATGAAGATGCATGGTTTCAGCCGGATTAGGGTTTTTGGGCCCGAACCCGCCCGGTGTCCAGGCCTACCAAGTTGTGCAATTTTGCTATGATTATTTTATAGCTACAATGTATCAAATATAGTCACATCAACGGTCTTTTGTTCTATTTTTTTCTGTTGAATCTCTTAAACGAAGCAATTTGCAGTTTTGAACAAAAACATTGTGCATTAAGTATAAACTGTGTTTTTTAAGAATTTTTTAAATAGCATGTTTATATTTATATTTATAAATAAATAATATAATAAATTTAATAATATTTAGGATAAATGTGATAAATTTTTTATTTATACTGTTTATTTAAAAAAAATATGTAATACATTGTTATTATTTAAAATTTATTTTCAAATTGTATAAAAAAATTAATTTATGATTTGGTAATTAAAATTGGTTAAAGCAAAAACATTGTCAATACTTTTATTTATTGAAAATGGAAAATAAGAAGCAAAACAAACATATTTCCTACTCAAATAGTGTTTTTAATGGGACTTAAATTTTTTTATCTACTTCGTTGATGTCCAAATTAAAGAAAACAAAATTAAAATTATATTGGACTTGACATTAAAGATGATTGACTTATTATCTCACGGGTCTCGACTCAGAGCTCACTTTAGACCTCGATAAGTGTTAGACTGGCCTTGAGTATAAAAAAACTAATCATATCAGACAAATAAATTCTCATCCATCTATTTTATTTTATTTTCATTAAGTTTTTAGTAATCACTAAATATAAAGCAAAATTCTTATTCACTACGTTCCCTTATTTGCAACTTTATAATCAAGTAAAATAATAATGGGGTAAACAAAACTCTTATTTACCAATATTATGTTGGTTCGAGTAGAATTATATCCAGATTCTTTAAGTAATGTATCGGATTCAATCTTTGTGGGTGAAAAAAAGTGGTTATGTGATAAAAATTAATAATCGCCATCGGTGAAGCTTGTGGATAATTCACATTTATGACATGATAAAAAGAAAACCCTTATTTTAGCTTGAAAATTGCATTTGTGACCTTATTCCCACACATTTCACTAAAATCTATATCAATCTAAAAAAATAAACTACCAAGAAAAATACTAACTACCCATTTTTTAAATTTTGACACCTCATCAATTTTAAGCGTAGAATAGCCAATCTAACTTCACATCTTCTCTCCATTTCTCCTCTCTCTTCTCTCTTCCCAAATTTCAAAAACTTTTATTTCTCTCTTCCCTCCACTTTTTATTTCACTTTTTTAACTCTCTTCTTTTTTAAACTTTCATTTTTATTTTTTTATTTTCAATTTTTTTAATTCTTTTATTTTTTATTTCCTTATTTATATTTTAATTTTTTATATTCTGATTAAAATCTTTTTTAATTTTTTTAATTTGTTTACACTTTAATTTTCAAATTTTACATTAATTTTTATTTTTTTAGTTTTTTATATTTTATCTTTATAGCTTTTTTATTATTTATAAATAATTATTTTGTTTTTAAGTTTCAATGGGAAAACATTACATGTTATCGGTATAAATGATTACTTTTCATTTGCGTCCAGGTGGAGAAACATAACATGTTGTCGGTATAATTTTATCGTCTTTGAGCACTTATTAAATTTTATAAATGACTATTTTATTTTTTAGTTCCTATAGAAATTTGTTTTTGACATTTTAATTTTCTATTTTTCTTAATATTTTTCATTTTCTAAATTTTTTTTAGTATTTTTATTTTATTTTATTTTATTTAAATCCGTATCAAATTTTATAAATGTTGTTGAAATTTCTTTACGGGAAAAGCCTAAATGATTACTTTTGTGTTTAATTTCTAATTTCTTTACGGAAAACCCCTATTTTTTTGTTGTTTTATTGTTTTTTTTGACTACATATCAATTTCATAAATGTTTTTATTATTTATAAATGATTTCTTTACTTTTAAATATCGACGGAGAAACATTACATGCCTGTGTAATTTTATCGCCTTTGAGCATGCATCAAATTTTATAAATATTTTATTATTTATAAATGATTCCTTTACTTTTGAGTCACTACGATGATTTTTTTTCTATTTTATTTTTTTATTTTTCTTATATTACTATTTTTTATCTTCTAAATTTTTTTATTTTTTATTTTTTCAGTATTTTTATTCCATTGTTTTTAAGCATGCATTAAATTTTTTTAAATGTGTTTATAATTTCTTTACAAGAAACCCTAAATGATTATATGTTGTCGGTATATACGGAAAAAATATTATATGTTGTCGGTATATTTTTTTTTTGTCTTTGAGCACATATCAATTTTGGTAAATATCTTTATTATTTATAAATAAATATTTTACTCTTAAATCCCGACGAGAAAATATTACATGTTATCGGTATAATTTTATAGTATTTTATCTCATAACAATTTTATAATCTCCTTATTATTTATAAATGATAATTTTACTCTTGAGTCATAACGGGAGAACATCACATGTTTAATTTCACTCTTTCTACATTTTATCTTTCTTACTTTATTTCATATTGTGTTGTGCAAACTGAACCAACGTCATTTCACCATATGTTCTCATTCATTGATATTTTGCTTAGAGTACTCTTTTTTTCCCATTCACCATACTCTCACCCTTTCATCTTTCTTCCTCTTTTATTCTTGCTTCGGTGGTAAGGGGATACAATATTTGAGCACATATCAATTTTATAAATGTTTTTATTATATGTAAGTGATTATTTTTCTTTTGCGTCGCGACGGGAAAATATTAGATGTTGTCGGAATAATTTTATTATCTTTGAAAACATATCAATTTTATAAATGTCTTTATTTTTTATGAATTAATTTTTTACTATTTTTTCTTTTTCTATTTTTCTTATATTTATACTTTTTATAATTGATTATTTTACTTTTGAGTCCTTACGGGATAACATTATTTGCTATTGGTATAATTTTGTTGTCTTTGAGCACATATCAAATTTATAAATCTCTTTATTATTAATGCATGATTATTTGCTTTTGAGTCCCGATGGAAAAATATTACATGTTATCGATATAATTTCATTGTCCCTGAGCATATAATAATCTTATAAATCTCTTTATTATTTATAAATGATTATTTTGTTTTTGAGTAATGACGGGGAAACATTACATGTTATCGGTATAATTTCATTGTCTTTGAGCACATAATAATCTTATAAATCTTTTTATTATTTATAAATGATTATTTTGCTTTTAAATCCCAAAGGTAAACATTACATGTTGTCTGTATAATTTTATTGTCTTTCAGCACATGTAAATTTTATAATATTTTTTATTTATAAATGATTATTTTGCCTTTTGAGTCCCGACGGGGAAACATTAGATGTTATCAATATAATTTCATTGTCTTTTAGCACATAACAATTTTGAAAATCTGTTATTACTTATAAATGATTATTTTGCTTTTGAGTCCCGATGGGAAAACATTATTGTTATCGGTATAATTTTATTGTCTTTCAGTATATATCAATTTTATAATTTTTTAATTATTTATAAATGATTTTTTTGCTTTGTAAATTCTGATGGGAAAACATAACGTTAGTATAATTTCATTACCTTTGAGCACATAACAATTTTGTAAATCTCTTTAGTATTTATAAATGATTATTTTAGTTTTAAATCCCAACGAGAAAACATTACATGTTGTCGATATAATTATTTTCTTTGTTTGAATACTCTCAATCTTTCTGCATTTTTAGAAAACTAAAACTACTAAATATGTTTGTCACAATTTAAAATTTATTTTTACAAATAAATGTATTTCAAAAATGCGCAAAGATAGAGTGACATGTATAAATACACGAGTATCTTGCTAGTATTGCATTAAAATAAAATCACTGTATAAGCCGTGGGTAATGAGTGGATGAAAGGCAATAAACATAGAAGAAATATAGAAGAATGATTATTATATCAAAGTTGTTTTCCCCAGTAAAAATCTGACTTCTTCAAAAGTACACCAGCTAGGAATGCAGCTAAAACTTTGTCTCTGAAATAGGCAACTAATTTCATATCACCCTGCAGAACAAAACCCATGACATAAGCTGTAACACTGATATCAGTGCATCTCCATCTTCTCTGTTTAGCATATTTCCTCAAGCCAGCTTCAATCTTTTTATATTGGTCCTTATCCTCTTCTTCGTCCATCTCTTTGCCTTGCTTTTTGGAGAAGACCTTAGCCAGACACGTGGCCAAAACAACCCCATCCTCTAAGGCACAACACGCACCTTGGGCAAGGTCAGGGGCCATGGGGTGCAACGCATCTCCAGCAACACAAACATTGCCTTTACTAATGTTTCCTAATATGAGCTCCAAGGGATCTCTATATCTCAATGGAAATGTTAAAATATCTTCCACTTTAGTTATTTCAATATGAGCTCCGTCTAATGTAACACCTCAAATTCTCTAAGCTATGTTGAGAATAAAGTATGAGGAGTTGTGTGATTATATTTAAGCTTAATTTGGTTTCAAATTGAGAGAATATGATTACATAAAGTTTTAAGGTATAAGTTGTTGATTTTAATTTAAGAAATGAATTGGATTTAATCCTAAGATGATTGGAAGTCTTAATTTGGTGTTAGAATTGAGTTTCTTTCATTTCTATGCAGTGGGAATCGATTTCCACATCTCTTGAATCGATTCAAACACTTAAATTCCTCTGGGAATCGAATTTGATCAGTTGTGAATCGATTTGCACACCCTGTGAATCGATTCACACGAAAACAAGTCACTGGGAGTCGAATTGGGAGCTGCAGGGAATCGATTCACTCACTTAAATTCGAGCAGACACATTTCTGATTATGTGAATCGATTCACACCAAGTAGTGAATCGATTCACAGGTTCAAAAATGCTTAAAAACGTAGCAGTTCGGGCAAAACGCGAAAAAGAAAGAAAAAGGGAAGGAAAAGAGAGAAAGGAGAAGGGAAAAAGGGAGAAGTGAGCTAGAGTTTCATGGTTTAAGAAGGATTGGAAAGATTTATGTTAGATTTCTTCAATCTCTTACTTGAATGAGAAATTGAGAGTGAGATTGAGCTCCAATGGAGGATTTGGGAAACCCTAACCAAGAATAAGAAGAATGAGCACGAATTGGAGAAAAAGAAGGGGAAAAAGACCAATTTCCTTCCAAGATGGCTCAAGTTATTGAACTTGAAGAAGAAGATTGAAGGTTTTAGCTCAAGATTGGGAAGATTTGAAAGAACCTTAAGTTGAGAAAAGGGGGAAAACTTGAAGAAGAGCAAGGAGGGCAAACTTCAACCTTTCTAGCTCAAGGTCTTGAAGAATAGAGGTGAGTTCTTCAACCCTTAGGTGATGGGCAACCAATAAGTCCCACATATAGGAATTTTATTTCCTTAAGTATTATGTGAACCCTAGGTTCAAGTTAGGGATTTTGAATATCCATATGAAGTAGAGTCTATTAGTATTATTATTATGATTTGATAGTGGGTTTGACTGCAAGAGGTTGGCTGACTGCCCCCAACCCCCCACACTTGATTGTATGTTTTTGCTCTCTTATAAACTCCATAGAGTTTCAAGGGATGTGTTTAATGTATGTGTTGTCCATTAATTTGGTCATTTGTGAGGCTTGTCAATGAGCCCTAAGTGTAGGCCAATGGTGTCAAAGAAAAGACCCTAGGAAAGTATGTGATAAGTGAATGTTTGAAGTAGATATTCATGATTTGGTATGAGTCTTATTTTGAGTATAGCATGTTTCAAACTCTAAGTGAGTAGTTAGCTAGAAATGAATGTTGTTATTGTTAAGCTAGATTCATTGAAATGATTGTAAATTTCCTTGAATAGTTAAATGATGATAAGGGTTAATAATCCTAGCCAACTAAGATTGCATTTTTGTATACATGCATAAAAGCATAAGCATGGTGATATATAAAAATCACCTAAAGTCCATGGCAAAGTCTCCTCTATTTATAGGATAAAGCGGTATAGTTAGCCTCGTGAGACGCCACTTGGACGGTTAAGACATCTAATCACCATATCGTAAGTCGTTATGCGGGGTCTCGGGACCAAAGCCTTGACAAAACCCGGCAACGAAGATTCCCTGTTGAATATCGATTCAATCGGTGAGAATAGCTAGAACGCGCTTAGTAGCAAAGCAAAGCTGACTATGAACTTAGTAATGTTCAAGTCTATGAATGTTAATGTATTCCTTTTATATATGTATATATCTTTGGAATTAGCTTAGTTATTTAATGATGTTATGGATTGTAAATCCTTAGTTGCTAAATTACTCAATAGTAATAATACATAGAAGTAAAAAGAGTTGTGACAAGATCACCTAAAGGATAAGTAGGCTAGGCTGATTGGGGTTTGTGGTATAAAGCATAAGATCAAACCCAATAGCATAAAGAAAAGCAAAGATATGTTAAGCACAAAGTAAGTAATTAAGAACAATATGTTCTTAGTTAAGAGGGTTGTATTATAATGCATCAAGATTAGTCGTGTTAAGTATCGGTGAGAGAATAAATGTTTATAGAATTAATGTGTGTTGCTATACAATTTTGTATCTAGTTATTCACAAGCCTTTAAGTGGTATATTGGACTTAGGACTATCCTACCCCGCAATATACTAAGTTGTAAGTTCAGGTTAGCACATTCTAGGGAGTTTTCGCTTAGGATGTCTAATAAGTTCTCAAGCAAGTCCTTATGGTATATAGGGAGAGTGTATTTAGGATTGGAATGCCTAAGTTAGTCCTTTCAGACTAGTATGACTCGACGAGTAAATGGTGAGGAGTCCGTGAAGGGCTCACTGAGATTTATAATCTCACCCGTTCCTTTTTATTTGTTTTTCAAATAAACAGGTACCGAAGACTGAAGAGGAGAAGCTCCAGGCTTGGGACTTGTAGAAGTAGTTTTCAGTTTTTGAAATTGTAAACTATTTATTAGCTTTATGATTTAGGCTCTTAATTTATGACTTGGATTACTGTAAACAAGTTTGTAAATTATTAGTAATTATTGTACTTTAATATAATTTGTCATACTTTCAATTTATATTGAGGTATGGGTGTTACATCTAAATTAATGTTATTTCGACATCAAATTTTGAACACGTATGACACATATATATGATGCTATTTCTTACGAAAAGAATCGTGTGCGAATTGAACAAAACAACACTTTTATGAGGAAAAAAAAAATGCCTTGCTCTGTTTTTGACATAATCATGAGGGTACAAGTAGATAATGCCATTTCGTTTTCATTCATATGACAACCATTTCATAAGAAAAAGCATTAGGAGGGATCAAATGACTCCAAGAGTAACTATTGTTTGAGTTACTCCGCTTAATAACTCTCTATAAATATTGAATTTTACCAATCCAACCGTTGAATATCACCATATTACATTAACGATCATACATAGCAAATTTTAGATAAATTGAACATTTGTAGCTATATAATCATATGATCAACATTTTACTTGTATTTTGAAAAGTATATTATACGTGGAATTAAAGTTTTTTGATGAAGTATCAAATATTTTTAAAATTTTATGAAATTTTATGGAATTGATCTAGCCAATAAGAACTTTTAATTCAACGGTTGGATTGGTGAAATTCAATATTTATAGAGAGTTATTAAGAAGAGTAATTCAGACAAGAGTTACTCCTGGAGTCATCGAATTTCACCGATCGAACCGTCAAATTAAAATATACTTCAGTTAATTCAGTTCAGTAGATGGTTAATGAGTTACCCACCTATTAAAGATCATCAATCCTTTTATATTCCTCCTTTTCTTCTTCTACATTCTCTTTGATATCTTTTTCTGGTTTCTTGGAGAAGGCCTCAGCTAGGCACCTGGCTAAAACAACCCCATCCTCTAAGGCACATCACCCACCCAGGCCAATGTTAGGTGTCATGGGGTGGAGAGCATCTCCAGCAACACAAACATTGCCTTTACTAATGTTTCCCATCAAGAGCTCCCAAGGTTGTCTATATCTCAATGGAACTGATTGGAAAGCATCTAATTCAGTTTTTTCTATGAAGGATCTAACATCACTTGGCATCTTCTCAAGCTTGTTTAACACATACTGTTTCAGTTTAGCAGGGTCCTCTGCTAGCTCCTTATCTGTAAGACATGCCAAGTGCATGAGTAAACGTGACAACGGTAAGCTTACTGTTGAGCTTGAGCATAGTGAAATGTATGCTAAGTTTTTGCAAAAATAAAAATAAAAATTCCACAACAAAAAACTTCTATTTTTGAAAATTTTCAATAAACTGATAATTGGTGTTGACCTACCCTTCACCACATATATTTAGTGTTAACGAAACATCATTTACAAAAAAGGCAAATTCTTGTGTGGATCATCTTGATAGGTGGTTCACGGCGAACTAGTGCTTGAAAATTGTTCGAAGCTACGACGAGGACCAATGTCGTTTTTGGAAGCAAAAACTTACAATCTTTTTCATCCTGACGACTAAGGCGGTGACCTGATCAGAATCAGTTCAACAAAAGTAAGCGGAAACGAATATGAGTGTCTCATAACTCAAATCATATTAGTTTCTTCGTGTTTTTGTTAATACGATACCGATTAGGTGACCGCCACAGTCGTGAGATCAAGGAGGACTGACAGTTTCTGCTTCATCTGAAGACGATTGACCCCCTAACTAGAACATGCTTTAAAAAGAAATTCAACTTGCTTTCCTAGTTTAAAAAATGCAACCCTTTTTTTTTGTCTTCAAGGAAACCCTTTATAAAAACAAATGTTACCAGCTATGGACTGGAACAAAGATTTCCCTTTGGTCATGCCTAAAAAAAGGGAAAGAAAAAAGGGAATTGACCTTTGGTGGTGGGAGTCCAAGTGAAAAACCAGCAATGGCCTTGTCATCACAAGGAATAGCTCCAGCTAGAAAACCATTGCCAAAGAACTGCATGAACATTGGCTCAAACTCGTGACTGCTATTCAACTCAACATAACCCCTGGTTGCATGTAAAAGAGGCCTCCTTGAAGCCAAGCCACTTTGCCACCACGGAGTTTATTCCATCACACCCGATCAATGTTAGGAAATTACGCAAAATTTCCCCATAGTCAGATTAGTGGAAGAGCGAAAAATAAATGCGGAAGCACACACAAAAATTGATAACGGAGTTCGGCCAATAATGCCTACGTCTCCGGACTGCTGCAGACCTTATATTGAAAAAGGAAATACACACTGTGTTTACAAACACTCACACTCTCTCACAAAACCCACAACCCAATTACACCCAAGAATTTCTCTCACAAAATTCTGTCACTAGAATTTTATCTCACAAATGCTTATCTCTAAGCTTTGGATCTTACTTGGTTGGCATCTTCTCATTGTTGGAATGAATTTCTTCATTGGCAATGTCCTCTATTTATAGAAGATTATGGCAATGTGAACACACAATGAGAATTCAATTTTGCTTCTTCTTTGTGGCCATCATTGAACACATAAAGAGAAGTTCAATTTTGCTTCCTCCTTTTCTCTTGGTTGGTGGCCATCTTTCTTGACTAAGAAATATGGCACCACTTGTTTGTTCTAATATGGTGGGTAGCCTACATTTTTGAACAACACATAGCCACAAATTATTAGCCAACATATTTGACTAACAATCTCCCACTTGAAGACTGATTTCAATCGGTCTTCACACCTCAATCATGCAGCAGCCTTCCCGGCTGTTATTTGAGCAGCCAAGCAAGTTGAGCACAATTTCAGTTTGTCGATAGTCACCACCTTTGTCAACATGTCTGCTGGGTTCTTACTTCCTTGAATCTTTTTCAACATTAACACCTCATCCTCAAGCAGAGATCTGATGAAGTGATAACGAAGACCAATGTGCTTTGTTCTGGAGTGAAATGGTGAGTTCTTTGCCAGATGTATCACACTCTGACTATCACTGTGCAAAACACTCTTCTCCTGTGTGAAACCCAACTCATTAACAATCCACGAAGCCATATCAATTCTTTCTTTGGCTTCATCGCTACATACTCGGCCTGCGTAGTGGATAAAGCAACAATCTTTTGTATCCGCGACATCCAACTAACTGCTGTAGTACCAACAGTAAATACGTAACCAGTGGTACTTCTTCGGTGATCGACTTCACCTGCAAAGTCTGCATCTACGTAGCCTTGTACTTTTATTTCTCCTTTGCCAAAGTACAAACACTTCTCTGTGGTGCCTCGTAGATACCTCAAAGTCCATTTCACTGCTTCCCAATGAGCTTTTCCTGGATTTGACATAAACCTGCTAACTACTCCCACTGCATGGCCAATGTCTGGCCTCGTACAGACCATTGCGTACATCAAACTTCCAATGGCTGAAGCATATGGTATCTTAGCCATGGATTCTCTTTCTTCCTCCGTCTGAGGTGACTGTTCCTTGGATAGGCGAAAATGACTGGCCAAAGGTGTGCTGACCGGTTTGGCGTTGCCCATGTTGAATCTTTGCAAAACACGGTTGATGTACTCCGCCTGAGATAACTGCAAAATTCTTCTCTGCTTATCTCTCGTGATTTGCATTCCAAGGATCTTCTTTGCTGGACCCAAGTCCTTCATGTCAAATTCTTTTGACAACTGCATCTTCAAGTTTTTAATCTCATCCATATCTGAACCTGCTACTAACATATCATCGACATAAAGTAACAAAATGATATAATCGGACTTATATCTCTTGAAGAAACAATAAAGGGTCGGCGTTGCACTTCGAAAGCCTTCCTTGTGCATCAAGCTTTCAAACTTCTTGTACCATTGTCTCGGAGCTTGTTTCAGGCCATACAAGCTCTTCTTTAATCTGCACACCATATTTTTTATTCCCGTCTTCTAAGAAGCCTTCAGGTTGGTGCATGTATATCTCCTCATCTAAGTCTCCGTGAAGAAATGCAGTCTTCACGTCTAACTGCTCAATATATAGCTCTTCATTGGCAACAATACTTAACACAGACCTGATAGTATTAAGCTTCACAACTGGAGCAAAAATCTCGGTGTAGTCGACTCCTTTCTTCTGCTGGAATCCTTTGACGACTAGTCGGGCTTTGTATCTTTTGGAGCCATCATTCTCCCCCTTCACTCAATACACCCATTTGTTGTGAAGTGCCTTCTTTCCCACTGGTAACTCAGCTAATTTCCATGTTTGATTGGAGATTAAAGACTTCATCTTGTCTTTCATGGCAAGCTCCCACTTGCTAGCATCTGCGGTCTGACATGCTTCTTCATAATCTTCAGGCTCCCCTCCATCAGTCAACAACATGTAGTCCATGTATCTCCTGTTGGGCACAGGAACTCGAGAAAACTTTCTCACTAATGGAGTGGAGTAGGATGCTCTCATCGTGTCAAATTGTTGTGCTACCTGGATAAGTTGATTCCTCGGTGAGGATTCTCAACCATAGGACTTTCTAGGACATCGTCCCACCTCGCATACACCGCCCACTCTGCTCGGAGGTTCTTTGGTGTATGCGTGCTATGCTGTCCTTGTACATCACTCTTTCATTGAAGATCACATCTCTATGCGGATCGCTTTTTGTTTTCATCATCCCAAAGACGGTAGCCAAACTCATTTTCACCATAACCGATGAAAGTGCACTTCTTTGATTTGGGATCAAGCTTATTCTGCCTTGATCACCGATATGCACATATGCTACACAACCGAAAACTCTAAGATGTGAGAGTTTTACCTCTTTTCCGCTCCATACCTCTTCCGGTATTACATTGCTCCAATGGTACCGATGGACCTCGGTTGATCAAGTTGTTGTGTTGATCGCCGCTTCGTAATCGCTTGAAGTTGACCGCACCCGCAAGCTTCTGGCTCTCTCTGTCAACGTTCGATTCATACGCTCAGCTACACCATTGTGTTGAGGCGTACCTGGCACGGTTCTTTCCATTCTGATCCCGTGCTCATAGCAGAACTTCTTGAATCTGGTGTCTTCATATTCACCACCATTGTCGGTTCTGAGCTTTTTGATCTTCAATCATGTCTCATTTTCTACCATGGCTTTCCACATCTTGAAAGCCTCGAATACTTCAGACTTATGTTTCAGAAAGTATACCCATACCTTCCTAGAGTGATCATCAATAAAGGTCACGAAGTATTGCTTCCCACTAATGGATGAGACAGTCGTTGGACCCCAAACATCGAGTGAACAAGCTCGAAGTTTCTCTTTCTTTGGGGTTCTTCCACTTGTCCAAAGCTAACTCTTTCTCGCTTTCCAAGTATGCAGATCTTCACACATGTCAATTTCTCGATCAAGACATGGCAATTTGCCCTTCAAGTGCATGATCTTCATCCCTTTCTCACTCATATGGCCTAGTCTCTGGTGCCATAGATTGGGATTTTCATTTGTCGTGAACCGCAATCAAATGGCATGCTCTATTTGTCTTGTAAAGAGTACCACTTTTTCCGCCGTGAACAATTGTCATTGCACCCTTTGAAATCTTCCAATGATCGTAGTGGAAGATTGTTGTAGCCGCCATCGCCAACCTACTTACCGAGATTAAGTTTTTCGTCAGGTCAGGAATATGTCTGACATTTTTCAATTCCCATACAGACCCATTCAACTTAATCTTCACCACACATTTGCCGACAATCTCACAAGATTGTTCGTTACCAAGGTAAACTTTACCAAGGTTTCCGGGTACATAGTTCTCGAAGAATTCTTTCTGCGAAGTGGCATGAAAAGATGCTCCAGAGTCTAATACCCAAGACTCTTCCTTGATCTCCAAAGAGCATATCAATGTGTCACCTCCTCCTGAGGTGGAAGCAACATTTGCCTCGTCCTTTGCCTCCTGGTTCTTCGGTGCACTCCTGCACGGATTTTTGTAGTGCCCGGTCTTCCCGCAATTCCAACACTCGATAGTCTTTGAGTTGGAGTTTTGGGAACTTTGATGATTTCTGGATTTGGACCGCCGCCTTTGATTTGCCACGCCCATTTCCTCTGGTTGAATTTCTTCCCCTTGACTCTGTATGCACATCAAGAGGATGAAGATTCACCCGACTCTCTCCGTCGGATCTCTTCACTGAGAACCAGATCACGAACATCGTCAGATTTCAACTTATTGTTTCCCGTTGAGCTACTCACAGCTGTGACAGTAGCATTCCAACTCTCTGGAAGAGAAGACAAAAGTATCAATGCTCGTACCTCATCATCAAATTCGATTCCAACTGAACTCAACTGGGTTGTGACTATGTTGAGTTCATTGAGATGTTGTGCTACCGATGCACCTTCCGTCATCCGCAAGTTAAACAACCGCCTCATCAAATGACTTTGTTTGAGGCCGACGGCTTTTCGTACATGTTGGAAAGAGCCTTCATAAGATCCGCCGTGGTCTTTTCTTTTGCAATGTTGAACGCAACATTACGGGATAACGTCAACCGGATAATGCCGAGGGCTTGTCTATCGAGAAGGATCCATTCATCTTCCTTCATCTCCGCTGGTTTCTTTCCTGTGAGAGGTTGATACAACTTTTTCTGATACAGATAATCCTCGATCTGCATCTTCCAAAAGCCAAAGTCCGCACCGTCGAACTTTTCAATTTTCACCTTTCCTTCTGCGTGACCATGCTCCCACTCGAGTCTGACTTCTCAGGATCGTTTCTGACAATTTCTGCTAACCACCGTGCTTTAGAACACCTCCGTGGACAAATTGGTAGTGCCGACCAATTTTACTATTCACGAAAATTACTATTCATGTGAATAGTATCTTCACCAAGATTTAGCAGAAATAACCAACTAGCTCTGATACCAGTTGTTAGGAAATTACGCAAAATTTTCCCATAGTCAGATTAGTGGAAGAGCGAAAAATAAATGCGGAAGCACACACAAAAATTGATAACTGAGTTCGCCAATAATGCCTACGTCTCCTGACTGCCGCAGACCTTATATTGAAAAAGGAAATACACACTGTGTTACAAACACTCACACTCTCTCACAAAACCCACAACCCAATTACACCCAAGAATTTCTCTCACAAAATTGCATTACTAGAATTTTATCTCACAAATGCTTATCTCTCTAAGCTTTGGAACTCACTTGGTTGGAATTCTCTCAATGTTGGAATAAATTTCTTCATTGGCAATGCCCTCTATTTATAGAAGATTATGGCAATGTGAACACACAATGAGAATTCAATTTTGCTTCTTCTTTGTGGCCATCATTGAACACATAAAGAGAAGTTCAATTTTGCTTCCTCCTTTTCTCTTGGTTGGTGGCCATCTTTCTTGACTAAGAAATATGGCACCACTTGTTTGTTCTAATATGGTGGGTAGCCTACATTTTTGAACAACACATAGCCACAAATTATTAGCCAACATATTTGACTAACAATCAATACCTTTTCAATTGCAAAAAACATCCATGTATCATATCAATTAAGGTTTAGTATAACTTGAATTCTTAATACAAGTTGTAATTTCTTCTTCTTACACACTCACACACATAATGTTTGTTTACCTTGGTTTTGATGGTTGTTGCATCAGCAAGATAGAGTATCTTAGAGAAGCCAGATTCCTCAATAGCAACAACCTTTGAGAAGTACCTAATGGTGCCACTTGGAAGCTCATTGGCAAGGGCTTCCAACATTGACTGCCTTCTAACACAACGAACTCCACCGTCTCCACTACATATATAGCATAAAAACATCCATCATAGCAAGAATTTCAAATCAAATTTAAGAACCCTGTATAGTAGTGTACTCACTGCTTTCCGTTGTCCCTGAAAGACGTAGTTGATGTTCGTTGCCTCGTAATTAAAGAAGTAGTCACATTCCTGCACTCCAACAATTCAACTAGTTTAGTTTCAATTCAAGTAGTTTACTATCTTCTCACTATAATAAAAAAACACAGATGAAGACATTTGAATTTGTGAAGATCGCGATATGTTTGAATTGAAAAAAATATTTTTTATTAACAGTTATATAAATAACATTTTATTTTTATTCTGGTTTTTTAAAATTTTTACTGTTGTATAAATACTTTAAAAATAGTAAACAAAATAATATTTTTTTGGGTACAAAAAAAATAATATTTTTTATAATTAGTGAAAAAAATTGAACTGGTAATAATAAAGCAATTACTTGATGATAATTGGAGTCCAAAGGACACCGTCTCACATGGCAAAACAGAAAAGGACCACGTCATAGTTATGAAGCTGACTGTGGCGGCCAGTAGTGACACGTAATAATAATTTGATAAAGGCAAAAGTCGCTAAGGTTCACTGTGGGACACCTTTTCTTCTGTATTTTTCTTATTATTGTTAAATGAAATTTTAAATGGATTTTATTAAATTATGATTTTATTGATAAATATTTACTTAATATTGTATTTACACTAGAGCATTCTATAAGGAATTAAAAATTAATGTTTTAATAAAAAGTACAGCAATTAAAAAAAAAAAACTCACCAGATTTGTTAGTATTTACCGTTAATTTAAAACAAAATAAAAAAGTGGGCGTTAAAAATAAATACGTATGGAAGAAATATTATTGGACGTACCCATAAAGCTGTAGAGGTTGGCGGCGGAGGGTATCTCCAACACCAAGAGCATCCAAGGCCTTTTCCATTTTCCCAAATTGTCAAAGCAAACCCAGTGGTCCTCAAACTATCCGAAGATTCTAATACCATACTCCGGACACCCATCCTGCCACCACCGGATATATAATTTCACTATCAAATTTTGCTAGCTTAAATTATAGTACTAGTGACAATTATATAAAATCATATGTTATAAGTTTTATCCCTACGATCTATTTTTTAGTTATTATTTAATATTTAAAAAGAAAAGAAAGAGAGAATTGAATACGTACATGTGACTGTGAAGTCCTAAGGATGTTGCGAGGCCAGCAATTCCAGCTCACACAATCACAATATCTTCTACTGAATTTGTTTCCATTGGCCTTAATTGCCTTGATCTGTTGTCTCTCCCCCCACCTCCTGTGGGAAGTTAGTTAATCCTTCTAGTATTTATTTATGGGCCTTCTCCTGTGGAAAAGTACTTTTTTTAATGGAGAAAAGTACTTTTAGGTTTTATACGAATAGGAAAATTAATTACTATTTACTAGTATTAGGATTGAGAGGCCAGAAGTTTTAGGTAAGGATAATGATTCATGGAAGAGCGCTTCAAGAAGCTAGTTTATAAATATATTGGGCAAAGTTGATGATCGATCAATGACCACAGTGCTTACGATCGATTGTCGCCAACTCGCAATAATTCAATTTGACGACGACATACCATACCATCCGTAATTTATTTTTTATTATCTTAAATATTATTTTAGTCCCTTAATTTATTTTTAGGGTTTAATTTGGTCTCATAATTTTTTTACGTTAGTCCTTTCCGTTGTCCCGGTTATTCCAACTCACCGTACTTGCATATGTGGATCTAATATGGCAAATAAGTCAGTATTTTTATTCATTTAACTATTATTTAGTTAATCTAAAATATTAAAACCAGTTAATTATTCACTTAACTAATGGTTAATGGTGAATTATTATAATTTTAACTAACAGTTAATGCTGAATTATTATAATTTTAATATTAATAATTGCCATTTGGCATTAAAAAATTATATTTTTGTCCAGTTATTTGTCACATTTATGTCACATCAAATAAAATTAACATCGTTACTACCATATTGAAGAAAAGGACTAATATGATCCAATATATTAAATTAAAAAAGTAATTTGACCCAAAAAACTTATGAGATCAAATTGAACCTCAAAAATAAGTCAAAGGATCAAAATGGTATTTAAACTTTTTTTTATTAAAGCAAGTCACAGGTATCTTTTTTGGCCGTGTTAACAAAAAAAAATGTTAGTTCTTATGGGGAAAAAAATCAGTCTAATAACAAATATTTGTTTCGAGGCCTATGTATCTTAATTTTTCAAACATTTTCTTAAAAACTGTTTTGGAATGAGCCTGAACTCATAGCCCATCACAGAAGCCCATTTTGGAAAGCTTACTCAACAAGCTACATCACTAAGAGAACATACGGATTGCAACGACATGACAACTCACAAGGAACACGACATCACACGGGTTGTCATCACAGCCACCCATCTAATCAACGGTTCTCTGCAAATCACGTCAAGATCTATGCATAATCAATAACAAACTATTAGACTATCCTACCAAGCCTTGCTAACTAATCTTCTATATAAGGTCGTCTCACTAAGGGTCCCATGTGAGCTTTTAATTCCCGACTTGACTCTCCCTTTGCCCATTTACTGACTTAGGCATCGCAGTCCTTGCAGGTACACTTTAGTTCATTGCTAACCAGTAATCCCTTTGTGAAGATCAGGATCGACTCGAAGAAAGGCAAGACGTAGCGACGATCTATGAAGCTGCTGTCAAAAAAGAATGACCTTGAAAAACAACCGACATGTTTTGCCAAGGGAATTCCAGGTTAGAGACCTCATTCTCCGAAGAGCGGATATTAGTGGCAAGAATGCAAGCCAAGGAAAGCTGGCCACAAACTAGGATAGCCCATATTGAGCCTACACCCTATAGACTTTGTTCGATTAATCAATTCTGAGGACATGGAATGCAGCTAAGCTGAAGAAGTATTATAGGTAGTTAATGTATTTCCAGTTCAACTGATCAACACCACGTAAGATTTTTTTCATATGAATAAATAAATACATTTTACAAATTTTTGTTGTGTACATTTGTGAATAGCAGATAAAAACCTAAGGCATGTACGATCTCGCCAACAAGGATTTTGGTAGGCCCCTAGACTTGTCTAGCCAAAAGTTGTTGCGGGTCACACCATAACTTCGTCCACCCGAGGTTACGGTATACAACCTAACCACCTGGGTAGAGGAGAAACTCCTTGGCTGGGTTGTTTCATCGAGTAGAAGAATCTTGAGATTCTCTTGACTGGCTTCTAATGAGACTCAAGGGTTGAGACATAAACTGCCAAACTCTGTTGATGGGGTAGCTCAATTCAAGTCTTGTAATAGTGAGATACTGTAGAGCACCAACTACAGACCTGTAAAATAAAGGATCTGATATTTAATCAACACCCTATTTACTCAATATAGAGCCATTGGTCATGGGGGAAGAAATGGATTTTGCTTCGAGCATTTTAATTTTCTCAAGGTATGTACTTCCTTTGAGACAATAACAGTGAGCCATCAATCAGATGTATGACCTCAATATAAAGGAAAAACTCAAGATTATCAAGTTCCTTGAGTGCAAAGTGTTGTTGAGTTGGTGAATAGTTTGTTGAATAATTTATGACGAATTCCTTGTAAGAATTATGTCATCAACATATAATAATAGGTAAATAATAGTGTTAGTCTTGGAATAGTTGAATAATGAAGGGTCACACTTGATGGCAGAGAACCTAAGATGCAAAAGTGTGTTTTTGAGTCTATCAAACCAGCCCTTGGGGGCTTGTTTCAGGCCATATAGTGCTTTATTTAGCTTGCAGATCATATTTTTATCTGCTACCTCAAAACCAGGTACTTCCTCCTCTGGAAACCTATTCAAAAATCTTAATTCAGCAATGTTTTGATAGTGATAGGCTTAATCATAGGGGAAAAGTTTGTGTGATCAAATTTGGGTTATTGATGAAACCCTTTTGCAGCCAATAGAGTTTCTGTTAGGAGGGAAGAGAACTAAGGTCCAAGTTCCATTCCTCGTTACTGGCCAAGGCTTGTTTTGATGTTGTAGGTTCTACATGTGTGAGGAGTGATGTAGATTGTAGTCTAACTTGTTTGCTTAGGGTGGATGTTGGCTCGAACCGTAGAGGGAATGTGGGGGTTAGACTTGATGAAATTTGGGTATGTGTGCATATGATTCTATGGGTTATACCAGATTCAACAAGAAAGTTGGTAAAAGATCTAAACTCTCCTCCCCAAACAAAACTAAAAAATTGCTACTCTTTGTGAGCGTCTCGGAATATGATTAGCACATCAACCCACGAGTAAGAAAAAGCTAGGAGGGGCCACATGCCCACACTCTTGGGTATCATGTGTATAATATATAACTTCCAAACTTGAAGCCCCATAAATTATTTAGTCCCTGGAATTGTCTTTTACTTACAATTTAGTTTCTGAATTTAACTAGTTGAGAAAACTTGTCTCGGGCGATGAAGAAAAACGGAACCTATAATTTAATTAAGTTTTTGGTAAAAAAATAGTTTTGTGGGAAAACGGATGAATGAGCTTTTGTTACGTGTCCTTAATTTAGTTAAGTTTTTTAAATAGATAATAGATTGCAGGCATGGTAGTTCTAAAAAAACTACATATCTTGTATCAAATTAATCATTTTCTTAGAAAACTGAAATGAAAAAATAAAATATAATGTGAGTTTTATAAGTTTAAAATTAACTTTCCATATATGGATAATTTGATTCAAGCGGCATAACTAGAAATACAGCTAGTTAAGGAGTAACAACGGTTATTACAGGAGCTGGTAAGTAACTCCAGCAAGTAATTAATGAACCAAATAAGCAATATTTTACATTCAACATATGATTAGTAAGTGCTATTACCATTCATTTCAGATAAAATTGGGAACTATTGGGGTACAAAGAAAGATTTTATATATTAGTAAGTGCTGTTATAACATAATAGTTGAATTGCATGATGAATTGATGAACTAAATCAGAGAAAGTGTGGAATCAAGAGACTGAAAATATTGATCTCTTTGATTCAAATGTAAAATGGTGCACAAAGTCTTATTTATAGCGAAAGGGAAAGCTGAGAAATAAACACGGAAAAGCTTCAATGGAAATGCTTCACAAACCGATCCGGTGCATCTGTGATGACCTCCTCAATAATAAACTTGGGCCCACTGTCGGGAATTTGCTAAGTCGGCTGTTAGTTATTTTTCTCAATGCAGAGGAAAAAGGGAATTCATAAAATATATAAGAGATGTTTCATTTAATTAGTATTGAATTTTATCAATCTCCTCCTAGGTTACTATGTCGAGATCAGATCAATCCTATAGAGTTAGCATTCACGAGAAGTGACTGATTTATTCTCTCGCAGTTTTCTAATCAGAAATGATTTTTGTACACATGGGTGATGGACACCCGGGGCGACACCTGTGACAGTCGATTAATCGTGTACAAATTCTTGGTTAATTTAGTGGATGATTAATGGATGTATAATATTAACCATTCATCGAACTGAATTAACCATAAATTTGCACATGACTAACCATGCTTATAATGGTTTTGAAGTGGCAAATAGATTTGAGTGGTGGACGCTCTGGGAAAACACTTGGGGTAGTTGGTTAATGCTGTACAAATTCTTGGTTAATTCAGTTCATTAGATGGTTAATGAGTTATCCGCCCATTAACCACCCACTGAACTGGATTAACCAACAATTTGTACACGATTAACCAACTGTCAAAGGTGTCGCCACCCAGGTGTACAAATAGGGTGACCCCTTTCTAATTAGCTTATAAGCATCATTCATTAACTGTGATATTGGACATTGACTACAATCTTATACATGCAACTTCGCCAATCAACATCAAATCATAGTGAAAAGGGGGGAAAGTCTTGGCATCAAAAGTATAATAAAAAAGAACTCAAGTTTCATTATCATGGCAATTAGATGAAAGCCAACAAAAAGATGAAGTGCAAGATAATTGTGTCACTAATTAAGGGTTATTATTTAGTTGTCCACAATCAAAATCTGACTTCTTCAACAGCTGACCAGCAAGGAATGATGCCAAAATTTTGTCCCTAAGAAAGGCAACCAATTTTGAACCACCCTGTTGAACAAAACCCACCATATAAGCTGTACTAATAAGATCAATGCATCTCCATCTTCTTTCATTTGCATATTTCTTCAACCCTTCCTCAATCCTTTTGTATTCCTCCTCTACTTCTTCTACATTCTCTTTGATATCTTTTTCTGGTTTTTTGGAGAAGGCCTCAGCTAGACACCTGGCTAAAACAACTCCATCCTCTAAGGCACAACACCCACCCTGGCCAATGTCAGGTGTCATGGGGTGGAAAGCATCTCCAGCAACACAAACATTGCCTTTACTAATATTTCCCATCAAGAGCTCCCAGGGTTGTCTATATCTCAATGGAACTGATTGGAAAGCATCTAATTCAGTTTTTTCTATGAAGGATCTAACATCTCTTGGCATCTTCTCAAGCTTGTTTAACACATATTGTTTCAGTTTAACATGGTCCTCTGCTAGCTCCTTATCTGTAAGACAAACCAAGTAGATAATTAAATGTGACAACAGTAAGTTTACTGATTTGGGCATAGTGAATGTATGCTAAATTTTTGCAATAAAAAAATTTCCACAACAAAAAACTTCTATTTTTGAAAAATTTTCAATGAACTGATAATTGGTATTTACCTACCCTTCACTACATATATTAAGTGTTAACGAAACATCATTTACAAAGAAGGCAAATTCTTGTATGGACCATATTGATAGGTGGTTCACAACGAACCAGTACTTGAAAACTGTCTGAAGCTACGACAACGAGGACCAACGTCGTCTTTGGAAGCAGAAGCTTATGGTCCTTCTCATCCTGACTACTAAAGCGGAGACCTGATCGGGATCAGTTCAACAAAAGTAAGCGAAAACGAATACGAATGTCTTAGAACTCAAATCGTATTAGTTTCTTCGTGTTTTTGTTAATCGGATACCGATTAGGTGACTGCCTTAGTCGTGAGAATAAGGAGGACTTTGAGTTTCTGCTTCATCTGAAGACGATTGACCCCCTAACAAAAACATTCCTTAAAAAGAAATTCAACTTGCTTTCTAATTTTAAAAAATGAAACCCATTTTTGTCTTCAAGGAAATCCTTTAATAAAAACAAATGTTACCAGCTATGGACTGGAACAAAGATTTCACTTTGGTCATCCCTAAAAAAGGGAAAGAAAAATGGGAATTGACCTTGGGTGGTGGGAGTCCAAGTGAAAAACCAGTAAACGGCCTTGTCATCACAAGGAATAGCTCCAGCTCGAAAACCTTTGCCAAAGAACTGCATGAACATTGGCTCAAACTCGTGACTGCTATTCAACTCAGCATAACCCCTGGTTGCATGTCTCCCTGTAAAAGAGGCCTCCTTGAAGCCAAGCCACTTTGCCACCACAGAGTTTACACCATCACACCCGATCAATACCTTTTCAATTGCAAAAAAACATCCATGTATCATATCAATTAAGCTTTAGTAACTTGAATTCTTAGCGTATATATATATATATACAAGCTGTAATTTCTTCTTCTTACATACGCACATATAATGTTAGTTTTACCTTGGTTTTGATGGTGGTTCCATCAGCAAGATGGAGTATCTTAAAGAAGCAGCCAGATTCCTCAATAGCAACCACCTTTGACATGTACCTAATGTTGCCACTTGGAAGCTCATTGGCAAGGGCTTCCAACATTGACTGCCTTCTAACACAACGAACTTCACTGTGTCCACTACATATATAGCATAAAAACACCCATCATAGCAAGAATCTCAAAACAAATTTAAGAACCCTGTATAGTACAGTGTACTTACTGCTTTCCGTTGTCCCTGAAAGACGTAGTTGATGTTTGTTGCCCCGTAATTAAAGAAGTAGTCACATTCCTGCACTCCCGCCAATTCAACCAGTTTAATTAGTTTAAGGCTCTTACTATCTTCTGACTAGTCAAAAACACAGATGAAGACATAAGAATTTGTGAAGATCACGATATGTTTGAATTGAAAAAAAATTGTTTTTTATTAGCAATTATATATATAACATTTTATTTTTATTATTTTGTATAAATACTTTAAAAATAGTAATAAAATAATATTTTTATAATTATTAAATTAATTGAACTGGTAATAATAAGGCAATTATTTGACGATAATAATTGGAGTCCAAAGGACACCGTCTCACATGTCCAAACAAAAAAGGACCACGTCACAGTATGGAGCAGACAAAAGTCGCTAAGGTTTATTGTGTGACACCTTCTCCTATGTCCTTTTTTGCTTTTTGGACCAAATTCCTCTGTACTTTTTATTATTACTTTTAAATGAAATTTTAATAAAATTAATATAAAATCTTGGCTAAATTATACTTTTACTCCCTTATGTTTATTTTAGGTTTTAATTTAGTCTCTTATGTATTAAAAGTTCTGAATTAGTCCCTTATGTGTTAACTATGATCCCTCTTTTTTCTTGTTTCGAAACGGTCGCTTATGTTACAAAAATTATACTAATGTGGTCCTTTTTTGTCCCTTATTTTACAAAAAATGGACTACACTAGTATAATTTTTGTAACATAAGGGACCACTTTGAAACAGATGGACTATATTGGTGTAATCTTTAGATATAAAGGACTAATTCGTAACAAATAATACACAAGGGATCAAACTGAAACCTAAAATAAACATAATGGATTAAAATTATAATTTAGCCTAAAATCTCATTTAATGATTAAAAAATAATTTCATATTGTTGGGGAGTACGGCGAGCACCTGAGAATAATAACAGACTAAGGACTAAAAGGACCACTAAGAGAGTCAAACACCACATCTCCTCCCAAAACCTTAAAGAATTAAGTATATGAGTCATTTCTCATATATATCATTCATTTAGCACAATCCTAACTAATTTAGGACTAACAACTCACAGTTAAATTATAACACATACTCCCTCCGGTCTTGTATTTAAGCAAAAAAAAAAACATACTTATTAAGGAGCACACATTACAATGTAAAAAGTAAACTTTTTTTTTGTTGGTATATGTAAAAGATATACTTTTTACTATTTTCGAGGCCAAAAAGTGATTTTAATAAGAGTATTTTATGAACGTTAGTGTAAAATTAGTTAAATTTACTTATATTTGAGACCAAAGAATATGAAGTTTTTATTGCTTATAATTGAGACCGGATGGAGTATTAATTATTGACATAAGTGCATTCCATAGGGAAGAAATATTTTTTATTCAAAAGTACAACAATTAATATATTAGTGATATTAAACACTATGTTTTTTAAGTAATTCTTAATTTCTTTATCACTAACTCAGCACACTTGTTAGTATTTACCGCTATTGAAAAACAAAATAAAAAAGCGTACGTTTGGGAGAAATATTATTAGAAATGATAATCCGACAACATTACACCGTATATTACTACGGTTTTGGCATTTTTTTTAATTTTTTTCCTATTCGACACGTATTACGAGAATTGCTTTGTGAGGGTGGGTATACGGTGTCGATCGTGTTGTCGAGAATTTTGTTGTCGACGTATCAGTTCTGAAATATTATTGGACATACATACATACCCATAAAGCTGTAGATGTTGGCGGCGGAGGGTATCTCCAACACGAAGAGCATCCAAGGCCTTCCAAGCATTTTCCCAAATTGTCAAAGCAAATCCAGTGACCCTCAAACTATCCGAAGATTCTAATACCAAACTTCTGACACCCAACCTGCAGCAAGCACCGCGCGCATGAATATCACTTTCAAATTTTGCTACACTTAATTATTATTATTATTATTATTATTATTATTTTTTTAAAAGAAAAGACAGAGAGAATTGAAGAGGTAGGTAGGTAGGTACGTACCTGTGAAGTCCCAAGGATGTTGCGAGGCCAGCAATTCCAGCTCCCACAATCACGATATCTTCTACTAAATTTGTTTCCATTGGCCTTAATTGCCTTGATCTGTTGTCTCTCTCCTGTGGGAAGTTAGTTAATCAATCCTTCTACTGTAGTAGTATTTATTTGCGCCGCCTTCTCCTGTGGAAAAGTAGTACTATCCTTTTAGTTTTTATAGGAATATTAATATTAACTGTTAGGATGGATGGATTGAGTGGCCAGAAGCTTTAGGTTATAAGGATAATGCTTCAAGAAAGAGCGCTTCAAGAAGCTAGTTTTTATATATAAATAAATAATTGGGCAAAGTTGATGATGAATGAATGACCACAGTGCTTACGATCGATAGTCGCCATAATCTAATTTGATGACCATATACCATACGCAATTTTTCCTAATATGCGCTAAGCCCTGTCAATTTTCATTCTTGTACCTTAGCAGCCTAGCTCAGCTACCAAAATGGAATTTGAGTTGGATATTTTCGCTGATATATCAAAATATATGTAGCTCATGTGTGTCTATAAGTAAGTAACACGTGGGACAACATCCCGGGCCCGTTTCTCATTTTTGTTTTTTATTATTTTATTAAAGCAATTCACAGATTTTTTTTGCCGTGTTAACAAAAAATGTTAGTTCTTTTGTTTGGGGAAAAAAAAATCAGTCTAACAACAAATGTTTGTTTCGAGGCCTCTATATCTTAATTTTTCAAACACTTTCTTATAAACCGTTATGGACCACGCGCGGATCGTCATCACAACCACGCATCTAATCAATAGTTCTCCGCAAATCACGACGAGATCAACACAAGATCAATAACAAACTACAGACTTTCCTGCCATGCCTTGCCAACTGATCTCCTATATAATGTTGCCTCACTAAGCGGCCCAGGTACGCTTCCCGGCTCGACTCTCCCTTTGCTCACTTACTAATTTAGCCATAAGAGTCCTTGCAATAACACACTCCACTCTTGCGCCACAACACCACTGCATCGACAAAACTCCAGCGACGTTCTTCCATTTTTTTTAGTAGCCTTCTCGAGGAAAACTCCAATTCATTGCAGCGATCTATGAAGCCGCTTCAAACAAAAAATGGCCTTGAAATACAACCGACATGTTGTGCCAAGGGATTCCAGGTCGAGGACCTCATTCTTCGAGGAGCGGATATCGGAGGTAAGAATGCATGCCAAGGAAAGCTCGCCACAAATTGGGTGGGCCCATATTGAGCCTACACCCTAGAGACTTTGTTCGGTCAATCAATTTCGAGGACATGGAAAACAACTAAGCTGAAGAAGTATTATAGCTAATTACTATCTTTCCAGTTCAACCGATCAACATCATGTAAGTTTTTTCAATATGAATAAATAAATACACTTTGCAAATTTTTGTTGTACACATTTGTCAATAGTAGAAAAAACCTAAGGCAAGGACGACCTCACCCCCGACTTGCCTAGCCAACAAGTCGATGCGGGTCACACTATAACTTCGTCCACCCAAGGTTAGGGTATGCAACCTAACCGTCAGGTTGAGGGGAAACCCTCCAGTCAGATTGTCTCTTCGAGTAGACGAATCTTGGGATTCTCTTGACTACCTTCTAATGGGACTCCAAGGGTTGAGACATAAATTGACAAGCTTTGTTGATGGGATAGCTCAATTCAAGTTTTGTAATTGTGACATACTGTAGAGCACCAACTACAAAGCTGTAAAATAAAGGATCTGATATTTAATCAGCACCCTATTTGCTCAATTTACAGCCACTGGTTATGGGGAAGAAATGAATTTTGCTTCAAGCATTTTGATTTTCACAAGAAGGTCTCAAATGTACTTCCTTTGAGACAATAACAACGAGCCATCAGTCAGATGTATGACACTATGACCTCAATACCAAGGAAAAACTGCAAAAACCATGTGGTATATGTGAATTGTGTGTCATTCATTCTATGAGATTAGTAGCTATATACAAGAGCAGAGCCAAGAGTTTCCTACAATTGCTCCTATGTCTGCGCCTAACAACATCAATTAGCATCAAATACTGATATGCCTCCAATTGCTTCTATACAGATATGGTGATTACAAATATTTACATTCCTAATACATAATTGCTAAATAAGTCAGCCCAATACCCCCTCAAGTTGGAGCATGAAGATTTTGAATGCCCAACTTGTTGAGAAGAAACTCAAACTGTGATTTTCCTAATGCCTTCGTGAATATATCAGCGAGTTGTGTATGAGTAGGAACAGAAGTTGTTTGAACATTGCCCTTTAATATTTCATCTCTGACAAAATGACAATCCACTTCAATGTGCTTAGTGCGCTCATGAAATACAGGATTCTTGGCGATGTGCAATGCTGCTTGGCTGTCACAATGAAGACTCATGGGTGTGGAATGCAGAATACCAAGATTGGACAAAATACCTTTGATCCATTTTAACTCACAGGTAGCAGCAGCCATTGAGCGATACTCTGCTTCGGCAGACGAGCGAGACACTGTGTGTTGTTTCTTTGTTTTCCAAGAGATTGGAGAGTAGCCGAGTAGCACTAACCACCCTGTACCAGATCTTCTAGTCAATGGACAACCTGCCCAGTCCGAATCACACCATCCATAGAGCTGCAAGTCACATGAACGACCGAGTAAAATACCTTGCCCTAGATTACCTTTCAAGTAGCGTACTACTCTTAGTGCAGCTTCCTAATGTTCTTCCATTGGTTGTTGCATGAATTGTGAAAGTGTATGAACACTATATGACAGTTCAGACCGAGTGACGCACGGGTATATCAGTCTAGCTACCAGCCGCCTATATTGCTCTGGATTTTCAAGCAAGCGTCCATTAGCCAATGGCAATCGATGGTTCTATTCTAATGGGATACTAGCAGGCTTAGCTCCAAGAAGTCCGGATTCAGAGATAATGTCAAAAGCATACTTGTGTTGGCAAAGGTAAATCCCAGTGGAACTTCTAGCAACTTCAACCCCCAAAAAGTACTTCAAGACACCTAAATCTTTCATGTGAAAGCAGGTGCTTAAGTACTTTTTAAACTTTTGAATGGCCGCAGGATGACTTCCAGAGACAATGAGATCATCAACGTAAATGAGGACCACAAGTTGCACATCATCTTGTTGTAGGGTGAACAAAGAATAGTCTAGATATGGTTGTTTAAATCCATATTCCTTCAACGCAGCGGATAGTTTGACAAACCAACATCGCGGTGCTTGCTTTAATCTGTAAAGTGATTTGCGCAATTTACATACCTTGTTGGATTGTTGCACATGAAATTCAAGAGGCATTTTCATGTACACCTCTTCTTGAAGCTCACTGTGTAGAAATGCATTATGCACATCCATTTAATGTAGCTCCCAATCTCTTGTTGCTGCTACTGCCAAGACAATACACAATGTCACCATCTTTGCAACGGGTGCAAACGTTTCGGTATAGTTAACTCCTTCGACTTGATGGTTTCCCAAGATCACAACGTGCCTTGAATCGTTCCACCGTTCCATCTGATTGATACTTAATACGATATACCCACTTGCAGCCAAGAGCCTTCCTTCCCAGTGGCAAACTTTGCACTTCCCATGTTTCTTTTGCTTCGAGAGCTTGTATTTCTTCTTGCATGGCTGCTCTCCATCTTCTGTCTTTGACCGCTTCATGAAAATAAGCTGGTTCTTTTCCTACAGTAATGGCTGCAAGAAAATTTTTGTGTGGCAAGGAAAATTTGTCACAGTTCACATAATGTGCTAACGGATAGGGTGCGCCTGGATTATGTGTTGGAGCTGATGAACAAGTGGGTGGGCTCAACTTTTGGATGGTGTTAGTAACATAATCATGCAAACGAACAAATGGTTGTTTGGATCGGTGTCCCCGTCCTAGTTGCTCACTGTCATCTTGCATGTTTTGAGTTTGTATTACTGAGACTGCATCGTCAAATTCTTGTGTGTCATTCATATATGTGAATTGTTGAGTTGGTAAATAGTGTGTTGAATAATTCGAGAGGAATTCCCTGTAAGAATTATGTAATCAACGCAAACTAATAGGTAAATAGTAATGTTAGTTTTGGAATAGATGAATAAGGTCCAAGTTCCATTCCTCATTAGTGCCTTATATTCAGATGTCATGGCTGTTGCACATTCAAGACTGGCCGAGGCTTGTTTTGTTGTTTGCATAGGGTGGATGTTAGCTGGAACAGTGGAGGGACTGTGGGGGTTGAACTTGATGAAATTTGAGTGGAAGAGGAAGAATTTTTTGGAGACATGGGATTTTGAATTGAAAGACTTGAAGATGGGGCTGGTGGTGTGGGTATTGGAATTTTGGACAGTAGGACTTGAATTTAGAGTGACAAAATTGGAAATTGTTCTTGTAAAGTTGTTAGACATTGGAAAGATATAAGAGGAAACTAAAGGAATGATAGATGATGGTATAGGAGTTTCTGTAACATATTTGGTTTTAGTGGGAAAATGAATAGGATAAGGAAATCTGACTTCATTCAAGATGACATCTTTATATACATAAATTCATCCATTTGTTGCTAGCCATTTGTACCCTTTGTGAGAGTTTGAGTATTTATCAAGTATTGTAAGGCACCTGTGGGGGGTATATTTATCAAGTATACAGTTGTTAATAAAGAATGATCACAAAAATTTTTAGGGAGGAAGTGGCTAATAGGGTAGGTCTTAATTCGACTATGTGTCTATGTTTTCTTTCAACCTTGTCATTTTGGTGATGGGTATGTGGGCATACGATTCTATGGGTTATACCAGATTCAACAAGAAAGTTGGTAAATGATCTAAACTCTCCTCCCCAGTAAATTTGGATGGACTTTATTTTTAGGTTTATTTGGTTTTTGGCAGTGACTTTGAATTTGACTTTTATTTCACAAAACAAAAATTAGGACGAACTTCAAAATAGACATTATTATCTCTAACAACTTTTTTTGATCCTAACAAAATTCTTGGTTATGGAAGGGACATGAAGAAGATTACAATTCTTCAGTGGGAAGAATTGTTGAGAGAGTGCAAAAAATCAAAGAAAAACAATTTTGTGACTAGTAATTTCATTGAATGATTAAGAGATATACTCAATAGCTATTTATAGATAGCTTGGGCAATACAATGTGTAACAGAAACTAACTGAAACTATAACTACCCATTAAGCTTTACAGCTTTCACACATACATCACTAGTAGAACTTGACTACATTCTTATGTATGCAACTTTACTCAAAGACATTAAATAATAGTGAGAAGAAAAAGATATTGGCATCAAAAGCATAACAAGAAACTCATTTTCATTATCTTGGCAAGATGAAAAGCAACACGACGGACTAAGCATTTTACAGGATAATAACTGTATCACTAATTAAGGGCTATTCAGTGGTCCACAGTTAAAATCTGACTTCTTCAATAGCTGACCAGCTAGTAATGGAGCCAAAATTTTGTCCCTCAAAAAGGTGACCAATTTTGAATTACCCTGCTGTATAAAACCCACCATATAAGCTGTACTAATAAGATCAATGCATCTCCATTTTCTTTCATTTGCATATTTCTTCAACCCTTCCTCAATCCTTTTGTATTGGTCCTCCTCCTCTTCTACATTCTCTTTGATGTGTTGTTTCCCTGGTGTTTTGGAGAAGGCCTCAGCTAGGCACCTTGCCAAAACAACTCCATCCTCTAAGGCACAACACCCACCTTGACCAAGGTCAGGGGTCATGGGGTGGAAAGCATCACCAGCAACACAAACATTGCCTTTACTAATATTTCCTAACAAGAGCTCCCAGGGTTGTCTATATCTCAATGGAGCTGAATTGAAAGCATGTAATTCAGTTTTTTCAATAATGGATCTAGCATCTCTTGGCATCTTCTCAAGCTTGTTTAACACATACTGTTTCAGTTTAGCAGGGTCCTCCATTAGCTCTTTATCTGCAAGACAGATCAAGTGAATGTGTAAACATGACAATGGTCAGCATACAATTAAATGTTTTCTGAGTTTAAAAAGATTAACATCTTTGTTTTGGGAGTAAAGGCCCAAACTGATCATTGAAGAAAGGGAAAAAAAAACACATATTTGTTTCATGAAAAATAAAAAATATCAATTTGGTCCTCAAATTTCAGTAGAATTAGTTCTTTTTAGGGACATTTTAGTCCTATCAAGAACTAATTTGACTGGTATTTAAGATTTTTGAGTATCAAATTAGTACCTTTCATTTCTTAGGGACCAGATATATCTCCGTGTTTTTTTCTCAAATACCAGTTTTGGCCTTTACTCTTGTTTTTGTCTTCAAAGAAACTCTATATACAAGCAACAAATCAGACCAGCACTGGACTGAAACAAAGAGTTCACTTTAGACATGCCTAAAAAAAGGAAAGAAATTGACCTTGGGTTGTGGGAGTCCAAGTGAAAAACCAGTAAACAGTCTTGTCATCACACGGAATAACTCCTGCTCTAACACCTTTGCCAAAGAACTGCCTGATCATTGGCTCAAAACTGTGATTGTTCTTCAACTCTGCATAACCCCTGATTGCATATCTTCCTGTATAAGTGGCCTCCTTAAAGCCTAACCATTTTGCGACCACGGAGTTTATTCCATCACACCCTATCAATACCTGTTTCAATTGCAAACATCCATGTATCAGCTAAGGTTCGCTAACTTGAAGGGGCAGAAATTAAGATCATTGCATATTCAGTATGTCATGTGACAAATAATGTTTGTTTACCTTGGTTTTGATGGCTGTTCCATCAGCAAGATGGACAATCTTAGAGAAGCCAGATTCCTCAATAGCAACCACCTTTGACATGTACCTAATGTTGCCACTTGGAAGCTCATTGGTAAGGGCTTCCAACATTAACTTCCTTTTAACACAACGAAGCTCACTACATTGAATAATTAAAAACACATCATATTATAGCAAGAATTTCAGATCAAATTTAAGAAGCATGTCCTCAACATACTGAAAAGGGGCAGCAAAAACTGAATAGTTATCCAACAAAAAGATTGGAATCAAGCATGTTATATATCTTTAAACTCAATTGAAACACTTGGAGACACCAATTCTTGTACTGCTCTATTAATTATGGCCAAATACACTAAGAGAAAGGGTGAACGTTATTATTCATATATATACAATGTACTTACAGCTTTCCTTTGTCCCTGAAAGACGTAGTTGTTGTTTGTTGCCCCGTAATCAAAGAAGTAGTCACACTCCTGCACTCCAATCCAAAACAATTTATGACACTTTTTTTTTTTTGCATTTTCTATCATAAATGAAATATTATTTTGATTTTATTAAATGATGTTTTTCTGATAAAATTAAAATGAAAATTTATTTAATAATAAAAAAGGAAGAGTTGTATGCTTACCCATAAAGCTGTATGTGTTGGTGGCGGAGGATGTGTCCAACACCAACAGCATCTAAGGCCTTCCAAGCATTTTCCCATACTGCTAAACCAAACCCAGTCACTCTCAAAGTATCTGAAGATTCCAATACCAAACTTCGGATACCCAACCTGTGATCATCCATAATTAATATCACTATCAAGTTAATTAATACTAGCTTAAATTACACCCTAATTAAGAGAGAAGAGAGAGAGAGAGAACTGGAAAGGTACCTGTGAAGTCCTAAGGATGTTGTGAGGCCAGCAATTCCAGCTCCCACAATCACAATATCTTCTACTAAATCTGTTTCCATTACAAAATACTATGATATGATGTGGAGGACTTTCCTGGATGTGTTGTATATTCTGTTTGGAAAGTTCAATCCTTCTAGCTACTATATATATTAGTATTTGCCTTCTCTTTCCTATTACCTACTACTTTTTTAATTGGAATTATTAATTATTAAATATTTAATGATTATTAATTATTAAATATTGGTCCGTAAGGCCTAACACAATTGGCGTAAACCGACGTTGTTAGGCTGGACATTTTTCGTAGTTGTCCGGGTTCGAGCCCAAATTCCCCATTTTACGTGTGTGAGTTTACGGGTATGGCCATAACACAACACAAGAGCACATCACATGCAACTATGCAAGAGTTTAGGAGGGTATGGCCGAAGTGCTTACGATAGGAGCCATAGTTAAATTTAATGACGACATTTTTTTTTTTTGGGTGGTCAAATTTAATGACGACCTAGCGTACTCGTAAAATATACGAACATATCTATCTATTCTTTTTCGTTTTCTTTCTTTCTCTGAAAGATCAAATATACTTTATTCTAGCAGCTTCGCTCAACTCACAATATGGAATTTGAGTTCGATATCTTTCACTGATCGATATCCAAAAGTAGCTCATGCATGACGCTTGCTTGGACTAGGGATGGATCAGGTCATCTTCTGACCCACATAAGTTTTATTTATTAAATAAATTAGAATAAGACTTTTTCAGAAGTCTATCGCGTTTCAGGCCAATTATTCAAAACAATCCATTCTTGTTTTAATTGGGTTGATTTAGTTTAGTTTGGATTCACTGAAAAATTTTAAAAAAAAATAGATCAGTTTAATTAAATGTAATCAATTTAAATTTTATTTTTCTCAAATATGAATCCAATCAATCCATACAAACCCCTACTTAAATAAGTAACTCCGACGAGTGAAAAAGAGTTGAGAAAGGAAGGAAGTTCTAACTGCAACAATATGGCAATCCATTTTGGACACGTAACAACGAAGCTGCGTTGTATCTTCTTCGGGCTTTGAAGCATATGAATCTTTTGTTAGTGCTGACGCCCATGAGAGAATAGAAAATACGTTCTCTTTAATCATCCACTGAACAAGTACGGTTTATATATCCACTCTAAGAATGCGTAATAAATAAATTGTCTCCAGATAATGGTAGACAATCCATAACTCGAGTAAAGAAAAGCACCACATGGATAAAAGTTATGGTCAAAATCAGAACATCCAAGGGTTAGGCACAAAGAGAATCAGTTTATCTCGGTACTATTAGCTATCATTTTACAACCATGGCTCATCCAGAAGTACAAAAACTTGTGTAATCGTCATTCCATTTGCACTAACAACGAGGAGATGACCACAGAGACTAACATAATTAACGTGAGCATAATTCTTGGATTAATTTCTTTCATGTCAAGCCTAAAGATTAATTTGATAGGCAAATCTTATATTCATTTCCTTAAGTCCTGTATGTCCTGTTCCCTACTAAAAATATGAATGTTATTTATTAGCATTGACAAAACCTTTGTTCCAACCAATACCGTAATAAGATGCTTAAATCAAACCAACAACAACACCCCCTCAAAAAAAAAAACAGGTGTAGTATAGCATCTGCATCTCTTAAAAGCAGCACCTTTTAACTTCTCAAGTCAGGAGACAAATGAAAGTTTCATGTGGATGTGTACACGACTTCGTTTAAAATTTTTCTCAAAGGAAGCCTCAAGTGATATATTTCTGAGGATGCCTATTTCTGCCACAAGATTCCACATCACGTGACTACTTGATAATGAAACCAAAGAAATTATCTGCTGTCTGGGAATCTATCCTCGTATGACTGGGGCACCTGCCATCACATTCAGGATTTAATAGATTTCTGGCTAGAGAAAGACATTCATCAATTGTCAATATCCAGAAAATCAAAAAAAGGGAAATAAAGCAAATCAAATGTGTACCATAAAGCTTGCAGTGATCATCTTCCCAGCAAACCATCTTCCATGTAGGGCCCGCTGTGCACTTATTGCAGATTGGGTATCTTCAAATCGTAAGTAGACAAAACCAGCACTCTTCCTGCTCATAGAAACAATAATTAAATGAAAATGTCACAATCTTATAGTCTAATAGAAGTCAAAGAGGAACATAAGAATTAGTAATTAACTCACTTATCAACATATATATGTTTCAACTTCCCAAACTTTGAGCATTCTGCTTCAACATCTTCTTTAATATCCAAATCAAAATCCGGTTCCTTCTGCAGCACACCATGGCAGTAATATTATTAGACACAACAAAAGCATGGTAAACACTTTCCTGTCTTGGTGTAGGAGTAATTTAGCCACCTCATCATTGGGATCAAACATATCCTTTAACCATAAGCATTCACTTGGAACACCAATTGTATTAATAGAAGGAATTGTCAGCGCCGGAATTTGGAGATCTCCACCTGGCAATCCAGCTACTGCATGAACAGAAGGGGGGGAAACCAGTGAACCCACTGGTGCAGCTCCCAGAAGAGCTGCCGTTGGTATGTTTCCCGTTGCTTGTAGGTTAAGGCCTGTATTGTTGGCAACAGAATCACCGAGGGAAGCAACCATGCTGCCAAAAAAGGCACAGAAGGTGAGATTATATATTGATCTGGAAACATGAAAAACCAAAATGGCAGGGAGAAAACCTTGATGCAATGCCGCTGCGATCCAACTTCTGCATGAGTAATGCCCGGGAACATGCATTCAGGGACTGAAAATTTCAGAAAGGTCAGCTACAACACTCGTTTGTAAGAAAAACAGTTCGTTAATTTATGAAAAGGGCAAGCTGGTGCCTACAAAGCTCTCCATCATAGGGTCCAGGGAAGAGTTGAATCCATTGTTTAAATATATAAATCAACTTGAACTAAAGTTGAATATAATTGAATTCACTTTAATTCACGTTAATTTATATTTTGAAAAAAAAAATTACAAAAAAATGTACTATATATACCAATATTCAAACAGAAACAAGCATACAGGCGAAGCTGACAAAACAAACTGCTCCATGGTGTAATTTGGTGCTTGTTGAAAGAGAAGGGGTGTAGGACACTTTTTACATGTGTACTTAAAATGAGCCTATGCTTCATTTCAAGTCAAGCATGGAACCAATATAAACAAGCAAGGTCTAGAATTAAGCCCATTAATGACTGATAGCAATAAGTAAGTAACTAGGGTAAGTAATGGTTATCACACCTTGGATAATTTACTGAAATTACTAAGATTCAAAAATGCCAATACAGAAATAAATCATTATTATAAAGAACTTAATCAGCCAAGTCTGAAACATGTACGATATTTACATAGCACCAGTTTTCTAGATAACATTTCACTACATAAACAAGTAATATTCCTCAGACCCTTATTAACAACTGAAATGGTCATGATCCTGATATTGATATGCCCACTTCCTAGATGGAAATACTAGGAAAGCCAACCAAATATAGAAATAAGGAAGGTGAGACGACGCTCATTCAGCTGCTAATATATAACAAACTAAGAGTAAATTGCTTCAATAATAAAATAGAATAACCAAGTTTAATTACATAATAATCACCACACAACGAAATATGAATGCTGTGTGTGTGTCACCACATGTGGCTGTTACAACGCATTAGGGGACCAACATGAATGATTTCTAAATAGAACGGAGATGTATGTAATTTGAAGAGGTTGAAAGCAATTTTCTTGAGGAATATGTTACTTACCAAGCCACCCCCTTCATCATCATCAATATCACCAGTATTTCCTCCAACTTCTTGCATTGTAGATTGATCAGTAACAACTGATACCTAAGGAGAAAAAAGGGCAACATAGAAGATCTTCGGCAGAATATCCAAGCTAGGCAATCATGTTACAGAGATGCTATGTAGTAAATGGCGGATAGCGTAGCGTAGCGGCCGACTCCCAAAACGCTATTGCGGTGTAGCGGGTAGCGGTATGGCCGCTACGTCGAAGTCTAGGGAACCATACTAGCAATGTATACCATACACATATAAAAGCTCAAAAATAGAAAAATGCACAAATTTAAACACATTCATAACTACTCGCTACAAAGACCAAGCCTCTTCAGCCGCTTCATCTTTAACAGTTTCTCCCATCAACCACTCACTACAAAGCACAAGAGCACAAGAGGGAGTGGAGGATGGTGTGTTGGTCAAAGGTGTTGATGATACCATAACAAAACCGTCCAACAGAGAAGAACAGGGGAGATGGAGAAGACGCCGCACACAGAGGATAAAAATAGGGGAAAGATGTCGCGCCCAGAGTAGAAAAACGGGAAAGAGGCCGCGCACAGAGGAACAGGTCGCGTAGGGGAGAAGAAGCCGCGCGCCGGTGCCAGAGTTGTAGGTCGCGTCGGAGTCGCAGGGAGAGGAGATGATTCGGCGCTGGTGTGGAAGAGAGGAGATGAATAGTTATTTAGGTTTTTCATTTTGATCTCTGCCTCTTCTTTACCCGTTTCATTTTTATGTTTTATTTATTTAAATTAAAATTTTAGGGTGAACCGAAAAGACAAAACCCTTAAAAACCCTAAACGGCTAAAAATGAGGGTATTTTAGACTTTTTGGGTTTGTTTTTTTACCTTCTCTGCTCGATCTTCCCTGTTGCGGCGCACTAGAACGCGAAACGACTGCGTTTTACCCGCAACGCACACCGCCATGGCCGCAACTCCTAAACGCCACGCTACGGCGTTTTGCGTCGCGCCGGACCGCCGCGACGCCACGCCCCGCCGCGATTGCGGCCGCCACCAGCGCTATTGACTACAGAGCAGAGATGCAAGAAAAATGAAATCATATGAAATTTTAGTTTGGAGGGATTAGAAAGAGAAAGACGGAGAGTAGAAAAGAAAGATGCAAGTGGAAAAGAAGGGAGAGTCCAGTTCTCTTGAATACTTTTATATTTCCCTATAGTTTGAGAAAACATTTTCTATCTCCATTTCCTACTTTTAATTTTAATTACAAAATTGTCCCCTATTTTCACTTCGTTTTCGGTTTTCAAAGAATCATACACGAAATAGTGAAAACAAATTTTTTCACTGTTTCCTGTATAATTCTTTGAAAACAGGAAGCAATTTTGCAGTTAAAAATAAAAACAAAAAACATTTTCTCAAACCAAACAGACCCTAAGTTTTTCTAGAGTTTCAAACCAATTCTGCAAACACTACCTTCTGTTATTGATATCACATTGATATCTACAGCAGATCTATAGTAAATAATACTCATTTCCTGATTTTCCGATTGCAGATTTTTCTGGCACAAATAATAAGCTACGTTTACCTTATGTAACTCAAAGATTGGTAGAAATCAAAAGATCCCCTGATGAAATCATATTCCACATCCACTAACTGGTGGAAAAATAATTAGCAAAAAGATAGTTGGACTAGTATATGAAAGGTTCTAAGATTCCATCAAGACTCCTAATGATAGATAAAGTAAATTCATCAATCCAGCAACTTGACAACAATATACACAATCTATGAATCCAGTTAAATATACCACAAAATCAAGATACATATTAAACTAGTCCATGAGCTGTTGGTTCATTCTGATATAGTAATTCACATTTTATTAAAATTTAATAATAGGAACTTATATTCAACAAATATAGAATCTAATTTTAGTAAAAGGCCAACTAAACTCAAATCCATAAACAAATCAACGGTACCTTGATTGTCCTGCCACCAATCTCCAATTGACCATTCAAGTTCTGGGCATTTCTTGCATCTTCAAGGCGAGTAAACTACAGTAAACAATTGATTAAATCAGCCTACACTGCCAGAAACAAATGCAGCGAGCAAAGAGCATATCATAAACCAACATATTAGAATGGCAGCACAACCCAGTAGTAACTTTATTCGGGAGTAGATAAATATATAAGGGTGTGAAATATTTAAGCTCAACTCATTACATGTTTGATCAAGCTCATTTATTTAGCAAACAAAGAAGCTCAAGCTCCAAGTTAGGCTCAATTTTTAAAATGAGCCTAACTTGACGTTAGAAGCTCCCGAATAGCTTGTGTATGTTGCATTAGAGAGTTGTGATGTTATTTATTACATTTACCTAAAGAGTTGTAAATTTATTTATTATTATCTTATATATACCACTTACCTAATTCCAATTTTCAAGACTCATTTCAAAAGAGTGACCATCAACCTTCTTTAAAAAAAAAAAAAATCTACTATCTCCATCATCAAAGATTCTATCTTCAAGTCTTAAGTCATCTTTATGAATACAAAATTATATTTTATTTCCATATTTACTGCATCTTGTAGCACAAACGTGTCTCGTAAATATTAATATTAAAAACTAAAAAAATAATTCAAGGAGAAATTTGGTTAAGGTAAAAAAATAAGCATTAATTAAACTAAACTATTTAAGCTTCATGTTTTAAAACAAGTAACTCTCAAGCATTAAATTTGGTCCGTTCAAATAAATAAGCCAATCTTGAGCAACATTTTATTTTTCCACAAGCCAAGCCTACACCTCAAGCGCTTGGCTTGGCTGGACTCATTAACACCCCATTATACTCTATTTGGTCCAAAATGAAGCTCTCCCTCAGTTTAATTCATTGAAAGCTTCCGCAAAAGATATGAGCAACTGCTTTTAAAAAGCAAAATAGAAAAAATTTAACAACTCCGGACAAATAAGTAACCATAAGATTCACCTGCACAAAGCCAAAACCTTTGCAATGCCCACTTTCATCAAGTGGCACCTGGACTATCTCAACCTGACCAAATGCTTCAAACACCTAAACAATTTAACAACGGGGAAAAAGAGAATAACACAATCAATTAGAAGCAAAATTGGAAATAAAAATACCACCATCAAACTGAAATAGATAAGTAAAACCTTGACTTTCAAATAATTAAAAATAAGTGTAACTTAATGAAAAGGAGAGGCACGGACAAAAAAAAGGAGCATAAAAGTACTCAGTCCAGGAGCCTATCTCATTGTACTCTGAGAGCCCTTTCAGTCAACCAGTTCTAGATATTCAATCATAAAATACATCAACAAATTATCCAAGGACAAAACAAACAAGGTGTGCTCACCCTACGAAGATCAGCTTCAGTAATATTGGAATGCAGATTGCCAACATACAGCCTTCTCACACCCCCAGAATAAGGGCCTATAAGTCCAGTGGGTCCAGTGGCAACAGATGTTGTAGGCTGAACCAAATTCTTTTCAGCTTCTGATGGCTTCACCATCACTGGTTGACTGAGAAGATGTTGACCTGAAAGTGCTATTGCCATAGGGACAGACATGACATCGTAGAACTCAATATACCTGCAAATGCAAAGGCAGAAAATAATAGTACAAAGTTATTGAAGATAAGGTTTACGATATCTACCTTAAAATATATTTATAATTAGTGTTCAGTTACAACTACTGACTGAGTGATTCAAAAGATGAGCTGGTCGCATCATCTTGTGAATGCCCGGCCCAGTTTCAAAATATATGCAATCTAGAATTACTATGACGCAGATTTTGGGACTAAGGTTCTGTCAGGGAAGATTCGAGATGTTTAATCATTGTATTATTGATCTGTCATTAGTGTAATTACACTTAACACTAACAGTGTTTAGTCATCGGTCAGCCTTTTTAAATTAGGTGGCCCCGGCAGTGAATCCCTGGAGAGGGTAGTGAGTCCGGTCAGTTTAATGATTAATCAAGATGTGGTCCTGACACACTAAGATAGGTTAAGAATATAATGGCTAGATTTCCATGGTTCTTAAGTAATCTAAACCGATGAAAGGAAAATAAGATAATACTAAAACCTTTCAAAGAAGTTAAAGGAATTAACCCCATGGGAAAAAAACACATCTTAGAAGACTATGAACAAAACTACTTTAGAAACAAAGCATCCACCACCAGACGAGATCTTAACTCAAGAAGCAGAAAATGTAGAAGTAGAGTCGGTACCTTATAAGAATGTAAGCCTTGATGAAAGAGATAAACCATTAAATAAAAAAGATACTTAGAAAATTCATAAACAACTAAATTATTCAAATCAAACGATAAACACCATGTCAAAACATTTTAAGTACAATATAGTCTCAATATAAATCAGAAAGCATAGAATTTGTATCAAAACCAAAAACAAATTTAGACTTAACAAGACCAATATATAACTTAATAGATGTACCTCAAAAAGATTTACAATTTAGGTTTAAGTGTACTTTTGGTCCCCTCGACTTTCTCAATTTGGTGATTTTGGTCCCCCTATTTTATTTTTTACGATTTTGGTTCCCTAACTTTCTCAATTTAGCGATTTTGGTCCCTATGTTTTTTACTTGCACTTTTTGACCCTAAAAAATCATGGATTGTGCACTTTTGGCCCTCCCCTTTCCCAAAATCAAAGATTTTTGGGACCAAAAGTGCAATTAAAAAGTCTGGGGACCAAAATCGTCAAATTGAAAAAGTTGGGGACTAAAATCGCCAAAGTTAAAATAGGGGGACCAAAATAGTCAAATTGAGAAAGTTAGGGGACCAAAAATGCAATTAAACCTAGAATTTATTAGATTAGGAAAATGAACTGAATAAAATTTAGAAGAAATAAAAAATTAGAAAATTAGCCTTAGAAAAACTCATTCCTCCAATACAAACCCCCCGAGAGGCAATACAAGAAAGAATGAGAATTAAATGTTAAAAAGGAAAAAAAATCCAAAAAGGCAATTTCCAACAAGTAGAAATTATTAGCCTAGACCCTCCTATCCTGATGTTCAATTTGAAGAAATAGGATAAGTAACTCACAGTAGTTATTCTGGAAAATCAATGGTATAATGAAATGTAGCACAACAAAAAACTATGGCTGCAACAGACTATAAAATGACAGAAAATCAGATGAGGCTGAAATGTTAATTACCATGGGATTTACAGGTTAATTAAAAAGATGGTGAGTGAGATTATATTCTCACAGAATTACAAAGATTAATGATATCAGGAGCCATAAAGAGAAAAAATAATATTGAGAAAGAAGATACAGTTACAACACTTTTATGTTCAATAATTAAACATTTTGTAGGAGATCTTTTAAAACTTCAAGAAAGAACTACTGATCGATTAATAAATTTATATTGTCCAACAATGTCAGACTATAGATGGTATAAAAATCCATGTTTATATCAAAACTTTGTCTTAAGACCAGATGGGACGGCTGATTATTAGAAAGATAGATTTACTGTAGGATTAACAAAATTATTTACCAAAAAGGTAAAAACTCAATATACAACAATTCAATGGAGCAATAGCCTATAATCAATTAACCTTAGGACAAATCTGTAGTATCATTATCACTACATGGTTACAGATATCGAATGATTTCAAAATTCAAAATAAACTACAGAAAGAATTTATCACTTATAGAAGAGAATTAGGAACCTTCTGTGTCAATAGTTTGAAATAGAACCTATTAAGGCTCCTAGTGCAAAAATAAATTAAAAGTAAGCTCAAACAATAATGAAAACTCTTATATATATATATAAGAAAAATTATAAGAAGCCAGCAAAAAACTCACAAAAGCCAGAGAAATAGCCAAAGAGTAGACCAAATGGAGGATAGTCAAATAGCCAGAGAAAGAGGGAGGCCAAAGTAAACTATAGGTCAAACTATGAAGAAAGATCTAGAATTGAATGGTCGATCTATAGATATGATGCATGAAAGAACATTATGGCATCCTATGATGAATGTAGCCAATCCATCTAGCAGGAAAAAGCTTTGATTGTTGTTGTTTTTGTTGTCTTCATAAAAGATTGAATGGTCAAATAACTCCTCTCGTGCTCTCACTCACACACAACACACACACAGAGACATACATACGTACACAAACATTGGTCTATATATTTGTTCAATCCAAAGGTAATGTTCATAGAGTTAAGATCATCTAAGTGACAGGGAACTCCAAACCCATTTGAATCAAATATACAGTACTAATTTTCAAAATATAATCCCATCCATTTTTTTATTCAACAGTTAACTCTGTTCCCAACAGCCTTTTTCATGCTACTTTTTTGGTGCACAAGTTTGAACATAAGTTAGAAGCCAGGATTCTGAAATGGGAACAATATGACAGTGTGAAATAATGAATAGAGTTAGACGACCTAATTAGGAGGAGAAACATATTTAGTTCTGATCACAGCTATCTAATGCTTACCCAACACCTTTAGAACGTCTTGAACTGCGGTCCATAATCAAGCGAACATCTCGCACCTGGAAATAGTAGACCAGAGATGTCAGAAAGACATAGGTTAAAGAATAAATGGCTTCTTATATGACAAAAAATGAAGCAAAAGTACAAAAAACACAGCAGATGAGATATTATGACTATAATATTCCACTTGCAACCGAGGTTTTCCAAACATGAGGCACCAGGGGATTTACTGATGAGTAAAACTCTTTACACTATAATAAATTAAAATTAAATCATGAGTAATAACAATTAACAAGAATGAATTTTCTTCCAATGCTTTACCTGATAAATTAGAAAAACGCATTACATGCCTTTCAGACCATATATTTCAAAGGTTGAAAGGAAAGTAGGAAACAGACCCTTTTCTGCTAACTATTAAAGTCAGACATCATTTTCATGTATCATACTCCAATATCAATGCCAACTACAATAACAAAAGAAAACAAATTTGGTGCTAGGAAAGAAACTAAATGGAATATTATAACCTTGCCAGCCCTTGAGAAGAACTCATAAACATCTCTTTCATCCGCTTTAAGAGAAATCTGTGAAAATGTTTAAAAGATTAGATCTGGCTGTAAATGTATCAACAAAACAAATCATGCAATCACATTCGAGATGTATTAGGAATACCTGATAAGCAAACACAGTTCTTTGATCTCTTTCAGGATCCACTTCAGGTTCTGCTGCTTCTTCCTTTTTCTCTTTATGTCGTCTGCAAGATAACAAAACACAAAAAATATAGTCCAAGTTGTTGGAATACAAGTAACCTTTTTGTAACAGTTCAGATCTGAAAATAATAACATTCATGTAACAAACTATTGCATAAACCATATTTTCCCAACACACAAAATTGTCAGGTTCCTTAAATTTGCAACATGGAAGCAAATTGTCTTTAAATGTATAGTCCAGTTTGACACGACATAGGCCTGCAGGGAACTAGGTAAAGTTAACATGAAATCCCCAGGTAACAAAGGTTTGAATTCATGACTTTGCTTCTTGAAATTTAAAAAGAACCGAACCTGGCGATTGAGGGAAATGGTAATTAAAGGGAGAGAATGTCATCCAGTTGCTATTAACACAAGATTTGTACCTTCTATAAATAAAACAAAAAGTTATATTGAAACAGCATCGCCAACTTGGATGGATGGCAGTACGAGAGGTTGAGGGACCTAATTACATTATGTTGAAACCTGTTAAAAGCTATATATACAGAATAAGAGCAACTACAAGCATAAAGAACAAAATCAATTCCATACATGAAAAACAGTTTTATATAAGATGTCACCAGAGTGACATGATTAAAGAGATTGGAAGAATCAGTAGCAATAGGACAGCACGGGACACCGGGAAAAAAAACCTATCCTTGTAGTAGATAAATCTCTAATCTCTAAAACCCAAGATTGTCAAAACCAACGGCTTTTATCACATTAATGAAAGGTAAGGTGCAAAAGGTACAAATGGGAAAATAAATAATGTTGCAATGGAGCACCCATGAATAGCCATGAACAAGAGACATACATGGACTTCATGTGATAGTTGCACAAGTCATTCTCTCAGAGAACTCATGAACTGATTAGAAAGTGAAAAGGACACTAATTGAAGAACCTTCTAAAATCTAATATTTTTAATTAACCAAAACAAACACCAATCTATTACATGCAGTAACAGAAACTGCGACCAACGTGTAGCCAAATGAACATTGTTTTTGCCCACAGACATCCGAAGAATTGCTTCTCTTAAGCACAGCCCATTACTCCCTCACCAGCATTTCTGCAACAGAACAAGTGCAATTAAGCATCTAAGTTCAAAGGGGAAGGATAACAAATAACATGACATCACACCGCTACGGCAAACATTCAACCCCCCCAATATTGCAATGGATGCTTTCAGATGCACTCCAGAAGGGAGAAACTTTTGAAACCCATGACTTGAGGTTCCAGTGCCTGGCCCAATTGCCAGAAAGACCATCTGATGATCGCTCTACCATATCTGCGAGTTCCCAGAATCTAATGTTCAATATTCAGAATCTTCAAGACTGTAAAACAGCATAACTAATTATACACTATCCTTAAATTTAGTTTAGACATTAGCCAGCATTCAGTGATCCTCACAGAAGAGATGAAAAGCAAGAGAAGTCCTTATTCACAAACAAGGACATAATTCATCAGCATAAATCCAAATAATGATTGGTGTCAGATCAAGCAGGGCAAAGAATCAATACCATATACAAAAAATGACAAGAGGGTGGTTAAACTCTGCTAGCTAAGAGGATAATGGCATAATGCATTTCCAATCATCTAGGCTTAACAAAACTAAACGTGAATATATCTGCATTTGCATCACCAGTACCACCTCAACCTCAAAATGCATAAACCCGGTTCTAAAAGAGTTAAGACTCAAATCAGATGTCACCCAACTACCATGGTCTACGTGCCCAACAATTCCTTGAAATTCATTAAATTAAATCTAATCAACAACATAAAAGCAGACACCAACTCGGGACTTAAAAGTACAATAAACACAATAACAAAAGACTGGCATAAACTTAAGAAGGAAAAATAAAAATTCTGAAAATTGTCTAATTCAACAAAAGCTGATGACCCAACTACACAGTAATTTAGCATAACTACAACATTGACAAAGATGACGGTGAAGATTATTAAAGGAATTAGGTTTAGTACTAACATAAAACTGACAAAAGAAGGAAGGAAAAATATAACAAAGGATTGATCAGCAAGCAATTAGACCTGAAAACATATATGAGTAAGCTACGGCCCAGATGTAATTTTTATACTTTATCACATTCCCAAACATAAATACCATTCCAACTAGAAACAGTGATAAATTTCAAGGCAACATCTAACTTGCACTGTAACAGTACTAAGACGACTATGACCATAAGGATTAAATTCTAGATCATTTGGTCAATTAACACTTAAGTAAAAGTTTAAGCTATTAAAAAGGGGCTTCTGTCATGTGCCTTGTACAGCAGTACTTCATAGATGAACTTGATCATGTATTCATGTTATATCTAAAAAGTATTTAGAAATTTGTTATATATGATAAACAGAAGAATATGGATAAATTATACAAGTGTCACCGAGTAAATAGCATTTTTATATCTTGTTCATATCCAATGCTCTGCTAAGCAAGACAACCACAGCCAAAAGTAATTTTTTTTGTATAATCTAAACAGCAGCTAAAAGGATGAAACTTAAATAGGTAAGAATACCTGTTTTCTCTATGTGGTTCCTTTGAGTCCCTTACCCTTTCTCTGTCTCTGTAATCCTTATCCCGGCTTCTTTCTCCGTCTCTATATTCCCTGTCACGACTTGTCTCTCTGTCTCTGTCATCCATATCACTTTGATGCCTTTCAGATCTACTTTTGCTTCGCTGGGAGCGCTCTTTCTCCCTTTCACTCTCACTCCCACGATCCCTTCTGCTTCTTCCGACGTCACGGTCCCGGTCAACACCCCGGTCTCTGTCTCTCTCCCTTTCGCACTTGTCTTCATTATCTCTGTCCCTGTCTCTCTTCGTATCCCTATTACCCCGGGAGCTTCTATGCTGATCCTTCTCCTTGTCTCCATCTCTGGACCGTGAACGATGACGAGATGAGCTTCTTTCTTTCTGCCTGTCATAATCACGAGAACCATCTCCAGATTTTGAATGCTTGAAATGGTGGTCAACATCACCATCCTTCTCACTATCCTTATGCTTGGAACTTCGACTATGGCCTCTCTCTTCAGATTTCACAGTTCTGTCCCCACCATTAGCTGTTTGCTTCTCCTTCTTAAGTTCAGGATTTTCAACTGTTTTCTCTAAATATTCATACTCATCAAAGTCCGCCATAACTCCGTTGAACTATGAAATCCCACGAGTTAATTCAGAAGAGGTAGCTTTGGCCAATACCTGCAATTTTTTTTTTTTAAGCATAATCAAGAACCATTGTTTTGGGATGACAGGAAAGAACAAAAAAATGGAAGAGGATAAGATATGATCCAAAACGGAGAAACTATAGAAAAACAGAAAAGGCATTGTGTAAACCAACACGCACATTTTCTTTATGAAACACGTGAATAAACTCATTTTTGCCCATCACATAAGAATACACCCGATCTTGGAATCATTAGCCCGATACTACTGAGTACCAATTAGGTACTCGGTGAAGCATTAAATTTGCAGAAAAATGAAAGGAACAAAGGGTACGATGGGCAAGGAGAAATTAATGGTTCATTCCATGATAATTTGTTCGTTTATAATCTGAAACATAGACATTGACAATCATGCAAGTGCTCTCAGACTATAAACTAATTATAAATGTCTGATTACTTTAATTTAATTAACCTGAACAAGTAAATGACCTAAGGAAAATGGACGCATACCTTTTGATTCCATAAATCATAAACAAAACAGTAAAGAGCAAAAAGTCAAGTTAATTTAGCATAGATGGTCCAGAGTTGTGACCACTGTAACGTTTCACACTCTTCCATCAACCATCATACAAGAATTTTATTTAAAAAAACGAAAAAAAGCACGATGAGGTTGCATTGGTTAAATAAGTAATTAATCAATCAAAGATGTGGAAACATTGGGTGATGCTGCAGCCTGGAATGCATAACCTAGTAGGAAAACTGAATGATGGTAAAACGATAAGTCACCTTCTTGAGCGAAGAGGAATGAATCAAGAAACCGTGGCGAGTCGGAAAAACTAAAAGAGGAGTTAGGGTTTGTGTGGTTGAATCTGGAAATGAGCTTCACAGGTAGCAGAGCAGAACAACACTATTTTGTACGAGAAGGAAGGAAGGAATGACCTCGCTATGATATGCTATGTTATGCGTTACCAGTCCACTTACCATCACTACTATACTCAAAAATCCTTCGTCATTTATCGAATCAAAATCAAAATGCAGACTTCGGACTTGTTAATGGGTTTTGTTATCCCCACCTCCCCCATTTAATTTTCCCACCTCCCATCCCCATAAAAAGACAAATATACCCCTATAAATGTTCCCTCCACCACCCAACTCCGCCTTTTTTTTTTAAACCAAACATATGCGTCAACTTGTTGACGCCATAATGCGTCAACTTGTTGACGCCTGCGTAGTAATATTATTGTTATATGTTTAACTCTTGCGTCAACTTGGTGACGCTCACTTGCGTCATCAAGTTGACGCGCATGTTGTAATTTTAAAGTTGACAGAATTGATACAGCATGACCTTTCATTTTTCTTGTTGGTTGTTCATAATTACATAACCATAAAAAAGCCAACAACAGAGGTAATACTTTGAATGTTCCATTTTCCATATTGTTGATTGTTAATTATTACATAACCAGCAAAAAAAGCGAAAAACAGAAGCAATACTTGGAATGCTCCATTTTATTTCATATCATCATGGTCATCTTTGCATTAACGATTGCAAGAAAATGCATCTTCAACTTCTTCATCAACATGACTACTGGCAGCAGAAACTGCACCATTGCGTTCATGTTTCCCAGGTAGTCCATTACCCATGGGAATCTTAAACTTGAAACGAGCAGAACCAATGTATGAAAATTGCACCAGAGCACTTGTTGGGATCTGTTTGCGTGGAAAAATCAGCCGAGGGATTCGGCTAACGTCCAGCCGACAAATTGATTCCTGTTTAAGCGATTACACCGAGAACGGAACTCTGATTCTCGATTATGGGTTCCCCAACTGCTCCAGAAAGCGTTGAGTGTGGTGAATCTACGTTATGCTAAGGCTAAGACTAAGATACATGGAATCGGCTAAGATAAATGCTGTAAAAAGCTGATAAATTGCAAAAGAAATAGTTGTTTGATTGATTCGGTGTGTCCTTTACATTTCTCAGCGAAGGTATATATATACAAAAGAAAAAAAAACAAAAATGTAACCGCCCCCTATCGGCCAATATGTGTCCTGTACGTTCATGGCTGACAACGGCTGATCGTGGGTGTCCTCATCTGTTTTCTTTTGCGTATCGTGGGTTAACCGCTCTCCCATCGGCTGGGCAAATGATTTATCACGTGCTAAATCCGTTGAAGACCTTCAAGGGCTAGTTTTAGTCATTTTGGCGCCAAAATCCATGACTTTTCATACTTAACCCTTGGTCGAGCTTCAAAGCTCTATATTAATCAACCATAGCTCAGCCGATGAGACCATAATAATCGGATATTTCCTTTATCCACATCGGCTAAACTATTTAATAATCGGCTAACCTTACGATGCTCCCTGAACTTCTAACATTTTCCTTTCTAACCTCGGTTCAATGGGACCATTTTTCGGCTACCAATCTGATCGGCTTATCCCACGCATCGACTATTCCTTTCATCGGCTGTGGCTGATATTTTCTGGTGATAACAATTGCCCCCTACATCATTTCAGCTGTAAATGCTGGATTGATGTATCGGATAAGATTCGAGTCTCTACAAACGTCAATCGTTAGTCACTTTATATGCATTTAATGTCGCCCATTATGACCTGAACGGCTACTTTTTCCACACCCGATGACTGCGCTGCTATCCGATAATATCTCAACAACTTTTATCGTTGTCCGTGCGCATGATTCCCTCTTTAAATAGCTAGCTCCATTCGTTCTAGTACGCTTTGCCAAACCGTGGGGTAGTATTTCTTCAGATACTTGCCATTTATGCTTCTGTTCATTTCTTCGCCTTGCATGTTAACTAAGCCGATCTGGCGTTTCCTGCGAACACTTGACTAACTGTGAATGGACCTTCCCAATTTGGTGACCACTTACCGAATCTAGGGTCCTTGACTCCTATTGGTAAAATAGTTTTCCAAACTAGGTCACCCTCAACAAACTTCTTCAACTTAACATGTTTGTTGTAGGCACTGGCCATTTTGCGCTTGCTTGCCTTAATTCTTTCTAAAGTCATTAACCGATCTTCATCCAACTGATCCAGCTCCATAAGCATGGCTTGCTGATACTCTTCTAGGCTTAAGGAATTCTGTTTCGCCACTCTTAGAGAAGTGACATTGATTTCCAAAGGCAAAACCGCATCTTGGCCGTAAGTCAGCCGATATGGAGTTGTGCCAGTGGCCGTAGATTTGGAATTCCTTATGGCCCATAAGGCCTCATCCAGAGTTAAATGCCATTTTCTGGACTTGTTTTCCAAATTCTTTTTTATCAGGTTCACGATAATCTTGTTGGTCGCCTCGACTTGCCCATTGGCCTATGCATAATATGGGGATGAATGTATCAATTTAATCCCAAATTGCTAAGCAAAGGCAACCACCTTATCTCCAGTGAACATAGTTCCCTCATCCATGGTAATGGTCTCTGGAATCCCAAACCTGTATATGATCTGATGTTGAATGAATCGGATAACGTCATCTTGCTGTACCTTGACCATCGGTTGAGCCTCCACCCACTTAGTGAAATAATCGGTTGCCACAATAATGAAATTGTGTCCTTTGGAAGATGGTGGATGGATTTTGCCGATCAAATCCATGGCCCAGCCTCTGAATGGCCAAGGTTTCACCACTGGATGCATCAATTCAGCTGGTACCCTTTGAATGGGACCATGTAACTGGCATTCTTCGCATCCTTTGGCGTACTGAAAGCAATCGGCTGTGATGGTAGGCCAATAATAGCCATGGCGATAAATCAACCATTTCATACCAGGCCCAGCCCTATGCGAGCCGCATATGCCTTCGTGAACTTCACCCATAACCTTTAGGGCTTCATTTTTATCTATGCACTTCAACAATACCCCATTCATGCTTCTCTTATACAATTCATCATCAAGAAGCACATACCTTAGAGCTCGTCTCCTAATTTTGGGGTTAGTGCACTTAGAAGGATCTTGTAAGTACTCGATCAACTCGTTCCTCCATGAATCGACTTGGTCTGCGACCATTACCTCGGCTGGTAATTCGTCGTACTCTAAAGTCAGCAACGAGTTCCTATATTCGGAGGCCTCTTGGGCCAGATCGTTCGCCTCCATATTAGCCCCTCTAGGAATGTATGACACCTTTGCATCAATAAATTGGTGAATCAATCATCGGTAGTTGCATAACGCAGCAACAGATTTGGGTTGTTGCACCCATATTCTTTGGTTAGTTGTCGACCACCAATTGGGAGTCGCCGCTTTACATGAATGTACTCGGCGCCCATCATGGCTAATGACTTTAACCCTATGATCATGGCATCGTACTCGGCCTGGTTGTTAGTTAAATCTGAGTTTAGCCGATACGCAAACCTCCACATCTTCCCATCTGGGTTGGTAATTGTCACTCCGGCCCCGACTCTTTTCTGGGTTTTGGACCCATCAAAAGTTAGGACCCAAGGCAATAGGTTTATGCAAGTAATTGGGGGTACCCAAGGGTCATCCACTTCCACCTTGAGGATGTTACGCCAAGAAATCGGCTAATGCACGACCGCCAGCCCTTAAAGGGACGTATTTCAATGCGAAGGCAGTGAGCTTAATGGCCCACTTCATCAAGCGACCTTGTAAGACAGGCCTATTAAGCAAGTACCTAACAATGTCAATTTTGCATAAAACTAATATTTCATGTGGCATTAAATAATACTCAAGTTTTGTACAAGCGTAGAACAAAGACAGACACAACTTCTCCAATGGAGTATATCTGGTTTCAGCATCATTGAGACTTCGGCTGAGGTAGTACACCGCTCTTTCAGTTCCATCTTCAGCATCCTGTGCTAACAGGCAGCCGATAGACTCTTCAGCAGCTGCAATGTAAAGTTTCAAAGGCTTCCCTGGCATGTGGGGCACCAAAACTGGTGGACTAGCTAAAGCCTTCTTTATTTGTCCAAAGGCCTCTTGCTGTTCAGGACCCCACACCATCTCCTCAGCGTTCTTGAGCTTCAGCAAAGGGGAAAAAGCCTTCATCTTACCAGTCGAATTAGCTATGAATCTTCTCAAAAAGTTGATTTTGCCCAGCATGCTCTGTAACTCCTTTTTGTTCCTGGGTGGTCTAGCCTCCATCACTGCCTTAGCTTTGTTTTGGTCTATTTCAATGCCTTTTTGATGCACCAAGAAACCAAGGAAGTTGCCAGCCGATACACCAAACATGCACTTTGCAGGATTCATCTTCAAGTTATGGATCCTCATCCGCTGCAAAGCCTGTTCCAAATCGGCTAAGTGGGCTTTGAAGTCTTTGGATTTTACCACCACATCGTCTATGTATACTTCCATAGTCTTGCCGATTAGATCATGGAAGATAGCGTTCATTGCTCTCTGGTAGGTGGCCCCAGCATTCTTCAAGCCGAATGGCATCACCAACCATTCATAAATTCCCAGTGCCCCTGAGCACCTGAATGCAGTCTTGTGAGTGTCCTCCTCAGCTACAAGTATTTGATTATAACCCGAGTACCCGTCCATGAAGGTTAAAATACCATGTGTGGCGGTGCATCGACTAACATATGCGCCACAGGCATCACATATTAGATCCTTTGGAGTGGCTCAATTCAAGTCTCTATAATCAATGCAACCTCGAATCTTGCCATTCTTCTTCTTGACAGGTACTATGTTGGCTAACCATTCTACGTGCTTGGTCATTACGATGAACCCGACATTGAGCAAATGCTCGATTTCGCTTTGATTTGTGGTATCGATTGAGGATGGTATCTTCTAGGTGGTGTTTATGTGGTTTGAATCCTCCTTGATCGGTAGCCTATGCTCCACCAATTCTCGTGCTAGCCCAGGCATCTCATGATAATCCCATGCAAAGCAGTCTTTGTATTTTTTTTAGCAGGGCTACCACCTCTTTCTTATCCTCTTCCCCCAGCAATCCGCTGATTCGCGTTAGTCGAGGCTCTTACGGAGTTCCTAAATTGAGGTCCTCGAGGGTCTTGTGATTCAAAGGTTGGCAAAGTCCTCCGAATAGGTGATTCAAACTCCATCGGCAACTCCGTGATCTCGTCTGCCGATGTGAGGCCATCGCCTTGTTGTTTGTCTATCAGCAAGGACTCAGCTACGTGAGATTCAATCCTGAAAGCCTCTAGCCGGTCCCATAAGTCCTGCACCACCTGGGTGTCTTTAAACATATCAAACCTCTGTGGCTAGCCGTGGTTCGGCTAATTGCTCGATTTTGAACCCCAGGGGTGTCAAGTTACAAGATTCCCAGGATCCTTCCTCGTATTCCTCAGTAACAACTATGGGAGCCACAAAGGGGGAGCAGAACAAAGCTTCTAGATTTTGTACCTCAGCTGGGAATGGATTGTCATCAGCTGAGACTATTTCAATTTTATCCCCTTCCCAAAAAATGAGCTTCTGATGCATGGTGGAAGGTAAGCATTGGCTGGTGTGGATCCAATCTCTCCCTAGCAGGACTGCATAAGATGGTTTGCCATCAATCACGAAAAAAGCTGACTTGATGCTTTTGGGGCCAAGCTGTAATCTCATTATCCCGAGATTCCTAAAGGCGCGAAGCCTCTCCCATGAAGCTAGCCATTTTAATGTTAGTTGGGATCAGTCTTCTTGAGACTTGTTGAGACTCCTCAAGGTGGCCATGGCATCACATTTAATCTTGCCCCATTATCAACGAACACTGATTGAAGGCCTTGCCATTGATGTGGGCTCTCACGTCTGAGGGCTTGGGTGCTTCACCATGTCTTCGGTTGGCCTACCAAATCTGATTACTCAAAGCATCTTTTGTCGTGTCATCGGCTAAAGTTGCCCATTCGCTTCTTCCACAAATCGTCTCCTTCTAAGTGTTCGATCTGGGAGTAACGACCCGAACTCACTTGGGATCGGTGGCGACCTCGATGGCGGCCATCAATCCGGCTTCACTCTCATCTGAGAGATAATCCAAAATTGAATCCTCTCGGTAACCAGACTCTAAGTTCGGCTCGTCATTATCATTCAAGCAGTTTGTGTATGTGTGAATGTGCCCTTCCTCTTTACCAGGTTCCCCTTTTCCTTCTTCAGGTTGCCTTATGTCTACCTCGGCAACCGGGATTATCACTGGGGCTTCCTTGGTTTGATCAGCTTCAACTTTGTCAGGCTCTAAACCGCAAGGTCCAAAAGCCCTGTCAATGGCTTCTGCCACTTTAGCTTCTGGGATCTCCTTCTTATCGGCTGTCTTGGCATCGGCTATCAACTGCAGGGTTTGTTTCATTCTTTGCAAGGATCTAGCCCTCTGCAACCTTCTCTTCTGCGTTTTAGTCAGTGTGACTGGCTTGAACTCTTTCTTCTTCGGAGGTTGATTAACCACCCACTTCCCTTCTTTGACATTTGCAGCTGGCTTGATCATCCTCTGTGGTTTGAGTTCATCATCATTCCTTACGGTTATGCGAAGAGAGGACATTCCCCCTTCGACATTGAACTCCGCCACTCTTCTCTTAGACTTTGGGAGAGGGTCCTCAGTGATACTGGGCATACTCAGCTGGGCTTCAGCTGAGGTTCCCAGTCGAGTTTGCCCCCCAGTCTCCTGAGCATGCTGCGTTCTCTCAGTCTTTGAGTGCATGTTGCGATACTGGGTGATCAACTCGTTAGTCAAACGTCCGGGTCTGGGAGGTTTGCCATGGAATCGGCTCGAAGATGGTTGGCCCCCAGCGTTTGTCGGTAACACTGGTGGGTTTCCCAATCTGTCAAACACAGATCCCCTGGTGACCTCTTGGTTTCTTTTGGATTCTTCTTTGGGCATCCAAACACTCCTGATGGATTGTTCCCCTCTTATTGGCCTGGGCTGATCAGGCCTTGAGAAGGACACCATAGCCATGGTTACAGCTGGGAATGGATTGGTGTCTACTGACATCTTGGCTATGCTCTTATCGGCTAGCTTGAACCTACCCTCCTTGATAGCCTTTTGTATGGCCTTCCTGAAAACTACACAGTTAGCTGTAGAATGGTTATATGAGTTGTGCCACTTACAATATTTCTTGTTCATCAATTCTTCAGGAGGTGGAATCTGATGCCCCTCTAGCAGCCGAATTTGCTTGTCCTTGAGTAAGTAATCGAAAATCTGGTCCGCCTTGGTTATGTCAAAGGAGTACCCTGCCCTATCCTCTGTTGACTCAGTTTCTTTGGCCTTAGCGGCCTTCAATGCTGGGCAGGAATAGCTCTTCCCTTTGACTATTTCGGCTACCATCATATCAGCAGTGAGGTCTGTGAATACATGCCTTGACAGGATGGTTTTGATGATTGACAAAAGGGAGCTTTGCAAATAGTCAACCGTGCAAAAAGTGGAAAAGAATACCAAAACGTGTATCAAGAATGATAGTTTCTCAAGTCTTTGGGTTTTGGGTATTTATTTATTTTGATTAAGACTATTTGTAAGTAGTAATAAAAAGCTCTCAATTAAAATAAAATCACACACTCACAAAATGATTTTTATTCTAAAATTGATTTTATGATAATTTTTCTTAAATTATTTTTAGGCACAAAGTATTTTGAAAAATTCTTAAGTTGTGCTCAAAATATTGTTTGGAAAATATTTGAAGTTTTCTTTGGAAAATATTCTCCGTATCGAGCAGTGATATTTTGACATGCAAGTCGCGTGCCGAGCTGAGAGGAGGTCGCGTGCCGAGCTGTGAGGAGGTCGCGTGCCGAGCTGTGAGGAGGTCGTGTCTGTGCCGAGCTGTGAAGAGGTCGTGGTCGCCGAGCCGAATGTGAAGAGGTCGTATGCCGAAATTTGAGGAGGTCGTATGCCGAGTCGGGAGAGGTCGTATGGAAATACGATGTCGAACTCCAAGTGTGTCCGAGAATCATTTCCGTCTCCGTGTTTTCAAATTCTTCATAATCAAAGCATAGCAGGCGATTTCCCTTTTAATCTTTGCGGACAAATTATCCTTTTAATAATCAAAACGCAACGGGCAAAATTTTTAATGCTACACGCTCCTCCATTGCCTATAAAAGCAACAGCACCGGATGTTTTTAAACAAAACACTCACTTACTCTTTGTGCCAAAACTCTATCAAATACTCTCCATCACTCACACTTATTTGAGCACAATTTTTTTGAGAGTTTCTTTTTATTCTACATAATTTGAGTTGTATTATTTGAGCTTCAATTTGTTATATCTGCACTATTAAGTGTATCTTTCTCATCTCATTTTATTTGCGAAAATCATTTCTTTTTGGGTAGGAATCCCAAGGTGTTCATAGAGAGGTGATATCTCTTGAACGTATTGCTCACAGTATAAAGTTGTAAAGGTTTCTAGTGAACTCGATTTAAAAGCTAGTGATTTAGTGAAAATCCCATAGTGCTTTGCTTTGGGGACAGGACGTAGGCCACAGGGGTGTTTGGTGGCCGAACCTGTATAATTTGTTGCGTGCTCTTCTTTGCTCTCTGTCTCTTTATCATTCAAGCACTTTATTTATTTTTGTTCTTTATTTATTTTTCGGTCATTTATTTTCTGTCATTTATTTATTGCAATTTATTCTTCAAGTTATTTATCTTTTCGCAAGTTATTTCTTTCAAGTTTTTTTAATTCAGTAATTTATCTGTAATTTTTTTTTATAAGCACCGCTATCACAATTCACCCCCCTCTTGTGTTTGAAGTCACTTGGTAACAAGGTCAGCCATCTCGGAGTCAAATTCCTCCGCCTCTATAATAGAGACTAGATGGGGGCCCTTTCCTCGGCTAGCCCTTCGCTTTTCCTTTTCCTGGATATATTGCTAAACTCGGATGGCCCTTTCTGCCAGTTGATTCAAATCTGTGCAGGCTTGTCCTACTAACTTCTCCTTCAACTGCGGGTGCATGTTGTTAATCACCATGAAGGTGTATTCGGTTTCAGGGAATTGCACAGAACACTTCCCTGCTTTCTTTCTGAATCTTTCAATATAATCAGCAACCGACTCATCGACTTGCTGCCTGAGACTAGTTAGATCGGTTACCGTAACTTGAGGTTGCGGCCAGTAAAATCTATCATGGAAACACCTCTCCATGTCACCACCTGCATCTTGAGTATGGAGGTAAGGAGGAATACCAGGTGAACGTTGTCCCAGTGAGTGATAATGGGAAAAGTTGAAGCTTGTGATACTCATTCTGGCTGCTTTCACCACACTGGGCTGTGAAACGCCCTATGTGCTCCATGGTAGACTTGCCATCTTCCCCTGAGAATATGGTGAAATCTGGAGTTTTGAATCCCCAGGAGAGGAACCATCCGATCCACCCATTCAGGGTACGGTTTCCTAAAATGTGACGGTCCAACGGCATTAATCGTATCCCAAGTACTTCTTGATGGTATTTGCGATCATTTACGGTCTATCAAATGGGAGGCTCCTGCCGATTATCTTGTGGATTCAGTGGGCACTCGACCCACGGTCTCCAGGAGGAAGCTTTGTTGGAACAATTACGAAGGTTAAAGGTATTTGATGGAACATTACCTAGAGGTGGATTAGTAGTCCATTCTTGCTCTGGACCATATTCCCAAAACCTCAGGCACGAGTCCCTGGAATGATGCATGCAGGGGTAAAGGTGGAACAGTGTTCCATGTCCGCTCTCCCCATAGTTGCGGTCGTTCATAGTATATTTGAACTTCTCGGAGGGTATGGCGTGGGACCAGTTGCGGTTGGCGAATGGTGGATTGTTGGCATTCCAATCACCAGATAGCTTCCCTGAACCATAACCAGGGGCCATCGGCTGCCAATTTGGCTGTCCATATGAGTTTGCCTGCACAGTAGGGCCATGCGTTGGAGCACACGACATTACTGGCGGCAGACTGATATGTCCAACCATGTTAATTGGCCTCCAGGCCATGTTGATCTGCCCATACTGCAGATTCGCTTGATCAGGTGGCATCACTTGCCCCCCAGCATGGGGTGGTACCCATGTATTCTGCTGATCACCGCACGTCTGGGTTGGTGGCCCTACCGGTAGTGGTATGGGTTGTGCCTGAAAAGGCCCAGTTTGAACCACATTCGGTTGAGGCTGCCAGACCTGACTGCCTTGTGCATCTTTGGGTTTGCCGTTCTCTCGCCAACGCAGAACTAGCCGAGTGTTCACCTTGCTGTCCTCGGCTGCTCTCCATGTCTCTCGCCTGCTGAACCTCGTTATGCACCATGGGTCTGACAATATCTGCCAACTGCCTTGACACTTGGTACATAATGTCATGAATTCCCATATCAATCTGCTGCCTGATGAAAGAAGTGGTCATGACCACTGGAGCTTCGGTATTCTCTGGGTTATTCATTTCTGCAGAGGCTGGTGCGGAAACTGGAATGTCTTCAACCGCTATGGGCATACCCAAGGTGTATGCTGACTCGTTGTTCTTGCGTGATGGGGTTCTTTTGGGATTTGAACTCGACTCCATGTTGTTGTTGAGTTTCTTTCCGGACCTCAGGTTCATACGCCAAGCGTGATCCTGCCCTGGAGAATCAAACCTGTCCTTCGATTCACCTATGGTCCCACCGGGCGTGCCAAACTTGTTTGCGTGGAAAAATCAGCCGAGGGATTCGGCTAACATCCAGCCGACAAATTGATTCCTGTTTAAGCGATTACACCGAGAACGGAACTCTGATTCTCGATTATGGGTTTCCCAACCGCTCGTAAAGCGTTGAGTGTGGTGAATCTACGCTATGCTAAGGCTAAGACTAAGATACATGGAATCGGCTAAGATAAATGCTGTAAAAAGCTGATAAATTGCAAAAGAAATAGTTGTTTGATTGATTCGGTGTCCTTTACATTTCTCAGCGAAGGTATATATATACAAAAGAAAAAAACAAAAATGTAACCGCCCCCTATCGGCCAATATGCGTCTCGTACGTTCATGGCTGACAACGAGCGGTCGTGGGTGTCCCTCAACTGTTTCCTCATGCGTATCATGGGTTAACCGCTCTCCCATCGGCTGGGCAAACGATTTATCACGTGTTAAATCCATTGAAGACCTTCAAGGGCTAGCTTTAGTCATTTTGGCGCCAAAATCCATGACTTTTTCATACTTAACCCTTGGTCGAGCTTCAAAGCTCTATATTAATCAGCCATAGCTCAGCCGATGAGACCATAATAATCGGATATTTCCTTTATCCACATCGGCTAAACTCTTTAATAATCGGCTGACCTTACGATGCTCCCTGAACTTCTAACATTTTCCTTTCTAACCTCGGTTCAATGGGACCATTTTTCGGCTACCAATCTGATCGGCTTATCCCACGCATCGACTATTCCTTTCATCGGCTGTGGCTGATATTTTCTGGTGATAACAGGATTCTATAAAAACTTCTTATACGATTTGTTTCAATCAATAACCATGGTCGTTCCTCTACAACATTTGCGTAACACGCAAAGGAGTGTCCCAAATTTATGTCTTCAATGGTCACTCGCCCGGTGAGTTCATGTCACCAACGATAATAAAACCACCAAGGGATTTTAATACCATACTAATAAAAACAAACAAGTTGTGTTAATTTTTAACGAACAATCAATGATACAAAATGATGTTGTTAAAATTAAACTTACCTCATTAGCATGAATTGCTGACTCGAAATGTCTTTCGGATCCATATCAAAACCTAAATTAACCAACACACAAATATGCAATAAATTAAACAGTAATATAATGAACTAAACAAGTGATTTAGCTTTTGAAGCACGCGTCAACAAGATGACGTTTTATCGCATCAATAAGTTGACGCATGTGTTAATTCGAGATAGCGCCACATCTAATTCAAGTTTTTACACATACGTCAACTTGTTAACGCGACAAAATGTCATCTTGTTGACGCGTGCACCAAAAGTTAAAACGGGCAACACGGGCGTACCTTGTTGACGTAGGAATTCGTCACCAAGGTGACGTGCGATATAAAAACGCAGAAAAAAAAATAGGAACTCGCGACGTACCCGCTCAGCAACTGGTGGTGGAACAGAGATGGAGACCTTCGCGGACAGGGATGGGGCCTTCAGAGACAGAGATGAGAGGAAAGGAGGGAGCTTTAGAGAGAGAGGGGGGACAAAGCTTCAGAGAGAGAGAGATGGGAGGTGAGGATTAATAGGCTGAGGACGATGATAACGATGGGGAGGGTGTTGAAACTAAGGTGAGTGATAAAAATGCGGGTTGGTGATACATAGGGGTAAAATTGGAAATTAAATGGGGAGGGGAGGTGAGAAATTTAATGGGTGAGGTGGTAATAACAAAGGCCCTTGTTAATTTACGGGTGATATGGATTTGGGCCTTAAAGAATGGGCTTTTTTTAGACTATATCCAGTTGGACCACCATCAATTGAAAGGGATGGGAGGGGCTTTTATTTTCAAACCTCCCCCACTTAATTTTCCCACCTCCCCTTTTATTTGAAAAGTCAATAATGCCCCTCCTCTTTTCCCCCCACTCCCTCTTTTTCTTCCCCATTCTCAGTTCACCTCCCCTCTCCCCCACTCCCTCTTTTTCTTCCCCATTCTCAATTCACCCTCACACTCTCTCTCTTTCACGATCCCTCTCTCAATCAATCTCTCTCCCACTGCACCTCTCTCCCACCTCAACCTCACTGTCGCATTGTCCCGTCGTAGCCGCCACGGGCATCACAGCCACCGTCCGCCATCAATACAGGTGCGTTCATCCTCTTTTTTTTCTGCGATCTCAAACTTTTCAGAATCTTGTTTTCGGACACTTCCGGCAACAGGAATCTGGACATTATTTATTTTCAAAACATCTGGATTCATATTTCGGTACTTTCTGGAAACAAGATTTCGGACTTAAGTCAGTTTTGAATTTAGTCTTGAAAGCTTTTGTGAGCGTTTGTGATTTCCAGCGTAAACAGAAAGGCCAATCTCCTGGACATGAATCGTTCAAAATACTTCGTCACTGCACTTCATGCTGATAGGGTAAGTTTGGTCTTTACAACATCGTTTTGTTTTCATTGATCAGTCGTTAATGCTTAATAATCTTGCTCCTTTAACAATTTTTTGTGTCTTTAATAGGATTATATTTCAATTCCTCGTTTATTTTACCAGTGCTGGATGCATGGTCGTCAAAACAACAACGTGACTATTGTAGACTCCGTGGGAAACACCTTTGTGTGTTACGTAGAGGTGGTTGATGGCCGGCCATTCTTAGTAACTGAAGCAAATCGTATACGAAGTCTTTACCTCATCCCAAATTGTGCTATGATGGAAATGAGATACATCGGACGTTCTCATTGTAAGTTTAGGATTCCTATGTCTAGTGAACCACTTGTGGAAGATGAAGTTGCTGATGCGGGTTCGGTTGTAGCTAATGAACATGAGGATGTAGTTTCTTACATTGATGAAGAATTTGAATATGCAGTTTCTGATGATGATGATGACGGAGACGCTATAGACAGTGGGCTGGGTGGTAACTAAATGTCTATTAGTTTATGACTACTAGCGATGGGCTTTACTTGGGCTTTTTGTGTTGCCGTTGGACTAAGATTGCCAATGCATTTTTTTTCTTTCTTTATTTGTTGGTTGGTTATGTAATTAATGAATCCTATAAAATGTTATGTGCAACTGCAACCTACTATGTGAATGAACAATGTTATCTTCATCCGGGTTTGTTATGGATAGGCCACAGTTGGTATTTCTTTAGTAAGTTATTTTTAAAAGAATTCCAATGTGAGTGCCTAGATGTCTAACACTGAAAAGTAGAACCCTTCTATTATTCACATATAATATTTTCTTGAGTACTTTGAATGCCTAAAAATGAAGATCCAAGTTTGAACCAGTACTTCCATGAGGATGACGAGGAATTTAGTTTCTGGAATGAAGTCAGTTTTGATCCTTGTGTTTGAACTTTTAATTTCATTGAAATTTGGTTTGGAATGAAGAGGAATGGAGATTGAAAGAAATTGGAAGGGAAGCAAATTATGCCTCTGCAAGAATCTGGAAATAAAGGTTTCGGAAACATGTTGCCAGAACCTCCCGGTAACAAGAATCCGGAAGATTTCAAATTTTATAACTACCGGATTTCTGTTGACGGGTAGTTCCGTCAACATGTTTCCGGACTTGCATATTAAAGATTTTTAACGCTCGGATTCTTGTTGTCGGGTATTTTCGGCAATAAGTTTCCGGAAAAAGTAAATTCGCAGAAAAAAAATAAATCAGACAAGCATCGAAGTGGGGACGAAGGAAGAGAGAGTAGCAGCGAAGATGGACGGTGGGAGGTGGCGAAAGGAACGAGGGAAGATGGACAGTGGGAGGTGGCGGAGGGAACGAGGAGGGAGGTGGACGGTGGTCTCGAGGGAGAGGAAGAAGATAAGGGAGGAGAAGGTTAGGAAAAAGATAAGGGTACTTTGGTCTTTTGGGGGAGAGGGGAGGTGTGAAAATTAAAATGGGGAGGTGGAAAAATCATGGGCCGGATGGGAGGTGCTACCTACACCTCCATATTTTGTAAGGAAGCCCTTACCCACACACTAAACACACCTCCCACACCCCACCTTTGTGTTCCAAACACGCACCCCTTCTCCACTGACCCCATCTCTGACGACCCTATTCTCCAACGACACTTATTCGTCGGTGACCCTGTGCTCAGGTGACCCCTTTTTCGTCATCGTAGTGCTCTGCCATTTTTTTTCACTTTTGCCTTTGTTTTTGGAAACTAGTTTTCGGAATGCAAATTGTATGCCTTCCGAAAATTAGGGCATGTTTGATTTAAAAATTGTTGGTTACCTGCTTTTCAAAAATTGTTTTCTAGAACTGTTTTCGATTTATTATTTTTAAAACTAAAAAACCAAAACAAAATTTATGGTTGTTTCTGTTTTCTATTTTTAAAACAGTTTTTCAAAATCATTTAAGAAAACAATTTCTAAAAACAAAAAAAAAACAATAATTATATCAAACAGACTCTTATTTTATGGAATTGGGTTATTTTTTATACGTTCTGCCAAGCCCAAAAAAACTTGGTAATGTACGAGTCTAAAAAAAAATATGTCTAAACATAACAAGAACCAGTTGACTTGATATATAAGCTAACAAAACCATAAAATGATTTTATAGTAATGATTAAAAATTGTTCGTATAATTAATAAATATTTATTATGCCTTACAATTTCTCTCAATATTGGGAGTGTCTTTTTTAATGTACTTATCACAACTCAAAGTGTTAGATTAAAAAAAATGTAAATGTAAATTACACACTCATCTTCTTAGAAAAGCTTAAATCACACTTTCCTCTCTTTATCTTTTTTTGTTTGTTTTAATTTCCACAATTATCTTTCACCAAAGGCAATCTTGAGGCTCCGTCAAACACTAATTGTGGAACCTTTTTTAGGGTGTGATTGGTTCCGAAGAGAAATTGTGAAGAAAGAAATAGGTGAGAAATAGTATGAAAAGAGAGAAAAATGTGAGAAATAAGGTAGATTTGGGGTATTAATTGGAATAAGAGGGAGAAAAAAAGAGAAATAGAATAGAAAGAAATGTGTGTAATTTTTGAAATGACAAAAACACCCTTGAAATTAATTGACATAGTATTATTAAAATGGGTAATCTTGGAAAATGGAAACAAAAGTTTGTTCCTGTTCATTTTCTCGCCATCTTGGGTCCCACACTTTTTTTCTCTCTCTCTTCCCACTTTCAACTCCCACCAATCAGGAGAAAATGGTAAACTCTCGCTGCTTTCTCTCCCTGCTTTCTCTCTCGTGGCTTTTTCATGCCTTCCAATCAGACCCTTATGGCCTGATTGGCAGGCAAGAGATTGCAGCGAGAGAAAATGGGGAGGCGAGAGATTGCAGCGAAAGATAATTTGCAGCGTGATTGGCAGCAATGAAATTGATAAGAAAGAAAGAAAAAAAAAGTGGGTCCCACGTCCTTTTCATTTCGCAGCAGGACTGACGTGAAAATGGGGAGAAATAAAAAAGCATCCCCTGTTTCCAATTCTACCCCTATTTTCCAAATCAAAAAAAAAATTAGTTTTTTTTAACTCAAGGGTATTGATGTCTTTTTAAAAATAATCAACATCTCTCTCTCTCTCTCCCTATTTCTCTTCTTTTTCTCTTATTCTAATCAATACCCAAAATCTACCATATTTCTCATCTTTTTTTCTCTTCTCATACTCTCTTTTCACAATTTCTCTCGTGAACCAATCACACCATTAGTGAGGATTCAAACGAGGGTTTGCCACTCCCTCTTCCTGCCATTTAAATATAAAAGCTAAATTACATTTTTGGTCCCCCTATTTTGATCATTTTTTATTTTAGTCTCTCTATTTATAAATTCAGACATTTAGTCCCCTATTTTTAAAAATTCTGACATTTAGTACATGTGATAAATTGTCATACAAAAACTGTTGATGTGGCTCTCATTATACTTATGTGGCAGCTAAATGTGTGATTAACTGGTGTCTTGTCATAAAAAAAGCTATGTCATTACCTGTAGTCAAAACCATGTCATTACCCTAATTTAGAAAATAAAAAATAAAACCCTAAAATTAAAAATAAATCCCTAAACTCCCAAATCCTTCGCTGCACTCATGCCACGCCGCCTCTTTCTTATGTGCTGCGAATGCATGATGCACTTCCTCCAACTCCTTACAGCAATTTATTAATTCAGACATGACAATGTTTTCGCCATAAGTTAGAACAACCCCATGAGGAGCTATAACTAATTACCTAAAACAAGAGATGCGTTCTCGGTCCTCCTCGTACGGGTTGCATCCAAGGAGGAGGTGTTGCCACTGTTGAGGGAGAAAGACTTAGCGTCACGGAAGGGAACAGTGTCCTAACAGGTGCAGTGCTATTGGAATTCGAAAGCCAAGAAGGATGCAATGCTGGTGCGAGGGTCGGTGCATCAATATGAAGAAACGAACTGTTAGAAGCAGCCATAACAAACGACGGTGATGGGCGCTCTTTCACTAGTTTCTCTGCGAAACTCTCCAGTATATGTTCGTACTTGGTGTCGTTAATCGAGTCGACAGTTCTGTTAATCCCTTTTGTTTCTCTTTGTTGTTTCACTTTGAATACTTCCCACCACTTTCCTAACCTCTTAGCGGTGCGACCAGGAACTTGTGCGGCGATTTTCTTCCATTTGATCGAAAGGTTGGGATTTTGGGATTTAGGGTTCTTCATTTATGATTCTGGGTTTTTGAAGTGGGAGCAGGGAAGGATTTGGGAATTTAGGGATTTATTTTTAATTTTAGGGTTTTATTTTTTATTTTCTAAATTAGGGTAATGACATGGTTTTGACTGCAGGTAATGACATGGCACCAGGTAATCACACATCCAGCTGCCACGTAAGTATAATGAGAGTCATGTCAACAGATTTTGGATGACAATTTATCACATATACTAAATGTCAGAATTTTTAAAATATGGGGACTAAATGTCTGAATTTAGAAATAGAAGAACTAAAATAAAAAATTGATCAAAATAGGAGGATCAAAATAGTAATTTAGCCAGATATAAATGTAGTCTATTTTGACTCGAACAAATCTATTGATGGTGCTGAGCGACTCTAAACAATCTTTCCAGCAATTTTTTTTCTCTTGTGGCAACTTTCAATGAATCAATCGGAACTAATTTTGAATATTTCACTAATAATTTTACAACTTGAAAGATAAAATGAAGTTATAAATAGTCATTTTATGGACTTTGAAACTATGTCCAAAAGCTTTATTCTATCTTTTTTTTTTGATCAAATTTATTCTATCTTTTTTAAAGTTGATAGTAAGAGTACAAAACTATATGTTAATAATTCTGGAAGAAAAAAAAAACTTGATGATGCAAAATAAACTAAAGTGTAATATATACTCATTTCTCAAAAGAGAAAGTACAAATTTTAACACAAGGAGGATAGAGAGCATAATTTAAGCTTATATGAAAGGATGGATGAGAGTGTAACTCTACCGAAAAATGAAAACTGTCTTTTTACAAAAATAAAAAAATACTGTCTTAAAAGCCGTAAGATATGGAGACATGCAAAAGCAATGATCAAATTCGGTATCAATAATAATTTTATTATTATATCCAATACAGCAGAGTTGACATTATTCCTACGCTCTGGGGTGGGGACTTGGGAAATCACTGAATACAGCACAGCATACATCGAAATTTCCACTGGGGTAGTAAAAGAACCCCTTCTCAACAGTAAAATAAAATAAATCTAAAGTAAATAATAATAATAAAAACATTCAAAATTGTGGTTCCATGCGAAAACTACCAATATTATATGATGCAAAATACCCAGAAAACTAAGCTACATATATATAAATAAAACCTTTTCATATGGCAACCAAAGTAAAATACAGTTGCAGGCAGGCCCGTGGAGTGACTCATTGCTTCATCCATCCATGTTGCTTAATTGGATAGTGAGTGTCATTGGACCAAACTTGTCCTTGTAATATATTTGCCATGCCACTCTAATCTAGCATAGCTGGACTTTTGATACAAGCCTCTTCTATGAATGTTATTGAAATGCTAACATCCCTTCTCTACTGAATGTTATTTTCTCCGTCAAATTTTTACCGAGACTCCCGGCTGAAAGGTTGCCTAGTAGAATCCTGAGAGTTCCCTTCTCTGTTCCTGTGTATCCCTGCTGTCTGAGGGCCATTTGGAATTGGAGTACTAAAACGGCCATAACCAGGACTTGTTGTATTGGGACCTCTAGGATGCTTGGGGATATCCTCACGCAAAGGCATCGAGTTTCTTGATCCAGGAGGACTATTAATAGCTTGCCTGGTATTTTCTATCCTGGGATTAACATCTACCGGGACATGCCGACTCCGATTCAAATTCGAGGGTGCCCACCTGTCTGCATCTCTTACTCCTGGAGCTGTATTTGGCGGCGTTTGTTGGAACCTGTTTCTTGGTTCTGCTCTTTTGTACCTATTTTCTGTCACAGCAGGAGGCACTTGTGCGTTATTTCGAGCCTTCTTCTCATCAGCAGCTCTTTTATACCTATTTTCTAACGTTGCAGGAGATACTGAATCATTCCCGTCGTTGATTCTTTTATCTGATCCATCCGCCAAGTGTGAAAAATGCTTGTCAAAACCAGAAACCACCTCCTCCTTTGTTTCAAACCATGATTCAGCAGAACTCTGATTCTCATATTCAATAGAATCACTAGAACTGGCAGTTAATGGTTCCACATCACCCTCCTCAGCCTTCACAGCCATATGCGCTGCATCTTGCAATTTTTTCGCACTTTTCTTAGCTGGTCCATATCTAACATGTCTGACTATCATAAAAGCTTCTTTTCTTGTCAAATGTGGTCCACTTTCCACAACACAGACATCTTCTATCTGCAAAGAATTTTATGAATATAGAATCGAAGGATATAAAGAAATGGGAATGGGAGAAAAAACAAAATTAAAAAAAATCGAGTAAAAAGTAGTTCAGATATTAAATTCCGGAATAAAGCAGGGATCATCGTACCAGAGCCAAAAGCTGAGATATTGATTCTATCATGGCCTGGTCTTCGCTGCCTGTTGCCTTGCACTGTTTAAAATAGTTGAAAAAACAATCATGATTCTGAGTTTGTGACATCGTCATTGACTAGCAATACAACAAAGTATAGCTTTGTATGATGCAACGGATGAATGTTATTTATGTTGCTAAAGACTTAAAGGACAAAGATCTTGCAGGATTATATACAGAATCCCTGTCCAGGCACTTAAAATTTACTAAACTACGTTGATAAAGCTCAATTAAAAACAGCTATATGCTACCATATTATTTTATGGTAAAAATACCTTACGTAATGATAAGGAAAAATTTACCATAACATAATATTCCAACTAATGTTTTGCTACATACAATGTTTGTGCACAGATATCAACTCGTTAATTAAATAAGCTATGTTATAGTCCCACATTGGATAGTGATATGGCCTCAATAGTGGTTATAAGTGGGGGGCAACCCTTACCCCATGAGTTAGCTTTTGGGGTTGAGTTAAGCCCAAACCCAAATTCTAATATGGTATCAAAGCCTATCGAGATCCGTTGGGCCACCCGCAGATGTTCAGTCCTGCAAACTTCACGCTCCAGATGTATATTCCTGGGCGTGGGGGGGGTGTTATAGTCCCACATTGGATAGTGATATGGCCTCAATAGTGGTTATAAGTAGGGGGCAATCCTCACCCCATGAGCTAGCTTTTGGGGTTGAGTTAGGCCCAAACCCAAATTCTAATAAGCTATTATGAATTAAATATAGATGACAGTTGACACACAACAGCAATGCATAGATGCATAATATGCAGTATTAGTTTTGAGAGGCGGAGATAGTCAAAGGGTATTTAGGGAGGGAAAGTCTAATGCTTCATAGGGGTCTGCATCTCGTTTTTCATCAACCCATATTGTGAGATGGCAAACAGTTGCCATGGCTCACTTTTCCAACCCAGTAGAAAACACAGCTGGAAATAAATCATTTACATTGCATCTTGGGGTTTTCAGGTCAAAGTAGCACCAGTGCAACCAAATTGAGAGTTTGCACAGTAGACTCAGCATTTTTCTAAAACTAGATGCACACTCAACCTTCTTCATGGAAAAAAAAAGGCTTCTAACATACAAGGAAACACAATTACTTAGAATGCTCACCAGACACTGTCAAAGCAATATGGAAGGAAAAACTTAATCAAAAATTAAACAGGGGGCATATCCCATTTATGGAAACTTGGAAAGAGAGTACCTTCACCCGATAACCCTTCTCCATTAACTTTTTAACCATATCTGATTTCATCTTAAGGTCTTTTGATTCCTGAAAACATCAACAAAAGAAAATACAATGCATCAAACTTTCCTTTTCCAGGTTCAGGATATAGAATATGGCAACCACTCAAAGTAAAGAATCCGTAAAACCAAAGAGATGACATCATGCAGGTTCAACATTTCTCCCTGCAAACCAAACCTTGGCTGGTTAATTGCCTTCACCAGGCCACTTGTTTTAATCAAGTGGCTCCGGTGTCTCCCATTTTTAATCCAGGCACTAAAGCCTCAGGCTAGATCATGGAATGTGAGCACAGAGAAGCTGAAAGTGAACAATAGCCGGCAACAGCCTATATAGTATATACCATGAAAGACAGCTGCAGCATACTAAGGTGGTAAATCCTGCATCCTAGTTTATTTGCATGTTCACTAATCCCACAAAGTTGGTCCGAAACATATATAGGCCAGGCTAAAACTTCTAAATATGGCTACTAGAGCTCAGCAGCAAGACCACAATTGGAAACCTAGTATAAACTACATGCTACATTTATGGGAAAGAATTCTGAAAAGAAAGAAAGAAATTTGCTAAAATATTTAGGGGATATGCAAAAATACAATAAAAGATTCAGAGAAAGAAAACTTACAGTTTTTACAGAAAATCGCACTTCCTTACATTCCCTTCGCAATGTCACCTCAGACTGCATTTGTCAGGAAACTGATTAAGAGCACTACATCTAAAGATTAAATAGTTGTCTTTGACAACTCCCTAAACAAGTAAACATGCCATAACAGCAGAATGACTATAATTAATGAAAATGTAAAACACTCAATGATAAATGAGACATGTTTTAATCTATATTTGTCAAAGAAAATTGGGGGACAAGGGTAATGGATGGCCAAGAACTTTTCAAGCACACGCCACACTGGGTTCTATTATAGTTTCAAGAAAATGCAAAGCTTCGCTTCCTAGTTCCTAGAGTTCAATTATTAAACAATCCTTGCCATAAGAAAGCTTGCTGCATCATTATTATTCTTTTGAATAATGAGAAAAGAGCACGGATATCTCTCAGCCTATTCATTTTGTTCTCTGCCAGAGCTTTTTTCTGGTCTTTTTCCAATAAGGGTGCATTTGGGTAAACAGCTTAAAATTAAGCGCTTATTGAATAAGTGTTTATCATATAAGTTCTCATGGTTGTTTACATTGCCAACAATTATAGCATGCAATATGAATCGTGCATTCTAACAAGCAAAAAACATGTGTTGTAACAGTGGTTGTTAGTAAAGATTCATATGTTCAAACATATCACTATCAAATCAAAATGACCGGGAGAAAAAAATCTCATCATTGATTTAAAACAGAAGCAGTAAAAGAATCTTCACAAGCAACTTGAAAACAAATGCAACCCATATCATACTGCACCTTGCTTTTAGCACGCTCCTTATCCTTTTCTTGCCGCTTGTACATTTCCTTGTGGAAGTCCATAATTTTACAAACAGGTGGATTGGCATTTTTCTGAACCTGTAACATGAACAAGTACTCTCGTAACAAAATGTCACAAGATATGGGAAGCACATTTTAATGCGTCAAAGATTTGACAGATATGATACAATGGTGTATAGGCAACCACAATTCATAACACATCCCCAATATTAGGGATATGTTGGCGGTGGTGGTGGTCAAAATGGTCACTAATAATGTCAGACACACGCACTTTACTATTTAACCCAACTTAAGGTTAGAACTTAGAAGGATTGAAGCCCAAACCTATCTTGATGGAGTAATTTAAAGAATCACAAAAATGCAGAAAAATAGTCTCTACTTTTCAGGGTATCTCTTAAAAAAATCTTGATAAACATGTACCTCAACTAAATCAAGTTTAAGATTCCTGGCACGTTCCAATGCTTCAAACCTTGACACTATTGAATGCTCTCCTGCATGAAATTATACATTTAATGGGAATTTCAAAGCTCAACCAAAACATCGTTGTGCATTTATACACCAAATGATACACAAAGCTGATCTTCCAACCCCATGTATTAATTCATATAGTTCTAACTTCTAAGTGGTACATCTCCATAATCCATAGTTCCAGGGACATCTGCCATTTATTATGAGTATATTTCCTCAAGTAACTTTAAGTTGCAAGGCTCCAGGCTATATTGCAGTTGATCGTAGTTACAATTATTTGATGAAAAGCAATAGAAGAAAACTGTTTAATAATGGTGACCAAGTGTGGTATTACTATTATGAAAATATCTTGGTAACCTTAGTTCTAGCAATTTTCCACTATAGTATTCCTAGGTTTAAGCACCGAGTCTAAAACGAATAAGAGTAAGAACAGAGACTAGAGAGTTAACAGACATATGTAATGCAGCCAATCAGGATAATAGATAGCAAAAAGCAAACTACCAAACCAAAGTTAGTTAATTTAATGTGTTGTTATGGGTTTACCATCATCCCTCACGAGCCTGACATATTTGGCTTTGATTTGGTCATTCAACCGTCGCCCATTGGTGTCATCCTCCTCATACTTGGGCTTTGCCTGAAACTGAAACCCCAAAAAGCATCATCAACTGACATCATCAAAATTCCAATTTTAAACCATCATCAATACCTACAAAAAAGGTGCCCCAAAATGGAAAAAACTAAGAGGACGGGTCCATTACTCGTCACAATTCACAAATCACAGTGCAACCCATATCCAATTACACATCAAAAGCAACAACTTTGAAAGTAATCACAAGTCCCAATTACTAAAAGTATGAAAATTTACCTGTACGGGAGCAGCGAAAAACCTAACGCTATTACAAACACTTGTGGGCCTGCCATGGAAAAACGAATACGGATGTGGAATCTCCGTAGGGCGAGGTTTGGGGGTGGAATTCGAGAAAGAAGCGTGCGGGGGATGAATGTAACATCTGCGAAATTGGATGCACGCGGTTTTCAGCTTAGACTTTCCGATTCGGTGCCAAAGCGCCATTACCTCAACGAATCAAACGGTTAGATCAACCGTAACTGAGCTTAGTATGTGTTTGGCAGAAAGAAAACCAAAGACAACCTCAACTGTTATGTGCCATTGGTTGTGTTTGTGTTTACTGTAGCATGCCTTTTAGTAGCTTTTACCTCGGGGAACTGATCTGGGCCTCACTTACCAAGATTCCGCCGTTCATCCAGATTTTGAAACTTTAAACTAATCTTGGAATTTCTATCCCCACCTCCCTTTTTAATTTTACCACCTCCCACTTCTCCACATAAAAAGTCTAAAATAACCCCATTCTCCTTCGCCACCCCACCACTCCTGGGGATGACAATTTGTACCTATCCATTGGGCACCCACAAAAATTATCCACAATGGATAGGGTAATTACCCGTACAATGCATATGGGTAATTAAATTTCATGCGTATTTGAAAACTCAAGTTTTGTGGAATCATAATGTGATATTATCTGGAAACTAATTTACGAACTTGTAAGTAACTTAATTTTCATACATGTAAAGTGTGCCCGAAAATTAGTTTTTGAATGTTTGTTTAGCACTGAAAAAAATATGCTTAAGTTAATTTACTTGTACTAAAGTATTTTGCTTAAATTAATTAATTAGTGTGTCACTTCCGTTATTTAGTTTCAAAATACACTTGTGATAATATCACAAAATAGGTACAATATTTCATGGGGTTTGTGAATAAACACAGTAATGTCATAAATATGTTTGCAGTAATGTCATAAATACATCAATGTTAGTGAATAAAAGCTATACAAAAAGCGTACGAAAATAGTCATTACATAAATACATAAAATCAGTAATTACAAAAGCTGGAGCCAACTCTGGTGTGTGTATTTTTTCGTATATTGGTTCAAAATGTATTTTTGAAACTAGTTTCCTAAAGGCATTTTTAATAGATTTGATACATTTCAAACACTAGTTTTGGAAGGTATTTTTAATATAAAATGTTTTTCAAAAAATTATCGGAACATATCAAGATTTCTAAAAGAATTCATAAATTAATTTCCCGAACATAAAAAAATGTGTTCCAAAAATTAATTTATTGGAAGTTGGAAAAAGGGAAAAAAAGGGTAAAGCCTTAACGAAAGTGAGCGATTGTGATATGGATGGATGGTCGACAATGGCAAGAACATACAAGATTAAAGACTTATATATGAGGGCAAAGATGTTGGCAGAAGAGGAAGAGGGAGTGACAAGGAGATTGTAGGGAGATAATAATGGGGTGGTGGGTGGGGAACGGGGGGTGTAGGGATGAAAATAAAGGGGGTGGGTACACTAGTAGGCCCTGGCTACCTGCCCCGCCAAATGAATATTCTACTCGTACCCACGTCATATCCGTACGGGTATCAGTCATGCGAGTTCTAAACAGATTTATGAATATATGTGGGTATCCATGTACATATGTTAAAATATAAAAAACCTAAAAAATATATAAAAATGAAGAGAAAAAACCCAACTCATTAGTTCAATCAACACATTAATATAATTTAGAAGCTAACTTTAGTATATTTAGTCCTATAAGTCTAAACAAAAATAAAATTTTTACACAATTCAAAAACATCTTAACAATATAATGAGATATCACAGCAACGAGTATTATTTTATGTAGTTGGTACTCGCAGATATAGATACCACAATATCCACCCCCACTCCATTAATAACCGAGTTGAGAAAATACCTGATTATTTTATCTGTGGGTACCTAATAAGGTAATCATATGTGTCCATTGCGTGTTTTATCCACGGATATTTGTGAGTACAATTAATATTTACATCCTGGAGGGGTGTGTTGGTTTTTGGAAAAAATGGTACTCTGAATATTTTTTGGATTGAGGGGTGTGGTTAGCAAATGCAAGGGTGTGGATGGCAATTGCCATTCAATATCAATATTATATACAATTACAAATAAATTCATTAAATACATCTCCAGGTGTCAACCTCTCATGAAAAACATATTTATTATTCATCTAAGTGTCATCCTATAAGGTTAATAATCAATGACATGGAAAAATTCAAATGATGTGTAACATATTGTCAACATTTTATGATTATGTGTCACAATCAATTACACAACATCACACACAAAAATTGAATATAATCAATTTCAAATCGAAAAATTAATTACGACCTTTAATACAAATTAATACAAATGCACGTTTTTTTTGTCCAAAGCAAATAGTTCGGTTGGTGAGCTAAGGGACGTTTTGGAAAACAAATAAATGCCATTTGAAGGAAAAGTCAACTTAATCAAAACAATTATATATATACATCTAATTACTATTTTTATACCAAAAAAAAATCACAACTAAATCCATACAATCAACTCTAAGCTTTTTATTCCCCAAATAAATAAAATAAAATTCTTACATGATCCGTTTTCCTCAATAAATAATTACTAAACCAAATTTTCAAATGATACAAAGAAGAAGAATGTTCAAAAGTTTGCACAACTAAATACAATAAATATAAAGGGAATGTTATGATTATTTTTATTTGGTATCAGAGTGTTACAATTTTTGGTATCAAAATGTTACAAGTTTTAAAATAAGTGAAATACTGACGTGGCAATCAAGTAGTAATATTCCTTTTATGCAATCACATAATACACTATCAAACATTTCCCAATTTATTGCCGCTATCAAAAATTGAAATTCAAAAAAAAATTAATGATAGAACAAATATTCAATGTGGTGCATTAAATTGGTAATTTTTTGTCTTCTGATTCAATGCAAATGCAGCTGCCCTCTCTACTGCCAGTTTTGAATATTATCATGTGCATATTTTATTTGAACATTTTGGGCAATTTTATCTTCATTCGCAATTTGAATTTCTAACAATAGCATTAAATATTAAATATTGATTGAAATTTTTATCCACCTTATAATCAATCAGTAATTAATTATTATTTTCAAATTAAGCATGTTCCAATATATACACTCGGTATCTCCATTCATGTTCTTCATCTTCTCTTTGGCCTCCTTCTCATCTTCAATATTATTCTCTGCTTCTATAATTTTCATTCTTCCTCGTCAACCCTTTTTCTTATATTTTTAGTTTTTTATTACTATTTTTCATTGTAACATTCTTTTTTGTTTGTTTGATTATTTTAGATCTCTAATTTTTCCTTTCCTTCTACCAGCATTACATTGTCGGGGCAGAAAAAGGAAGAAGAAACGAGAGAGAAACAAATATAACCTCTATGCTGCAGCTCCATCTCATGTTGCCGACATTGGTGGTTGATAAATCTAGGGTTTCGTTCTTTTCTTAAAGCATATATTAGAAACAAAACCAAAACCTTGAGGCTTCAGCTCCATGGTGCACGTTCCTGTCCCAATCTGCACAAGTGATTTGTTTCTAACTTTAAGGGAAGGAAATAGGAATTCGTATCTTTTTTGAGATAGGCTTCAACTCCATGGTGCGTGTCCTAATTCCCTTCAACCCCGTGTCTGATAAAGTCTGTCGTGCATGTCACTTGCTCATCCTTAATTTTGTGTTATCCCATATTCAGGTATTTTTTTCGCTACTGAGTTGTTGGTGAGGCCAGGGACGGATGCAAGGGAGGACTACCATGGGCTGTAGCCCCGCCCTCCACAATAATACGTTAAAAACATGGAGTATATGTAGAGCCCAACAACTTTTTGCAATTAATAAAAAATATTGACATTACATTCTGCTATTGCATTCTTCTTTTGGGTTTCACAATTTTTTTTATTGAATTGTTTTTCTTTCAATGGTTTCTTTTATTCTTTCTTGAGATTTTATTTTTGTTCATATTGCAATTTTACCTTTCTATGATTTATTTGTCTTATGCGGTTCTACCATATCGATTCACGATTTTTTAATATTAATGTTCCAGCAAATAATAAATATCACTATATTATTTCCTTTATTTCTTTTATTGTTTTTTTATTGTATCTAACTTTTGATTTATATTTTGTTTTTTAATTTCAATTTTTTATCAATAAATCTTGTTCGCCACCCTTTAATAGATATCTAGATCCGTCTCAAGTGAGGCAAAAACATTAACGCTTGGTTTGTTGGAGTTGCAGGAATTGAAGGTTAGCCAATTGGAGACTTGCATTGGTCACACTAATTTGTTTTTTTGATCCGTTTTTGGAACCATTGGTGGGGGTTGGGCCGGAGATACTTTTGTTCCCAAGCTTACTCTTATTATTTGTTTTGATATCAAGTCTGTTGCTGTTCTTTTCAAATATAATAGAATTTTGACCCCACATAAATGTTTTATGCTTTATTTCAGTGCTTCATTTAGCCGCAGGGGATAGTTGTTGTAACCAAGTTTGCTATTGTTGACTTGCTCCAAGTATGATAATGGGGGCATCAAAGCTTAAATATTTTTCTTCCACTATGATATTTAAGCTACCTATTCCACTACATAAAATTTTTAAATACAATAGTGTTTAACTGGAGATTTATTAGTTTGAAACGCTACGTCACAAGAATCATTTGGACCCATGATCGTAGACAAATATCACCGTGACAATTTAATTTATGATTGAGCTAATGTTATTTAATATTTTTTGTTGACAATGATCGACCAAATAAGAAACTGATTGGACATTTATTTCATTGAATATTCAATTCTCCAACACATAATTATATCAAAAAATTTCTCTTACACATAATCATTAAAATTATTTAAAATTACTATAAATCATATCGATTTTTTTTACAAGTATAATTGATATCTAATTAAAAAATCCTATATATTACTAAAAAAATAAAATATTTTTTAGAAGAGTATTTTTTTAAAGAACCTAACAATTAACCATAAATATATTTTTCTATAAATAAAAATTCATACAAATAACCATGTGTACAAAAAAATATCTGCAAGGAAGAATCGACGCCCATGGATGAATTATCTGTAAGGCTTTTCTTCAATGAACCTAAATAAGAGTATTTTTTTTAAAGAACCTAACAATAAACCATAAATAGGTTTTTCCATAAATAAAAATTCATACAAATAACCATGTGTACAAAAAATATCTGCAAGGAAGAATCGATACCCATGGATGAATTATTTGTAAGGCTTTGCTTCAATGAATGTTTGAATGTATACAAAATGCTGCTTTTTCTAAACTCTAAGTGTATTATTAAAAAATTTAAATATATATTGTGCTAGCAGCGAGCCTACCAGATATATTGCAAAACAGTTATGATTGTATGATGTAAATCTATTATCAAATGAAGGCCTAGACTTTGAAGGTTAGAATATATATAGAATGTTGCTTTTTCTAATGAAGGCGTATGATTATCATTTTTAATTATATATCGTGAGTAGCACGAGACTACAGATATATTGTAAAAAGAACTTATGATTATATGATCTAAATCTATTCTCAAAGGGAAACTTAGATATTGATGGTTTCAATGTATACAAAATGTTGTTTCTTCTAAATCTAGTCATATGATCACAATTTTTAAGTATATATCAAATATTTTTTATTTAAGAAAATTACAATTTTCTTTTAGTATAGTATATAAAACATAAAACACATGGATTGACATTTTACAAGATAACATAATATTTTACACGAAAACCATTAATATCTATATGTAAATTATTACACTTTGTGATCCATGATTGAAATAAATCAAATATTATATAAATTTATATATACAAGTCCTTTTACAAATGTTTAAAAAATAAGTTATATATAATGTTTCAATTATTTTATAGAAAAATTCATAAGACGCACATACTCGTGCATGGCACGAGTTGGAATACTAGTTATATACAAGAGAAATGCTAGCAACACACACTTTAACACACTTTAACACACTATTTTCAACACTCTCTCTATGATTAATTGAAATTTATGTGAGTCCCATAATTTTAGAAATGGGACTACGTAATTTAGTGGGACATAAGTGAATTTCAACCACACCCCTCAATCCAAAAAATATTCAGAATACCCTTTTTATCAGAACTATATATACATCTTTCCGTTTCCAAAGGCGAGGAATGAGAACTAATCTCAATTTTCAGAATACCCATTTTATCAGAACTAATCAAGACGAGCCTCACTAATTAAGATTCAGCGTTAATTAATATCAGAACTAATCAAGATGTATTCAACATTCAAATTTAATGCCAAGTTTATGATTAACTTTTTTATATTCTTTCTCAAGTTATTTTCTTGCTCTTTGTCGGAAAAGAAAGCTATTTTCTTGCCCGTAAATATTGTACTACCACTAATGGTCTCGTTGCTTTTTTTTTAATTAAAAATTTAGGGTGAGATGATGGGTCTTAGTCCAAGGTAGAGAATACATCTTGGCTCTTTAAAAACTTACAAAAATAGTTACATTTACTCAGTGATGGATCCAGAAATTTTCATTTTTGTGGACAAAAAAATAGTTTATAATATTTTCATGTAAGAAAAATGTTAAGTTTTTACAAAATATATAATTTTATGACAAAAAAAAAACCTAAAATACTTGAGCTTCTACAAATTACGATTGTCCTCTACGCATTTTTATATTATGAAAATGTTATATGATTTTTTCATTGTCAATACTGTAAAAAATATATCTCGATGTATGTAACAATACAATCATTTAATTATTCATCTCTGCTATGCTCTTCACTTGTCTCACATTTTGTATTTTAGTCTAATGGTCTTGATGAAAAATCATCAAGAAAATTGTCTCTACTATTTGAGTCTCTTAATCTCTTTCTCTCTCTCTCTGTGGAATATTATTTCTTTTTTTGTGTTTTATAATTGTGTGAGTTTAGTGTTAAAGAAGTAGTAAAAATTAGAAGGATAAAGAGAATGAGTCTGTTTGACTACACTTTTTAAAAACAGTTTTTTTATTTTTAAAAAGTATATCAAACAAGCCTTTAATTATTACTAATTTATTCTCTCTTTCATCTCTTATAACTTTCTTCATCTATTTTTACATAAAAAATGTGTCTTATGAGGGCAACACTTAATTTTTTATGGGGGCAAAATAAAAATTATTAAGCATATTATACTAAAAATATAATTATGTCGTAGGGGCAATTGCCCCCAACCCCATTAACCTGGATCCGCCACTGCATTTACCTTATCACCCCAATAGGACTAGTGAAGACTCGAATGTCATATACAAGTTCTATCACGCTCCACTAGGCCAATCCCGTAGGGTTAATGGTCTCATTGCTTTTCCATTAGATATAAGAATACATAAAAAATAAGGGTAAGAAGTGAATAAAAATATCATAACTATTTCATTCACTTTCCAAAGGATAAAATGAGAATTTTATCTCGCTCCATTCACTACTAGAAAAATCAATTTTAAAGAGGGAAATTTGAGAGGGACGCATATCCCTCACTAATAGTGACGGATTTAGTGATGGAAAACAAGATATTAGGTGGACTTAAGTTGTATATAGTTTGTGACGAAGTTAGTGACGGAAAAAATCCGTCGCTAATTTATCCGTCACAAATTGACTAAAATACATTTAGTGAGGGATTTTTGAGACGGAAAAATACCTTTTCTAACTCTTCCGTCACTAAATTCGTCACAAAAATTGTAAGATGCATTTTTATGACGGAATCCGTCACAAAATTCGTCACAAATAGCGAGGGATATTTTTCCTCACTAATAGCGACGGATTTTGTGAGGGATTTTAAAACTCAATGATCAACGAGGGATATTTTTCCTCACTAATAGTGAGGGATATTTTCCGTCACTATCAGCGACGAATGATGTGAGGAATTTTTATCTCAGTTATTATTATTATTATTATTATTATTATTATTATTATTATTGAAACTTGGTCTCACAAGTCACAACACACTTTCTAGAGATTTTTAATTCTCTCTCTCCCCTAGCGCCGTTTCACATTTTCTCTCACATTTCATCACTTCTCAACACTCAGTTTCATCACTTCTCTCTCACGTTTAATTTTCTCATCGGTTCATGCCTTGGATTCGATTCATTTTCCGCTTCGGCATTTACCCCCAAATCCAACTCAGAAGCCGCACGATTAAGGCTTTGGTTGCGTGAATTTCAAAAGTCCGCTTCCATTATTCACTTTCAAATATTCTCCCAATTTCTAGGGTTCTTATTTTTTTTTATTGACGAAAGATTTATTCCAAGAATTCCCCCATCGAACAAAATTCTGGCGGCATAGGCTTGTAATTTCGGCATTCCCTGAAAATCTTGCAAACAGACACCAATTTTACGAAGTACGCGTCTCGTACCGCCACCAATTCGGAGCCACAAAACCTACCTCCAACGGTGGCGCCTCCGAATTCCACCGTAATTGAGTCACTACCGCCACTCCGAGAAGTCGCAGTTTCAGAACGATTCTTTAGGAGAAGGTATGACTCAAATCCACCCACACCACTTCGCTTCCTCATCTCTCTCAAACCCACCCACCCACACCACAGATCTCTGCACATCGAGGATGGGAAGTTGTCTTCCATTACTCAGATCGACGAACAATGAAGAGGATGTTCGCTTCCATTACTTAGATCAGCAAACAAGGAAGAGGATTTTCACTTTCATTACTCAGATCTCGCTCGTGAAAGAGGTCCCCTAACTCTTTATTTCTCTTTTTTCTTGGTATGTTTCACTCTTTTTGTTACTTCTGCTACTGGTTTTTTTATTCTTCCCTCTTTTGTAATTTTCTATCCCTCTACTTCTTTTGATAGGGACGATGGCAGATTGACACAAATGGGGTTGAAATATTGAAATATCTTGTTTTGGCTTCATCTGGCTTCATTTCTTTCTTTTTTTGCGGCACCCAACGGCCCATGGGTAACTTCCATCGCTACTAGGCAATTCTTGGTGGCTGCATACCCCTGCATCTTTGCCAGAAATTTTGTTCCTGTTGCTGTTCATAAGAAATTTCTAGGGGTTTGATGGTTTTTTTTAATAAGATTTGTTGGTTTTGTATAACAATGTAATGTAATGTATTTGATTATTTGGGTTTATTTTGGCTTTATTTGAAATTTTAGTATTCTCTATTTAGATTGTTCTGCCATTTTCTTCTCTCTCTGGGAATTTTTGTCTCTCTGCTGGTTAAAATTTTCTAGCGGTGGTGGTGGAAAAAGCGTAATATTCAATTTTTTTTATAATAAATGCAAATTAGCGAGGGAAAAAATCCGTCACTAATAGAGAGGAATTAAATCCCTCAGTATTAGCGACGAAAAATGTAATTTTTTGTTTGATTTATGTCTATTCTTTAGTGACGGATTTTATGGAATTGTGAGGGATATTTTTTGTCACAAATTGTGACTGATCCGGATTTCCCTCGCTAAAATTTTTGCGACGCCAAATTCAGTTACGAATTCGTTTCCGTCACAAAATCCGTCACTAATGTGGTTTGTGACGGATTTTTATATGTTTAGTGAGGGATTTTGTCCTTCTCTAAAATCGATTTTTCTAGTAGTGATTGTAAACAAACAATTGAATGAAAATTTTATTCAATTTCACTCCGCTCCGCTCCATTTCATTCAATTCCGTCCCGCTACGTTCCGTTCAATTTAAAATATCCAACAATACCCTAAGTTCAACCAACTTCTTGGAGCTTTGTCAAAACTTGAACACCGATGGAATTCCAACTCTGAAAGCAAAGTCAGCCCAAGACAAAATGAGACCTAAAGCTAAGTGAGACATCAAATCAAATAAATAATAAGAAGAAGCCTTGTATATAAGAGTCTCATATATGCAATTTTAAAATTTCAATTTATATTTTTTATCAATTAAAACATTTAAATTATAAAAAATATACATACTTAGAAGGCTTTTTTTGGGAGCCTCTCCTATTTACCGACTGTGTCTGAAAGATACATGTTATAGCTGTCAACAAAGATAAAACCAAATATCGTCTCTAATGGCCATTTCGGGACCCATGAGTTAAACAGTGATCCTTGTGTAAAAGATTTTGCATTACCATGCAACGTTGTGCTTTTCATGCTTTTTTTTTTTTTTTGACAAATGCTTTTCATGTTAAAGAGTGTGACTTCTCAAGTAGTTGTCATTAGCAAAAACAATGAGTAATAATTCTTTCTTTGTATATTAATCCATTGTCATTTTATAAATAATATTTTAAAGATGAATTTAAAAAATATCTTAGTTAATAAAATCAAACCACTTTTGTGAAAAGTTGTGTTTAATTCGTAAGGTGTATATATATATATATATATATATATATATATATATATATATATATATATATATATCATTTTGTACTGCCATAAATACCATTTAGTTGTGGTGGCACTACAAAAAAATAGTCGATTTGCGGGGGTTATTTTGTCAATTTGCGGGGGTTTTCGACCCCCGCAAATTGATTTGCAGGGGTTTTAAAAAACGCCGCAGTTACGTGTGTCGCAACCTTTTTGCGGGAGTTATTAGGAAACGCTGGTATCGAATCATATTGTGGCAGTTCATTTTGCGGGGGTTAAAAACCCCTCTATCGTTCTTTTTTTGCAAAAAAAAAAACTTTATTGATTTTCATTTTGCGGGGGTTTAAAACCCCCTCTATTGTTCTTTTTTTACAAAAAAAAAATTATTGATTTTCATATTCCCTCTAGCATTCACCATTCAACAATTCAAAACTGACTAAAAAATAATAATTTCAAGTCAATCATTTATTATTTAGAATAACAAAGTTAAAGTTTGGACTTAATTAGAATCAAAACAAAACATGTATGAAACAGGATTATTCCAAAACAGGATTATTCCCTTCTGTATTCTCCTATCTAGTGAATGGAGTTGAAACAATCTTGGCTTTTGCAAGAAGCTTAGTCCAAAACTAAGCACAAATTTTGGCCATAACTACGACATCCAGTAAGAAATATAAGAAAATTACAATATAATCATTACCCCTGGTTTATATTCCTTGGGTTTAGGAGGAGCCCAATCGTCTGGCACTTTCATAAACCTGTCAAAGTCATCGAACAAAGTCACAGCAAATATGTGTGAACGGTCCAATTTGTATCCATGAGTCTTCTCTTTAGCAAGTTCAGCTTCCTAAAATAACAATCCAATTTAACCACATCCAATTTAGCAAGGTCCAAAATCCATATTTTAAAGATCCAAAATTCAACCAAAATCCAATCCATCACACAAGTTCAGAGCATTGGCCACAAAATAAAAACTCAAATAGCAATTTTTTGAAGCAGTTTGAAGCCTTTAAAGGCAGCATATGAGGATTCACTCAATACCTTCAATTAAGAGAAAAATAAATACCATTAAATAAGAACAATGGCACAATAAATATTGATCATGTATATAACAAGCTAATTATAAGAAATTCAATCTGTCAGTGTTGAGGGGCAACAAGTAAACTATCTATTAGGTTATAACATGTCAACAACAAAATGCAGCATAATAGAATGGTACCAACTCTACCAAGTGAAATTAAAATAAAATCAGCATACTACAGAACCATTTGGTATACTTACAATCCATGAGCTCTCGACATTAAAATAGACTTGCATCACTTTGCCTTTGTGTGCCACCTAAAAGACAGAAAGAACAACAATCAGTAAAAACATAGCAACAAAGATGTCGAGAACTTGCTTCCCTGTAGCTTCTCTACACACTCACCAAAACCAAAACTATTATCTCTCTCATACTAACATGCACATCAGCAAGCATAAAACATATGGGTATTCAATTCTGTATTCAAAAGTAAACTGGACAAAATAAAACAAAATAGTATTCAATTACGTATTCATGGTGTTTATGGTACACGATATCGTATCAATTGCCAACAAATCATAATCAAACAACTCCAACCTCGCAAAGACCCAAATAAGAAACAAGAAAAGCGATCAGGTGAGTAAATTGAAACAATGCAAAGAGCTTGATACTTGCGCTTTAGACACAGAATAATAGAAACCGAAACCAGCCCCAAATCCATAATGCAGTGCAGATATATCAAAAAGAAAAACATCATTAACATTACATAATAACGCAAAAGGAGAGACAGTCACGAAGCAAGAAGAAGCGAGAGAAGGACAGAGACCACGAAGCGAGAAGCGGCGGAGGGAGCGTTTCGTTTTCCAAAAGCAACCACGAAGCTGTAAGGGTTTCGATTGGGTTTTCATTTTTCCAGAAGAAACAAAAAGAAAAGGATGAAGGGATGGGTAAGGGTTTCGATTGGGAGCGGGATAATTAAAAAAAGTGGGGGAATGAATTGTTTATTTAGAGGGAGTTTTTAGCCTCTGTAATTAAAACAAAAAAACCCCTGCTGTTTTTACTATCCAGCACTTTTAAATTATACTGAGGGGGTTTTGTACGACCTTCGCATTAAAACCTCCACAAATTAGGCATTTTTTTGTAGTGTGGTGTAGTGGTAAAGCGGCACTTCCCTAGGATAGGACGGAACAAAATCACCTAATTTAAAAAATAGATGATTAAAATTACAAAATTAAAAATAAAGAGATCAAAAATCGCAGGTGGAATAAAATAGGAGACTAACATCGCAGTTAAGCCTTTTATTTAACATTACCATATGATATGATATGATTTTGGAGTATACATATCAATCAATATCAATCAACTCTAAAATAATGATTGTTATCAATTTTTCATAAAAAAATGATTGTTATCAGTTTTATCTGTCGGGATCACTTGATCACGCGAATATCCATCAATATTTGGATACATGTACGTAGACAAAGATTCAACATTTGACCAATCAAGATTCAAAATAAGCAACATTTGGAGAACCTTAAAGAAGCATTCATCAATGGCAAAATTAATTCCATTATCTTAACTAAAAGGGCAAATTACAATGGCGTCCCTTGAAGTCTGTTAAAATATCACATACCTCCCATATAGTTTCATAAAGTCACTCACCTCCTCTTACTTTCACACTTCTGTTAAGTATAGGAAAAAAAACCTGAAGTTATCATTTGTCTTTTTCTCTGTGTTCCACCCCCAATGAAACAGCTGGTAAACCTCTTCTTCTCCATCCCTCTGACCTGCGTTTTTGCCTCCATCTTTGTTGAATTTCATTTGTTGTTCAAAGAGGAATGATAATACACAACACACACACACTTGCAACGAGAGAATGGAGAGGAAGTTTAATAAACTTGCAATTACTCAAAATCTGATACATATCACACGATACCCATATAGCCTTTTATAAGCAAGGTTTCTTACAATAAGCAAACCAATAAATGGTGGTTACCATTTTTGGTCCAATGAAAATGCAATTTTGTGGCTTAACAGTGTGGTGCCTACAATTTTTTTCTGCAGAGATGACTACCTCTTATGTTATCCAATTTCATAATGCCCATGTTATAGATATATGTTTAGATAAAAAAATGCAACATGTACAACACTAATCGGTCCAATAAAAGTGAAGGTGCAGTTGTAATGTTAAGCGCCTACAATTGCTTTGGGACTTGATTTAAATTTACCGTTTTAGATAAAAGGCAATTTGGCTCGGCAGCAACGTAAGTGAAAGTAAGGGGTTGTGAGATTTTTGTTGTTGTTGTTGTTGTAACAGGGGATTAATGGTGTTAATGTGAAAGGGATGTGTCGATCGCTTAAAAGCAAAAATCAGGGAGGTTAGTGTTAATCTAAAAACTAAAGGGGGTGTTTATGATGTTTAACTAGACCTTAGGAGAGGTTAGTGCAATTTTCCCTAACTAAAAACGTTAACACTATTAAATTTTTTTGTCAAATTAGTAACTTAAGTATTAAAAATTGTCATGTTAGTCCCTTAAATATTACAAAGTTATCATTGGGGATACATGGAAAATGACCAAAAAGTCCAACGGTGTTAATATTTTAATATTTAAGGTACTAATTTGAACAAAAAAGATAAAGAACCGGTATACAACTTTAAATTAAGAAAAAATTTCTTTCATTAATTCAAACTTGACCGATATAATTATGCTCATTGTTTTCGTATCCTTGAGTAAAAAAAGTAAGAATCGTTCTTGTGCGTTATTTAAATTTAAGAACCACTGTTAGAGATGGTCTAAGGAAATATAGTTATTATTAGTCTAGTATTATATATTATAAATTATATTTCTAAAGGTTAGCACATAGTCAACATGTAATTGCCAATGAAAGTTGGTTTAGTTGGTAAGAATACGACTTATATCATACAATAATGTGAGTTTGAATCGGGCTACCGATGTGAGAGTTTCGTTAGTGAATAATTTGTAAGTATATTTGTAAGCGCTCGTTGAGCCGCGAGATCTGCCCTGACCCCGGTGAGCCCTGTGACCAAACTCACTTAAACTTTATCTATAAAAAAACAAAGTGAACTGATAGAGGCAAAGTAAATCAATTTGTTTAATTAAGGGGTTTTAGAAAAGAAAAAGAATTTTCCTTTTGATTTCATGATGAAACTCGAATTCGGTGTTTGCGCAATAAAGTGATTGCATTAATCAAGTGTTGTCATTGTCGAATATAGATTTTGAATGTGAAATAACCACTATTTTTATCTATTTATTTTATAAATTTTAATATTATTTTGCTTTCTCATTATTAAATATCTCTAATAGTCTTCTCTAAAGCCTCAAAATTTCTTAGACACAACCTGTGTCTTAATACCATAATTCTACCAATTTTAATAGCTAATGTAATTTGACCATTCTAAGGAAAAATTATAGATATGGGACCTTCTACTTCTGCTGTATCCATAACTAGCCATTTAATTATTATCACTGCATTATACTGAAGGTTGTCAAATACGATAGTCTAGACAGACTTGTAGATCATAGATAGACTCGTACGAGTTTACCTATTGTTTAAAATAATATAAATGAGAGAGTCTAGGCAAACTCGTGGAGCATAGATAGACTCGACTCGTAGACTCGACTCGTAAACTCGAGAGTTTTCCTAATTTTAAAAATAAAATTAAAACACTAATAGATAGACAAATATGCTCCTCAATATCCTCAATCCAATTACTGCCTCCCATAAATGCAGGATCGGTCAACTGTGTTAATTGCTCCTATTAGCTGTCATATTGTGTAAATCATTTGTAAATCAATTCTGATATTTGCTAGTTAATGATGTGCTGATTTTGTTCCATCGGCCAGCTTGTTTGTATCTCTATTTAAAGCCTTTCAGGCTAATGAAATCATGTAATTGCCTAATTCTTTATGGTAATCAGAGCACCTCAAGCTTAACAACATTTTTTTTCTCGATCCACTTTCATTTCATGGCTGCTATTCCTGCCACTGATGGCCTTGTTGTCCTCAATGCAAGCAACTCTCAGCTACATATCAAGTTAGATGGGGACAACTTCCCGGCATGGAGGATTCAATTCCTTGCTTTGTTGACTGGTTATGACCTTATTGGTCACATTGATGGCACTAAGCCTTGCCCAGCAAAGACTATTGGTGACCCCGCTGTCAGTAACTCTGAGTTCCCTAAGTGGACAAGACAGGATCAACTTATTGTCCATGCCATTGTCTCATTTGTCACTGCAACAGTTGTGACTCACCTTGCCACAGTCAAAACCGCCAAGCAAGCATAGGACACTCTTAACACCATGTATGTAAATCGATCCAAAGTCAGAATCATGACCCTCAAACACAAAATCTCCACTTTCACCAAGGGTACTCAACCTATGGCAACATACCTTCAAGGCATTAAATCTATCTCTGATGAACTCTCCATCATTGATCATACTCTTGATGAAATCGATCTGGTCATTCACACTCTAAATGGCCTTAGTCAAGAGTACCATGACATAGTTGCTGTACTATGCAGCAGAGAAACACCAATTTTCTTTGCTGAATTGCATGAAAAACTTATGGACTATGAGACTGTTCTGCATCATGATCACTTAGCCTCCAATGACTCAATCATAGCCACTGCTAATGCTGCCTCACGACACAGAGGTCAGTTCCAACAAAAGGACAACTCCAATCCACACACTGTTGGGACTAGAATCATCTGTCAATTCTGCAACAAGCCTGGACACACCGCAAGAAACTGTTACCGGATAAGAGGATTCCCAAAGAAAAATGGGAGCAAACCAGTAGCAAATGTTGCAACTCATCACTCGGCCCCATATAACACTAGCTGGATTATGGACACAGGTGCCTCTCACCACATTGCCCAGGATCTTCAGCAGCTGACCTTGACCGATCCTTACCCAGGCTCTGACCAAGTTACCATTGGTGATGGCTCAAGTTTGAAAATCTCTCGCACTGGTCACACACTTATTCACACACACACACACACACACACACACACCAAGGCTCTTCATCTCAAACAAGTGTTGTGTGTACCTCATATACAGTCCAATTCATTATCTGTTTCAAAACTTTGCCAATCTAACAATTGCTCGGTTAAATTTTTTTGCTAATTGTTTTGTTGTGAAGGACTTGAATTCGGCCCAAGTGCTACTGCAAAGACCACTTAAACAATACCTATATCATTTGCCCACTTCTCCTTCCACCTCAAGCACTCATTGCATCCATCCAGTCTGCATCCACATGGCATCATAAGTTAGGGCATCCTTCTTCCAAAATCATGCAACATCTGGCAAACAGTCATCACATCCCAATAAGGCTTCCATTATCACATGAATGTAGCTCGTGTCATTGTGCCAAAAGTCACAAACTTCCCTTCTCCAATCATCACCACATCGGTAACAAGCCATTAGAGCTCATTTATTCTGATGTTTGGGGGCTAGCCCCTATTAGGTCCTTAGATGGTTACCTATATTATGTAGTATTTGTTGACCATTTCTCTAAGTATGTATGGTTGTATCCAATGAAAAATAAGTCAGATGTTTCAAATATTTTCACTCAATTTAAATCACTTGTTGAGAAATTTTTTGGCTTGTCTATTGTCACTCTCTCCTCTGATAATGGTGGTGAATTCATCAAATTAAGATATTTCTAAGCCAATGATGGCATCTCACATCTTACAACACCACCTCACACCCCTGAAGTAAATGGCACAACTGAGATGAGACATAGACACATTGTAGAAACATGCCATGCCTTACTACATCATGCCAAATTACCCCCTCAATTATGGTCTTTTGTTTTCACCACATCCACTTATCTTATAAACAGAATGCCAACCCCTACCATAAAAATGAAAACCCCATATGAAATTATGTTTAAAAAGATTCCAAAATATGACAAACTTCATTCCTTCGGTTGCTTGTGTTTTCCATGGCTGAGACCTTACACTAAGAACAAACTCCAAACCAGATCACTCCCTTGTATTTTCCTTGGCTACTCAACCTCTCAGTATGCTTTTTACTGTCTTGAACCACTGTCTAACAGAATCTATGTGTCTAGGCATGTCAATTTTATTGAGAATTCCTTTCCATATCAATCCCTGACTCAACCACCAAAGCCATGTCGTTTTACCTCACCTACTGACTCCTCACTACACTCCATTATCCATTCTATTACCACTCCCAATCCCACTGGCACAACCACTGGCAGTGCAACTAAATCAGCCACTGCACCTGCATAACTGAATCAGACAAGTTTAATTGATCCCTCTCTATTCATATATGACAAGGAAGGAGTGTAAGCACATCTTTTGGTCTATGTAGATGATTTACTTCTCACAGGAAGCAAAAATCAGTTCCTGCATCAATTCATGACATAATTAGCAACCCGATTCTCCATCAAACAGCTGGGTTTTCCCCACTACTTTCTTGGCATTGAACTTGTTCCCAACAAATATGGCATGCTTCTTAGCCAACATGGCTACCTTCGGGAATTGTTAGAGAAATTCAATATGTCTGGTGCCAAGCCAACAGCCACACCACTTTGCTCAAGCACACCTTTGAAGTTAAATGATGGCTCAACATTAGCAGACTTTAAACTCTTCAGAAGCATCATTGGAGCCTTGCAATACACAACACTGACCCGCCAGGATGTTGCCTTCTCCATCAACAAGTTATCTCAATTCATGCATCAGCCTACTCAAACACATTTTCAGCAGCTAAAAAGGGTCTTCAAGTATCTAAAATTGACCATAAATCATGCCTTGCAACTCAAGAAACCAGCTCACCTTCAACTTCAAGCATATAGTGATGCAGATTGGGGTCGTAACCTTGATGATTGCACCTCCACCTCGGCTTTCATCATATATCTTGGTGGCAACCCAATCTCATGGCTCTTAAGAAGGCAGAAAAAAATTGCAAGATCTTCTACAGAGGCAAAATATAGGTCTTTAGCAAACACTTTGGCTGAAGTTATGTGGCTTCTCAACCTACTGAGTGAACTTGGATTAAAGCATCACACACCTACCCTGATCTGTGATAATATTGGCACTACTTATCTATGTGCAAATCCTGTGTTTCATTCACGTATGAAGCACATTGCCTTGGATTATCATTTTGTGCGTCAATTGGTGCAAATGGGAAAGCTTTGGGTGGCTCACATTTCCACTAGGGATCAACTAGCTGACATCTTGACCAAGCCACTCTCAAGAGCAATATTCAAACTACTAAGAGACAAAATTGGTGTCAAAGATGGTGACCCAATTTTGAGGGGGCGTAATAGATAGACAAATCTGCTCCTCAATATACTCGATCCAATTACTGCCTCCCATAAATGCAGGATCGGTCAACTGTGTTAATTGTTCCTATTAGTTGTCATATTGTGTAAATCAATTCCGATATTTGATAGTTAATGTTGTGCTGATTTTGTTCCATCAGCCAACTTGTTTGTATCTCTATTTAAAGCCTTTCAGACTAATGAAATCATCAAGTAATTGCCTAAATTTTTTTTTTGGGTAAATAAAGAGGGCAAAGCCCATAATTGCCTAATTCTTTAAACACACACAATAGTTAAAAGTAAAGCATACATGTCTAATGGCCTTTGGGTTCAATAGGACAAAAGAAAAAAGAAACATAAAATGAAGAAATCAATTACTGCATCTTCCTTTATTTTTTTATCCAAAAAAAAAATTAACAGATTACATGAAATTGACATTGGTAATAAACAAATAATATTCTCAGTATTATATGTACAAAGAATGGATGGACAAAAAATACACAGGCGGTGGTGTACTGATCAAAAAATAGGCAGTGGAGCTTTTACATCTAGTCTACCTACTCCCACTAACTCAAATTTGCAAGCCATCCTATCACTTGTCAATCTGTTTTCTTTTTTAATTATATTACTCCCTCTGTCCCATTTTATATATCGTTTAAAATTATGTACAAGAATTAAGGAGTATAATTAATGTTATAGAATTCAAAAAAATAATATTTAATTTCTTAATATACTCTTATTAATTAAATCTATATTACAACTACTTTTACTATTTCCCATGATAATATATTAAACTAGTAAAAGATAAAAGAGAAAAAAAAATTAATAATTTATTAAAATCGTAAAACAATAATTAAATTAAAACAAGAATATTTTATTTTACTAAAACTACATATAAAATGGGAAGGAGAGAGTATTATTACAACTGAATATTAATTTGGTGACAACTCCCATACTCAAGAGTTTTATTGGGTATGATATCCAGTGTCCAATCATTTGATGCCACATAATTTTTTTATATTTAATTTTTAAGTGAAATTAAGAGCTCGTTTGTTATAGTTTTTTTGTAAAAAAAAATCATTTTTTCCAAAAATAATCACTTTTAAGAGTTTTGCATCTGTTTGTTACATCTTTTAAAAAAATGAGAATTTGAAAATAATCTAAAAACTAATTAAAGTGAGAAGTTATTTTCACTAGATTCTCATAAAAATCATTTTTTTAACCATTTTGAATTGCTATTTTATCCCATTTTGAATTACCTCCATTTTGAATTTATCCCATTTTGAACTATTTTGAATTATTACAATATTCAAATATATATAAAAATTAATTTTTTAAAATAAATATGCTTTCTTGAATGATTTTTTCATGTCTTTTATGATTTTTGTTTTAGAAAAAAACACTTTTATATGGTTATATCTTAGTAAGTTAAAAATAACTTATTTTAAAAAAAGTAATTTTTATGATCGTAAACAAATATAAATTAGCATTTGCTTTTCTTAGAAATCTCAAAAACAAAAAACAAAATCACTAAATCATTTTATATCAAAGTTGTTTTAATCTCTAATAAACTGATCCTAAGTTTTAAGTTATTTTTGTCTTAAGGGTATCAATACCTAACTTTTTCCCCGGGTATCTAAGAATTCACCGATTAATTTTGTCACTATTGTCATCTTCTCTTTCTTTCTCATACGCGGCTAACCTCACACTCCTCTCTTTTTTTCATCTGCTTTCTCAGCCTCTCTCTCCCTCCACCTCTCCGCCCTTCCACCCTCTTAACCATTCTTCTTCTTATACAATACGGTCGAAAACATCAACAGTGCATTAAATTACTTGATATTATCTTATTTTTGAATTTGATTTATTTTGTTTTTGATATTTATTTAATTGGTTTTTGAAAACGTACAGCAGGCTGTAAAATAGAGTCAGAAGTTGCATCATTTCATAATAGTATTAATTAATAGAGAGCCAGTAGTTGGTCATGTCTTGAAGACCACGATAGTGAGAGAATACGCTTCTTTCGTCTTGCTCACCCTCTCCTCTGCACAAAAGACGCGTCTCCTTTCCCATTTTATTCACTATCTCTCCTTAGCAAATCTGACCTTTTTTGGTGTATCTAATTAAATGGAAGACTCAACCTCTGGCATTCCACCTTGCGCTCTCTCGTCTGTCTCTCTCTCTTCTCAACCTCAGGCACAACCGTTGATCTTCACATGGGTTCCAACCGAGAAAATGCGAAGAAGCAACTGGAGAAGGAAATGGCAATGGGCTTATATGCACAAAGAAAAGAAATGGAGGCTGAGCTGGAGATCAGCCTGGAAAGAGTCCTTGACATTCCGATGCCAAAGCTTCGGGAATTTCTGCAGAACAACATAAATATTGGGAGGAACAGGTAAATCTCTTAACATATGCCTCAGGCGACTAGCAGTGGCCAATCACTTTTTTACTTCTATTTTTCATCCTTTTTTTAATACTAGACTCTATTTTGGGGGGTGGGTTGGGTGTCTTATTGCAGGCTGTCGTGGGCACTGAGACTGTTTCCTCTTCCAAGAGGAAAGCCCCGGAAAAATGCTATTGCAAATTGTGTGGAGTCTCAGCCACTAGTGCTCGTGTCTGGCACGATCACCTCAAAGCCAAGAAGCACAGGTCGAACGCGGCGGATGCAGCCCGGGGGAGGAAGGGTGATTTTAATGGTGCTAGGGGTATTTACGGTATGTTTGAGAGGAGAGAAGGAAAGCGGAGGAAATAGAAAATTTCTTGAAAAATGTAAAAATGTATGGATAAGTGTGACAAACCAATAATAATGTGACACATCATCAATTTTACACTTTAACTAATAATTTTTTTTTTTCACTTTCTTACGTACCAAATATACCCTTAAGTTTTTTTTTTAATGTTAAACATTTGTATTAAGTACTCTTATTAACCCTGTAGGCTAGATGCGTATAGGGTTTTATCCTTTATGTTTTTAATTAATGCATGTCAACCTTTGTGCCCACATGTCTAGCTTTGGACTAACATTTTCTCCTTTTGTTTGAGGATTTTCAATTATCAGTGTTAATCTATGTCATGCCACAAGTATCAAGTTTACGGATCTTGGATTCACCCTGCAAAATGACGGGAAGATAAAAGAATATGTAAACCACAGAATCCAATCATTCTGATATAATTTGTGATAAAGAAGTACCACTTAATGTTGAAGAAAAATCGTACTGCATAACTAGAGAACTTGCAATGTTGTATAGCACCTAATGTTGGGCAGCAAGGGGTCATAACCTTAATTTTATAGAGATGAGAATGTTACCAGGTCATACAAGACAAGATAGGATTAAGAATAAAAGCATTAGAAAATTGTGATGGTATCCATTGTAGAAAAGATGACAAAGTCTTATCTTAGGTGATTTGATCATATGTAGAGAAGACCAGTAAAAGCATATGTAAGGAGAGAGGACCAAATATAGAATAACCCAGTAGTTAAAAGTAGAGGGAGAACAAGGAAAATTATAAACCAAACCATTAAGCAAAATTGGATTTAAATAGTTTTTCAATTTTCACTAGACATGGTTGAAGAGAGAGGAGCATAGGACATTAGAGGGTGTTTTGATCTATGTAGTTAACCCACCCACTAGGAAAAGGTTTTGGTTGTTATTGTTGTTATTATGAACTTACAATTGAATTTCCAATAATTCGCGCCAACCAGAGCACAACCTTGTGTATTAGAGTTAGTAGAGCCCAAATTGTCATGGAAACATACTTCTAAGTCTAACAGGCTCTCAAAATATGAGTCTTACATTATATCACAAAATATGGGTCCTTTCACATTTCACTTGCTTACTTTTTCCATTTTTTCCCAGATGATTTACTTTTTATATCCACATGTCTAATTAGAACTCATACTTCAATTCTTAATACCTCAAGCTTGCTTATCACTTGAAATACTCAGTGATGGGTGGGTTTACCAATCAGTTGGTGATTTTGTCCTAGGTGAATTGTGCTTAGCATATATTAAAAGTTTTGTTTTAATACTTCCTACAGTTACAATAAATAGTTTTAAATTATGGTTGTGACTCATGACGGTGGATTCTATAACTTGGTGTTTTTAAATTGTCTGGTTGTGATGTTTATATGTAGTATGAAGGATTTAGAAAATTCAGTTATAGTATAAAAGAAAATTAATTTCAATTTACTGAATTTCTCTAATTTTAATTTAAACCAATGTGTTTGCATGTGTTAATGGTAAGTAGAGAAAAAACAATAATGAGACAGAAGCGGAAGAATCCAAGGTCGAGATTTCTCAAGCATTTTTGGGTGATAAATGATAATTGTTGTAGTCTAAAGGAGCAAGAGCCTTTAAAGAAGAAGATTAGAACAGCACAATAAAAAGCAGGAATGGAGATGAGACTTCACTCTTTGCTGGCATGGAGTTTTATACAAAACAAGATACATAAAGTGGAACACACAGTAGTACATTACTTACAGAAAATACGGATCACCATCAGTTTACACATAAAAAACTAAATTACTCAAAATATCCTATCTAAACTTCAGGGAGCAGTTTGGAGTCAGCAACAAGAAAATCACTTTGGACTGCAGCAAGGCAAATCACAAGTCTTACAATGATTTCCTTATCTTTGAATTGAACTGCATATCTATGTTTTGTTCGCATCATTCTTTCGCCATTGTCCTATTCCATACACAGAGTAAGCTCTGAAACTCCCCTAACTAATATCTCCAACAAGTTACTCACAGTGAGATCCTTAACAGATTCCCCCCTCCCCCCCCCCCCAAAAAAAAAGATCTCAGTGTCACTGCTTGCTTATGTTTTATGTGTTTATTAGTTCTATCTGAAACAGGAAAATCATTCTCAAAAACATATTTTCTAAAATTGAGAAGAAAATGCTTGGGGGCAAATTTTGAATTATGAATGAATGGAAGTGCTTTATCCCAGTGATTCAGTCATTCAACTAGTAAATGGGACCCAAGTTTAACACGGTTGCGAAAAAATAAGCGAGAAATAATTTTTCTATGTAAAAGATAGAAATATTAGCACGTGGCCCAACGTAGATAACCAAAATAAGTGTAGTTAGTTTTCTTAATTCTTAAATAGATAATATCACGTGGCGTAGCTTAAATAACCAAAATAAGTGTAATTAGTAAGGTTGTCAACCACGAGAGTGTAGGCAGACTCGTGCAGCATAGGTAGACTCGACTCGTAAACACGTGCGAGTTTACCTAATGTTTAAAATAATATTAATGAGAGAGTCTAGGCAAACTCGTGGAACATAGGTAGACTCGACTCGTAAACTCGAACGAGTTTACCTAATATTTAAAATAATATTAACAAAATTACACATCACATATACTTACTATAATATCATCAAGACTTGCGGGCTAAGTATAATAAGAAAATGATTGGTCTTCCTCTTTTTTGTGCGCGTACTTAGCAAAACTTGCGGACTAAGTATTTGTTAAAAAAAAAGAACGAAACGCATGAAATGATAGCGTTTTGAGATTTTTTTAAAATGTCAACACTGACTCGCTGACTCGGTTCAGACTTGAGAGTCACTTTGAGTCTACCACGAGTCCACCCGAGTGCAGAAACGAGTTACAGAGCGAGTCAACTCGTTTCATCCATATAAAAACGTAAACTCGTAAAATCAGACGAGTGGACTCGCGAGTTTAACATCCTTGATTATACTTGCTAAAATCTTTCGGAATAACCACGTGGATCGGACTCCAAAACTCAGCTGTCAGGGACATCTAGAACGAATCCTTCCCCAGGCATTACCGGATTTTTTTTTATGGATTTAATTAGATTATGATTTAAGAAGAATTATACCCATACAAAATATTCCTTCGTAAAAAAAGCAAAATTTCTAAGTTAATGCCTTAGTTGTAGCGATTGCATGTCGACATCAACATGCCGGCTGACCCAAAATAATATTCAGATCGATCGATGAAGAGTTGAAATGAAAGCTAGCGCTATTATATGACGCCTACGAAATCAAAAAAAGATTTTGTTACGATTTCTATAACAAAATATAAACAAAAAATTACACGTATTTTGTCTAAAAAAATATGTATTTGATTTAAATTTAACGAAATACATTACTTTTTTATTTATATTTTATTACGAAGGGAGTATGCTTTTCAATTTCAGTTGTCTATCTATCTAGAAACTAGCTAGCTGAATGATATAGGCAGTGGCGGAGCCTTTTGTTGCTATGGGATAGCCATTGCTACCACAAAAAAGAATTACTAAAGACGACTGTAGTAATATAGAATTTTACTATCTAAAAAAATATTTAGGTCGCTACCCCAGTGTAGTAATAGAACACGTTTATCAGATAAAATACTTACACTAAAAAAATACTCAGATTATTTATATTTTAGACACTTTTTTTGCTTATATTTTAGACTGGAGTAGTAGTTTATTACTAAAAAAATTAGTAGTTTATTTTGTCTATAAAAAAAATTATTCTTTATATTTGGCCCCCTCGTAAAAAATGGGCTAGCTCTGCCACTGGATATGGGTTCACATTCTGGTCGATTAACCACTGCTAACACAGCTAGCTGCTTATAAGAATTGTTTTGATATTTAATTAGGGCTTGTTTGGTTTCATGAAATGTTTTCTATTTTTATTTTCTGTTATCATTTTCAATTACAAAATTATCACATTGTTTTGAAAGATTTGTAAACTATTTTAGTGTAACTTGTACAAATAGCAGTTTCAATTTTCAACATGACAATTGACCACTAATTAATCGGTATTATGAAAATATGCATGTGGACCACTTTCAAAAATGCAGTACGAAAATGCAGTACAAATAAAGCAGGGGGCTGTCTATCATACATAAGTAATAGTATGAGTGGTGCACGATACAAGAGCCTATCATTGCAATTTTAAAAAGTTTTTCTAACCCTGAGGTGAGACTCAAACCCTGCAGATGCAGCCTTCTTGCGCGAGCCACAACTACCGCCGCCGCGACGGCATCCCTGAGCTCCGTCTCGTTAGATAATTCTAGCTCCACTAAGTTCGGCAAGATAATTCTCGTTAGATAATCAAGAGGCCTCAGCTAACGAAAAGATAAACTAAGGCTTTGTTTGTCAAAGTCAAACCGCTAGTTTATAACGGATAGCTTATGTCAGATAAACTCGTGAGATTAAAGTAGAGGTATTTGGTAACCATTAGCTTCTAGTATTTTTTTATACTAGTTTATAACGTTTTTCTATATGCTATTTGAAATAACGTTTGAACTTATAGCATATATCATTTTTTCCTTTCGTTTTTATTCTTATTATTTTGATTAAATTTCTTGTTTACATTCTATTAAATGAAATAAAAAATTATTAACTCATGTCTCTCTCTCACTATACACATTTCTATTATTACGTATATTTTTATAATACACATGTTTTTATAAAGCATGAAAAAACAAATAAAAATAATATTTTTAACTTATAAAACTATTTTAATGGTAATAAATAAGTAAATAAATTATATTTCTAAATATTTTGTCAATTTTTGTCAATTTATAAATATTTTTGTCATGTTTAATATTGATTGAAGAATTAATCAGTAATTAAAAATATCCTTTTATGTCACTTTGTATTTAGCAGTTAGTTCAACCGTTAATTTTACCAGACACTTCAAATTCGATCTGTTAGCTTATCAGCTGTCAGATATCCACTATAAATTTATCCGCAATCAACTAACTTATCCGATATCAACTACTTTATCTGATATCCACTAATTCTTATCAAATAGAGCCTAACAGGATGAAACTATCATCTTTAAAAGATTAATTCTTTCAAAAAGTTCAGTAAAAAAAAATTCTTCAAAAATTAATTTATATTTTTTAAAACATATTTTTATATAAGACTCGAAACAATAGAGAGGTTACTATTTACAATTTAATTTATCATTATATGTAATGATTATACTTTTTTTTGGTAAACTAAAGTATTCTCTATGCGCAACTGTAGAGATTAATCATTCGAAGTAACCGAGATCCATTTAAGGGGTTAACCTCTCCCAACAAATGTTTGTCCATATATGCATCGGTCAGGAATCAAACCTAGGACCATATGGTTAAAGATCCAAGTATCTACCACTTATCTCACACCCTGTTGGTGTAATGATTATACTTTAACTAAGCGCATCAAAGGTTATAATCATAAACCTTTATCGAGGACACATTTAATTTCTAATTATTATAGTTATAGAAAGTGTGCATATTTTACAAAGCTTTTGCTACTTTATTACTCTCTCCGTCTCATATTATTTGTCATTTAAGGTTATGTATACATCTTAAATTGTTTATACCTATTTTTTAGGTAAAATAACTATTTTGACTAATATACCCTTATTGTAGTGGGAGTAAGGTGTAAGGGTCAATTAATATAGGATAGTTGAGATATAAATAAATAAGGATATTGTTGGAAAAATATAATTAATACTCTCTTAATATTATAAAGTGACAAATAATTTGAGACAAACAAATACTCCAAATATGACAAATGCTATAATCGTAAACCCTTACTGACGACACATTTAATTTCTAATTATTAGGGGTGGACAAAGAACCGCATCCCACCCGAAAACTGACTTAACAGTAACAAATGCCGAGTAGTGGGCGGGGTGTGGCGATTGGCGGGTCATCGGGATATTGAGATTGGTTAGGAACGGGTGTACACAAACAGATTCAGACCGTAAAAATTGATCCGCTGGAGACCGAAGCCTAACCGAGATGTCTAATAGTTTGGTGTATTTTGCTCATTATATTGAGTACCGTTGGATCATTTTAAATGACCAGGATTAATGACATAGCAATACAACCAACGATTGAGATTATCTGATTTTGTGTTTGTTTTGAGACTTGTGTAAGGTAACGAGCCCCTTGTTTTACGAAAAATTCAGTAAATGTGAGTTCCTTCTCTCTCTCTCACACACTCTTTCTTCTGTATTCTCAGTCTCTTCCCCTTTCACTGCCTCTTCCTCAGTTGAGCTTCTGCCCCGTCGACAATGTCTTCCTCTCTTTGTTTAGTTTTTGTTTTTTTACCTGTAAACTGCCCAAACCCACCCGGCTACCTGCCAATCCGTCGAACCTGTCATTTGGGCGGGTTGAAACGAACGAAAATGGGTGAGATTTTATCTGCTTCGGTTTTGGTCGGATTTGGATTTTTGGGCCCAAATCCGATCGTAACCGACTGGTGTCCAGACTAGTTATACAAAGTGTGCGTGCATATTTTACAAATCTTTTGCTACTTAATTTATTAAAAGAATAAACACCAAGGTCGTTAGGCTTGCAAGTTGACTCATCCGATTCTACGTGTTTACGTTTTTACATGGACGAAATGAGCTGACTCGCTCTGCGATTCATTTCTGCACAAACTCGGGTGGACTCAGACTGACTCACGAGTTTGAGCCGAGTCAGCGAGTCAGTGTTGATATTTAAAAAAAAACCCAAAACGATACCATTTCATGCGTTTCATTCTGAGCTAAGTCCGCAAGTTTTTCTCCATACCCGTACAAAAAAGATGAAGATCAATCGTCTTTCACACAAGCAAGCGATACTGATACTGACATTTTATTGTATTTTATTTTAATGTTCACACAAAATTAGATAATAGATACCCCTTGTCTTAAGTAGCCTTGTAGCCCTTTCATTCATTATTCTGCACTGCAGTCTTTTCCCCTTCTTGTCACATCATTTGCATTTTAGTTTATATAAATCACATTTTGTCAAAAAATATTGTATAGTTACATATTTCTCATAGTATTTGTCTTTTATATTCTCTCTGTGTTTAGATTTTAGAGATTATATTATATTTTAAAAAAATGAAAAATACTTCTCCGATGTTAGTACTTGATTCTAGTGCACATCGTTGGACTTCATTCTTATTTTATTTATTATTTAATAACTAGTAATAACATTTATTTAAAATTTATTTTCAAAATAAAATTGTTAAAATTATATATAAGGAGATAAAACTTTAATTTGTGAATTAGATTATAAAAATAAATTATGTAAATTAAAACACACCACTAATGTAAATTTAAAAAAATGAAAAATAATGAAATTGTTGAAATTTTGTGAATTTTTCAACACATAAGTTTATATGGGATACAGAAGCAAATAAATAAATTATGCTTTTTTTTGGGATATAGAAGCAAGTCAAGTGCACAAGATCTCACATAAATATTGACTTTTTTTTGTCTTGATGATATTATAGTAAGTATGTGTGATGTGTAGATTTTTGTTTAATATTATTTTAAATATTAGGTAAACTAAATGCAGTGCAGTCGAGTCTACCTATCTTTCATGTTTGCCTAGACTCTCTAATTAATATTATTTTAAACATTAGGTAAACTCGTACGAGTCGAGTCTACGAGTCGAATTTACCTATGCTCCACAAGTCTGTCTAGATTCTCGTGTTTGACAACCTTGATAAACACAGTATATAAAAAAAAACTAAACTAGAAAAAAAAATGAATCTGTTTTCTTTTTGTATATATATTTATTACTAATTAGCTGCCAAATTAGTCTGAAAGAAGAAAATAAAGAAGGAAAAACATATACAGCATTGCAGCCTCTTCCCACCTGAGGGATAGTCCAATATAAAGAATCCACTTGAACTACAATGATCAAATTATTAATTAATATGCGAAGCACTTGCGAATTTTCTCCTTTTATTTATTGTTTTTATATGCTAGCTACTAGTGTTTGTTTGGGATTATCCACTATAACCAAAAGAACAAAGAGGCTCATAAGAAGGCTACATACCAAATAAAAGGGATGACTTATTCTATTGTCACGTGGCGCAATTGAGTTGAGGGGACTCAAAACGTTCAACTCACCAATCCAGTGCCAATAATGCTGGATTTGTGCAGTACTTTTATTCAGTAGAAGAATTGCCCCACCTCCCACCTTTTCAGTGTTTTTTCTAGCTAATTGCTAGCCAGCCCTGGCCTCACTCACTCTTCATCATGCAACAAAATGACAATATTCAATAAATGAGTTAATTATGAGATTGGGTTTTATCATTCTGGCACATTTAAGTTTATATGTTAGGTAAAGAGGGAATATATACATGCTGTCATTTTTCACTACCTTTCCTTATCATTCCTGCTATCCATCGCTTCCATCCTGCGCAAGCCATGCCGGCGATGCTGAGAAAAGTAGCATAATATTAATAATAAGACAAGTCGTAGAATGAATTATATAATATTTGAACAGCGCATTCATTTTCTGGGGAAGGTTTATTTTGCTTGCAACTTTTGAAACTGTTATTGGGTCGCTGCTTAATTCACGGGAGTTTATTTGTCATTGACATGGAAAAATGAAGCTTGGTGGAAGGGACGTGCAATTTCCTGTGATAACGATTGTAAAAATAAAAAATTGTGCAAGTTAACCATATAGGGCTTACCGTCGGTAGAGTTGGTATCGTGACCACGAGTTCAATTCCTGGAGCTGCCCAGTTAGGAGGCAATCTAACCACATGTGAAAAAATCAGACATTGGCACACAAGTGCGTAGTGTCATGCGTAGTGTCATAACACTGGTCCTAGGACTTGCCCTTAACGGACTCCTACCACAACTGAAGCCTCATCCCCTATTCATACTGTGAATGAAGTAAATTTATACGCAAATTACTTTAGAGGTCATTTGTTTTAATTTAATGTTTCACTTGAGTCATTTATTCTTTTTTTTTTGTCAAGTTAATCCTTTATTTTAATTTAGTACTATTGCAACAACATCTATATTTTATTAGTTTATCAAACATAAAAGAGCCTATAATGAAGTTAACTGAAATATGGATATTAAATTCAATACCAAAAAAAAAGAAATATGGATAATAAATTTGATTATAGGTAAATACATACCTCACATGTAAAAGTTACGGAAATAATTTAATTTATATGCACAGTTTGTGTAATTTTTTTTTTAAACATTCTTCCAATTATGTATTGTCCCGTCCTTTGATAAGTATCACAAATCATGTGTTTTTAAACTCATTAAATAATGTGATAAGACCTTATTAGATATATATATATATATATATATATATATATATATATATATATATTTACATCGTCGATGTATATAAATTAATCTCCTTGGGGAAATTGAAATTACTAGTACTCCTTCCGTCCTAATATATATGTCACATTTAGCTAAATCATACAGTTTAGAAAAAAAATAATAAATAAAAAAAAGAGTGTGATAATTTTACTAAATTAATCTTATTAATTATTGATGTCTTAATTATTATCATAAATACAAAGTGAAGTATTTAAGTGTATAATTAAAAAAAATTAATATTATATTAAAAATAGAAAATAACATATATACTTAAGAATAATTTTTTTTTAAGCGCGACCAATACATTGGGAGAGAGGGAGTAATACATATACACACGCACATAGCGTTTTACAATACAGGTTAAAGCTGTCATTGTCCAAAATGACATGTCTGCCTCGTTTAATTTAATGGACTCTCTCTCTCTCTCTCTCTGTTGTTTGTATGTAGCATTGTGGTGTGGAGCCCATAGCTGGACCTCTGCTTTGCTGGCTCCAAGCTCTCCCTCCTCCTCCTTTTTATGGGGCTTCTCTGCCTCTGCTTGCTGTCCAGTTCACAACAAAAGAAAGTAAAAAAAAATTAAAATTTAGGGTTCCATTTAGTTTAGTTTGGTCCTTTCTAATCTAATCTTTCACACTCAAACCCTTAATTTCTTTCCTTTTTTCATGCACATACCCTTTTTCTTCTTCAACAATTTCATCATCTGCGTACCACTTAAGAAATCGGAGGGAGGAATAACCAAGCCCCCCCCCCCCAAAAAAAACAAAAACAAAAACCCCAATTCTGTTATTTTCTATTGATTTGATGGATCCACAGATCTAATGATTTCACACGCTCTCCATTTCCCTTCTCTCTCTGGATCATCATTTTCTTCCTCTGCGGTATCCAATAACTTCCAATAAATACTCAAATTGCGAGGTGAGATCCTTTTTACCAGTTTATTTATTTATTTATCTTCTCGTGTTTTGTTACTGTGATATTGGTGCCATACAACATACTTACATTTGATGAAAAAGCTAATTTGTTGTCATTATTGGAATCTATGGAGATTAGTGTAACTTGAGGTTTGCTTAATTTTCAATGTAAATGTGAACAAAGGATTCGCTTTAAGCTGACCAAAAAGCTTGTCGGAGAAAAAAAGTGTGTTTTGACCTTTGAAAAAAAATGAAAATCTTATCACCGTTGAACTTGTCATCTTTAGCGGCTGTATATGGTCATAGTTTTTGTTGCATAAAGAAGCCAAAAAGTTAGATTTTTCCTTTAATTATTACTGTTGAAGCTAATTTCTTTTTTGTGGGTGTCATTCGTTCCTCAAATAACTGTCATATGCTGCTTGTTCTGCACTTTTGTTGTTCCTACAAGGTTCAGGTTGTATTTGGAATTGTACCATAATTGATTTTTTTTTTTCGTCTGTACTTGTGTGTTGATGTTGTTGTAGTTTGTGGTGGATCATCATCATTGTTGTGGTGACTGGTGAGGAGTGCAGGGCTGTATCTATAGTCTATACTCCACAGTGGATGAAAATTCTAGGGGGGTGAACTCGTTTTTTTGTGGTAGTTGATAGATGTGGAAATCCTTGATGGTTGTTTGTTGAAATGAGGGATGTTATCGGAGTTGATAAGCTTTTTTAGGGCCTGCTTTCGGCCGGGTTCGAATGGATACACCCGCACTGGTTCAGATGCTGGAGGTAGACAGGATGGACTATTGTGGTACAAAGACTCAGGGCAGCACCTTTGTGGTGAATTTTCAATGGCTGTAGTTCAAGCCAATAACTTGCTTGAGGATCAGAGCCAGCTTGAATCAGGCAGTTTGTGCTTTAATGAGTCTGGCCCTTGTGGAACCTTTGTTGGTATCTATGATGGGCATGGAGGACCCGAGACATCGCGGTTTATCAATGATCACCTATTTCACCATCTCAAGAGTAAGTTGACAACAAGATGAGTGAATTCTTTAAGCCTTTTTGTATTAGCATAGGGTTTACTTGTTGCTTTGTTGTATTTTCTTCAGCTTCCTGTTCCAAGCCTCTTGTAGTTTATATTGCTTTTAAGTTGACAAAAAGCATACAGGGAAAGGGAATTATCTTAGATAGACGAAAAGCAGTTATCTAGTATTTTTACCTAGATCCTGTTGAGCTATAAAGATTAAATAGTAGAAAAGTTTGTATTCTGTTGCTTGCTTTAATATCCAATAATCCAAGAGACGAGATTTTTGTCTCATGTGAAACCCGTACATGCCAACAAGACACACCAACAAGACACACGTTCATTCATTTGTTTTCTTTTTTTCTTTTTTATCAGATAAATTGTTAGAGCATAGTTAGTGAGGTTCATTGAAGGGGAGTTTCAACACAAACACAATGATTGGAGTTGTAACCAGGTGACTTGGAGGTCACTGCTAGCCACTTGCATATGCAAGGTAAGGCTGCTACAATAGTCTTTAATGGGTTTGACTCTTCCTTGGACCCTGCCATGGCAGGAGCTTTATAGCACCAAGTTGCTCTTTTTTCTAGCTAGTGAGATTCGTTCTTGTCTGACAGAAATGGTGGCAGTGTATGGTTTTACTTCGTAGTATTTTTTTTCTGTCTTCCTCTCAGCTAAGCAATGAATTAAGGCTATAATAAGCGCCAGATATACAGTGAATTTAGACTAAGAAAATAGTGTTTTTGTTACCTGTTTAGTTGTTTGTCTGTCAGTTTTGGATTTATCTGTGTTTTGAATCATTGCTCTCCACGTGATTACCAAATATGAATTAAACACTCTTTCTCTATTTTAAATTTCAGGATTTGCTTCTGAGCAACAATCAATTTCAGTGGATGTAATTCGCAAGGCATTCCAAGCAACAGAAGAGGGGTTTATGTCAGTGGTTTCCAGACTGTGGCCAATCACATCGCAAATTGCAGCTGTTGGGTCATGCTGTCTAGCTGGTGTTATTTGTAATGGAACCCTTTTTATAGCAAATCTTGGTGATTCCAGGGCTGTTTTGGGAAGAGTAGTCAAGGCAACTGGTGAGGTTTTAGCCATGCAATTATCGGCAGAGCACAATGCATCAATAGAGTCTGTAAGACAGGAGCTGCATTCTTTGCACCCTGATGATCCAAATATTGTTGTTTTAAAGCATAATGTATGGCGTGTGAAGGGAATTATTCAAGTAAGTCACTTTTAGCTTACAATATTACTTCTTTTTGCTGCAAGAGCTAGTATTTATCTATTGTAGCTGCTACACGTACACGTGGCAGATAACACCACAAGAGACGTTTCATTCCAAAACTCAAAGCACTGAACTCTTAATATTGTTTTAAATTTGTAACATTCCAGATTCCAAAGCAAAAAAAAATCAGTTTTCAGGGTGTAATTAGTCTTCAGGGTGTGAAGAACGACTCCGGAGATTACAGAACTATGTTGTAGTAGTAAAGAGACGGGGTTGGTGTGGGTGTTCTCCGGGGGTTAATACTAAAATGAAGACATTATATAACGGGAAAACTATCAGCTGCAAGGAATAGCCGATGAAGTTGTCTTAGTAGCATAGCAGAAATCATCTTCAATTGGTTGCTATATACTTGATGCTGGGCTGTATGGGTTAATTTTTATCACAGCAGTTATAACAGTTATAATGAGTTAAGTTATATGGGCAAAATGACTCAAATTCCATTGGCTTCATGTACTTCTGTTCTTTATTTCAAGAAACTTGGACCTCTGGCTTGTCATGCCTAATTCTTAGCTTTGTACTTCCTGAAAAAATCCTTGGGCTTTGTCATCATTGACTTTATTAGATTTAGATGCCTGAACTAATCAACTTGCTTAATTCAAATACCTGTTATTGTCATACCAAACAAAACTTGAAACTTTTCTCTCTTTCTTACCTGAATTACATCATAAATTTTAATATCTTTTTCCCTTGCAGATTTCTAGATCTATTGGTGATGCATATTTGAAAAAAGCTGAGTTCAATAGAGAACCATTGTATGCTAAGTTTCGAGTTCATGAGCCGATCAAGAGGCCAATACTGAGCTCAGAACCATCAATATCAGTGCATCAGTTGCAGCCACACGATCAATTTATTATATTCGCATCTGATGGGCTCTGGGAGCACTTTAGCAATCAAAAAGCAGTTGATATAGTTCAAAACAATCCTCGCTGTGTAAGTTACTAATTTAACTTCAACTCTACTAGATAGTGTCATAGTTATACCAGTATTAGTAAGATTAAAACGGATACATTTGTTATATGTAATGTTCAAGGAGATGAGGGAAGAGTTTAGTGCAAAATGGATTTATGTTTTATCTTCTATTCTTTTCTTTCAGGGAATTGCAAAGAGGCTGGTGAAAGCTGCACTTCAAGAAGCAGCAAAGAAGAGAGAAATGAGATATTCAGATTTAAAGAAAATTGAACGTGGAGTTCGGCGTCATTTCCATGATGATATCACTGTGATTGTTTTGTATCTTGACTCAAATCTCATGAGTAGATCAAGCACTGTCAAGTTTCCTAGTATTTCTATTAGAGGGGGTGGTATTAACCTTCCTCATAATACGTTAGCACCTTGTACGACACCAACAGAGATTGGTGGTACTTGATCTTGTTTCATTTATTTAATGGGATCTATTCTAGGATTTAGAATATCAAGAAAAATAATTTAAACTGCATATCTTTTGAAGACATAACAAATTCAACCATCTTTAATAGTCTACTTACCTCAGGGCGTGCACTTATCTAAAGTGGAGAGGGAATCCTTGTCATGTTATATATCAGGAAGGGGATTGCTAAAGGCACATCCCTCTTACCCCCACACCTCCCCTCCAGAATTACAGAAGTACCCCTACCCAAACCCCCTCCACACCCTCACTCTCTTCTCAGTGCAGCACTGCCCCCACTAATTCTAACTTGATACAAACAGCACATGCACAAACATCACAGGGGAGGGGGTAGAAGCACCGAAACAAATAGCAAAAGAAAGGGAGAGCTTGAGAGAGAAGAGAGGATGGAGCGACGAGGCGGAGGGGGTACCCGATAGCCATGCCATGACAGTGGGGAACGGGGTCGGGAGCAGTGTGACAGTGGAGAGAGAGTGAAAGGCTGAGCACAAGAGGGGGAGGCCGTGAGGTAGTTTTTTTTTTTTTGGGTCATTTTTTAATTTTTGAAAAGAATTTGTTTTTCTGATAGGTAAAAAAAGTTGCCATCTGGAAACGGAATTCCTTTCTACGTCCGGAAATGAAAAAAGAAAAAAAAATCTGAAAATTAGTTTTCGGACAATAAAATGATATATTTTTTGCATGTCTGAAAACTAGTTTCTAGAGACATCTGGAAATTATCCTGTCTGTACAAGTGGATTTGTCACTGATTGTATGCCAGGTAAGTCTTAGTTATCAAAGATGAAATGTCTCATGGTTGTACATAAAAAAAAATGAATTTTTATATCAAAACACGAAATTGAAAATAGAGATGTCAAAATAAATTTTTTACTAATCGAGTCAACAAGTTGACTATCGTTTTTGGTAGGCTAGGTTAACTATATTAGTATATCCATTTGCCTAGTCTGCATGTTATGGCTTATTCGAGGTGAGGCAGTGCAGTGCAAGACTGCAAATCATTCGTTGAATTGTTTTTAAATTCTATTTTTTAATCACAAATTTTTTAAAATTAAAAATCAATTTTTATTACTCTCTAGTTTTCAACTCATTTTTAAGTTTTATTTCATTTATTTTTAAAATTTCTATTTTTTTCATTTTTTAATTAATTAATTTATTTTTTTATTAATTGAATTTACTCGTCAGTCCAGAATAAGATGAGATGAATTGACTTCATCGACCCAATTTTTAAAAATGGTCCAATTTTACTTTGGCGGGAAGAGGTGAGAAATTTTGACAAAAAAGGTGAGATATATGGAGATGTGTGGTAAAATGTTAACACCATTTTATTCTTTGGGCCGCTTTTAGCATCCTTTTTCTCCAAAAGCACCCCCACTCCTTTTCCAAAATACCCCTACTCCAACCCCTCTCTTTCTCTCTCTGCTAGGGGGTGGGAATAAATGGCCTAGCCTACATCAGACTCAGGCTAAGTCAGACTTTTTTTAAATAGACAAAGTCAAGGTTTTTTGAAAAGTCTATTTAGCTAGAAAATGTCAGACTTTAGGCCACCTAAAAAGCTTTTTAAGCTTATTTAAATAAATATAAATAATAAATTTTTATTGCTATTATCATTATTATTATATTAGATTTTGTACATTGTGTTAAATCATATACTTATTGACATTTTTAATAATTTAAGCATATTGACTTACATAAATTTTTGACATGTTTAAAAGCATTATTGCAAAATACTACCTCCGTCCCAAATTATAAGTCCCCTTTGCAAAAAAAATTTGTCCCAAAATATAAGCCCCTTTGCTATTTACAAGATGCATTAATTAATTCTTTACAAAAATACCCTTAGATAGTCTTGGGAAGATGAGAAGCCAAAGTGGAGTATTAAAGATTTTGTTTCATTAATTGAAGGGTAGTATGGGAAAACTAGCACACTTTCTAGACAAATTAAATTGGTTAAATAGTTTTCTTAATCTCCGTGTTTTGGTCAAAATGTGCTTATAATTTGGGACGGAGGTAGTATAATTTAAATAAGCTATCATATAATGTTAGATTTTCTGAAAGGTCAGGTTAAACCTTAAAAAATATTTATATCATGCGAATAAATCAAAATAAGACCTTATAAAACTCAGCTCGTCTTATCTATGTTCACCTCTATGTCTCATGTCTCTTAGTAAAAATGGTTTTAATTTCTTTTTTATATAGTTTATTATAAATAGAACTTAACCTCATTGGCCTATTAGCACGCTAGTCTATTTAAAGAGATGTTAGATGACTTATTCAAAGACGTTAAAATGAAATAGACCTTTTAAGTGGGCTAACAGACCATACCAGACTTTTAAAAAGGTTAGGCCTAAAAATGCCTATAATAGGTAACAGGTCAGACTTGGGCCTTGAATTTTTTGATCAGACCAGACTTGGGTCTTGCAAAGCCTAGCTCAGCCCAACCTATTCCCACCCCTACTCTCCACATCCCCTCCCTTATGATCCGGTGACTTTTTTTTAGGGTCGTCGGGGGAGGGGATCGTAGAGGGAGGGTAGACATTGGGGTAAGGGAGTCGCGAGGGGATGGGGCATCATGAGTTGGGGATTGCAATGGGTGGGGAGTTGGGTAGGGAAGAGAGAAAATGGGGTGGGGAGTTGAAAGATATGGTTGCCATTTAGTTGATTTGTCAAAATTGGAAAATCAACAAAAATAAATTGAAAGATATGGCACCATGTGACGAGCCGAAAAATTTGAAGGATGAAATCAGTGCTTATATGTTTTTATTTTGTGAACGGTGCAAACGCGTATTGGAGAAGATTTGATGTTTATATATTTTGTAAATAGGGATACATAGGAATACATAACATGTAGCGCAAAATGTAGAGATGCATTCGGGTGTGTGGTGCGAGGAGTGAGTGAGTACGAGAGTTAGAGTGAGAGCTCTCAGAAAATATGAGTGTTTGTTTGTCATGTAAGACGTGAGTGTTTTATTCCTTAAAACCATTAAGTGGAGTACTTGGATCTATAGGGCGATACACTTTGAGGTGAGTTTTTCAAGTTTGTGTTAGAAAACTTGTTGTATTGTGGGATTGGTTACAATGTTGTTTGTAATCTTATACTTGTGATAGTGGAATAATTTCATGGTGTTTCGTGGACGCAGACAAAAGGTATTGTACCATATAAATCCTTATGTCCTTTATTATTTCTCGTGTGTATGGAGATTATCCAATTTTAGTATCAAAGATCAGTGGTCGTGCGTGGGTAAATCAGAGTGACCACATGCAGGTTTTTTTCCCAAAAAATGTCTCATTACTAGTTAGTTGAAAAATGTTTTTTTTTATTTAATATATATATTATTTTTAAAATCTTAATAAATATTCCCTTTATTCCAAAACTATTGATGTTTTAGTTTTATTTTTCCCCTCAAAAACTATTTATTTTTTAGAAATATAATATTTAATTACTCCATCCATCTCATTTTCGTTGTCCTCTTTGAAATATTTCATTATCTCAAATTACTTGTCCTTTTAGAAAATTAAAAAGTATTAATTACTTATTTTCCAACAATACCTCTTGTATATTAATCAACTATATTAGTGAGTTTTTCTACCTAACTACTCATACTCCAATTAATAGAGAGTATTTTAGTTAAGAAATGTCATTTTATTATGAAAAATTGTAAACTCAATCATTTTCTTAAGATATGTGCATATCCTAAAAAGACAAGTAAAATGAGACTGAGAGAGTAATGCCTTTTTCCTTTAGGGTGTGATTGGTTCACGAGAGAAATTGTGAAGAGAGAGTATGAGAAGAGAGAAAAATGTGAGAAATATGGTAGATTTGGGTATTGATTGAAATAAGAGAAAAAGAAGAAAAATATGGAAGAGAGAAATGTTGATTATTTTTTAAAAGATATCAATACCTTTGCACATAAAACAAAAACCAATGAGAGAGAAAGAGAGCTTGCCGCACAGCAACACAAAAACAAATGAGAGAGAAAGAGCATATGAGACATTTTCATGTTTTCTTCGGATGATTGAAGAGAAAACAAAAAGGCTTGAGACTGAGAGAGTAATGCCTTTTTCCTTTAGGGTGTGATTGGTTCACGAGAGAAATTGTGAAGAGAGAGTATGAGAAGAGAGAAAAATGTGAGAAATATGGTAGATTTGGGTATTGATTGAAATAAGAGAAAAAGAAGAAAAATATGGAAGAGAGAAATGTTGATTATTTTTTAAAAGACATCAATACCCTTGCACATAAAACAAAAACCAATGAGAGAGAAAGAGAGCATGCTGCACAGCAGCACAAAAACAAATGAGAGAGAAAGAGCATATGAGACATTTTCACGTTTTCTTCGGAGGATTGAAGAGAAAACAAAAAGGCATGGGACCCACCAAATTTTTTTCTTTCTTCTCATTTTCTCTGCCAACCAATAAGAAGAACTTGTACTTTTCTCACCAAACTCTCTCTATTCTTTTCATTTCTTAGCAAACTCACCCCTACCGATCAAGGCCTTAGTTGGGAGAGAAAACTTAGAAATTAGTAAAGCATAGAGTAATTAAAAACAGGGGTTGACATATGCAAATAGTAAATATTTTAAACTGGCGGTAGATTTATTATGACAGGTAAGATTTGGTGGTGCAATTGCAAATGAATGATTCAATGACTTTGAGATTTAATGCTTTTAATGCTTTTGATACTTTCTCTCTCATCTTATTTCATTTTTTTCTCTTATTTTTCTCTTTTTAAAAAATACCTAAAGTCACCACTTAGAAAAATCAATGAATCCAAATCCAATTGCACCATAAACTGCAGCTTGGTTGCAGATCACACCTGAAAATAAAACACTGGACTGACAAAATCTATCGGCAAATATGGTATCGTGGGGGCATTGCCGCATGGGGCAGCAGGAGGAGAAGATCTTATCAAAGGGACAAATTCGTCATTTAGGTTAAGACCATGACAGTTTTGAGTTCTGACATTTATTTGTTCTGTAAGTGCCCTGCTAAACCCACCCCCACTAAATCACTATTTAATGGCATAAAACACAATTATTCTGTGATTATAGAGGATTACATGACAAACACTAGAGCTTAGTTAAAAAAATAAACTAAAGACACAGTTTACTGACAAGACCATCCTCTGGAGGAGCGAAACGGTTTTTACTGACTCTCTTCTGTGTTTGACTCCTCTTTTTACTCACAAGTCACCCCTCTCTTCCCTCTGCATCTCTGTCCTATTCTCCTCTATATTCTCCACCCAACCTTTTTCTTTTTGTTTTTTATCTATATTTTTTTGAATTTTTAATCTCTCCAAGCTCTAACAAGTGCTTTTAACAAGAATGCCTCACCATGGCCGTACTCAACCCTCTCTTCTCTCTCTCCCTTTCTCGAGCCCCTACCTTACCTTCTTTACTCTCCCTTGCCCCTTCCCTCTCTCTCCTTATCTTCAAGCGTGTAATCCATTTCCGTCAAGTTACACATACACTTTCAGTTTTTTTTAGGAGATTTTCTGCTAAAGGTACACTTTTTTAAGGCTTATATTTTCATTAATTAATGCACTAATAATAACTGCATTTATTATTAATGTCTTTTCTAAGTACTAACCATTATTACTTGTTTGTTACTAGATGGAAATACTAGTAGTAATAGTTGCTGCTGGTTTGCTTTGAAGCTTCTTCAACATCTGCATTTTTTTTTGTTTTAAAAGGAGGGAATGGTTTAACTCCAAGACTTGGGAAAAAAAGCTTCCTTTTTTTTTTGTGTGTGTGTGTGTTGAAGCTTGTTTCTTTTGAAACCCATTTGAAAGTTCATTCTCTCCATCCATGAAAGCTCCCTCCTTTTTGTCAGAAAAAAGAACAGCACATTCCACAAAGTAAGAACCTTTCTTTCTCACTACATCTTCTAAAGGGAATCAAACAAACTCTGCTAAAGACAAGGGTTAGTAGTGAGTTAGAGAGAGAGAGAGAGATGGGATGTGTTGCCTCCAAACTAGAGGAAGAAGAGGAAGTGGTGGCTATTTGTAGAGAGAGAAAACGCCAGTTAAAGCTTGCAGTGGAGAAAAGATATGCACTTGCTGAGGCTCATTGTAAGTATTTCCACTCTTTGAATGCAGTAGCTGCAGCCATTAAGCTCTTTGTTGCACGCCATTCTTCACCTTCATCACCTTTCCTCATAACTTTCCCTCCTCCTTGCACTGATCCTTCTCCTCCTCCTCCTCCACCAACTCAAAATGTGATAACCAACCCCATGTTCCTCCAACAGACACCATCAGAGACCAAACATGAAACCATTGCTTGTGACTCTTGCATTGCTTCAACAACCTCAGAGTCTTCTGAGGGGGAAGAAGAGAGTGAAGAAAAAAGGGAGGGAGAAGATGAAGGTGTGAGAGAGGTTCAAAATGAACAGCCATGTGGTTACTACTACATGCACATGCCTATGCCTATGCCTATGTCTATGCCATCTCCACAGAGAGATTTTGGGTGGGATTTCTTCTATCCATTTGATAGTGTGAGGACTGAGGTTATCAGTGGCTACCACAGGAACTCAGATGATGATTTGAGGGCAGTGAGGGAGGAAGAAGGGATTCCAGAGTTGGAGGAGGCAGTTGAAAGGGAAGAGCTTGAGCACAAGGTGGTGAGTGTTGAAGAGAATAACAATGAAGGTGTAGAGCATGTTGTGAGTGGTGTTGAAACAGTGAAGGTGGTGGATGTCGCTACTGGTAACATTGAGGAGCAGAAGGGGCTTCCAGTTCTTGATACACCAGCAGAGGGGAGAGAGTTGCTTGAAGCTTTGAAAGATATTGAGGACCATTTTATGAGGGCTTATGATTCTAGTAAGGATGTTACCAGAATGCTGGAGGCTAATAGAATTCCCCTTCATTCTAGTTTGGAGGAAATAAAAGGTGGGTCCTATCTTCAATGTCTTTCCATTCATCTCAGAAACTTTATGAGATTTTTCAAAAATATCAAATTTATGTTGTAGTTGAGTTTCTTGAATCGTATCCAATAGAAATGATAATTACAATGCGGTAAGCGTAAGTAATTAGTAATTCATGAAAACTTGTTCGTTATTGTGTTGGATTTACCTTAGATTAGCCTCAACTTTAGCATGTGCAGGGTATGATTCTCATGTTCATTTTGAACTATTAAAAGGGTGTTCCAATCTTGGACACACAATTTCATCTTAATAATTCTAAATGTTTTAGTTAAATTTAGTCATATTCCTGCATAAGTCATCTTATTATCTGTTAATATTTGATTTGATTCATGTGATCATAGGCACCAAGTTCCAAAATTAGCTAATGTAGGTGTTTACTTTAGGAACTCAAATCAACAATAAGTGCATTTCTTACATGGCCCGCACAACCTTTTGAATATGTTGACCCTATTGATTTGAGTGCCTAAACTAATTGCAACTTTGCAAGGAGTGCTAATCTGTTAGATATATTATTTTCGCATGCACTGGAATGGATAAACATGATAAAATTGATACTCTTGATGTCTCACATTGTGATATATATTCGATGCATCTATGCCTGAGAATTTGAACCATCTGATCTCAATGCAGAAAGTTCAACCAAACTCATTCATGCAATCGCATGGAAGTCCATGTCAATGTCATCTAGATCATCATCATGCAAGAGTCTGGTGGTTCAAGATATGAAAAATTCTTCAACTTGGGTGGAATATAAGAATGATCTATTTGATGATTATGGAGGAATGGATTCGGGAAGTCATTTATTAACCTTAGGAAGGTTATATGCATGGGAAAAGAAACTCTTTGAGGAGGTTAAGGTATGTTAATTTTATTATTCATTTTGTTTGAGTCCATATTTTCTGTGTTATGTTGATACTGCTTCAACATGTGTTCTCTAGAACGGATCAAAATTACCGAGTCATATGTCGGTGCTGAATTTCTTTTCAAATTTTGCATCTTTGTACATATGAATTTTCGGGGCATTTAACTTCTAGTAGTGTTGACATCATGGCATAAGTGAAGTTATCTTATTCTACTTTCTATATTTTTATCATCAACATTATTCGTTGTGCTTCCTTGTAGGCGAACTCAGATTGGCTATGATATGTAAACATATGCAGAATTATTGGACATGGAATACTATAGCTTAGATTACTGATTTGGAAATGAAAACTGAATGTTTGGCAGATTATTGCACCTAATTTTGCATCCTTCTTCCTAGTCACTAATCCAAGAAAGGGTGTGTCAAGGGTGATATTAATTTGAGGGTTTATGCAATTTAATATTCTTTCTTGACATACCAATATTATTTACTAGTGGAATTTCAATCACCTTGACCGCCAAATTTTTTAACTAATGACAGTGGCTTTTCATTTTTATGATGTATGATTGTTTAATTTGTTTTGTCCTGATGTCACATAGAGTACTTGCAGATGCCAGTAATTTCTTTCCATGTGTTAACGTGACTTATATTGAATGAATTTCTGTCTGTCATTAAACAAACTACTTAACTTCACAACATCCCTTCCTGGATAAAAAAAAAAATGAAAACAAAGATGATTTTCACTTTTTTGAAAATTTTCTTTCTCTCATTCTTGTCCGATTTTGTCGTGTTCAAGTGTGGCCTTGTTTGCTTCCTTGTCACATCTTGCTTTGTAACATTTGAAATTTTTTCTTGCCTTAGGCTGGAGATAACACGCGAAAAAGTTATGAGAAAAAATGTGCACAATTGAGAAATAAGAATGTTAGAGGAGATGATGAATTAAGCACGGACAAGACTAGAGCTGAAGTGAAAGATCTATATGCTGGGATCTTGGTTGCAATTCGACGTGCTGAGTCAATCTCAAAGAGGATTCAGAAAATGAGAGATGAAGAATTACAGCCTCAAATCGTTGAACTATTAAAAGGGTGGGGATAATATAGCACTGGATACTAAACAAGTTAAATAATTTTGAGTTTCATTGATTTCTCATTTTCCATTTTTCTAATGCAGCCTTACACAATCATGGAAAATTATGTTGGAGTCCCATGAAACCCAGAAGAAGATTATTTCCGAAGTCAAATACTTCACATGTCCTGCGTATGGGAAATTCTGCTATCAATCTCGCGGATTGGCAACTCTTCAGCTTGAAGCCGAGCTTAACCATTGGCGCGTGTGTTTTAGAGAGTATGCTGCAGCTCAAAAAGCATACGTCGAAGCCCTGCATGGATGGCTAAGCAAGTTCATAGTCCCAGAAGTTGAATTTTACTCAAGGAGCAAAAATGTTGCTATGCCATATCAAGTCAACGGGCCGCCACTACTCGTGATATGTAACGATTGGTTAGCTTCCCTGCAAAAGTTACCTGATAAGATGGTAACACTTGCATTGAAAAGTGCTTTGAAGGATGTGAAAGCTCTATGGCTTCAGCAAAGTAAAGAGCAGCAGCAGAAGAGGAAGGTAGAGGGCCTAACAAAAGATTTAGATAGAAGATATTTAGGGTCACATAAAGTGAAGCATAAGATGCTTGAGTTGCAAGTCACAGACCAGAAATCAGAAGAAGGAACAATTCATGAAGATGAATGCATGATGGAGAAGAATGATCATTTGGAGACACTGAGAAGGAAACTGGAGGTAGAGAAGGAGAAGCACCACAATTGCATGCAAGAAACACAAAGGATCACATTGAACGGATTGCAATCTGGGTTTTCTTTAGTCTTTGAATCTTTGACAGAGTTTTCCAAAGCATCCCAAAAAATTTACAATGATCTTGTAACTTTTAGTGAAAATAGTGAGAAGATTGGGAATATTTCGTATATAGAGGATGGTTGCAATGTTGAAAATTGCAACAGCTAAAATAGACAGTAGAATTGTTTTAGTGAGGGTGATATTTGTGGATTTGGGGTGTTTTATGTAATTATGTTATTATGTGTTGTGTGGTGTCGAAGCAGCTCGCTGAGACATCAATGTTTAAGTTACTACTAGTGTATTAACCCGTGTCTTGCGCGGGTTATAAATATTGGTTTTAAACGTGTTTAATGTGTAAATATAAGTTTGAAAAAAAAATTAGAAAAATTATTAGAACATTTGAGTTTTTTGAAAAATTATTACACACACACATGATACCCAATTTTAAAATAAAAAAAAAGTTTTGTATAACACCATTAATAGTTATAAACATGTCCTATTTAAATCATAAATCACCCTTAAAACTTAAGAATTACAATGTAAACATAAAAAGAGTTTGAGTATAACAAAAGTAGAAAGTAATAAAAACAAAACATGTCCACTGTATTTCAGAAAACTATATTTTCAAAAATTATATTAACGTATTTCTAATAAAATATTCATCAGTAGTAATTTATATACTAATATTTATTCATATAAAATATTCAATTTCTTAACGATATATTTTTTACTCTTTAGTTTTAATATTAATAAATATTTGCATAGTGATTAATATGTTTTTGTTTAAAATATTCATCTTTTTATAATATATTTTTATCCTTAGTATATCATATTTTTATTTATAATTACTTTTATGACTCACGTATCAATAAATTGTAAATTTCTCATTTCTGTGTATCGTAAGTATTTGCCTTCAAATCTTATACGCTTTGAAAAAATATTTTATGTAATAAAATTTTATATTTCGCAACATATTTTATAAACATATATGGATTTAGAATATGTCTACCAATGATGAAAGTAATGATGTTGGGATAATCATAATTAATATATAATAATTAATATATAATTACTCTTAGTGTTGCAATAAAATAAATAGATTAGACAAAATAAATAGAGCTATAACAATTAAAGAAAAGAAATTTAATTGAAAACTGAAAAAGAGAATTAATTAACTGTTGTAGGAATTAATTCATCAAACAAACTGTAAGTAGGAATTAAGAATAAAAAAAGTTAAATTATATGATGATATAAAATTTTAAAATATATAAAACTTCATTAATATAATTTTATTTAGTGTAGTAAATAAATGAGAAAGAATATTAATAAGTAATTTTTATAATGGTAAATAAATAAAATTTAACTTTTTCTTTACACAAAAATATATATCTAAAAAAATATCATTAGATTAGTTTATGTATAAAATTACTTTTTAATGTTAAATATGTTACTTTTTTAATATTATATGTAAACACAATGTGGTTTTCAAAAAATATCACTTAAATGTTTATTACTTTTTTTATATAACACTTAAATGATTATTTTGTGAATTTGAATTCTCGCACAACTAAATTTATAAACATTTTAACATATGTTTATTTTATACTATGTACTAATATTAAATAAAAATAGTGGAAGAATTATATTTACTTTTTCTTCATAATCTATATATGCCAAGTCATTAAGTGTAATATGGTAAAAAATAAGATTAATTTGAATGAGTCTATACTTTAAATTTGTGATTGATCAAAATAAGACTATCAAAATGTCATTATTCCTGGTCAAAATAAAAAAGATGTCATTAATTGTAATATCTGCTCAATGCTCAACTAAAACAATCTCTCCAATTTTAAGTTTCATTTTTTTCATTGTTTTTCTCAAGGCAAACTTATATTTATCTTATAAAAATATTTTTTTAATTTTTTTTAATATATATGACATTTGAAGTTTGCTTGCTAGCCTTTTTTGCAGCTTATATGTTTTTATTCGATATGTCGCGATTTTGAGTCCCCACTAGTCATCTTAGAGTGAGGTAAATATAATTACCTTTGTAAGTGCTCAAAGAGCCCGGAGGTCTTCCCTGGTTTAGACTGGGGCGTCATCCCTTCACCATAAATTTTACGTAACCAAAAAAAGATAGTGCAAAAGACTTAAAAGATAAATTTCTAGAAAGAAAAAATGAATTGAACTATAGAGAAAATAATAAAGTAATCTAAGAGGTTATCAAATATACCTCCATAGTTGAATAACATCATATTGAATTGAAATTACAACTAAAATGAGAGAAAACGTATATTTGAGAGAAGAAAGTTTGGACAATAAAATGGGAGGAAAGAGTTAAAATTCATTAATAATTTCAAATTCAAAATTAAAAGATTTTCTCTCATTTTAAAAGTATTAATTCAAATTCTCAAATTAAAAGTATTAATTCAAATTCAAAATTAAAATATTTGAAATAATATCGGCACCTTATGGAAATTATTTATTTCTTACCATATCAATTGAAATGAATAATCAATAACTCAAAATGATGATCGATATGCTTTAATAATGACTGATTAAAATAATTAAAAAATAAAAATAAAATAAATAAATTTAGGTGGGAAAAAATTGTCTGTGATTTTGACACGTGGAATGGTTCACGTGACAAAACTCAATTTTATATAATATAATAGATAAATTAGTTTAATTGACCGAGTGCAGACATCAATTTTTAATGTATTTGCACTAATTAGTGTTAGTATTGTTGTTGATTGAGATTGTCCACTCCACTGAGTTGTTTTTATTTTTTTAATCTATTATTATACGGTTTTTTAAGTAATTTATACAAATTGGATTAGTATTAGAAAAGTTGTATTTTTACCATATACAAATGTACTATTTTAAAAAATTGAAAGGATATAGTATTGTTTCAGACTGATATATTGATCCATTATTACATCCCAATGAGATATCAGCCTAAGGTCCAAGACTAACAACGTTTTTGGTTTTGCATTTAGACTTGTTTTAATGCATGCAAATGGAGAAGTATGCCACTTAGTGCTTATGGACAAACGTCCATTTGTGACTGCACAAAGGGAAACTAAACACGCACTTGGGTCTCTTACAACTGCAATTAGATATTGGAATAATTCATCATTCTAAGGATATATTTATATCACTATATATTAGTACAATCTCTTCTTTATTTCTTTATTTTTTTTGGGTAATAATCTCTTTTTAATTTTTTAGGTATTTCCCAAGAAACTAATCCTTGCTTCACAGGAATGAGAATGAGAAATTTAAGATAAGTATTAAAAATAATCATATTCATACTATTATATGGGGTTTTGGGTTGGGGGGGGAGGGGGGGGGGGAGGGGGTATCAAACTCAAACTCAAACTCAATCTTAATAACAACTTTAGTACCATGTTCATACCTAATGAATACCCATGTGCCTAAACCCAAATTTATAATCTGCGTTCTAATTTAATTAAATATGTTTTTCTTTTAATTCAAACACACAAAATAATAAAATAAAAATTCTATATTAACACTAAACTATAAAAAATCAATTCATCCAAAAACAAAAATCCACACAAAAATATTGGCTAAAAATATAACAAATACTATAGTATATGTGTAAACATAGGTTAAGTACTATAATATTCAAACCCATATCCGTACCTACAATTTATTTATAAATAATTACTAAAACTTGTTTAACAAGTAAGGAAATATATATATATATATATATATATATATATATATATATATATATATATATATATTTTCATAAAAATTAATTTTTGCATTCACCCATGTAAATTGAATCCTGTCATCTCTATTTGCTTAGATTAGTGAGACTGCCTTTACAAATTAATTTTTATGAATATATATATATATTCATAAAAATTAATTTTTGCATTCACCCATGTAAATTGAATCCTGTCATCTCTATTTGCTTAGATCAGTGAGACTGCCTTTACAAATTAATTCCTAGATTAATTTTGACATAACAGAAACCCTTAACCACGCAAAGTTACTTTTCACAAAATATTAATATTTCTTACTATTAGTATAGGTATCTTGGTGTTTTTCTCTTAATTATATTTAGAAATATATATTCAAACTCGGTGTTAACGAATTACATGAAATTCATGCCTTTTGAGAACTTTTTGATTTTAAAATTTTTCATCCAAACAGCAGTCTTTATAGCAGATAAATATATATAACAAGTAGATAAAACAAGTGCTAATGACCCACCCAAAAAAGAAGACAAGTGTATTATCACAAAGTTTTGGGACAAGACACCAAAATGTAGTAGGCCTTATTAGAATTTGGGTTTGGGTCTAACTCAACCCAAAAATTACCTCATGGGATGAGGGTTGTCTCCTCACTTATAACCACTATTCATGGCATCTCATTCTTCCACGTGAGAGTGGGACTTCAAACAGGCCTAAAAGTCTTTGATGGCCATCATAAATATGCAGGCACATCTACAACACTCAGATCTTGTCAGAGGGCCAATAAAAAAGACACGCACAAATCCAAACAGGATACTTGCATAAAGGGCAGAGGAAAATCACTTCCATGTGAGACAGTCAGGCAGTATGTTATAGTTGTGAAAACAAAATAAGAAATAAAGTGAAGGTCAAAAAGATTTTTCTATCTACTAGAGAAAGCAAGGCATATTGTGATTGCAATATGCTTACCGACTGTGAACATAAATCTGCATCTTTCCAATATAAGCTTCATGCTTCTAATTTGCCAGATAAACAACTACATTTTATTCAAAGTTTTGTACAATATGCAATGATTTCACGTCCTAAAAAAAGCTCGGGGTATGATCATACTGCATGGAAATGAAAAATTACAAGTTTCACGTTTTAATATAAGATTGCCATGTTTTCCTGTCTACCTTAGGTACAGAGAAACCAAGAATTGAGTATGATTTCACTAACAAGAGCAGCAGGGAAGCGTATGCCCAGAAATGGGACAATATCTACTGCAACCAGTTCTCTACAGCTGACCTTACCACAGTACCAGCTGTCCTCCTATATGGTTACAACAGTAGCCTTCCCTGTCAACCCTTGGGCATGATCATGCAAAGGAATAATTACAAGTTTCACATTTTAATACAAGATCACCATATTTTCCAATCTACCTTAGGTACAGAGAAACCAAGAATTGAGAGATAATTATGACTTCACTAACAACAGCAGCAGGAGAGTGTATGCCCAGAAATGGGACAATATCTACCTGCAACCAGTTCTCAACAGCTGACCCTACAACAGCACCAGCTATGAGCCCTCCTATGGTTATAACAGTAGCCTTCCCTGCAAAATAAGCAAAATGTAAAAGGAGGGAAATGTGAAAGGAAAGAAAAAAAAAATATGCTAATCCAAAAGAATTGAGCAGAGTTTAAGAAAGAGGAAGGTCTGACAAGTTTTGAAAAAGATCCCAACCACCCACAACTAGAAGTACCATTTGTTAAGATGGTCAACTTTTTCAACAGCAGTGCCATTTTACACAGATATGATCTTCATGTTTGGTAAATAAAACCCTCATCTCAGAGACTCGAAAAGTAGTATCCAGATTAGTAGCATCAGAATTACAATTCTTTTCTATAAACACACAACCAAACTTTTAATACCGGAAGTCTGGGAAACCATAAGAAATTAAGTCTATTTAATAGGTTGGCCTTATTGTTGTGACAAAGTTCGGTGTGGTAGTTAACATGGAAGCCACTGATTGTGTGCTCCATGTCTCGTTGCTATATATGTGAAAAGTTCAGCACATAAATTCTATTATGAATGGCTAAAAACTTGGTATTCTATATGATGCAAGGTCTCATTATGCACATAGACCTTGCATTACCTCAGAAAACAATCTAGAAATTTTATAGTCAGAGACAACAATGATAAATTGGGGTTGACTCATACCACTCATTGCTTTCATCTGCATATCGGTCATCAAAATATACAGTTTCAACAAAGGAAAACCTAAACGGCTAAATCCTAAACCTCATCATTTTCATTTTTTATTTTCTCATGTTCTCCCACCTACTATGGCTGTCCAAATGCTTACTTTCATTACAGGATACAAGTCAATATGAGTATTGCCATCATGAAACCCAAAAAAAAAAAAAAAAATAATTGAATTGCGATGAACTGATAAAACGTGAACAATATGCATGAGAAAGCTTCATACCTAACTTAACATTCTTTCTGGTCATGAAGTACAGGGAAGCTCCAAAGCTACCAGCCAAGATAAGTCCAGGAACATCAGCGCCGGCATAAGGTGCAGAGGGCACAGAAGCACCACTAATATAGGTTAAACCCATCAATGCACCATATACTCCAGCTTGTAAGCCAAAATCACTGGTGGAAGGTGACTCAATTGAAACAGGTGAACTCTTCACGGTAGATTGCAACCATTGAGGCATTGAACTCACAGCCGGGGACTTAGGACGCTTGACATCAGCATAACGAACACTACTGTTCACTACTTTTCCTGCCCGCCGCTGAGTTAGGCTCTGCATAAGTAACATGTCATATGCAGCCTCAACCTAAAAAAGACCCACCAATTCCATCAATAGGGGAATAGACTTTATCAAGAATACTAAAACTACTCAACCAGGGGCACCCGTCATTTTTGTTTTGAATCCACATATTACATACACTATCAAATTCAAAACCCACACAGCTCATAAGGTGAGAAAAATATTGCTGACGTGGAAGTAGATAACAGATTAAACATCTAACAAATATATAACCAATCAAAAATGTTTAAGAACCAAAACTAGTCTTAAACATGATTTCTGGTCACGCAGTAAAATCAATTTGAGCACAGGTTAAACACGTCTCTGTGAGGTTTTTTCTGCATAATTTCTGTGTATGTGCATCTATCTGGTGGAAAATAAACAAAAATAAAAATAGATATAATAATAAGTAATTATAAACTACAAAGCATACAAAATGGAATGAGTAACCCTAATTAGTAATTAGCATTGGAATTCAGGGAAAGTGTAGCGAAATTGAAGGAAACCTGCGCAATCATATCCTGGTCATCCTTGCAAGTGGCGAGGATGGAGTTTTTGGCGCGTAGTATGTCCTCGAAGGAAGCGCCCTCCGAAACACCCAACAGCTTCAGCGCGTTTTCCACCGACATCTCGAACGGCGCGGAGTCATCAGCTCGCGAGCCGGCTTGAACAGGAGCCACGCTCCTCGTTGACGCGCGTTTCCACTGTGTTTGTAGCGGTGCGGTGGCGCGCCAGGGTTCGGTTACGATCGGTTTTCTGAGTCGACGAACCGGTGGTCTGGGGAAGGATGAACCGGTGGAGATACGGTCTGGCCGGACGGTGAGAGTGGCAGCCATTTGTGAGAGAGATGTGAATGTGTGAGGCTTGGAGTGATAAAAAAAAGACGGGAAATATCGAAATAGCAACTAACCCCAACAGCTAGAAGCTACAGCAACGTTTTGTTGCTTCACCACCGTTGATGCGAAAATTAAAAATAAAAATCATCTTCTTACATGCTGCATTTTATGATAGAGTCGTATGTCTCTGTTTCTTCTACCGTATATTACACGTGGAATATGAAATTATTGACACTGGTTTTTTTAATCCAAGCATATTGGTGATTTAACATTTTTTAAATATAATACAATAATTCAGCTGTGAACTTACTATTTGCAGGTTGGTCTTTTGTTTGGAGATCATAGTTTTGCCAAAGTTGTGATTTTGAGAGATTCGTCAGTCAAAGAAAAACAATGATTTTGAAAGATTCTATTGGTACTCTAACAAAAGACTAAACGCGTTGCATGAGCTGACAGTGAATTGAATCATAAAACTGGTTAACTTTGACGTTGCAGCTAGTAAAATTGAATTGTATCCTAATCCTAATGGATAATATTCTAGACTACAGTATTTTATAATAAGTGAAAATGTTTAAAATGAATACTATAAAGATTAAAAAAGGAGTATTGATCCAATAAAAAAAAGGAATATTGATATATTGCCTTTAGGTTTTTGATGAATTTTTTATAATGACACTTTTTTTGCAATCATATTAGTAATTAATAAAGCGAATTATAAATTAAAGTAAAGTTTTACCACATAATATCCACTAATGATATTCTATGTGTCACATTCTCACACATTTTAGTTTCTTATCTATTATATCGTTCAATGTTCCATAATCAAGTTTATTTTTGCATTCCATTTGTTTCTTAATTGCCGTTTTAAAATATTCATATCACATTATTTCAATTATTTGTATTTTTTTAAATAATTTTCTATTTTCACCTCAATTATCACTCATAATTTATTATTATTTTACCATATAAAATTGGTAATTTTAATTAAGAATTTTTTTACCATCAACATTTAATTTCATGATACATGGGACCTTGCGATCTAGAAAACTAATTGAACATTAGCGATTTTTAATATGCACGTGTTGTGATTTGACATATTTAAAATATGAGAATTCAAGTGTGAACTTACTTTCAACAGATAGTACATAATAAATAAGATAAAGAATGTTTATCATCTTTAAATAGATATTATGCCAAAAAATATTCTATAACATGTATTTTTTTCCACTCATATAACGCTTTTAAGCATTATAGGAGTAACTATCATCCAATGAATGCACACACATATACTGCATTCAAAGCGTTATCCGCACTGCGCCACATGTAATGTGTGCCCAAACGTGCACGTTATCAGATTGGTGGAATCGGATAACACGTGTAAGTGTTATCTAAAACTCTCATTCAGATAATTTGAGTACACGTAATTTGGAGTTAGAACTTAAATAATGCATACCGAAGCAAGTGTCATTTAAGTGAACTTCATATAACATTTTCTCGAGCAAGATTTATCTCAGTTGTTGTTTTTTAAAACAATAGTTTTTGTTCTTTAAATCATTTTAAGAAAGTCTTGTTATGTTCATTCAGCAACCAATTTTTTTTTATTCGAGAGTTTTTTCTTAATAATGCTTTTGTGAGCAAATAAGTAAGGATGAACCTCACCAATATATACAAATGTGTTTGAAGCACTTCCTCCCGACCCATGTTATTAACATGCATACCACATGTACCCCTTCACTACACTTCTTCCCGTATGACGAGACTTAGGAACCCTTATAGCTTTCGCTTCTGAAAGGTAGTTTGAACAAAACTCAATAGTTTTTTTTTTTGCAACGTACTTTTCAACAATAGATGCTTCAAGAGTGTGGATTCTTCGTGTGTCCTTTCAAGATCTTCATGTATCGCTCAACTGGTACATCCATCTTGAACAAACAGGGTCACACAATCTTATCTCCATCACTAGATGAACAATTAAGTGAACCATGATTCAAAAAATGAAGGAGGGAAATACATCTCCAATTGGCACGAGATAATAGCAGCTTCATTTTCCAACTCATCCAACTTATGAGGGTTAAGGACCTTGCTACGTATACCACTTAAGAATAAGCATAACCTAGTTATGTCATGTCTAAAAATTTTAGGCAAGATGTCACGAATAGCCATAGATAGTAGATATTGCATCAAGAAATGACAATCATGAGACTTTAAGCTAACTATTTTTTCAATGAGACAAGCATCTTGACATTTGAAGAGTAACCTTGTGGCAGTTTGACGCTCCTTAGACACTCATATAAACTTCTTTTCTCATTTTTTGACAAAGTATGAAATGCCGGAGAGTGGAGACAAATATGTTTGGTGGCCATTTTTGGAGCAAAATTGTAATGCCCTGACTCTAATTAGGGCATTACTTACTAAATTAACAGAAGTCTGAATTTAATGTAATAAAATTTTCGTCTTACCTAATGTACAAAAGTAAATCCTTTTTGAAAAACAAGGCTTTCTCTAAATTAGTTACTTGCATACATTATGACGTGAAAGCATTAAAAGCAAACTCGATAATAAGGGACTCATAAGAAATATGACAACTAAGACTCAAGTAAACTTATGCTAAACTAATACATTTTTACCTACGACACTTGACTCGTAAATGAAACTTAATACATTAATGACAACTCGTGATCCGGTATTAACTCGAGAGGTCTCGCCGCGAAGGCAAGACCGAGCACAACTTCACGCTCTAACTCCTTCAATGTGCTTGTACCTGAAAACAACGCCCCAAGTACGTGAGTTTATAAAACTCAGCAACATAGAATTGAAACTTAAAACATTACCGTTGTTTTCAGCCAAACGTGGTGTGCTACGTATGAAAAATTTCTCTCCTTAAATCATACTATTATGATAAACATATTTGAGGCATTTTAGCCACACCACTATTTCTCATACAAACATTAATATATTTGCAAGAACATTTAGCATAAGAACATATAGCTCATCTCGTAACTTGCTACATCCAATAAAATGAATAAAACTTAGATGCAATGCAACTTAACTAAGAACATATAGTTCTTCTTTTACTTTGTGCTTAGCACATCTTTGCTTTGTGCTATTGGGTTTTGTCATATGCTTTAGTCTATAGACCCCAATAACACACTTTCGATATGGTGGTTAGACGTCTTAACCCTCAAAGTAGCGTCACACGAGGCTAACCATACCGATCAATCATCTTATGAGGAATCTTGCTTGTCTTTTAAGTTCTTAATCTTAACTTATGCGTTGTCAATGCATGCACATACTTAAACTTATACAATCTCAAGGTATTCATATAATGAAAGAAAATATACAAGTATAATTCAATCATTCTAAACTAACATCATTCTCATTGAAACTTGGAGTACAACTCAAGCATTAAACATAATAACATTGAAACATCAAGTTATTTAACCATGAGTAATCATGAATCACCTACTTTACATATTATGGAACTCAATCAAGCATAACACATAGTGCATAGAACAATTCTAACACTCATAACTAAACATACTTTTTCACTTAACTTTTGTGCTCATTTTGATGCACCTTGGGTTTAGATCCTCATGAAGCAAACCTCATCCCAATTGGAGCTCTATGGAGCACCCAAAGGGGCAACATAATACATATACTTGTTGGGGGGCTGGGGACAGCAATCCAACCATTTACCATCCCAACAAAAGATCGTTACTTCTATTCAATATAAACTAATTCTCATCCAATCACTAAACTCGTCTATTTCTCAAGCTTTTCAAAACTCTAACTTGAATCAAACATTCCCACCGGAGCTTTGTGAAACTCGCAATGGGGCAAACATTGTGACGTCCTAATCAAATTTTCTAATATATTAAATATATTAATTAATACGATAATAGTGAAAATAGTTTTATTTTAGGCTTAATTAGCAATTTGGTCCTTTAACTTATTTGTGAGGTTCAATTTGGTCCTTTAACTATTTTTTGGGGCAAATAAGTCCTTTAAGTTGGGTCAAATAGGTCCTTTTCGGCCTTAAGTTTTTAAGTTGGGTCAAATAGGTCTCTTAAGTTTTTAAGTTGGGCCAAATAGGTCCCTTAAGTTTTTAAGTTGGGTCAAATAGGTCCTTCGTGCCAATGACTCATTTGACCCTACATAAAAACTTAAAGGACCTATTTGACCCAACTTAAAAACTTAAGGGACCTATTGGCCCAATTTAAAAACTTAAGGGACCTATTTGACCCAACTTAAAATCTTAAGGCCTAAAAGGACCTATTTAACTCAACTTAAAAACTTAAAGGACTTATTTGCCCCAAAAAATAGTTAAAGGACCAAATTGAAGCTCAAAAATAAGTTAAGGGACCAAATTGCTAATTAAGCCTTTATTTTATTATAGCAAGCAGAAGTGTACAAATGTATCTAAAGATACTTAACCTTAGGGCCCTTAATGATACAGAGTGTCCAATAATTAAGACTCCCTTATTTACTGACTCTGACTCACTGGTTGTTGACCATCAATCTCTATCTTTCTTTTGTACTTGTTTGATACCTGCTAATATCCGAAGGCAGATATATGCAAAACAAGAAATAGAATGGGAGACTCAGAACACACTATTAAATGGGAAAGCAGGAGTTAGAATTCATGTATAAAATGGCAAACACATACAAGTAAAGTAAGACAACAGAATAAGTAAAAGAATAGTCCATACATCCCCTAACCACAATTTGGATCATCACTTAGCTACCCGCATCCATGCAGCTTAAATCTATATGCCTACGTGGCCACACAGTTTAAAATATGACAAAGGCAACCCCACCTTAGCCACCTTGCCTTTATAGATAACAGCGACCTCTCACCGACGTGTGAGTAGGCCCAGCCAGTTGTCCATCCCCTATCCCGCTCATCGTACCCCTAAGTGTAACACTCCGTTTCTGGAGAGCTACTAAACCAATATTCTTATCAAAAGCTGACATATTTCTTAAAGGTGAAATACTCTGCTTGCAGGGTTTTTCGAAAGTGTGGTTCTATTTTTTTCCCTCTTTCCATAAAAACTTCTTTTAAAAGAACGGTCAGAGTATCACAGCGATTTCAGAAACATGATGGAAAATAAATAAATAAAACATCAAAATAAAACCATAGGAATCGCACTCATAATTTATTAAGTATTACACATATGAAACTCTAATTTTTGCAAACTGAAAATACATTTATTACAACTTTGAGATGAACTACAAATATCCTATAGCTGATCGTCACGCTACATCCCTTACTAAACTCCTAGTAAGTTACCACAGATACCCTGACAGATAAACGGGTAAGACTACCCTCAGCTATCCTTGTCCGCAACCTCGAACGCTCGTGCAGTCTTCATGATCTGGGTTACAATCATTGATTGAAAGAACCACAGGCAAGGGTCAACTTCTCAAATAAGCATAAAAACAACAAACATAATTCAAGAGACAACAACATGCATAAATGCCCTATAATGCAACTCAAGACATTCTCTACAATTTTTCGGAAAGTAACGTCGAACAATCCACTGAATACCAGTCGTAGCTTTGGGCTCTCCTCTCACCCTAGGACATTCAGCTCAAGTTCATTGACGTTACGACGCCTAGCTAACTCTACTAAAAAACCGGTCGTAGCTTTTTAGGGGATCCTAGCACCCTAGGTTAATCGGCTCAAAGCTCACAAACGTCACGACCAAACTTCCACAACCCCAATGAATAAATCAACCCATATGATAATTCAAAGAAGCATACTCAAATAAATATTCAATCTCATATCAAATAAATATTCACTCAGAGGAATCACCGTAATATAGCTCAGTCCAACAATACATAGCCAATCAATCCAATCATATCATATCGCAAACAATCAAGAACACAATCCATCCCTCTGCAACTCAGTGGGGTTAACAATGAGGAAAAAAAAACAAGTGTGGGGGGTTGGGAGCAGTCGCCAACCTCTTGCAGACAAACCCACTAAATAATCATATGTAAAGCTTAAAACAATAAAATTGAAGGGGTACGCGACCCTCACTTCGGACCCTGAGGTCCTCAGACTTCTTCGATATACAAAATTAAATTAAATTCTAAACATGTCTAAAAGTTGCCCTTACACATACTATACAAAACATAAACACCTATAATGTGAAGTGCCCTTACCGAGCGTCGCCAAGTCACGTGTGAACGCATGTCCCAAACTCACGCCACATGAACTCAGATTCTCAGGTCCTAAAACCACAACACAACTTAGTGCAACCTAAGCATAAGATAATTCTAATGCCTTAGGCTCTCAAAACCCAAAACCTCTTAACTCACCAAATCACTTACATTTGAAAACACAATTTTGAAGCACATGTTTTGAAAGAATTGCCTACTCTTGAAAAATTAATAACAAATTAAAAGGATAAGGTTCTAGAGACTAAAAATCATTTTCCTTCAAACCCAAAACTTGAGACAACATGTTTTATCAAATTCTTTTCCTCAAAACACTTAAGTTAAGGCTCCACTTGGTTTCTTGGGTCTCAAAGAGCCCAATTCACCTTATGTGTTTCATAGCCTAAAAATCCAAAACAATTCCAAATTCAATCCAAACATTTCCATAGCTTTCCAAACTTATACAACAATTCCATTCAACTAATTTAAAGGTTAAGAACACAAAAATTTTGCCTCTCAAGCCTAGAATAGCTCGCGGCCAACACACCCTTTTTCCAAAAAAAATTGCAAACTTCCCAACTAATTTAACAACATCATTCCATAAGTAAATCCTTTCACAAAACAAAAATTAGTTTTACAAAACAAAGCCTAATTCAAGACCAATCCTAATTCAAGCATCTCCAAGAATCAAGGGTTTCACCTAAAACTCCTAAATCTTTGATTCAAATCAAAATTGACAATTACAATATCAATAATAACTAGTAAGAAGCAAAAAACACAAGCCAATTTAAATGATTCACATGAAGATCACTCAATCCCAAATCCACTAGGTCTTGCACCTAGGGTTCAATAAATTTGGGGATAAATTGGTTCATTTCTTCCATGATCATAATCAAGTAATATATCAAGCATAAAACAAGAATAGAACAAGAAAATCACATCCTACACCTATAAAAGACCCCCACGGGTTTGGGGCTGAAAAGGAGGGAGAGAACTTGGCTTTCATACTCACTTACAAGGTGTGGAAGGAGTGATCAAGAAGAAGATGAAGTTAGAAGTGATGGAAGTTGAAGAAATGGAGGCGGGTCACGCATGGAAGAAGAAGAAAGGAGCCATGGAAGCTAGCTTGGTGTCTTGGAGCTTTTCTACTCATGAGCAAGAAGAATGGAAAAGAGAAATGTTTGGTTGACACCAAAATTTGACAACAAATCGACAAGTGGTTAATGACATGCAAAAGTTTGGTTAATTCAGTTCAGTAGTTGGTTAATGGTGAATCGTATACATTAACCAAACTTTTGCCCGTCATTAACCATTAACCATTAACCAACTACTCAACTGAAATAACCAAACTTTTGCACGTCATTAACCAAACATTTGCACGTCATTAACCATTAACCATTAACCAACTACTCAACTGAATTAACCAAACTTTTGCACGTCATTAATCAGGTGTCGATTTTGGTGTCAACATAACACAACTGAATGGAAAAAGAAAGTGAGTGGGCAAATGAGAGGGGTGCCTTGACACTGATCATTAAAAGGGAGGGGTAGGAAAAGGAAATTTTGGCTTATTCTCACCCTTTCACCAACACTTAATTTGGCAATTGAAAAAAAACAAAAATAATGAAGGTGCAAGGAAGGGAGGGCAGCAGCCAGCTCCAAGTAAAAAAAAAAAAGAGGAAATAAGAAAAAAATATTAAAAGGAATCACTTGGTCAAGAATGATTTAGAGAAAGCTAATTCTAATTAGCCACCATAAGCTTGACACCTAGTACCATAAAGTAAGATTCTAATCTAATCACAAGTCTAACATATAATCCCTCTCTTCTCATGATTACCCCCTAATCCTAGAGTCTCAAGTGTCCTAAAAAAAAATAAGGCGTCGAGTAATCGTGTTACCGATTAATTCTTTCGCTGATTTAAATCGCGAAAATTAATTTACTTAGAAATTAATTCATCGCGTGATAATAATTTATCTATAAATAGTAAAAATAATTAAAAACACTCACACATAGTCACAACAAGTTACGATTCAATTTTCATCGAAATCGGAGTTCGTTTAAAATTTTATTCGCGGATAAAAACTACCCAGTGATTCAAAATATGGCGAAACTTCGTTAGAATATTTCGACGATTTTTGAACCATGAAGTAATATAAAATATTAATTCTCAAATTTAATTTCATCTTGATTTAATTCAATCAATTTCTTAGTCAACAAAAATTACGCGTCACTGCATCATACAGAAAACTTATATAGAGTTTATTTGATGGATTCACATTAAAAGCAGCATACGTCTACGTTGTATATTAATTTGAATTGACATCATAAACAATAATTATTTATTATAATAAATAAATTATTGAAAATAAGTCAAAATAATTTCTCATACTCTCAGTAAATCATTGAGGTGGTCAATCTCTACGACTTACCTTCAAGTATTTTGGATTTATTTGCTAAAACAATTTTTCTTAAAAATTAGGGTGTTACACTAATAGTGCATCCCTGCTCCCCAATGCGACGATGGAACAGGTGTCGGGGTGGCACTCGGGATTGGCACTATGGACAGTGATGCAACAGTACTCCGTCAGGATGGCCAGGCTACCCGACGTCTCGATAGGATGTCATCCGTCACCTGTAGACTTGTCGGACCCAGACTATCCTCAAGGGCCGGCGTGTCCTATACCGACTGCATCGTGCCCGCACTCTGGCACCTGGCCTCGTACACAGCCTATGTGCATGGCGGTGGATTACAGCACATGCATATGATTATTTGTTAATCAGCACCTTTAACAGCTTGCCATTCTTTAATCTTTAGCTCAACACATAAGCTTATTATCTCAGCACTTATCAAGCTATTTGCTCAACCGGCTTTAATGTCTTATTCCAGCACTTATCAACTCTTTATAACTAAATAACTCAGCTATATTCCCACACATAGCACTATAGTAACTTAATCATCAAATCAGCATGAGCAGAACAACCATCCTATGCAGCACAACTATCTGTATATAACATAACATCATTTATCAACCATCCTTGATTAACATATAAGTCAACCAACACATCATCAAGCATCAACCATCCTCGATCCACACATGAATCAACCCTAATGTCGCTTAGGCGATCTACTACTGACATGTTATCAAACCACACACCAGCAATTACACACATAATTATAATACAATCATAAGAAATGAACATCACATCAATCAATATCCATAAATATCAATAGATCTTTCCTATGGTTGATAGACCTCTGACAACTGTCCCCAGCTATCGCAGGTCGCAGCCCCTCTCCTAAGGTGTTGCTTCTATCAACCTCTAGTAGGGCTTGGGTCACCCTACACCTAGTTATACACTTATTTTAATCCTACAATCCCTAGTGGATAGGGTTCAGATCTCTCTTACCTGGCTTAGAAGACCGCTACAGGTCCTGCCACTCTCTACTCCCTCGTTGCTATTGTTACTCGTACTCCTACCTCTGAACACTCCTATATAGCCTACTTGGCCGCTTTCACCTTCCCCTCTTAGAGGATTACCTATAAGGGCTTTCTGATGCACAAGATCTTCTCTTGAGGCAAGTGTAGAGCATACTTGCTCCTTAGTGGCCCTCTTAGTCCCACTCCCTTTCTCAATCTCAGAGATTACTTACTAAGGGTTTTTCTGATGTGTCAGATCCTCATTAGAGGCAAGCACAAAGTATAATCACTCCTTAGAAGTTCTTAGAGAGAGAAAGCTATAGAGAGAAGAGGATTTGGGGCGAGTTGGAATGGAGGGGTGAAAAGGGTATTTATAGCCATATTAGGTCCATTGCGCCGCGATGGTCTTCAGGCATAAGGGCCATCGCGTCGCGATGTGGTACACGTGTCACCCATTTATTGGTTGTGATCACCAACTTTGAATTTTCTATAAGTTTCCAGAATTTTCTTTCTATCGCGTCGCGATGCCTCCTAGTACAATCTGGTCGCGACGCGACCCAGTTTTATGAGACATTCCTATTTTCTTCCATTTTAGACGTTTCTAAGGGTAGTTTTGTCCTGTCAAGGCCTATTTTTCCTTAAATTGCGGTTTTTAACACTTATTAGATGCCTAATTATCAATCTAATTATATTAAATAAGATTATCTGAATAATGGGATGTTACAAACATCGTACACATGTTCGCGGGGGGTTGACGGTAGCCATCCAACCCTTTACCATCCCACTAAATTATTACTATTTCTACTCAATAGACATTTAAACTCAAGAATTAAAATAATTAATCCTAGCACACCCTAAGAGAGGTTTTAAATTGGAGGATTCTATGTTACCTTAGGGCTTTGATGAAATTGGGGATAAATCCCTAATTTCTAGGGCTTGGAGGTTCCTCCTTCAAGCTTGCTCCTTCCACCGCCATTGAAGCCTGGATCCTTGACCCTTCTTCTCCTCTTCCATCTTCCTCTTCTTGTTTGAGCTCTCTCTCTAGTTGTTTCTCTCTCTTGTACTGTCTCTCTTTCTCTGTCTCTCACACTACCTCTCCCTCTGTGCGATCTCTCTCGTTGTCTCCCTCTTCTCCCTTCCGGCGCGCCACCGCGCCGTCACGTCCAAGCCACCGCCGCGGCCCCCTTCCTTCTTCCTTTCCGTCGCGCATGCCCTTCTTCCTCTCTTCTCTTCTTTTCTTTCTTTCTTTCTTTCTTTTCCCTTTCTTTTTCTTTCTGCTGTTCGAAGACAACACCCTCATTTTATTTTTACTTTTTTTAACACATCCTTACTACTCACGTCCCCTTTTCTACATAATACAACCCCCTCCTTTTATTAATTCTCACAATACAAGTGCTTAGGGGTTGGGTCTAATCATATGGGTTTTCTAATATTAGCCCCTTTAATACTAAATTAATAAATATTAGTCTAGCTTAATCCTTGATAAAATTACCATTTTACCCTTAGGCTTAACTTTGGGTCGATTTACTAGATTAAAACTATTTTTTAGGCCATTAACCCCTTTAATTTCTTAGGGCCTCTAATTACTGGGCTTAGGGAAAGTTTGGGTGTTACATAAATGGTCTCGTATACCCATCTCAATCAGATCTAGACGAATATTATTACCATCATTTGTATTGCCTTGAATGTTGAGAAGCGTTTCATTTCGATTACATTATCATACAATTTTTCTCCACGTACATCACATCAATACAATGTCTTAACCATGCTTAAACATCTATCGAATCTCTGTGTTTCTACCTTATAACGTTGCTGAACCATTAAGACACACATACCCAACATCATTTATTCTTTTTTTTTAACTCTCTCTTTACCCGTGCTACCCAAGTAAGCCTTTTTGCCTTTGCCTACCTACATGCGCATTAAACCATTGTTCGTTTTTCATGTCGCAAAAACAACTATTTACCACAACTAGTAGCATAATTAAAACACGAATAAACCAAATAGAAACAAAAGGAACACAATACTAGAAGACGAAGTAAATATTATGTTACCTCGTGTTTGTTCATGAGGAGGAGAGACTGATGTTGAATTGTTACGAGTTTGGTTCACAAGTTGCTGCGAGCTAAGTGCCGGGTGTGCTGCTACGGATTTGCGTCAAGTCACTGTGGGTTTGGTGGAGGTCCATAGTGGCGGCGAGTGTGCGACAATGGGGTGCTTTATGAAGGAGGAGATTGTGGTGCTGGTGCTAGGGTTCGTGAAGAGGATAGGGTTTCACGAGGGAGGAAGAAAGCAAATGAAAATAGAAAAGGGAGAGTGAAAATGAATATAGTTTGCAACCTTTTTATATCAGTTAAAAATATAACCGATTTAAAAAAATGTTTTCTACATTGGCTGTGAGGGGAACCAGTGTTAAACAACTTTTTTACACCAGTTTCAGAAGTGACTGATGTAAAAACATTTGGGTTAATTGTAAAAATGCCACCATATTTTTTCAACACGGGTTGCAATTTAGCTGATGTAGATTTCCCTTGTATTTTTTTTTTTGGGTAGTAATAGCCAAGTTTTTTTTGTTGACAAAAGTAATAGCCAAGTTAAAAGCATAAAGATTCCCAAATGCCATACCCCCATCTTCTTTAGGCATCGACAATTTATCCCACGAAAGCCAAATAATAGCTCTAGCTCCATTAGACTTTTCGCCCCACCAAGCATATTCTGAATCTCATCACCGAGGGAAATATGAATCAAGTACATGCAGTGGCGGACCTTCTCAGGAGCGGGAAGGCGCCACTGCACCCCTCAGTTTTTTTAATTTTTTTTATATACTCCAATTTTGAGCAGAAGGGCAAAATGAAGAAGGAGAAGAAAAAAGCGAACGCAAGTGAGCAAGCAACAACCACTTTGTTCTTGTCCACAGCTACCAGTTTCGCTCCAGCTTTTTGTTCGTTGCAGAGAGACATAAGAGAAGAAGGGGAAAATGAAGAAGGAGAAGAAAAAAGTGGTCGTTCTGCAGAGACACAAATGACAAAAAACGTTTGAGAACTAGGGTTGGCAGTTAGATTATAACGGGTTATGGGCTTGGCCCAATATCACTTAAAAAAACAAATGCTTTTTTAACAATAATAAATGTAAGACACCGCTTGATTTCGCCGCTTTCTTTACGCTTTGCTTTTTTTGTTTTTGACGACGCTTTTCCTTCTTTTTTGCTGTGAAGGCATTGGGCCATATGGCCCAAACTTCTCGTAAATGGATTACGATTTTTTACCTTAAAAATTTATGCAAATGAATTTTTTTTGGCACCCCCAAGGTTTCCATCCAAGGTCCGCCACTGAGTACATGCTTATGCAATGTGAATGAATTGTTGGGCAACAGACTTTATAATAAATTTCCCTCCCCGCCATGATGGATAGCGTCTTACCATACCATGAAGTAATGTGTTTCCACATTTTATCTTTATCTTTAATAAAATTTAAAGTGGCACGCTTGTTTCTTCCAACCATGCATGGCAAACAAAAACAGGGAATGCTATAAAGATTCTCTTTAACACTCTTTTCTCAACACTAATTTTCTTGTTAGTTGAAATTTAAATGAGTCCCACTAAATCATGTGGGTCTCATATAAATTTGTTGGAATCAATATAAATTTCAACCAATAAGAATAAGTATATTGGAAAGAAAGTGTTTAATAGTGTGTTACTGTTCTGGATAGAACTCCAAAGGATGACTGGAGGGAAGCGGTACGGTGGCGTCAGGTCGGATGACGACGGTGGTGGTGGTGTACCTGCAAACACTCCGACGCTCAAGTCAGTATGAGTATGAGGTGAATGAAGAGGTGATAAAGATGAAGATTACCTCAATCGTTTGAAGTGACTCTCTTTTTATAGGAGTTAAGGTCGGTGAGAGCGGTTCCCGTGGAACCCGGTGCCGCCGATCGCTTAATCGACTGTGATGGGACGGGCGAATGCCGAGGACCGTTGGATCGCCACGCCGATTTCGCCTCGTGGCAAGCGGTGGGAACCGACGTGGTAATGGCTCGAGTATGACTCTTCGGATTGGGCCTCGGCCCGATCAGCTTGCCCCCAAGTCGCTTAGCTTGAATGTCGAGGTGGTGACTTGTTTGTCGAAGTCCGCTGATGTCGACGCTCAACGCCCTTGTCCGTAGGAACCGTAAGCGCCGCTGTCGTGGTTTGTGCAAGGTTTTGTCACGAGCTCGCACGAGGTCGATCTCTTCATCAGTGCCTCGACGAGGTCGGTCTCTTCATCGGTGCTTGTGCAAACGCACAAGGCTTTGTCATCACGAGCTCGCACGTGGTCTCGTGACGAGGTCGGTCCAGGTGGTGCAAACGCACAAGGCTTTGTCATCACGAGCTCGCGGCGCGCGGTCTCGACGAGGTCCAGGGTGCTTGTGCAAACGCACAAGGCTTTGTCATCACGAGCCTGCGGCCCGCGGCTCTGACGAGGTCGGTCCACTTTGTGCAAACGCACAAGGCTTTGTCATCACGAGCTCGTGCACGCTCGATCTCTTCCTCAGGTGCTTGTTGCTTGTGCCAAACGCACAAGGCTTTACCACGAGCTCAGGCGCAGCTTCTGAGACGACGCCGACCATTGTGTGCAGGCTAAACGACAAAGCTTTACCACGAAGCTCGTGCACGCTGGTCTCAGACGATGCTCGACCACGGTGCTTGCAAAAACGCACAAGGCTTTACCACGAAGCTCGCGGCGCGCGGTCTCTGCAGACGATGCTCGACCAGTGTGCTTGTGCAAACGCACACTTTACCACGAGCTCGGCGCGGTCTCGCAGACGATGCTCGACCTCGGTAAGCCAGGCAAAACGCACAAGGCTTTACCACGAGCTCGCGCGCGGTCTCAGACGATGTTAGACCTCGGTGCTTGTGCAAAACGCACAAGGCTTTACCACGAGCTCGTGGCGCGGTCTCGCAGACGATGCTCGACCATCTTAATGTGCTCAGGCAAACGCACAAGGCTTTACCACGAGCTCAGACGCGGTCTCAGACGACGCCGACCGACGCTCGATCCAACCATCTTTGAGTGAAGAAGGAAAACTTCGACAGAGAAAGATGAAATTAGAAACGATTCCCACAGACGGCGCCAATGTTCTGGATAGAACTCCAAAGGATGACTGGAGGGAAGCGGTACGGTGGCGTCAGGTCGGATGACGACGGTGGTGGTGGTGTACCTGCAATCATTCTTGCAAACACTCCGACGTTCAAGTCAGTATGAGTATGAGGTGAATGAAGAGGTGATAAAGATGAAGATTACCTCAATCGTTTGAAGTGACTCTCCTTTTATAGGAGTTAAGGTCGGTGAGAGCGGTTCCCGTGGAACCCGGGGTGCCGTCACGATCGCTTAATCGACCGTGATGGACGGGCGGAATGCCGAGGACCGTTGGATCGCCACGCCGATTTCGCCTCGTGGCAAAGTGGGAACCGACGCCAGAATGGGGAGATGATTTCGATTGGGCCTCGCCCATCGTCAAACAAGCATTAACCTTTCTTAACCAAAATATTTGGCACAACCGAACCTAGTTTTATTCCCTTTTCTTCGATGATGCAGAATATTTTAGATGATGCAGTTTTTTTTTTTTGGTAACAGATGATGCAGTTTTATTCCCTTTGAAATTGAAATAATCATGAAATGCATTAATGATCGCAAGAAGAATTAGTTTCCTCGCAGATTAAACACGGAGAAAAACCAAACCCAATAAAGACAAGGAGTCTTTCATTGCACGTGACACCTGGCACCATGGCAGTGGACCCATTTTCATTTTAACCGGTAAAATACCCGTGCATCCGCACAAGTCGCGCCGTATTGATTGTAATGAATGTTTCTAAAGTATTTATATGTATTAACTAAAATTGAATATCAGTTGTTATGTCTTTTGATGATCCTTATACCAATTTTAATAGTATCTTTCTGAACTACCTCAATACTTTAGTAGTCATAAAACAATATCAAAACTAAATTAAATACATTTATAAATAATAAATACATTTATAAATTTGATATGTGTATAATGATGATAAAACTACACCCGGACATGTAATGTTTCCCCGTAGGGACTAAAAAGCAAAATAATCATTTATAATAAAATTACACTGTTAACATGTAATGTTTCCCTTTAACGACTAAAAAGTAAAATAATTATTTGTAATAAAATTATATCGATAACATGTAATGTTTTCCTGTAAGGACTAAAAAACAAAATACTTATTTATAAATGATAAAGACATTTGCAAATTTGATATGTGTTCAAACACGATAAAATTACACCCACGGCATGTAATGTTTCCTTGTAAGGACTAAAAAACAAAATAATCATTTAGAAATGATTAAAATATTTATTAATTTGGTATGTGTTAAAAGACGATAAATAATATTTATACCGATAGTATGTACTGTTTTCTCCCGTTAAGAATCAAAAGTAAAATAATCATCTATAAAAAAATATAATATATATATATATATTTATAAATTTTGATACGTGATCAAAAACGATAAAATTATATTGACAATATGTAATGTTTTCTTATTGAGACTTTAAATGAAAATAATTATTTATAAATAATAAAAACATTATAATGATAAAATATAAAAATATAGAAAAAAAAAGAAATAGAAAGAAATAGAAAGAAGAAATTGACCAAAAAAAAAAGAAATAGAAAGAAGAAAGAGAAGAGAGAGGGTGTGAGAGAAGAAAAAGTGTCACGTGAAAGAGAGAAGAGAGAGGAAATAAAAGTGAAAGGTGGGAGAGAAAAAGATAAAAGTATGCATTTTTTATGTGAATTTAATTTTTATTTTAATTTATTTTTATTTAGATTGATATATTTGCCCCTTTAAAACGATAGGTAGGAAAAATATGGTAGTCTAGTTTAGTAATTTTGACAGCCCTTTGTATTTTTATATTGATTATATTGATAGTAGATAGATTCGATATCAAGAATCATTTAAAATAAAACATTTGAAGATTACAAAATATGTCAAATTAATTTGATATGTGTTAAAAGACTATAAAATTTCACTCACAACATGCAATGTTTCCTCATATGGACTATAAAGCAAAATAATAATTTATAAATTATAAAAATATTTTTTATATTTGATACGTGTATAAAGATGATAAAACTGCACTGACAACATGTAATGTTTTCCCGTAGAGACTAAGAAGTAAAATTATTATTTATAAATAATAAAGACGTTTACGCTCGTATAAAAAATAAACATTTTATGTTTCTCCGTCTGAATCCAAAAGAAAAATAATCATTTACACCGATAATATGTAATGTTTTCTCTCATTAAGAGTCAAAAGTAAAATAATCATATATAAATAATATATAATAAAGATATTTATAAATTTTTATGTTATGCCGACAATATTTTATATTTCTTCATCTGTACCTAAAAGAAAAATAATCATTTATACCGATAGTATGTAATATTTTCTCCCGTTAAGAATCAAAAGTAAAATAATCATCTTCCATAAAAAAAAGGTAAAATAATTATCTATAAAAATATATAATAAATAATCATTTATAAATTTTGATACATGATCAAAGACGGTAAAATTATATTGACAATATATAATGTTTTCTTGTTGAGAATTTAAATGAAAATAATTATTTCTAAATAATAAATAATTTATACTGATAAAATATAAAAAAATTAAATTAAAAAATATTAATAAAAAGTAAAAATAAAAATAAAAAAGAAAAAATGTTTTATTTTATTTATTTTGAAAAAAGAGAGAAAGAGAAAGAGAAAGAGAGAAAGAAAGAAAGGGGAAAAAAAGAAAGAGAAAAAGAGAAATGGAGAGTGACGTAGTGAATAGAGAGAAGAAAGAGAAAAAAAATAAAAAATGAGAACAAAAAGTTAAAAATAAATAAGAAAAATTAATTTTTTATATGAATTTAATTTTTATTTTAATTTATTTTTATTTAAATTAATATATTAACTTTTTAAAATAATAAGTAACAAAAATATAACAATCTAATTTTATCTTTCCACCTTCGTGTTCTATTCTTGTATTGATATTGATTTCGATTTTTCCCACTGAGAAAAGCACAGTTACCTTCCGATCATACTATCGAAATTGAGAAAGTAGAAACAATTTTACTTATTATTTTTTCATTTAAAAAATAAAGATTTAATTATTTCTTATTTTGATTTTGATTTTGATAGTAATTGTTTTGGTCCATTAGATCCGTGTTCCTCAGTCTTTGCCCACGTCTCTCTGCTGCTTCAGATCAGAAAAATCGAAAAAACACTGGTACGCCTTTCTCTCTTCCGATCCATTTTTCTAATTCTAATAAGCTCCTTTCGCTTTGATCTTACAATTATCATCCAATTCTTCCTTTCTCGATCTCAATGCCCCGTTTTGTCCAAATCTTAGTATCTATTTATTTTCTTTGTCTATTACAAGGCTTGAGCAATGAAAGTATGAAAATAGCTCACAGTTCGATCTCTTCCCTACTGGAATAAGGCTGTAGCACCTTCAATTTTGAAGATTATTACTGTTGTCGTTGTTGTTTGTTAACCTTTTTTTTTAATTTTATTTTGATTTTTTCCGAGTCCAGCCGCTTAGTTCAGTAGCGGTTGGCTTGTGGAATCGGATCATGCCAAACGTTTTTTTGTTTTGTTTTGTTTTTGCACTGTACCAATGAAGTGCAATTTGGATGGTTCAGATTATACAGAAACTTTTTTTTTTTTTTGGCTAGAAATTAGTGATTCACTACGTTAGTCTTTGATTGTATATTTGAGAAAATGGTTTAGTGACAAAAAACTTTGAAAACCATTGAGTTGACATTTGAAGAACTACTTTAAGAGTTTATTCCTTTTCATTGTGCTGGTTTCTGTATTGACTTTTTTTAGCCTGTGTTTTTTCGTTGTTTGCTCTGTCTTAATTATTGACGGAATCGGTGCCTTTTAGATCATGTTTTTCATTTTTGTTTTTGGTTTGGCATGTATTGACTCTTGTACTATTCTTTTGTCTGATTGTTTGAAGTTATAAGATGGGTGTGGCTGACAACATTCACGACACGGAGGATGATACCTTGGAGATAGGAATGGGTATGTGTCTTATCAGTTTACCTGTCTTCTTGATTTTCTACTGCAATTCGAGTTCCTGTGGGTGTGTACACACCAGCCAGTGATAAATCAATACAGGATATTTAGTGCTTGCTATTGTGCATAAAAGAGGCATTTTGCAAGCAAGACTACTGGTTTTATCAATCAACATCGATAACTCATGGTATTCATTCTGTTGTTTTTTAATCTCCCCTCTAAATTACTTGTTTGCTCATTAATGTTACAGAATATAGAACTGTATCTGGAGTTGCTGGACCATTGGTAATTCTCGAAAAAGTTAAGGTAATGACAGTTTGCTTGCTGATGTTCTTACTGAATATTCTGATATGTTTATTTTTCTCAATGCTAATGTCCTGATTTCTGCATGTTGTGATTATATTTTACACCAATCTACTGCATTAGGGACCCAAATATCAAGAGATTGTCAATATTCGTTTAGGAGATGGAACTACTCGGCGTGGACAAGTTCTAGAGGTTGATGGTGAAAAGGCTGTTATTCAGGTGAGAGCCTATAGCATACATACTCATCTTCTGTACTTGCCTCTTATCATTGAGTTATTGTCTTTAAGATTTGTGTTTGTTTGTTTTAATGCATTCCCAAAATATTCTGAATTCGTGAGTAGTATTCTTAGTAGAAATATCTTCATGGTTCTCACTGTCTAGTTTTACTACTCTGCTAGCATCATTAACAGCATTGAAGTTTATTAAGTTTTTTAAAACTGTTGATCAGGTATTTGAAGGTACATCTGGGATTGACAATAAATTTACAACCGTGCAATTTACAGGAGAGGTACAAACTCTTGATTATTACTATTCTCTTTATGTTCAAAAGTACATGTTACAATGCAAGCAAATTTTATTGATTTATCCCCTTGAAAATATCCGCTGGTTTGGTGATTTATCCCAGTAACTTTGAAATTTTGATTCCATAGGACCTAAATATGTTGTATTAGCTGTTAGTTTGGGATTTCTATTTTGCCAATAGAAAACACAGAATTGAACCGATCTTTGGCTAGCCTTTCAAATCACTGTCTTCTAAATTATCCCAGTGAGTAAATAAGAGAAGTCCAATTATAACCATCCCATAAGCATGCCAAAACTGCTGTTTTTCCCCTTCAGAAAAGAGCAAGATGGTTTCACTAATCACCAGTGTCAATAAACATTATGATGCTTATCAATTAACTTGATTAATTGATAAATTTTACTTTATACTTTATTTTTGGCACGTTAACTTGACATTTGCAGCGGAGAATGAGTACTTTGATTTCATGCCGTAATACAGGCAAACCCATAATTGTGGAAACAAACTTCTACTTAGAAAATAGATAAGAAGTTGTGGTAAATTGAAATTGTAGTATTCACAATATTTGCTGCTGATTACTATTATATTAAACTATTAATTTGTTCTGGAGGGGAAATTCCTTAGGCGATTAACTTCACATGATTTAGCCCATGGTCAGTTTCTATAATTTAGCCAAGTATTGATTATTGAATTGAAACTAAAATTCTTTCTGTAATTTTTTAGAGAGAAGATATTCCGACAACCAAAATGTTGTTGGACACCGTATGTTGATACAGTTTTCATTTTTTAATTATTTTTTCTCTAATCCCAATAAAATCAATTGTTACTGTGTGTGTGTGTGTGTTTTTATACGGTGACTACTACGATGTCGATTTTTGGTTGTCGAAATATCAATGCTCAATTTTTTATGTTCGACTTTCTTTAACATGTTGCTTTTATTGTATTGGAATCAGTTCAATCCACCTTTGACTTCCTTTATTCATGTATCTTGTTTGTATCCACAGGTGTTAAAAACTCCTGTTTCAATGGACATGCTTGGGCGCATATTTAATGGTTCTGGAAAACCAATTGATAATGGTCCACCAATTTTACCTGAGGCTTACTTGGATATATCAGGTATTTAACTTCTGCAGTGTTCTACAACTGCAGGTTTGCTGATGTCTGATTTTCCCCCCTTCTAATATCTTCCCAATTATTTAGGAAGTTCTATCAACCCTAGTGAGAGAACCTATCCCGAGGAGATGATACAGACTGGAATATCTACAATTGACGTCATGAATTCTATTGCTAGAGGTCAAAAGATCCCTCTATTCTCAGCTGCTGGTCTCCCCCATAATGAAATTGCTGCACAGATATGTCGTCAGGCTGGCTTAGTCAAGCGATTAGAGAAGTCTGATAATCTTCTTGAGGTATAGCTAATTTACCAATGTGCATTTCATCAAATATGTAAATGCTCTTGAATTATGACTGTCAGAAATTGGTAATGTTTTGTGTGCCATTTGGATTTTCCTTATTTATGATATTATGGTGATGTATAGGAAAATAAGTATTAAAAGATTGGAAGGGGGGATACAAAACAGGATAAAGTATCCTCCAAGAGAAATGACAAAGCTGAACTGATGGAAGATTACAAGTTAAATCACCTATATGAAAGCAGTCAAACCACAAAACAAACACAAATTGTAAGGAGAAAACAGAAAACAAGCTCAAACAGTAAATACTCCTTATAAACGCCCATTATTCCCAATGACATATTAATCCATTTCACTATTTCCAACAACTATCACGAAGAAGCTGACATAAATAACTTGAAATGACCTCATGTGTTTCGATGCTTACAGATATACTGCTTCTCATTGCGTTTAGATAAATGAGACTATTTTTGCTTAGTCATTTACTTGTTTCATCAATTCTATACTTTATGTAAGATAAGCAAGGTGGTTTTTCTTACAAATCGTGTTTTATGCAGGGCGGAGAAGAGGACAATTTTGCCATTGTGTTTGCAGCTATGGGAGTTAACATGGAGACTGCACAGTTTTTCAAGCGTGACTTTGAGGAGAATGGCTCAATGGAGAGAGTGACCCTTTTCCTTAATTTGGTAATTTTCAAAATCAGTATGCATGTGTTCTTTGATTCCCCTTATCCGGGTTTTCCCCCCATTATTTTCTTTTCACTAATTATGCTTGTATAGTTTACAAGTTAAAGAAAATAACGGCCCTTATATTGATATTGTCATATACTACATGCTTGGAACTTACTGAAAGTGTAGTCTTTTGTTTTATTGTTCGTTTTAGTTTGGGGCGTTATCACTTATCAGTTATGACCCAATGTATTCATTACAAAAAATATACATTACATTCTGCTCTTTGTATTTAAATCTAGCACACTGATCGATAGATATATATGTAGCGAATGATATATGATCAATGTAGAACTATTTTTTGGCACACTAACCAAAATCAAGCACATATGTAGATTTTAGGAAAAAAAAAAAGAAGTAAAATTTCTAAAATGTACCAGCTGGTGGAGATTTAAATTTTAAATGATAAGTAGTATGTTAGTTTTTGTCACAAAAATGATGTGTGTGTGTGAATTAAAAGTGTCTTAAATGGATCATCATATTGTATTTGAGGAACACATGGTGATACATTGAGAACCTCCTTTGTTTCCCTCATTAAAAATGAAATTCAAATGAGCTATCTACTGATAATTTTGAGATTTTGATTTCTTGACCTGCATGGAGGAGCTGATCCTAAACATGTTTGCCCTCTTGCTACTGTGATTTACTGCAGGCAAATGATCCTACAATTGAGCGTATTATCACTCCTCGTATTGCTCTTACTACTGCTGAATATTTGGCTTATGAATGTGGCAAGCATGTTCTTGTGATACTTACAGATATGAGTTCTTATGCTGATGCTCTTCGTGAGGTAATGTAATTTATTAGGAAAAAGAATCAAGAAAAGGAAAAGAGAGGAGAGAAACCTTTTACTGCCTTTACCATTCTCCTGTGTTTTTTTTCTTCTGAGGAGTTGACACTTAAATATTTCAGTTATTCTTGTAGTATCGTAAGTAACTGAACAAATATTTAAAATTTTCTCAAACAATTGACATGACACAAGTATTGAGTACTTTTTGTTCTCGATCCTATAGGTATCTGCTGCCAGAGAAGAAGTGCCAGGAAGACGTGGTTATCCTGGTTATATGTATACAGATCTTGCAACAATTTATGAACGTGCTGGAAGAATTGAGGGGCGTAAAGGCTCTATTACACAAATTCCAATTCTAACCATGCCAAATGATGGTAATGAAACATTAAAATTTATCTTCTATATTGCATAAAACATTCTCAATACTGAATGATCATATTTCTTGAACTTATTCTTTACAGATATTACGCATCCAACTCCTGACCTTACTGGATATATCACTGAGGGGCAGATATACATTGATAGGCAGCTGTATAATAGACAGGTGAGTTATGTTGAAGCTTTCAGCTTTAATGAATACCACACGGCATACACTATGTTGGATTAATTACTGGATTAATTACAAGAGAGATTTCGGTGCAGAATGCATTGTAACATTTGATTAACTGTGATATTACTATAACAACAGTCAATAGTTGGCTTGTTATATAATGGAATCAGTATTCTCTCAGAGAAGTTTGGTCAATTCTCTCAAGTTTGGAATTATCTTTCTATCTTTGCTTTAACTAAAATTTTGAAATGTTTTGGTTTTAATTTTCACTGACACATCAAGGGGGAATTTGGAATGCTATGCAATATATGACCCCTGATAGATCGTAGGAGATTGTTTCCAATCAGTCAAAGTGACCTGGTAAACATGCTAAACAATTGTTTTTTTTTTGGAGCAGATATACCCACCAATCAATGTCCTTCCATCACTATCACGGTTGATGAAGGTAAGGTTAATCTTGTTTGTTTGATATCAAGGTGCTGTCAGGTGATAAATATTTTCTGTTTCTTAATTAAAAAGCAAGTGGTTCACACTCTAATGATGTATCATTGGTCATTACTGCAGAGTGCTATTGGTGAGGGAATGACTAGAAGAGATCACGCTGATGTGTCCAACCAGGTATGATCTTGTTCGTTTATCATTTAGCTTTTTTTGTCTCGTTTTACAAAAAAAATCTACCTTATTGGTGTTATTTTGTTTCTTTTCAGCTCTATGCAAATTATGCCATTGGAAAAGATGTCCAGGCAATGAAAGCTGTTGTTGGAGAAGAAGCGCTTTCATCTGAGGATCTGGTCTGTACTAATTTTCTCTCTAATGATGTTTTGTTTGGTCAAGTGAAACTGTCGTTTAAGTGGTATTAACTATACTTATTTTTCCCTTTTTTAACAGCTGTATCTGGAATTTTTGGACAAGTTTGAGAGGAAGTTTGTTAGCCAGGGAGCCTATGACACCCGCAATATATTCCAGTCACTAGATCTCGCATGGACTTTACTTCGGATTTTCCCTCGCGAGCTTCTGCATCGTATACCAGCTAAGACTCTTGACCAGTATTACAGTCGAGATGCTGGTAATTGATGATCAAGAAAGTTCACATACCTTAATCTCCTGCTCAATCAGCGCCTAATGTCACGGGCAATTAATTTTTTTTTCTTTGCTTTCTCGTCTCTAAAGTCCATATTTCTTCTATCCAGCATAAATATAATAAAGGATTGAGTCTGTTTTGAGTGCCTCTCATTTTCCGAGCCCGTCAGTTAATGCCGATAGAAGACCCCATAGATGTTATGATTCCTATGCCAATTTGTTGGGGAATATATTAGTTTGTGTTACACACAGTTTGGGATGGTTGGAATTTGTGGACTGCTTTCCCAGTGTATGTTTGCGTGTTTCGTTATCTTATTTATCTTGTAATTTCATTATTTAGGATGTTTGTAATCAAGACAGCTGTCAATTGGATACTTCATGTATTTATCGGTTTTTATTCTGTTAATAATTGAAACAAGCTTTTGTAGTCTGGGGAATCCGGCAACATGTGCGTTTGTCGCTATCGTTGTATGCTCATTGCTCAAGCCCCCCATCGTTATTTTGGGTATTCTTCTTTCTCTGCATGGTGCTTGACAGCTTGGTAGATGCAGTTATTTCACGTTATGTTATGATTTGAGAAAGTCAAAAATGATTTCATTTATCTGTAATCAGTGTTATATACAAGAATCAATCTGAACAAGAGGTTACAATCGCGAAAACTTCCTCTTGACAGAATTGCTAACAAACTAACTAAAGACAGTTAACAGTAAAAAACTGCTGTTAATTTAATACTACCAAAGCTAACAGCAGCTGGACTAATTACAGGTTGTACAAAGAAATAAAAATTATTTTATATCTAACACTTCCCCCCAAGCTAAACCATGGATGTCTTTCATGTTTAGCTTGGACAGCAAAGAGTTGAACAAAGCAGGGTGAAGCGGTTTTGTATGAATATCAGCAATTTGAGCTTTTGTTGGGATAGGCATTAAGTGTATCACTCCAGCTCGTAAAACTCAATATGCTTGGTCGGCTCATGAAATATTGGGTTTTGAGCAATATGAATTGCTGACTGATTATCACAGAACAAAGGTACTGGTGTGGAGTGTAGTTGATGAAGATCTTGCAGAATGTATAAAAGCCATTGAATCTCAAATCCAGTGACTGCCAGTGCACGATATTCTGCTTCGGATGAGGACCTAGACACCACAAATTGCTTCTTTGATTTCCAGCTGATCAAGGATGAGCCATAGAAAATAGTAAAACCAGTAATCGACCTTCTGCTGTCAAGGCAAGATGCCCAATCTGCATCACTAAATACCTTAAGTCTGAAATCAGATTCTGAATTAAAAAAGACACCCTTGCCCGGACATGACTTGATATATCTTAGAACATGTAAGGCTGCATCCAAATGTGGCTGTAGAGGATTAGATAAAAATTGACTAAGCTTATGGACTGCATAGCAAATGTCTGGCCGTGAGTTTGTCAAATATATTAATCTTCCAATCATTCTTCTATAGCTGGTTGGATTAGCCACAGGTGTACCAGAATGTGCACTGAGTTTAAGGCTAGGAATCATAGGGGTTGAGACTGGTTTTGCAACCAATAAGCCAGCATCATCAAGTAGCTCAAGTGCATATTTTCTTTGGTATAAAGCAATACCTTTGGAAGATCTAGCGACTTCAATCCCAGAAAAAATTTTAAATTGCCAAGATCCTTTATTTTGAACTTTTGATCTAGCAATTGTTTGACCTTTTGAATTTCCTCTAAATGGTTGCCAGTCAATACAATATCATCAACATAAATCAGCAGAACCGTGATATAACTTTCTGCAGATTCTACTAGTAGTGAGTAATCAGTTTTGGACTGGACATACCCCAAAGAAAGCAGAAAAGAAATCAGTTTGGAATTCCAATGCCTGCTGGCTTGTTTTAATCCATATAGAGACTTCTGAAGCCGACATACTTGACTTGAATTAGAGGTCTGAAACCCAGGAGGAACCTTCATGAATACCTCTTCTTGTAAATCACCATAAAGGAACGCAATATTAACATCTAACTGATGTAAATGCCACTGACGAGCAGCTGCCATGGCAAGAACTAACCGGACTGTGGTGATTTTTACAACAGGAGAAAATGTTTCAGAATAATCAACTCCCTCTAATTGTGTAAATCCCTTGGCAACCAAGCGAGTCTTGTACCTCTCTATGGTTCCATCAGACTTAAGCTTGATTTTGTATACCCATTTGCAGCCGATGGGTTGTTTTCCAGCTGGCAAATCAGTGAGGTACCAAGTTTGGTTAAGCTCTAAAGCTTTGATCTCTTGATCTATAGCATCTCTCCAACACTGATGCTTAATAGCTTGAGCATAGGTTTTAGGCTCAACATTGGTGGATATAGCTGAAACAAAAGCTTTATGGGAAAAGGATAGGTGATCATATGATAGAAAATTAGATAGAGGATAGGGAATATCTGAGGATGGATTGTCAGCTGCAGTTGAAGAAACCATATTACAATGATAATCTTGCAAGTAAGAAGGCTTGTTTTTAACTCTAGAAGAGACCCTTAATTGAGGAGGAACTGGAACTGAAACATGAGGGACAGAAGCAGAATCTACAGAGGAATTAACAAGATCTGCAGAAGCAGAATTTGCAGGGAAATTAACATGATCTGCAGAAACAGGAACATGATATGCAGAAACAGAAACAGGGCCTATAGGAGCAGAAACAATGTCTGCAGAATTAGAGATATTTGAGGAAGGTGTATGAATGGTTTTATGTGATGTAGAAATATCAGTAAGAATGACTTTTGAGGGAATAAACTGATCTACATGAGGAAAATTAGAAAGTGAAACTGAATTGGAATCATTGATATAAGGAAATACATTTTCATAAAAAGAAACATTTCTAGAAAGAAATATTTCATGGTTATGAAGATCATATAAAAGATAGCCTTTAACACCTTGTGTATGACCAATATGAATGCATTTCCTTGCTCTAGGATGAAATTTGTTGCGATGGGTTGAAATAGTAGTGGCATAACACAAAGAGCCAAATACTCTAAGTGTAGACAGATCTAGAATTTTGTGATAAAGTATGATAAAGTATGATATGCACAGATTGAGAAATAGCAAAATCCCAAAATTGGATTGGTAAATGAGGTTGAAACATAAGAGATCGAGTCACATTTAAAATGTGTTGATGCTTTCGCTCAACAACCCCATTTTGTTGAGGGGTTTTAACACAATTTTTTGATGTATGATGCCTTTTGAAAGATAAAAATTTGGCATTGCAAACTCCAAGCCATTATCAGACCGAATGGTCTTAATGGAAATGCCTAATTGAGTGAACACAAAAGCAACAAAACGTATGATATGATTTTTGGTCTCAGATTTAGCTTTCACAAGCTTAATCCAAGTAAAATCTAGACTTATCATCAACAATAGTTAAAAAATATCTATTGCCATTGATGGAAGGGGTTGAAAAAGGACCTCAAATGTCAACGTGTATGATATCAAATACATTTTGTGCAGTAGAATTACTAAGAGAGAAAGAAAGTTTCTTTTGCTTTGCCAAATGACAAGCATCACAAATTTTATTCAACAAATTTGACATATTACAATTAAGTTTTTGAACAAGTTGATAGCAATTGCTAGAAAGATGACCTAGTCTATTATGCCAAAGGTCAATATCAATAGAAACAGTTGAAACATTATTACAGTGAATGGAACTAGAGTATGTACTAAGGATTGGAAGAGAGAACACCATTGTATATAGTCTTTCAACTTGCTTAGCATTCCCAATCATCCTCTTGGATAAAATGTCCTGTATCAAGCAACCACTATCAATAAAGATAATATGACAATGAAGAGTTTGAGCCAATTTGCACACAGAAATAATATTTGAGGAAAAAATGGGAACAAACAGTGTGTCATAAAGAATAAGATGAGGTGTCAAAATAATGGTTCCTTTGTAACTTGCAACAGTGGATTGACCATTAGGAAGTGAAATTGGTACTGGTTTAATGGCTTTGTAGGAACGAAAAGAATGTAAGGGAAGAAGCAATATGATCAGTAGCACCCGAGTCAACCAACCAAGTGACATGAGGATTACCTTGATCTGTTGATGCAGAAGCAACATGATGCACACTGACCAGATTTGAAGAGGCAGCAGTAGTTGTTGGTGGTGTTGCAGGTAGCAAAGAAAGTCAGCTCTGAATTTGAGCACTAGTGAGACGCATCATGGAGGAACTAGCCTCAGATTCAGCCATAGCAGAGGGTTCAGTAATGACATTTTGATCCATTTCTTAGTCTTGAATCTAGGTGGATACCCATGTTTCAAGAGGCAGGTATCACCTGTGTGATTTGTTCGGTTGCAAAATGTGCACAACCGGTTGGATTTCTGGTAATTAGGCTTGCCCCTTCCACGCCCATATGAATTATTATTGTTTGATTGGATATGTAGCATTGCTGGATCAGGAAGCAAAGGAGCAGCAATCTGACGTTCTTGTTGAACAATCATGGAATATACCTTTGCCAAAGGAGGTAAAGGTTCCATGAGAAGGATCCGTGACTTCACATTGGCGTAGTTGTCATTGAGACCTTGGAGAAAACTCATCACAACATCGTTTTCTCGGTACTCTTGTACAATGCGTGAAGTCACAGCAACATCCAGGATCAGAGGTGCAAGATGGAATATGGCGAAAGTTGCAAAGTTCATCCCATAAAATTCACATTTTTGTAAAATATGCAGATACCGTCATGTCTGCTTGGCGTAGATAAGATGTCACGATGAATCTATGAGATGCGAGTGTTGTCCCCTTGAGGAAATCTCTGTAGGCTTCAATTCTTTGCACACATTGTAGGCTTCAACAATCCACAAGATGCTAGAAGAAATCTCTGTAGAAACTGAAAGGTTAATCCATGATAGAACGAGCATATTGCTTCGTTTCCAGACAACAAAGTGTGGATAAGAAGAAATCGGCTTGCAAATCGAACCATCAACAAAAACATATTTGTTCTTCATCTCCAAAGCCATAGTCATGGCTTGAAAACATCAATTGTAGTTAGAACCATCAAGAACAGGGGAAACAAGAACTAATGAGGGATTCTCGTTGGGATGAATATAGTAAGGGTTTAGGGTTTCCGATTTCATTTTCTTGGACGAAACGGATTTCGATTTCTTGGATGAAATTGATTTCGATGGATATTGCATAGAAGCAGAACCATCAAGCATCGATTCATCAGAGGAAGAATAAGATGGAGCCATTTAGGAAAGATAGGAATCGTAGAAAAGAGATAACAATTCAAAGGAAGGAGAAGAGAACAATCGCGATCTGAGATTCATGCGAAGAACGATTCAAACAGAGAACGAATCACAAATGATTCAAGAGAACGAATTGCAAGAAAACAGAGAACGATTCAATAGAAGAGGGGAATGATCGCGATTGGAAAGCGAAGAATACGATGCAGAAGAGATGCAATCGTGAAAAAAAAACGAAAGAAGTTCAGAGAAGAATGAAAGAAGTTTAGAGAGATTGCGGAAGTGTATTTGCGAATGATACCATGTTATGATTTGAGAAAGTCAAAAGTGATTTAATTTCTCTGTAATCAGTGTTATATACAAGAATCAATCTGAACAAGAGGTTACAATTGTTACGCCCAGACTCTAATCAGAGTATTACTTACGAAATTTAGGATTAATTAAGTAAAGATTAATCAAAACCATCCTGATTATTAATTAAAACAGGATAAACTAAAACCTGTTTAACAAAAATCCTGTAAACTTAAAAGAGTGTGCATTTCCAAGAAAAATTCATTAATTACAAATCTTCCACGAAGGGCTTTTCCAAAAATAATTACAATAAAATTAAAAGAACTAAACTACGACTCTATTGGTGATCCGGTACTGAGACATCAGAGAGTCTCACGTAACTATAATGTCGAGCGTCCAAAAGGGCTCTCTAATTCTTCCGGCAATGAGTACCTGAAATCAACGCCTCAAACATAGTGAGTTATAACAACTCAGTACCATAGACTTTAGCTAAAAACCTTTTACCGCTGTTTTCAGCTATACGCGGTGTGCTACGTATAGAAAACTCCTCCCAGAAAGCACAATCACAAACATCATATCAAACCATAATATCCCATTAATGTAACTTACACGAAACCATAAACGTAAATACGTGCAAACTATAAGTATCACACTTCGAACGAACAAATATCATAATTACATATAAAGGAAATTCATAATGCCAACACAATTGCACAATATCACTTTAAAACTTAACTATCAAAATGGCCAATCAACAACGAAATGAATTCCATGGACGTATAAAATTGACTTCCGTTGGAAATTCATTAACTAATCTGCCGTACCTTATGACAGCACAGACCGACATCGAATTTACACCTCAGCTACACATTGCAGCCGCTTTAGGGCCTACTAAAATGCTGAGCGTGCTCACAAACAAGCATTCATTTAGCTTACACAGTCACACAGCCTTCCATGTGAGTATAATACTACACATTGAGAAAGTATCAAAATGCACATAATTAATTCATGAGCAAAACAATTTCGAATGTCACAAATCATTAAATTGTGAACAGCCAATACAATTCAAAACAAATCAATTTCAATTACATTTATCAAGAAACCAAGTGATTTAGCACACGATATTGACACGTATTTAAATCAATTGTTTCAGCATTCATTTTAGAGTAATTTAACACATCGAACATAATCAATTCCAAACACACTTTCAAGAACTCAAAGAAAACATAAGATCATATACCAAATGATGAAAGGAAATGAGAACCAATTTGAAGGTCTTATGATTACCCTTCACATAACGGAAGAACTCCCAAATGACACATTGAGATTCAACCCATTCTCAGCAATAACAATTTATTCCCATTGGAGCTTAGTGGAACTCACAATTGAGCAAACATCACACAATATTTAGGGGAGTTGGGGACATGATCCAACCCTATTTCAACCAGACCCCATATCATTTCAGAAGAATATATATACAATGACTATATACTTCTAGAATTAAACAATACTTCCTAGCACACCCTAATTGGGAGTTTGAGAGGAGAATTTATGTTACCTTTGAGCTCCCAAATGCTTTGGGGTAAAAACCCCCAATTTGAAACCCTAGGTTTGCCTTCGACCTCCATTGAAGCTTGAACCCAAGCTTCCTCTTCAACCAATCTTCTCCTTTGAGCCTTGAATCCTCCAATTTCTTCAATTTTCGAGCCCCTTTCTCCCTGATTTGATCTCTACCTCTGCCTCTATCTCTCTCTCTCTCTCTCGGCCAAGCTCTCTCCCTCTCTCGGCCTTGAGCCACCCACACAGTGGTGAGCCGCTGTGAGCTGCCACATTCGTGGCCGTCGCGGCCACCACCCCTCTTCTCTCCTTCGATCGTGCCTCATCTCTCTCTTTCTCCTTCATTTCTTTTCTTTCTTCTTCTTTTCTTCTCCTCTTTTCTTTTCTTTTTCTGAAACAGGGGGGTCACGAATGGAGGGGGTAGATGAGGAGATGAGAGTGTGTTAGGGTGGGTGAGGATTAAATGAGGTGTATGGTAGGGGTTAAGTCATTTATTTATTAAAAAATAAACCAATTAACCCTATTTAAATGTCTTAATTTATTCTTTTGTCCCCGTTGAAACCTTAAATAAATTAATCAATTTAAATACTACTCATAATTAAGTAGTCCCACACTTCCTTAATTATTAGGTAAAATTATCATTTTATCCCTAATTCCCAAATTTACTTTAAATTACTAAATTAAAGAAATTTTGGAATGTTACAACAATCGTGAAAACTTCCTCTTAACAGAATTGCTAACAAAGAAATAAAAATTATTTTATATCTAACACGTTATGCAGGAAGCTAACAGAGCCGCCTTGCAAATTGGAGTCATTATTGATATTGATGCATTCTCTGGTTATTTTGGATGATCCTTCTACACGCGAGCCTGAGTCCCTTTTGTTAAATCACTGGGACGGGGGATTAAATTCTTCTGTAGTTCTGTTCCTGTTTCTTGTTTGGATCCTTTCAATTAAATTCTAACAGCTCATTAAAATGAAAATTAAAACATACAATTAAGATATAAATTTTCCCTCTTAATTGTCAGCATTTAATTGGGATCACTTGATTTGTGTTTCCCTCTTGAGTGTCGTGGAGGCTTTATAGTAGTGAAAAATGAGGATGAAATTTTGAATGCAAAAACTTCATTCTTCTTTGACATTGAAAAAATTGAGATTTTTTATGGTTTTTGAAAAAAAAAGTTCACATAACCAATAGGGGTGTTGGTCAAGTGGAAGCAATTTGCTCCAAGGGAGGAGAGCTGGGGAATATGGGTTCGAAAAGAGCTAATTACGGTATATTTCAAACAAAAAATAAATAAAAAAGTTCACATATTTTTACCATTATTTTAAAATTCCTTTTTAGGAGAATACTCCTTTAATATTCCTTTCAAAAGTTTTGAATATTACCTCCGGTCTCTATTATAAGAAATTTTTTTGTGTATTTTTTATTCTAATTACAAAAAAAATAAACTCATTTTAAGAAGCATTAATTGATGGAATTCCTTTTATATCTTTATTTAATGAGAGATGATTTTTTACTATAAATTCATCTTTTTCCTATACACTATTTAATTTCAGGAGTATATTTAGAGTAACATTTCAATTTTATGTCAGGTCATTAAACAAGTTTTTTTGTCTTAGTAATTTTTGTTTTTCTTATTATATTAGGGATCAGAGATAGTATTAAACAAATTATTGTTTAAAATTATTTATAGTAGAAACGGTATACTATCTCTGGTCCCTATTATAAGAAATTTTTGGTGTATTTTTGAGTCCTAATTATAGGAAAAAAGTAATTCATTTCAAGATTTATTACTCGATAGAATCCCCTTTATACCCCTATTTAATGTTAGATTTATCTTTTCTATAAACTCATCTTTTTTTCTATACGCTCTATTTAATGTCAAGGGTATATTTGGGTTAACATTTCAATTTTATAACATTAAATAAGCTTTCTTGGTTTGGGTGATTTTTGTTTTTTCTCTTATATTAGGGACCAGAGGTATTATATGATAAATTTGGAAGTAAAAATATGATAAAATCCCTAATTGCGGGTAATATTTGAAAAAACTGTGTCCACCTCTATCCCACCTCTGTAATTCGGCCTCGTCCTACGTAGTGGGTCTTGGTTGGGATGTGAAAAAACTCCTAAACTGCGGGTAAATATTTGAAATGGCTTTTGGGCCGTCTCTACGTGCGCGTTTCTTCGCATATACAGGCATTGGGCATAAAAGTTTTTGTAGTGAATAGGCAACTTAGTCTCCGAAAATGTAGCTCAATGGCAATGTAGCCTATGATTCCATTTTAATTCAAAGCACCCATTGTGCACTCTGTTTGTCAAATACATCCAAATGTTAGCCCTAGTTAAAAAATCTGTCACTATAGGTCTTTCATCCATAGGTAGAGGCCCCTTTTTAAAAATAAATTGACTTCTACCTATATTTCTTGTCTGTCACTAAAATACGTTAATATTTATTAAATTAAAATTTTCCTATGTTTACTACTCTTATAAACTCTAATAAATAGCTCCAAAGAGAAGAAGAATGAGACTTTTAAAGGCAGAACTAGAAAACTGAAATTACTGAATCACAATTATCACAAATGCAATATCAAGCAATCGAACAAATTAAAAACCACGACATGTTAAGGTCTAAAAATAAAAATACATGTAGGTTAAATAGAAAAATTAAAAGAGAAACAAAAACTTTGTGCATGATTCGAAATGATTGAATTGAAATTCACTTGTGTAAGGTCATACTTGTATATAACTTGCAAATACAAATGTGGACACACAAATTTAATTTAATAAAGGGTTAATAGTGCTTTTGGTCCCGGTAATTTCAGGAAAATTCAGTTTTAGTCCCTGTAATTTTTTTAAAATGGTCCCTGTAATTTAAGATTCTTTCACTTTTAGTCCCTGTAAATTTTTTTGTTTAGATTTAGTCCCTGTAATTTTAAGATTCATCCACTTTTAGTCCTTATAAAAGTGGAAAAATCTTAAAATTATAGGACTAAAAGTGGATGAATCTTAAATTACAGGGACCATTTTAAAAAAAATATTTTTACAGGGACTAAAACTGAATTTCTCTTAAATTACAGGGACCAAAAGCACTATTAACTCTTTAATAAATAGTAATGCGTTTTAGTGACAAACAAGAGCTGTAAGTAGAAACCAATTTATTTTTACATTCTAAGTGTGGTTTTTACTCACGGACAAAAACCGTAGATAGAAATACAACGGGCCTCTACATACAATCGAAAGACTTATAATGACAGATTTTATAATTGGAGTTACCATTTGTATATATTTGATGAATAGAGCAGAGTGCACAACGAGGGACTATTTTGAATTAAAATAGAATTCAGGGACTAAGTTGCCACTAAGCTATACTTTGGGGACTAAATTGACCATTCCCACCAAGTTTTTGGCGAGTGCATATGTATTTTTCCTTCCTTCTCTCTTCTGATGCAAGCCAAACAAAGGGAAAAATCTAGTTTATCCTCCTTTTCTCTGTCGTTCCAAAGTGTTATTTTCCAAACGAGGTATATAACAAAATTTATTTTTGGGTTTTTTTTAGAAAAGCGGTTGTTTTTCGTCCTTGCCACGAACGTGATCTTGTCGTGGTACGATTAGGGTTAGGGTTTGGAGCCTCGATCGGAGTCGAAGAAGAAGAAGAAGAAGGATAATGGACGCAGACGTCGATCACTACGCGGTGCTAGGGTTACCATCCGGCGAAGAAGGTGCTAATCTAACCGAGAAAGAGATCACCAAGGCTTACAAATCAAAAGCCCTAGAATTGCACCCTGACAAGAGACCAGACGACCCTAACGCCGCCTCCAATTTCCAACAGCTACGCACCTCGTACGACATCCTCAGGGATGATAAAGCTCGCAAGTTGTTCGACGACCTGTTGCGCGTTAAGCGCGACAACGAGCGCCGCCAGTCCCAGCGCGACGGAAAGCGCCGCAAAATGGTGTCCGATCTCGAACGGAGAGAGCGCGAAGCCTTCACCCCTGACCCCGCCGCGAAGGAGCGGGAAGAGGAGGCCAGGATCGCCAGACAGCTCAAGGAAGAGATCGCTCGGATTCGTGCTATGCACGCCAAGAAAGTGGTGCCTGATTCGGTTACCAAGAAAGAGAGCGCGGGTTCTTGTGGTGGTGGTGGCGGTGGCGGCGGGGTGGATCAAGAGAAGGTTCTAAAAGCTTCGTGGGAGAAAGGGGGTGAGGATTATTCAGCTGATAAGTTGAGGGAATTGTTTTCCAAGTTTGGTGAAGTTGAAGATGTGGTCATCAAGGGGAATAAGAAGAAGGGTTCTGCACTCGTTGTCATGGCCAACAAAAAAGGAGCTGTAAGTTTCTTTTATCTATCTTGTTGGTTGTTTATTTAAATTTTATAAATTTTGTTTTTTTTTTATTTATTAAAAGGTTTAGAGGTTTATTGAAATTTTGAGTTTTGGTAGAGTTGACTATTTGTATTTGAATGATTGTATGTGTGATTTGCTGACTTGTAATTGTGGCTTTATTCAGGTTGCTGCAACTGGAAGTGTGATTGGTCATCTTGCTAATCCGTTGTTGGTTTTACCTCTTAAACCAGTAATGGCGGCAGATACTTCGAGTGCTCCAAAGACCGTAGAACCTGACAGGATGAGTAAGCTAGTTGGGGCCGGTTATAAAGATTTTGAGGATTCTGTTCTGAAGAAACTGCAAAAGGTCTGCCATTTGCTTGTGCACTTTTCACGTTTGAATTTCCCCCCCTGTTATTTCTACTACTGTTGAGTTTACGGATTATCTTATTGAGCATTATTTTATTAATCTTATTTGATGTATTATTTCTTGCAACATTTATGTCATGTAGCATTTGGGTTTAAATTACATTATTGGCCATGTGTTAAGTGGCGACTCTTTTGATTTAGATATTGTTTTTCTTTTTGACAATCTATTGAACATAGTTTTGTGATGTGGAAGTGTGATTTTGGTAGTGTTGTCCTTACCAGTTAAAGGGCTTATACTGCAGCTGAATTTCAGCTTCCTGTTTTGGATCCTGTCATTGGAGCCAATGAAATTTGAGTCTTGTTGCTCTTATAACGTTTTAAATATTATTATTGTTGTGATAAAAATTAACCCAATTACCCAGCATCAAGTATAAGATGAAGTCTGTAATGGTACTAAGACAACTTCCTTGCAACTGATAGTTTTCTGGTTACATATAGTCTTTATTCCAGTATTAATGCTATTCAATAACAAACTTTAGTGAAGTTGACAAAACTGAGCCCTTTCAACATATAAACTTGGCACCATTATCTCTCCCCGGCCACACACCCACCCCCGTCTCTTTACTACTGCAGCATAGCTCAGTATTTCTGAAGTCATTCTTCACATCCTGAAGACTTATTACATACTGGAAACTGAAACCTTTGTTTCCACCAATTGAATTTCAGAAATTTAAAACGATATTAAGAGTTTAATGCTCTTGAGTTTCGGAATGGAGTGTTCATTGCGGTGTTATCTGCTACATGTACAGCCAGAATGGATAAATTGTGGCTGTTGCAGGAAGAAAAGTAATATTGTGAGCTAAAAGTGACTTACTTGATTATGGCCCGTCACACACCATACAGTATGCTTTAAAACAACAATATTTGAATCATCAGGGTGCAAACAATGCGGCTCCTGTCTTACAGAATCTATTGATGCATTGTGCTCTGTCAATAATTGCATGGCTAAACCCTCACCAGTTGCCTCGAATACTCTTCCCAAAACAGCCCTGGAACACCCCTGTCAATAATTGCATGGCTAAAACCTCACCAGTTGCCTTGACTACTCTTCCCACAACAGCCCTGGAATCACCAATATTTGCTATAAAAAGGGTTCCATTCCATGACAAATAACACCAACAAGGCAGCCTGATCCAACAGCTGCAATATGTGTCGTCACTGGCCACTGTCAGGAAACCAGTGACATAAACCCCCCTTCTGTTGCTTGTAATGCCTTGTGAATTATATCTACTGAAATTGATTATTGTTCTGAAGTAAATCCTGAAATTTAAAATAGAGAAAGAATGTGTTTAGTTGTTATTTGGTAATCATGTTGAGAGCAATGATTCAAAACACAGATAAATCCATAACTGGCAGACATGCAACTATACAGGTATTGAAGTAGTCTAAATTCAGTGTATATTTGACACTTTTTATAGCCTTAATTCATTGCTTAGCTGATAGAATGACAGACAAAAAGTACTAGTAACTAGGAAGTAAAATCCTCAACTGGCACCGAAGAATGAATCCCACAAACTATAAAAAAGAGTAACGTGGTGCTATAAAGCACCTGCTTCCAGGGGAGGATCAGCCCCATTGCGGATCCATTATAGGCAGCCTTAGCCCTTACCCTGCATTTGCAAGTGGCTTATTCCACAACCTGAGTCTGTGATCTCCTGGTCACTCCTACTGATGCTCTGAGACTCCCCTTTCAATGAACCTCGCCGGCTATGCTCTAACAATATATCTGATAAAGGAGAAAATTAAAAGAAGAATGAATGAGTCTCTTGTTGGTATGTGCGAGTTTCACATGAGGCGCAAATCTTGTCTCTCAGATATCAAAGCAAGCGACAGAATACAAACTTTTTATTTTTCAATCTTTCTAGCTCAACAGGATCTAGGTAAAAATGGACTAGAACAAAACCCAAATGCTCTGTTTTGTTCTGTTCTAGTTTTCTGTCTATCAAACATTATCTCGGTTATATTAGGAACCGATTCTGAATGAATTTCTTTCAGTTTTGATGAATAAAAATAGGCTGCTCTTCTCTGTACTATCCATGTGTTCCATGTCTTATAATAGTACTATTTTATATGACATCTGTCATTTTATATCTTACCTGTTTTCTTGACTTGTTTCTAATGCAGGCTGCGGAAAAGCAAAGATGACGGTAGGAGTTGTTAAACATAAGAATTGACTATTTGGCATGGTCATCCCCAATCCTAATATTTAGGTACTGGAACTACTATTGTTGTCATCAATGATACATTATTTGTGATCTGTCAACCCGAGTCTTTGTATCCGGTTCACTATTTGAGGAATAGTATACTAGACTAGAGAACCTATCGGCTGTATTGTATTTTGTCATATAAAATAATAATTTATTGTTGTTATTATTTTCACTATTGTTACTATTAGCTTGCATTCCACGTTTGACGAGTGTTTTTCTTTTTCCTTATTTGAAATTCAAGCACAGAATAGGTGCTTGTGCTAATGGAAAGCCAATAGCTAGCTTTAACATCTTTATTATCTCTTTTTCATTTTTAGTTATCAGGAGGTGAATGGGTGAGATTGTGAGGGTTATTGCTTAAAACAGATTGTGCCTTTTTTATAATTGTTATGCATAAAGGAAAAAGGGGTTTGACAAGCATTGTATATTTTAAGTACAAATCATTGACTGATTTGTTGTGCTTGGTTGATTCTCAGGAGTCTGCAACCTGTTGTGATATAATTCAAGGAAGTTTCCTTTTGATGAAAACCATAAACCGAAAATTCGAGGTGTGTGGTTTTGATGTTGCCTTGGGTCCATGACAAATGTTGTTGGGCTGCAAAAAGAGAGAACAAATGGTAGCAGATGGAAAGTCAGAGACCTATAGTTTCATTAAAGTTCGAATGTTAGTGTCAACCAAGTCATGTGTTCTGGCTTATCAGTTTGGAATTCATTCTGCTGTCTGTATCCAACACTAAAATGGGAATGTAACAGTGGAACACACACTGAGATTAAGCCCAAATTCTAAGATACACCTTTTGTGGAATTTGAGATTTGGTAAAGCTTACTCCCTAACCCATTGGACGAAGTGTTATGAAGTGCAATTACGATGGTAGACAGGCGTGGGATTGGGCGGAAAAGAATACTGGGGGACGCTTCTCTAGCCCTCTGTGTTAGCAAGAACAACAAATAAGGGGGTTATAAATTTAGAACTTGCGGTCAAGTATTCAAGCAGTAGAATAGGTGCTATCATGCTCAGTGATTGTTCCATTAACTGTGTTGTATACGCTCAGGGATTGGTATGCTACAGTATTATTATTATTATTATTATTATTATTATTATTATTATTATTATTAATTTATCGGACGCGTAGTTAAATACTTCGGGAAGAGTGGAATATAAACCTGAAGGTGCAAACACCAAATCAGCGGGTGTTGATATTGACCCGTAATCAGTAACAGACACGGTCGTGCTTGTTTGAAGTCTTCGGAGGCTTGATGAAACAGATTTTTAATGTCATTGACAGTGTTGACAAGAATCGCTTTTCAATTATAAGTGTCAAAAGATATTCTTTTAACAACTAGCTTGAACCAATTGAACCTCCATGAAGACAAGTGGTCATAACGTAGTTATGTACTTTTTCTTCTTCTTTCTGGACGTAGTATATATACTGAATTTTCCTGGATATGTTGTTGGAAATTAGAGGTTTATTTGATTACATTTTTTAAAACAGTTTTTTGTTTTTATAAATTAGAAGAACAAAATTTGTTCTTTATTAAGTTTTATGAAGCAGAAAACAGTTTTTAAAAACCAAATCAAACAGGCCCTAGCCAATTGCATTTGATTTTTTTTTATCTCCCCAAACATAAGGAGACCTAGGTTTTATATATCACCTTCAGTAACTCCCCGCTTAAGGACATAAAACATCATTAGTCTATGCTGATTTTGATTTATTACTTCACTAAATGTAGCAAGACACAACCTGTATGGGTTCAGGGCATTACAAATCACATCTTACTCCCCCACTACAAAGTAATGCATAATGACCATAGCATCTCCAGTTACAGCCACATCGTGGAGTCAATCATTGCCATAAGGGTTTGGTCCATTTTTGTATTATGATGATGATAATTCATGGAGATAAGGGTTTGTTCTCAATCCCCTTCTCAATCCCCACCCTTCAAAGAGCGTAACATTAACATAAATGATTCAATGCCATGCTAATACTGGCTAAATTTACCATTGGTAAAAATTGTAAAGAGGGTCCCAAAAATGTCCCATGTATATATGATTACTGATTGATTAAAGTGAAATAATATAATAATAATAATAATAATAATAAAACAATCAGAATTAGGGATGGCAATGGGGCTCCACGGGTACGGGTAGTAGCCCCCGCTACCCGCCTCTGCTGATAATTTGCCCTGCACTCCCCCATACCAAGCAGTCTGCACGCAAGGACGTTTTTAACGGATTTTTGAGAATTCGCGGTATCATGGGTATCCATGGATACTTTAATAAATTCTTAAAAATTACAATTATTTTAAACAAAAAATATTTTATCCCTAGATTTTTAGACAAAGTTCAAATGAGAATTTACAAAATAACACATCCAAATTACACATAACAACATCCATAAAACATAACAACTATCCATAAAACATCATGAAAATTTAACAACATCCATACATAACAACCATCCATAAAACATCATGGAAATTACAACAAAATATTCATAAAATATCCAATTAAACAACATAAAAACATAACAAGTAAAATGTTACTGACTCAATATCCATCAAGTATCCACCACTTCAAGAACACAACTTTGACCACCGCTTTCCTCGAAAAAAGAATGCATCCAAATCAAAACCCAAGCAACCAAAATAATTGTGAACTTTAAAATGAAATATTAAAAATTTTTACTTTCCAGGTCACCATCCAGATCTTCCAATACTTTATTAAATTCAATGATGTCATTTTTAATTTTGAAGAACCTACAAAAAAATAAGTTAACTAAAAACTAGTAATAATCAATCAATATAAATATTTAAGTTAAAAGTAGTTACATTTCACATCGGGTCCATAGCCAATCTTGACACACATCAATGCCTCCAAAGTATCTCAACGCATAATCTACTGTGATGGGGTGTAATAACTCATCACTAAGCGTTAAATGAAGACTCATAAGCAACAGTTGGAAATAGGAATTGCTAGAAAATCTCTTACAATCATTTGCAAGATTGGATATTTTAATCCACTAGCTTTCCACCAACCCAAGATGTCAAAATTGTCAAGCGAAGGTAACACTTGCTCCTCCAAATACCGATCAAGTTCGATTTACCACTGGGGACCCCTTTTTTTGGTACTAGCACGCTGTGCAAGCTTTTCCTTCCAAACTTCTTTCTTCCAACAACACCCACATCTATGGGATGTTGATTGAATTTGCAGGATGAAGAAACACACTCCTTACCCTTCATTTTCAAATCATACTCACTAACCAAAATTTGACAAATATCTTTTACCTTAGCAATTTCATCATCACTTTCTCTCCATAAATTCAGGGAAAAACAACATCTATCAATTCAAGTTTGTACCTAGGATCCAACAGAGTGCCTATGGCCATCACCTCATTAATCACACCTCAATACTTGTCAAATTTCTCAATCATCGTTCTGACCATATCACTTAATGACGTATCAGTAGATCCAAGCCACTCAATCAAATCCAATTTAATTTCACGTACTTTTGGAAAATAAACATTAGCAGTTGGATACAATGTGCCGTAAAAACAATTGTGTAACTTCATAAAATACTTTCAACTTACTACAAATTAATTTCGCCTTTCATCCAATCATTTTCACTAGGCAACGATTTATATTGATTCTCACTGCCAATCGAGCAAACACATCTTTGTAATCTATGGCAACTTGAAGCATTAAATACGTAGAATTCCACCTAGTCTTACAATCAAGAATGAGCTTTTTTTCATATAACATATTCACTTGACTACATGTCTCTATGAATTTCTCCTCTCTTTTAGGTGTTGTTGTCCAATATTCAACACTTCCTCTAACTTTCACAATGGCATTAGAGATTATAGACATACCATCTTGCACAACTAAATTCAATATGTGAGCACAACACCTCATGTGAAACAATTTACCTTCCAAGATAAGCAACCTAGGTGAAAGCTTGTCTAACATGCGTTTAATCATAACATCATTTGTAGAGCAATTATCAACAAATACAAGGGAATGACTTTTGATCTAGATTCCAATCCATCAAACATTCAAGTAACACATTGGCAAGAACTTTAGCAGGATGAGGAGTAGGCACATAAATAAACCTAACATATAAATTAAAATTGAATAAGAAATTAAGATTTAAACTAAACATTCAAGTAACACATCTTGCAAAAACTTTAGTAGTATTACCTTACAAGTCGACTTTGTAGGGTCCAAGAATCATCAATAAAGTGAGCCGTGACTGTCATGTAACTTTTATTTTGATTACTAGTCGTCCACATATCAGTAGTAATTGCAATACGGCTTTGATTCTTTGACAACAACTTCATCATACTCTCTTTCTCATCGATATACATTTTCATGATGTCACTCTTAACTTGATGTTCTTAAAATCACCTTAAATAAAGGTTGCAAATTGCACAAAATTCTTTAAAACCAATGTGGTCAACCATAGCCAAAGGATACTCATGAAGAATTATCATCTTACACACGCATCGCTCGCTATGTCTTGGTTAAATGCATAAGAACCAACCACTACCGCTTGATTCCCAACTTTGTCGGTTTTGATAAAAGCTTGCCTTGCCTTATATCTCGAGTTGTTCGAGTTTGCAAGAATAGAAGTGACTACGCAAGTGCGATGTTCCTTGCTTTAATTCACCCAAAAGTTTTGAGCCACAATAATTGCAAACTACTTTCCACTTTCCATCTATATTTTGCCTTTAAAATGATTCCAACATCCTAAGTTTGCTTTCTTTTAAGACCTATAGTGTCACTTGCATTTGCGCTTTGAATTTCACGAGGAGTATCACTGGATCTGCTTTGAATTTCATGAGGAGTTGAATTGCTCTCTACATTCATAGAATCAACAGCAATTGATGCACCTATATTTCTTCCTATTTCTACATTCACTTGTTGTTGTTGGTCATCCACGTGATTAGAATTTTGTTGAGAAGACATTCAGAAAAATAACATGAATAAGACATATTTAAAGGTTTGTTCAACATGTGCATATTTATGAACATTTAGACGTAACAAAGGGATCTAATAAATTGTGGAACATTAAGAACATTTAGGAAAATAAATTTATGAACATTTAGACGTAATATTAAGTAAATGAAAACTCAAAAACTAAAAAAGCCAACCATTCATACTATAAGTCATCAACATTCTATATGTATGCTGGATTTAGATTGTTCTACTAGTAGATGAAATTGACCGATGCATATATTAATTGTGATTTAGAGAAGGTTAATATACCAGATAGATAGGTTACTCAGAAGTAAAGGATATGATTCAAAGAGGGTAATTAAGATCCATTCGATGACAATTTACCAAGAAAAATTTATTTTACACACACATAAATTTATTTGGGTTCTTATAGGTGCTTTGATTTGCACAGATGAATGAAAATGGATTTTGTGATTCTCTGCCTAGGAAAAGAAAATGAGAGAGAGAAAGAGAGGGAGGGCAGAGCAGTGAGCTTTTTTAGTTGCAGTCACATAAATTTTGGTACACAGGATGTAATGACACCCAAAGAACGGGACAAGTTTTCATCTTATCCTATTGATTGAGACTTGAAATTTTCCTAAAAACATTGTGATTCTTAGGTCGTGACATAATTTCAACCCCACTTCAGTGAACTAGAAACCCACCATTTCTAAGTCCAGGAAGAATGCCAACCATTCATGGAAATTAAAAAGCAGAAGGATCTAAATCTAATGGAAACCTGACCATTCACATGCAACTCAAAAAACCCAACCATTCAAAATAGCAAAAGAAATAAGCACAGACAGCGAAGTGGATGATAGTTACTAATAATCGAGGTTGAAAAAGCTTGTAGAAGAAGTGGATGACGGCGAGCGACTCACCGGAAAGGCTACAGACTAAGCAATCCCTTGCTTGAAGAAAGAAGGCCAAGTAGAAAGGACTGGGCTGAATGTGAGGACGAGGGGGACAGAGGTGGAGCGCGGTATGACGCAGGCGAGCGGGCGGCACTGACTCAGCTGCGTGAGAAGCTGCATTTCAGAGGAGCGAAGCGAACAGAGGTGGAGCGCAGAGAAGCGGATCGCTGAGCACGAAGCGGAAACGGCGAGGTGTGGACAGAGATGGAGCGATCAGATGGAGCGCAGGTGGAGGTGGAGCAGAGCATGGCGGAACAGAGTGGAGAACCAGAAATCGCGTGATGAAGATGCGAGAGAAAATGGAACACAAAGACATTAACCTTGCTAAAATTAGGTTAAATTATATTTATATAAGTGAGGGTATTTTTGTACTTCATATATACGGTATCTCAGTATATGAGATGAAACCCGCACTCCACCCCATTTATGCACGAGAGAAAACTCCGCCTGCTACACGCGGTACTCCATTTAGCTACTCCATTTCAACCAGTGAGTTTTACTGCTAGATATCTGTTGCAGGTTTTTTGCCATCCCTAATCAGAATATGATTTTTGAATTATTATTATTTTTGTTTTATATCCGGAACAGCCCAACGAGGCAAAAGGCCTAACCTAAAGAGAAACCCAAGGCGTGAACAGTGATGTTGTGTTGGATAATTGGTTGATTCACTTGATTGATTATTTGAGTGTGTAGCAAGAGAGTGAGGGTTGTGTTGTGTTGTTTATTTGCTGGCAGAATCAAAAATCAAAAAGTTATTTGTATTGTTTTGTGTGTGAATTGCGCTTCAAATCATTCCATTCCTTCAAGCTTAAAAAGGGGGCATCGTCCTTCTCTCTCTGTCTCCCCTCTTTTTCTCTTTCTCTCTGCTCCGCCCACAAAGTCCAAAACCCCTTTTCTCTTTCTCTCTCCCTCCCCCCAAAACCCACCGAATTCGTGTTGTCGGAATCCGGTTGTGATGGCGGCGACTCCATCGTGGCAGCCACAGGAGCAAGGGTTCAAGGAGATCTGCGCCCTATTGGAGCAGCAGATTTCCCATTCATCTTCTTCCGCTGACAAGTCTCAGATTTGGCAACAAATTCAGCGCTACTCTAACCTCCCTGACTTCAACAATTACCTCGCTTTCATCTTTTCCCGTGCTGAGGTAATCGCCAATTCCCACCCTCTACTGTTCTTCTACTCTCACTTATTGCTTCTATTCTAATTCTATTCTTGTTACTGTTGCTTTTATTTTCCACTTCATAAATGAGGGTTTCTTTCTTATTTTTTTATGTGCTGAATTTGCCTCGTCTTGTGTTTTTCTGGTTGGATTGGGAGATTTAGCTATGTGGGTATTTGAGTTTGATTTGATTCTTCTGAACTAAATAGAATCTAGTGGACTGATGAAGGTGATGGCTAAATGATTGCTTGAATAAGGAGGTAGCGTTATGCAAACCGTTTTTGTCACTGTTTTTTATTCTGTGTCATTTTGTCTGTTAGTTCATCAATTTGCACCAACTGGGTAATGACGACGTATGTGGCATTTTGAGACTTTTTTTGTTTTTGTTTATGGAGGCGAAAATTACAACATTGCGTGTTCATTAAAAGATATTTTTTTACAAAACTACATGATATGTGGCATTTATGGTTTGATGGATTCGCGGAATCCCCGATGTTGCATTGATAACTATGCTGCTGTGGCAATTTTCTCTTGAACAGGGATTATCGGTGGAGGTTCGGCAGGCTGCAGGTTTATATCTGAAGAATAACCTGAGAAACATATACAATTTAATGCCGCCTGCATACCAACAGTATGTGAAATCAGAGTTGCTGCCTTGTCTTGGTGCAGCAGATAAGCACATAAGGTCTACAACAGGAACTATTGTTAGTGTTGTTGTTCAAACAGGAGGAATTTTGGGGTGGCCTGAATTATTGCAAGCCCTCGTAAATTGTTTGGACAGTAATGATCTAAATCACATGGAAGGTGCAATGGATGCATTATCCAAGGTATCTTCTCCATTTTAGGGTCAGTGTAATATGTTATTATTTTTGTAGCTAAAATATTATGCATCTTCAAAGAAAGTAGTGTACTTCCATTATTCCGTGCTACTGAAAACCCCCATATAGAGAGGACAGGAAAGTTTATTTGATAAAGCGGTATTATATTTGCTACCCACATATACTGAATGGTCATAGAATGGTACATATTTACTGATTTACTGTTATGAGAAAATGAGCACACATCAATAAGGGAAGGAAAATATATGATACAACAACTGCCACTTATTTGGTGTATCTGAGAATGCATGGAATTGTCTGGATACGCCATGTGAGCTTCTGTTAGGTCTTCAGGAGTAGAAAGTGAGAAAAGAAAGTGAAAAGAAAGAATCAATGAATCAGAGTATATTGCTCTGCCAAGGGAAGAGTTCACTTGTTACATCTGTAAACACAATTCTGTTACAATGTCAACAACTGCCCTCACCCGTCTATACAACTGTATTTAAGTATCCTCCTCCCAACAGTCATAACAGACACATACTTAGCCGTACACCCGGTTTCCTCTACTGCCCCCTTTATACTAGTTGATCTCTCTTCCTTCTAGAATAAACTTTCAATAGTGGACCCTCTTGATTCCTAAGAGCTTCTCTGGTCCTTCCCAGGAGGAGGAGGGACAGTGGGCAATGTTGTCAAGATCATGTTCTTACTCGTAGGATCGCACGATCCTACTATCTTTGCCCCTGTCTCCGTGCTGCGTCCCTGCTAGGATCAGGAGATGAAGAAATCGCATTCGGATCGTGCCATAGGATCGCGGGATCAGACGAGTCGGCCAATCCTTGAAGAACTAGGTTGGACGTGTTTCGGGTCGGCTTTCAGGGTTGGCACGGTATCTGAAAAACAAAACCCCTGGTTTAAGGGTTCATTTTCGGGATACCTCTCTCACACTGCAACCCAATCTTCCCTCCTCTCTCTCCCACCGCAATCGGAGCTCCCTCAGCCGCTGAGACTGACGCCGCCTCCACCCTTCGCTTCGGCCTGTGACGCGCTATCCATCTTGCGTGCGTCTCTGCTTCGTTCCGTTGTTTTCTCTTCCCTGTTCTGTGCGTGCGTCTCTGCTCTTCCTCTCTGACTAGTGTTCTCTTTTATTTTCATTTCATTTGCTAAAGATGAGGGAAATGGGCCTAACGGCCCAAACTGTTTCTCCCTCCCTCTCTCTCTCTATATATATATCACTATTTAATTGGTTCCCTATCTTTATTATCCTTCTAATTTTTTTGAACTTCTATTTAATTATTTAATTGATATGCACACACACTGACACATATGTTAATTCAAATTGTATTTTGATATCTCATTTGATTATTTTTTCAATTTTAGTTTAGTTATCTATCTTATCTTTTATGCATATAATTTTGTATTTTAGGGTAGGACCAGTAGGATCTTACGATGCGTGTAACGATCCTTGAGTTTCAATTTTTTTACACCCTCCCAATCCTAGGTAGGATCCTGAGTTTGACAACATTGATAGCAAGGGAGAATATTGAAGCACTTGGTGGATTTTGAGCAAAACGTAGAACAAGTGGTCCTTTAATTTTGAATTCTAACATTGGGAATGATTATGAATTATATATAATTTTTACATAATAATATAATTTTAGGTATTCAATATGCCTTGCCATAGTGATATGTTAAATTTTTGGAAAGTAGTCATATCCAACCCATGTGAGATCTTTTACATGCCTGCAGTATGGATGATGTGCTATAAGGTGACTGTGTTTATTTTTTGGCTTGGTCCAACTGTGTTCAATTTTACAGAACCCATGAGAACACATTCATCAAGAGTGCCAAAATAGAAGACTTAATTACAGCTTTAGTGATCTTTAGATTTACTTAAATTTGGTGTGAGATTGTCAGGGCGCAAAAGCATATCTGGACTGGCGTTCCCTTGTTCCCTGTATTGGTTATGCTTTTCGTTTCTTGTCTAGCAAAAACTATTTGAGCTCTGTTTGATCTTTCCCAGAATTTGAAGCTGAATCAGCTGAATATCCCTTGTTTCATTTGCAGCAATGTTATCTTCATATTTTGCAGATTGATATAATGAAATATCCCTGTCAATCTGATGCTTATAAGAACGCGCAATCTGGTATAAATATCGCGCCATGGTAGGGCCCAGGGAAGGGTCAGACCTATTTGTGAGTCTATTGTAGGCAATCTTATCTTGTGTTTGCAAAAGGCTGACCTGATTCCACGAATCGAACCTATGACCTCCTAGTTACATTGCAGCAGTTCCAATTGTTGTGCCAAGGCTCCCTTTCTGTCAGTCTGATGGTTATATGACAAAAATTTGATGTTGCGACCACTGCTTTGCTATAATTCTGCTGAACTGAAAATTATGTGGCACAATGCTGCAGTGGCAAAAGATATCCCAGGATGTCAATCTGATAAGGGACTTAAATTGTTTCAGTTTTGAAAACTGCAAGGACAATACTGTTGCAAATAAAACTAAAGGGAATAAGGGATCAAAAGTGAAACTTGATGAAACTAAAGAGACCAAAAATATAATTAAACCAAAAAACAAAAAGGTGACATATATTTGCTTCCAGTTCCCCTTTTATTGATCATCTTTCTCCCTTCTTCCCTTGGTTCCAAATAACAGAAATGAGATGAATGCTTGACAACTTCAGAATGGAAGATCTTATGCTTTGTTGAAATTTTCCTGCAAATAAAGTTCTTGATATTTGATCACATGTACAAATACAATTGAAAAAGTCAAATTCAAATACAATTGAAAAAGTCAAATTCATATGGATAGAGAGGTTGTATGTACTGGATTTTTAATCGGTTGGAAATATTCCAGATTCAGCAACCGACACTTCAAATTCCATAATATTTTTTTTTTTCCATTAACACCGTTTCACTGTTAACACTTTATATTTTACTGCACACACAGATTTGTGAGGATGTTCCCCAAATTCTTGACTCTGATGTACCAGGGTTAGCAGAGCGTCCAATTAACATATTTCTTCCCAGATTATTTCGGGTAACATCAGTATTTTATTTTTATATTTGTTTTGTTTTGTTTTTAATTTGTGGCTATATCTTCCAACTGTTTCTTTCTTTCTTTCTTTCATTTTTGTTTCAGTTTTTCCAGTCACCTCATGCTTCATTAAGAAAGCTATCATTGGGTTCTGTAAACCAATACATTATGTTGATGCCTTCTGTAAGTATATCACGAGACTCTATCATCTCAGTTTTCTGGTTATTAAGTATAATGCTGAAGTTTGGAATTGATACTAGTAGTCTAAATCATTCTGTCTAGGCTTTGTACGTATCAATGGATCAATATCTTCAAGGCCTGTTTATTCTTGCAAATGACCCTACGGCAGAAGTGCGGAAGTTGGTGAGTTCTTAATGCCTTATCGTGTGAATGTGTTTGACGTAACTCAAATGGAAATATTTTCCAATATTGCATTACTGCTGAATTACTTGATGCTCTCTTTCCAAATCCAGCTTATTTTTGCTGGTTTGAATTGGTAGTTGATGAAGTCTTTGGTCTTTCAGCCTTGCCCTCTGCTTGCTGCATATTCCACATTTTATGTATGCATTATTTTGATGAACATGGAGAGTCAAGGCTAGTCCCTGTTGATGTTGTTCTTTTAACTTTTTTAAAAGGTTTCATGAGATCGAAATCGATTAACGAAGATCTCTCTCAAATGAATCATTTCTATTTCTTATTGATGTTGGAATCAATTGAAACCATCCTAATTGCCACTGATGACCAGGTCTGTGCGGCATTTGTTCAGCTGATTGAAGTCCGTCCGTCTTTCTTGGAGGTGCGCTTCTTGTTCTAGTTCATTGTTGTTTTTCAACTTAATTGAATATGCTTGTTGTCTGAGAACATTGCATATTGAGCTGGTTCGTGTACTTCATTGATTCCATAACATTACACTTCATATAAGTTTTACTTGTTTGAGTAAGTGGGAAAATGAGGAAGGTGGAAAATAATAATGCATTTCATTTGGAAATTTGGAAACAGTAAAATCTGAATCTAATGTTATGTTTTGCATTCTTAGCTTCCCTTGTAAATACCATTCTAATATTTCACATACTCAAATAAGCAAACACTAAGTGTATTGCTCATTTGCTTTATTTAAAATTAACCCTTTTCTATAAGCTTCCTCTTTTCTGATAAATTGTTAACTACACTGCAGCCACATCTAAGGAATGTGATTGAGTACATGTTACAAGTCAACAAGGACACAGATGACGAAGTTGCCCTTGAAGCCTGTGAATTTTGGTACTATTTGTTTGCGGTGTTGTTTTCTTAATGTACAACTATCAGCTGGAATTCATAGTATAGCTTCTAGATATTGTCATGAATCACAAGGAAACAAATAAACTTATTTTTCGTTTTCTGGGAAAAGTGGGAGGGGGTTCAGGTGGCTTTAATCTATTCCAATATGGAAAATATTTCCCAAGGGTGTGTACTAATTTTACGATTTTTTTTTTCTTCTGAATAATTTGTTTACTAGGATGTTATATGAATAATCAATTTCATGTTTCTGAAATCATCACATTAATGTGAATAAGAGTTTGATGTTTCTAATATGGTGATGGTGTATCTTAAATCCTTCAAGCTTCTGCATCTTTCTTTTTTTGATAATTGCTATTGCAGGTCTGCATATTGTGATGCTCAACTGCCACCTGAAAACTTAAGAGAATTCTTGCCTCGTCTTATTCCAGTAAACCTAATTATACATATTTTATTTTATAATTGTTTTACAATGTGAGGTTCAGAATTTGAAATTTATCTGTGACGTCATCGTAGATATTGTTGTCAAACATGGCTTATGCAGATGATGATGAATCACTTATTGAAGCCGAGGTATGCTCTTGGATTGATTAGTGTCTGTAGATGCCTTTCAGTTAACTCATTATTGTTGATTATATGGCTTCATTTGTTTAATATTTTTTTTTCTTTCAGGAAGACGGTTCTCAACCTGATCGAGATCAGGTCTGATTGATTTTGGTCGAGTTACTGATTTTTTTTAGTTTGTCATGTTTCTAATTTCTTGAGTTTTGCACCACAGGATCTTAAACCTCGATTTCATGTATCAAGATTTCATGGATCAGATGAAGTAGAAGATGATGTATGTTGTATCTGCTCTATTGATTTCTTATTCTGGTTATTTGATTAAACATTTTGTCTTTATTTATTATAGTTTGCATAGCTTTTATAAGATGAAATTATATGAAACAGATGACTGATCTGAACTTGAATATTATTTTTTTCATATTTACAGGATGATGATGTTGTCAACACATGGAATTTACGGAAATGTAGTGCAGCTGCTCTGGATATTCTCTCGAATGTGTTTGGAGATGAGATCCTTCCTACTTTGATGCCTATTGTTCAGGTGATTTACAGCCTCTTGTTGGAATGAGCTTTAAATTATCATATAGTGGATAAAGGATGAGTACCTGTTGAACTGGTGCTCTATCAATTCAGAGGCAGACTGTATACATATAGATAATAGATTAAACATAGGTGTATAGAGAAGCTTGGTAGTAAGTATTGCACGATACATGCGATACCCATCGCGATACCTTGCAGAGATTGGAGCTGGCGTTGCAAATCGTAGAGTGAATCGAAATATGCTATGAATCATGGACAAATTGCTGTGTATCGTTCTGAATCGGCTAAATCTCGAAACATGGAAGAATTGTACGATTCCGTTTGCTCTACCTCTTTCGTGATCGAAAACGCTGTGCCTCCACTTTTTTTATTGCTGATCAGCTCTTTTCTCTCTGTCATAGCCTTTTCTTGGTTTTGGCCCCACTCTCTTGGTTGTGTTCCCCTTTATTAGTCACACTATCTATTTTATTTATTGTTTTGTTTTCTGTACCACTACCTCGTGTTCTACGGTTCTACCACTTCGCCTCCCGTTTTTTTATATTATTATTATTATTATTATTTTAATAATAGGTAATGGATTTGACAAAGAAAAGGGAGATTGATTTATCGAAAAAAGAAATGAAGAGAGAGATTGATGTCCACTTCCTGTTCTATTTTATTATTTTTAGGGGTTTAAGTTATTTTTTTTATTCCTATCGAAAACAATGCTTTTTTTATGGAATGAAGTTGCTGCATTTCACTAGTGTTAGGCGTTACTTATTTTTTTATTTATAACTTTTTTTTGAACAATTTTTATTTATAACTTAAATCTTGGATTATTTTGAAGTTCATATAAGTTATATTGCTCATTTTTGTTTTGCTATGTTACTTATTTTTAGTTAAAATGTAATATTTATATCGATCATGTATCTTACGATCCATAAAAAGATATGATACATGATTAATAGGGCTTCTGATTCATGATACATATCCCGAGATGGTAGTCATGTATAAAAGACATAAATGGCCATAAAATTTTTTGTCGACTAGTCTCGTTGTGAATATTATATTGATTTGTGCTTTTAAAGAATTACTTCTGGGTGCATATTATTGTATGACGCTAATTTCTTCCCATTGTATTACTCCCTTTCTGAGGTTATACTAAAATTTCTAAGAATGCGATCAGGCCAAGTTGCAAACCTCTGGGGATGATAGTTGGAAAGAAAGGGAAGCTGCTGTCTTGGCACTTGGTGCCATAGGCGAGGGTTGCATCAATGGTCTTTATCCTCATCTGCCACAGGTATTGTTTGTTATTTGCTCCTCATGACTCCAATACAAAAGTAGATGGCTTAATTATGGGGGAAGCAATTTAATTTGTTTTTGTTTTTGATTTTGATTAATATATGATTGAATGAGTTTATAGCTTAGTGTATGTTCTATTGCAATACACTGTAAATTCTTTCGTGTTTCTATTAGGTTCCCCTCAGACAGTTTCTTGTTTAGGCCTTATTAGTCATTGTAGATAAATTTATTCCTTTCAGTAAGCTGCTCCTGTTCCAAAAAATATGTTCACTTCTAGAATAATTCTTGCCCAATAAAAAGCTTTGTGCTATGTTTATTTTCTTCTTTCATACTATTTTATTTATGCGGATGTTCAGTTATTCATGTCACACCTTTCTGGATGAGTTATAATTTCAAATTCATGCTACAAGTAGTAGAATGTTTCTTTGACAAGATTTAATTACATTCTCTTGGTCACCGTCATTCTTATTTTATTGAGTCTGGTTTTACGATCTACTCTATTTGATCCGTATACTTGTCAGAAAGATTTTTATTTTTATTTTTAATTTAAATTCTTTTGGTAGCCCTCATTTCTTACTAATTAAATCGGAATACTAAGCCATTCATTATTCTGGTTTTATAGATTGTGGCATATCTTATCCCTCTTCTTGATGATAAGTTTCCTCTGATACGAAGTATTTCATGCTGGACACTATCCCGGTTTAGCAAATTCATTATTCAGGTATGCATTTATTTTTGTTCCCTTACCTGCAATTTGACATCAGTCATTTTTTGGCACCGATGCTTTCAAGGTTTTATAACTTTATGAACTTTTGATATAGTTAAATATGTATAAGTTTTATTTAAGATTTTTATCATCTTCAAAGTCCTAAATAATATAGCAAAAATTATATTCTAATTACTAACAAATTCTTTATTATTATAAGCCCCTATATCTCCCCAAGTCGCTAATAGTAACATACCTTATTACATTATATTCCCAATCTATACTAATATGGTATACTCCTTATTCCTGATGTTCTTACAACCAATTGTTCTTATTACATGCTCCATCACTTATATTCATGTATTTGATATTCTGATTTGAGCCTATATATTTTATAAATGCACATGGATCATGATCCATTGACATCGGTGGAAATTTAAATCTATCTTATTTCAATGAAAAACTTTATAGAGGGAACAAAGAACAACTCACAAAATTCGTCATTGGGTTGAAGGCTTGTTTCATGCATATCGTGCTAATAAAATTTGGCATGCACGATCAACATGCTAATTAGTTATAATTAATTAGTTCAATGGTCAAAATCACTTTCTACATGGATTTCTTAGATGTTGTGCCAAATCTTCCATCAATTTCAATGGATCTTGATCAATTGGAATATTGGAGTTTGTCCAGATTATTGAAAAATCACAAAACCAGGAGCAAATATTATTTATTAATACTTATGAAATTGTATTCATTTCTATTAATTTATATTTGGTTATAGTTCAATTTGGTGTATAAATTTCACTTAGAGGTCTTGTTTGAGTATTGATTTTTGTGTGTTAGGATATTGGGCATCCTAAAGGCTATGAACAATTTGATAATGTTCTTATGGGTCTTCTACGAAGAATTTTGGATGATAATAAGCGCGTGCAGGAGGCTGCTTGTTCAGCTTTTGCAACACTGGAAGAGGTTCTGACTACAATTTTTGTTCATTTATCCTTAATGAATTGATTCAGTTTCTTTCTTTATATTAAATTTATACAAATTCTCACATTTGGCTTACTTGTGATAGGAAGCTGCCGAAGAGTTGGCACCACGCTTGGAAATCATATTAAAGCACCTGATGGTTGCGTTTGGGAAATATCAGGTGATTTGCTGACCTGTAAATTCATTTCTTTTTGTTTCATGTGAAATGAATCATATTTGGAAGAGCACTACCTCCTTATTGTTGCTATATTTTGTCCTTCTGATCATACCTATGCTCAGACATCTTTAATTGTAGTTTTTTGTTCTGAACTTTAGAGACGAAACCTCAGAATTGTATATGATGCTATTGGAACTCTAGCTGAAGCTGTTGGAGGAGAGCTGAATCAGGTATGTCATTTTTAAAATTAATCCATGGTAGAACAATCGACCTTCTTCCCCAACCCAAAGTTTTCTCTTTTCTCCCAAGTTATTTTTCATGGTTTATTATCAAATATTTTCTCTTTGGTTTCAAAGACATTTCTATACCAACTGTATTTCTCTTTTCTATGCAGCCTGTTTATCTCGACATTCTTATGCCACCATTAATTGAGAAGTGGCAGCAGCTTTCAAATTCAGACAAAGATCTCTTTCCACTCCTGGAATGCTTTACATCTATAGCACATGTACGTATATCAGTTTTTTATTATATATTAAAAACGTTTCATCCCATCTATGCTGTTATTTAATTTAAAATGTTTATTATATTATGCATGTTTCAATATGAGTATGCTGGCAGGCTTGTAACATCTAGGTTGTATTGATCAATATATTTCCAGTTATCACATGTATCATTGATATAATTTGATAGTAATAAGTTGAAGAATGAAGATTATAACATTGTTTAGCTGGCAAATGGCAATGTGCAATTTTTTCCTCTTGGCATTATTAGCACCATGCAGCAGAAACCTGTCTATGCATCTTGCAAATTAGACTTCATTTGATATTACTTAAAAAGGAATGGTAACAACACACTCTTGAACACACTCTTAATTATTGAGATATTTTTTAAAAAGTCAATTAGTTGCCTTGTAAATTGATCACTTTCTAAAAAATGTGTTGACTTCTAAGGAATGAATTAGTCATAAAGAGTGGGTTAAAAAAGTGTGTGTTACTAGCATTCCTAATTGCTGAAATGCCTATTTTAAACTTGACAGTGAACTCTTTACTGTTGAAAGTTTAAATTTATATATTACATTTAATATATTAAGCCAGCAGTTGGAAGTTAGGTTATAATTCTGTTCTAGTGTTATATGTATGCACGGAATGTCGGGAAACTGTCTATATCATTTGGAATGATTTTGATGGATTGTATCTGTGCCATCATATGCATTTCCTTGCTCCTGATATGAAATTTGGTGTTCAATTTGTAACAGGCACTGGGTACTGGATTCACTCAATTTGCTGAACCTGTATTTAGGAGGTGTATAAACATAATTCAGACCCAACAATTTGCTAAGGTTCTGGTCATTTCTACTCATTGATTGATTGGAACTTAGTGTACATAATATCTTCACGGAAAACTTAGCTCTTAAACATTCTGGTTGTTTCCTAGGTGTTGCCTATTGTTTCATTTGTTATCCTGTCACTGCTACTTGTTTTTCCCCTTCTGTAATTTTGCCTTATTACTGCAAGAATGTACAATTTTCCCTTTTCTATGTTTATCTTTTATTGACCGCTCATGCAGCACTAGTCCTGGGGCTATATCTGTAGATGGATCTTTGAAATACGTGAAGCCTAAAAAATATCATGTGCTATTAAATAGTTCAGTGTTATCATGGGGTGTGTGTTTATTATTATATGTCTATCATACTGTACTATTTTTTGTCTGCATATATATGCATCTAAAAGATTCATTTCCTTTACCTTCTTTATTTATGATTTGTCTGACAGACTCATGTTTTAGCAGTGGGGACGGATTTTGAGATTTTTATTTTATTTTCCAAGGAGTTAAGTGTGTATTTTATTTCAGGCTGATCCTGTTGCAGCTGGGGTTCAGTATGACAAGGAGTTCATTGTATGCTCTCTTGATCTGCTTTCTGGACTAGCAGAAGGTCTTGGCAGTGGAATAGAGAGTTTGGTACTCATCCAGAACTTTTATTTTTGAGATATGAGATCATGCATTTTTGTTAGTAAATTATATTTCTTCTTCTTGGTTGTTATTTTCCTGCAATATTTTTCTTTTTGGAACTCTACTAATTTCTTTACTTCTCAAAGTTATTGCAGCTATTCGATATTCCTACCCATAAATGGCTTATTTTACCTTTATCTTGCCTCCAAGCCTGTAGTTTTTTTGGGTATAGATAAATCCTTGAAATGGTCAACAATTCTTCATCTTCTGAACTTTCCTATATTGTTTGACGTATTGATATCTGCTTGAGATTAGTTAAACCAGACATTGTATGATTTCTTGAGGTTATCTCAATCACTATTCTGCAGGTTTCACAATGTTCTTTGAGAGACCTACTTTTGCATTGTTGTATGGATGATGCTCCTGATGTTCGGCAAAGTGCCTTTGCCTTACTTGGAGACCTTGCGCGAGTAAGTTGAATGTGTATTTGCATATTCTTAGAATATATGAAATATCTCATAATATCTTGATATTATGTTAGCATATCTTGAATTATCTCATAGGATTAGTTTCCATATTACTTAGTTTTTATCATGATTTATTTCTTAGTTTCCCTATTTAATTAGGATCAGGAGTCTTATATCCCTATAAATAGGGTTGTCCAGTCTTTTGTATCAAGTTATTATCAAGTCATTATTAATCATAATACATATTTCAAGAGTCTTTATTTTCTCTTCTCCTTATTTTATCTAAATCCCCATAACTTCAACACATACTTTTTACTAAGCCCACGTGGCCACTGATGGGATCTTCTTATGGTCCTTAAACACGGGGTGTAGGAAACATGCCATAAGCTGATCTTCTGACTTCCTTAATGTACGTTTAAAACTAAATTGAGTTAATTTTGGAAGGCAAGAGTTTTTTTTTTAAATTTTTAGTGGGGAATGGGTGGAAATATGTCTGGGAGTCTTCCCAAACATGTTTTTTTTTTCCTCACTTGTTTTGTAGCGGAACAGGATTATTCTGCACACTTATACTAGTTGATAGTATTCTAAGAATGGTGATTTGGCTAGGTGTGCGTGATTCATTTGCACCCTCGTTTGTCTGAGTTTCTTGAAGTCGCTGCTAAACAACTGGTATGTGTGCCTGGTATACCTTTAGCTGTATGTTTGAATATATTCAATCATTTTATTGATATACTATGTTTAATTTACAGGAAATCTCCAAGGTAAAGGAGGCTATTTCAGTAGCAAATAATGCATGCTGGGGAATTGGAGAATTGGCAGTTAAGGTATGTTAATGTTAAATGCGGTATTCTAATAAAACAATAGAAATGTATGGAAACTATAATATAATTGCCAATGATGGACATAGATTTCCGTATTGTAGTTTAATACTGTCAGAGGTAAGATTTAGGGCAATATCAAGGTGCAAAGCTGTGTAAGACAATAATCATATTGCAAATGTGAAATGCCAGCCTTAATATGCTAAAACGATTTATAATCACATGCAGTAGAGAAGCATCGAAAAGAGCATTTGGTCCTTGTTAAAATTTGGGATTGGGCTTAACTGAATCCCAAAAGCTAGGCCCAAAGCCAAAATCTAATATGGTATCAGAGCATATCCGAGATCCGTTGGGCCACCTGCTATCGAGCCGTTATCGGGCCACCCAGGTCATGCTTCAGATGTCCAGTCCTGGGTGTGAGGGGCGTGTGTTGGAAGTCCTACGTTGGATAGTGATATGACCTGATTAGTGGTTATAAGTGGGGAGACAACCCTCATTCCATGAGCTAACTTTTGGGTTTAGTTAGGTCCAAACCCAAATTTTAAGAGTCCTATTGCTCCCAGCAAAGGTAGTTGTTACTGATATTGCCATTGTCTCTGTCATCTTCAGTGAGAAACTGGTTTGAAATCTTTGGATACTTATTGGGACGATGTCCCTTGATCGCAACTTCAACTCACTTTTTTTTCTAGATGAGAAAGTTTTCTCATCCAAGTGAGCAGAGACTGAGTAATAGTCCTAAAAATGGGAATGCACTTGAATATACGAAGTGGTTGAATTGAGTGTAGATCCTCTCCGGATTGGATGACGAGGCCATAGCCAGAGTTGAATTCAAGCTCGGGATAGCGTACTGCAGTCTATGCTTGAGAGAAAGTTAGAGATTAGAGTGAGATGATTTTCTTTGAATACATATATGTTTTCATTACTGAATGAACTGGTAAGAGCTCATCTATTTGTAGAGTCAATTAGAGACAACTGTCTCTACATCAGTGTTGTTAAAAAGCGGCCATGGCAGATTTCGGTTTTTGAGCCAACAATTATTTCAATTTTGTGAATGACTGAGGCGCCATCCGCAATATGGTGTTTTGAGGCAACCGAATATGGCGGAATTTGGGGCTTCTGCCGTGGGCCGCAATCCGCTATCGATAACATTGGTCAACAGAATTCTGTTACTGACGGAATTAGGCTTAACTGATTGTTAGTAGAAACAGAAACTAACCACAACTAACTAGGACTAAGTGGCTCTATTATTAGAATCAGGTCGGGCTGCTACTGAAAAACATGAAGTATATTAATAATGTATTTTAAATATAAACTTCCTCTAACCTGCTCATATATTATTTAGCTTTTAGCTTTGGATTCCTACCACTTCTTCACATTATTTTTTTGTCCTTTGAAAATTCATAACATTTACATTTTTTAGTTTTGTGATTGTTATTTTATTTTGTAAATGTGCCTATTTTAAACTGTTGAGATTATTTAGTGAAGGTTTTTGACTGATAATTTTGTGGATACTTTAATAATATATTACAGCTTTATATATAAGTTCTTTGATGGATTTTTGTGGATGCATTCGTTAATTTTTTTTGTTTGATGCCTTCCACATTAAATTTGAAAGGCGTGTCTTCAATCTTTATCTCACCGAGTCCAAAGTTGAAATCGAGCAGTCTAAAATTAAGGCTTTGGAGTTTGGACATCCCTTCATATTTCGATTTTGCTCTGCCTTCTAATTTTGGAGTGGATTCTCTTGGCACGGAATTGCAATTTTGCTAAATAATATGCTACATTAAGCCTAGTTGATGTGTAAATGTTTTTGAAGCCTAAATAAAATTCTTGCTTCATATTCACTTTTTAGTGTGAAACTGTGAATAGCTTCTGACATTAACTATTCCACTTCACATTTTAATCATTTTTACACAAAACCTGTCATTGTAAAAAATGAATTTTGAATTTCAGGTTCGTCAAGAAGTTTCCCCAGTCGTTTTAACTGTAATTTCATGCCTGGTCCCAATTCTTCAGCATGCAGAGGTCAGTCTTATCATACTCTATATTATTTATAATTTCGGTGATGTTCAGTTGCTGATTGTCATGCGATTTATTAGGGACTCAACAAATCACTTATAGAAAATAGTGCAATAACACTGGGGAGGCTTGCATGGGTCTGTCCGGACCTTGTATCACCACATATGGAACATTTCATGCAACCTTGGTGCACTGCTCTGTCAATGTAAGTCACTGTACCACTTATGTGCTTTCTTCAGTTATGACTTGCAGCAATGAGCACCTAACAAATATCTCCTGTTTTCTTCATTCATTGCAAAAAAAAAAATGTTTTGAAATTCTCAGACACTTCCGCAGGGTGCATGATAAACTTTTGTGAATAAATTACTGTTTATTATATAAGTTTGTAGCTCATTTTTTGTTTCGTCTTCTTATCTTAAATGTTTTTTTTATTATTTACCCTGTATGTTTAGGAGGGAGTTAGGTATTCACTTTGAGTCAAGTATTTTCAACATATGTTAAGTATTGACTCTCTTGAGAGCTAAATTATAGTCTCTTGTATAATGAAGATCTTAGGGGATGCCTGTGCGAAAGCTTAGACTGAAGGCCCTAATCACATTTTACATGCAACTATTTCATTGCCATTGTAAAGATGAAATATTGGAATGTTGTGTGTATGATGATCACACATGAGCTCTATTTATAATGAGCATTGATTACAAGAATATCTCCTAATAATTACAGATGACTAAGCATCTAGTCAGCACATACTAAAAGCATTTAACACATGTTAAATGTGTTATTCTAACACTCCCCCTCAAGCTAAAGCTTGCTAAGCTTTAGGGTATGTTTGGATATATCAAAATGAGCGGAGTGGAACAGAATGGAATGGAGCGGAGCGGAGCAAAGTAGGCATTCCATTGTTTGGGTATTTTATGATGGAGCGGAATGAAATGGAATGAGTTATAAAATTTTTATTCCTTTTTTGCCCTTAATATAAACCTGAAAAACAATATAAACCTGAAAAACAAATTATATAAATTATAATTATAATTATTATAATTTATTAACTCAATTTATTACCCTAAACCATGCACCAAAAACCCAGACTCTCTCATCCTCCTTCAAAAGCACAAACCGACAGTAATCAAATTAAGAAGGCACAAAACGACAGGTAAACATATTTATTAGTATAGGCCACAGAGAGTGAAATTGTGAACAAAATGGTAACGCACAGAGAGAGAGAAATTGGGAACAAGTGACAACTCATCATCTTCTTCGAGTCATCGTCTTCTTCCACCTCCAGATCTCTGCAACCCGTTTTTTTCAGAAATCTTATCTTTCAACGAGCAGTCGAGGATACAGATAAGCAGGGACAAAACAGTAATATCATAACTATAAACAGCCATTCCATCGCATTCCCAAATCGGGGGGTAAGAAAAATAGGAGGAAACAATGGAATGGGATGGAATGGGTTCCATCACTTACCACTCCATTCCATCATTTTTTTCAATACCCAAACAATGGAATACAAGACCATACCATTCCATTCCACTCCATCCCATCACATACCACCAATCCAAACACACCCTTAAGCTTACTCCAAGAAAATTGCATTTCCCCGCAAAACTTGAAATTAAATCCGATAATTGCTTCACAATAACGAGCTGGGCTAGTGAGTTATGACCAACATAAGACACCACTGGAATAGTCATCGGTGGAAAAGAGTCACCGCTAATATGATTTATATGTGGGAAAAGAGTCACCACCGGAATGATCGTCGGTGGGAAGAGAAGTCACCACAAGATGATCCATTAGTGAGAAAAGAAGGCATGACAAACAAAAATCAGAGCCCCACAAGAAACCTCTGAAAAATCTGACCAGATAAGTTGTCAAGAGGAGAGTGAAAATGCGTCAAACTGGAGAGAGAAATGACTGTTTGCACTAGAACACAAGTACCCGTGGCCCGAAACCGAAATCTGGAACCAGGAAGGTGAGTCGAACTCGGTGTCGGAAGGACGGCCAGAGAGACCATTGGACGTGTCGCCACACGCGGCGACGACAGTCAGGATGTGTGAAAATCACGTCGGAAAGAAAGGGCGCGTGACTGGGCGGCCGACGACGATCTTTTAGGGTTAGGCCGGTCCTGTGAAGCTGATCACGATGGTGGGCTCAGCTGCCGAAAAGTTTGCCGGAGACAGCGGCGGCGGACGGCGGCAACGGCGGTTTCAGGGGAAAAACGACCGGAATGACACCGAAAAGGAATCACAGCAGTGGAGAAGAGTCGCTGGAAAACTGGAAAGATAGCGCTGCCGGCAGCAGATGCTGCCGCCGGCAGCGATGGTGAAGCGTAGAGAAAGGTCACAGAATCAAACTTGCTCTGATACCATGTAAAGATGAAATATTGGAATGTTGTGTGTATGATGACCACACGAGCTCTATTTATAATGAGCATTGATTACAAGAATATCTCCTAATAATTACAGATGACTAAGCATCTAGTCAGCACACACTAAAACCATTTAACACATGTTAAATGTGTTATTCTAACAGCCATTTTGTGCCTTTTCTGAGCTAATCATTTAGCTTGCAAGTACACAGCACTTCGTAGTCATGTAAGTCTGGGTATCAACTAATCTTTCGCTTATCTGGCAGCTGTTATTGCATCTGTCAGTAAGTCTGTTAGATCTTTTCAATTAGTTGTTTCGCAGATTAATTGTAAGGGTTGTATTAATCCCATCTCTCTTCTATAAATATCTCTTGTACTCCCTCCGAATAATAAGATTCAGAACACAGCATTTGGAGCTGGTTCTTGATCCCACAATACGGCTTGCTAAAATTTCTTGCCACCTCTAGTAAGTTTTCCAATGAACCTTGCACCATTATACTCTCATCCGCCTCCGGCAAATTCATCTTCTCCGACCGACGCAATTCCGACTGCAGTACTGTCTCGGAGAAATCAGATGACAAGAATTTTCTCCTTTGGGCTGCAAAACTTTGTGGTAGACCCTATCATTCCACCAAGATTCATGCAAGAAGATCGTCACAACACCACACAGCAGTGTTATAAAAAAGCGGCAATGGCGACGCCATGGAGGATTGCAGTGGCGGATTTTTTGCCAACCGCGATGGACAATTTGTGAAGCATGGCGGCGCCATGGCGTTTTATGGCGGAAATAGCGGCTTAAAATTGTGGATTGTTGACCTTCCACTATGGCCTGCCATCCGCAATCGATAACACTGACACACAGTGGGTGATGCTTATTCTCCTTGAAGCAATATGACCAGTCACTCCTGTTTTGGCTACTATCTTCTCTCTTCTCACTCAAAATGATTTTTACTGAAAAAAAGTCTCACTCAAGTGATAGGTTGCGTTCACTTCTGGAACTATGGGAGAAGATCCATAATTATTTTTGTGCTCAAAGTCAAGCAACGACACACCAACTTTGAACTGAGTCGCGTGAAGCTTGGCATTCAGCTCAGCGTCTGAATTTTTCCTTGGTTTGAAAGGCTGGGTTCAACTCTTCTCAATTTTGGCTTTGCAGCCAGCGTGACCCATTTTTGTTTATTCTCTACTGCTTTAGTTCATGTCTTGGTGTATGTTGACATACTATTGTTACAGGTAGGTTGTCCCTTCTAACCTAGCAGCTGATCACAAAATTAAACAGTGTTTCCGCACTTAAACGACTTGGCAACCTGGACTACTTTTTGGGTATTGAAGTCAAGTCCCTCCCGGATGTATCACTATTAAAGAACGTACATTTGGATTGGGATCTACTAACCAAACCCAACATGACTAATGCCGAGGGCATCTCATCCCCCAAACTTTCAAAGCATGGTGCAGATAATGTCCCTGATCCATCCTTATATCGTTTAGTTGACTCAGTTCATGTCTTGGCCTCTGGAGACTCATTGGAAGACAGTGAAAAGGATCCTAAGATATCTCAAAGGCACCATCACACGCGGTTTACACCTACAGCCTGCCTCTGCCCAATCTCCTCGCACTTTTCAAGCTTACCGTGAACTATCTTGCCTTTGATCCCGTTGATAGAAGGTCCTCATCTGGGGCTTGTGTCTTTCTAGGATCAAATCTTTTTCTGTGATCCAAAAAGCAATCTATTGTGGCCAGATCAAGCATTGAGGCCGAATATGGGAGCTTTGCCACTGTTGCATATGAGATTCTGAGATTCAAACTCTTGGAGAATTCAATATTTCAGTTTCAAATCCTACTGTATTTTGTGGCAAATTTGAGTACAGCTGCCCTTTGGCTTCATGCTCACACTAAGCATATGGAATTGGAATATTGGATCATTTTTTTTGTTTGAGGAAAGGTCCTCCACTAATGTCTTCAAGTGCAGCTATTCCAGCTTGCCCCCTCTCTCACTTTGATTTCTTGATCTGGAAAGCAATCCAGTGTATTTGATCAAGCAAACTTGAGACCTCCCTGAGCTTGGGGGGATATTAGGGTACAGTACACAGCAGTTAATTGGTGTGTAACTCTGTCATCTAATCTCGCTTATCTGGCAGCTTACATGTCGGTTAGTCTGTTAGAACTTTTCAGTTAGCTGTTATCAGTTTATTTGTAACTGTAACAGGGTTGTGTTAACCCTATCTCTCTTTTATACATATCTCTTATACTTTACCTGTTGTGGAATATGATTCAGAACACAAAATTTAGATGAGTTTCTTCTCTTTCTCAAAATTATTTCTCTCTCAAATTCTCTCAGCTGTTGCATCGTAAAATTGCATTACATATTTATAGCTTGTTTGTCTCAACATAATATTTGGTTGGTTTACTTTTGTAAACTGGTCAATAATGCCTGTGATCCTGTATTTATATATATTTGGGACACACTGATGCAAACCAGGAATCAAATTAAACAGAAAAAGAACAATTGCAAGGAAACAGTAGTGTATTATTGATGATGAAAGATAAAAATGCAGAAGGAAGGGTCCTTCTACACCCAGAGCTATGCTCCTACATAGAGAATCACACTTCTCTGGCCAAAACAGAAAGATACTTTTCTGATACCCTCTCTCCCCAATGAATTCCCCCTATAACAGAAACATGCACTCACACATCAGTCTCCTCTCTCTCTCTCTCTCTCTCTCTGTCACCTCAGCATTCCTTCTAGACCTCCTCTCATACACTCTTCATATCTTGGGCCTGTTTTCGTGACACACTTCCTCATCCATTAGGCCTGTACCATTCTCATAGGCTCTATCAATACCTACAAAATTCAGATGAGTTTCTTCTCTTTGTCAAAATTATTTCTCTCTCAAATTCTCTCAGCTGTTGCATCGTAAAATTACATTACATATTTATAGCTTGTTTGTCTCAACATAATATTTGGTTGGTTTACTTTTGTAAACTGGTCAATAATGCCTGTGATCCTGTATTTATATATATTTGGGACACACTGATGCAAACCAGAAATCAAATTAAACAGAAAAAGAACAATTGCAAGGAAAATGGATAGATCAGTAGTGTATTATTGATGATGAAAGATAAAAATGCAGAAGGAAGGGTCCTTCTACACCCAGAGCTATGCTCCTACCCAGAGAATCACACTTCTCTGGCCAAAACAGAAAGATACTTTTCTGATACCCTCTCTCCACAATGAATTCCCCCTGTAACAGAAACATGCACTCACACATCAGTCTCCTCTCTCTCTCTCTCTCTCACCTCAGCATTCCTTCTAGACCTCCTCTCATACACCCTTCATATCTTGGGCCTGTTTTCGTGACACACTTCCTCATCCATTAGGCCCGTACCATTCTCATACTCTATCAATACCTCCCCCTTGAAAGTCAGACTTGTCCTCAAGTCTGAAGGAGGGAAACTGACTTTCATAGTGAACTCGTCCTCCCAAGTGGCTTCCTCCAGCGGCTTATCTTTCCACTGCACTAACATTTACTTGGTAGCTTCACCTCCCTTGTTGACAAGGCGATTAGCCAGAATAGCGACAGGCTCCCAAACAATATTTGCATCGTTTGCTAGGCTCTGAGGCAGCTCTTTCTCCACCACAAAATTACCCACAGCCTTCTCAAGCAAGGACACATGAAACACTGGGTGAATGCCGAATGAGTCTGGTAACTTGAGCTTATAGACCACTGCTCCAACACACTCTAATACCTGAAAAGGACCATAAAAACGAGGTCACAGCTTTGGACAGATACGCGTTACCACAGACTGCTGTACATGGGGACTAAGTTTCAAGAAAACCCAATCTCTAACCCCAAACTCCCTCTCCTTGTGGTGCTGGTCAGCTTGATCTTTCATCCTACCTTGCGCACGACTCAAATGATGTTTTAGCTGACGCAAACACTCATCCCTGTCCAGTAACTCCTTGTGAACGGCTTCTACCTTTGTGTCTCCAGGTAAGAAACAAGTGATATGTGGTGGCTGCCTTCCATGGACTACCTCAAACGGGTTAGTTCCCATGGATCCATGGAAGGTAGTATTATATCAATACTCCGCTCACGGTAACCAAAACACCCACGTCTTGGGTTGATCAGAAATAAAGCAATGCAAGAAAGTCTTTAGGCAGCGATTGATCACTTCGGTCTGGCCATCGGTTTGCGGATGGTAAGCGGTGCTCATCTTGAGTTGAGTGCCTTGCAACTTGAAAAGCTCCTGCCTAAAATTTCTAACAAAGATAGGGTCCTTATCACTCACAATTGACATAGGAACTCCATGCAACCTCACAATTTCCTTGGTGAAAATTTCAGCTAGTGCCTTGGCAGAGTATGGGTGCTTTAATGGGATGAAATGACTGTACTTGGACAGCCTATCGACCACTACAAAAATAGCTTCAAACCCCTTGGACTTGGGATGGCTCGTAATAAAGTCCATTGACAGATCCCCCCACACTTGGGAAGAAATTGGAAGGGGCTGTAGAAGCCCTCCTGGTGCCGACGCCACATATTTGTTTCTTTGACATACCTCACACTCTTGAACAAATTGCTGCTCATGTTTCTTCATGCCTACCCAATACAGATTTGCGGCAATCCGACAATAAGTACGGTAAAAACCGGAGTGTCCTCCCTGCGGAGTAGAATGGAATTCCTTTAATAGGATAGGTATCCAGGCTGACTTAGCAGAGATAACCAATCTGTCTTCATAAAACAAAGCACCGTTGCGATAAGAAAATCCTGGTTTAGTAAGACGCCCTTGGTTCAAGTCCTGAATGATAGAATGGAGCCAAACATCTTTATGAACTTCTTCCAGAACCTCTTGACTGCCTTCCCATTCTGGATAGTGCACCAAAGTTTGCATTTCAGCACTGTCATACATCCTGGACAGCCCATCAGCGCCTTTATTTTCTAATCCTGGCTTGTAAACAATCTCAAATTGGTAGCCTAATAACTTAGCAGCCCAATTTTGTTGATCCATAGTCGTTATCTTTTGCAAAAGCAACTGTTTCAAACTCTTTTGGTCGGTACAAACCTTGATTTTTCTGCCCAAGAGATAGGGACGCAGTGCTGAATCGACAAAGCCACCGCCATCAATTCCTTCTCATAGGCGGATTTAGTTAAATTCCTCTCCCCAGGGGCCTTGCTGAAATAAGCAATTGGACGCCCTCGCTGCAAAAGGATAGCATCCAATCCATTGCCTGAGGCATCACTCTCAATTGTGAATTCTTGAGTGAAGTCAGGTAGTGCAAGGACTGGTGCCGTAGTGATCACTTTCTTGAGCCTGTCAAAAGCCTCTTGTTCCTTGTTTTCCCATTTAAACCCGTCTTTCTTTGTCAACTCAGTGAGAGGTTTGGCTAACTTTCCACAGTCTCTAATGAACTTCTGGTAATACCCGGTGAGACCCAAAAATCCCCTGACTCCCTTAACATTCTTCGGGACTGGCCATTGGAGCACACACTTAATCTTGGCGGGATCCATCGCCACACCCTCAAGTGAAATGATATGCCCCAAGTATTCCACTGAAATTTGAGCGAAGGAGCATTTCTTTCGATTGGCTACCAATTGGTTATCAAAAAGAATTTGCAGCATTGACTTTACATGACTGGGATGGTCTTCCGAATTGGAACTATATACCAATATATCATCAAAAAAAAACCAACACGTACTTGCGCAACATAGGCCTAAAAACTTCATTCATAAGGGCTTGGAAAGTTAAAGGAGCATTCATCATACCGAAAGGCATCACCAAGAACTCATAATGCCCTTCATGCGTACGAAAAGCCCTCTTGTGTATGTCTTCTTCCCGCATACGCACTTGATGATACCCTGACTTGAGATCAATTTTAGAAAAATATTTGGCACCATACAATTCATCCAACAGCTCATCTATCACAGGAATTGGGAATTTGTCCGGAACGGTTACCTTGTCAAGAGCGCGGTAATCCACACACATCCGCCAAGACCCATCCTTCTTCTTGACCAAGATAACCAGACTGGAGAAAGCACTTCGGCTAGGTCGAATGACTCCTAATTGCAACATTTCTTTAACTTGTCTTTCAATCTCCAATTTGTGGCGATGCGGATAGCGGTAGGGGCGGACATTGACAGGCCCTTGTCAATCAAATGGATAACATGCTTGTTTTCTTTTGGGTGGCGAGGTTCCTTGAAAACCTCAACAAAACAGTCCAGCAATGTGTGCACCTCCTGCTCTTGCCACCGTGACAAATGAGTGAGCCCCTCCTTCTTGTTGTCCACATTAACCACACTGTCCCCTTCAACATTCATGAGCAAACCTTCCACATCAGATCTGGATTTACTTAGAAGGCTTTGGAGAGCCAATGTTGCAACTCTTCTTTACTCTCTCCCTTCAATTCTACCCATTCATTGTTAAACCTGAAGCGCATCGCCTGCTGCACCCAATCTACCCACATGCCTTCAATTTTTGTAAGCCAAGCCATACCCAGAACAATATCAATGCCATCTAGATCGAACGATAAAGCATCCACTGCCACTTGCATTCTCCCTATTTCAATCAACACCTTTTTACACCCCCTTTGTGCCTTAGCTTGGAAACCATCCCCCATTTTAATTTTCATTGGAGCTGTTTCCTCTATCCTCCAGCCCATTGCCTTTACCAACTTCCTTGAGATGAAATTGCGGGAGGCCCCACTATCAACCAACGTCAAAATAGGTATGCCTTGCACCTTCCCCTTCAACTTCATGGTGCGAAATTGGCTCTTCTATGCAGTGGCGAGGCCCTTAAGACTCATTACACTCAACTCACCTTCAGCTTCCTCCTCCTCTTGGGTTTCTGCTTCCATCGCAAAAACTTCGCCGTCGGAGTCTTCACCTTCCTCAATCACCATAACCTACAGCTGCCTGTCCTGACACTGGTGGCGTGGGTGGTAGAAGCAGCCGCATTTGAAACACAAGCCTTTCTGCCGGCTATCTGCGATCTCCTGCGAAGAAAGGTGTCGGATTCCCCTGTCGCGCGATCCACTCCATCGCTTCTCAGCCTTGATTTCATGCTTGGGCTTGTTTCTTGGGCCGGATTCCCTAGACCCTTTATCTGGGCCTTCTTTTGAGCTCTTCACATTGCCAATTCGACCCGTGTGGCCTGACCCGAAAGTGTGGTTTGACCCGGTTCGGTAATTGGGCCCCGAACCAAGTCCATACATATTTCTCGGCCCATCGACTCTTCGCCCAGGCCACTCAGTCTTCTGCTCCCACAACTCATGTTCCACCGCTCTCGCCGTGTTCATCAATTGAGATCGCGATAGAGGTCCCAAGGTGACCAAGCTGCGTACACGACCTCAAATTCTCTCTTTCAGGCCATGGATGAAATACCCAGTAAACTGCGCATCAGGCAACCTAGGAACTTGAGCAATCAACCTCTTAAAGTCCTGGATGTAATCTTCAATGCTCCCTTCTTGTTGAAGTGTAGACAATTGTTCGAACACATTTCCGTCACTCACACCATTTACACCGCCATACCTCTCCAATAGAGCATCCTTAAGTTTCTCCCAAGTCAGATCATCTTCTTCCTCTAGCTACGGTGTGAAGAAGTGAATGGTCGGCCCGTCCATACACAACTGCGTGAGATTAACCTTCACCTCCGGCCTAGTGTTTTGCACCCGAAAATAGACCTCAGCTCTGACGATCCGGTGGGGTCTTTGCTGGAGAACAAGGGAAGTTCGACCTTCTTCACCGAGCGACGAAACTCGTCAAGAGCATCGCCATGAAGCTTTTGTTGTGACTTCTTAGCCTCCGTATCGTCTCCCTTGCTTGAATTTGCATCATCTTGCTTCTTCCCAGTAGAATCGTCATCATGGGATCCTCCCGAGAGATCAAGCGTTCCTGATCTGCAGCGGCTTGAGCTCTCATTTCTGCCAAGGTAACTTCTAACATCGCCATCTTGTTCTCCAAGGCGACCCCCCTCCTCTTAATGTCTCGAACCCCAGACCCGAGAGTCTAGGTGGCCCGCAAGCCCTTAAGCAACACATTGGAAGCCACTTGAGCTGCGCACTCTTGGCAAACAGAAAAAGAACAATTGCAAGGAAAATGGATAGAATAGTAGTGTATTATTGATGATGAAAGATAAAAACATGCATTCACACATCGGTCTCCTCTCTCTCTCTGTATGCCACCTCAGCATTCCTTCTAGACCTCCTCTCATACACACTCCATATCTTGGGCCTGTTATCCTGACGCACGTCCTCATCCATTAGGCCTGTACCATTCTCATAGGCTCTATCACACACACACACACAAACATATAAAGGAGTGTATACTAATCTCTGAAAATCTTCAATTTACAAATTGGGCGAGTTTAGATGTCCACTCTTTCTTTGCAGGTTATCTTGACTCTTAATTTCTCTAGTATGATTTGTGACAGGATACGAGATGATGTTGAGAAAGAGGATGCATTCAGAGGTCTATGTGCTATGGTATGCTCTTCATATTCACGCAGAAAACTTCATACACTTGGACTGCTCAAGTAATCAGTGCTTTACAATTTACGTTTGTTTTCAGGTCAAAGCTAATCCTTCTGGTGCTCTAAGTTCGCTTGTTTACATGTGTAAAGCCATTGCAAGTTGGCATGTATGTTTGCCATTGTTGTCATTATCTTAAATGTCAAAATGGTTTATGGTTTCTTTAAGATAACTTCTTTTACCCGGCATCTGTAGGAAATAAGGAGTGAAGATTTACACAATGAAGTCTGCCAGGTTTTGCATGGGTATAAACAGGTTAGTGTTGCTTCTCTGCTGGGCACACATCTGCCTTGGAAGTTTTATGTATAGGTTATAGCTGCCATTCCTTCGTCATGAAAATGAAACTAAATAATTGAAGTATCCCTTCTCACCCTCTTGGTAGATGTGGCCCTTTGTAGGATAAAATTGGTATTAAATAGTGCTTCATTCTCTGTCTTCAATTCTGTTTACGTTGGAAATTTATATCACGATGAATTGCTAAAACTGTCAATGGGGTGCCAACTTAGTGGTAAGAGCTTGGTCTTGTAACTCCAATGGACAGGGTTCTAATCCTCTCGGAGACAGTTGTAATATGGCCATTAATGCCACTGTTTTAATAAAAATATCCCTTTCCCATTCCCCCTTAAAAAAAAAAAAGATGAATTGCTGAAACTAACTGGTGTGGGATATTCCATGATTATGCTATAGATGCTGCGCAATGGGGCATGGGACCAGTGCATGTCTGCTTTGGAGCCGTCAATAAAAGAAAAGCTTTCAAAATATCAAGTATAACTTGTCTGCGTGAGCATTGTATCTGGGCCTTGGTCATTTTGTGTGTTGTCAAGCAATATTGGAGGCATGATTCATATTGAGCAGGAGCTTAGTCTTGGTCGAATTTTATCGGTCAGGGGTATCCGTATTTATACAATTCGTTGAGCTTGATAATTACAGGCAGTTCCTCAAGCCTTCAAGGTCTCATTTGACGGTGTTTCCTATGAGAAATGTACAGGGAAATGACTTTCAACCTTTGGAAGTGCTTGATTCTTTGTTGTCTTTGTAGTTAAAGCCTTAATTAAAGGCTAGGAGTTTTATTCGACATTCGAGTTCATCGTCACAGTTTTCCATTATTTTTAGTTTTGAGTTGATAGGTTTTGTGCCTTGGTTATACAGTTTTGTACCACTAGATAGTGAGTGAGAGAGAGAGAGGGAGAGAGGAGGGAGGGGGGTTATGACCTGACAACTTGTAGTTTCCAGCGTATTTATTTAGTTGCTATATTGTTTGTAACTTGAAAAATCAATTTCAGCCATGTGTTGCCTTACGCAGCGCATCATTTGAATTTTGATTGAGACAATAAATATTTAAACTTATGCATACTTCGTTGACCAATTTTTTACTTTCAGCTAAAAGGAAATGTGGTTTACATTATTTTCTGCATGAGTGTGTTGTCAACGCAATTAAAGTTTAATATTGGTTCTCTGTAAGAATATATTTTTTCGTCGTCACACGATCCTATGTTATGTGATTGTTGTAGTTTATGTATGTGTAAACAAGTTTGATTTCTAACATGGTTCATATAATAATCAAATTATGTTGACAATGTTGTTATACTACATGGTACTCCCTCCTGTCCTTTTTATAAGAAATTATAAAGTCTTTTTTCTTAATCCTAATTATAAGAAACAATATTAATTTTTAAATGTATTAAATGTCTAATTTTTATTTATACTCTTATTTATAGTGAGATTTATATTAATGAGATAACTTATATTTTATACAAGTGGGTTAGTTCATCAAAGATGTATTTTTAGGAAAAAAAATTAAATCTTTTAAGAGTATTAATTAGAAAAAATTATTTTTTAATGTATTTTCTTATTCTGTGTAAATTAAAGTTTTGTTTTTTATAATAAGGGTCAAAGGGAGTACTTATTAGCTTCTGTGATTGAGTTAAGACACCATAAAGAGTTTGAGTAATAGATACATGGTTCCTACCCTGTCTACTAATATAAAATACTACTAGCATTTGCTATTAAGAAAGTTCATAATACATGGTTAATAGTTGAAGTTGATTTTGCGTCTTCATGAGCGTAGTAACCTAGCTGGATTCTAGTTAAAAAATTTGATTGACTATTTTTTAATCATAAGTATTTTTGGTCTAGCTTTTAATCATAAATTTGACCGGTAAACAATTTGTTTTGGATTAACTTAATGTTCGTTTAGATAAAATAGTTTAGTTTTATTAAGTTGTAAAATTTTAGAACCAGAAACCAACGGGGTTGGATATAGCGTTATGTAAAATATTTCTTTTTTTTTTTGACAAAACCAAACTTATCTCATTTTATTCAAAATAACTTCTACAATACAAAGAGACATATAATCAAAATCTTGGCGCCCTGGCCAGCTCATGAACAATTTGGTTAGTTTGTCTTCTAACATATCTTATCCAAAAGTTAGTAGAAAAATTGCAAAGCTGGTTACATCTATGGATAATGCTATCAAACTCGGTATGAGTACTGCTGTTGCCTCTAATTCCCTCCACCGCTGCATCAACGTTGCAAGTCAAGTAACCTTCCAGCGGCTTCTTCCATCTGGTGTGAGAACTTACTTGTGGCATCCTCTGTGTGTCAGATTTTGCTCGAGCCTGAAACCAATCTAAGAGAGTATCTATTGCTTTCCTGGTCACCTCAAAAGCACTCAACGTGGTATTGTCCCACACCTTCTTGTTGCGCTGCCCCCAGATGCTCCATAGGGCCATAACCATGTGAATAAGCTGCTGAGAGGACAGGACAGGGAGGAAAACAGAGAAAAGGTCAACTCATTAAACCCCTCTACAACAAGGAAAATGTGTATAATTTAATATTATTTTTTAAAAAAATATAATTAAAATTTAAAGTATATTATATGATATCGGAAATGAATATGTCATCTTTTTAATTCTTAATGAAATCGATCTGGAAAATAGGTATATCTTCCTCCATGTTTATGTATATTTTGGTTGAAACGTATCTACTCCCTCAATCCCATTTTGAATATCACATTAGAGGATTTCACACAGATTAGGGAGAAGCAATAAATGAAACTATTTTACCAAATTAGCTTTTTCTAGAAAATTGTGCAGTTTAACAGCATAACTTTAAAAGAGATAATATGGTAAAACTGGAAAAAATTAATTAATGAGGCTAATATGACACTCATTTTGAGACTAATTTTTTTTTGCAAATGTGACACTCATGATGGGACGGAAGGAGTAATATTGAATATTATCACCAACGGCAGTTGGCAACTAATGGTTTGATGTGTTGATATTTGTCACTGAAAACAACGGCTTAGCAACTTCCAAACAATCATACTCATGCAATCATTGTTGTATTTAAGGTAGGTTGTTGGATTGCCAGCATAATTTGCATACATAAATGTATGTATATATGTTCAGAGTGATGCACATATATAACGTTGTGGATGGACAAACTGATTTTTAGCAGCTGCCAATTCTATTCTTTCCCATCTCTTTTTCCTCTTCATGTCTTCTTGATGTGCCACGGATTCTTTTGCTTCCATGTCCTTCAGAACCTTTGCATATAGATCTGGATCAATGTCTTCCACCATCACCTTCACGCTTTCGGTTAGTTGTCTAACACTCTTGCTCCAATGCCACTTCAGGTTCTTTTCCACGCCTTCTACTATGACAGGAAACACTTCTACAGTTCCTGTTGTTGCCATTTTGTAGAACTGCTCATTGTTCCATACATAGAGTGCACGCTCGGCTACCTGATGAAGCACATTCATGCATCATAAACAGAAGTAAGTGTTCTTCAAATCCAAAATTCAGGAAACTGAATAGTGACAATGGAGCAATTGTGTGTTCGGCTCCCGGTTGATTGTATCAGAATTGATTTTTCTGACTTACAAACGTGATTTTAGTGAAAATACAAGTGTTTAGTTTCTCTCAAGAAGACAAAATTGGTTTTTCCTCCAAACTTTGGTTAGACCAGAAGCGATGAAAAGTAGCTTTTGCGTTAGATTGAAAAAATTACATTAATTTTGAAATAAAACTTGTTTATTAAGGTAAACACATTCAAACATAAATCGCTTCACTTTAAACTCAATTTGTAACTAATGCTATGTTTGGAACCACGTTACCATGCTCCCACCGTGAGTTTGTATCTGTCAAATGTGGTTTGACCACAAAATTTAATGTTTGCTTTCAACAAAGTTAAATCCATTCCAGTCCCAAAATCAATTTTACCTAGAAGCTGAGATTCCTAGCTTTCACGGTGTACTTGAATTGATTCTCAGATTTATTTCAAAAGTCACAGTAAACCTTCTCTCATTACACACCCAAAAACAATTTTGATCCAAACCATCCAAACTACATCGATTGATAAAAATCAATTTTTTCGTGAATGTATCAAAACACAAATCACTTTACCTTTAACTAACTTTTAACCAAAATTAATTTTACAACATCAATTTAGTCAAAATCAATTTTCACCACCGTTAAACCAAAAACGCATTAAGTCAAATTTACAAAATCAATTCTATTCAAAATTACTTTTACCAGATGCTCATCCAATAAGAAAGACATGGAAACTTAGTATATTTTGGACACTATTTAAGAGATTTATTTACCTGGGAATTCCAACTGTTGATGCATTTTGTAATCTGTGTACAAATGGGCAAGGCCAACTTACGATACTGATCAGGGTCTAAATTCTCCACCAGATCTTCCAACTCCCCAATCAGCAAGATCTCCTTTTGACAGTTAGTGACAGGCCAGTATCTCAAAATTCCTCTAACAACAACTCCTCCAAGCATAGGCTCCTTCTGAACAAACTGTGACATGCAATAAGCCAATTGCCTATGATACACTTGCACCCCTTTGGTCTTATGTAGAGGAATCAACACTCTCATGAGGAACAACTTGTGCTCTTCCTTGAGTGGCACAGTAAATCCGTTGATTATAGTTCCCCATATCTCAAGCAAGTCAGCAATACCAGGATGCTTCTCTATCTCAAACACATAGTTCAACAACACATCACTCATTGATTTCCTCATCAAAGAACGATCCGAAATGAACTTAGAATACATCTTGTGATACACATTCTTCAAACTCTCACGTTCCCTTGGATCTTCAGAATGGAAAAGTGCTAGTAGATTGAGGAGAAAAGAATTATCTATGTACTCTCTCAAAATTTTAGGGTCTGTGTTGTTAACAAGCCTTAGAAGGATTTCATATACTATTTGAAGATGTGACCAAAGAGGTGAAAATATAGAGATAGGGTCCTCTTCTTCGAATAAGTCTGAAGTGGATGAAGGGTTTGAAGGTGGAGGGAGTGGTCTGAAGAGATTGGCTGAGATCATTGCTATTAAAGGTCCTAAAACTTTCTCATGCACTGGTTTCTTGGATGATTTTAACGTAGCTATGAGCCTTGAGAGTTGGAGCCTTTTGGAATCTCTTTGTGCAGGAGATTCTGAAGGATCAGTGAAGGTGTAAACAAAGGTGCAGTAAGAAATAGTAGAGAGAAGTTCTTCATTTCCTGATGAAGAAGTAGGAGAAGAAGAAGAAGAAGAAGGGATTGTGAAGAGAGGCTTTTCTTGCACAAATAGGTCATGAAGTGTTTTTGTGTGATTTCTCTTTGGACTGTTTGTTGTTGATGCTGTGATTTTCTGGCTTCCCATCTTTGTTTCTTCCTTCTTCTCTGCTTGCACTTGTAGGTTAAGTAGGATTAGAGAGAATAAAGAAATTCAATCTTGTTTAACATTCACTTGTTTGAGTTGTTTTGTATATAAAAGCCAAGAAAGAAGACGGAGATTCCATTGCACAAGGAGAATTGGAATGTCCGATTGACATGATAATGATAACCAGACATAGGACATGGTATCTTGATTTCATTGTTCCTGATTCTTCACTTTGGAAGTTTGCCACGTGGGATTTTTGGCATATCCAATGTCTTAGTCCTTATCTACAGGTTGTAGAGTTTTTCATCAAGGGATTAAACGACAGACAACCTGCTTATTAATATATTCAATTCAACAACTCTAGTAGTAATATATTAAAAAAGCTCTAGTAGTTAGTGGCTTAGTTTTATTGTGTCATGCATGTGGCTTATCGGTTACTAGTATGGAATGGACCTTTTGGTTAGTATGTTTGTACCTAGAGAATAGAGAGATTTTTAATTAATTTTTTTTCATTATTGAGAACATGACAATGTTGGGTTAGGAAAGAACAAGACATAAAGGAAATCATGTATATATAGGTCCCATCATTCCAGAGCTAAGTGCCCCAAATCCTAGTTGCTTGTGTCTTTTTTTATGAATTACAAAACATAAAAAAAACATATAAAAAAAATGTAAAGTATCAATGGCTTACAACTACAACTCTTTTCTCAAGTTAGATTTCTCGCCAAACAAGAAATTTATGATTCAGAGCCTAGCTAGGCCTAACAAAATAGGCAGTGCCTTAGCCGAAGTTATTAGAATTTGGATTTGGGCCTAACCAAGGTTATTAGACTCGCGAGTCGACTCGTCCGATTCTACGAGTTTACGTTTCTACATGGACGAAATGAGTTGACTTGCTCTACGGCTCGTTTCTGCACAAACTCGGGTGGACTTGTGATAGACTCGGACTGACTCGCGAGTCTGAGCCGAGTCAATGAGTCAGTGTTGACATTTGAAAAAAAACTCAAACCGATACCATTTCATGCGTTTCATTCTAAGTCGAGTCCGCAAGCTTTGCTCTAAAAACCCAAACCGATACCATTTCATGCGTTTCATTCTAAGTCGAGTCCGCAAGTTTTGCTCTGTACGCGTACAAAAAAGAGGAAGATCAATCGTCCTTCATACACACAAGCGATACTGATACAGATATTTTATTGTATTTTATTTTAATGTTCACACAAAATTAGGTAATAGATACTATTTGTCTTAGGTAGTCTTGTAGCCCTTTCATTCATTACTCTACACTACAGCCTTTTCCCCTTCTTGTCACATCATTTGTATTTTAGTTTATATAAATCACATTTTGTCAAAAAATATTGTATAATTACATATCTCTCATAGTATTTGTCTTTTATAATCTCTCTGTGTTTAGATTTTAGAGATTGTACTATATTTAAAAAAAATGAAAAATACTTCTCCGATGTCAGTACTCGATTCTAGTGCACATCGTTGGACTTCATTCTTATTTTATTTATTATTTAATAACTAGTAATAATATTTATTTAAAATTAAAAATTATTTGCAAAATAAAATTGTTAAAATTATATATAAGGAGTTAAAACTTTAATTTGTGAATTAGATTATAAAAATAAATTATGTAAATTAAAACACTCCACTAATGTAAATTTAAAAAAAAAATGAAAAAAAATGAAATTGTTGAAATAAATAATTAGTCTGTTTAACGGTTTTTAAATTTTTCAACACATTAAGTTTGTGTGGGATATAGAAGCAAGTAAATAAATTATGTTTTTTTTGGGATTTAGAACAAGTTTATAAGTCGAGTCTACATATACTCCACGAGTCTGTCTAGACTCTGGTGTTTGACAATCTTGGGTCTAACTCAACCCCAAAAGCTAGCTCATGGGGTGAGGGTTGCCCCCTACTTATAACTACTTTGAAGGCCATATCACTATCCAATGTGGGACTCCAACATACACCCCTCACGTCCAGGACTGAATATCTGGAGTGTGAAGTTTGCAAGACTGGACATCCGCGGGTAGCCCAACAGATCTTGATAGGTTTTGATACTATATTAGAATTTGGATATTAGAATTTGGGTTTGGGCCTGACTTAATCCCAAAAGCTAGCTCATGGGATAAGGGTTGCCCCCACTTATAACTACTTTAAAGGCCATATCACTATCCAATGTGAGACTCCAACAGAAGTCACAAACAAAAATGAAAATAGATTGACAGATAGATAGAAAATTCTGCACTAAAAAAAAAAGGAAAATTAACATTTGGATTTGAGTCATAATTTGCATATTTTACATAGTGAAAAGCTGACAATGACATCGGCAGTCAGCTTCTAAGAGCACCTTTAGCGCTAGTTTCTAAATACTGTTCATGCGTTTCTTATTTTTATCTCTCCTAGTGGCTGTTGATTGGAGCTTCACGGTTGCTGTAAAATTTGGTCAAATCATTTTGCTTGTTGCCGGCAACTAGTATTGAGCAACGAAAGAGTGCTGCTGACGAGGAGAGATATAGACATAACATTGTCTACTGTTGCTGTTTCTGTCAGGGAAATAACGCAGAAAGTTTCCACGCGATGCTGGTGCTCTAAATATGAATTAAGGACCTGATAATTGTTCAAAGTTCAAACTTGATTTTAATATTGATCAATGTCAAGGAGTGTACTTAAGACACTGATTAAAAAAAGAAAGTAAAAACGATTTAATGAAAATAATAACATTTGTCATATTGAAAATATAATTTTTTTTAATTCTTGTTATTTAAGAATAAAAATCATTTAATAAAATGTTTTAAATGATTCTTAACTTGTGTTCACAAGTCACTATTTAGTGGAAACACTCTTTAAGAATTGCCAGTGCTCATAGATGGTATAAGAGAAACAGGAATTATGCATTAAAGGGGCAGGAAAAGAAAAAGGTTTGCATTGCATTCAGTTCCTACATTAATACTTTATGATATGTACAACTAGTTCTAGCTAGGAAGCATAAATATCTGGAAGATCAGGATTAACAGAGAATCTTAACAATCTTTTCTTCTCCATATATTTCAAACAAGGCTGCAAGAGAAGCCCCATTATCACAGCCGAGCAGCTTATGATGAAGACCTTGAAAGAAGCAAGAGCTAAAACCACAAATATCAGTAGTGTTGGAAGCACGCACATCAACATTGCTCCAATTTTCCCAACAGGTATTTTAGAAGGTCTATAGAGGGATGGAAATTTCATCCTCAACTTAACAAATGCTGCAAACTCCGTAAGCATCCCAAAACAGTACAAAAAGTTTTCAGCAGCAACTATTTCTTGAAAGCTCAACCATGAAAGCAAAACCACACCAGAAGCAGAGAACAAAATGCCAATAAGAGGTGTTCCATAACTTGACCTTTTAGCAAAGAATTCAGGAAGCGTGCCTCTTTCTGCCATCCCCAAAAGTTGAAAAGAGTCACTACTCATTTCAGCAACAAACATCCCCATATGTGATAAAGCAGATGCAGCTTGAACCCAACTTCTTAACCAAACACCCCCAATGATTCTACCAACTTCTGAGAAGTAACCTGTTGGCATGAGCTGGACCAAGAATCCACCGAAAGGAAAATTGGGTAGTTGACCATTAATTTGGGTGGTTGAGGTAATTGTGTGGTTGTACATTAAATTGGGTAGTTGTATATTAGTAGAGGCTATTAAATGCTGTAAACATTATATATAAAGCTGTACATCAGTAAATGAAGAACTTAAGGAGATATTGAACTCTCTTTTCCACATGGTATCAAAGCATCATTAACTTAGTGGAATACCGAAACTCTTTTTTTCTCTAAACCCACGTATCGGCCTCAAAAGCAAACCACGTTTATTCAACCAATACCTAAGAAAAAGTCTCAAGACTCAAAAAGGAACCACGTTTTATTCAACCAATACCAACGAAAAGTTTTTTAATTCGAAAAGGTTTCTTGTTAGAAACCCTTTGAGTCTCATTTTTTTTAATAAAAGCTTTCTTTTAGAAATCTACAACCATGGTGATCCTCCCCACCTTACGTGTCGATAACTCTACCAACACTTTTAGAAACCAATGTTGTTGGGGAAAGAACCGGTGTCATTGTTGACCAAGTTTTGCGAGGATAATGCTCCTTTTTCCATCTAGAATCATCTTGGATGATCTGAACTTTCCACTATGGTGTATTTCATGGAGATCGTGTTGGCGCTTCGAAACAAATATGGCTTCCTAAGGTACTCACGTCCGAAACCTCCTCTAGGAGATCGAAGTTGGAGACTTGGTACAGTCGACAACAACAGAAGTCAAGAGTTGGCTTATTGATTCAATGAACCCAACCTTGATGCACGATTTATTCGACTCCAAGCACTAGGAAATTTGGGATCTTGTTTGAAGAGCGTTCTACGATGGATCAGGCGAAACTTCAGCTTTTGAGTTAAATCGTCGCGTTCGTTTGCCATCGGCAAAATGGTAGGCCTCTGCCCACTTATTATAACGAACTGATTGGCATATTTAGGATATTGATGCTCGTACTAAGACACATGAAGATAGTGTCGGTGGTGTTGTTTCACACACAATGCCATGAATGCCTTGAGTCCACATTTTTAAAGTAGGGCTAGATTACGAATTCAACCATGCCAGAGTGATATTTTATGCGAAAGGATCCTCCCTTGATCTAAGCTTTGTTATGCTTATATAATGCCAAGATCACACCAGCGACACACTATGGAGGCACTCGTGCTCACGATAGTGCGGTTTTTCTATCTACCCGGAGCCGTCCTTCACGGACCCAAAGGAAAAGCTCCGGAAGCAAAGCTAGCACGCTTTGTGCTCACTTTGTGGTGAGAACGGTCACTCTAATAACGCGTTGCTATGAAATCATTGGCTATCCCTGAATGGTGGGATTTTACCAAAAAGCCTCGGAAGAATATTAGCCATCTGCCGTTGTAACCACCAAAGACACCGACATTCTTCCTCTTCCCGGTAAGTCATGCTGCACGTAACCATGGTAAGTCCTACACATATTTTACTATGAATAGCACATGGATTATCGATCTGGTGCTCTTGATCATATGACAAACAATCCCCACCACGACTTCTATTCAACCATCAACTCAAAAACATATCTCAACCGCTAATGGGGGAGTTTCTCCTGTTCTTGTAAAGGAAAAATCTGCTTGTCCCGTTCCATTACTCTTGATAATGTCCCTTGTTGTCACCATCTCTTTCCTCTAATATTTTATCGATTAGCCAAATCTCTAACACCCCGAATTGTATCTGTTAATTTTTGCCTAACTATTGTATATTCAGACATTACAACACTCAGGATTCTTGGCTATGGTGTTAGGCGGGAAACTTGTACTATTTGGATCTAAATGCTTTGATGGGACTCAGCTAATGGAACTTTCCAATTTGGGAAAGTCAATAATGCTAATGGAATTCAAGGCGTCTGACTACAGAAGAGTGTGGATTATGGCATCGTCGTCTTGGACATTTATCTTTTAGTTACCTTCGTAGATTGAAACCAAATTTGTTTTTACATGTTGATGACTAAAGTGTGACATTTGCGCCAGCAAGAGTCATCATACCTCTTATTTACCTAGTCTTAATAAAAGCTCTACTCCTTTATGACTATTCACTCGATGTATGGGGGCTGCTCGAGTTCCTACTTTGTCAGGTGCTCGTTATTTTGTAACATTTATCGATGAATGCACTCGCATGACTTGGGTAGCTCTTCTTCAAAACAAAGGAGAAGTGTGTTCCATTTTTCAAAATTTTCATCGTATGGTGGCCACTCAGTATCAACAACAAATCCAAGTCCTTCAATGGATAACTGGAGAAGTATATCGATGCGCCTTGCGGTTTTGTAGAGACCATGGCATCGCCATCGAAACATCTGTAATAAATACACCCCAACAAAATGGCCTTCACGAGCGTAAAAATCGACAACTTATGGAAGTTGTTAGAGCATCCTTGTTGGCATGAACATGCCTCGTATACATATTATCAAGCATTACGACCGCAAAGATACCTTATCAATCGTACTCCTACCGAGTACTTGATTTCGATCTCCTCATCGAAGCTTCAATCACTTATATCCGCACTACACTCCACTAATCTTGAACCACAGTATTCCGGATGTCTTGCTTATGTTCATATTCCCCATCAGTCAGTGGAAGTTAGATCCTTGTGCAGTCTGTGTGTTGTTAGTTCTGATTTGAAGAAGTGGGTATCGTTGTTATGATCCATATACCTGGAAGCTACATATTACTCGGGATGTCATTCCATGAAGACATGCCATACTTTCTCGGTTCCCAGTGCTCTCTCTTGGGGGAGAAACCACTAAATCATAACATTGAAGAGTCCACTCGGACCTTTAATGGACATGTCGATATACCACCAATTGAAACCATTCAAAGCAATGATATGCATTTGGTACACAAAGGTGATGAAGTAGATGATCAACTTGAAGAACAACACACACCACTTTACGGATCCTGGTCCTTACAATGGAAGACCACAATAGTACAACTCCCTGTCATCACCAATAGCTACTGAACATCCGGATGTGTACTTCAGTGCAGCTTCTCCTCTAACCCATGATCATATTTCATCCAATGAAGAATCAAGATATCCCGTGAAGGCTAAATAGAGAATTCCCGAAACCACAATATGATCCTGACCTTAATGCTAAATCAAAATATCCTATCAATAATTATATCTCCTCCCATCGTTTGTTATCAAGATCACATGCATTTGTAGTTAACCAATTATCCACGGTGTCTATTCCTAGTAACGTGCGGGGATGCCTTGGCGGAACCCAAAGTGGAAGAAGGCTATGAATGAGGAAATGGAGGCCTTACAAAAAACTCTACATGGAATCTTGTTCCTTTACCAAAGGAAAAAGAAGCTGTAGGTTGCAAGTGGGTGTTCTGATCAAGCTCAATCCAGGCGGAAGCATTGGCGCTCTGGCTCGATTAGTAGCAAAGGGTATACTCGAAATATGGAATTGATTACTGGGGATACCTTTGCTCGCAGTGGCAAATAAATACCATCCGAATTCTCATCTCAGTAACAGAGCTACATTGGCGTTACACAATTTGATGTGAAGAATGCTTTCGCTTAATGGAGATCTAGAAGAAGAAGTATACATGGATCCACCACCGTAAAAGTGTCTTTGGTAAGGTTTGCAAGTTAAACAAATCTCTTTATGGCTTAAAGCAGTCACCTCGAGCATGGTTTGGGAGATTCTCAAAGTTCATGAAGAATGTTGGATATAAACAAAGCGATGCAGATCATACTCTCTTCATCAAGAAAAAACCAAATAAAATCACTGCCCTGATTGTATATGTTGATGATATGGTTATTCAGAAATGACCCGATGAGATATCCAAACTTCAAAAGGCGGCTCGGCATCCGAGTTTGAGCTTAAAGACCTTGGCCATCTTAAATATTTTTAGGAATTGAAGTTGCAAGGTCGTCCATGGCATTACTCTTTGCCAATGAAAATATACACTGGTCTATTAGCTGGCGGCATCTTTGGATTGTAAACCTATTGAGACTCATGGAAATGAACCACAAATTAGCAATTCAAGAAGATCAAGTTCCAACAAATAAAGAAAGATATCAAAGATTAGTTGGAAGACTAATTTACTTACATCTGAGGCAGATATTACATATGTCATTAAGTGTCGTAAGTCGGTTTATGCATGCACCAAGTGAAGAGCATATGGATGCGTGTATCGAATCTTCACGATACCTAAAGTACCAGGAAAAAGGACTTTTGTTTGCTAAAAGTGGGAACTTGGAGATTAGTGGATACACGGTAGTAGGAGGATCATCGGTCGAAAGTCTACTGTGTTACTTCACTTTTTGTTGGAAAAAACTTAGTCACTTGGCCCAGTAAGTAAGCCAAAGGTGGTAGCTCGCTGTGCCAGAGGCAGAATTCGTGGGATGTCTAATGGAGTTTGTGAATTATTATGGATAAAATCATGCATGATCTTGGCTTATATCATCCAACACCCATGGTGTTACATTGTGATAATAAGCGACCATATAGCAATCGCCAAAATAACCCGATTACAACATGATCGTACTTCAAGCATGTGGAAGTAGATCGCTACTTCATCAAGATCACCTTGACAAAGGAACCATAAGTTTTCCATTTGTCACCTCTCGAATCAAGTAGCGGATGTTCTAACAAAGGCCGTCTCTGGAAAGGCTTTCAACAGCTCATTTGACAAGTTGGGTATGGTTGACATATACTCTCAACTTGAGGGGAGTGTTGGCATGGTGGACCAAGAATCCACCGAAAGGAAAATTGGGTAGTTGACCATTAATTTGGGTGGTTGAGGTAATTGTGTGGTTGTACATTAAATTGGGTAGTTGTATATTAGTAGAGGCTATTAAATGCTGTAAACATTATATATAAAGCTGTACATCAGTAAATGAAGAAATTAAGGAGATATTGAACTCTCTTTTCCACATAACCATCAAACCATAGCTCATGGTTAACTTGAGTAGCACCAGTTCCTACAAGAATGGGAAAAAAAATACCCCAAAACAACCAAAATAACAGCATAGAGAAGAGCTCTTGGAAGAGTTTTACGTACCAGGATCATGAACCTCTCCTGCAAGGGTACTAACTGAGTCCCAATAGTTCAAATTCCAAAAAAGAGTGTTCAGATATATATAAACCCCAAGTCACTTTGTTCAAATCCACCATGAGCCACCTAGTTGGCCTTATTCTTAATTCCCATAACCACAAAGGAAGCAATGAAAAGATTCCCAATAAAATTGCAGCCCAACCAACTATTGTTAATCCCCTATAGTTCATGTAAGTGAGTGCCAAAGTTAAAACTAAAACTGCTATTAACCTTGGAAAACTACCTCCTATAATTGGAATAGCTGATTTGAGGTAATCTAAAAACAAAACTGGGTATAAAGCATTGTCAATAACACCACTGAGCCATTTCATCCAACCTAGCTGAAAACCCCAATAAGGACCTAATGCAGATGAAACCCAAACCGCAAAGCCACCATTTTCTGGGAACATGGTACCCATTTCTGCAGTTATGAGTGCCTCTGGAACACTCCATATGAGTGGGAAAGCCAAGAAACCGAGGAGAGATAACAATGGACCAGCTGCTCTTACTGAATGTTCCACACCAAAGGGTCCTCCTGATACCTCGTAAAAGATCAAGAAGATCAGAGGTATGATTGAAACCTTTTGTAATTTGTCTAACTTTGGAACAGAACCTTCTCCCGCTGCTGCTGCTACATATTCACCAACATTGGATCCCTCCATGTCAGCTGACATTTCCTCCTATAATTCTCAGTAATTCTGCAATGCATTTCAAACCAAGTATAGTACATATTTCTTAGGCGTAAAACTTCATAGTAATCGAGAATAATAAGAGAATGAACAACCTTATGCTGATTTAGTGCAATCTCCAAAAATATACACAATCAACACGTGTAATTTTTCTGTCAAGTTTGCTATGAGGAGGAACTAATATTTATTTGAGAAAAAAAAATTATTATTATTATTATTATTATTATGTAATTGCTATCAATCTCCATATTATTATTATTATGGAGATAGTCTGGATTTGTGACAGCAGCATCACCCTGTCCAACTTTGGCAGGAGGGCAAGGTGTGGTTCGTGTTACATAGCCTTCAAGATCATTAGCTTTGAGCAAATGAATAATATGTTTGTGCCATGATGGATAGTTGGTCGAGCACAGCTTGGTAGGAAGATTGGATGCAAGGTTGAATTCAATGAGTGATGAGGAGGACGCAGGGGTAGTGGTGGTTGTGGAAGAGTTAGTGGAGTCCATGGGATCGAGAAAAAAAATGTTGTTAGGCTATAGGGCTCTTTGATACCATGCAAAGGATTGAATTTGATAGAATTTGCATTACATTAATCGATGTATACATGGCTCTATATATAGAGATACAAGCTGAGATATACAAGCTAAGATAGCTAAGAGTTTGTTACAATTTGAATTTAAACTTAAAGTAGTTACAAACAGAATGAATTAATAATGTTTATCCTAACAACTAGGAGTGAATAACCGAATTGCAGCCAGCTAATCACAGCCGGAGAGAACAACTCCAACAGAATGAGTGATGAGAGGGTGTTTAGTGGATTCATCCTGATTTTGAGTTGGAGTGCAGTCATGTTTTCAGAATCAAAATTGAATAAAAGAGTAATAGCTGCTCATAGAATTCAATTGAATAAATAAAACACAGAACAACATTGGTTTCTAATCTGTTGAGTGAGACGAAGAAAGAAAGAAAGAACTAAGAGAGCGATAGTATAAAATCAAAAAAGAAAATATAACTAACTGCTTCAGAAGAGAATGCATATCACCTCACCTGCCTGGGGAATTGGTTAGTTACAGTAACAGCAAAATCTATCAAAAAGAGAACACTGTACTATGTGATTGTGATTGTGAGGTGAAATAATGAGAATTGCATTGCGTTATTGTAATCATAATCGTAATAATATTAATAAGAAGAAGCGGTTGTTGTGATGATGAGTAAGTAAGTAATTACGTGGCAAGAAGTGAACAAGTGAGAGTGTGATGAATGAGTAAAGCCAAATGGAGTACTTTTCTGCTGTCACGTACAGACACAACACAAGAAGTGAAGAAGATCAGAACAAGTTCGTTATCCGCAGGGAATCTGAGACTCCGGAGTATTAGATTGTTGTGTTTTTTTTTTTTACTGGTGGAAATGCTGATTTCGCAACAAAAGAATTTTAGGGAAAACATACAAATTGATATGATTTTTCCGACACGTGATGAATCTAGGTAGTTATTCTTTAAATTAAATTTAAAATATTTAGAAAATACTATATTTTAATAATAAAATATATTTTAAAATATGTAACAATATATGTATAAATTTATTTATTTAAAAAAATATGTACTGTGTGTAATATTATATTAAGAATATTATGCATACTACAACATTCAACGCCAAAAAAATTGTATAGTACAACTCGTATTACAATAAATTTCATATTGTTTTTTATGTTAAAAAAAAACAATATTATTTTACTTGCATTTGAACATTGAAAATATACACACGATAGGTAATTTTGTGTTTTACTAAAAGTTTCATGTGTCAGTATAATTAATGAGGAGGTAAGGTTTTTCTTACGTGTTGATTTTCTTTCTCAGTTTCTCTTGTACTTGTCGGTCTCCTTGATGATGACAATTTTCGATGTGATATGAGCTTTTTCAGTAACCTATAATGTGAGTATGATTTCTTAGTCACTTGTCTAAGTTTATCATTTTTTGGGTCGTTAGTTATTCACACCCGAATCAACATCTAGGGTCATGCACTTAGGTTATAATTTGGTCTTAGGTTGTCCTAAAATTATTTTCATAAGCTTAGTAATAATCTTGCATAACCAATGCTTGTTGGTTTAAGTGGTGAGGAACTTGATTTTTCTTAAATAGTTCTAAGTATTTTGTAAATGAGAAAAATAAACGCTAAGAGAGTTTTATAAAATATAAATAAAGAAACAAATTTAATTATTTTCTATCCATCCAAATAATATATAATAAACACATTAAGATATTTTATTTTTTTTATCCACCCAAATTTTAGTTTGTTTATTTTATTTCAATAAACTCTTTTTTTTTGGGTACATCTTTATTTTAATAAACTCTTAATTGGTCTATTGCTGTATTATTATGTTACTCTTTAAAAGTTTTTTGTCACCAAGTCAAAAAAAAAAAAAGTTTTTTGTCGCCAATTTTTTCTCTAAAAAATTGGGTCCAGCGGAAATTATTTTCTTTTTTTTCATCATGATTTATTTTTAATATACACTAAATGTAAAACATAATTTATTTATCATAAAAACCTATAAAACATTGAAACCAATAACATATTATTTTACTCTGTTTCACTTGAGAATATTGTACATACGTGTCAGAGACTATTTTAGGTGTTTCAATATTTGTTTTAGGAACAAATTTGAGGGCTTTTCTTTTCAATCTTTCCAATCAAACATGATGAAATAGAGAGAGTTGCATTTGTAATTCTCGGATTTTTTTCTTGATAGACTAAAATGGGTCTTGTATTTTTTGTCAAGGTGGATGTTGACTTTTTATAATATAAATCAATAAATCGGATTGCTATGGGATAACATGCATTTTATAAGAATTAATCCTTTTTTTAAAATAAAAAAAAGTGAATTAAAAGCTAATTCTCAAGTTTTTTATGATATTCTCACGTGTATCGAGACTTTAATTATTAATGATATGAATTAGATTTTTCTTGTAAAAAAAAACCTATACACTGAGTATATACTGTAATCTTTTTCTTGCCCTTAGGAGAAAGTGAAGCGTTACGAGTTCTAACTCGCGCTCTCAATATCCTATGGCACTTTACTCATAATATATTGTATGGTCCCCAAATATGTCCGCGCAATATGCATTGAAGGGGATAAAAATGTTTACTATTTCATCCTTTAAAACATCTAATTTGTCGTTTTTAGTACAGCGACATAAATGAAATACATTTCATTCGGGGGAATCATCTTGCTTACTACCGTTGGATGTAACGAAATTACTACTTATCCTCTGTGAAAAAACAAAACAGTGTTCGATTCCTCTTGTATTATTCCCACAGTAAACTAGTAATAATAAGAATGATAAAAACATGGTTAATTTAAAACACTCACGTGCCAGCTTCTAATCTAAAATCAAGACTACAAACACAACACTTGATCACCCACCAAAATCAGACCCCTCTCTCTCTCTCTCTCTCTCTCTTTTATATAGAAAAAAAAAATCTAGAATTTTCTCCGCCAAAAAAAGAAAAGTTTAAAGATAGAGAGAGTCTCAGATAAATTTGTAGTCGTCGACGAAAGATCAACGCAGTAAATATTGGAAGAGTGAATTAATTGGTGGTGATCCAAAAATCGAATGGGAAATAAGGCTGAATTTCCACTACTAAACTCTACTACTAATTCGTTTGGGAAAGAGAACGAATTGGGCGCAACGCAATTGAAATTGGAGGGTCCGGGGATAGAGATGACGATGATGATGATGATGGTTGTGCCAACAACGGCGTCGTATACGAGTTTGAAGGACATCATGCCGCCACACCCTACTACTACCACCAATGCCAGCTGGAATGAGATCCCTAATATCAAAAACCCTCTTCTCAAACAAGCCGCTTTGGCTTATCTTCAACCCATCTCCACTCCCCCTGATGTTGGTAATAAGAGCTTTTTCGACAACTTGAGAGAAAAGTGCTTCCTTGGTCCCTGTGGCGGCGCCGCCGCAACGCCACAATCTGGCTGCTTCCCCTGGCTTTTTACCCTTCTTGAGGGTTTTGTTGCCTTCTTTTGTGATAGAAGAATAAGGATGATCCCGAACGAGGATCAGCGGCACGAACACCATGATGATGAAGATGAAGATAACGTTGAATGAGGAAAAAGCAAGAAAAGGGACGGTTCTATTCTATCTGCTTTTTGGAACATTCGGTTTGACCAGTAGATGAAAAAGGTTTTGTTTTTTTTCACTTCACTTCAGCCTCATTGTAAATTGAAAATATATTTTTCTTTCTTTCTCCCCACTTTTTTTTAATAATTATTATTGTTATTATTATTTTGTCAGTCAGTAACTTGTAAATAAAAATATAAAGTAGTGCTTCAGAGCTCAAATTGAATTTTCTGATACACTACTGCTACAAATTCTACAATGATTGATTGAAAATATAAAAAAATAAATAAATAAATAAATAAATGACCGTCTTTATAGAATTAGACATGAGTGAATTTACAACATGACATGTGGGATAATATTGATAATGATATTAACGCCACTAGAAGTTCTGTTCATTATCACGTGACCCATTCACTCATTCTCCAGCGTTTGGTTATCGAAGTTTAATATGATAGTTACTCATGATTCTCATTTTTTCATTCCGATCAATCGCATAACTAGTTTATTGTTAGAATAAGGTGGGGCTGGTATCCCAGTTGAGTACTCTTTGATATACTAGATGATTATATAGCCGGTACTGTATTTCTTTTCATCATTAATCAAAAATATAAGAAACATAATCACATCATAAAAAGTGTATAAAACAGAAGCTCTAACGAAACTATGAGCAACTTCATTTGTTTGACTCCCAGCAAAATCTATCCTATAACCAGCAATTTGAGTTAAAAAAAAATCTATCCTTTATACCATATTCTTTGGTTGTCATTTATTTTTTCAATCTATTTAGCACATTTTTTTTTACCATTTTGTAGAACTTGCCTGCCAACTTGCCAAGACTGCTCATCGTGTGCTACAATTAAATAATATAGCTATCAAAATTAGTAGATCATTTGGCTTTGAAGTAGTATAATACATTCTTGCAAATAATGAAAAGAAAACATAGTAAAATTTAATTTTGGACAAAATTTTTTTTGTAATATAACTATAGTTATTGGTACATCATAGTCAAGAAGAGGATTTTGAAATTTTATATTGTAACTATTGTTATTAGTACATGAGTAGTATCATGTAGCTCCATATTGTTTTATCATTTCTTGCATTCTCAAACTTTATTTTATGAATACAGAGACATATTGTGGCTTTTCACTTTATCAGTTTTGCAAAAGATTCTATTAATAAGATTGAAAAGTTTACTCGAAAGTGCATTTAATTACATGATTTTAATCAATGTAACTAATGTTGATTCTTTCGACGAATTTCTTCCCGTGCATTGCACGGGTACTCAATACTAGTTGTTATATAGACTAAACTAATGAATAATTAACAGATCGCTAATGTATATATTCAACAATAATTACATAAATCCGCGTGCTACACAATATTTGACATTTTAAGAGTAATATGACAATTACTAATTAATTTAGTTTACATTGATTAAGAATTATGTCGGTTGCCCTGAGATCTTCACAACTTGCATACTACATATACATAATCAATTTTGAAACAAAAGTATTCGAGTGATGTTACAATCTCATATTATATAGTTTTAAGACCTTCTTCCTGTTCCATCCATTGCATATATGTGCCGCAACTATTACATTTTATGTTATCAAGATCTCATCCATCGTTTTATCAAAAGATTAGATCCGTCCATTTCAGTATCCCAAGCAGAGCAACTTCCAAAACCAGATGAGCTAGATATATAGCATTTTCTGATGGCAAGTTCATCCCTTCAGGCCGATAATGGGCCGTCTGTGAATGTATGGGTTTGGGCCCATAAGGACTTATGCTGGTCCAAAACTACATTAAAAAGTTGGATTATATTTAATAATGATATCCATGAAATGATACTCCCTCCAGTCCTCAATGGAAGAGACAAAAATGTGTTTTTTAGGGGTCCAAAATATAAGAGATATGTGAGATAAAAATGTATTTTTCATTGGAAAAAAGAGTGTTTTCCTTGGTTTTGATGAATTAGGGTTTTGTCTCTTATATTTAGGACCGGAGGTAGTATTAAATAATGATTTTTTATACCTATTTTTCTTTAGTAAATAATGATAAAAAGTTGAATTATATTTAAAAATTAATATATTAACCTTTAATAATGTTTATACAAATTACCAACGGGGGTTGGGTCTAGTGGAAGGGGCTAGTCCCCCACAACGTGAGGAACCAAAGTTTAAATCCCCGCTGGGAGAGGTTTCCACATTTAGTGCCCGACGCACCTCGAATAGGATTGTCTCCGTTGGAGGAGACTTGTGGGAAACCCAAAAAAAAATGTTTATACAAATTTATCATTATTATATATAAAAATTTGAATTATATTTTATAATGATATTTGAAAAATAATGTTAACTAATAAATTTTTAATGACATTTAAAAATAGTTTCTAATAATTATATTTTTAATAATGATATTAAAAAATTAACATATTAACCTTTTTAAATAACGATTATATTTTATCAGTTATAATTTTATTCAAATTTATCATAATTAAATAACTATAAAAACTTAGACGATACTTAATATTGAGTGCTATTTTTATACAAATTTATATTATTAAATAGTATTGATATTTAATATTATCAATAATGATGACATTTAACAATATTGTATAGATATAAAATTTTGAACATGTTTAACAAATAAGTTAGTTGTCTTAGCAGTTAGCACGTAATACTTTCAAAAAATACCAGGAGGTGAGATGTTCACCTTTTAGTTTCGGAACTTCTTCATTTTCTTCCTACATGGTACTAAAACTTAAATCATACGATTGCAATACTTGGTAAACCAAAAATATAATTAAGCTTTTATTTTTAAATAATATGTTTTTTGAAAAATATATACAAAGCCATCTCTTCATTGTCGCTATTGCAAACTTTTTCGCATCAAATAGAAACTTTGTTTTTGTAATATGTAATTTGCTTGGCCATTTTTACTTCTATTATCGTTCTTTAGTTTGGACTTCAATTGAAGAGGAACCTGGATCGGCTACGGTTATTGTTAGGTGCAGACCGCAATCACTGCAATCAAGCCAATGGCAGCCATTGGATCTATTTTTGCTTCATTCCCAGCCCTTGAATTTTTTTGTTTAAAAAAAGGAAAAATGCAAGATGAGAGAGACATACATAGAAGACTACAACAAACCTCATCCAATGAAGAGAGACTCATCTGACAAAGGAAACAAATCTTCTACTGTTAGCGTGGGAAAGTTACCATAACTTTCTCTTTACCTATCTCCTATATCACTCTTTAACCCATCTTATCTCTCATTTCTCTTTCACCTTTATCTCTCAAAAAATACATTAAAGTTACTGTGACATTCCTGACTTCTTGCCCTAACGCTGTGATTGTTTCAACATGAAATGCCGAGAGAGAAAACACCACGAGAGAGAATGTCGAGAAAACAACTTTTTTGCCTGATTGGAAATGATAGAAAACGTGAAGAGAGAATAAAATTCGCTGGGGCCCACGCGAAAATGTTTTCTTCGCTGAAGTGCGAAGAAAACGAGTTGCACCGCATTTTTGTTGTATTTTACAATTTGTACCCTTATTCTCTTCTTATATCTAAATTTTTAATCAAGGATATTAATGTCTTTTAAAAAATAACCAACACTTCTCTTTCTCTTTTTCTCTTCTCTTTCACTTATTCCAATCAATACCTAAAATCTACCCAATTTCTCACTTTTTTTTCTCTTTTCATACTCTCTCTTCACATTTTCTCTCTTCACATTTTCTCTCGTGAACCAAACACACCCTAAAGGTAGGAAATCTATTTTCTCTGACAAATGTGTTATGTCAATTCCGAGGACCAGAAACTATAGATCAACATATAAAACTAATACTTTGTGGTTCAATTTTTGCATTCCATTAATAATGGTTTAGACATGGAATCAGGTATCTAATGCATTAAAACTAGGTACGACAATTGGATGAATCGAATAAATTTGTTTTTAGATCATAATGGATGAATTTAAAACTAGTATTCATTAATTCATTCATTATGTTGTATTCAAAAATCGTTAAAAGAATTTCATCCATTCATGTTCTATTTAATTAAAAAACATCAAATTCATCGATTAACAATCTTTTTACGAATGGATTCAACCAATAAATTATTTTTTAAAAACCAATATTTTAAACCAAACCTGCTGACAATCGTCGGCCCGCTGATCATCGATCCTCGGCTCACAGGTCATCGGGTCGTTGGCCAACCTAATTTTGTTATTTTGATAATTTAATCTGATCCAAAAGTCATCGGCCCATCGATTACTAATCATCCATAAAATAAATGGATGGAATCCATTAATTATTATTATTATTATTATTTTGTAATGGGTAGATTGAGTTGATTTACCTTTGAATTATTCCCTCCGTAATGAAATATAAGCAAAAAAAGAATCATGTTTGGTGGTAAAAAATATAAACAAATTTTAACTAGTTTCACCTTATTTAATGACACATTCTCAAAATACCATTCAATTGAAATTTTTCAATAACATTTTTTTATTTTTATGGACCAAGTTGTCATAAAAAACTTAAATAAATAGAAATGACAGTTCGAAAAATATAATTATTTTTGTAATTACATTAAGATAATTAAATAAAATTAATTAATATTCTTAATTAACGTGAATTTAATTATTTTTCCACCGATTTCTTTTTTTCTTTGTTTATTTTTACCTGATCAAATATCTTTTCCATTTCATTTTTTTGGTTCAAAAAGGAACTGAATTCAATAAAAAGCTTGGAGGCACAAGGTCCAAAAGGGACCAAAGTGTCGGCCCTATCCCTTTAGAGTTAATGTTGTTGGGATCCATCCGTCTTGTATTTTGGGCCATTTGCCTCTGGACCCACAATCGCCAGCAAAGTGATCCACACCGTCATTAAACCGGGGAAATTGACTACTCACCTGTGACAAACATTTTTCTGATACAGAAATTATAACAGTTATGTAAGTAATTAAATCCGAATCACTAAAAAATATTTAAAAATTCTATAAAAAAAAATATAAGCACATTTTGACCAAAATACAGAGATTAAAAAAATTATTTAACCAATTTAATTTGTCTAGAAAGTGTGCTAATTTTCTCATACTACCCTTCAATTAATAAGACAAAATCTTTAAGGCCCTGATTGGTTTACGAGAGAAATTGTGAAGAGAGAAAAAAGTGAGAAATATGGTAGATTTGAGGTATTGATTGGAATAAGAGAAAGAGAAGAGATAAGTGTTGATTATTTTTTAAAAGACATCAATATCCTTGACTAAAAATTTGAATAATGTGAGATATAAGGAGAGAATAGGGGTAGAAATAGAAAGAGAAAAAAATTACAATTCTCCCTATTTTTTCGCATCAGAGCGAAGATTGTAAAAAGTGGCTGGAACCCACGTTTTTTAGTCTTTCTTCGCCATTTCGTGGACAACCAATCGGTGGAAATGAAGCATCTCTCGCGTTACTCTCTCTGCGACACTTCTCTCGCTGATGAATTGGTCCAACCAATCACAGCGTAATACTCCACTTTGGCTTCTCATTTTCTCAAAACTATCTAAGGGTATTTTTGTAAAGAATTAATTAATACATCTTGTAAATAGTAAGAGTATTTTTGTAAAGAATTAATTAATACATCTTGTAAATAGTAAAATGACTTATATTTTGGGACAAATTTTTTTTTTTTTTTTGTAAAAAAGGCTTATAATTTGGAAATGTGTTAAAAAATTACAGTGAGCTCATACTCAATGCAAAGTCTAACATCTAGATACTTCAGCCACTGCGGAAGCATTCCACTCCTCCTTTCAGCCGAAAAAACCAAATCAACTTCTTTGTTAAAGTAGCAAAACACCAATAAGGTGTGTGTTGATCAGTTATTCACCCAACAGCCAGCATTGCTTTTGGGAACAGATGGAGAGTTGATCTTTACTCCCTGTCTTTAGACCGAGACTGTGCAATGATAATAATGTTGGTACTCTCTTCTTTTCATATAAGTTTTTTTACATAAATTAAGAAAATCAATAAAAAAGTAATGAGTAATAATAATTTTACTAAATTGTTCTTGTTAATTGTTGGTATATTTAGTGACGGATCCAAAAAAAAAATTTATGAGAGCAAAAAATAGTCTATAATATTTTCATATAAGAAAAATATTATCAGTTTTAACAAAATAAATATTCTTATGACAAAAAAATGTAAAATACCTAAATTTCTACAAATTACAATTGTCATCTACGCATTGAAAATGTTATATGATTTTTTTATTGTCTACACACACATATATAGATTAAATGATTTTTTCATTTAAGTATTTTTTTTCAAATTATTTAACCATTCATCTCTCATATCCTCTTTGATGGTCTCACTTTTTGTATCTAAGTCTAATGGTCTTGATAGAAAATCATCAAGAAAATTGTTTCTGCTCCTCTTAATCTCTTTCTTTATATCTGGAACGGTGTTTCTTTTTTGAAATCTAATGTGTTTTGTCACTGTGTAAGTTTAGTGTTAGAAGAGTGGTAAAAATTAGAAGGATAAAAAGATAAAATTAGTACTAATTTATTCTCTCTTTTATTTCTTATAACTTTCTTTACTTATTTTATTAAAAAAAATCTGTCCTATGGGGGTAACACCTAATTTTTATGAGGGCAAAATGAAATTTACTAAATATATTCAAGTAAAAAATAATTATGTTTTGGGAGCAATTGTCCTCAGCTATCTGAAGATGGATCCGCCACTAGGTATATTAATCATTGTCATAAATGCACAATGAATTATACTGGTTTGAGAGTGTTGCACATAATATTTATTTGAGGACAAAATAGGGAGAAAAAACTTAATGTTATATCGAAAGAATAAAACTACAGTTAATCTGAAAAATTTTTATTAGAAAAAGATGGAGTAAGTTTTCCAGAGACAAAATGTAACCTCTTTCCAAAACAAATTATTTTTCCGATGGATATAATCTTAATTGAAGTTTAACATACATGTATTCCAAAACATATTATTTTTCCGATGGATATAATCTTAATTGAAGTTTAACATACATGTAGAGAGAAAAAACTTATTCCATTCGATCGATATTATAAGAAACAAAATTATTCATTTTTTTTTCAAAATATAAGAAACATACATCAATTTCTAAATACATTATATATTAATTTCAAATTATATTCTTATTTATAGTAGTGCCATTAACTACAAGTCATTGTTTGACCTATTTCATATAAAGGGTTTTTTGGAAAAAAATAAATCTTTACTTTTTTATCAAGAAAAAAAAAGGTAGCAAATTTTTATAAGTATTAATTAAAATTAGTTTATTTCAAACTTTTTCTTGATCCGTGTGAATTATAATTTTATTTCTTATAAAATCGATCGAAAGGAGTAGTATGAAATAGATATACCCAAAAAAAAAGTTATAGTATGAAACATTGAAGTATCTTTTAAAAAGACCAGATTACTGCTCTTTTCTGTCTAAAGCTTACTAGTACATTTTATTTTTTTAAGGGAGAAGGAAGGAATCCGACGGTTTTCTTTTATAATTGTCATTTGGTGAACATTTTAGGTTTAATTGCAAACAGCACATACCCATTGTAATGTAACTAAATCAAATTCTGAGTCGTTGTCCATCAACCAGTGTGTTCTTTTTTCTTTTTCTTTTTTTCCTTTTTGACAAACCAGAGTGTAACTTTTAAAAGCCAAATTAGTGATTAAATCGGCAAAAGGCATTAACTCCCATTTCTTTGAATCATAAAAAACAGGATATCTAAAACTTTAAATTAATATAAAAGGAACTTATTACATATTTTATAAGCTAAAAATTAATAATAATGAGTTAAATATTAGTTATTCTTACGCAAATCTAATACATATTTGAGTGGCTCTTTGCCAATTCTAGGTTGTCTAATGTTTTCACCAATTCTACAAATTTTTCATGATTGCCGTTGCCATCAACTAAGCTACATTCAACCAACATATATGATCACCGTCTCAACGTTGGGAAGGTGTGTTTTCCAGATATTTAACCGTTTCTTATAGCTAGGAAACTGCAAATGTCATTTCACGCTCTTTGTCATTTTCATAACACACAAATTCATCACTAGCTATATATGATCACCGTCTCAACGTACTCTATTTTTTATAGGTATTATAACATAATATTCCTCTCTAAAGCGTGCATACGTAGGTTCAGATCATGAACTTTATTTATTCAAGAAAAATTATCCCTCGAACTCTTTACATGCTTATACGGGAATGTTGGATAACTTAGTGAACAACTATAGGTTCAATCATGAATCTAATTAGTGTCGTTCACTCCAAGCGACCCACTTTAATTACCACTCTGTCGTTGTCCATCGGTATCTAATTAAATATTTCAATCCCTCAAATAAGGCAAATATTGTGGGAGCCAAAATTCTCTTCAAAGCCAAGAGAAAATAAGAAAGTAAAAGATTGAGAAAGTAATTGGAAGGCTCTTCAGGGAGATTCTCTCCTATCATTTTCTTGCGGAGCCGAAAGTGCAAATGTCATTTTTACACACCCCAAATATTTGAGGGCCACTAAATTACAATACAGAGCACACATACATTCGGATACAAATATATACGGGTCAGTACAGTCCACAACGGATCATTATTAAATCAAACGGATTTGGGATGAGTATGGGACGAGTTATGATGGGTTAAACTTGTTCTTTACTTTACTAGACCCTAAATTCTGACAAACCAATTTTTTATATCGGACACAACTCTACACCCAAAAATATCGAATGATATATATAAGACCAGACTTAAGTAGGACAAATCGGTTGGTCTCGAAACATAAGCTAAATCTTGTCAAAAAAAGAAACATAAGCTAAATAACATTGTAACATTATAGGATTATCATACAGGCAAAATTTATGGTGCCAGGCCTTTGCATAATTGCATGTATCCTACCATGAGCAAGCCGCTTTTTTTTTTTTTTAGGAAGTGTTTGGATGGAGATTTTAATGAGGTAATGTAATTTTAGGCACTAATTCAAATGGCTCAATGTAAACTACTTTGTTTGGATAATAAATGTGGAGAATTTTCAAAATTAAGGAACTTTTTTGAAAACAAAGTATTTTTGCGAAATATTTTTTTTTTTGAAAAATATTTAGGAAATTGTTTTCCCTAAAAAAAAAGAGAGAAGATAAGAGAGAGGGTTGGGAAAGCCCCCTTCACCGGCCGACCACCAGTGGTCATCTCGTCGTACTCCATCCCTGTCCTCACGACCACACCACCATCCAAGTCTGAGTTCACCTCCATTGTGACCTAAACCACACAACCTCCATGCCCTCATTACGCTGCCGCTAGTCGTGGCTATTCCCGATGGCCACTGTTGTGCTACTGAGTGACCCAATGCTTCCTCTTTGCAGTTAAATTGTTTAGCCAAGGTCCACCATAAGTTGTACATGGGAGCCGTCATGAACGATGGCATCTGCTGTAATTGTTGACTTGAGCCACCATCGTGCAGTCTTCTTTCGCCTTGCTCTGCCACTATGCAAATTCTTCCCCTTCCGGCCGAAAACCTCCAAGATCAAGAGCTTGCCTCATTGATCAAACCATCTTTCTCCTGCGATCAAAGACAACATCTCCAACGACAAACATGGATTAGGGTTTGTAGGGTAGGGTTTGCAAGGAAGAGAAATGGCGGGGTTCGAATTTGAAAAAAAAATCAAAGGACCAAAATATAGCATATAAATTGCAAATATTGCGTTGCCCACTATAGAAACTACTTTATCATATATCAATACACAAAAGGAAAATAGTTCAAGCAATTAGTAAATATATCGTATACATTCTATTTTCTTTCTATATAGGCTATGCCGTTTCATACTATTATAATTTTATGATATTACTAAGAAAAAATAATAGTGTATCACTTCATGTGTAGAATATGTTTTCAAATAAATAAAATATGAAGCAATTTTAAAATTAATAGTCATGCATGGGATGGGTTGAGCAACCTGGGGTAACCTGAACCCATCTTATAACCTAGTGTTGGATCACAAAATGAGAATCTACTATATATATGTCTATATTTTATTGTTTGACATGGTCAAATGAAACCTGAATGACTCGAAATGAGTGACGAAATGAGTTAGATCACTAGGTTGAGATGAGTTGTGTTCACCCCTAAATCACATTAATGGTGTGTTTGTATTAGATTGTGGCTCCCAAAATTTCGGTGGCTATACGTGTTAGATAAAAGCGAGCCACTGGCAGCTTCAGAAAAAATCTAAAACTGGTGCATTGGAAATCGGGATTTCCAATTTTGCGGTGGAAAAAATCTGAGCCAAAACAGGCTCTAAATTGAATTGCAAATCATACAGACTTATAAATTAAATCCCAAGTTCACATTGACTCCATGAAAATCTTTAGTCGGTGGGACTATCTCTCATAATTAATAAAAAATCCAAAAAATTGAAAAATATTATAGATAAATAAAAATATGTAAACTAGCAAAATCAATTAAAAATATAAAAATTATGCATTGATCAATCAAACAAAATACTAAAAACTTAACACATTAAGAGTTTGTTTGGTTCAAACAAGGGATAGGGAGGGATAGGGAGGGGAATGGAGTGAGGGCTGTAATAAGATTTTATGTATGGTTGAGAGGAGGGGAAGAGAGGGGAGTGAAAATAACCTTTTTAATTTTGCTGAGGAGAAGTGAGATTTTAATGGAGGGAAAATGCTAATTTACTTTTTACATCCTTATAACATTTCTTGTAACATTTAATATAAGAATATTTTAGTCAATGCATCTAAAATTTGTAAATTCATCTTCTCTCTTTCCAAACCCCCATAAAATTGGAAGGGGGCCAAAATTGAGTCCAAAAAGATTTTGCTCTATTCCTCTCCCCTAAAAATAACTAAACACGATAAATTTAAAATAATAACTACCCTTTCTTCTCCTTCTTCCATTTTACTCCAAACAAACACTTGTTAAAAAAAAAAGAGTACCAATGCAGGTTGACATTGGTTAAGAACCAAAATCCGAACCGATCCCATCTCTCATGGACGTGGATTCAATTCTCCTAAGTTACTAAATATCATGTATCAACTCATATAAAGCCCAACATAAACTATTCTGGTACACCAAAAAGTCTCACACTTCTTAGGAATTGAGGCCAATGGTAGTTTACAAACACCGACGTCCCTCAACCCACTGAGAAGCCCTTTAAGGACAAAACCGTGAAGGCCGACATGTGGGCCAAAACGAACAATACATTAGAAAACGATGTAGCGGATTTGAGGTCAGAACATTGGTGTTAGAAAGAGGGCCTAAGATAGACCCTTTTGCCCCTTAGTCTCGACTAGGGGGCTACTGTTCCAGTACATCAAAAAGTCCCACATGGCTTGGGAATAGAGGCCAACAGTAGTTCATAAACACCCACTTCCCTCAACCCACTGAGGCGCCTTTTAAGGACAAAACAATGAGGGCTCACATATGGGTAAAAGAGGACAATACCTCAGAAAATGATGTAGCGGACTTGAGGTCGGAACATGAACCAACGCGAACATCGAAAAATAAAATTCAACTCACGCGCTTCAACATGATGGAATCAAGTGGATTCAGAAACAATGACCCTTAATTGTTTTGATGATAACAAATAATGATAAGAACAATTTATCCTCTGATGTATTTGTTAGTATGCAGAAATTAGTGAATAAGTCATTATTTATCAGATGGAACTGTCTCAGAAAGCTTTGGCTCTGTGCGCATTTCACCCTCTGATCCATTCCTCTGAGTTCGGCATTGATCATCTGGTAAGAGTTAATGACATCAGTGTCTTATAGCCTTGCTCTGGTAGACCAAGTTTTGGTAGTCAACGCTCTGGTAGTCAACCCTCTGGTGCAGACTACACTGTTGGAACCCAGCGTTTGGTACCTCAAGGCTTTGGTATATGGAAGCCTAAGTGAAACTATGCTCTGAAGACCTTGCCTCTCTGGTCCAAGCTTACTTTGGTAAGCAGAGTATCTCAGCAACAAGCATCATCTGGTAGAAGATGCCTCTGGTTGGAAACCAGACTGAGTGAAGCATTAAAGGCTATTTCAAGCATTAAAGAAACCTCACTGATGATCTTTTACTGTACAAGGAGTTAAAGGCCAAATGGAATGTCAATGGGTATAATCATCAGATATGTCTTACTCTGAAAGAATCGAATTCAAAAAGGATCACAAAGGGACAGAAACTGTATTTATCTACTGTGTTAGTGTACGAAAGCAAAGTTGAAAATGACATGACTCACTAAAAGCCACAAAAAGCGGATCTCAAGTTTTGTCCATTAGTGAAAGACCTGCCTAGGTCACAACGGCACTATTTAGAACCCTAACTATATATACCTTACTTATTTCACTAAAGATTGTCAACGAAATCATTCCAACGTTTCAGAAGTGAGCAACAAGAAATTTTTCAAGTCTCTGAGACCAAGTGAACTGCACTCAAAAGTTTTATTCTTTCTTTTAGAAAGTCATCTTTGTGCTTAAAGCTTTCATTGTAAATCCTCTCAAGTGAGAGTTTGATTATTCTGTTTCAAAGTATTTTTGAACACTTGTATTTAGCCCAGTAGTGACTGTATTTCCTTAGAGGCTTGAATATACTAAGTCGTTCTAAGAAGTTAAGAGTATAGCCCGTTTGGCAGTAGTATACTCTTAAGTGTAATCAGTTAATTATAGTGGAGAAATCCTTCAGTGTGGTGAAAGGACTAGACGTAGCTACTAGGTGGTAGCGAACCAGTATAAATCACTGTGTCCTGCTCTTTCCCTTCTCTTTACTGCTTTCTTTAGTTATCTTTGTTTGAAAAGTTGTTTGAAAAAGGTTTTCAAAAGCATAAGTATTTGTAAAAGATTTCTAAAACCTAATTCAAACCCCCTCATTTCTTGTGTTTTGTGACGTTCACAACACGCACTAAAACGAATAAGAGCCATCTTATCTGTCTACATCGCTTTAATGTGTATCCAAATGGTAAGGTCTGATATTAATGAGAGATGTGAGGAAAGAAGCTCCATCTGGAAGCCCTTCACAACAACCATATAACATAGATCGGTCACAAATGTAGATAATAAGTCAATACTTTACCTACTGCAAACCACCGACTCGGGGAACAACTGTTCCAAACTGGGCGACGTCCAAAAGCCTATTGGAAGGCCCACTCCGTAAGTATATGAAACAAGCTAGACCAAAGAAACACAAAGTCCATATCAGCACAGTGAGGCGTTCATGCGGATTACACCGCACAGATCGAGATGAGTAACCGACCGTTTAGACTTTCCTCTCCATCGATCCAAGTCGTAGATTGAGCAATAACACACAGATCGCGTCATCCCACTGATCACAATCAAAACCATTTTTCGATCAACGATCATGCACATATCATGCCACAATCAGCGCTGCGATGTGCAGTACTTCGGTTACGGCTCAACCGAATTATCCTACCAAAGCTATGAAACCGATCTCCTATACAAGACACTCCTTGGAGTGCCCAGACACATTTTTTTTTCCTAATCCCGACAACTCTATCCTTTGATCACCTTCCGACTTAGGCTTCAGAATGTCTACAGCTACACACCCACCGTTGTTGCCGCCACACTGCCTACTTCGACCAAACCGTCTCGTTGGATCCAGATTCTACCTTGAGGTTCACTCCGATTCATAAACAGATTACATTTATTTTTCTAATATAAACACCCTGCACGTATAGCGGATTATATATGCCGGTCAGCCCATGCTATATTAATATCTCCAAGTTTTTTTCTTTTTTTTTTCATTTCTTACTTTTTCAATATTTAATTGATGATCCTGATTTTCAACATTTAACTACCACTAGTGTATAAGAAGACTACAATATGATTGAAAATCAAGTAGCAATAAAGTAAAGTAATTATTAATAAGAAATTTAAGCTGTGATATATATTAAGCAGTAATGTGCGAGTAAAAAAGAAAGAAATAAAATAAAGATATTCCCCACTCTTTGTATCTGTTGAAAATGGGGGCAAAACTTGACGTTTGCAGGAAGGTCTCATCTCATCTCATGTTGAAAAAGCACGCACTCACGCGCGCACAATATTATTGTTCCCCACAAAACACAATAGAAGATTGCTTTTGTGCACGCCAAAGTAATACGGTAAACCCAATACCTATACTACTTACGAGCTTTCATTTCATTAAAGACGAGCGTCGACACAACCCATATCCATATGGCCATATGTAATGAGCAGCTTCGAAGGCACGTCTCCTTCGTCCTTTTGCTTTCCTTTGGTTGTATATTGCGGTTAATATCTTGAAAGGACATTTGGAATCTTCTTTCCATTTCCTTCTTTTGTTTTCTCTCTCTCTCTCTCTCTCATTGTCTTTATCATTCACTCACTCACAATTAAATCACAATATAGATCAATTAGCAACCGAACCAGGTATATAAATTGAGTAGAGCAGACCAAACATTATCCGAGTATACTAACGGCCTCCTGTTGTCTGCTCTGTGTACTCCTTCAAATTCCAAAATAATAAACAATATTGAACCGTACGTGTTAATTTGAGATAGATATGGAGGGCATAACAGGGCTTAGCCACCTTTTTGTGACAATGTTTCTGGCAGGGTTTGGTGGTGTCATAGTTGTTCCGGCAATCACCGACGTCACAATGGCCGCACTTTGTCCCGGTCAAGATGAGTGCTCCCTTGCCATTTACCTCACTGGCTTCCAGCACGCCGTAAGTATATTTATTAATTATTTGTATATATACACACCAAATTCTCTATATTTCATCTTAATTAGTACCTATTTGATTTTTTTTTTGTTGCATTTATTCGCTTTCTGGGTACGTACAATTCTCTTCTCAACAAACAACTGTCTAGCTAGCTAGCTAGAATGGTTCTTAATTTCATACGTCACGATGGGAACCTCCAAAGTGTTATTCATTCATAACCGCTTCCGGAACCTCGTACAGAGCGTTCCATTACCGTCTCTCAGTTTATAGTTTTTTTCCCCCATCTAATTCATGGTATTTTAATAAGTAACCGTGATTATTAAAGATATTGAAAAATGTAAAAATTATTTGAGTCCTGTAAATTATATAATTTATGTATCGTATACTCCGCCAACAGTTTAAATACTATATATAATGCTACAAAATTAGATATGTAATTTTTTTTATGAAAAAAATGATTGTAAAGATAAAATAAAATACCATCCCCTTCCGAAACTATGTAGTGTACAGGAATTAAATATAAACTGTAACGGTCCATTTGTGCCACATAAATAGTGGTGGTCCTATAGGTTGTTTTAATATAATGGAAAAGCAAGTATGTTTTTGTACTTTTATTCAAATCATGATTTCATACTTCAAACCATTTTTAAATATAAACGAATTTGATTTTTTAAATATATTATTTGTGAACAAAACTTAATTTATACATCTCAAATTTGGTTTCGAGAAGTGTTCTAATAATATAGGTGATCTTTGTTGTACACAAAGTGTGTTTGCGTATCGTACACAAAACGATAACTACAGAGGCTACGACAGCAATGCGGGTCAAAAAAGGGGTTTACAGGTCGGCCTCAGGGTTAGGCACCCAAGTGTGATGTTGATCGGGGTATTGGTCGGCGGGAGGACAAGAGGACAATGGTTGGGACAAATTTATTAAAAAAAATAGGGGAGGGGGTTCTCAAAATAGGGGAAAAATGCTGATTCTCGATAGTGCGGCAACATGAGGCCAAAAGCGGTGAACGAGTAAAGTAAGACATCCTGAGAATAATAGTGGTGGCGACAGTACTGAAACCGTAATTGCGTACGCAAAAAACCACTTTGTGTACCGTAATTGTGTCCTCTAATATAAACTTTGTTGTTAGATACTTTTTTGGGTGTTGTGCAAATTTAGGAAGGAAGGGGGTTAGTGTCACACTCACGCCATTTATAGTTGAGACATACTACTAGTATTAATAAATGTTCACAATGTATTTATATAATATAATATCCTACCGGTGCACTTTTCACTGTAAAACAAAATCAAGTGGTGTGTCTTTTTCTTACTGTTGATCAACATATATACTTTTTCTTGTGCAAGTTACCTAAATTAAGCTTCCTATAGCTATGCCGTGTCCATCACATGCATAGTTGTCGCTGATTTGAAAATTATTAAATCCAGTCATGTTATTGTAGTGATGATGGCTTTTGATGACCACGACCCTTTTGGTCCTCTTATTTCTCTTTCTCTCCACACAAGCCTCCTATCATAGTAGTCTGGTTTCTGCTTTACTTTTATACCGTGGATTGTATATGATTTTACGAGTGGACGAGGAAAAAAGGTTATGACTAACGGGTATCATAAGGATATTGTTTAAGAAATTCATAAAAAAGAAATTGTATTAAAAATATAAGTTAAATATTTTTTGATGTAATAAATACATTATTTTTTAATGTAAACTTATCTATTTTGATTCGGTATACTTTATGGACATTTGTTAGTATTTTTCTTAAAAAAAAAAAACCTATACTACTAGTTGCCTTGAAATTAAATACTAATTTTGCGGTTGATGTGGCAGATGATTGGAGTGGGGTCAGTATTGACGACACCCTTAATTGGGAATTTGTCGGACCGATACGGCAGGAAAGCCTTGATCACACTTCCTCTCACCGTCTCTCTCATTCCTCAAGGTCCGTACGTTTATTCACATTTGTTCACAAGTTAGATTGATTTTGATTAATTTCAAAAGATTTTTTTCATATAATCTCTGTGAGAGTTAATATTTTTATGATAGACTATTTTACACATAAGAAGTTAATGTAAACATATTCATGTATTTTCTAACTTGTCAGCTTAATTTGTTAATTCATTTTTCCTTTATTCATGCTTAAATTGATTGGTTAATTTGTTAGTATGACTTGTGAGACCCACATATTTGTGTTTAGTGCAGTAGTGTATGGTTCCAGCTGTACAGTCACCAAACCATGCTTTGTATAGCTTTATTCAGTTGATAGATGCATACACGTCTATTCTTATGGTCCATCATTTATAGAAGAATCGATGAACCGATGCGGATTGATACTGTATTATGGGGGCGCACCACTTACCATGGATCTACTTTCTCATTCACAGTCGAAGAAAAAATTATTGCAAATCCACAATCCATTAAAGCTACTTCTACAGTCTACTAAGTAGTAGTTGCACATTGTTAATTGATTAGTATTAGACTTTGAGATCATAAGAAATAAGGATTTAAAAAAAAAAGAAAATTGAAGGTAAAAAAACTATAAAGATAGTAATAATTTGAGAAATTCTGAAAATAATTTGTATTATAGGTCATAAATTTATACTTTCTGCTATAACAACAAAAAAAATTACTTGAAGAATATAATGGAAGCCTTTTTTTCTATGTATGTGCAGCCATATTGGCATATAGCAGGGATACCAAATTCTTCTACGCGTACTATGTTGTGAAAACTCTTGCTGCCATTGCAGGCGAAGGCAGCTTCCATTGCCTAGCTCTTGCATATGTGGTACTTACTTCCCAATCCCACAAACCTATTCTTTATTATGAGTCTAATACACACACATTATCATGTCACTCAATTGGTTCAAATTATAACATTTTGGTGTACGTACTTAAATTATTAGGCAGACAAGGTTGCAGTTGGGAAACGAGCATCAGCATTTGGAATACTTGCTGGTGTTGGATCCGCGTCATTTGTCGGTGGAACATTAGCTGCCCGTTTCCTTTCCACTGCTTTGACATTTCAGGTTACACACTCAAATTATACTTGCTATCTATATAGTATATGGTTCTACATCATTGTTAAATACTTGAATTTATTACATCATTGTGGTACCTCATATAATACCTCTTTTTATTTTCCTGCATTTATGATTGGTTTATTCAGGTTGCTTCAGTCTTCTCTATGATTGCATTGGTGTACATGAGGATTTTCCTTAAGGAAAGTGTACTTATGAGGCAGCCATTATTGAAAGAGGTCGAGGAACCATGCATTGAGCACTCTGAAGATGATTCATCAGGAAGGACAACAGGAACATTTAAGAAACTGCCTTCAGTTGGGGACGTAATTTGTTTGCTCAAGTGTAGGTATGTTCATATGAGGCAGTGCAAAAGTGTATCTTGCATTTTGTATATAGTTTGATGGCATCAATCCATTTTTGACAAAATCTCTTCGATTGAGTTGTTGATCTTACAAGCGCTTCATTTCTGCAGCCCCACATTCTCACAAGCAGCAGTTGTTTTGCTCTTCAATAGTCTTGCAGATGGCGGCTTGATGGCTATATTGCTGGTAAATTATTACTTTCTTTCTTTACTGAATATAGTCCAATCTTGAGATGGCATCATTTAGATGCAAAAGATCATAGTTCGAATTTCAAACAAGAAACAACAGTCCATGGATATTGGATAATCAAAGACCTGTGGTGTTAAAATCCAAGTGCAAGTGGTAATGTACTGCATTGGCTAGTAAGTAGTTAAATGAAGATAATATAAGTGGGTGAAGATCAGGTTGTGGTCAATCCATCAGACTCAAGTTCTGTAACTAATTAAATGTCCAACTACATGCAGTATTATTTGAAGGCACGTTTTCAATACAACAAGAATCAGTTTGCTGATTTGATGATGATTACTGGGATTGGAGCTACTCTTACACAAGTATGCCATAGTCCTAGATAGTACTATAAGCGTTTTGTTATTCTGATGTTTAAATTTCATTGGAAATGTTACACTTCTAGTTACTATTATTAAGTATTAACTACCATCTGGTTGGTTTTGTGTCCTTGCAATTCCCTTTCCCAGCTATTTTTCATGCCCATATTGGTACCTACTATAGGAGAGGAGAAGTTGCTCACGACAGGGCTCTTAGTTTCCAGCATTAATGTAAGTTTATCAAGTTCATGATTAGTTTAAAATTTATAATTACGACTTGTGTTCACCTTTCTAACTTAACAATAGTAGTGTAGTACAAATGAACACAGAGAGACTGACAATGGTTCACAATATATGATGCTATGCAGATCTTTGTCTACAGTATATCGTGGTCAGCATGGGTAATTGTCTTCGAAAACCTTGATATTTGCTAATATATGTTTCTGTTTTTTCAAAACAAACCTTCAAGACTGTTGAAAACCATGCAGGTTCCTTATGCTCTAGCAGGTTGCTCTGTTTTTGGAGTACTTGTGCGCCCAACTGTACGTTTCTTACTTGTATTGTATCTGTTTAACCCCCTATGGTAGTTGTTTTTTTTTTGTTTAACGACTTTGAAATAGTGCTCTCATCTCTCACTTTGTGGTTTGCACAGATATGCAGCATTGCATCCAAACAAGTTGGACCTAACGAACAGGTAACCTAATGAAGAAAAGGACACGGATTTCCCATATTATAAATACTAACACACTCTTTTTGATGCACACTTTATTATTGAGTAAAATTTGTGTGTCTTATCCAGTAGAGAATGGAATTTACATGTGAATTTTATCTAATAACAAAATGTGTTGAAACGAGTATGTTAGAGAATAAAACACTAGCATTTCTCTTTCATGTATTTTAACACATTCCTTAAGTATGTTTTCAAAAAGTTCAGATTGAAAAGCCATTCAGTAAATCAGTTTGTTAAAGTTACTTAATCTCTCAGAAAGTTCACATTCCTTTTGCTTTTAGTCTAACTGATCAGTCTTTGATTTAGGGAATGGTTCAAGGATGTCTATCAGGAATTACTTCCATCGCCAACATCATTTCTCCGTTAATTTTCAGTCCACTGACAGGTATAACTATAATGAGGAGCAAAATCTAAGGGCATATATAGCACCACTGAATTGGGAAACAAATTTCAGAAACTAATAATAAGCTTCTACATGGTATGCAGCCTTATTCCTGTCAGACGACGCACCATTCTGTTATCCTGGCTTCAGCCTAATGTGCCTTGGGCTAGTACTGGTAAGATGATCTTTCCACCTTTAAGATCCAGCATTTAGTGGGGGTTAGTTATTAGATGTTTTCATCAAAAAACCAGAGAACTCTTTCTTACCCTTTAAGTTAAGAATGACATTAAGCCTAGAAAATTGACATCATGTTCATGGACATGTGTTACATGCTTTTCTAACTCTCACCGCTATTAATGAATAAGAGGTACACTTGAATGAAGTTTGAACACTAATTAATTGCTTCCAACTCGCTAATAATAATGAGTTGCAGAAGTCACTATAGCCTAGCATCCTAAATTGGATCTATCCTATGGGGGATTATGTGGAGTTGCATCCTTCCATCATGAAAACAATGTCTAAAACAAACTGAAAATATCCAAATGAACAACCTTGGTCATGCAGCTAACATATCATATTGTATTTCAGATGATAGCATTTTTCCTAAGTTTAATGATTCGTGCTGTTCCTCCTATTACGGGTGGCAAAACTAGTAGTAACCGCTGCACAGATACCTTGGTCTGAGGTGGGTGGATTAGACTACTTGCTACTTGTGCGCACAAGCAACAAACAATATCTTTTCATTCTTCATTTTGCCTCAGCAAGGCAAAAATGTTGTACATAGCCTATCACACGATAAGTTAGCAAAATAGTAATAGAAGGAACCGTGCTTTAAGTACAGGTTCTAGAGACATGTGTGGTTTGACACTCCAAGAACACTCGATGGGAAATTACAGAAAATGGAAATTGAGGTTGGTTTTGAAAAAGAAGAATCAGGTGAACCAAATGGTAAAGCACAAACTTCCTTGCAATTGTGAAGAGAATATGTGGTACGTTTTTATGAGCCACCGGATCTGATCAGTTGCTTCTGAAGCTTTTTAATCTTTGCAATGTTAGTTCTTGTAAGCATACAGCCTTAGACTTGTGTTGTTCATATTTCTAGTTGTTATCATTTTTTCCTGAGTTTTCTCTACTAGCAGGGCCCGTTTGACACTCATGTTTCTATAGGCATTAGTCAGGAACTTTGTAATTTTATGTTATGGATGATTGGCTTCAAGCATGTGAAGTTGAACTGTGTAATGTAATGATTGATTTTGATGAGTAAGTTTTTCTATAAGAAAACGAGTTCTTTTAAAAAAAAAAAATGTTTTATAAACAGTGCATTTAATTTTGAGTTTATATTAGGTGAGTCAAATGCTCCCTCCGGTCTGAAATATAAGCAGGACCAAATACATAGACTTCTTTGCTTATATTTCAGACCAGAAGGAGCACTCAGATTAATACTTTATTATTTTAAAATTTTGTTGTTTATAAAAATATTATTGAAGCATAATTTTTTTAACTTAAATCAATACTTGTTGCGCAGTATGATAATAATACTTTTAAATTGATACAACTTGTTTTGCAATACATATGAAAAACATCCCTTAATTTTAGTATATTGTTTTTAAAATTCTATGACTTAAAATATCATATTTAAATTTGTATATTTTGACTAAAAGTTAAATAAATCTGATCTCGAACTAATCATTAGTTTTTTTTTCCTACAAGAAATTAGTCATTAGTTAGATCATGGCTATTTATTTATTTTTTTTCGGTTCAAGGGATCCAATTGTTTGGATCAAAATAATTCAAGCCGGAACAAACATACATCTGCTGTCCCAAAAAATGGTATCTCCCTGTCTCCAATCAATCAAAGGTTAGAGATATACATATATGTTAATAAGTTATATTTTATTAAATTGTCATTGGTGTGAAACAAAAAATGTGACAAAAAAGTAGGACAGGAGATTTTCATCCGAAAGAAACCCCATTTGCAATGACGCCTCTGGTAAGTATACCGTGATATAATGATGGAAGGAGACATGGTTAGAATCTATTGATTAAAAATGTTTATTAAGAAGTCATCAAACATTTGAGAACTGGTTAATAATTTTATTGATTAAGAGAGCAAGAGGCCTGTGAAAAGGAAGAGAAAATCACGGTGAAATCTGACTCTGTCCACAGTTGAGGATTAATCACGCGTTTATTTATGATGTAGTTGGCATGCATGCCCCTGAACGAGATTGAATGTAGAGAAAAGAGAGATTTTAATTTATGAAAACATCAATCAGATAAAGTGACTTGATAAAACAAAACCATGATCAGCTTTTCACGCAGCTATGGTTATATATATGGCCCAAGCCAGGAACATCTTTATCCCAATCTTCCTCACACTCTGTTGGTGCATAGAAAAGCCCCATTTGTCCATTTTTTTCTTCTATCTAGAAGGTCGGGGACGTCTGAAAGGAAAAATAATAGTGTCCAAGGCTCCAAGCACCACTTTAGCATTTGACCTCTTAACCACAGCTTATTTCATCCTAAGAAATCCAATCGTTTTAAGGAAGTGAATTGTGATGCAGCATAATTAAGCTCACGCAGGTATATGATAACTAGTCGAAGTGAAAAATAAAAAATCAACTAACATTTTCCTATAATTTGTAGTAATATATTATATTCCCACCCCCCCCCCCTCTCTCTCCCCCTCCCCTTCTCTCTCCTGCAGCTAAGATCACACTACAGACCTGACTATGGACAAGCAGCAAGAAATCATGTGCAGTTGCCAACATACACAAATGTGTATTCCATTGTCACTATGCCGTCATCTTATATGAAAATCTTGTAGAGGAAATAAAATGGAAAAATACTAAGGCGGTGGACACATAACATAATTATAGCTGAACCGTCAGAGGTACCCTAGGGAGCAATAGCAGAAAATAAAATAAAATAAAAAATGATCCTAACGATCTCACAAGATGAAGAGAAGCAAAGGAAATAGTCATGTAATGTATTGTACATTATCAGATTGATGATCATACAAATCAGTTACGAAGCTATATATGAACATATTAGTATATTACTATACAAAGCAATCCTCTCTGACAAATTTTACCATTAAGCATAAAACATGAATATACAAGACTCCTACACTAAATTTCCTTATGATCGGGCGGAAACTATATAACGCACAAGCAGGCAATTCACTCATGAAATGGGGGAATGTCATCATTGTCGCTATCTATGTCCATGTACCTGAACTTAAGATCATCCCATCCAGGACCTTTATAATTAAAACTTGAATTCAGATAGCAATTCGTCTCCTGAAACAGGTTCAAGTGATCCACAAGCTTATGATACGCATTGCATCCACAGCACTGCCAACAATGGGAAGAAAAAAAATATATATATATAGTCAGCTTCTTTCCTTCAGTCCCCATTAGAAATTGGACATGATATTCTCGCCTTTTTTTCTCACTCTCTCTCTCATATATAGCAACCCCACATCTAGTATATAAAAGAGGAGATAAAACCTGTCATTCTATGTTAGACTCAAATAGAATAAGTAAAACCCGACCATAAGCCACTCCAATAGGCTTCAGAATTGAACCATGCAATTTGCCCACAAACCAGTTCGATGTTTCAATATTGAAAAATACTTAAAGCTGGCTGTGCAGGAATCAAACTCGTCTTTTCATGATGAGTGGCAAGCCAGTACACATTTCAAACTCTACTAATCCAGTACACATATGTTGCCAACACATGCTTTATTTTTATACACGATAAACTTTTTTTTTGTTTTTTTTTGGGGGGGGGGGGGGGGGGAATCTGCTTGGTTTCACACTTAGTTCATGACTTATTTGAGTCTTTGACTAGCTTATAAACATTGTTTGACGAAAATAAAGTACTACAAGAAGTAATGTGGAGCTAATAACTTTTTCCCCCCCCTTATTTTTATCCTTAATTTTAATTAAATTTCTCCTTTACCAATATAACTTATCGTTTTTTATTATTATTTCTTAAATATTACACCATTTATTTCCATTTTTTAATAAAATATTCGATCTTTAAACAAAAACTGATAACAAGGCAAAAATATATTAAAAAAAAAAACGAAGGTAAAAATGTCCTTTTATATCATTTTAAATTTATCAACTAGTTCAATAGTTAATTTTACCAAACACTTCTAATTTAATATACTAGCTCAACGGTTTTTAGCTTTCAACTAACAGCTTCTAGGGAAAGTTTGGGTAAATAATTTAATTAAGTGCTTATTGATAAGAGATTATTTCATAAATGCTTAAATTCAATAAACTATTTGCATTTGGATATACACATTTGAAAAGCTATTTGTATTGTCTATATCTGCTTTCATTGTAAAATTGGAACTTTATGTGAATAAAAATTGAAGAAGGGACGGATGGTAAGCTTCACATCACATAAGCTATTTTCGCATGTGTTTGTAAAATAAACTTTAAATAAGGTCTTTCAAACTCTCCCTTAGTTAAAAATCTAAAAATTAGCTTTCCAGATTTCAACTAAAAGTTAGCTACCCTTTCAGCTTTCAGAGCTAATTTATTGAGGTTAAGGTTAAGAAAAACAAAATGTTACCTGGACAAAAACAGTGCCATCAGTGTAAGCATGAGGATTAATAGCCCGTGTAGTTCGCTGGCCACAAATGGTACAAGTAAAAGCCACAAGCATCCTTCGCCTTGGGGATTTTGTGAAGAGTGACCACGGGAACGTCGAGATGTTCTCCGTCCCCGATTCGTTATCCCTACCAACCGCAGGAACAGAGGGCCCTTCCATCCCGGAACCTGTAGTCCATCCTCTACCCGTGGCAGCACTCAACACCAGCCCCATCGCATCATCCTGACCCCACAAAATCTGATCAGAATTGAATGGTTTTCATGACCATAAAACAAATCTTTTTCATCCATCAAATGTAATGCAATTGACCTTTTGAAATTTCAGATATCATAGCTACATATGCATTGAAGTTCAAATTTTCGGAAAGGGAATGACACGACTGAATATTTTCATGACTGACCCTTTGAATTTTCAGATATTCAAGGCACAGAAATCCATTAACACAAATAATAATTTTATGACCAAGAAACCTAAAAAACCAATATTTTTTCATCTATTACATAAATTAAATTCACCCTTTGAAATGAAAGATGAGATATGTTAGGTGCAGGCAGAGATAGGATAGAAGCTGAAATTTAGGGAACGGGAAAACACGTACTTTAGATAGAGGAGAAAGGGAGAGGCGGCGATCACTGAGAATTGGAAGGTTGTTGAAATTGTTGTTGTCTTTGTCGTTGTTGTTGATTTCCTTGGATTTAGATTGCGAGTCCAAATCGTGACCATCATCACCTGAAAGAAAATAATAAAAATCAAATATGAAGCCTGATGAGGAAATCGGAGGGCATGATCCTCCAAAGGATTGAGAGAAAGAGAGAGAGATGAATACGGACGCTTGGAGGGTAAGCGAAAGTGGAGGGTCTTGGGAGAAAGGGATAGTGTTCTTCGTGTTGTTGTGGTTGAGGGGAAGATGGAGAAAGAAGGAAGCGTTGCAGAAGAAGATGAAGTCAAAGTTTCCATCGTCAGCTCACTCTTTCAGAATCTGAATCCCAATGCAAACAAGAAACGAAACAACCTCCTCGGCTCAAAATATCAACACGGCACACCTCAAATAATAATAATAATAATAATAATAATAGTATTGTCCAAAAAATAAAAATAAAAATATAATATATCAGGGCAGAACCGTGGAGCACAGAGCACTGAGTTGTGAATTTTGTCAGTAAAAGACCAAATAAACCCTCAATTTATTCGTAGTATCTTATTATTTACTCCTTAAACTATATAAAAATAATAAGTAATCTCTAAAATTTATAAAATCTGTTTTATTAGTCCATAAAATTTTATAAATAATCTCTAAAGTTTTGTAAAATTTATCTCATTAGTCTCTGTAAGAGATTATTTATAAAATTTTAAGGACTAGTTGGACGAATTTTACAAACTTTAAATACTATATATTATTTTTATATACTTTAGAGACTAAGTAAGAGAGGCGTAAATTAAAGAACTAAATTGAAGTTTTACTTAAAAAAAAAAAGCACCAAGGTGTGAAAAATACTTTTGTTCTATTGAGGTCATGATTATTTTTCTGGAACCTATATTGTTAAGGTTTTTGCAGTGAGTGTCAGTTCTTTATTTTGTTTTGAATTTTATTTTGTATCAATTCTTTTATATCTATTTCTTCACATTTCGATCATATCTGACATTGAAAATTTAAAAATATTTCTCCCAAAAGTTAACTCTCCAAAGCAAATATACATTTTGGAAGTTTAATTTCGGAATATATATATATATATATATATATATATATATATATATCGGAGGTTATGCTAGGGTGGAACAGTGCATCACGATTAATCGATGATTGAAAATAGCTCAAAACTCTAACGATAATTGATGTCTCTTCCTATATGTAGAAACTCACGATCATCCCACATGATGCACGGTCCCGCCCTAAAAGCTGTCCATTTCGGAAGTTAACTTTCAGAAGTCCTTAACCTTTTGGAAGTTAACTTCCGAACCATATGACATATGCATTTTAGAGTCAAACTTCTGTAATGAATATTTACTTCCAGATGTTAATTTTCGAAAAGCATTTCAAATCCAAAAGGAATATACCTTTTGGAAATTAACGTTTGGATATGGATATTTTGGAGAAAAAAAATTGAGAAGTCATGGGAATGAATTAAAAAAAGGGGGAAAAAAGCAAACCCCTGAATGCATGTCTAGGGAGGTTAATCCGTTATCAACACATTTACATGAAAAAAAAAGTTAAAAAATATATTTCAAAGAAAAACAACTTTTGGATTGGCTTACAAACCATTTGAGTTAATCCAAAAATCAATTTTTTGACAAAAAAAAAACACGCGCGCACACACACATTCAGGTTGGTCTGCACACCCATTCATTTAACCTGAGTCTATACAAATCAAACCACATACCCACCCCTGTTTGCAATCCACCAAGGAGATGGTTCGCCAAACCAGCTTGCCGCCTTACCTAAATGAGTAAGTGCTCGTTTGGTTTCACGTTGGAAAACATCAAACGCGAGTTTACATGGTGAAACATGATTTTATTGGCAAAAACAAGTGTATGGATCTTTGGTCTTTAAAGTGATTTTGCCCTCAAAATCGATTCAGATTCGAAGATGCTCTGAGTAGCTTTCACTGCTGGGTTAAATCGATTTTTATACAAATCATAGGTAAATGTTCAATTTTACCCCCCTTCCCCTGTCATGTGAAGATGGTTTCTGTGTCCATCTCCATTCCTGTGTTTCTGGTGTTGTACAAGACAGTGACCCATCCCTAGATTAGAGACGATGAGAGGTATTGGGTTTCAAAGCCCATTTAATTTTTTTCTGCAAAGGCCCAATCATTTTCATAAAGTAAATGTAAACTATGGGCAACAGAGAAAGAAATATTTTTATTTGCCGCGTGTGCGTTCCTCTGTTATTGATCTTTCTGGTGGTGAAACATGGAAAACATCAAACGCGAGTTTACATGGTGAAACATGATTTTATTGGCAAAAACAAGTGTATGGATCTTTGGTCTTTAAAGTGATTTTGCCCTCAAAATCGATTCAGATTCGAAGATGCTCTGGGTAGCTTTCACTTCTGGGTTAAATCGATTTTTATACAAATCATAGGTAAATGTTCAATTTTACCCCCCTTCCCCTGTCATGTGAAGATGGTTTCTGTGTCTATCTCCATTCCTGTGTTTCTGGTGTTGTACAAGACAGTGACCCATCCCTAGATTAGAGATGATGAGAGGTATTGGGTTTCAAAGCCCATTTAATTTTTTTCTGCAAAGGCCCAATCATTTTCATAAAGTAAATGTAAACTATGGGCAACAGAGAAAGAAATATTTTTATTTGCCGCGTGTGCGTTCCTCTGTTATTGATCTTTCTGGTGGTGAAACATCATCTGCGTTATTGATTATTTAAATGCAGGGTCTGGTTGATGGCTATATATTTAATACTAAAGTATAAAGCGCAAACAGATATAACATGATTTGGTAAAAAAAAAAGTTCTTTCCAACACTACTCTTTTGTCCATTAACTTAACAAAATCAGTTTTCTTATGCTAATCTTATGATAAATGCCTCCGGTATTTGATAGATACATGCAATATACTGATTCTTAGCTATTTTAAAGGATGAATGTTGGTTATTTTCAAATTATTGAGTATAAGCAAAATAATTAGTATTGTAGTAATGTTTGATATTGTATTGCCTTTTAAATTATATTTTCTGTTTGTAATTTTTATTTAGACACTTTATATTTGTACTTTTATGTTAATGTTAATTTAGTACTTTAAATTATATTCTCTGTTTGTAATTTTCATTTAGACACTTTATATTTAGTACTCTTATGTTAATTTAGTACTTTTGTTGTCTATGTTATCAAATTTTATGTTTCTAATATAATTTTAAGCTAGGACCCATTTTGGTAATTGTACACTCAAAAACAATTTTGATCCAAACTATCCAAATAACATGAATTGGTAAAAATCACTTTTTCCGTGAAAGTATCCAAACATAAATCACGTTACGTTCAACTCACTTTTAATCAAAATCAATTCTATCAAAATCAATTTTCATCACCGCAGAACCATACGCATGCCAAGTATCTAGTTACTAAATATTAATTATATTGTCATCGTCAACATCAACTTTTATCTACCATTCGCAGTTGGAAATCGTAGACCTTGTGGGCGTGCAGTGATGTTTCTAAGTTTACTTACTTTTCAGATTAACAAAGACAGTTTGCTTATTTTTCTAAATTAGCAAGGGCAATTACCTCCTTAGCTTCTGTTCTAGGGATTGGTCGCATGGCACAGTCCTCTCCCCCACCTCTTTCAGGCTCAAAGAGCACAATCTCATATATCCCCTCACTTGAGGCAACGTGTAAAGAAAGCACAATACGCCCGAGTCACACCCTCACCCTTAGGAATCTAGATCTTCCTCCCTAACAGATTTCATATCTTTCCCTAAGGGTGTGTTTGGGAGTTTGGAAGGGAGGAGAGGGCTTACAACTAATAGTTGTAATTTATTAATGATGTGGTGAAAATTTATCCCTAAACCCCTCCTCTATTTCATTTTTTGAGTTCATCCAAAACCCTCCAAATTTTGGGAACTCAAAAAATGAACTAGAGAAGGGTTTAGAGGGGTTTGGGGGGATACATTTTCACCACATCATTGATAAATTATAACTATTAGTTTAAAGTCCTCCTCTCTCCTCCTCTCCAAACTCCCAAACATGCCCCCAAGGGAATTCCTGTCAATCCTAATGAACTTCCAAGATCAACTCACAGTGATATAGTTGTGACACAAGCATGACAACAACTTATAAATAACTGTAAGCCCACAAGGACCATAGGTGCATCTAAATCCTTGCTTATGTTGTTACCCTACGAAAATACTACCTAACTTGAATGTCGGTATCTCTTGCAGGTAGCTCGTCACACTGGAAGAGGAATTCTCACCATTCTAGCAGCTCGATCACTCAATATTGTTGGGGATACCAAGATTGTCTCGGACATGAACAACTCTCATCCTAGTTCCTCTCCGTGAATTGGTTTAGTCAACAGTGGGATGAATTGTTGGCTGTTACTTAATATAAGCAAATGTAGCGCTTTAATTCACTAGGCACCTCATGTTCAAGTCTCTATTCATTTTCCATGCAGGTAAAAGAAAATGCTTATGGGCATCCATAACTATCTACGAAAGTTCAAATTCTATTATACATACAATTCCGTGTGTACATTAGTTGTCAAATTTTCCAATGAATCTATAGCTTCTCAATTATTTAATGTATCATATATCTTAATTCTGGTAACAAGAGTTGTGAATCTATAATTTATCAGCTATTTGGAAAACATATATACAAGTTATTAGGAGTACATTTAGAAATGCATATCCCAACGGTAATTCATATGATGTAATTTTTTTTTCCATAAATCTCGCTCAACCATAAGATAAATAACTCTTAAATACCCAACTTAAATATCACGTTCAAATAAGGAGGTGAAATGTTTCTTTATCACAAACAGAGCAAACAACCCCCTCGGCCCTCGGCCCAAAATAAAGCATATTGTAGTTTGGTGCTCACTGTTTTCAGTTCCGACGGATAACTCAGACCAACGAACTAATTTACGTCACACAATGCTAATATTAAAAAAAAAAAAAAGTGTGCTAAAATAAACAATATTTCATGAAAAATGACCAGAGAAAAATATTAAGGGAAGTTGTATACAGAATACTGTTTAGTCGGTATGCAAGATTCCACTCAACAGTTATTCTTAATCCTATGTTATATACAATTGCTACCATTCTTTAGGAAAGTCCGAGATAACACGTGTAACTCAACTCAGTCAACTGAACAAGTCATCTTGGCTGGTCGCATCTCCATCGTCGTCATCGTCGTTAGAACTGTCACTATTAGCATTGAATGTCATTATCAACTCTAGAAGTTCTCGATCTGCAGTTGAGTTTTCTCCATTGCTTTCTGTCCTTGTCCTCCGTCTTGGAAGTGAAAACAGTTGCAACATCAGGTCTTCAGGAGAAGCTATCTGGTACATCCAGCCCCTAGCCTTGGGTTTCTGTCGGACACACAAAACTTTTATCAATTTGCATCATTACAAATCACCAGGAAAATTATCATCGTTGCCATTGTCATCAATATTATCATCACCGACACCATTGTTGTCATCATCATTACAATCATTGTCACAATCACCATTGGTGTGAACATTGATATAATCATCATCCTTACAACCATCGTCATCGTCGTTATCATCACCGTCGACATCATCATCCGCATCCTCGTCATCAAACATATCATCATCATCATCATCATAGTCATCATCAAACATATCGTCGTCATAATCATCATCCTCATCGTCATCATCATGGTCAACATCATCATCATCATCCTCATCATCGTCACTCGTATCAAACCAATGAATTTGACCAAACATGAGAACCTTTTTAAAAGAAGTAACAACAGCAGAGAAATCAGTTCCTCTGCTGCTCAAACAGTTCAATCAGGTAACATAAATTTCAACACTTATTATTTGATTTATCACTTAACATTAACATACCATACCAGTATTGGTGTTAAAAACATGTGATTCGAAGACTTTCAAAGACCAGCACATTAAATTTTCTTTTATTAAAACCTAGAAGTGTTTTATATCAGTTGTAAATATTTTTAAATAGATGAATATTCAAAAAGTATTAAGTGCTCTCTCATAAAATCACGTGAGATACTATTTATCGTGCTCTCATAACACCCACCCAACTCTCCATGGCAGGTGTGTTCAAGCTAACTTATACCAGTTTTGCTCATTTTCCAGATAAATCACACAGCCTTATATTGATTTGGCAGCATATCAGCTTGTTACATCCTCTAAACGTGACCATTCCAAACCAACTATGCCAGTACTGGATCAGAAGAACTGGTCGGTTCACACTGGTTCTCAATAAAACAGTTGTTAGGTCTTAACTGTGCTGCTGTCTGGACTAATTCCCCACTTACTGTTAGGATATATGATATTAGATAAGGAGTTTGTTAGGATAAGGGTTTGTTAGGATAAGGGGTGAGAAGTATTGTTAGGATATAAGTAAGAGGTGAATTAGTTAATTAGTTAGAGGGTCAGTTAGATGGGCCTAGGGTTTGTCAGATGGGCCTCTTAGTATAAATAGGGGTTGTAGGCTTAGAGGAAAAGTGAGAGATTATTATCATTTGTAAACCTAGAGCAGTGGCTCAGGGTGTGAAAGGGGAAACCCTTTGGAGGAGAGTTCTATCTCCGATTTTCTTCTATTGTCTCAAATTCTCTTTGTTTTTCAATAAAAGTGTTTTTTCTTTTCCATTAGAATTTCTGGGTTCCTAATAATTGGTCCGACCTGCCGGATCTTGGTCACAATGGAACAACGAATTGCAGCCTTGGAGAGAACAACCAGCGAGCATGGAGCAATACTAACAGAATTGCAAAAGGATGTGGCTTACGTCAAAGAGAACATGCCGGACATGAAGCAACTCCGGGCGTTGTTCATGGAATGTTTAACCAAGAAAGCAACTGACGTCGAAGAGGAGAGTTCCACCAACACCAAAACGGGTTCAAGTGCGAAGGAAGAAAAAGCATCGGTAAACAAGAAAACACCAACGACAAAAGAAGAAACAAAAACAGGGGAGGCAAATCGCAACCTGGGTATCGCAAGAGAAGAGGGTGTGAAAGCCTCTAATGTTTGGGAACCGTCGAATGCCATTTCGTGTGCGGTAGTCAGAGAGATCCGCATAACATAGAGCCCGGTGGCTCCAACACCACCGCCTCAGACGCCGGTCGTTCGTCCTCTTACAGCAGTCTTTAGGTCGTGGTTGAAGGAGTTGTTGAACGAACCACCATGTGAGCACGTATCAGAAGAGTACCATGCCAAGGGTGAATCGGTTAACAATGAATCGGGTATGGAGCAAAGAGGAACGAAGCAAATAGTTTGGGCTGAGCCACCGCCACCACCGGAGCCGCCCGACGCCGATCGCCTTGCAACCGGTCCTGGGTTGCTATTGAACGAAGCACCATGGGAATGGACCTTCGAAGAGATGGCGCTGAAGAAGAAAGAAAATAGAGGGGCTGAATGGGTAAGACGTGAATCGGGTATTTTCATAAACCTATTGGGCCTGGCCCAACTTCTTGTTACCATAGCGGTCCAGGGAAGAGCGGTCCAGTATGCAAGAAAAGAGTCACTCACAGAGACAAAATTCTCACTGCCTCAGCTGCTTGAACCATCACCAGAGCCGCCGGACACCACTCCGTTGAAGCGCTCGGATCCGCCACTTCTGTCGGAATTGCCTGACAGCGACCCACGTGCGGTGGCCACTCCGCCGGATCCAAAACTTCAAGACCGGGGCTTGCAGATGACAAAAGAGACTGTGGTCGTACTGCCGCCTCTGCCGGAGCCGCCAGACTCCGCCGGGGCCGAACCACTACAGATGACGCTAGGGAATGAACCACCATGGGCGCGTATGTTTGCAGGTATGACTCGAACGGAGGACGAGATACAGGAAGCCAAATTGGCATGTTGCAAGCCGGGTCATACTCTAAACCTAATGGGCCTGTGTCTGGCCCAAAGTGATGCTAGTGTTTGGGATATTCTAAACCTAATTCAACGTCCAGGTTCGGTAGGACAAGTCCAAAACATGCTACCAGCTGCCTCGCACATGTTTTTGGTAGAACAAGTCTCTGTGCAAGCATTTTGTGAGTTGGGGGTCACTGTATACCCATTGGGCCTAACCCAAGGCACGACTGGCCCAGTTGAGAATTTAGTGGGCTTTGCACAGGTTTTTATAACCCCTTTATTTTCTGATCAGAGTGTTCACCAGTTTTCCTACCAAGCTGGAATTGTACCTACGATGTTTGGGAAAGATTGTTTGTCCATGAAAACAACTCTGAGTTGGCAAGGGCTGCAGGGAAGTGCGACACAAGGGAATCTGCAGATGGCTGAAGCTGAAGTTGGCTCATCAAGCTCTAAACAGTGGGATCCTGGAGGAGAATTTTTTTTTTTTCCCATCAGTCTTCATTATGTTTTAGCAGTGTTATTTTTTCTATTTCCAACCTTGAGGACAAGGTTGTTTTGGGGTGGGGTGTATTGTTAGGATATATGATATTAGATAAGGAGTTTGTTAGGATAAGGGTTTGTTAGGATAAGGGGTGAGAAGTATTGTTAGGATATAAGTAAGAGGTGAATTAGTTAATTAGTTAGAGGGTCAGTTAGATGGGCCTAGGGTTTGTTAGATGGGCCTCTTAGTATAAATAGGGGTTGTGGGCTTAGAGGAAAAGGGAGAGATTATTATCATTTGTAAACCTATAGCAGTGGCTCAGGGTGTGAAAGGGGAAACCATAGTTATTAAACCCGGCCTGGTGATCGACCCGGTCAGGGCACTGGGTCAGTGGGTCAATGGTCGAACCGGCGGGTCACCAGTTGGCCCGCATGACCCGGTCTTTATTATAATTACAAATTATAAAATTTTATACATGTATATACACTCACATATATACCATACAAAATAAATATATATGAATTTTAATAAATATATATGATTTTTTTGGTCACATGTATACGATTAATTAAGGATATATATAAATTGGTTGAAACAATAGACACACATCAGCAAGTGGTGGAGTGGTAAGGCCTGCTTTGCATTGTCAAGTCTTTGGGATCGAATCCCAGCTGCAATTTTAGTAAATAAAGACATTTCCTTGTGCGTATGAACAAGACCGGTCCTGGTCATTGAACCACCGTCATAGGTTTAAACAAAGCAAGTAGGGTTGCACCGGGTCGAACTGGGCCGATAGCATAACCGATCGAAACACTGGCTCGGACCGGTCATATCACCGGGTCGAACCGGTCGGACCGGCCGGTCCGAGCCGAGTTTAACAACTATGGGGGAAACCCTTAGGAGGAGAGTTCTCTCTCCGATTTTCTTCTATTGTCTCAAATTCTCTTTGTTTTTCAATAAAAGTGTTCTTTCTTTTCCATTAGAATTTCTGGGTTCCTAACACTTACCATGGCCAAATAGCTGATCTGGGAAAAGACATCCACAGAAGGGATATTCTCATGGCATCGTATTTTAATAGTTCATATGATTTCATATCATGCCAGCACATAATAACAGAAATGCCTCGGCTCTCAACCACTGTAACCTTCAATAAATCACCCTTCGTATATTACTCTCCTAGCATATATTCCTCTTGACTTAGCAGTCAAAACTACTGAATACTAATAACTGAACCAGTTAGTGAGCAAGCATCGTAAAGTACAACTTTGTCCTGGACTACATAATCAAATCAACAAAGTCTAGTCAAGGGAACATCCGCAGAGTAATGAGTGGACAAGAGTCAAGGTTTTTCATATTTGTGGTGTGGGTGACATCAGGCTTATAGATTCTTCAAGTGGTTGAGAATGAGGGCAAGCCAGGAGCAGATGGAGGAAAGAGGGCCAAAAAAGCTTTGGACAACATCTTCACATTATTTAATTGGGTTCTTGTGTTTTTTTCAAACAAATGAAGCTTTTAAAGAAACTGTCCCAGTCAAAGATTATAAATAAAACTAGAGCTTCCTACACATAAAAGGCATCATCCACACAAGATAATATGATTTGTGCTTGAGCTCTGACATAGAATAAATAGCTCAAGAAGATAGAATTCATACCTGCTCAATATTTTTGGGCAAAGTAGCTTTCTCAAGGGCCTTTGGAGTCCAGATCTTGATGTCATGCTCAATACCGCTGCTTGCAAGAACCATTGTATGAGGATGAGACTCAATGCAGTTCACAACATGCTTGTCTGCTTCCATGACTCGAATAAGCTGACCGCCTTTCTTTTTCCATACAAAAATTCGACCACAGTCCGATCCACTCACTACATACTCACAATTAGGCCCAAAAAAGCTAACACCCTTCACTGTCTCACAATTCCTGTGTCCCTTGAAAACTTGAGGGGTGATTTTCTCATCAGCATCCATGCTTGATGGAGATTGTGCAGATCCATGACTACCTCCCGTTTCACTTGTGTCACTATTCATAGATACAGGGGACCCGGGAACAGGGTTTGGTCCCAAACCCATATCTTGTGTAAAAAGGTAAATAAACTCGTCATTGTAGGACACCAGAAGCTCCCTTTGTTCAGAAAAGGCCAAACCTGTTATTCCCACTCGCTGATCACCAATCAAGTGTGGAGGGCAAAAGAAGTTGGATGGCTGACCAAAATCAGATGAACCATCCCACTTATACTTGCGGATATCATAAAGTCGAGTATACTCATCAGACCCGGCAACTGCAAAGAGATTCGGGTTCCTTGGATCAATTGCAATTGCATTTAGATGGATAACTGGCATGTAATTCCATCTATCCTTAATTGGCTGGCACGTAAAAAGTTCTGTTGCAGCCCCAGTTCTCAGATCAAACTGTTAAGATGCTTAGTGAGAGAGGACTAAAGGATAAACAATTAAAAATTGAAAGTAGCAAATAATCACTCACTCACATGCTGTACTAATCCATCTTCACCACAGGTATAAAATATATGCGGGCTACCAGGCTCAATAGCTAACTTATGAGCCCGTCCTTGATGCCTGGCCAATAATTTGGTTTCCACTCCTCCATTTTCAAGAATTTGAGCATGTCTCACCTAAAATTGAGAGTTTGCATAATGAAAAAAAACCCTTCTTTTAGAAAAATGGACTGAGAAGATTCGTGCGTATCCATTACATAATAGCGCAACATAATATTTATCTTGACATGGAAGCAGATGAACAAGTTTGGTAAATAAATGACCAATCCTGTAATCATACATGATACAACATCTTTTGAATCCTGAAGACAACATATATGGACAAGGTATATAGCACTATTAGATAACACAAAAATTTGGAACGGGACCGAATACCCCAGTTACAATCTGACAGATGTGAAAGGAAAATGCACAATGTCTGTTAATACATATAAATGGAATAAGAATGATCCTTGTCACAGAGTGAAGGATTTGACATAAAGGGGGTATGGTATACCTGTCCATCAGCAGCACAAGTGACAATGCTCCGATCATCCGAGTGAGGCATGATCTTCGCCTGGAAAACATTGTTACTATGACCAGAATGGAAAGACAGCTTAATTTGGCCACTTTCCCAGTCCCAGAGAATAACCCTCCGGTCATCAGAACCCGAAATCAGAACGTCACCATCTGCATTGAAACTTACAGTGTTTACACAACCCCTGTGCTTTTCCAGCTTCCTGAACACATCAAGTCGAAGGACAAGATCCTAAAACACACGACATTAGTTAGAGTAGTGCTTTGAGCCTGATAATAGAGACACATTCAGATCCATATGTCTATATAAAACCGCGTTCAGATTAAAAAATAAAAACCTAATTATTATCTTAAAAAACAACTACCTTAATCCGAGACCCAAAACAAGATACCCCTTTACAAGAACGAAACACAGTCAACAATTAACTGCAATCAATAATTAATTGGAAGGAAAAAAAAAAAGCACGGTAGCATTATAGTAAAAAGAATGAATATTTGGGAGTTTGAGGTCAAGAGAAGAGAGGAATAGAGGGTTGCGGAAAGGATTAATGGACCTCGGAGCCGCCGAGACGGTGAGGGAAAATCCTGGCGGGTAGCTCGCCGAGCTCTCGATTGGAGAGATCGAGAAGAGGCTTGTTGAAGGCGGTCCTTGGCCTCTTGTTCATCCTGCGGAAAGGGAAAAGAAAGAAAAAGGATTTGGGGTAAGCAGAGAAAAGATTGTTCCAGAAAGATAACCCGTGATGATGATGATGATGGATTGATGAATGGGTGAATAGAGTTATGGTGCATACCTTGAAGCCGCAAATGCGTTAGGGTGCGGAGGGAGGCACGAGAGGAGAGGAGAGGAGTGGGGTGGCGGGGTTGTTTCCTGTGTGTGTCCTATGGGCTGCCTTGCCTGTGATGAGAGGAGAGAAAGTGAGAGTGGGGTCCTTTGTGTGTGATGAAGATGATCGTGGAATCCTCCCGTAAAATTGCTCCACAGGGGCCGTTAACGTGGCACCCTTGCCTCCTAACCTTAATCCTTCAATTTCCCTACGGTTCCCTAACTATGATGCTTTTTATCTCAAGTACTCCCTTATTTGCCTTGTTTAGAAAATTTTTTTGTTTCAAATTATTTATCACTCTCGAATATTAAGAAGTATTAATTACTTGCTTTCCAATAATACATTTATTCATTTGTATTTCAAACTAACCGATATTAATTAGTTCTCTCATACCTAACTACCACTCCATTACTACTAACCACTCCAATTAATAAGAGTATTTTAGTCAAGAGAGATTATTTTTCTTTGCAAATTAGTATAATCAATTATTTTCTTAAGAAATGCACATAACCTTAAACGAAAAACAATATCTCAGACCACAATCAGCTGCAATCAAGGGTTTGTGCAGTCACTGCAGTCAAATGACTTAGAGCCATTGAATGTGTTTTTCTTGCACTCCTGACCATTGATTTGGTTTGGCCAAACAAATGGATAAAAAAAAATGTATGAAGAGATAGATAAACACATCTAAATGCAGGGAATTTGCATCCAAATATCTCTTCTTATGATTTTAGTCTCCACAAAATTGTTTTTATTTTTATTGAGTCCCTCGCATTTCTGAACTGTTTGGAATTAGTCCTTACTGTCAACCAAGGTTAGTTTCTTGCTGATTTGGCATACGAAGTGTTGTCTCAATACTCAGTACCACCATACAAGATTAGTCAGACCACATGACATACATAGCAAAAGCTGACTTAGAGACCGCCAAATTAGATTAGTGAAGCGACCTTTAGATCCCCATCTTCGACTATGAAGGCAGAGTTAGGGATGACAAAAAAAATCGCATGTGGATACTCGCACGGATCAAAGTACCCGCCCTACGAATACCTACATATTCATTACAATTATTTTTTATTAAATATATAATATATATTATGACATTTTCTATCACTTTGAGATAAAATAAATGTTATTTTCTTCTTTATTTAATATTTTTAGTGGATAGATCCATAGTAATAAAATTTTATAAATGTGTATAGTATATTATACAAATGTTAATACTCCTTCTGATCCTTTTTATAAGGAACAAAATAGTCATTTGTCTTGGTCCTAATTATAAGAAACAACATCAATTTTCAAAATCATTAAATGTCTAATTTTTATTTATAGTGAAACATGTTAATAAGATACATCTATTTCCTATGCAAGTGGATTGATTTATAAAATGGGTAATTTTGGAAAGAAACACAATTTTTATGAATATTAATTAGAAAAAACAAATTTCAATGCAATTCATTAGTAATGTGAATTAGAGTTTTGTTCCTTACTTCCTTATATTTATGGCCAGATGGAGTATTATGATGTATGATTTTTATGTTAAGTAATTGAATACCTATGGATATCCATGGACATCTGTTATCCGCATAAATATCTACAAGTATTAACGGGTATGGATACAGGGAAGCATCGCATGCACCCGCCCCACCCCATTGCCATCTTAGACAGAGTCTTCTTCTTCAGGGGGAAAAAACCAAAATGGAACTCGTGGTGTAACACCCCGCCTAATTTAAATATTTAATTAAATTAATTTAGGCTTTAATATGCTCTAAATTGATTGTTAAGTAATTAAATTAGGGGAAACATTTAGAAATATTGGGGTGTGAGTAACAAAGGTATGGTGAAAATAAGAGTTGAAGGAGGGACATTATTGTCAAAACCATTTTTTCACTTCTCTTCTTTCCTCTCACACTCGACCTTCATCCTCATTTTTCTCACTCTCTCTCTCTCTCTCGATTTTTGAAGAAAGAAGAGGAAGAAGAGGGGAGCTAGGGCTCGCGATTTGGGGAAGAAGAAGAAGAGAGTTGGTGTTTCCTTCAATCCTTCCTTGATTTTCGGACATTGGAGCTGAAGATTTGGGGTTTAAGGGAAGATTTGAAGTTGCCCTAGTCTAGTGGAAGTGGAGGTCAAACTTGGAGAAGAAGAGGAGGAGGAAATCTCAAGCTCTCAAGCTTCTTAGATCGTTTTTGTGAGCTTATTGTGAGTTCTTCTCCTTTAGGTGGTGGGCAACTATAAGACCCCCATTAGGGTTTTCGTTTCCTATTCATTTGGTATGAAATGTATGTCTTCTTTGTGTTTAGGGAGATGTATTTTTGGAAATGAGTTTGGTTTGGTTTTTCAGGTTGTTGTGATTGTTGATATCAAATAATGTGTTGTTGCTCATGTATCTAATGTGTGCAATGAGATGGTTTTTGCAATGTATCATGTTTGATAATTATTTGGAATTGATTGAGTGAAATTGGTATGATTGATTGTGGTATTTTTTGGTGTTTTGGGGTTGAGCATGGTGAGAATCTGTAGAAAAACACAGATTTTGTATTTTGCAGGGATCAATTATGAATGTTCTGTGAGAATTCTGCGATTTGAAATCCTGTCATAATCGATTATGCTGGTATCATAATCGATTATGACCCTTTGAGAATCGATTATGTAATCGATTATTATTCAAAATTTTCCCAGAAGCCTGATTTCTACAACATAATCGATTAGGGCATACCCATAATCGATTATGCCAATAATAAATCCAATTTTTACTCATTTTGGATGTTATTCTCTCACTTTCAACCTAGTGTGATATTCTATTCGCTTGAATGGTTGTCTGTTGGTTATGACCCAATGACTGAGTTAACTAAATGTTTATATGTGATCACGCTCAGCATTTCAGTGGGCCAATTGGGCTGCACTGGGTAGCTGGGGTGGAAACCTGATATTATGGTTGTATGTGGATCATGATGATGGCATGGGGATTTTCGGGGAGTTTAGCCTCCGATACCCGTTTTAGAACCTTGCCTAGGGACTCTGTTGGGGCCAGAGTAGTCATGTGAGTGACGTGGCATTTCACACTGTGCATCAGACCTGATGGCCGCCAGTGAGACCTGTGCATCAATTGTAGTTAAATCATATAGTTTAGGTTTGCATCTATGTTTGGTCTGTTTTTAGAATGTAAGTAGTTGTATGTATTGTACTTTGGTTTAGTGTTGGTGAGGGATCCGTGGAAGACTCACTGAGATTTTTATCTCACTCCTTTCTATTTGTTTTTCAGATAAACAGGATCTGAAAGGCGATCAGGCGAGCTAGAAGCTTGATTTCTCTTAGTTTAGTGTTAGAATTTGGAAGTGTAGAAACTCATCTATCTTTTGGATATTTGGAAACTTCTTATTTGTATTTTGTAGTCTAAGTATTTATATTTGGAATATTGTAATACAGTCACTAGAATATTGATTGCGGTCAACGTTGAACTTGTTATTAATCTATCAAGTTTTAATTTAGTGGCAACTCTTGTACTATTTATGTAAATTGTCGTTATTTCAATTAATTTTGAAGTATGGGCGTTACATTATGGTATCAGAGCAATTTAGTCCCTTAGGGATTGTGGTTTGTTAGTGTGGATCTCCTCTTTGCTTGAGAATTCCTTTTTATATTCTTGTACTTAGTATGGAATATTAAGCCTGATCAACCTAATACTTTATACCGTGTATGCCGAATATGGCTGATGGACATGGAAGGTGGGGGAGGAGACACGATAGGCGGGTTGTGGAGGAGGCTCGTTGGATGGATATGATGCAAATGATGAGGGATCAAAATGTAGCTCTGAGGGCCCAAAACGAAGTTATGAGGGAACAAAATGAAGCCACCAACAATATGATGCAGCGTCTTCTCCAGCAGCAACAGCAGGTTCCGTAACCACCTCCACCTGTGCAACCAGCAGACCCACAACAGGCTTTCTTTAGGTTCCATAAGCTTAACCCTCCAAATTTCCCTGGAAGTGATGATGCTATGGAGGCCCAGCATTGGCTGGAAGCTATGGAACAATTTTCAAAGTTGTTCCATGTACAGAGGAACAAAAGGTAACCTTCGCTACACATCATCTTACTGAAGGAGCTGTCCATTGGTGGGAGGGGGCACAGGCATATTTGGAAGAACAAAAGGAACAGATTGAATGCGAGGAATTCAAGGAAGGCTTTCTGAAAAAATATTTTCCCCAACTGTCAAAGATTAGAAGGAACGAGAATTCACTCGCTTCGAGCAAGGGGCTTTGTCTATTGCTAATATGTCAAGAAGTTTTAGGAGTTGGTGAGGTATTCCTCTCATGTCGAGTATGCACCAGATGAGAAATGGAAGATGAACCAGTTTATGTGGGGACTTAGAGCTGATATTCAGAATAATTTAGCCCAAACTGAATTCTACACTTTTGCTTCATTGGTTCGCAAAAGTTTTACGACCGAGGAAAGTCTGAAGAAAATGTATGAACGTCAACTCCTATGGCAAAAGAGGAGGGATGAAGGCAAGTCATCTAAACCCTCCAAGGGCAAAGGAAGTAAGGATAAGGGAAAACAGGTTTGACATTCCGAGACCCCCAAGCCGAAAAAATGTTCCAATTGTGGCAAGACCCATAAGGGGAAGTGCAATTCGGGAAAGACTGTTTGTTTCTATTGCCGACAACCGGGACACTTCATTAAGGATTGTCCCAAACTCAAAGCAAGGGAGGCGTCCAACCCTGATGACCTACTGCAAGAGCGTGTTCACACCTTGAGTGGCAAAAAGGCGAAGGGTGTGAAAAATCTGATGAAAGGTATGTGTTTACTCCATGATCATTCTTTAGTGGTATTGTATGACTCCGGTGCAACTCATTCATTCATTTCTTATAAGTGTGCACAAAGGCTGGAGTTATACTTTTCTTCCTTACCTATTCCTTTGAGTGTTCAAACACCAGCTGAAGGTAATATCTCTACTTCCCTGATATGCAGGAACTGTCCTCTCGTTATTCAAGGAAGGACGTTTATGGTTAATTTGGTTTGTTTGCCCTTAAAAGGAATGAACATTATCTTGGGTATGGATTGGTTATCGGCCAACCAAGTTGTTATGAATTGTTTTACGAAAACTATAGAATTTCCTTCAATTCAGCCTTTTCCTACTCAAGCGTATCTGAATGAAATGACTAGTGTCTTCCAATTACACCATTGCTTATTTGAGGGACACTTAGGTTACATTTTGCTGCTCTCTTCAATTTCAAATGTTGATTTAGATTTAGAAGCCATTCATGTAGTGAATGAATTTCTAGATGTATTTTCGGATGAGGTTACTTCTTTACCACCCGAAAGAGAGGTTGAGTTTTCAATAGAGTTAATTTCCGGAGCGGGTCCAATTTCTATAGCTCCGTATAGGATGTCACCGTTAGAACTGCAAGAACTTAAGGTCCAATTTGAGGATTTGATTTCTAGACGGTTCATTAGGCCTAGTGCTTCTCCTTGGGGAGCACCTGTTCTTCTAGTCAAGAAGAAGGATAGTAGGATGCGTTTGTGCATAAATTATAGGCAACTGAATAAGGTTACGATTAAGAATAAATATTTGCTTCCTAGGATTGATGACCTGTTAGACCAACTTAGGGGAGCTCCGGTATTCTCTAAGATTGATCTTAGGTCTAAATATCACTAAATCAGAGTCAAGGCTGAGGATATACCGAAAACCGCATTTAGGACTCAGTATGGCCATTACGAGTATGTTGTGATGCCTTTTGGTTTAACAAATGCTCCGGCAATATTCATGGATTATATGAATAGAATTTTCTGACCCTACCTTAATAGATTTGTCGTGGTATTCATTGACGATATCCTTATCTATTCTAGGGATTCCCAAGAGCATGCGGAACACCTTAGAATTGTGTTAGGCATTCTTAGGGAGAAGAGATTGTTTGTGAAACCAGAGAAGTGTGAGTTCTGGCTTCAGGAAGTTAAGTTTTTGGGTCATGTCATTTCTCAGGCAGGAGTGGCAGTTGATCCTAGTAAGGTAGAGACTGTTCTTGAATGGGAGCGACCCACTATTATTACAGAAGTTAGGAGTTTCTTAGGACTAGCTGGGTACTATCGAAGGTTTATCCATGGATTCTCTCAGTTAGTTCTTCCATTGACTCGGTTGACCCGTAAAGGACCTGTGAGGACAGATTCTTATAGCTCAAACTCCGGTTGACTAGTACGCTGGTTTTGGTTATCCCTGACCCGACCTTAGGTTTCGAGGTTTTTAGTGATGCTTCTGAGAAAGGTTTAGGTTGCGTTTTGATGCAAAATAGGCAGGTAGTCGCTTATGCATCTGGGCAGTTGAAACCCCACGAGGAAAACTACCCAACTCACGATTTAGAGCTTGCAGCTATAGTCTTTGCCTTAAAAATCTGGCAGCATTATTTATATGGCGCCCGATTTGAAGTATTAAGCGATCATAAAAGTTTAAAATATTTGTTTGATCAAAGGGAGCTGAATATGAGGCAAAGGAGGTGGGTAGAGTTCCTCAAGGACTATGATTTTGATCTGAAATACCATCCGGGTAAGGCAAATGTAGTTGCCGACGCCCTGAGCCGGAAATCTCTTCATGTCTCTTCCATGATGGTTAGGGAAATGGCATTGTTGGAATCCTTTAGGGACGTAACTTAGGGATGTTCATAACTGGAGATAGTCTGATTTTAGGTCATTTAGAAATCACTTGTAGTTTTAAAGACCAAATTAGGGATGCTCAAACTCTTAACGAGGAATTGCAAGATAGGAGACATCATCCTGGATTCTCCGAAGCTGATGATGGTACGATCCTTTTCAATAAAAGGATTTGTATTCCAAAGGACGTGACAATCAAGAGTCAAATTCTTGAGGAAGCCATAATAGTGGATTCTCGGTACATCCTGGTTCTAAGATGTATCATGACCTTAGACAAAGGTATTGGTGGCCGGGAATGAAGAATGATGTGGGTGAATTTGTAGCTCAATGTTTAGTCTGTCAGAAAACTAAGACAGAGCATCAAAGACCCTCAGGTCCCCTTCAACCATTAGAAATCCCGGAGTGGAAATGGGAGGGCATATCCATGGAGTTTATGGCGGGTTTGCCCCACACACAGTCTGGGTATGATGCCATTTGGGTCATTGTTGACAGATTAACTAAATCTGCTCATTTTCTCCCGATTAAGTACACTTACAACACGGCGATGTTAGCTAGGATGTATATTAGGGAAATTGTTAAACTCCACGGAGTTCCCACTAGCATTATCTCTGATAGAGAGCCTAAGTTCACCTCCCGATTTTGGAAGCATTTCCAGTAGGCCTTAGGCACAAGGTTAAGTCTTAGCACCGCTTATTATCCACATACGGATGGTCAGATGGAGCGTACTATCCAAACCCTAGAGGATATGCTCAGAGCATGTGTGCTCGATGATGATGGAAATTGGGATGAGCATTTGGCTCTAATTGAATTCGCTTACAATAATAGCTATCATTCTAGCATAGGCATGGCGCCATATGAAGCACTCTACAGTCGCAAGTGTAGAACTCCTCTGTGTTGGTTTGAGGAAGGTGAGAAAAGATTGTTAGGGCCAGACCTAATCCAAGAAACCACATATCAAATCCGAAAGATTAGGGACAAATTAAAAATTGCTCAAAGTCGGCAGAAAAGCTACGCCGATGAGAGAAGGAAACCTCTTGAATTTAAGAAGGGAGAGCATGTGTTCCTAAGAGTCACTCCTACGAGAGGCATTTGTAGGGCACTCCGAGCCAAAAAGATGTCTCCTCGCTATATCGGTCCCTTTGAAATTCTTCAAAGAGTCGGCCCTGTTGCTTATCAAATCGCTCTACTTCCATCCCTATTAAGTCTGCATGATGTGTTCCATGTGTCTCAACTTCAAAAGTACATTCCTAATCCTTGTCAACCCTTGGATCATGAGTCGATACAACTGAGACCAGATTTGACATATCAACCTATGTCGATACAAGTTGTGGATCGCGACCTCAAGAGGTTAAGGAATAAGGACATTCCCTTAGTCAAGATCATCCGGGAGGGATCTACTCATGGGGAGGCTACTTGGGAAACCGAGGAGGAAATGCAAATTCACTACCCGTATCTGTTTCAATAGGTATATGTCTTGTTTCATTTTTTAGGACAAAAATTTTAAAAGGTAGGTAATAGTGTAACACCCCGCCTAATTTAAATATTTAATTAAATTAATTTAGGCGTTAATATGCTCTAAATTGATTGTTAAGTAATTAAATTAGGGGAAACATTTCTAAATATTGGGGGTGTGAGTAACAAGGGTATGGTGAAAATAAGAGTTGACGGAGGGACATTATTGTCAAAACTATTTTTCACTCCTCTTCTTTCCTCTCACACTCGACCCTCATCCTCATTTTTCTCACTCTCTCTCTCGATTTCTGAGAAAGAAGAGGAAGAAGAGGGGAGCTAGGGCTCGCGATTTGGGGAAGAAGAAGAGGAGAGTTAGTGTTTCCTTCAATCATTCCTTGATTTCTGGACATTGGAGCTGAAGATTTGGGGTTTAAGGGAAGATTTGAAGTTGCCCTAGTCTAGTGGAGGTCGAACTTGGAGAAGAAGAGGAAGAGGAAATCTCAAGCTCTCAAGCTTCTTAGCTCATTTTCGTGAGCTTATTGTGAGTTCTTCTCCTTTAGGTGGTGGACAACTATAAGACCCCCATTAGGGTTTTCATTTCTTATTCATTTGGTATGAAATGTATGTCTTCTTTGTGTTTAGGGAGATGTATTTTTTGAAATGAGTTTGGTTTGGTTTTTCAGCTTGTTGTGATTGTTGATATCAAATAATGTGTTGTTGCTCATGTATCTAATGTGTGCAATAAGATGGTTTTTGCAATGTATCATGGTTGATAATTGTTTGGAATTGATTGAGTGAAATTGGTATGATTGATTATGGTATTTTTTGGTGTTTTGGGGTTGAGCATGGTGAGAATCTGCAGAAAAACATAGATTTTGTATTTTGCAGGGCTATAATTGATTATGAATGTTCTGAAAGAATTCTGCGATTTGAAATCCTGCCATAATCGATTATACTGGTATCATAATCGATTATGACCCTTTGAGAATCGATTATGTAATCCTAAATTATAGTTTAATTAAATAAACTTAAATTTCTTAATGTAACATTATTTCAGTTTTTTTGTATAAAAAATAAATATTTTTTAAAACCAAATAAGTAATATTTTTCCTTTATAATTTATTATAAAAATTAGAGTGCAGGTGTAATACTTAAAAGGAATATTGCAATATTAAAGCAATAACTAAAAAATAGTAAATCGGGATAATAAAATACAAGGTTAAACATGTTATTAATCCCTAAAAAATTAGTAAAATTTGATTTGATGCCTATGCAAATTTTATTCAATTTTATATATTTAATAAAAATAGTGTATTTTTTGTATAAATGCATTCTATGATTATGATTATTTCAAATAGAAAAATTGTTTGCGGTTCAGCGTGAAGTTAATTTTGTCGGTGCATTAAGACCATCTCCGAATAATGGTTCTTGTTTCACAAGAATTAGGGGCGGTAAAGTGGATTGGGCACGTTGGGTCAACCCGTTTAACTCGCTTTTTTTATGGGGTGGGTTGAGATTTCTAACCCATTAAAAAAAGGGTTGGAAGCGGGTTGACCCGTCAGACAATTTTTTTTATTTCATGAATTTTAACACTTTTTTATTGTATTTAAACCTTTTTTGGTGTGCAAACCCGTGACAAAATGGAGTAGGCCACATTGCTCGACTCATATACCTAATTCAACTCACCCCGCCTCGTCTTGTTCTAAATAGTTTAATGGCGGGCGAGTCGGCCCGTAACAATAATTGTTCTTAGTTTTTTTGTGCATTGGAGATGAATTAGGTGGCAACCACCCTGGAGAACTGTTATACACGGAGAACCGTTCTTAAGAATGGAAAAGTTGTTTTTCTAACAAAAGGGTAGATGGAGCAGATGCAAGAGAGAAGAGAGAGTTTCTGAAAATAGGAGCGCTTTGCGTTCTTAAATTGTTTTAGCATTGGAGCAAAATGTTGACAAAGTTGTTAACGTTGACCTGGCTTATATTTGCTCACAAAAATTTATTTAAGAACCCAAATTCGGTTTTAGCAATGGAGATGCTTTAAGTAATACATTTTATTTGTTGTTTCAGGATCGGCCTCGCGACTTAGATAGTTGTGGATTAAGTAATACTTGATAAAACTTAATTAAGCACTTATCTATCATATAAGCGTTTATGTATAAGTTATTTTTATTAAAAAAAATATAACTATTTTTATATAAGCTAATAGCTATATGTTGTTTTTATAAGCTATCATAGAGAGCTTATCAAAATAAGCAGAAAATAGCTTATAGACATATCATAAGCTGTTTCTATAAGCACTCTCAAACAAGTGATTATGCCAGTAAATAAGCCCAACTAATTTGTGCATAAGTCAATTCAAAATTCCCTAAGTATTTTGAGTTTTTTTGTTAAATTATTTAAATATCAATACATTATGTGTTTAAATATTTAAATTAATGAATTATTAAAAAATTCGTGTGTGGCCCGGTTGTTTCCCACTAATGTATGAATGATTTATGGTGTGTTTGGTTGGGGGTTTTTGGAGGGGAGGGGAGGGGAGAAGTTATTTTAAATTATGTTTGTTTGGTTTATCATTTTAAGGGGAGGGGAGGGGAGGGGAGCAAAATCCCTCCTAAGCCAATTTTGGCTCCCCTCCCAAAGTGGGGGGTTTTGGAGGGAGGGGAGGGGAGATTAAATTATTTAAAATAAAATTACTTAAATATCCTTATATATAATATAATATAATATAAAAGACTATAAGGATATGCTAGTAAATTAATCCATCCCCTCCATGAAAATCTCTCCCCTCCCCTCCCCTCCTCGCAACCAAACACAAAATCAAATTAAATCCCTCCCCTCCCCTCCATTAAAATCCCTCTCATCCCTTTCCCTCGTTTGAACCAAACAGACCATTAATAAATGGAAGCGGATATCCACTCGTACACGAGTCAAAGAAGGTTTTTCTAGAGGTGAACACTGGTTCGGGTCGACCCGATCAACCCGACGATCCAACCCAATTCAAAACGTTTAGTTCGGTTTTTTCGTAGTTTGGGTCAAACCCAACCAACCCATTCAAACCCGAAGTGGTTTGGTTCAGATAACAGATTTATGATTTCAAATCCGTGAACCCACGAGCCCAACCCGATGACATGAAATTTATTTTTTTATATATCTTATTATCACACAATAATGACTTTTGATAGATGAGATACTACTTGCTCACTTGGAAATTAATATTTCTTTCTATTTTATGGAATAAAATACCATTTTAAAAACCATGAAATTTAGTTTTAGCGTTGACGAAATTTTTGTGAAATTTTAAATGCTGATATTTTTCATAATTTTAAAAGATTTTTTTTTTGTCTTATGATCGTGAACTCAACCCGAACCAAACCGCTTATCACCGAATTGATTTGGTTACGGTTTTGGTTCGAGTATCGAGTTTGGTCGGATACAACCCGTGGGTACCGCTATGTTTTTCATCGAGTCCGGCGAGTGGGCACGCAAGCATTTGGGATTTGGATTTAATTGCCTTTGACTCCTACTACTTAGTCTACTAGAGATCGAGATAAGATAGAGGAGTAGCAGTGTGACTGTGAGGAAGAGGGAGGGAAAGGACGTTTGAGGATGACGACGACGATTAGATTCCAGCTCCAATTCATCCAACAACAGCAATCTCCTCCTCTTCCTCCTCAACCTCTCTCTCTCTCCATCTCCCAAACCCAACCACGTCTGGAGACTAGTTGTACGCTAACCAAACAAGGCCACCGATTTCTAACAAAGCTCTCCACCACCAACACCGCCACTTCCGACAATCTCCTTCGAAGATTCGTACAAGGCTCCCCCAAATCCGTTGTTCTCTCCACTCTCACCCACCTCCTCTCTCCCACTACCTCCCACCCCCCCCTCTCTTCTCTCGCCCTCCCTGTATGTAACTTTCTCTTCTCCGCTTTTTTCTGCCTCTTCTCTCTCATCTTACAATAATCACAACAAGTAATGCTTCAAATTTCGCTGCAGCTTTATGCAAGAATCACCGAAGCACCCTGGTTCACTTGGAACCCTACCATTGTGGCCGACCTCACCGCCCTTCTCCACAAACAAGGATTCTTCCTCGAAGCCGAAACCCTAATTTCGGATGCCACTTCGAAACGCAACCGAGAGCGAGACCTTGTTCTCTTCTACTGTAAACTCTTGGAGTCACACTCCAAAAGAGCTTCACAAACTGGCTTCGACGCTGCTTATTCTCACCTCAACCAACTCCTCCGCACTTCCTCCTCTGTTTACGTTAAACGCAGGGCTTATGAGTACATGGTTAGTGGTTTGTGTGCAATGGATAGGCCTCGTGAGGCTGAGGATTTGGTTCGGGATTTGAGAGATGATCACAACGGAGGGCTTCGACTTCAATTTCAACCTTCGGCTTTTGAGTTGAAGTGTATCATGTACGGGTATGGAAGACTGGGTTTGTTTCAAGATTTGATCAGAGTTGTGGATCAAATTGAGAATAGTGGGTTTGTTATTGATACTGTTTGTTACAACATGGTTCTTTCCACTTATGGCATTCACGGGGAGCATGTGGAAATGGTTTCCTGGCTTCGAAGGATGAGGAATTCTGGTGTTCCCTTCTCTATTAGAACATACAATTCTGTCTCGAATTCTTGCACAACAATCATGAACAAGATGGTGGAATTGAGTGACTTGGCATTGTCGATTGAAGAGTTGAATGCGAGTTTGGAAGGAGGGGAGGCTATGGTGGTTAAGGAGTTACTGTCGTATTCTGCGATTTTGGAGGAGGTAATGGCGTGGGATTCTAAGGAGGCAAAGTTGGATTTGCATGGATTTCATTTGGGTTCAGCCTATTTGGTAATGTTGCTTTGGTTGGAGGAGATGCAAAGAAGGTTGTTGAATGGCTCAAATTATGAGATTCCCGCAGAAGTCACGGTGGTTTGTGGGTCGGGAAAGCATAGCAATGTTAGAGGAGAATCACCGGTAAAAGTATTGGTTAAAGAGATGATGATGAATATGAGAGGTCCACTGAGGATTGATAGGAAGAACAATGGCTGCTTTGTTGCCAAAGGTAAAGCTGTGAAAAATTGGTTATGTGATTTGAGGAAGCCTTGATTTGATTGAATGAATACCAATAGAACTTTGCTACATATGATAAATTTGAACTTAATGGCATGATGACCATGATGGTTTTACAGTGGTCAACTTGTATTATCAAATATTGCTTAGCCAGAGGAATAAGTAAGGCACTTAACATAACTTGAACAATTGCTATGCTGTGACTACTGTGTTGTGTGGAATTTTTTGCATTCATATATGAAGGAAAATATTGGCTGTTACTGTATTATAAAGTGGAAACAAGTTCAGAAAGACCCGTACTTGTAAATCTATGAATGCTTAGGGCTTCTTCTATGGGATGGATCTCTATTAAGAGAGCAGGCACAGCTGCAATTGTGTAGCATCATCATGCTCCATTCCACGCCCTTGCCCAACCGCACTATGAGGTCATTTCCCCGCATCCCAAAGTTTTGCCTATATATGTCCGATACATTCTATAGCACTTAGATCTTAGATTGCTTCTTTATACATTCAGCTGTGATTGCCCCACAGTCTCTAGCTCCCTTTTGACCAAAACTAGCAAGTTATCCGTGCCATCGCACGAGTCTTATTCTTTTTCATGCATGTGCGCAAACACCCTGTTGATAAATAGTTTATTATTACATATTACATATTTAAAAGCTTGTTTATACTAAATTCATGTTCTGTTAAAAAATTCACCCCTTGTTTAGTTATTCTTATAAGTTTGCCAAAATACTTACACAAGTGTTTATGCCATAAGATAAACTTAGATAAGCTATAAATAAGATATTCCAAACGCACCCATTGTTAGGTTGGGACATCAAGGACACATGAAACAGATAAAATAAATAATTTGTTTATAACTCAAAGCAGATCATTGGAAAAAAAAAAAAAGAGAGAGTAAAATACACTCCTCTGTCCCCAAAGATCCTACTATTACACTCTCCTCCCCTCTTCTTTTAAAACACACGCTCCACTCCCTTAATTGATGATAACATATGCATCTTAATCCATTTTTTAATCTTTCTGTCAAGTTGCAGTTAATCTCCACTACATAATATGGCAATTACTTAAATAACCTTTTTCCTATGACTGTCACCACGTCTATACACTACTTTGCATCTCTTCCTTTTCATCTCGCCATGGCTGCACATATACTTCATTGGCATGCCAGCTTTTGCCCCTCTTCAATAAGGACGGACGCTGATTTGAAAAGGAAAATAATTCAGTCTCAGAGAAAAAACCACCGAAGATGATATTTTAATAAACCCCCTTTTTATTGGATTACTAATATCGGCCCCCTTAATTTCCATGATCTTCAATCCATTTCTACTGGATTATTAATTCAAGGACCATTAAATTTAGGGTTAATAGCGTTTTTTCGTCCTTATAATATGAGGGAAATTCGGTTTTAATCCCTATAAAATTTTTTATTTGTTTTTTGTCCCTGCAATATAGAAATTTTTGTTCTTGGTCATTGTTGTTTCGATTTTAATCCCTCTGATAGTTTTTCATGATGGTTCTAATCCCTGTGACATGTAGTCCATGTAATATGGATCATATAAGGACTAAATCCAAAGTAAACAAATATTATAGGGACTAAAATCGAAACTACAAGGACTACAAGTAAAAATTTCTACATTGTAGGGACCAAAAATAAATAATTTTTTTTGTAGGGACTAAAACCAGATTTTGCTCATATTACTGGGACGAAAAACACTATTAACCCTTAAATCTACGAATGCTTAGTGCTTCTTCTATGGGATGGATCTTTATTAAGAGAGTAGGCACAACTGCAATTATCATGCTCCATTCCATGCCCTTGCCCAACCACATACTGAGGTAATTTCCTGCATCCCAAAGTTTTGCCTATATATGTCCGATACATTCTACAGCACATAGATCTTGGTTAAATTGCTTCTTTATACATTCAGCCGTGATTGCCCTGCAGCCTGTAGCTCTCTTTTGACCAAAAAGAGTTCACCCTTTGTTTAGTTATATTTTTTAAGCTCGTCGAAATACTTGCAAAAATGTTTATGCCATAAGATAAGCTTTAGATAAGCTATAAATAAGTTATTCCAAAGGCATCCCTTGTTTAGCTGTTGGGACATCACAGACACATGAAACAAAAAGTTTAATTGCATTTTTGGCCCCTCAATTTTCTCAATTTAGCGATTTTAGTCCCTCTATTTTATTTTTGGCAATTTTAGTTCCCATACTTTTTAATTGCAATTGTGGTCCCTCAAAATCATGGATTTTTGCACTATTGATCCAAAACATCTTAGATTTTAGAAAAGTGGAGGACCAAAAGTGCACAATCCACGATTTTTGGGAACCAAAAGTGCAATTAAAAAAAATATAGGGACTAAAATCGTCAAATTGTGAAAGTTAGGGGACCAAAATCGCAAAAAATAAAATAGAGGGACCAAAATCACCAAATTGAAAAAGTTGAGGAACCAAAAGTGCATTTAAACCTAAAAAAATAATTATTTTGTGTATAACTCAGAAGCAAATCATTAAAAAAATTAAGTTGTTATTAACACGAAATCAATTGAGGAACCATATAAATGTAATATACCGCAAAAGGTAACGATATCAACTTTAGGTTACATTAAGACAATTATTTTACATCACATTGTCGTCAAAAAAAAAAATCAACTTTAGGTTACATTAAGACAATTATTTTACATCACATTGTCGTCAAAAAAAAAAAAATCAACTTTAGGTTACATTAAGACAATTATTTTACATCACATTGTCATAAAACATTGTGTAATATGACTAATCCAAGTAAAAAGGGTCACAATTACAATCAATTCCTATTTTTGACAGAATTATTGCTGCACGTTGCTGGCAAAATGCTAGTATTAAGCGTAGAGAAACATATAAAGAATAATAGAACAACAAAAAATATGAGGCAACCGGAAAACCAATAAGTACACCAATGATATAAAATACCCATTTTGGGAGGAAGTTGTAGACCAATATGGCGCCAGAGGTGATAGACACGACAATCAAGACTAGAATAGAGGCATAAAGATACAAATGCCCAAATGTCATCCTTGTTAGACGGGAATAGACATAACCTCCTCCTTCTTTATTCCTCCAAGTTGAAGGGAGTATAACTGAGGTAAAGAGGAGCATAGATTTTGCACACAAGCTCACTCCTAATCCGACTGATAGAATAAATATCTTGTACCATGTCTTTTCCTGAAATATATGTGTCTTTCCAGTAATATTATTAGTACGAATTGTGAGAGCCCCAGTAATCCCTAGTGTGATAAGAAGGGTTGCAACAACTATAAAATTATTTGCAATTTCATTCAGTTCAGCTATAGCTTTTTCAGATGGTCGTTTGTGCTCCCTATAAAATAATTCTTTTGGGGTCAAGCCTTCTCTATTCTTCATGGTTTTGAATGTAGGGGGAACTATCTTCTCCAATTCCTATAGGTTAAAAATAAATATAGACATTTAATATATATTGAAATATGAAAGAGTATGATTAAATTAAGATATATATTTGTATATCAGAGATGATGATCATGTGAATCATGCACCTTAAACCATAGTTCTTCACTGCAAATAAGAGATTGATGTATAGGGGATCCAAATCTTCCTTCAGCTGTCAACTTTCCAGCCAAGTGAAGAACATTGTTTCCCTTGTGATCAACACATTGCACTAAAACATTCTTGTATGAACCCTTGCTCAGGATTAGACGGTACACACTTCCTTGCCGGTTTAAGATAGCAATGTGAAGTAAGTTTTGACCTTGGCAATTGACTTCCATAAACAGATTTGGATTATAGTTGAAAATAAATTCTAAAATTATGATGTTTCCTGATTTTGCTGCATCAAACATTGCTTTTGAAATTTCTATAGACTGTAGAAACTCATCTTCCTCCTCTTCCATTCTCGTAAACAACAAACTTAGAATATCTCTATAACCAGGAGCATGCTTGTGAAAGGCTAGCAATGATTGTAAATATTTAAATGAGTTAGTTTTATTGCTATAATAATTATTAATTCAGAAATTAAACTGTCTTCATAAAATAGCAATACTTGATTGTTGCATAGTAAAGTTTTTTGAAATGAATTAAAATAAAAGTAAAGATTCAAAATTATAATATTTGTGATGACAATATATAAATAAAAGAAAATTAAAGTCTACAAAAGTGCAAGGTTGGAGAGCTAACGTTCTTGAGAAAGCAATTGCAAGGCGGTTAGCCCATCTTCATTCTTTGCATGCGTGAGTTCTGGATTTTTCCCCAACAAACTCCATGAAACAACTGTGATGACCAGGAAAAAAAAGTGAGAATAATTGATAAGTTATTACAACAATATGAAATCTAACGCGTACAAAAAAAAACTAACTCATATTGACATGGCATATAAGCACTTTGCCATTTTAGTTTGTAATTGTAATGTAAAAATAAATTAACAATATGTTTAAGAGCATTGAAAAAAATATTCATTTGAACTGACTTGGAAATCCATTGTAAATATATATATATATATTTAGAACTTGTAAATCAACTCTGATTATATTACTTGGTTTCATTTATAAACGGAATAAGCTCTTTCATTCAATGTTTCAAACATATTTATGTTAAACCCATAAGACAAATGTGGAAATTTTGGAATTGTGACAAGTATATATGTACTCGGCTTACTGTAAATGTTGCTGGTAAGTGTCAAGAAAAACAACTTGACTATGTCTTGAAAGGGTAATTTGATGTGCATGTCTTCTTGAGTCCTTTGAAATAAAAATTCCACCATATGAAGGTGTCCAGCTGAGGATGCTAATTGAATTGGCAGCTTCTCTTCATGGCCTCTAATCCATACCAGCGCTGGGTTCTTGCAAAGTAGAATTCTCGCAATTTTCACATTCCCTGAAATTGCAGCTATGCAAAAAGGAGTATCCCCATTTGTCCTGCGAATTTCTGTATCTTGCTTGCTTGTACGCTTCAGTAACTTTGCTACAAAACTGGTTTTTTCCATTCTCACTGCAATATGAAGAGCTGTGTCTCCAGCCACAGTCAATGGAGTACATACCCAGTTAGGATGAGTTTCTTCATACAATGAAGCCATAGCCCAGTTCCCCCTGGCAGCTGCCATACAAATATCCCGTCTATATGTTCCTGGACATTTCACATGAACTTCATATCATCACATTTAATGCATAATATGTGATTTGTTTATGTGCATGGTTTTCTTGTTTCAAGTGACAATCAACTCCCTTTGTGATTATGTCATCCAATAGCTAATAAATTGGCTTGACATGGACATGCCGCGTTTGAGCTGGCACCTTTCCATCTTTTCACCGAAATATCACCTCCTAGTCGAACCAAAGTCCCTCTAATTTCTGCACACATGCACCACTAGACCAAGTACCTCATTTGGTGGTGTGTGTGTATAGAATTTTATATAAATACCATTCTCGTATACAATTGATTATTATATATAAACATACTTGTTAATATTGTTACTATTTTATTGATATATATTTTTATATATTATTAGTATAGAATCTTAGTAACATATTTATAGAAGAATATTTAAAGTATTAAAATAATGATTTATTTAAAATAAATTTTGCCAGTATGTATAAAAGGACTACACATACGTAAAGTACACTTCTTCCACATAACCAATATAATGTAATATACTTGTAATGATAAATTTATTAGTATGAAATAACAATGCATTTTCTCTTGTAGTTGTTTCGCGTTTGATTCAAAAAATGGCCAAAGGATAGGACAAAACAAGGGACACAGGATAAAACAAAACCCCAATTTTTTTTTCCTCCCATTAAACCATGAAACAAAAAGTTGTCCTAAGGACAAATTACTCAAAAGACAAAAATACACACATTAATTTCCTACTAAAATATTCTCTCTCTCTCTCTCTCTCTCTCTCTCTCTATATATATATATATATATATATATATTTTCTTTTGAAAATTTATTATACGTATAACATAGCATGTGTAACAAATATAATACATTATTAATATATTATATTATATAACATAATATTACATATTATTATATATTATATCTAATGTAAATCATTTTATTACTTTTATTATTTGTTGATTATAAAATATTTTGTCATGTATTATTGTATATATTAATTATATAATATATACTATAAAGGGTATTGTAGTAAATTTCATGTTATTTTGTTTGTGCTGTCTATTGTCCACCGAATAAAATACAAGACAAAAAGTTGTCTTATTACTTAAAGGTTTGTCCTATATTTTTCTGTTTGTCATATATTTCAATGCGTATCAAACGCACCCTTAAAGTTTTACACAAGTCCAAAATAATTATTTCTTGGTACAAAGAGAGAGAAGCTGGAGAGCCCTTTTTACCTATAAAAGGGATATGGCAAGGCTATGCAAAAATGTTTAAAGAAGTGAGAATATAACATCTCATTTGTGTTAATATATCAATCATGCATTACCCTGATCTCTTTCCCATAGACAATTTTTGAATGATTGCATTTATTTTTTAAAAATATTTGTTATAATATAAATTATTGGACATATTAAAATAAGAGTTTATAAATATACGTTGGTGGTTTAAATAGGTTTACACACATTTCAAATCATATTTCACTATTTTACCATTTTATAATATCACTTCTTAAACCCTAATTATAATATCACTTCTTAAACCCTATTTACAATCTGGGCAATAAGATGAAATATGATTAGACAACTATTTAACAAATTAAAAGCTATATGTCTCACTGATTGGATTCAACATAATTAAAAAGTTACATAGTATTTAATTATTAATAAAAAAAGTTTAAGATATGTGCAAATTGTATTCTAGGAATAACGGTTACTTTTTAAAAAAATTTCAAATTAAAATATAATGTGGCTAATGGGGACAGATACACGTGTAGTTAATTGGGAGCAGACGATCCCATCAATTTTTTTTTCTTTTACTAATTATTGAATAATTTTATTTTTGTATCCACTAAAAAATAAGTGTTGACTCCACTAAAATGGGAAAAAAATAGAAAATAAGTTGAAAAGTGTGTCATTTTTTCCCTGCATATAAAGTAGGCTTTGTTTACTCACTTCTATCTCTGTCTTTTGACTTCAGACTTTAGGTCTAGGCTTTTCAGTTCTTATCACAGCTCTTTCCATCACACACCCACTGCACTCATTTACAAAATATGAATCTTTGCTAAAGTATATTTTCTTAAGGATTAAACCATAGTTTGATATTTTCAAATTAAAAGAAGTCTTACCAATATGCCGGATATTCAACAATAATATGTGTACGCCAGTGGTGGAGTTAGACAAATTTTTGTGAGGGGGCCAAATTAGTTAAGTGATATACTTAAAATTCAAAGTTACACACAATTGTAAACAACGTTGTCAAACTCGAGAGTTTAGGTATCGATTTGTAATGTTAAAAATACATATACATAGTAAAAATTATAACAAAAAAACCTATACATGATATATTCTTATATAATACCATCAAGCAAGGTTGTCAAACTCTAAAATTGTTGAGTATTGCCAGCTTTTACATAATATTGGTATTCTAAAAAATTAAAATTTCAATAATTTCAAGTTTAACCTTATTTGTTAAAAATTTTGTCAAAAAAACCTTATCTATGAAAATTATAAAGAAAAAGGTCAATATTAGTTATATAATTTTTAATGTAATTAATTATCTCAGAATTAAAAAAATATTTAATGTGATGTTATGTGTATTTTCATAGACAAAACATCCATTTTTTTTAGATGATGCTAATTAAAAAATGAATAAAATATAAAATATAATATTAATTTGAAAAAAAATAGAAGAAAGAAAAGCTTTATAGGAGTTTTATTGGAAGCGAGATGGCACCCTTCCTCTTTTCATATTATAAAATAGAGCATCCATTTTAGATGATGTTAATTACATATAAATTATAATATGTAAATTATATATAAAATATAACATTAATTTGAAGGAAAAAGGGGAAAGAAAAGCTTAACCGAAGCTTTGCGAGAAGCCAGATGGCATCCCTTGTATGCAACTAAAAAATGATGGCTTTACAGCATAAAATGAAAGAAATTGCAAAATAATGTACAATAGCAGGAAGAAAAAAGTCTTATATGAGACAAAAGGGCAGATTGGCATGAAACAGAAACAAGTTCGTAGAAGCAGTTTCGTGCCGGACGCTCGCCGCTCGCCATCCATTAGCCGTTTAGCAATACTAAGTGTTTTTTTGTTATGTGTTAACTTCCGTTTAGCAGCAGCGTTAGTACTTCAGTGCTGCCCTCAAGTTTAAAAAATTTCACTTACACCCTTATGTGATTTTTATTTTGACTCCTTTCATTTTAATATCTTGTAGCTATATCCATACCACTTTCATCTCAACATCTCAATTAGAGGCGGACCTACTTGTTGTTTAGGGTGTGCACCTGCACCTTCTGAAAAATTTAGAATACTACTTACTCTTATAAAGTTTATATTTTGACCATTTTCAGTATAATAATTTGTACCAGCGCCCTTACCTAGTCATGTCTTTCATCTTATTCAGTTAGACACAGTCATCTCTTTCTTTCAAAACTCAAAACTCAAAACACAACTCATGTCACTGTCTTACTCCTCGATCCACTCGCCCTCTTGTTAGTGAGTGTCATTTTCGGTCTTTGATTTCCCTTTTACTAGGTTCAGATTTTTTCTAATTTAGACTAAGATCCTAATCTAATCTCTTTGATGATTTTCTCTGTTGTAATTAAGTCTCTGTTAATTAGTTCTATGTTGTTTTCTTATTTTCTTTTGTAATTTTTTCTTAAATTCCAACCTTTCTATTTTTTTAAGTCCGAAAACCTGTTTTGTGTTGTCAGAAATCATGATCTTGTTATTTTACAAGAAGAACAAACATTTATTGGTATTTTGCAAAAAAAAAAATGTAATGATGCTCTTGTTAAAATTTTGATGATTTAAAATTTTTTGCACCCGCTGAGACAGAGTCCTAGGTTCACCACTATCAACTACGCTCTACCACTAGTTTATAAAATATGTATTTCTTTAATACAAATGCTCATTCATGTCACTTGGATATGGTATATTTATACTTTATTACATTATGATATTATGATGTATAGTTATATTTTTTCTAATTAATAAATTATATTTGGTCAAAAAATAATAAATTATATTTTAATATTAGAAATATATGTGTATGCGTGTGCCCTTACAACCTAAATTTTCTGAATCGGTGAATGATTGTTGAAATGATAGTTTTCTTTATATAATCTACTTAAGTTATGTTGACTAATCTGTTCAAAATAAAATTTTCAAATATTTGATTATATAAGAAGGAAAATGAATTATAAAAATAAAAAGAAGAAAAAAACTTACTGTCTGATTCTTGAAAAAAGGGTTGTTGAGATTGATTATGCTTTGTTTCTTCCACAAGAATATCAAGTTTATTATTGTAATCGGGTAAATGTCTCGCTGCACAGGTTAATAGTGATGTTATTATCATTTAAATATCAGATATAAAATGCATAGTGTGTTTATTATTAAATCTTTAATATAAATTAACATGTGAATAAACTAACTATATTTGTAGATTTTTATCTAAATTTACATAAACAACGTAAGAAATCAGAAATGTCATCCCTTGTGACTTGAAGAAAATGGAATTGGAAATAATGTTAGTAGTAGAATTAGTAAGAGAAAATAATGAAGCTCTATATGTGTGGTTGGTTTGACCAAATTAAAACAAAACGTACCCGCAGGCACAGCAGTTGGTGAGGTACTTGAACTGGAGTCGGACATAGTATATACAGTAGCTTTATTCTCTCTCTCTCTCTCTCTCTCTCGTTATGGAAAATCCTAAAATTCTTGGCGATGATGATGAGTAGCTAGTGGCTGAACTTTATATAATTAAGATGCTGGATAGAGAATTCCTTGTCGTTGAAAAGTTGAATATTTTGTTGCTTGGGTGACAGATTATCAAGGAGATGAAATATTGATCATATGGAGCCAAGTATGGCATATTTTATTTACTTTAATATACTTGATAACCAAGTATGAATTTTGCTCTTTCTTTTTTGGCATCTCCAAGCAACTTTTGTTATATATATACTTTTCTTTATCTGTGACCCCAAACTGGAAAAATTGATATGACGGTTGATGCTACCAAAATTATTACGTTACATTGATATGCAATGTAATTTATATATGGATCGAGATATGCAATGCTAATATATCTATATATATCTATAAATTAACTATATTGAAGTAACGACCCGCAACCTAGTAAATATCCTCTTTATTTCTCAAAAGAAATAGAGATCTCCATTACCAAAGTTTTGAGTATATAAATGCACGTATTTTTAAAATGGTGACATAAATTATGCATTTATACACAAAAAGCTTTAGTAATAGAGATCTCAATTTCTTTTAATAAATGGAGAAGATCTTTACACCCCCCGCAACCAGTAGCGTATCTAGAATTTTTTATTAGATGGATCGAACTATTTAACTTTAATTAATAATTATTGTCGTACTTATTAAAATAAAGACATAAATGTTAAAATCTTAAAATTTTAATATATTTAATAAAATAAATTACATACATACTTATAATTTTGTTTTCTACGCGATTTCATGTTTTGAAATCATTGAATGATCAGTTCATTGTCAATGTTCTTAAACACATTTTTCTCAATATAAATCACTAGATAGTCGAGTGTTGGTAGTGGGTGTCGACAAAATGAGTGGTGTTTTGAGAGAGAGATGACATGTCAAGGCAGTGTGTCCAAAATATTAGAATGAGAGGGTCAAAATAAAAACTATATAGGAGGGTAAGTATTATTTTGACTAAATTATATTTTTAGTCATTTATGTTTATTTTATGTTTCGATTCGGTTTCTTATATATTATTTGTTTCAAATTTGTCCCTTACGTTACAAACATTATGCCAACGTGGTCTTTCCATTACTAATGTCATGAAAGTTAGCTTATGTGATAGATAACTAATGATCTGACAGCTGAGTTGTCACGTGTAGGACCAAATTGAAACAAAATAATAAGATAAAGAATCAAATCGATATTTTTCTTATTTTTTCCCCCAAATTAATGACCTAAGATTTTCTGGGTTTTATGTTTTCTTCAAAAATTCTTCTCCAATCATTATTACAGCACAATGTTGTAATAATTACAAAGAAATATATCAAAATTACAAATAAATACAAAGGGAAAAGGAGAGAAATATATCATTTATTCTTATCAAATTGGGAAAAAAATTTGCAAAGAAATGGAAAGAATTAATACGAGATCCATGTCAAAAAAAATTCTCCTCAATATGTGTAGAGTGAAGGATCCGGCTCCTCTAAGGTGAACAATTCACTTTAGAGAGTAAAGTAAACAATCTCAACCATTGATAAGAAAATTAAGGGTTGGTATTAACTATACATGCATAACAAATCACCCTTGATTTTCTTATAAACGGTTGGATTACTTACTTTATTCTCTGTCCACTTTAGAGGAGTCAAATCCTAGAGGGAGAAAATTATTTTATTTTTAAAATTTTACTCATCTATTTATTTTTGTCATTTGGGATGAAATTCTCTTGATTATTTTCACTTTATCCTAGAAAAAACAGACGTTATATCAATTATCCATTTTTTTTGCTTTTCTATTAAATTAGACAAACATAGATATTTTACATGTTTTTCTTTCATTCAAATAATACACAAAATATCTTACATCCAAAAAAAATACAAAACAAATCGATTTTTTCTTCATTCTTTTCTATCTATTGTTCAAAACTTATTTTATTTTCACATCTAAGCAAAATGTGAATGACTTGAGAAAAAAAAATCTCATATATACAATATTATCATGAAAACTTTTCATTTATGTAATTATGTGTGTTATACTTTTATTTTAACCGGCCTTAAATATTATAATTGAATAATTATATCATTTTAACAAATAAAAGAAAATCAATTCAACAGCTAAAGTAAATGTTGGTATATGAAATCATAGAGAGAATGTCAGATTCATTTTAAGGATGAAGTTTCTCACAGATAAATAAAATATTTGTGAACTATACTCTTTTGACCAAAAAGAATTCACTCCTTGTTTAGTTATTCTTATAAGCTTATCAAAACACTTACAGAAGTGCTTATGCTATAAGATAAACCCAAATGCACCCATTGTTAGTTGTTGGGACATCAAGGGCACATGAAACAGATAAAATAAATATTTTGTTTATAATTCAAAGTAGATAATTAAAAAAATAAAGTTGTCATTAATAGGAAATCAATTGAGGAACAATATAAATTGATAGGGGGAGTCATAAGGTGGTGTGGTGGTAGGGGCGTGGGAGGTAAAGGAGTGAGAGGTATAAGATGGTGTGGGTTCAAATCCTCCAAACCGCAAAATCTAACATTACTAACAATATCTAATAGCTAACATTTGTCATTCAAAAATATATACGATAGGATAAAACTTAGGTATAGTTTCAAGTTCCTTATGTAAAGTTTATACTGTTTTCCAACCACAATTCAACACATGGAATAATTATTTAATAGTAAAAATAGGGTCATTTTGAATTTAAATAAAAAATTTAATCCATGTGGCATGTTATAATTTGTAAACAACACAGATAGCACCTATAGAACAACACCTAAGTTTTTTCCCATGTAACCACTACAACATTTTTGCTTTTTGGCAACAGTTGAAAAGTGTAAGCAAAACTATAAAAAATGTTGCCTAAACGTATAAGCAACAGTTTTCGAGGGTAGTCTGTATGGGCGTTGCCTATTGTTTAAGCAATAGTTTTTCATACCTTTTGGCCACACTTCGGAAAACTGTTGTCTGTTGGTTACGAATAGGGAACAATTATCACACTATCCTAACGCAATAATTGGGCAATATTGCTTAACTTAACTATAGGTCGCAAAAGGTAACAATATCAACTTTAGGTTACATTAAGACAATTATTTTACATATAACTTACAATAAATAAAAAAAGGCTATTTTACATCACATTGTCATAAGTTATTGTCTAATCTGACTAATCCAAGTAAAAAGGATCACAATTACAATCAATCCCTATTTTTGATAGAATTATCGCTGCATGTTGCTGGCAAAATGCTAGTATTAAGCGTAGAGAAATATATAAAGAATAATAGAAAAACAAAAAATACGAGGCAGCTGGAGTACCAATAAGTACACCAATGACATAAAAGATCCATATTGGGAGGAAGTTGTAGACCAACATAGCACCAGAGATAACAGAAACGACACCCATGACTAGAACAGAGGAATAAAGAAACAAATACCCAAATGTCATCCTTGTTAGCCGGGAGTAGACATAACCTCCTCCTCCTTCATTCCTCCAAGTTGAAGGGAGTATAACTGAGGTGAAGAGAAGCATAGATGTTGCACACAAGCTCACTCCTAATCCGACTGATAGAATAAATATCTTGTACCATGCCTTTTCTAGAAATATATGTGTCTTTCCAGTAATAGGATTAGTACGAATTGTGAGAGCCCCAGTAATCCCTAATGTGATAAGAAGAGTTGCAACAACAATAAAATTATTTGCAATTTCATTCAGTTCAGCTATAGCTTTTTCAGATGGTCGTTTGTGCTCCCTATAAAATAATTCTTTTGGGGTCAAGCCTTCTCTATTCTTCATGGTTTTGAATGTAGGAGGAACTATCTTCTCCAATTCCTGTAGGTTAAAAGTAAATACAGACATTTAATATATATTGAAATATGAAAGAGTATGATTAAATTAAGATATATAATTGTATATCAGAGATGATGATCATGTGAATCATGCACCTTAAACCATAGTTCTTCACTGCAAATAAGAGATTGATGTATAGGGGATCCAAATCTTCCTTCAGCTGTCAACTTTCCAGCCAAGTGAAGAACATTGTTTCCCTTGTGATCAACACATTGCACTAAAACATTCTTGTATGAACCCTTTTTCAGTATTAGACGGTACACACTTCCTTGCCGGTTTAAGACAGCAATGTGAAGTAAGTTTTGACCTTGGCAATTGACTTCCATAAATAGATTTGGATTATAGTTGAAAATAAATTCCAAAATTATGACGTTTCCTGATTTTGCGGCATCAAACATTGCTTTTGCAGTTTCCATAGAATGTAGAAACTCATCTTCCTCCTCTTCCATTCTCCAAAACAACAAACTTAGAAGATCTCTATAACCTGGAGCATGCTTGTGAAAGGCTAGCAATGATTGTAAATATTTAAATGAGTTAGTTTTATTGACATAATAATTATTAGTTCACAAATTAAACTATCTTCATAAAATAGCATTACTTGATTGTTGTATATAGTAAATATTTTTTGAAATGAATTAAAATAAAAGTAAAGATTCCGTATTATAAAGAGTTTAATTTGTATGCACCGTCAGTATAAAAATATTTTACACAATTATCCAATAATATGTTGTCACCTCATTTAGTGAGGTTAAAAACACGTGACTTGTCATCCTCATTAGATGATGTGACAACATATCATTGGATGTATGTGTGTCAAACATTTTTCCACCGACAGAGCATACAAATTAAATTTATTGTAATATTTGTGATGCAATATATAAATAAATAAAAAATTAAAGTCTACAGAAGTGTAAGGTTGGAGAGCTAACGTGCTTGAGAAAGCAATTGCAAGGCAGTTAGCCCATCTTCATTCTTTGTATGAGCAAGTTCTGGATTTTCCCACAACAAACTCCGTGACGCAACTGTGATGACCAGGAAAAAAAAGTGAGAATAATAAATAAGTTATCATATGACATATAAGCACTTTGTCATTATAGTTTATAATTGTAATGTAAAAATAAATCAACAATATGTTTATAAGCATAAAAAAATATTCATTTGAATTGACTTGGAAATCCATTGTGTGTGTATAAATTACTTGGTTTCATTTATAAATGGAATAAGCTCTTCAATTCAATGTTTCAAACATACTCATGTTAAAACCAATGAGACAAATGTGGAAATTTTGGAGTTGTGACAAGTATATATGTACTTGGCTTACTGTAAATATTGCTGGTAAGTGTCAAGAAAAACAGCTTGACTATGTCTTGAAAGGGTAATTTGATGTGCATGTCTTCTCGAGTCCTTTGAAATAAAAATTTCACCATATGAAGGTGTCCAGCTGAGGATGCCAATTGAATTGGCAGCTTCTCTTCATGACCTCTAATCCATACCAGCCCTGGGTTCTTGCAAAATAAAATTCTCGCAATTTTCACATTCCCTGAAATGGCGGCTATGCAAAAGGCAGTATCCCCATTTGTCCTGCGAATTTCTGTATCTTGCTTGCTTGTATGCTCCACTAGCTTTGCTACAAAACTGGTTTTTTCCATTCTCACTGCAATATGAAGAGCCGTGTCTCCAGCCACAGTCAATGGAGTACATGCCCAGTTAGGATGAGTTTTATCATACGATGAAGCCACAACCCAGTTCCCCGTGGCAGCTGCCTTACAAATATGCCTTCTATATGTTCCTGGACATTTCACATGAACTTCATATCATCACATTTAACACATAATATATGCATCGATTTGTTTATGTGCATGGTTTTCTTGTTTTAAAAGGTCCTGTGCATATTATACATTAAATTTGATAATATGAAAAGATTTAACATATAATATGTATATAGATAAATAAATTTGAATAAGATATTTCTAAATTCGCCATGTATAAATTATGCTACGCGATATATGAGACATGCCTCTATATTTGGGGAAAAAAAAAACTTAGTTGCACTTTTAATTTCGAAGTATCGCAGATGTCGATTTAACTCCCATATTTTCAATTGCACTAATTTGGTCCTGGATTTTTGCCAAGTTACAATACAAGCAACTCGCTTTGTGAGTATGCCATCCAATAGCTAATAAATTAGTTGACGCGGTCATGCTGCGTTTGAGCTGGCACCTGTTCACTGATGTATCACCTCCTAATTGAACCTAAGTCTCTCTAATTTCTGCACACATGCACCACTAGACCAAACACCTAATTTGGTGGTATATGTGTATAGAATTTTATAGGGTTTACTGCAGTTTTGGTCCCCCTATTTTCACCAATCCGTAATTTTGGTCTCCCTATTTTTAAATCCGCAATTTTAGTCTCATAATTTTTAACATTTCTGAAATTGGGTCCTTATCTCTAATTTGGGTCAAAATTAGGTGATGTGGCAGTCAAATGCTGAGGTGTCCAGTGACTGTCTTGTTGATGTGTATTAACTAATCATCCTACTAAGCAACCACTTATTTCAACTAAACAAAAAAACATTTAATTTATTTTTTCAAATAAATAAATAAAATTAAACAAATATAATCATAAAAATAAATAAAAGATGAACCCTTAATCCCTAAACTCCATCGACCCTTTCTTCTTCCTCTGCTCCTTCTTCCTCACGGTCTCGATCTTCCTCACAGTCCACCACACGCCCAGTCCTCCTTTTTCCAAAGAAACAAAACCATAAAAATCTTTCTCTTCCTCTCGCTCTCGATCTATCTCTTTCTCTCGCTCCAGATCTTTCCCTTTTGCCCAGATCTTTCTTTTCTTCTTCTTCCTCTCACCTTTCCTCTATGCTTCGAAATTTCAATGTCTTCTTCTTCTTCTTCTTCTTCTTCTTCTTCTTCTTCTTCTTCTTCTTCTTCTTCTTCTTCTTCTTCTTCTTCTTCTTCCACACAGTCACCCTCACAGTCCCAATTCCAAAAACCCTAACTGTGAGACAGTCTCGGTCAATCGAAGCAGAACGAAGAAGAAGAGGAGGAGAAGAAGATGCGATGCAGAAGAAGCAGCAGAAGAGGAGAAGAAGAAGTAGAAATCGCGATTAGGGTTCATAAAAAATTGGGGATTTTGGTTTTTTTTTTCCAGAATTTATTTGTTGAGATGTGTTAGTGTTGTTAATGTTGTTGTTCTTCTCTTGTTGGTGCTGCTGCTGTTGTTGTTGTTGTTGTTGTTGTTGTTGTTGTTGTTGTTGTTGTTGTTGTTCTGCTGTTGGTGGTGTTCTTCTTCCGATGAAGAAACAAAACGAAGCAGAACGAAGCAAAACGAGGAAGAAGCAGAATGCAAACGTGGGATGAAGTAAGCAGAATGCAGCAAAATGATGATGAAACGAAGGAGGACAAAGCAAAACGATTAGGGTTTCTGTGTGAGAGGGACAACGATGAGAGTCTGAGAGAGTGAGAAGAAAATGGAGCTTCTGGTGTTGTCAACTCTTAAATGGAGGATGCACCAAGTGACCCCAATTTCCAACTTTGAACACATTAGAAGGCTTGGTTTAAAGAGCCGCTTGCACTGGGAATTCCTGTGGCATTGTGAGAGGGTTCTTCTCAATGTCATTGTGGATTTGAGGGTTACGAGTTATCTGTCTTCTACTTTGGCTGCTGCTACTATGATCCATGTATTAAAGAGATTGAGCCATGTAAATGTGATATGTGAAGAAGCTGAAACAATTTGGGTTCATGTTGTCGAATTTTGTTTTGGTCCAGTTATTGCATATTTTGTTGTTGGCTGAGCACATTTTTTTAAAGAGAAAAAAAATTGATAATCCAAAGGAGGATTAGGTTCATGATACAAGAAGGATTTGATGAAAATGCAAGTCAGGGTATTTGGCGTGGAAATGGCTATTGCAACTTGCAAGGGTGCGAAACATAAATTGATAAAATTCTGGACATAAAACATAAAATTGAATCAGCTATTAGGTGACTGGCCCACTAATGTAGAAATGGGCTATAGCAAGTCATGTTATGAGGACCACCTTTGGTCCTTTTTTCTAGGGTCCGTACTAGGGGGAACCCATTCTCATATACAATTGATTATTACATATAAACATACTTGTTAATATTGTTACTATTTTTTGATACATATATTTTTATATATTATTAGTATGTAAACTTACTAGCATATTAATAGAAGAATTTTTAAAGTATTAAAATAATGTTTTTTTTATAAGCAATTAGTCTAGTGGTTTTTTTCTTTTTTGGTGAACAAAAGGGGGTTAAGACCCCAAAGAACACTAAAAACTACGAGGGACACACACACCCCTCCCATCTGCACGCTGTGTAGAGCTAATCCCAGGAGGAACACTATCAAAGATTTTACAGGGAAACAAAAGAGAGGTACTTTCTTTTGTTAGGCAATTCGCCACTTGGTTTGCTTCACGAAAGATGTGCTTCCAGCGAATATCCGTAGTATCATCACAAATGCCAAGAATCCCCATCACCAAATGAGAACAACTGTGGGATTGTTGGCTCCCACCAGAGAGCAGATTATAAGCATTCAGGGAATCAGTCTCCACCACCACCTTTTTGAAACCTCTACCCCAGGCAAGGCTGAGGCCGTGGTATATTGCCCACAATTCAGATTCCAAAACCGAGCAAGGTTCCAGCTTGCGCGAGAATGCGAAAATGAAATTACTGTCGGAATCCCTCATAATTCCTCCACAACCAGCCGTTCTGCCAACACCGGACACAGCACCATCACAATTCAGAGAAATAAAACCCACAGGCGGAGGCTTCCATTGTATCTGAGAATCATCTCCACCTGGGACACCAGTGAAGATTTTGGATTTTCGAGCATTAGAGCACATGATAAACTCAGCTGGATTCCGGATCTTGCAAACTAAGTTGTTCACATTCAACCCCTCTTGAGAAAAAATAAAAACATTGCGAGCTTGCCAAAGTAACTCCAAAGCAACGCCAAACAAAATGCACCAAGGATGAGTATCCCTGTTATCTGATCGCTTCCTTAGGTTATTGAGAAGCCAGAATTTCCAATAAACTTCAAGTAAAAATCCCGGTTGATAGCTACAGTCAAGCCTCTGCCAGAGTTCAGAAACATGAGAATAGTCTCTAAATGTATGGAACAACGATTCCTCCGGACCACCACAGATCGAGCAAGCCGCCGAATGGGAGAGGTGTCACCTGAAATGTTCCGCGTTCGTCATCAAGATGCCATGTGAAGCCTTCCAAAGAAAGGCTCGCATACTTTTCGGCCCTAACCATTTCCAGATAACTGAGAACAAAGGAGCATTTGGGCTAGGCTCGCAATGGTTAATAGCCTTATAGGCCGAGGCAGAAGAGAAGGACCCATCAGGGCCCAAACCCCAGGCTAATTGGTCAACTGGGTTACGCTCGCAAGGGGGAATTAAACCCAGAATTTTCATGACAATATTTCTGGGCAATATGTGGGCAAACTTTCCAACATCCCATCTACCAGAACTATCCACGTAGTAATTAACCGAATGGTTGGCCATGTCACTAGTGATTGTTGAAGTGGCAAAATTCATCAAGGGGCCTGTAGAAGAAACCCAATTAACTGTCCAAAGTTTAACCAACTCACCATTTTTGATTCTCCAAATTAAATTACTACGAAACTGGTTCCAATTCTTGCAAATACCCCTTCAAAAATTTGACCCAGGTTTGGCTGTATTAATTTTTGGAAAACCATCCAGCCCACAATTATATTTACCTCTCACCAAGTTGACCTAAAGAGAGTCGGGAGATGAACACAAATTCCAGGTGACTCTGAACATAAAAGTAGAATTTACCTCTCTCGAAGAGCGAAGTCCGAGCCCACCCTCCTTCTTGGGCCTACACACTTGCTTCCACTGTAAGAGGTGCATTTTTTTACTACTCTCTGTATCACTCCAAATGAAGAAATGACAAATCTTATCAATATCATCACACACCCCTTTCAGAAGAACACAAGATTGCATCACATAGGTAGACATTGCTTGTAGCACCGACTTAGCCAAAGTGATTCTTCCCGCAAAAGACAGAGTTTTTGATTTCCAAGCACTTAATCTTTGATTAACTTTATCAATGACAAATTGAAAAGTGTGCCGGGTAACTTTAGTATGGAAGATTGGCACCCCCAAATACTTGCCAATATCCTCAGTGGTAGTAAACCCCAACTCTAGGCCAATATTAGACCAAATTTCCCAATCAACATTCTTAAAGAAATAAATCCTTATTTTTTCTGACTAGCCTTTTGGCCTCAGCTGTTGCAAAAGGCATTCAGGATTTGTTTAATGACTCTAGCTTGCTCCATATTTGCCTCAGCAAAGAAAATAACATCATCAGCAAAAGCTAAGTGGGATATTTTTGGCCCACGTTTGCCAACCTGAATAGGCGTCCAAAACTTATCCCTCACCGTAACATTAATAAGTTGAAACAGGCGCTCAATGCATAGAATGAAAAGATAAGGAAAGATGGGGTCTCCCTGTCTAATACCTCTAGCTGGCTGAAATTCATCCAAAGCTTCTCCATTCCACAACAGGCGCATTTTAGGGGTAGAGATACAATACCATATCAGCTGTACTATGCGCTCCGAGAAGCCAATATCCTCAAGGGTGTCCTTCACAAAATCCCATTTCAGTCTATCGTAAGCCTTTTCCAAGTCAATCTTGATAGCCATCCAACCCTTCTTTCCTTTCTTAGCTCTTATAGTATGGAAAATTTCCTGAGCAATAACAATATTATCATGACCTTGTCTCTTTGGGACAAAGGAACCCTACGTAGGGCCAACTAGCTGAGCGAAAGTGTCCTTAATCCGCTGGGCTGGAAGCTTTGTAATAATCTTGTAAGAAACATTACACAGTCCAATAGGCCTAAAGTGCTTCATACATGTAACCTCCTCGAACTTTGGAATAAGAGTGATAAAAATGTCATTGAGCTCCTTTATCCTCCATGGTTCCCTGAAGATATCTTGAACCATTCTGCAAACTGAAGAGCCAATATTTGACAACTGATTGTGATAAAAAATTGCTTGAAAACCATCCGACCCAGGGGCTTTGAAAGGGCCAATACTCTTTGCAGTGGAGAAGATCTCTTCCTCTATGACTTCTCTATCAAGATCAGTAAGAGTGTTAGAGTCAATAAAAGGAAGGATCTCTGCAAGCAATAAGGAATATAATTATCAGTAGCATTAAACAGGTTTTTAAAATAGTTGGAAGCCATCTCTTCCAACCTCTCGGCCTCATGAACCCAATTTCCTTGCTCATTTTGGAGGGTTTTTATATGGTTGCGACACCGGCGAGCGGCTGTAACTCCATGGAAATAGCGAGTATTATGATCACCAAACTCAATCCACTTGGCTCTAGATTTTTGGTACCAAAGGACCTCCTCCTGTGCTAACACATTTCATACTCTTGCCAAGTTCTGTTTTGTAAAGTCAACAAATGTTAGTTCCATCCCCTAGAAAGTTTGTGGTTAATGTCTAGCAATTATCTCAGTAAAGGCCTCTTCTTTTCAAAAATATAGCCAAAAGTTGTTTTGTTCCACTTCTTCAAAACACCCTGGAGTTCAGAGATACTTTGGCACCAATTCGAAGTATAAGTTCTCCAATTATTAGCAATCAACTTATCAAAATTCTGGTGGGTGATCCAAGAAGCTTCAAAACAGAAAGGGCGTTTATGTCTATTCTTCCTCACAGGGCTCTCAAACTGAATTAGTAAGGGCCTGTGATCCGATTTGAACATTGGAAGGTGAAGGACATCAATATTTGCAAACTTTAATCTCCAATCAAGATTAATCAACATTCTATCTAGCCTCTTCATCACACCTCCCCTCTGCCAAGTAAAAGGGCCACCTTTGAATCCCGCGTCTATAAGCCTGCAAGATTGGATCATGTTGATGAAGCTAGTTTCGTGCCTAGGAGGGCTAGTAAGAGGTGGTCCGGACCTCTCATAATCATGAAAAATGGCATTGGAGTCTCCAATAAGTGCCCAAGGGCCAGCCACATTTTGGTGTAGGCTACTGATTTCGTTCCACAATTCTTGGCGCTGTGCAAAGTGGGGGTTACCATACACCGCTGTTAGTGTCCAAGCAGGTTCATTCCGCCACCTCACCTTCGTATGAATGTTTTGCTTAGTAGAGGAAATAACATCCACAATCCAAACTAAAGGATCCTAAAGACACCAGATACCTCCAGATTGGCCAACTGCTTCTTGTCTAAAGTGCCCATGAAAACCCAGATTGCGAATTACATTCATGGCTCGCCTACCACTAATATGAGTCTCAAGCAACATCATCAGAGAGAAACTATAATCTCTTTTCAAATCTCTAATCATGCCTGAAAAGCCCTTCACTGCAGTACCCCCGCAGTTCCAACACATAACATTCATTTAGACACAGTGTAGGAGTGAGGGTCAACACCCTCAAGGATATCCATTAGTGTAGGTTTAGCATTTGAAAGCATGCCATTCCTAACTTGATCTATAGGGGCCAAACACCCTTCTCCTGATTTTTTTGCACTCCTCAATTTCTCCAAGAAGGCAAGAGTATTCTCATCTATGGGAACGCAGGCTTGCCACAGAGGATTATTAGCCTCCCATTTACTTGTGAAAGCTTCCCAATTTGTTTTATCCATAATGCGAATTAGCTCCAGCATTTGTTGTTCAGCTTCACGAGTGGCCTTCTTACTTGCCATGTCCACAAGTTTATTTTCTTTGTTGCCATCATGCAGCTTAACCGACCCATTTCTAACCTGAGGAGCACCAGCAACGCGGGACGGGCCTACACTCCACTTATCTGGCCCAGATCCCTTATTTCGTTGAGGCTTGCCCACGAGAGAAAACTTCCCCTTAGCCCACTTTGTTTATTCCTTCCAGCATTAGGATCTCTTACCCTAACTATCACGTGATTATCATTGGTGGTTGACCTCCCACTCTCTCTCTTCTCCTCATATCCTAGATTCTCAACGCCCGTATCCTCGTAATCAATTGTGAGAAACGTACCTCGATCCCTGAGTGATTTTCTCCTTTCCTTTCGTCACATCCACTCCTTTCTCATTATACCTCACCTGATTAGGCAATTTGGTATCAGGTTTCCGCAATTTTTGCCGTGAAAAATTCTTAGGTAAACTCAATGGACCCATCCCAAGTGCATTCCCCGTAACTGAGTTATTGTTCCCACCTTGCTCCTGATTTTTTGCAGTTACCTCCTGAACATTTGTGTCCTCACTAGGGCTGACATCAGCATGAACAACTACGTTCAACGTAGGGTTTTCACTGTTTTGCACTGCCACCGCCGCCGCCGGAGCTGCATGGTTATCGCCGTTGCACTTCACGCTGTCTTCTACCTCAAGCAATTCACGACATTGATCCTTCTTATGCCCATACCCCCCGCATCGAAAACATATAAGATGGAGGCCTTCATACTCCAAATACAATTTCTTGCCTCTGATAATGATGTGAGATTGCAGCTGTTTCTCCAAGTCAAGTTCCACACATATCCTAGCAAACTTTCCACGATCATGTATGGAAGTGAGCCTATCGATTTTTAACATGGTGCCAATCGAATTACCGATCCTCCGGAGGAATTGATCATTACACAACTCAAACAAAAGTCTGGGAATCCGAACCCACACAACAATCTTCTGTGTTGTATCTGCTGTCAACGAGAAGAACGAGCGCCATCGTTGGACGATAAGGTAGTGGTCCGCCACTTTCCAAGGGCCATCAAATAGGGCAACTCGATAATCCTCCTCAGAGGATAGTCTAACCAGATAATAATCATATGCCATATCAGTAATCTTCATGGATCCATTTCTTTGCCAACACCGTTGGAGCTTGTTCTCCAAAGTCTTAAAGTTAACACGTTTGCCCCAGAACCTTGACAATGAGGGTGTTCTTCCATGGTTTGGACCATGCACATAGCTCCTCGTCCGAGAGAGGTATTTCTATTCCCGGCACAAAAGGTTTTGGAGGCATAGGATCGACCTCTTTCTCCTCCTTATACCACCTGTTCTCAGGCAAGTCCTCCTCTAGGCAGTCACCCCAGCATTCCTCATCGGTGATGTCTTCACCGTGAGTATTCAGCAGCCTGTCTTTGTAAGAAGGAGAGTGGCACAACTCCTCCATGTCCTCATCCATTGTATCATCCTTCTCTGTCCAATCCTCAACTTCAGCTTCTTTTCGAATGCACACCTTTTTCTTGATGCGATTCGGAGGTTCTCCATCCTTCGAAGTAGGTGGAGAGGAGTTAGAAGTCGTCGCGGTATCTTAGGAAACTGACCGAATAATAAAAAATGATGCAGCACAAGGAGGGAGCAACGAGCAGTTGAACAAGAAAAGCACAATAGCGAGGGAACCAACTAATAGTCTAGTGGTTAGATTATTAGTAGTTAGTTGTTAGTGGGGGTGGGGGAGGGGTTCGAACCCCTATCACCTACATTCCTACCTCCTTCAATGTCCCATTTGGCCATCAGGCTAACCCACCCGAGACAAAATAATGATTTATTTAAAATAAAATTTGCAAGCATGGATAAAAGGAACTACACCTACATATTGTATAACCAATATAATATAATATACTTGTAATGAAAAATTTATTATTATAAAATAACAATGCATTTTCTCCTCGCGTTTGATTCAAAAAAATGGCTAGAGGATAGGACAAAAAAAGGGACACAATACATCACAAAACCCCAATTCTTTTGTCTCCTACTAAACCATGGAACAAAAAGTTGTTTTAAGGACAAACTACTCAAAAGACAAAAATACCCACATTAATTTCCCTACTAATATATATATAGGAAAATGCTGAATAATACAGAATCTTTGTGCACGAAAAACGACAAATTCGTTTTGGCCATTAAATGATGTCTTGGTTTTGACAGATTTTGACCTTTTATTTATTTTAATAATTGAAATCCACGACATCCTTGTATTCATAACAATTCGTATATTATTTCCTTTCGTACTATATGGCATTCCTCGTGTACACACACACACACACACACACACATATATATTCCTACGTTTATATCGTAAACTTGTTACGTTTCTATTTTTTTTTATAGAAATCTATTATACGTATAACATAGCATGTGTAACAAATATATAATACATTATAAATACATTATTATATAACATAATATTACATATTATTATATATTATATCTGATATAAAACATTATATTACTTTTATTATTTATTTATTATAAAATAATTTGTTATGTATTATTTTATATATTAATTATATAATATAATATTTTATATTCTAAAATATATTATATATCATATAATAGTTACATACATATACATATACATATACATATACATATACATACATATATATATATATATGTATGTATGTATATGTATTAATAATATAATATTAACATATTATTTTATATATTATGATACTATAATGATATATACTATAAAGGGTATTATAGTAAATTTCATGTTATTTTGTTTGTGCTGTCCATTGTCCACCAAATAAAATACAAAACAAAAAGTTGTCTTGTTACTCAAAGGTTTGTCCTGTGTTTTTCTGTTTGTCATGTATTTCAATGCGTATCAAACACACCCTTAAACTTTTATTAAGTCCATAATAATTATTTCTTGGTACAAAGAGAGAGAAGCTCGAGAGCCCTTTTTACCTATAAAAGGGATATGGCAAGGCTATGCAAAAATGTTTAAAGAAGTGAGAATATAACATCTCATTTGTGTTAATATATCAATCATGCATTACCCTGATCTCTTTCCCATAGACAATTTTTGGATGGTTGCATTTATTTTTTTTAAAATATTTGTTAAAATATAAATTATTGGACATATAAAAATAAGAGTTTATAAATATACGTCGGTGGTGTAAATAGGGTTACACACATTTCAAATCATATTTTCACTATTTTACCATATTATAATATCACTTCTTAAACCCTATTTACAATCTGGGCAATAAGATGAAATATGATTAGACAACTATTTAACTAATAAAATGCTATATGTCTCACTGATTGGATTTAACATAAATAAAAAGTTACATAGTATTTAATTATTAATGAAAAAAGCTTAAGATATGTGCAAATTGTATTCTAGGAATAATTGCTACTTTTTAAAATTTTGTCAAATTAAAATATAATGTTGTTGACGGGGACAGATACACGTGTATTTAATTGGGGCAGATGACCCCATCAACTTATTTTTTCTTGTATTAATTATTGAATAATTTTATTTTTACCCCCACTAAAAATTAAGTATTGACCCACTAAAGAGAAACAAATAGAAAATGAGCTGGAAAGTGTGTCATTTTTTCCTAGCATATAAAGTAGACCCTATTTACTCCCTTTTCTCTTAAGAAACCGGTGGAAGAATTGCATCCACATAGCTTCTTCTATGTCTTTTAAAATTTCTCATATTTTTAGGGAAGAAAATCACTGTGCGGATAAGTTGGCTTCTTTTGGAGTATCTTCTAAGTGTTACTCCCGGTGGGATTTAATTCCTAGTTTTATTAGGATAAATTTTTTCCGTAATAAGTTTGGGCTTCCAAACTTTAGATTTTAATAGTCCTCCATGTTGCTTCATGGATTTGGTCTTTGTCCCCCATTGTGGTTTTTCATTATTTGATATTGGTGTGCTGTAAATGATTGTTAATGTATTTGGTGCCAATATAGTTGAGATGAAAGTCATTATAGTGATGCATTTGCATGTCAATTCTGCTTTTATTAGATCTAGTCTCTGTATTATATGTTGGATTTTCCTTCCTATTGGTTTCCATATTGTTTTTGCTCATGGGTTTTGGCATAGTCCCCATGTTTATGTATTTTTCTTTTTTCCTTTTTTTTATGAATAAAATTTAGGGGGTTACTTTTTTTCCTTCTAGATGTTTTTTTCCTTAAGGAGAGTTTTGCATCAGAAGGTTTTTAACGAGACTCTTTTTCTTTCTTTTGCTGAAAAAAAAAATACTCCCTTCCCTCTTTGTCGATTGACTTCTGACTCTAGGTCTAGACCTTTCAGTTCTGATCACAGCTCTTTCCATCACACACCCACTGCACTTATTTATAAAATGTGAATCTTTAATAAAGTATATTTTCTTTTGAGGATCAAACCATGGTCTGATATTTTCAAATTAAAAGATGTCTTACCAGTATGTCAGACAACAACAATAATATGTATACGCCAATTAAAATATATATTTCTTTAACACAAATGCCCAATCATGTCATTTGAATGTGTTATATTTAAAATTTATTACATTATGATACTACAAAGTATATTTTCTAATTAATAAATTATATTTGGTCTAAAAAATAATAAATTATATTTTAATATTAGAAATATATGTGTATGTGTGTGTCCTCACGATCTAAATTTTCTGAATTCGTCACTTGTTGTTGACATGATAATTTTCTTTATATAATCTACAAAAGTTATGTTGACTAATCTGATCAAAATAAATTTTTCAAATATTTGATTATATAAGAAGGAAAATGAATTATAAAAAAAAAACTTACTGTCTGATTCTTGAAAAAAGGGTTGTCGAGATTGAGTATGCTTTGTTTCTTCCACAAGAATATCAAGTTTATTATTGTAATCGGGTACATGTCTCGCTGCACAGGTTAATAGTGATGTTATTATCATTTAAATATCAGATATAAAATGCATAGTGTGTTTATTATTAAATCTTTAATATAAATTAACATGTGAATAAACTAACTATATTTGTAGATTTTTATCTAAATTTATATAAACAACGTAAGAAATAAGAAATGTCATCCCTTGTGACTTGAAGAAAATGGAATTGGAAATAATGTTAGTAGTAGAATTAGTAAGAGAAAATAATAGAAAATAATGAAGATCTATATGTGTGGTTGGTTTGACCAAATTAAAACAAAACGTACCCGCAGGCACAGCAGTTGGTGAGGTACTTGAACCGGAGTCCGACATAATTAATTAAAACTCTCGTATATACTATATATAGTAGCAGCTTTACTCTCTCTCTTTCTCGTTATGGAAAATCCTAAAATTCTTGGCGATGATGATGAGCAGCTAGTGGCTGAACTTTATATAAGATGCTGAATAGAGAATTCCGTGTCATTGAAAAGTTGAATATTTTATTGCTTGGGAGCCAAGTATGGTATATTTTATTTACTTTAATATTCTTGATAACCAAGTATGAATTTTGCTCCTTCTTTTCGGCATCTCCAAGCAACTTTTGTTATATATACTTTTCTTTATCTGTCTGTGACCCCAAACTGGAAAATTTGATATGACGATTGATGCTACCAAAATTATTACATTACATTGATATGCGATATAATTTATGTATGGATCGAAATATGCATTGCTAATATATCTATCTCTATAAATTAACTATACTGAAGTAACCACCCGCAAGCTAGTAAATATCCTCTCTATTTCTTAAAAGAAATCGAAGAATTTTATTGCTAAAGTTTTGAGGGTATAAATAAACATATTTCTAAAATAGTGATATAAATTATGCATTTATGTGTATTTATACGTAAAAAAATTTTAGTAATGGAGATCTCCATTTCTTTTGATAAATGGAGAAGATCCCTGTCCCTCCAACCAGTAGCGTATCCAGAATTTTTGATAAGATGGATCAAACTATTTAACTTTAATTAATAATTATTGTCATACATATTAAAATAAAGACATAAATATTAAAATCATAAAATTTTAATATATTTAATAAAATAAATTAAATACATACTTATAATCTTGTTCTCTACGCGATTTCATGTTTTGAAATCATTGAATAATCAGTTCATTATCAATGTTCTCAAACACATCTTTCTCAATATAAATCACTAGACAGTCGAGTGTTGGTAGTGGGTGTCGACAAAGAGAGTTCTGTTTTGAGAGAGTGATGACAAGTCAGGGCAATGGGTGCAAAATATTAGAGTGAGAGGGTCAAAATAAAAACTATATAGGAGGGTAAGTATTATTTTGACTAAATTTTACTTTTAGTCATTTATGTTTCGATTCGGTCTCTTATTTATTATTTGTTTCAAATTTGTCCCTTACGCTAAAAACGTTATGCCAACGTGGTCCTTCAATTACTAATACCGTGAAAGTTAGCTTATGTGATAGCTAACTAATGATCTGACAGCTGAGTTGTCACGTGTGGGACAAAATTGAAACAAAGTAAGATAAAAGATCAAATCGATATTTTTCTTCTTTTTTCCCCAAATTAATGACCTAAGGTTTTCTAGGTTTTAAATTTTCTTCAAAAATTCTTCTCCAATCATTATTACAGCACAATGTTGTAATAATTACAAAGAAATATATCAAAATTACAAATAAATACAAAGGGAAAAGGAGAGAAATATTTTATTTGTTCTTTATCAAATTGGGAAAAAAAATTGCAAAGAAAGGGAAAGAATTAATACGGGATCCATGTCAAAAAAATTTCTCCTCAATATGTAAAGAGTGAACACAAATCCCGCGAAAATTATTTTATTTTTAAAATTTTACTCATCTATTTATTTTTGTCATTTGGGATGAAATTCTCTTGATTATTTTCACTTTATCCTAGAAAAAACAGACGTTATATCAATTATCCATTTTTTTTTTGCTTTTCTATTAAATTACACAAACATAGTGTCGTACCCTAATTTTGTCCGGCATCTTTCTTTTAATTTATTTTTGCTTATTAAAAGTAGTAATAGTAATATTAAATAAATAAATAAATAAATAAAAATAATATTTTTGGTCTCATAGAATAAATAAAGAAAATAAAAAAACAAGGCAAAAGAAAGAAATAGAAAAAATAAGGCAAAAAATCATCTTCCATTCCTTTCCTTTTCAGAAAGCATATTTTGGTGAATCAATCAAATCTCTCTTTCTTAATCTCAAACCAAATCACAACAAAATCCCCTTTTTTTTCGATAATATGTCTCAGATTTATGGAGATTCGGTTGAGAGGAAAACGTGGACATCCAGAACCAAATCAGGGAGCGATTCTATTCTCTTTTTCTTCATTTATTTCCTTTTATTCCCAGTTTATTTTGATCCTGATCTTTCTTTGTTTCTGTAATAGATTCGAAGAATGCTATAAAAGCCTCTCAAAGAGGAGAAAAAGGAGGGAGTGAACCGATGAGAGTTTTTAGGATTTGAAAAGAGTCACCAAGAGAGCGTTCTGGATCTCAAAAAAAAAGGGAAGTTAATTTTTGAATCTGAGGAGAGACAGAAGCGAAAGCAAGGCCGCTGCTGAGATCTTTGTGAGGCCACAAAAGAAAAACAAACACTCTTAGTTTTAGGTGGATTTAATTTTTTGCTACCTTGTAAATTTCTGGGTCCCGAGTTGTTCGCCCATGTTTTATCTCCTTCTCTTATTTCTTTTTCTTTTTTGATCTGTAATAGCAATTCAGATTGTTAGCCTTAATCTATTCTATTATATTTCTTCAGCTTGCTTTATTTTTTATTAACTTTTTTATTTATCTTTCTATTTGGATCGTGTTTATTTGTTGCTGCTGGGTTTTTTTTATTTATCTTCTCATTTTACATCATGTGAGACTCGAAGCTAGTGTTAGGGTTTGGCCTCCCAATGGGGCCAAACCTTGTAGGGACTAAATTACAAATTTCCCATTAAGAGGGGCATCAAAACGAAAAAGGAAAGTTTCTATCTTTTTTCATTTATATGTTTTTTTTCTTTAATAAGTTAATATAATCGAAATCATGTTTATTTCTTTTCCAAAGTTTCTCTTTTTTCATTTCTGTGTTATTTTAAAAAAAGGATGAAGTAATAATATTAAAAAATGAATTTTTCTGGATTCTAACAAAAATAATAATAAAGCTTTCTTTTTGAAACGAAGTACTTTCCTTTTTAAATAAATTAGTTTTTAGGCACTATTGCTAATAAAACCAAAAAGGGAATCAATTTTAGGCAAACATTTTTTTTCGAATAATTAAACGTACCGTTTTTATGGGCGCTTTAGGGGTGCTAGTATTTTCCCTATGCATAACCAACTTCCGAACTCAAAATCTGGTTCAAAGACCTTTTTCATCGTTAAATTCAAAAATATCCAAAAAATAGGTTTTCTAATGTTTTCCTAAAAAATAAATATTGGTGGCGGCTCCATTAAATTTTTGTGTGGTTGTCACACATAGATATTTTACATTGTTTTTTCTTCATTCAAATAATACACAAAATCTCTTACATCCAAAAAGCATACAAAATAAATCGATTTTTTCTTCATTCTTTTCTATCTTTCATTCTTTTCTATCTATTGTTCAAAACTTATTTTATTTCCACATCTAAGCAAAACGTGAATGACTTGAGAAGGTTTTAGATCAGAAGGTTTTAACGAGGTTTCTTTCTTTTTTTGCCCTTTAAAAAAAAGAATGACTTGAGAAAAAAAATTAATTTCATAAGCTTTCATATATACAATATTATCATGAAAACTTTTCATTTATGTAATTATGTGTTTTATACTTTTATTTTAACCGGCCTATAAAATATTACAATTGAATAATTATATCATTTTAACAAATAAAAGAAAATCAATTCAACAGCTAAAGTAAATGTTGGTATAAAATCATAGAGAGAATTTCAGATTCATTTTAAGGATGGAGTTTCTCACTGATAAATAAAATATTTATGAACTATTCTCCTTCATTTTTTTTGACGGCATCCAAATCAACTCATTTCATTGCAAATAATATCAACAATACAACCAGGAATGTAATGAAAATCACTGCGAATAGCATAAAAGATAGATGCTCTAGCTAAAGTATGAGCACTACCATTTGCTCGTCGCCTAGTAAAAACAACCTGAAAGTTGTTATAACAAGATAAAAGGGATCGACATTCATCTAAAATAGACTCATACTCTGATCTATTGGATTTAGCAATGCACTCATCTTCTACCACTTGTTTGCTATCCATCTCAAAAATAACATTATGGAAGCCTGCTGTGATCATCCTTTTAATAGCATGTAAAAGGCCCCAAGATTCAGCTTCACAAACACTCATTTTATTTTTCCACCAACCTGTTCTTGCCATAATGAATTGCCCCTCTTCATCACGTACACATAAACCAATACCTGTGCTCCCTTGTTGTTCAAAAATAGCAGCATCTACATTGCATTTTACAAAGCCCACTTCACCACTGTATCATTTTTCAGAATCGATCCATGAGATGCTTTTTTCTGTGCCTGCTGCCATGAACGAAGGACATGATCACCTCTTGCAATGACAGATTCAACAGATTCTGTTATAGCATGCCAAAGTAGCATGTTTCTTCTCTTCCAAAGGCCCCAAAGAGTCATGGCAAAAGACTCTATTTGTTCCTAGTTTAAGACTTTCAAAATTTGTAGAAAAAATTCTGCAAAACCTTCAGCATCCAACATGATAGGTTCCAGCACAGACCACAAATTAGTCAGCTTCCAGCATTTAAGGATGGAGTTTCTCACAGATAAATAAAATATTTATGAACTATTCTCCTTCGCTTAATATTTATGAACTATACTCTTTTGACCAAAAAGAGTTCACCCCTTGTTTAGTTATTCTTATAAGCTCGCCAAAATACTTACACAAGTGCTTATGCTATAAGATAAACCTATATAAGCTATAAATAAGTTATTCCAAACGCACCCATTGTTAGTTGTTGGGACATCAAGGACACATCAAACAGATAAAATAAATATTTTGTTTATAATTCAAAGCAGATCATTAAAAAAATGAAGTTGTCATTAACAGGAAATCAATTGAGGAACAATATAAATATGAGAGGGGGAGTCATAAGGTGGAGTGGTGGTAGGGGCGTGAGAGGTACAGAAGTGGGAGGTACAAGGTGGCGTGGGTTCAAATCCTCCCTACCCCAAAATCTAACATTATTAACAATATCTAACGGCTAACATTTGTCATTCAATATATATATAGGCTAAATTACAAAGTTGGTCCTCTATGTTTATTTTAGATTTCAATTTGGTCCTCTATATTTTATTTGTTTCGTTTTGGTCCCTTACGTTTTAAAAGTTACAACAGGTTGGTCCTTTCCGTCACTAAAAGCCAATTGTCCGTAGCTAAAAGCCAAATAATATTTTGGAAAATGGACTTCTAGCTATGGACAGTTGACTTTTAGTGACGGAAATGACCAAATTGAAAACTAAAATAAAACGTAGAGGACCAAAACGAAACAAATAAAACATAGAGGACCAAATTGAAACCTAAAATAAACTTAGAGGACCAATTTTGTAATTTAGCCTATATATATATGATAGGACAAAACTTAGGTATAGTTCCAAGTTCCTTATGTAAAGTTCATACTGTTCTCCAATCACAATTCAACACATGGAATAATTATCCAATAGTAAAAATAGGATCATTTTGAATTTAAATAAAAAAATTAATCCATGTGGCATGTTATTATTGGTAAACAACACTGCAAAAGGTAACAATATCAACTTTAGGTTACATTGGGACAAGCAAGATGAGAAGATGGCAGTACAGCTTTGGAATGGCTCCCGAAAACTAGGGATTGGAGGGGAAGAAGAAGATGTAGTATACATTGAGCACCTTAAGGAGGTAGAAAGCGGTCTTGTAGATGCAGAAAAACAGAGGGAGAACATCATCGACTAGTCTTAATGTTTCTATCACTAAATGTTAGAGGGTTGAGGGATAAGGCAAAAAGGAGAAGGATTCAAAGTCTTGTGAGGTCAGGTAACTTCTCTTGTTGTCTTTTCCAGGAAACTAAGATTGAATTGATTAATAATTTGTTGGTTCAAAGTTTGTGGGGTGGGGCTGATGTTTCATGGATAGCGAAACCATCTGTAGGCCTGTCTGGGGGTATGCTTATTATCTGGAAAGAAGGGTCCTTTAATGTTAAATTTCATTTTGCTGGCACTGGTTTCATTGGTTTATGCGTAGAACAGTCAGATAATTCACTTGTGTATGTAGTTAATATTTATGCTCCTTGTAATATGGAGGGTAAGCGACAGATGTGGAGTGAATTGATATTGTCCAAATCTGATTTTGAGGAAGGTAAATGGTGTATAGGAGGTGACTTCAACGCAGTGCTGTCCAGTAATGAGAGGAGAGAGAGGAATGGTGTCACAGAAAATTTGAGAGAGGTGGAAGAATTTAGTGAATTCATAGACAAAATGGAGGTGATTGATTGCCCACATTTGGGTAAGTCCTTCACTTGGTTTAGTTCAGATGGGAGATCAATGAGCAGAATTGACCGTTTCCTACTTAGTGCTGATTTATTGACAGAATGGGGGGTGGAAGCACAGTGGATTGGCAGTAGAGATATCTCTGATCATTGCCCAATTTGGTTGAAGACTCCTCTTCAAAATTGGGGATCAAAGCCTTTCAAATTTAATAACTGTTGGATAGAGCATAAGGAATTCAGTTCCTTTGTCAAGGAATGTTGGATGGATCACTTAATTGATGGGAGGCAGGGGTATATTTTGAAGGAGAAAATGAAGATGTTAAAAGAGAAGCTAAAAAAGTGGAACAAAGAAGTGTTTGGAATCATGGAATTGGATATAAACAGGGTGGTGGATGAATTGAATCAACTTGACGAGGTGGTAGCTTCTGGGGGTGTGGCGGATGCTGAAAATAGAAGGTTAATTTCTGTGGAGTTTTGGCAAAAAATACATTTGAAGGAAAGCCTTCTCGCTCAAAAATCAAGAGCGAATTGGGTTCTCAAGGGAGATTGTAATTCAAAATACTTTCATGACTGCCTCAAAATAAGGAGAAAGAGGAATGGGATTACAGCTTTGAAAATATGGGACGAGTGGGTTGAGGAGGTAGGGGAGGTAAAACAGGAAGTCAAGAGACACTTTATGGATAGCTTTTCTGATGTTCCTTGGAAGCGCCCGGTGTTGGATGGTATATCCTTTCCACAAATTTCTGATGAGGATAATGACCTTCTTATCACACCATTCTCGGATTTGGAAATAAAAGAGGCGGTTTGGAGTTGTGATGGAAACAAGAGTCCAGGGCCGGACGGATTCAACCTTAACTTCTTCAAAACCTGCTGGGAAACTATTAAAACTAATGTTTGCTCTTTTTTGCAGGAATTTCATAACACAGGTCATCTCCCCAAAGCTATGGTTGCGTCTTTCATAGCTCTAATCCCTAAAAAGGATAGTCCACAAGGCCTTAACGATTTCCGACCAATTTCTCTCATTGGGAGCATATACAAGATTCTATCTAAGTTGTTAGCTGCAAGATTGAAGAAGGTGTTGGGTAAGGTGATATCTAAATGTCAAACGGCTTTTCTACCAGGGAGACAAATTTTGGATGGAGTGGTTACGACAAATGAAATTGTGGATATGGCAAAGCGGAAAAAGCAAAAATGCCTGATGCTGAAGGTAGACTTTCGAAAGGCATATGATTCTGTATCATGGAGCTTTTTGTACTATATGATGATAAGGCTGGGTTTTAATCATCAATGGAGAAAGTGGGTGATAGCATGTGTTTCCTCTAATTCGGTCTCAGTTTTGGTTAATGGCAGCCCGACGGAAGAATTCTGTATCCACAAGGGATTGAAGCAAGGGGACCCTTTGGCACCGTTTCTTTTTCTTATTGCAGCTGAGGGTTTGTCTGGACTTGTTAAACAGACAGTGGACATTGGTTGGTTCAAAGCTCACAAGGTGAATGCACAACTCTCCTATCCCATTCTCTAATATGCGGATGACACAATTCTTTTTGGGGAAGCTAATTGGGATAATGTTTGGTGTTTGAAGACTCTTCTGAGGGGTTTTGAGTTGGTTTCTGGCCTAAGTATAAATTTTTCCAAGAGTAATTTGATTGGAGTAAATGTGGAGGACGGTTTCATGTCGGCCGCCTCAACCTTCTTGGGTTGTGCAAGAGGCAGCAATTCGTTCAAGTTTCTGGGCTTTCCAATAGGAGCAGATCCGAGGAAGGAAGCAACATGGAGGACTGTCATATCCTCTTTCAAAAAAAGACTATCCACTTGGAAGAGTCGTCACTTATTATGGAGGTATATTATCACTGATTAATTCAGTGTTAACGAGCTTGCCACTATACTTTTTCTCATTCTACAAAGTGCCAAAGAAAGTTCTTAAAGTACTAGTTGCTTTGCAACGGAATTTTTTGTGGGGTGGAAGTGAAGACTCCAAAAAGATTAGCTGGGTGAGTTGGGAGAAAATCTGTCTTCCAAAAGATCAGGGTGGGTTGAGGGTCAAGAACTTGGAGATATTTAATAGAAGCTTACTTGCTAAATGGAAATGGAGATTTTTAACTGATAAAGAGGCTTTATGGTATGACCTGCTAACGCATAGGTACGAAAATATTTCTGGTAATGGTATCGGAATTCCCGTTGTTGGGTCAAAATCTTCTCTATGGTGGAGGGATATTGCGCTCCTTGACACATATTGGTTTAATGAAAAGGTGCAACCAAAACTTGGCAGTGGAACGGAACTTGGATTCTGGACTGATGACTGGTCAAATACCGGAAAATTGTTGGAATTATTCCCTCGGTTATTCTCGGCTGCTGCATACAAGGAGGCAAAGGTGTTTAACATGGGGGTTTGGGAGGAAGATCGGTGGCAGTGGCGTGTCGCTTGGAGGCGGAGGATTTTCAGCTGGGAAGAAGCTCAAATTCAAGCTCTTTATGACATTCTGAATTGTGTATCTCCTAAGAAAGATGTTGACGACGCGTGGTTGTGGAAATTAGATGACGAAGGCCACTTTACAGTCAATTCCGCTTATAAAAATCTTCTACAGGTATCGCTCAACGGCGAATTGAATTCTGATCTGGATCGCATTTTACATAAGGTATGGAAAACTTCTGTGCCATCTAAAATTTTAATGTTGGCGTGGAGATTGTTTCTCAATAGGCTGCCTACCTGTGATCAATTACAAAGGAGGGGCATTGATTTAGGCACTCAAGGTGGAATGTGTGTTCTCTGCTCCTCGCAAGTTGAGGACAGAAATCATCTGTTCTTCTCTTGCACTTTTTCCCGGGATATTTGGCGCGCAGTATTAAATTGGATGGGGGTTGACAGTGTACTCTCAGGTAATTGCATGCAGCACTTTACACAGTTCGGTAATTTTGTCAGTGGTAGGAAAATTGGCAAGGTGAGATGTTTGATTTGGTTGGCGGTTATTTGGAACACTTGGAACCTACGTAATGCAATCATTTTCAGAGAGGAGGTTCCGGATTCAAGTAATTTAATGGCCCAAATTAAACACAGTTCTTGGGGTTGGTTCATTTTTAGGGAAGGGCGTAATAGTTCCCTATTATTTTCTGATTGGTGCATGAACCCTATACAATGTCTCAAATCTCATTTAATTTGAAGTGGCTATAGCTTGACTTTGCTGAAAGTTGCCTCCAGGTTTGCAGATCGATGGAGTTGTTACTATTTCAATTTTTCTGGTGCTACTGTTTTTTAATTTTCTGCTGCTGTTTCTTTATTTTGGCTCAATTTGGCGGATTGGCTGTGCTGTTACATTGCCTCCTGATATATTGTTTGTGGTCTCGGGCTCTTTTTTGGTTATTAGGAGGTGTTGGTTTCTTGGTTAGTGTATTGGAGGTGTGGCTGCATCAAATTGCTTATGGTTGGGTTGGAATTCACCTTGGTCCTTGGCCCTGTGTTTAGTTGGTTTCGTGGTGGTGTGGATGTTTCTTGTATTTCATAATTTTATGTGTGGGTTGCGGGTGGAAATCTGTCCTGAAGGTTGGCTCTTCCGTTCAGTTTGGTCCGAGGTGCTGAGGGTGCTGAGGATGCATATGTTTACATATTTCTCTTTTTTGTCTTGCTTTGTTGGATAAAATAGTCCGTCTTCCTTAGTTTCATTTCTTTGGCAGTGTAATTTGTAGTTCATGGTTGGTGTACTCTTTTTCCTCCCTTAGTCTTTTTCCCAATGGGTTTTGGATATGGGAGATTTTAACGAGGCACCTCCATGTTGTTACACGTATCCCTTGTACTCCCGTAATAAAATCCTTTTGCTTATCAAAAAAAAAAATTAAGACAATTATTTTACATATAACTCATAGTAAATACAAAAGGTTATTTTACATCACATTGTCATAAATTATTGTCTAATCAGACTAATCCAAGTAAAAAGGATCACAATTACAATCAATCCCTATTTTTGATAGAATTATCGCTGCATGTTGCTGGCAAAAGACTAGTATTAAGCGTAGAGAAATATATAAAGAATGGTAGAAAAGCAAAAAATACAAGGCAACTGGAATACCACAAAGTACACCAATGACATAAAAGATCCATTCTGGGAGGAAGTTGTAGACCAACATAGCACCAGAGAGAACAGAAGTAACAGCCATGATTAGAACAGAGGCATAAAGAAATAAATACCCAAATGTCATCCTTGTTAGCCGTGAGTAGACATAACCTTGTTTTTTCCTCCAAGTTGAAGGGAGTATAACTGAGGTAAAGAGGAGTATAGATGTTGCACACAAGCTCACTCCAAATCCGACTGATAGAATAAATATCTGGTACCATGTCTTCTGCTGAAATATAAGTGTCTTTCCAGTAATATTATTAGTACGAATTGTGAGAGCCCCAGTAATCCCTAGTGTGATAAGAAGGGTTGCAACAACTATAAAATTATTTGCCATTTCATTCAGTTCAGCTATAGCTTTTTCAGATGGTCGTTTGTGCTCCCTATAAAATAATTCTTTTGGGGTCAAGCCTTCTCTATTCTTCATGGTTTTGAATGTAGGAGGAACTATCTTCTCCAATTCCTGTAGGTTAAAAGTAAATACAGACATTTAATATATATTGAAATATGAAAGAGTATGATTAAATTAAGATATATAATTGTATATCAGAGATGATGATCAGGTGAATCATGCACCTTAAACCATAGTTCTTCACTGCAAATAAGAGATTGATGTATAGGGGATCCAAATCTTCCTTCAGCTGTCAACTTTCCAGCCAAGTGAAGAACATTGTTTCTCTCATGATCAACACATTGCACTAAAACATTCTTGTATGAACCCTTTTTCAGTATTAGACGGTACACACTTCCTTGCCGGTTTAAGACAGCAATGTGAAGTAAGTTTTGACCTTGGCAATTGACTTCCATAAATAGATTTGGATTATAGTTGAAAATAAATTCCAAAATTATGACGTTTCCTGATTTTGCGGCATCAAACATTGCTTTTGAAGTTTCCATAGAATGTAGAAACTCATCTTCCTCCTCTTCCATTCTCCAAAACAACAAACTTAGAAGATCTCTATAACCTGGAGCATGCTTGTGAAAGGCTAGCAATGATTGTAAATATTTAAATGAGTTAGTTTTATTGACTTAATAATTATTAATTCACAAATTAAACTATCTTCATAAAATATCATTACTTGATTGTTGTATATAGTAAATATTTTTTGAAAATGAATTAAAATAAAAGTAAAATTCAGTATTATAAAGAGTTTAATTTGTATGCACCGTCAGTATAAAAATGTTTTATACAATTATCCAATAATATGTTGTCACCTCATTTAATGAGATTAAAAACACGTGACTTGTCATCCTCATTAGATGATGTGGCAACATATCATTGGATGTATGTGTCAAACATTTTTCCACCGACAGAGCATACAAATTAAATTTATTGTAATATTTGTGATGCAATATATAAATAAATAAAAAATTAAAGTCTACAGAAGTGTAAGGTTGGAGAGCTAACGTGCTTGAGAAAGCAATTGCAAGGTAGTTAGCCCATCTTCATTCTTTGTATGAGCAAGTTCTGGATTTCCCCCCAACAAACTCCGTGACGCAACTGTGATGACCAGGAAAAAAAAAGTGAGAATAATAAATAAGTTATCATATGACATATAAGCACTTTGTCATTATAGTTTATAATTGTAATGTAAAAATAAATCAACAATATGTTTATAAGCATATATAAAAAAATATTCATTTGAATTGACTTGGAAATCCATTGTGTGTGTATAAATTACTTGGTTTCATTTATAAACGGAATAAGCTCTTTCATTCAATGTTTCAAACATACTCATGTTAAAACATAACCAATGAGACAAATGTGGAAATTTTGGAATTGTGACAAGTATATATGTACTTGGCTTACTGTAAATATTGCTCGTAAGTGTCAAGAAAAACAGCTTGACTATGTCTTGAAAGGGTAATTTGATGTACATGTCTTCTCGAGTCCTTTGAAATAAAAATTCCACCATATGAAGGTGTCCAGCTGAGGATGCCAATTGAATTGGCAGCTTCTCTTCATGACCTCTAATCCATACCAGCCCTGGGTTCTTGCAAAATAAAATTCTCGCAATTTTCACATTCCCTGAAATGGCGGCTATGCAAAAGGCAGTATCCCCATTTGTCCTGCGAATTTCTGTATCTTGCTTGCTTGTATGCTCCACTAGCTTTGCTACAAAACTGGTTTTTTCCATTCTCACTGCAATATGAAGAGCCGTGTCTCCAGCCACAGTCAATGGAGTACATGCCCAGTTAGGATGAGTTTTATCATACGATGAAGCCACAACCCAGTTCCCCGTGGCAGCTGCCTTACAAATATGCCTTCTATATGTTCCTGGACATTTCACATGAACTTCATATCATCACATTCAACACATAATATATGCATCGATTTGTTTATGTGCATGGTTTTCTTGTTTTAATAAAAGGTCCTGTGCATATTATACATTAAATTTGATAATATGAAAAGATTAATTAACGTATAAAATCATGTAATATGTATATGGATATTCCTTATGGGATGCGAAAGAAATACCACATAGGGTAGTAGATATTCCTATAAGTGACATACCTATAACCCGTAAAAAGTGCGGGGGAGGGGTGTTATAATATAAATAAATAAAATTTGAATCTTCTCCCAATTTATTTTATGATTTTAGTACTTTATATATTTATTATTATTATTATTATTATTATTATTATTAGTAAAGTTATATGTTAGTAATATATATATATATATATATATATATATATATAAAAGTAAAATACATATATAGGTTAATAAATTTTTGATACAACATATATTAATAATTTAGTTTACATAAAATAATTAAATGTGTAGGAAAATGATATATATTATTAATATATATTGATCGAGCGATGCATGTGTGTCCTCAAACAAGGGAGACCTGGTTTTGATTGAAAAAGGTGATAGAATGGCTACCATATGATCATGTCAGCGAATTTTGTTTGTTATTGGATGACATACTAACAAGAGGACTTGATTGTAACTTGGGAAAAAAAACCCTCAAAGGGGTCCCAAATGACACAATTAATTATGATATTTAGGAGACCAAAAGTGTAATTAAGTCTTGGAAAAAAGAGTTCCACACTCATTGTGTTTTGAAGCACATTTACGGTACTTATAGAGGTAAACATGAGCGTAATTGGAAATGAAGAACAAGATCTGACATGATATTTGATGAAAAGATCTGACATGATATTAGGATATGAGATGAAAAGATAAAGAGAGAGCGAGAGAGAACAAGGGACGTAAAAGAAATGTATATGAAAAAATACATCACTATCTAACCGTTTCAACCCTTAAACTTTTACACAAGTCCACACTCATTCTTAATTTCTTGGTAAGGAGAGAGAGAAACTTAAGAGCCCTTTTTACCAATAAAGGGATGGGTGCAAAAGCTATGCAAAAATGTTTAAAATCCCATTTATGTTAATATATCAAACAAGCATTACCCCTCTCTTTCCCATAGAAAAAATTTCTGAATGATTGTATTTTTTTTGAATAGGTTTTACACATATTTACAATCATGTTTCACTATTTTACCATATTATAAAATTGCTTCTTAAAACCTATTTACAATGTGGACAACAAGATGAAATATGATTAGATATTTGTGTAAAACCTATTTACTAACTTTTTAACTAATTAAAGGCTATATATCTAATTGATTGGATTTAACATATATTAAAAAATTAGGTAGTATTTAATTATTAATAAATAAAAGTTTAAGATATGTGCAAATTGTATTCTAGGAATAACTGTTACTTTTTAAAATTTTGTCAAATTAAAATATAATGTAGTTGACATGATAGTTTTCTTATAATCTACATAAGTTATGTTGACTAATCTGTTCAAAATAAAATATTCAAATATTTGATTATATAAGAAGGAAAATGAATTATAAAAGAAAAAGAAAAACTTACTGTCTGATACTTGAGAAAAGTGCTCTTGAGATTCAGCATGATTCGCTTCTTCCACAAGAATATCCATTTTATTATGATAATCGGTTATATGTGTCGCTGCACAGGTTAAAAGTATGTTATTATTCGTTTGACTATCAGATATAAAATACATAATATGTTTATTATTAATTAAATCTTTATATAAATTAACAAGTGAATAAACTAACCATATTGGAAAATTTTTATCTAAATTTACATAAACAACGTAAGAAATTAGAAATGTCATCCGTGGTGACTCGAAGAAAATGGAGGATGACATAAAATTTAATGAATTACATTAAAATAAACCAATCACACATTACCCAAAAAATAATAGTAATAATAATAAATAAACCAATCACATGAGATGTCATACTTACTTTTATTATTATACTATTATTATAGGTACTTAAACCCATGTAGATTATGTTAAATTTGGCAATCTCGTCATGAGTATAGGTATTGTGATTACCCTGTTCCAACGCATATGTGAATATATTATTATTAATTAACTGATATTGTCGCAGCTAGGGTCGTCACGGTCGGATTCGTTGAAGCAAAAACAACAATTAAAAAGCCACCCAAAACTTAAATGACAAACCTGGGCAGCAATTAAAAAACCCCCAAAACTCAAATGACAAATATCAAAAAATTAAAAAAAAACAGAACGACTAACAGCATCACAATGTAAGTTGGTCTTTCCTTTCCTCCTCAAAACCTGTCCATCCAACAAGCAGCATAACAATGTCAGGAAGAGAACGCAGAAACAACCAAGTGTTGTTCCCGTACCTTTTAGCGTCCACCACTCAACAGATCTGGAGAGCTCGCTGGAGATGCAGATCTGAGATGTGCGTCGATGTCGTTGAAGACTGTTGAGGAAGTCGATGTCGTTGAAGAAGAGGAGTGATAGATCAAGAGATGTAGAGAGCTCAGCTCACTGATGTGCTCTGAGAGATGAGAAAGATAAATCCAGACCTACTGTCAACTAAATGCTACATTCACGCAGTCAAGTAAATCCAGACCCTTGGATGCATCTAACGCTCCAAATTATCTCTCCCGTATTTAACGGTTTTCATCCCCAAACATTCACGAAGGCTTGTCAATAACCGCGCAGAATAAATTTTTTAATTAGGGGCTGCATCTGCAAAATGAGGTTGGGCAACGAGAGAGAGAGAGAGGCGTTCTTTACACTTTCTAAACAGACACAAAATGAAACAATCCTAGCCATTCAATGATCACGACCCTTGTCATTTTTAAATCAACGGATGGACTCCTGTAAACGAGAAAAAAAATTTAAGAGTGAATACTAATTTTATTCCCTCACGAAAACTTGGGTACCCATTTTGGTCCCTAAGATTTATAAGTTCTCTAGAAATCTATGACAATTGAAAATAGGGACATGTTAGTCCTTCTGTTAGGCTTCGTCCAATTTGGTCCAATTAAAAACAGGGACCACGTGCTCCAATGTCACAGCATGCAACTCCTTCTCCTTTCACCCCAAGTCCTACTTCAGCAGTGGGTATACAATCAAAACGACCACCGGCACCTCCAGTTAAACTCTTCATTCCTCCGAGACCTACACACAATGAAGTAAACAGTGGAACTTCATGTATGCAATTTCAGTTCATGCCTAATTCTGGGTTCAGGCTACCACCACCACATGCATAACTAGTTAATGTAGTTGGATCCTTTTTTTGTATTTGAAACCTAATGTAGTTAATGTAGTTTGATCCCTTCATGTTGATGGATCCCTTTTTGGATTTGGTACCATTTGCCACAATTTGGCACAATTACAAGGATGAAATTTGGTATCTCTCTGTATTTGTGTTTGGTACCTTCAATGCACAACTTATAAAAATGGTATGTGGTGCAAATGTGTTATGTTTCTACTTCATGCTCGTGATACATATTAGGGACTAATATGGGTATTTTAACATTTGTCAGGGACTTACTAGGGTACCATAATCATTTCATAGGGACTTATCTGCACCTCATAGAAATTGTGTTCTGCATATTTGTGATTGCCATGTTTAATGAACTTTATACCATGTTTTGCCCCATTGCAAATGAATTGCCTCAAATAAATTTGATACCATGCCAAGCCACAAAAATGATACAAGAATGATACATTACATTAAACTCTCCTTAAAACTGATACATGACCAACACATGAACCACAACAAATTCTAACAACATATTGCCTAAATTATGGGTACTTCCAAGTTGCCTTAATAACATATAGACTTCCAACTACATGTAAGGAGTTAACTTCCAAGTACAAAGGGTTGCAATCACAACAATAATCACAACTCCTACCTTCCACTTATTATCTTCTTGCATATCAACTTGCATTTGAGCCATCTTTGCTTCAACCCCATTCATGTGATTTTTCATCACTTCTATATCCTTCTCCAATTGAACAATCTTCATTTGAGGTAGGGTTTTGAGGTAGAAGAAGATGGTTATAACAATGGAGTTTAGGGTTTTGAGGTAGAAAAAGATGGTTATAAGAAATAAAATGAGGGACTAAATTGGATCCAATACGCAGAGACTGAAATGAGTCTTTTTTTAATGCATGAATGGTGCAGAGTACGAGAGGGACTAAAACGAGTTTTTTTTGTCTGAAATTTGAAAAGTGACAGAGGGACTAAACTGAGTCTTTTTAATGTTTGACATCTTAGTTGGCAAAATAATTACGTGTTGGAGACAAATAACGGACATATCAACGCAGTAATGTTACACATCAGCATCTTAACAGACCAAATTGGACGAAACCTAACAGAGGGACTAACATGTCCTTGTTTTCAATTGTCAGGGACTTCTGGATGACTTATAAATTCTGAAGGACCAAAATGAGATTTCATTTTTTGTCAAGGACTAAAATGGGTATTCACTCAAAATTTAAATCAATGTTTCTAAAGTGGACGAACAGATTTGGCCATAAGCAGAAAAAATTTAACGCAATCAAAACCGTTCGTGTTAATCCATGTGGAACTTATTCGCAAACCCGCGGACCCGCGTAACCGAAACAAGCCGCCCGTGAACATATTTTTCCTTCCGGTTTACTCGGGTTGCGGTTGGCTTCGAAAGTTTGTCCACCTCTACGCAGCAGCTTATGGCAACAGAAATGCAATGATGCTTCTTGTTATTAATTATTACTCCCTCCGTCCCAATATATATGTCACATTTACAAAAAAAAGAATTGTCCCAAAATATGTTATTTTCTATTTTCAATGTAATATTAAATGTTTTATGTCAATTGTACCCTCAAATACTCCACTTTGCATTTATAACAATAGTTAATACACCAATGGTTAATAAAGTTAATTTGATAAAATTATCCCTTTCTTTTTTTTCATTTATTGTTTTTTTAAAACTGTGTGATTTGACCAAATATGACATATATATTAGGACGGAGGGAGTAATATATAGAATTCATAAAAGAGAATAATGAAGCTGCATGTGGTTTGACCAAAACAAAACTTAACGTTACTCTTTATGTCCCATAATAAGTGTCGTTATAAGTTGTTTCACCTAGATTAAGAAAAAAAGTATAAAGACATAAATGAATGTAACAATTTTACAAAATGATTCTTATTAGCTATTGGGTATTAGTCATTATCATAAATGCTTAGTAGAGTATAATGACTTAGAAGTGATGGACAAATTATTATTTTGGGGGTAAAAATGGGGAAAAAATAATATTACATTAAAAAAAATAACACTTATTTTGAGACTTATTTTTTCTTCAAGTATGATGCTTGTTATCATATGGATGGAGTAAAATGTACCCGCAGGCACGCGCACATGTCCCTTGCAGTTAGGGATGGCAAAAAAAACCTGTACTTGTGGGTACCAGCGGGTAAAACCTGTTACGGATTTTAAACGGGCAGTTAAACGGGTACCCGCGGGTGTAACAGGGCGGGTATTTATTACCCGTGTATAAACGGGGCGGGGACAGGTATCATACTACACATGTCCGCGGGTACCCGTATATATGAAATTACTTAATACTCCCTCACCCTATATAATTTGAGAACCCTAATTTTTATTCCCTCGCTATCGCTATGCGCCGCAGCCAGTGCCAGCAGCCAACGTCTCTGTTTCTCCTCTCTCAAACCTTCGCAAATCGCCGGTCTTCTCACACGCGGCACGCGGCACGCCAAGTCCAGACCTCTCAGTCTCTCCTCTCTTCTCACAGCTTCGCAAGAGCCACCTCCCATCGCCGGTCTCATTCCCTCCGCTTCTCTGTCTCTCCTCTCCTCTCCTCTCCTCAGTGTCTCCTCTCCTCTCACTTTGCAAGAGCCACCACCGGTCGCAAGAGCCACCGCAGACTCACCTCGCTTGGAGCCACCACCAATCGTGATTTTCACATTGCTTGGAGCCACCGTCGTGTTGTTCTTGAAGGTCAGATTTAGCTTCTTTTTTCATTGATCTGTCTTGCTCAGTTTTGTCTAATTAATTAACATTCAGTTCTGCTTCTCTCAATAATTATTAATATTGTCTCTCCTCTCCTCTCCTCAGTCTCTCCTCTCCTCTCAATTTGCAAGAGCCACCGCCGGTCGCAAGAGCCACCGCAGACTCACCTCACTTGGAGCCACCACCGATCGTGATTTTCACATTGCTTGGAGCCACCGTCGTGTTGTTCTTGAAGGTCAAATTTAGCTTCTTTTTTCATTGATCTGTCTTGCTCAGTTTTGTGTGATTAATTAGCATAAGTTCTGCTTCTCTCGATGATTTAATTTTTACAATTTCAAAACATTCAGTTTAGGGATAAATTCATAAGTTCTATTGGAAATTCAGTGATTGCTGGTGTCATTGGTTCATCTTTCTTGTTCTCTGGCTACTTCATATCAAGTCATGAAATTCCAAATTACTGGATTTTCATGCATTATTTATCTCTATTTAAGTATCCATTTGAAGGCTTTCTAATAAATGAGTTCTCCAACTCAAAGAAGTGCTTGCAGTACATGTTTGGGGCATGTGTGATGAAGGGAGAGGATGTACTCAAAGAAGAAGGGTATGGAGGAGAGAGTAGTAGATGGAAGAATGTTGGGATGATGGTGTGCTTCATCTTTGTTTACAGATTTATTTCTTATGTAATTCTTAGATACAGTAGCAATCAAGAAGTGGTTTTCACAGGCTTGCTCAATGGGAAACCTATTTCCAATTACAACTCTAAATTCCGGGTATGAAATAAACATGGTAGAATAAAACAAACCAAATATTAACATCATAATGAAGCAATTAAGGAACAAATTGAGAATACTCTCTGCTCATATATCCCTGCTATTCCTTTTCATTGTAATTTTAAAATCCCTGAATACTAATGGCCAAGTCTCCTGAATGCTAATGGCTCAATATTGTTGATCTGTCTGGCTCAGTATGCTTAAATGGAATATCAATTTTTTTGTTGATCTGTCTGGCTCAATATTGTGATTTTGTGACCGTGCCTCCTTTAGGTCAATAACTTAATTGTCATGGATGTTTAAATTTGTACTAGATTATTGCATGTAAAGCTTTCGTAAGGGAATGATCTTTTGCACATGTTGAACAAATCTCTAAATATGTGTTATTCATGTCATTTTTATAGAATGTCTTCTCAACAAAATTCTAATCCTGTTGAGTAGCAACAAGAGCAACAAGTGAATATAGAAATAGGAAGTAATATGGGTGCATCAGTTGCTGTTGATTCTATGAATGTAGAGAGCAATTCAACTGCTCATGAAATTCAAAGCGCAAATCCAAGTGATACTCCTCATGAAATTCAAAGCGCAAATGCAAGTGATACTATAGGTCTTAAAAGAAAGCAAACTTCGGATGTTTGGAATCATTTCAGAAAGCAAAATATAGATGGAAAGTGGAAGGCCGTTTGCAATTATTGTGGCCCAAAACTTTTGGGTGAATTAAAGCAAGGAACATCACACTTGCGTAATCACTTCCATTCTTGCAAACTCCGAACAACTCGAGATATAAGGCAAGCTTTTATCAAAACCGAGAAAGTTGGGAATCAAACGGTAGTGGTTGGTTCTTATGCATTTAACCAAGACATAGCAAGGCGTGCAGTATCTAAGATGATAATTCTTCATGAGTATCCTTTGGCTATGGTTGACCACATTGGTTTTAAAGAATTTTGTGCAACTTTGCAACCTTTATTTAAGGTGATTTCTCGTAACACTGTTAAGGCTGACATCATGAAAATGTATATGGATGAGAAAGAGAGTATGACGAAGTTGTTGTCAAAGAATCAAAGTCGTATTGCAATTACTACTGATATGTGGACTGCTAGTAATCAAAATAAAAGCTACATGACAGTCACGGATCACTTTATTGATGATTCATGGACCCTACAAAGTCGACTTGTAAGGTAATACTACTAAAGTTTTTGCAAGATGTGTTACTTGAATGTTTGGTTTACATCTTAATTTCTTATTGAATTTTAATTTATATGTTAGGTTTATTTATGTGCCTACTCCTCATCCTGCTAAAGTTCTTGCCGATGTGTTACTTGAATGTTTGATGGATTGGAATCTAGATCAAAAGTTGTCCACTGTGACTGTTGATAATTGCTCTACAAATGATGTTATGATTAAACGCATGTTAGACAAGCTTTCACCTAGGTTGCTTATCTTGGAAGGTAAATTGTTTCACATGAGGTGTTGTGCTCACATATTGAATTTAGTTGTGCAAGATGGTATGTCCATAATCTCTAATGCCATTGTGAAAGTTAGAGGAAATGTTGAATATTGGATAGCAACACCTAAAAGAGAGGAGAAATTCATAGAGACATGTAGTCAAGTGAATATGTTATATGAAAAAAAGCCCATTCTTGATTGTAAGACTAGGTGGAATTCTACTTATTTAATGCTTCAAGTTGCCATAGATTACAAAGATGTGTTTGCTCGATTGGCACAGCGTGAGAATCAATATAAATCCTTGCCTAGTGAAAATGATTGGATGAAGGCAAAATCAATTTGTAGTAAGTTGAAAGTATTTTATGAAGTTACACAATTGTTTTCTGGTACATTGTATCCAACTGTCAATGTTTATTTTCCAAAAGTCTGTGAAATTAAATTGGATTTGATTGAGTGGCTTGGATCTCTTGATCTGTCATTCGTGAAATGGTCGCAAGCGATGATTGAGAAATTTGACAAGTATTGGGGTGTGATCAATGAGGTGATGGCCATAGGCACTCTGTTGGATCCTAGGTACAAACTTGAATTGATAGATGTTGTTTTTCCTGAAATTTATGGAGAGAAAGCTGATGATGAAATTGCTAAGGTAAAAGATATTTGTCAAAATTTGGTTAGTGAGTATGATTTGAAAATGAGGGTAAGGAGTGTGTTTCTTCATCTGCAAATTCAAACCAAAATCCCATAGATGTGGGTGTTGTTGGAAGAAAAGAAGCTTGGAAGGAGAAGCTTGCACAGCGTGCTAGTACCAAAAAAGGGGTCCCAAGTGGTAAATCAGAACTTGATCGGTATTTGGAGGAGCAAGTGTTACCTGCTTCAGACAATTTTGACATCTTGGGTTGGTGGAAGGCTAGTGGATTAAAATATCCAATCTTGCAAATGATTGCAAGAGATTTTCTAGCAATTCCTATTTCAACCGTTGCTTCTGAGTCTTCATTTAGCACGAGTGGACGAGTTGTTACACCCCATCGCAGTAGATTGCGTTCAGATACTTTGGAGGCATTGATGTGTGTCCAAGATTGGCTATGGACCGATGTGAAAGGTAACTACTTTTTTAACTAAAATATTTATATTGATTGATTATTACTAGTTTTTAGTTAACTTTTTTTTTTTGGTAGGTTCTTCAAAATTAAAAAATGACATCATTGAATTTAATAAAGTATTGGAAGATACAGATGGTGACGTGGTAAGTAAATATTTTTAAGATTTCATTTTAAAGTTCACAATTATTTTGGTTGCTTGGATTTTGATTTGGATGCACTCTTTTTTCAGGAAGCAGGTGGCCAAAGTTGTGTTACTGAAGTGGTGGATACTTGATGGATATTGAGCTGCAACATTTTACTTGTTATGTTTTGATGTTGTTTAATTGGATATTTTATGGATATTTTGTTATAATTTCCATGATGTTGTTTTATGGATACTTGTTATGTATGGATGTTGTTAAATTTGGATGCACTCTTTCTAAGAACATGTGGTGGTATTTTGTAAATTCTCATTTGAAACTTTGTCTAAGAATCTAGGTATAAAATAATTTTTTCTTTAAAATAAGTGTATTTTTTTAAGAATTTATTAAGTATCCATGAATACCGTAGATGCACTGGATTCTCAAAATCAGTTAAAAACCCGTCACGAGTCTTGTGTAGTCTGCAGGCGTCTGGGAGAAAATTATCCAACAGAACGGGTAGCCGGGGGCTACTACCCGTACCCGTGGAGCCCCATTGCCATCCCTACTTGCAGTTGCAGCTGGTGAGGTACTTGAATCGCAGTCGGACATAATTAAAACTCTCGCGGGAGCTTGCTGATCTCGGCCTAGCTTTGTTCTATCGTTATGGAAATTCCCAAAAATATTGGCGATGATGATGATGAAGACTATGAGCTAGTGGCTGAACTTTATGTAAGATGCTGAATAGAGTTCCTCTTCATTGACAAGTTGAATATTTTATTTCTTGGGAGATAGTTTATTTGAACTTTGAAGATATGAAATACTGATCATGTGGGAGCCAAGTATGGCATAGTTTATTTACTTTAATATTCTTGATAACCAAGTATGGCACAGTGGAATTTTGCTCCTTCTTTTTTGGCATCCCCAGGCAACTTTTGTTATATATATATATATATATATATATATATATATATATATATATATATATATATATATATATATACTTTTCTTTATCCGTGACCCCAAAATGGAAAAATTGATATGACGACGACGCTAGCAAAATTATTACGTCACATTGATAATATTCAATGGAATTTATATACGGGGATATGGAATTTATGCAATGCTAATATATCTATACAAAGCAGTAACAGAACACCTTGATCCGTGGTTTCCTCTGCTTCCTACTTGCATCTCTAAAATTAAGCTATCTTGATGATAATTTATGTCAATTTTTCTTTTCTCTTCAAATTTTAAAATTAAACGAGTCAATATACCGTGCGTCTTCTGACGTGTTCATAAACAAAGGAAGATGCCAGCTATCATCCTACCTAAAGAATATACAAGCAGATAACAAAACTCCTGTACTTTCAATTCTAAAGCATGCTTCTATGGCATGGATCCCCGACAAGCAGAGCACAGGCGGTTGCAACTATATAGCGTCAAGCTCCATTCAGCAGCAGCGTCCTAGCCCAACCCCATGATAAGGTCAAAATTTCTGCTTCCCAAAGTTTTGCTTGTTCAAGTCATATAAATTCTGTAGCGCCTAAATGCTTACTTTATACATTCAGCTCCGATGGCCCAACATCTCCCTTTGACCAAAATAAGAACACATTGATCCATGGCTTCCTCTGCTTCTGCTTGCATCTCTCAAATTCTGCTATGTATGAAAACAAAAACAGCATTCAAGAATTAAACTGAGGAACTAAATGAAACTAATGACATTGACATCATACCTGTCTGAATTAATATGTGAAGATCTTCCCGACCCATCCAAATCTTCAAAACCAAGGCATCCACCATATATACATTTTTCCTAGATTCTTGTGAGATACTGCTTCAGCAATTAGTCTACGAGCTTGGCCTTCAACAGCTAGAGGTAATGACGGTGCAGCTCCAACACCAACAACCACTCCTTCTAACCTTGCCTCGATATTACTAATGGCTCGCTGATAAATTCATAAAAATAATTACAATAATTATTTTATTTGCTCTAGTCTTTCGCAAAACATAACCAAGCAAATAGGTTACCTACTTAAAGGAATATAAATATGACAAAGCACAAACATTGGAACTTTCTAAATTATTTAATCTAAACTATTCCCAGTGAAATAATTACGAGATCCCAATCTAATGAGAAAAAGCTTGGAAATAATGAACTAAAAGTCACGTTTCGGAAGCAGCTAATATAGAGTCCAAACTTGAAAACATAAGCTCAATACCAAACCTGTGCGTGTGGATTCTGTACTTCTACACCGCTGGACTTGTGAGATTTTGTCCATTCCACGAGAGGATCATGGATAAAAGTTTCAAGCACGCTCATGAGAGTCTCCCTGTGAGTCCTCAGCACGGAAAGTGTGATTTCGCAAACCCTCAAGAAGGTACCCTCGTATCCAGTGATGCCTAAGCCATCAATCATGTTCTGTGTAGGTTTTATTGCAGAATCCACGATAATCAAGATGCCAGCATTCGTACATATAAGGAACAAAAATGATTAGCATCAAGTTTTTTCTTTTTGATGTGAAGCTGTAAGTTTTTTAAAGTGTCATGAACATGAAGTATTAAAAAAATATATTATCTTTACCAATACAATTTGCTTAATCATGGTCAATAATATATGTCAGACAATAAAAAAATATCTTATAATATCTTAATATTATCTTACAGTATCTCATATTATTATCTCATATTACCATGGTTGTCAAGATCGCGATCTTAATCGTAAGATCGTACGATTTTACGATCCCACCACCCATCTGCGATTCGAAAAATGGAGTAAGACCACGTTTTAGTGAGATCGGACCGATCTTGCTTACGATCCTGCGATTCTACGATCCTGGGACGATCCTGCAACGTTCCTGCGTTTTTTTTTTAATTCATTCGCGTTTTTTAAATTTGACTTCGGGTCGGGTTTTGGACCCGGTTGAATAAAAAGGCTGAAACCTTAAAAATTTTAGGTTAAGCCTCTGCTTCTCTCGCGACTACTCAGTCTCTCCCTCTCCCTCTCTGAAATTGCGAAGCTCTCTTCCTCTCCTACACTCACGCTTCCGGCGCGGCCCTATCTCACCTTCCGGCGCGGTGTTGCTCGTTTTTGCTTCTGTTCTCCAGTTCACATTTGCTTCTGCTCTGTTTTTTGTTCTTCTGCTCTGTAGATGGCTCGTGGTGGTACTAGGTCAGGGACTCCTTCAACAGTTGGCTGTGGTACTGGTGGTAGTGGTTCAAATGCAGCTGTTGTTGGGAGTAAGAGACCACGAAATCTTCCAAAGAATGCTTTTGGGCAAAGACTGGATGTGGCATGGCTACATGGTATTAGTGTGGAGGGGGATCCAAGAAAAATTAAACTTTAGTAAGCCTCATGTTTTGTCTGTTTGTTTTGGATGTTATGAACTTATTATGATATATGATTATGACATTTAAGTTTGATTTAATGTTGTCATTTATAGGTCAATATCATGTTTTATAAATTATATGTATATGTATGTATCAATATTAGTAATTTAGTATAATTTTCATGTTGGTAGGATCTTACGATCCTAGTTACGACCTTACCATTTACGATCTTGCTACCCCCTTCCGATCCTACGAAATCTTTGCGGTAGGATCTTCCGATCCTGGTTACGATCTTACTATTTACCATCTTGCTACCCCCTCCCGATCCTAGGTAAGATCTCGATCTTGACAACCTTGCATATTACAGATTAGTTTTTTATCTTAGACTATCTCTTAGGATTTGTTTCTATATTTTTAGTTACCTATCATGATTTATCGTCCTATTTAATTAGAATTAGTATAAATAAGAGTTAGTACTTAGTATTTTGTATCATCACTGTAATCATATCAGCCATAATCACAATTCAAAGTCTTTGTTATTTTTCTTCACTCTTTATCTAAAATCATACAATTTCAACAATATCCATGCCTCGTCAGAGGAAAAATAAAATAAAACATACTGGATTTGCAAATATTTTCAAGGATGTGCTTCTCTTACCTGGGTTAGCCTGAAAGGAACAAGCTCGGGTTTCTCCAATTGCAAACCTTTGTCAAATAAGCAACTGAAATCAACGTGAACGCAATCACCGCTGGTAGAATCAAAAAGAATGTTTTCACCGTGCCGATCACCCAGCCCCACAATATGCCCAACCATGGACCAAACAGCAGTCGTGTGAGCATAAGCAATGCGTGCCCTGAACCATGCAGCAGGCTCAGAAAATGTTGTCAAGAACCATTTGTGGAAAACTGGAGGAAACATTGGAAGGATTTTGTTCTTCAGCATCTCATCCTCTGGCATTTTACCTTGGCATTGATCATAAATTCGTTTGATTTGAGGATTAGTTTTCTGCCTATCAAACTTCCCACAGGTAATATATATGTCTTGAAGAATTTGTCGAAGTCCACGAGTGTGAGGCACCCACTCTACCATGCCACAGTCCTCTGTCAGAGGAATCACGGCGAATGTGCGAATATAGAGCTTCCTTCTACGACTTTCAGGATATTTGGATAGCAGTCGGTTAATCATTGCTGTGAACTCCATCATGCGGGCATCTTTGCGGAGATCATCCTTGGGTTTGCAAAGAAACGGGTGCTCAAGACCATCACTGCCCAGTAGAATGATCTGAAATAAGAAGGCATTTATTAAGAAGATGGTACATACGGGACAACAGACAACAGTGGTATTCAGTTTGGTTCTACGGAAGACAGGTTCTTTAGACCTACCCAGTATCTTAAACAAATAGTTTAACACGAAAAGTCAATCATTCCATTAAGTACAGAATGGTCCGGTGGTTGGAGTTGGCATTGTGATCTTTGCAATGAATTTGAAAATATAAGGCCACATTCATTTTACAGGAAATCATGTTTGTCATCATGATCAATAAGTAGAATCCAATCCCTAAAAAATAAAAATAAAACTGAACATCTTTTTCTAAAAGTCGGGCACTTGCATAACTGTGCATCATCCTAAATCCATACAGCTCTTATCTCCAGGCCCCTTTCCCCTAATCAGAGACCACCTAATGCTGATAGCAGGCCACATTTTCTCACTAGAGCCAAGTTGGCCCCTCATGTCTGCTACCACAATAATTGTTCCTAATGGAATCTATTTTCCTTTGTGATGATATATTCATTCTTCCATGAAATTTCAAAAATTTGTTGGTAAATGCATGCATTCGGATATTTTCCCTCCAATTATCAATGTATAATTGATGGTATGTAAACAATGTAATACATAAGCAATACTGTAGTTTGGTCTTATGAGTTATGATGCCTACTCGATTAAAATTACGTGGAAATGAAACCAAAAAGCAATGTTGGACCACACCATGCACGTAAACAAAGCGAAATGCCTACTCAAGAATCAGATGGGAAATCTATTAAGGCATCTTTAAGGGAGAAAATAATTAACATACTTTCTTAGGCCGCTGAAGAGACGACAGAATTTCAGCCTCATCAGCAATGCTTGATATAGTAGGAAGATCCGTGGCAGAAAAGATATTAGACACAAGTGAATCACCCAGATTCCCATCATACGCTGGCAGATTAACAGTAAGAGATTGTTGAATTGGCATTATAATTCCCAAGGGCATCATCCTCTTTAGAGCACTAAATTCAGTTGAAAGATTAATTGTCTTCGCTCTTGACTGACCAGCATGGAAGCATAACTTGATCAGATGATCAATCAGGTTAGCAAATTGAACAAATAAACTGTTCTCGTCACTTCCTGGGCTGAAACCTTTACGTGCAGCTTGTATGATTTCAGCTGCTGCTTCCCGCCTTGAAGGAACAGTGGATTTTGAAACTGCAGCCATAATCCAAAGGCCCTGTTGTGGATACTGGCGGAGAACAGAGGTAATGATAAGTTTGACTAGTCGAACAATTTCTTCATTCTGGTGGCAAATTCTTGAAACCAATTGAGGTAGCACTGTCAACCAATGGTATGTTGGTAAATCCTTTAAACAGCCTCTCATAATACTCATTACCTACCAAAGTAAAAGACAAGAAAGTAATTATTACAAATGCATAATGCAGTGCACAAAAATAATATCTATTATCGAAAACAAAGAGAAGTTCTCTACCCACCTTCCCATGAACAATCTTTAAATCCTTGTTTGACGAACCACTTCTTAGATACATGCTCCCAAAGTCAAACCAAAGGGTTAATAACCTTGGAAGTGCCCGGAATAGATTCTTGTGCCCCCTGTGAAGTCCTTTTGCATAGAATAACAACACATCAGGAACATAAGACCACCAACGCCTCTCACCATTTGAGTTTGAAGAACCAACAGTAACAGTTGCCAAAGGAACTAGTCTAGGGCCATGTTCAAAATTCTCCTCCTGGCGTTTCCTGGCATCACCAAGCACTTCATCACAATACTTAGCCATATAGAAGTATCCTTTCTCCCATTTAGGTTGCAGTTCCCTCACCCTGGTATAAAGACTTATTACATCTTCCTTCTGTTTCTGCCCAGTGTAATGCGTCCACCTTGAGTACAGAAGAAGGGTCTTTGCAATGTCTCTGTTCTCATTTATAGCTTGACTTTCACAAACAATAGGTGGTGGGTTAAGTGATACAAGGGAAAGACTAGTAATAGAGGACATTGCGGTAGAACCTAAAACCTCAACAGGCATGTTCAAGAGAGATTGTTGCAAGACTGCAATGGCACCATCAGAACGACGGGTGCTCCAGAGTAGTTTTGCTTTTTCCATGTGGACATTAGGTGCACCAGAGGCCTGGGCTTCTATAATTGCTCTGTTGGCTGTTTCATAATGACCAGCCAAGCGACATAGTTTTGAATATTGAAGCCAGCAATTGCCAACTTGTGCACCAAGACCATTTGCACCAAAAACTAATCTCCTGAAAGCCAAGAGTGGCTCCCTAGCCCAGAGTGATGATTGCGTAATTCTGAGTCGATTGTCCCAGTTGTCCACTAATTTAGAGAAAGTCGGATCATCTAAGTGAAATGATTTCTGTAAGAAAGAGTCGTCACCCAGAAGAGAATGGAAGTCCTCCAATTCCCGTAGAAAGTGAAGTTTTACAACATATGGGTAGGCCCGCGTGTAAGAATCCATTCCTGCAGCAGCTAGGGGAGCGATTAGTGACTGCTTGGTTAAAGCAATTTTCTCTGCAACTGAGAAGTGGTCCCTCTTCATCATTGCTTGGAGAATCTTTGAGACATTCATGTCAAATGAAGCATTACTTTCCAAGCTACTGCAAACTAAACCATCATCTTTGGCTCCACTTAGGTACTCATCCATCAAATCCCACCTGCCAAGCCTCCAGGCTGCCTGCACACCTTGCATGCACCATGCTTTCTTGTACTGAGGAATCCTAGAGACTAAACCATCAACATGAGTGACCATGGCCTGAAGGTGGCACATGTTTAATAAACAGTTAAGGACATCTGAATGCCTCTGAACTGAGATCGGCTCCATCTGCAAAGCTTGTTCACAGGAAGTTAAAACATCGGCCCAATTCCCAGCCTTTTTGTTCATTAATAGCTGATCCTGTAACCTCAAAGATTTACTTAAACATGACAAGCCAGACAGTCCATCAGGCTCATCCAAACAGCTGTATACTTCCATAAGATGTGAAACATCTTCATCCTCAAAGATGCCACTCCTCTCAGCAGCAGGGTTGAAAGCACCCGACTTTGCCCTCACATAGGTCTCGAAGTACATCAAGGACCTTGCATAAGCCTGACACCTAAAGGAAGCCCTGGCAAGAGTTACCTTTGGAATCGCAGATAGAAGCTCTGAAACATATTTACATTGTACAAGGAGTTGGTCTTGATCTGTCAAGGAATTTGAACTTTGATCCTTTGACTTTTGTTGCTTAGAAACAGAAGATTGAGAAAGGAAAAGAGCAAGCTCTTGTTCAACATCATCCACCCATTGTCCTAGATTATCAAGAAGAGTAAACACGGATTGAATACATACTTCACTTTGACCGCCACTAAATCCGTGAACTGAAGCACCACTGTTCTCTGATGCAGCTGCATCAAGAACAGATAGGATTTCTTCTGTTATGCTGTGGCGTGCCTCCGGAGTGCCATGACAGACAGCATTAAGAACCAAGTAGGGAAGCAAATATATTGCTGTTTGCATATCATGGCGTACAATACCTCGACAAGCATTAAAGATGCTTGAACGAGATCCAGTAGCATGCACAGTCAGTTTTTTTATCCAAAAGAATATCCATCTTCTAAATGACATAGATGGGCGGTAAATAGGGCCAGCAGATGTTGAGTCGGCTACTTTAGGAAGCTGAAACTTGGATGTTAAGCATGGGGCTATTATCTCTTTCACATAATTAGAGAACCGATCCCATAATTTCTGGCCCCTATTATTCATCCCATTACCACCACCTGTAGTCTTGATCCCAGCTGCAAAACTCCTGCAATTATCTTCACCCTTTTGTGCCTGTGATGTAGTAGTTGAAGCGTTCTCATCCAGTGACGCTTCACAACCAGCAAACTTTAGCAACTCCTGTATAGCCAATGCAGCAGAGTCTTGAATAACAGTATCAGGAGCAGATCTAAATGCCCGAGCTAGATGTTTGTGGATCAGCTCAAATATGAGGTCATCATCAGAGCATTGAATTTTGAAACGTTGACATGAAAAACCTTTTACTTTAGCCGGGTCAACAGCACCAAGGGCTCCCAAACAATCAGCACAGACCAACTTCAACCGCTGCCCAACTGTGGTCCTTGATTCTTCTGCACATCCTCTTAATAATGATGTGATCAAAGAACTCAAGACATCCAAGTCTGAACCAGCTTCAGCAGTGATTAGAGCTGTAATATCCTTCCATCTCAAGTTCAGAAGCTTGCGAAGCTCACATGCTACCATGTACCTCACATTTAAGTTCTCATGATTTAAACCATCAACTATGTCACGTAATTGATCCTTCAAAGTCATTGTCCCACGAGCATCCTCAATTGCTTTATTAACTTGCATCAAAGCAGGTATACTGGGCAGTGGAGGGAACTCATATATATGCTGCTTTAGGATAACCCTATTCTTGAAAACAAGTTCTTCTAAAATTTTTACCACTTTGTCCAAATGCATTGAGGGATTTTCTTTGTCTCGTTCCAGAAAGGGAAGAAGAGAAGCAAAAACTTGAGAAATTATATGCTTAATGCTAGATGGTGATACTATAGCCAATTGCTTTATGAAAAAATGCAAGACAGACAGACCCTCCATTTGCAGTGATTCTTTATCTATAGCATGCAAGAGAAGCACCATCAATTTTGGCACATAAGTATTAAGATGTGAACCCATCATTCTAATCAGCATCTCAATACGGTTTAATGCTTGTTTCCGAAGCACGAAATCATCAGAATGGAGCATTTTTTTGTCTATGCTGTTAAGAAGGCCAACAAAATGATTCCTCAAAAAGCCTGGAAGATCTTCCGCACCAGTGAGAACTTTAGCAATGCCTTTAATCAGCTGAGGCACCCTAGCTAATCTGTCAACAAATAGAAGAATAAGTAAAGGACAAGCAAAACTCATGTACCCTTCATTTGAAATATAATATAGAAACCATTTATGTGTCTTCAACTAACAGCTTGAACTATTGCGTTAGTTGGTTCATGACATAGTATTACAGCCTCTATGAACCAAGTGGTCTGTCTAGAGTTCAATCCTTGCTAACCCCATTCTTCTAATAAAAAGTTGAATTTAAAGCACAAGATAGGGGAGTCTATGCATTGTCCATGCTTCAAGCCCAAAGAGCTCTCATGTGTGAGGAAGTGTTAGGAATAAACAGACAAAACTATTCTTGTCTTCACCTAGCAAGTAGCGACTTAAGCTTTTGGGATAGGTGGTTCACAACACACTTAATTACTGCTACTTTGTTTCCTGTTAGAACTCCATACTTAAAGTATGAGCCTTTTTTTTCCGCTTATGATAGAAGGCTATAGGTGAAAGTTGGGGACCATATCATACCACAAGTTACTAAGTTTAAATACCTGGGGTCCATCATACAAAACGACGGAGAAATAGAGGGTGATGTGAACCATCGAATTCAAGCGAGGTGGTTGAAATGGAGGAAGGCATCAGGTGTTTTATGTGATAACAAGGTCCCACTCAAGTTAAAAGGTAAGTTTTATTGGACAGCGGTTAGACCTGCGATGTTGTATGGGACTGAATGTTGGGCGGCGAAAGGTCAACACGAGACTAAGCTAAAGGTGACAGAGATGAGGATGTTGCGATGGATGAGTGGCAAGACTAGACGGGACAAGATCCGGAATGATAGTATCAGAGAAGGAGTGGGGGTGGCACTTATTGTGGAAAAGATGGTCGAATCTCGGTTGAGGTGGTTTGGGCATGTTTGGAGGAGACCGGTAGATTCAGCAGTAAGGAGAGTTGATCAGATGGAGGTCAACCCAGTTGCTAGAGGAAGGGAAAGACTACGGAAAACTATAAGTGAAACTATCAAGAAGGACTTTGAAATGAATGGCTTCACTATTGATATGATTCATGATAGACCACTATGGCGTCGTTTGATCCATGTAGCCGACCCCACCTAGTGGGAAAAGGCTTTGTTGTTGTTGTTGTTGTTGTTGTTGTTGATAGAAGGCTATAGGAGTATCATGAAAGAAATGAATATGTGGTACTTGCTATAATTGCTAGTCAACCACCATAGTGAAATAAACCAGTTTCTTCTAGTCAATGATGAGTGAATAAATACAAACAAATAATAATACGTAACCCTTAATAAAGCTAAATCTGAGGCAACAGCAACATAGTTCCGAGACAAACATATATCAATTCCAAATATTAATATCCAGGTTTGAAAGTTGCCAACCATGATGTGATTAACAAATTCCACCCAGGAATAAAATTATAACTAAGTTTCAGAAATCAAGTTACCTTCTGCTTATGTCGTCTGAATCACCGCCATCTGTAAAGCATACAAGTTCATCTAGAAGAGCTGGCAAAGCAACCGCAAATATTTCCTGCTTGTCAGAACCGGTCTGTGCATTGTAAAACTGCACAGCAGAAAGTAACTGTTGGTCATCTGTTTGATGAAGAGCAAAAGCGAGCACTTTTGGCAGCCAGTTAACTATCAGAGGCACCATATCAGTGTTCAAACACTTGGCCAACTCATATAAGGTGTCAACCGCATGACTATTATACTGCTGAGACACCACAAGCTTTGGGAGAACAGAAGGAATCAATTTCTTGACAAGTTCTTCAGTCTCAATACCAAAAACAGCTTCTGCAAACTCCCTCACTAAGATTGGGCGGCTAGCAAGTCTCTCAGAGAGATAATCATACAGTTCGTTACGAATATGAACATCTTTAGAAAGAATTAGCTCAAGACCTCCTTTAAGATGAAAATAACAAGATTTGTGTATTAACCTTGATGCATTCATTCTCACAGTCACATGTGCACTATCAAGCTGATCAACCAACAGAATAAGAGAAGATAAAAACAGTTTGCTACCTATATCAACAGCAACCATTATTTCTGCTGTACATTCCATTAAAGTCTCTAATATATCCGGACTATCAGCGACTGTCGTGGCATGTTTAATTGTATCCAAGAATTTTTGCTCCTTGCTTTTATCTGTGTCTCCAGCAAATATTAAACTCAAAATAGGATCATCCATAAAGGAACCAATATGACGGCAAAATGCATCTCTCAATTCCTTACTCCTACTAGTCAAAAGATATTCTACACATTTTATCCATTCAAGCCTTGTACTGAGCAGAATGTCAGGGGCTCCATGTGCAAGGATCCGATGAATAACTTCCACACAGGAAATCTGGACATCTTTGGATGATTCATCATAAAGAAGATCAAAAAATAAAGATTGCAGTTGAATGAAATGACAGTCCAAACTAACTTCTGCATCTGCTCCATACATATCAAATCGAAGAATGATTGAAGGATGCTGCTCATTGTGATTGCAAATGAAATTTCTATCGCATTTTGAACAGCTGAAACCTTGCAGTAAACAATCTACCGTCCAACATGTTCTTCCACTTTTCCCCTTTAGAAAAAATTTGCATTCATTTGTATGTAGGCCAGATACAGCTCTTCTGCATCCATAAAGGCATGACAATAGGCCAAGAGATATGGGAAGAAATTTCTTAACCTTCTCATTATCTCTTTTCAAGTACCTGCATGTTGTATGGGGAGAAGTAAGCAACCAAAAAACTTGCCTCTCCATCATTTTATTCAAGAGATACAACTTTCATCCACGCACTTCCATGTTATGGGAAATTTACAAACAAATACATGATTGGGGGAAAAAAGACACTGCTTAAGAATAAAGGACAGCCATCATAATATTGAAACAGGGAAAACTGTTGAAAACCAAATCATTTATACCATGGACAACTCACTTAAAGGAAAAAGATTTTACCATTTGAAAGTTTATGGATCATAAATTGAATCCAACTGGACAAAATAATATTTAAAAGCAAGTTCCATGTGTATATGTGATGATTTTTGAAACATCTTGGTATGTTTGTTTTTAAAACAGAAAATCAGTCCTAGGATATAGATCCAATAGTTCAGAGGAAAGAAAAATACTTAAGCAAGAATATAATCTTTTAATCAGCTCCTGCAATTCAGACATTGAAATTAATAATTGAGAAACTTCAAGTGTATCATACACCTATATTCAAACTAACCAAATGACAAGTCTGACCACATGTTATTGAAATCTGTATGCAAAAGCATACACAGTTTTCTTACTCCATCTTTTTTAAGACAGGAGATGATACATCAAGACCAGACCACAAGACCATCACTGGTATAGAAATAGCTGCTTCGGTTCTGACTTCTTCAGCTTTATCATGAAGACCCAAATCTAAAACTTCGAGAACAACTTCACTGTTCAAGCTTGGCCCTAGCTTTGATAATACTTGAAGAGAAAGGCATTTAGTTTTCCATGGACAGTGATTATCATTAACAAGAAGCATATGAGTCCAGGGAAGTTTAAGCACAATAAGCATAAGATCTACATGGCAATTCCCATCTTGTAATGGGTTGTTCTCTTTGAAAGAGGCACCTGATTGAGGAAAATCACAAGTGACAAAGGTAAGGAGAATCTAATAGCAGACACCACAAACATGAAGTATGAGTAAATTAAAGGATGTATTGAGAAAACCAGTTAAATCCCCATATTTGGTTGCTTTGCTTGTTATCATTCTATGCCCCTAGAAGAACCTAACTCAACCCTCACTAAATATACAATGGACAACAACTCCTCATGCAATATATTATTTGAAACAACAAGCTGCTCTATTTCAAAATCATTATGATTTTCTGTTCAAAACATAAGTAGCAATAGGTGAGAGAGGCTAAAAGGGATTGCACATTTACAAAAAATTATACCTGCCAAAATCCAAAGAAACCAATTTTGACCATTTAGAGAATGGTAAGAATGCTAACAGTCCTTATACCATCAAACAAAATCAGAAGCAAAGTAATGTAATGTAATCACCTAGAAAGGAGTAAAATTGTTTTATGCTAAGGAAAAAGTATAAGTTAATTCGCACTATCAAATTAAGGTAAGGTCCAAAGCTTACTTCGCAAAAGCAAAACGCTATGAATTCCTTCCAGGTAGGTGGAGATATCTACAGTAATCGAATTCTCTTGTTTTGCCTACAATGACGGACAACTTAATTTATTGAAAACGAAACAGATTATATAACAGGAATTTGCAAGTGTAACCTACCTACCTGCTCAGCTATCCAAGGAAGCCATGCAAGCATCTGCTGGAAGATTCTGAGAGACAGATCAGTCTCTGGATAAATAGAAAAGGCAATGCATAGCATGCTAAGTGCAGACAATGATTGAACAATATCTGGCCTCAAAGAATCAGGTCCGACAGCAGGAGCATTTAATGATTGAACAAATGATAGAAGAGATTTATTCATATGATTAGCATAATCTTCTACACTTTGACAAGAAACTATACAACTATATTTGCATTCCGCCTCAAGATTGGCATCTGCAACATCAATTTCTTCATTTAATTTTTTTCGCTTGATCTTTAAATTATCCATATCCTGAATGGGCCTCTTTTGACCATGCCTCATGCTTTCAATTGACTTATTCTCATACGATAACATGGTTATATTCTTATTGTTTCCTTGCATTCCCCCAACAAGATGTGGACCAAGAGCAGATAGAGCTACTTGAAAGCATTCTATAAGAGTCAAACATGGTTCTGGATTATAGAGTGCTGATATGAGATATTCTGGCTTCCAGATATGAGGGGGACAAACTTGAGCAATCCTAGCATAAGAACTGCATAGTGCAACCTGAAAAAGAACAATATTAAATCCTCTTGAACAGTTCCCTGCCTCGAATCTACCAGCTAACAGAAAATGGTGGAAAATATTCTATGAATAGCACTGTAGTTAACTAAGCTGTTCTACTGAAAAGTAAGTACCCGTATTAACCTTAAGTTGCTGACTTTTGGTTCTCCACGTCGATTGGAGGAATACACTGACTAAATCAGCAGCTGTTAATTTGACAACATCTTCTGGACAGCTAGAGTAAAGTGCATTGAGGCAAATACCCAGTGATGAATCATAAGCCGTGTATCTGCAGGTGAGCTTCATCTTAATGTTGTAAATTGTAAAAGACTTCAAAAAAAAAGTTTTATTTACTTAGTCTTGTAGACAAAAAGAATTTTTCCAAAAGGTCGTCTAAATTTAAATATAATGTAACAAAAGTAACAATTTAATCAAAAAGTGAATCAGACTTCTATAAGAAAAACATTTTCCAGCAGCCCAGCCATAGTTTACTGCTAATAAAGCCCACTCATATGGGAAATAAACAAACAAACAAGCAAAAGAAAAGAAAAGAAAACATATTCAAACCTGAAAACAGGAAGCCCCTCCTTGTCCAAATTCAAGATAGTAACTATTGAGCAGATTAAATTCTGATAAGGAATGATATCGTAGTTTGTCACCGTTGCAACGATGTGTACAAAGTCAAAGCATGCCTTCCAGAAAGACATAAATTGTCAGACTACTTGTATCATTCTGATAAATATAAGTAAAATAAGGTGAAAGATTTGAATTTCATCCACCACCACCCACCATATGCAGATCAGAATCCCCATAGCATAAAAGAGAACACGCAGCAGAAATAAAGGAAGCATGGATCAATCCTTCAACGTAGAGTGTTCCTTCAGTTAGACATTTACTGAGAAGCTTCAAAATCCAAGTTGCAAAAGGGTGCCACCTGCTTTGGCCACTCAGGTCAATCAATAAACCGCAACCATTAACAGGTTTGTTGGTTGGTGGAACATCGTCAATTCCAAAGAATAACTCAGAAAAACACTTGATCGTCACCCTAGAGGATCCATTGACACGGAGGGAAGCCACGTGTAAAATATCTATGAATGTGAAAACAAACAAACAGCATCCGAAATTAGTCACCATAAATTGAACGAAAGTAGTGATCATATTGATATTAGATTACAGAAAGAAAAAAGAAAAACACAAATCAAGTATTTGATTCAGTGAGTGCATAATTCTAGTTTGTACCTTGAATGAGAAACATGGAATCAACGAAGAACTGTCTGTAAGCATCTCGTGCTCCGGAGCGAAGCAAGGATAAAAGCGAACCGATAGCTTCAAAGAAGACTCCGTGACGAGATCTGAAATAAAAAACAGAAATGAGAAGAGAAGAGAAGAGAGTGAAAAGTGAAAAACGAAGGAAAATAGAGGAAAAGGAGAGACCGAAAGAGAGGCTCTGCGAAGAAAGGAAGTAACCGAGCAACGATTGGCAAAATAGCGGTGGCCTTGCCATGGAAAAAGACTCCGGGGAAGTTTATTGCGGTGCGAGAAATAAGCTTCACCACGGCAATCACTTCTCTCTCATTGCCTGCTATTCCCATTCAATTCATCAATGCAAATGCATTATGATGCATAAATAATAAATAAAGAATAAGGAGATTATAACATTACAGTTACTCTAGCAAAAGTGAAATAGTACCGGAGGAAGAAGGGAGGACATAAGCGTGGAGAAGATTGGGGAGGACGGTTCTGAACCTGACCTCCAAAGCGTCGTCGTCTGAGGAGTTGTTTGGAGTGAGGGAGGATGACGACGCTGCTACGCGTTCTCGGAGTTCGTGCACTAAGCTAGACAGGTTTGCCTTTGCCATCGTTTCTCACTTCCCACTTCTCTTGCTACTTGCTATCACTTTCTTTGATTCATCCATTCGTTCTTTTCTTCTTCCCTCCCAAAATGTTGTTGCTGTCATTCAATTGTTATTCAATTTGTGTGCCTTTTCCAATCTCTCAGTCTACTCGCTGCTTCCTCCGTTTCCTACTCATGAGGTATGACCATAGAAGACAAAATCTAAAGACTGGACCTGGACCCGGACCTGGACCTGGACCTCACCACGGACTTTAATCAAGAGGATTGCTATTTCAGCCTCCCATTTTTTCCAATACACCCCACGGCTCCAATTTTTTTTCCCTAAAATATTTGGAAATTAAATTTCCAAAGTTTTTTGCAAGTAATATTACCTTCAGAAAATTAACTTTTAAACTATTTATACATTTCAGAAATTAACTTTCAAAATGTAAAAATGTGTTCCAAAAAATAACTTCTAGAAAGCACGTGTTTAACTTTCTGAATGTTAATTACGAAACACATATTTTTTTACATTCGGAAAACAAACTTCTGAAATGTATAAGTAGTCTTCTCTGCATGTTGAGGGCTTCTCCATGCGTAATGTCTTGTCTGACAAGGGCTAGATATGTGCGCACAGAGATCTTTTGTGACTCATGTCCACTGTGACTTTTTACCAGAACTGAAACCTCAACATATGCTCGGATACCCCAAACCTCTCAGAATCACTGAAATATTAAATTTGTGCGGGGGAGGGGTTGTGTGGGGGGAAGGTGCTAAGGGAGGAGAAATGCATGAGGAAAGGGAGAGTAAAGGGAAGGGAGAAGGGAGGGGTACTGGATGAGAAAATTTTTAAAATAAGAAAAAGGAGAAGGGATGTATTAAAAAAAAGGGTGCAAATAGTAGCTCCGCCTTTAAAAATGCTATGTGCTCATACTCAGTCTACTTTGGCCCAACAAAAATCATAAACTTGTAAATGAATGCCTTTATGTGCCATATATAAGATGAGGTGATGCACTATGTCATTCAAAGATGTTAATTTTCACCTGTACACAGGGATCCTTGGGGAGACTGCCTCATTCGGGGCCCTGCGAGAACGAGAAAGAAAATCATCTCAAAAGCATCTCAGGGATGGGGACTGGCAGTGGCGGATGCACCTTGAGAGAGTTGGGGGCAATTGCTCCTACGACATCCTTACTTTTTAGTTGAATATGCTTAATAATTTTCATTTTGCCCCATAAAAATTTAGGTGTTGCCCCCATACATGACACGTTTTTTTTAAATAAGTGAAGAAAGTTATTAGAGATAAAAAAGAGAATAAATTGGTTCTAATTTTATCTCTTTATCCATCTCATTTTTACCACTTCTCAAAAGCTAAACTCATACAGTGACAAAAAGAAGCACCGTTCAAGATAGAGAAAGAGATAAAGAGATTCAAAGAGCATAGACAAATTTTTGATGATTTATCAATATCATTATACTAAGATACCTCCAAAAGTGATACCAGTGAAAAGCATATGAGAGATGAATGATTAAATGATTGTTTTTTATTTTTAAAAATGTTTAAATGATTGTTTGTTACATACATAGAGGTATATTTTTTATAGTATTGACATTGAAAAAATTATATAACATTTTCAAAATATGAAAATGTGTAAAACACAATTGTAATTTGTATAAGGTTAGATATTTTAGGTTATTTAGTCATAAAGATTATGTATTTTATAAAAACTTATAATATTTTTTATATAAAAATATTATAACTATTTATTGCCCCCATGAATGAAAATTTCTGGATCCGCCACTGGGGACCGCGAGGTCCTCGTCTCCAATAAGATTACAAAAACGCCCTTATAATATGTGTGTGGTGTGTATGTTTGTGTGCATATAATAAATATTATTTAGTGTTTTTTAATATATATATATATATATATATATATATATATATATATATATATAATTTTATTAACTTAAAAATTGTTAAAAAATGATCAACCCTCAATTTTTAATCATACTTGAGTTCAACATATTTTCGTGTAGGCCTCAAGGCAGGATGCCGACCATGGTCGTGCAGCCTCCTCTCCCTCTCTAGCACGGTAGATTTTGCTCGAACCTTCGATGTGAAGTCATTCACAGATGGTTGTTCCGCCACTAGGCCATTTGCAGAGTCAACCCATCTCCCATCCATCGCACACAAGCCACTCAACCCTCCTTTCTTCATTGCGATGCTGCCAACCCGCCACCACCGCGCGGAGTGCACATCCTTCCTTTAGCATTGCTACATCATGCAATTTCCCACCTTCTTCCTTCCCTGGATAGAAGCACCTATACCCACAGCGTTTGTGTGCCTTTTAAACCGGCTAAACCATCAATACGAGGTGGACAATAAGCATATTGTCAAGATCGGTACCCTAGTCTTCCCCGCCTTCCCCCCAGAAAGATTTTCAAACATGAATTTTGAAATAACATGCAAATAGAGATTAACTAGCTTCCTTGTGCTGGGTTATGGTAGAAATATAGAAAGCAGAAACTAGAGATTCAATATGATGGTAGATACGAGGTAGCGACTCATACGAATTATTTTAAACAAAACTGCATGAGAAAGGCATGTACCAAGAGGCCTTGATTTATCAGCTAAAAACTAAGTAGATATCAAACTAATCTACAAAAATAACCAAAAGAAACTCTCTTTACATAAATCCTACCCTGCTAAAATGCAACACTTAGTAGCAGATAATGCCGCGGGGTTACACGCAACATGAGGAGGTTATTAATTACATGGTGGATTTCTTCCTTCTACTCAGTTTGTAATTGTTGTCCAACTAGGTGGAAGCCGATCAGAAGTGGTAGGCAAAGCTCTAACGTTAATGTCGAGGGGCATGAGACGGTATTGCATGTCGAGGTCCCGGAAAATCTTCATCAACTCTTCAATCAGAATGGACCTCCTGATAAATCTTTCTCCCATGTCTTGGAAGTTCATTCTATGAGTAGGCCAGATCGCCACCCTCACCATGTTTAATTGTTCATGATCCTTCAAGACTATAAAAGGTGAAGGATACCAGTGCTCCTTCTTGTTATCAATGTAACTGCATTGTGGTCATTAACAGTTTCAGCCAATCAGATATATACCAACAAATATATAACACAGATATAAAGGAGACACCTTTCAGTACATACCTCTGTATTCTGTGTTTCATAAGTGAAATCTTTTCAACTGGGGTAGACACATGTATACAGAACTCGACAGAATCTCCCATGTCAGGACTACGGTAGAAATTATGTATGGCCTTAGTAGCAAGGACTGCATTGGGAATCGTAATCTTTTGATTATCATATCTCAGAAATACGGTTGTCAATATGTTCATTTCTTCTACAACCATCTGAAATCAGTTAAGCAAAAATTGGGGGTGAAAACAAAATTAGGCGCTGTTTACATGAAAATAGAATGTATAAACTATAAACTCCCAGAGAGAGAAACATTACCTGGATCCCATCAATTTCACATCTGTCTCCCACATCAAATGGGTGCATGACAAATAAGAATACGATTGCTTCAAATACGGTCTTGCAAGTGTTTCCGAATATAAATGCAACCAAGACGAGCTGTGAGCTCACAAAAAGAAGAAATTTGGTGGTGGCAATTTCCAATATCAAGAGCCAAATAACCAGTATGATAATGGCAACTAAAAAATTGAGCATTCGATGAAGTTTGTTCACTGCCGTTTTGGTGTCATTCAATGTCAAAGCAAGTGCTCTCCTCTCCCTGAAGGCATTCACCTGGATGATTAAACAAAATGCACGATGTTAAATACTATAGAAGTAAACACATTACACTTGCATGTAAACGTCAGATGAAACCAGGCACCAATATACTGACTCTGATCTCTCTGCAAATTTTATTCACAACAAGATCTTTCAAAGCTTGTGAGAGGACAAGAAAAAAGACAACACCAAGTTCTATTAGATGAATTTGGTCTTGTCTGCACTCCTGTGCCATTGCGTAACTGTCATAGGCTGGGTCTAAGAAGTGAACTGGCTTACGACCCTTTCCAACTGAGCTTTGGTAATATACCATAACGGGTTGATGTTTATAACAAGTAAATCATATCATAGAACCAAATTGAAAATGTGATGAAAACATCAAGGAAGCGCTATCCAAGTTTGCCTCTAAAAAGTAAGTAATATTTCAAAGCATGGCAAACTAGATGGTTTAGAAGCTATAGTAAATATATCCACCAGGTTCTTCAAATTATGCTTCATATGAAATTTTAATTCTTACCACCCAGTTCTTCAACGCGGATTTACTGATTTTCCCGGATTCAGATGCTCCTTCAAAGAGATTTATGGTTTTTATAACTTCATCTTCTCGCATAAAACGCATCAAGTCCTCTGGGAATATATACCTGCACACAAAAAACAAAACAAAAAACAAAAAAAAAAAAACAAAATGACAGAGAAAGGAGATTAGTAAACTATGGAAAAATTATAATTAAATGTAATGCATATTAAATACAAGATTAAGATGAGATAAGATGAACTATTCGAGACAGAAACCTTTTCTTTATTGGTCATCACTAAATTCCCAATTAATTAGTACGTCACATAGGGGGGGAGAGAGTTGGAGTAACACCATTAAAACTTGCCTAAGGTGGTTTGGTCATGTACGTACCAAAAGAGGCTCCGATGAGGGGGGAAAGCATCAAATAGGAAATATTCCAATTAAAAGGGGTAGAGAAAGACCAAAGAAAACATTAATAGAAACCACTAAAAATATGGCATCCTAATCCCGGCCCAGCCACAATGACAAATTCACCTAACCCACCCCCAACACTACAGGGAAAAGTTTTTGCACATTGTATTTAAGTTTTGTGAAACACAAATTATGGATAAGATTTGTGAATCAAAATTCTGATGAATAACAAAATTCACCTAGGTGAAAAATTCATACATTAGCTAAAGAAATAGGAACTAAGATCAAAAGTTAATTGATCGCAAATGTCAAACATTGAAAACAAGCAAGCTACTATCATAATTTGCAAGTAAGAAATTAATGGATAATAACCTGCAGCCGCGCCTAGCAACATTCTGAAAGATTTTCTTAGCAGCTGCTTTAGCCTCATTTTCACTTCTAATTTGGGTGGCATGCTCATCATCATTGGTGGAATCAAGTATCTGCTCATCCAAAGTAGTAAGTGCCCCATGCCGAACCATATTCATCAACCTCTTCATATTCCAAGCAGAGACATTATTCGGATTCAACTTATGCAAATGATCAATAGTTATCCCATTCCCAATCCCATCATCTGACTTCTTAGAAAGTGGCCGTGAAAACTTGCCACTCTTAACTCTAGGGCTTTTCTGGAGTGCCCCACTCCTCAACCTCCCACTCTTGATATTAGGAAACGCAGTTGCTCTAAGGTCAGGTGGTATGGTAACCCCAGCACTCTGCAGCTTCTGAACCTCATCAGCAAGCCTTTCTTCTTCCTCTTCCGCCTTTCGAATTTCCACCAAAGGCGGCCCCGAAAGTGTTTCAATCACAAATTGATTAAACAAAGACTCTTGAATCCTATCAAAGTAAGTGCTCACGTGGAATGAAGAAGCTAAAACCTTAACCACAAGAGTTTTCAACAACCACACTAAAGTTCCCACCAAGAAACAAACCAACACCTTAGTGACATATTGAAGGAAATCACTATTAGTCTCTCTTTGAACTCTCTTATCAAACAACAAATGCCACGCAATCAAAACAAGTCCCAACCACACGCAATTTTGCACCGCTTTTCTAACACCATACACAAAATAAAGCACTCTTTTTCTTAAAAGGAAATTCCTTTCAATGCAAAACACAGCGATCCTAATGACCCAATCAGAAACCAAACGGCCACAAATTAGAACCAGAACCATTACCTCCCATTTCCATAACTTGAGCTGCCACAGATTCTTATCCCTCAGAATTCGAACGCTCAGCGTTGTTATCAGCGCTCCAATGATCAAAATCAAACTCAACCACTCAAGAAGAACCCAAAGGCTGAAATGTGTTTTCTTATACTCATCGGGAAAATCCTCTTCTAAAAAGGGATCGTCGTCTTCGTCGTCACCTTTCTTACCGAGAAACCCGGAAAATAGCTGGCCCGATTTCATAACCCGACCCGATCTTCTGTCGGGTTCATCGGGCGGGTCCATCAATCTGGACCTTGTTTTGGTTTTCGTCAACAACGCGGATTTCCTATGCATGGAAAGGTTCCTTTCGAAGGAAGCATTGGAGGTACACCTCACAACCTCGCCGTCACCGCCGGGTGACGGAGACCGGCGACGGTCGTGGTGCGGCGGTTGCGGTGGCCGCTGAAAATCTCCGAGCGACGGGGAGTCTTTGCTGTGTCTTCTCCGAACGGGATCGTTGGCCATTTCGACCACATTCGAAGCGGGTTCCTCGAACGAGACCTTGAGCTCGCGCTGTATAACCGTCGGAGACTCCTCCACCGGCGTCAACTTCCCGTCGCCGTCGTTCTGGAGCTCGTCCATTTCCAAATCCATGTCGAGAGACATCTCGCCGGAGGCTTTCTGCTTGTGGAGAAACTTTCCGATAAGCTGCGACGGCGGGTCCTCCGGCGTCTGACCTTTGTGTCGGAAATCAAAGCTCTCGTCGCGAGCATTGTCGCCGGTGTCCTGCCAGAAATCGTAGCTGGACTCTCTCCAAATCTTGCTTCCCTGAGCGGGTTCGCCGCCGTCGTCGATCTTTACGACGACGTCTCCGGCCATCGGAAAGGAGTGGCTGTTGTGGTGGTGGTGAGGGGTTTTTTGGTCGAGGAGGATCGGGAGTTGTTCGTCGTCGGAATCTGGGTTCCCGGTGGCGGAAAACCTTCTAGAATGTTTGTTGTAAGAACCATAAGATTTGAAGGATTTCCTAATAGATTGCATCAGGGTTAGGGTCTCTGGATAAATCAATATAAAGAAGATTGTAGTAATAATAAATAAAAAATAAATAAAAATCCTAAACTGGAGTGAGAAAGTGGAGGGTGGGCAAAAGTAGGTGTTTGGTGACCAAGAAAATTAGTAGTAAAAATAAAATATATAAAGCTTTTTGAGTTTTGAGAAATTAGGGATTGATTGAAAGGGTCTTTCTCGGACAATGCGCGGACGCGTGTACAGTGTCTATCAACAGACCAGATGCAAAAATGCTCTATGACGATGATGATGTCGATGAGAAAGAATAATAATATAAATATAAATGCTTGGGGAGAGGGAGAGAGAGAGTTGTGTTGTGTTAGTAATAGCGTTTGTTTTTTGTATTAAGCTGGTGCTGTTATTATGATGCGGTGGTCCTTCCTTCTGGAACAACCGCGTATCCTGCCATGCTATCTGCGGGCTCGGGTCTAATTTATTTGATTTTATAATAATAATAATAATTATGATAGCTTTGTTTTTAGGTTAGGAGATTATTTGTTTCTTTGTGCCAAAAGAACATATCAGAAGTTTGTTATTATTCTGTCTGTCAAAAAAAAAAAAGTTTGCTATTACCCCGTCCAATAAAAAAGGAGTTTGTTACTACCAAACGAAAATTTAGGTATCATATTCAGCAGTAAATTCAATATTTAATTTGATAACTTCCATTTATAACTAATTAAACATATCCAAAATTTCCAGAACTGAATCCTAATTTTATTTGTCTTAATCGTTTTATTGATTTGTTTGTTTTTTAAATTAATTTACGTGTCTGAGTTTCATGAAATAAATTTGGCATGTTTTAATCAATTTGGGTCACATTTCAAGTTGGTTTATTTTAATACGAAATTACACTTATTTTAGTGTTTTTCTTTACGGGAACACTTATTTTAGTGTTAATACACCTATTAAATAACTTATAACTTATTAATAAGTCTTTTTTTAGAAGAACTTATTAATAAGTCATTTTCAGTTAGTTCTTAAAATAATTTACAAATAAGCGCTTAATTAAAATTTTAGACTAACTTGTTAAATTAATAAGTGTACTAACTTGTTAAATTAATAAGTGTTCAATTAATCTATTTACCCAAATACGTTTTAAAAATCATAAACTTATTGGAATTTAGTTTATTTTTCAAAGCACACTTTTCTATCACTTACTTCAGGTAAATTAAATTATTTGAAAAATCAGTATTTTCTATCGTAAAAGTTTTTTTTATAGAAAAAAGTTTTTTTTTTTTTTTACTTTCTACATGCTTGGGTTGTTGTATTAAAAATTTAAGATTCATTGATTAAATTTTTCCATTAAAAATACTTTTATAAAAAAGATATCATTTGAACATTATAATTTGTTGAAATGTTTATTGTTTGAGAAAAGAAAATATGCATCGTCGGTGTAAACCAGTTTTACACCGACTTCCAATAAGAACTCACAATTGTGCAGTTATTTTTAAAATACAGTTATAAAGTGGGGTGATATAATAATATGATAAACTCTCATTAGATATTGATGTAAAAATATTTTACATCGACAATATATCTCTATTAAACTCATTACTTGACTCTCACAAAAGTGGATCCGGTAGAAAATACGTGAAAAGAATTTTGTTTTTATCTATATAATAAATAATAGGTAGATATATTATTTAAAATATAAATAAATATCTGCTATTAATAAATACATACTTATAAATATCTAAATCGTCAACAGTTTTTATACACAACCGTGGAAATAGTTAATCTAATACTATTAGAGTCAAGATTCGTCGTTGACACACTAGGTGTTAAAGTTAACATTCTATGATTCAATAGAAAGTGGTTGATCGATTTATTTTGCATTCTATAAAAATTATTAAAAAAGATATAATTATGTTAATTTATTAAATGTAAGTAAAATCAAACACGGCGTTTACAACTGTAAGCTGTTAAATTTTGCCACTTCCGCAGTTCGACTTGCTATCACCTTCTTACGAAAATACAGCTAGAATCCGATCATCACATCAACGGATAGAATGTTTTCTTTTTAAGCTTTCATTACTGTTAAAGTTTTTTTTTTTTTTGATAGCATCATTATTGTTAAAGTTGTTACTTGTATTAGGCATCAAATGATAAATTTGGCTTTGCTTAAAATCATTAAAATAGTATAAGTACAAGTAAAGGATAAAAACAAAATATAACAAAACTCATAAACCAAGGACAAAAAGGTGAAAACAAACACATGGAATGTGATAGTCGGAAATGGCCTGTATTATATGCATGGTTTTTTCTCACTTGTTTAGCTTCCACAGTGTGGACCAGTTGGGCAATCAAGTCTAAAGACACAATAGAATATTTGATTCGTTAGCAAAAAAGAGCATGGATGTCAATTGTGACGTAAAAGTAGCTTGCTTTTAAGTCAAATTGTGTAGACTAACAAATCGCAAACGAGGAGCTGTCTCGTTTTGCCGTCATTATCGCCGCTGAGCTGATGTTCCACTTTCCTCGTTTCCTCCCATTGTTTATTTTTTATCAGTTTTTCGAACGTGTCATCTTATATGTATTAAGACTCATTAATTATCTAAATTTTTAAATAATGTTATACAATTAATTAATTGTGATTCTTTAAAAAAAATACAAGTGTTTCTCTCATATTTTATTTTATAAATTTACTTCTCATGTAGTCTTTCTTTTTTCAAAAAAAAATAATAACTATTTGATTATTCATTTTTTATTTTATTTAGTTGCTTTAATCCATTTTACTTCGTCAGCGACATGCTCCCTTTTTGTTTGTTTTATTCACTTTAAAATTCATACTTGAATGTTCTTGTAATCATATAATCTCATTAAGACATTTCCTTTCTTTCTTATTTATTTAGTTGCTTTTTTTAACGGGGTTTAATCCTTTTTTTAAATAACTAGCATTCCCAGTTTGAAATTATTTTGTATACAATAATAATGTCAAATACTCGCTTGTATTTTAAAAATAATATGGTAAATATAATTACGATATTGCTTATGAATTATGATGTCAGTGTAAAAGAATCATAAAAATAAAAATAAAAATAGGAAAGGAACAAATGATTATTATTTTTTGGTAGAAAGAGAGATTATAGGAAAAGTAAATCCATAAAATAAATATGATAGAGACAATTATATTTTTTAAGGAATCACAATTAATTAACTGCACAACATCAATTGAAAATTTGGGTAATTAATGATCCTTAATGTGTGCAATATTGCACACGTTAGAAAAATTATTTTTTATTATAACTTCAGAATATTTATATCTCCGGTTAATGTCTACTCCCTCCGTCCTATTATAAGTGTCATATTTTGGGGAAAAAATTAGTCACAAAATAAGTGTTATGTTAAGTTTTCAATGTAATATTAATTATGTTTTTCTAATTTTACCCTCAATTTAATAATAAGTACATCACTTCTAAATCATTATACTACTATGCATTTATGACAATTATTAATATCCAATGGTTAATAAGGATAATTTTGTAAAATTATTATACTCTTTTATTCATTTATAACTTCTCCTTAATATGTGTGAAACTTTCTAATGTGACATTTATAATGGGACGGATTTCTTTCAAAAAGGTTAATGTCTAATTTGATCCTATTCTTTCAACCGGTAAATATGTTGTCATATTTTATATATATATTACACAATTAATTTCAAATATAAATAAATTACATAAAATTTTTTAAGAAAATATTAATTTATTAATAAAATTATTTTATTAATAATCTATACCATTATATAAAGGAAATTGCTTCGGATAACTGTTTTTTAGTGTTCTATTTTATTTTCTATTTTACGATAGTTTACAAGAAAAATAACTGCACAAAAAAATTATACATCTTCTTCTTGCTTGAAGCATTGTACATTCTATCCATTCTTTTTTCGCCACTAGTAAAAATAAAGTGAATTATAAATATTGCAATTTTTAATATTTAAGATTTTCATAATAGTGACGTATTAATAAAAATATTTTATTGATGATTCATGAATACTTTTTTTGTATCTAATGATAAATTATGTCATTATTAAAAAAAATTGACTAGATCATTGTTAATTTTTTTTAAATTTGAAATTCAAATATTTCAAATTAATTCTTTTTTTGACTACATTTTAAATTAATTCTCAGTTATCTATTTTTATTTATTCAAATACAATATTTTTTAGATTTTATTTAAAATTAAGGTTTGGTTAGATAAGAGCAAACTGCTAGCTTACCGCGGATAAGCTCGTAACAGGTGTTTAATAACCATTAACTTATAGCGTTTTTTCACTAGCGTATAGCGTTTTTCAAATGCAGTAGCGTTTGAGCCTATAGCTTATATCGTATCATTTTTTCTCTCATTTTTTACCCTTATTATTTTAATTAAATTCTTCGTTTATCCTCTATTAAATAAACTAAAAAAATTATTAACCCTTACAGTCTCTTTTATTTATAAAAATGTCTTTTATGTTATTTTATATTTATTAGTTAATTTAACTAATAAATTTTACCAAACACTTAAAATTCAATCTATTAGCTTATCTGTTATAAGCTCATCCCTTATATGCTATCAGCTAGTCTATCCATTGTCCGCTACTGTTTACCAAACATAGCCTAAAAAAACAATCATCCCTCAATTAAATGCCAGTAGAGTCCTCTAACGTTACGAAATGACAACCCCAAAAAAGCTAACCCCAAAAAAGCTAAGACAGCAAACGCCTTGCTAATCTTCCTCGTTCGTGATTTGTCTGCCTGCACCATTGACTTGAAGGCTATGTTTGGTAGCCAAGAAAGTGGGGGGAAAGAAAGTTTATTGATTAAAGTGTAAAATTACTGATGTGTCACACTATGATTGACATGTCACACTTACCCATGCACACTTTTTAAATTTTCCAAAAAACTTTCTCTTTTCTCCACTTTCTTTCCCCCCATCCAAACATAGTGGAAGTTGATGCACCGGTGCACAATAAAACAACATCGTTGGATGCTTATAAATTTAAATCTAACGGTCAAGATTGAGTGATTGGTCAAAGGGCAAAATAGTACAATCTAATACTGAGATTCCCTTCAGTGTTCACTGTCAGCCGTGTCAACGATCTTGATCCTTGTCTCCGTTGAAGTGTACTTGCTGGAGGCGACGAGGACGTTGGAGTTGATGGAGCGGGCGTTGACGGAGTCAGAGGGGGTAAGGCAAGTGGCGGCGAACACGTCGGGGAATGGCGAAGATGGAGACGATGGCGCTAGTGCTGCATGCAACGAGACTATAGACCTCTAGATCGTGTGATGCCCATTGGTTGAGATAAGCCACTGAATGCGCAACGGATTAGGGATTTATCGAGATGGTGTTAAGGAATCGTATACAAGTTGGGGGTAGAAAGAGAAACAAAACGGGGATTAGGGATTTTGGGTGGAAGGGAACAAGTTGGGTGAGGGTTATTTTACTTTTTTAACCTTGGGTGTACCAGTGGACTACACTCAAAGTAGTCCACCGTAATCGTCACCACCAAACTTATTATAAGAAATATTTTAGGTCTTCATGAGAAATTTAAACTTGATCTCTCACCCTCTCAAAACTACTGTTTACATCCTATTTCCAATCACCATACATATATCCCAAATGAAATAGTACTTGCAATACTATGTTATCTTTTCTACTTTGTCATGTTTTAATTTTGGCTTAAATATGAAATTGGTCCCCCCAAAAATTTGCAAAGTTCGCTTTTAGTCCCCTAAAAAAATTTGAACGTTTTTAGTCCCCAAATTTCAAAATACTTTTCCGTTCGTCCCTCACTCTGACGCTGTTATGATTTTAGTCCCTCAAAAATTCTAAAAGTTTGTTTTTAGTCCCCAAAATTCTAAAAGTTTATTTTTAGTCCCCGCCACATAAGCGCCACAAAACGGCGTCAACTACAGGAACCAGCAGAAAACCATTTTCAAATTTGGGGGACAAAAACCTTCAAATTTTTTTACGAGACTATAAACGAACTTTGTAAATTTTTTGGGGACTAATTTCATATTTAAGCCTTTATTTTTTTTTTAACGTTTTTTTAACTTTGCCTAATATCTGTTTGGGTCAACTTTTGTTAAAAGTGATTAAATAAATTTGATTTTGTAAAATTAAATCAGTTTTTTTTTCGAAGATATTGAATCAGTTAAAATCGAATTTGAAGAGAAATAATTTATATTGAAGAGGGATCAATTACACTGTTATACCATTCATTAACATTAATTTATCGGATAAATATTTTTCAAAACCAACTGTTGGATTGAAAGTTACTATTATAAAGATAAAATCTATAAATTTTTATACTAATCTATAATTATTCAAGATACATCAAGATTAACATTATCTACAATTACACCGTTGATGTTAATCTTTATGTATCTCGATAGCATAACAAATGATTATAGATTAATATAAAAATCTATAGATATAATCTATATGACAATAACTTTCAATCCAACTATTGATTTTGAAAACTATTTATCCAGTAGGATGTTACCAAATGGTGTAACAGTGCCCAAATATTGCACCGGTGTAATTTGACACCTACTCATTTATATTTAGATGTTTTTACTCAAACATAAATTTAATGTAAAATTTTGTATAATTTTTTAACCCAACCCAAAAGTTATTTTTTTTATCACTTCTAGTCAACTAAGGTATGGAGACAAAATCAATTTTATCTCACAACAACCAAATATCTTATGTAATTTTACTAAATTACTAAATTACAGTTGACTGAATTTCGATTGTTTCAACCGTGAAACCAAATACACGCCTTGTCATTTTGTTTCATTATTTCTCTATTGCTTATAATAATATATATTTTGATGATTTATGATGTTAGGGAAGCCGATTTTGAAAGTTTCGGTTGTTGTTTGTAGCAAACTCTAGTGCGGACCACCTTGACAGTTGGCCCATATAGACTGGTACTTGAAAAACTATTTGAAACTCTGATGACGAATGGCGTTGCTCCCAAAAGTGGAAGCTCAAAGTCCTCATCGACCTCATGACTGAGACGATGACATGGTCGGTGTCAGTTTGAGAAAAACAAAAGAAAACAAATATAAATTAAGTTTTAAGGCGCTCATATTTATTTCTCGTTATTTTTGGCGAAACTCCACTGGATCTGTTCACCAACTCGGTCGTAAAAACATAGAGGATTGTGAACTTCTACTTATAAGGGCGTCATCAATTGACATCAGAATTTTGAATAATTTTTCAAGTATCGTTCTACGTAAGATATTCACCTAGAATTCACGTTGTTTTGTGGTGAATTAAACCACGTATGTGGATTGTGGAGTCCACAACTATTTGTTGTGTTGGCAATAGATGTCTTTTGGAATGCGTGTTAGTGATAAACCAAACCAAACACGCCAGAAGTTTAACGACTTAATATGCGATAAATCAGTTTTTTTTATCTCATCTGTAGTTTTGTTTTTCCTTAAATAAAGTTTCAAATTTGACTCTATAATACGTCTTATTAATGCAAAAAAAATGGCATAAAAACTTTATTTTCTCAAGGGAATACATTCGCACCTACTTTAGATGGTGTCTAATATAACTTCAACATACTACCTCCGTCCCAAATTATAAGTCTTTTTTGCAAAAAAATTGTCCTAAAATATAAGTGCATTTGCTATTTACAAGATGTATTAATTAATTATTTACAAAAACACCTTTAGATAGTCTTTGGAAGATGAAAAGCCAAAGTGGAGTATTAAAGATTTTGTCTCATTAATTGAAGGATAGTATGAGAAAACGAACACATTTTACAGATAAATTAAATTGGTTAAATGGTTTTTTTAATTTCCGTATTTTAGTCAAAAAGTGCTTATAATTTGGGACAGAGGTAGTATTACAAATACAAGAAGAAAAAATCTATCTACTTGTTAGTAGGTTGAATTTTGAAGTGGGTACAGTTCACACATGATAACACACAGCTACGTTTTTAAAGGTATGCCTAAAACAGTTGACGTAAACAAATTTGAATTCACAGTTTACACATGACATACAACTACTCCCTCTGGAACCATTTATAAGGCAAAAAGTCATTTTCAGATTCGTTAAAAAATGCATGTATCTGGTCTAATTTTTGGACCAGATACATATATTTTTTAACAAATCTGGAAATCACTTTTTGTCTTATAAATGGTTCCGGAGTAGTATATGTTTCTAAAATTGTAAGCTACAACTAAAAAAGTTGTTGTCTGAAAAAAAACAAGTAAATAAGTTGACGCAAACAATTTTGATTTGGCAATGTTTATTTAGGGTCTATTTTGTTATAACTCTCACCTAAAAAGCGAATACCACTATAAAAATTAATGACAATATTAAATGGTAAAGTTTTTTTTACAAGTATTAAATGGTAAAGTTAACGAGTGCCTTTCAGAGTATTTATTAAATGTTTAAAAAATTAAATACAAAATAAAAATTTAAATTTAAATTTATTAAATATATTTTTTATTTTTTTCATAAACATACCCCTAATTGGATTTAGCTCTTTGAAGGATATACTATTTAATTAATTTTAAATTGAGCACACTAATCTTTATAATTATTATTCCCTTTTTTGTGTTTCAAACAGCCATAAGCTTAGTATCTATACAAGTTTTATGCCTGTGTGAAAATGTCATTGTCATGTCCATAACATTCGTAATAATATACTAGTATGGATGGAAATACTACAAATTTTGCATATCAAAATAAGTAAACACATAATACAAACACACGCACACACATATAAAACATTTTGTTGTAAATGAATATGGAATATTTTGAAGGAAAAAAAATAGCAACCACGATACGTATAGATAAGGCCGACCCAACAATACCCCATATTGAGGGAGACATAAGGTAAACTTTAATAGAGGCATCTTCACTTTAACTTACAAAGTTTTAGATTGGGTTTTTTTTGTTGGTAAATTTTTAGATACCCTTTAAATTAGTTGGGTATCATACTCATATTAACTATTTTAATAAAAATAGTCTATTTATTCAATATTTTTCATATAACTGTTACGACATATATTTTTGTTTATTTTAAAAAGTAAGTAGTGAGTTATGAATAAATATTTCGGTGCCCCAGAAAATATTTTATAAATTTGCTAATATGTTGTTCTTCTTCTTTTCACTTTGACGTTTAGAATGGACATCATATTAGAAAAAATTGAATAATCAAATAGCATTAAACATATACTGATATCAACTTGTTTTCGATATCTAGGCTCCATTGGAAGAAGAAGAAATAGAAGAGAAATCAAATCTATGTTGGAGAAGAAGAACCGTGAAGTGGGTATAAAGATAAAGACAACAAAATACAAAGAGACTCAGTAAAGAAGTTTTAGTTAAAAAAGCATTATTTAGTTTAAAAAAGATGCATCTACAGTTTAAAAAAGTCAAATGACTAATTCAAGATAATTAAATTGGATTTAATGACCTGATAAATTGATACAAGCTCACTTGGGTACCGTACTCAACACTTTTACTGGGTACCGAAGTGCTCACATTCTTTGTTTGCATATGTAACTTTTTAGCTTCATAAAAACAAATGGGTTGTTGCTTCCAGCACCCCACCATGCTGCTGCCAGCACCCCCAATCCTCAAAAAAATGTGAAAATTCCAAAATACTCCCACTCACTTTTTTTCCCCTTTTTCCCCCTCCCATTTCTTCTTCTTCTTCCTCTCATCCCTCCTCCACCACCCCACCACCGTCATCCACCACCAACCACTGGAGTACCACCCTCCACTGCCAGCACCTCCCCAAAATATCCCACTCACCTAAAACTCATATTTCTCTTCTTCCTTCTCCCTCTCATCCCTCCTCCACCACCGGAAAACTCGCTGGAGCCACCACCCCTCCACCCCCAACACCAGAACACCTCCCAAGGGGCCACCACGACCAACCCAGCAGCCACCGGAGATAGTTCTGTTCATTTTCGTGTTTCTGCTTTTCTTTTTGCAGATTTACAGGCTTCCAGTAATTGAATTACAGAAAGTTGTTTAAAATGTATTCCGACAATTCAATTACCGGAACATAAATATGTTTCCCGCAATTGAGTTACCGGAATACATTTTCAAATAAGTAATGAAAATGTATTCCGATAATTCAATTACCGGAAGCATATTTTTAAAAAATTATGATATGTTCCGGGAATTCAATTTTGGGGAGGTGGTGGTGGTGGAGGGGTGGTGCTCCGGTGGTTGGTGGTGGATGACAATGGTGGGGTGGTGGAGGACGGTGGTGGCGTGGTGGAGGAGGGATAGGAGGAAGAAGAAGAAGAATAAGAAATGGGAGGGGGAAAAAGGGGAGGGAAGTGAGTGGGGGTATTTTGAGATTTTCAAAAATAATTTGTTGGTGGGTCTAGAGCCCTAGCTTTAGTAGCATTACTGTTGGGCCAGCCCCACATATAGAATGAAAATAAGTGATCTCTTTATCATTTTTAAAAGGAAAGGGGCTAGCACCTAACAAAACAAAACAACAAACGAAAAACTACGGAGAAACAGAATGGAAGAAGCGTCACGCAAGATGAGATTGAATGGCTGTGCAATGACCACTCCCACTGCTTATGGTAGTAGTGGTAGTGGATAATAGATCGTGTGTGTGCAAGCATATGGTGAGACAAAATAAGGTGTGGATGTAGGTGCACTGGAGAAAAGAGAACGATGGGTGAGCAAAATGAGATACGAGGTAAACATATAATTTCTGAGATCTGGCGTACTTTTCCATGGTGTGAAACTACCTATTATATAAAACTCATCATAATATTCACAAACCTAATATAATTCCATTAGTCTAATAGCCTGCACATGTGATAGGTCAATAATTAAAACAATTACATAAGAACAAAGCTCGACATTGTATAAGCGTTTAGTTAAATTATTTATCCGTACGTCCTCTTTATTACTTGTGTGAAAGCAGATTACAAGAAGTATCATTCATGCGGTTAGCTTATCTCATGAACCAGCAGCGTGTTAAACATGCTTAAATCACATGCAATAACTATAAATTCGACTAATTAAAAAATTGACAAATCACAAAAAAAACTATAATTCACATCGGAAACATTTTGGTGAAAAGATTTAGGCACATCGTTAATTACTTGATCTTACAATGTTCATGATACCAATTACCATGACCCCCTTTTTTACAGATACAGATAAATGACGTCATAAAACTAGAAGGAATGGGTATGTTGACATTTTCAAAGTGCTTAAATCGTGAGAAATCTATTATAAAAGCAATCAGATAATGTGAAGAAAACTGTACATGTCAAGGTAAAATTAAACGTAAAATGGCCCTTGTGATTGATCCTAGCTATAACCAAGTTATGGACATTATCAATTCAAATAACTTCTTAGTGATGATGACCTCGTCTGAGGACAGACAGAAATCCTCCAGATTTATCCCTGCGCCGCTCCTCTCCTTCATCTCCAACCTGTTCCACAGGTATGCAAAGTGTTAACTATGTCGTGGTCAATTATACGATATTATATCAACCACACAACAAACTAATGTCATTAACCAGTTCCACTTGGATGTAAGTTTTTTTTACTTTCAAACGATACCTCATTCCTGGCCCCATCCCTCCGTTTTATGCGGGTAAGGGGATAAAATCATAGCAATTAGATCAAACCATGAATGATCAAGATTAAAATATAAAGTCATGTGACGTTTTTAAGTGGTTATGTGACCGTTAAATAACTTCAATCTTGATCATCCTTGTACGATTAGATGGCCGAGATTTAACCCTTTCACTCACTCTTATATAAGAAAAAGCATTCTGGCTGTCCATTTAAGTTGCACAGTCAAGATTTATCCCTCTCGTGTGAGAGATGCTCTCACATGCTCCCTAAATGCATATAACATAAAATGACCTTGTTATACCTCTTTAGCTAACTGCTGCAGGATCTCGATAATTTCAGAGAAATCAGGTCTCAATTTTGGATCTTGCTGCCAAGACCTCTCAAGAAGCTCAACAAACTTTGGATGAGTGTTCTTGGGGATGGTGGGCCGTAAACCCTGAAATCCATTAATAGTAACATATAATATAATCACTATACAACATACGTCTTTCCAGTCAACCATGTAAAACATTTTTCACAAAGTTTCCAGAAGCAAGAAGATGTTAGATGTTATCCAGCAGCTTATTCTACCAACCGAAGTAAAAGAATAACCTTTTGAACCACTCCTATAGCTGCCTGTAGAGGGGTCAGATATTCGTATGGAAGCTGGCAATAAAAACACAATTTACATGAGAATAAAATTAATATTGGAATAGTCATAAGGTAGTACAAATAAATTATACCTTTCCAGTGAGCAACTCCCACAAAACAATTCCAAAACTAAATACATCAGCCTTGTGATCATATGGCTTGTGTTCTATAACCTTCAATGCAGAGGAATCACGGTAAGAAAAGATGACAAGATGAGTTGTATCTCTCATCTACTTTTGCCACTAGAAAATATTTAAAGAGAAAAAGAAAAGCCAATAAAAATCATATTTTAGCGGGCAAATACTGACATTCAGGCATCAGATTAGTCAAACCTTCAAATGTTCCAGTAAAAACAGCAATGAACATTTCAATTTATCACACTACAGCTCCTAGGTATTAAAAGAGTAAAAACTATCATTTCACCCTATGGTTTTGCACAGTTTCTACCAATAATTTGACCACAATATTTATTCTGAAATATATTGCTTCAGTAACCCTTTTCCCCCACCAAATGCATAAGTACAATTTAATCTCACAAGATGTTGATGGCTTGGTGCAAGAGAATGAGTGGAAGGGGGAAAAGATAACAAAGAAAGTCAAAACTGAACACTTCAGATCAGTGTTTCTAAACACTAGGATAAGATGAATTGCAATATATCTTTCTACAGTCAATATGTGCACATGGCTAGACACTAAGTGGCTCATGAGTAACGTCAACAACTTCATTTGTTATAAATTTCCAGAACGACAGGACTCTTTAAAAATAATTAAATCTAGATAAACACTTCTTAACATTTTTACTAAGGTTGAAACAGCCAATTCTAAAAAGACAATGTGTGTTGAAAAGATTACCTCAGGAGCCATCCAACGATATGTCCCAGTTTCTGCTGTCATAACTCCAGACTGGGCTGTCACTCTAGCAACCCCAAAATCAGCGACCTTTACAACCTGAACAAATATGCAACTTTCACTTCTATAAACCCGGTTTATGTTAATCATTGTGTTTAGCCACACATATGGTACATTATGACTGTGGGTGAGTGAACATGTGCACGTGAATGTGTAAGATAGAGTTGAGATCAGAAGAAGCATTGAACCAGATCATGTATATAAATTGGGTTAAATTATACTTTTGGTCTCTTATGTTTATTTTAGGTTTCAGTTTGGTCCCTTAGGTATTAAAAATTTCAAATTGGTCTCTCATGTGTAAGAGTTATACCAATGTGGTCCCTCTTGTTTTTTTTGTTCCAAAATGGTCCCTTATGTTACAAAAATATACCAATGTGATCCCTTTTTTTGCAAAATATGGAACAAAAAAGGGACCACATTAGTATAATTTTTGTAACATAAGGGACTATTTTGGAACAAAAAAAACAAGAGAGACCACATTGATATAATTCTTATACATAAGGGACCAATATGAAACTTTTAATACATAAGGGACTAAAACGAAAATTAAAATAAACATAAGGGACTAAAAGTATAATTTAGCCTATAAATTAAAGGAAACATACACCATTTTCATCCATCAAAAGATTGGCAGCCTTCAAGTCTCTATGGATTATGTCGTGTTTGTGCAAGTAGTTCATTCCTTTAGAAACATCCATCGCAACTTTGAGAAGGGTGGGAAATTTAAAAAAACCCTTCTGCTTATGTAGGTAGTCATATACACTTCCACCAGACATAAATTCTGAAATTTGAAAAGAAAACAACCATTACAATGGGATTGACAATTGCTAAATATTTAAGATCACATCTATTCCATTATTCTATTGCATAATGTGTTCACCGGATTTCACCTGTAACTATGCATAAGCGTGGGGGCTTGGTACACGCTCCTATGAACTGTACAACATTCTTGTGTCGAACCTTTCTGCAAGTTCCCTCAGAAAGTTTGATATGGTATATGTATAATTTTTTTAAAAATGAAAACACAAACTATAACAAAATTGCATTTTGCACATTTTCCCATCCCCAAAAACCAAAAAATTAGTGACTAAGCCAGCTACATTAAAAGTTCAGCATATGATGACAGTACTAAGAAACTAGATCAGAATGCAACCGTTGAATGCTCTAGTAAACTGCTCAGTGCAACATGTCCGCTAAAATAACTAATTTCTAGAACTTCCATTTTGAAGAGATACATAAATTTACTCTAATATCCTTCAACAAAATTTCCCTGTTGTTTTTTACCAAATGTTATGAGGAGAAAGTTAGAAATAAACTAATCCTGCAAAAATTGGTGAGAGCTGCTATGAAATTTAACTTCACATCTAAAGGTGGGGGATGTTTAAATACAATCCACAATGGAAAAAAACTAGCATACGAGAAAAAAAGATATAGCTTGGGTATCATTATGAAAAGGACAATAGAATTATGGTGATGCAACTATTTAATTTACACACTAAAAATATTGTATTTTCTTGTTCATTCACCTTGGTCCTACTAGAAATGAGTTGTACAATCTTAATGAGCAGACTTTTTGACATGGCAACAGTTCCAACATGCAAAATTACTATCTAGATAACAAGTAGATTGACTTCAAATGGTAAAAAGTGAGCAAATTTAACACAACAAACCTCATGATGTAGACTTCCTGAGCAAACTCTCTCTGCATTTCTGAATTTACATGCTCAGCCTTGAGAACTTTGATCGCTACTTCCTGGCTACAATATATACCTTTAAATCTGATTTAATTTAAAGAACTGGTCAATTGAACATTGAAATAATATCTGCACCAACTTAGAAGTTAGAACAGCTACGGAACTAACAAAAAAATGTATAATTCTGGACAGCAATGTACTCACAGTTCACCGTATGACCCAGATGCAATTTGAGTTCCATATTTCAAATGTTTAGGATCTATCTCCCAAACATCTGTCCCGTCATTTGGAATTGTAAAATGATCCAGTTCATGTTTCATCCTTGCTTGATCAGTCTCGTCAGCAGATGATACTGATTGCTGACTGGACCTCACCTGTCTCTGGAAGTGGTCAATAAGAATTAAACTACTGAACTTCAATCAAATTGACTCTAGAAATCATCTAGAAACACAGCAAAGGGCCTGATTTACCTCAATCTTCAAGACTTCTTTTTCCAAAGCTGCTTTTAGCTTCTCTGTTTCCTGTTTTAATACCAAATCATCAAACAGAGTCCCATAAGCCAAATATTTTTAATAATCTTAGACAGTATTAAAGATAACGAAACTGATGGCAAGTAGTAACATAACAAAGTATTCCAGAATATGAAAGAAGCAGCTTCTAGCCAGTATGGCTGGTAAGCCGGTGTCTGTGAACTCTAATATTTTGTAGTTATAACGTATTAGATTAATATGGATTCTACAATCATGTTTTTCAAGATAAATATACGGGTCAATGACATTAGAATTTGAAAGAAACAGCTCAACATTATTATATTATACATCCATCCCAACAAATTGACAGCAAATGATCATCAACATACCTCATAGGGCCATCCTTCAACAACAAACACATCTAATGAGTAACCATCAGTTGTGGAAAAGGCATGCGCCTCTTGGATGTTCAGTCCAAGCTCCGCCAGCAAAGCAGTTAACTGCAGAAGCAACCACACCTTTGAGATGCTTCGTTTATCACACGGAGTTCAAAGTTAATCCTACTAGAGTTTATTTAAGTAGGGTGACTGTGTGTAGGTTAGTCTTGAATGCCTATTCCAGCCAAGTCGAATCTTGTCCCAACCATTGGTCACATCACATGTTTCAATAATATATGGACCGAAAGTGATGCACTCCATATTTATGCTTCTTGTTTAAGAACAAGATAGATCTAATAATATACACAACATTTTGATCCGAAAAGCTATCAAATACCTGGCTGAGAAGCTTTGGCTTGTCATCTGTTGAGAACGTGATTTCATGCATGGGCCTACATCATTTTCAGTGACACAGATGTTTAACAATTCCAAAAAAAAAAAAAAATTCAAAATTAAATTAAAATGCCACAATAGAAATTTCACAAATCATCTCAGAGCTATAATACCTCCCACCCATCATACAAGCTTAGATAGGCATATCTTGGGTATATAAGTTCTTATATCTGTATTGTAAATGATTGGCCAAAGGAAATATGTACCCTTTAAGACCAGACAGGCATACAAATAATAATTAACAGCATCTCAACCTCAAGAAAGCAAAAGAGTGATTGATATAATTGAAAAATAAATATATGGAAAGTACTAGTATTACAGAAGAGCTGAGTTAAATCTTCAGATCCACCCAAAATTGAAAAGCAAAGCATAAGTAATCTATATTCTAGGTCATCATCCAAAGATATTTTCCAGGCCTGGGCCTAAAAATAGCCTGCAGCAGAAATTTCACCGTGAATATTGTACACTGGCGTGTACAGGTCTTTCCTCCTCTATGTCTTCAGAATTATTTGCTTCAAGAGCCAGTGCTTCAAGATTAGGAGAAGAACCAAAAGCAGGAGGTGGATGTATACTACTAACAAATGAAAAAGGGAAAAAAAATCAGAATTGCAGAGTACAGCCATCAAGCCACATTAACAAGAATAAACAGTGGTGCTTTACACAGAGCTGTTACTTGAGCTTTATTATGAAATCAGGATAATAAATGAGAAAATGATACCCCTGTCTGCTTGAGTACTTTGAAGAGCTTTGACCAGATTCTATCTCAGGAGCATATGGTTGGGAAGAGTCAGCCAAATTCCCATCAGATGTGGGATGAACCTGCACCAAGATTCCAATGTCAAACATGGAATAAGTTAAATGATATGAGTCGTACCACTCGAGATATGAAAACTGAAACTATGAAGAACTTGAATACCACGGGGGAAAAGCCGAAATCTATACAAATTCAGAAGCATGAAAAATATGTATTAATTACTTAACAAGAGACAATTCAACCAGACAAATGCAGCTTTATTTTGTGACAGAAAATATTCACCGACATACTGATGACACATCAACAGAAAAAACCTGTACACATTTTCCTGAGCTACAGATCTAGTATACTAAAAGTGGCTCAAATGAATCATTCACAATGCTATAAGAAAACAAGTTGAAATTCCAAAAGTACCATACTTCTTGGGTCAAAGATGTAATGAAAAATTCAAGCCATGCTGATTAGAGTACCCCAGCATCATAGATCATACACATGCAATTGCAAATCCTGCTCATGACGGCAAACCCAAGCCAAGACCCATATGTCTAAATTAGAAGCGTGTGCTATTTCAGTTACAAACAAGCACTTCACAATGGACTTCAATTTCATAATATAAGAAACAATAATACATTTGTTTTTCTCCTCAGCTTTCACCTTATCACCAGTATGCCTAATCAATTTAACTTCAGATCACATATAAAGCGGAAACACAATTGGATATAATTATACAAATTTTCCTTTCCTAATCTCAAATAAATTTAATCGGGGAAGCAAATCTTTCTCAACTCATCGTGATGGAGAGAAAAACAGACTTCACTACAGCCAACCTATGCCAGCAGCAAATCTACATAAGATGGCAGTTGTATTACAGTTGCATGTGACCAAAAACGTCTCACTCGAGAGTCCAGGAAGATAAAAAATCTACTTGAATGAATTATAAATAATTGACAAAATAACTTATTCCAAAGGGTGTCCAAATACACCTTTACACATCAAAGGCTGGATCATAGTAATGCATTCTGTTTATTAAAGCAAATATGGATAATAGGCAATGCCTGATTGCAACATGTACATTTTAAATGGTCGTCCTCCACTGAGATCAAAATGACCCATTTGTGAATGATAATTGAGCAGTCAACAAAGCACAGAAAAACAACAATGCCGCACCACATGAAAGCACTAAGAAGTGAAAACTGCAAGGATTTGAATTAATAGCATGAAGAACACGGCACTGCAAGGGACACGTCACCTGGACTAAGCGAACTTCAATTGAAGGCCTATTAGCAGGATCATGTGCTAAATGCAGTAATCTCTTGTGCATAAGAACATCTGCCGCCCTTTCCACATTCACATCCAGCGCATACCTACATTACATGATTACATGATACCCTCAAATCTCTCTACAAAACAAAAAATTTCAAAAAATTTCAAAAAAAAAAAAAAACTCGCAAACCTAATCAACCATATCACATCAACAAAACGGAATAACTAGAATCATTCGAGCCGATAATTAAAATCCAATATCTACCATGCACATGGTTTCAAGAGAACAAAAATAAAATAAAAATCAATCACTGTTAATTCTACCCCGTAAATTCACGCTTCAAACGAAATCAATCCATAGCCAAAACCTCAGATAAACAGAATCATAAAAAGAAAATAAAAGAAGAATCTGATCAAATGACGAAGAACATGCGAATGAGAGAGAAAGAGGGGGAGCATATACATATAGATAAATGTTAGAAGAATTACAAAACGGCACGAAGGATAGTGTAGATGTGAGCGAAGAGATGAGAAAAAGAGAGAAGGGAAAATGCGAGGAAAGGACCTTGTAGGAAGACGGTTGAAGTGAGCCCAAAGCTGATCGTCGAAGCCAGGCTGCATAGCCTCTTCGTGGCCGGAATCCTTCAGCCGGCGGAGAATCTCATTGTAAACTTCCATCTTCTGCCGTTGTTGCCGGCTTTGCGCCGGAGACGACGCCGTCGTCGTGCGGTGCTGCACTCCGCTGCCGCAGCTCTCGTTGTCCTCCATCGCCACCATCACTATCGAACGACGATAAAATGCGATGCGCTTCACGTGAAGCAACTGAAGTGGCGCTTTTATTGTGAAGCAGAGAATAACCTGTTTGTTATATAGCTACAAATACAATTATTATTATTATTATTATTATTGTGAATAATAAAAATTTAAAGTTTAAATTTCTTTTAAAAAATTACTAATTGATAAGAATTGTTTTAGTAATAATAAAAAATAAATTAAATGTCTGTAATTTTTGTGGAAAAAAAATTATAAGTGAGGTGTCTTTCTCCTTTTCTAATCTTCTCTAACCTAAACAATTTCTAATTTAAAAAAAAAAACATTTTCAATTTTCAATTTCCAAAATTTTTATTCATTTTAAATTGCTAACTAGAAGACGAAAGGTCTAGAGAGTGGTAAAACATGCGTAAGAATTGTGTAGAGTAAGGTGTGTACTAGGGGAAAAAAACTAGAAGAACGTTTTAAAAATTGGAAAAATAAAATAGTGAGAAAAATACCGAATTTGTTCTCTCTAATTTTTTTGATTTCAATGGTAATGTCTGTGAACAAAAAATCAATAGAAATGAAAACATGAAAGAAAGAAAAAGAAACTTAATATTTTTTTTCAGGTGTGCAACATGTGGAAGTAAGTTTATTGTAATCCTTTTTCTTTTTTTTCTCTCTCTCTACCCAAAACAATTTATTGCTATTATTCGACGTGTAACATGTGTTCTGATTTTTTGAGGTTGTGTGTAAGTGTAACTATAATGATGGCGGATTGGCTTGCAGTACAGAGAGGCAGGAGCTTTAGCACCGAATCACCTATTGGGGCCAGATATGATGTCTTCAGTCTTCACAATTTGGCATGTCTCCCCATAATCTAATTCTAACATAATTAATTGTGTTTATTTTAGCAAATATTTAGGCAATGATTATGAAATTGAAATGAAAAAGATTTATTAAAAATTTGTAACGTCTAATATTATTTTGTTTATATTATTTTTGGACACAATTTTTGTTTATAATATTAATGCATAGTATATCGTGATTTTTAATAAAAAATTATTTTAATTAATATTTTTATTGGTGTTTCAAATGTACTGATAAGCAAAGATTTAATTTTTATGCGAATTAGGGACATAAAGGAAAGAAAGTAAATCAGATTGATATATGTTGGCACTGATTTTATGCTATCTGGTGTTGATCATAAAGTTTTTTGAATGAATTCCTTTTTCTTAAAAATGTAGATAATATATTTAGAAAGTATATCCGTGTAATTTACAGGCATTTCTAACTTGATTTGATAACAAAGGAATTAAATTAAATCCGTCAAAAAAATATTACAAAGGAATTAAATTATAAAAATAAATAATTATAATTATTAATTTATCAAAAAAGTAAGTAAGTATCCTTTAAAATTATTTGCTAGTTATGAAACTTTTGATTTTAATAACCAAAAAATTTATGATTGACTGAATTTAATAAATAGTATTTAAAAAAAGAATAATTAAAAAACACTATAGAAAATCTTTTATTTTAATCTTTGATGCAGAAAAAATCACAGATCATGTTGACATAGATAATAAATTGGGAGACTCCCACATAATATATTTTTTTCTCTCCCACTTAATTTTTATATCATTTTCTCTTGACATTTCTCTTTATATTACATCTATTAAAATTTATTTAATCCCAATAACGTACTATTTTATTTAACATTCAATTTCCGTTCCTTTTTTTTGACTGAATTTTCGTTCATAAATATTGATTTTTGATTTAAGAATTTGCATCTTGTCATTATGCCTAACATAAATTGAAACTGATTCCCAATCCAAGAGCTATACGATCGCATTGGCGAGTGAGAACTACAAAGTGAGAAGGAATGAAGTGGCAGACTCTGGGAGCCTACACATTTGGATAAGCTCGTTCTATTAAGTCCATTCTGGCCTTCTCAAGAAAAACGTTTTAAGTTGACCAAAAAAGAAAAACTTTTAATTTCTGTTATCTTTAAGCAGGTGAGATCCGGATACCTTTACTTACGTGAAGGGAATAAACAAGGTGACAAATGTGTGTGTGACCAGATTCGTTCGCCAAGTCATTGCCCCTGGCCCCTAATACATATCGTCCATATTGGGTGATTGAGTGCTATGGGAAAAGAAAAAAAAATAGTTGTTGATTTTTATTGTATTGTCTAATTCAATTTTAATTTTGTAGTCTCATTTTTCTTACATCGCTTTTATAACTCCTATCACTTTTATTTATTTATTCTTGTTTTGTCATATTATTAATCATTTTATTTTTATTATTTTCACTTTTTTTTCTCTCTATTCTCTACATCATTCTCACTTTGTTTATGAGTAGATCATTTATACTTCCGCGGTGAGGATGGAGGTTCGTGGCGGGATGCGTGGTGAGATATAATAATAATAATAATAATGAAGAAAAGCATAAAGGGACACGCACACAAAACTAAGGTTTTCATTTGTACAAAACTTAAGGTTTTCATTAATGTATATTATATCACGTATCATCAATAGAAACCTTTTAAAACAATCAACGTCAATATAAAAATCATGAAATTAATCATATTCTTTTTTGAAGAAATATTGTGAATATTATTTTTGTTTACCTATAGTTATTAGTTAACTTTATATTATCTCGTAAATACATATATGTCACCCTTATCGTGTGTTTGTTATGGACGAAATAAGCGACAAGGAAATAACAACAATAGAAATAGACGAAAAATGTAGAATCATCCTCATTTGGTACAGTAGAGAAATAGAAAAGACAGACGGTTCCACCACTTTTCGAGTCTTCAAATGTGTGATGAAATGGCGGAGAAAGTGCTCGTCGTTTTTTGTTATTCCATTGATACCCGTCCATTGTTAGAGAGAAAGTAGCCAAAGAGTCTTCTAGTGAAAAAGGAAATTGCAATCTCCCGGAGAGATTTCCTAAAAGCCAGTCGGTTTTCCTCCATGCTGACAACGACCTTGCTTTGGAGAAGACCCTCCTTGTCCAACTCTTCCCTTTTGAGGGCAATGCCTTTGTCAATCTCGTGCGAATAAATCGTGTATCTAAAGTGGTGTAGTGTCACCGATTATTTGTAGAAAGAGAGCTTTGTCAGGAGAGGGCAAGAGGCAACGTGGGAGGGAAGAAGAGGGGACAATGAATAGGTTAAAAAATGGGGATACAATTTTGTCAATATTTTATTTTATTTGTTCTAAACCGGTATCTCGGATACTTGGTCCAGTGGACCGAAAGCCAATAATTGAGGTCCACATATGTCATGTTGAGACTTTCGGCCGCATAACGACCGAATAAGGCTTTGACCATCCTAATCGAAATAACAACTTACTACTTTTACCTTATTGGTTGCCCTTAATTATGTCATATTTCACTCAGAATCCATATATGTTCTCATTGTCTTGATTCTCATATATCATACGCTTACCGACTTGAGCGTCAAAATCCTTACACGTGACCACCATCGTGTCTCCAGAGATTCCAACGTCGTCAACGACCACGCTACCTATCACATCCTACAACTCATCTCCTTCAACCTATTGAAGTTTCTTATCAAGTTATCATCTATAAGTTCACCTCTAAACAATATTCACTAGTGTATAATATATTACTTATTTGTTTTTTACAAAACAATTACTGATTTGTCAATATTTTTATAATTATGTAAAAGACCATTTTATTTAAGAAATTTATATTTCGGCAAAAAATATTTTTTGTAAACGTCTCATAGAAAATAGATCTCACTAGGAACAAAAAGTAATTATTAATTATTAAATAAATTAATTGAGTAGACTAAATAAATAAATAAATTCAGCAAGTTAATCTTGATGGAAAATAAATATTATATATTTTTATTTAAAAGGTATTTTTGTCCTTTAAAAATAGCACTTATCTATTTTCAATTTTTATCAAACCAAACGAGTGAGAGAGAAAAACACAATTTTTTATTTATTTATCTTATATCAAAAAAAATACATCAAATCTACTTTTTTCACATATTTCTCTAGTCACACCTCTTAATTTCTTTCTTCTTATTTTCTTCGGATGATGAAACATAGAATCAATCTAGTTAGTTACGTAAAGTTCGGCAGCCACCTTCTTGGTCGAGGAAAAGAAAAAGCGCAGTAAATTGTTAGCCTGTGGTTCTCCTTCGGTCCTTTTCAAATCCATTAAGGCTCAGTTTGGTAAAAATAAGTTATAAGTTAGCTTATATAGTTGATGTGCTAGTTTGTAGTTGAAAGACTAACTGATATATATCAGCCGATAGCAGATAGTTTATAGCTGAAAAACTAGTTAATAAAAATTGAATTGTTTGATAAAATTAGTTGTCTAATTAATTGAAAAATATAAAATGACATAAAAGGATAAGAGTTTATCTTTATTTTAAATTTTAAAAAAGATAAAGAATAAAATAACGAGGATAAAAATGGAAGAAAAGATAAAAAGCTATAGCTATAAGTTCAGATGCTACTTCAAGTAGCATATAAAAAAACTATAAGTTAGTGTGATAAGCTTACTTTCAAACATCTTTTCTTCGACTAAACATGCTTATAAGCTAGTCCAATAAGCTATAAGCTAACTTCTTGGTCTTACCAAATCGAGCCTAATAGTAAACTCTCAATTTAGGCATTGGACTTATACTATCTTCTAGTCCCTAAAGTATATGAAAATAATAAGTAATTCTTAAAGTTTGTGAAATTCGTCAAATTAGTCACAAAAGTTTTACAAAATTCGTCTCATTAGTCCTTGTAATAAACTACTTATAAAACTTTATAGACTAATTTGACGGATTTCATAAATTTTAGAGACTACTTCTTATCTCAATATGCTTTAGAGACTAAATAAGAGAGATGATATAAGTTTAAGACTAAATTGATGATTTACTCTATCAATTAATGATTAAACAGTAAGTATCCGTATTACCGTACATGGATTGGAACGTAGTTTTTTTTTTTGGGAGTGAGATTGGAACCCTAAACATGGATAATATATATCTACCATAAAATTATATGAGAGTGACTGCTTTTCATTAATGATAAAGACTTCTTAAGTAATTGAATATCAAATCAAATTTATTGGTCATATAAAATGAACTGATGGCTCCGTAACGAATGCAACTATAGTCACATTTTTTTATTTCAAATTCCGGTTGTCACATAGGAGTAGATCTTTGATTAGCATTAGAAAATGCAAGAATTGATGGTCAATTTGTTCATTTCCGGAAAGTATCTGAATAGATTAACGAGGATTATGCGGATCCACTTAAACAATATTATCACATTGACAGCCAACAAGTTAGTCAGGGGATTGCGAACATACGATTAACTAATTAATTAGGGGATTAATGGGAAAGCTACTCATATATCACGTGGGATGAGGAAATCCGACCTTGCAAATACACGCGGCAAGCACGAGGTTACCCCCACCAGGCACAGTGCATGGGATTCGCATCCGAAGAAGCATAAACCGCCAACATGAAAAGAAAAAAAATTATTTTCAGACGTACTAGTAAATTATATACACTGATTATAGGAAAATACTAGGGAAAACTGGATAGTAATAGCACGTCAACATGGATTTACATGACAACAATTAAACCCTATTTTCCCTACAAAAAAAAAAATTAAACCCTATTTTGACGCCAAAAAAATTGAACCCTATATTTTTCGTTTTTTGACGCAAGAAAACCCTATTTTTCTATGACTGTGACTTTATGAAAACCTTCAGATGAAATGATAACAAATTAATTAAATGTGAAATAAAAAAGTCCATGTTGTTTTTTAATCAAATAGTTTTCTAAAAATTGTTTTTGCATACATATCGACCCTTTTTTAAATGTATAAATAATACACACACACACACAAATTAAATATTAAAAAATGATTTCTGCCTCCAAATTTTAAACCATTTCCACTAATTCTTCATATTTTTATAAAACGGTTTTTTAACGTGTGCAATCTTGCACACGATGAGAATAATTAATTATTTTTTCTTATTAATTATTTATTTTTCTATTTATTTTATAGATTCACATTTATGTAATTTCTTCCCACCAACAAAATAGGAAACTAAGTAATTAATAAGAAAAAAATGAGACAATTAATGATTCTTATCGTGTGTAAGGTTACACACGTTAGAAAAACCATTTAAAAAAACCTATGCTTTTTTACTTTAATTGAAAAAATGTAAAGTGTGGATCACATTTTTCTTTTCACATGTACATTTTTTTTTTTTATTATTGTCGTCCAACTACCAAAAAAAATACATTTTTTTTATCGAGGCAGCAAATTAGTTAACGAAAATATTGATGATCTTTCTCATTTTATTCTTAAATTAAAAGAGTGGAATTGAAGCGTTAAAGTGAAGGCATGCAAGGTGGCAAGGTAACCCTTGGAGGTGCCGAAAGGACATTTTGAGAATAAATTAGTAAAGGCTTGACCCCAAAAAAAAATAAAAGTCGGGGATGAGCATTGACCGTGTATAGATAACCATGAGTCAGACTGGTTGCGGCGTCCTACTAACTTCCCCGGATACACTAACACTCTTCACTCTTTTAGTCGTTGCTCGAAAACCACCAATAGCGTGATTCTATTTTCGTTCGGAAGATTTAATTAAAGAGGGATGAAGATTTTTTCACGAGAGAGATAAGCAAAAAACCAATAAACGGAGAGATGTGATTGGTTTGGTGACGTAGAAGAAGAAGAGAAAGATAAAACAGTGCATAAAAAGAGAGCGAAATTTTGTTTGTGAAAATTAAATTAATTTGGCGTAAACATGATTTTAGTATCTCAAAAATTCGAAAAGTTCTTTTTTAGTCCTAAAAAAATTTGGCTTAAACATGATTTTAGTATCTCAAAAATTCGAAAAGTTTTTTTTTAGTCCTAAAAAAAATTAAAGATAGTCTCCCAAATTTGAAAATATTTTTCCGTTAGTACCTCACTTTGACGTTGTTAGTGCTTAAATATGATTTTAATCCCTTAAAAATACTAAAAGTTTGTTTTCAGTCCCCTAAAAATATTGTCACATAAGCGTCACATAATTACGTCAGAGTGAGGGGCTAACAGAAAAATATTTTCAAATTTGGGGACTAAAAACCTTCAATTTTTTTTGAGACTAAAAATAAACTTTTCAAATTTTTAAAGGACTAAAATCATATTTAACCAATTAATTTCGTATGCGTATCTTTTATACTCCTAAGTTTTTTTTACTCAGACTATACTATGAAATTTTAAACGAGGAATTCAAACAAACATCGAAAGGGCCGTTTCTTTGAGCTTTTTTAGTTTTGGAAAGCTGATTTAAAAAATATAAAAAGGACAATGTATTTTAGCTACGCCAAATAAACAGAGATCGATAATAGAGACTAAAAAGAGTTATTTTGAAAATCTCAGGGATTAATAAGAGAAAAATAACTTTGCAAGGACTAAAAATGAAAACTCCTGTATTTTGTTAGTTTTTTTTGGGTACATATAATTTGTAGTTTTTACTTGATGGTATAACGATTTTTATAACGCGTATAATGTTTCACACGTTAAGAGCCCATTAAATACTCAGATTTTCAATTAATGTTGTACATTTAATTAATTATGATTTCTTGAAAAATATATTATCTCTCTCATATTTATTTTGGGAATTTAATTACCTTCTCTACAATATCTCTCTTTCCACAGTATTACTAGTATTTATTTGCATGATTCTTTTATATTTTGGGAAGTTTATTATTCATAGTCGTTTTTTTGACATATTATTATTCATAGTGGTTCCCCACTTATTTTCTTATTGTGGATGGTGCAAGTAATCTTGAATGGGAATATGGCCTGTGAGTGTGACAATGGTTTTGTTGATCCTATACCCAAACTACTTTCGGCATGTAATAACACTCTAACAAAAGGTTGATGCCATGGTTTTTCGCTTACCAGCAAATGATCCTTCTGGGTTGGATCCATTTGAGAGTGAAGGAAAAACATGGAGATACATGTTACATATTTGAATTGATGTTTGACCACATGCAATAAAAAAAAAAGAATTTGATGTGAAAGTCAAGGGAATTGAATCAGTGGCTTTAGGTATGCCAAGGTGATGTTTTTTTATTATTGATACTGATGATAAAATTTTAAAATTTATTCAATACTTTATTGAATAACTTATAATTTAATATATAATATATTTTTAGAATGTAAGTAAAGGCTAACTACAAAATTGCATGCTTCCCAATTTTTAATTTATCTAAAATTCGGTACGTTGAATTTTTTGTTTGAAAAAAAATTAAATACGGTAAGTATAAATGTATAATAAGAATTACTATTAAATTCCTGGTGCTCTGAATAAAAAGTGGTACAATTTATATTTTTTTTTGTATTGTTGAAATATAAAAATTAACTAGTACTTTATGAACAATAAACTTCCGTAAAATAATAATAATAATAATAAAGTATTATTTTTAAAATATAAAGAATCACGAAAATAAAAGAATATGGGAGAAATTGAAGGGAATATTACGATTGGTTCAATTTGGGTTAAGCATCTAATTTTTACGAAAAGGTTTTTCTAACGTGTGCAACCTTGCACACGATAAAGATAATTAATTGCTCACTTTTTTCCTTATTAATTATCTAGTTTCATATTCTGTAGATGGAAAAAGATTACATAAAAGCGAATCTATAAAATAAAAAAGGAAAGTAAATAATTAATAAGAAAAAAGTGAACAATTAATTATTCTTATCGTATACAAGGTTGCACATGTTAGAAAAATCGTTTACATCAAACCAAATCCAACTATATATAGATTTGATTGATTTAGTTCCAAAGCCAATAATTAAGTTGTGTTGACTCCTATCAAATAGTACTCCCTCCGTTACCCAATAAGCAAAAAAAAAATCTATATATTTTGGTTAAAATTTAGACTAAATACATTGACTTTTTTGCTTATATTGATAATGGAGGGAGTAATAAAAATAAATTAAATATCAAAATATAAATATTGAAAATATTTAATATTCAGTGATTATATTCATATATCCTATTATATTTAATGACTAATTGGATAAAATATTAATTAAATAAAAAAATAAGGATAGATAAATTTGTTTGATTGAATAATTAATTAAAGGAAAATTCATATTGACTTGATTATTTTTGGTTTAATGTAGAAATTCTAAATATGTACTTACGTACAACATGAAGATGATGCGTGATTTCATGTGAATGAAAGAGAGTAAGGCGATTTTAGGTGATTGATAATTTTTTTTTAATGATCAAATAAGCTCCTAGAGAAAAACAACAAGGATCAAAAGCCGCGAGGAAAATAAGTCCCAACATTGTTATCTCTCAAAGAATCAAAAATAAAATTAGGAACAACATCAAAAATCCTACTCTACCACCTAAACTTAAACCAAATTTCGCGAGGCAATTCATTACTTGGTTAGCCTTTCTCATGTTGTGAACCTGAAAGGAAATTTAGGGATGTTCATGGATGGATTTTTCAGAAAACCTGACCATATCCATTATTAACCATTTATCTAAGATGGATTTCAAAGCCAAACCACATCCATCTCTCCATTACTGGTTTCATATCCGTTTCATATATGGATGTCTGGTCTTATCTCCAAATCCGGTATCAGTTTCGGTTGTTTCACTTTGCTGGTTTTACATTAGGAAAGAGTTGTCTTGTTATTGTGATGCGGTGGTCCTTCTTGCGTATCCTGCCATCCTATCTGTGGGGTCGGGTTTAATTTAATAATTAATAATTACGATAGCACTTACTTGCTAGCTAGGCTTAGGTTAGGAGATTATTTTGTTTTGTTTTTTTAAAAAGGGTGAATAAAAAAACATAGCAGAAGTTAGAACCAGACGAAAAATTTGTATCATATTAAACGGTAAATTTTATATTTAATTTGATTCCTTCCGTTTTTTTTACCAATTTTTTTTGTCTTTTTTATGAAAGAAACTTTAGAATGGGGCTCACCTCCATGTAGGGCCAGGGAGAACCACCAATCTGATCCAGGATTTACGGTGAAATTTACGTATCGCCCACTAACGCAGCCACCTGAAGAACCCAATTTTGATTCCTTCTGTTTAGCAATTCAACATATCTGTTATAAATAATTCAAATATAATTAGTTAGCTAACTAGTTAGTATTTATTAAATACTGTTAGTTTGTTAAGAGTCTGTTAATGAGAGTTTGGAATCTGTTATTAGTGTAGTTGGGCCAAGTGTATGTGCTATTGGGCCTCGTGTAATATAGTGTATAAGTAGGTGCTATAGCACCTAACTTAGTGTGTGAAAAGGTGCAGTATGTGTTGAGACGCCCCTAATATCTCATCTTGGGTAACTCGATTAAAATTTTGTAAGTTTTTTTATAATATTAATTTAAATTATTTATAGCCTCATTATAATTAACATAATTATTTTTATTAGAGAGAAATAAACATTCAATCCAAGAGAAAACTTATAAAAGTAGTACCATCATCATATAATATATCTCATCATTCAAAAGTCATACATTACCATACAACTTATCATCAAAAAAAAAAATAGTTAGCACCCAAGTCAAGTTATAGAATTCTAAGTACAGTCATCCAAAGTACCAGCCAATTTTTACATCTTATACATATATAATATATCAAAAAAAAATATCTCCCCAAGAGTGAATGTGAGCGTGTCACAAATCAATGTCAGGCTGGTCATATCATTTTTTCCTAACCCACTATGAGCTCGGAAAAGGGTGAGACGGCTACGGATATGGCTCCATGGGTGCATAAACAGAAGCAGCCCACATCTCTGCTAAAGATAAGTAGAAGGATAAAGTCATAGTACGATGACGGGTAGTAGTGATGAAGTCAGGAAATGTGCCAGTGTGGTGGTGTGAATGGCAATTTCTCCATCATAAGTCACAGTAGAGTTGGGATAATCAGGGGTCCATATCTTGTTGATGAACTCCAAACGTACCATCGGGTGAGGATTGTTGTCGATATTCTCCATCTTCATACATGAATAAATAAATAAACAACAAAAGTAGAGAGGTAAGAGCACAACAACATGATAAGATGTGTTAGAGTAACAAAATAGCCTCGCAATAATTATCATAGTGATCTACCAAATAAATAAAACAGTTAATAAATATAAAACATATAGCATGAAATGCAATGCAAAAATGTGCATGTTCACTTATGGGCCTTTATCTACTCCATGGAGAGACTATACCAATCAGAGGAGCGATCGGGAGGACATGTTCCGCATTACCGGTCGACATAATATCCAAAGTGTCGTACTTTATACTGCAATGTGCACATTATTCGACTGTATCGGAACACTCTACGACCGATCATGAGTGGTGCAGTGTCTAGTCGGGCTCGTCACTGCTGGATACCGATTACCACGGCACAGGGGAGCGACCCCCTAGCCCCTTGTGGGGTCTCACGCCGTGACGCCCCCAAGGTCATCTCAACCTCCACCCGTGCACTCTCGCTGGCACAAAAACGCAGCTCACTGTATGGCCAGATATTCAAATGTGTATGCCAATCATGCATATATGTCAATGCTATGCATCAATCCATCTTGTTATAATTAAATTAAGTGATTATTGATAAAATATCTATTTTTCCTATATTTTGATTATAATAATAAGTGATTTTCAGAATTTACTAGTTACCTATATTTATTTATTAACTCAATACTTTCTAATACTATAACTAATAAATTAACTATTCATATAACCTTTATTCCCCAAATTAAAGCCACGAGTAATAAATTAACTTTTATTCATCTAATAATAAATTAACAATTTTTTATTCATTCAACTAAATTCGTGTTTCAGAATATCAGGACTAAAGTATCGTCTTCCTTTATGCAGAATAGATTTTTTTTTTTCACATCATTTAATACCCAAAACTTGTACTTTCCAGTTAGTAGAATAAAATAGGAAGACTTTTTACTTTTCTTTGACCATATCCCTATCGACCTGACACAACACACAGTAAACGCACTATTTAAAATACGAACACAGTCCGAGTAGCAACAAAAATACGAACACAGTCCAGCATTCCAAACAACAACAGGAAAAAAATAGGACCAAATAAATGTTCGTAACAGAGTAAGAGTAAAAGATTAAGAGTCCAGAAAAATAATATAAGTTGCAGCAACAGAAAAAAAGAAAAAAAATATGTGCAAAGCCCCGTATTTTCTCCCACACTAATCTAAAAAAATTAGTGTATCAAATGGAAGAAAAACGGGAGTGCCGAGAGTTGGGGCCACTCTCACAAACAAAGAGATTATTTCTACTCCACCACCATGTTGAAGACTCAAACCTCCCCCACCTTCTGAAACAAAAATTTCTCAAAGCTTAAAAATGTCTCCTTTCTCCTCCAAACAAGCTACAACAACAAAAAAACATATACAAATAAGGCCCCCTTTTTATTTTAAATATATACATATAACGAAAATAGAAGAAACTGTGAAAACAGAAAACGACACCACCTTACTTTTCTGTCTCACACGGCTCGGAATGTTACTGACGATAGTTGAAAATGAAAGGTGTGAATACGGTGTAGTAATTTTTTTTCCGGAACAGAATGTCTATTTATAGTAATTAAAATGCCTCTTAGTGGTGGTAAAATATTAGCGTATCTGATTGTCTTTTTGATTTGGAAAGATCGCAATCTGATTGTATTTTGAAGGTGTGGTGGTTTAACTAGCCACCTATCAATCAATTGTGGAGGAGTTTAAAAAAAAAAATCTACCTTCTAGAAGCTACGGTACCTGTCTTATTATTTATTTACCTATTATTACTAATATTACCATGGATCTTCCTGTGCACGTTACGGATCACGGGCTCGGCTCAGCCCACTAATATAATTGATTGCTCTTAAATCCAAATTCAGCTACATGTCTATTTTTGTACACAACATAATTAATATTTCCATTTCTTTGGATGTGACCACACACTCACCCTATTTGCTACCACCCTTCTACTAACTTATTTTAATATAATAATAATAACATAAGTCTAATTCCCCTACGTTTTATCACACTGCCAGGTAATAATTTACATAATAAACATACATATGTTCAAATTTAGTCACACTTACATAGTTATGTATATACACACGTTTAATTAAAATCCTACACATAAGTAAATAATATAATTAAATAATATATATATATATACACACACACACATAAACCATAATTTAGACATTTAATTGTTACTAAATATATTTATAGAAAAAGACAATTAATCAAAATATATATATGTGTGTGTGTGTGTTTATTTATATTTTTTTTCTTTTCTTACACAAATAATTCGAAAAAATATCAGAATGTTACATGTGTACTGTGAATAACAGAGAGTGTTGTGTATAGAGTTTGTGCAATACAAAAATAGAATTTTAGTTTTTCACATTCTCTTTCTCTTTCAATCTCCTCTGTTAGTAATTCTTCTTGTGAGTGTAATGTGTGCTTCTGCTCCAACAAATGGTATCTAGAGCTATAACGATCTTGGGAGATTCAATGGAGATGGAGAGTATGTGTGAGGAACTTTCAATCCCTCTACCGGTTCTTGATGCCAAGAACTTCAATCATTGGGTTGTGAAGATGAGAGTGATCTTCAATTTTTCATGAACTGCTGAAAATTGTCGAAGAGTGGATCCTAGGTGTGAAAGAGAGTGCTTCCAAGGAGAAAGATTCATTTGCTCCATCATCCAACAGTGTGTGAATTCAGAAAATTTGGAGAAAATTGTTGCTACCAAGAATGCAAATGAAGCTTGGGATACATTGCAGCAAATGTATCAAGGTTCTGCAAAAATGAAATTGCAGAGAGAAAAAACAGATTGTACAGAGAAGGGTGTTTCTGATGCGCAGAAAAAAGCCAATCGAAAGAAGAACAAGAATGGTGCAGGCAGTGAAGAAAAACCGATTCTTGGGGAAACCAATCCCTCAAATTGGGTTTCACAACAGGTTTGCAAAGAACATCAAGAAGATCAAACAGAAATTTTAATTTCACAGAATGAAGTGAATCACGATGGAATTGAAAACGGGACTAAGGGTGACGAGAAATTAGGGTCAAGGTTCGATGGAAATTTCAGTGCCAACACGTTGAAACCAGATCAAAAGGGAACGGTTGATGAAGTGGGTAGTGAGGAAGCTGTGAATTCAAAAAAGACTCCATTAACCAGCAATCTTGAAACTCCATTGCGGAGTAAAGTGAAGTAGAAGGGAAATCGAGTGAAGATGATGCCCGGTTCAGATGAAGCCCTTTCGAGGGGTCAAGTGAAGACTCTCTTGCAAAATATTGGAGAAGAAGAAGCTGAAACAGTTGTTGCCTCACAGAATCGAGACGAGGTTGTGACAGCGAAGTCGAACAAGCATAGATCCAGTGGAGTTGATCATAGCGGTGCGAGGCGATTGGCGACGAGGTGCTTGGTGGTGTGCGACGGGTGGTTCGCTGGAAGCAGAGGCTTGCGGCGGTGGAATAGCTCCGATTTGGCTCGCTGTGGAGGAGCGTCGCGACTTTGCAGTGGAGAGGCAGAGAAGAGAAGAAATTATGAATTTTCAGAGATTAGGGTTTTGCTGAATCAAAGTATCGCAGGGCAGAAGCTGATGCGTGAGAAGGTGAAGAATGGGTTACTAACCCTATTTCGCATGGAGGGGAAGAATGTCGTGTGCGATGTGGGTTCTGAGATGACAACCACCATCCTAAGGAAGAATGAGGAAATTTGCTACTTCCAGGACAAGAAGAAAGGGGTTGAAGTGGAACAGATGTTTGACCTAATGGGCCTTTCCCTGATGCGCGTGATATTGGGCCAAACGAAGGGGAGAATCTGTGAGTTGGGTCAGACGCTGAGTCCAATGGGCCAAGCCCAAATTAGTGAGGACAGGTATGAAAGAAAAAAAAAAGATTAGGCTGTGCAAAGTAGCAAAAGCATGGGCAAAGTTTTGGTCCTTCCAAAAGTGGGATCCAGGTGGAAATAATCTAAAGGGTACAATGCTGCATGATGGTGCCAATAATTGTGTAATGGGATTCATATATGTGTTAATTTGTGTCATTAATGTGTGCATTTTAAAAATGTAATTTAGTGAATAAAAATTTGTGTAATTAGAATATTTGAATTACAGGAGAATATTAAAAATTATTCAAATATAATTAGTTAGTTAGTTAGTTAATGTTAGTTTGCTAAGAGTCTGTTAATGAGAGCTTGGAATCTACTATTACTGTAGTTGGACCAAGTGTATGGGCTATTGGGCCTTATGCAATATAGTGTATAAGTAGGTGCTATAACACTTAACTTAGTGTGTGAAAATGTGCAGTGTGTGTACCGTGAATAACAGAAAGTGTTGTGCATAGAATGTGTGCAATACAAAAATAGGATTTTAGTTTTTCACATTCTCTTCCTCTTTCAATCTCCTAATTTTGTTTGTCTTAATCTTTTTATTAATTTTATTAATTTTGTTTTGATTTAAAATTAATTAACGTGTTTGAGCTTTTTTTTTTTGACAAAATTAACGTGTATGAGCGTCATGAAATGAATTTGGCATGTTTTAATCAATTTGGATCTTCAAGTTGGTTTAATTTAACGCTGTATTTTTTTACGATTATTGATGATAAATATTTTATTTAAACTTACATATCATATTTAGCAAGATAATATATTTACATTTTTTATAAGGTAATTTGTATAAAAAAATAAACAGGGAAGGAAAAAAAAAAAAACATGCGAAACTTTCATAGCAAAATTTGTCGTGTAGGTCGTTTCACGTGGCTTCAAATAATTCGCTATACGTTTCAGCATAACTCCGGTAAATGGGCTAGAGATGGCAGAGCTAGAACCGGTAGTGGAGTGGAATGGATATGGATATCCACTTCACCAACAAGATTTTAAAACCAGACAATCCAATCCAAAACTAAATGGACAAGTTAAAAATTTTATTGTAAATATCTGATTTTCTAAAAATGGTTTTGGACATGGATATAGTTTTAGTATGTTATCCGGTTATTTTGTGCACCCCTGAAAGGAATTCTCTATCTGAAATAACTTTTGGATCTCTTCAACTAAGTTGTAGCTTAGATGTAGGCTAGAGTATCCTTTGTTGATTAAGTTGGAGTTCGACTCAATCAACATTTTTAAAGCCACGGTCAATTGCTAACCTAATTCTATGGAAAATATCGAGCCTCTATTATCACTGGCCTCCTCCTTTCAATTCAGAATAGGGGTGTGCATGGTTCATAAACCACACCAAATTGGACCAAACCAATCTTAAGGTCCGGTTTTAGAAACTGGTTTAGTGAAAACCGGTTTAGAATTATGAACCGGTTTGAAACCACATCAGAACCAGTTTGAAACTGGTTTAGTTTTTAAACCGGTTCATAAATGGTTTGCGATATGGTTTATCGTATAAACCAGTTTTAAAATGCAAACCAGTTTGAAACCGGTTTTGTGCAAACTAGTTTTAACCTATTATTGGAAAACCATTTTTAATTTGAAATATGAGGCTCAATCTAACCTACAGTATCGTTCTGTCAACAATAACAACATTTTTTCTCTATTTTCAAGTTATTTTTTAAAATTTGCTAAAAAGTTATTTTTAAAAAATATTTTTTTTTTTAGTTTTTATGTTTTTAACCTATACTCTAAAATTTGCATTTTTCTTTTAAAAATAATATATAATTATTTAAAAAGAAACTAAAAATTTAAATATATATATGAAATGGCTGTGATAATATGTATCTTCATTCAAAACCAAAAAGAAGAGGATATAAAAATAAAAATAAAAAATACTCCATAAATGCGGATTAATTTCTAATTCTCATACCAAACATGAAATTTAAAATTTTCATACATCCAAGGTAACATACATAGATAGAAAGCTACTTTAAGCACACAAACAACTCATAAACAATTCATAACAAAGTCGACTATCAAATAGAGCAGCACATCCACGTGAAATTTTACGCTGCCTTTCCTGCAATGAAAATTTACAGCTACATGAACATTCAGAAAAGGGACAAAGTTCAGTAACCAGCATAAGAAAAATATTCCAAAACTGATGAGGTAATCAATTCAAAATTTTAAACCCAGAATAAAACGACAAAGAAAGGTTCAAAAACTGATAAAGTTTCTAAAACAACGCAACTTGAAAAATAATTAGAACTCCATTACAAAAGGGGATGAAATTAACCTTTGGCCAAATCTATTGGTCTACCTGAAAAATGAAAAGTAAAAACAATGAATATATAAGCAAGAAAATAAAAAGTAAAAAGAATGAATAACTAAGCTTCTCTCAAACAAACTTTATAACCAACCCTTAACATTTACAGTTTTTCTCATTCAATCGCCAATAATAAGAAACGGTAACTTTAAATACTAAATAAAAACATTAACCAGTTATAGATCAGGCGGCCACATGGTTTTACAACGAACAAGATCGAAGTGTAATAGCAAATCCTTGACAACCTGAATCAAAGCCTTCAAATTAATTTCTACCCAGTTCAAGGCAATCTTTGAATAACCCACAATACAATTCAAATCATTAAAATATGAGAACTAAGACTGAATAAAATATCCTTCAAATCTGTTTTGGTTGTGTAGTCCAAGTTATATGCTTACAAAGAAGTTAAAAAAAACTGTAATTATAAAAAGTGCTGTTATGACCTACTATTTAAGCATTGTACATAATATAACTTTAATGCAAGTACCACAAAATAGATATAACATGAAGCAACATATTTTATAAAACATCAAGTAAAAGGAAACTCACAATATATGGAACAGGGGCATCAAGAAAATCAGTCATTGTCAAGTACAATACAACAAAAAATTGTTGGCATGATAATTAATAATTACAATGAACATTCAGAGAAGGGACAAAGCTCAGTAACCAGCAAAAGAAAAATGGGTCCTTTATTTCAATTAGAATTTAAAAAAGTGCTCTAATTATGATCAACAGGTGATCCAGCAAAATCTAGCATTAAAAGGTGATGAACCCTTGACAACCTGAATCAAAACCTTCAAATCATTTCTACCCAGTTCAAGGCAATCTCTGAATAACCCACAATACAATCTAAATCATTAAAATATGAGAATTTAGACTGAATAAAATATCCTTAAACTTTTTTTTAGAAGTTTAGCAAATCATATCTATATCAAAATCAATTTTAGTTCAATTCACAAGAAACAAACCTATATTATAAAAGTCAAAAACTGAAACCAAATATACAAGACAAATCATGAACTAGAAGGCAACAACTCATCAATTTCAGCTCATAAAGAAATAGGCAATAACATCAACAAGAAGCTAACTTTAGAAAGACCAAGACATAACGGGATACTAACAATGTATGCTTTGAAATATGAATACAAGATAGATTTTAAGGAAGTCAAAGGTGGCTCAAATCTGAGTTAAATCTTTCAAATATGCATCCCTAAGTAACCTTTTTCTTTACAACTTGATAAAGCATTTTCTAAACCAAGGTGCAAAATAGTCACAACATAGCTCTTAGCTCAATTTTTCATCGAACAGGGGATGTGCAGCCCTTAAATCCTCAAACTTTCTTACATTCACATGTCATAAGATTATCCCAGAATAATCAACATCAAGGACCAATTATTTTACTATTCTCAACTATGTCCAGGATAAAAACATGAGCAAAAGAATAGCTAAAATGACAATATCTAAACCCATAACCTATATCTTGAATACAAATACATACACTTATAAGCTAAATTTTCAACCATTCTTGTTATAGGTAGCTAATTAACTACAAATAGTGCATGCAATAAGACAGACAAAGATCTGATAGATTTTAGGTAATGAAAAAAAATTCATAGAAAAAGAGATTTACATAGAAAGAGTTTGTGTGTCTTACAAATAAAAAGCAAATAAAACGTTCTTGCCATGGCAGGGTTCAAGAAATGGTCTGACTTAAACTGATTAGAAATCATAATCCTTTCACCTAAGCCCACATCGCACTCATCAAGAATTCAAGCCAACATTCTAACAAATTAATACAAGGGATTTAACACCAATCCAGCATCAACTATCACAGGAGAAATAAAATCAATATTACTGAAAACAGATGAAATGAAATCTAGATCTAGTCCAAAAGAGAGAAAACATGAGGATACTAAGTGATTACCAATTTATAGAAGCAAAACAGTGAAACACCAATGCAACTCTAGATTTGTTCTCGGCAATTCCAGATTTGTTCTCTGCAACCCTTCAAACACAAAAGAACAAACATTAAAATGACAGGCCAATAACCTGTGACACAAAAGAATCGCAAAGGGAGAAAACACCTTATGCAAAGCAGAATGAGAATCGTGGTTAGAATGAGGCGAGAATCGCAACTTGAGAAGAAGCACAAACAGTGTTCGGTCGATTAAGGTTCTTAGCTTGTTAAGAGAAAGGATAATCACATTGATTCAGTAAAACTCAACCGATTTGAGAAGCAATTTGGGGGTTTAGGGTTAGGGTTCTTAGTTTTCGAACAACAGAGAGAAATGCAAAAGTAGAGACGCAGAGAGAAAAATATTTTTTTGGTTACAAGAGAGAAAAATATGAGAGCGAGAAGTGGAAACGAAGAGAATGAGTTAATGAAAATACAAAATAAACCGGTTTAAAAACCAAGTCAAAATCCCATATTGGATACCAAAACCAGCTTTACAATCAGGATCGGGTTAATAAATTATTTAAATGGGCTGGGCTTTTTTGATAAGGTGCAGTTCAGTTTATCAGTTTGGTTAGGTTAACCACATTTTTTGCACACCCCTAGTTCAGAACCATATATGACAGATAGCTTTATTGAACCGCATCAATATTGTACAAAATTATTCTAATAACAACATAATCAAATAAGCTCGTTTCTCATTTGCCAAAGATAGTCACCTGCGATTCAAAAAATAAGACTCTAGTTATGGCCATGCCGTTTCTGGTTATTGAAAATATTGTTTTGAAAGCCACTTCATTATGAAATTCATGAAGTGAGTACAGAGGTGAGTAACTTCTCAAAATAATTAAAATTTATTTTTTGGATTTCTTTTCTTTTATTTGGTGTGCAAATTATCTATTTTCTTTAAAACATATCAAACTATTCTGAAAAAACTAAAAGTGTTTTTAATAATTTTTTTTAAAACACACACTCTTGGTTAAACTGTCAATTTTAGTTTTTAAATATTTTTAATAATTAAATCTTTATTTTTTAATTATTTAAAATTATATTCCACTATTAATTTTCCCCAACTACAAACATATATCAGTATGTCACGGTTAATAATTTGCATAAGTGATATTATATTAATTTAGTTAATCATTACTGAATGAATCTATTTGCATTTCAATATATATACTAGTAAATATTTTGTGAATTGTGTGAGTATTTTGTGTATTGTTTGTTTGTTATTATTGCTGTCAATAATTAAACTACAAACTTGCTAAGAATTTCTTTTTAAATTTAAAATATTATTAAGGAATTAAATTTTAAATTATTTATAGAAGAAGGAAAAGTAATATCAAACTTAAATTAATTAAGCAATTACTAATATGGGGGGAAAAATGTTAGTGGTATTATAAATAACCCGATCCCCATGTGCGAAAGGTTGATCGTGATGGAAGGGAAAATTAAGTTTTCTATTCGCTGGCCGATGCCCCGACACGAAGCCTCTCACTACAGCACTTTGTCTATCGTGTACTCCCCACATGCCAAGTGCCCCTTGTGTGTCCTACGATACTTTACCGTTTGAAATACTATTATTTAAAGAATACTAATAAGATATCTGAGCATTTACACGAGTCACTCTATTTTTACGTATTTTTAAAATACACTTATTTGTAAAAAATAAATTTTTAAATTGTGACAAATATATTTAATAGTTTTAGTTTTCTAAAAATACAGAAAGATTTAGAGTATTCAAATTGAGAAAATAATCATATCGACAACATGTAATGTTTCTCCGTGAAGATTTAAAAACTAAAATAGCCATTTATATATAATAAAGAGATTTACAAAATTGTTATGTGCTCAAAGACAATAAAATTATACTAACATATTATATATGTTTCCCAGTCGAAATTCACAAAGCAAAAAAATTATTTATAAATAGTTTAAGAAATTATAAAATTGATATATGCTTAAAGACAATAAAATTATGCCGATAACAATAATGTTTTCCCGTCGGGACTTAAAAGAAAAATAATTATTTATAAGTAATAAAGAGATTTCTAAAATTGTTATGTGCTCAAAGACAATAAAATTATACTGATAACATCTAATGTTTTCCCGTCAGGACTCAAAAAGCAAAATAGTCATTTATAAATTAAAAAAATTATAAAATTGATATATGCTGAAAGACAATAAAATTATACCGATAACGTGTAATGTTTCCATTTGGGATTAAAAAGCAAAATAATCATTTATAAATAATAAAGAGATTTATAAAATTGTTATGTACTCAAAGACAATGAAATTATACCGATAACATGTAATATTTCTCCGTCATTACTCAAAAACAAAATAATAATTTATAAATAATAAAGAGATTTATAAGATTGTTATATGCTCAAGGACAACGAAATTATACTGATAATGTGTATTGTTTCCCAGTCGGGACTCAAAAGTAAATAATCATTTATTAATAATAAATAGACTTATAAATTTGATACGTGCTCAAAGATAGTTAAATTATACTAATAACAAATAATGTTATCTCGTGGAGATTCAAAAGTAAAATAATCAATTATAAAAAATATAAATAAAAGAAAAATTGAAAAAGTAAAAAAATCAAAAAAGTAATGATCAAAGACGATAAAAATATGCCAACATGCAACATTTTTCAGTCGATACTTAAAAGTAAAGTAATCATTTATAAATAACAAAGACATTTATGAAATTGATATGTGGTCAAAGACAACAATAAAACAACAAAAAAATAGGGTTTCCCGTAAAGAAATTAGAAATTAAATACAAAAGTAGTCATTTAGGGTTTGCTCGTAAATAAATTATAACAACATTTATAAAATTTAATACCAGTTTAAAGAAAATGGAATATAAATACTAAAAAATTTTAAAAAATAAAAAATATTAAGAAAAAATAGAAATTCAAATCTAAAAAATAAATCTACGTAGGAACTCATAAATAAAATAGTCATTTATAAAATAGTAAAATATTTATAAAATTTAATACATGCTCAAAGACGATAAAATTATGTCGATACCATGTTATGTTTCTCCACCTGGACGCAAAAGAAAAGTAATCATTTATATCGACAACATGTAATGTTTTCTCTGTTAAGAATCAAAATTAAAATAATCATCTATAAATAATAAATAATAAAGATATTTACAAATTTTGATATATGATCAAAGATAAAAATTATACCGACAATATTTAATGTTCTCCTATTGAGACTCAAAAATAAAATAATAATTTATAAATAATAAAAATATTATAAAGATAAAATATAAAAATTAAAAATTAAAAATTAAGAAAAATATGAAAAATAAAATTGTAAACAAATTAAAAAAGGATTAAAATCAGAATATAAAAATTAAAATATAAATAAGGAAATAAAAAAATAAAAGAATTAAAAAATCAAAAATACAAAAATAAAAATGAAAATGAAAATTAAAAAAAAAAAGAGAAAAAAGTGAACTCAAAAAGTGAAGGGAAAAGAAAGATAAAAGTTTTTGAAATTTGAGAAGAGAGAAAAGAGAGGAGAAATTGAGGGAAAATATAAAGTTAAATTGACTATTTTACCCTTAAAATTGATGAGGTGTCAACATTTTAAAAATGAGTAGTTTAGTATTTTTGTTAGTAGTTTGGTTTTTTAGATTGATATTGATGATTAGACTGTTACGATAGAGATTTTTGAAGTGCAATCCGTGATTAGAATTTTTTTTTTGGACGTAAGCAAATTCAACTCGTCTCATTAGAAATAACTGCAGCCATACAAGAAGGAATGTCCATGAAATCTTGGAATGGAGCCCAAGAGGTGGCTAGCCTAGCTAACGTATGAGTAACCACATTTACTCTCCTCTTTAGAGACTCAATACGATAATTAGAAAGCGACGAACATAAGGTCTTACAATAAGTGATGATTGTGGCAAACTCAAAAATGTCATGGTTGGAACTTTTCATGGCGTTAACCACCCCAAGGAATCAAGCTCGAATATAATAGCATCCGGCTCAAGCTCCTGCACTAATTCCACGGCATGCATAGAAAATTAGGTATATTTGCAAATAGTCTATTTTTGTATTTGAAGACTATTTCGCGTGATAGGATTCAGGTTGAAATTTTGATCAGTGATGGAGGCAATTGAGAGAGAAGAAACCAAGAAAATGTAGATCCTTGGTATGATCTGGTTGTTATATTGGCAGACTAGAGCTGTCAGAATGGCCCAGCCCTGGGCCATGTGTGTTATGGCCAAAGCATTATTAATATTTTATAATTAAAGAGATTATTTTATAATAGTGATAATGTGAGACATTAGGTTGATACGGTCCAACAATTCCAGATATCAAATTAAATATTTACCCATGGGTTGTCTACCTTCTCTTCCAACGACAAGCCCTATCAGTTTGACTCACCCCAGCCTCCTTATATCGCGTAATCAAACTCTTCATTTTGTTCATAATAGACGATTATTCTGGGTGGGCTTTGCATTCACTTACTTTGGCAGTTGTTGCCCACACCCATCACCTCATTAATCACACCCTCACAAAAAAATTACTCAATACCGTAAATCACATACTGTAAATTACATCATTTACGGTATTGAAAAAAAAATCTCAATACCGTAAATTATGTTATTTATAGTATTGACAAATTTTTTTCAATACCATAAATTATGTAATTTACGGTATACTAATTTATAGAAATAATTTGGCCAAATCAAAATCTGTGGGGCGTGCACAATGACTTGTTGGGTGTGTGCAACAACAACCCTTACTTTTCCTTTGTCCATTGGGCAAGACCCATTTCTCCTGACACTTGCCTTTTTCTCCGGCTCAACTCCTTCAGTCTCTAGAATGTGCTTGTTCCATTTCTATTCTTTTTCCCCCCGCTATGTTGCTGGGGATTTTCTCTAGTATTCAAATTCCTTACTCTTTCTTTCTTTCGTCCCATTTTGCCCTTCCATTTTCGGTTGCAACTGGGGCCCACTCGGAGCCACCTCTACTTGGGAATCTTCTAATTGATTATAGTTTGTTGGAATTAAATCCAACAAACCTCAAAGAGTAAAAATCCAAGTCGAAGACAAGAGCGAGCTCAAATCCAAATTGAACTCCACCAGCCAATTTGAAACCAAATTAAAAACCAAGAAGACAAATTCATTTTGAAGACCATTAGTTTCAAAGTTTGACTTGAATGTCTTTACTTAGTCAGTAAATGTAAGATTTTAATAATTTTTTTATCATAGCCCGTTGCCTATATAAAGGCAAATCCATGTATCCATCAAAGTGTGTTCAAGTGTTCTAAAGTGAGTTATATTTAGTGAACAATTCTCTTTCTCATTTTTAGTCTTCCTCATTTTGAGTGTGTTTTGTCATTTTGTGTATCAATTTTGTGAGATCAAAATATTAGAGTGCTATAATCTTCCTCTCCAATTTATTTCTTTCGCTGTGTGTGATGTGTGCAAGAATTTTGTGAGAGAATAATGGCCCACTGATATTGCTTGGCTATTCATTCCTCAGAGCAAGAAAACGTGACCCCAGCACTAATTTTTCCAAACACATTTCCAGTTTCTTATCAGTTTTGTATTTGCTTGGTTGCTTATTGTTTGCTTATTGTTTTAATCATTTATGGAATGCATATAAAACTGATGCAAATTTTGGATAATGAGTTCCCCAGGCAGTTATGACAATAATTTTTCCCCTGGTTCTCATAAATTTGGAGAATTGACTGGTGAAATATCATTAAGTCATCTGGGTTGGATCCCTCACAATAACTGTAACTGAACATGCTCATAGCATTTCAGTTTTACTGTTAGAGAACAGGATATGTGAAGGTTGATGAGGATTAATGTTACACTCAAATTAATACATTTAGGAGTTGTGATTCATTATCTGATTTAGATTCTGCATAGCTTCAAGTTGCTGGCATAAATTGGGGTTCATGTGTAAACACCATACATCGCAAAATTTTGTTTATTATAGTAGAAATGGAATTGCATGTGCAACACCTTATTTAATTTATTAACGTTAGAAGTGGAACTACATCATGCACTAGTCATTGTTAGGAAACTACGAAAAATTTCCCCATAGTCAGATTAGTGGAAGAGCGAAAAATAAATGCGGAAGCACACACACAAATTGATAACGGAGTTCGGCCAATAATGCCTACGTCTCCGGGCTGCTGCAGACCTTTTATTGAAAAAAAGAAATATACACTGTGTTTACAAACACTCACACTCTCTCACAAAACCCACAACCCAATTACACCCAAAATATTTCTCTCTAAATATTTCTCACCTTTTCTCTTGGTGCTCACTAATTTTCTCTCAATGTTGGAATGAATTTTCCTTCGTCCATGAGCTTCTATTTATAGACATTCACGTTGCCAACTATTCACAGCTGGCTGCACACGTTTTCTTCTCACCAGCGTTTTTTTTTCTTCTCACCGGCGCATGTCATGCTGCCACTGTAGAAAAATATGAATGCACTATTCGGTGCATGTTGAAAAGCTTGCACTGCTTGAAAAATTCCTTCTTTCTTTCGGTGGCATTAATGGGTTGGTTGGAGAGGTGTACTTTTGACTAACAATCTCCCACTTGAAGACTGATTTCAATCGGTCTTCACACCTCGTTCTTGCAGCAGCCTTTCCTGGTCTGTTATTCTAGCAGGCCAACTGAAGTTGAGCACAACTTCAGTTTGTCGATAGTCACTACCTTTGTCAACATGTCTGCTGGGTTCTTACTTCCTTGGATCTTCTTCAACATTAACACCTCATCCTCAAGCAGAGATCTGATGAAGTGATAACGAAGACCAATGTGCTTCGTTCTGGAATGAAATGCTGAGTTCTTTGCCAGATGTATCGCACTCTGACTATCACTGTGCAAAACACTCTTCTCCTGTGTGAAACCCAACTCTGTTAACAATCCCTGAAGCCATATCAATTCTTTGCTGGCTTCTGTTACTGCTACATACTCAGCCTCTGTAGTGGATAAAGCAACAATCTTTTGTATCCGCGACATCCAACTAACTGCTGTAGTACCAACAGTAAATACGTAACCAGTGGTACTTCTTCGGTGATCGACTTCACCTGCAAAGTCTGCATCTACGTAGCCTTGTACTTCTATTTCTCCTTTGCCAAAGTACAAACACTTCTATGTGGTGCCTCGTAGATACCTCAAAGTCCATTTCACTGCTTCCCAATGAGCTTTTCCTGGATTTGACATAAACCTGCTAACTACTCCCACTGCATGGCCAATGTCTGGTCTCGTACAGACCATTGCGTACATCAAACTTCCAATGGCTGAAGCATATGGTATCTTAGCCATGGATTCTCTTTCTTCCTCCGTCTGAGGTGACTGTTCCTTGGATAAGCGAAAATGACTAGCCAAAGATGTGCTAACTGGTTTGGCGTTGCCCATGTTGAATCTTTGCAAAACACGGTTGATGTACTCCGCCTGAGATAACTGCAAATTTCCTCTTTGCTTATCTCTCGTGATTTGCATTCCAATGATCTTCTTTGCAGGACCTAAGTCCTTCATGTCAAACTCCTTTGACAACTGCATCTTCAAGTTTCTGATCTTGTTCATAGCTGAACCTGCTACTAACATATCATCGACATGAAGTAACAAGATGATATAACTGGACTTATATCTCTTGAAGAAACAACAGTGATCAGCGTTGCACTTCTGGAAACCTTCCTTGTGCATGAAGCTATCAAACTTCTTGTACCACTGTCTTGGAGCTTGTTTCAGGCCATACAAGCTCTTCTTTAATCTGCACACCATATTTTTATTTCCATCTTCTAAGAAACCTTCAGGTTGGTGCATATAGATCTCCTCATCTAAGTCTCCATGAAGAAACGCAGTCTTCACGTCCAACTGCTCAAGGTAGAGCTTTTCGCTTGCAACAATACTTAACACTGACCTGATAGTATTGAGCTTCACAACTGGAGCAAAAATTTCGGTGTAGTCAACTCCTTCCTTTTGCTGGAATCCTTTAACGACTAGTCGGGCCTTGTATCTCTTGGAGCCATCATTCTCCTCCTTCACCCGATACACCCATTTGTTGTGAAGTGCCTTCTTTCCCACGGGTAACTCAACTAGTTCCCATGTTTGATTGGAGATCAAAGACTTCATCTCGTCTTTCATGGCAAGCTCCCACTTGCTAGCATCTGCGATCTGACATGCTTCTGTATAATCTTCAGGCTCCCCTCCGTCAGTCAACAACATATAGTCCATGTACCTCCTGTTAGGCACAGGAACTCGAGAAGACTTTCTCACTGCCGGAGCTGGAGTAGGAGGCTCTGGTGCATCAGACTGTTGTTCTATTGATTCCTCTGATTGAGGATTCTCAAACATAGGACTTTCTGGGACATCGTCCACCTCTGCATATACTGGCCCACTCTGTTCTGAGTTGCTGGTGTCTGTGCTATGCCTGTCCTTGTACATCACTCTTTCATTGAAGATCACATCTCTACTGTGGACCAGCTTTTTGTTTTCATCATCCCAAAGACGGTAGCCAAACTCATCTTCACCATAACCGATGAAAGTGCACTTCTTTGATTTGGGATCAAGCTTATTCCTGCCTTGATCACTGATATGCACATATGCTACACAGCCGAAAACTCTAAGATGTGAGAGTTTTACCTCTTTTCCGCTCCATACCTCTTCTGGTATTCTGTGCTCCAATGGTACTGATGGACCTCGGTTGATCAAGTAAGCTGTTGTGTTGACTGCTTCTGCCCAGAACTGCTTCGGTAAGCCTGACTGTACCCGCAAGCTTCTGGCTCTTTCAGTCAACGTTCGGTTCATACGCTCAGCTACACCATTGTGTTGAGGCGTACCTGGCACGATTCTTTCCATTCTGATCCCGTGCTCATTGCAGAACTTCTTGAATCTGGTGTCTTCATATTCACCACCATTGTTGGTTCTGAGCTTTTTGATCTTCAATCCTGTCTCATTTTCTACCATGGCTTTCCACATCTTGAAAGCCTCGAATACTTCAGACTTATGTTTCAGAAAGTATACCCATACCTTCCTAGAGTGATCATCAATAAAGGTCACGAAGTATTGCTTCCCAAATGGATGAGACAGTCGTTGGACCCCAAACATCAGAGTGAACAAGCTCGAGTTTCTCTTTCTTTGGGGTTTTTCCACTTGTCTGAAAGCTAACTCTTTTCTGCTTTCCAAGTATGCAGTCTTCACACATGTCAATTTCTACTGATTGAAGACCTGGCAATTTGCCCTTCGAGTGCATGATCTTCATCCCTTTCTCACTCATATGGCCTAGTCTCTGGTGCCATAGATTGGGATTTTCATTTCTTTAATCGCAATCAAATGGCATGCTCCTGCTGTCTTGTAAAGAGTACCACTCTTTCTGCCGCGAACAATTGTCATTGCACCCTTTGAAATCTTCCAATGATCGTCGTGGAAGATTGTTGTGTAACCGTCACTGGCCAACTGGCCTACTGAGATTAAGTTTTTCGTCAGGTCAGGAATATGTCTGACATTTTTCAATTCCTATACATACCCGTTCAACTTAATCTTCACTAGACCTTTGCCAACAATCTCACAAGATTGTTCGTTACCAAGGTAAACTTCATCAAAGTTTCCGGGTACATAATTCTCGAAGAATTCTTTCTGCGAAGTGGCATGAAAAGATGCTCCGGAGTCTAACACCCAAGACTCTTCCTTGCTCTCCAAAGAGCATATCAATGCGTCACCTCCTCCTGAGGTGGAAGCAACATTTGCCTCGTCTTTTGCCTCTTGGTTCTTCGGTGCACTCCTGCACTGATTTTTGTAGTGCCCGATCTTTCCACAATTTCAACACTCGATAGTCTTCGAGTTGGAGTTTTGGGAATCATGATGATTTCTGGATTTGGACCGCCTGCCCTTTGATTTGCCGCGTCCTTTTCCTCTAGTTGAATTTCTTCCCCTTGACTCTGTATGCAATACTGAAGAGGATGAAGATTCACCCGACTCTCTCCGTCGGATCTCTTCACTGAGAACTAGATTATGGACATCGTCTGATTTCAACTTATTGTTTCCCGTTGAGCTACTCACAGCTGTGACAGTAGCATTCCAACTCTCTGAAAGAGAAGACAAAAGTATCAATGCTCGTACCTCATCATCAAATTCAATTCCAACTGAACTCAACTGGGTTGTGACTAAGCTGAGTTCATTGAGATGTTGCGCTACCGATGCACCTTCCGCCATCTGCAAGTTAAACAACCGCCTCATCAAATGAACTTTGTTTGAGGCCGACGGCTTTTCATACATGTTGGAAAGAGCCTTCATAAGATCAGCCGTGGTCTTTTCTTTTGCAATGTTAAACGCAACATTACGGGATAACGTCAATCGGATAACGCCAAGGGCTTGTCTATCGAGAAGGATCCATTCATCATCCTTCATCTCCGCTGGTTTCTTTCCTGTGAGAGGTTGATATGACTTTTACTCTGAGATAATCTTCGATCTGCATCTTCCAAAAGCCAAAGTCCGCACCATCGAACTTTTCAATTTTCACCTTTCCTTCGTCTGCGGCCATCACTCCTACTCGAGTCTGACTTCTCAGGATTGTTTCTGACAATTTCTGCGAACCACCGTGCTTTAGAACACCTCTGTGGACAAATTGGTAGTGCTGACCAATTTTACTATTCACGAAAAATTACTATTCACATGAACAGTATCCTCACCAAGATTTATCAGAAATAACCAACTAGCTCTGATACCAGTTGTTAGGAAACTACGCAAAATTTCCCCATAGTCAGATTAGTGGAAGAGCGAAAAATAAATGCGGAAGCACACACACAAATTGATAACGGAGTTCGGCCAATAATGCCTACGTCTCCGGGCTGCTGCAGACCTTTTATTGGAAAAAGGAAATATACACTGTGTTTACAAACACTCACACTCTCTCACAAAACCCACAACCCAATTACACCCAAAATATTTCTCTCTAAATATTTCTCACCTTTTCTCTTGGTGCTCACTAATTTTCTCTCAATGTTGGAATGAATTTTCCTTCGTCCATGAGCTTCTATTTATAGACATTCACGTTGCCAACTATTCACAGCTGGCTGCACACGTTTTCTTCTCACCAGCGTTTTTTTTTCTTCTCACCGGCGCATGTCATGCTGCCACTATAGAAAAATATGAATGCACTATTCGGTACATGTTGAAAAGCTTGCACTGCTTGAAAAATTCATTCTTTCTTTCGGTGGCATTAATGGGTTGGTTGGGGAGGTGTACTTTTGACTAACAGTCATTACATAAGTTTTACTCCACCAATGCTGCCCAAGCCCTTGGCCTACCTTTGTCAAAACCATTATGCCCAACAGCCATATTCATTATCATCATCATCATCATATACAAGTACTTCTCAATGCATACTATTTCTAGTGACTATACATATAGTCCATTTCAACCTTTGCTTTTGTTAGTTACAATTTATTGCTATCAATTGATGTTGAAAGAAATAATTAAGCAAAATTGTAGTGGTATACCTGAACTCATTTTAATCTGGTTTGAATTGGTAGAAATTAACAAGCATTATATGTTATAAGGTTTCTTTTATGAAAACTACTTTGAACAAGCAATGAATGAATGATTTCTTCGTGGAATCTCTTTGACATCACAATTAAGCTCAAAATTTAATTCATTTTGTAAACATATAACATTCAAAAAATGATCCCAACACCTGCTAGCTGGCAGGTCAAATATCTAAAATAAAAGCCTACTTCAATCGAGGCTCTCCTTCGAACTGTATAGCTACGTAAATGCAGGTAACACCAACAGCTCAACAGTCAAAGGTTATAGCATGGGTTTAAAACCAATTGCCAGAATCACAAGATCACGATTAGTTGAAACAAATATAATGAACTTTTACATAAACTTATCCAAAGCAACACACATAACAGATCATACAGAAGTCTTGTTGGATACTAAAACCTGTGGGAAAAAAGCACCTCGCCAGAGAATAAGTTACAGGCAGACATACACACATGGAGTAATAGACATATAGAAAGAGTGATGATGGACCAGACAAAAACTCAAAAACTTGTTCTTTACCGGACCATGCGACAACATTTTGTCCCATGAACACACTACCAAAAGACAAAAATATCCTTTCCTAGTATTATTTTTGAATTGATAAAAATAACACAAAATGGTTTTTATTACTGAAATTGTTTAAATAACATAAAATAATATTTAATGAAATGTTTTTTCTTTACTGTAATTTTAAAATATAAAATGTACTATTTTATTATATCTAATAAAAATAATTATTAGTATTAAATTATCATATTCATGTTATCCATTTTATTAATTATTAAATTAAATTATATAAGTTTTAATCCCCTTCCAAAAGCCGAAATGGAATGACTAATCCACAGCTTGAACTGAAGCACACAGACTTGTCTCGCACACAGACTTGTCAAAGCCGAGGGAAAGGAAATGGATATTTATAATTTCTAATTTATTATTATTCTAGCCATTTAAAAAATTTATTAATAATAAAAAGTAGCAAATATTTTTTACGCCTTTAATATATCAATTATTTGTTATATAGTAATTTATTAACAAAGCATTTGTAAATTTATTTTTTAACCAGAGAACGTTTTAATTACTCAATAAACACACAAGATCCTGCAAAAAATAAATAAATTTTAAATATGTTTTTATCCCAATAAATATAGAGTGTTTTAATTTTAGTCACTTCGAAATTTTTTTTGTTTGGTTTTTGTCCCTATAAAATACATTATTTTGATTTTGGTCTTTCTGACAAAAATTTATAGTAAAATTCGTAAAAAACACTTTATTTTTCTGTTAAATTTTATTTAAATTTTGATTTGAAAAACTAAAAACTATTATTTCCAACAAAAAAACACTTTGTTTTCCTGCCAATTTTCCTATGAATCTTGGTTAAAAGTATTAAAATCAAAATAAAATATTTTTTAGGGGCAAAAAACAAATAAAAAATTTCACAGGTCCTAAAATCAAAACACACTATATTTGTAAGAACTAAAAAATATTTTTTTTTAAAAAAAAAAGACAAAGATAGCAGTCCCGTATAAATATACTGTAGAAAAAGTAATACTTTCTGTTATTAATTAAAGATTAAAGATTTAACGACGTTTTTTTGATAATGAAAGACGATTTTTGTATTGGTTCCGTCTCTCACTTCAAATTTCTTTTTGAAACTCTCTTATTAGCTTTCTTAATCTTTTTTTTTTTACAAATGAGCTTTCTTAAACTTACGAATTAGTTATTGTGTTTATTTTTTTTCCTAAACCATTTGAAAATACTATAAAATTCAAAGCAGTATTATTATAAACTGCAGTTAAAAAATCATTATTTGAATAAAAAATACTATTATTTTTTGACTGCATTAATTATACTATTATTCTTAGTCAATTAGTTAATGAAAAACAGTTTTTAAAGTACTACAAAACCAAATAGTCGTGAGTTCGAGTCATATAGGAAGAAGTGAAGAACCACTATTGATCCATTTAAAAAAAAGTGGTGCAAAACAAAACACATAATGAAAATAAAAATAATTTTCATATAGATAAAGGTATTAATTATATTTCTCAATTTACATATCTTTAGTTTTAAAAAAACATTAATTATATTCATAATTAAACCTAAATTTAAAATAAGTTTCGGTGAGCTCTAAATTTAAAATAAGTAATGACATTAATTATTATCTCAAGAGTTAGATTTTTTTTTTTTGGTACAAGTTATATTTTTAAATTACTAAACAAGTAAGCAAGCTCCAATTAGCGAATTAAAATAATATAAATAATTTAATTTGGATAGCATTCCCCAAACATTCTCAACCAAAAAAATAAAAACAAATTCCCCAAACATAATCTTGGCGGTAGATTTGAAAACCCTCCCTCCCTTACCCTCCCCTCCCCTAATCCCCTAATTTTTCTCAAAAACACTATAAAAACACTGTAATTAAGGTACGTGTTGTGTCGCGTCCCGTCGCATGTATTGTTTCAGAAGGTAGGGTTCACCATTTTCATTTTCCTTTTCACGATTTGATGGCGGGGGAAGAAGAGAACAACACGGTCACAGTCACGGTCAAAGCGGAACCCGTTCCTAATGGAGAAATACACACTATGGATGTTGGCGCCGGGACGGTGTCGTTGAAAGATGATGAAGGTTCGGTCAAAGGCGATGATGTGGCACAAGCTAGGGACGGAGAGATACATGCTTTGGATGCTGTCGCCGAAACGGTGCCGTTGAAAGATGATGAATGTTCGGTTAAAGGTGATGACGTGGCAGCAGCAGCAGCAGCAGGAGGAGGAGGAAGTTTATCTTCTGTTCAGGGTGTCACGGCGCCAAAGAGACGCCGCAGGAAGAGTAAGAAGCGCGGCCGAAAGAGTAAACCTGCCTTAAAGAAAACGTTAGAGGATGGAGTAAATGAGAAGGACGCGGAAACGGGTAAAGGCGATGACGTGGCAGCAGGAGAAGGTTCTTCTTCTGTTCAACCTGTTGCTGGGAGAAAGAAACGCGGCAGAAAGAGTAAAGCGGAGAAGGAGGAGGCATTAAAAAAAACGTTAGCTGAGTTAGCAAATGAGTCAGATGTGGCAGCGGGAGGATCTTCTTCTGTTGTAGCGAGAAAGAGTACACGCAGCAGAAAGAGTAACCCAGAGAAGGAAAGGGAGAAGGAGAATAACATGTCAGTGGTGGTGGTGAACGAAGGGAATGGCAAACGTGGCAGGAAAAGAAAGATCATCTCTAGTTCAGTAGAAAATGAAGCTGCACAAGAGGGGGAAAATGGTGTGGTTATCGAGAACAAGGAGGGACGTGGTAGAAAAAGGAATATTGCCAAGAAAGAACTGGTCAGTGGAAAGCCAAAGAGTGATGATATTTTGGGAGCACAGGAGTTTCAGGACCGTCGTGAATCTGAAATGCCTATAGATAATAAAGGTTATAGTTTAAGGGATCCTAGAGAAAGGAAACTTAAATGCACTGAACAGGAGGTGCCAAAAGTCAACAAGAAAGATCCTAAGGTGACATGGCATGATCTATCTTTTCATTTATAATTCATTTTGTTGATATATATATATATGTTTTGGTTTGGCGTTGCATGTGAATATGATGCCGTGCTTGCTTGTATGTTACTGTTTCTCAATCTACAGTGGCTTGAAGAGGAGTGCCTAATGTGCCATCAATGTCAGAGAAGTGACAAGGAAAGGATTGTGAGGTGTACAAGATGTAAACGGAAAAGATTTTGCATATTCTGTATAAAGAATTGGTACAACTTCCTTTGCTTCTCTTTCACTTTGTTTATTTCTCTCCCTCCTGTCTCACTTATCTTGTTACTGAATATGCCTTGTTCAGTTGGGGTGAGAATTGTGAGATGTTTATGATATGGGGATTTCAGGAAATCAGATATGCAATATTTAGTCTGCTTCTATTTCTTATACTGGGGAATTGCAAGATTTTGCTGAAAAGTTATTGTGATTAAGTTTGGATTTTGGATGATAAAATCGTGACCAATGTATATTTTTTGTGTGTGTTGTTAAGGTATCCTCAATTGAAAGAGGATGATATTGCTGAGGCATGTCCTGTGTGCTGTGGTAATTGCAATTGCAAAGCATGCTTGCGATCTCGTGATCTTATCAATGTCAGTTCTCTCCCCCCTTCTACATTAACTATTCCTGTAATTTTTCTGTATCCTGCATTTGAAATGCGACAAACTGGTTTTACTATAGGAAATTAAAGAAAAGGCAAAAACCAATGAAGGTAAGGAGGTTGAGCACTCTAAGTATCTTCTGAAAGGACTTCTTCCGTATTTAAGGCAGTTGGATAAAGAACAGACGATTGAGAAGGAAATAGAAGCTAAGAGACAAGGTATTTTTTCCTTGAAGTGTCTCAGTTGATGTACGGATCAATGTTGTTCTATTGTAAATAAGGCTGATGCCAATTTAGGTTTGATCGGTGTATTTGTGTTTTGGTACTCATCATGCTACTCGCAAGAGAGATTTGCTTTTAAGTCATGCCATGAATCTCTTTCCATTGTGAATGCTGACTGCAGAAGAGAAATAATTGTCTTTTTATAAGCTCTGACAAGCTTTTGGACTTTGAACAGCATGGTTGTTTCCACCCATTTCTTCTAGTTTTTTTCTCTCCTCGTATTAGTTAGGGTTGCTTTGCCAACGTTTATTGGTTTTGATTCTTTGTTTTAGAATTGGTTATATATATATATATATATATATATATATATATATATATATATATATATATATATATGTCTCCTTTTTTCTTTGTTTCTTTCTTTTTTTTTTTTTCCCTTTTCCATTTTGGATTACCTACCTACTTGATATCCTGATTCCTGAGTTGTACTATTTTTATCGGACGTGCTGTTGTAGTATTGGTTAAGTTTGTATCTCATCTCACGCCCCAGTCAGAGTTCATTTCTAGTTTCATATCTTTTTAATTTGCTTTTGGGATGTGCATTACAGGGCTCTCACTCTCAGAGCTAAAAACAGAAGTGGCAGATTTCTCTCGAGATGAGCGGGTGTACTGGTTGGGACTTACCTGATTTCTTATTGTCTTTCAGTTATCCTCATGTTATATAGTTGTTGACTTGACGCTTGTTTGCAGTGACAACTGCAAAACATCAATATTTGACTACCACCGAAGCTGTACAAAATGCTCTTTTGACCTTTGTCTCCTCTGTTGCCATGAGCTTCGTGGTGGGCAGCTTCTAGGTGGTGCTGATCCAATTCTGTTGGAATTTATCTTCCGAGGTCGTGATTATCTGCACGGTGGATATGAAGTTAAACCGGCTAAAGAAAATGCATCACATGCTAATGCTGAGCCTACAATTCGTGAATGGTCACGATCTGGGTGGCATGCGTATAGTGATGGTAGCATTCCCTGTCCAAAAGCAAATAGTGAATGTGACCATGGTTTTCTTGAACTGAGAAGCATACATCCTCCAAATCACCTCTCTGAGCTAGTATGTAAAGCAGAAGAACTGGCAGATGCATATAAGCTTCAAGATGGAGAGGAGATTCTTGGTAACTGGTGTACATGTTTGAAGCTTGCTAGAAACACAGATGATGTATATAATAACATGCGGAAGGCAGCTTTTCGTGAAGACTCCAGTGACAACTGTTTATACGGTCCTAGGGCTATAGATCTACAGCACGGGGATTCAAGACATTTTCAATGGCATTGGAGTAAAGGGGAACCTGTAATTGTCAGCAATGCACTTGAATGTACATCCGGTTTAAGCTGGGAACCACTTGTCATGTGGCGTGCATTCCGTCAGATAAGTAGTACCAAGCACGGTGTACATATGGGTGTGAGTGCACTTGATTGCTTAGATTGGTGTGAGGTTTGTTCGATTTATCAATCTTGAGCATGGAAGGATTTTTTTCTGAAATTCATCGTTTGTTATCATTCTCGTGAAACTTATTTCTGATTTATTTAATGCCATTTTTGTTACTCAACTACTTTGCTTGAAAGTGGCATTTAGAGAATAATTTAGTTGTTGCAATTTTTTGAGCTGTTGAATTTCCTACATGTTTTCCAAATTTGGTAACTCCATCTTTCCAAATTTCCTACATGAATTTCCTAGGTGTAATTGGTATGTGCTAGTCAAAATGTCTTACTCTTGGTGCTTGTGATATGCTGTCTCTCCCAACATTGTCAACAATTATGGATATTGTGTGATCAATTTATACTGCTGTGATTATTATTATTCTCATCTTCCTCGGTCCCACCCCATAGCTTGTCATCTTATCTTTCAACTTGATCTCAATTTCCTACTGTCTAGTGTCCCTGTTTGTGTTTTGCTTCACCTACCCAGATTGTTTCTTGTTCCCTTGCATCCTATGCATTCTATTTTCCTATAGGCATTTTTGCCTTTTTCTTACACATACTCAGAGCAGCTAGCTGATGTTGGGTAAGATTCAGTGCTGTTTATGTTTACTTGTTGAAATATTGTTCTCCCATTGTACCCCTTTTTCCCTTTCTATAATCAGACAGACCAGTGTAAATTATATCTGCTTTATGTTACAATTTTTTTCCCACTTTTACATGACATGTCTATTCTGTTGCTGGTAATTTCTGCATTTTTTATTTGACTTGTTGATTGAATGCAGGGAGATATCAATATCCACCAATTCTTTACTGGGTACACAGATGGTCGCAAGGATTGGCTTAATTGGCCTCAGGTATTGAAATTGAAAGATTGGCCGCCTTCTAATTTATTTGAGGAACGTTTACCTCGTCATTGTGCCGAGTTCATATCTTCCTTGCCGTATAAAGAATATACAGATCCTTTTGGAGGTGCTCTTAACCTTGCTGTGAAGTTGCCTGATTATGTTATAAAGCCAGACATGGGACCAAAAACATATATTGCTTATGGATTTGCTCAGGAGCTTGGACGTGGTGATTCTGTGACTAAGCTCCATTGTGATATGTCTGATGCAGTATGCTTCAGTCCTTTTTTCTTTCATGACCTGTATTTTCTATTATTTATTTTTATTTTTTAAATTTTTTTTAGTTATTTTCAAATTGAGTATCATTTAAAATTTTGTCTTTGTAAGCCATTGCAATTCTCTGTTCATTTTCTTATGAGCTGATTGTAGTATAGCTTCAAGTCCATGTCATAATTTTTAGTTCTTTGCATTGTCTTTACAAACTCTCATTTGATTCTATATTTGATATGTTATTGTCCTGGGTGTTTTGGTTATTGATAATTTGAAAAAGCAGTCTTTTTATGATTAGTGGCATCATCAGAAAAGTATTTTAGGACTTGAAATATGATTCATTCCTTGGGATTTGAAAGTTGTAATTAATTTATACTTCCATCCAATGCATTGCTTTTCCTGATTAATTATTTGTTAGTGTTTTGTATTTATTGATTTGTGTCTCGAGTGCATAGTCTTTAATGAGAAAAATGAGATTTCGTTTTCTATAATTGGCTTTTAAGGTAAATGTGTTGACTCATATTGCTGAAGTGAAATTGGATGATGAGCACATTACTGCTATTGAGAATTTGACACCAAAGCACCTTGAGCAAGACAAAAGGGAGCTACTTGGAGATAATCTGGATGGAGAAAGTAATGTTGACATGCTTGATAATTCTTCGTCTACCATAATTGCTTCAGACAAGCAAAATGATGTTCGGTTCATGATAAATGAAATTGGATTATGTGATGGGAAGGCGGTTGATCCATTTCATCAACACTCTGGCACTAACGATGATGGCCTGTCTTGTGGGTCAGAGCTCAATGAGGTTGAGAAAGTGACAATGAAACAAGAAAATAGTTTGTTGGTTGGGCAGGATTCTTTAGAAGGTGCTCTCTGGGATATTTTTCGGAGAGAGGATGTGCCTAAATTGCAGGAATATCTAAAGAAGCATTTCAGAGCGTTCAGGCATATCCATTGCTGTCCTTTAAAACAGGTAAAATTAGTTAAGATGATATTCCATTATCTATCTGGATGCCCGTCTTTACCAGTCAGTTTCACTACTGGGAACATACTCTATAACTATCCCTATATTTGTTATATTTGTAGGTTTGCCCCATGATAAAACTTATACTATACTATCTCATAATTTCTTTTGAGTTCCAGTAATTTTTTTTATCAAAAGTACATGTCGCAAAGGATTGGACGAAGAATCAAGCTGGTAAAAAATAGTTGTGAATAGTTAATTTTGAAGATTGAAATACACAATTTTTGTCTAATCATGAGTGAGGAATTATGTTGGTGTGATCTGTATTATTGAAACATATCTATTGTCTGACTGGTTTATTAATTTATGGATCTTTAATTATGATAACGATAGATGCTTCTGTTCAATGACCAAAGAGAAGGGAAATGCATTAGTAACGTAGTTACCAGTCCATAAAAGCCATTGGTTAATTAAATATGTTTTATATCTTTCGTTTTTACACTTTTGAAGTTGACTTGGCAGTCCATGGCTGCTGTAAGTAAATGACTGGTTAGTCTGATGGTCACTCACTCAATATGTATATATCTTCTTGAATGACATATCCTTTGGTAATGTAGGTTATTCACCCGATCCATGATCAGACCTTTTATCTGACTATGGAGCATAAGAAGAAGCTTAAGGAGGAGTATGGTTAGTAGTAATGTTTACAAATTTTTGTACCATAGGGAGTGGGCTGGTTTGATCAATAAAATTGTACCATTTTTGTTGACAGTTCGACATTGACTTGTAGGAATCGAGCCCTGGACTTTTATTCAGAAGCTAGGAGATGCTGTTTTCATTCCAGCTGGTTGTCCTCATCAAGTCAGAAATCTGAAGGTAAAATTTACATGCATGGTCAATTTATTTTCTCTTTAATGAAGGTATGATGTTTCCTTGTTTGCCTATAAGTGTATAAATTTTGTGCAGTTTTGTTAGGATTGTGGAATAACAACTTGAATTAGTTTCGATTAGATTAAGATCTGAATCTAATTCAGATCGAGATCTATGAAAGTGGGTTTCAACCCGTGAGCCAACTCGTCTCACGGGCTGGCCGAGTTGTAAAAATTTTGGCTCATTTGAACCCGTGTTATTTCAACCCGGCTCTCTTAACCCACATGTTAAGGTGGGTTCAAGTTGGGTTGACTCTATTTTTTCCTTTTTGAAAAAATTAACAATTTGAAGAAAAAAAGTCACCGAGAGCCAAACCAAATAACCAATTGCGCACACCCACCTCCCCTGAAAAAAAGGACGAACCCTATAACTACGCTCTACACCCACCCAGAGAAACCTTAGACCTTGTTGGCCGATCGCCACACTGCCTCTGCCATGTTGTGCCATCACGTCTTTGCTCAACCAAGTCGTTTGCGCTTTGCTCAACAGCTCCATTCTCTCGTCTTGGCCTCTTACTCTCTTGCTCTCAACCCTCCCTCTCGTCTCAACCTCTCTCTCTCTTTCAACCCTCCCTCTTGTCGTTCTTGGTAGCGGATGGATCTGGTTCATGGTGGCTGTATTCGGTGGAAACGAAGGTGGTTTGTGGTGGTTGGTCCCACAATTTCTAAACGAGGGGTGCCCATGGTTGCTCCGGTGGTTGGCTTTGCGTTCTCGGTTTTGGATTTTTGAGGGGTTCTTTATTCTGCTTTTTGGGACGAGTTTCTCGTATTGGGGGTTGGTGTCTCAATAGTTGGATTTCTATTCTTTTTTTTTTTTGAATTTTTTGGGATTATTTTGTAATTTGCCTAGTTTTTTTTTTTGGAAATTTTTAGTTTAGTTTTTTTGAAGATAAGGTGAGCCAACCACCCAACCCACCAACCCGAGGTGGGTTGAGCTGTGTTACGTGGTGAGCCACCCTAGCTCGGATCACTGTGGCACTCTAACCCGTGGTGAGCTAAGCTGGGTTGGCTAGGCTAGCTCGCTTTGATAACTCTAAATCTGCTTTAGCTTTTGTTTTATTTATTTTTCTTTACTCTTTTCGTAAAAAAATATAAGCAAAAAAAAAATTATACACATTTGATCCAATTTTGTTACGGAGGGAGTATGTTCGTAATTTTGTTTCCTAAACTTTAGTATATTGGTTAGTATTTTTCTAACCAATTCTCTATATATATTTCATCCTTGTACGGCCTTGAATGAATATGGTTATCATTTCTTCCCCAAAAATTACATGGTATTAGAGCTTTGTGCTCTAATCATGAGACCTTTCCACCAATGGTGAAAATAACGATAATCAGAGATCAGAGAAAGCAATGTTGCGATGACTCGAGAAACCCTAAAATGCTCAACTACCTTTTGCCGCCTCTTTTAGGGTTAACCAACCAAACTCTTCCTCATTTTTGATTGATGTCGTAGCTCAAGGTTCTAACCAACAACTTGTTATTCTCAAACTTAAAGGAACGAACTATTTGAATGGGCTTAATATGTGAAATCAATGCTGTATGCAAAGGAAAATTAGGGTACGTTACTAGAGATATTGCACAACCTGAAAAAATTGATCCTTTCTTTCAAAAGAGAAAAATGTGAACACGCTCCATTATAATTGCGTAATTGATCAATTTGATGGAACGACAGTTTGGAACTCTTGCCTATTTTTGTCGATAGCCAAGGATGCAAGTTGTTGGAGATTGCTATTTTAACTTAGAAAATTCATCTCAGATTTTTGATATGAAAACTTGGGAGATCAAGATGTTACTACATGCTACAATATTTTGGTAACTCTTGAAATAATTAGATCAGTGCTATGAAGATATTTTGGAAAAAAAAAGGAAGAGAATGATAGAGTGTATATGTTTCTTGCTAGCCTCAATCGCAATTTGGATGAGGTACGGGTTGGATGTTTGGCTGAAAGCCATTGTCCTCATTGCACAGTTTTTTCAAAAGTCAGACTCGAGGAGTGCGGAGCAGAATTTTGCTATGCACTCCAGAGTTCTTTACTGTAGGAATGTGAAAGTTTTGCCCTTGTGACAAAGCGACATGATTCAGAGAGAAAGACAAACAACATTGGTGGGAACACTACAAGAAGTATTGGCATACAAATGAGAACTGTTGGAAGGTGTATGGAAAACCACAAATCGGAAGAAGTCAAATGGGGAAGGGCGTGCATTTGAAACATCATCCAAGGAAAGTCTGGAGCAAGAATCTAGCAATGAAACGATTTCTTTCATTAAGGAACAATTGAAGAAGTCAAACGGGGAAGGGCATGCATTTGAAACATCATCCAAGGGAAGTCAAGAGCAATAATCTAGCAATGAAACGACTCCTTTCATTAAGTAACGATTGAAGCACTTGTATAATTTTTCTATTTGTATAAATTTGTCGTTAAATTCAGCCTCTTCCTTGGCCCAAAAAGGTATTCACTTCTTTGCTGCCCTTCTTAGGACCAAACATGTTTCTAAAACTCCATGGATAATTGATTTTGGAGCAACTCATCATATGACATATTGTCCAAACAAGTTTCCATTGTCCTTGTGTCGGTAACAAAATTTGAAGTTGTAGACTGCCCCTTCTTTGCAATAGCTGGAATTGGTTCAATTTCCACGTCTCACTCCCCGACCTTCCATAATGTCCATCGTGTTCCTAATTTGTCATGCAATCTGTTGTCTTTTTGTACGTTAACTCTTGACTTGAGATGTTGCGTTGTATTTGACTCATCAACTTGTAAATTACAGGGGTTGAGCTTAGGAAGTATGATTGGTGGCGCTAAGGAGATTGGTGGCCTCTACCTCATCGAAGATGGAATTGATTTTTAGAGGACAAACACAATGTTATAGTTTCAGCCTGATTATTGTTTCTGAGGATTGTAAAATAATGTTATGGCATTGTAGGTTAAGCCACCTGGGTTTTTTGTATTTAAAACATTTGTTTGATGAAGTTTTCCACAATAAAAATCCATCTTTGTTTTCCTGTGAAGTTTGTCGATTAGCTTAACATCATCACACCTCTTATTCTCCTCGATCTTATATTTAGTACCTTTTCCTTAATCCAAATTGATGTTTGGGAACCTAGTCGGGATACTACACCTTCGGGTATAAAGTGGCTAGTCACTTACATTGATGACTATAGCGGATTGACTTGGTTATATTGAATAAGAGAAAAATCTGAAGGAGGGAGAATCTTCAAAATTTTCATTCATGTAGTAAAAACTCATGTTTGTGAACAAACTAAATTTTTTTGAAGTGACTATGAGAAAGGTTAATTTAACATATATTTGAATTGGTTTTTTTTTCTCCAAAAAAGAATCATCCATCGGAAATATAAACACCTGTTAGAAGTTGCCTGGGCATTGCTATTTCGAAATATGGTACTAATTATCGTTAAAAGATTCAAGAAAGGGATTGGTTTTTCTAACATTCTAAATTTCCTTAAAGAGATTGGAATGAGTAGGTGTTGACCAACAGACACCCTAGTTGATTCCAACCAGAAGCTTGTAAATGTCCATAAAGGTGAACTCGTGGATCCTTAGTGTTATCAAAGGTTAGTAGGGAAGTTAATCTACTTATCACATACTTGGCTAGATATTGCTGTTGCAGTAAGCTTAGTGAGTCAATTTATGCATTCACGTTATAAAGAACAACTTGAGGTAGAGTATCAAATCTTGAGATATTTGAATAGTGCTCCACATAAAGGTTTGTTTGTAAAAAAAACTGGTCTGTAGACTATTTAAATTTACATTGATGCCGATTGCACTATGTTAGAAATATAATATAAAGTTATTCATTTGCCTTCACCCAACAGTTTAAGTTTTTGGGATAGTTGATTCTTGATATGGTATCAGAGCATCTATGACTAAATGGTCTAGTGTTCGATCCTTTCTGCCCCCATTCTTCTAATAAAAATAATTGAATCTCAGCACAAGGTAGGTGGGCCTATGCATTATTCACGTTTCAAGCCCAAAGAGATCTCACGTGAGGGGGCGTGTTAGAAATATAATATAAAGCTATCATTTGCCTTCACCCAACAGCTTAAGCTTTTGAGATAGTTGGTTCTTGACAGGCTTAGATATGACACAAGCTACAGGTCATTATAAGGATGCAATACAAATTTGTGGGGCGATTAGGTCACATGATGGAGTAAAAAACAATACGTGGCTGCAGGGAGAGGTTCTGAAGTGGAAGTGGAACATAGAGCCTTGGCTCATGGAGCGTGTGAAATACTGTGGCTATTTGTATGTCATTTGTTGCAACCACAACAGCCACCTGACATCCTCACAAGGGTTATTTCTAACTTCTTGTAAGCAAATTTGGCATGATGGATATCTGTGCACCAGCTTGAGGGGCAGATGTAAACGCTTGTCAGGAATTACGAATAACAACTTGAATTATTTAGATAGATTAAGATCTGAATTCAATTCCAATCCGATTTATTTCTTGTTTTCTTATTTTTTCTAGTTGTAGTTTAGTTTCCTAAATTGTAGCAGATTGGTTAGTATTTTTGTAACCAACTTTTCCTATATTCATCCTCATATAACCCCAAATGAACGGAATATAAGATTATCATTTCTTTTCTGAGGATTACAAATTTTAATATTCTATTATTTTAGATATGTTGGTTCTGAGATTCTATGACTGGATCTTGGCCTTTCACCTTTAGTATAAATCCTTCCTTACAAAAAAAAGTTTCTTTAGCCAGTGAACCCTACTTACTGATTCATTTAAGTTAACATTTTAAATGAATGCCTGTTCTTTTTGAAACATTGGATTCATTGATCTTTTTTTTTTTTAAATTTTTTTTATACAATAACAGCATGGAGGTCTGAACCTATGATTTCTTACAAATTACTCAAGCCACATCACTAACTCACTTTTTATGTCTTGATTGCTTTTCTTTTTAAAATTATGTTTGAAACGTTTGTGTAAATGCCAGTGATACACGTCATTCTTTTGCAGTCATGCATCAAGGTTGCACTTGATTTTGTCTCTCCTGAAAATGTTGGTGAGTGCTTCCGTTTGACAGAGGAATTCCGCAAACTTCCAATAAACCACAGGTCCACCGAGGACAAGTTGGAGGTATGCCAGATTACTTTTCTTGATTTGATTCCGCTATTTATATATGTTTAGTCAATGTTTTGGGATATTGCATCTCCTATTGTGTCACTGGCTTCTTTCAGCTGGATTTAATTTTGATTTAGCTTAATAGCAGTTCTAGAATCTGGACTAGAGCTACTACCAATTGTGGTAACGGTCATATGACGTTTGTCCAAATCCAAATGTCGAACTGAACCTAGCATATTGTTACATTTCTTTGAGTTGAACTTCTTACCATCTAGTTTCTTGACTGCAAGGTGATAATTAATTCACTCTTGTAGCTGTAATCTCACATATCAGTTACAGAAAAATTGATGGGAAAGATAAGTGGTACAGTAATTCATAGTTGGAAGACAATTTATACTTTTAATTGCTTGTTTCTTTCAAAAATCACTAAAAGCTGTAGTGAAGACAGAAAAGTTTAGTGTTGGTTTTTGATTTTCTATTTTCTGTTGTAATATCTAGTACAAATGTAGATTTTATGTAGTTTACAAGGTTCTAATATTAATTGTTACTATTTCGATTTAGATTAAATCCTGGTTGAATACTTGAAGTCTTGATTGTCAACCTATTTCAGTATTCTGTTTCTGTGTCATGTCGTCATGTCAATAGTTTCTTATTGGGATTTTATGTATAGTTTTTTTTTTCTTTCCTGATTGCTGCTTCTTTGGTAACATAACAGGTGAAGAAAATGACTATATATGCTATGCTTGATGTGGTCGGAAAGTTGGAGAAAGCAAAGGTTAGTCATTGCAAACTTCTTCGGTTATGGATTTATGATACTTGCATTTCTTGAATATGCTGTTCACTTTGCTGTCAAAAGCATTTTTTTTTTTTTGATAGTCAAATGTTAGTAGTTAGCTTTTGTTAGAGGGGGGATTTTTTTTAGCAGCAGGATTCGAACCCTGTACCTCCTGCTTAATACTCCTTCGGTATCCCAACCCAAACCACTGGGCTATCCTTCGGGGACTGCTGTCAAAAGCATTGATAGATTATATCTTATGTAGACACATTTTTGTTAGGTTCTTTAGTCTCATGATTTAAGATTTGCCTTTATTGTGTGTATATCATGAAATTGATTATTGTCGTTCAATTTACAGGTCAGGGGAAACCAAGGTTCCAATTTAAATGTATCTGAGAGAGATTGAATCCAACTGGGAGTCTAATTTTTTTGAGTCGCTTAGTTAGGCGTGGTGATCTTGGGTTCGTTGTATCGCAACTGTAGGAATGGTTCCAGATTTTGTTTTATCTGGCACACCTTGATGAGGTACTTTTGAAACATTATATGCTGACTTGTAATGGTGTACATATAAGCATCACCATTTGTATACCTAGGTGCTAATTCTAATGTTGATTCAAGTTTACGGACAGACGCTAATGAGAGCGTTGTACTTATCAAACTATGTTTTTTTTTTTTTTTTGGGTACTCTGTACTTATCAAACTTTAGAATGCATATCTGATGAGATTTTAAGTTGCCCTTGGTGCAGTATGTTTTGCAAAATGTTGGAGTTGCTGATTAGCTGTCATTTCCTGTGATTGTTTTTTGCACCTTAAGTATATTCCGTATAAAAAGAGAATGGTATTGAAATATACAAATATAGTACTGTTGAGTCTTGAGTGAAGTAAACTATATTCAATGAAACTCAATGCTTCCCTGGTTTGAGATCACGAGACACTTGGTTTATTTGCTTTCTGTTTTCAAGAACAAAACATGTTCGGTGTAGGCATATTTTTTTAAGGAGAGAGGGAGGAAATAGAGCGTTGTGTGTTCGAACTCGTACTCTTAGTGTTCACACAATACATATATATGTTTTACTATTTGGTTGTATCTCTCAAAACATTTGGTGTAGTGTAGGTATTTTGTATAAACTTTAAGTTTGTTTGAAAGACACATTTCTGTTGTATTGTTTTTCAATCATAAAGTATAGAAGAACACGACCGAGTGTGCTAGTTACAATTTTTTTTGTTTTAAATAATATGTAAAACACAGAAAAACTTGTCCTCATTAATGACAATTTTAAAATGAGTAAAAACATTAGTGATTAACCAACATGATGTGGCACAATTGGTAAATAGCTGAGTTTTTGAGTATTTGGTCTAAAGTTCAAATCTTGGCCCATGTATATGGAAGAGTAATTATTGGGAGAGATTAATTCTTTAAATGAATCTCATATCTCGATTTGACCAGAGATACTTTGAGTTTCCCCAAAAAATGACATTAATTACTGTTTTTACAATTATATTTTTAAATTATTAAATGAAGTTAAATGATTGTCCTTAATGTTGATGAAGTGCCCATATTAATTCGAGTAAAGGTTGGTTTTGGTGGTATAATTAGAAACCATAAGGGAGAATATCTGAAGGGATATTATGGTAGCAGATATGTTATTTGAATATTAAATTGGGATACCAAAAATCGACATCAATTTTGGTGGTTAATAAAGTGTTAAACTCGATTAATGGATATAACCACCAACAACGAATTTGAACGATATTAACCACAATTTTTATGTATTCAAATTTAATCTGTTATGATAGTGTTGGGATCTCTAACATCCTCAATGCTAAGATCATGACATTTTTCACGGCCTGAAATTGTGTTGGCAAACATACGTAGTTTGCTATTACAGCTCCTGACATGCCATCCAAGTTTTTTTTTGTTTTAAAGAGCCTAGCGACGAGACTCACACACATTGAGCGTGGAGAAGAAGGATACCACGAGTTTAAACCTATGCTCCGACATATCAAATGTTTCCGCAATCTTTTACTATCTAAGCTGCACTTATGGGACTTGTCATCCAAATTGTCCAACATGGGAACCTTAACTTTCACAGCTGCGAGAATGAACTGGGAATTTTCATAGAGCATTTGTCCAAGGATTGGGATATCAAGCTTCTGCATACTTTTTCGCTAAGGAAACATGTGTGCAGAGCAAAGAAGGATCACTCCTTAGTTTTGCTCAAGACCCCTACTGCTTTGTGCAGTCTCCTATTATCTAACAATTACTAACATTTGCCTATAAAAAAAAAGCATATGCTACGAGGGTGGGGTTTATTAGAAAGTAATCATTTCCTTTTTTCTGTTTTTATTATCTATATTTTCTCTTTTGTGAAAAAAAAGAAATTAGCAATTATAACAGGGGCAGCGCTTCTTGAAAGGATGAGGTAGCCATGGCTACCCCAAAAATTAAAAAAATAAAAATAAAAAACTAGGTATAATATATATATATATATATATATATATATATATAAAATAAGTTGCCACATTTTGATTCGTAATTCATGGTGGCTTGGCGGTAATGCCCTATTTTGAGGCTGCGAGGTCTGAGGATCGAATCCTGCGTATGCTTAACCACCGCAACATGAAAGACCTTGTGAATAATGATGAACTACTTTATATTATATGTTATTGTTATTTTGGCCCCTCAAAAAAATTTCTCACGCTCCGCCACTGAATTATAATAATAAATAGTTTAATTTGGATGACATTTACCAAAGAGAAATATTATTTGAACAACAAATTTGGGATAATTTTTCTACAACTCTTTAAGTGGTTAACGACATAGTTAATGAAGTGTTGGATTTGATTAACAAATATACCGGGCGTTGCAACTTATTAACCATCTACTGAGCTTTATTAACCACTAATTTGAACATTATTAACTATGATTTCACGTGTTCAACTAAATATAGATTTGAACACTTGGAAATCGTGGTTAATCACGTCAAATTAATGGTTAATGAGTTGCAACACCTGATATATCTATTAACTAAATCTAACACTTCATTAACCATATATGTTAATCTTTTTTGGGTGCTTAGTATAGATTGTCGAGGGGCAAGGGGATGAAGTGGAGGAAGTAGAGTGTTATGGGTTCGAACTCACGCTCCTAATATCTTATAGCATTTTATCACTAGACTGTCTTTTATGTGATATGCGGTTGCATAAACAATTTAAAAAGTTGTCCAAAAAATTATTCCGAAGTCATTGTTCAAATAACGGGAGGGTTTACCAATGGATAAAACTCATTGATGACAACACAAAGTTTTCCAATCATAATACAACATGTGGACTGTTCATTTGATCCCGAAAACAACACAAACAGTGCCACGAGTCTCGTGTTCTAGTTTTCTCCTTCAGAAACACAATAGTAATACTATTTGGCGGTAGATTTGAAAACCCTCCCTCCCATCCTCTAATTGTTTATTGTTTATTTTCCCAAAAACACTATCACTTAGGTACGTGTCGCTTCCCGTCCCGTCGAATGTATGTGTCAAAAAGCAAAATCCCGAATGCAGCTAGGGTTCACCATTTTCTGCTAAATAAATACAAACAAGAACTCCATTCTCTCGATTTGAATTTTCCATGGCGGGGGAAGAGAACAACACAGTCACAGGGGATTCCATTCCTTCTAATGGAAAAACAGAAGCTAATGTTGTTGGCTCCGAAACGGTGTCGTTAAAGGATGGCGAAGGTTCCGTTAAAATTGATGATGTGGCACAGGCTATGGATGTTGGCGCCGAAACGGTGCCGTTGAAGGATGGCGAAAGTTCGGTTAGAGGTGATGATGTGGCAGCAGGAGGAGGAGGTTCATCTTCTGTTGAGGTTGTCACGGCGCCAAAGAGACGCCGCAGGAAGAGTAAGAAGCGCGGCCGAAAGAGTAAACCTGCCTTAAAGAAAACGTTAGAGGATGGAGCAAACGAGAAGGACGCCGTAGCAGGTAAAGGTGATGACGTGGCAGCAGGAGAAGGTTCTTCTTCTGTTCAACCTGTTGCTGGGAGAAAGAAACGCGGCAGAAAGAGTAAAGCGGAGAAGGAGGAGGCATTAAAAAAAACGTTAGCTGAGTTAGCAAATGAGTCAGATGTGGCAGCGGGAGGATCTTCTTCTGTTGTAGCGAGAAAGAGTACACGCAGCAGAAAGAGTAACCCAGAGAAGGAAAGGGAGAAGGAGAATAACATGTCAGTGGTGGTGGTGGTGAACGAAGGGAATGTCAAACGTGGCAGGAAAAGAAAGATCATCTCTAGTTCTGTAGAAAATGAAGCTGCACAAGAGGGGGAAAATGGTGTGGTTATGGAGAACAAGGTGGGACCTGGTAGAAAAAGGAAGGTCGCCAAGAAAGAACAGGTCAGTGGAAAGCCAGAGAGTGATGATGTTTTGGGAGCACAGGAGATTCAGGACCGTCGTGAATTTGAATTGGAATTGGCTATGGAAAATAAAGGTTATAGTTTAAGGAATCCTAAAGAAAGGAAACCTAAATACACTGAAAAGGAGCTGGCAAAAGTCAACAAGAAATATGATAAGGTGACATGACATGATCTCTCTGCTCATTTTTAATTCTTTTTTGTAGATTTATATATGTTTGGGTTTGGCGTTACATGTGAATATGATATGATGCCGGCTTGTATGTTACTGTTTCTCTTTCAACAGTGGATTGAAGAGGAGTCCTTAATGTGCCATCAATGTCAGAGAAATGACAAAGGCAGGGTTGTCAGGTGCACACGTTGCAAACGGAAAAGATTTTGCATATGCTGTATAAACAATTGGTACAACTTCCGTTGCTTCTCTTTCACTTTGTTGATTTTTCTCCCCCCTGACTCACTTATCGTTTTATTGAACGTGCCTTGTTCTGTTGGGGTTGAAATTGCGGAATCTTTATGATGTGGGGATAAGTTTATTGTAAAATTACAAGTTTGGATTTTGGATAATGAAATCCTGACCAATGTATATTTTTGTTGTGCCTTGTTAAGGTATCCTCATTTGAAAGAGGATGATATTGCTGAAGCATGTCCTGTGTGCTGTGGTAATTGCAATTGCAAAGCATGCTTGCGATCTCGTGGCCTTATCAATGTCAGCTCTCTCCCCCCTTCTACATTAACCATTCCTTTCATTTTTCTGTATTCTACATTTGAAATGTGACGTACTGGTTTACTATAGGAAATCAAGGTAAAGGCAAAAACCAATGAAGGTAAGGAGGTTGAGCACTCTAAGTATCTACTGAAAGGACTTCTTCCGTATTTAAAACAGTTGGATGAAGAACAAATGATTGAGAAGGAGATTGAAGCTAAGAGACAAGGTATCTTTTCCTTGAGGAGTCTCAGTTGAGTTTTCTGATGTGTATGGATCAATGTTGTTCTGTGGATAAATGAAAATGATGCTGAGCTAGGCTTGATCTGTGTATTTGTGTTTCGTTACTCATCATGCTAGCTTCTCACAAGAAAAAATTGCTTTTAAGTGATGCGATGAATTAGATTTAATTATATCTGTCTTTTTTTTTTTCTTTCTTTCTTTTCATTTTGGATTACTTACCTACTTGATATCATGCTCTGTACTATTTTTTTCTGTATCTAATCTCATGCCCCAATCAGAGTTCATTTCTAGTTCCATATCTTTTTCATTTTTTAATTATCTTTTGGAATGTGCATTACAGGGCTCTCACTCTCAGATCTAAAAATAGAAGTGGCAGATTTCTCTCAAGATGAGCGGGTGTACTGGTTGGGACTTATCTGATTTGTTATTGTCTTTCAGTTATCCTCATGTTATATAGTTGTTGACTTAACGCTCGTTTGCAGTGACAACTGCAAAACATCAATATTTGATTACCACAGAAGCTGTACAAAATGCTCTTTTGACCTTTGTCTCCTCTGTTGCCGTGAGCTTCGTGTTGGGGAGCTTCCAGGTGGTGCAGATCCAATTGTGTTGGAGTTTTTCTACCGAGGTCGTGATTATCTGCATGGTGGAGATGAAAGAAGAGAGGTAAAAGAAAATGCATTGCTTGCTGCTGCCGAGCCTGAGATTCGTGAATGGTCAAGATCTGGTTGGCATGTGGATAGTGATGGCAGCATTCCCTGTCCAAAAGCCAATAATGAATGTGACCATGGCTTTCTTGAACTGAGAAGCATACACCCTCCAAATCACGTCTCTGAGTTAGTATGTAAAGCAGAAGAACTAGCAGAAGCATATAAGCTTCAAGAAGCAGAGGAGACTCTAAATAATTGGTGTACATGTTTGAAGCTTACTAGAAACACAGATGATGTATATAATAACATGAGGGAGGCAGCTTTTCGTGAAGATTCCACTGACAACTGTTTATACTGCCCTAGGGCTGTAGACCTACAGCACAGGGATTTAAGACATTTTCAATGGCATTGGAGCAAAGGGGAGCCTGTAATTGTCAGCAATGTACTTGAATGTACATCTGGTTTAAGCTGGGAACCATTTGTCATGTGGCGTGCATTCCGTCAGATAAGTAATACCAAGCACGATATACATTTGGACGTGAAGGCCATTGATTGCTTAGATTGGTGCGAGGTTTGTACGATTTCTCAATCTTGAGCATGGGGGGATTTTTGCTGAAAGTCGATGTTTATCATCATTCTCATGAAACTTATTTGAATTCGGATTCTCTGTATCACAAATTCCAGAGTCAGCAGCTCGGAGACTTCCTATCGAGATCGAACGACTCCAATTTTAAGCTCGGTAAATCGGCTATAAAACAAACTCAAAATTTGAGCCGTCTGATGATCCAACCTGAGCTGCTGACTGTGTGAATGAGTGTAATTTGTGACTGCAGGGAATCTGAATTCAACTTATTTCTGATTTATTTAACATCAACAATTTTTTTTACTGGAACTAGTTTGTTTGAAAATTGCATTTAGAGAATAATTTAATTGTTGCAATTTTTTTTTTGAACTGTTGAGTTTCCTACATGTTTTCCAAATTTGGTAACTCCATCTTCCTGGGATTGAGCGTAGATTCAGTGCATTTAAATTTAATATTGAAAGTTACTAAATTCATAGTGTACATTTGTTAAGAATGTCCTAGAAAGATTTTGGAAAGTGCTGAGAAAAGATTTCAGTTATTTTGTTGGATAGTTCCTCTATTAGAAACTGTTTCTAGGTGTTCTGCTGTCTGGGTTGTCAAGAGATACCTGTACACGGTTGAAATCCTATATGTCAACAGTAATACCACATTAGGATTGTATGTTAGAAGTAACTTTTCTGGGTGCAATTGCTATGTGTTCGTAAAAATGTCTCAGTCCTTTGTGCTCCCCATAGGCTATCTCCCCCAACATTGTCAACAAAGGCTACTTCTCACTCTATATCTTGTCATCTTATCCTTTAACTTTATCTAAATTTCTTGCTGGCTGATGTCCCTGTTTGTTTTTGCTGTTTTTGCTTCACCTACCCAGATTCTTTCTTGTTGCCATTGCATCCTCTTTATTCTGTTCTCCTGTTGGTATTTTTACCTGTTTCTTACGCATGCTCATAGATGTAGACGATGTAGGGTAATACCATAAGACTTGCTGCATTTTATGTTTTCTTGTTGAAAATATTGTTCTTCAGATGTATCCATTCTTTTTTCCCGTTCTAATGCTAGACAGATTAGGGTATTTGGTTTGTTTTACCGATTTTTTACTGCTTTTACTTGATAGATATAGACAGACTTGTAATATCTACATTTTTTATTTGAGTTGTTGATTGAGTGCAGGGAGATATCAATATCCACCAATTCTTTACTGGGTACACAGAAGGTCGCAAGGATTGGCTTAATTGGCCTCAGGTGTTGAAATTGAAAGATTGGCCTCCTTCCAATTTATTTGAGGAACGTTTACCTCGTCATTGTGCTGAGTTCATATCTTCGTTGCCATATAAAGAATATACAGATCCTTTAGGAGGTTCTCTTAACATTGCTGTGAAGTTGCCTGAGGATAGTCTAAAGCCTGACATGGGGCCAAAAACATATATTGCTTATGGATTTGCTCAGGAGCTTGGGCGTGGTGATTCTGTGACTAAGCTCCATTGTGACATGTCTGATGCAGTATGCTTCAATTCTTTTGTCTTTCTTGGCCTATTTTTCTAGAATTTCTTCCGAATCATTTGAATTTTGTTGTTGTTGTTGTTGTTGTTGTTTTTGAGTTAAATATCATTATGAAAGGTGCATAGGATGCGTAACATTTTGTCTTTGTAAGCTGTTGCATTTATCTGTTCATTTTCTTATGAGCTAATTGTAGTGTACTTTCAAGTCCATGTCATAATTTTTTCTTCATTGCACTGTCTACATAAACTCTCATTTGATTATACTACCTCCGTCCCTCTATGTAAGACCTTTTTGTCCATTGCACAAGAATTAATGATACTAGTTTTTATATTAAATTTGTCAACAATGTGTATTTTTTTTCCAAAATTATCTTTCATCTATTAAGAGAGAGACATGGTTGGTTTATTCATTCTCTCCATTTAATTAGGGGGTATTTTTAAAAAAAAATAAGTAATGCATCTTGTAATTTGGGAAGGGTCTTATAAAAAGGGACAGAAAATTTTTACAAAAAGGTCTTACATATAGGGACGGAGAGAGTATATTTGATGTCTTATTTTCCTGGGTATTTTGGTAATTGGCAATTTAACAAAGTAATCTTTTATGATTTGTGGCATCATCAGAAAAGTATTTTTAGGACTTGAATTATGAAAGCCTTTGGATTAGAAAGTTGTAATCAGTGTGTACTTCCATCGGATGCATTGCTTTTCCTGATCAATATTTGTTAGTGCTTTGTGTTTCTGAGTGCATACTCTATCACGAGGAAAATGAAATATTGTTTTTTTAATCTGGCCTTTTAAGGTAAATGTGTTGACTCATATTGCTGAAGTGAAATTGGAGTCTGACGTCATTACTGCCATTGAAAAATTGACGCAAAAGCACCTTGAGCAAGACAAGAGGGAACTACATGGTGATAATCAGGACGGAGAGACTAATGTTGGCATGCTTGATAATTCATCTTCTACCATAATTGCTTCAGACATGCAAAATTCTGTTCCAGTCATGGAAAATGAAAGTGGATTATGTGATGGGAATTTGGTTGATCCATCTCATCAACACTCTAGCGCTAATGATGATGGCCTGTCTTCTGGGTCAGAGCTCAAAGAGGTTGAAGAAGTTACAGTGAAACAAGAAAATAGTTTGTTGGCCGGAAGTAATTCTTTTGACGGTGCTCTATGGGATATTTTTCGGAAAGAGGATGTACCTAAATTGCAGGAATATCTAAAGAAGCATTTCAGAGAGTTCAGGCATGTCCATTGCTGTCCTTTAAAGCAGGTAAAATAGTTGATATAATTTTCCACTATCTATCTGGATGCCCCGTGTTACTAGTCAATATCTCTGCTGGTTATATTTGTTATAACTTATAACTATCCTCATATTTGTTATATTTGGATGTTTGCACCATGATAAAATTCGTACTATCTCATTTTCTTCTGAGTTCCATTTTTTCTTTTTATATCAAATATACATGTCACAAAGGATTGGATGAAGGATCAAGCTGGTAGTAAATAATAGTTGTAAATAGTTAATTTTGAAGATGGAAATAAATGATTTCTGTTTTAACTAGTGTGTTGCATCGTGGATAAGGAATTATGTTGATGTGATCTGCAATATTGGAACATATCATATATAGTCTGACTGGTTTATTAGTTTATGGACCTTTCATTAAGACAATAGATGCTTCTGTTCAATGACCAAAGAGAAGGGAAATACATTATTGATGTAGTTACCGATCAAAAGTAAAAGGTCATTAGTTAATTAAATATGTTTTATATCTTTTGTTTTTTACAATCTCAATGTTTACTTGGCAGTCGATGGCTGCTGTATGTAGATGACTGGTTAGTGTGATGGTCGCTCAGTCATTTTGTATATATCTTCTTGAATGGCATATCCTTTGGTAATGTAGGTTATTCACCCAATCCATGATCAGACCTTTTATCTGACTATGGAGCATAAGAAGAAGCTTAAGGAGGAGTATGGTTAGTAATGTTTACAAATTTTTGTATATTGTTTAGGGACTAGGCTGGTTTGATCAATCAAATTGTGCCATTTTGTTGATAGTTCGACATTGACTTGTAGGAATTGAGCCCTGGACTTTCATTCAGAAACTAGGAGATGCTGTTTTCATTCCAGCTGGTTGTCCGCATCAAGTCAGAAATCTGAAGGTAAAATTTACATACACAGTTAAGTTTTCCTTGTTTGCCTAGAATTGTATGAATTCTGTGATGTTTTGCTAGGAATGAGAAATAACTAGTATAAATTAGATTAAGATCTGAATTTTCAGATCTGATTTATTTTTTATTGTATCTCTTATCCTTTGTATTTGTGTTTCTGTTTCCTGAGGTTGTTTGTCTCAAGTATAAAATTATTCCTGGAAAAGTGAGCTTGAGAATGTGACTTTCCGATGTTAGGTACAGGTTATAAAAAAATATTCCTGGGTTTTATTGATTCCCATGAATCTTATTTACCCATGTTTTTCCCACTTCTTTTATTCCCATGGGAATAGAAGTTATTTTTTAACTGTTGCAACTTTTCATTTTTGCCTTATTTTATCATTTGTTTGTTTATTTTTAAACTAAAAATTGTGAAAACATTCCTAGCAATGATAAGTATTTACCAAACATTTTTGTTTATTATACTCGGGAATCATATTCCTAGTAATAATTTTTTTGGGTATGATAATTCTGGGACTACGATCATATCCTTGAAACGAACGTCCCCTAAGTTTTAGTAGATTGGTTACTATTGTTCTGACCAACTATGTTTATATGCTATGAAGCTTCGATACTCTAAAATTGAAGGCATACCCGTATCCGGTACTCATGGGTATGTACTAGACTCGTACCCCAAAAAAATTCACGCTTATATGCTATTTTTTATAATATTGATATTTTTCCTATTATATTGTTGATTTTTTTTTTCCTATTTTTTGTTATATAACTAATCTTTCTCTATTTTTTCGTTGTATAGATATCTCCTTCCTTTCCTATTATTCTTGTTTTCAAGTATATATTTTCTGATTTTATTTTCTTGTTATATATATATATATATATATATGTTAATTCTATTAACGTACCCGTACCCAGTGTTGTAAATATTGTAAATATGTAGTAATTTTATAATTATTATCATTCATTGTAATAAGCCCATTTATCGGGCTCGTTAGGAATAGCTTAGTTTATATAAACAATATTAGTGCTTGTAATGAGATACAATTGAAATAATACTCAGAAATAATTTTCCACATGGTATCGGAGCCTATTATAGATCCATTTCTTGGGCCACCCGTTATCGGGCCACTCGGGTCACGCTCCAGTTGTCTAGTCCTGGGCGTGAGGGGGGTGTGTTAGAAGTCTCACATGAAAGAATGAGATGACCTGATTAGTGGTTATAAGTGGGGGCAACCCTCACCCTATGAGCTAGCTTTTGAGGTTGAGTTAGGCCCAAATCCAAATTCTTAACATGGTATCAGAGCTCCCGATCTTGGGGGCCTTGCTTTCGCATAAACCCTAGCCACTTTCATTGTGACCCTTTTTTTGCTGCTGCCTTCATTGCAGCCATTGTTTCTGTTCCTGCAATCTACACTGTTTTTACATTGTTCCTGCTTCGGTTGCGTTTCATTTTTCAGTCTCTCTGTTCGCAGCTACTGTGCAGTGCCCAAACGCCATCGCCCGTCGTCCATATCACACTGGCGACCACACCATTAGACTTGCCTTGAAAAAATCGGCCAGAACCCAAAACCTAGCCACAAACCGCCTCCAGACGCGCTCTCACTCGCCGCCACGCCCACGCGCCGCCTTAGAGACCGTCTTTCGCCGCCAGACTTCAGCAGTAGATAGATTAGCATCTCTGCTTTCTGTTTTGGTGGTTCAATCTCCGATCCGAGCACCTTTATTTGTGGGTCATTTGAAGCCCGCACGTTTTTTGCTCGTTTTTCTGGTTCTCTGCCACTATTATTGTGTTACAATTTTGGTGGATTAAGTTTCTGGTGATTCAACTTTACCCGTCATTGATTGATTTGTGCACTGTTTGAAGTCCTCTCATGTTAGGAGCTTTTCCTGCTATTTTACAGATGTTAGCAGATAAATTTGTGGCTATTTCATCCTTGAGTTCTCTTAAGGTTACTGGTAGTACGCCTGAGGTTATTTGGATACTTAATTTTGGTGCTACCGATCATATGACTCCGTGTTCCTCATATTTCTCATCCTATTCCACACTACCCGAAAAGCAACAAGTTACCATTGCTAATGGATCTTGTACTCCTTTTATTGGATACGACAATATTCAACTGTGCCCTTCATTGCACTTGAATAATGTCCTACATGTTCTTAGGCTCTCTAATAACCTTGTTTCTATACACAAATTTACACGGGACTTAAAGTGTTCAGTAATACTTTTTCACTCATTGTGCTTTTCAGAATTTTGCCACGGGAAAGACGATTGCAGTTGCTACGGAACGGGGAGGGTTGTACTACCTTGTTGGTAAAAGAAGTGATGAACCTCCTGGTCCGAAGGTCCTATCTTCCTGTCTTCAGTCAGAGTCCAAGTCTCTTACCTCTGAGATTTGGCTTCAACACAAGCGTCTTGGTCATCCTCCATTTTCTTTGATGAGGTCTATGTTTCCAGCTTTGTTTTTACAAGAGTCTGTTGAGTATTTTAAGTGTAATGTTTGTCAATTTGCCAAACACAAACGTGTGTCTTTTCCTTCTAGTTTTAATAGAAGTGTTGAACCTTTTGATCTTATTCATTCTGATGTTTGGGGCCTGTCTCTGTTTCTAATATTTCGGGTGCGTGATGATTTGTTACTTTTATTGATGATTGTACTCGCGTTAGTTGGCTATTCTTGATGAAAGATAAATCTGAAGTATCTCAGTTGTTCATTCAATTTTATCATATGATAAAAGCTCTATTTGGCAAATGCATTAAAAGACTACAGTTTGATAATGGTTGAGAATATGTTAATCAAGGTCTTTCTTCATTTATTAGTCAAAATGGTATTCTTCATGAACTAACATGTGTTGATTCTCCACAACAAAATGGAGTTGTAGAAAGAAAAAACAGTCACTTACTTGAGGTTGCTCGCGCCCTTCTCTTCCAAACATCAGTTCCAAACTTGTATTGGGGAGAAGCAGTTTTGATTGCTGCCTATTTCTTCAACCGGATTCCATCCCGAGTTCTAGGTAATTTCAATCCTGTTCAATCTATGTTGTCTTTCTACCCATCTGCTCCTATCATGCAAAGCTTAGAGTCTCGTATATTCGGCTGTGTTGCATTTGTTCATGTCCACAAGCACCTTAGCAATAAGTTGGATTCTCGTGCTGTCCGATGCATCTTCTTGGGTTATGCCCCTAATAAATGGGGGTTCAAATGTTATCATCCTTCAAGTCATAACACTATGTCTCTAAGGATGTCACTTTCCATGAGCATTTATTCACTTGTTCTCAGCTTCAGGGGAGAATAGTAGGAATTTGGAATCTGATTCCGAGTTTCTTCTCCTTGGTCCTTGGCTTCCTGAGTCTCTACCTCCTGAGTCTCCTGCTCCTGAGTCTCTACCTCCTCAGTCTCCTGCTCCTGAGTTACTACCTCTTGAGTCTCCAGTTCTTTCTGAGTAACCTATTTCTTTCCCTGTTCCTTCTTTGTCTTCTGTTTTGCAGGAATTAGCACCTTCGACACCAGTGAAGAATAAGGCTAGTGAGCCTACATTGACTTATCAGAGGAGAGGAAAACCCGACCTGGTCTAGAAACAACTTCAACAATCTAAACCAGAGGTAAGTACTTGAAATGATCCCTCCACTTCTGATACTCAGATTTTTGATACTCTTGACCCTGATCCAGTTGACTTACCTATTGCTTTGAGAAAAGGGAAAATGTCTTGTGCCAAATACCCTACTTCTCAATTTGTTTCCTCTATACATCTTTCCTTACAGCATCAGAGCTTTATTACAGTTGTTGACTCTGTGAGAATCCCAACATTTGTGCAAGAGGCATTAAAGAATGTAAATTGGGTCAAAGCAATGGTTGATGAGATGAAGGCACTTGAAAAGAATAGAACTTGGGAGGTTGTTGAGAGGCGAAGAGGCAAGAAACCAGTTGGTTGCAGGTGGATTTATACGGTCAAACACAAATCAGATGACACTCTTGATAGATACAAGGCAAGATTAGTGGCAAAAGGATATACTCAGACTTATGGCATCGATTATGAGGAGACATTTGCCCCTGTGGCAAAGATGAACATTGTGCGTATTTTACTTTCGCTTGCTGCCCATTCTGGGTGGGAACTACACCATTTTGATGTCAAAAATGCATTCTTGCATGGAGACTTAGAGGAGGAGGTGTATATGGAGATTCCCGCTGGATTTGGACCCACTAGTGTAGCAAACAAGGTGTGTAGACTGAGAAAACTTTGTATGGGCTAAAACAATCTCCCCGAGCCTGGTTTGGAAGATTCACGAAGGCTATGGTGTGGCTAGGCTACAAGTAAAGTCAAGGCGATCGCACACTCTTCTTCAAACATTCATAGAGAGGAAAGCTGTCAATACATCTTGTTTATGTTGATGATATTATTGTTACAGGAGATGGTCCAGTTGAGAGACAACTGCTCAAAGAGAAACTGTCTGTTGAATTTGAGATGAAAGACCTTGGAAAACTCAAGTACTTCTTGGGAATTGAAGTGGCCTACTCTAAGCAAGACATTTTTATTTCTCAAAGGAAGTATGTGCTTGATCTTTTACAGGAAACAGGGAAACTTGGATGTAAGCCTACAGGTGTTTCCATTGAGCAAAATCACAAAATGAGTTTTGAAGAGGAGAGTGCTAAAATTAACAAGGTTCAATATCAAAGACTAGTGGAGAAGTTGATTTATTTGGCACACACTAGGCCAGATTTGGCATATGCAGTGAGTGTTGTGAGTCAATTTATGCATGATCCCTGGGTGAGACACTTGCAAGCTGTAGATCGTGTTTTACAGTATCTTAAAGCCACTCCAGGTAGAGAACTCTTGTTCAAAAGAGGTGGAAACTTGACTGTGGAGGCTTATACTGATGCAGATTATGCAGGTTCAGTGATTGATAGAAGATCCACTTCAGGCTATTGCACATTCTTGTGTGGAAAACTTGTCACTTGGAGAAGTAAGAAACAAAATGTTGTGGCCAGATCAAGTGCTGAGGCAGAATTTAGATCTATGGCACACGGAATTTGTGAGTTGTTGTGGATGAAAATTGTGCTTGATGACTTGAAGATAAAGTGTGAGGGTCCTATGAAGTTGTTTTGTGACAACAAATCAGCTATCAACATTGTTCATATTCCTGTTTAGCATGACAAGACGAAACACATTGAGATAGACCGACATTTTATCAAGGAGAAGCTGGATAGTGGATTGATAACAACGGTCTACGTTCCCTCTATGCACCGACTGGCAGATGTACTAACAAAGAGCTTACCAACAGAGCGATTTAGCCAACTTACTTGCAAGCTGGGAATGATAGATATCCATTCACCAGCTTGAGGGGGAGTGTGTAAATATTGTGAATATGTAGTAATTTTATAATTATTAGCATTCATTGTAATAAGCCCATTTATCGGGCTCGTTAGGAATAGCTTAGTCTATATAAACAATATTAGTGCTTGTAATGAGATACAATTGAAATAATACTCAGAAATAAACAATTGAAATAATACTCAGAAATACTCAGAAATATTTACAAAATCCTGTATCCCCTCACTCGTGCCCGTATTCGAGTAACATAGCTTATATGTTTCATCCTTGTATAGCCTTGCATGAATATGATTATCATTGCTTCCCCCCAAAATTACTTGGTTTTGGAGCTTTGTTCTATCTTGAGACCTTCCAACCAATGATAAAAATAGTGATAATCGTAGAAAGCAAATTGGCGATGACTGGAGAAATCCTTAAGCTCTCAGCTACCTTTACTGCATCTTTTGGGGGCAACCAACCTGGTTTTCCTCATCTTTGATTGATGCCTTATCTCAAGGTTCTAACCAGCAAATTGTTCTCAAACTTGGAGGGAAAAACTATCTTGAATGGACTCATTCCGTGAAATCAATGATAGATGGCAAGGGAAAATTAGAGTGCGTGACTAGAGATATTGGACAATCTAGAAAGAGCAATCATTTCTTACAAAAAAACGAAAATATGAAAGTTCCCTTATAAATACATGACTGATCATTTCGATGGAACCAACAACTCAAACCTTGCCTCTTTTTTGTCGAGAGCCAAGGTTGCTTGGGAAGCTGTTGCAGATTGCAATTCTAAAAAGGGTGATTGTGTCCACAAGGCTTCCATCAGGCGGGGTCTGGGGAGGGTTGATGTACGTAGCTTTACCCATGCAAGAGGAGACACTGTTTCCAAGATTTAAACCCGTGACCTCAAGGTTACAAGGCAACAATCTTACCGTTCTGCCAAGGCTTGTCCTCTTGAAGACTGCATATCTAACCTAGAAAATTCGTCTATTATTTTTTTATCTGAAAACATGGGAGTTCAAGATGTTAGTATATACTACAATATTTTGGTAACAATTTGGAAGTAATTAGATTCGTCCTATGAAAATAGTCGGGAAATCTCCAAAGGACGCAACAAGGTTAAAAAAGGAGGAGGGGAAGGATCGAGCATATGTGTTTCTTGCTAGTCTCAATTACGATGTGGATGAGCTATGAGGATGATTCCTTAGCTAAATGCAACTGCCCTCAATGCAACAAGTTTTTTTTTTCAGGAGTTAAGACGTGAGGAATCAAGGAAGAAAATTTTTCTGTGCACTTTCGAACTCTCAAAACTGTAGGAATGTGAAGCTTTTGCCCTTGTAACAAAGTGACATGATTTAGGGTAAAAGAAGTAGCATCCATGGTGTGATCACTATAGAAAGTATTGGCATGCAAAGGAGAGTTGTTGGAAGCTTTATGGAAAGCTGACAAATTGGGATGCGTGTTCATTTTATACTTCACGAAGGAAAGTCAAGAGTGAAAAATCCTACCATGGCACAACTCCTTTCATTGAAAAACAGTTGCAACATGCATATTTTTGTCTAAAATTGTCAATTAATCCAGCTTCTTCCATGGTCCGAAAAGGTATTAATCTCTTTGCTTCCCTTCTTAGCATCATTCAGGTTTCTAAAACTCCATGGATCACCGATTTTGGAGCAATTGATCATATAACAAAATGTTCAAAACTGTTTTCTTTCCATAGTCCTTGTGCAGGTAACAAAATATAATGTTGTAGATGGCCCCTTCTCTGCAATGGCTGGAATTGGTTCAGTTCCCATATCCCACTTTGTGGCCCTCCATAATGTTCATCGTGTTCCTAAGGTGTCATGCAATTTGTCTTCTTTCATTAAATTAACTCCTGGCCGGAAATGCTGCGTAGTATTTGACGCATGAACTTGTAAATTTCAGGGGTTGTGCTCAGGGGAACAATATGCGGGACATTGGTGGCGTCGACCTCCTTGAAGATGAAATTAATTTTAGAGGAAAGGCTCAACGTAGTTATATCACTTCTGGTTTTGTTTCTAAGGATTGGAAAATTATGTCGTGGCATTATAGGTTAAGCCGCCTAAGTTTTTTGTATCTAGCATTTGTTTCACGAACATTTTGTTGGTTAGTTAAACATCATCACACCTCTAACTCTCTTTAGTTTTATAAAACATCAAGTTCTTCTACCTTTATCCACAATGACGTTTGGGGACCCAGACAAGATACTACGCTTTAGGTATGCTCTTTGTTACATACATTGATGACTATAGCTGGATTGACTTGGGTATATTGGACGAGAAAAATCCGAAGTGGGGACTATCTTCAAAATTTTCTTCCATATGGTAAAAACAAAATTTTGGGAACACATTAGGGCCATTTTGATTCGAAAAAAACATTTTGTGTTCATTTCCTGTCTTCACTTTTAATTGCAAAGCTGCTCATTATTTTTACTTTCTTTCCTGTTTTCAAAGATTTGTACAGGAAACAGTGAAAACAACAGATATCTGAACTGGTTTTTAAAAAATAGGAATTCAGAGTAAAAACCATGGGCAGTTTTTCAATTAAAACTAAAATTAGAAAACATTTTCTCAGACCAGTGACACCCTTATTTTTTTTTTTTCGAAATTGTCAATGATGAAATATATTCCAACAGATATTTGAACTGGTTTTTTCTCATGAAAGGAATCATGTATCGGAGCTCTTGTTTGTGTTAATACTCCTCGATGTTGGGTGGTCGGGTGCAAATTAAGCACTTGTTCGAAGTTGCTTGAGCATTACTATTTCAACATTTGTTACTAAATATCTTTGTCGTGAAGCCATTTTTAATGCAACCTATTTGATTAATCAAATGCCTAGCAAACTTCTGGATTTGAAAACTCTCGTATACTTTCGTATACTTTTGTAGTTGTAAATAGGCTTTGAACTTTCCTACCAACAAAAATATTTTGATGTACAGTCTTTGTTCATATTCTTGAACAAACCTAATGAAACTTGATCCTCGAGCAAATATATGTTGTTTAGTTGTACGTACATTATTAAAAGGGCAGAAAGACATCATCACTGGAATGTGGATGTTGCTTTTTTTTGAGTCAACCCCATATTTTAATACTCATCTTTGGGTGTAGAAAAATTGAAGATTCAAATCAGTACCTCCAAGTTATGGATTCTGATTTCATAAGTCAAATTGATAGACTACAAGTGTCTAATATAGTTGACTCAAATTTTTTGTATGATGTTTTGAAAATCTTGTTTCCAATAAATCAGATAGAAATGAGAATGTTGCAATGTGCACAGGTTTAAAACTTGTAGACAATTTGTCTACTAAAAGAGAGAAACAATTTGCAATGAAAAGAGTTTAATGATGCTGAACTCTTCCATGAGTTTGGAAAACCTTCAGGCAATATTTCTCCTATAGCTGCACATATTAGTCGGTCTAAGATTCTAATTTAGACTTCATAAGTATTGGGTCGATTGATTTTGATGTACCTATTGCCGTTCGAAAAGGTGTATATTCGTGCACTAAACATCCTATTTCTAATTTTGTATTATATGAGAATATATTCCTTGATTTTTGGGCCTTTACTTCGCAACTAACAAGTATGGAAATTCCAAAGAATATACATGATGCTCTAAAGGTTCTTGAATAGGAGGAGGCCGACTCAAGATATAATTGGATTTAAAATCTCTCTAGAAATTGAAATCAAGGGCCTGTTTGGTTTTCATTGCACTTTGTTTTTAGTTTTAGATATATAGATGTCACCTAGTTTTCACTTTGAAATTAAGGGAATGTTTGGGTTGAGAAAACTTTTGCACAAATATTTGAAATCGGTAAACAAATACAAATATCTAAGCAAACATATTTAGTTTTCCAAACTGGGTTTAAATTTTTCTAAAATATTTAGTTTATTTTCTAAAATTGAAAATACAAATATCTAAGCAAACATATTTTCTCTACAATATTCTATTTTTATTGAAAATGAAAATAAAAAATGATAAGAATAAACAAGCCGTAAAACTAAAAAAGGAAAATGCTTCTATAACCAAACGGACGCCATAGATCTCGATTCCTTGAGATATTTTTTGGGGTGGATGTTGATCTACTTTTCATTTGCTTGGCTAGATATTGCTTTTGCAGTGAGCTTAATGAGTCAATTTATGCATTTATCTTATAAAAAACGACTTGAGTCAGTGTATTGAGTCCTGAGATATTTGAACATTCTCCACGTCTAGACTAATTGAAATTTACATTGATGTTGATCGGACTGGATATATCACGAAGGCAGGTCAACATTAGGATAGTATACTGTTGTGTGGGTTAATTTGGTCACATGATAGATTAAAAAACAGAACATGCTTGCAAGGAGCAGTGCTGAAGTGGAATGTGTCAGAAAACCATGGTGTAGAGGTACTAGTAGACTTGCCCTAGATACCCATTGCAGAGAAAGCAGAAAGGACAATTTGTTGCACCTTTTCTGGAGTCAAAACATCAGGTCCGGCGGTGGAAGAAGACAAACCAACAGAGCCAACAATAGCATGAAAGGCCTGCACAGGGCGCTGTGCAGGTCTGGTGGGGCATTCAGTGATGTTGTGACCATGTTGTTTGCAATAATTGTAGAATTTCTTGTTGCAATTATGAGCAATATGACCGAACTGTTTTCTGGAGAAACACTGGATGCACCCCATAACACGACCTTTGCTAGCACCTTGAGCCGAATAGGCAACTGCAGTAGCATCAAGAGCAAGTGAGTCAGGTGTCACACTGCTCTGGGTAAGTAAACATTGCTCCTCACGAAGAAGTTCACCCACACAAACCTCCAAAGAAGGAACATAGCTACGATTCAGTAAAGCAGCCCGTGCAACTTCAAATTCGGGACGTAGCTTCATAAGAAACTGATCGTGTTTGCTGACTTCATAAAGCTGTTGAACCGCAGGAAGCGAGCCCTTAGGAACATCAGCATGCATAATTGTAGAATGTTTTGCCCACAGATTGAGAAAACCAGAATAATAGTCCTAAACGGACACAGTGCCGTGCTGATAATTTGCAATATCAAGTTCGAGTTGAAAGCGTTTCGCCGCGTTGTTTTGGTTGTAGATAGTCTGCAAGTGATCCCAGGTGGCTTTAGCAATCGAGAAGGAGCGCATATTATTAACCATTTGAGGCTCAATGGAGGTGTTGAAAGTCCCACATCTACTAGAGATATGGCCTGAATGGTGTTTATAAGGCTTAGGCAATTCTTACCTTACAAACCGGTTTTGTGGAGTTGAGTTAGGCTTAAAGCCCAAATTTAAGATGGTATCAGAGTCTATCCTATATCTATTATCGAGCCATGATTTCTGTTATTCAACCCGTATCTGTCCACGCTACAGATGTCTGGTCCTGGGCGTGAGGTGATGTGCAGAGATCCCTATTATTCCACCCACATTAGTCCATACTTCAGATGTCCAGTCCTGAGCGTGAGGGGGTGTGTTGAAAGTCCCACATCGATTAGAGATATGGTCAGAATGGTGTTTATAAGTCTTAGGCAATCCTCACCTTACAAGCTGGTTTTGTGGGGTTGAGTTAGACCTAAAGCCCAAATTCAAGAGGAGGCAAGGATCCAGGAGATAATCTGTGCATCCTTGGTTTGCCAAGTAACGAAGGCAGCTTTGTCCGTAGGAGAAGCAACAGTGCTATCAAGATGTTCGGACAGTCCCTTCCCTTTCACAAACATTTCAAATTGAAATGCCCAGCAGCATAGTTTTTGCTAGTGAAACGAGCACAAAAAAGGATATCTGGTTGAGATAAACTTTCCGTAGTCATGAGATCACAACCAAAAAATGACAAGACAAGACTCACCGATCAGAACAACACCCACGGACCAGAAAATAGGGCCACGAACTAGGGGAAAAATTGGAGCAGAACCAGAACCTGCTGTCGGCGTTGCAGAGAAGAACGGCGCAGAACTAGAACCACTGATGAAGTCGGTGTCGTTGACGAAGAGCAGCAGCGCGTCAACGGAAGTTGCAAAACAGAACTACGGAGGCAAGAAACCAAGAACCAAGATCGTTGGAAACAAGACCCATGAACCAGAAACAAAGGGCCCAGGAACAATGAAGATGACCAAGGCAAGAGCGACCAAGGAAGGTGTCGCACCAATGGAAGATGTCGCTGAAGGAATCACAGGTCAGGACGAAAACCTGCTGATACCATGTCAGAAATTCTGTTTTCTTGTCTTCATTCATGGAGAGCTCTTACATAAATAGGCAAACCCTTTTTACATACATTTAATGGTACTAATGACACAATCATTTCTAATTCTGATTCCTAAAATCAGGAAATATACTTATATGCAATAAATGGGAGATTACTAATTTCTAAATATATACAACTTATAATAAGTAACAAAGTAATTGACAAAATCTCCTATTAACAGAATACAACGGCTAAAAAGGGTGTGGTCTTAATTTTATCTCCCGAAGAAACATTTCCAATAAAAATAATTTATGCAATGATACTAAATAAAAATCATGGTTAATCGTTGATATATCTGAGATTATATTATCTAAATCTAGCAGCAAAGCTATATTGTGATTGTTGAACTGCTGTAAGTGTTGCTCAAAATCCGATGCAGCCTGACCGAACCAAGCATACAGATGTTAGCTGGCATCCTCACAAGGGTTATTTTGAAGAAATTTTGAACCTCTTGTAAGCAAGTTTGGCATGATGGATATATGTGCACCAACTTGAGGGTTGTCTGTAAAAGCTTGTAGGGAACTTGGAAGAACAGCCTGAGTTTGTTTAGATAGATTAAAATCAGAATTCGATTCAAATGAATGAGATATATGATTATCATTTCTTGTCTAAAAAATTACAATTTCTAATTTTTTATTATTATTGTTATTTTAGATATGTTGGTTCTGAGATTCTGTGGTAGTATCTTGGCCTGCTACCTGCAGTATGCATCCTTCCTTAGCAAAGCAAGTTTTTTTGTCCAGTGAACACTACTGATTCATTTAAGTTGATGCTTTGAGCACATGTCGGTTCTTTTTGAAACGTTAAATGCAATGACTTCTTTTTTATACTATAACAGCATGGAGAATTTTTTAAAATTACGGAAGCCATTTATCACTAGCTCACTTTTTAATTATGTCTTCATTGCTTTTATTTTTAACTGATGCTTGGAATGTTTGTGTAAATGTCAATGATATGCATCATCCTTTTGCAGTCATGCATCAAAGTTGCACTTGATTTTGTCTCTCCTGAAAACATTGGTGAGTGCTTCCGTTTGACTGAGGAATTTCGCAAACTTCCGATAAATCACAGATCCACTGAGGACAAATTGGAGGTATGCCAAGACTACTTTTCTTGATTTGATTCTGCTGTTTATATGCTTACCCAATGTTATCAGATAGTGCATCTCCATTTTATCATTAATTTCTTTCAACTGGATTTAGATTTTGATTATAGTTTAATAGAAGTTCTAGAATCTGGACTAGACCTACTAGAACGATTGGGCTTGATTGAGAGCTTTCAGTTGCACCAATTGTTGGCACTGCAATACTATGTTTGTCCGAATCCAAACACTGTTCTATGTTTTGAAGTGAACCTAGCATGTTGTTTACATTTGTTTGAATTGAATATTTCTAGCCATCTAGATTCTAGACTGCAAGGTCACAATTGTAACCTAACATATTAATTACAGAAAAATTAATGCGAAAGATAAAAAAATTGGTTCAGTAATTCCTAGTTGGTTGACAATTTTTACTTTTAATTGCTTGTTTTACTTCCTGTAAAATCATTAAAAGCTCTACTAAAGACAAAGGTTTATTATTGGTTTTGGAATTTCTATTTTTCTACTGTAAAAACTAGTATTAATGTATTTTTTTTATGTAATTTACGAGGTTCTAATATTAACTGTTTCTATTTCGATTTAAGATTAAATGCTTGTTGAATGTTTGAAGTCTTGATCGCAATCTATTTCAGTATCTATGTTGCTGTATCGTGTTGTCATGTCAATAGTTTATTATTGGTATTTTATGTATTGTTTTTCCTGTTGGCCGCTTTTTCGTTAACAGGTGAAGAAAATGATTATACATGCTATGGTTGACGTGGTCGAAAAGTTAGAAAAAGCAAGGTTAGTTATTGCAAACTTCAGGCCCTATTGTTATGTATTTGTGATACTTGCATTTCTTGAATACAATGTGCACTTTGCTGTCAAAGGCATTTATAGATTTTATCTTATTATGTACACACATTTTTATTAGGTTCTTTAGGCTCACGATTGAAGATTTTCCTTTATTTTGTGTGTATCATGGGATTGATGATTGTCATTCAAATTACAGGGCTGTGGGAAACCAATGTTCCAATATAAACATATCTGTGAGAGATTGAATTCAATTGGGAATGTAAATTTTTTGAGTTGCTTAGTTAGGTGTGGTGATCTGGGGTTCTTTGTATCGCAACTGTAGGAAAGGTTCTGTGTTTTGTTTTATCTGGCATGCCTTGACGAGGTACTTTTGAAACATTATATGCTGACTTATAATGGTGTACATATATGTACCACCTAGGGTGCTAATTGTCAGGTTGATTCAAGTTTACAGACACACACAAATATGAGCATTGTACTTGTCAAACTTCTGAATGAATATATGATGAAATATTCTATGTTGCTCTTGTTGCAGTAAGTTTTGCAAAAAGTTGGGGCTGCTGATTTGATGTCATGTCCTGCGACTGTTTTTACTACTAAAACATATTCCGCACAAAAAGATAAGGACATTGAAATATACAAATGTAGTACTGTTCAGTCTTGAGTGAAGTAAACTATATTCAATGAAACTTAATACTTCCGTGTGTTAAGATCATGACTCATGAGACACTTGGGTGAACTTCTTTGTTTTTAAGAAGAAAACATGTTTGTTCTTGGTATTTTGTTTTAACTGTTTTTGAGGTCACTCTTGTGGGGGATTGAGCTCGTCCTGTGGAATACGTCTTGTGGGGGATACAGATCGTTCTGCTCATCAAACCTGTCAGCTCGTTGTACTATAATACGTCTGTTTGTTATTTTTGTTGTTGAGTCTTGTTTCTTGACCCTTTGAATCTACTAATGTTGTAGTGAAAGAGTGTTTCTTTGGTTTCTTGGGTTACTTCAGTATATCAACTTCCGCTCGTAGAATGTATTGACATGCACAATGATTTTGATGCAAGGGTAAAAAACACAGATGAAAATTTTAAATGTGTTAGTAAAATGGGGAGAAGGGGACTTAGGCAGTACTGAATACTGCCTAGTGGTAAGTTTTTTGTTTTGGGTTACTTTTTTTGTTTGTTTAAATGGTAATTTTAATCATTAATTTTGATACATAGTGAGAGAGGTAGTGCCTAGTGGTCTACTGCATTTTCAATCTTCAGCCTGTAAAATACTTAGTACTAGGTAAGATTGAGAGGGAACTGAGTACTCATATTCATAGCACAAGACGAGGCTAGACTCTGCATTTTCATACACATCTTGAATAACCAACTTGTTTTCAGCTCACCTTTTGTCTTACATTATTCACATTCATCTATGAAAAACCGTTGCACCCTTCTTGGGTGCTCTTAAAATACTGCACCTTTAGATTTTCCTTTTTGTGGCATTGATGTGGACACAGGCCACCAAGGTAAATAAATTATTTTCACATCATATGTGAGATTTTAAAAAAATGGAAGGGAACTGATGAAAACAATTATTTGTTTAGCTAAATTCTAAAACTTGGTTAATAGGTTGACATTGTTTTTTCCTATGTAAACCTTAAGACTATAACCGGTATTGTAAATCATGTTATGAATAAAAGTTTATGTGAGTAGGGTCTTAGGGCTTACCAGGGTCAGGGAAAGCCTCAATACTCAAAAAATGCTTACAGAGATACTTACGTATTTACCAACATGGTTCTCACATCTGTGGAGGAATTTGAACTCACGTCGTTTTGGGATATAAATTGTATCATTAACAAATGAATCAATCTTTCTTGGCTAATTTCACCAATGATCTATTTAAATAGATATAAATTTAACCTTAGCAAATTAATAAATTAATAAGATTAGAGATGGGAGATCCATTAAAATAGATATTAGTTTAACCTTAGCCGACAAGAAATTAATAAAGATGTTGGGAATTATATTGTTTTAATGTGTATGGGGGTGAAAATTGAAAGACACAAACTCTTTACACTTTTACACACTATTTTTGCACACATTTAAAATCACTTCAACACAAACCCTTGAAAAATTACATCCAAAAAACCCACTTAAAAGCTTTCGAAAAGTAAAAGACGTATGCCACGTCTTACTTTCAACCTTAATATTTTTTTTATATTATTATAATACTACCTCTGTTTTCAAATATAAGTATGAAAAAAAAATCAAGTTTGGTGAATGGTGATTCTAAGTTTAAACAAATTTTAACAAATTTTACTCTATTAAATGATGTCTTACCCAAAATATTTGTTAATTAATTCAAATTTTATGTTCCAATAACTTTTTTATTCTCATGGAACAATTTCCCATGAAAGACAATTTGGGAGATGCAATTTTTTTTATTACTTTAACAAAATTAAATGAAACTAACTGCTTTTCTTAAGGGGTGTGAAACAATTTTTTTTTGTTATTCGATAACGGATAGATTGCACAAATATCATTAAAATCTCTAACCAAATAAAATCTTAATTGATTTTGATTACTTACATGCACAATGTGCAGGTCTATGTCTACTATAATTAGTAACTAACTGCAAAATGATTAATAACTTTTGTTGTTATTGTGCATGTGAGAATCAATTGAAGAATCAAATCTGTGTATTTATTATTAGGATTAGAATCTGTACAAAATCATAGATTGGGATTAGAATTAGTAAATCTTATCAGTTAACATTTATTGTATATGCTATTATAAATAGAGGTGTGTGTGGTTTGATTTATACACAACAGAAAACCACAATCACAATCTCTTCATGGTATAAGAACGATACCATGCATTTGTTTGGTCCATCGTCCTCCGTTGTCGCTACAATCACCTATATGGAGGTTTTCGCCACATATGAAACATAATAGTGGTGATTTCTCTTACCACTGGCGATCATTTTGTTGATGCCTTTTCTCCGTGACTTCTCTTCCCACCGACGGTCATTCCGGTGGTGACATTTCCCACCAGCAATCATCTCGGTGACGCCTTTTCTTCCCACTGACAATCATCTCGGTGGTGTCTTTTCTTCCCACTGACATTCCGGTGGTGACTTTCTTCCCATAGATGAATCATATTAATGGTGCATTCTCTTCCCGTCAACGGTCATTCTGATGGTGACTTATGTTGGTTGAGTCACACTAGTCAGCTCTTCGTCCAAGATGCACTAGTCTGGCGTCATCTTCATCCCAAATGCACTGACCTCGCCTTTGTGAAGTAGTTGTCAGACTTAGTTTCAAGTTTCATGGGAAATGCATGCATTTCTTGTGACAAGCTTAAAGCTTAGTAAGCTTTAGCTTAAGAGGGAGTGTCAAAATCAAAGAATCAAATCTGTGTATTTATTATTGGGATTAGAATCAATCATTAGCGGTACAAAATCATAGATTGGGATTAGAATTAGCAAACACCAAAAACCACAATCACAATCTCTTCAGTACTATAACGAGTTCCAATTATTTTATTGAAAAACACTATCAGCATACTTTTTAAACACACTCTTCAACACACTATTATAGATTAACTTATATTGTATAATAAATTTATCACTTGTTGAAGAGTGTGTTAATTTTTTAAAAATGAACAATTAACAAATATTTATTAAAGAGTGCATCAAAAAGCGTATGGCTAACAACTTAACATCCTCATATTTCATCTCAGGCCATTGTATCCACTTCAAAAATAAACATATATCATCTCAAGCCACTATCTCCACTGCAAAAATAAACATGAGTACCTCGGTTTAATTAGCATTATTATTTTCTACTGAATAATACAAAACCTTCCCTGCATCCTTCTTAGATCCTAGAAGACAAGGTTCAGCAAGGATGATCTCACTCATGGATAACAAAACACAAACAATCATAACTCAAAGCAGCTTAACACCAGCTTCCCTGAGAGAATCAATTACCGCTTTTACCTTACCATGATATTTCTGTTCTCTCTTCAAGTGAACAGAAACAACAGGAATGTCCTTAAGCGAAAGGCGTTCCGCTAGTAACTTCCCAATCTTTGAAGCTGCGGCCACATCGGGAGTAGTTTCCAAGCTTGATCTCAAGGCCTTCTCTTGTGAGCTTGCCGAAGAGGTTACAGCAGCAGTTGGGGTGTGGATCGCCTGAGCACTCACATATGTATTGGTGAAATGCATCTTCAAAACATAAGGTTTGAGAAATTTTGTAATCCTTGGAGGCCTGACTGGAGGTGGGATAACCATATCTGGTTTGCAAAATAGTCGTTGTTGAGATAAGAATATTTTTTAAAATTTTCACTTTTTTGTATCAGATTTTTGGCATATCAGATTCAGACATAACTCAGGAAACTATCAACTATGTTAAAAAGTTATCAATTTTCTGCTGCAGTGGAAAACCGTAAATAAAACATGAAGCTAGGCATTACAATGTATCCACAAAATACAAGTTCATTTGACGTTTTATCTGCCAAATGAATGCAAATTTCAAAAGACCATCTGAATATAAACTTTTCCACCTTTCAAGGTTTCTGGACATGTTATGCTTATATGATGCAAATTTACTTAAGATTATGGACTATATGCAGTGTTTCTCTTTCAGATCTTGTATATAAAATATTGATACCAATAGTACAAGCTAATTGAGCAAGTAGAGGAGAACTCTAAAAGCTAAGTTGGAGTTTTCAACTTGCAACAGATAATTATACAACTAGACAAAATTATATTACCAATTGTAATTTAACACACCAAATATTACATTACCACATAACATATTGAAATCTTATCTTCCATTGTAAGATCACACTTGGTAGTTCAAGGCATACTATAAACTCAAGTCTTTTGTTTGGGATTACAATACTTAAGAAGATTTGCAGACCTCATCCTCACACGTTATTTCTCCCAATATGTGCATTATGTGCTGATCTAGATGAGCAACAGAGAGCCACTTATTTCTTCTTTGTAAGGTGTCTACTTTCTCTTGGAATAATCTTATCAAGGTTATTGGGGAGCACTTAAAGATCCATCTTCGTCCCTAAATTGTTATCTTTGGCTTCTCATTGGTGTTCTAAACATGAGTAGTTCAAGGGAATTGCTAAGCCAGAAAAGTAAAAATAAAAAGAACCCATTTTTTTATCGAAAAGAATCAATATAGATAAAAAAAATTCATTGACAACTTTGATCAAACAGTTGATACACAAGTACAAAAACGGATGCTCAGCAACTATAACAGCTAAGCTTCTATTCGATAAGTATAACCAATCAGTAGATGCGATGATGATGGGTTGCATAACAACACAGGTAAAAGGTGAAGGAATATAAGCATACGAAATGGAAGGAGGTAATTGAATTGATGAAGCATGCACTCACCTGAGCTGCCCGATAGTCGTACTCCTAAGTAGGCATGGCAACGGGCCGGGTCGGGGGTGGGTTTTGCCTCCCCCGTCCGTCGTCCATTTCCAAGCGGTTCGGGTTTTCCTCATCCGTCCCGACAGGGTCGGGTTTCATGGTCAACTTCATTTCTAAATTTGTAGAAAAATTGAAAAATTATAGTTATGATAATTAATAAAATAAAATCATAATTATTATACAATGATAAAATAAAATAAAAAAACATTAAAATAAAATATTCTATTGAAAAGAGATTAAATTAAAAATAAATAAAATATATGAAACAAAATGAATGAGTATAAATGCATAAAATAAAATAAAAATTAACAATTTATATTTAATTGGGCGGGTTCGGGTCGGGGGCGGGTTGGGTATCGACATCCCCAACCCCGTCCCACCCCCGGTCAAATCGGGTTTTCCCCGTCAAAATCGGGTCGGGTTCGGGTGGGTACCCGTGGGTTCGGGTTCTGTTGCCATGCCTACTCCTAAGCTCTCATGTTGTCTCTAACTTGCCCACTAAGACAAATCTAGGTTGTTGCTTCCAGCACCCATCATGTTGCTGCCAGCACCCCCACCCTACTGAAATTCCAAAAATACCCTCCAAATTTAATTTTTTCCCCTCTCCTATGTCTTCTTCTTCTTTTTTCGATAATTCAATTACTAGAAGCTGTTTAAAATGTATTCCGGTAATTTAATTACCGGAATACATACACATCCCAAGTAATGCAAACGTATCCCGGTTATTGAATTACTTGAAGCATATTTTTTTTCAAAATTATGACAAGTTCCAGTAATTTAATTACCATAATACATTTTAAACAGCTTCCAGTAATTGAATTACCGGAAGAAGAAGAAGAATATGACATTGGAGGGAAAAAAAATTAAATTTGGGGGATATTTTTGGGATTTCAGTGGGGTGGGGGTGCTGGCAGTAACATGGTGGGGTGCTGGAAGCAACAGCCCAAATCTAATATTTCGTGGGCCTTTGTTAAGCTAATGGGCCTTTCAAATTAAATGTTTCATGCCAGACAAGGAGTGAATTTCCCCCCGGGGGGGGGGGGTGGACAAGTAGTGAACGAAAATATTGATAAAAAAGTGATTATAAATTTTAGATCAATATGAAATATTACGAGTATAATTTGTATGACATATGTGACTTCACTAAAACTATATATTCTGAATAAAAATTTGTAGCGATTTTTTTATTATCAAACAACGGCATAAATTAAAATAAATAAAATTGTTTATCAATATTTGTCATAAATTGGTTAAAAAGTATTTACATTCGATGGGCAATATTTAAGCAACCCACCGTACTTTTACTCCAATTAAGTGAACCTCACTATGCCACATTATGAACCTCATTATACCACATTAAATTTAAGCAATTCACCGTAGTTTTACTCCAATAGTATACATTTAAGCATTTCATATTTTTAAACTTTTTTATTTGCACTTAATTTTATTTTAATTTAAAATATTAATACATGAGTAACACATTCTTGATATTTGCCCGCGCAGGGTGGATCAGTTGGTAAGATCCCTTTGCTTCTACTTGCTAGGACTTGGGTTCAAACCAGCTTTCCTGCGATTTTATAACCTATCTAATGCGAACTTGCGCTGTGGGTTGGGTAGGCAATCTATAAACTCCACTATAAATCCTCAATGAGGTTAGTGGTTGGCTCTGGCCTTGCATGGGGTCGGTCCTTGCCCTAATCTAAACTTTTTGTAACAAAAAAAAATTCTTCATATTTGAGAAAAAAATGTTTTTTATTCATAAGCAACACATATAAGCAACTCATTCTTATTTTAAGTAACTCACATTGCCAACTAGATCAACTTCAATGAGAAAAAAAATGTAAGGAATGATTTCTTATTTGTCACATAGGTTTAAGAAATCAATCAGCAACCCCCTATTGGAGACGCTCTTAGTGCGGGATCTGTAAGATCCAATCTTAAAACATAGCAGAAAAGAGAGTAGGAGAGAAATCACATACCGACAAGGAGAATACGGGATGAAATATGTACTTTGGTGTTTGAAAAGTCAATGAAAAAGTGAAAAAAATTAAAAAGATTAAAACCACATATGGTTCCGAAAGTGATGAAATTGTTTGGAAATTTATTTCTATACTGTATTATTTTTTTTATTATATTTCGGAGTGTATTCTGAATGTTAACTTTTGGGCAACTTTGCATACATTTGGAAATTAACTTTCAAAAAGGTGTTAAATTGTCAAGAAAGTAATTCCTAAAAGGCTAGTATCCACGAAATAGACACCTATCTTCTGGTAGTTAACTTCCAAAATTGGGTTTTGAAAGAAAAAAATGTTAAAACTCTATAGAGGGTATAATATAAAACACCGGGGTGTCAATAGTAACCCCCACAGAAAGGGTTAACGATTGGGCCTGGCCTTGAAAAGGCGATCCAAGCATTAAAAAACATTAAAAAAATAAGGAACGGATGATGATATTGATATCAATTTCAGCATAAATCCAGATCGATATTGTTTCGGAGAAGGTATTTGTTTTTGTTTTTTTGTTTGTTCCAAACGGAGCTCTAATTAACGTGTGTGTTTGTGTGTTAATTTTCAGTTTCTTTGATTTCTTACAACCCTCTGCTTTCCACTTCTACGACGCGGAATTCGGGACTCGCAATTTTCGTAAGAACTTCTGATTGAGTCTTCTGCACCGAATCGAGTTGCAAGAACCGCAAATTCAAAACATCGCTGCAGAGTCCAACTCAGGTTCTCCCTCTTTCTTTTTCGAAATCTTATCTATGCTACTTTGTGATCTATGACTAGATAAGAACTTGATGTTAGGTTTCGGTTCGCACAGACTAGGTTTTTGGTGATTTGGATTGCACCTCAAAAAATAATAACGCTATACAAATTGGTTAATTGGCTTTGGGTAATTTGTGTGTGATAGTTTTTAGATTTGTTGATAATTTGTGTTGTTTCTTCAATTCAAATGCACAGCATGGTCTGTCTCAATTAGGAAAAGAAATGGTGCAATTTTTTGGGTTTTATTTTTTTTTGTGTGATTTCAACCCTTGTCTGATTGTTGCACAATCTCCCATAAGTCTGATTTCGTCTTTCGACTTTCACTTAGAACCCACCGCTACACAGAGCAAGGTGTAGAGAATCTGAATCCCCACTGGTTTTCAATTTAACTTCGGCATTTTATATTTCATACTTTGTTTCACCCCCTTCTAGGTCTTTGGTTGTTATCCCTGTAGCTTTGTTCTGCCATTTTATAAATGAAATGAAGGGCATGTAGCACTATTTTATAGCCCTTACTGTAATCAATAGCGGCGGTGGCGGCCGCAATCACGGCGGAGCATGGCGTCGCGGCGGTCCGGCGCAACGCGAAACGGAGAAGGGGGTTCCGAAAAGTTAAAAAAAAAAAACCCTCTTTTTTGTAGCCATTTTTAAGGGTAATTTTGTCTTTTCAGTTTACCCTAAAATTTTAAATAAAACATAAAAACTGGAACGAGAAGCAGAGGCAGAAAATCAAGACGATAAACCTAAATAACTCTTCATCTCCTCTCTTCCACACCAGCGCCGAATCGTCTCCTCTCCTTGCGACTCCGACGCGCCCTGCAACTCCGGCGCTGGCGCGCGGCTTCTTCTTCCCTATGCAACCTGTCCCTCGTGTGCGGCCTCTTTCCCCTGTTTTTCTCCTCTGTGTGCGGCCTCTTCTCCATCTCCCCTGTTCTTCTCTGTTGGACAGTTTTGTTATGGCATTTATATGTGTATGGTATAAATTGCTTCTCTGTTGGACGGTTTTGGAGATAGTGATTCCATTTGAGCAATCACTTATATTTAATTTATTTTAATGTTTTGATGTGTTATTTTAAGCCTTGGAGACTAGAACTTATTTGCTTTATATTATGTTTGAATACTAGTAATAATGAACTTTGATTATTAGTTATGAATGTGTTTAAATTTGTACATTCTTCTATTTTTGAGATTTATATGTGTATGGTATAAATTGCTTGTATGGTTCCCTAGACTTCGACGTAGCGGCCATACCGCTACCTGCTACACCGCAATAGCGTTTTGGGGGTTGGCTGCTACGCTACGCTATCCGCCGTTGACTACATCAACTATTATATTATAAATGAAATGAAGGGTTATCATTTTTGGTTTCACTTATAGCCCTTCAACATATTATAGTGTGTATATTTGCTATTCACAGATTTTTTAATATTATTTTTATATTAGGTAAACTTTTACGAGTCCATGAGTCGAGTCTATGGATGCTCTACGAGTTTTCATAGATCTCGAGTTTGACAACCTTAATTTGTAGTATAAATTATTTTGCTTCTATCTATAATCTTTAGCAGTCATCCAGCCATCCTGCATTAGCAGATTTGGGTTGATGACTATGCTTGGAGCTAAGTTCTGTATGTCGGAGGTGTGGCTGATCTAATTTGGGCCAAGTTCTATATGTGAGGGGTGGTACCTGATGCTTTGGAAAGCAAATTATTTCGAGCTAACTTCTGGGTATGAATATTACTTGAGCAATGTTTGAATGATGGCTGGCCTGAAATATTTGGTGCTAGATTCTACTTCTGTAATTCCTCCTTTTTGTGCCTAAAGTGATTCTAGTATCAACGATTTCAGTTTATCCTGTGGAACTATTATACTGCTAATTGCTGAAGTATACTCATTTGAACTATTTTACTATTACTCTTCAATCTTCAGTAGAGATGTTGAACTCATGTTATTTGTTTGTGCTCATTGTTTTTAAGAAAATATTCAAATCACTGCTAATCATCTGCTTAGCAGGCTTACTTACATACTTGGTGAGGCAAGTCACCCCGAGAGGCAAGCATAGAGGCTTGGATGCATGTTTGGGTTAACTTAGTTCCTTTATCTTAGTTTAGTATGTGATCCGATTAAGTTTTTAGTTTTTATATTGTGTTTTGCATAGTTGTGTCTGTCTTGATTTGGTGGAACTAAACTTCATTATTTATGTTCTTATGTACCTAAATTTTGTGAAATATCACACGTTATTTTGCTCTTGTTGTTTTATGATATTTGCGCTTTTATGATCAAACGCGTATTTTATAGTTGATGTGAGAGACTTCAGGGCTTTTGCAATTGCATCCTTGACCCCTGGTCGGTCCCTTTGCATGATGGTTTTTTTAGGGGGCTTTGTTTTTGTTCCTAATAGTTGCTTTTTTTCTTCTTCCCAGGTTAGGGATTTACGTTGAAATCTCAAGATGCCGGCTACAGCAGGTAGGGTTCGCATGCCAGCGAACAATAGGGTTCACAGTAGTGCAGCCCTTCAAACCCATGGCATATGGCAGAGTGCCATTGGCTATGACCCTTATGCACCCAATAAGGAAGACAAGGAATCTTTGCAAAATCGGCCAAATGCAGAACCTGATGCTGAGAATGCATATGCCAGCTTCCAAGGGCTTCTACAGCTTGCTAAGATAACCAATGCTGATGTGGATGTGTCCCGTGGGGCTTGCAAGAGGTGTGGCCGTGTTGGGCACCTCAAGTTTCAGTGTAAGAACTATGTGAAAATCAAAGATGACAAGGAGGAGAAGGATCTTGAAGCAATGCAGCCTCTGGGGTTGGTTGGAATGGATAAGTTGAAGGGAAAGGCTGAGAAGGTGGATAGGAGAAGCAATGTTGAGAGCTCAGATGAGGAGGAGGAGGAGGAGGATAGTGAGAGTTCAGATTCTGAGATTGATTCAGAGATTGAGAGACTTATTGCTGAAAGGTCTGGGAAGAAAGTTAGTGGGAAGGGAGGTTCTTATAGAAAGAAGGTGGATTCAGATGATGACAGGTCAGACCAAGATTCTGTCAAAAAGAGGAAAAAGAGAGGTAGGTCAAAGAAGAGGAGTGCTAAGAGGGAAGTTAGTGATTCAGATGATTCCAGCGAAAGGAGGAGGAGGAGGAAGAAAAGGAGGGAGCACAGGAGGAGGAGGAGGGACAAGTCTCCAGATGATGATAGTGATGAATATAGGCATAGGAAAAGAAAGAGTAGGAAGGAGAAGAGGAGGAGAAGAAGCCGTCTATCAGATTCTGATTCTGAAACATCTGAGGATTCCACTGTGCGGCACAAGCAGAAGAGCAAGAGGACCTCAACATCAACTGACAGTGATTCAAGTGGATATAATGATTCAAGAAAGGGTAGGGATATCAAAAAGTCAGAAAAGAGGAGGAGACGTCACCATGGAGATGATGAATAGAGTGGCAAAAATCAGTGCAGTACTCAATCTTATGTCCTTTGATGATTCTAAATTTTCATGTATAATATACCTGTAAGCTTGTTTAAATATTGTACCTGGTTTGGTTGAGTTTCAAGAATCTGGTTATAAGTCCGACTTGATATTGATTTTTCTGCACTTGACTTAGATTGGATATATGGATTGTTGTTTTGCGTGAGCTTTTAGTTTGGTGTGTTATTTTATAGCCTCTGAATTAAAGAAATCCATACGTGAACAGCAGGCATTTGGGGCATACTCCTGTTATACTGTAGTTATGTTTGGATGACCCAAAAAGTGGATAGAACTGACGATCTCATTACCATGCCATTTGACTTCCAGTGTAACCTGTACCATTTAGTCTTCTCATATTTGTGGCCTAATTTTGACATCCTTTAAATTTTAAAACTTTTGTGGAGTGGGGGCTAACAGTAGATCAATCCATAATTAATTTATTACAGTATTAATTTTAATGCAAACGTATCTTCTGATTTTTCTCTCAAATTTTCTTTTCCTATTCTTTCTTTGCAAATATCTTTTGGTTTACTGGTCTTGCTCGGAAACTTTCCTCTATGTTCTTGATCTCTTGGCAACCAAATGTTTTAAACTTGGTTGCTTGCTCTTTTTACACCTATTGGAGATAAATAAATAGGGCTTTTTATGCTTTTAAATCCCTCCAAGAAAAACTGTTGCTAAAATATTACTTTAAGATATGGCTTTGAAAAGAGATGTGTTATTTTGACACCCCAAAATCGACACCCAGCGACACCTGGTTAATAATGTGTAAAAATTTAGTTAATTCAGTTTAGTAGATGGTTAGCGATAAACGCAGCGACACTTGGTTAATGACGTGCAAAAGTTTAGTTAATTCAGTTCAGTAAATGATTAATCTATAGATGGTTAATAATGCAAATATTTGGTTAATGGATACAATTTATCATTAACCATCTACAAAATTATACTAATCAAACTTTTGTACGTTATTAACCAGGTGTCGCCCAATTGTAAATTTTTGGGTGTCAAAATAACATTACTCCTTTGAAAAGTAATCCTTAGGAAGTGAGCATTTGTTGCTGAGAGGAAGATCTGTATACATACATACATGAAACAAAAATTTTAGGTATGAAATATGTTTTAGGGTAGGGAAGGAATACAAGGCCAAATCTTTGATGCTGTTTACTTGTTTTTCATTTCAAAATATATGATCAAATCAGTTTGTCAATTTATGAGGTTGTAACCAGGTGTATGTTTGGGACGGCATGTTTACCTTCTTGACAATACTTCAACTCCTGGCAGTTGTACAAGGAGCTGGCAATACAAAATATAACAAACTCTTAGGCTCCGTTTGGGAGTTAGGAGGAGAGAGGAGGGGAGGGTTTTTGGGGGAGAGGAAGAGAGGAAAAGATAGAGAAATTCTCTACTTTATTTGAGAGAGTGTTTTTGTAGAAGAGGAGAAGGAAATGATTATAACTAATATATTTTTAATTTTGAAAGTATTATAAAAAAATTAAAAGGATTTGAAGAATTTTTCTAAGCCCTCCAAAATCCTCCTCCAATACGTTTTTTGAGTTCCCCAAATTGGTAGTTTTAGTATTATGAAGAAAAATAAACCCCTCATTCAAGATGAGAGACTATCCATCCTTTCCCTTCCCTTTTCTCTTTTCTTTTTTACCAAGCCCTCCCCTCCTAAACTCCCAAACGAAGCCTTAGGAAGTCACTGTCGCTCAGCAATTTATTTTACCATTATTTACTCAGTAATTTCAATTTCCTTGTTTTTGTTGTCCAATATTATAAGAGGAGAGGAGTCTTCTTGATGCAACAGTTAGAGCTGTTGTCATATGATTAGGAGGTCACAGGTTTAAGTTATGAAATCATTCTCTTATAAATGCAAGGTTATGTTCTCTGTATAAAAAATAAGATTCCTGTATCCCTTTGTCCAAGCCAGATGCAGCCCTTGAGAAATAGCAAATAACTCAGCATGACGAATTTCAGAGACTGGTGGGACATTTGAATTGCTAACTCTTCTATATATATATATATATTAGTTAACCTTAGTATTTGTTCACCTCCTATTAGTATCTACCTTACATTATTCATTCGAATGAGAGCCTATGCACCATGTTTCTTAGTTCTTACAGCTTCCCTGCAAGCTTTCTCTATACACACTTGATCCTCTTTCGGGACAGATTGTAGGTGACCCCTTCATAAGGAGACTTATTTTGAGTTAATAAAACTTGTCATCGTTAGGGGATTTCAGGTGATTTTAATATCTGTACAAGCAAGATTCATCGTTTATTTTGCATATACACGTCATATCGATCTAACTGTTACTTTTCTTATTAACAGTTAGATTTCTCTCTCTCTCTCTCTCTCTCTCTCTCTCTAATAAAGTGATAGAGTCGCTTAAAAGAAACTAAATCCTTTGGCTTAACAGCAATATATCATGTGAGATTGATCGAAATCACCAGTTTTGGTTTATTATGTGGTTTATCAAGCAACTAAACTTTTATTAATCTACCTCTCGAGTTGACACATGGAATTAAATTTAAACGAAAAATGATTCTCGATTTGAGACGATGAGAAATAGTTTTTAAGCTGGTTTTTTTCTTTATTTTTTGTTTAAAAACAATTTAATGAATTATTTTGATTTTTATGACGAAAAGGATATGGTGTTGTTTCAAGTTTTAATATCTTTTTATTTATTTATAAAAGTTTAGGTGAGTTGAGTCAAATGAGCTCACTGTACAATTGAGTCAAGGTTAACTTAAGCAAATCCAAAGCCATGTGTTCAAGGAGGGTCCCTTTAGCGACCAAGCAGGCTATTAAAGACACTTCTTCTATCAAGTTGGTGGCGGATCTTGGGCATTATCTTGGGTTTCCTTTGATTCATGGTCGAGTGAAAAACAGTGACTATGAGCACTTGATTGAGAAATTGCATAAAAGGCTTGCAACATGGAAGGCAAGCCTTCTTAACAAGGCGGGCCGTGTATGCCTTGCTAGGTCAGTTACTAATGCCATCCCAGTCTACACTATGCAAACGCACCATTTGCCTCATGAAGTGTGCAACCGAATTGACAGCATCACCCGGAGCTTCATTTGGGGCGGTGGGGGTACTACCAGGGGATGGAGCCTTGTTAATTGGAAGAAGGTGACTACCCCTCGCAAATATGGTGGCCTCGGCATCAGGGAAACTCACTTGAGCAACATTGCCCTCTTGGGAAAGCTTGTTTGGAGTATGTGCCATGATCAACATAAGCTTTGGGTCCAAGTGTTAACCCACAAATATCTGGGATCTAGCACTATATGGAACATGACCACTAAAACAGGAGTTTCTTTGACTTGGAGGAGCATCATGAAAGCGGTAGAGGAGTTGAAGGAGGGTTTCCGGTTTCGTATTGGTTCAGGAAGCAGTTCACTATGGTTCACAGATTGGATGGGCTGTGGCCCCATCAGCAACTTGGTGGATTATGTCCACATTTCTGACTCACAACTCTGTTTACGTGATCTTTGTGTTGCAGGTACTTGGAATCTCAACCAACTCGCAACGCCGCTACCTCCTCAATTGATTCAAAAGTTCAATGCATGTGCTCCGCCAACTTGTTTTAATGACTCAGTGGAGGATGCTTGGATATGGCACAGCTCCAACAATGGAGTCTACTCGTGTTCTTCAGGATACCAGTGGCTTTTGAGACGCCATCGAGCTTGGGATGAGAAGGCTAATTGGTCTTGGGTGTGGAAGATTGGTGCTCCGGCTAAAGTTCAGCATCTGATTTGGCTCTGTTTGCATGACGCCCTCCCCACCAACCATAAAAGATACCATTGTAACATGGCGGCCTCCCCAACGTGTACTCGGTGCTCTGGGAGTGAAGAAGATGTGCTCCATTGCCTGAGAGATTGTCCCCATTCCCGTGAGGTTTGGCTTCGCATTGGGTTACTCAGTCGGATTTCCTCCTCCACCGTGACGTAAGTAGTTGGATCAATGCTATGGTTAGCAGTGACTCTCCTATTCTCTTCGTTGCAACCCTCTGGTGGGTATGGGTGTGGCGGAATCAGATGATTTTCTCCACGGAGCCAAGGAGAATTGAAGCGACTGTTAGGAGTATCCAGGCCTCCCACGATGATTATCTCACTTACTGTGCTACCCATTCTACCGCTAAGCATCAGGCTAGGTTGTTAGCGAGATGGACGCCTCCTCCTGCAGGTCATGCCAAGCTGAACACTGACGGTAGTGCCCTCCCAGATTCTCAGTCTATTGGTTCAGGTGGCTTGATTAGAGACAACAAGGGTGCCTGGCTTGGAGGTTTCTCCAGCTTTGATGGAATTGGTGACCCTTTGTTAGCTGAGTTATTTGGCATCCTCCATGGGTTGTCTCTCGCTTTGGAGTTGGGCTTTAAAGACTTTGTGTGTGAGACTGACTGCCTCGAAGCTATTACGCTTCTTCACACAAGGGACCTCCATAGGTTCCATCGCCATGCCTCCATTCTTGCTGCTATTGTTATGCTTATGGAAGGTGGTGCTTCAGTTGAGTTTGTTCATGTGGTCCGCGAAGCCAATGCTTGTGCCGATTACTTAGCCAAGCAAGGGGCTCGAGCTACTACTAGGCGCCAGATTTGGACAACCCCTCCTAGTGATATGGGATCTCTCCTCTTGAAGGATGCTTTAGGCATCTAGTTTTTTTTTCTCTCCTGCGTTTTTTCTTTTTTTTCTATTGTACTTCACCAAAAAAAAAAATGAGCTCACTGATATCAGGGAAAACCTACATATTACTCACCAATGTGATCCTCACATCAACAACGAGATTCAAATTCACATTTTGTGGTATATGAGTCGTATTCTTACCATATGGACCAATCTTCGTTGGCTGCTGTTTTAATATCTGTATCTACTATGAGTGTGTGTGAAATAGTGAAATGGAATCAAATAAAATAAAATGTTTCTTGTTTGGTTAAAACTTAAAATCATTATGTGTTAGAATTAATTTAAAGAAAATTAGATAATAAAAAATATTTAAATTTTTAACAGTCAAATGAGATATCTGTTTATAATTGGAAAGTTAAACTAAACGTGGAAATGACTTATTTCCATTTTCGGTATGTTTCTATTGCATTCCATTTCCTCCCACCATGTCTTTACTGAGATGTGCAAGTGCTGAAAATTGTGCAGAAATCATATTCCCAGAATCTCAAGCACAGGGAGCTCTCTCTTTATAATTTGACCACTATGTGATGAAACTAAATACATTTAACCATATTTTCCATGCCAGCAATTTACATTCCATTCAAAGAGCATCCGTCAACTTTCTACTACTAGCTTCTCTCCCCTGCCAAGATTTGACATCTTGTTCTTGCTTTGTAACATAAAACTAATAAATAAACAAATGTGGTGGCAAGAAAAGCAGATTCCCTGTTAGATAAAAGGAAATTGAGACAATGTCATATCTGTCTGTCTCTACTTTCTAATGATGCTTACAAGTTACAACCACTTTGAAGTTTCAGTACAACATTCATTCAAAAGAGAAGCTATTTCTGATATCCATTGATGAAGGTAGATAATTAAAACATGATCTTATTATTAGCACTTTATTTCACTGGTCTCAATTCCAGCAAGAGAGTGGGAAAGGAATCGATGAGTAAAATATGGCAACTGCACCACAAAAGTATTGATGTGATCAGTCTTATATGTTTCCAATCCTTGTAAGATTACTTGTAAATTTCCACCGTGAGAAATAAAAAGCAAGCAAATCTGGAATGTTGAATGGAGAGTGTTGATGTGATGAAGGAATATATCATCATGTTTGTTCCATTCTCTTGGGAGGTTATCAATTCTACTATATAATGGAGAAAGACAGCAGACATCACAGCATCCTTTCTAAAGCTAACAACAAAGTATAAAATTAAAAGAGAAAAATTCATGATGTTGATGCACTGCCATGAATTGTGCAAGCCAGTTTCTATGATGATTCTAGTTAACTTGGCTCTTGCTTTTGTCAATGTGCTTCTTAAGAAGGTTCTCAATGAAGGAATGGACTACATGTCCATTGTAACATGTCGACAGGCTATTTCATTTATCTTCATGGCACCTATTGCCTGTTTCTATGAAAGGTAAGAACCACTTAGGGCTTGTTTGATTTCCCCTTTTAAAAACAGTTTTTAGTTTTCAAAAATATAAGGAGGACAAATTTAATCTTTGTTAATTTTTATAAAATAGAAAACAATTTTTAAAAACCAAATCAATCAGACCCATACTCTTTTCACTTCTTATTCTTCTTCCTCCTAGCTCGCCCCCCTAAGTCATCACATCAACCTAATATACTTGCACTTGCTGGTTATTAATGGCAATAAACCGAATTAACTCGAAATTAGTTTGAGACTCAATTCGAAAATTAACTCGTTGAACTTGGTTCGTATACTAAATGAGCCGAACTAAAGCTGAAAATTGAGTTCGTTAAATAAATGAGAACCGGTTCGATGAGTGTGTGTGAAATAAAAATGTTCAAGATCTAAATTATTTTGTGTTTTGGTTTATGTGATTCGAGCTAGCGAGCCGAACAAAGCCGTTCGCAAACTTGAATCGAGTCGAGTTCTAGCTAGAAAAAAAAAATATTCATGTTGAACTCGGGTCGAGCTTCGAGAGTTCAACTCAACACGAGTCATTTCTAGCCCAAGTTATCATGTAAATAAGTCCTTTGTTTTAGTGACCGAGATTTATTCTAGAACTACTGAAATTGTACAAAAAGACAATAGACAGCAGTTTTCTACTTTTTACAGGAAACACAAACTGGAGCCTAACATAATATGTCTCCTCTTCATCTCTGCTCTTGTCGGGTATGTATTCATGTGACCAAAGATACAAGCTTCTAATTCTGTACCGATGTTGTTTTAATTGTAATGACTATAGTTAGTGACTAAATTTTATGATTTTAACATTTTATTAATGCCTTTCAGTGTAACATTCCCCCAATACTTGTTTCTTCTTGGACTTGAGTATACGTCTGCCACATTCTCATGTGCATTCCTCAACATGGTGCCTGTATTTACATTCATTATGTCACTGCCATTTGGGTAAGTTAAACAAAGAGATATGATATTACTTAATTGTTGAATATAACTACAATAATTTTGATCCTTTTTGGCTTGAAAACCTTCTAGGATAGAGAAGGTGAACATGAAAAGCAAGAGTGGTAAAGCCAAAGTCTTGGGAACTATTGTGTGCATTAGTGGAGCTTTGTTATTGGCCCTTTATAAAGGAATGCCCTTGCAATCGCAACACATAGCAAATAGATCTACAAGTGCACCTCCAGCTGCCAAGTTAGAGAAATGGATTATAGGTTCAATACTTCTGACTGCAGGCTGCCTCTTGTGGTCTTCATGGTTTATTATACAAGCAAAGATTAGCAAAACATATCCATGTCAATACTCTAGCACTGCTATTTTGTCACTTTTTGCTGCCATTCAATCAGCTATATCAACTTTGGTCATCAAGAGAAATAATAACTCTTGGATTCTCAAAGGAAAGCTAGAAATGATTACTGTTATATATGCTGTAAGTATGTTTTTTGCAATGACATACATCATGTTAGAATATTTTTTAAATAATCTGTTAATTTCAAATCTAAATATAAATTGAAAAATCCTGATTACCTGTACAAACCTTAGAATTCAAAATTGTTGTTTATGTGACCCTAGGGATTGGTGGGATCAGGCCTGTGCTATGTGGCAATGTCATGGTGTGTCAGACAAAGAGGTCCAGTTTTTACTGCAGCATTTACCCCTCTTATACAAATATTTGTGGCCGTGCTTAATTTCTTTATGCTAAAGGAGGAAATATACTTGGGAAGGTTGATTTCTTTTTTCACTCTTCTATGATTTCCAGACCCATTCTACATTCCATTTCACCTAATGTATCACTATCTGCTGTAAGCAGTATTGCAGGATCTGCCTTGGTTATTGCTGGAATGTATATTCTTCTATGGGGAAAAAGTATGGAGGGAGAGCAATGTGCCTCGAAGGATATGCAAGCAAATCAAGATGTAGAATGTCAATAGCATTGCCACCAGTGACAATATGAATAACTAATGAACTGTACACTCCAATGGAAGGGACAATTAAAATCATTTTCTAAGATTTAAAAAGTAATAATAAGATAAATGCTTCATAAATTTTTAATGGATCTACAGATTTTCATGTTATACAAAAGTTGTTCCACAAATATGTATAAGAGCATCTCCAATGGTAAATGGTAAACCATCTTTGAGTTCTTTAGTCACTATTTGATGATGGGCCCTACCATGCCATGTCATTTTAAAAACTTAAGCAATTTTCCACTCCAATGGTATAATTCCTTAAGGACCTAAAATAAGTATCACAAGTTACCGCACATATTCATTCCGGTGGTAAGTTACGGTAGAGAAGTTGTTTTTATTGTTTTAAAACCGGTTCTTCTACAAGAACGGTTCCTACAGTTGGCAGCCACTTCATCCTCTTCTAATGCTGAAACTCGCCAAAAACTAGTTCTTAGCTTTAAGAACCCACTAAGACACTCTCACAGGAGATGATATAAGGTATTTTCATTTCAAATGCAGAATGGACAGCCCTAAAAACTTATAATAAAAAAAAATTGTAACAATCAATGAGAAACAAAAAATAAAACAAAAGATAATTAAAAAATTAATATTGAGAAATTTAAATTATAATTAAATTTTATCTGTTAATCTAAAAGATATTTCAATATAATTTAAGAATGTTTGGTTTATACCACACAACAATACCTTATATTTTTCTCTTTTGGCTACAACCAATGCCTTATGTAGATTCTATCAAGCCACACAAACATTTCTAACAGTACTAAAGACATCAACATCAGATTTGTGATGTTAGGAAATAGGCACCTAACAATGTCTGCTTGTCATAGTTATTCTCCTAGCAATGCCTTTTTGAGTTTATCTGAAGATATATCAGCAACAAAATATCTAAGTGGAACGTACTATTTTCATGCTAGATATATGAATGGAACATCATTAAACCAAAATGGTTAAATGCCACGTGGCTAATTCACTGCTAATGATTCCAGGGCCGTCAAGTTTTTCAAGGCTTTTCTCTAGTCACTAGAGTGCACAGATTTTTTTCAAGCTCGTTAAATGGTAATTTCTTTCAGTGAGCTGTAACCTAATGTTGCATGGATTTCTAAACTGCTTTAATATGTAGACATTTTGCTGAACACAAAAACCAAAAGGATTTCCATAAATTACATTCAACTCTAGGTTCTGTGCAATAAATTTTCGAAAAGAAGTTAACTGCTACAAACCTTAACACCGTCTGCTCATAAGAGAAGCAAATCATCTTCAATTAATCTATCATTCAACAAACTCTCCTGATTGTCTTGGCGGCAGCCAAGTTTCATTTGATAGACAACAAAATTTAGCATAGAATAAGTTTCTTCTGAATCATGGTGCGTTTTATCGTGAGCAATAAATCTATGAAGAATTCCAGATATTTCAACAAAACTAAACCCAGGTGATTTTTTCACCCCTCTTCTCTCCATGGCTTCTCTCATGCTTCTTGCATCATCCCAGCGTTTGACAACTGCATAAACATTTGATAAGCCAATATATCTTCCATCATTATTTGGATCTAGCTCAATAAGCTTCCTGCCAACTGTTTCTGCAAGATCTGAATTTCTATGGTTAATACACCCACTAAAAAGAGCACCTAACATGGAAGCTGTTGGTTCTATAGGCATTTGACAAATAAATTGGTATGCAGTGGTTAATTGACCTGCACGCGCCAACACATCTACCATGCAAGCATAGTGCTCGCTTGTAGGTGTCATGCCACATTTAACAAGGCTCTCAAAGAAGTTCCATGCTTCTTTAACTAGCCCTCCATGGGCACAGGCAGCCAACAAGCACAAGTATGTGATCTCATCAGAACGGATACCAACCATTTGCATTTCCTCAAACAATTTAAGAGATTCTTTGACTAACCCGTGTGTTGCAAGACCTCCGATCATTGCATTCCAAATGAACACGTCAGTTTGACTCTTTGAGACGCTCCGGAATACAAACAAAGCCTCCTCTATCGCCCCACATTTGGCATACATGTCCACTAGAGAAGTTTGTAAGACCATTGTTACTGGTAAATCATTGTCAACTATGTACGTGTGCATCATTCTTCCCTTCTCTAGAGCACCAAGGTGTGCACAGGCAGACAAGACACTCACCATAGTCACTTCATTGGCCTTGGGCCCAACAGCCCGCATCTTTTCAAAGACAGCCATTGCTTCCCCGTATTCCCCAGCTTTAACATAACCATCAATCAAAGAGCTCCATGACCGAACATCCCTCTCTTGCATGGACTCAAAAACTTTTTGAGCCAAAACCATTTCTCCACACTTAGCATAGCCATCTAACATGGAATTCCATGAAACCAAATTTTTTCCCTGCATACTATCAAATACCTTATGAGCCCACATAATATTCCCACAAGAAGCATACATGTGAATCAAAGAATTCTGGATAAATCTATCAGACTCATGCCCAGTTTTTAAAATGTGGGCATGCACTGATACACCAATTTCCTGGTTTAAAAGGCGCGCTGATGCCTTCGCGAGAAATGGGTATGTTAAGTAATCTGGTGCAACCCCAAGTCGCAGCATTTTTAGAAAAATAGATAGGGAATGGATTGGATTTTTGCTATTTGAATAGCCTCTAATGATTATATTCCAGCTAAAAATTGTTGGACTGGAAAGCTGGGAGAAAACCCTGTGGGAATAATCAATGTCCCCTGAATTGGACAGAGCAGAAAAATGAAGGATTTTGGATATAAATGGGTCTTCTTGAGATAAACCAAAAGAGATCACAATAGCATGAAGTTTCTTCAGTTCAAGCATTGATTTGCATTTACCAAGGAGGTTGAGCAGAGTTTGGTTTAGAATTGCAGTTTCACATGACAGTGACACACCAAGCATTTACAGATATATCTTGTCACACCTGCAGGTCTAACACTTTGACTGTATGTATTATCTGAGCAACTCTGAGCAAAGGCAACATAAACAGGAAGTCAAATTAAGATATAATGGTAGCCATGGCCTAAGCTTAACTAAACGTAAAGGTGAAACAGATTACTTACACAAATTAAGATATAATGGCAGCCCGTCTTAATTTAGTGTTCGTTTTAATAAAGCTACTTAATCAACCTTGAACAGAGTTTCAATCAGTAAAAATGGAGATGAATAAGATTTTGAGGCATCATGACAAAAAAAAAAAAAAAAAAAAAACCAAGGGCAATAAAAAAAAATCCCAAAGAAATTTGACCCGAATCAAACAGCTTAGTATGACACACGGATTATGAGAATGCGCCATTACTCTCCTAAAGGTTTAATTCCAATTAAGCACACCCAGTGGCGGATATAAGTGTACAGGGTTGGGGGCAATTGCCCTAGGGATGGCAATTTCCACCTGTGTATGGGGATCCCCGCGGGGACTACCACATTTGGGGCCCCGCAGGCGGGGAATTTTTCCCCGTGGGGACGGGGACGGGGGAGAAAATCCCCCCGCAGCCGATTCGGGGATGGGGACGGGGATCACACCCCCCGCCCCGTGGGGTCCCCGCCCCGAATATATTACATAACTATCCCTAAAAAATACATATATATGTATTATAATGATTGGTTTTTTGGTCTTTTTATGTCTTTTTTTAATTTTTAAAAACTACAATGGTTTTAGTAAAATAAAACAAAAGAAAGGTCATCACTCATCAGATTCACAAATCATGATCATAATGACTTCACATGTTGGACTAGACATGGAAAATTGATTTTGATATTGTAATTTTGAAACTTTTTCATACTTTTATATTTTTTTTCCAATTTTATTGAATTTTAGTGTTTTTTTTTATTTTTTTAAATTTCCGGGGTCCCCGTGGGGACCTGCGGGGATCCGTGGGGATGGGGATGGGGGAGAAAAACTCCCCATGGAGGGAATCGGGGACGGGGACGGAGGAAAATCTGGAGGGCGGGGCGGTACCGGGGAGTGCCATCCCTAAATTGCCCCCATGAGAAAAAAAAAAAACATACTTTTACCTACATAGTAATTTTTTAGTTGCCCGCAATAAAAAACAAGCCTTGCCCCCAACAGTACCCAATCACCCAATGACTTAGGCCAATTACACAACCCCACCCACCCTAAATTTTAATTCTCTCTCTCTCGACTCGCGCACCCCACCCATTCTTCTCTTGCTTGCATTCTCCTCTTTCACCCTCTGTTCAATGTTAACAACGTTGGCATTTTGCACAGTGGCAACTACAAAAGGTGTGTGTATTATTGGTATATCTAGCTTTTATATGATGATTTAGGATAACTGTTTAGTTTTATTCTTTTGTGATAAAAAACATTTGTCTTTATTTAGCTTTATATTTAGATTAGAAAAAACACACAACACAACATGTATTTAGATTAGAAAAAACACACAACACAACATGACATTAAATACCTCTCTATTTTATTACATTTGATGGTATTGACAATGAAAAAATTATACAACATTTTCAGAATATGAAAACGCGTAGAGGACAATTGTAATTTGTAGAAACTTTGATATTTTGGGTTTTCTTTTGTCATGAGATTATGCATTTTGTAAAAACTTTAAATATTTCTCTTCTGTGTAATTTTATAGAATACTTTTTTTGCCCCCACCGAAGAAGTTTTTTGGATCCGCCACTGAACACACCCGCGCTATAAAATTAAAAAAAAAAAAAAAAAATCAATCTCATATTTCTTGACTTCAAAGCCCTTCCACCAATACTTAAGTCACCATTAAGAAAAAATAATGAGTCATCACAGTATGACTAAGACCCAAACATCACAATCAAGATTAAAAACCAAGCATTAAACAGGAAAATAATAGGGATCAAACACTATTTAGACATTTAATCAAACACATAATATGTTACATTCTCAAAACACAGTGCAAGATAATGAAAAGTAACACCCCTCAGTTGAAGCTCAGTCAACTAAATCCATATAATCATTCCAATCTCTCAACTAAACTGATGGATTATTTCAAATTCAACTCGAAATATAATCTACAATCGAAAAAGTGAGCAGAAAAATAAACTTAATATGACTTCGTCTGTTTTGCTATAAAACTCAACTCAAGCATATAACATTCTCTTCTCTAACTTGTTTATGTTATCATTTATATTCTTTTAAGCAACAAAATTACAGATAAAGTGAGAGTTAAAAAGGTTCAGTATAACAGCACATCTAAATTAATTCAAGCAGTCCAACTTGTACCAATGATTCATTCCTCATCAAGTTGTTGTCAGTCAGTGCTATCAAGTTTCTTTTTCTTTCAGACATTTTATCAAACAATTTGCAGTCAGAAGCCCAGTCTGTGACTCGAGAAACTATCCGATTTTCAAAAATAAAGGCAACACGATAACACAAAACAGTAAGTGATATAAAAAGGCTGGAAAAAAAGAAGAAGAAGCATACCATAGTATAGTACACAAAAAGCAAAACCCACATTGCAGTAAAGTCCAAGTAGGTGTACCTTGATACATACCCACAGAAAGAGATGTGCTGCTTTCTTTCACGCAAAATGCAACGGTAATTCTTTCTGCTTCCGCAAGCGTTCGTGTCTTTTTTTATAGTACCATGGCATAGTTATCCTGGAGTAGCCAACATTGTAAAGGAAATTTTAACTTTAATAAAATTTAGATTAAGATATATATATATATATATATATATATATATATACACTATTTCAAATTGTTGCAATATACAAACAAGTAAATTTAAATATTTGAGATAAAAAGGATAAACTTTAATGTAAAATAAAATAATTTAAAATTAATATATATATATAAACACTATTTCAAATTGTTGCAATATACAAACTAGTAAATTTAAATATTTGAGATAGAAAGGATAAATTTTAATGTAAAATAAAATAATTTAAAATTATTAGTGATTACATTTTAAAACTAAATAAAAGTAGATTTAATGAAACTGGGAGTGGAGGGATAATATAAAAAGAAAATACAAAAACAGAAATTTAGGAACTTCTTTTTAAAAAAAACTTTACAAAAAGTTCTAAACAAATATTAATACTTCTATATAAAATTTTTAACATAGCATAGAATATTGCCTCAATGAAGACTTTGTATAGAACTAAAATAAAAACAATTGTGATTCGACTTGAAACAACTTAAAAAAATTAGCAAGGGCTTAATGTATTATATATATAAAGGTAAAATTTCAAAATATAAATAACGACATTAAAGACCTGTCAAAAAAAATAACGACATTAAAGAAATAAAAAATAATTTTTTGACTCAAAAGAAAAAAAAATATAAACTATTGTTGTTTTATTTTAGTCCCCTTAATATTTTTCTTATTTGGTTGTAGATTTGTAGTCACTGAAATTAGAGACTATTTTTATAAAATATGGACTATATATAAAGACTAATTTCATACATACATACATAAAAAGCACACTCCACAGACAAGCTCTCCCACAAGTGAGGTCTATAGAGACGCAGATTAGCCTTACCTTCGCTTATCTTGGAGAGGCTGTTTCCGGACATACATACATATAAAAAACCAATTTATTTTAGGGATGAGAAACAAAAACATTTTATAAAGGTTTATAATTTATATACATATATAACTGCAAGGATAAAAAACCAAATTTTGTTAGGGATGAAAAAAAAAAACCTTTTTGAAAAAAAAAACAAAAACTTTTATAGGGGAAAAAAACATATATATTTTTTGTTGTTTAAAAAAAATATTTAAGCCTTAAATTTAATATTTCGTGTCGTATGCCTTCCGTCTCCAAACAAATCGTGCACGTATAATCTTAAAATTTATAGTAAATCTCAAAGCGAGTTAATCACAAATTTTATTATTTAATGAATGAATTTGCCTCAACAATATTGTTCGAAGAAGGGAAAGGGCAAAAAAAAAAACAAAAACAAAAAAAAAAACAAAGAGTTGTCAATTGCCGCAAGCGAGTAATTGAGAATCTGCATGGGAAGCCGTTGATCTGGTGCGGGACCCATAGTAAGGGACGGTCTTGTTGAATCGGAGCGTCCTAACTAGTGGACCCCACAGACTTTTCGCGGACCTTTTCTTTTTTGATATTGATTTTCATTGCCGTTTTCCTCGTTTTTGATCCTTCTTTCCGAATTATAACGTCACCGCCCTTCCCTTTGTATTTACCAGCGGCAAGACGGCAGTACCGTATCCGTCTTTCCACATTTTTATTATGCTACGGTATGAAATATTTTATCGCATTTTATTGTTTAATGTTAGTTTTAAGAAATTTGATTAAGCATTCTTTGTATTTTATTACACTAATTTTGAAAATGACATATTATTATTAATTAACAGTATTTAACGTCTATTGATATGTACATATATATGTTACTTTCTTTTAATAAAAAGAATTTAGATTTGGATTTACTTTTTAGAAATTGATTTAAGATATTTGATTTCACTATAAATTTACGTGTGTATATGTTAACTGCTATCATGGAGAAAAAATGCATAAGTTAAAAACGGTTGATATACATAAAAGTAATGAAAAGTTAATTTATGAATAAACATAGATAAAAGAGAAATGAAGAGTAAAATTGAAAAAAAAAAAGTCAACACGAGATATTCCCTTTATTTTATATATATAGTTATAGATTTTGAATATAATCAATAGTATAATATATCGACATATTCTCTCGGGTTGATTCTTGGATTCGATCATTCTTCTTTTTCTCCCTTTTCCCATTCAGTCTCTCGCTCTCTTTCTCTTTCTCTGTGTTCGGCTTCTCCTTCTTCATCTTCTTGTTCCTCATTCCAATGGAGAACGACACCACCGCCGCCACCAACAACGCCAACACCAGCAGCAACAACAACGGTGACACCGGCATGGCCAAAGCGGATTCTGGAGGAGTCAAATCGAACAATCACAGCCAAGAAGAAGAGCATTCCAATTTGAATGGCGAGGAACACATGTCAGAAAAAGTAGAAGAAAACGGAGAAGTTGAAGAAGGAGGAGGAGATGAAGACGAAGGGGAACCTACTGGATCTGCACGCCAACCTTCGAGAACCCCTTTCACTAATCTCAGCCAGGTCGATGCTGACCTCGCCCTCGCCCGAACCCTTCAGGAGCAGGTTCCCCTCTTCTTCCTCTTCTTCTCAATTCTCATTCCATTATTCTTTTCTCCTTATTTTTTATTACTTTTTATTTTTCATGTTCGGTTGGGTAAGTTAACGATAATGGAGTAAATTATAATAAGCCTTGCCGATTGAAATTGAACAAGTATAAAACCGGTGTCAGATGATCAAAATTATTTTCTGCAGCCGAATGCTTTTAAGTGCCTAAACCCTATACTCTTTACCGAAAATTCTTGAGTTATGCTTCCAGTTATCCTAGCTGGAAGTGAAGCATGGACTAGCATTGCTTTCCGACTATATATGTGTTAAATGGTAGCAGCCCTAGGACATGCATATACCAGGAGTGGAGTTAATGTCTCTGTGTTACTCAAGTTGTGTTAAAATATGATGCTTCGTTCTATTTAGTGAATTTCAAAACATAAAAATAGCATCTGAATGCATATCCCTGACTTACATTCCAAGACTTCGTTCACCCATCCCACATGTCCATCACAACCAGCTATGTCTGTATGTCGTGAAGCTGTGGCAAGTCAGGTTAGCTTAGCCGAACTTCACACCAGGAACTTTGGGCCTCAAGCACACAGAAGCTACTTGGTATTCAAAAACATAAAAGGAAAGAATCTTTGTGATGTTATCAAACTCCATGGGCTTCATCACACAAGCCCCAACCAATATGAAAATTGAAGGACCTTAGACAGCTGACCTAGGTTTATACCCTTGATCCTGATGATAGAAGTGAGAGAAAGAGCTTCAAAGATAAGTAGCGCATTTTGATGCATTAACTTGTTTTCATGGCTCCCCGGATGTGTATTTATACTGAAAAACCAAGGGAACTACAAGTATAGTTTCGGACAGGCACTGTCCAATACACTAATACTATTATTCTCTGAAAGTCAAGATTTACAAATCTCTGATTTTCTTATTCTGATTGAATAGGAAAGGGCGTACATGATGCTGAGAATGAATAATGATGGAAGTGACTATGGAAGTTGGGAAGGTGGGAGCTATTTGCACGATGATGGAGATGATTTTGATGATCTACATGATGGCACTGATGTGGATGAGGACGAGGATGAGGACGAGGATGATGATAATGAGGAGGAGTATGAGGATGAAGATGCATTTGATGTCCATGCTCATGCTAGTGCCGGAGAACATGATAATCCTGTCATTGAATTTGACCCAGCTGTATTTTCAAGTGATGAGGCATTTGCAAGAGCATTACAGGAGGCTGAAGAGAGGGAAATGGCAGCTAGACTGTTGGCTCTTGCTGGGATAAATGATCGTAAGTTTTCTTCGTTTCTTGGCTATGAATGTAAATTGGTGGAATTTTATTTTATTTTTTGAAATTATCCAGTTAGAATCGCTAGTTTCATTTTCAATTATAGGGGATACCGAGGACATGGAAGAGCATGGTGCTAATTCTCAGGTAAATCTCTCTATTTTATATTAATGTGCATTCACACACACACATGGGCTAGTCTTTGTATATGTATACCCCCGCACACTTAGGAAAACCAAATATTTGAAAGGTGTGAAGCCTCAATACAATATGATTAGGGGAATATTTCATGGTTATTAGGAAATTATTACTTGTGAATAGATATTTTCTTTGGTTGTGTTGTGGACATAATAAGGTCCTATTTTTGAAAAATTGTAATATTAACATTTTCTTCCTTTGTTTATATCTATATCTATCACACTTGTTACAGATAAGATAAAATTCATGTAATATTTGATTGAATGATTCTTGTATTTCGTTCAATGATGTTTTATTAGATACTGTAATCGGAGATACCATGGCTTGAAAAATCTATTGGTTTATTCTAAGTGATTCTAGATCATTCTCTTTTTCTTGTTCCCCCTTCTGGTGGGCAAAAAGATATTAGCCACCACACAAAAATTATGCATTGCTCTGAGCATAGGTCACTAGGTTTGCATAAAACTACATCCCACATCATTTCCTGATGTAGAAGAAACCAAGAATAGTAGTAACAACTTGCAAATTCTCTTGTTGTAATTGGACCTTCTGTCTGAGTATCGTCCAAATTGTTAACAGAATCTGGTCAATCGGATTCATGTGATTAGTTTTTTCAGAATTTTATCCATGATTGCACAGACTCATCTCAATACTGGAAGTAGAAACAACATTGGTGCTGAAGCTAGTCCACGAGGCCATTGGATTAGAATCATTAGATCCGTAGTAGAACCCTTCAATGAGATCTTCTTTTGCATATTTCCAATACCAGATGTGTTAGTTATCTCATTTTTTTGCAGCTACTATGTCAAAACTCAAAATCATTCCCAAGTTTCTTCATCAACTTTTTTAAAGCCCATGATGTCCAGTCTTGAGATTACCTCCCCATTACCTGCAATTTCTTCTTCCTCCTTATTGTCCTTGTCTATGAAAACTATGAGTTGATGCAATTTTGCTTCAGATAGGTTTAGGTGGAAAAATTGAGTATGTTCTTTATTCTTGAGTGTTTTACTTTTTTATCTAGTAGGGTTTTGATCATCTGCAGCTGTCGCGTTACTGTTCTATGACGTTCTCAGGCTCAGTATGGAGTGCAATCATGTCACCCTTAGTTTGTGCCTGTAGTCAGAGATGTTTGAAATTAAGATATCCGAATTGTTGAAATTGTCAACATCCTTGTGGATCAATCTAAGGGTGAGGGAGGATAGTGATGTAGAGACCAAGAGACTGGCAGGATCCAGGAAGTGAAGAAGATCATTCCAACCAAAATTGCCAACTTTGATTGTGATTATGTTTATATAGAGGTTTATTTATTGTGGCAGAAAGGGGGAATCAGTGGTTAAGAAGTTGAATGGGTCTCATATTGCTGTTTGCCAATTATCCAATTCATGGTTACATGGTGAACGCACCATAAATCTCAAAATTGTTCAATTGCACCAAATGGTGGCGCTGGATATTTTTGACCCCCTGCTTAATTTTTGTTCTTATTGTTCCATTGTTGAATGTCGTTATTTGGTCATATGATGCATGTTTGTTAGGTTTTTTTTTTTATTGATTTTAACGTGGTCAGATAGAAGGGCCAATTGACAAATAGTGAAGTATTCATGTGTTTATTGCTGCAATGGAAAATATGCACGTGAGGCAAATTTGAAGGGTTAGACACTTAGACTTTCTAATTGACAGATTGCTTCAACTAGATAGTTCGCTGTCTCTGTTGTGTACAAAATATCTTCATGCATGTGTGTTCTCGCAAAATAGAGAAATATATATGTATGCACATCTAATCAACTATGCGTTCTGTTTCACAATGCATGCACACTTTGATCATCTTAATCATAGTGAAGTATTCATGTGTTTATTGCTGCAATGGAAAATATGCACGTGAGGCAAATTTGAAGGGTTAGACACTTAGACTTCCTAAATGACAGATTGCTTCTACTAGATAGTTCACTGTCTCTGTTGTGTACAAAATATCTTCATGCATGTGTGTGCTTGCAAAATAGAAAAATATATATGTATGCACATCTAATCAACTATGCGTTCTTTTACACAAGTAATGCACACTTTGATCATCTTAATCATAGTGATCAATCCTGGATAGTGGTGTAGAGTGTCCCACCTCAAAATTATTATAGCAGAATATCAGATAGTGACATGACCGCTATATTGAATACTATAGATATAAGTTAAATACATATATTTAAATGCTCAAAAATAAAAAATTACACAAACTTAAAGATATGTTCGTAATTAATAATAAGAAATCATACTCTTAAGCTAAACACAACACCAACAACTCAATAACAACAAATTTCAAGGAATCAATTAAGTTTAAGCCTCTGAGTGGATGATGTCATGGCTGCAGTAGATGTGAAGGGTGACTGACCAATGAAGTTTAAAAAAAAAAAAAAGTCAGCCAAAATACAAAGATAGAACAGAGGGTTGCCAGGTTGAAAAACATGAGGACTTAAAGCTGAAAAAACAAAAAGAAACCAGAAGGCTGAACAGCAGGATAGAGGTAGAGGAGGGGCACAGACTTTTCTTCCATTCAGAAGACTTGTGTGAAAACTGAAAAGAGTAGGTACATGTGAACAATCAACAGATCAGGGTACATGAAGAATAGATAAGTGGGTGTGCCCAAGATAATTGGGTGTGCCCAGGCTTGGTAGGAAAATGCTGTACTTGACTGGAGAAACACCTGCAAGCAGTGGGTGTTAGTGCTTTGGTTGTGTGGGTAAAGCTTTGAGCAAGGTTTCGAATTCTATAGGCTGTTCTGATAAAGAAATAAGAACAGAAGTGCAAAAGTAACCGGAAAATAATTATCTGACAACTCAGAAAATGGGGGGCAAATAAGGGTGTTACCCCTGATTTCAGCATGGCTACCACACCAGCCACAAATTACCATGAATTTTGGGCATGACAAGGAGACGCTTCCCACAATGCAGTTTCCGTTGCGGGTGCTTGCCACAACATAATGCAGAGATAGCTGTGCTGTCACGTGCATAACTCCGATCTTGATGATTATTTAATATGGCAATAAGAGATTAGTTTCTTACGAGAATATTCAACGCCAACTATGTGTATTTGTTTTCAAAATGAATTTTTTGAAGCATATTATGCTAGTGCTCGATTCTTGAGATAGGTCTTAATGTAACATTAAGAACTAAAAACTCCTAACAATTAAATAAACTTGATCAAGAGCCAAAGAATTAACTTGCAAAAAGTGAGGCAACAAATCCTTACGATTTGCCATATTTGTAGACAGGTAAAGAATTTGCTAATTTGATTTGCACTCTAGAATCTAGACAACTGGATACTCCTTTCAATTCCTTATTCACTCTCCTTACCAAGACACATTTGCTGATTTTCTTTAGGAAGCTCAAGCTTCTTCAAGAACTTAGTTTTTCGTTTCTACTGCTTAAAAAAATAAAAAAATAAAAAACAAACAAACAAACAAAGCCTTATCACACTCGATGGGATTGGCTACATATGGGTCCAATGACGTCATTTGGCTCTTTTAAATCCAAAATTGCATTAAGTCCATTTAATGCAGGGTTCTTTCATTCTACCACTATTCTCACTAAATTAGCAATAATGTCATGTTGTGTGGTTGGATGCTCCATTGTCTCCATGTGTCTTAGGATTTTTCTTTTTGGCAATGGCGAGATACTTCTTTACTAAATATGGGGAAGAATAAGGGGGTGTTTTGAAGAGCTTATTCGGGCGTATCCTATGACATAAGCACTTATGTAAGTGTTTGGAAAAGTTCATAAAAATAGCTTATGATATGCTCATAAGCTATTTTCACCCCACTTTCATAAGTTTTTCGGAATGGCTTATAGGAACAACTTGTACAGCGCTAAGAGCTTACGTGGAGTTTACCCCAATTCCTCTTCAATTTGGATACCATATATATATATAAGCTCTTGTATAATAAAGCGCTTATTCAATTAAGCTACTTATCTAAATGCCCCCTAAAAGAAAAAATGTTTCTCACCTTGAGTTAAAATATGTCACTTTCACTTTTTGATGTTGAGTATATGCAAAATGAATGAAAAAATTGAATTAATTTTTTGAGAATTTAAGACATATCAAGACTATAGATTAAAACATAAGGCAAGTGTATATTGACATAACTTTATGATTTTATATTCTATAGTTGTGCATTCATATCCTGATTAATATGTTATTTCGAGGCATTCAATGTTTTTCACACACTTTCCAAGTTGAGAATACAACTACGAAACATGGTTAGTGGTTACTTTAATCGGTGAAATTTGTTTTATCTTTTTTGTTTCATTTATAAATTCTGTTTAATACTGGGTAGTCAATTGCGCGCTATAGTGCTGTTATAGCGGCAGGGGCCGCTACTCGGTCGTCGTGGCGGAGCGTTTTCATGTCACGGCGGAAAAAGCGCCGAAGAGCGGCACTCTTGGGCTGCTCTTGTTTCATGGGCCAATATTCCGTCATGAGAGCCCTCTGACGAGCCTTTTCCGGCCACACCCAATCGCCGCCGCCGCTGTTCAATGGCTATGTTTTCCTCTCTACGGCTGGCACTTTTAAATCTAGGTTTTTTGAGCTTTCTGTTCAACTTTCATCTTGTCTTCCTATTCTACCCTTTCTTTAACTGTTGAATTCTCAATTTTGCCCTCCGTAACTCACCAATTATCTATTTTGTCGTCTTTTTATCATTTCAAATGTCTTGTTTACCCTCACTTATACTCACTAAAATCTCTATTCTACCCTTGTTTTTTTTTTTTAACTGTCCACTCTCCTCTCTCTTGCGTTCTTTCCATTTTTTCCCCCTTCCTCTTCTGGTTTAGTGTCTCTTCCTCCCCATCTCTTCTCCTTCCGACGTTCATTCCTCTTTTCCCTCTGCCTCTTCTCCATCTTTCCTTCTCAGTTCTCACCATTGGCCTAAAATAGCGGCCGTTCCGCTATGCGCTGTCACGCTATAGCGTTTTTGGGGTCAGCCGGCTCCGCTCCGCTCCGCTCCGCTTTTCAGGGTTGATAACAGGTTTAATATCCTGTGATCATGTTTTGGATTTTGTTTGTTGTGAATGCTTTATCATATATGTAATTTATTCAAACTTTGATACACTAAATATTTGAAGTTATTTGAAGTTAGAGATTTGCTATTTAGGGCAAAGCTTTTACACTGGATGGAAACAAAATGGGATGCAATAAAGCCATTGGATGAAAGATTATGGTGGGGAGATCCAACGGCTTATATTTGTGGTAGCAGATTGTGGAGCAATTGCTGCAACAAAGAAAATCGCAGCTTTATTGAAGTTTTAAAACTTTTACCATAAAAAATTTAGTAACTCCTACTAGATTCCTATCGTAGCTTGTAACAAGAAAACAGCTAAAAAACAGGGGACTGATGGAAGAGGGAGAAAAGGACAAAGGAGTTACATTAATGGACAGAGCAATACCTAATGAAACAAATGAGATCATTGGCTCAAGGAGAAGGCCAACTGAGAAAGGTAGAAACTGGTTGATGGAGAAGGAGCAAGGTACAAAGTAAGGGTTGAAGGTTTGAAACCCCAATTATGCACAGTGGACCTAAAACTACAAGATTTGTGACTGATTAATCCCTGAAATTTGTTTGTAGTGTTGATGGACCTAGATTCCTGGTTGGTCCGGCGCATTGGGTGATGGTGGGATTTGGTGGTGTGTAAAACAGGGATTTGTGTCTGGCCGCAATTACAGAGCGACTGAGCACAAAACCACTACTACACTAACAATTCTAATATGAGTTGTGTAATTTATACTATACATATATAAATGCTCAAAAATAAAAAATCACACAACATTAAAGACATATTTATAAGAAGTCATACTATTAAGCTAAACACGCTAGTCAATAACAACAAAAATCAAGGATTAAATAAGTTAAAACATCTCATATGATGATGCCATGGCTATAGAGGATGTGAAGAGTGGTCTTTGGCCATATATCTAGTTGATATAAGATTCTAGCACATCCCTTCACGTATCCCTTCACGTCCAGGTTAGACATTTGGAGGGTGAGTTTTGTTGGACTAGACATGTGTGGTTGGCTTAATAGCATATATAAGATACACTCTAGTAATATATTAGAATTTAGGCCTAATTCAATCCCAAAAACTAGTTCAAGGGGTGAAGATTGCTCATGCTTTATATGAAGTATTTTGGCCATACACCTAGTCATTGTGGGATCCCAACAAAAACAATCAAAACAGAACATTGTGATGAAAAAAAATGGGTGAAATTGTGAGACCCAAAATAATTGTTTAACAACTCATAAATTTTGGGGTGGGGGCGGTTTTTATGCAAAAACGTTTCTCAATGCATTCTCATAGTGGGTGCCAGCCATGCTGCGATAGCAGCACTATTGTGTGCTATTGATAAACTCTGTTTGCTACTCTAAAATGCTGTGTCATGAGCATGTAGTCCACTCCACTATATTTGTGATATTGGCTGCTGTATTGACAACCCGATTAAATCTATACATGTTAACAAAAAAACCCCTGCAGATGACTGTCATTTTACCTCATTTGGATGATCGGAAATAAGTTATTAGAAATTATAGTAAAATAAAGTTTGAGGCCGTATTAATATATTTGGACCAACAAATTGTCTCAATTTCTTCCATATTAAGACGCAATGTTGTCAAAAATCGGCCATGGCGGCGCCATGGCGGAAAGCGGAGGCGGATCGTGAGGAAACCGCCACTGTCCAGGCGGTGGCGAGGCGGATTCCAAATGGCGGTTCGTGGCGGCGCCGGCGTGGCGACCATGGCGACGGCGGGCGCCATGGCGAAACCACCAGTAAGGCGAAAAACTTCTTTGTTTGGTCGACGACCATGACCCGACCGGTTCATTTAAGTGTAAAACAAACAACCCTAAACTCGTTGATCTGCTCTCTCTCGCCATCGCTTCATTCTTCTCCCGGAGCCGTATGCGCGCCTCGCCTCGCCTCCCCTCCCCAACTTCAGGCTAAGTCGCAACCGGTGCCCATTTCTCTGACTCTGTTCATCTTCGTTTCGTTTTCCTTCTGCTTTCTCGTTCTTCTTTCGTCTTTATTTTTCGCTTTTCACTTTGTTTTTTCATTTCATTTTATTTTATTTTGTTTCTCTGCTTTTTTTTCCCATTCTGCATTTTTTTTTTTTTCATTCTTTTCTGCTTTTAATTTTTTTCCAGTTTCTTTTATTTCTTTCCTTCTTATTTCTTAAATAGTTTTTTTATTTTTTTTCATTCTTCTCTGTTTTAATTTTTTTTCCAGTTTATACTTTTTAATTTTATTTTTTTAATCTCTTTTTATGCTATTTTTAATCTTTTCTCCCTTTAATTTTTGTTCCTTCATTTGAATAGAGGTCTATTCATTCTTTTCATCAATGGTGGGTGAAGGATCAAGTAGTCAACCACAATCAACAAGAAGTGCTAGAGTGGACCCGGGATGGAAATATTGTTATCCTCTAACTGAAGGAGACACCAATGCCATTGTGTGTAATTTTTGTAAAAAGGTCACCAATGGAGGAATCACAAGAGCAAAACAACATTTAATGGGAAAGAAATGGAATGTTGCTGCTTGCAAAAAGTGTCCACCAGACGTTAGAGAAGAGCTTTGGAAATATCTAGAGCAGAAAAAAATTGAAGACAGCTTTGCAACCACGTGCTAGAGATCCAATTGAAAGTGAAGATGAGGTTGATATGACAGTAACACAAAATGTTAGGAGAAATAAAGGACCAATGGATTTATTTTGTAGAAATCCAGAAACTGCAATTGCAAAAAGAAAGAAGGAGAAATTGAGGCAAACTAGTATAAATGAAGCATGCGACAAAAATTTAACGGCTAAAGTTCATCAGTTAATTGCTCGCTTTTGGTATCGTTTGGATTGTCATTCAATCTTATAAAGTTGAAGAGCTTTGAAGAAATGGTTACAGCTATTGGTTCCTTTGGTCCAAATTTGCGAATTCCCAGTTATCATGAAATTAGAGTTCCACTCCTAAACAAGGAATTGGAATTCACTGAAGAACTACTAAAAAATCACAAGGAGCAGTGGAGGAAACATGGGTGCTCTATTATGTCAGATGCTTGGACTGATAGAAAGTCTCGATCTATAATCAATTTTTTGGTGAACTCTGCTGCTGGAACGATGTTTTTGAAGTCTGTTGATGCCTCTGATGTTGTGAAAAGTGGTGATCTTTTGTTTGAGATGCTTGATTCTATTGTAGAGGAGGTTGGAGAAGAAAACGTTGTTCAAGTCATCAGTGATAATGGAAGCAATTATGTTTCAGCTGGTAAGAAGTTAGAAGAGAAAAGACCTCATCTTTTTTGGACTCCTTGTGCAGCCCACTGCATTGATTTGATGCTTGAAGATATTGGAAAGCTTCCAATGATAAAGAAGACAATTCAAAGGGGAATCACTTGTTGGTTTTATCTATGGCCATACTAGTACAATCGAGTTTGATGAGGCAATTCACAAACAAAAGGGAATTGGTGAGACATCTTTGTTACAAGATTTGCTACATCTTATCTATCGTTAGAAAGACTTCATCAAGAAAAACAAATCGAGAAAGATGTTTACTCGAGGAATGGACCAAGAACAAGTTGTACAAGGAGGCTAAGGGAAGCAAGCAACAAAACCGCCTAATGCCTTCATTTTGGAAACATGTGGTTTTCACTCTTAAAGTCATGGCGCTCTTGTAAGAGTTCTTTGTCTTGCTGATGGTGAAAGAAAACCAGCCATGGGCTATATTTATGAAGCAATAGATCGGGCAAAAGAGACAATCACCAATTCCTTTAACGATCCAGACAAATACAAAGATGTATTTGCAATAATTAATAAGAGATGGGAATGTCAGCTTGGTAGAGATTTGCATGCTGCTGCTCACTTGCTAAACCCAGAGTTCTTTTATAGCAACTCAAAGTTGGAGAATGATTTGAAGGTTAATAATGGGTTATATAATTGCATTACGAGATTGGTGCGAAGTGAGGAAATGCAGACAAAAATACTAATGGAGTTGCCATATTATAAGAGTGCTGATGGTCTATTTGGTACTAAGTTTGCAGTAAATGGAAGAAAAACTATGGCTCCCGGTAAGAAACTATTTCTAAGAATACATTCGTAGTCTTCTGGTAATATAAACTTTAAAATTCTAAGTTCTCTTCCATTTTGTAGCTCAATGGTGGAAAATGTATGGCATGGGAGCTCCACATTTACAGCAGCTGGCTATCAAGATTTTGAGCTTGACATGCAGTGCATCTGGATGTGAACGCAATTGGAGTGTCTTTGAGCAAGTAATAATCCTTCCTAACTCTTAACTCTTGATATCATAGGAAAAAAGAGGAATAGCATTAAAAATCTATCAATTAACACTTTAATTATGTTTATACTGCAGATTCATACAAAAAAGAGGAATAGGCTTGAACATAAAAAGTTGCATGATTTGGTTTATATCAAATATAACCAACAACTCAAGCAAAGATATAATCTTAGAGATGAAATTGATCCAATTGCCCTCAATGACATTGATACATGTAATGAGTGGTTAGTGGGAGAGATGGATGATCCTAATGAAGATGCTGAGAATGATTTGGTCTTTGATGATGATCCCACACTACATTGGCAAACTGTTTATGAGGCTTCGGGCTAAAGAACTTAGAACTTATACTAGGAGCAAAGCAAGGAAAAGAAAGGAACCACCAAGTCTTTGTTCAGTATCACAACTTCCACAACTTCAACATCAAAGAGGCAACAAGTAGCTAGGGGAAAAAGGATAGTTGTTGAAGTTGAAGAAGCTGAACCATTGGAACATGAGGAGAGTTCTGAAGAATCTGATGCATCTGATGAATATGTGGAACAGGGAGATGAAGATGGAGAAGAGGAAGAAGGATATGCCCCAATAGATGATGACATTGAAAATGATTATTTGGGGTTAATGAAGAGGACTAGGCATTTACTTGATGTTTGATGTCTTGAAGAACTTATGTTTTATTATGTTGTTATTTTGATATTTGATGTCTTGAACTTAATGTTTATGGTCTTGGATTTGGTATTTTGCCATTTTGGTTATGAACTTATGGTATTTACTATCAATTTAGTTCAATTGAAGCCTTATATTTTAGTGGTTAGTGGGAGAGATGGATGATCCTAATGAAGATGCTGAGAATGATTTGGTCTTTGATGATGATCCCACACTACATTGGCAAACTGTTTATGAGGCTTCGGGGGCTAAAGAACTTAGAACTTATACTAGGAGCAGAGCAAGGAAAAGAAAGGAACCACCAAGTGCTGTCCGTATCACAACTTCCACAACTTCAACATCAAAGAGGCAACAAGTAGCTAGGGGAAAAAGGATAGTTGTTGAAGTTGAAGAAGCTGAACCATTGGAACATGAGGAGAGTTCTGAAGAATCTGATGCATCTGATGAATATGTGGAACAGGGAGATGAAGATGGAGAAGAGGAAGAAGGATATGCCCCAATAGATGATGACATTGAAAATGATTATGTTGGGGTTAATGAAGAGGACTAGGCATTTACTTGATGTTTGATGTCTTGAAGAACTTATGTTTTATTATGTTGTTATTTTGATATTTGATGTCTTGAACTTAATGTTTATGGTCTTGGATTTGGTATTTTGCCATTTTGGTTATGAACTTATGGTATTTACTATCAATTTAGTTCAATTGAAGCCTTATATTTTAGTTATGTAGCATTTTTTCTACATATATATTGTATTTTATTTAGTCCGCCATGGCGTCCGCCATATCCCGCAACGCAATCCGCCATTTTTCTATGGCGGATTTTTGGCTTTCCGCCATGGACCGCCATCCGCCATGGATAACATTGTTAAGACGAAATTTCTATTGCAGATTATCTCCATCTTGTTTATGATCATGTGTTATTGTAATAACAGAATCATCAAGCTGGATTGATATACTCTTTTTTGGATAGTAGAATCGAATCATGCAACTCCTTTGCTACTGTTAACTCAATTCTATAAGTGCTTCTTGTGATCATCTAATTCTGCAGGATGCTTGGGAGGATGTTGATCCAGATGAACTTTCATATGAGGTAAATTTGACCTATATCAAAGTTTGTGTTGTGCTGCCCAACCTTCCTGTCGTCTGCTGTCTCATATTTTAAGAGTAAGCTTAAATTATCTCATATTTTAAGAGTAAGCTTAAATTATTTCAGGAACTACTGGCATTGGGTGAGGTAGTAGGAAGTGAGAGCAGAGGTCTTTCGACTGATACTATTGCCTGTTTGCCTTCGGTCAACTACAAGACCGGGAGCGATCAACATGGGAGCAACGATTCGTACGTGAAAATACTGTTCCTTCTATCCTTAGCTGTGATCATGACATGATATACCGCGGTTCCTGATTTTTGTGTCTGTTTTAGGTGTGTCATTTGCCGGGTGGACTATGAGGATGGCGAGTCCTTGACAGTTCTTTCCTGCAAACATCTGTACCATCCTGAGTGCATCAACAATTGGTTGAACATAAACAAGGTATGATTATATCCTTCTCCCACATGATGTCATGATGTACCCTTTCACCCCAAACAAACAAAATCATTTGTTTGGCTGCATACATGTGGTCAATTCACATATTTTCGTATAGTATTAGTTTTGAATTACCTAGCACAAGTTCTTGTTTATGGATCCATTGCGTCCTTTTTAAATGCGCTCCTGTGCATCTGGTCGAGTAATGCTTTTATGGCCTTATCATAAGGGAGTTAAATGGTGTATATAGTTATTCTCATCTGGCAGTTGTTAGTATTGTCCTGCTAGTAAGGTCCTTAAAAAGTTAAAATGCCTTGAGTTGAACTTGGACTGCTTACTATATATAATGCGTCAAATTCAAGGTTTTTTTTTTTTTTGCAGCGAGATATTGTTTTCGAGTTCTCGGCACCTTTGATTTAGTCTATATGCAGACCCTTGCTGTCCAAACAATATCATCTTGCTATTTCATTTAATTAGCACAATTTTGCACATTTTAATAGCTTCGTTAGACCCAATGTCAAATATCCTCATTTTTTCTCGTCTTGATTTTTCTGTTCTAATATTTATTTTACTAAGTTTTCAACAGCCACAAACGAACAGTCCTCAGTACATATTATTTATGCACTGAGCAATTAAGTGCTAGACTGCACTGCATGTTTCACTAAAATGATTAATTCATCAACAGCGGACCAGCTTAACTTTGGCAGAAACTTTAGCCTTAGAAAATAAGTAGTCAAAAGCTGAATTTTAAGAAGGATATGAAATAAGAAATTGAATAAAAAAAAAAAGTTCCCAATTACGAAGTAAAAGATCTTGAAGGATCTCCAATCCAGAAACGGACCTTAGAGTAATTGAACAAATGACAGAATTCAAAGTTGCCTTTTATTGAAAATGAAGGATTTCCAGCAGTCAAGAAACCAGCTACTGCGGCTGCTCAAAATAATGTTTTCATTACTAAGATGCCCCCTTCCCCTTCTCGCAAAATCCCTTTTGGCTTGACAATCATATTAATAAAATCACAAGCCCAGTTTACCCTGTCTTCACCAACAGAAGGATTCGAGTTGGTGGAGCTTAAGCATGGGTGACTGTACCACCTCATTGTTCAGGACACATCTTTTATACTCGGCTGTATCGACAATTCGTATATTACCCTGTCATTTTGATCAAATTTGATTTGGTTGTTTCGAGTTATTTTCAGTGGTGAAATTCTGAGGTAGTGCTTGGTTCTTTGTCTGCAGGTTTGCCCTGTATGCAGTACAGAGGTATCTGCTTCTGGGAGCAACTTGTAATAGTTCTTCGCTGCAAATTGAAGAAAATTTGTGCAAGCTGGGACCTATTATCCCTTATTTTAATAGCATTGCCAATATGGGGAGATAGTCTCTGCTTTATTGTATCCAGCTCCTTCGTTTTAAATGCAACATGTAACTTTGGAATAAGCTTCTAGATTGTGTCTTATTTTAATGGAATGACTGGCATTATAGTGGCCAGTTCTTTTACAGGGTCTCGGGATGAACCGGTCTACTTATTGTGGCTGTTCGGAAGAATCAGAACTTTCATCTCCACTTCGTGTGGCATGCTAATGGATGAGGATAACAGTGTTGTTTTAGGTTAAACGGAGTAGTATTTAACTGTCATCTGTCACAACGATACTGGAAAGAAAAGAGGAAGGGGTGGGGGGTGCTGCATTTCATTTGTGGAAATGATTGTTAGGAACGTAAAGCGGGCACAAATTTAAAAAAAATCAGATTACTGTAAAGCGATAAAAAGAACAAGTTAGAAAAACATAAAAGGTGTAGCTGGTCCTGATCTTCATCTTCGACTTAGTTGGATGTTTGGGGACGCTAAATGTCGTTGGTTACACTTGAGACCAGTGGTGGGTTGGTGATGAATAGCTTAACAGGTTAGCTCTTAGCGTTTTGTATTTATAATAATGATAAATTTGTACAAAGGGATCTCTTGATTATAGGGATTAAATTTGTCCTATATCAATCTAATTACATCATAAATATATATATACGTAGAAAGGGAATATTTACGTAGAGCAAATAAGAGAGGTAATATGTTAATAAAAATGTAAATCAAATATTCTATCAGTCATGCCATGTCTCACCATTTATATGCCTTTCTTGAGTTACCTGGGATCCTACATGAGCTAACCACCAATTTTGTTTCAGAATTTACATCCTTTTTTCTTATATCATTCGTCGAGTAAATAAAAAAATAAATAGTTCCTAATGTTAAAGTTTGACATTGATAAATAAAAATAATATTATCAATTGAGTTAAAGATTGAAAATAATATTGTCATTAAACATAATATGTCTCCGCAATTTCACAATACACTCACTGATTTCAAATATAGGCAAAAAAGAAAAATTACATCACTCCTCTTAAGAATTTTTTAAAGACATTGCAATCTTCTAATTGCCTTCCATGAGAACTTGTTTCATGAGAATAAAAGAGTTATTTAAAAAATAAAATTTAAATTAATTGAAGGGTATTTTGAGTGAGATATTATTAAATAGGGTAAAATTAGTTAAATTTTGCTTATATATATCAATAAGATTTGATTTTTTTTGCTTATATTCGAAACTGGAGGAGTACTCCTATTCCCCAATATTATCAACTGTGTTCCAAATGGGGCTAATTATCAAACAATTGGATCCTGAAGCTCCACCTAATCATATGACAAACCACCAACATTATTTTTTTTCTTTCTCCATTTTCCCTTTCCTCACTTCTACGTCTCAGCCAACATTGGTGACAGAACCCCCACCTCTCTCTACCCCCGCGATTCGCCTCACCCACACAACAACTAAAGACGACATCATTGTCTCGTCTCTGACCTTTTCGTCTCCTTGCCCCCTGTGGGTCACATATTGCAGGTCCAAATCGCCCCACCATTGCTGCCAACAAACCAAAAACATGTCGTAGGTCTCGTTGTTGGTGTTATTGCACTGAAAATGGGGGATAAACCCAAAGGCAATAACATTTAATTACACAAAGTAATGCGAAATTGGTTTGAATATGCCTCTAATGCGAAATTGTGATTGCTTCCTACTTGCGAGCTTCAGTTCTGTCACTTTGGCCAACAATTTTCTTCACCATCTATGATATTGAACCCTGAATGTCCGATCGATCCAAAAAACCTCCCAACTCTGATGCCAACTATGGTCAAATTATTTTTTTTGGGGGGGACCTGTAGCATCATTTTTTCGTCGACGCCGGAGGGAGGACGCCGAGGCGGGTTGTCCAGAAGTGAGTGATCTGGTGTGAGAGGGTCCATAGTAGGAATGTGGGTCTAGATTAATCTAACGATGGAAATTTATTTAAATTGTTTGTACATCATTGACCACTTATATTTAAATTGATCTGATCGTACACAAACCAAATTAAGCAAAAATTTTGAAGACCAGAATGGTAGTATCTCAAGAGTTTTATCATCACATTGAATGTAATCTTTAGGCTTTACTCCCAAAAAAAAAAAAAAAAACTCCATGCAGGATTTAAAGCCTCATACGTTTACCAATTACTTAAATCCCATGAACAAAAATGGCACCAAAAACCATAATGCAATACAATTATTTAGACATGACATACTCTTCTTAATGGTGAGGGAAAAGGCTTGCGTTCACTTCCTACAATACTTTATGATATGTACAACTACTTCTAGCTGGGAAGAATAAATATCTGGAAGATTAGGATTAGCAGAAAATCTTAACCATCTTTTCTTCTCCATATATTTCAAACAGGGCTTCAAGAGAAGCCCCATTATCACAGCCGAGAAGCTTATGATGAAGACTTTGAAAGAAGCAAGAGCTAAAACCACAAATATTAGTAGTGTTGGAAACACACATCAATACTGCTCCAATTTTCCCAACAGGTATTTTATAAGGTCTATAGAGTGATGGAAATTTCATCCTCAACTTAACAAATGCTACAAACTCCATAAGCATCCCAAAACAGTACAAGAAGTTTACAGCAGCAACTATTTCTTGAAAGCTCAACCATGAAAGCAAAACCACACCGGAAGCAGAGAACAAAATGCCAATAAGAGGTGTCCCATAACTTGACCTTTAGCAAAGAATTCAGGAAGCATACCTCTTTCTGCCATCCCCAAAAGTTGAAATGATTCACTGCTCATTTCAGCAACGAACATCCCCATATTTGATAAAGCAGATGCAGCTTGAACCCAACTTCTTAACCAAACACCCCCAATGATTCTACCAACTTCTGAGAAGAAACCATCAAACCATAGCTCAAGATTAACTTCAATAGCTCCAGCACCTACCAAAAGAGGGGAAAAAATATCCCAAAACAAACAACATAACAGCATAGAGAAGAGCTCTTGGAAGAGTTTTACCAGGATCACGAACCTCTCCTGCAAGGGTACTAACTGAGTCCCAATAGTTCAAATTCCAAAAAAGAGTGTTCAAATATAAACCCCAATTCTCTTTGTTCAAATCCACCATGAGCCACCTAGTTGGTCTTATTCTAGGAATTGCAATTATTCCCATAACCACAAAAGGAAGCAATGAAAAGATTCCCAAAAAAATTGCAGCCCAAACCACTATTGTTAAGCCCCTACAGTTCATGTAAGTGAGTGCCAAAGTTAAAACTAAAACTGCAATTATCCTTGGAAAACTACCTCCTATAATAGGGATAGCTGATTTGAGTTAATGCTGGGTATAAAGCATTGTCAATGAGACCACTTAGCCATTTCATCCAACCTAGCTGAAAACCCCAAAAGACCCAATGCAGATGAAACTCAAACCACATAGCCACCATTTTCTAGGAACATAGTACCCATTTCTGCAGTTATGAGTGGCTCTGGAACACTCCATATGAGTGGGAAAACCAAGAAACCAAGGAGAGATAACAATGGACCAGCTGCTCTTACTGAATCTTCCACACCAAAGGGTCCTCCTGATACCTCGTAAAAGATCAAGAAGATTAGAGGAATGATTGAAACCTTTTGCAATTTGTCTAACTTTGGAACAGAACCTTCTCCTCTTGCTAATAAATATTCACCAACATTGGACTCCTCCATGTCAGCTGACATATTCCTATAATTTTCAGCGATTCTGCATTTCAATCAAGTAAGTCATGTAAAACTTCATAGAAATGGAAAATAATAAGAGAAGGAACAACCTTAGGCTGATTTATTTAATACAGTACCTTAGGCTGATTTATTTAATACAGTCTTCAGAAATGACTTGTCCTTTTTATCAATGTCATTTTTGTTGAGTAGTACTTCACCTCCGAAGATGTACACAATCAACACGTGATTTTTTTTCCTGTCACGTTTGCCATGGGAGGAACTAAAATTTAATTGAGGAAAAAAACGATTATTGTTCAATCGCTATCAATCTTGTTAGAAATTTAATTAAAAAGTTACTACCAGTACATTGGATTTGGATCCAAAAACCCAAAATTAATGCGAACAATGCCTAAAATAATAATAAACTAAAAAAAACAGATGAGAGGCTGTTTAGTGGATTCATCCTGATTTTGAGTTGAAGTGCAGTCATGTTTTCAGAATCAAAATTGAATAAGAGTAATAGCTCATAATTCAATTGAATGAAACACAGAACAACATCGGTTTCTAATTTGTTGAGTATGAGACGAAGGAAGAAAGAACTAAGACAGTGATAGTATAAAATCAAAAAAGAAAATATAACAGCTTCAGAAGAGGATGCATATCACCTGCCTGGGGAATTAGTGACAGTAACAGCGGAATCTATCAAAAAGAGGTCGAACATGTTATGCGCTTACAACATTTCACATGTTATGGTTGACTCCACTTGATTAACCTTTCACTTCCAACAGTTCACAATGTGTTGGAATTTTCCCCTCTTCCATTAGAACTTGGATGCCTGAGGATGTTCTGTGATCCTTAGAAAACCTTAGTATTGCATCAACTGCGATGGAGTAATTTTTATCATGGGATTTTGGAAAACATCCTAAATCAACCATCTCTTTGAAAATCTCAAATGCTGAGGTCAAATTCAGATCAGACAGAAAAGCACTTAGCAATGCAATATAAATGAAGGAGTCAGGTTTCATTTCTTTCTGTTCCATCTCGCGTAAATAACTGAGGGCTTCAGTTGGCCTACAGCATCTGCAAAGACCATAAATAAGTGCCATAAAAGCGATTCGATTTGGAGGGCAACCTTTTCTTTCCATCTCCTTCCATACCAAGAGAGCATCATCAGGCCTTTCTGCTCTGCATAACCCATCCACCAAAGTTGTGTAGGTAATGACACTTGGCTCCTTGTCTTCTTCAGACATTTTGAGAAGAAGTGCCATAGCCTTATCAACAGAACCATTTTTGCACCAACTATCTATAAACAGATTGTAGGTAACAACTGAGGGAGAAAGACCCCTAGCAACAAGCTCATTCAGCAAATTTTCAGCCTCGGTGAATCTGTTGGCTTTGCATAGCCCTCTTATCAACACGTTAAAACCGACCACATCGGGACAGTGGCCACGAGAACACAAATCTCTGAACATTTTCAATGCTTGATCCAGTTCTTGAATCTTGATCAAGCCACCAATTGCTGCAGAATAGGAAACTATATCAGGAAGGAAACCTTGTTGAACCATGTAGTCAAGAAATTCACACGCTTCTACAGCCCTCCCGTGATCACATAGCTCTTTCACGAGAAGGGTGGAATGTTTTATCCATGGTGCATGCCCACTGGCACGCATCTCCTTCAACATATCGCTGGCTCCCGAGACATCTGTTCTTTTACATAGGCATCCATAAATCGAGTTGTAAGTGAAGTGAGTTGGTTCAATTCCTGATTCTTTCATCTCTCTCAAGAGCTCATAGCTCTCCTCCAACCTATTGGAATTGCAGAGACCATCGATCAGGTTGTTGTAAATCAGAACATCCGGTTTACCAACAAATCGCTGCATATCCTTAAACAGGCTCAATGCAAGGTCCAACTGACCATTTTTGAGTAAGCCATCAATCACAATGCTAAAAGAAGTGGTACTAGGGAAAACCAATCTCTTAACCTTGAGGAAAGTATCCATCGAGGCGTCATCAGTACAAGACTTGTTTTGAATCATCATTTGAATAAGGTGATAAGCTTCATCCATCAACCCATCATTCACATAACCAGTCAAAACAGCATTGTAAATCAAAACAAGAGTTCGGTCATCTTCCCCTTCCGGAATTTCTTCTAGTAACTTGGCAATCATACTTCTATCCAAAAAAGACGATATCAATTTCGTCAAGATTCCAACATCAGGCTTAACACCGAATTCCTTCATCTCCGAAAGCAAGCTCAAAGCTTTGTCAGAATCCTTATTATTGCAAAGTCCTCCAATCAAAACATCATACAAGGAAACATCAGGAGTAAAACCAGCTTTGCGCATTTTATCGAACAGCTGGAGGGCCTTATCCACGCGTGACTCCTTAACAAACCCATGAATCAAAACACAAAAACTCTTCTCACTGAGCCTCATTCCGCGTTCCTCCATTCTCTCCACCAACTCAAAGGCCTTGTCCACCTCACCCCATTTGGAAAAATGCAAAGCCAACATAGAGCAAACTAAGTCATCAACCCAACCCTTCTCCTCCATTTCCTTATACACGCTCAAAGCCTGACCAAACCTGCGAGCATTGCAATAAGTTTGCATCACCGGAGTCAAAGTATACTTATCAAACTCCCACCCAAACCCCTTCATCTCATTCAACCTCGTCTCCATCAAATCAATGGACCCAGATTTTGAAATGACGTCTAACAAACAGTTGTAACAGTAATGATTGGGAACACAAAGACCCTTCAGTGTCATTTCATCAAACACCTCGTTGGCTTCTTGGACCAAGCCAACACAGCCAAGGCACCGAATGAAGAAACCCAAGGCTCCAGGGGTGAAGGAACAAGAGGAATTGGTGACGTGTTTTGCGAGGGTTTTGAGAGGTTCGGTTTGGTGGGAACGGGAGAGGATTGAAGCGATGGCATTGAAGGTGTAGGAGGTGTGGCGATAGCCGTGTGGGTGTTGGTTGGAAGCCCAGTTGAAGAAGGTTTGGGCGACGCGCCAGCTGCGGAGGCGCGTGAGGACGGACTCGACGATGTGAGGAGTGAGTAAGGGTGCGACGAGGTTGAGTTCCGGAGCGAAGGGTCCTTTGCTGGTGAAGATGGAGACGAGAGTATCTGCCTCCGCCACCACTGGTGTGTGAGAATGAGAATGGGTGGTGGAGGTGGAAATGGAAGAAGAAAAATAACGGAATTTCGAGGAGTCGGTGAGTTTGAATTTTTTGAACCTGAGGGTTGACAATGCCATGATATTATTGATCTGAAGTCTGAACCAACCTTACTCACAAATCAATCGTTATATTTTTCTCTGTTTGATAGTCCCTTTGATACACTGCTACGCTTTATCTATTGACGTGGAGTTTATCTAATTCTTGATCCATATACACGTGCTATTTTATTTTTTTTTGGGTAACATATACACGTGCTATTTAATTATGAGACCTAATGGTCTCTCCACTCTATCCTTTTTTGTTTTAAAAATAGTCTCATACAATAAAAATAAATATTTATCCATTTTATTTTTATTAAGAGACAAAATATTTATTTAAATAAATAAAAATTTTAATTTATATTAGGTTTTGATTGGAGAGTTTAATTTATATACACTGACGAATTAAAAAAGTTTTACACGATCATCCGATCACATCTCACTATGTAGATGTTTGTTGAGATATTTTAAGAAACGATATAACAAAGTGGCACAATAGTGATATATGATTGAATGATGGTGGAAACCTTTTTACACTGTCGGTGCATATCAATTAAACTCCTTAACTGAATGGTTAATATTTTTTTATATTGATAAAAGTATGTTTTATATTTTTATTGTTTTTATCACAATTCATTTTTATTTGAGGGAATTTTTGATATTTTATAAATATATCATTTTCTTTCATCTCATTTTTTTTCATTTTCTTTCATACCAAACAACTATAAAATCATTTCATTTTTTTATTACTTTGTTTTCTCTCACTTTCTTTATTTTCACTTTCTTTTCTCTCACTTTCTTTTCCTAAACCAAACAAAGCATGAAAGTAAATTTAAAATTAATTATTTTTAAAATACAAACAACCATAATATAGAAAGAAAAAAATAACTTAAAAAATTTGGAGGTAATTAATAGTTTTAAGAATTTTCAGAAAACGTAAAAAAAAATTGTGTTAAAAGACCATGACGTCACGCTTTTTAAAGGTGCCCCCTTATATGAACCATATACTAGAGGTCTATTGGTGATATCAGTATTGAAATTGGATATATCCAATTTTATTTTAAATTTTTAAATTTTTATTTGGATAAACCGTTAAAAATCTAGTGCTGATACGTTTAAAATTTAACAAATAAACGTAAAAAATTTGGGTAAATAGAGAGGTTCACTATTCTATTGGATATGTCTATATTAGGGCCTTTTTTAAAAAGAGAGAGTTCAAATAAGATATTATTAACAAAAAAAAATGAAGTCGCGTGTTTTTAGTCATTGATGTTTTCGGCTTTTTTACTTGCATAGTGTAATTCAGAAAAAAATTACTAAATTAGTGTAGGTTAAAATGTAATTACCAAATTAGGGTAAGTCGTATACAGTATCTACGACTTCACTTTTTTGTTACACTAAAGTCGTTTATACAATATACGACTTCACTTTTCTAATTTTTTTTAAAAACACTGAAGTCGTACATGGAGTTGAAGACTTCTGAATTTTTTATTTTTTTGACAAAGTCGTATACCCTATGTACGACTTTGCAGGGGGGAATTTATTTTTTATACGTAAAGTTGAAGTCCTACATATGGTGTACGACTTTGCTTTAATTTTTTTTTTTACCAGGATCATTCTTAGAGATTTATAAAGTAACATAAACAAGCAGCACTAATGAAAGATCAAAATATGCATTGATTAATAATACTTCATTTTTCTACATTAAAAGCCTAAGCCTAGTGGTGGGATGATGTCCCACAATGAGGTCGTCGTCTATTACGTGTCGGTTGAACTCTATGAGGTTGATCCATGATCATCATTCTCTTGGTCATCACCACCATGATCATCATGATTATGACCATCATCACCACCATTGTCATCACGAAATGATACGGTTGGACAATAATCTTCTATTGGTGTTTGGTGTTGTGCTGAAAATAGTATGTCAAAAGTAGTTCTAAACATTAAGGGATCCGATTCAAAAACATTGGAACTAGATGGGACGTTATGGAACAAATATTGTGGCATGTATCCTCCTGAGAAGGTGTCTAGTTGAGGTGTCTCTACTTGCGAGTAACTTTGAGTCTCTGGTGGAGGAGGATAATTAGGTACTGAATGTTGCATAGGCCTAACATCTTCATGTTGTGTTGAAAACGGCGGCAGTGGGTGGATATCGCGTAAGGCTTGCAACATGTCGGTACATGACCAAATAACTTGGTGTAAGCCTTCCTTATAATGTTCAGATTCATCAGCAGCAATAGCGTTGCTCCTTAATGAATGCACGGAAGAAAACTGAAAATATATAAAAGATCATGTGAGACTTCCTATGCAAAGTCGTATATATGGTATACTCCTTTTGTGAAACCCTATTTTTTCAAACCAAAGTCGTACACCACATGTAAGACTTCCATTTTACGTATAAAAAAAAAAATCCCCCCATGCAAAATCGTACATGGAGTATACGACTTTGCCAAAAAAATATAAAAATTCAGAAATCTCCAAACCCATGTACGGCTTCAGTATTAAAAAAAAATTAGAAAAGTAAAGTCGTATACCATGTATATGACTTTAGTGCAACGAAAAAGTGAAGTCGTAGATACTGTATACGAATTACCCCAATTTGATAATTACTTTTTAACCTACACTAGTTTGGTAATTTTTTTTTTTTTCTGAAATACACTATACAGGTAAAAAAGCCAATTTTTTCTCATACTCGGTTCTGTGTCTCTTTTCTAAGAGAATCCAACTCTGTTGTCGTTTTCTCTCTGTCTTAATGAATTTCTACTTTCATAAAAATATTAATACCCTAAAAATTGCATGTCGAATTAGTATTATAGATCATTTAATTTTTTCGGAAGTATCAGAATTGTCGAGTGTGAACAGAAGTTTATACAAACTGAATCAAATTGTAACATAGGGAGATGCGAGAAAAGAAGAGCAGAAATCCTTTAGCAGAACCTTCCTTCACCACAATATGCTGTATTTGCAGCTTCAGAAATGATACAGATTATACAACTGACTGAAAGAGTAAAAGCCTGTTAAAGCCTGAACCCAAAACACATGCACAAAAAAGAGTCCCTTATAAGAGAATCATATCTCATCCTAGATTGCTCTCGGGATACATTTGTTTTCCAAAAAAAGGGCAAACTACCAGATATGGAACAGAAATAGGCATGCTCCCATGTTCCGAGTTTCCCAGAATAGGTCAGGATTTTGAATCATATATAGGAATGACTATGGAACTGATGTCGATTCCAATAAAGCATCCAGATACTCTTTGAGTTTCACTTTTGTAATTGCACCTTCCCTCCTGCTTTCTGGAACTTCCTGCCCGTTCTTGAAGAGTATCAGGGTTGGCAGTCCATAAACTTTATACTCTTCAATTAGCTTTGGGTTGGCATCATGATCAATCTTTACAACTGTTAATCTGTCTTCATATTCCTGCAGTTTATTTTATAAAATAATTCAGTTGAGAAAAGCTAAGATCCCAAAGAACACTTGAAAATAGCTCCTAGGAAAATCATATTAATCATTCAACAAGTTATAAACAAGGTTTTAAATCGTGGCAGTGGTCAAGGCAGCAGTCTCGATTGCAGTTGTGCCACAACCCTTGATATTGCGGAGAGTCACAGTCAAATACGACTGATACGACTCCAATAAGGTCGTGTTGCAGTCGTGGAGACATCAGATATCATAATGTCGCGGTCACTATTGCGGTCATGGGCCGTTTTTTAAAATCATGTTATAAACATCCTAAAGTTTTGCCAGCATTAATTTGCAAATAATGTCAACTTCAAGTATGTGCCTGTGTGCATGGTGGCTCTCTCTTTCTCTACAATATCTATTAAATTTTACTGGAAATGTAGGGGAAGCGGATCCTCTCCCACAACCTCTTCTCTCAATCACTCTGCATCAATAAGTATTGACCGCTAGATTAATCTAACGGTTGCAACTTTAAAAAATGATAAATATAACAAACAAACAAACAAACAAACAAAAAACAAAATAGCCACTCTTTTCTCGCCCAAAATCAGATTACGAAACAAAAAAACAAATTTCATCATCTCTCCACGCGCACATGACCCGATTGTTGACGGAGACAGTGCGTTATTTCTTCAAGATCACAAGGGACTGTGTTATAACCTGGATTTGTTTTCTTTTTCCTGATTGTAACTTGTGCTATGGATGATGCAAGGTTCACTCATGCGCATTCTTCCCCTCTGCAAATCTTAGGATTCATTCTCACAGAGTCAACAAGGCACCTCAGATCCCATACAGTAGTAGTAGATCTACTTCAGTCAATATCTATTGAGAAGTGCCTTTAATTGTAACCTGTAATGCAACGGCGATGTTTTGACTTCCATCCCAAGTGATTTTTGTGTGTGTTTTATTCTATGTCCTCATTGGTATAGAAATAAAATTTTTATTTTTCTGGTGGTTCAGAAAGTGTTGTGAAAGTTGGTGAAGGAACATATGGAGAAGCTTTCAAGGTTGACAATTATGTCTGCAAGTAGTTCCTTTTGATGGGGACTTCACGGTGAATGGGGAAATCCAAAAGGTTACCGTAGCATTAATAGTATTGTTATGTTAATGGACTTGTGCTGATTTAACAAAGGAAGGGGCGAATATGATCCAGCCTCCCACTTCTCCTGTTTGATTAAAGGTTGGAAGATCGTACAGTTGATGCTGCGAGAACGAAACTTCTTTGCGCGATCAAACTTTTCTTGAAAGCTGAATTCTAATTTTCGGGGAGAGAAAAGCTGCTATTTGTTTTTTCATTATACTTATGGTATTTATTGATGTAGAGTGATTGAGAGAGAGGGTCGTGGGAGAGGATCTGCTTCCAAATGTAGGCTTCATTTTGTCATTTAATTGCTGTTGCATGTCCAGCGTTCCTATGAATGAGAGTGCATTAACCTAAAAAAAGATAAGTGGCTAACAAAGCATCCTACTAAAAAAACAGGCTCTCAATTTTCTAAAAGTTTTTCACAAAATGAAGACAAATTACAAAGAGAACGATCTTTCCCCAAAGTCATTCTTCTAATGTTACGGCTACTAAATTTGACAGCAATCACCAGGAGCTTTCTTAAATCCATAAAACCGGGGGACGTTTTTGTAGTAATATATGCCTCTTCCACCATTCATCATTAGATTTGCATTGAGATTTACTCTACAATCATAAAACAGTTACTAATACTGCCAACTAGGAAAGTACAACCGGAAAAAAAAAAAAAAAAAAAAGTCTTTTGGGTAAACCATATATTTTCTCTTTAACCAATCAAAGCACTCGAAAGATCACAGAATTCTTGCTATAGATTTATCACCATAAACAACGAACCAAGAAGATTGTTCCTTAAAAGAATCGAAAACTTACAAATTGGAATTCTTACTGTCCAATAGAAAACATTACTATAATTTTACACATTGCATTGCATGCATTTAATTTAAACCTATAAAAGCAAAACAACATGTAAATTAATTAGAGAGAGAGAGAGAGAGAGAGAGAGCAGACCTGAGCTAGGGATTCCATAGCGGGAGCGATCAAACGGCAAGGGCCGCACCAATTAGCGACGAACTCAACCAGAACCGGACGGCTAGACTTCAAAACGGTGTCCTTGAACTGGCTCTCATTGATTTGCGTAATACCCGCACCACAAGTCACTGTAAATTGAGGAACCGCTGGAGAAAAAGAAGAAGAAGAAGAAGAAGAATTCCAGAACCTTCTTCTTTGAGAGTAGAGCCTCTGTCTGGCGGAGCAGTGAGAGCGTGGCAGAGGAAGAGATGCGGATACAGAGATGGAAGAAGCAGCAACTGTACGAACCGGAATAACCGCAGGAAATGACAGTATAAGTGATGCTGAACTGGAGGAGATGACGGTGGAGTCCATTGTAACAAACAGTTCTGATTTCAATGAAGCCAAGCCAATCGCAATAGGAAGCGAACTGATAGATTGATAGATAACGAAGAGAGTAGTCACTTTACGAATATGAGGAGGACCAATGACTTCCCAAATACAATTTCTGGCCACAATTGCGAATAATTTCGTGACGTCGTTTAATCGCAATATTCTATATAACACCGGACCAAATTTACGTGAAAATTATTAAAAAGAAAAATATTATTAATGTTTTACGAATATTGCTATTTGCTACAGATTTTTTTTTTCTTCTTCCTAATACAGATAGTTAAGGAGAGGGAAAAAAATGTCTCTCTTGACGGACATTTGCTATGGAATATTTGGTTAAGAAAACTCATGAAATGCCCTTCATCTATAAAAAGAAAACTCGTAATTATTTTTTTGTGGGTAAAAAAACTCGTGAATCGATAATTGACTAATTAGTACTATATGGGTGATGCGACAAAAGACCTATTCACTTTCCAATATAACTCTCGATGGCAGAGCATTTTTGATGTATTATCATGATAAATTTAAATAAATTGTTTGTTAATATAACAGAATCCCACGATACAAAGACCCTACAGTGTACAAAATTTATAGTGTCTATGTCTTAAAGTATTTGACACACCCCTTAACTCATTCGCCGGATTGTTCATCATAAGCCAAGGCCAGCTGGGAATCAAAATATTCATAATTATCTTCTCCTTCTTCTTCTTCATCACTATCCTCCTCGTCAACAAATCTAGCAATGCCATTAGCTTTAGGTAAATTGTTATTTCCAAAGGAATGTACAACGAGCTCATCAGCCTCTCTTTTTTCATCGTCTGTTTTTGCTAAAGATAGCAGCACATTTTTAGCTTTCTGATCAGGAGGAAGCCCACTAGACTCCATTTCCTTGAACCAATGAACGGCACTATCGAAGTCTCCATTTTTTCCATGTGCATCCATGATAGTGGTCAAGATTGTCTGATTGGCTTTGATACCACGTGCAAGCATTTCCTCGTACTTCTCCATTACCTTCTCGAGATCATTTGCCTTAGCATACCCTTTAATTAAGGTTCCATAAGTGACAACATTTGGCTCAAAACCATCTTGGATCAATCTTTTGAAAAACTTCTCAGCACCCTCCATGTCAGATGCATTGACATAAGCTGATAACATGGTTGTGTATGAGCAAAGATCTGGCAAGTATCTGTACGGAAAAAATGTACATTGATAAGAGGAAAATGTTACCGTAACATATATTCTCTAAATTCGTAATTCAATTAGTACAAAAAATTTAAATGATCATGAAAAAAGCTCATTGTTCACATCTTCTGACCAAACACAAACCACTATCTGAAGCAGGTGGTTTATGACCCTTAAGTGCTTCCTTGTAGAAATGAAATCCTACACCTTTCTTCTTCTTTTTATTTTTTTTTTCCCCTTTGGATGCTCCTTATAAGGGATATAGGTTCTCTTGAATAGTTTAAAGAAGTTTAAATTTAGTATTTACAATGACAGAATTCTTCCAACATTGAAATACAAACTAATGATAGAAAGGAACATAACTGACCTATCCCTTCTCATGCTCTTAAACACAGTCCGAGCTTGGTCTACCATCCCCGATATGGAAAATGCATCGAGTAAAATATTGTACGCCTTCCGAGTTGGTCTGTGAAAAAAGAAAATACTGTGATTTTTTCTTTAAAGAAAAAAAAAACAGATAAAATACAACAATTTAGCAACAGAGTCAAAAAATAGCAGTTGTCAAAATAACTAGTCAGCAATTTAACTAAAAAGTCATAATCAAAATTTATAAAAGGAGAAAACTATTTGTATAGGCACAAAAGATACCAGTGTGGTTGGTATGGTAAACATAGGAATTTGAATATCTCAATGCTTTACTCATAATAGCACCAAGGCATAGGAATTTGAATACACGACTGCTAAAAGAGTTGCATTATACAATTGAAATTTCGAGGTTTCAAGGATGATACAATAATTTCATATCACGGTAAGACTAATTTCACAATGCTGAAAATAGTTTTAAGAAATTAATATGCTAAATTATCTGGCTTTATATTAAGTCTTGGCATTAATAATTTTATTCTCTCACTCTCTTGATATACCTGACACCAGCATCAAGCATTTCCTCAAATACAGCTAATGCTTCTTCCTCCCTCCTGGCCTTCCCATAAGCATTAATGAGTAATGCATAGCTCACGACATCAGGTCTGAGATCAGCTCTTTGCATCTAAAATTAGGCATTCACTTCAAAATCTGATGAATTAATTATAGACAAGAAATTAAAGCAGGAACAGAAAAAACAAGACGAAAACTAACGGAAAGTCTTGAAAAAACCTCAGGTTAAATAATTAATCTATCCGTGAAATTCCAGAGAGTATTAGTTCCTCTTGTGCATAAGGACTAAATTTCATTAATCAGAGATTTGATATTTAAATAAAATTCTGACTGAAGTGGCACGGAGAAAGATTTGTGAACCACAACAGAATTCAAATCACTTAATTGTAAGAATTAGCAAATAGGTACGACTGTTTTGTACCTCTACAATATAAACACAATGTCAAAACAGTTGAAAGTTCAGTTTTTGGTTATGAATTACAGGCTATAGTTCGGGAAGAGGCAGATCTAGAATTTCAGAGAAGTACTCCAGAGATCCAAACCTTTTGCTATTCATGTACAGTTTAACAAGACCATTTTATTGTACACAAATTAGCTCAAAGAGTTTCTTCTTCCTCTTTTGGACTGTAATAAGCATACCTAGGATATACAATACACAGATGAAATGAAAGAATCCCGAATCTATCATGGATTCCGTAAGAGTAGATAGATAGATATTTAATTTTACCTGATCATATATGTTTGAAACTTCCTTGTAATTTGTTTCAAATGACATCAAGCTATTATATGTTACTGTAGATTGTTCAACTCCCCGTTCAGCCATCAATGCAAATGTCTTGCGAGCCTTTTCATGACTTCCGGCCTTCTTATACATATAAATCATCATGTTAAACATCTGTTGGTCTGGTTTCAAAGGTGACTTTTCATCACTCAGTAGATTGTCAAATACTTCTTCAGCTTCCTTGTACTTGTTCCCCTGCAGGTGTATCAATTATAGAAATACAAAAATGAAACTCAAACACTCAATAACAGTCTGTACAACATTTAGAGAAATATTAGCTGAGTTCAACATAGTTATCGAAGAAACATGATGAGGTGTGTCGGAGTTGAACAATCATACTTGTTGCAGTCGTGATTAGTTTTGTTCCATCATAGTTGTAACTTGTAGCCCATTATAACTCTACGCTCAAATTCACACGAGGGTGTGTGCTTAAGGTGCTTGTGTTCTTTAACCATCCGGGAAGAAATTAAACTTAATTAAGGTAGGCAATCAATATGTTTTACTTTTATTCAAAAATTTCTTCTAGGGTTTAAACGTAAGTATAACAACAACAACAACAACAACAATCACCACTATCACCAAGGGTAATCCCACTAGTGCCATAAGGGAAATTAAATTTTAAAGGGAAATAAAAGTGCAAGTGGTAAAAATGTATGTTTACCTGAACAAATGTTTTAAGTATTATCTGATATGTAAAAGCAGAAGGTTCAGGGCCAAATCTCTGCATCCTACGAAATATCGCTTCAGCATTGTTGTATTTCCCTCCTTTTCCATATGCTTCCATAAGTGCGGTTTGAGACACTACATTAGGCGCATAACCGTTCTTATTCATCAAGCCCAAGACCTTCTCAGCACCATTGAAGTCTCCCAGCTTCCCATAAGCCGTGATAAGCATGAAGAAATCCATCTTCCCAAAATCCCACCAGTTTTGATTTCTAAGCCATTCAAGAGTCTAAAGAGAACCACAAGCACGCAGCCACGGGCATTTAGAATCATTTAGAAAAATTAACAATTAAAACCAAATTATGATCCAAACCATCAAACACATAATATGTGAACTCAAATAAGTTAAAGAACATTGTATTGGGCTATATATATACCTCAGCAACAAGGTTCCACCTTTTGAGTTGTTTAAATCTAACCAAGGTACCAATGACAAGGTCTTTAGGAATAGTTTGGTTTTTCATCTTCTCAGAAGAGAGCACAGAAACAGCAGAACCGGTCTCTTCAATTTGGTTCATGAGTTCCCACCAATTCTTCTGATCAGCTTCGTCGGCGGCGTCCTTGAAGACTTGCATTTTCTTCCTCCTCTGCATGAATTTTCTGGGTGCCAACATACCCTTACACACCACCTTCAGTCTCCCACTCATCTTCACCTTCACAATTCCATACCCTAACTTCCTGCAAACAAACACACACACACAAAAAAGACACAACACGACAGTGAAGAATCAGGTAACTCCAACGATAAACTAACAAAAACAAAGAACACATTCAAAATTCAATACACCTTACCCGGTGTGAAGAGGGGGCAAAGGGAGTTGCCCCAACCCCAAATGGCAGTGTGACTTGGATATGAGGCTACACATAGCGAGCAACAAACGATAGAGGGTTGCGTTCTGCTTCTGCGTTTTGTCTCAAAATCGCACCAGAAGAAGGATATGGTGTTGGTCGTTGGTAATTAGTAAATGGGCAATGCTATGCTACGAACACCCTCAATTTTATTTTAATACACCCCGTATCTTCTGAAAAAAATTTATACCCAGAATACCATAGTTCTTACGCAGGAGCGTCTTTTTTCTCTATTTCATAAATTTCTGAAAACTTAAATTTTTTTTTTGACCGGTGAAAACTTAATTTTCAAACATTTATGTATTTGTATATTAACGTTTAGAAACTTAGGGCTGGCTTGATTTGTGTTTTCAAAAACTGTTTTCAGTTTTTAAAAATTAAAAACTTGTTTGATAACTATTTTTATAAAAATAGTTTTAAAAACTGTATTTAGTTTTTTATTTTTGGGGACTAAAAAAGGAGAAACAGCTCACAGTTATTTTGCTTCTCAATTTTTTATTTTAATTATTAAAACAGAAAAGAGGCAGAAAAGTGTCACTTTTCATTAATGGTACGATCATAATTATATTCAACTACAAAAGCAGGGAAACACGAGAACGCGGAACGCTCTTCTCTCGCTCAAGAGTGACTGCTCTTTCTTCTTACTCACTGCTTGAACCCTAATTGTCGGAACACAAAGGAGAAGAGCCATCGCACTGCTCTCATCTCCCTCGCTCGTCTCATTCTCAGTCTAAAGAACCCGAATCGCCGCTTTGATTCAGGTAGTTATCTCTGCTTTGATTTGTTTCTGTTCTATTTTCCTATGTGTTTCTGTTTGATTTCGTCTCTTTCGGTTTCATTTTAGTTTGATTTCATATGCGTATCTGTTCTTGATGCTGGAATGATTGTAATCTGTTTGTGCCTTCTGCTTTATATGAAAATGGGGTTTTAGGTTTCAATCGGTTTCAATGGTGAAACCGATTTTGGTTTCCTGGGCATCACAAAGTTTTTTTTTATCTGATATCATCAAGTGTGTTGCTACTTGTTAGGGTTCATCCAAATCAGAACAATTAAGTAGCACGGTGCTGGATCATGAGGATGATTCTAATGTTCTTATTGAGTGTAAAGATGTTTACAAGTCTTTTGGGGGAAAGAAAATCTTAAATGGTGTCAGCTTCAAGGTGATTGATCATATGATATCTATGCTTGTCCTTACTTATCCTTTAGTGTTTTGGTTGAGTGTGGTATTTAGTATTAAACAAAATAATGATTGGGGTCTATTACATGAAATAAACATTAAACTACCTATTTGGGCTCTATCAAAAATCAAATTTTTGATTTTGTAAGTCTGGTATACAACCTAAGAGGGGGGGTGAATTAGGTTGAACGATTTTCGAGTGACTTTTAGAGATTTTTCGTTCTTTTGTTTTATGGATAGATAGATGGAGTTTGATTGATAAACAAAAGTAAAAAGATAAGGAAGAAGATTGAGACACAAGAATTTATACTGGTTCCCCTAACCACTTGGGTACATCCAGTTCTTCTGACACCTGCAGAGCAATTCACTATGATAGAAATTCTTGTTACAAGCAAGCCTCACCCCAAGACTCCCTAACAATCTCTATACAACAAGATAGCACCCCACTATCTTTTGAAACCAAAACCCAACACAAGGATGAGTTTAATAATTGTGAAGAATGGTAAAGCATATGGCTGTATTAGATCAATATCACTTTGTAACTATACAACTTAGTGCTCAAGAACTTTTTCAGGATATGAAAGTAGTATCTAAGTTCTAGGCAAAAAAGTTTTGAAGGTTTAGAACTTGTAAAATGATATTGAACTCTTATGATTGAAAGAATAAAAGTTCTATATGTTCTGCTGTAAAAGAAAGGTATATATATAACCATCAGATCATATCTGAAGCAAGGTGATCGTTTGACAACTTTCCAGGGGCCAAAACACACCATTTGAAATCATAACGTTTCAGAAAATTTGATTTTGAAACAGTGGTAATCGATTACGTCGTTGTGGTAATCGATTACATGTGTACGTTGAAAATCAGATATTCAAAAATTTAGTTGATGTAATCGATTACACATTTTAGGCAATCGATTACATCCACATTACCGAGACTTTAGGTTATCGATTACAGCTTTGGGGTAATCGATTACTACAATGGAAAAAGTGTTTTCTTGAGATTTCAAAAGGATTGCTTCAACACTTAACTTTGAAAATAACTTAGATTAAGTTTTAAACTTAAGGAATGATTTGTTTGAGCACATCTAAGTTATATAATCACAGCTTGTAATATGTCAAAGATACAAACCATACTTACAGAGAATTGACAATACATAATTAAAGTCTCTGTAGAATGATTTCTTTGACTTGATCTAATCTGAGGCTTTTCTTCTTTTTGATCGGTAATCTTGTCATCATCTAAACCCAGCCAAGTTTAAGAAGGAAATCTTCTTCACAATCTCCCCTTTTTGATGATGACAAACACCAATCTTGTTAACGGTTTGCGACGGAAAAGCTCCCCGACTTGTATATCTCCCCTTTGTATTGGAGTTGGAAACCTGAAAAGTTAGTAAAATACAAGATATACAGATAATATCTCCTTCCTCCCCCTTTTGACATCATCAAAAAGAAGAAAAAGTAGCAAAAATACAATATAGCGCATATATTTACCAAGCTCATTCAAACACAACCTAAATACTTAATATTAAACATCCATACAAACTTTGCAAAGGTCCTACTTAGAAAAGTCCAAATAAAAATATCAAAGTAAAATTAAAGAAATAATACATAACTAGATTTGGAAATCCAACATAAACAAGTATGACATAATGATAATATGATGCATGCATGATGAAGCAAATCAGGCTACTCTTCATCCTCCTCATTGTCATTTCTAAAAGCTTCAAGGCGGTCCATGCGAGCAGACAATTGATCAAACCTCTCAGCCATGTAGCCACGGACACTCCTAAGCTCATCCAAAATCATTTGATTTGTGACCTCACCATCTTGAGGTTCTTCATCTTCTTGTGCAGGAGGGTGTAGCAGATCGCTTCGATGCCTGTAGACTCGTGCAGCAGCATCCCAGTTTATACCCATCTTTGGTAAGATATCCATATGGATTTCATTTTCAGCAGGTGTCATTTCCAGAGAAACCTCATTGTTGGTGTCTACATTGCAAAGACTCCAACAATCGGAGATTTGTTCAGCATAAGGCAAACTTGTAGTTATTTGCCGCTTCAAAGGACAACATGTGATTCACAACCAAATAGGCCCGATTGATAGGTTTATTACTCTTGATAGCATCCCTGATTTCCATTTCAAAATCATTGATTTGAGAGTAGTTGGAGGCCTCAGGTACTAATACATAGCAGAGAACATAATGAAGAAGTCTATCATCAACGTTCAAGTGTCCTACAGAGAGAATATTTCTAGCAGAGGAGGCTGCACCAGACCGTTGTCTTTTGTTGGCAATTTCAGTCTCATCATATCGACACATGGATAAATAGAATTCTCTCTTGTCATACTCCTCCCAATCACATAAGAAATCAGTATGAATCCTTTCTCCCTCAAATGGAATATCAAGAAACTCTCCAACTTGCTTCAAGGATAATTTAATAGGGACCCTTTCACCCAAGAAACTGCACCACTACCCTTAGCCTCTAAATTGCAATAGCACACTCTAACAAGATCAGGGTAATAGGTTCCAATATCAATAGCAAGTGGTGTCACTTCCTGACTTTCAAGCAATGAAGGAAAATTGAATCTAGCAAAGGCAAGAAGACTCACATACTTTGGAGTGATGAGTTTCCTACCAATGAACTGTTGGAAGCGAGTTCTTTGATCGGTGTTAGCCATGACCTTGATAAGTCCAGAGGATTGGGATTCGCTCTCCTTGCATCGCCACGTATGATTCTTGCTTCGAACTTCCTTGAATGTTCCATGGTGATGATAGTGTGGAAAGAGAGTTAGGGTTCGAAATTTTGGGGAGAAACCAGAAGAGGCCACCAATGGGAGTAGGATTAGGGATTAGAAGTGAAGGATTTGAGCAACAATGGTAGAAATGAGGATTGGAAGGTGGGTGGTTGAAAGAGGATGAGAGGTAACCGATTGCAAAGAGTGAAAGAAATGTTTTAGAAACTGATTTTATGCAGAAAAAGCTATCGGTTTCGCGGATGTAATCGATTACACCCAGTGGTAACCGATTACACGACGGGTCGATGGTCTGGCGAACTTTTTGAACATGTAATCGATTACCACGATCAGAATCGATTACACATGGTAAATTATTGATAAAACATGCAATGTATGAGTATCTATTCTATGTTTAACATACATATCACATAGATTTATGATTAAAAACACATACATACACTAGAATGACACAATAAAAACATATAGGTTAAATGAAAGAACCTGTCACCAAATGTGTTGGTCTCATATATCCTTTTCATCCAAAATGCCAAGTTCTCTTCTTATTTTGAAGAAGGGTTCTTTGGCTAATGGTTTTGTGAAGATGTCGCTAATTGAGCATGAGTATCAACAAATGTAATCTCCACGTCTCCTTTTAGAACATGATCTCGTAGAAAATGATGTCGAATGTCTATATGCTTGGTACGAGTGTCCATAACAGGATCCTTTGCACTCTTTATAGCGCTTGTATTGTCACCCCTTATAGGAATGCATCCATGATTGATTCCATAATCACAAAGTTGTTGTTTTAGCCAAAGACTTTGAGCACAACAACTCCCAGCTGCAATATATTCTCGCTTCACTTGAGAGCAACGCTTGCTTGTTTCTTGCAAGACCAGGATATCAAGGCATTTCCAAGGATATGGCATGTGCCACTAGTACTTTTTCGATCAGTTTGCATCCTGCATAATCGAATCTGAGTAGCCAACTAAAGAACAGATACTACCTTTGGGATACCATAGGCCAACATTTGTTGTCCCTTTTAGATACTTCATGATCCTCTTCATCAAGAAAGATGAGATTCTTTTGGATTGACTTGAAATCGAGCACAGATACATACACTAAACATAATGTCGACGATCGCGCTTAAGTATAATAATGAACCAATCATACCTCGATATTTCTTGATGTCTCTTGATAAACCTCGACTCATCTTGATCAATATAAGTACCATATCCCATAGGAGTTGCAATCTCTTTGCGATTATCCATGTCAAACCTTTTTAACAATTCTTTCTGATATTTTGATTGATTTAGGAAGATACCATTCTTAGTTTCTTTGGATTTGAAGTCCAAGAAAATAATTCACTTTCCCATCATGGACATTTCAAATTAGCCTTGCATTACCATTGAGAACTCTTCACACAAATCTTTATTGGTTGATCCAAAATGATGTCATCAACATAAATTTGGACCAAGAGAGTGTGATCCTTAATTCTCTTGATGAACAGTAGTATCTACCTTACCCTTTTCAAATCCTTTTTCACTTAAGAATTGACTAAGTTCTGTCATACCAAGCCCTAGGGCTTGTTTTAATCCATAAAAAGCTTTCTTCAATTTGAATACATGTGAGGGTTTTGAAATCTTCAAACCAGGAGGTTGTTTGACATAAACTTCCTCATTTATGTATCCATTCAATAAGGCACTTTTGACATCCATTTGAAATAATTGAAAATCTAAAGAGCAAGCATAACCAAGTAATAAACGGATAGCATCTAACCTTACAACACGAGCGAAACTCTCTTCAAAATCAATTCCTTCCTCTTGATTATAGCCTTGAGCAACCAACCTTGCCTTGTTTCGAATAATTATCCCATTTTCATCAAGTTTGTTCTTAAACACCCATTTTGTACCAATGATGTGTTTGTCTTGTGGTCTAGGGACAAGTTCCCAAACTTGGTTCCTTTCAAATTGGTTTAACTCTTCTTGCATGGCAAGAATCCATTGATCGTCTTCAAGAGCTTCATTTATCTTTGAAGGTTCTATTTGAGAGACAAAAGCCATGTATTGGCAAGCTTCCTTCAGATTTAATCTTGTTTTTACTCCTGATTCAATATCACCAAATACTTTGTCAAGAGGATGATCCCGATGAATTCTCCATTCACGAGGTAGATCAAGATGATTCTGCTCTTGTTGAAAATTGTCGTCTTGGTGATTGATTGAATTAATTTGTTTTTCTTTGTCAGAGTCTTCCTTAGTACCTCGACTCAAAGATCCTTAGTAGTAGTGTCTTTGTAGATGCTTCCATTATATCATCATCATCGTCACAAGAAACTTTCTCTACAGTTGGGTTAGTTTCATCAAAGGAAACATGCATAGATTCTTCTATAACTAAGGTTCTTTTATTATAAATTCTATAGGCTTTACTTAAAAGAGAATAGCCAAGAAATATACCTTCGTCAGATTTCTCATCGAACTTACCTAGGTTGTCTTTGTCATTGTTGAGTACAAAGCATTTGCATCCAAAGACATGAAGATGTGAGGTGTTTGACTTTCTTCCTTTATATAGTTCATAAGGAGTCTTTTTCAAGATCGGCCTTATATTGACTCGATTTGTAACATAGCAAGCTGTACTTACTGCATCTGCCCAGAAGTACTTTCTGCCACGCCATTTTGTTGAGGAGTCCTTGGTGCTGAGAAGTAGTGAGTGATACCAAGTTCTTCACAGAATTCCTCAAAAATAGCATTTTGGAACTCCCCACCATGATCACTTCTAATTGACACAATCTTCATAGATTTTTCATTTTGCACTTGTTTTGCATATTTCTTGAACGCCTTAAATGCATCACCTTTTTGTGCTAAAAATAGAGTCCAAGAATATCTAGAGAAATCATCAACAATAACTAAAGCATAAACATTACCTCCAAAGCTTCTAGTTCTTGAGGGACCAAAAAGATCCATGTGAATCAACTGAAGTGGTCTTGTAGTTGATACCACATTCTTTGGTTTGAAAGAGGATTTTGTTTGTTTCCCCTTTTGGCATGCGTCACATAATCTATCTTTGACAAATTTCATTTTGGGTAATCCAATAACAAGATCATGTTTGACAAGCTTATTCAAATGTTCCATGTGAATATGTGCTATTCTTTTGTGCCAAAGCCATGCATCATTATTGTTTACCACTAGACATTTAATCTTCAAAGATAAATCATCTAGACATACCTTATAGGAATTGTCGATTCTATTTCCCACTAACTTCTCTTCAGGAAAAGCTTCATTTTCAATGATACATTTTTCCTTGATGAAGTTTACTCTGAATCCTTTATCGCAGAGTTGACTTATGCTAATCAAATTGTGCTTCAAACCTTCAACATATAGGACATCATCAATAGTTGTGAAGGGAGAAGCTCAAATCTTTCCAATCCCAAGAATCTTTCCTCTATTGTTATCTCCATATGTGACATATCCTTTAGATTTCAGCTTCAGAGATGTAAACTTTGTACGATCATCAAATATGTGCCTAGAACGACCACTATCAAGATACCATATGTTCTTTGGTCTTTGTGCATTTCTACAAAATGATTTAATGTCGTTAGGTACCCAAAGTGATTTGGGTCCTGATGGGTTAATGCCTTTCCTTACCCATATGAATTCTCCATAAGGAACTCCAAAGTTTCTTATGTAGCAAGCATTGGGGGTATGGCCTTTTGACATACAGTAATCACAATTCTTATAAATATGACTAGTGATAAAACTACTAGGCTTGTCTCTTTTTACATTTCTAGAAATTGAATGATTTCCATTCTTAACCTCATTTCTAGAGTTTGCTTTAGAAGAGTTTCCAATACACAATTTAGATGATTCTGAGTTGTTGGTAGTTGTGCTTGCTTTGACAAATATAGTTTTGTTAGGACTTGGTGTTTGAAAATTTGAAAAACCAAGACCATGTTTGTTGTTTGAATACCTTTGTCTACTAAGCACTTCTTCTAAACCAATTTGACCTTTTTCATATCTTTTGATCACTTGGTTTAGACCAACAATCTTAGACTCATATCTTAAACATTTATTACATACAAATTTTTTGACATTTTCTGACTCCACACATGTGCCATTAGAACTTCTTTCTAGTTCTAAAATTAATTTTTTTTGTTTCGAAATTGTTCTAGAAAGTATCAAACATTCTTCATGTAACTCATGAAATGCATTCTGTAATTCTATATAAGATGGTTTTTCATTAGACATAGAAGAACTAACCTCTTGTTCATCATCTGAATGATGTGATGCCATTAGTGCTTTGACTTCAGATTCTCCACTATCTGAATCGGAGGATGTACTTACTTCATTGTCATTCCATGCAATGTAGGCCTTTTTGGATTTGAATTCATTTTTCCCTTTGAAGTACTTCTTCTTTGTCAGATTAGGACATTCTGCTTTCATATGTCCTTCCTTACCGCATTCAAAACATGTGAAGTTCTGATTTGAAGGGAATGTATCTCTTCTCTTGAAAAATTTCTTTTTGTTATCAAATTTAATATTTTGGTCTTTCTTAAGAAATTTTCCAAACCTTTTTACCAGGAGGGTGATGTTCTCATCTTCATCAGTGCTTTCTTCTTCATGTTGTTTTCTGGTTTCAACCTTTAAGGCAATGCTTTTGTTCTTCTTCTCTTTGACTTCAGTCTCTTCCAATCTTCCAAGTTCCAATTCATGTTCTTGGAGTTTTCCAAATAATGCCGCAGAAGTCATTTTTGATGACTTTTCTTTTCGTGAAATTGTCAGAACCTTTGGTTGCCATTGCCGAGTCAATGATCGAAGAATTTTAAGATTCAACTCATCATTGGTAAAGGTCTTTCCAAGAGCCATTAAGTGATTTGTCAAATGAGAGAATCTCTTTTGCAAATCAAGTATTGATTCACCGGGCTGCATTCTAAACATTTCATACTCTTGTGATAAAGTATTCAGTTTAGATCTCTTTACTTCTACTGTTCCTTCATGGGTTACTTCTAGAGTATCCCAAATCTCTTTAGCAGTTTTACAACGTGAGATACGAAAGAATTCATCCATACCTAATGCTGACTGTAGAATGTTCTTGGCCTTTTTGCCGTAGAGTACTCTCTTCTTGTCATCATCCGTCCTTGATGTTTTGACTTTGTCTTGCACTTCATTGTTGATGACTGTTGTAGGCACATAAGGACCATTCTCTACAGCATCCCATATTTCTTCTCCTTGTGCTTCAAGATAGGATTGCATGCAAATCTTCCAGAAGTCATAGTGTTCTCCAACGAAACATGGAGGCTTGTTATCGCCACCGTCTCTAAAAGTAGGATTGTTGCTTGCGGAAGCCATGGATCGAAGGATCAGGTTACCTTAACCTGCTCTGATACCAAATGTAAGTCTGGTATACAACCTAAGAGGGGGGGTGAATTAGGTTGAACGATTTTCGAGTGACTTTTAGAGATTTTTCGTTCTTTTGTTTTATGGATAGATAGATGGAGTTTGATTGATAAACAAAAGTAAAAAGATAAGGAAGAAGATTGAGACACAAGAATTTATACTTGGTTCCCTAACCACTGGGTACACCCAGCTCTTCTGACACCTGCAGAGCAATTCACTATGATAGAAATTCTTGTTACAAGCAAGCCTCACCCCAAGGCTCCCTAACAATCTCTATACAACAAGATAGCACCCCACTATCTTTTCAAACCAAAACCCAACACAAGGATGAGTTTAATAATTGTGAAGAATGGTAAAGCATATGGCCGTAACAGATCAATATCACTTTGTAACTATACAACTTAGTGCTCAAGAACTTTTTCAGGATATGAAAGTAGTATCTAAGTTCTAGGCAAAAAAGTTTTGAAGGTTTAGAACTTGTAAAATGATATTGAACTCTTATGATTGAAAGAATGAAAGTTCTATATGTTACGATGTAAAAGAAAGGTATATATATAACCATCGATCATATCTCAAGCAAGGTGATCGTTTGACAACTTTCCAGGGCCAAAACACACCATTTGAAATCATAACGCTTTGAAAATTTGATTTTGAAAGCGATGGTAATCGATTACGTCGTTGTGGTAATCGATTACATGTGTACGCTGAAAATCGATATTCAAAATTTAGTTGATGTAATCGATTACACATTTTAGGCAATCGATTACATCCACATTACCGAGACTTTAGGTAATCGATTACAGCTTTGGGGTAATCGATTACTACAATGAAAAAAGTGTTTTCTTGAGATTTCAAAAGGATTGCTTCAACACTTAACTTTGAAAATAACTTAGACTAAGTTTTAAACTTAAGGAATGATTTGTTTGAGCACATCTAAGTTATATAATCACAGCTTGTAATATGTCAAAGATACAAACCATACTTACAGAGAATTGACAATACATAATTAAAGTCTATGTAGAATGATTTCTTTGACTTGATCTAACGGAGGCTTTTCTTCTTTTTGATCAGTAATCTTGTCATCATCTAAACCCAGCCAAGTTTAAGAAGGAAATCTTCTTCACAGATTTATTCATGTAGAGCAAGGCCTATGAAATGAAAAGTAGTTATCAGTAGAAAGAGTTGGAGGAGGATGTCTTACTGATTGGGAGCTTACTATCTTTATGTTTTTTTTTTACTTTGTGAATAGATCAGGCATGATGAAGCTGTTGGAATAATTAAGCTCACTACTATAGTGTTACCCCTTCGTCCAATGAGCAGGGAGAAGTTTATATTCGAGGTAGAAAGAGAGGTGGTTTGATAAGTGATGACGAGATATCTGGCCTTCGGATTGGATTAGTAAGTTTCAGAGTTACCTATGACATGCTTATTCTTAAATGCTATTACTTTCTGATTGTAATTTTATTTATTTTTTCTGTAAACAGGTGTTCCAAAGTGAGGCACTTTTTGATTCATTGATTGTTCGTGAAAATGTTGGTTTTCTCTTGTAAGATGTGGCCTTGATCTAGGGTTTGAAATTTCACTTCCATCTTAACATTGTTGTGTGAAGGGTGATAAAAATGATGTATCTAATTGATTTCTATCCTCTATAATCCTTTTCTTTTTTGTTTTTGACCTTGTTAGTTGTTCTTTAGACACATCATTTAGTTGATGTATCTAAATGATGTATCTAATTGATTTCTATCCTCTAAAATGTTAATTGATTTCTATCATCTTAACATTTTTGTTCAGGTATGAACACTCAAGCATGTCTGAGGAACGCATATCAGAGCTTGTAAAAGTAGTTTATGTTTACTTCTTATAGGTGTAGTATTTGGTCCATCCATCAACACCAGGTAGTGGATACTTCATTAAAGAGTAGCAAAAGTATTTTATGTTTCCTTTGTGCCATTGAAAAAGTAATTCCATATAGATACAACTGGACTGCTTAATTCATATTCTGCTTTATACCATTTTAGTTTTACAACCAATGTGTTTTATATGTATAGACTAACTCCTTACCCACCATTTTTTACAGGGAGTCAAGGATTGGCTTCCCTCTGAGTTATCAGGTGGAATGAAAAAACGAGTTGCTTTAGCTCGATCTATTATTTGTTACACCACAAAGGATTCGGTAGAGCCAGAGGCCTTTCCTATTCTTAAGTCTCCAACCCTCCCTCAGATTATCAACTACTTAAGGTCATTCCAAGTGGTTCTTAATTAATGTTTGAAATGTCTACACTAGGTAGGATTGTCTTAGAACTTCTATTTGCTTTAAATGGGTTTCACTTATAAATGCAAGTACTGTAAAATTAATTGTATGTTCATTTAATGCAATTATCTTCAATTTTTCGTATATATGTTAGCAGAACCTCAGTTTTTGAGGGTTAGTTAGTTGTAATTGCTAGTATGTTAGGTAGTTAGAGAGCGGATGATAAGGTATAAATATTAGGAATGAAAGAATAGAGAGGAGTCTTTGGTTTTAGAGTGGAATTTGAGAGGGAAAGTCTGGGTATCTCAAATATCTGAGTTTACCATAGGGTAAAAACGAAAGTGAAATGCTATAGCTGAGTTTTGTAGGTTGCCACTTATCACAGTATTTCTCGGGATAAGTCTGTTTCAGAGGTTCCTCTGTCATTTAGTTTACCTAGGTTTTCTAGCATTGTCTGAGTAGATGGCATGATTGGAAAATGATGCTTTTGATTGTTTATAATCAGGTTTTTTCTTTTGCTTGTGAACATTAGGATGCAACTTAAAGAGTGCTGAAGGCGTTTCATGTATCCATTGTCAAACTTAGTTCACTTGCAGTAATATTGACTGTTTTTACATTAGATAAGTGACATATGATCATATTTTAATTAAACCTTGTTATTAGACATCTTTAAATGTTGCATCAAGGTTCTGTATGCTCTTATTGTATGAAAAGATTCAGATGATAGTATTCAAGCCATGGAATCCTATTTCTGTTGTTGTTTCTTTTAATGTAAAAATCATTTTCCCTCAACCACATTTAGTTCTTTGCAGTTAATCTTGGCTGGGAGACTGTCTTATGCATTTATTCCACTTGATACTATTTCCCATATCTTTATGTCCACAATTTACTATTGGTTCATCCATGCCAATGATTACATTTAAGGAGAAACCAACCATAAATATGTATCACGCGAAAAAGTAGACATCATCTTATGTGAAGAATTCACTATTTGCCTCTTCCCGGTTATTACATATTCATAAAACTAGACTCGATGGCTTTCAGTTATATTGATGAGTAAGAATATCATAATGACGTTATATTCTACTGGTGAAATGAACAAGTATAGCTAACATATAACGTTATATTCTATTGATGAAATAAACAAGTAGAGCTAACATATAATTTATGTGATGAAGGTTTGTTTTATCTCGTTGATTCTGGCTATCCATGTACTAGAGGTTTTCTTCCCCATTATAGAGGTGAAAGATATCATGCGCAATAATATAGAGGCCGAGCCAGACAACCTCAGAGTCGTGAAGAGTTATTTAACTACAGACATTCATATCTAAGAATAATTATTGAGCGATGCTTTGGGGTCCTGAAAAATAGATTTATTATTTTGAAGATGATGCCTTCTTATAAATCTTCCAGGTAACGACTTATAGTAATAGCGTGTTGTGCTATCTGATGGCGTGAATGAAGAAATGAATCCGGCAACACTTGAGGGCGTGAATGAATATCCTCACACGGTGGGAACAAGCTCCAATAAAAACTTATCAATGTTATCTAATAATGGTGCAGCTGAAATGACAATGCATAGAGATCGTATTGCAAATATGATATGCGCACAATATAATAATTAGTTGATCCAATTTGACTTCCTTTTTTTTAAAAGACCAATTTGATTTTTTATGATATTAGATTTTTACTTAATTAATTGAGTTGACATTGTAAATGTCACTTGATTAATTGACTTTTATGACCAATTTGAATTTGTTGCAACGCATTTACCATATTTTATGGTGATATCACGCTCCTACATTTGTTACTCCTGCTTTAAGTCTCGTTAAAATAATTACAAGAAATTGTGGAAGATGAGGTGGTAGTATCACTTAATTAATTATTAATAAATGGAATTTTAAGTTTCATGATGAAGTCTAATAAAAAAAACTCATGATGAATAAAAAAAAGTGTCATTATGAATAAAAAATGTGAATAAAAAAAAATCATTTAAAAATGTGTATCAAACAAGTTTTTTGTTTTTTAGTTTGCAAAACACATTTCAAAAAAATTCTATCAAACATGTTTTTTCATTTTCTCATCTCTAAAATAGTTTTTAAAAATAGGATAATCAAACAGGTTTTTTTATTTATTTTTTTCTTTAAAACAGTTTTTTAAAACTGATTTGAAAATAGTTTTTAAAAGCTGAAAACTAAAACCGAATCAAACACCCCCTTAGTTTGTAGACATTCAATTTGACAAGACAACATCATAAACTTAATTTCCAGACATTGTATTATTAGTTATAATATCCAGAAATTTAGATTCTAAATACTCCCTTCGTTTTTGTTTATAAGTAAAAGTCACTTTTTACGTTCATTGAAAAATGTATGTATTTGGTCCAAATTTTGACCAGATACATACATTTTTCAATGAATATAAAAAATGACTTTTGCTTATAAACGAAAATAGAAAGAGTATTCAACTTGACACAACGCCACGTCAAAAAAAAATTGACACAACGCCAGAAAACTAAGTTTGTAGACGATGTATTGTCAATATTAGCATAGACTGGAAACTCTTTGGAAAATTTCAAAAACCAAAAAAAAAAAATTAAGATGTGAATTTTATGAGGGTATTTTGGCAAAAGAGCGATAGAGGCCCAAATTGGTTGGGTTGGACCATGTTTTCGAGAAAGGCCCAAATTTTACTATAACCTTTGGCCCAGTTATATTAATATTTGCCTAAGAAGAAGCAAAAACTCTTCAATTGGTGGGAAGCCAACCAAACCAGGCGTTACTATGGTTGTTGATTTCAAAGACCTTCAAGTAAAATGTAACTAAGGAGAGACAGTTGTCATATCTTAATTTTGTCCGACTTTTTTTTTAAATTTATTAAATAACAATATTAGATAATAATAACAATAATAACAATAATAATAAAAATAATATTTTTTGTCTTAAAATAAAAAGAATAACGCAAAAAATGAAAAAGAAAGAGGAAAAAAAAAACAATAAGAAGAAGAAAAGACAAAAGGGGTCGCATATAGTAAATTGGGGGTGCCACTAGCAATCTGCTAGTGAGCTCCTCACCCCATCTGCTAAGCCCAGCCAGTTTCCAGCCCCCTGCCTCCCCCCCCCCCAAAAAAAAAAAAATTCCACAGCGCCCTCAGCTTTACCTCTTACTACTCGCACCCCATTCCATTATCGTACCCCCCTTTTTCTCAGCTTTCACGCAGCGCATTCAGCCAAAGCCCAAGCCACTTCCCCTAAAACCTTAAAAGAACACGACCCTCCCTTCCTCATTTCTCTATCAGTTCGGCGCCCCCTTCAACGAATCATGTCTTCCGGCGACGGCGGAGGCGAAGGAAATAAGCTGTTCTTCTGCCACGTGTGCAGTCGGAGAGTCACCTGCTCGGATGATTCCGAACCTTTCTGCCCAATCTGCCTCGACGGTTTCGTCGAAGAATACAATCCCAATCCCGACACCAACCCTAACCCTAATGTCGCCTTGCGCTTCAGCTCGGACCCCGCTTCCGATGCCAACTTCCCCTTCCATCGCTTGGCGCTTCTCCCTCTCTTGTTATCCTCCGATTCGACCACCCCAATCGACCTCCTAAACCCTAGCTCCTTCTCCATCTCTCAAGGATCCAGGACCCGCCCCGAACCCGACATGTATGACCCATTCCTCTTCCTTCAGAACCACCTCCAGGGACTTCAAGCCGACGGGGCCAACTTCCAATTCGAGGTCTATCACCCTTCCGAACTAGGGTTACGCCTTCCTGCCAACATCGGCGATTACTTTCTCGGCCCCGGTCTTGAGCAATTGATTCAGCAGCTTGCCGAGAACGACCCGAACCGTTATGGGACGCCGCCGGCATCCAAAGACGCCGTTGAGAAACTTCCAACTGTAACAGTCGATGATGAGTTGTTGAACTCGGAATTGAACCAGTGCGCTGTTTGTCAGGACGAGTTCGAGAAGGGTTCGAAGGTGAAGCAAATGCCTTGCAAGCACGTGTACCATGATGAGTGCTTGCTTCCCTGGCTTCAATTGCATAACTCTTGCCCTGTGTGTCGATATGAATTGCCCACCGATGATGCTGATTATGAGAACCGGACTGATGGTTCGAGGTCTGGTGGTACTGGTAACAGTAGTGGTAATGGCGGCGGTGGTGGAGGGGGAAATAGACCTGTCCATAGGACTGTTAGAATATCTTTGCGGTATCCTTTTGGTGCAGGTGACTCTGCTCAGGACACTGGTGAAAGGGGATGGGGAAATAGGCAAGAAGGTTTGGATTGAAATTGTAAGTATCTAGACATCTTTTAATTTGTCTGCTTTCTTCTTTTTATATGGTCTTAGTTGTTAGGCATTCACTATTTTATTATAATTTGAGATGCATCAAGCTTTGATTAGGATTTTGGATTGAATCTTTTGTTTCATATAGTATTTATAATTGATAATTGATGGCATTGTGAAGTTATTCTGTTATTCATAATTGAGATGCTGTTATTCTGTTATTCATAATTGAGATGCTGTTATTCATTCATAATTGAGACGCTGTTATTCTATTGTGAATTTATAATTGAGATGCTGTTATTCATTCTTAAGGACTGTTGTTTTGGAGTGCATTAGTATTTAGTAGTGTGCTTTAAAAAAGTTTGTGGATTCTTTCCTCTGTTTGCTTTGATCGTTTTGGGTGATGGGGTTGACATTGAAACTATTGTTTTTTAAATTGATATAGAAATTATATATTCAGAAGTTCAAGAAACAGTGTAACTCTAGGCTTGTATTATAGTTTGTAGACTGCCTAGGTGTTTTTTTCTTAGATCAATTTTGCTAGCTGTTTAAATACGTACACTCCCAGTCAAAGTTCACTTTCTTGCATTCGTATGGAGTGAAAAGGCTTTGTATACTTATCAACATACCCACTTGTACTCAAGCCAATCAGTGAGTTGATTATTGTCACATGTTTCCAAAATTATTCTGTATATTCTCGTATTATAGTTATCTTCATATTAGAAGTGTTAATAATCTGAGCTGCATCCGAGATTTGAATCAGTAGTTATAAAGTTCTGAATATTTATTTTATTTCAGGAGCCTTGAACTATTATGTAAATGGGATTTCCTTCTTCTTGTTTTATCTAAGGCTGTGCTTCATAGATAGAAGTGAAAATGAAGAGAAATGAAAACAGCAGTTAGTGATTTTGAATGAATTAATTGAAGATTAACTAGTACTCTGCAACACCATGGTAGAAGCCTTTAGAACGGATTCTTTTCAAGTAAGTCATATTGAATGCTGATGTTTGGCAGGAAATTAAAACAGAATACTGGAAAAAATGTTCTTATCACTTGGTAGGAGCAAAAGAGGAGAATCCTTTAGAACGGATTCTTTTCAAGTAAGTCATATTGAATGCTGATGTTTGGCAGGAAATTAAAAAAGAATACTGGAAAAAATCACTTGGTAGGAGCAAAAGAGGAGAATCCTTTAGAACGGATTCTTTTCAAGTAAGTCATATTGAATGCTGATGTTTGGCAGGAAATTAAAACAGAATACTGTAAAAAAATGCTCTCATCACTTGGTAGGAGCAAAAGAGGGGAATGAAAATGTACATGTTTTATGATTTTCGTTGTTCGTCTTGTATATAACATCTCTAGCAAAAAATATCAGGGCCACGACTTATATCCAATTCATTTTTTTCTACTTTATGTTGTATATAACATGTCTAAGCAAAAAAAATATCAGGGCCAACGACTTGTATCCAATTCATGTTTTTCTACTTTATTTTATTCTACTTTAATTATGTAATTTCTATTCTCGTATTTTTCTTTTCTTATATATTATCCAATGAAGCCAGCAAATATGTGGATTGCCCATTGGTTTTGAAATCCTATAGCTGGATCATCAATTACATCTATGTTTGCTTTTCGGTGTTGATATGTTTGTGCATTCAATAATTATATTATGAAGGTATGTGTTGATATCTGGTGCTGATAGACAGTTTGTCCTGGGTATTTCTGCAGGTATTGTTTCGTGTTGGAAAACTGGGAACTATCTTATGCAGCTGAGAGTTTCGGTGAATAGATTACTTGCATTGTTAAGTTTATAGAAGTCCTTGTAAGGATTGTAAGGGACAGTATCATCCCAATCAAAGGTCTTTTTTTTTTTCCAATCTAGTGGTTAGCTGGAATATGGTATTTCGTGACAGTACAGAGTTATTGAGATTTTAGGTACTGTTATTGAGAGTTGATAGCAATTTTTCCCTGTTTGCTTTTTGTGTACAGATCATCTTCGTCAATCATCCAATGTTAATTGTTATCCTTCGTCTGCTCTCTCATTTTTTTTTTTTTGCAACGTTGAACTAGTCTCCTTAGTTCTCCTTTTGCCTTCACCAAATGGAATGGATGTGTGTATTAGGTTGACTGATTGTGTACAGTACGATTTTTTTGGGGTCAAATTGAACGTTACGATTTTGAATTTGGCATCACTAGGATCGATAATTGTTGACCACCAGCCACTTTGATCACATTTACCTTTGATGATTTAATGACCAAATATTATGCTTCCATTAACAGCTGAAGATAAATGAGTGATGCAGATCCTCATTGTTTGATGTGTTCAGGCTGCTTTTTGTTTTTGTTCATGAATCATGATGTGGATCTGTTTTTGTTCTATTATATTTTTAGATTCTGAGTTCTTTTATTTCTGTATTCAATTTGGTTGTTTGGATTCTTTGTGCTTCATTCAACAGGCTGCTAGCTTGCCTATTAGTAATCCAAAATTATCTCAATACAAATTATGCCTACCCATGTGGCCGAACCAGTTGGAACTTGGAACCCTCCAACAAGTGTTTTTATTTTATGAACACAAATTATGCCTATACCTGTTGGAACCGTACTCTTTTCTATTTTATGATTTATATCATGTAAGTTAGTTAACAATATTAACTAGTAGAAATAATATAGTACATTTCCCACCAAGTGCCCACTAGCGACTGATACTACGCGCTATTTTTATTGCAAAATATATTGTAGAAGTTTGGCAGGTTATATCGTGCCCCGCAATAACAGGAACATAAGCAAACAAATACAATACCAAGTTGACTTGCATAATAATTGAACAACCGGGCCTATTTTTATTGTAAACTTGGAATAATCAACGAACCATTCTTAAGAGTGCTGAGCAAGCTTGGTGAATTTAAGTATCTTATATAAAGGAGTACTCTCATATCCTTGGAAGTGTAGAAGTGAGTTGTGCTCTTTTTATTATCTTTTCCTAGTGAGTGAAAGGTCATAAATCTCAAAAAAGAAAAGAACATAAAAGGAAAAGGCCATAAGAAACTGAACAGGAGCAAAATCGTTTGCCTTTGTTGCGGGTGCCATTTTCAGCTCATGCATTTGTGCAACTCCCAAGAATGATATAGCAGAAAATGATTGCAATCTCTTGGGCAGTATTGGTGAGTTCAGTTCAGCCTTGTGCAATATCCTAATATATTTACCAATCATTCAACATATATACAAGCATGCTTATGTCTTTCTGTCTGATTGTGCAGAAAAATCAATCCCCACAATGCCACAAACCATTCACCATGGCTTCCTCATTCTGGCAATCAAGTTTCTGCACTACCTAATCTCAAGTTGTTACAAATCAGCTGCACCTTATACAATCATCATCGTGCCATTTTGAGTGGCATTTACACTGTCAGTTTCCTATATGTCAGAGTTATCATTAAGCTGAGAGTAAAAGAGATTGAAGACTGATAACTACATTCAGAATAAGTGATTCCTGTCTCTAATGAATAGTCAGTCTTCTCGGAGTCATCCATTTCCAGCCTACCAGAAAGCAAAAGAAAGGTCAACTACAACTTACTTGCAGCATGCATGGATTGGCTTTTTCAAAATCATGCCAAGTAGAATGAAACATCATCTAAAGATGATGATTCTACAGTCAAGGTGAAGCCAAGATAGAGAAAACATAATCAACTTAAGTTTCTATCAGCAATAATTTCCCCTAAATGGATCATAGTTCTGTAAATTTCAAGCAACGTGTAAAGCTCATAATTTAAATGCTATACATATGTAATTGCAACTGCTATGTATATGTAATTTTACCATACATTAGTTATTTGTCTGAGTTGTGAAGAAAAGAAGTGATATTTATCAAGGTCATAGATAATTGGTGGAAACTCTAGCGGGGGTTTGTGCTATGATTTTGATGTGTATTGAAATATAGTTTGTAAATACTTTTCTCTACATCTTACATTTATTTGGAAGATTTTATTTCTTTATGAAGTGTTGTATGACAAAAGATCAAATAGTACCTTCTGAAGCTTTTATTTGCTTTTATTCTTCGGTGATTTTGGCTTATGCTTTTCTCTACACCCTTCCATCGCATAAGTGCCTCGACCATCAAAGCTTGTTTCTTGATTTGTTAGGAACAAGAAATTTCCTCTGAGTAGTTACAAACTTTCATTTGATTTTGAAGTTTGATTTTTGTAATTGGGTATTAGGTGCTTTTGGTATATAGACTATCTTTTGCTTTTTCTTAACTTGCATTTGCATATGTAACAATCATACCCTTAGGGGTCTAGTTTGCATTAAACTGATAAATATTGGGCTTGAGAAACTTCGGCTATTGCTTGATTTTCTTCCTATGACAGCTTTTTGGTTATTTTAAAATTTACTACTGCTTGAATGTTAGGCTGATCTCCAATAATTTAAGCTAATCAAAACACATTTAAGTTTATAATTTTTTTGTGTTTTTTATTTACATGTTCTCTGAATCAGTTCTTGGATCTAATTCACTTGTTAATTTTGGCAGTTGACGATTGGCCAATAGTTTTCTATTTTCATGGGTTGGTTAAATAGAGGTCTGAGTTGAATTCATGGTGGTGATGAATAGTAAAACGTATGTGCTATCCTAGGGATACGTCTTTTTATTTTTTTGGGCCGATGGTTTAATCCGAAGCTGTTGTTTTTAACAGGGTTGTTTTCTTATTTCTTCACTTGCTGATGTTGATGGTTTAAGAGCTTAGTCTACGAAATTTTTTATTTTTTAATTCCACGATTTCTATGTTTTGGGATTTTCAATATCTGGAAGTTTATTGAAGTTCTTGTATTTAGAGCTTTCACAGCTATTACACCATGTTTTTAATACATCCTTACACTTTAGTAACAAGATAGTTTTCTAATTTATCATATTTGACATGATGAATTTCTTGTATTTTAGCTTCATTTATAAATGGTGCTTGTTAAATTATTTTATTCGCAATATTGCAATTTGTCTCTGAAAAATAATGATAAAATTGCTACTAGCATTTAAGTGCCATTTGTAGATCACTTTTATTTTAACCAGCGGTCGTAGCGCGGTTAGTGTAGTTACCCCTTGTACAGGAGTTCGACTCCTGATGACACCAAAAAAAAATCATTTTTCTTTTTATACAAAAATTGAAAATTATGACAGTCCAAACCGCTGTTTTTTACAAAAACAAACCATCATTTTATACACAGTCGATTATGGATGTGACTTTAAACCGTCATTTTATGCTGAATATCGGATGTAATTATGGCGGCATGGGAAGCCGCCATTCATGTAAATTAAGAAAAAAGACGTCGTTCAATTAGAGAAATGTATACAATATATTATTTTATCATTTTCTAAATGCAAAAAGAAAATAAGAGAAAAATAAATAAAAAGAAAATGAATGGATTTTGTATATTATTCGGGTTGAGAAAAAAGTTAAAAGAAAGAAAAGTTTTCTTTCTACTTGTTTGGTTGGTTAGGAAAGTGTTGCGGCTAAAGACAAGTGCACTTTAGTTGTTATCGCAATTCGTAATAAAGTAAAGTATATTTAAATATCGAACCCACAAGAAATACGTGAGTACTAGATTAATAAAGATCTTTTATTATTTAGACTAACAAAAGTAACGATTACGAGAACGAGACAAACAAACAATAATAATAAAGTAAACACGCGAGAACGAGATAGATTCAGTTATGGAAAGTCTAGGGGAACTGGTTTACTAATATTTAGTCCTTAAATTTACTAATTAACTATTACGAGCTATATTCCCTATTTGAAAGTCAATCACCCACTTATATTATTAATAACCAATGATCATGCAACTTCCTATGAACTACCCTCAATGATCATGCAAGACAATTAGCAGAAAAAGCATTAAGAGAGAGTGAGATTGTTAATTCAATAACAAATTGGAAACTGGTAATTATCATTGATTCGACATAATTAACAAGTTCAATTATTCCTAGAGTTCCATTAACTATTGTGGTACGATTGCATATAATTAACTAACTTATTAAGATTGGTCAGACCCTATGGGATTAAGCACACTAAGAACAATACATTCAATGGGATAATAGGAAACTCATAATAGCAATTAAACAAATATCAAAGACATAGTGAAAGGTCTCTCATCATCCACTGATGATGGATTTAGCTATCACAGTATTTAGCAATAACATAAAATAATAGGAATCCAAATACAAATCCATAAAAGAAAGAATTAAATGAAACCGGGACACCCTTTCGGTATGATGCTGGTTCTCTACGTTGTTCTTCGCGATTCTCCTCTTCTCCAGAGCTCCTACGGCAAAACGATGTGTCAGAATGAGCCAAAGGTCCCAAACCCCTCAAAAGGGGTTGAGAATGCCTTGTTTATAGGCTCCCACGTGTCCTAAGTCAAACTGGCTTCTGATATGTGAAATCCGGACTTCGGTATGGTCGTGTCGTCTTTAAGCGCGGTTGTACTTCATATAATTTTCGGCACTAAGTCGTATTTCAATTGAGGTACGCCCTAACTAGTTTTATGATTTAGGTACGACCGTGATGTGTATTAGGTGCGGTCGTACTTAATGTCCAGAAGCACATAATTTCACTTCTTTTTTGTCTGCCTCTTCCAAAAATTAAATCTTTTGCTTTCCATGTTGCCTTTTTTACTTTTATGCATAAATGATGAAATAATAAGCATATTTTATATAATAAGGAACAAAATCATAATATTTTTTACTCAAAATAGCCCAATAAATTAGACATATTTGGGTGTCAACAAAAAGTTAGGGAAAAAAAATGAAAAGCAAAAGTTCTCTATATTTGTACTATTACTAGTGTATTTGACCAGGTATACACTTGCTATTGAAAATGTTTTCATAAAATAATATGTATTTTGTATGATAATAGAAGCACAATGCATGTATACCAATAAAAAAAAGAAGCACAATGCGTACAATGTAATTTAATATTAAATAATATATAGTATAATGTATAATTAGAATAATAAATTTTAAAAAATTGAAACTTTATACTAATTTGTTATCTTTTTACACAAATCGCATTATATTTTCGCGGTTAAAGTTATTCATCACGTACTCCACTGATTGACGACGATCCTAAAAAGAAAGAGATAAAAATAGTTTAAAAATATATACCATTATAAAATTATTAATTGATTAATATAGTGTAACCTTAATATTTAGATATATACACACACGCACACATATACACATATCAATGAAGAGATAGAGAGAGACAGAGAGTATTAATTTTTTTTTATTCCACTATGGAACACAAAGATACGATGAAATTATATTTTTGGTCCCTTATCTTTATTTTAGGTTTTAGTTTGGTCCCTTATCTATTAAAAATTCTGAATTAGTCCCTTTTTCTTTATTTTAGGTTTCAGTTTATTCCTTATGTATTAAAAGTTTGAAATTAGTCCTTATATTACGAATATTATACCAATGTGGTCTCTTTTTTTTTTTGCATAAAAAGGGACCACATTGATATAATATTTGTAACTTAAGAGACCAATTCGAACCAAAAAAAATAAGAGAGACTGCATTTTACACATAAGGGACCATATCAAAACTTTTAATACATAAGGGACCAAACCAAAACCTAAAATAAATATAAGGGACCAAAAGCATAATTTAGCCACAAAGATATTTATCCACAACTAAAGATTAATTTTTAAATTAGTTATATCATTAAAATATTTAGATAGTATATATAAATTAGATAAAATAAAATATGTTTATTTCTAGACGATCAGTAATAAAAATATATTTGTATTAAAATCTGAATAAATAAGCAAATAAGTGACTTAAACATAGATAACATAAATTGAGCATTTAAAAACTAAATAAGTATTTCTTCAAAAAAAAAAACTAAATAAGTATTAAAAAAATTAAAATAGTTGGATGGCATATATTCATCCCCTGCTCTCGAATGTTCCTCTCACACCTTCACCCTAGAAATTTCTGAAACTACATACGTACAGCGAGGCGACGGAAGGAACGTTCCTGACGGTGATTTGCGTTGGAGGGCTTGGTCGCGAGGTAGACATGGGTGTTCAATGCTTGACGACGGATAAGGTCTGGGACAGCCACATCGAAGTTCACAGGTTGACGTTCATTACTCAGGTTTGTTGCGCGGCCACATTGGTAAATGAATATGCAAATATAATAGAACAGTATATTTCATTGTTTTATAACGGCGACGTATGGCCGAAATTTGCGAATTTGGCCAGGAACAAAACATCATCCATGATTTGTGAACATCACCAAACCTGAGTAATGGGGTCCTCCAAAGACTGACTGAGCATACATTCATGTTCCTTGGTGTGGGAGAGGTATTTTTCTTCTTTTTTCTGACTTAAATATATAATTATCTATGCATTTTTCCATTCTGCTGAAGCAAAGGATAGTACATAGTTTTGGAAACTTCTAACTTATTGTTTGTCACGTTTTTAGGTAGGAATTGGAATAGCAAAACTAATAGCTCTATAGATGTCTAAGCAGGTGAATAAGCTATTTGTTGTTTATACAGTAGTCACATTGATTTCTTGAGTTAATTTTTAGATTGCAATTGTTGATGTTCTTCTATTTGTTTTTGTTTTTTTTTTGGTGCAAACAAAGACACTTATAGAGGAGAATCGCAAGAAGACATGGCTTGTAGACTCAAAGGTAGGAGGGCTAGTGCGAAGGAGAATGCCGTGGGGGAGGAGTTATGGAGAAGGAGGTTGGGGTTTTGGAGTGAAGATGGGTTCATAGGCTTACTGCCATTGGAGACTGTGCAGAGTGGGGTTTTCTATCTTTTAGGGATTTTGAGAAAGCAATAAACGACATTTCATAAACCCTTTCACTGGGGTTGCTGTGTGTTCTTGCGCACCAAGCTGTGGATTTGGATTATAAGATAAATGTCGTTGTGAACGGGAGCAGGAGGCGTATGCACAAAAGGTATGCTTTCAAACTGGTTCATCTGAAAATAATTTATGGCTGATGGAAATTAAATATAAAGACATCATAATGAATTAGCAAGCCATAACCACTGTATTCTTTATTTATTTAGATTCAGTTTTGAAGATGTTGCTTCAATTTATAGGAAACACTAACAATTAAGGATGAGCTGGTATAGAATTTGCTATGGCATGGCCACATGATTCAATTGAGGTAGCAACATCTACTGTTTATATTATGAATGTGCCATGGAGAATCGCTTGTGCAGAAATCGATCATTAGAAAGAAGATTATGAGAAGCAGCTGTGTGTGTATGCATAGAAGGTATGGTTTTAATCTGGCTCTTTTGAAAATAATGTCTTGCTAGAGGAAAATTTATATAGCATCAGAATGAATTAGTAGGCCATAACCACTATATATTATCTGCATGGCTTTATAATGAAGACATTGTGTAACTCTCTCTTTGTCTTGTTCATCTACTATGATTCAGTTAAAGACAACCATAAGGATTCATGGAGTGCATGAAAATGTAGTAAAATTTGTCTAATAGCTAATTAGTGGAAAGGAAATCCCAATATTTGGTATTAGCGTAATAACTACATATGTATATGTATCACCGTTGAATAGTTTGCTAGTAACTGTAGTAATAGAATATGCTTAGTCATAATACCAACTATAGCAACTAAAATTGTGCACTTTAGTTCAATTTAACTTTTTCTCAAGTTTTTTCTTTTTTCACCTGCAGGGTTTAATTGTTAGTTCGAGAAAGAATTCACTTCAACACTTCAGGAAACCTTGGGCTCGTGAGCATGAGCTTGTGACAGTCTCTTAGATGCTGTTAAGGTGTCAAAGTTTGTCTGCTTATGACTTGCAATGGATTGTGATTTAATGTGTCTCTATACTTAATTAGTTTACATTTTCAGGTAATCAAACCTAGCGTTTTGATTGGATCATCAGGAGCGGGAAAAACATTCACAAAAGAAGTAGTTGAGGCTTTGGCTTCAATCAATGATGTAAACTCTTATCTCTCTTTTTGCATGAGTATTTATGTGCTTGTTCAGATAGACAATCTTAGATATGATATATCATCTATAACTGTCATGCTTGGCCTGTAAAAACCTCTCATTATGGCTTTCTCTAATCCAACTTCACAGTCTAAGTGTATAGCAGAAGAGACTTATCAATGGAGTGAGGTAAAATATCATATAACTACACATGCTTCTAGATGTGGTTAAGAGTCCTTTGTTTTGATACCAATGATGCATACTCCTACCTTTTTTTTGAAACCCTTTCACTGCTGATTTTTGCTCTCACAAGTCATTGGATTTTATTTGTTTCATTTTTATGTTTTATGTTAGGTTAGACTATATTATTTAAGTTTTGCTTTGATTTGTCAGTTTCATCTCTGACTGAAATTTTGTTGCTGAAATGAAGTGTCATTTAACTGAAGCCTCAATATTCTAGAATTTTCGACAATTAAACCAACAATCTTTCTTTTTTCTTTTTTAGCAAAACATCAGGAACATATATTTTGAGGATAATTCTGAGTTTCCTTTATTGCAAATTGTTACAGGGAAATTTTCTTGTAATTTTATTTAAGAATCTAATTGAGAATCATACTACTTAAAGCTCTTTGAAATTGAATGTAATCATTTTAAAGAAAATATTAATGAAAATTGAAATAAAAACTTTCATTTTTTTATATCCATTTTTTGTATTTAATAAAGGAATAAATATACAAAATCTCTTTTGCTGTTGTACTGCATTATTAGTCTAGCAAACTACTTAATCCAACATTACACATTGATTTTTACGATATAGTGAAAGCCAGCCATGGTGTGTGCGATCTGATTTTATTTGATAAAATTAATTGTTATATGGTTTTAATATTCTAGATTTCATTTTTTGATAATTCATACGAATTTAATTACGTAAAATGATAAAATAAAATATTCTATTACTCATATCAAAATAAAATTTCATAATTGCACAAAATTGTGATAATTGAAATCCAAATCCAAATCTATACAACATGATTGCCAAAAGCATACCAAATTAGGGAATACCAAATCTGTCACATAGCCTCTTATTCAAGTCACAAAAAAATCTGTCACAGCCCAAAAAAAAAACTTAAATACCGTAGAAATTGATAAAAGCGACCAAAAATTTCTCTAAGCATCCTTATTTAATTCTATAATCCTTTGGATGCAAATATTCTTCTGGTCTTTAGATTCTAGTCATTCTCCTTCTTTATCTCCTTGATCATGAGATTCACAGACTGAGATCCACTATCAGATGGGCATAGACGCTTGACTACAGGGCTCTTCTGAGTGTCATTGCATAAATCAACCACTTCCAAATTTGTCTCAGCTTGGTTGTCATTTTCGGCAGACTCAGTAAACTTGCCCATGAGATCCTGAAACAAATATTCTAATATTTTCGTTAAAAAATTACATCTTTCAAGGTTAAAAGCTGAAAAATTAGATGAGATTATCATACCTGAGTAACTGCAGCAGTAGATTGAGCATCCAAAGCAACATTTTCAGATTCAGCAACTGGACACACATGGTTGATGGCCTAAATTAATCATCATAATTAGGTTGTCAGTTATTTACATAAAAAATGAACCTGTATTTACATGATTAGGAAGTACTTTTAAATATACTAATATACTAATCTAAGTGATATGTAATTTTAAAGCATAATAGGCAAGACTTACCCATGATTATCAAGCTCTATATTGATCAATTTGGACTTCACCCCAATCCTCACATATTCACGTTGTTATCCAACTCTAGTGAGGACACCTATTACATTCGAAAATACATATTAAGTGATATTAGTGTTCTACTAATGGGCATGAACATGTATAATAGAATTGGATACTCACCAACCAAGTAGTCACTATCAAACTCTGGTAGAAAACAATTAGTAAAGAGGAGTGAATGTGTAAACAATGGTAGGAACTGATCCATTGTCAGCCTTCCTAATCAATGTCCCCTTCTGAAAATTAAGCCTAAACTCATGGCTTGTTGGATGGTATTCTCCTACATTAGAAGCCACACTAAAAATTGTCATGTAGTAGACAACATCCTTTGTTAACTCCTTTTCATGCTTGTAAATTAGTTGTTTCCTGACAGAAGCATTGATTTTAGTACCATGAAAATGATTAATGTGAATCGCATCATTAGTATTTAGTATCAGGATATAGAACACCATAATTAAAAGGCAAGTAGAATTCAAACCTCTGAGTCCATCAAGACTAATTCCAGCACGTAAGGTAATTTGCTTGCATCTATGTCTGCCACTCGCCACATCCTTACAATCCGCACCAGCAAACTCCAATTTTGTTTGGTAGAATTGACATTAGCTAGCAAATCAATCGCATGACCATTGTTAGCATTTCCTGGAAGAGTAGTCATTATAGAAGAAAGTATATGAGTATTATGAGCTGAAATGTATGTAGATAATCAGGATCAAGAAGAGGTGCACAACATTCTGCATGGAGTCTATTGTATTTATATAGTTGAAAAATGAAAGATAATATTGAAATGGAAATGTCAATCGTGATTTCACCTTTTTGATTGATGGTTGACTGTTTTCAAAGAAAAACAATGATCTTATCACAGTTAGCTGTAATTGATTCTTGATTTTTTATCTGATTGACATGCCAATATGTGGATACACATCAACAATTTAGAATTTGAAAAATTGAACACAAATTAGTGCACCATATAGCTGATATGGAGCAATATATTTGAATAGAATTTGAATAGAATATCATATGATTTATTGCTTATTTAATTGATTGGATCAAATTGGATATAACAGTTGTAAAAATGACATAGGATTTGGTGTTGATTGATATGAAAAGGTGTTAAATGTTCAATATTGTTGCTGCTTGATGGGTACTAAGAAATTGAATGAATGGCACAACTATAGGGATCATTTTTATGTAATATTTTGAATTATTTTGAAATTTAAAGCACGATACTAATTTTGAAGGCACAATAATGTAGGTATCAATTTTATCTGCTGCGAATTTGGAATGTAATAAATGAGATGGATTAAAGTTTCTAATTGTGGTTATTTTGTATCGTATCTTATTTTTTTTGACATTTATATTTTATTCTTTCAATTAATTGAGCATTAAAGCCCAGCCTGGCTGTCCACATTTTATAATATTAACTTTTTTTTTAAATAATTTTTGAATAATTACAGATTACACATTAAATACAGGTGACATGTAGGATTTATGTGGAGGGAAAACATTTGAGGAAGCCATGTGGTTCCTAGTCATTTGGTCATTTTTCATATGAGCATTACATGTGGAACTTTCTATTTTGAGATTATTCTCCATTGTATATTATATAGATATAGATAATAAGTTGACTTGAATAATTTAACTAATTTTACATTACTTAATCGATGAAATGTTATAAGAAACATTTATGACAATTCATCTATGAATATATAAGTTCAGTATTAAATATTAAATAATATATGTATTAAATTTGATACATTGAATGATATATATTAAATCATTGTTTTAAAAACCGAACCGAACCAGACGGTTTAACCGGTTGAACCTTGAACCGACATTGTTTACGGTCTGGTTATTTTGGCGGTTCAACCGCGGTTTCGTCCTGGTTCGAGCGGTTAAAAGTGGTGGAACCATGACCCGGAAGTCTCACCGGTTCGATGTCCGGTCTGGTTTTTAAAACATTGTATTAAATAATGAATCTCTTATCTTTACCAAAAAAAATAATGATTCACTTATTAAATATATTTAACGTATATTTAGTTATTTTATTTTGTTTTACATTTCAAGATTACTAATTTTTTTAAAATTATCATGACCTTTACACATGTTTTGAAACATTATCCTTGTAAAAACTTATAAATATAAAATATAGGTAAATATGTGCAATGAAAAACATTCATTACCAGTGAAAAAAAACTCATTATCAATAGTTTAAGATCTCATCTCAAATAACCAGTTTCGTTTCAAGAGCTAACCAAAATGAAGTTGAAGTTGCTAATTTACAAAAAGGCAGTAAAAAGTAGGCAGTTTAATAAACTTCTCCCTAAAAAAATCGACACATTTTCTAAAGTACATGCCTACTGCACTATTGACTCTTTCATATAGAGATGCGATAAAAGTCAAGCCCCAAACTCTTGCTCACATATTATTAACGACGCACTTAGCACGATTCTTTTAGTTTCGTAAAATGAGAAAGGTTTTCAATATATTCTTTTATGATTTTTTTAATGCAAAATGAAAATAAGGGAAAGTTAGAGAAAAAAGAAAATGAATGAATTTTATATATTACTGGGGTTAGGTAAACGTAAAAAAGAAAGAAAAGTAAAGTTTTCTTTCTACTTGGTTGATTGGATAGAAAATTTAGAAGAAAAAAAATGAAAAGTAAAAGTTTTCGTTCTATGCACTATTGTATATAATAAGTCGACTATTGATGAAAAAAATATAATAAGTTGACTTGAATAATATAGTTAATTCTACATTACTTAATACATTAATTATTATAAAAAAAACATTTATAATAATTAATGCATTGAATATTAAATATTGATTTTTTTTGACTCATTAAATATTGAATAATATATCTATTACATTTAATACATTGAATATGATATATTAAATAATGAATCCTTACCTTTTTTTCCCAAAAAATAAAATAATGAATCATTTATTAAATATCTTTAACGTATATATGATTATTTCGATTTGTTTTTCATTTCAAGATTACAAATTTTATTAATAAATTATTATTTTTAAAAATTTTCATGACTTTTACACGTTTTGAAATATTATCCTTGTAAAATATTATAAATATAAAATACAGATAAATATGTGCAACGAACAACATTCATTACCAGTTTATATAAAATAAATTCATTACCAGTAAAAAAATATTCATTATCAATAGTTTAAGATCTTATCTCCAATGACCTATTTCTTATTTTTTGAATTCATTGCATTAATTTCTCTAGCCATCTTAAATAGCCGATCGCAAGATGTTGATTGTCAATAGCACAAAATAGAATGGCTACTAGCATCAATCGTCTTTATTTTACCTTCGCAATTCTATGCATCGTTTCAGTCTTGACATCAGGTAAAAAACCAGTTCCATAACTCAATTTTGTTATATTTTCAATAAAAAAATTGACGATTTTAGTATGTGAAAATGGTGTTTGAAATGCGAAATCTTTTTTCATTTTTAGAAACCAAGATTTCAGAAAATGTATATAGTAAGTTTGAAATGGAATATGTTTACAGTAGATGATATTTACAAGAAAATATTTAAGATGTTACTAAATTCTCTACATTATTTTCCTTGAAAATTGCTTCACTGACTAGGTGTTGGTGTGTTCTCAAATTCATTTTTTGATTTATGCTTTCAAGGTTCATAGCTCCTAGTTTGTTTTAGATTTACATCATTCAAAAAACAATATTTAATTTAACTTATTAATTATTTTAAGTTAATTAAAAAATATAAATTTTCTTTTAAATTTATTTTTGCTTGTTTTGTCAATTTTATATATAAAATGAAAGAGAATATTAAAGGAGTTTTTTTTCCCCAGAAAGAATATCGAAGGAGTTAGTATTTTATGTATTTCAGTAAACAATAATTTAATCCTATTCAAGAACATCGTCTATCCATGTGTAATCACGTTGAGCACACAATCCCTGTTCTAGTTTTTCTATATAATTGTTGATGCTCATGGGATGATAAAAAATTGAACTATTCAATTATTGAATACGAGCTTATTAAATTCAAAACTATGATGCACATATAGTTTTTAATGACATTCTATTGATTGTAACAGGAGTAACCGGTATTGCTATTAGGGTAAAATATTGCTCTCACACTGGGACAGGGCCATGTGTTACCCAAGCTTGTTCACAAAAATGTTCAGTAGATGGCTACAAAGGCATATGTGGAGGAGATGAGTGTTGCTGCTATGGATAGCTCTATGTTAGAAATTTGTATTTTCTCGCTGTGTTTGTATAATTGTGTCTACAAACATAGTCTTTATGATTTTCAATAAATAAAATAATTTCAATTCAAAATAACATGGTTATGATATCTTATTGCTAATAAAGAAATTAGATTTTTTTTTCTTTTGGGTATACAACGGGGCTAAAAAAGCCCAAGAAATAAAGGACTACACAACAACATTCCGAGGAGTAGAAACTCCCAAACTATCAGCGAGCAAAAGATGCCCAATTTGGGCAGGACACTGCTCATAAACAATCAAAGGAGACTCTTGACCACAGCCGATAGAAGCCAAAGCATCTGCACACTTATTAGCTTCCCTATATATATGCTTAATATTGACAATCCACTGCATTTGAAGCATCTTTTTAATCTCTTGCACCACCCTCCATCCTTGTAACCGAGAGGTATGATGATCCTGAATAATGGTAGACGCAGTCATTGCATCAACCTGAAGCTTAAGAGCAAGGACACCTCTCTCCCAAGCCAGCTTCAGCCCCTCAAGCACCCCCATATAATCGCTACAATGGCTACACACTACCCAAAAATTTGGAGAAGCCACATATCCACCTTGCATTGTGATCTCTAATTAAGCCCCCACACCACGATACATCACCTCCATGTTTAGTTGCGCCATCCGTGTTCAAGCAGTAACCAATCAATCGGAGGAGGCAACCAAAGAAACATCAATCCACATCGTGGTATCATTAGCCCTCGAAGATTTAATATGCGTGGCACTATGATACTCCCTCAATCTTTTAAAGACTTCGGCCCAAGGACGCAGAGGCCTAATGAAATCATTCTCATGCAATTCTTTGTTCCTCCACGTCCAGAGAGCATGACAAGTGGTAGCCCAAGCTTCCTCCCAATCATAAACATCAATACGGGTCCCTTGTTGGCTAAGATTGTGGTCTACCCATTGATTCAAATCACAAATAAAGAAGTCACTTCTTCGATCCCTTTTAACTAAATGAGTCCAAACAATGGAAGTTAGTGGGCAATCTCGTAAGACATGCAAAGTAGATTCGACCTCATTATTACAATGCGAACAAAAAGGATCCCCCAGACCCATCTTGTGCTTCCTTTCATTAGTAAGAAGCCGATTATGAAGCAGCAACCACATGAAGGAGCGAACTCTCTCAGGCACTCTCAACTTCCATATCTTTTTCCACTTGGCGTGAAATTCCAATGAATCCAAACCAGCAAGTAAGGAATAAGCACTAGCCACCGTGTACTCACCCTTACTGGTTCCAGGCCAGAGGCACACATCTTCTCCGTACTCCGCCTGAGGAGGCATAACAGCTCTAATCCTGCTTACAACATTAGCCGGAACATATTGATGTAACATTGGCCAATTCCACTCACCTGAGTCCTCCATAAACTCGCACACCTTGCTAGCAAGCAAACCATCAGGGACATTGTCGACTAACTCGATTAATTTCAACCCAGGCTGCACCCAACCATCTATCCAAAAACGGATGCGTTCACCATTTCCCATAATCCAATGCCTTTTTGGCCACAACTTTGCTATCTGTTTCCACAAAGCCGAATTAGAGGCTTTAGCTATGATTCTATAGGACTCCAATCCTCCACGACCATATTTACCATGCAACACCTTACACCACAGCTTATTGTCATCATTAAAATTAGCCCACCCCAGCTTCAAGATACAGGCGTCGTTCACAGTGCATAAATCCCGCAGACCCAAACCACCAAGATGCTTTGGACGCACTATAGTGTTCCAACCCACTGCATGATACTTTCTGCTAGCTTCTAAATCCCCCCAGATGAAATTTCTCTGCAACAAATGAATTTCTCGCAAGCAGGCACGAGGCACTACCGTGCTCATCATGGCATAAGTAGGCAAAGCTTCTATCACGGATTTAGCCAGAGTAATGCGGCCAGCCAATGAAAGATGCTTGGTCTTCCAAGAGGCTACTTTGTTATAGTATTTATGAGTTCTACAAAAAATGAAAAAAGTGACATTGAAACATTTATTGATAATCAAATTAATTATATTATCTATGAATTAAATACAATTAAATATTCATTTTTGGTCTAGTCGGAAGAGAGATAGAGAGAGAGAGAGAGAACATTGGGAGTGTGAAAGCGTGAACAAATTTAACTTTAATCATTTAACTATACATAAATGTCAAGATGATTTTACTTAAAACTAGTCTTGATTATCAACTTCAGATGGTCAAGATTAATTCATCTCAATTATCACTTTTTTTTATGGAATTGTCACTTGATATACCCTAAATACTTTTAGACGCATGTGTGGATATGTACAAGAAAAAAAAGTATAATGTTTAAGTTAGTTTAAAAATAGAAGGATGCATAGAAGGTACGAGTGTTCATGATTGTGACCCAACCCAATCCGAGCTATTTAGAGTCTGGTTTGACTTTCTTCCTAAAAGAAAAGGATAATGTAGGGTTTCCTTTAATTTTAGTGACAAAATCATGCTAACTTTTAGGTTATCCAACCTGTCATACATATACATACACACACACACATACACATACTAAAACGTGACTCATGCGATGTACGAGAGTTTTATGTGTGGGGAATAAATACTTACAATTTGTTTGGCTTTAAATGAGTTGAAATAGGAGAATATGAGATCTCTCCTCCTTTGTTTGATTGATTGAATGGTGTCTCAAAAAAGTATGTACAAACCCTATTTATAGTGCTAGCTAATTCACAAGCTGCCCCTATCTGTCACGTTCTCTACTACATAACTGCTTTTACAAAGTGGCTAAAAGTTGTAATGACTAAAAATACATCAATCGACTAATAGCACATGGATCAGGTAGTCTTAGACTTGACTAACCACAAATTCCTAAAATCTAGGTTTGTCTCCATGTTGGCTTCATGATGCAAAATTTCAGTCGTCTCCGACTACTCTTTTCTCTTGGCTATTCAACTGTAACAACTTACTCCCTCCGGACTCAATTATAAGCAAAAAAAATCCTCAAGTTTGGTGAACTCAAATATAAGAAATTTTCAATCAACCTACCCATATTTAATGTCATTATTCCAAAAATGCCCTTAAGTTAATTCAACATTTGTTTTTCAAGAATTTCCTTGTGAGGACCGTTATGATTATGAAATAAAGAAAATTAAATGCAATTAACTCTTTCTTAATCAATGTAAAATTAAGTTTTTTTGCTTATAGGTAATACGAGAGTTTTTTCAAGTTTGAACGTGCTTTGGTCCATTAAAACATCCTCAAACCCATTAACATGATCAATTTGGTTAACTAATCATATTTTTGAATACCAACACTCGACTACTTAGATGTCAAAGACTCATTTGGGAAATCCCATTATATTATATTTCACTTGAGTCATTGTTTATTTCTTTTATGCCAATATTGAACCTGTGTTTGCTGTTGACTGCTTGATTCATTGTAGCCCAAATAAACCTAGGAAGGAGGTTTATGACCAAGTGCCCACTAGCAAACCGATCCTACGCGCTATTTTTATTGCAAGCACTCTAGTCTGTTATACCGTGCCCCGCAAGAACAGGAACATAAAGCAAGCAACCATAATACCATGTTGACTTACATAATAATTGAACAACCGCGCTTATTTTTTATTTTAAATAAACTAGGGAATAATCAACGAACCATTCTAAAGAGTGCTGAACAAACTTTGTGAATTTGAGGATCTTTATATATAGGAGTATTCTCATTTCCGTGGAAGTGCAGAAGTGAGTTGTGCTCTTTTTATAAACTTTTCCTAGTCCTCGTGGTGAGTGGAAGGCAATAAATCCCAAAAAAAGGAAAAAAAAGGAAAAAGGAAAAGGCCTTAAAAAATTGAACATGAACAAAGTCGATTGCCTTTATGCCCTATCAGGGCTTTTTGCAGGTACCATTTTCAGCTCATGCATTTGTGGAACTCCCAGGAATTTTAAAGCAGAAAATGATTGCAATCTCTTGGGAAGTATTGGTGAGTTCAGTTCTGCCTTGGTTGTGCAATATCCTAACATATTTACTAACCATTCAACATTTATATATGCAAGCATGCTTATAGTATCTTTCTGTTTGATTGTGCCACAAACCATTCTCCAAGGCTTCCTCCTTCTGGCAATCAAGTTTCTGCACTACCTAATCTCGAGGTGTTACAAATCAGCTGCACCTTATACAATGATCGTGCCATTTTGGGTGGCATTTACACTGTCAATTTCCTATATGTCAGAGTTACCATTAAGCTGAGAGTAAAAGAGATTGAAAACTGATTTCAGAATAAGTTGTTCATTTCTCTAATCTTCTCAGAGGCATCCATTTTTCAAAATCATACCAAACAGAATGAAACATCTAAAGAAGATGAGACTATACCTTCAAGGTGAAGCAAGCCAGGATATATAGAGAAAACATAATCTTAAGTTTCTATGAGCAATAATATTCCCCAAATGTATCATAGTTCTGTAAATTCAAGCAATGTGTCAAGCAAAATGTGATGAGACCCATTTAATGAACCTTTATATAAATTTTAAAAGCATGTTAAGAATCACGATTGCTCTTCCAAGTAGAATGACAATTTTTTTGCAATGCACTGTCTAAAATTTGATGTCAATCAAACCTGGGTTGGGTCCCCTTGGAAGTGTAGCTGTTGGAAATTCGAGCGTTGACTTACTTAAAACTGGATTAATTAAAGGGAGGCCAATATAACTGCAAAAAAAAAAAAAAAAATTCATTTCGTTGTCGAATCTTTGTTGTGATTTATTTCATTTAAGTCTATTAATAATAACAAAAATCTCTCCTTTTCTAGACTACCTCATCAGCTAATCGTAGTTTGGTGGAAACATAGACAATATCAGAAAGCGTTCCATTATAGGAGGACTGCTATTTCTTAGGAAAAAAATTGTTAGAAAATAAATTAATTAGGTCCGTTGCAAATCATTCTTGCCATTTCCATGGTTTGCTTTTTCGTAAGAAATAGCAGTCCTCTCCATTATATCACTCGAAATGTAATTTAGAATTTTAATATCAATTCTGAAATAGAATTGGTTCAAAATATCAAGCTTTATGTTAGAGCAGTACAAAGAATTATGACGCTCAATTAGAATTTTAAATTTTATTCCATTCTATTGTAAGATGCAAAATTTAAAAATAATTTCACTATAAATTTTCTAATTAAATAAACTTTTTCAAGGCTTTAATTTCTTATAATATCAAAGAATCTAATGAATACAAAAATTCACATTGTATTTTTGAAAAAAAGAGCACACTAATTTTTTTAATCATTAGTTTGTTTATATGTATTTTTATATACATACTAAATTTAATTTTTTATTTCTTAAACTTATGTTAATATCATAAGCATAACCAAAAATCATTCACAAAATACAAATGGAGCCAGAGAAACATATATTTGTGTTTTGGTTTGAGTTATGTTAATTTTTATATGTTAAAATCGTAATTTTAAGATAATCGTTAAGAATTAAAAAGGATTCGGGCTTTACTAATGTTGTGTTAGTATAGTGGAAGCAACTCGCCTCCGTAAGAAAAAGAACTTGGGGAACTCGGGTTCGAATTCTTGTGGAGTCACTCATATTGAGAGACCGAGAACCAAATGATAAAACCTTGTTCAATCAGTCAAATCGATGATTAGTTTTATAACTGATCCAAAGGATCAAAACTGTGAGAATACCTTAAGGGACTAATGGTGCCAAAGGTTCTAATTACAGTGGGTTCCGAACATAATTGACATACATTATCACAAAACTAACGTACATAATCGTATTTTAATTCTAAAAAAAATATTCATATATAAAAGTTGAAATTAACACGCTAAGACCCTGTTTGGAATAAAGTAGCAGATGAGTTTACAACAGAAAAAACTAGCAGGTTGAATTTGAAGTATTTGGTAAAATTAGCGATTGAACTAACTAATAAATGTAAAATGACTTTAAAGGACATTTTTAATTAATGTTTAAATTATTGTTATTATTATTATCTAATAGAGGATAGAGAAAGAATGTATTTAAATATAATAAGGATAAAAATAAGAAAAAATAATACACCGTAAGCTCAAACGCTATCCTCTTTAGAAAATGTATTCAAATTATGATTTTAATCAATTTTATTCCATTTTGTTGCCCAAACCCTTTAGTGAAATTCTAGTTTTTTTTTTTTGGGTCAAACTGTAGTCATTAGTCAAACTCTAGTTTAAGTCATCTGTTGGACTTCAATATTCTGGACAATAGGCCCAATTATGCTTCAGCCTATACCGTTGTGGGCTTCGATGGTTCGATAGATTGACGAATGCCGACTCAAATACTCTACTACTCCTGCGTACTAACAGGTTCAATAATCAATTCGTTTCTCTCTCTCTCTCTCTCTCTAAAATATTGGGATTAATAGATAGAGAAAGTTTGAGAGAGATGGAAGAAGGAGATGGCAAAAGAGATCATATGGACTCACCCGCCAATTCAGAACAAACCGGTAACTAACTTCATCATCTTAATGTTTTACAGATTCTTTTACTTTTGCATTTTCATTCTTCCTCTCTTCCGTCCTGTTTGAAAGAGGATTCATACTTGCAAGCTACAGTTTTTGGTTGCTCAATGATTTTTTATTTTTGCTTTAAATAGAAGAAAAACAGGTAAATAGTTATGATGCTTCTCATAATTTGAAGTTACCTGCCAGTAATTATGTAAATGTTGGACTTGATAATTGGGGAGTTTTGTTTTGTTTTGTTTTTTTTTCATTTTTAGTAAATGTGTCTGTTCATTTTATCTTAATAGATTGGGATTTGAGGTCAAATGTCAAATAAACAGTTTATTCGGTAATAAATTGTTAAATCTGAGATACTTGAAAACGTATAGCTGCAATCCAATGAATTGGTAAACATGGCATGACCCTGGCAGTATCTGCCTTGCAGTTTAGCTAGATGCTCTATTGGTTTAGTTGCAAACATTCACTTACAACACTACTATGTTGATGGGACTTGGATTAGAAAAATTATGCTTGTCCCAAATAAAGGTTTTATTCAAATAATAATGAACACAGTTGTGCTTATGGAATACTTTTCTCAAGATTCAATATCAGGAGTCCGAGGTCAGGATCTCATATATGGTACAATAATAGACTTACTGCTTAAATAATATAAAGATTTGTATCCAAAGTCCAAACACAATATAGAGATTGAGTCGTGCATAAACTACAACCCAACACCATAGTTTGGGTTTGATAATGAAATAGACATGATTAGAATTCCAAGTTGATAGATGTGTTAACTTTGTTATGAAGACAATGCTTGTAAAAGAGCTGATTCAAATAGTCATTTCAGGTTTCTTAAGCATAATTTAAAATTTTCTATTGCTTGTTATAAACTAAAACTACATTTGACTCTTGTTTTTATAAATAAGGTTTTGTTAACATGTTCCGGGCACAAGGAGTAAAGATATAAGTTATTACTTGTCCTAGTTACTTAAGAATGCCGGTTCACGATTCCAACCAGAGTTTATAATTAAATGAGGAAAGCTAGCAACATACTCTTTATGATTGGTCCATTTTTAAAAAGTTAGTGCACTTGTAAAAAAGTAATCAATTTACGAGACAAGTGTGTTAACTTTTTAAAAAGTGAACCAATCATAAGGAGAGTGTATTAGAGTGTACCCAAAAGATTGTTTTGCTAGTATTTCTCTAATTAGTTAAATATTTATAATTTTATATAAATAAAATAATAAGAAATGTAATACACATTCATAATCAAGTAATACATAAGTTCAATAATAGATAGAACATTCATAAGTTCATAACAAAAATAATTACAGTAAAAAAAAAAAAACTTCGAAAACATACATAATATTTAAAATGGTGTCTTCTATTATTTGACCCCACCCCCCTCAAAAAATGATTCTTGACCCATTCTTTGGGCATCTACTTTTGTGGGTTGGCTGGAACACTAACAGACACCTAACTGATAGGTTCATTGGTTTTTGTCAAACTTGCTGGTAAGTGGTATGGTCCAGTGTTTTCGACCATGGTATTAATATGCATGGCATTTGTGGCTTCGGTTCAATCGGACATGGGTTTCTAATTGTGGCACCTGTTTGATTTTGTGCAATCATGCTTTAGAGTTTCTGTTATCATTATCAGGGTCAAGCCTTTCAATGCAGCATTTATGAAATCCAGATACATAATTACATATTTGCAAATCGATACTCCGATGTCATTAAATTCTGTTTTCCCATTTAAATTGCTTGGTCTTTTTAGATGTTGCATTTGCATGTGTAGTATATGCTTTCATTTAAATATATGCTCTATATGATACTAGGATAAGGATTGGGCAGTACTACAGGATTTGGGTAGTTTGCTGGAGGCAATAGGTTTCTACCTCCATGTTGCCAGTGTACCCAAAAAAAAAAATTGTTCTGCATAATCATTTTACTGGTAGATTATAGCTGGAAGTTTCCAGCAGCATATGCAATGTTTGACCCTGTATTAGCAAACCATCTAATTTTTGTTGCTCTGATATAAATATCAGTTTCTGATGATGACGAGATTGACTACACAACCAAACCAGAGTTTTATGATCCTGATCTTGATGATAAGGATGAAAAGTGGATTCATAAAAAAAGACATGGACGTGATTCTGATGCTGTGCTTAGCTGCCCTGCTTGCTTCACCACCCTCTGCCTAGAATGTCAAAGGTATATGATGATATGCATATATGCAAACTTTTGTATTTTGTGGTCTTACGTATGCAATCTCACACACACATATATTATTGGTATATTAGGTCTTTTGTTTATTTCACTTACTACATCAATCCAATGAATGAGGACGACTAAGGTAGCTGGTAGCGTTTAGTAGACAGGTTATGCCAAAACATAACAAGACAAAAAAAACAGAACAGGACATAAGAAAAGAAGAGTGGTGCATTTTGGTTTCACCTAAATATACCAAAGAGAACCAAAGGTGGAACCAAAGAGAACAGAATAGAACAAAATGGATTGTTTGTTTCCATTTTATTTGCATGTCAAACGCCAGAACAGAACAAAACAGATTGTTTATTTCTTCTGTTTTTGTGCCAAATGCTACCTAACTAATTAACCTGCTTGTTGTTTGAGTTTCTGATTCCATATATCCATCTGTTTTGCCCAAGCATTTTTTGGCTATTCTCTTCTCTGGGAATTATATCTCAACTTCATTGGCCTGCATATTCTGTTGTTCAGGATAGGCTGTGCATCTAAGGACATTCTCCGGACGTATAAAAAATTTGTGAATACCCAGGTTATTGCTTTAGGTGTTAGTGTGTGACTATACATAAGGTCGGTGAGATGTGAACATTATTCAGGAAGCAAGCCTATGATATAAGTTTCATTTTCCAGCATTATGAAATGACTGTTTATGCCTGTATATGTTTTTTTGAAATATCGAGTTTTCTTAACCAAAGTCGTCATTGCTGAATGAAAAATATATATTGCTTTGCAGAAAATATATATTACTTTTGCTTCTTGAAGATGGCATAGTAGGTCTTTCGTTTATTTCACTTACCACATCAACCCAGTGAATGAGGACGGCTAAGGTAGCTGGTAGCGCTTTGTAGACAGGTTAGGCTAAAACATAACAAGACAAAAAACCAGAATAGGACATAAGAAAAGAAGAGTAGTACATAAGAAAAGAAAGAGAACCAGAGGTGGAACAGAATAGAACAAAATGGATTGTTTGTTTCCGTTCTATTTGCATGTCAAATGCCAGAACAAAACAAAAAAAAAGATTGTTCATTTCTTCTGTTTGTGTGCTAAATGCTACCTAACTAATTAACCTGCTTGTTGTTCAAGTTTCCTGATTCCATATATCCATCTGTTTTGCCCAAGCATTGTTAAAGAAACTAAATATTTACATCTTTAAAACAACGAAAGTTCCTCCTGAACATTTTCTGGTTATTCTCTTCTCTGAAAATTATATCTCAACTTCATTAGCCTGCATATTCTGTTGTTCATGATAGGCTGCATCTAAGGACATGCTCCAGACGTATAAAAAATTTGTGAATACCCAGGTTATTGCTTTAGGTGTTAGTGTGTGACTATACATTAGGTCGGTGAGATGTGAACATTATTCAGGAAGCAATCCTATGATCTAAGTTTCATTTTCCAGCATTAAGAAATGACTGTTTATGCCTGTATATGTTTTTGAAATATTGAGTTTTCTTAACCAAAGTATAGATCTGAGGCTTGGAGTTCAAACCTTAAAACAAATTCAGTTGGTTTTTAAAATACTATGTGGACTTCAGAAGTCTACAATAGGATTTTTTGTTGTTGGCTGGCTGTATTATTTTTTCTTATCCCCCTCAGAAAACAAAAATTCAAATAAAATACATAAATGCTGATTGTGTTCATGGGAATATTTGTTGGTAATTGGTATAACTATGCTGTTGGTTGTGACTTCATCATTTTCTTGTAGGCATGAAAAATATTTGACCCAGTATAGAGCAGTATTTGCTGTAAACTGCAAGATTGGGAATAAAAAAGTTATGAGGCAAAATAGCTCAAGATCAAGAAAAAGAAATAGAAAAATGGAAGAATTTGATGGGAGCGATGCAATTTCGACAAGCAATGAATCGTTAAAGCAAGTCTGCTGCTCTGTTTGCTCGACAGAGGTAGGTGTCATTGATGAAGATGAGGTTTATCATTTCTTCAATGTTCTCCCTAGTGAATCCTGACTTATTATCTGCCAAGCAGTGGTTAAATTATGTTGCTCAATCATTCTGCTGTAGTGTGAATTTCACTACCTTGGCAATATTTCAATTCAGAACTAGTTGCTCTCAGTATAACACAATTCCCCCACTTTGAATATTTTTTCTCCCCCATAGAAGCCTATCCGAACATAATATTAAGCGTATGATTGGTTGGGGGTGACATGGAAAGAGAGAGGAACGTGCGAGAGAAGCAAGCAAGAAATGGCCAATTTCTCTTGTGTGGTTTGGCAGGGAAGTTGGCGAGAAAGAAAAAAAATGGTGGGTCCATCCACTTTTTGCAATCTTCGCAGCAGAGCGAAGAAATGGCGCCCAGTCATATTTTTTTTTCTTTTTTTTTTCTTTTTCCAATTTCCACCTCTGTTCTCTCCTTATACATCAAATTATTTAAATTTTTAGTTAAGGATATTAATGTTTTTTAAAAAATAATTAGCACTTCTCTTTTCTCGTTTTCTTTTCTCTTTCTCTTATTCCAATCAATACCTAAAATCTACTCTATTTCTCTTTTTTTTTTTCCTCTTTTCATACTCCCTCTTTACAATTTTTCTCGTGAACCAATCAACTCCTAAGTGTCATGTATTGTAGATTGTAGGATTTGTCAATGAACCGTTCAATCTCTTCCTCTCCAATTTTGAAAGAGTTTCACTAGGATTTGGAACCCTCTGCAGGCCTTACACGGTGCAGTCACCCAAAGCTAATGGATCTAGGTGCAAAGTTGGATGCAGGCTGCTCTGCTATGCAGCTGCTGCAGAGAATGCGGATCGGGTTCACTAAAGGCATGTGTAGAACACTAGATTTGCTTGAAAATGGTCACCTTGAAAAGAAGGGCCTTTGTCCATAAGCTCACGTTGAAGTTTATAAGGATCTTTTCATAAACAAAGAATCATAAATTTATTTTAACTGAGAAATTTCTACAAGTTAAAAACTAATCCGAACTAGATCTACAATTTTTTTTCGGGAAATTGTCGTAGACATAACTGTGATTGTAACCTTGAGTCTGGAATGGTGATTAATATAGATAATGTTAGTCTACCATAATTCAATTTCATTCAGACTAACCACGACTAGGAATGATACAGATAAAAACAAAAAATATTTTGAATGCTCTTTAAAATATATTTTCCAAGTTTTTATATAATTTTTTATTATTGAACTGCATTTTATATTTGACTTGGAAATTATTTTTTCTCCTTTTTATTATTAAATAAGTACAGAATATAATTTAATAGTAAAAGGTGTATCAAAATAATGTTTAAAAAATACGTGAACAGATTCCTTCTATTAATTAAAAAATAAAGAAATTGGATCATGATCCATTATTTTAATGGGCTAACATGGAATGTTCCATCATTTCAAGCAGAGGTACGAGTATGCAAATCAAAAAAAGTTGCATCAAATCCTTGGCATAATTATCAATCGCTCCTTTTGTTTGCTTTCACCAATAAACAAATTCGTACTGGTTAGGAAACACATAATGCATATATTAGTACCAATAAATTTGCAATCTAGTAATAGAAAAATATAGTATCCATAACGGAAGGTGCAAGAGACAGCGCATGAAAATAGCTCATAAGATATGCTATACGCCCCGTGTGCATTAATAATTGCTTTATTTTTCTGGGTTCTATAATCACATTATATTTTAATTCTATGCCCTCTTTGTTTTGTTACGTGTTAACTGCTTATTCTTTAAACAATTTTTTTTAGACAGAACTAGTAATATGACCCGTGCATTCGCACGGGTCGATTGCGCTGCTTGGCACAAGAAATTGTAAAAAAATTCATAAACAATAAAATATTGTCTACTTTTTGTATTTTATTGTTGTCTACAATAAAATGGTCATGTAATAAAACTCGCCACTTAAAAACGTAGAGCGAGGGAATTATATTACAAATAAAAGAAAAACAAATCATCTATCTATATTAAATGTGTCCTTAAGACTACAATTTCTTTGGACATTAGGAGGAAATGGCATAAGAGAAGTATATCTCTACATTCATAATGATAACGAAAGAGAAGCAAATTAAATAATACCACAAAAAATGTAACCTTTCATTTTTACAAAAATAAATAAAAGAAAAGAATAAATTTATTTAAAGATTGAGAATAAGAGAAAAGAATCTTCTCCAAGTGTTTCCCTTACATTGCAATAAAAGATCTTTCGAGAATAAGATAACATTGGATCTGTCCCGTAAACTAAAATACTAAGCACTAAGAGAATACCCTTGAGACACCAACTCAAAGATTCCTTCTCACCAGAATAAAAAGACAAATTTGCTAAAATGCAAAAATCTAGAAATAAAAGAGAAGAGATACTCATCAAATCCTTCACACGGTCAATCACAATACCAATCCACTATAAGTAATATATGGAACTACCTCAAAAAGAGGAGCTACCAATCAATTCCTTCACACATATTTAGCATCAAGTTAACTTAGTTACGTAATCAAGAATGGGGATTATAAAAGATAAACAAAAGCCGATACTTAAGTCGATAGATATCAAAACATTTTTTAAATAAAAGAAAGAGGGAGAATATGTTGAGAATGAGCACATCTTTTGATGGTCTCATTGCACACAATACATGTTATAAAATCTCATAGTTGGAAACCATTTCACTTGAGGTTGTTTCATAATTTTATTTTTCAAGAAAAGGGAAATTTTGAAAAGAGAGAAATGGAAATGAAATGCCAGCAAGAAAGCATGCAGGAAAAAATAGAGAATGGGGAATGAGGAAATGCATCAAAATAAGAAAGGATTCATTAATGTGCATTATCAGATAATTGAAAAATTCATAAATGGATAATCTGCAAGGATTTGAAAAGATTCATTAATGTACAATATCAAAGAATTGAGCCGGATTTGAAAGAATTCATTATCGTATCAAAGAATTCATTAATGTGCAATTTGTGTACATGAAAAATTGTTTGAATCACATTTAGTTTCCCCAATTTTGTAGGCCGACCCACTGTACACATGAACACATTTTGAGCTGTAGATGCAAAAGTATGAAAAGTACAAACAACCTTTGAATCTATTTTCCCATAAAGTTCTAGGGGGTGATTGAGTGAAAACTACCTATGTACATCAGTACCCTGTACTAACATATGTAGAGAAAAATGCAAACAAATATAATGCATAAGAGAAAAAAAGATGCATACATATAAAGTGAGATACATTGTGAAAATATTGGCCAAGTCATGCCTTAGATGGCCCGTGTTGCCGCTAGTATCAATAAAAACAATTAAGTGCAACTATTTATATGCTTCTAGGCTTCTAGTTAATTGCATTCCCAGAGCTACATTGTGGAAATATCGTCAGATGCCTGTGGGTAAATTTCATTCGTATTATAACTACTCATGATTTGATAGAAGGGATTAGAACCAAAGCATAACAACCATTGATACAATTAAGAAAGAATACTAATCTAAAGGACTCCATCTTACCTTTCCTGAAGCATCCCTTTGTCCTGTAGAACCAAGACTTCTATGTAATAATGATGTGGGATGATGGCATTCTCTTAAATTTATGCCCCTTCATTACACCCTGGAAATAGAAAAAGATAGTTAAAGTTAACACTCATGTAACTGAGAAGACTTAGATCAAAATATAACTTTAAAATACAACCTCTATTTATTAGTTGTCTTAATTTATCTCCATCTATTTCATGGAAGAGTAAATAACCTTTCATTCCAATTTAATTCCTAAAACTGGAATAAGAGTAGATCTCCTTCCATGACAGAGTTTATCACAATGAAAGTTTACAAAAATCAAGTTGCAATATAAATCATTGCAAAGAAATTGACCAAGTAAAAGAGCCGTGATTAGAGCTTGATCCACCCCACAGTAAAATGCTAAATAATAGAAGCTTAAATAGAAATAATATTTGAAGCTCATTACACCTCCCTGCCATTCGGATTCGAGAAGGTCATCCGTTTTGCTGCTTATCTTTACTAAAAGTTAAACATTGTATCTGAAACCAAAAAAACTAACGAATGAAAGATCAAAGAACAACAAAATTTAGATTTTAAAGAAAAAAGTCAGAATAAAAGAAGGTATATAAAATAACTCCTTTGACCATAATGCATGTGTAAAAAATCGGCATCTAGAGCATGATGAGCAGAAAGTGTCCTAAAAGTTACTTGATACATCGAACATGATTCAAATGCTTCCAAATTTAATATGAAACATCCCAACATACATATAAACATGTCTATATTTTAGTATTTCAAGAAAACATCATAGAAAAGTACAGTTTTAAATTAAACTTTCTAACACACATATTAATATGTCCATATTTCTAAATTTCACAAAATGCATGCAGTACAACAGCTTCAATATTTTTCACCCCATTTAAACCATCAAATGAACTGCAAACACAAATTTCTTAGGTCATTCAAAGTCTTATAAAGCCAATAGAAACCATAGTTCATGTCCAATATCTTTTCTAGGTCAAACATGAATCATGAAATATAGAAAAAAACATTCTTAAGTCAGATAGCTGAACCATGTGCATTGTTTACATAATGAGGAATCAAGTGACAGAATGAAAGTTGCATAGTAAGAAGTTTTCAAAATATCAAAATATCAGATCTAATATGTAACAGTTTGATGCTTCTAATATCAAAATAGCAAATGGCTTCACTAAGAGAGATATATTGGAGAAGAAAAAAAATGAAAAAAAAACAATGACCTTGCTTTCTTTCCCCTGCAATGACCTTGCTTTCTTTCCCCTGCCAAACCACTCATGAATTCTCCTGTATAATAATGATTGCAATGAAGACCAAATCAAATAAATAAAAAAGGTATATCGATACCAACATGGAGTAGCTAACAATGATAAACAATATGAGTTGGTGTTGATATAATCCACTCAAATCATTTAAGACCTATCAATATAATATTTTCATCAAGCATGTAGATTTTTTAGATAGTAGGCATGTATTAAAGATAGGTGGCATATGGCCCAGAAATTAAAGTTCAATTTAATATTTTATATAGCAAAGAGCAATCAAACCTGTACATGGCCCATAAATTAAACTTTAATCTTTGTACCAATACTTGCTTAATAAAAACTTGAACTTTAATGTAAAAACACCTACCTAGCACAAGAATAGCTTACTACAATACCTTGTTGTTAAACTGTTCTATCACCAAGAAAGATGGCCACCTATTAATGGTAAGATACTGCACAAAAAATTTTGAGCATAATAGAGCATTGTTCTTGTTTTATTCCCAACAACATTTACAACATTATAGATTTACATCAGAAATTCACAAAAATACTAAAGATAAATCAGTGAAAATGTGCAAAAAGCTGAATAAATATAAGAAAGACAAAAAAGGAGTTACCATAGTCAGGAGTTACTACACCAAAGCCAAGAAATGTCCAGGGAGGTAGAGGAAGAATCCTCAAATAAGAAAAGAAGCCCGCCAATGTCACCAACATATAATTTGAGGCTCAAACTAACCATGGTTTTCCAGGAATAACCTACCTAGAGCAGTAGGTAATAGAAACATCATATTTTCAAGACACACCCACAAAAGTTGCATATCCAAACAGTAGGACATCAAAGGAGAAATAATAGGATACAAATAAATAATTTAATTTATTCTCTAGTTCCTTCCTTGTCTACGTATGGTAAAATGCTTAGACAACATAATAAAATATGGTTTGTTCCTTTGTTTACTGTCAATTATGCAATGATTATGTACATAAGTTTAGATGCATCATAAGGCAGTTCTAATCCCCATTCACCCAAAAAAAAACCATCCTCAAATTCTGTTTTTACTTTTAATAATAAGATATTAAAAAAACTGTGATTACATGATAACACAGTCTCTTTCAAGTTATAGACAATTAGAAACAAAAAATTAGAACAAATTTGAACCATAAAAAACAAATCAAGATCAATCAATACATTAAATAAGCAAGTAATAACTCTATATATCATCAAATAACTCACCAACAAACTCAACAGAGAAAATAGAATAACTCATCAACAAACTCAATAGTGAATTCGAGTTGGTTCACTGTCGAGTAGAGATAATAGGGTTGGTTACGCTCGTTGTCGAGTTGGTTGGTTTAGTTCTCGCTCGTTTCGAGATTGGTTCAAGCTTCGTTGTCGAAGTTGGTTGGTTGTGCTCGTTGTCGAGCTGGTTCATTTGTCGAGTAGAGATAATAGGTTTTCAAAACTCACTCATCATGAAAAGAAAGAGAAGGAGGTAGAAAATATTGTGATATAATCCAAATCATATTGGGCCTTGTTGAGTTGGGCTGTTCATTGTCGAGTTTAGTTACGCTCGTTGTCGAGATTGGTTCAAGCTCGTTGTCGAGTTGGTTGGTTACGCTCGTTGTCGAAGTTGGTTGGTTACGCTTTCGATGTCGAGTTGGTTGGATCTGCTTTCGATGTCGAGTTGGTTGGTTTAGTTACGCTCGATGTCGAGATTGGTTCATTGGATACGCTTTCGATGTCGAGTTGGTTGGTTTAGTTACGCTCGTTGTCGAGATTGGTCAAGCTTCGTTGTCGAGAAGTTTGGTTACGCTTTCGAAGTCGAGTTGGTTGGTTACGCTTTCGGCGAGTTGGTTGGTTACGCTTTCGATCGGAGTTGGTTGGATCTGCTAGTTGCCGAAATTGGTTCAAGCTCGTTGTCGAGTTGGTTGGTTCTGCTCGTTGTCGAGTTGGTTGGTTAAGTTCTGCTCGATGTCGAGATTGGTTCAAGCTCGTTGTCGAGTTGGTTGGTTCTGCTCGTTGTCGAGTTGGTTGGTCCTGCTCGTTGTCGAGTTGGTTGGTTCTGCTCGATGTCGAGTTGGTTGGTTAAGTTCTGCTCGATGTCGAGATTGGTTCAAGCTCGATGTCGAGATTGGTTCAAGCTCGTTGTCGAGTTGGTTGGTTCTGCTCGTTGTCGAGTTGGTTGGTTCTGCTCGTTGTCGAGTTGGTTATTTCTGCTCGATGTCGAGTTGGTTGGATCTGCTCGATGTCGAGTTGGTTGGTTTAGTTCTGCTCGATGTCGAGATTGGTTCATTGGATCTGCTCGATGTCGAGTTGGTTGGTTTAGTTCTGCTCGTTGTCGAGATTGGTCCAAGCTCGTTGTCGAGAAGTTTGGTTCTGCTCGAAGTCGAGTTGGTTGGTTACCTTTCGGCCAGGTTGGTTGGTTACGCTTTCGATCTTAGGAGTTGGTTGGATACGCTTTCGTTCTTGAGTTGGTTGGATCTGCTCGTTCAGAGATTGGTTCAAGCTTCGTTGTCGAGTTGGTTGGTTACGCTCGTTGTCGAGTTGGTTACGATCTTAAACCACAATAATATATCGTAATCCAAAGAATAAACAAGCTAGGTGTTGAAATTTGAAAAAGCGGATATTGAAAAATACATCTCCCCCATCTATGCCTCCATTCTTGGCTACTATCAACTATTCACATGAGCTAAGACTCCTTCAAAATAACGAAACTATACAACAATTGATTAATGAAGATTAATCCAAATTGCAAATAAGACATTCATTGTTATAATCATACCCAAGAAGAAAGAGTTGGTAAAATCTGTAAGCACTGCATTACCATATAAGTTTTTATAAGAGACATCTACGACATGAACTTGGAAAAATAATCAGACAAAACACCACCACACCTAACTTGGAAAATAAATTTGATTTAATGTTCAGCATGAATAATTTTAGGAACATAAATGACTCAATCCATTACCTCTTATTTAGCAACAATTCTTATAAGCTTATTCATATCCTTTGATACTAAATCTTGCACACCCTCTAATGTAAGCACCTGATCTTTCAAGTAATCAAATACTTTTTGTTGAAAGAGATTCCATAAGACTAAAACCATTGACAATAGTGTTTGCAACCTCAAACGCTAAAATGCCAACTTCATCAATAGAAAACTAAGATCATGAAGAAACTCATATCCAATCTGTTGAAGGCATCATATCTTCATCCCCTGAGTCCCTTCAAACAATAATTCACTTATGAAATGTGCTTTGGAGCTGCAACCCTAAGCTTCACAACCTCATATTTTGCATTCACCACCAGGTGTATTTGGGATAATACCATCACCAAATAAACATTACACTAACATTGAGTAAGGATATAACAAAATCTATTTCATCAACTCAAAATTTATTAAAAATTTTTATTTTTTTTACATAAAATAAACAAAACAAAAAAGTGTTGGCCTTGCTTGCTCAGAAGTCAGAATGAGATTAGTAGTTCTTAAAATCACAACACAAAAACAATATTCAGCATTGTTGAGAGAGTGCCCGTGTAGCCTAACGAAAGTTGTCTATCGGGAAATTGTATTTTGAGCTACAAACATGTCAAACTGCAAGATTCAAAACCCAAAAATATCAAAAAATACAAAACAAAAATGAAATGAAATAAAAATGAAAAATGGAAAACCCTAAACTGATATGCGATACCACAAAATCAGAAGAAATAATATGAGAACTGAAAAATTTTAACAGCAAAAAGAATGAAATATTTACCATTTATTTGTTGCCCTTGGTAAATTCCCAAAACCCTAACCAAATAAGTGATGCTGAGCAGTAAACAGAAGGACGAAGATGGATTTCAAGAGGAAGAATCCAAGTGCAGCACCGCCACTAATAGCATGTTTGGAAACACGGTAGAAGTCCCATAAACGTGCAACCATGTGTGCAGGAGAGAGGACTGATTTTCTGGAAAATGAAGAGGGAAAACATTCCTTTCAAAAAAAAAAAGAGGGGGAGGGAAAAAGATGAATCAGAAGAGGCAGGTCGAGAGAGAGAAGATTGTCGAGAGAGAGAAGATTGAGATCGAGATGGAGATCAGAGGGAGGAGGTAGAAGACGGAGGGAGCAGACGGAGGCAGATCGAGAACAGAGGGAGAAGACGAGGGAGTTCGTGAGAGACTGAAACTTTGAGATTGAGTTTCAAATTTTGAAATTTAGCATTTGGTGTGTTTTAGTTGATTAGAAGGAGCTGATTTGCGTTTCATTTTAAGGGTTATGCGTTTAGATGCAAAATTGACACGTGTGTCAAGAAAACGTTGCTTTATTATTAGTAATAGATTCTTTAAACGAATTTAGAAAAAGCTAGCTACGAACTGTGTATCTTAAAAGACAAAATTGTCTCTTGATGTATGATAATTTTATACAATTAGTTAATCATGATTTACTTATTTCATATTTTTAGTTTTAGTTTTACTATATCTCATTTGTTAAGTTAATCTTTTGTTCTCAACTTCTCATTGGTCTAAGGTATAAACTAATAACCCGTAAAAAAAGGTATAAACTAATTAATACGACAGTTGCATATAAACTAATTAGTTATAAAATCGAGAATTTAAATTTTACGATCTTCATTTTGGAAAGGTTTTTGCTTGATCATAATTATCGACTCAAAGGCCTATGGGGTTAGGGTCTAGCTGAATGGGTTGCACGAGGGACAGATGTAGAAATCATAGGGGCAGAACGAAGCGAGAGAAGAAAGAGCATTGAGCTCATTTTCATTGAACAATATTGAAATTACAGAATGAATCAACTCACTAGCTTTACAATGTATCTTCTACTTATATAGAACCAGAAACTGCTAACTAACTAACCACTGTAGTAACTAACTAACTAACATAAGTGACAGTTAATTAACAGCTAATAATACTGTTAATGAATAAAAAATTATTTACATTCTACACCCCCCTCAAGCTGGAATGTAATGAAAACAATCCAAGCTTGGAATCAAGAGAACAAAATGGCCCTGGATGTAAAGATTTGGTGAATATATCTGTGACCTGTTCCTTAGTATGAATGGGAAGAAGATGGAGAAAACCAAACTGAACTTTGTCACGGACAACGTGGCAATCAATCTTTATGTGTTTTGTTCGCTCGTGAAAAACAGGATTTGCGGCTATGTGCAGAGCAAATTTATTATCATAGTATAAAACCACAAGTGAAGAGTGACTAATATGAAAATCACGAAGCAAATAAACCAGCCACTGAGCTCCACAAGTTGCTAGTGCCAAAGCTCTATATTCTGTCTTGGAAGAAGATCGGGAAACAATAGACTGCTTTTTACTTTTCCAAGATATTAAAGATGAGCCAAGAAAGAAACCATATCATGTTGTTGATTGTCGTGTGTCTGGGCATGAGGCCCAATCTGAGTCACAAAACCCTTTCAAAGAAGTGGATGAGACTGCATTGAAGAGCAATCCTCTGCCAGGGTCAGATTTGATGTATGTAATTACACGCAGGGTAGCTTGGAGATGAAGATCAGTAGGGGAAGCTAAAAACTGACTTAATCGACTCACTGCATATGATATTTCAGTTCTGGTGTGAGTGAGGTAGAGAAGCCTACCAATGAGCCTTTGGTATTGAGAGACATCTACAAGAGGAGTGTTAGAATTCGCATGAATTTTCTGATTAGGTTCCATAGGAGTGGAACAAGGTTTGGTACCTAATAAACCGGTTTCTTGTATCAAGTCTAATGCATACTTCCTCTGACATATGGAAATTCCCTTGCTGGATCGAGTAACTTCAAATCCTAAGAAATATTTCAAGGTGTCCAGGTCTTTGATACTGAACTTGCAATTCAATTTGTGTTTGATGCTATCAATCTCTTGAAGATTAGTGCCAGCGAGGACCAAATCATCTACATAAACAAGTATTGCAGTAAAACCAGTTAAAGAAGATTTGGTGAATAGGGAATAGTCAGCTTTTGATTGGGAATAACCAGAATTTAGCAAAGTGGGTTAATTTAGCATTCCATTGTTTGCTGGCCTGTTTGAGGCCATACAATCCTCAAATAGTCCTGGGGGTGCTTTCATATACACTTCTTCATGCAAATCTCCATGAAGAAATGCAGTATTAACATCACATTGGAACAAAAACCAATTTTGAGAAGCAGCAAGAGCCAAAAGAATCCGAATTGTGGTCATTTTCACAACAGGACTGAAGGTTTCCAAATAATCAATACCAGATGTTTGAGTAAATTCCTTGGCTACTAATATAGCCTTGTACCTCTCAATTGTACCATCAACATGGTATTTAAGTTTAAATACCCATTTGCAGACAATTGCCCTCTTGTTAGGAGGAAGAGTGGTGAGCTCCAAGTGTTAGTCTATGTCAAAGAATCTAACTCAGATTGCACAACCTTTCTCTAATTCGGATCACACATGGCAGACTCATAATTATGAGGTTCAGGAATGAAGGAAATGGTGAGACAAAAGTGTTTAAAAGAAGGAGACAAGTTGTCATAGGAAATAACCTGTGATAGAGGGTACTTACTGCCAGAAGAAGATGATGGTTGAGCATCTGAGTTATGGACTTCACTCTTGAGCATAGAACAATGATAGTCTTGAAGATAAGTGGGAGCTCTTGTTTGTCTAGTAGATTTTTGGGTAATGGGTAGTGTGGGTGGTATAATTGGATGTTGTGGTGGGAGAGATGAAGATGGTGACTGCTGTTGTGGGATAGAAGCAGAAGGGGAATTAACAGCAGAGGGAATAACAGGTGAAGGTTAAACTGTGTTGTTGGGATGACTTGGATGAGAAACAGGGGAAGAAAAATCAAGAAAGTCAACAAAAGGAGTAGAATTAGGAAAACAAATGCTATTAGATGAAGGAGGAGAAGGATTTGTATGTGAAGATGCAAATGGAAAAATTGTTTCAAAGAAAATAGTGTCTCTAGAGATAGACAAATTTCTAGAGTGCAAATCAAACAGAATATGACCTTTGAATCCATTTTGAAACCCAAGATAAACATATTTCTTTGATCTAGGATCAAATTTCTTTCTATTGGCCTGTAATGTGGATGCAAAACATAAGCAACCAAAGACTTTCAAAGAGGAAAAATCAGGTAAGGAATTGTGTAAAATCTGGAAAGGAGATTTGAAAGACAAAATTTTTGTGGGTAATCTGTTGATGATGTATACAACATGGTTTATGGCATGTGCCAAAAAACGAGAAGGTAGATTTGCTTGAAACAAAATAGATCTAGCAACACCTAAAAGATGTTAATGCTTCCTCTCAACAATACCATTTTGTTGAGGGGTAGCAACACAAGAAGTTTGGTGTTCAATTCATTTTTAGCATAAAATAGTTTTAAAAGGAATTCATTACCATTATCAGATTTTAGGCACTTAATGGTAGTATGAAATTGAGTTTGTATAAAGGAAACAAAGCTCTTGACAAGAGCTGATGTTTCAGATTTCAACTTCATCAAAAAAATCCATGTGAACCGGCTTTTATCATCAACTACAGTAAGGAAGTATCTATGACTAAGTAAAGATGGTATTGAAAAAGGTCCCCAAATATCCATGTGAATTACATCAAAACATTGAGCAGAAATAGTGCAACTAATTGGGAAAGATAATCTTTTCTGTTTTGCATAAAAACAAGTATCACAAGGAATAGAAGATTTAACAGGCTTGATAGAAGGAAAAACTTTATTAATATGCACAAGTTTTTCAAAAGAAGGATGCCCAAATCGCATATGCCAAATGTCACAATGTTTAGTACAAGGAAAATTGAAATTGGTATCCACAAGACTATTTACAGAATGAGAAAGTGTAGTGAAATGTGATTTCTGCACAGATGGAATTGCAAGAAGTAAAGTCCATGATGTAACTCAGCTGCTCTAATCGTCCTCTGGGTACACACATCCTGTATCACACACTTTTCAGAATAAAAAATAAGATGACAGTGGATTGTAGAAGTTAATTTTGGGACAGATAAAATGTTGAAAGAGAAATTAGTGTGAGATAAAAATCATTTGTAAAGAAAACAGTGCCTGCAGCAATTGCAATTATAGAATTGCCAATGGGAAGCTTGATAGAAATAGGATGAATGGTTTTAAGAAATTGAAATGAAGACCTGGAAAAACGGACGTGATCTGTTGCACCAGTGTCCAAAAGCCAGTGATCATGTATTGGAATAACAGAGGAAGGACAGATTTTACCCATATTAGGAGTAGGACTTAAAGTAATATGGTTGAGAGAATGTGACTGAGGTGTGTGACAGCTTTGGAGAAGTGCTAGCAATGCTTTGTGTTGTTCTTGAGTGAAGCCTAACTGCTTGGAATCCTCAACATCTTCCTCATGACAAGCTGATTTGACAGATTTTGCCTCTTCTTCAATGTCATCGTATTCAGCAACACAATTATTCACAGCAGATGATTTTTGGAAATGTGGAGGGAATCCATGTTTCTTATAACAAGTGTCAACCATATGACCAGTTTTGTGGCAAAAAGTGAAGACCCTGGTGCCTCTGCCTCTGCCAGAAGAGGTTCTACCACCTTTGTTAGAAGATCCCCTGCCAGTAGAAGAATTGCCTCGGCCAGAACTAGAAAATTGAGCTAGAACTCCATGAGTAAGAGGTGGAATAGAAATATGTCTCTTTTGCTACAGTAATAGAGAAAAAGCTTTGTTGATATTTGGGAGAGGATCCATCAACATTATTTGTGATATGACAGGTGCATACTGCTCATTGAGCCCCTTCAAGAATCGAATCACATAATTTTCTTCCCTATATTGTTTGATCTTAGGAAGAAGAACAGAAGTGCATATAACAGCACAAACACAAGTAGGAAAAGGGCGAAAATTTTCCAACTCAAGCCATAATTTCTTTAATTTGCCAAAGTATGCATTGATAGAAGAATCACCCTGCTTAAGGTTGTAAATTTCCTCTTTCAAATCAGAAATTCTGAAAATATCACCTTGGTAATACCGGTCTTTCAAGTCTTGCCATACCTTAGCAGCTGTACTCATGAACATGACAATTTGAGAGATTTTCGGATCAACTGAATGAGCAATCCAAGACAGTATCATTGTATTGCAACGGTCCCAAGCTAGGGTTTGGCGATCATCGCCAACAGGTCAAGGCAGAGTTCCATAGATGACACACAATTTGTTCTTTTATTGAAGAGCAACAAGCATCATGTGGGACCAAGAATGATAGTTCTGATTTGTTAATGGTGGCGAAACAAGTGCAATGCCAGGGTTATCACTTAGATGCATGAAATATGGGTCTAACATGTCCTGCCGATAGCCACGATTAGTGTTATTATTGTTGGATACACCATGAGTGTGAACAGGAATAGGAAAAGGAATATCGTTATCAGTGTTGTCAACATGTTCATCATCCACGAGTGAATGCAAAGAAAATCGCAAGAAAGAACACGGAACACAATTGCAAAATAAGAGATCGTGAATCAAGAATCGCGAATCAAGAGGAAATCGCAAACCAAACAGAAATCTTGAAATGAACAAAAATCGCGAATCGAACAAAGATCGCGAAATGAACAGAAGTTGCGAATCGAACAGAAATCGCGATGCAAACAATGGAAATTAGGTTTCTCGAACAGAAATCGCGATGCAAACAATGGAAATTAGGTTTCGTTTAGAAAGAGAAGAAGGAAAAGAAAGCAAACTCATAGTGGAATTCGTGAAGATAGTTGATTCAATCAGAGTTGCCCCCAGGGATAATCATCTAATAACCGCAAAAGCTAGCTCATGGGGTGAGGGTTGCCCCCCACTTATAATTACTATTCAGGCCATCTCATTCTTCCATGTGAGACTTCTAACACACCTCCCTCACGCCCAGAACTGGACATCTAAAGCGTGACCCGAGTGGCCCGATAACGGGTGACCCAACAAATGGATCTATGATAGGCTCTGATACCATGTAGAAATCATAGGGGCAGAATGAAGCGAGAGAAGAAAGAGCATTGAGCTCATTTTCATTGAACAATATTGAAATTACAGAATGAATCAACTCACTACCTTTACAATGTATCTTCTACTTATATGTATCTACATGTGTATATATATACATACCTATGTATGTATACATACATATATGCATATACCTATGTATGTATACATACATACATACATACATATATCTACATCTACATCTATATATATATATATATATATATATATATATATATATATATATATTCTAGGTGGCTTCTAGAGTAGAGATGTGTGACATATCATGGTTCATGAGTGAACCATTAAAATAACCGGGTGTTGCAAGGAAATGCGGGGTTAACATTACAATACCTTATTTTTATAAGGATATAATTATCAAGATTGTGAAACTGCAAAATAGACCCTCGCAATCATCTGTCCACCGACACCCACCCTCATCCCTTGCAACCACGTGTCGTCGTCGCCCACCACTCATCCTCAAGCGTTTTTGAAATTAATTTTCAACATCACCAAAATTTCATCGCAAACCCTCACGATTCGGCGTCTTTCGTCCATGGGGGAGTTTCTGAAAGGGCCAGTGAGCTGGAGAAGTTTCTTTAGCTCATGTTCATGGAAATTTGTTTGAACCCATAAGCTGGAGAAGGTCCTTTAGTTCCTACCCTGGATCTGTCAGAAAATTATCGCAGACAAGTGGGATGTGCGTTCATGTTCATTGTCCATTTTCAAAACTCCGAGAGTAACGCAAAACTCAAACATTGGTACTCATAATTTGGATCTGTAGCTGTATAACTACTTGCTTTTTCTCTTTGTACATAATCTCTCACTATTTTTTTTTCCTATTTAAACTTTAGAAGGGTTTGGAAAAATGGCTTCTGGTTTTTTGCTCATGGTGGTTCATGGTGATGTAGTGTGTGAGTTTGGTAGTTTGCTATAAGGAATTTGCTTCTATACTGGTTGTGCATCCTTGCTATAGTTGGTTTACGGTTCATGGTGGATGAAGGTACATAGGTGAGGGAGACAATGACGGTACAATGTTTTCATTCTCCTAATCTGAGGTCAGCCTCTTTTTGTCCTATAGGCAAGTATTGCGCCATGAAATTGCCTGAATGTCTATTTGTCTTCTTTGCAGAACAGCGAGCCTAACACAGATTTCGTTTAATTTTGGTAAACCTTGAAGGAAAAATCGTTTTTAATATTATTAAGTGATTATTTTCAAGATAAAATATGAACAATATAGCGAAGGCCATCGGTGGAAAAACCAGAACACTTGTCGAGCTTAAGAGCTTGAAGCACGTGACCATGGAAGCAACCAATCGGTGGAAAACCCAGAACAGGAATGCCGGCGGAGGTATCCCACCGTCGTGGTGTAACACAGAGCAATCACCAAGTGCATTGTGTTGAGAACTAACAAAACACAACGAGAAACTCCAATATGGGAAAGTTTTGTGGGCCAAATTATAATTTTTATTTCTATGGGCTACCTAAATGTCTAGTCATCGATCTAGACCGTTCTTTTATTTTATATTATATCCAATGGTGAATTAGTAATGGATCACCGGTGAACCATCTATTTGATGGTTCACCCTAGATGCCAGATCTATTCTAATATACTATCTTTTTACTTTGTTGCAAACAAATAAAAATATAAATAACAACCATTTCAGCAGCAAGTATCACTATAGGTATACAGAACGTCTCTTGTGAAAATGGTTAAAAAATGCATTTTTACAACGGGAATCCCCATAACTAACCCCCAACCACTTCCTTAGAAGCATTTGAAATTTTGAATAAAGGGCCATTTATTTTTTAAAAACATTTTTTGTTTTCATTTTTCAAAATTTGTATTCATTTTAAGTTGTAAAAAAAATAGAATGAATAACTGGGACCTGACTTAGGTGTAGTCAGGGGTTCATGACTGCATTGCAGTCACTCCTTTTCATCACCTTTGGATGCAGTTAACACTTAATCCTAGTCTTTCAATTATTTTATCTTAAAAAATAAAAGAAAAATAGAGTTAGAGAGAGATAGAGTGCAACGACTGCACTCAATCTGAATTCGAATAACTGTGACATAGAGAATATGGAAAGCTAGTCAGAGAGGATGCATTTTCGGAAACCATGAAAATATTCTTGTGGCAATTTTAAAATTTTTAGAAATACCAAATCTATTTTCAAAATTTGAAAAACAAAATTGTGAAGAAAATACTAGATTTATCTTCTCCAACACCTTTAATGGTGAGCAACTAAGTGCTTGTTTGTTTTAGATTTTGGGTAGCATAGAATCAATTTTGGGAGAAAAAAACAAGGTCAATATAATTGAAAATCAATATTCTTGTGTTTTGGTGATAAAATCTCGGTGGATAAAATTGATTATAGGGTGGCTAGAATTGATTCTGATAGAAGTAAGAAGCCCCCAGCTTTTGCGTGAATAAATCAATTCTGAGTGTGGGACCAACTAAATTTTTTATATAAAGTGATTCTACTTTTATCATCCAAACGAAATCAATTTTTCTGAACCCACTTTTAAAATATCATTGCCAAACACAAATCAATTTTTTTATACTCAATTTTTTTAAAATCAATTCTTATGAAATCAATTATTCTGAATCAATTTTATCACAATCTAAAACAAACGGACCATAAATGAGTTGTTTAACTAACTTTTCTTGGGCCTAAAATGCCACATAGGATTTAAGCAACTCATAAGTGATCCAGCTAGTTTTTATTCCAATGGTGGTTGTATATAAGAATCCTATAATAGACCCCATGTATTTATTTATTTTTAGTTGTACTTAATTTTTCCCTCATTTTTCTGTCCAGGCAGTTGTAAAATTGAATTCAGATTTCCACATAAACTGGTGCGTATACCCGTGATATTCGGATTTATGTTTTGATTTGTCGATTATTATACGTTTAAGATGGTAAAAAGAAATTAAAATAAAATGTGAAAATAATGTTCATCACACGTGAAAAAGCACATCACTGACGATCAAAAAAATCATTGTAGTAATGAAATAACATTAACAGTATATAAAAACATAAACAATTCCAAACTGAATTAAGTAAGTTACTAAATTACTTAACAATCCAAACTGTATTAGGGAAGCTTTCCATATAACGGTTGAATGTATCCCAACATGATCATTATCGCAAATTGCATCAGATAAGATGAAAACTCTAGCCCAATCCTGCATGTATTAGCTGTGAGATGGTAAATGAACCACTAAGAAAAAATGACTTCAAATATATCAACGAAAGCAAAACATAAGATGCATCATACCTATTTTATATTTTGAATATTTCCTTGTAAACAACGTTTGAAGTGTTTGTAGTTGCTTGACCTTCTTCGTCAAGAATAAGAATTTTCAAACCGCTACGTGAAGTAACTCTTGAAATGACAACATATAGTTGTCCATGGGAAAACACAGGTTGTGGTATGTAGATACCAATATGCTTAAGAGATTGCCATTGACTTTTATTTATAGTCATTGCAAAACAAAGGTTGATGGGAAACTGTTTGCGCTGAAATTTGAAAGGAATTCTAAGATCAGAAGGAGTGAGTGGCCATAAAATCTTGCCATTTTCAACCCTCCAGTAACAAAATAAGGTACTGAAATTGGAGGAGACAACTCAATAGTCAGCACATTACCATTGGGGTCTATTGTGTGAACCACACCTAGACCCAAATCACTTCCCCACTGAGAATACCATAAGAAATTTATACATATGATATCCTACCAAAAAGGAAAAAAAGTATAAGAATAAAAATTATATATTAGGCCAAAGGAATAAATGATGGACAAAAAAAGAATTTGCTATTATCTTTATGCAGGTGGAACTAAAACAACCCATCACATTGAGTCATTGTCACTGTTGTACATATAGTGAGGAAAATGACAATCACGGCAAACAAACGAAAATAATTATATATGTGCCGTTTGCATAATATTATATGAATGTATCGCCACATCAAACCATTTGAAATTCATTGGATCGCAAAAAAAAAAATACAGAGAGACAGATTTTTACAAAGCATTTTCTCAACAAAAAAAAAAGACTTTACAAAGCATTGGGCCTCACCATACGTGATGTAAACTGATGATAGCGACTGTGCCACATGAAGGTTAAGGTTCAGAATCAGATTATGCCATTGAGGGTTTGCGGCACACTTTTTTTTTGACAAGTTTTTTTTTATTTCTTTGTGGCACACATTTTGGATCAGGTGGCATGTTTGGCTTAGTAGAACTTATAAAACTAATGTTTTAACATAAAAAATGCCATGTAAATCACCAAAAAAATACATATACATATTTAATCAAATAAGTTTGATTTTTTTTATAAACTACAGCAACAAACGAAAAGCCAAAATTAGGAACAACTTATAGTTAATGGATCGAATTCCACTGTGTAGGTTCTAAACAAATCTATGGAAGATTCCATAGTTGAAGCCGCCATTGCAGAATACCAAAAGTTTGTTGCAAACAATTTATGAATACAAATCGAACTGAAGAACATGCACCTTATTCGCAGGTACCAATTTTGGAGCAGAGCAGAAGCAATAGATATATGTAGGAGTTTATGGAAGGATTATGAAATGATTGTGGAGAATTTGAAACTTTTAACCTTTCACTTAACAATATAAGGCAAGTGAGATAGGTGCATTTATTTTAAAACATAAAATAATTCGAAGAGGTGCAACTTCATACCATGAAAGATTCCACTTAATGGCTTTAAATGCATGTTATGCTGAGGTGCATGTATCGCTTTATCTGAGAAAATGAAAAGCCACAAATGCAATATTATGACTGCATGGAGTTGTGTGAATCAAAGCCACTTAAGGCAAATGAGATATGGTAAATCAAAAGGCACACGTGTGAATTGAATTTATGCAGCTTCGTTTTTCAATGGGGCCGACATTTAATGTGAGATAGAGTGTTTTTTCGTTTTTACGTAAGAAGCAGCAGTGACATACATTATGACTGCATGGAATTGATAATTTAGGCAGGAATTTTCCCTCCAAAAGGTTAGCAATTAATAGAATAGACAGCAAGCACCAGCTCACTCAGTCATCATGACAATGATTTGTTTCCATAAGTAGATTTAGAGCATGTGTGAATATCGGTTTAGCAGATTGTTCTCCCGTAGAATTAGTGGTCAAAGATATGCCATTAGTGAGACATAATTCTCTCCTGATCTTTAGCAATTACATTTGATCATGTTTCCTCTTTGTAATTATAAATAGGACCGATTGTATCAGTTGGAAATCAAGCAATACATAAACTCTTTATGGTATCACAGCTAGTTGCTTAACAACATTTTTTTTTCCTTCGATCCATTCCTCTCATCATGAGTCCCACCCTATCAGAAACAGAAATGCCCACCAACACCCTCTTCTCTCAAACTGATAAGCTTGTTGTACTCAATGATGGCTCTCAGTTATACATCAAGCTTGATGGCGACAATTACCAAACATGGCGCATTCAATTCACTGCGCTCCTAACAGGCTATGATCTCATGGGATACATCGATGGCAACACCAAATGCCCATTCAAGCACCTGGAGGCCAATGTCGTCGCTGTTAATCCAGCCTACACTCACTGGATTAGACGGGATCAATTAATCCTACATGGTATTGTTTCCTCTATTGCAGCCACTATCATCACACACCTTGGCATAGTCAGCACCTCAAAACAGGCCTGGGACATTCTCAAAACCATGTATGCTAGCCGTTCCAGAGTTCGCATCATGGCTCTCAAACAACGCATTTCTACATTCACCAAGGGTACTCAGTCAATGGCAGCCTACCTTCAAGGCATTAAGGCCATCTCCGATGAATTATCGGTCATTGATAATCCCCTTGATAGCACTGATCTTGTTATCCACACCTTAAATGGTTTGACTGCTGAATATCGTGAGATTTCCGCAGCACTTCGCAACAGGGAAATGCCAATTGATTTTGCAGAACTCCATGAAAAGCTCATGGATTTTGAAACAATCTTACTCTGTAATGAGTCTTCCACAAATGACTCAGTCATTGCCACTGCTCATGTAGCCAATCGCAACAAAGAACAACAATGCCCAAAAGTGCCTTTCAACCACACCTCACTTCCAACCTTCAACAATTCAGAAAGGAGGGTAATTTGCCAATATTGTGAGAAGCCTGACCACACTGCCAGATTTTGTTACAAGATCAAAGGCTACCCAAACCGCAACAACACTCGCCTTTCTGCCAACATTGCTGCAGGCCCTTCTTCGGTTCAAAACTCGAGTTAGATCATGGATACAGGAGCCTCTCATCACATAACTCAAGATCTTGAGCAACTCACACTTGCCAATCTGCATCCAGGTTCTAATAAGGTCACAGTTGGTGACGGCACAGGTTTACATGTCACTCATATAGGTCATACTCACCTTCATACACCCACAAAATCACTAGTTCTCAATCAAGTCTTGCGAGTTCTAAATATTAAAACAAATCTTCTTTCTGTTTCAAAACTTTGTCAAACTAACCACTGCTCTGTTGAATTTTTCCCACATTGTTTTGTTGTGAAGGATTTGAAATCGGGTCAGAATCTGCTGCAAGGTTCCCCAAGCTTCCATTTTCAGATCACAGTCTTACAAGCAACAGACCTCTAGAGCTCATTTATTCGAATGTCTGGGGCCCTACTCCTATTAGATCTTTAGATGGTTTCCTTTATTACTTATTGTTTATTGATCATTACTCCAAATATGTATGGTTATACCATATGAGAAACAAGTCAAATGTGTTCTCCATTTTCATTCAATTCAAAGCTCTTATTGAAAAGCATTTTAATCTGTCTATTATTTCATTATTCTCTGATAACGGTGGTGAATTTGTCAAATAAAAACCATTCCTCTCAAAACATGGCATCTCTCATCTTACCTCACCACCACATACTCCTGAACTAAATGGCACAGCTGAGAGAAGACATAGACACATTGTAGAAACTTCGCGCACTTCTCCATCAGGCCAACTTACCTTCAAAATTCTAGTCATATACTTTCCTCACAGCCACATATTTGATAAATAGGATGCCAACTCCCAATCTAAACATGTCCTCTCCCTTTGAGGTTCTCTTCAATCAATCACCAAACTACCACAAACTTCACTCCTTTGGATGTTTATGTTTCCCTTGGCTTCGCCCATATACCAAAAATAAACTCCAAAGTCGTTCCCTTCCCTGCATCTTTCTAGGATACAATCTGTCCCAACATGCTTTCATATGTCAAGAGCCCAACATAAATCGTGTCTACACATCTAGACATGTTAACTTCATTGAAAATTCCTTCCCATATGGGTCACTCATTCAGCAACCCACACATTTTGTAAACATCCCACCAACTGACACAACACCACATGCCATCATTCCAATCCAACCTGCAGCCACAATAGCAAGCACAACACAGCATGAACAGGTTCAAAATTCTGCACAACATGAGGGTGAACTTGTAGTGGAGCACAATTCGATTTCAAGGCCTTCTACAACAAACATGTCAGGTAATGAGTTCTCCACTTCATCCTCTAATATTTCCTCTTCCACTAACCCACCTTCCAGCCACCCCATGATCACAAGGTCCAAAAACAATATTTTTAAACCAAATCAAGCTTATGTTGTCACCAAACAAGACATTCCTCAGAACCTTGAACCATCAACAATCACTCAAGCACTTAAAATTCCCCATTGGAGTAAGGCATGTTCTGATGAATTCAATGCATTGCTCAACTATGAAACTTGGTCTCTGGTTCCAAAAGAAGCCTAAAAAATGTGGTTGGTTGCAAGTGTATGTTTAGAATAAAAAGAAATCCAGATGGAAGTGTTGCTCGCTACAAGGCTCAGTTGGTTGCAAAGGGGTTCACACAAACCCCTGGTCTTGACTTCAAAGAGACATTTTCTCCTGTTGTAAAACCTCAAACCATCAAGGTCGTCCTCGCCATTGCACTTGCTCGTGGCTGGCCTATGCATCAACTAGATGTTAACAATGCTTTTCTCCAAGGAGCATTAACTGAAGATGTTTATATGTAGCAGCTCCCTGGTTTTGTTCATAAAGAATACCCTCATCATGTGTGTAAATTGAAGAAAGCTATTTATGGCTTACGGCAAGCACCTCGTGCCTGGCATGATGCACTCAAATCATTTGTTCTCTCATATGGTTTCATCACCACTCGCAGTGATTCATCTCTGTTCATTTACACCAAGGACAAAGTGCAAGTCTTCCTACTTGTTTATGTTGATGACCTACTGATCACAGGCAATCAAGCCACATTCCTATCCACATTTGTTGAAGATCTCTCCATCAGATTCTCACTAAAACATCTCGGGTTCTCTCACTATTTTCTTGATGTTGAATTGATTCCACACAAAGGGGGACTACTACTTTCACAACATAGATACATCCGTGATCTGCTGGATAAATTTAATATGGCTGGTGCAAAGCCTACCAACACACCATTGTGCTCATCTACACCCTTGAAGCTATTGGATGGCTCAGCACCAGCGAATGCCTCACAATTTCGCAGTATTGTTGGTGCCCTGCAATACATCACACTGACTCATCTAGACTTATCCTTTGCGATCAACAAATTGTCTCAGTTCATACATCAACCCACTCAAGTTCACTTCCAGTAGCTGAAACGCACACTGAGGTACCTTAAACTCATTCTCAATTATGGCCTGCAGCTCAATAAACCACCCAATCTCCAACTACAGGTATAAAGTGATGCTGATTGGGGTGGAAACTTGGATGATTGCACTTCGACATCAGCGTATATAATCTGCCTAGGAGGCAATCCAGTATCTTGGATGTCAAAAAAGCAACACACAGTGGCTCGATCATCCACAGAAGCTGAATATAGGTCAGTTGCAAATACCTCAGCTGAAGTCATGTGGCTCACATACCTACTTGGAGAACTTGGCATCATGATCTCAACACCACAACTGTTTTGTGACAACATAGGTGCCACGTACTTATGTTCCAATCCAGTTTTTCATTCAAGAATGAAGCACATAGCTCTAGATTATCATTTTGTGCGTCAGCTGGTCCAAAATGGAAATTTGTGGGTGTTTCATATATCCACTAAGGAACAACTAGCAAACATTCTCACCAAACCACTTCTGCGCACTTAGTTCACTCACATTCGAGAGAAGCTTGGTGTCATTAATGGTGACCCCATCTTGAGGGGGTGTAATAGAATAGACAGCAAGCACCAGTGCACTCAGTCATCATGACAATGATTTGTTTCCATAAGTAGATTTAGGGTATGTGTGAATATCAGTTTAGCAGATTGTTCTCCCGTAGAATTAGTGGCAAAGATATGTCATTAGTGAGACATAATTCTCTCCTGATCTTTAGCAATTACATTTGATCATGTTTCCTCTTTGTAATTATAAATAGGACCGATTGTATCAGTTGGAAATCAAGCAATACAGAAACTCTTTAGCAATGACCTGCATGTCACATTGAACTTTAATAGATATGATTGATTTTTTAATGCTAAGCAACCAACTTTTGAGATTGCTTATACATTACACAACCCTTAAATTTAAAGTCGCTTACCTGTCACATCTACTTGCTGTAATTGTGATTACTTATAAGAAACAACTCTTATAGTTAAGATCCCTCTAGTTACCTTACGGGGCAATAAAAGTGCTCTTAAAAACAGGGAAACAAAGAAAGCAAACATACCCCTAATGTGCAGCTAATTTTGAAAATCATTGTCAAGTTAGTTGACCAAGAAGTGGTGGCTATCAGTAATTCAACATCCAATATCCATGATATAAAATGCCTAGCCTGCATGTTAGCCCATTATCTACCAGGCAGGAAACTAGGTAGCCGCATTATAGTATATCGACTAAAAAAGCAAAGACAACTGTAATAGAAAAATGTTTTTTGGACACAGAATTTGAACATCAATACGCGACACCGTATGTCTGTACGGTATGGATATGTACAGACCGTACGGATATATATATATATATATATATATATATATATATATATATATATATATATATATATTAACTGGTTAACACAGATTTAACATTGACCAGATAATGAATAGCATTAACCAACCAGATATTTGAACCTGATTAACCAGATAAGAAAATGGGATCATTAACCAGCTAATGAATAGCATTCACCAGATATTTGAACTTGATTAATCAGATAAGAAAATATGATGTGCAAAAGTTTTAGGATTTGACAATAACCAGATAAAAAAATCAGTAATATTTTTTTGAGGAATTTTTTTTTTAAATATTCTTTTGGAGGAAAAAAAAAGTTCGTACATGTATGGACCGTATGTCCATACATGTTATCGCGTATGTTGTCCATTTCGTGTGTCCAAATAACGGGAACGCTGTAATATGATAGTGCTTACGTTTGTTTCTTTTGTTGTAAGGACGTCAGTTGCCCAACTATATAGAACTAGTGTTATTAACTCATGCGTAAATTAATTAAATAAATCAATAAAGAGACTAATATTAGATAAGTCAAATCATGGTTTAATATTAGGATATTATCAATTAAAAAAGGTAAAATGATTATTTTCAGTAACCTTTTTTTGATAAAATTAATTTCAGTAAAATTAAAGAAATTTAAATATGATTTACCATGATATACATATAATATTTAAATGGCTTAAATATGATTTCAGTCCCTCAAAATTTCAAAAAGTTCGTTTTTAGTCCCCAAAAAAAATTAAAGATTTTTAGTCCCCCAAATTTAAAAATATTTTTCCGTTAGTCCCTCACTCTGATACTGTTATGTGGCGCTTATGTGGCAACATTTTTAAGGGACTAAAAACGAATTTTTAGAATTTTTGGGGACCAAAAACGAATTTTTAGAATTTTTAAGGGACTAAAATCATATTTAAGCACTAACGGCGTCAGAGTGAGGAACTAACGGAAAAACATTTTCAAATTTGGGAGACTAAAAACCTTCAATTTTTTTTTGGACTAAAAACGAGCTGATCGAATTTTTGAGAGATTGAAATCATATTTAAGCCTATTTAAAAATTCGGCATATTTAAGCCTATTTAAAAATTCGGCATAAAATCGAATATATATTAAGCAAAGAAATTATTGGAATCACATTATATTTTTTTTTAAACTTTTTTATAAACAACATTCTTCACAATTTCATATAAAAAAAAATAAAAACATTCTTCACAATAGAGCATGTCTCACCATCATCATTACAACTTAATATTTTTAACTCAATTTTACATTTCACCCTAGGCATAACAACATATAATTCACCATGCGAAAATACCGAGTGTGACAAGTATAAACCAACATGCGATGATGTTTGCCCCTGGCTTTAATCGATAGTCATTACAAAACTCAAAATCAGTAGAAATTGTCGTCATTCAAATTGGAAAGAAATTCCATGATCTAAAAGGACTAAATTCATCCTAGAAATATAAACTTTGTCTTCAACGTAATTCTCAGTAACCACTTTAGCTCCGATGATATTCAAGACTACGTCAAATTCAGAACTGAGCAAAAGTAAAATATATCACAACACATGAATCGACAATATATTATAAACACATTATAAACACAAAAGTAAAACATATCACAACACATGAATCGTCAGTAAAATATATCGCAACACATGAAGAGCCCAGTAAACGTGAACCGACTTATCTTTGTTTACCAGTGGATAAACAAAGAGCTTTATTTCAAGAGCGCCATACTCTTCTCTATGTCTGAGTTATATATTTTCCGATCCTTAGCTCATCAAGCAAAAAGAACAAAGAACCAATTGTGTTGCCAGCCCATTTGATAACTTGTTCCATGGCCAATTCCTTTTCATTTGTTTTCAAAAATTCCATGCCTGCAGAATTCCAACACAGGCAGAGAAAAATAAATCAAATATAAGCAAGCTGGAGCAAGATGCAATCTAAATGTTCTCACGAATAATAAAATATTTTCAGCAAAAAATGTAATATTAGTTAAAACATAAAGCACGAGAGCAGTATATATTATAGTCATACCAAAAAAAACTACATCATACTTGGACAATGCAATTCATGGACAATGTTCCATTCGTTGTCTATATCTACAAAAATAAGAAAACTGTTTCAATATTTTGATGGCAAAACCATAAGTACAAAATATTTTCAGCAATGTGATCAATACATAGATAGACCTCAGTGGTTGAGCCAAGAGATATGAAAGAGTTGCAAGCAAGAAGTGCAGGGCTCAGATCCTTGCCACTAACAAAATCCCTCTCCCCTCTAACAAACTAATCACTAACATTTGTCTATAAAAAAAAAAAACATAGATAGACCAAGCAACTGATACCACTTGATTATAGATATATTCCCATGACTTGTTAAGCATGTGGCAAATGATGTTAGTTATAAAAACTATTGCCAATGATTTGATTATTCTTCCTTGATGTTAATCCCCCATCCACGGCATAAATGAATCACAAGTGCCTATCCAAATGAGATAAATTATACAACATTAAGAATAAAATCTGCAGCACCAGTGAAACCAACTGATTGCATATATAATGTATCATAGCAACCATTCTTACTATGCCCATAATAATACATGAAGAGTTGGTCTATTTTGAACTTCAATTACTATTTTGAAAGTGTCCATGCTTCCTTCACTTTCAAAGTACTAGGAAAAAAGAGGCTTAGTACTGAAATTAGGCTAAATAACTTCAAGTCCAGAATATACCACAATAGCATTTGGCTAACTTCAACCCAGGGGAGGTCATCGAAAATTGGTACAACATATGGGCGTTTCTACCTAGTGAATTTGGGCTTTTTACCTTCAGTATGGAACCTGTTAAGGTTTGCTGATAAAGAAATTATGATGCCTTGAATGCATAAATGAGTTATTTGATGCCTTTATGCCATGTACAGTTGTTGCTAGTCCATTCATACTGATTCCTTGCTCATTTATTAATGCTAAATATGCATTTAAACGATCTGATATTCCTGCAGGTGAAAATTATGAGGTGAAAATAAATTATCAGTTCAAGGTACACTGTTAAATCTATCAACATTCTTAAGCAAAATTAAAAATGAAGAATGTCAAACATTTCCTCACGTTGACTTTAAGGACTGTTGTAACTCCAAATCTACCCTCCTCCTCAAAGTCCAAACCATCCTCAATTTTCAGGTTTTATTATGCAAAAAGCCACAAAATATAATAAAAAGAAGCCATCATTTAAGAAGAGAAATAAGAAAAGAACACATCAGAAAAAAAATCTTGACTGATACAACTTCACACAGAGGGGGAGTGAATGATACATTAACAGGTTAGCTACAAAAACTTGAGTTTATTCCAACCCCATGTATCTTCCTTTAAAAAAAAAATCATGAAACACAAGGTAGTTATTGAATTTTATAAACAGTAATACCACAACATCATAATCAATCAAATTTTCAAAAGTTATCTTTCATAGATAAGTAATAACTATCACAGCAAGCAACAAATATGATATCAGACCTCAATAATCTCTGGGGAAGGAGGGTTTGTTCTGCTGATGTTTCTCTTCCTACAAAAATTTGTAAACAATATTTAGATACGAAACATAATTGTGGAAATGAATATGAGAAATAACAATACAAAAAGTATAGAACAAACCCATTTCGAAGAAATCACAAATTTAAGAGAATGGGGGACTATAGAAAGAGAAATGAAAGAGAGAGAGAGAGAGAGAGAGAGAGAGAGCGTCCGAGAGAGAGTTAAAAAAAATCAGATAAAAAGCAAAAACTGACCAAAATAATCCAAAAGCATGTGAAGCTGACACGTGACCTTCAATGTGGAGCTACAGTAGGAAAAAGGGATCACCCTTCTTAAGTTTATTAATACTGCGCTACTACTAACACTTAGATTCTGTAATTTTTTATCAATTAAGTTCACTGTCATCTTAAAATAATTGTTTTTTAAACCAATTTAGTCCATGAGATTTGCGAAAAATTCAGTTTAGTCCATGACTTATCCAATATTCTAAAATAGTCCCTGACATTTTAAAATTTGTTTTAGTTAGGTCCCTCCGTTAACTGTCTCTGTTAACAGAGTTTGGGAAGCTGATGTGTCACGTTTAGTGACTTGCTGGCACCCATGTAGGTCTCCACGCTGGTGCCACATCATGTGGCTGAGTGGACGCAAATTTCAGGGACCATTTTGCTACTCAATAAAATATCTGATTTTACAAGCTTCCTTGACTAGTTAAAACACACGCTGACTCATTCATTTGGAAAAAAACGCTGCTTCTTCTTTGTTCGTAACTGTTGGCGCTGCTGCTTCTTCTTCGTTTGCAACAGTGGCGATCATCATCTCCGACCAGAGTTTTCGTATCCATCATCAAGGTTTGTTCTTCATCTTAGTGAAGATAATGTGTGGTTTTCGTCTCGTCTCCACTATTGCCGTTGTTGTTGATTTTTTTTTCTTCTCTGGTTTTCTTCCATTGCCGTTTTTCCGTGAATGGTGTTAGTGGGTTTGTTGTTTCGTTTTTCCCTTTTTTCGTATTGGTACTGGTAGTAAGATGTTGAATGGGTAAGGGTTAGGGTTTGTTGTTTGTTGGTGATGTTTAACCCTGTTTCCAGTTTTTCTCGTGTGAAACAGAGGTTGAATGTGGTTGAATGTGGGTATACATTGTGTGCATGTTTGCTATTTGGTCTTTGCTATTTTTGGAATTTTTTATTGTTTCTTTTTTTAAGGATATTTGATGTTGCTTTTTTTTGCAATTCTTGTTGTTGTTTCTGTTTGTAAGCATAGTTCCATTTGCTCTTCTCATATTTGCTGTTTTTGTAATTCATTTGTGTGATTTTGGTTTGTGCAGGATGAGTGCTGATATTACATTAATAGTGCATCATGGAGGCAGATTTATAAGGAATGAGAATGGCATTATGGAGTATGTGAATGGTGAAATGGATGTTTGGGAACATTTGGATTCAGACACACTGAATGTGTTTGATCTTCACGAAATTGTCAAAGTGTATAAAAGGTATCACAGGATTGAACAATTGCTTTGGAGGGTACCAAACTTAGACATTGAATTTGGAATGAGACAATTGAACACTGATGGGGATGTATTGGCAATGGCTCGGGATGCAATGGGTAATGCAAATGAGATCGAACTTTATTATGAGCACCCTATAATGGAAGCTGATCCTATATTGCCACTACCATGTAGTCAAGAAGATCAAGTGGCTGCTGAAGACAATAATGTGGCTGCTGAAGATAATGTGGTTGCTGAAGAACATGAAGGGGATGATGGGGCTGATGAAGATAAAGGGAGTGATGAAGAGGATGAAAGGGTTGTTGAAGACAAAGTGAGTGATGAAGATAAGGGGGCTGATGAGGGTAGCCATTCATCCACTGATGAAAGTGCAGAAGATAGCCATTACAAGCCCCCTCCAATTATTAGTTCAAGTGATGAAGAGGAAGTGCCACAAAGAAAAAGGAGAGTTACTGCTTCAACTAAGGCAAAGAAGAATAGGACTCCAAAGAGAAAGAAGGCCGAGAAGGTTGGAACATCTGCTAAGGGTAAAAATGTGCAAGTGAAAGGAAAGGGTAAGAGATCACCATCACCATCACCCATTATTGATAGTTCAAGTAGTGATGACTCATTTGATATGGCTGGGTATTATGGTGGAGAAGGCAGTCAACACATGGCTGACTATTGTCGTGGACAAAGCAGTCAACACATACCAGAGGGTATTTGTGATGACGGCTACAAATCTGAAGAGATGACCAATTAGCACTGATGAAGAAGATGTTGAGAAGGTTACATTCCCTCAATTCAATGAAGAAGTCGAGTTTGGTAGTGTTAGTTTGGAATTGGGGATGGAGTTCAGCAACTTAGCATCATTCAAGGCAGCGGTAAAGGAGTACACCATCTATTTGGGGAGACCCATCAAATGGGTAAAAAATGATAAGGAAAGGGCAAGGGCCAAGTGCAAAGAAGATGGGTGTAAATGGGAGGTTTTTTGTGGTAGGACCAAGGATAGGGGAAGTTTCCAAATCAAGACCTTTGAAAGTTATCACAGCTGCAGCAGACATTTCAAGGTTAATCAAGCCAACGGAAAATGGGTGGTGCAGAAACTAGTGGAGGTGCTTTGGTGTCAACCCAAAATTACCCCTGTTGAGATTTTTGACTTTGTCAAAAAGGAATTTAAGATTATTATTGATAGGTCTATGATTTTTAGGGCACTTAGGGAGGCAAGAGAATTGGTGGAGGGTAGTGAGAGAGATCAGTATGGCAAGGTGTGGGATTATGCAAATGAGCTATCAAGGAGCAACCCTGGGTCACTTATTAAGATTGATACTATACCACAACCTGAATCAGCTCCACAATTTCATAGGTTTTTTGTTTGCTTGGATGCTTCTAAGAGAGGGTTTAGGGCTGGTTGTAGACCTTTCATAGGTTTGGATGGGTGTTTTTTAAAAGGTTATTATGGGGGACAATTGTTGTCTGCTGTGGCAACAGATGCAAATGGACAAATATTTGTGTTAGCTTATGCAATTGTTGATGTGGAAAACAAAGACAATTGGATGTGGTTTTTGACACTACTGCATGAACAGATTGGTGACTACACGCAACATGGCTGGAACTTCATGTCTGACATGCAAAAGGTATGGTTTACGTGATTTATTTCATTGATTGACTTGATGTTTGTTGATAAATTTTGAGGACTGGGTTGATTATAAGTGACTAATGCTAGGGACCTAATTGACACACTGTTTTCGGGTCATATGTGTAGGGACTGATTCCAGCAGTACAGGAGCTGATGCCAGGTGTTCCACATAGATATTGTGCAATGCATTTGTGGAGGAATTTCACAAAACAGTGGAAAGAGAAAGAATTAAGAGGTGTGGTTTGGGAGTGTTCAAGGTCAACCACGGTCTCAGAGTTCAAACAACAGATGGAGAAGGTGAAGGGGCTGAATAAGAAGGCATGGGAGTATCTGGACAAATGGCCGAAGGAGGCTTGGACAAAAGCGTATTTCAAAGATAACTCAAAAGTGGACAACATCACTAACAACAACTGTGAGGTATTTAACTCGGCAATTGTCAATTATCGTGGTAAACCTATCCTCACCATGGCTGAGGAGATTAGGTGTTATTTGATGAGAACTATGAGTGAGAACAAGGTGAGGCTTAATGGGAGAGCAGGCCCTTTATGTCCATATCAACAAAGTAGACTGGACAAGCAGAAGATTGCAAGCAATCACTGGAACCCTGTGTGGTCAGGTGATGAACCTGGTATGCGGTTTGAGGTTCAAAATCCTCCTATTAAGGTGGATGTGGATCTAAGTGCACGTACATGCACATGCAAATTCTGGCAGTTAACAGGTATGTAGCTAAAAGTACACAGATTTGTCTTAGATTAACATGCAGTGTCTAACTTGTAATACTTTTTTGTTAGGGATGCCATGTGAACATGCTTGTGCAGCAATAGCATACAGGGCCCATAAACCAGAAGACTACTGCCATGGTTGGTTAACCATATGAGCATATAAAGCAAGTTACAACTGCTTTGTTCAGCCTACACAATCAGAGCACTATTGGACACCTACTGGGTATTGCAAACCTGTCTCACCTAAGGTCAAGAGGAGTGCTGGAAGGCCAAAAAAGAATAGGAAGAAAGATGGCAATGAAGAACCAGTTGGTCTGACCAAGCTAAAGAAAACATGTCCTATTTGGATATGCCAGAGATGTGGCTTGGAGGGTCATAACAGTAGGGGGTGCATGAACCAAGGGGTACCGAAGAAACCTAAGACAACCAAATCTGTGCAAGTCCAACAGGAAGAGGGTCCAACTGAGGGTCCAACTGAGATTGATTTGTCTCAGGATCCTCTTCAATCTCAGGATCCTGTACAATCTCAGGATACAACTACTGTGGTATGATCCTGTGCAATCTTCACCAATATTATTATGTATTGTATTTTTTTTGTAAGTTATGAAAGGTGAGAATGTATAACAACTTTGATAACTGCATGTAGGGTCAACAATCAGCAGAAGGCAATTCAGCAGTGGTGAAACCTACAAAGCAGCCAGTCCAGAGGGTATGATCTGTAAATAATTATTTTTTTGGCAATTTTTTTGGCAGTTAGACTGGAATTGGTCTTCGTAGGGACTAATTTGCCACTAAGTGATAAATTACAGGGACGTTTTTGCTAATAAATGAATAAAGTTAAGGACTATTTTGTAACTATCTTAATAATGTTTCCATATGTGCAGGGAAGAAGATATGGTGTTAGAGGTCCTCTTATACCAGAAAATACTGGTGTGAAAGCAACTCCAGTGAGAGCACCAAATCCACTGAATCTTGCACCACCATCACCAGTCTTGTTCCCATCACCAACCATGGTCCCAATTCCACCACAACCAGGAGCCACACAATCTGTTAGGGGAGAACAATTGATGCAGTTCATTCCAACTCCAGGACTTCATCAGTATCGTCCAAGGCAACAGTAACTTCAGCAGCTTGTTTGATGTATTGTTTGATGTACATGCACATTATGGTGCACTTTTTTGTATGTAACTTTTGGTTTTAGGTGTTGTAAATGCACTTTGGTACTGAATGCACTTAGAATGTGCTACTTCTGATGTACATGCACATTATGGTGCACTTTTTTGTATGTAACTTTTAGTTTTAGGTGTTGTAAATGCACTTTGGTACTGAATGTACTTAGAATGTGCTACTTCTAATGTACATGCACATTATGGTGCACTTTTTTGTATGTAACTTCTTTTGGTTGTAGGTGCATATTGTATATGCTAAATATACTTTTGATGTATTTGCACTAAATGCACTTAGGATGTGCAACTTATGTACTTTGACACCTTTTTGGGTGCTTCATTAATTTAACTTCATGCACTTTAGGTCTGCTACTTTTGATACCACATGTACTTATTATAATTATTATCTTTTAAAATAAATCTGAACTTGAAACTGAAATTTAATAAAGTCATTAACATTAAACAACATCAACCTTACAAGATATCTATTACATTACATTAGGTAGTTACATATAAAGTTTAACACTTAGGCAGTGAGCCTAACAATCCAACATGCAATAAACAAAATCATAAAGAAACCCATAACATTTTGACAAAGTTTTTGTTGTTTTTGTTCTATCACAATGGCATTAATGTTGGCCATAAGCTTGGCCATAACTTCTGCCTTCTTCTGTTGTTCTACCATGATAGCATCAACCTTGGCCATAAGCTCTAACTTCCATTCTTCATCACCATTCTCAGCAGCAAACACATCACCTCCCATCACACTGGAACCATACCCACCAACTCCATTAGGCACAAATACACCAGGGGCTTCATCACACTAGAGAAAATAGTTACAATTTTCTTCTTTCTGCATGATATAAGGTGCAAAACAAACCCAAGTCAAACCCAAATCATTCCTTACATGGAAGACACATATATCAACAACATATGCCTTCAAAATTGGACATGTAAAGAAAGGTCGATTTGGGTTGGCACCAGTTCTAGCAATCCGGATGACACATTTCCTCTCACAGCTACAAAATGGAACAGGGCAATTTCGGGTCTCTCCAACAGAAGAATAGGTTGCAGATGAAGAACCACTTCTTGAGGATTTCTTCACTTGACTTGATGGAGAAAAATGCGACCCACCACCCATCTTCTTCATCCCAACGTTGCTTCTTCACTTGGATGTAGGTTTTTAGGGTTTCAGTACAAATGGAAGAAAGGGGAAGAAGAAGAAGTGAGAAGAAGAAGAAGAAGAAGAAGAAGAAATTGGGTATTTAAAAGAAAACCAAATTAGTATCAATTTAGTCCCCCAAAATTTTTTTCATCAGAATAGACGTTACAGAATAATTAATTTAATTCAGTATCAAATTTCTTGCAGGAAGTTTGAATTTTAGTAATATTTTACTGAGTAGCAAAATGGTCCCTGAAATTTGCGTCCACTCAGCCACATGATGTAGCGCCAACGTGGAGACCTACATGGGTGCCAGCAAGTCATTAAACGTGACACATCAGCTTCCCAAACTCTGTTAACGGAGACAGTTAACGGAGGGACCTAACTGAAACATATTTTAAAATGTCAGGGACTATTTTGGAATATTGGATAAGTCAGGGACTAAACTGAATTTTTCGCAAATCTCAGGGACTAAATTGGTCATAAACTCTTTTTTAAACGTTCTAATTTAGTATTGACGTTCATGATGTTTTGCTACTTATCCACTTAAACTAGGCAATTTCTACGGTGCACAAGTTACATAAGTAACACCACCGTGAATAAGTAATAGTCACTATTAGATTAGTTGTTCCCATCATAATCAGATACACCCTCATACAGCTTATCACACCTTATTTGTTCTCCTCTTCTTCTCAGTTCCTTCGGCCAAAATGTCAACGTTGCCGGCGACGAAAAACACCGACACTGGCAAATCACTAGCACCCTTGGCCAGGTCGTCGCTGCTCGGTGTTTTCCCTTGAAGCTGCCTTGTCCAGCCAAGAACCTCCTCCTTATCTGCTATTTCCGGCCAAGTTGTGGCTTGTCACGACAACACCAACACCTCCAGTTCTTCTTATGCGCGTTCCTTCTTTGCCTCGTCAAGAAAGCACAATCGAACCTCCTCCCCCTACACTTTCGCTACCATCTGGACCGAATGGAAGGTTAGGATGAAGAACCCAGCATCGTTTCACCCTTTCTCGCCTCCAACGTGCCACTATTGTCGCGCTCCAGCAAGCCTGCCGCCATTGTGCTCGCCTAGCTGCTTCCTTAAAGTGAGGTTCGATCAGCTTCCCTTTTCTTTTCCCAGTATTAAGTTTAGATCTACTTTCCTTATGGAGTATGTTGCTAATCCCCCCTGCATTTTGTGGTTTTCATTTCAGTCTACTCGGCCCTTGTTCATGACCAGATCCATCTCCGTCAACGTCGTCATTGTTCTCAGCTTCACTTGTTTACGGCATCAAAATTTGGTCTTTCTCTCGGAATCCAACAGAAATTCAGCAACAAAAAAAAGGGGTTCATTAAGAAGATATGGTAAACTCTTCCTTTCTCCCCAACACCCAACCTTTCTCAACTGTTTCGATCTCACATTGACCCAAAATCTTGTCCTGCACAGTTCCACCGTCACAAAGGAGCTGAGTTCCCTTTGTTCTCTAGGGAACTTGAACGGTGAAACGAGAACGGTGAACGAGCAGGAGAGAGGGTGAGGGAGAAAGGGATAGAGAAGAAAAGAGAAAATATTTGGTGGAGAAGGTGCATGATATTATTGTGGGATGTGATTGATCCAACGGCAACTGATACTTGTGCACGGTGGTGTTACCCATGAAACTTGTGCACCATAGAACTTGCCCTTAAACTAATAGGTCTGTCCCACGTTATACGATTTTCCTAACACATGTAATATTGCACATATTAAGTTGTATTAAATACTCAAATTTGTAATTAATTATCTATAGTTAATTAATTATGATTTTCTTGAAAAATATAATTGTTTCTCTCATTTTTATTTCGTAGATTTACGTTCCCAACAATTTCTCTCTTTTCGCCAAAAAACATAATATTGATTTGATTCCCACTTTTTAATTTCTGCACCTCTCTCTTCTAAAAATTCATTTTTTTCTTCCTATCAATAACGTTATTATATAATAAGTCGGTACTATTTTTCGGTGGAAAAAAATAAATTGTAGGAGAAGTAAATCTACAAAATAAATATGAGAGAGACAGTTATATTTTTTCATGAAAATCATAATTAATTAACTATCGATGACCAATTGCAAATTTGAATATTTAATGCGGCTTAACGCGTGCAACCTTGCACATGTTAAAAAAATCATACATATAATTTTAGATTAGTGTATTAACCTGTGCTCGCACGAGTTATCTAAATTTTATGATGTGTAAAGTAAAATAAATTATTATTTTTTTACCAAAAAATAAATCATTCATGAAAAGTGATAAAATTAAATGTAACTAAATTTGTATAGTAAAATAATGATAAATAGTGATTGATAATTGATATAATTAATAAATAAAAATATGTAAGTTATTTAAATGCTTTACACTACGAAATTATTATTTGACATGAGGTAATAATGGTTGCGATAATTAAAACAATAACTTAAAAAATTAAATTGATTTAGGTAAAAAACTTAATGATTCTTATGTTGTCACATGACTTGGATAATATTTTGATTGAATGAGAAATGTTCAGATATGAGAATTAATTGATTGATATGTTTTAATTTATTTACATTTTGAATTTGAATTTAATTTAATTCAAATTTGATTGAATGATAAAAGTCTAGATATGAAAATTAATTGAGTGATATGTCTTAATTAAATGAAATATCATGAATTAAAAAATAAAAGATAAATTCTTTTTCATTTTGGCTGGAAAAGAATAAATGTGGAACTGCCATATGACATGAGTCTACATGGCAAAACTCTATTTTATATAATATAGTAAATTTTGAATTTGATTTAATTCAAATTTGATTGAATGATAAAAGTCTAGATATGAACATTAATTGATTGATATGTTTTAATTAAATGAAATATCACGAATTAAAAAATAAAAAATAAATTATTTTTTATTTTGGTGGGAAAAGAACGAATATAAAGCTATCACGTAGCATGAGTCTACGTAACTCTATTTTATATAATATAATAGATATAGTTGTACGAATAAAGTATGTATTCGAAATAAACTAGGGAGGGGGGGAACCTCTATCCTTCGGTATCATGTAGAAATGCATTTCTACATTTTTAGATAATCAATTTTATAAACACTATCCTTCGGTATCATGTTGAAATGCATTTGCGCAATACATACTTAATTTTTTGTAAACAAATTGATTATGTATGTTATTAAATTGATTATGCTGTGAGCACCAAAAAAAAAAAAAATTGATTATGCTGTGACTTTGGTTTTAGTTTCAGGGGGCTGTTCTTCATCACAGTGCTTGCTCAAAATGCTCTGATGATGATTAAAGACTCGACAGTTCACTATGCATTTTTAAAGTAAAATAACAAATATTTGTCTTGTAAATGACATATACACTATTACATATTTTATAAAAATCAAATTAAGGGCTCGTTTACCTCCCGCGTTTTCTATTTTTATTTTCATCAAAAGCAGTAAACATTGAAGCATGTATTCTAGAAATTTTTCTAGATTCATTTTGGAAAACAAAACCATTATTTTTAAAAATTTTGAAAATGTCAAATAAGTATTTTCTGTATTTTCGAAAATATATTCTAAAGATGCCCCATTTTTTTTTCTGTAATAATTGTTCACTACAGAATTCTTCCGTCCTCCAACTAATAAATTGAAAATATTTATAGAAAGCAAACGAGGCCTTAGCTTCTCGGCATCTCCTCTCCAAAATTATTTAACTCTCTTTTGTTCTTTATAAGTATTTTTACTGCAAAGAATAATAATGTTGATATTTTTCAACGATCAGTTCCTTTTTCAAAACCCATGTCGGGTTAGAAGGGCCTTCGGGTTAAAGCCCAGATAAACAGGGCTTAAACATCACGTTTGCAATTTGCAATGCATGTTCCACGCTGAATAGTACTACATAATTAATTAATGCAGGAAAAAAAGTAAAATAGCAACACTTTGTATATATTTGGCCCAATAAGAGTGGATAATGAAAGATACCACAGCTTGCTGGAGTCTGGAGATTACAGGAAACTTCCTGTCTGACAACTTTGAATTTGATTACCCAGCAACTACAAGATTTTCGTGTATTGCACAGTATTTTAATTTAAAATTAATATTTAGAAAAATGTATATAAATTACATAGATAAATTTTATAAATACAAAAGAATCGGGCAATAATGTTGGTACAGATGGTCGGATTCTCTTTTCGCATTAATTGTGACTTGAGTTTGAATCATAATTTCACTAGTTGGTAGACTATACGTAAATTTCATCTTAAACATTTGTTGAGGTTGGTGGTTCTACGTAGTCTTGCATGAGTTTGCCTCCCTTAATCTATATTTTTATTTATAAAAAAAAAAAACAAAGGAGTCATAAAAATGAAATGTATAAATAAATACATTGCCATATTTTTTTTTTGAAGCAGCTCGAAATTCCATTCGTTAGTTAACAGACTTCTAATAATAATCAACTCATTAGCATATAAATTGCTTATACGGCACTCCTATTCCTTGTCAATTGTCTCTTGTTATCTGTTGCGTTCACAGATTCTCAATTCTTCTATTACATTATTTGACTACACACCTTATCTCTCTTGTATAACCGTTGAAAAGGGTTTTGTGTAGAGCTGAAGGAGTTCTATAAGATTTCTGACTTTACTCCTCCAAAATTTCCACTAAGGCCCGTTAGAAATGGTACAACACAATCATGTTATCTAAAGAAACATGAATTTTGCAAAGCTAAACAGCCACACTGCACTAGACAAGTGCATTTAGAAATTGGGTGATAGTGCTCTAATTCCTCCCAAAGGCTCCTTTTTTGTTTTGGTTTCCCACAGGTCTCCTCCAATGGGAACAATCATGTTCGAGGCGTGTCGGGCATTAAATGTGGGTACCTCTTTCAGTGGGAATTCGAACCTTGATTCGCCACGTTGTGGGAGATTAACTCCTTCCGCTAGTCCCAACTTGGTAAAGGCTCCTTAATTTAGTGAAATACTCAGTGACAGAAAAAGTACATTGTTTAACATTGCATATCTCTTGTTGAAGCTCTCTGATTTAAATTAGGTTTCATAAGGAGGGCAACATCCTGATAATCTATACTATTATATAAAGAGAAGGGGTGTTGGTAACTACTTTTTTTGTGTACTACTTTTTTTCCCATTTTACCCTTTTAACTACTGGTACACTATTATTACATGGTTAATTAAACGGTTATTACACGGTTAAGTAAAGAATAACCCCCACTATCCACAAAAACCAAAAATTTATTGCTTTGAAACCCAACCTGCCCATTGCAATAATATTATGTCATTTATTAAAAGATGTAAACAAAATAAATAAAATAAGGAAGAAAATTAAATTTAAAACAACGTTATACAACAAATTATAACATTAAACATTAAAACGCGATAAAATAATACATATTATAACGCATTAGAAATGCGGAAAGACGGGCACGAGAGTGTCCGTTTTGCCGCTAGTATAAATAAAGATATTCATTAATTAAATATTTGTTTGTGTGTTAATCTGACTTGTTTAATTTATCGGATGCATTAATAATGAATGTATATTGAAGTCAGCAGTGGGTAAATGATACTTTATTACTTAAAAAAACAACATCTTGTTTAAAGGAAGTTTTGTAGATTTTATTTCAATTTAATTTTAATTTCAGTTTAGATTCTATTTAGACTTAATTTCATATTAATTTTGAGCACTTAATATCCTAGTTGACAAAGTCAACCTATGATTTAAGTCTTTAATTCAAATTTCAAATTTTCCTCTTGTTTCTTTTGATTTTTTGCAGGAGCACAATTATGCAATTTCTAAAATATTTCAACATAGTCCATATACTCTTTTAAAATTACGAAAAAGCCCCATGTATTTTTTTGGTCTAGAGATCTTTGACCCCGCCCCGGTGTACAAAAAAATGAGCTCTGGCTAATCTCGAGTTCAGCCGAGAGGTAAGTAAAGTTTGACCCCAAATTAGTCCATCATTAGGGATCGAACTCAGAAAATAGCCGAGTCTGCCCCGGTGTCCAATTGTCCTAATTTAGTCTGATTGGGGATGCAGTCCTACCAAATCCTAATCTCTCTTTTCTCTAAGGGGATGTAGCATCCCCATTTCCCCCTCTTTCTCATCCATGTTCAATGTTTTTTCTTTATATCTCATCCCCCCTACTCTCTCTCATTTCTTCTCCCCAAAACCACCATGGTGCCGCCTTTGTCCATGGTTTTCAGCCACCACAGAGCGCAAAAATAAATGTAAACTAAGTAGGTCCCCACTTCATCTTCTACAGAGCACACCAAACAGTTTTTTGTCCCGACAATATTCCTTCCGCTTTGCCGTCATGGTCTTCCATTTTTTTGCCAAAGTGCACTGACTTTCTTCAAGAAAAACCAACCGAAAAAACTCATCATCATCTTGAGAGCTAAATACCTTAATCGATTTCATCAAACAATAAACTTGTCAAACCCTAACCGCCACTTTTGATGATTTTTCCCATCCATCATAGGGTTTTTATAGGATTTTTGTTTAGGGAACCTTATTCCTTTTCTCAACTAGAGCAAAACCCCTTTACCATGGCCAGTCTCATCATTGGAGAACATTGGATTTGAGTCGCCATTGTTGGGCATTTTTATAGGCCAACATTGGCTTGTATTCAAAATTCCAATTGAATATCTTTGTTCCTCTACTCTTCCTCTTCTCATACACAATTTTTTGTTGATTTCCCTTCTAAGCCACCACCATCCGTTGTTGCACGACTCGTTGGAGTGCACCCCTAATGCAAAACAGGGATGGTCAACATTGACAAGAAGAACCAAACTAATTATAGAACAAGAAGAACCAAACTGGAAATATTTATTTTTATTGGTGGTGATCTCTCTCTAGTGTTTTGACTGTATTTTAAGCTCTGAATATCCGATTGAGGTGTTCCTTGATGTGTTGGAAAGCTAAAAAACTATCTACAAGTCGTATCTAATGTTGGAAAACCATAATCGGCCTAAAAAATGGACCTCAAATTTAATACAAATTTCTACCTAAGATTTTTTTCTTTTTATATATTTTGACCTGTAATGGGCTTGGGTTTTGTAGTAGGGTTTGTTGTGTACTCAAGCCGATGGAGAATAAGGGAAGTAGAAGAAGAAGAAAGAGAAAGCGCGTGGGATTTGATAGAAGAGAAGATAGCAGGAGGAAAGTAGAGAGAGAGAGAGAGAGAGAGGAGAGGTGGAGCCCAGCACCCATGTGCCCTCTTCCTGTCTCCACCAGCTCCTGCCGCTCAATCATTAGACCTCTGTTCCCTCTTTCTCAATCACTCACTCACTCAACACAACACAACACAACACAACAACTACCCTTACCCTTACCCGACCCTTACCCTAAACCCCTCCCTTTCATCATACTCCCCTTCTCTACTCTACTACTAGTCTCTTAAATTAAAACATGTCAAACTCCGACGGAACCACCACCAACGGGTCAATGATTGACCCAACACAGCAGCGCCAACAGCAGCAACAGTTAGCCGTTAAGAAACCGCCGTCAAAAGACCGTCACAGCAAAGTCGACGGTCGAGGACGCCGTATACGGATGCCAATCATATGCGCCGCACGCGTCTTCCAGCTCACGCGCGAGTTAGGTCACAAGTCCGACGGTCAAACCATCGAGTGGCTCCTCCGTCAGGCCGAACCTTCCATCATAGCCGCCACCGGCACCGGCACCACTCCCGCCAGCTTCTCCTCCGTCTCCGTCTCCGTTCGCGGCTCCAACTCCCTCACTTCCCCTTCCTCCACTTCACTCGACCACAAACCCTTACTCTCTCCTTCCCCTTTCATACTCGGCAAGCGCATACGTACCGATGATGATTCCTCCTCCTCTTCCGCCAACGCCAAGGACGACGCCGTTTCCGTCGGCTCTCTCGTCGGCACCGCCTCCCCCGCCGGACTTTGGGCCCTTCCCGCCAGACCCGATTTCGGACAAATTTGGAGCTTTGCGGCCGCCGCGCCGGAAATGGTGGTGCAGCCTGCGGCGGTGTCGGTGTCTCAGCAGCAGCATCAGGTTTCTTTGTTCGCCCATCATCATCATCAGCAACAACAGCAGCATCAACAGGCTATGGGAGAGGCTTCGGCGGCGAGAGTGGGGAATTATCTTCCGGGGCATCTGAATTTGCTTGCTTCGTTGTCCGGTGGGCCCGGAAATTCTGGTCGGAGAGACGACGAGCATCGCTGAATTGATTGGGTTTCGGAGTTGGCTGTTGTGGTCGGGTCGGGTCATGTTGGTGGTGTTTTCTTCGTATATATAAATATTCTGTGCTATGGTTGTTGCTTTGTTGTGTGTGAAAAGCAGGAGATTCTGATTCTGAGTATAATTTAGGGTTTAGGCTCTTCTTTTTTTTTTTTCCTTTGGTTTTGAGTGGAGAAGTCCGTCGATCAAGGAATTCAATCAGGGTTTTTACTTCCTTCTGGTTAGGAAGGTTAATTAGGTTTTTTAGATGTGAAAATTTGCTTAGATTATGGGGTTTTGCCGGAGGAGAAAGAAAGAATGGGAGATTATTTATGATGATTTATATTTGTAGTAAATTAATTGCTACGGATTGAGGCTGGGATCGGTTTTCAGAACCTTGATCATTGTGCAAGTGCAGTGTGGAATTCGTATTGTTGATGGGCTGAAGAGAGCTCTCCAAGTTGAAGACCAAGCTTGGATTTGAATGTTGAATGATGAATTAATTGCATTGGTTGCTTCTTACTGTCTCTCCTAATTGGGTCTAGAACAAGTGTGGTTATTGTTGCAGTTGAAGTACTACAGTAGTTAGTGGTTGCAAGCTTGTTTCAATTGTGTTTCTCAAGTTCAACTGTTATTCCCAATTTGTTGGAGTAACCTACTTTTCTGAGCTGCATGGTTTGAGATTGAGGGATTGGGGTCCCATTTAAAGTGGCAATGTTGTGAATTTGAGACAGCTGTTGGTGAGTCATGCTCTCTTGCTCTCTCCTCCACTTTCACCCTTCTTGATGATCTTACTTAGTTGTTTCGGAAGGCGAGTGGTGTGTGAAAGATAAAAGCTCTGGTTGTGCTGCTCCGTATGACCTCTGTTTTTGAGATTTTTATTTGCAATTCTTAGCCATTTCTTTAGATTGATCAGCGTGAGAATAATGTTTTCTTGCATGTAAGTGGATTGTTTTGGGGGTGCCAGTGATGTGAATAAAAACCCATCTGTTTCTTTCTTCAGCTCTTGTTATATCTTTTTGCAATTTTGAATCTTTGTTTGATTGCGGTTTACTTTCTGTTCTTAATTTTTTCTTATCTTTTCTGAATGTGGCCTGGCTATATTATGGTTCATTTAGGTGTTTTTGAACCTCCACCGACCAGAGTTTGCCATTTCCATGGTACTTTTTCTGGGAACTTGTACTCTGGCTATTTCAGTACTTAAGGAAAGATAAGGTTAGGTACAAGCTGTATTCAAGTCTTTAATATATATATGTAACAATAAAGATCTAACATCTACATGGTATGGTTACTATTTTTTGATGTTTTACCTATTGTTAAAAGTTCAAACATATGTGGTGTTGGTGCATTTGATTCAACGGTCAGTCTGAGTCTGGGGTTGATACGGATACAAAAATTCAATTTTGACTGATGTATGTTGTACCCTCAATAATGGCACATTTAAACTGGTTGTTATGACTTTGACTTTTATTGCCACACCCTTGGAAACTACTAGTACCACCATGTGCATCTTCTCCTCCCTGGCTCTCCCCATGCATTTCATCATCTTCCTCACAAAAGCATACGTGACACAGTTCTGACCTCTGAGTTGAATTGGAAAAGGATTGGTTGATTTGATGGATGGCATCTTTGAGGCATAAATTAAAACTCATTTGTAAAATGTCTGACATCTTTGAGGCACAATTTAAATGAAATAAGAGGCAGGTTGATCGGATGGATTATAGTAGTATCTTCTTAACTATACATGATATTTGCAGTGAAAAATACTCCCACCGGAATGAATTATAAGAAAAAAAATCTTTTTTATATTTGTTAAAAAATATATGTATCTGATCTAAAATTTGAACTAAATACATATATTTATTAACGAATATAGAAAGAATTTTTTTTCTTATAAGGAGTACTATATGAATTGCCTTCAACTCCCCGGATCTAGATTTACTGTATTCACTCTTTCCTGCAGGCACAATAACTCCCACCATTGGATTTATTATCACTCTTCTTTATTACTTATTGTCCATTTGCTTTCTCCAAAAAAATAAATAAAACATGCAAATAGAGAGTAAAAGAGTGGATTAAAAGAAATTTCAGTGCATCTCCATGGCTACGCATTTGTAAATATAATCTCATTTTCTTGGTCCAGGGAAGCTGGTGAGAAAACGAGTCAATGGTCGGTTAAAATTTGGTTGTTACACAGCTTTGGTAGTGCAAGTGTTTTTAGTGGACTGATGTGTGTAGCTATCTGAGTAGATAAGAATTTCTGGATGGCCTGAGATAGGTAAAAGCTGGAGAAGGTTGAGTATACCAACTCATTATTTTGTTCATCTTGTACTTTTGTGTGTAAGGATTGCTGGTGGGGTTTTGCAAATTTAGTGATGCCAACATGTTTTGTTAATTATTGCTAAACAGAAGAGTCAGCTCCCAATAATTGATGGGTCCCTGGAATTACATGTTGTGGTGAAACATGTTAAAAACCATGTTATAGTATTTAAACCATCGTATGATGGACGTTTTGAACTTACTTGGAAACTGATTCTGGACCCACGCTGCTTTTTATAGGGCCCTTGTATTTGGGTTACGTGATTGAGCCACCAAAATGCAATAACATTTGTTTGTGGGCCGTATCCAAAAATCCATATTGCATTTGTTCGATCTACCTTAGGTTTTCTTCGTGTGCTTGATGTCGTGTTTTTTTAATGGAATGATAAATATAGGAAATCTTGACATCAACACTTTAGAAGTGGATTTTTGGGGGTACGGTTTTGATAATCAAGTTATAACTCATAGTCTTTCATAATTTACTACTCGAAATTCTTATCACTATTCCGATCTGATCCTAACACTTAAAAGTAGGGGGTTCAATTATTAACACATGCCCCCTTTTGGTAACACACACCACCTTTCCAGATGGCAAAAATTGTCTTGAAATTATCTTCTGGAAGCCAAAATGAGTATGAGAAAAATAAACTCTATTGATAAACTTCCGAAAACAGTGAGGGTGTGTTATCAAAACGGGAGTGTTAATAGTTGCATACTAAAAGTAGTCACCATCACAACAATTTCGTATGCTTATGATTTATATTTCTCATTTATTTTTTTTATCAATAAAAGTAAAAGAACACAATAATGAAACAAAAATTATTTTATTGTGTTTATAATAATAATTAATGTTTGCTTACGAAACAGTCATGTCTTTATTTTAGTTTGAAATTTGTACTTTTAGTTTTATGCTTATATAATATTGATTTTTTTTTTCAGAATAGAATATAATATTGATTTATATGTTTAGTTTTGGTCTCGCTGTGTCGTATATTTTTCTAATTTGCCATATACACACATGAAAGTGATTCATTTTAGAGGGCAAATTAACTAAACTCAGTCGCTGATATGAAATCAACACTAGTTGATATGTTACATACACAAGTATAACAAATTAAATGTGTGTTATTAAATATTAATTTATTAATCTATGGCGGAGGTTAATTGCTTTACCTATAAAGTAGAGGAGTTAAATCCTACATATATGACACAATTATATTATGTGTCCTGTGGTTATACTCATGTTTAATGTTATTTCGTGCCTCAAATAGGAGTTATAGATTAATACTTTTCTATGTTTTCAATGATTATCTTCCTCTTAAACTAGTTAGCAGTGTTTTTGTAAAATCAAAATACACCATCAAACCCATTAGAACGTGCAGGGTCCTTACAGAGATAACCCCTAAATATGTCTTGAAAAGCAAACGCGAGAAGCTCAATCTGAACTGTGACGCCCTCTATCCCACATGTTAACATTAAATAGAAATTTAGTGGAATTGATATGAATAAAAATTTAAGATCAAATAAAAATATTTCAAACAAAAGGATAGAGTATCGACACTCATACAATATCACGCAAAAAGAAAACATAATTAGACACAGATACAATCCAAGTCTAAATAAACCAAATACCGTAATGTCACAAGTATCTCAGAGCTATCTCCTAAGTAATTACATCGGTAATCAATAGCTAGTATAATTTTTTTTTTTTGTTAATAATTGTTAGAAATGTTAGTTTCCTGGGTTTGAACCCGAGACCTCCGGCTTATACTCTTTCATGGTCCCTTAGCTCACCAACCAAGCTACCTACTTGGGACAAAAGTCCCAAGTAAATATTAGTTGTTAGTATAATTAATTCAACCAACAACGAACAAAAGTCCTAATCTACGTGGTGATCGCATCTAGCCAATCACTCCTCAGTTATAACATCATCTTTACCTGCAAGGTCATCGTCTAAACATACATAATGGTGTATGAGTAGCCACATCAAAGTGATTAGAAATCACATACAAGAATAGTACTTAACAGCAGAAGAATTAACTTAACCAATGCACATGACTAATCATTAACCATTAAACAACATACATCACGCACGACAAGAATGCATGACTCCATGAGTATATATGCAATCGTAAGACCAACGTCTACTTTACAATGTATGTGGATCCAACTAACTCAAGCAAGCGAGTGAGGATGCCCCCGTCACTCTTGAGTACGAATAGTGTCTAGTCAGAATGAGTCAGTTTATCAACATGCGATGCCCCAACATCGGTAGCTATCCACTGTCTTTACGTAAGACCCCCTACCAAACTCGATTCGTGAGGCCAGGTACCTTGCCAATCATGGTCGTCACTAAAGTCGTATCCACGTTGCTCACTGCCAACAACAACCACACGACACCTTATGATGCATGAACACATAAGCAAACAATGTGTCTATCAACAACAACATATCAACAACACCAACCAACTTAGCAAGTGGTCGGCAATAACAACATCAATAAGGTACTACTTGTCAGTACGTCGACAAGTTTCCCCCAATGCCAGTCCACTTATCTAGTGATCGGTAATAACAACATCATCATGGTACTACTCGTCAGTACGTTGACAAGCTTCCCGCAGCCTTGGAACAAATCCAAGCAATCATCCTACCTCACCACACTAAGGTTTTTAAGCTACTTTCATTAACTCCTAATCATTTTTCTCAAATGATTAATTCCAATTAAATTCATCTATGTTAGAACATCTTTTCAATTACCCCTTTGAACCTCAAATACCCTTAAAATACTAGCTAGGACGCTGCTCTAGGCCGTACAACGAACCAACACACGAAAAACAAAGCACCACAGGCTGCCCAGAAGGCGCCTGGCGCTAGTGGGGGTGGGCGCCCTGCGCCTAGGCATGGCAACAAAACCCGAACCCGCGGGTACCCACCCGACCCCGATCCGATTTTGACGGGGAAAACCCGCTTTGATCGGGGGTGGGACGGGGTTGAGGATGTCGATACCCAACCCGCCCCCGACCCAAACCCGCCCAATTAAATATAAATTGTTAATTTTTATTTTATTTTATGCATTTATACTCATTCATTTTGTTTCATATATTTTATTTATTTTTAATTTAATCTCTTTTCAATAGAACATTTTATTTTAATATTTTTTATTTTATTTTATCATTGTATAATAATTATGATTTTATTTTATTAATTATCATAACTATAATTTTTCAATTTTTCTACATATTTAGAGTTGAGTTGGGGACCCGCGGGGAAACCCGACCCTATCGGGACGGGGATGGGGAAGGCAAAACCCGAACTCGTTGGAAATGGGGATGGGGACGGGGGAGGCAAAACCCGCCCCCGACCCGGCCCGTTGCCATGCCTACCTGCACCCCAGTGCTGTCCGGCAAACTTTGCATAATTTTAAAAAATATGGTACTAGCGTTTTCGGGGACGACTAGACGTACCGTACTACTTCTAAATATTTATAGGACACTAATCCAAAGGGTTTAGGTCATTATCTAACTCCTATAGAATTTAAAAATTCAGTTAGTAATTCTTTTAGTTTTTCTTCCAACACTTAGTCATTTTTCCTAATGCTTTTTCTACATAAAATTCTTTAAGTAATCCAACTTCACTTGTTCCTACTCTTGCACACTCAAACAATTGCCATATGAAGGTTATCATTAATTCTAGGTATTAAGACTCATTCTAGACCATAACTTAGCCACTTTTAATCCTACATTCAACTTAAAAATTCTGCATAATTAAGCATCACTACTAATGAACACTATGAAACAATCATACAACCAACATGTCAACCAAACCATGACAACAACCAACACATCAACATACAAAATTGATCATTGAAATGACACATAACCATGGCAATCAACACTCATTTCAATCACATAATTGACTAGCATCCCTATCAGGACAACCAACCTGTCAACAATTCACAACATAACACATATTTAATTCTTAACATGGTAAATGAACACATAATTAATTCACATAATTAACATAAAGGCATCCTAATTAATTCTACAATCATGACAATGTCATAAATGTGAATTTTCCCACCACGGTGGCGGTGGTACTCAAACATGTACAACCGCGCCTAGCGTAGGGACCATGAGACGTCCCTATTGCTAAATCAATTCCATAAGCCCACTAATCAGGTATCATTCTACCCCCTTACCTCGATAAAGAAGTTCGCAGTATCAACAAAAGCGAAGAAAACTTGCCGATAGCGGCATATTTGAGCACCGAACGAGCACAAAGTAAAATTTACGGGTTGTACGGAGAGCGAAATGCAGCGAGACAACAGGTTACGAGGGGTCTAACGTCAACTTCACCGAAACGAGAGAACGAGTAGTGGTTTCCAAAGGTTTCGACACGAGAAATCCAAAAACGATGTCTGTTTTCCCAAACGACGACCGTGGTGATCGTAAAATGTCAAATACAATCCGCCTATAGGGAGAAAACGTGACGAACGAGGTTGCAGTTGATCGAACGGAGGCCGAAAACGTGTTCTACTGTTGATTTAGAGTGGAAGAGTGGAATTAGGGAGGTAGCTGCGACCTAAGGAAGGAGAACGTGAAGAGAGAAGTTGGCGCTCTAGGTTTTCTAAAAATAAGATCTCCTGCACACGTTTTGGAAGACAATGAACAATACATATTGTTTAAGGGGAATTGCTAAGGGCACCCAACATTTTGCTGAGTGCACCCTATATTGGACTGTGTTGACAATTATACCCCTCTTTTTTTTTGTATTCCTCGCAAAAATGAAATTTGCGAGTGAACAAAATTTTATTTTTGTTTACTCGCAAATTTCATTTTTGCAAGTATCTTTTTTACTCGCAAAAAAGAAATTTGCGATATACTCATAAAAATGAAATTTGCGAGTGAACAAGATTAAAATTTTTGTTCGCTCGCAAATTTCGTTATTGCGAGGAAAAAAAAATACTCGCAAAAACCAAATTTGCGAGTGGGATTCAGGAACTCGCAAATTTGGTTTTTGCGAGTGAAGAAATTTTTCCTTCACTCGCAAAAACCAAATTTGCGAGCGAAGAAATTTTTTCTTCACTCGCAAATTACCTAATTTGCGAGAGAACGTGAAATTTGAGAGTTCCTACCTCAAATTTGCGAGAAAGCAGAGAAAAAAATTTAGGCATATGAAATTTCACAATTGCGAGTGAAGGGAAGAATGGAAAAAAAATTCACTTTTAATATTTTTACTAAGGGTATATTGATCACCACAGTCAAATGTAGGGTGCACCCAGCAAAATGTTGGGTGCCCGTAGCAATTCCCTGTTTAAGTGAGAATGGGGGTGTCGCATGTAGAAATATGGGGTGCAGCTAGTGGGCTTTTAAAAAAAAAAAACACATGGATTGCAGCATCAACCATGTCCTAGTCCATTTCTATTTTTTGGCTTTTTCTAACCACACCCCCCATTAGACTAGCCACACCCCCCTGTCAGCTTTTTTTATTGATGAAAAGACCAAAATACCCCTACCCCCAAACCCATGCGTATGTTATGTTTCGTTTGACGTAAGTTACGTAAATTAAGTTCACGGAAGGGGAAAAATTTTAAACTAGTTACGTAAATTGAATTTACGTAACTTACGTAAATTCAATTCACGGAGGAGAAAAAATTTTACACTAGTTACGTAAATTCAAATAACGTAAGTTACGTAAATTCAATTTACGTAACTTATGTAAATTCAATTCACGGAGGGGAAAAATTTTACATTAATTACGTAAATTCAAATAACGTAAGTTACGTAAAACGTAAATTCAATTCACGGAGGGGAAAAATTTTTACACTAGTTACGTAAATTCAAATAACGTAAGATATGTGAATTAAGTTTACGTATACTGAAATTATTTGATTTCAATTATGTACACCTTTAAAACAATTCTAAAATATTGTAACTTACGTTATTTGAATTTACGTAACTAGTTTAAAATTTTTTTCTTCGGTGAATTGAATTTACGTATCCAGTTTAAAATTTTTTCCCTTTTGTGAATTGAATTTACGTAAGTTACGTAAATTCAATTTACGTAACTAGTTTAAAATTTTTTCTCTTCTGTGAATTGAATTTACGTAAGTTACATGAATTGAATTTTAAATTTTTTCTCTTCCGTGAATTGAATTTACGTAAGTTACGTAAATTCAATTTACGTAACTAGTTTAAATTTTTTTCCCTTCCGTGAACTTAATTTACGTAACTTACGTGAATTCAATTCACGGACAGACGAAACATAGCATGCGCAATGCTAATTGGGTTTGGGGGTAGGGGTATTTGAGTCTTTTCATCAATAAAAAAAGCTGACAGGGGTGTGTGGCTAGTCTAATGGGGGTGTGGTTAGAAAAAGCCCTATTTTTTTTCTTTTTAACAATTCTCTCTTAAAAATCAGTCATACACTCCTTTATACTTCCTCCGTTACTTTTTATAAGCCCTTTTTAGAAAAAAAATTGTTAACTAATTATAAGCCTCATTTCAAATTACAAGATACATTAATTATTTTTTTCAAAAGTACCCCAAATTAATTGCATAGTATTTAAAAATCCAAGAAAGGTATTAATTAATTAAAAGTATGATTGAAGGATAAATTTGGAAAAACATACACATTATAGGCAAATTAATTATGCTAACTATTTTTCTTAATATGCATTTTTTGTCTAAAATGGCTTATAAAAAGTAATAGAGGGAGTAAATCTAAACTCATTTCAACACCCTTTTAAAATAAAATATTATTACCAAAATAATATTAATATTCTAAACTAATATTTTACAAAAATAAAAATAATAATAAAACAATAAAGTATTACTAAAAGTGATAATTACCAAAGTAAATATACACAAAAATTATTGATATATTCAGACATATACACATACGTATCAATACAAAAATTGGGGTGTTACATGAACTATTATGAAAATGGGTGCCTTTCCTTTCTACTGAACTGAGGACCAGATGTGAAACCTTACATGGTATTTGGATATAGATAACCTTCAGGGAGCCACTCCACCTTCTCCTAGTTTCTCCTCCAATGTGTGTGTGTGCGCATTCTCCTGAGCTTGGGAAATGGGGGTGGAAAACAGAAGGGCAACACTATGTGGTAGGATTAAAGGGGTAATTGAGAAAGGTCGGGAGGTAATGTAGGTGCAAAAATCATGAGGCCGAAACTAAACCACCACTGTATGGCCTAAGTGATGACCTAGACATTAGGGGTAGTTGTGGTGGGGTGAGAGAGGAAAGAATGGGTTTGGGGGAAAATCAAGTGATGCAGAGAGATGGCTGGGAAGAGATGAACCCTAATATGATTTTAATTTATTTGTAATGAAAAAATATAAAAAATAAGTGAAATGCTGATTAAGATTAAGGGCTATGCCAGTTGTGCTCGGTAATCTAACTCAACACTGCCAAATGGGTTGTCGTTTGCCACCTCAGCGATTTTGAACAGAAAGATAATGTCAGTGACAAAAAAGGGAAACTGACTTTACAAGAAGGAAACAAAAAAAAAACTTACAAAAACTACATCCGATTTCGGACTAAATGTATATTTAAACAATATATTTTTTACCCATAGGCCATAACCGAGGAAATACAATAAGTGTGTTTGTTCAGGATATCTTGTAATATTCTTAAAAATGTGAGGAAGAGAATGTAACATTCTCATGTTTCTTTTAAGTTTTAAAAAGTGATTTCCAATAATTTTTTATTTTCATGAATATTTTTTATACATAATTTTTTTATTTTTTATTCACGTGTTAAAGAATGGGAATCTAATATTCTCACGGGAATAAAGCTCAACCACTTATAACTACCTACTCTCACCTCACTTTATTATATTTATTTATTTTTTATTTATTCATCTAAACAAATTATAAAAATATTCCAAAAATTTATAAATACTTGTCAAACACATTAACCGCAATAATATTTCTAGTAATTATATTTCCAAGGATTGTGATTCTCCAAAATGTAATTTTATTCCGCGAAAAAAAAAACTCCCAATGTTAATGTTTTTTCTGGTTAAAAAATTAATTGAAAATAAAATAAAATATTTATTTGAGTAGTAGTAGGTTCTTGGGGGTGGAGCTGCTGCAATCGAATCGTAGTAGGAGGGTTTAGGGAGCGTAGAAGTGAGAAAGAGAAAGAAAGATCAGAGATGGCTTCGTCGAAGAGCGGAAGCGGGGGCGGGGGAGCGATGTCTCTGGAGAGGATGAGCGTGGAGCAGTTGAAGGCGCTGAAGGAACAAGCCGATCTCGAAGTGAATCTCCTCCAAGACAGCCTCACCAACATCGGCACCGCCACCACTCGTCTCGAGATCGCTTCTTCCGCCCTTAACGACCTCTCTCTCCGTCCTCACGGCAGCAAAATGCTCGTTCCCCTCACCGCCTCCCTCTACGTTCCCGCCACTCTCCAAGACCCTCATCACGTCTTGGTCGACGTCGGTACCGGCTACTTCGTTGAGGTCTTCACCCTCATTTACTCACTTATAAATCATTCCTATTATTAGATCCATATGATTTGTTGTCACTCTTCGCCTCAAAATTATTTTATAATTTTTCTTAAGAGATTCAAATTTCTGCAAAACAGCTAGGGCTATAAGAAATGAATTATTCTCGTATTCATTCAATTTAATTGTTATTATGTTAATGCTAAAAACAGAAAACCATGCCTGAAGGAAAAGATTATTGTGAGCGTAAAATCAACTTGCTCAAATCAAATTTCGATCAACTTGTTGAGGTAAGTTTCCTGTTACACCTCTTGTGCTAACTCTGATGATTTTGATATATGCAGCATATGCACTGGTTGTTTTTTTTTTCTATTGTTGTTTTCTTTCCTTTTCTATTTTCTCCTGCAAAACCATCTTTTAAATAATCAGTTTTCACAAATCAGAATAGAATAACTGTCATTTTGTAATGAATGTGATAATTTTATATTTCTATACCGAATGTGGTTATTCTGTTGTGGAGAGTGATTATTCATATAACACTTTTATTAACCCCAACCCAAATTGATACTCTGTCTAGAAAATGAGCTACACAGGTTTTCTCCCTTTTATTTTCAACTGAATTGCTTTAACAGTAAACTGTATTCAAAAACTTTATCCAAAAGAAAAATGAATTTGTGTAACTACCAATGCAGGTTGCATCCAAAAAGAAAAATGTGGCAGATGAAGCTGGGGTTATTTTACAGGCAAAATTGAAGCAATTAGCATCTTCGCCCTAAAAGTAGCTGGTATAGAATTCAATTGCTTTCTTCCAATGCATTGTACCATAGAAAATCATAACCAGTGGTGTTAGAGTTGCTGATGTTATATGTTGTTTAAACCTCTTATTTAAAGAACTCCCGTTTTGTTGGACACCTCAAAAAATTAGTATGGAACTATTGGAGCTGTATCTAGAAAATCTAGTCAAGCAATGGCAATTGAAATTTAAAGGGTACTGAGGAATTAGGCAGTGGTCTTTCAATTACATAAATAAATCCTTAAATAGAGCATACTGTTGAGTACTTCCTATTCTTTACTCTTTCCGCCAGACTGATGCAATAATTTGGAACAAGATAAAGAAGGAGATTGCTTGAGAGTGCTCAATTGGTGTCGTGCTCGACTTTCTCATTAGTCAAAATAGGACCTCAAATTTTCTTTAGACACCAGTTCTTTTTCTTTCTTTTTTTTCTCATTTGAAATTTGGTCCTTAGTATAGAGCATATAAAATACTACTCCGGAATGATTTATTAGAAAAAAAGTTTTTTCCAGATTCGTTAAAAAATATATGTATCTGATCCAAATTTTGCACCATATACATACATTTTTTAACGAATCTTGAAAGGACTTTTTTTCCTTATAAATCATTCTGGAGGGAGTACAAGTTTAGTAGAGGATGAACAAATTCTAATGTCGGGTGAAAATTAGATAATACTCTCTCTGGCCTTAATTATAAGCAACAAAAACCTCATATTTTTTGGTCCCAAATATAAGCAAATTTAACCAATTTTATTTTAACATTCATAAAATACCCTTATTAAAACTATTTTTTGGTATTGAAAGTTGTAAAAATACTTAAACAGTGCCTTTGAAAACATAAAAGAAGCAGCAACAGTGTCTCGAAAAAATAAAAGATGCAGCGTAGGTCAGAGCTCTTAATTTGTGTGCTTTTTTTTTTTTGCTAAAATTCAAGACTAGAGGGAGTATATAATAGGCTTAATTGCATTTTTAGTCCCCTTATTTTTATAAATCCACGATTTTGGTCTCCCTATTTTATTTTTTAGGAATTTGGTCCCCATATTTTTTATTTTTCACGAATTTTGTCTGCACACTTTTTTAATTGCACTTTTGGTCTCTCAAAATTGTGGATTTCTTGTACTTTTGGTCCTTAAAAATCATGGATTTTGGGAAAGTGGGGGACCAAAAGTGTAAGAGATCCACAATTTTCTCTAGACACCAGTTCTTTCTTTTTTATTTTTTTCTCATTTGAAATTTGGTCTTTAGTATATAGAGCATATAAAATACAGGTTTAGCAGAGGTTGAACAAATTCTAATGTCTGGTGAAAATTAGATAATATATAATACACAAGATTCACGTTTTAAGAACCTTAGGTCTATTGTACAAATGACATGGACATAGGGGGAGATGTTAATCATGGAATTCAGCTAGGGTGGATGAAATGGAGAAATATTTTGATGTGATATGCAGTAGAAAAATACCTCAAGTTTAAGCAAAATTTTTATCTTATAAGACTTGCGATGTTGTGCGAAACTAAATGTTGGGTGGGTGATAAAAAGTAAACAAGAAAGTTAAGTTTTAAGGTTGCATAAATGAGAATGATATGGATGATTTATTATACTAGACACGATAGGATTAATAATACAATTGTAATTAGAGAGAAAATTGGAGGTGAAAGAATCTCATCTTTGGTGGTTTATGCATGCACAGAGAAGACTCATCCAAGTTTCAATAAGAAGAGTAGACTAGATAGTCTAATAGTTTGGGGTAGTGAGAGACGAAGAAAAAATTATAAGGCAATACCATAAAGATAAAGAGTCTATGTTAAAGCCTTACATATGACAATACTTTATGGCGTCAGATTATTAATGAACCTCGTGGGAAAAGATTCGGGTGGTGTTGTTGTTATAGGTGTTGTATATTATACAATGTTATTATAAGTTTTATGAGATAAAAAAATTTAGGGAATATATGGTTGGTCCCATAGAACGTGGTCCCATATAACGTGTTTGTTTTTTTAAATCATATTTTAAAACAACAAACCAAAAATTAATAACAAATACACATTAAACCAAAAATTAATAACAATAGACCAAATGATACACATCTTGACCCAATGATTATGACCAAGTTGATTGTGCAAACCGAGCATGTGGGGAAAAACCGTGATTCGATTTTTGCATAACATATTTATGGGGAGGGGTGAAGAACTTTAACCGTGACTAAGTGCCCGAGCGGAGATTAGTTCCATAGTTGATGGATCCATAAGACCTAAGCTTTTGGGAATATTCCATGGACCCGCTAAGGATACACATTTTTTGGTACTCCCAAATTATACACATTTATGTGTAATCCTTATGGACGTGTCCTATATTTTTATAAAATATTTAATATTGAATATTAAAATTTAATATGAATCTTAAAATTTTGAAAAACCATTTCAACCGATTTTTTTGCATCATTTTTTTAACCGAGTTTTGATTGGTTGAGTTGGTTTTCTGATATTTTTTGCTTATTTGGATTGGTTGTTTCACGGGTTTGATCGGTTATTTGGTTGAATTGACGGCCTGGTCCAGCTTTTAAATTATGATTTAAATAATAAACTAACATCATAATTTATTTAAAATCATAAGAAATATATGGAAAATTGTAAATTAATATAAAAGATCTTATTTTATGTTTCATAAATAAGGTAAGAATTGATAATAATTGGTTAAATGACAGATATTTCTGCATATATTTTATACATGCAAGTTATCTAAAAATTAAATATTTTAAAATATTTTTTTTTAAAAGGACCGGTTCAAATTGATTTTCTAACATTGTTTTTTGTGGTTTTGGATCAATTTAAATGATTCTGCCGGTTTTAAGGTTGTTCGGGTTGTCCAGGGTCGGTGACATGAATTAAACCAACTAGTTGGTGACATGAATTAAACCAACTAGTTCAGTATGGTTTTTTCAACCAGGGAATAGGGGTGCTTATACCTCGGCCCGGTCCGGTGACCTGGCTTGACCCAAGCTATTTAGGACTGGGATCGACCATGTACCTAAAAAAAACATAGGGATAAAATAGGGTCTCATTTTATGATCTGGTGTTGGGTTAAAGGCAGGTTCGGGTTAACCTTTAAGTTATTCAACCCGTCCTATATATACAAGTATTTTAAATTTACTATTTTAAATTCGACATCCCTTTTATATATACACATTTTTTTTTGAATCCTAACATATTTTCACTTATTTGAAAATATATTTATTAAATTGATATATTCTTATTCTTTTATAGCAATGTCCTAAAATTATAATTGAGTAAAAGACACATGTTGTATTAGGAGAAATTCAAATTAAAATTTTGGCCCGGTAAAAAATTAAGGTCGGGTGAGGGACAAATATAACTCGTCTCATCCTGTCCCTTGGACACCCCTACCAGGGAAAACACTCCATCATAACAAGCATGCTTTTAGCATGTATTAGGGAGAGTCTAAGAGCTTGTCTGCTTGAACCTTCTCGGCAATTCCCTTTTCGACCCCTTTACCGACACCCAAAAAGTCATATACCTTATTTTCGTACCTTCCTTAGTTAGAACCATATAAAATGGACAATAGGTCCGAAGTGGTTTCACTCCTAATTTTGCTTTAGTTTTCTTGCTTTCCGGTAGCGATTGAGTATTTTATACTACCTCCGTTCCTATATATAAGAAATATTTGATAAAATCATTAAGACCAAGGAGATGCATTGAAATGAGTAAATTTCAATTAATGATGCAATAATTTTAATTTTTTTCATTAATATTCTTTGCATTAAATGATTCAAAGAGAGAGAAACAAGTGAGTTCATGGTTAAGTGGTTTCATAATAAATAAGGATAAATATGGAATTGAACAATTAATATTGTTAAAAATAAGACTTCATTTTTTATATTTAGAACCGACAAAATAAGTCATTTTATTTGTTATAAATAAGACCGGAGGTATTACATCTTTGTGTCATACTCCTAATTTTGTAGAAGTTATCTTGCTTTCCGGTAGCAATTGAGTATTTTAGTACATCTTTTTGTCATAACCCTGCCTGATGATGATAATCTTCTCGCATTATTGCGGCAAGGCTTCATATCCGAAAACCGAATAGCCACAATCGTTCAGTGATCAACAATGTGTTCGCTGTATTTTACGTACATAAAGAATAAAGAACAAATGGTATATTGGTAGCTATCGACCCAAATTGGGTGCAGTTAGTGACTTGGTGCAGTCACTGCAATCACCCCATCCATCCCCATTAGATCGCTTTTGCCTTGACTCCTAGCCCTTGATTTATTTTATCTAAAAAAATATAGAAAAAACATAAGAGGAGAGAGAGAGATAATCAACTGCATGCAATGCAAATCTCATAGCTATCATAAGAATAGCTGAACTAATCATATTTTCAACTTATGTTCATCACTTTTGTCATAGCGATACATACGTCTATATCCATCTATAAATATTTAAACACTTTTCATCTATTTCTTTCCAAGATTTGACTCCTCTAAAATAAATAGAGAATAAAATGAGAAAATCACGAGTTATTATTTTAACAAATCCATGATTTGTTATGATGTACCTATAATATCAATTAATGGTTAATATTACCCACTTTAGACTCTAAAGTAAATTACTCACTTTAAAAGGGCCGGATCTTTCTTTTCACGACTCATACAACTTCATCCTCTTCCCTAAATTAAGTTTTTGAGCCACTGCTCAACTACGTAATGGACGGGAATAAATGGAAAATAAGACAAAATTTTATTTCCTCAATACAACAAAGTATTTAAACAGCTTTCGCCTATTTCTTTCGGCGACTCATCCAAATCCCATGGTGTTGTTGAGCCACAGCTCAGGTACGTAATAGACGGGAATAAATTGTAAAACATTACATTTCCTTTATTATACAACAACATAAGATGGTTTCCCTAATGCTATCATCTGCCCCCCAAATTATTTGGGTCAATTGTGAAGCTGCATCACAGATTATCGATAAACTCAAATCATTTGTCAACAAAAGAAGATTCTGCAAGATCAATGGCACGAGCAAGTGCTGCAGCTTTGTTCTCACACTCTCTTTGCTCATCAGCTGGATCACTGTCAGCAACGATTCCTGCTCCAGCCTGGAGATGGGCAATCCATTCTCTACGTTTGCGCACATCCTTGTAGGAGTACATTGTGTCAAAGCGTGCATTAGTAGGGAAAACTATGGTCCTCAGAGCAAGGGCAATGTCCATATCACCAGAAAAGGATATGCCTCCAAATCCTCCACTATATGGCCCGCGTCTTGCCACTTCCAACTGATCAATCAACTCCATGGCTTTCACCTGTTTTACAGCACATTTAACGAGAACTATTTAGGACCAAAGAAGTCAAACTCCATGACTGCTATGCAATGTATCTTGCTGTTCTCAGAATGTTTAGTGATAAGTGATAACCCCCACCCGTTGCCACCTTTTTCACGACAATCCCCATTTATTAATCACAATTTATTTACAAGGAATATCAAAACTGAAAGGCAGTTCATTCCAGAAGAAGCTACATCAGCAAGGCCAGAAAAAACCTAGGCTATAGTCTTTAAGGGCGCTAAAATTTACCTTTGGTGCTCCGCTAACTGTACCAACAGGTAATGCAGAACGCAATGCATCCCAACTTGTTAAGCCATCTAATAATTCCCCAGTGACCTGCAAAAGACAGGCACGGTTTTCCATTATTTGAGACAAGCTTCAGAAATAAATGGAATCAAGTAAAACCAGAAGGAACTCTAGCTCACTTGCTTCCATATTATTCAAGTTTCTGGCTGCAATAGTGAAACTTGCAAGATAGAGGAAAATTTGCATTGTTGGCAATGTGAAATTTGAAGGAAAGAAGATTATATGTACACATTTGTTGATTTCAAAATTCTCATAATTTGCATTAAAGAACTTACTGTTGAGCTTATGTGCATAACATGGGAATAGCGCTCAATATTCATGAGTTTTTCAACTTGAACAGAACCAGGTTTGGAGACCTGCATATTCATCTTGTATTAAGCACATGGCTAAGACAACAAAAGAAATAATTTATTACAGCAGCGTGCAAGATTTGCTAAAAGTGTAAAACAAATAGGATCATACAAAACCAAACTGTGAAGCAGCTATGCAATGCATATAAAGCTATAGGTTTGATAGCAACAAAACATATACATATAATTACATAACGAAATTTTGAATCCTTTGATAAGGTTTGTCAGATAGAAATTTGGATGTCTGCACATATCAAACCATTGTCCTAAAGCTTATTGACAAAGTTTCTTATTTTGTAAAAGCAAAATCAAGTGTTGAAGATAAAGATTCTGACATCATATATTTTATGTAAGAGACATTTTAGGAAAATAAAGAAAAGGAAGTGTAAAGCTCAGATATCTTTCTTTTTCATCTCTGTTCGTCATATTTTTGTTTACATCATCTCCAAAATGAAAGAATTTTGAAAAATAAATACCTTTCCAACATCATTTCTCCCCAAATCAACTAGCATTACATGCTCTGCACATTGTTTTTCATCATTCAGCAGATCTTTCTCCAACATGATATCTTCCTTTGGCGTTTTCCCTCTTCTAGTAGTCCCAGCAAGGGGTCGATTGATGATTTTTCCCTGTCAACAAAGATATGAAATGCCTATTATTATTTGTTAGACCTGAAATCAAGTTCATAATGTTTACAGTAAAATGGAAGAAACTTAAAAAAAGGGTTAATGTACAAGAACAAGGCCAACTATAATCATATATAAAAATTATTGATATTTTGGGGAGGAAAATTAAAAGATACAGCCAATTATTTGAGTAATTGTCACATAAGGTTTACCTTCTTCACCCGTGTAAGAATTTCAGGACTTGAAGCAACCAAAATACTCCCTCTGGCCTGATAACAGTATATATTTCAACAAGTTAACCTTTGAATGCAGTCTTAGTTATTGGGGAAAAGAAAAAATCATGCCATGAGAAATTCGCAAACCTGTAAATAAGTCATATATGGACTGGGATTAACAATTCTCAGAGCTCTGTAGACTTCAAATGGATCTGCAAAAGTTCGCCGTTCAAACCGTTGACTTAGGACAATTTGAAAAATATCACCAGCCAATATGTGCTCTTTAGCCTGCAATACTGCCTTCTTGTATTCCTCATTTGTCATGTTTGACAGATCCAGTTTAGTACCAAAGACACGAGTTAATAACTTTATTGAACCTGCAGTTAGCCTTGGGCTGAAATTGACAACTATAAATTTAGTCTTTGTAGATACCTAAATTAAACTTAACAACCAAAAACAATGACATCCTTAACCTTAATTTGAAATGTTAATCCAAGAAAAAAAATGGAAACAGAGAAGTTTACTCACGTATCTACATCCTGCACCTTAGATACTAGAGTTTCCAGCCGCTCCATTCCATCCTTGAGGGCTTCCTCAGCCGAAGAATATCGATCTAACCGAACCCAATGAATCGCATATACTTTCTGGTTTGAACAAAGTCAAATAAGGAAAATTGAAATAATCTTCAGCACCAAAACAATAAATCCTCTCGGTATTAGTACGATCAGAATTACTGCATCTCAATTGATTAGGTTCAGCAATGACTTTCTTATAAAACATGCTGATAGCAAAGAAATAATAAAGTGATTATAATTAACATGATGTGTGTTGAATCAGTTCACAAGTTTCAGTATGTTTGTCTTGTTATTCAGCTGATTGCCCAGCTCCTTGTGGTGCTTTAACACACACACACTGGGAGATCAGGAAACATGCAACTCAACGCCTACTACTGTGAATTAAGTCATATATTGAAGCAGAATTTTCTTACATGTGAATTGACTCATAAGTATAAAAGTACCTTTTCAACATGATCAAACACGATCACATTATTATAAAGGCCCAAATGAACATCGGGAAGGTTTCTGTCATCTATTGGGGCATTAGAAAAGGGAAGTTTTTTCTTTTCCACATAACGCATTGTATCGTAAGAGAAACAACCGACCCAACCACCTGCAAAGAGAAAACGGCTCACAGTTTCAAACATATATCAGGAAATTTATAATAAAATTGCTCAGATCCATGAACGCGATATTCATTTTTCTCCTCAACAGTTGAAGGGAACAAAAAAAGTTGTTTGGCATGTGCACAAAGTCATAGACCATTCCATCTTTACTTTGGCTTGTAGAGGTACACTTATAAGTTGGAAAATAGATCAAGCATTACCAGTATTCTCTTTGATAAATCCATTCATTGCAGTTAACATTAAATCACAAAAAAAAAAAAACAGAGATGTCAGCACTACATGATCCGTAGATCTGGCTGCTTAATGCTTATACACAACAAAATCACACTCATAAGTCACAACAAACACAACCATCACGGCATAACAATAACAAACTTATAAAATAAACTGCAGTTAAGAGTCCAGATCAAATAAATACCAGAAAATGCTTCGGGAAGTTCATCAATGAGTTGAGGCGTCCACTTCTCCATGATCCTACGAGGAATCACCAACGGATCCTCCGCAATTTCCTCGGTCCTACGCCCTTCCTCGTGGTCCATTATAGTAACCCTATTCTCTTTTGCCACAATTTCCATACACGGCTGAGCTCCCACCACACTGTACCGTCCCTAATTAACGCAAACCAAGCACACACCAACACGCACAACACACGTTCACAAACAAATCATAAAAAAAAAAAACGAAGGAAAAGAAAAAAAAATGAAGATGCTTACGATACTCGAAATCTGAAGGCCAGGCTCAGCCGATTCATAGAGAAAGCTAGGAGCATCCCTGTCATCCTCCTCCACCAAACACCGGTAAGCAAGAACGGGAGTGAGGTGATCCGAAAATATGCACCGGTATAGAGGAATCACGTTCCCCTTCTTCGAAGCTTCTAGAAACTTCTCTGCATTGCCAACTGAACGAAATAAACCGTTAATAAACCGTTTCCGGAAGCAGCAAAAGAAACAGGGAATGACAATGTGAAATAAAAGAGAAAATAGTAACTAACCTAGAGGAGGAGATTGAGCGGAGCATCTGACTGGTCGGTAGTTCCACCTGGATCTGGAAACGGAGATGTTTGGAAGTGCTACACGTGCAAGGGCAAGGGTTTCCATTTGCATCACCATTCACTACAAGTACATACACAATGAATGTTCGAGTGTTTCGTCCAAGTTCAGAAAGCAAAAGGCAATAGAACACAGACAGAGAAGTCAACTAATAATGACGATGGGGACTAGTACCGCTGCACGAGGCGTGCCGCCTTTTTTTTTTTGGGGGGGGTAATCTGCACGTGGTCTGCCGCCGCCAATATAATATAAAACTGTCCGGTTGGTTGGGCTGGGTTCGGTGCTAACAGGAGCCAGGAGCTAGAAATAACTAGATTTAAAAAAATATATATATATTAACATTGCAAAGGCCAAAGGCCATGCCCTTCAAGTTGGGCTTTGTCTTCCTTCCCGTAAAGGAAACATGCACTCTAAAACAGTGATGCGACTGGACCCAAATAATCTTGCTTTTGGAAATGGTTTTTTTATGAAATTTGTCCCGATTTGTATGTTGGTTCTACCATTTTTTTTTTCTTTTGACAAGGGCCTAGCCCATGGAGGTTAACACATGCCTGTGCCCCTGCCTCCACTGTTGGTTCGTTCTCTCTCACAGACTCCTTTCTCTCCTCACACTCGCTTAATAGGGGAAAGGAAAGAGTGAGTGAGGCGAGGGAGGGAGGGAGGCAGCGTGACCAGTAGGAGGGGAGTGAAGTCAAGGGACGAGGGCTAGGGGGAATGTGGCAGAGGGACTAGCGAGAAGGGAAGGGGGTAGGGGAGCCAGGGTAAGTGGTGGAGAGGGGAGGTGGAGGTGGAGGGTATTCTAGGAGAAAAAATTAAAAAAGGGTAAGGGGTGCAGGTAGTAAGTTCCTTGAATGTATTTTTTTTTTTGATTAAATTATTATTTTTCCCTTAACTTATTTATTAGGTTTAATTTGGTCATTTAATTTTTAAAAGTATCAAATTGGTCTTTTAATTTATCAAGTTGGACCACGTTAGTCGTTTCAATCCAAACTGTTAACTCAAGTCACCAATCAATCCAAACTGTTAACTCAAGTCACCAATCAGTATTACGTGACAAGTCAATAATCAGACGTGGAATTAAAATACCCTTCTGTCAACTCTCTGCTCTCCCCTTTCTCTCCGACCTCTTCCTCGCCAATAACAAGTTCTTTGTCCCCGTCTTTCCCTCCTTCTCCTCTCTCTCTTCTCTCTGTTTCCTTAACCTCTCCAACAACGTTTACCAGCAACCTTCTCTCTTCCACTGTTTTCTCTGCACTTCCACCTTACAACGACCAACACGTTCGCCGACAAAGTGAACTCTTTTCTGAATCTTCGGTCTCCGTCTCTGGGTTGTCATCAGAATCTTAATCGGAGTTCTCATCGCCATTTTCATTCTCTCTCTTCCTTCGTTTTGCTTTTCGTTCTTCACTCTTTTCCTCTTCTTCACAAAGTCCTTAGCTATCTCCACCATCACTTTGAAGCCCTAACCAGCACCTTCTTTGAACCCAATACTACCATAAATTCTTTCATACTTCTCCCACAAAACAGAACGTGACCCTTCCAAACCCCTAATTCTTCCCCCTTCCAAAACCCCAATCCTACAATCCAAAATCAACGGCATACCCTGAAGGAAAATATGGTGTTGGTAAATCAACCAGATCTTGTTGGTGTGTTGGCATCCCCTTGTTCAAATAAATCTTGCTAAAAAAGAAAAGAATAACAAAGACAGATCTAAAAATAAAGAGAAGCAAAGGAAGAAGAAAGGAGAGGCAGAGAGTACCCCTACCGCCGACCACCACCCCAGTGAGCCATCTCCGGCACTCGTCTGACTTCGGCAGGCTCTATTCAGTCCAATCTTCCCCTCTGTTGTCGCTCTCTCTCTCTCAACCTATCTCTCCCTCAATTTGTCGCTCTCTCTCTCTTTCTCTCCTTACTGCGAGTTGTAACACCCTCAATTTTTGTTCTTAGGAATTATAATTGCTTCAAGGGCGTGTTTGGATGCATATTAGAGTGCCATAGTACCCTTATACGCAAGGATATATCTAGACCCAACCTTATCTTTATGTTTAGTCATTTTGGTCACCGTATCCTTCATTTTCGAACACTTTAAGGACTGATTGGGAATTATGTGTCTTCAAGAAAATTGTAGTTTTACCTCTTATCTTTTAATTGGATTTGGTTTGACTCAATTCCGATACCTACAACTCTAGATATGCTCTCTCGAGTCACTGCAACGCAAGTGTAGCACTTAGAAATATTATAGTAAACTTCAACTGAATTTTTAATTGTGTTAGAGCTTGATTTTGGTTATTCCTATTAGCGAGGAAATTGTAGGAAATTCTTTTTGCTTTCGAATGCCACCAATAACACCTCAATCGAACACCTGTAGCTCCAGATACAGTGAAAGCAGCGCCAGTACCCAGGGCTGACCGAGAGCCTACGACAGGCGCCTACACTGTCCGGCGCCCACTGACAGTAAAATTGATGTTTGTTTTTCCTGTGTTTCGACGCGTTTCGAAGCATATAACCCGTTGGACCTAAACTCGACCCATTCCGTATAAGTTATATACTAGGGTTTTAAACCACCCACTAAGCCTCAGTTTTTACCCTAAACACGTTCTTAGAAACTGCTCACAAAGTGACAAATCAAAAACTGCTCTTTCCTCTCCTTTTCTCAGCTTTTTCTCTCTTTAGAGCTATTGTCTTGGTGTTTTGCACAGGAATTCGAATTGGAGATTAATAGCATTGTCATCCTTTCATTATCATTGAGAAGATTAGTTTAAGGTAAGCCTTTTTACTTATGGTTAAGTCTCTCCATCATTGTTAGGGTTTCAAAACACCATTTTCTCATTTCTCCATCTTGGTTCTTGTATTTTTGATGAAGAAAATCACCAAAGGGGAAATAAAGCTTGGAGCCTTCATACCTTCATTAAGGCAAACAAATTTTAAGAGGTAAGGGGGTAGAATGATGCATGATAGTGGGCTTATGGAATTAATTTAAGCAATCGGGACGTCCCATAGTCCCTAGGCTTGGTGCAGTCGTGCATGGACAAGTACCGTCACCATTGTGATGGAAAAACCATGATCTTATGTGTAGTCGTAATGTTAAAGTTATTGTTAAATGCCTTGTGATGTGTTGTTGAGTTGCTCTTGTGATGATTAGCATGTATGAATTATGGGATGAATTGGTTACCTTGTTTTGGATGCTTGATATGTGTGTGAATGAAATATATGCCTTGCATATGATGTTGTTGGTTTGGTTGCTATTCTTAGTTTGATATGTCATTTGAGTATTAGAGTGATTTAGGATATGCCTATGGTGTACTTAGGTTCAATAGGGTGATGATATGATTATGCAAGAAGTGGAGATTTTGGTTATAATTAGTGATTATGCAGAATTTTTCTAAGGTAAGGTTAGTGTTCTAAATGGCTAATTTATGGTCAAGATGGTCTTAGAAAATAAGATTGATGATGATTTACATTTGTTGATGGTTTAAGTGTATAGGAGTAAGGATATGTGAGGTTGGTAACTTAGAGAAATTGTAGTGCAGAAAAGTGATTGAGAATTTGACTAAGTGTTGATAGAAAATCCTAAAGGTTCACTAATTGGACTTTTAAATTCAAGATAAGTTAGATAATGACCAAAACCTTTTTTATTAGTGTTCCATAATTATAAAGGAGTAGTACGGTACGTCCCGTCGTCCCCGAATGCATGGGAACCACATAGAAATTCGCGAGGGAAGTTTGGGAGATAGAGGTGAGGTGTCAGGAGCCCACCCCTGGCGCCTACCTTGGTGCACCATATTTTTGTGTTTTTTGCTTTGTTCAAGCCTAGGGCAGTGTCCTAACATGTATTTTAAGGGTTTTCGAGGATCAATAGTGTAACACCCTCTATTTTATTATTATTATTATTACTATTATTATTATTATTAATCATACCTCCTATATTAATCTCTGATCTTATATAAATAGATATGTGATTAATTATATTAGTTTGTGAGTACGGGTTCTTGAGCGTTAATACATAATATTGTGCGTGATAATGCATGATTATATTGAATATGTGTTTAATATGTTAGTGTGTGATTTATTCATTTAAATATATGTTGTTTTAGTATGTAGTATATTGGTATGGTGTATTATTATTTTATTATTTAAATTTTTATTAAATATTAGTCTTGATGTATTAATATTATTTTGAAAACAATATTTTTAAAAAAGAGTGTAGAAATGGGTTTAGAATTATTAAGGAGTATATGAATGTTTCAAGAGATAATTGTTTAAAAAAAAATGAATTTGATCACAATCCACGCTGCAGCCTTGTTCTCGTTTCCTTAAAAAAAAAAAAAAATCCTGCTAGCTGCACCCCAGTTCCTCCTGCGGCACACCCCTATTCTCACTTAAGCATGCACTGTTCATCATCATAAAAAAAAAACACGTTGCGCAGCGTTGTGTTTTGAAACCTAGCGCATCAAAACTTCTCTCATCTCGTCCTCCCTCATTTGACTGCGGCAAGCTACAAATTTGACACTTCGAAGTATTTAGCGATCACAAGAGCTTGAAGTACTTGTTTGATCAGAAGGAGCTTAACATGAGACAGAGGAGGTGGATGGAATTCATCAATGATTATGAGTTCACGTTGCACTATCATCCGGGGAAGGCAAATGTCGTGGCCGATGCCTTGAGTAGGAAGCGGATTCACGCCTCAGCCATGACGGTAAAGGGGTTAGAGTTGTTGGAAAATTTCAGCGACTTAGACATTAACATGGACTCATCGACAGGAAAGGTGTATTGTGGGATGATTACTGTAAGTAATAAGCTGATGGACGAGATCAGGATACTTCAGGAGACTGATGAGGTGATTCAGGAGAAGAGGAGTTTGATTGAGACTGGTAAGGCACCTGAATTCAAAGTGGGCCTGGATAATGTCTTGAGGTGTAACGAACGTGTTTGTGTGCCCAACGATTTAGAGTTGAGAAGGACTATCATGGATGAGGCTCATAAAAGTAAGCTGGGTATTCACCCCGGTGCTACAAAGATGTATCAGGACCTAAAGCAGAGATTTTGGTGGCCAGGAATGAAGAAGCAGGTGGCAGAGTATGTAGCGTCGTGTTTGACTTGCCAGAAGGCTAAGGTGGAACATCAGAAAACCAGCTGGGCTGCTACAATCATTGAATGTGCCAGAGTGGAAGTGGGACAACATATCTATGGACTTCGTAGTGGCATTACCAAGGACCCAGAGGAAGTTTGATTCGATTTGGGTGATTGTAGACAGGTTGACGAAGTCTGCTCACTTCCTACCGGTGAAGACTACTTATGATGTGGCTAAGCTGGCAGAGATCTATGTTGCAGAGATTGTCAGATTGCACGGAGTACCTTCCAGTATTGTGTCGGATAGGGATCCGAAGTTTACCTCTTGTTTTTGAAAGCATTGCATGAGGCTTTGGGCACCAAGCTGAGGTTGAGTTCTGCCTATCACCCCCAGACGGATGGGCAGACATAGAGGACTATTTAGACATTAGAGGATTTGTTGAGGGCTTGTGTACTTGATGATCGGGGAAGTTGGGATAATCTGTTGCCCCTTATTGAGTTCACCTACCACAATAGTTATCATGCGAGTATTGGGATGGCCCCATATGAGGCCTTGTATGGGCGTAAGTGTCAAACCCCCTTGTGTTGGTATCAGGATTGAGAGAGTTTGATCGTAGGACCTGAATTAGTGCAGCAAACCACCGAAAAAGGTCAGACTAAGTCAAGAAAGAATGAGGACAGCTCAGAGCAGACAGAAGAGTTATGCAGACCACCGCAGGAGACCTCTAGAGTTTCAGGAGGGTGAACATGTGTTCTTGAGAGTGACGCCTACTACCGGTGTGGGCAGGGCTTTGAAGTCCAAAAAGCTTACCCCTAAGTTTATTGGGCCATATCAGATTCTTCGACGTGTGGGTCCTGTAGCGTATCAGATTGCTTTACCCCCGAATTTGGCCAACCTCCACAATGTGTTTCATGTGTCTCAGTTGAGGAAGTACATGGCCGATCCTTCACACGTTATTGCACCAGATGATATCCAGTTGAAGGAGAACCTCTCCTTCGAAGTTCCACCGATGAGTATTGGAGATAGGACAGTTAAGCACTTGAGGGGCAAGGAAATTCCCTTGGTGAAAGTGATTTGGAATCAGACGACTGGAGATGCTACTTGGGAGTTGGAAGACAAAATGAGGGAGCTCCACCCTAACCTCTTCGAGTCTACCTAGTTTCGAGGACGAAACTATTTTAAAGGGGTAAGTATTGTAACACCCTCTATTTTATTATTATTATTATTACTATTACTATTATTATTATTATTATTATTATTATTATTATTATTATTATTAATCATACCTCCTATATTAATCTCTGATCTTATATAAATAGATATGTGATTAATTATATTAGTTTGTGAGTACGAGTTCTTGAGTGTTAATACATAATATTGTGCGTGATAATGCACGATTATGTTGAATATGTGTTTAATATGTTAGTGTGTGATTTATTCATTTAAATATATGTTGTTTTAGTATGTAGTATATTGGTATGGTGTATTATTATTTTATTATTTAAATTTTTATTAAATATTAGTCTTGATGTATTAATATTATTTTGGAAACAATATTTTTTTAAAAAGAGTGTAGAAATGGGTTTACAATTATTAAGGAGTATATGAATGTTTCACGAGATAATTGTTAAAAAGAAAAAGAAATGGATTTGATCACAATCCACGCTGCAGCCTTGTTCTCGTTTCTTTAAAAAAAAATCCTGCTAGCTGCACCCCACGTTCCTCCTGCGGCACACCCCTATTCTCACTTAAGCATGCACTATTCATCGTCATAAAAAAAAAACACGTTGCGCAGCGTTGTGTTTTGAAACCTAGCGCATCAAAATTTCTCTCATCTCGTCCTCCCTCATTTGACTGCGGCAAGCTACAAAACTTTACCACCTAACTCAAAATTGACCCCTGAACACATTTCTAACCTCTGTTCGATCAATCGGAGCCCCGTTCGTCGCGCTTAATTCATTGGGGCGGACTGAAACTCCCCTTTTCCAGCCACCACGGTTGTCGGTTTGAAAAACGGACGTCATTTTTGGATTTCTCGCGTCGAAACCTTCAGGAAACACTACTCGTTCCCTCGTTTTAGTGAAGTTGACGCCAGACCCCCTAACCCTCTTGTCTCGGTAAGACGTTTTCCGGTCAATCTTTTGGCTTCCTTTTGACTTCGTTTCAGCTTTAAAAATTCCTAAATATTATTTGATATTGATTGTCATTTTTTTTCTAATTGTATTCTGTCCTTTGCGTGACTGTTAATTTTCTCTGTGCTCGTTTGGTGCCTAATGCGGGTGCTGTAGGCAAATCCTCCTTGCTCTCTTAGACACTGTCTCGACCAAGGTAAGGGTTTTTCTCCTACAAGTTAGAGCTAAATATTGGTTATTGGTTATAATTTTGTGTGGTGTCTTATTTATAGGAAAAGTTTATTTTATACAAAATATGAGATTGTCGATTTTGATTCTTTTTGTCTCGCCTGTAATGCAACTCAGTTTGCCTTCATGGGTTCAAACTTCAATTTTGTTCCATGACTTGTTGAGTGCTGCACAAAAAAAATTGAAAGACATGTTTCTTTTATGCACAAATCAAAATGAGTAATTTTTTTTATTCCCTTCTCTGACTGTGTTCAATGCTTATGAGATTAGACTTTTATGAATGAATTTTATGTTTATATCTGTGTGTGTGCTGCCCCAAGATAGCTTTTTGTGTCAGTAGTTATTAAAAAAAAAGAATCAAAAGGGCTTCGCTTTTTTTATATATGGTCTAATTCCATTGTTCAATTTTGATTGAAAAGTGCAGTCATTTTCAATCAAGATGCGTCTTTTTATTAATGAAACTGCTTTGATTTGTGCCCCATAACTGGAACGTGTTTCATAAAATTGTTAATGTGGATATTTGTTGATTCATGTTGTGTAATTTATTGCAAATCGATTTATGCGTATTTTATTAATAGGGGTATTGTTGATTGTTGTTATTCTCTGGATGGATGTGTACTTGTTGGTTTTGAACCACGAGATGGTCGTGTTAGTTTGTAAAAGAAATTCTAATATGTGTTATATGGATTTAATGTGTGATGGATTTTCTGAAAATTACTTCTCGTGGCATGAACTGATTGTCTAAATGACATACATCATGTAGAGTGACATGTGTAGGGCCTTCGTGGCGGTGATATGTTTTGATTCCCCATTGGTATGGGAGGTAGCTAATATTTTTGGACGACCTTCGTGGTTAAGGCCTTCGTGGCGGTGTTAAATTTAATTCCCCATTGGTATGGGATGACTATATCGCGATCATGAGAGTCCTGCATTAGACATGCATACTAACTTGAATTTGCTGATTTTGTGATGTTTAAAACATGATTATTTGCTTTGTGAGTTAGTACAGAAAGGGGTGAATTTCTTATGTCCTAAATGTGATTATTTTTAATTTCAAGTTCGTGCTTTAATATGAATATATTTTCTTATTGGGGTTCAATATAAAGATTTTTGCTTACATTTTTTTTAATTTGAACGTGGAAAAAAATGTATGAATCGTATTTGAGCAATTATCCATGTTTTAGTTTATTACAACTTGTCATACGAACTGACCCTTACGCCACTTTTTAGGTACAAGTGAATTTGAGAAGCCTCAAGCATGATTTGTTTACATTATTGTTGATCGTGCCATCGACGAATAATTGTGGGTACATGAGTGTTAGATGCTCTGTGCTACTTTTTGAACGTTAACATTATTTTGCGCAAATTGAACTTGCTATATTTTATTTATTTTTTATTGCGGACATGATGCTTTCCCGGCAAATTAATTGGGATGACTTGGACTTTGGTTATTTTCCATATAATTTATAATTTCAGAATTTTATTATATTTTAGTTGTGTCGTAGAGTAGTTACAGGTATTTATCAATTTAGTTTCACCTGATTCGAAATAAAAAATTTAAATTTTCGGTTAGACTAAAATTAGTTTAGTGATTAAGTAGGGCTCTTGCTATTAATCAATATTTTTTTATAATTGACAATAAAGCCTTTCCGCGATTATCAAACGTTTTATAAGTTATTAACAGTAAATTTTATTTTTAAAAAAAAATTAGGCCGATTTTCTAAGAACAGACGGGTTAATGTCTTGAAAATTCAGGGTGTTACAAATAGGGTATTTTAAGGGGGCAATCTACCTTAGGGGAATTTTGTTGGAATTGATTAATTAAGGAAGGGGTCTAAGAGATAAGAAAGGTTAGTAACACTTAGTGTGGTGAGGTAGGTTGATAACTTGGACTTGTTCCAATATTAGGGGAAACTAGTCAGTTTCCTGACGAGTAGTACCCTGTTAATGATATTGTAGTCGACCGCTTGATGAGATGGTCGGTAAGTTGATACGTTGTTGTTGTTGTTGTTGTTGTTGTTAGACACCTTGTTTGCTTTTGTGTTCATGCATCGTGAGGTGTCGCGTTGTTGTTGTTGACGATGAGCAAAATGGATATGTTCTAGTGTCGGCCACTATGGGCAAGGTACCTGGTCTCGAAGGTCGACCAGGGTAAGGAGGTCTTATACAAAGGCGGGGCACCGCTGAGGCGTCCTAGTTATAAATCGGATCACCTTGACTAGCCACTATTCATACTCGAGAGTCACGGGGGCATCCTCACTCGCTCACTGGGGTATAGTTGGATCCACATGCATTCCGAAGTAAGCGTCGGTCTAGGATTGCACAAGTTGTTAATGTTATGGCTAATGTGTGATGTTGTTATGCGCATTGCTTACGTTATTCCTTTGTAGTTAAGTGCTATTGATGTATACGATTTCTAATCCCTTTTACTATGGCTACTCATACACCATTGCGTATGTTTATACGATGAGCTTGCAGGTGAGGATGATGATGTGGTTGAGAAGTGATTCGTAGAGGCGGTCACCACGTAGTTTAGGATTTCCTGTTTCGTTATTGTTGATTGTTGTTATTTTCAGATGTATTTACTTAGGGTCAGCTCTGAGATACTTGTGACTTCGGGGATTTATTTTAATTGATTCCTTATTCATGGTTGTAATGACAAGTGTTTTCAAATTCCGCAAATGTTATTTGTTGAGTGTGTCGACTCTATCTTACTTGAAAGTTTTAGATTGATTACAAATTTTACTTTACGATTTCTACTTCTATTTTATTCATAAATGTCAACATGTGGGGTAGAGGGTGTCACACGAGCCTTTCTCTTCACCCTCCCCACCGATCACCCCCCTTCTAACCTCTCTCTCACAGATCTCTTTCTCTCTCTCTCTCACTCTCACAGTTTTATCCCACACCTTCACGCATCTATCTCCATCCTTGTCTCAAAATCCCTTTCCGTTTCTTTCACTCACCTCTCTTTCTCTCTGTGTAGAATAGGCTCCCCAACCTTTTTTTTGTTTACAATGAGGGAAAGAGGATGGGGTAGGGTAGGGAAATGGGTTTACAAAAATGGTTGAGGGTTGGGAACGAGGTAGGGGAGGGGAGGGTGGGGTGGAAGAAGATGAAATCAGAAGGGTATTTTAGTCCATTTCGTATTAAAATAATATTTTTAGGTCCATATCAGAAAGTTATTTGTCACATTTGCTCCATGTTGGCAAAAATTAACACCGTTACTATAATAAACTGACAGAAGAATTAACTTGTGCTAACAGAGACAATTTAAGGGACCAAAATAAACTTTTAAAATAAATTAAAGGACTAAAAAGGTAATTTAACCTTTTTTTTTTTCTTTTTCGGTTGAGCTTTAGATTAGAGCCCAATGGATTTCTTGGGCTTCTAAGACAACGACATCTTTTCGGCGGAGGGGAAGGGCATTCTATAAACCCGAAGCAAAACACCTTCTGCGTTCTGGGTTTTTTGCTACTAAAACTCTGCCCCCACTTACGACGGCTCTGTCGACTGTCGCCAAGGGAACCACCGCATTTATGTTCCCGACCGATACTTTCATTCAAATTACATAAACCAATCTTGAGCTTCTTCTTACTACTCATTGCACGTGGAGGCACGAGTTTGTTTCATATTCGCATAGCTCCCGTGTTGCCGCCACTATCCCTTTCACTTCCAATTGCCGAAAGGTCGAGAATTTCAGAATATCTCGTTCTCTGTGTCGCGTCACCTTCTAAGCGTTCTGTGGATTCCTTTTGTGGGTGTTGCGTTGGAGTTACGTTTGTACGGAGATTTTTGTGAATTATTTAAACTCATGGCCGCATGGTCTTCTAGAAAGTTGCTGAGAGATGTTTTTCTCAAAAGGGCAGTCTCGAATCAATTTCCCGGCGTCAGATGTTTCTCTTCTGCACCAGAAAGTGCTCCTAAGATTGGTTACTATTCCAAGAAAGTATGCTTTTTCATCCCTTTTGTGTGTATTTTTCATTTAACATCATGCATTGTCTTGTTGATATGTTTTACTTCCGTTGTTCTTGGGATTTTCATTAAAAAGATGAATTTTAAGGAAAATTTGGGGTTGGAAGATGGCCAATTCATTTAGCAGTCTGCTATTACAAACGCAGTTTGCATGTTAATGGATAAAAAGATTTTAGGGATAATTTATGCAAACATAATTTAGAAAATATGCAGTGTCTTTATTCTGTGATTGAGTTTGTAGCTGACATGTACATGTAAGCTGTAACCTTCTTGTTTTTTACTTCTGAGGTAGTTTACTTTGGCCTAGTTTGGATTCACTTATAGCTTATAGGAGCTTTTCAATTAAAATAAGTTTATGATTCTTCAGTATAAGCTTGTAGGTATTTATGGAGAAGTTAGATGAAAGAACTTTGAAAAAAATTGAAATGCAAAGTTAATTTCAACTTATACAAGAAGCCATTGTTTAAAAAACTCATAGCTATAGTAAGATTATTTTCATATTTCTTTTTCCAAAAGTGCTTATGGAGAAGTTTATCTAAACTTACTCTTATCCTGATTAATGTGAATTGCCAGGGAAGACTGTGGACAGGAGCCACCATAGGCCTACTTATAGCTGGTGGAGCTTATGTGAGTACTGTGGATGAAGCTACTTTCTGGTACTTCATTTGGTAGTCCGAGTGTTGTATGCATTTTGATTTGCCTTTTTAATTTTTTTTTTAACATATTATTATTATTTTCATCTTAATGGTAAAAAACTGTGTATTCAGATGCTTTTACTGTATGTCCGTTGTAAATGTAGTCTTCTACAATTTTAAGTGATTACACTAGAGAAAAATTATTGATAATGCTTGATTTGAAAATGAAATACATACCTTCTAAATGAGTGATCCAAATTTTGAGTTATCTTCTTTGCAGTGGATGGTTATTCTCAGCAACAAAACTTGTGAATCCCTTTTTTGCTTTGTTGGACGCTGAGTTTGCACACACATTAGCTGTCTCAGCTGCAGCTCGTGGTTGGGTTCCAAGGGAGAAGAGGCCCGACCCATCAATCTTAGGGCTAGAGGTTTGGGGAAGAAAGTTCTCCAACCCAGTAGGTCTTGCTGCAGGCTTTGATAAAAATGCCGAGGCTGTGGATGGTTTACTTGCTTTGGGTTTTGGCTTTGTGGAAGTTGGCTCTGTTACTCCTATCCCACAGGAGGGCAATCCAAAGCCTCGTATCTTCAGGTTGCGAAATGAAGGGTAAGGATTTGTCTTTTGATTCTTTATTCTTCTGCTTCCTAATTGTAGATTGTATCTGTCTAATCTTCAAATTGTTGCAGAAGGTTGTTGGAGGTGTGAAAGTTTTTGCTTTTGATAGGGTGAACTTTTTAAAAGTTCTGTCTATGTTATCTACATTGTTCTAAGCCCGTTCAATTTAATGTGCAGTGCTGTTATAAATAGATGTGGCTTTAATAGCGAGGGAATTGTTGCTGTTGCAAAGAGGCTGGGTGCTCAGCATGGTAAGAGGAAACTAGATGAAACTTCAAGCGCTTCAACTACTTCAAATAATGAAGTCAAACATGGTGGAAAAGCTGGCCCTGGCATTCTTGGTGTCAATCTTGGCAAGAACAAGACAAGTGAAGATGCTGCAGCAGACTATGTTCAAGGAGTACATACATTGTCCCAATATGCTGATTACTTGGTAAATATTGTTTTCTTATATGCTTGTTATAGAGAAGAAAGGAAAGATAGAAAAGCAATATGCCACAACTTATCCTAGTATGATAGAATGCAGGTCATAAATAAAATTATACACCTTTTCATGTCTAACACGTATGCTTGGTAACTTTCTTTATGCAGTTAAATAGATATAGTCAATATAGCTAGTAACCTTTTCTTGTTTGTTGGGTTTGGCATGTATGTCATGCAATTATATTTATTTTTTAAACAAAAATTATGTGCACTCCACATGGCAAATTATGTTATGTCTAAACCATGTATATACTCTATAGATTAACAATGAAATTTGACAATGTATAATCCCTCATCACATTGATTACACATTTACAACAACCAAAGCCTTTTCCCTATATAGATCAAATCAACGCCATAATGCCTTTCTTGAGTCATGTCCAATGATAGATCATTTAAATCCAAATCTCTCCTAACGGTTTGACATACAATTTTCCCTAGTTTTCCTCTTCCTCTAACTATTGGGTTATTTTTCATGTAATTTGCGGTTGTTATCAGTGCTTCTACTAGTCTTTTCCGCACATGCTCAAATCACCTAAGATGAGCCTCTACCATATTTTCCACAATAGGAGTTATCCCATCTTTTCTCTCAATGATTTCATTTATAGTCCTATCTTGTTTAATTTGAACCCTCATCCATTGTAATATTCTCATATCCGCTACAATACCCTTACTTTCTGATAGGCTCCTTTATGGCTTTATTACAAATTGAAAAATAAATCGTCTGTGTGAAATTTTGGTTTAATGAGGAAAAGAGATCTAGGAACACAAAATGACCAAAAAAGTTAAACATCTATACCCAGGATCATTTGCGTTTACTGTCGGATTAAATATCCATGTCCTTGTCAAGGGAACAACTATCCTACTAAGGTCTGTTGATGGTTTATCCATGTCCTTGTCAAGGGAACAACATCTAACACACCTCTTCTCACAAAAATCCTACAGAGTTAAAAATGTGGATGTGCTAAAATTATTATTTTTTAATTGAAAGAACGGTGCCAACATGGATTCAACTCGTGGCTATTGATTCAAAGACCATCTGTAACCACATGAAGAAACCACCTAGCATGAAGAAATCAACCATCTTAAAAGCTTAATCCATCTGGGGAAAGTCCAATGATGACTATTGTTAATATCTCTAATACTTCTGAATTTGCTAGTAAACATGTTTTGGTGATGAAGAGGTATGGCCTGATTTCACTAGAGGACAAGAATCAATTTATCAATCATAGGAAATTTTGATCTGAGATAGCTGGACAAAATAAAAAATGCTAAAATATCAATGTCCATTTTGACCTGTTCCATTTTCGATCTGTTTAAAAGCCACTCAACGGAAATGCTTCAGCTAATTTCTTTTAATTAATTTCATTATGTATAGAGGATGGAAAATCAGCCATGGAAGGGATTTTGCATCCTCCAAATTTCCCAACCAAACATCTCCTAGAACATGGTGTAAATAATATGATCCCCCAAACTGAAATATATGTTTTTAGGTTCTCTTTGATTTTCAACGGATGACTGTTTCAATGGTGTTGCCACCTCCGTCGCTCATGCCCTAGGAAAGTGAGAAAAATTTTGTAGGAGATGCTGAATATATGAGAGGGAATTTGATTAAGAAACGTTTTCAAGAAACAGTCGTGGAAAAGGAAATATTAAAAGAATCTTGCAATGAGTTTTTTAAACAATAGCTTCTCCTATGGTGGCCCCTAATATGGACCCCAAAAAAATGGGTCCAAAGGTGGACCCATTACTTTTACCGGGTATAACAGGTAACCAACAATTACACCTGTCACTTGCCATCTTCCTTTTCAGGTCCGCTACTTTCACTTGCTTCACAGCTCTCCTCTTTTCCATGACTTTCATGTCCCTCATCCTGGTTAAAACATGATTTCATTAACAATTCATCAATCAAAATTGCAGAAAACAGAATTGCGTCACTAATGAAATAAGCTGAAGAAAAAGAGGCAGACTGTATAAGTATATGCCCAGTAGTCAATTGGTGAACTAAAAACAAATTTCAAATGAAATACTGGTTCACTTAGCATATCGCTGAAAGAAAGTGTGATATCCCTCGAGTTTTCCAGCACTGGTATCCTAAACAAATACCTATAGCCTTCTATTGCTATATGATGTGTCTGTATGTTAGAATCAAGGGCATCAACAGATTTAAGAAAGTCACTATTCTTTAGGTAACAAATTACGTAACCTATTCTGGTCAGTCCTCCACAGGTGGGTCGCTCGTACCTGGTGATGAGCATGGTGTTTCTGGTAGTGGCTCCTATGAGTTTGTATGCAAGAAAGGTGGGTAGATTCGCTGGACGAGGAAACTATGGTGGAGTTATTGAAGAGGATTAGCAACGACGGGTGAAAGTTGGAAAACAAAAATTGGTTACTGCCTGTAGCCGGTAAAAGTCATGGGTCCACCTTTGGACCCCTTTTTTCGGGGTCCATATTAGGGGCCACCTTCTCCTATAAGTCGAAATTAGTTTATGCATTTCTACTTTTTTAGGAGTTCTCTCATTCAACATTTCCATAATAAGGACTTTTTCGCAAGTGAAGAACCGTTTACTTATTTTAATTGAGAAAGTCTCATAAGCTAGAAGCTATCCAAATTGGGCTATAGTTATCAGGGAAAAGGCGTTATTTGTTTGTATAGGAATAGATGGTAAAAAACAACTAATACTAGGATTTTTTTATTTTTATTTTTTAAAAGTATCATGTGGCTTACTAGTTACTACAGATTTTTGAGATAAATGCTTGATATTGCGTTCATTTTAATGTTTTTATCCTTTTCTAGGTGATTAATGTTTCATCACCCAATACCCCTGGCTTGCGCATGCTTCAAGGAAGAAAGCAATTGAAGGATCTTGTGAAGAAGGTAGAAATTACGATGTGAAGCTTTCTCCATGTGTTTCTCACTTTCTCGTCTTGATACTTGACAGATTGACTCTAGAAAAATTTGCTTTATTCTCAAGGTTCAGGCTGCTCGTGATGAAATGCAATGGGGTGAGGAGGGTCCCCCTCCATTGCTGGTAAAAATTGCTCCAGATTTGTCAAAAGAAGACCTTGAGGATATTGCTGCAGTAAGCATGCACATGTTCATGTATTTTCTCCAACCTTCATCATCTCCTATGCTATATAACGGTTTATATTTGTTTATAGGTTGCTTTGGCTCTTCACTTGGATGGACTGGTATCCCTCTGCTCTACCACTAATTTCAAATTGTAGCCTGAACATAAAGCTTCAATCCGTGTAATGTTCACTTCAGTTGCTCTTAATTTATTCATTTATTGTTTCTAGATTATATCAAATACAACTATTTCGAGACCAGATCCTGTCAACAAGAATCCATTGGCTTCAGAAACTGGCGGCTTGAGTGGGAAGCCTCTCTTTAATCTCTCTACCAATATCTTGAAGGAGATGTATATCTTGACAAGGGTACATTTTTTGGTTTTATATTGTGATTTGTAAACTGTACTGAAATAAGTGTTGATGTAATGTTCCAATACTCTCTATCTAATGCATACCACTGCTCTGGATGGTGGAAGCAATATAGCAGCCAAGGTTGCTAATGCATACACTTTACAACTCACTAAACTACAACTTTCATTATTGATTTGTTTTCCCTCTTTCTTATGCAATTACAATACTTCATTTCCTCATTTAGCTGTCTTACAGATGCTTATCATATATTTGCGCTGTTATTTCCTGTTCTCTCTCACTCTCTCTCTTTTTTTCCCCCTCTTTTTCTTTTGTTGTATTTTTTTTTTTTGGGGATGGGGTCTAATGCTGTTTTTTGTCGTGTTTTGTTTATATATTTTCGCCACACGTAACAACTTAGCTGTCAATTCATGTGTATCAGGGCAGGATTCCTTTGATTGGCTGCGGGGGCATCAGCAGGTAAAAACTACATGTTCCTTCACTAATCTATCTATCTGTTTTGGTATTCCTCTAATCATTTAAAAATGGAAAATAAATCACACACTAATTTCCGAGCCTTGTACATAAATTCAGTGGGGAGGATGCATACAAGAAAATACGAGCTGGAGCAACTCTTGTTCAGCTCTACACCTCATTTGCTTATGGGGGACCTGCACTTATTCCTCAAATAAAGGTATTCTTCTACTATTCTTTCACATGTTCAAATAGTATATGCACCATAGTTCTCATTCTCATTCAATTGGTTTTAGGCTGAATTAGCTGCATGCTTGGAAAGAGACGGTTTCAAATCCATCCTTGATGCAGTGGGTGCAGATTGCAGATGACTTCTTTTATCCACGTCTTATGCCAATCATTAATTACTTAGCAATGTTCCTTTTTTTGGAAATACCGAATTTGCAATTGTTTTTAGCTTCTTTAATTTATGTCTGCTTTCCTCTTATATATTGTTATTTAATTGGGTTAGGCCACGTGTTCTGATCTGATCTGAATTGTAAAAGCGAGGGTTTTTTTATGCAATTCGGGAAATTTTTGTTTTTGAGCAATTGTTTGATAATAAACCGCCAAATCATTGAGTAATACTTGTGTAGAATAACCCATCAACAATCAAGTTATTGTATTATGTCCTCAGGTGGTACAACAAAGTTATGCGATTATTTATTTTTGTCCAGTGATTATGTGATTATTCAATATGAAGCGATAATGCGTTGGTTATGGATTGAAATACCATAACTTACTTTGGGTCTTATTGTTGAGGGTCTGGTTATGGAGCTTTTAATATATTTTATTGAAGTTTCAATTACTTAATCAAAAAATAAACTATATGTGTTTTCAATATGTTTAATTATATTTTTAGTCTTTGTAAATATAACAACTTATGGGTTATTGTTCCACAATTTTTTTGGGCTTAATTGCACTTTTTGTCCTCCAAATATCGCAATTGTATGATTTCGATCATTTGGGTTTCAATTACGCGAATTGGGTCATTTAGATATTGTGATTGTGCGATTTTGATCCCATAGGTTTAAATTGTGTGAATTGAGTTCTTTAATTATTGCGATTGTGCAATTTTGGTCCTTATTCAATTTCTAATCGAAAATGTTGATATATCACTTACGGGTATGACCTGACCCACAACTTAGTTTTAGTGACATGTTAGTTGGCTTGAAAATTAAAAAACTCTTATTGCATTTTCAGTTATAGATTAAATGAAAATTGAACGAAAGGATCAAAATCGTACAGTTGTGATACCTAGAGGACCCAATTCGTTCAATTAGAACATGAGGGACTAAAATCACACAATCGCGATATCTGGATGACCTAATTCGCTCAATTGAAATTTGGGGGACTAAAATCACACAATCAAGATATCTAAGAGATTAAAAATGTAATTAAGCCTTTTTTTTATAGTGTGGACTTTTAAGTTACAAGGAATGCTTGTAACACATTATTCAGGTCACTCTTTTTCATATTTTCTCTAATATTGGTTGATTTAAGTATATTCTCTAAAAATGTTGAGCTCAAGGGAATAGGATTCGATTCAAGTGAACAATATTTGTATCGTCTGCAGTTTGAACATCTAATGGACCAATTTCAGTTTTCAACTTTCATGATTATATTTTATAATTAAATAACATCATTATAACAATATTTTATGCAGTTAATTCTGTTGGGTTTATCTTGTTATTGGGCTGTTTTGTTAGTCTCTTGTTATATGGGCCTAGCCCTATTTGTTTGAATTACTAGCCCACTCTTTTTTCTGTAATCAGTTTGTTAGTAGTTTGTTTTGTTTTCGGTTACTGCATAATGGCAGTTATCAGTGTATATAAACACAGTTTATCAATGAATCATACTATTCAGTCAATTCTTTACTCCACATTTGGTATCAGAGCTCCAATTGGGGCCTGATACAGAGAATCGTTTTTTCCTGTGAGCTTGAGCGATCAACTATGGCGGACTCAAACCCATTTGTTCAACCGGCTATTCCTAAGTTTGATGGTCATTACGACCATTGGTCCATGTTAATGGAAAATTTCCTCCGATCTAAGGAGTACTGGGGTCTAATCAAAGAAGGAGTCTTCATTCCCCCACCCGGAGCGAATCAAGAACAGACAAAGAAGGCGAACGATAGCAAATTAAAGGATCTCAAAGTAAAGAATTACTTGTTTCAATCCATCGACAGAACCATTCTGGAAACTATTCTGACCAAAGATACCGCAAAAGAGATTTGGGAATCTATGAGGCAGAAACATCAAGGATCGACGAAGGTGAAACGGGCGCAATTACAGGCTCTGCGGAGGGAATTCGAACTTTTTGGCATGAAAGAAGAGGGGACGGTCGACGAATACTTCGCAAGAACCCTCACGATTGCAAACAAGATGAAAATGCATGGTGAAGTCGTGTCGCAATCGGTCATAGTTGCGAAGATCCAGAGGTCTATGACTGGGAGGTTTGATTACGTGGTGTGCTCGATCGAAGAATCAAACAATGTTGACACTCTTTCCGTTGATGAACTTCAAAGTTCTCTGTTGGTTCACGAACAGAGAATAAAAGGGCACAAAGTTGAAGAACAGGCCCTGAAAGATTCAAATGCTGGAAGAACAAGAGGAAGAGGCAGAGGAGCATCAAGAGGAGGACGAGGAAGAGGTAGGCTCAACAAAGACCTGATAGAATGCTATAATTGCCAAAAATTAGGGCATTTCTCATATGAATGCCCTAATTCTGAGGAAAAGGCCAATTATGCAGAATTTGATGAAAGTGAAGAATTATTGTTGATGACCTGTACAAGTACTGGTAGAGTTCTTGAAAGAAAGATTTGGTTCTTGGATTCGAGATGCAGCAAACACATGGGTGGAAATAAAGATTGGTTTTTCAATCTTGATGAAGATTTCAGAATCTCTGTGAAGCTAGGAGATGATTCCAAGATGATGGTGATGGGCAAGGGTGATGTAAAGCTTCAAATTGGTGGCCTAGTTCAAACAATTACTGGGGTTTACTTCATCCCATACCTGAAAAATAACCTGCTCAGCATTGGTCAGCTACAAGAGAAGGGCTTGACAATTGTGTTCAAGCAGAATGAGTGCAGATTGTATCATCCAGAGAGACGGCTGATCATCAATTCAAAAATGGCAACAAACAGAATGTATATTGTGGAGGCAAATGTGATTCTACCAGTATGTTTCAAGGCTGCAACACAGGACAATGCAACACATTTGTGGCATTGTAGATTTGGCTATCTCAGTTTGAAGGGGCTAAAAATTCTGGGAGCAAAAGGCATGGTGAAAGGCTTGCCAAAACTTGGAGATCCTTCCAAAATCTGTGACAGTTGCATGGTGGGAAAGCAACATAGAGAGTCATTCCCGAAGAAAAGACTTTGGAGAGCAACAAATCCTCTACAATTGATCCATGCAGATATTTGTGGACCTATCAAACCTGAATCTAACAGCAAAAAGAGGTATTTTTTGACCTTTATTGATGATTTTAGTAGAAGAACATGGGTATATTTTTTATCTGAAAAATCCACTGCATTGGAAGTTTTTAAAAGATTCAAACTGTTTGTTGAGAAAGAGAGTAATAGCAGTATAGGCACACTGAGAACTGATAGAGGATGAGAGTTTACCTCCATTGATTTTGCTGATTTTTGTGTTAAGAATGGAGTAAAAAGGCAATTAACTGCAGCTTATACCCCTTAGCAAAATGGGGTAGCTGAGAGAAAGAATAGGTCCATAATGAATGGAATTCTAGCCAGAGGCTGTGAACTGGGTTGTTTTTGTGCAAAACAGAAGCCCAACAATGGATGTGAGTGATATGACACCTGAAGAAGCTTGGAGTGGGAACAATCCTTCTGTCAGTTTCTTCATAATCTTTGGCTGCATTGGTTATGTCCACACTCCTGATGCCATGAGAAAGAAACTGGATAGTAAAAGTACTAAGTGTGTGTTGCTTGGTGTGAGTGAAGAATCCAAGGCATACAGGTTGTATGATCCTGAGTCTAAGAAGATTCTTGTAAGTAGAGATGTGGTGTTTGCTGAAACTGAAAAGTGGGACTGGAAGCAGGGGAGTGAACAGAAATTCAGTGAGCTAGTTGATATGGGAGATAAGGGTGAAGAAGACTCAGAAAATGTCCTAGAAACTGATGCAACTACTAGAGGAGAAAGTGATAGCACTGATACTACAGCAGCACCAAGTAATGCAGATGCTGCAGCACCTGTTAATCACTCCAGTGGCAGTGGAAATCAGTTGGCAGATTCTGTGAATAATCTATCAAGTGATGATACTGTGCAGGAGGTGAATAACAGACCAGATCAAGGAAGAAATAGGAGACCACCAGGCTGGTTAGATGAATTTTTTGTTACACCAGACAATGCATTCGATGAAGAAGAAGATCAGAATTCATTTGCTGTGTTTGCACATCCAGAAGATCCTGTGAGTTTCAGTGATGCAGTAAAGTTCAGCAAGTGGAGGACAACCATGGATAGAGAATTGGAAGCCATAGAAAAGAATGGGACTTGGGAGTTAACTACTCTTCCAAAAGATGCAAAGAAGATTGGAGTGAAGTGGGTTTTTAAGACCAAGTTCAATGAAAAGGGAGAGGTTGAAAAGTACAAAGCTAGGTTGGTTGCCAATGGCTATAACCAACAGCAGGGGATAGATTACAGTGAGGTATTTGCACCAGTGGCAAGGTGGGATACAATTCGGACTATTGTTGCTTTAGCAGCCCTGAAAGGTTGGTGTATCTACCAACTTGATGTCAAAAGTGCTTTCCTACATGGGGAAATCACTGAGACTGTTTCCATAGAACAACCACCAGGGTATGTTAAAAAAGGTGAAGAAGAAAAGGTATATAGATTAAAGAAGGCCTTGTATGGCTTGAAGCAAGCACCAAGGGCATGGTACAAGAGAACTAGAGAGCTACTTTCATAGGGAGGGTTTTGAAAGGTGTCCATCAAAATACACCTTGTTTGTCAAAACCAGTGGCAAAACTGATTTGCTTATAGTCTCTCTATATGTGGATGATTTGCTGTTTACAGGGAACAATGAGAAGATGTTCTCAGATTTCAAAGCATCAATGAAAAAGGAGTTTGAAATGACTGATTTGGGTAAAATGAGCTATTTTTTGGGAGTGGAAGTGGTCCAGAGTAAAGCTGGAATCTTCATTAATCAGTCTAAATATGCTAAAGAGGTTCTAAAAAGATTTGAAATGGAAGATGTGAATGCTGTGAAGAATCCTATAGTACCCGGCTGCAGGTTATCAAAGGATAGCAGTGGAGAAAGTGTAGATGCTACAAGTTACAAGCAAATGGTTGGAAGCCTGATGTATATTACTGCAACCAGACCAGATTTGATGTTTTCAATGTGCCTGATCAGCAGGTATATGGAGAAACCGACAGCTTTGCACCTACAGGCAGTTAAGAAAATATTGCGATACTTGAAGGGGACTACTGACTTAGGAATCTTCTACAGCAGGCATGGAAGTGGAGATCTGATGGGGTATAGTGATAGTGATTATGCTGGTGATATAGATGATAGAAAGAGCACATCTGGATATGTTTTCATGCTTGGCACATGAGCAATTTCTTGGTCATCTAAAAAACAACCGGTTGTGACTCTGTCTACCACAGAAGCTGAGTTCATAGCTTCTGTTGCATGTGCCTACCAGGCCATTTGGTTGAAAAGAATTCTGCACAAGCTGGGGCATAAGCAAGGTGAAGGTACTGTGATACATTGTGATAATAGTACTATTAAGCTCTCAAAGAACCTGGTTTTACATGGGATAAGTAAACACATAGATGTGGGGTTTCATTTCCTTCGAGACATGGTTAGAGATGGTGTGATAGAGCTTATGTTTTGCAGCACACAAGATCAATTATCAAACATCATGACAAGCCTCTCAAGTTGGAAAACTTCCAGAAGATGTGCAGAAAGCTTGGCATGTGTAGAGGAAGTGAAGTAAACTGATTGCTCTATGCAATTCAGTTTAAGGGAGTGATTTGTTGGGTTTATCTTGTTATTGGGTTGTTTTATTAGTCTCTTGTTATATGGGTCTAGCCCTATTTGTTTGTATTACTAGCCCATTCTTTTTTCAGTAATCAGTTTGTTAGTAGTTTGTTTTGTTTTCGGTTACTGCATAATGGCAGTTAACAGTGTATATAAACACAGTTTATCAATGAATCATACTATTCAGTCAATTCTTTACTCAACAAATTTGTGATTGCATAGAACCCCAATCGGAATTTATTGATTTTAATTTAAACAATTAAACACGCGTATAAATTATTAAAGAAAATATTAAGAACTTTAACTAGGTTACCAAATTTATATGGCGAATTTTTTCAAATATAATGTAATCAAACCACTTGTTCAACTTTAACTGTATAAAAATGCATCAATTCATATAAATCATTAATCCTTATAGTTCTATACTACGATTTATCTCAGTTTTTTTTACGTGAATACATTTATTTCATTCCAATCAAAATGAGTTTTGCAATAGGTTGGAATGTAATAAAACATGACAACTAGTATAGAATCGTAACGCCCTAGCTATATTTGGATTGAGTGGAGCTGGCTCTCTCTGTCTCCCTCCAGCTTACATTTTCTTTTATTTTTTTAATAAAAAAATAAAGGTCGTGATCCCACCTACGGAAAATCAAATGGCGGTTGATGTTTAAATGACTGCATACGATATTGACTGCACTCAATCTTAATCCCAGCTAAAGTATGATCATAGGCGGACCTATTCATAGTTGAGGGTGTGCACTTAGACACCCTCAAATTTTGTAAATTTCACTTATACCCTTACATAATTTTTTTTTGACCCCACTCAATTTAAATTTTTGTACACCTTGACTCATACACTTTCATCTCTCAACCCTCTCACTCAGATAGTGTTTGGTTGAAGGTGAATTGAGTGAATGGGAGGGGAGGAGAGGAGTTATTTTAATTTTTTAATGTTTGACTCAATTTTTAAGAGGGAATGAGAGCAAAATCTCTCCTAACTCAATTTTTTCTCTCATCCAATGTGGGGTTTTTTTGACAGAGAGGGGAAAGAAACTTAAATCATTTAAAATAAAATGACTTAAATAACCTTATATAATATATAATATAAATGATTATAAGGATATATAAGTAATATAAATGATAGATTTGTTTTTCAAGACACACAACACAAAGTTGTAATCTAATGCAATTTTGCATAGCTTAATCGCTTGAGAATGTTCTTATGTTTTTTACTTTTTGTTATTGCTGCCAGTAGTCCCTTAATTTTAAGCAACAATTGATTTGTTATTAAATTTTTTTTTGGCAATAATGACGTATAATTTTAAAATTTTTTGCACTCCCTGACCCCAGGGTCCTAGGTCCGCCACTGAGTATGATCTATCTCAATTGTCATCCTTTTTTTCTCCTAAGAACCGTTCGCTCAATTTTACTTAAAATTTTATTCTATAAAAATATCTTAATAATTTTAAACTATATAAAACCAGTTATATATGAACAGTAAATAAATAGAAACTATGTTAATAATAATTAGAAAATAACCACTAATAAAATTTTCACCAAAAAGAAAAACCACTAATAAAATTCAAATAAGTCAAAAATGTAAAAACCGATGTGTAACTAAAAAAATGAGTCAAAACTAAATCCAACGAAACTAAAAAGATTAATTATCTAGTTTCACCTGGGAAAAAGTCCATGAAGAAGGACAAAGGAAAAAGGCATAATACTCCATGGGGAAGGGTGATAAAAGAGTAATGTATCTATATATCTATCTATCTATAAGTAAAAGAAGCTTGAGTTTTAAAATTAAATGCATATATTTATTTCAATCCATGAGTTACAACTTTTCAATTGTTCTTATTAATTAATTTTATCATTTTATTATTCTATTAAATATTAGTTGTATTAACTTTTAAATATGAAACTTCTTAGAGATTCTATTAAATAAAAATTGCTTAATGGTAATATTAATTATTAATAACAATTAAAAAAACTAAAATACAATTAGGTTACACTATAAATTATTAAATACTATTATCAAATAAAACATATAGTGGTATTTATTAAGGGTAGATCATGACAATACAAAGTGCTATTTTGTTAATTATTGATTACAGTTTGAAAAAAAACTACACTATAAATTATTAAATATTATTATCAAATATAAAATATAGTTTTATTTAATAAAATTAGTTCATGACAATACTAAGTGTTATTTTCTATTTAGAAAATATCTTAAAAATAATTGTATGATATTTATAATGGATCATATATTAAAATGACTCAACATCAATTTTAAAGGATAAGGGAAAAAAATCAATTTCAATTTTTAATGTGATTAGTATGTTCAAGAAAAACTTTATTATCACCGGAGTTTATATCAATTGGAGGTCAATTATAATATTATACTAACTATAAAAATTAAATATATTTTCTATTAACAATGTTTCATTAATGATTAAGATTAAAATTCTTTAAAAAAATTCCTAACATGAGAAATTAAGTCATGCAAATAAATAGTAAAGAATAATTATTTTTATGTTAGCATTAACCTACCTTATTATTTCTTCGAATCTGTTTATTAGTTATAACATATGCTCCTATTTATATATTTAATTATTTGTTACCATAATGTTTAAAGAATCGCAACAAGAGAATTATGTGCAATTATATTTTAAAAAAATATTTAAAAAAATTGGAGCAATCTTACTATAACATTTATTTTAATTAAGGGAATGCTTACTATTATCTTATAAATATTATTATTTCCAATTAGTGAATTTAGTAAAAATATGTTTCATCTTATATTATGATCAAACTTATTATCATGTCGTTGTTTATTACATTTTTTTATTTTGTTTAAACTTATTATTATTAATGCATGATTAATTCATTTTAAAAATCATTATTTATTATTTAATAATCATAGTGACTAAAAATTATATTATTCTACGATAGATGTTATAGAAAAGCTTAACATATAAAATATAGTTTGAAAAATAAATACATAATTTAAGAACCAAAATATAGTACCAAAGTTTAGATGGATATATATATATATATATATATATATATATATATATATATAAAGTTAAATGAGAATGACAATAATTCGTATAATTGATAAAAACTTAAATTTTACAATATTTACAACAAAAAACATCAATTATGATACTTAGAAATATTAATATTACATTAGGAATGTGTAATGGAATAAACCTCTTTATTATAATAGATTAAATAATTCAAATAAAGATTATTACAAAAGGTGACACCGATGTTAAAGCACATTTTTTATGGAATACTTACTTATTACATGTTATTCTATAATTAATAAAATTTTATTTACTTACAACTTTTGGTAAAAAATGGCCTAAGATCCAAAGAAAAAACTAAATCCTAACTCTTCAAAATGGGGATAATCATTCCAAGTCCATCAATAAAAACTAAAAACACGCTAAAAAATGACTATGTATCAAACACCAATCTGTTGAGAGATTTATATAAAAAAATTTACATATTTAAATTATATAAATTTCACGCCTCTTTTTTAAATATTTTATATAAAATATAATCAGACGCACACTATTTCTTATCTATATTTATATTTATTTATTATTTATATATAAATTAGACTTGAGTTTTGACTTTTAATGCAGAATTAAATATTAAAAAATCATTTTTCCTCTTTTAATTTATTACTTATCATTCATTATAAATTTGTCAGTTACATTGAAAGAAAAAAAAAACTTTTACAGTTCCTCTTGACCAATAAACTTCAATGCATGTGTTCTCTCCACCCATGCCAATTATTTAAAGTTGGGTCAACTTCTCTTAATGTAAATCACGTATGAACCTAAAAAATGTCAAATAATATGAACTTAAAGTCACTGTTAATCTATAAAAATTAGTATGTTATAAACCCTTTATATTATATTATACAATAATTTTAAAAATTATTATACTATATTCCCGTAAATCTATAAAGTAATTATATATAAGCCAAAACTCTCAAATAATATTAAACTAAAAGCAACTGTTAATATAAACCCTTATAATATTGTAAAGTAACTATAAAAACAATTATATTATAAACCCGTTAATCTATAAAGTAACTTTTGTAATATCAATTGGTAAAAAAAAACAAAAAAAACAAAACTTTTGTGATATCAAAACTTTAAAAACTGCAAATATTATACCACATGTTAATATAATGTTTTTGTAGAAATAGATTATATATAGATAGATTATTTGGCATGCTAGCTATTAAATGATAAGTATTTTCCATGTTAAATAAGTATTTCAGTTGAAATTATCTGTAGCATATACTAATTATTAGCATAACGTTTAACATTTATTTAATATTTAAAGACTTTACTGGCCATGGTTACTAAAACTCAATTATTTAAAATTAAATGATTCAAATGAAAAAAATTAACATACGAATTAGTAACGTTGCCATCCAACATTCTAAATTTAAGAATCATTATAACCTGTATACACAAAATTTATGTTGTATTGTAACCACTTTATCTTTACAAATATCCTAGTTCTTATTAAAAGGAAAAAAATTAAAGTCTTTTACGACATAAACTAATATATAAACCATATAGCTAATCCATTTTCTTCCGTTCGAATCATTTGCATCCTCTCTAAATATTTTGTTGGGTTTGTCAACAAAACATTCATACTTTCATTAGCTTTGCCAACCACTAAAATATTCTTACCATGAAAAAAAGATTATTCAATTGACATTTTTAACATTTTATACCTTTTTCAGGATAAGCATGTCCAAGAATAAAGAGCAGTATACATTTCTGAACAATCTATCATCCACAACAGGTGAATGCAAAATAAATGTGTGAATTTCATGCATATGGGGCACACTCAACATCCATAGAAAAAAGAATAAATTCACTACTAGAAAAATCGATTTTAAAGAGGGAAATTTGAGAGGGACGCATATCCCTCACTAATAGTGACGGATTTAGTGACGAAAAACAAGATATCAGGTGGACTTAAGTTGTATCTAGTTTGTGACGGAATTAGTGACGGAAAAAATCCGTCGCTAATTTATCCGTCACAAAATCCATCACAAATTGACTAAAATACATTTAGTGAGGGATTTTTGAGACGGAAAAATACCCTCTCTAACTCTTCCGTCACTAAATTCGTCACAAAATTTGTAAGATGCAGTTTAGTGACGAAATCCATCACAAAATCCGTCACAAATAGCGAAGGATATTTTCCCTCACTAATAGCGACGGATTTTGTGAGGGATTTTAAAGCTCAATGATTAGCGAGGGGTATTTTCCCTCACTAATAGCGAGACGTATTTTCCCTCACTAACAGCGACGACTTTTGTGAGGGATTTAAAACTCAATGATTAGCGAGGGATATTTTTCGTCACTATTTTTTTTTGAAATAATTATTTTTTCAATATCTTACATCTAATTATTTAAAAAAAAATTCTACATTTTAAAATTATATAGAATTATATATTATGTCAATTGATTATTTCTTATATATTTGAGATATGTTTGTGTGTATTTTGGTTAAATACTAATAATAATATATAAATTCAATTTCGTTAATTAAATATTTCTAAAACATAAATGACATTGATTAAAAAATAAAAAATAAAAACATTAAAAAGAATTTATGTATTAAATATTGGAATTAATTTAAAAATGTTAAAATAGAAAATAAAAATATTCTAAACTAGAAATAGTAAAAATTAATAGAGATATTTAAATTAAAATCTAATGAACATTTATAGTAATAAAATATTAACATAAAATACTTCACGTTCTAAACTTCAAAGTCGTATCTTTTTAATTTTTCACTGGTACTATTAGAACCCAAAGTCAAGTAATTATTCTATGAAACTACATAAATAGAATACATACACGAATAATATACACACAATTTTTTGCTTATTTTATATATAATAAAAAATAAAAAATAATATTTTTGGCCTTGAAATAAAAAAGAAGAAGGCAAAAAATTAATAAAGAAAAAAAAACGAAGTGAAGAAAGAAAAAGAAAAAAAGAAAAAAGGCAAAAAAGGGTTTTGATTAGCAATATTGGGGGTGCTAATAGTAGCCCAGCTACAACACCCATTAAATCCACGCGGCCCAACCCAATCTTCCAAACCCTAAACACACACACACACACGCTCTCCTCTCTCATTTCTCCAGCGCCGCTTCTCCCTTTCTCTCATTCACTCATTTTTTCTGTCTTTCTCCCTCAACCCTCGGATCCACTCATCCCTCATTTTCTCTTTATCATGCAAACAGCGCCGCAGCTAGCCTTTCAGGCGGCTCGACGCCATAACACCACGCTCTCTGACCCTCTTTGTCTTATGAGTTCATCGTCGGCTCCTGCGCCCTTTGCGGCAGGCCCTGTGCCCTACGCCGCGGCTCTGCACCCTTCGCCGCCGCATATCCAGTTCTTCAGTTCCTTGCTCGCGTGTTCCAATGGTTGCTCGCGATTCTCCCTTGCCGGAGGTCCTTGCCCTTGCGTCTTTCACTGCCGACCAATCTTGTGTACTAGTGGTTGTTTTCATGACAAAGGGAGTGAAAGAAAATGAGGGAATCAGTGGGATTTTACCTCTGTGAATGGGTTCAATGTGTTTCGATCTGACTACAGCACCTGCTCTCCTTGTCTCGCCATCTCTCTGCCAGATCTATCTTCCTCTATGCTAGATCCGTCTCTCTTAATCAAAAATCCATATCAAAACCGAATCAAATCAAGATCTCCATCATATCACGGATTCAAACCCAAAGAAAGGGGGATTTTCGTTCCAATTTCTTTCCTTGTTTTTTTCCCGTTTTTCTCTCTATTTTTGACTTAGTCACTGATCTAATTTTTGATCTTATTTGTATTCTTTGCAGGTCTTAAAAGGAGAACGAATGCTTATGAAAAAGGGAGGAGTTTCAGATCTGAAGAAAAATGCAACTGTTTAATTTGTTTTAGGGTTTTTGGTTTTTTAGTTCTAGGTTTTTTAGTTTTCGGTTCTTTTTTGTCTTCTGTTTAATTTGTCTGGGAAAAACGGAAAACCCAGGTTTATTCTTTTTCTCCATTCTTAGTGTTTTTCATTCTGATTGTATAGTGATGCAGTGGATTGAATTTGGGTCTGTGATCATGATATATTAGCCTTGTTCTTCATTTGTTCTTCATTCTGCACTTTTTAATCCATTTCTGCTTCTTTTTCTCACTGTCTGGCCTCGGTTAAAATTAGATTTTTTTATTCTTTTTTAATCTGTATTTTGTAAATAAAAAGTTTATTATTAAATTGGAACTGAAAGTTTAATATTGAATAATTAAAATATTATTTATTTTGTTGGGAAAAACAGAAAAAAGGGTTTGGATCATTTTTTAAAATATGTTTGAATATTGGATACAAATCTCTGGCATAATTTTTCATTATTTTTTTTTGTAATAAAATGAAATTTAGCGAGGAAAACAAATCCCTCACTAATAGAGAGGGATTGGATTCCTCACTATTAGTGACGGAAAATATAATTTTTTCTTTGATTTGTTATTATTTTTTAGTGACGGATTATATAGATTTGTGAGGGATATTTTCCGTCACAAATTGCGACGGATTTTGATATCCCTCGCTAAAATTTTTGCGACGCCAAAATCAGTGACGAATTCGTGTCCGTCACAAAATCCGTCGCTAATGTGGTTTGTGACGGATTTTTATAAATTTAGTGAGGGATTTTGTCCCTCTCTAAAATCAATTTTTCTAGTAGTGTAATTAGTACTAATTAATATGAAACTAATTGATGAAAGATATTAACTTTTATATTGCATTAATATACTTGCAAAAGCTTCCTCGAATGACTCTTTTGGCTTTCCAACGCCAACTTTGCCTTAAAAAGGGAGAAAACTAAAGTAACAAAACTTATTTGTAATGCATTATATGAAATTTTAGTGGTTGCATTATTAATTGAAATTTTGTTTCAAACATTTTTCATGTTGGAATCCGATGAAGAGAAATGATCTTATATGCAACTAAAAGAGTATTTGAAAGATTTATATGATTGAAGAAATTAGGTTTAGTATTTAGAACTTTAAGTATTTTTTTTTAATAGTTTGATTGTAACTATTATGTTGTTGTATCTTTAGAAGATTTATCTGATTGAATGAATTAGATATACTATACTCACAATTTTAAGTTTTTTCTCAATAATCTTACTTCAAGTTCATCTCTGTTAAATAATTGTGTTTTCCTATCATGTTTTCATAAATTTTTCAAAATGCTTCTTTACCAATTTTTACATTGTTGTCATTTTAAAAAACTTAAAATCTCATTAATTTTTTCTTATAAGGCAAATTATTACCAGTAAAAAAAATTATTATTATATACATAAATTATAAAATTTGAAAACTTGGCTGTGTTTCTATTCACACCATTGTCTAAAATTTAATTTATCTTCTGCGATCAATTACGACTACAAAATTACAAAAAATTCAATATGTTGTTGCCTTCTTGCAACCGAATTCGAGACATTGATTTTTTAAATAAAATATAATAAATTTTATCTCTTTCTAATGACAATGTGTTTTAAAAAACATTTTAAAAATTTAAAAACAGGTAATTTTAATTGTTAAATATGAAAGATATATTTTACCGAAAATTTTATAATTAAATGAGTCATTTAATATAATCCTTCAATGTAATTTATTTAATTATTAAATGTTACTCTATAATTAATAAAATAGTATTTATTTACATATTTTTTTGCTAATAAGGAGGGTCCAAAGCTTAAAGAATTTTCAAAAAATATTTTTATGTATTTAAATTATATAAATTTAAAATATTTAAAAAAATTATAAATATAAACAAGCCCTTAGAAACAAAACATGGAGAGTCTTTTGTACTTTCTGTTGTAGTAGTTCATCTATAATTGTGTCGCAATTTTGGAAATTGAACTTTATTTTATTTAAAATATTAATTATTTTATTGTGTTATAGTGAGACATATATTATAAGTATTCTTAATGAAATATATGTATAGGCTGATTATGAAAAAAGTATTTTATGATTTATGTCAATAGAAAAAATTGTAAGGCACACAATTGCCATATGTTTGTTCACACTGAAATTAAATTTTAACACTACAAAAAAGGGCAAAATAGAGGCGGTTTTTTTGTGGGGGTTTTTCAACCCCTCAAATTAATTAAAAAAAAGACACTTCCACACCTTGCTGAGTAAAAAATTCGGTTAAATTGAGAGGGTTAAAAACCTCCTCTAATTGAACATTTCCCTCTCGCTTTTTTCTTTTGTTTTCCCGATGATTCCCTCCTCTAATTGAACATCCTGCGTCCTTCCCCCTTTCTCACCTCCCCCCCAAAACCCTATCTCCTCAGTTCACTGTTGCTTTGTGAAACATCACGCGTTCCTTTCACCTTTCCCTTTCCCACATCGTCGGCCCCTTTCTCTATGATTCTGTTGCTCTCTTATTTCGTCTCTCTCTCTCTCTGACTGTCATTCTTCCTCCTTCAAAAATTAATCTGCTCTCGTCGTCTCTGCCCTCGCCATTTCTTTCTCAACACTGTGCACCTAGCCACAGCACGACCGCCTTCCCTCTCAAGACCGGTCTCTCTCTTAAAAGCCATAGCCACATACCGGTTTCGTTTCCTTTCTCTCTGAAAAGGTCAACATGTTTTATTTGATTTGTTTTGTGTTTTCTTCGGTTAGGCAATCATAGATGCTTACAAGGAATTTGGGAATTTAGATGCCGTCGGAGTTATCTTCTCTTCATTCCATGAACAGACCGAACTTCTCCAATGTTCAAGTTTTCCAAGGGTTAGGGACTTAGGGTTTTGAATTCTCGGCCATAATCGTTGCTGATATAATAAGACTGAATATGATCGTTGTTTAGTTTATCGCTTTTTTGAATTCCTTTTTTTTGGTGATAAAGAAAGATGGTTGTTTCTTGCACTCTCACAGCTCGTCTCTCATGAACAATACGGAGACACGGGAGGAGACCGATGCGCTGCATCGCCTCAACCGCGAGGCTCTGTTGCCGGCGTTTGCTCTGTCGCTAACCCGTAATTGGGGATGGCGGCAAAAGGATTAGAGAATTCTCTCGATTTCTCCAGGTCTTATCATGATGGGGAGCATTATAATAGTGTGCGTTTAAAGGATGATCCTTGTGATGGACCTGCAAGGTCAATTGTGATTAAGGTTCCTATTTGAATTCTGTTTCCTTACTCTCAAATTAATGTTAAGAGTAGTAGCTATTGCCTGATTAATTGTAGTTTGTGAAAGGCTGATGCTGATCTTTCAGCATCATCACATCAAACGAAAGTTAAGGCTAACAAACTGCATGGGCAAGCTGGTAGGGAAACCTTTCAGCCAGGGTCTGTGAAGTTGGTTATGGCCGGAAGTGGATGTGAAAATAGAGAAAAAGTGGAACAGGTGAAAAAAGTGTATGCCTTTTACTGTGTGTGTGGTTTTGTCTTGTGTGACTAATATTTCAGTTCAGGGAGATCTCTTGCAGCTTGTTGTCTTTTCTGGAAATTAACAACTTATTTTCAAAGTATATCTTCCTTGTCTCAGATTCTAGAGCAGGTAAATGGAGATGTTGGTGCTGCAATAGAGTTTCTAATAGCAGAACAAGGAGCAGAAGAATGCTCTGCAAATTCTGATCCCCTTCCTACTAGTACTTATGGTAATGTCCGGTCATTGAATTTTGCACATTCTGAACTATTAGAGGGAAAATCACCATATTTTCCCACTCATATTTGGTAATGTTTTTTCCCTCGTATCGCATTATATCTTGGTAGGATTCATACATCTTTGTGTTTATTCATTACCTTCTATTTTTGGTTTGTTGGTGTCTAATTGCCTTTTGATCCAATATAATTATTCTATTTACAAACACTGTTATAATATTATGATCTCCTTTGACATTCTTGTTTGTTCCTGCTGCTCTTCTTTTGAGGTCAACTACAGAAGACTCCTAGAAACAAGGTCTGCCCATGTGGTGCAAAAAAGAAATACAAAGCTTGTTGTGGACCTGCATCAGGGAAACAATCTGCTAAGTTTGTAGTCTATGCCTCTTAGACTTCTATCTTCTGCAGTCTTGTTTCAATTTTCAACTATTCAGTTAATGCCTGTAGAGTTGTTTAGAAATCTTTTTCAAGGAACTAGCATGATGTTCCCCGGATTTAACTTTGTTGACTTAGTTTTGTATGCTACAAGAATGTAACCAAATCAAGTAGAATTCTAGGGTATATGTTTCCCAAAACTTTTCATTGCTTCATGAAAATGATTCACGTGTTTTTTTCTCTTCCAGCAGAAGTTAAATTTGTGCTTCCTCGGAGGAGAGAAACTACTAACAAGTCAGTAAATTCCTACTGATTTGCATGTTTACTGAATGGCATATAAGGAGCACTCTACCATTTTTCATGTAATCATTGCTAATGTTATGTTAGCTGATTGATATCAGACATGATAATTTTTATCAAAAGCAATGAATATTTTATCTAAAAGAATTTATCAAAAGCAATAATAAATTATTAGATACTTAGGTTTCAATAGTCATTAGTTTTGTTTTGTTTCTTTGGATTCAAATTTGATACAAAGTTTGTTCATTTTGAATATTTTAATTGTAATTTTAAGTATTTTAACTACGTATTTTTTAGTTGTTGTTATTTTAGCCAACAGATGCTGCAAGTGAGCCTAATTCACCTTTGGTGCTAGCAATGTTTAAAGATGTTTAAGTTCTTTTAGTATTAGACTTCTTTTGGAGTTTTATATAAGACTTCTTTTAGGTTCTTTTAGTACTATTTTTGGGGTGTATTAATACATTTGATGTTTGAACTACAAATATTTAGAATACATTTATGTTATTATGGTTATATTTTGAATGCATTTTTTGAGTACTATTATAAAATTTATTTCAAGTTTTACCATTGCAACAAATTATTTCTTTTTTGTTGGAACAATGTATTTTAAAATAGATATAATTTGTAACTAAATTATTCAAATAGCAAGATATATAATATAAGGAAGCTAATAATAAAATCATCGATCAACTCAAAAATTTGATTACAAATAAAAATATAAAAGGGGAGTTTTAGAACCCATGCCTGGCAATTAGAGGAGGTTAAAAACCCCCACAAAATAACTACATAAAGTGTGGAATCAGCGTCGCAGATTGTGGAGGTTATCAACATCCGCAATAAAACCGCCGCAATATAATGCGCATACCAGCGGTTTTCAAAAACCTCCGCAAATAGATTGCGGCGAACGTAACTGAGACGGTTTTAAAAACCCCCGCAAATCATTTAGCGGAGGTCGAAAACCCCCGCAAATTGCAAAAAACCGCCGCGATTTAGCTTTTTTTTTTGTAGTGTAAAAAAACTTATATTTTATCATAGACAATTACATTTCTCATTGTCAATAATAATTTAACAATATATATTGAAATTATTTGTTGATAATCAAGATAAGAAATATGCATATTGAAAAAATATTACTATAACGTGTTTAATAATTGATAGAGTTTTCTTTCCTTATATTAAAGTTTCAATAATAACCTTACTACAAAATTGATAATTATAATTATTAAACATGATAAAAAATATTTTATACTTAAAATATTTTATAAATAAATGTGCTATTTAATATAAATTTTTAATAGAAATATATTTATTTATTACACATTATTCTATAGGCTAAATTGTAATTTTAGTCCCCATATTTTGCTCAATTTTTTATTTTAGTCCCCCTATTTTTAATTTCGGACATTTAGTCCCCTTATTTTTTAAAATTCTGACATTTAGTCCAAATGTTAAATTGCCACCCAAATTTAGTGAGGTGACTCTCATTTAGTTTATGTGACATCTGATTTGTGTGCTATTTCATCAAATTAGTCCACATTGTTATGCCATGTCATTACACAAAATTAAAAATAAAACATTTATGCAAAAAAACAAATTAAACAAAAAACCCTTAAAGAATTGTTCCCAAAATCCATCAAATTCACAGGATCATCAAAGACCCTTCGTTCTCCTCTTCCTCATCCTCCTGCCACCGTCGTCTTCTTCTACTTCTTTGTATTCTTCTTCTTCAGATTTGGGGATCGATGTATTCTTCTTCTTCGTCGTATCCCAAATCCCCTAAAATCCATCAAATTCACAGGATCATCAAAAGACCCTTCGTTTTCCTCTTCCTCATCCTCCTGCCACCGTCATCTTCTTCTAATTCTTCGTATTCTTCTTCTTCTTCTTCAGATTTGGGGATCGATGTATTCTTCTTCTTCTTCTTGTCTTCTTCTTTTTCGTATCCCAAATCCCCTAAAATCATTTTTTCTTCCACTTCTTCGTATTCTTCTACTTCTTCGCAACACCCTGTTGGAATCGATGTCCTCCAACAGAGCTTCAAACTTCAAATTTGGGGATTTAGGACGAAGCAGAACGAAGCAGATTTCTAGAAACGAAGCAGAACAAAGTAGAATGAAGAAACGAAGCAGCAAAGAAAAAGACACGAAGCAGAACGAAGAACAAAGCATAACTTGAGGTGAAGAAGAAGCGAAGAAGAAAAAGAAGGGTTTGCTGAGTTTTCCAATTTTGTTGCAGTGGAAATTGCGCTTGATTTAGCTTGACTTAGGTTGGTGAAATTCTGGGATTTAGGTTAGGGATGATTCTGGGTGAAGATGATTATGAAGATGGGGTGGGTTGCGTTTGTTTTTTAGGGTTTTTTTTTCCAGAATTTGATTTGTTGAGATTTGTTAGTGGAGTGTTGTTAATGTTGTTGTTCCATGGATGGAGAGAGATAGAGGTTTTGGTGTTGGTGGTGTTGAACATGATGATGATATTGATGCTGGAGTGTTGAATATGGTGGTGTTGGTGCTGTGTTGATGATGATGTTGTTGTTGTTGTTCTTGCTCTTGTTCCAGAACATGGAGAGGAAGAAGAAAGGGGTGAGCCCTGTTTAGGGTTCATCAGATTCAGGGATTTAGGAATTTATTTAAAGGCTTAAATACTATTTTGGTCCCTTACCTTATTTTTGAGGTTCAATTTGGTACTTTAACTATTTTTTGGGCCAAATAAGTTCTTTAAGTTTTTAAGTTGGGTCAAATAGGTCACTTTTGGCCTTAAATTTTTAAGTTGGGCCAAATTGGTCCCTTAAGTTTTTAAGTGGGGCCAAATAGGTCCTTTAAGTTTTTAAGTTAGGTCAAGTAGGTCCTAATTGACAATGACTCATTTGGCCCTACTTAAAAACTTAAAGGACATATTTGGCCCAATTTGAAAACTTAAAGGACCTATTTGACCCAACTTAAAAACTTAAGGCCGAAAAGGACCTATTTGGCCTAACTTAAAAACTTAAATGACTTATTTGGCCCAAAAAATAATTAAATGACCAAATTGAACTTCAAAAATAAGTTAAGGGACCAAAATGGTATTTAAGCCTTTAAATGACTTGGCAATTAAATAGGTCACCTATAGAGTCCAGTCACTTGCCACATCACTGCCACCTCAGCGTTTGACCTGCTACATCACCTAATTTTGACCAAAATTAGAGATAACGACCCAATTTCAGAAATGTTAAAAATTAGGGGACCTAATATCCAAAATTTGAAATAGAGGGACTAAAATAAAAAAATTAGGCAAAATAGGGGGACCAAAATTACAATTTAGCATATTCTATATTTAATAAATTTTTATTTTACGTATTTTTTATACTAAGGAGGGTATAAGGCCCAAAAAAACTACAATCCAACTTTACGAGATAACCATATCAAGTCATTCAATAAAAACAGAATAACAATATGTTGAGAGATTTGTATAAAATCAATATCAATATTATATATTGCAAATGATACTAATTGAATGCACCTCCATGTGTCATTCTCACAAGAATACAACAATAAATGTGCATACAAAACCAGTGCACACATACACATCTCGCAATAAATGTGACACACATGTCATTCTATTATTGACAACTGGTCTTATGTGTCGTCTTACTTCAGCATCAATTCCATTACATGTCGCTTAGTCATCATTTTTGTGCCAACAATTAAATGAATTATTTTCTATTATTTATAAAAAAAACTGTAATTATATTAACCATTTTAATGCATTAACTATTGACAATAATTTATTAAAAATTAAAAAAAAGCTAATATAATTTTTAATATAAAAGTAAATAAAAAACCTAAATATTATAACTAATAATATTAGCTTAATTTATTTCACCGTTTGTTTCAATAACACAACTTATTTTAAATGAATACAATTGTTGTATATGACACAATATAAAATATAGTATACATCATATTGTAAATACATTAACACATTATTATAACGGATAAAAAAAATAAACCAACCAACAAATAAATAAGCAACTGTTTTTTATATATTTTAAAAATTTTAAATATACAATATAGAAGATTGATGGCCACAACTTTTTAAATATTTAAAAAAACAAAATTTTAAATTTATTAAAACATTTTAAATATACAAAATATACAATATGTTATAAAGGCACGTTTTTTCTTATTATAAATGGTAAGAAACAAGTCGGTATACAGTTTTTTAAAATTTGTAAATATACTATTCTTAATTTAAAATATTTTTAATATACATATACAATATATATACAATATACAATATGATATAAAGATACAACTTTTTCTTATTATAAATGGTAACTTTTATAGAAAATAAAATAATTCATGGCCACTTAATGACCATATCAATGATGACTCAGGTCAATTTCAATGGCTATAATATCAAGCTCTTAAGTTGGAAACAATGTATATGAATTGGTTTCAAAATTCAAAAAAAAAAGTATAATTTTTATTTGACTAGAAAAGAAAGCATAATTTAAAATATACAATATTACGAATTCTTATCTATCTATACTATTATATATTTTAGAATGACCTCATTAAATTTACCTCCAAGTGGAAATCTCTCATAAGAAACACAATAAATACAGTTCTAAGTGTCATTTTACATAACAAAAAAAAATAATGACGTGTTAAAAAATAACTGATGTGTTGTTCAAAGTTGGCAACAATTACTGACGTATCAACTACCCACTCATAAAAAATATTATTTGAATTTACAATTAAAGCATTCCAAAATCGAATCAATTATTTTGCAAAAAAAATCGAATCAAGTAGAGAAAAAAAAGTAATGAATACATTATTAAAGTAATTAGTACACATCATATTTACGCCAAAAAATGAAAAAATACGTAATTAATTATAAAAACAATATCAAATTAATTACTTTTTTACTTCGTGAAGATTGTTTATTTAATTTTATAGAAAATTATTTCGTTCAAATTGCTTATTTATTTTTAAAAAACATTTTAAATAAAAAAAAATGTCAATACTAACAAAATGTTTGACTAATACTCCTATAATTTTAAAAATAGCAGTGTTCCTAAAATAGAATTAAAAGAATGTTAATCCAGAAATTTAGTGTTAAAATAAATACTTGACCTATCAGTTTTGGCAACTAATTATTACTAAATGAATCAAACGCTTAAATCCATCTCCCTAATTGACTTTAAACAAAAAGTTCAAAAATTAATAAATGAAAACGTATTAATATGTCTAAAATCATGCATCATTTCCATTTGCTAGACAATAATTTATCACGGTTTCAATTCAATTACTATTATTATTGACTAGAAAAAAAGTAATAAATACATTATTAAAGTAATTAATACACATTATATTTACAAGCCAAAAAAGGAAAAAAAACATGTAATTAATTATAAAAACGACCTCAAATTATTTACTTTTTTAATTCGTGAAGATTGTTTTTTTTTTATTTTATAGAAAATTATTTCATCCAAATTTCTTATTTATTTTTGAAACATTTTAAATATAATAACAAAAAAAAATGTCAATACATAACAAAATGTTCGACTAATATATGATTTTAAAAATAGCAGCGTTCCTAAAATAGAATTAAAAGAACGTTACATCCAGAAATTTAGTGACAGAGTAAATGCTTGACCTATCAGTTTTGGCAATTAATCATTACTAAATGAATCAAACGCTTAAATCCATCTCCCTAATTAATATTGAACGAAAACGTTTAAATTTTAATAAATGAAAACGTATTAATGTGGTGAAATCATGCATCGTTTCCATTTGCTAGACAACAAATTGTCACGGTTTCAATTCAATTATTATTGTTATTTATTCATAACGCAAAATTCAATATTCAGCTTACAGTTTCGACGCTCCCTATAAATTTAATAGCACTGGTAGACATTTTTCACATCTTACCCACCATCATCGCTGATAGGCTTTTAAGCTCATGCACGGGAAGCTCACCCACGGAAAATGGAGCTTACTTTCTTCTCTATTTTCTATTTCTTTGGCGTGAATTTGGTTCTCTATTGGTGAAGTTAAAAATCTTTTCTTTGGGATTCACTTTCCTTTGGATGGAAAGTGGATAGAGAAGTAGAGAACTGATAAAGGATCATTGGTGAAGTTAAAAATCTTTTCTTTGGGATTCACTTTCCTTTGGATGGATTTTACGCATGGTAGAGTATTGCTATGAATTTGTCTGACATATGTGTTCCGGACTGAGCCGAGGCCCAATCCGAAGAATCATCCTCCAGCCCATTACCAAAGTCGGTTCCCACCGCCTTGCCACGAGACCAAATCGACGTGGCCGATCCAATCTGGCCCCTCAGATTCGCCCATCCCATCACAAAGCCCAGAAACGATCTGACGGCATCCCGGGCGCTACACGAGAACCGCCCTCACCGACCTTAACTCCTATAAAAGGAGAGTCGCTTCAAACAATTGAGGTATTATTCGTTTCACCACCTCTTCACTTACCTCTTACACGCACTGACTTGAGCGTTGGAGTGTTTGCAGGTACACCACCACCACGCGCCGTCGTCGTCCGACCTGACGCCGTCGTATCGCTTTTCTCCGGTCATCCTCTCAAGTTCTGTCCAGAACATTGGCGCCGTCTGTGGGAATCGTTTCTGATTTCATTTTCTTTGCTCGACATCTTAGCTCGACACTTGTCGAGACGATGACTGGATCGAAGCAACAGGTCGCGACTCACAGCTCCACTCGTGCGAACACAGATCTTGAACCACCTCACCACGAACCTGCTAATTTCGTCGTGGAACATGAGAGACAGAGGAGTAACCTTCCACCTCCCCATCAGAATGACGCCGTTCCGATCCACGAGTTCCGTGAATTCATCCGAAGCCATGCCAAAGCGATGCATGCTCAGAATCAACGCCTCGATCGAATGGAAAATCAGCAGAGAGAAATCTCCGTTCGTGTGGCCACACAGATCGAAAACAGGAAAGATCGAGTCTCTCGTTCTCCTTAGAGATCGAAGGAGTCTGAAAATCTCAGATCTGTTCATCGCCACCACCGTGGCACGACTCCACACCGCTATGTGCATAGAGCACACCGCCGTGCTCATTCTTTTTCATCAACTCCTTCTCGGAGCTCGAGCGAGGCCTTTGGTCCTTTTACATCCGAGATCATGAAATTCCCGGTTCCGAAGCATCTTCAGAAACCACCCGCTTTGGACTCATATGACGGCACCACCGACCCCGACGAGCATGTTGGTTGCTTTGATACTGTCATGGGCTATCGAGGTGCCAAGGGCCGGTGAAGTGCAAAATCTTTCCCCTCACTCTGAAGAAGGCAGCGTTGTCTTGGTTCCAGACTCTTGAGAAAAATTCCATTGGTTCGTGGACTTAGCTCGTCGACCAGTTCTCCGCACATTTCACTGTGTCTAAAGTCCAACCCAAGTCGACAGCGGCACTGGCCGCAATTCAGCAGAAGAAAGATGAGTCTATCAGAGACTACGTCGGGCGCTTCAACAAAGAAGCCATTTTGGTCAAGAAATGCTCTGACGAGATGAAGTTGTACTTGCTAGAGCAAGGCCTGATCGAAGGAAATCTATTCAGCGTCAACGTTGGTGTCGATGTCAAGACCACGAACGAGTTCCTGAAGCGAGCTCAGAAATTTATGAATTACGAAGAGAAGTTAATGGCATCAAAAACCAAAAACAAATCCCCAAAGTAACATTGACATCTGTCGGAGTGTACGAGAAGAACTCGACCTCCTTGACGAATGCAGAGAGCTTGCAGCACTCAGCGAGGTCGCAGTAAAATAAAAAATCGCAGCAAAATACAACCGAAGTGTTGTGCCCAGGGAGTTCATACCTGGGGATCTAGTTCTTCGACGAGCTGATGTTGGCCTGAAGAACGCTCCTCCAGGGAAACTTGCGCCCAACTGGGAAGGCCCGTACAGAATCGTCATAAAGACTGGTACCGGCGCCTACACCCTCGAAACAATACAAAGACAGCAAATTCCAAAAAACTTGGAACGCGGCAAAGATATGGTCGAGCCTCGTGCCGAGACCGCGTGCACGAGCTCGTGACTAAGCCTTGTGCGTTTGCGCAAGCACCCTGACCGACCTCGTGCCGAGACCGCGTGCACGAGCTCGTGACGACTAAGCCTTGTGCGTTTGCACAAGCACCTGATGAAGAGATCGAGCGTCGTGCCGAGACCGCGTGCACGAGCTCGTGACAAAGCCTTGTGCGTTTGCACAAGTACCTGATGAAGAGATCGAGCGTCGTGCCGAGACCGCGTGCACGAGCTCGTGATGACAGCCTTGTGCGTTTGCGCAAGCACCCTGACCGACCTCGTGCCGAGACCGCGTGCACGAGCTCGTGATGACAAAGCCTTGTGCGTTTGCGCAAGCACCCTGACCGACCTCGTGCCGAGACCGCGTGCACGAGCTCGTGATGACAAAGCCTTGTGCGTTTGCACAAGCACCTGATGAAGAGATCGAGCGTCGTGCCGAGACCGCGTGCACGAGCTCGTGATGACTAAGCCTTGTGCGTTTGCGCAAGCACCCTGACCGACCTCGTGCTGAGACCGCGTGCACGAGCTCGTGATGACAAAGCCTTGTGCGTTTGCACAAGCACCCTGACTGACCTCGTGCCGAGACCGCGTGCACGAGCTCGTGATGACAAAGCCTTGTGCTTTTGCACAAGCACCTGATGAAGAGATCGAGCGTCGTGCCGAGACCGCGTGCACGAGCTCGTGATGACAAAAGCCTTGTGCGTTTGCACAAGCACCCTGACCGACCTCGTGCCGAGACCGCGTGCACGAGCTCGTGATGACAAAGCCTTGTGCGTTTGCACAAGCACCTGATGAAGAGATCGAGCGTCGTGCCGAGACCGCGTGCACGAGCTCGTGATGACAAAGCCTTGTGCGTTTGCACAAGCACCCTGACCGACCTCGTGCCGAGATGCGTGCACGAGCTCGTGATGACAAAGCCTTGTGCGTTTGCACAAGCACCTGATGAAGAGACCGACCTCGTGTCGAGACCGATTGCACGAGCTCGTGACAAAGCCTTGTACGTTTGCACAAGCACCCTGACCGACCTCGTGCCGAGATGCGTGCACGAGCTCGTGATGACAAAGCCTTGTGCGTTTGCACAAGCACCTGATGAAGAGACCGACCTCGTGCCGAGACCGATTGCACGAGCTCGTGACAAAGCCTTGTGCGTTTGCACAAGCACCCTGACCGACCTCGTGCCTAGGCATGGCAACGAAACCCGAACCCGCGGAGACCCACCCGAACCCGTCCCGATTTTGACGGGGAAAACCCGGTTTGACTGGGTTCGGGTTCGGGTTCGGTTTTTCCCCGCTTCACAAAGTCGGGGTCGAGGGCGGGGGCGGGGATATTAATACCCGTCCCGAGCCCGAGCCCGAACCCGGCCCGCTAGTGTACAATTACCAAAATACCCCTTATATATATATTAGTAAATAATGAAATTACAGTTTTCGAAAAAAAAAAACAAATTAAAATGGTTTTTTGTCAAAAAAAAAAAACAAATTAAAATGATTTTATAATTTTTTTTAATATTTATATTATAATTTGTGACGGGGGCGGGGCGGTTTGGAAACCCGACCGTCGGGGCTGGATGGGACCAGTTTGGACCCGGGGCGGGGCGGGTTTGGGCTTTTTCGGGGGCGGGGCGGGCGGAATGCAAAACCGCTTCAACCGCCCGTTGCCATGCCTACTCGTGCCGAGACCGCGTGCACGAGCTCGTGATGACAAGACGACATGATGACGCTTACAGTTCCTTACGGGCAAGGACGTTGAACGTCGACATCAACGGACTTCGACAAACAAGTCACCACCTCGACATTCGAGCTAGCGACTTGGGGGGCAACTGTTCCGGACTGGGCCGAGGCCCAATCCGAAGAATCATCCTCCAGCCCATTACTAAAGTCGGTTCCCACCGCCTTGCCACGAGACCAAATCGACGTGGCCGATCCAACGGTCCTCGGCATTCCGCCCATCCCATCACAGGTCGGTAAAACGATCTGACGGCATCCCGGGCGCTACACGAGAACCGCCCTCACCGACCTTAACTCCTATAAAAGGAGAGTCGCTTCAAACAATTGAGGTATTATTCGTTTCACCACCTCTTCACTTACCTCTTACACGCACTGACTTGAGCGTTGGAGTGTTTGCAGGTACACCACCACCACGCGCCGTCGTCGTCCGACCTGACGCCGTCGTATCGCTTTTCTCCGGTCATCCTCTCAAGTTCTGTCCAGAACAATATGAAAGGCAATTTTCCATCACTAAGAAGGAGTTTTGCATTCATTTTTCAATGACTTCGTCTGAGTGTAATGTCTGATAGATTATTGACTTAACTGTACAAGCTTTTTGCAGAAGGCTGGGTTTACGTAAGTTGTACATAATTTTTTGGGCTCCCACTTTCTCTCTTGGTGTATTTTATTGAGTTTTATTTGATGCAAACTTTATAGATGTTGTAATGAAAGGATATATAAACGAATGAAAAGAAAAGCTTGGTTTAATCTTTCACCCATCATTTGGAGTCTGACAACAACAACGATAAAAGTAGATGATGGTTCTTCCCCATAATTTTCTTCATTGGCAAGCCTCTTTCATTTTTATCGAAGGGGAAAACTTTTTTTTTGGCTCACACTGTTTTCCAAAGTTTACTATAATCATTTCTCTATGCCATTTTCTTGCTTTTCATTTTTTTGTAGGTATACATACCCAGAGGGTGTGATGTGTTTTATGCAAGAAGACGAATCTCTAAAAATCTTAAATCTCTTTGAAGGGGAGTCTGTTACTGGGAAAACCAACAAATTTGCCTTGAAGAACTGGGTTGTAAGAATTAAATATCATATATATCAATCATTACTTAAAGAATTGGTTGGATATATTTACTATAGCGCCTAAAGAATTGTGTGTATAATCTAGCACTATTTCCTTTGTGTTTTTTATCAGGATTTGAACTATTACCTTACTTTTTCGTTTAATATTTGTATTAGCTAGCATTAATATTTGTATTAGCTTTTTGTGTCTCCCTCTGGATGTCGAGTTTTCATGGTTATTATCACGGTTTCTTCCATTTCTATTTCAGTTTACACTTATGTGAGCGCCTTGATTGAGCTAGGGGATATATCTATACAATTAGTAAGTTCTTATGGAAATAATTGGGTTGGAAATCATCATATTGAAATCTTTAAATTTTTCTTTGGTCATCATTGGGCACGAGTAAAAGTATCAACTTTATAGGAAGTGAGAATTATATGATTTATCTTCAATCACTACAATTAATTATTTATCCATTCTTCTGTCATTTTTTTAGTTTTATATATAATTTTTTTGGAATAAGATGACGAACTCTATTTCATTTTTCTAGGGTTTTTTCTTTCAGAGTGATTGAGAGGATGTGGAAAAGGAGTTCAACAAGATCTCAATAACTCAAGAAAATCGGCAACAAAGAAACATGTCTAATCTAGCCGATTAATCCACGGGGAATAACATTACCATAAAACATTGAAATTGATCATTTCTTTTTGAGTTTTTTCACATGTTTTAAGCACTGCAAAAAATCATCATTACTGTATTGTATTTTTCATTGTTTTTGACAAGAGGAATATTAAACTAGAAATGAAAACTTGCAAATAAGTTTCCTACTTCGAGTATCTCTAAAAGTTATAACACCCATGATATATAGCACCCATGATATGTAACAAGTTCAATTAATAGAAATGAGAAAAATATTCAAAATTAGAACTAAATGATGATCAACAGCACTAATATTTACGGTATGGATTCAACACATTTATAAATATTGATATTGTTGACAAAGTTTATGCTAACTTAAATGTAAAACAAAATGGGAATGTATATTCAGGTTTTCCAAATTTCTTCAAGAACTAAGAAATGAAATCAGTTAAAAAGAAAAAAGGTAACCCAATAAGGAGAAAGCAACCTTTCTCTTTATGAATTGATATTGTTGACAAAGTTTATGCTAACTTAAATGCAAAACAAAATGGGAATGTATGTTCAGGTTTTCCAAATTTCTTCAAGAACTAAGAAATGAAATCAGTTAAAAAGAAAAAAGATAACTCAATAAGGAGAAAGCAACCTTTTTCTTTATGAATTTCAGATATCACTCCAGTTATTCCGACTAATAATTTTTTAAATGGTTAGTTGGACACTCAGAAAACTGAGATGAATATTAGTAACTGAAATGTGATAAGTGAGATTTTTAACCTAAGGTGCATTACTGGAATAAATCAATTTATTGTAAACAATTTTTTTTTATACGAAATCAATTAATTATAAATAAAAAATCTATTATTTATAATTATTGTATTTATTGTAAAAGTATTTATATTTGTTTACTGATTTTGAATATTATATGAATTACGTAAATATCTACAATTTATGATTTTTTTAATAACAAAATATATAAATTATATCGTATCATATATATATATATATATATATATATATATATATATATATATATATATATATATATATATATATATGAATCAAGTATGATGACTGTTGTGATTACTGGGGGTTAGTTATGATTACTGATTATTATAACTTAATAATATTTTGGTTAAAATACGTTTTTGGTCTTTTATCTCTTAAACATTACACAAAGTAGTGTTTCTGTCAAACCCGTTAAATCTGGCGACATATGACATCCAACTCAATTTTTAGAATTTGTTTTGGTTCCTTAACTTATTTTCATAATGACTTAAATATCATTTTGGTTTCTTAACTTATTTTTGAGGTTCAATTTGGTCCTTTAACTATTTTTTTGGGTCAAATAAGTCCTTTAAGTTTTTAAGGTGGGCCAAATAGGTTCTTTTTGGCCAAATGAGTCCTTTAAGTTTTTAAGTTAGGCCAAATAGGTCCATTAAGTTTTTAAGTTGGGCCAAATAGGTCTTACATGCAATGACTCATTTGGCCCAACTTAAAAACTTAATGTACCTATTTGACCAAACTTTAAAACTTAAATGACTTATTTGGCCGAAAAGGACCTATTTGGCCCAACTTAAAACATAAAGGATTTATTTAGCCTAAAAAATAGTTAAATGACCAAATTGAACCTCAAAATTAAGTTAATGGATCAAAATGGTATTTAAGCCTTTCATAATTCATTTTGAATCTTTTATCTTTTGAAAGATAAAGGACCAAAATGAGTTATGAAAATAAGATAAATGAATTATGACAAATAAGATAAAAGACCAAAACGGATTCTGAAAATGGAATTGATGCCACATCAGACGTTTCAGTCGCTGTGTTTAACGAAGTTAAAGGAAGAGAACTATTTTGTATAACGTTTGAAAGATAAATAACAAAAATAAATATTTTAAAAAATAAAGGACTAAAATAAATTTTGAGTAAAAAATAAAAGAACAAAAGTGAATTTTAGTCAAATATTTTTGACTAAAATTTTACCATTATTGGGGCTTATGTTTTATTTTACCGATATTTTTGTTGACTGGATATTTACCTATATAATGTCTATTAAATATAACAATCAATATTCTACCAAAAAACAAACATAACAAATAGTATATTTTTAAAATATTTATAGAATTACCCCTAAGGTTTATATACTCGTGCATGACACGAAATGAAATACTAGTAATTTTATATATTTAAATTATATAAATTTTACGTAGTTTTAAATAAATCCGTGCAACGCATGGGTTATATCTAGTAATTTGTGTAAAATAAACTGAGTAATGTATAGTGACCATGATAAGGGAAGGGTAATATGGCCCATAACGAAAAAGTGTTCTTACAACAATATTACTACAATTAATAATAGTATAATTAATTAGGGGAGACATCTAATTACACTGGTGTAATTATAAAAGAGTTACACCAATTCTCGTCCCTTGATCTCATTTATATCTAGCGGGTATGATTTGACTGCCTTAGTGACTCACGTGCTCAGAAACCTTCTTTCTCTCGTCTCTGAATTCTGCTTCCCGAAATAAGGAATAGCCTGCGCACCCACGCATTCGTGACTCGTGACCAAGCAGCGTATTCAACTTGCTGCTCCACTTCTACAGTTCTAGCTTGATAGGTACCGCCCCCTAGACCCAGACACCCATTTGAAATCCCACTCTCCCTCGCACGACTGGACTGCTCAACTTCCCAATTTCTCCTTCACGCCAACCTTCGAAGAATTGCCTTGTGTCCACGTTCTGCTTCCGAGATATCTCAATTATCTTATTGAAGGGAATAAAATCAACATCATTGAAGTTTAGAAACTATAATAATAATAATAATAATAATAATAATAATAATAATAAATTGTTTGGAAGCTCATAAGAAAAGGGGCTGTTGTTCCAATTCATCAAATTAGCAAATAAGTTAATGTGTCTCGTATTCTAGATTAAATCGGAAAAATACAAGAATATAGTACGGCGTACAAATTGCAAGGCCAAAAACTGGAATTTGGCATTGTTTTGACGGGGGAATTAACCCATTTTTCTGGTGGTTCGGATTTTTGGATGTATTCTTGGAGACCACTTTTGGGAACCCAACCTGTCGGGTTAATGATCACTAAAAGTGTTGTGCGGCATTGCTATCGGAGGATGGGGGTGGCACTGGTTTCCGGATGGGGGTGGTGCAAGGCGCGGTCTGGTTTTCAACGAAGCTACAATCGCACGTTGAGACGACTCGAGGGAGGTTTTCCCCGTGCACGGGATTACTAAAGTGCTAATATCATAACCGTTAGATGCAAACGAAATCAACGGATAAGATCGAGTGTAACACTGTTGTAATTTGATCCTCCCCAATTAATTAATAATAATAGTATAATTAATATTAATAATAGTATAATGATGATTGGACTTGACAAGGCAACTGTTGCTTGCTAAGGTGGGTAGGGTTGTGGAGGGAGTCAAAGCAGGATGCGGCTATTTTGAATTCGTACTGTCTGATTTAGATCAGAGAACTAGCGATGATGATGTAAATGTGGGAATGAGAGCTTCTGATTGCGTCCCCTCAACACATCGTCTCGACGTCCTTCCAAAAGAAAAAGGGCAGACAAATCTACTCCCACCGTTTTTGTTTATGATTGAAACTCTTTTTTTTACGTTCATTAAAAAATATATATATTTTATCTAAAATGTCTAAATTTTAAACTAAATAATTTTTTTAATAAATATAAAAATTAAGTTTTGCTTATAAACCAAAAAAAAAAATAGAAGGAGTAAAGTGTAATGCACTCATATTGTCCCCTCATCGTCGTCTTTCCACTTCACACCCAGAAAATGGATAATCGAGGCCCCATAGCCCCATACTGACCGATACTGGACCTGCCAAATTTAAAGCCCCTATCTTTTTTTTTCAAAATAAATACACATTAATTTCTGTAACATGATTTTGAAAAACGATTCTTAAAAATTAGTTTCAGTATTTTTTTATCTACAAATTTAATTTGAGTTTGTCCCACTTACATGGAATTTAATCTTAGTCCAGATGTCATACAATCCACTTTACCATAATAAAAAACATATTACAATGGCCTAATCATTAACAAATTTTGTAATTGTATTTTTTATTTTTTATTATTGTTAGTGTACGCTGTTAAATTAATATTTCAGTCAACTTTAATCCCTAGTTATTTTAGTTACTTTAATCAAACTACTCCATCAAATTTTATTTATCTAAAACTTTTAAATCTCATTAATCAACTTAAAAAATGTTTGATATTTTTGGTTGGGACTTTAAATGTTTGATGAGGATTGATGATCATGTTTGATTTTGAGATTTTTGTTATTTGTTTATATTTTTATTCATTTTTACTTTTTTTTCTTCTTAAATTTTTTCACGTTTTTAACTTTTTCGTAATACCTATAAATTGGCCATTTATGTCCTTGCCCGACCCAGCCCGTTTTAAGTTGTGGAACGACCCTAAACGGGCAGACAGACCATATACCCAATTCTACTCCCATATCATTGGTCTAGTAGTTAAGTCATATACCATTGCCTACATAGACCAATATTAAGTGCTCACAACCAAGGTAATTAAAACAGGACCGGACATTGAACCGGAGAGGGCCAGGGTTCAGGGTTTTTGGGTCGGACCAGGGTCGAACCGGGTTTAATAAAATATTAATAAAATATTGTTTTTTAAATATATATATAGTATATATATTATATATTTGGTATGTATATATATATATATATTAAAAAATAGATAATATATAGATAATATTTCAATTTATACACAAAATAACATGTAATCTAGTGGTAAGATGACTTGTTATGGCCTTGAGGACAGAGGTTCAAGCCCTGTTGAGACTAAAAACTGATTTTTTTAATTAATAAAGATAATTAAAAATTTTCAAAAAAAAAAGAGCTGAACCGGTTCGACCATTGGCCGGTTCAGGCATTGAACCAGCCGGTTCCCTGCCAGCCGGTCCAAGAGGGTTACCCAGACCGGACCATGACCCGGTCAAACCGGTCGGACCGGCCGGTTCGGTCCGGTCCGGTTTTTGTTACCATGCTCACAACCCATTGCAAACTGAACACTAAATTAGCAAGCCTTAGTAGTATTAAATGGATCATCACATTAGTATGTTTTTAGCAAATCAAAAAACCACAATTGATACAACCCACAAGAATAATTAGAAAAATTCTACCAATTTTAACAGAGTTGTATTTTGGGGGATAAAAAAAGCAAAATATTTTCAAGTTGAAATGCGAACTTAATACTTTCAAATGACTTATCGTACAAGCCATCGGTGATCTAATTACTTCACTGATAATTGAAATTGATGGCCACATGGAAATAAATTGTTTTGGCACCAAGCAACATAGTGCAATCCTACCTTAAAGGCGAAATATTAATGATGTGAGACTGAACAACGAACGAATTATTGGTTAAATTTACCACGGAAAAAAATGTACGAAATCATGAGATCTAATTGGGAAAATAATACTCTCTCTGTTTTCATATATAAGCAATAAATCACTTTTTTGGTTCATTAAATGACCAAATGCATGAGTTATTTAATGAACCAAAAAAATACTTATATATGAAAACGGGGGGAGTATTTGCAAATTGACTTGTCATCTACTAATGAGTCACGGAGGCAGTGAGGAGGCACTAACAACCTTCCCAAAATCCCAATGATTACTAATTACGGGGAATTAATTACTACATCCGTTCATTTTTAGATGTCATTTTAAGTTATTTCATAGTACAAACTAAAGAAACCAACAAATTTGGTTATTTTTTATGAAATTATTGGTATTTTTTCCTGAGATATCTTGACTATTTATTACCCCATTACACTTATTTTTCTCTCTATAATAAATAGTTAAGAGTATAATTGACAAAACAGTAGTTAATATAACTTTGAACTTTGAGAACAACAGATAAATAGTAACATTTTTTTTTAAATGGACAAGTAAAAAAGAACGATGGTAGCTATTACTTTTTTCTTTTAAACAAAGGGGTACTTGTTACTTAAAGTGGCATCTAGGGTGAACCAACAATTAAATGGTTCATTGTGAACCATGAATAATAGCCACTGGATCTTGTAGCTCTATCACATGTTATGATACGCCCTCCACACTGGATCATTTTTCACCTTTTTCTCTCTTCTACCATCGCAATGACGCAAACTGATTAGAATCTGCGTCTATGATTGCAGAACTTGTAATTACTCTGTGAATCATGTTTTTATCTTTACAAATTGGGAATCAAGCACAAGACAATCAACACCAACAATTTACATATATTTGAATAAATTTTTTTTCCTTCAACAATATTTGCCACTAAGGTCTGAAAAAAATAATAAACAAAAATTGAAACAAAACAGAAGCCCTACACAGCCAATTGATGATGTAGAAGGAGGGTCTCACACATGCAATACTGTTTCGTGGATTAGTTTATTTCCCATTTAAAACTTATCCTCAAAATAATCCCAAAAATTCCCTAAAAATCATTTCTTGATGGGTTTATTTCTCCACCAAACCAAATCGAACATATCCCGACGACGGTAGGAATCACAATGAAGACAGAGGTAAGAAAGGATGAGATTTCCATAAAAAACAAAAAAGAAAGAACGGAGGAGAGGCGAAAAAAAAGCCATGGCAGTGGTGTTGTCCTTTCGCTACTTCACTCGGTGGAGAGAGAGGAAGCCATCTGACGAGAAAGAGAAGGATGGTAGGAGGAGGTTAGATTTGATGTGGTAAGGTGCAGTAGAATAATGTGGTCCTGTTTAATTTAATAGTTGTTAGTCATTATCCACCCATGAATCATTTAAAACACTTTTTCACTCTAGAAACCATCGTTACTTAAACTTGCTTGAAGGTTGAAGCCGCCAACAAACAGGGGTAATTTCGTCAGACGGCAATACGCTTGGCTCCAAAAGGTTGTACGTTGTAGCTGAATTTTCTCTTCAAAATCGGTTGGCAAGGAAAAACGCGCAATTTAAAATTTAAATTTAAATTATCTGCAAAAACCGGACAAGAATTGAAATGGTCAGGAACAATTTATAACTTTATTCATGGTCCAAAAAAATTAAAAAATAGAAAGGAAAAAAAAAATCTCCCTCGCTCTTCTTTATTTTTCTTTTATAATTTTTTTGTTGCTATTATTGTGTTAAGCAGGAAGAGTGAAAAGCAAAGCCAAAAAAGCTGCTTCTTCCATCTTCTCTTCTCCATACCATACGTGGCGAGGAACCAAACACGCCCTCTGTGAGGCTGAGGCTCTTCCGCGAACACATTCTTCACATTGAGATTGTTCTTCTCTTTTGTTCCGAGTTCTGACTCACTCAACTCAATGCTCAGCAATTTCTCCAACCTGAACTCAGTTCCGCCAGATCTTTAGCTTAATCGTTCTTCTCCGCTAGTCATCTTCTGCTTCTTTCTGAGGTTAGTGGATCAATCGGCCTTACCAAAATAGCACTAATTTTGGCGACTCTATGCGTATTTTCGTGCTTGATTTTCGCTTGTTGGTGTTTTGAGCGTTCTCTGGTTCAACTTGCTGATGTATAAACGTAGAAAATTTGAAGACAACGAGGATTGTTATTCCGAACCGTTATCTTGATTTTCTGTTGCTCAGTGAGCCATTTCAACTTATTTGGTATTCGTCATTTTTTTTTAAAAGTCGCTGGCTTCTTGGAGTGTTAGACGAATTCAAATTTTCAGTTTATAATTTTTTTGTATTTTATTTTCTTGGACACCGATATTCAAATAGAAAGATAGATCTTTTGTGTGTGAATGTTGCATCATTTTCAAAAGAAAAGGTTTAAAGGTGGAAGGTCTTTTCAACATTCAAGGGAGTTCAATTCATGTATCTGATCGGGACGTTTTCTTTAGGTTTCCAATTCCATTAACTGAAAAGGTCTATGTTGCATGTGACCTTTGATTAGGCTCAGTGAGGGTGTGGCTTTGTTAGGTTCATGATTTTGAATTTTACAGCTTCGGATGAGGTTCAACGTGTCAATGACCACTTTAAGCATGGGGCACTAGACTAGAGAGTAGAATCTGTATCTTGAGCTATGGTCCCCTCTATTATGTTATCCTGTTTCAATGGGGGTCTTGTTTCAAAGTTTGGAAGGCCCATGTGTTTGAAAAGTTAACTTTTGTGAAAAAATAATGTATATATCACTTTTTGCCATTACAACGTGCAAGTGCTGTTGGTAACCAGTGTTGCTTGTGGCAGAACTCTTTAAAGGAAGATGTCTCAGACAACTAGTGTCCCGCCTGCTTTCCAGTCCATCAAATCACTGCCTCCTGAGTTCAAGTTTACTAATAATCCAAACACTGGTCTTGGGGAAAAGCATGGAAACATTAAATTGAGAAGCGCTGATTTGAATGGATCAAATGGCCGTGAAAATGGTGCACTAGTAGGGGAGGTTTCTAAGGAAGCTCGCAATCGTGCTGGTGACATGGATCTTTTGGATGAGGAATCGCCATATAATGGACAAGGTGAATCATTTGAAGACAGGCCATCTAGCGAAGAATTGGTATCTGTTTCTTTGCCCCTCCCATCAATTTCGACGTCCTCTAGAGAAAGCAGATGGGGTGATACAACTCCTCATGCTTCGAAGAAGGTAATTTAGGCTTCAGACTGCAATTTACTTTGCTCCTAGGTCTTGAAATCTGTTTATTATACCTGTGCATAACAATTAGTAATTCATATTTATTGCTGATTCACACACACACACACACACATTCTGTCAGCTGAAAAGACATTGTAGACAAACATAAAGACATGAAACTAGGTTTTGCCCGATTTTTGTATTTGTTATCTTCATTTGTATGCTTCCAAAGTCATGGGTTTTGTAAACTTGTAATTGGCTGGGCTAGCAGCTGTAGAGAAACATATCACTTACTGTAAATGTGGGTGTGTCAAAAAATGATGCTTAATACTGATTACTGAATGAGTCTTTTTTATGTACATGTGAGTATCAAAGATGGAAAAAAAAAATCATAGGAAAGCAATGGATTCACATTACATAAAATTTAAAAATTCATATTCTGTAGTTTCTAATTTTGATTTGAGTGTCGGATTTAGAACATGCTCGGAATAAGCTGAAACATTAAAGATAGATATTAGATAATGCATTTCAAAATGAATGGGTGAGGGGGAAGGGGTTAGGGACTTGGGGTTTGTTGTGGTAGGCAAACTATAATTTACCAGGACTAGTAGGACTCTGATTAAACCCTCAATTCTCAAGTAACTCCAATTTCCTAGAATGTCTAAATAATATCAACAAAAACACTTCCTTTGAAAATCACAATAAACCAAAATAGAAGTATGGCTTATCTGACTCCCTTTGTCTTGTATCAACGTAATTGTTAGGTAAGACATTTGTTTTCAAATTATTTGTCTTTTTTGCAGTGTCCATATCCCCATGCTTATTTTATGGATTTTTAACACCTTATTCAGCGGGATGAAGCTTTGTAGGATAGAAGGAGCTAGTGGAAACTAATGTATATTGTTTGATGTATTACTATTAGCATTAGCAACAGTAATTAGTTAAAAGTGCTATAGAAGAGTTAAACTAAATAAATCTATATTAGTTTGTAAGTTTCACTCTTAAGACTTTCTACAATTTCCAGTGTTATTAATCTAAGAAATGTCTCCTTTGTCCATCTTTTTATGTACATCTTGGTCAACTAGCTGAACTGACATCATTAGACTACGATGACACTTTTTTTCTAGTGGCTAAGATGACCTCTGTTAGACGATTCTTGTCCATGATTGTTGTTCACCACTGGCTTCTATACCAACTTAATATTAAGAATGGTTTCCGTCATAGTCATAGCAGACAGGAGCGCACTCCGGAGCGTAGGAGCGGACGATCCTACGCTCCTACTACCCCTCAGCGAACTCGCTCCCACGCAGGATCGGAAATTGCAGGAGCGTCGCTCCCGATTTCAGGAGCATTCGGAGGAGCGTAGGAGCGGTCGCTCCCGACGAACTCGCGATCCTGGGCAGTTCGCAAAACGCTGCGTTTTTCACCTGACCCGGTTCTTTCAAACTGGTATTTTGGATGGTTTGGACCAAACTCCTACTTTTGGGTATGCATCAGAAGGTCCAGAACATGATGGAGATGGAGGAGAGGAAGAAGATGAAGATGAAGGAGAGGAAGAAGATGGAGATGAAGGAGAGGATGGAGATGGGGGGGAGGATGGAGATGATGGAGGAGAGGATGGAGATGATGGAGGAGAGGATGATTTTGAGGTTAACGTGGCCGATTATGTCTAGGTGTTTTGTGGGATTTAGTGTATGTCTAGTTGTTTGTTAAGAATTTGGTGTTTTATGGCACTTATTTTGTGTATGACTTATGTTTGTGGCACTTATTTTGTGTATGACTTCGAAGCTTATTAAGTATTTGTGGTGTTTTGAAGTTTTTTTCCACTTATTTATGGTTTTTATATTCCTACATATGTTTTTATATGCATATATATACTAGTTTGAGAATTTGGTAGGAGTTTACGAACCTTGCTACGAACCCCGCTCTTACGCTCCTATGACCCCTCCCCGCTCCTATGTAGGATCTCGCTCTTGTCTACCTTGGTCATAGTGATCTTAAGAAAGTTTATATAGAGTAGCCTATTGTATTTGTTGCTTAGAGGGAATCTTTCGGACTAGTATGTCTGTTTCCGCAAATCCTTATATGGTCTCAAACAATTCCTAGGGCATGGTTTGGCGAATTCATCACTGTGGTTCATCACTTTGGTACGACTTGGAGTGAGGTTAACTGTTCAGTATTGCACTGCCATTTAGCTGCAGGGTGCATTTACTTGGTTGTGTATGTTGACAACATCATCATTACAGGAATTGATCACCACAGAATCACTCAAGTAAAGTAGCATCTTTGTCAAAGTTTCCAGACAAAATATCTTGGCAGACTTCATTACTTCTTGGGGATAGAAGGGGGACAATTTGTCATAGTAATTTCTAGAGGAAGTATACAATGGACATTTTAGAGGAAACCCGGTTGATGAATGCTAAGTTGCCAACACTCCTATGGAACCTAATGCCTAACTTCTTCCAAGTTAGGGGGAATAATTTTCAGACCCAGCGAGATACAAAAAAACTAGTTGGAAAATTGAATTATCTCACTATAACTTGTCAAGATATTTTCTTTGCAATTGGTGTGGTTAGTTAGTTTCTTAACTTTCCCTGTCAAGGACATTGAGATGCAGTAATTCACATTTTGAAATATATTAAGGGAGCTTCAGACTAAGGTCTCTTGTGTGAAGACAAACGTCATACACAATTGTGAGATATTCTGATGCTAATTATACAAGCTCTCTTGCCGATAGGAGATTCATTTCTAGGTATTACATTTCTATTGGTGATTAATTGTTTTTTCGTAAAAGCAAGAAACAAAACGTTATGGCTAGATCAAATACAGAAACAAATTATTGATCTATGGCTTTAGCCACATGTGAACTTGTCTGTCTCAAACAATTGCTTAAAGAATTAAGGTTTGGGGATGTTACATAGATGACACTCATTTGTGATAATCAAGCTGCCTTGCACATTGGCTCAAATCCAACAGTATCCAATGAGAGGACCAAATACATTGAGGTAGATTGCCATATCATTAGGGAGAATATCTTATTTGGAGACATTACCGCTTGCATTGTAAATTCAAATGATCAACTGTCAGATAATTTTACGAAGTCATTAAGATCTCCTTGAATTAATTATATATGTAAGTGTAACAAGTTTGGTGCATGTGATTTACATGCTACAACTAGAGGGGGTGTTTGAAATAATGTAAATAAGGTTCTTAGAATCTGGGCTTAGAACCTAACTCAACCCCACAAAACTCACGCTCTGGAATCTGAATTGTGGACTAACATGGGTGGAATAACAAGGACCTCAACACCCCCTTTACACCCAAGACTGAACATCTGGAGCGTGAACAAATACGGGCGGAATAACTGAGATCTTAGCCCAGTAAGAGATCTAGGACTGCCCAAGCCTTATAAGTACAACTTAGGCGACATCTTTAGTTGACGTGGGACTCTCAACAAAGGTAATTATAGAGTAATTCTATGTAATCGTGGTAATAAGAATAATTGGAAATCCTTTTATTTATGTTTCTTTGAATATATAATATTTTACGATGTGTAATTTAGGCACATGAATTCCGTCATATGTCTGTCATCTCCTTTCCTTCTCGACAAAGATAATCACATTAAAGCAATTCCATACTTTTGTTTCCTGATTTTGTTTGAGTTCTCATTGTTGATTGATAATAGATAGTTTAAAAAACTTTATTTACTGTTTCAGAAGCTTCAGTCTTGGCTTCAACTTTCTAATGGGGATTGGGAACTGGTGAAGATACTATCAACTTCTGGAACAGAATCTGTCATTTCACGGCCTGATGGGAAAGTAAGATAAGTTATAATATTTTTCAAAAATGGTATGAGTTTTTTTCAGTCTGATTAACTGTACCCCTCCCTCCCCCCAAATCATAGATTTTAAAGGTGAAAGGTGAAAATTTGGTACCAGCAAATCCTGATATTCTTGATGGAGTGGATGACCTCATGCAGCTTAGTTATTTAAATGAACCGTCAGTTTTATACAACCTGCAATATAGATACAATCAAAATATGATCTATGTAAGTCTTTATATCTCTGAAGTTTTTTTCTTCAATTATGTTTCCCAATCACAAAATCTTTATGTACATAACTATGTGCAATTCAGACAAAAGCAGGGCCAGTTTTGGTGGCCGTAAATCCCTTTAAGAAAGTTCCTTTGTATGGTAATGATTATATTGAAGCCTACAAGTGTAAAGCAGTTGAAAGCCCTCATGTATATGCAATTACAGACACAGCCATCAGAGAAATGATACGGGGTAACTTTTTCCTTTCTTATATTTACATCTATGGATGATTTTTTAGAAGTTACGACCACTTCCGTTTGTTTTAAGCTATAAGTTCTTACTCTGACTCTTGCTTTGTTTCCAGATGAAGTTAATCAATCCATAATTATAAGGTCAGTACTTTTTGTTGAGTTCTCCTTTTTTGAGCAACTGGCTATTGGGTGTTTTGTTATTTCCTTCTTTATAAGATAAGATGCTTCAATCTAACTTTTATGCCAATTACGACTTGTGCAAGAATTACTTGAATACTAGTCTTAATTTTTACTCTCTCGAGTTTACTGGGTGGTCCAATGTGCAAGGCTCCCATTGGGGTCCATTTAAGTTTTACTCAAGATTTTGAACTGAAATATTTTGTACTTTTTGTATTTATTCTTGTCTATACTTTGTTTCTGGAGACCTTAGTAAGCATTTTCATTGTATAAGAGATACTCAGAAAATCTCAGATATGTCATCTCTTTCGTCGTACAATTTTCTTGGATCAAGTGAGGGATCAGACAATGTTTTAAAAACCGGACCGGAAATCGAACCGGCGAGACCTCCGGGTCATGGTTCAATTGGTTCATCCGGTTGAACCGGATGATAATTAATTAAATAAAATAAATAAATAAACTTGAAATAATAATTTATAATAAATTCATAAAAATATCCGTTGTGAAGATATATTCTACTGACATGGGAGTAGACATTAGGGGTGGACTACACGCCTCTAGTTTTAGGGGATAGGATAGCTCACTTTATTGGTAAATGCAACATTTATTTATTGCCTTTATTTGCTTCTCTCTCTCGTGATTTTTCCATGGCCATCTAGTAGAAAAGGAAAAACAAAACAACAGCTGTAAACCAACACATAATAACAGCTTACACATTTTTTAAAAAGAAAAAGAAACCAACTAATAGGAAATCAGAAATCACAAATAGCTTTGCTTCTAAGCACCCACATCGCTAGTGGCTTAAATTGGGTTGCTTTATTTTCCTTGAGGCTTGGGACGAATCACAACGATACACATAGCACATGGGTAGCTTTAATTTTGAGATGCGGGAGCTCTTCAGCGCAACTCTGAGCAAATTTTGAGATGCTGTTGCTTGCCACATCAGCTTCGGCAAGCTTCGGATTAGCTTCGTTTATTTAAGATGCTAGCATTAAAGATGCTCTAAGAGCATCCACAATGGGGGAGCTAAACTTGAGCATTTTATCACTATTTGGTGGGTCCAAAATGACACATAAGCAATTAGCCACTCATAAGATTTTTATCTTGTTTTTACTCCAATGGGAGTATCTTAATTTTTTTTGTTGGGTCCCACAATGGACCCCACATATTTATATTATTTTATTTGGACCCAATTTTGATTTAAATTTAAATATTAAATCAATTATTTTAATTAATATACACAAAATTATTAAATATTTAAAAAATGACTTTTTAAAAAAAATAATATTTGACATAATAAGTTAAAAAGAATAATAAAAACAACATAACATTATATTATATAATTAAAAACGACAGGAAACACATAACGATAGAGAAGTAAATAACAATACATTTTAACTGAAATACATAATGTAAGACTCATAATTAATTTTCATTATTCTCATGTCCGAAATGCTCCCAAATGTGCTTCACCAAGTCTGCTTGAAGTTGGCGATGGATTGGTCTTTGACGAACATGTGCTCTTCTTTCAAAGAAATTTGTAAAATTGGGAAGAGCACCGTTATGTACTTCAGCTGTTGAGACATCATTATCTACCTGATCGTAATCAAAATTACCCCTGTATGTGTCTCACTCATCTTCAACAATCATGTTATGCAAAATAATGCATGCATACATTATATGCTTCATTGTGTTCACATGCCAAGCGCGTGCCGGGCCATGTACAATCGTGAATCGAGATTGGAGCACTCCAAACGCCCGTTCCACATCCTTTCTTGCTGATTCTTGTCGTTTGGCAAATAATTTTCTCTTTTCTCTTTGAGGCATTGAGATGGTCTTGACAAATGTAGCTCACTCGGGATAAATACCATCTGCTAGATAGTACCCCATATGATATGGGGTTCTATTCACCATGTATTGCACTGTGGGAGCTTCTCCGTTCAAAACGTCGGTAAACACATCAGATTGGTTTAACACATTAATATCATTTTTAGAACCTGCAATACCGAAAAATGCATGCCAAATCTACAAGTCTTGTGACGCCACTGCTTCAAACATGATTGTAGGTTTGACATGATCACCTCGAGAAAATTGGTCTTTCCACGCAACTGGACAATTTTTCCATTCCCAATGCATACAATCAGTGGAACCCAACATACCTGGAAAACCGCGTGCCTGCCCCATTTGCAGGAGGTGTGCAATGTCTTCGTTGTTTGGCCTTCTCAAGTACTCAGCACCAAATATTGCGCACACACCTGTTACAAATCTCTCTAAGCACTCCAATGCAGTGTTTTCTCCAATTCGAACATAGTCATCCACACTATCAGCAGGTGATCCATATGCCAATATACGAATAGCGGCAGTGCACTTCTGTAATGGTGAAAGGCCCCTTCTACGAACAACGTCAACCCTCATCTGGAAGTACTCATCATAATTGCCAAGAGCTTCTACAATTCGATGGAACACATGCTTTCTCATTCGGAACCTTCGCTTAAACCGAGCTTACGTGGTATACTGTGGTTTTCGTGAGAAGTAGTCGCCAAGCAATCGGTTATGCCCTTCTTCACGAGATCGATCTATCACCGTTCTTCTTCGTCTGCACCCAGTGGTGTTGTCAGCTTGTTGTTGCCCCTCAATTACCAACCTCATGTATTCTTCTTCAATGGGGACATTATGTAGTTCATCTACGATTTCGGTCCAAACTGTATCAAAGTCGGGTAAATTGTTTGGATCCATTATAGGGATGATTCAAAGTGAAAGAATGAGAGAAGATAGTACAATTTGATGATAAGATGAGAGAATGATAGAAGATTGCACAATGAGAGATTGAGAGGAGTGAAGTATATATAGAAGATTACAACGACTCTTTTTACAACGGCTACTTTTACAACGGCTCTTTTTACAACGGCTACTTTTACAACGACTCTTTTACAACGGCTCTTTTTACAATAGCTCTTTTTATAACGACTAGTTTTTTAAAATAATAACTAATTTTTCGCAACTAGTACATAATGACATATTATAATAATATTACAATATTGAGCTGGTACATAATGACAATATTAAAATACTGAGCTATTACATAATGGAAATTAGTACAACTGGCGCTTAATATAATCACAATACAGCTTATGATTTTCTTTTTGTTCCTCAGACATCTCAGATGTGTCCTTCATAAGGATTTCATACAACTTGACAACAGTCTCATGCTTCTTTGCTGCGGCTACTTGTGCTAATATAGCATTTTTTTCCTTCAAATAGGTTTCCATGGCAGACAGGGTCGACGTTGTTAGAAGACGTTTCGGCTTCTGAAGATCTGGCCTTTCTTTTTGCTGCCTTTTGTCCCATTGGGCGGGCAGATGGTTGTGCTGAATCATACTCTGAACAATCAATTGGCGTCCCTGGGTTAGACGATGGTGTGTGCGCTTCAGTAGTAGAACCCCCTGATCTCCTTGAATAGCTTGGCATTGCTTCCCACTTCCACTTTAGTTCATCTTTCAACAACCGCCATGCATGCTCAAATTTTAATTTTTTATTCTTATTATCTTGAGCATACATGGCAAGCGCCTCAATCATGATGTCATTCTCTGAGTGACCGCTTCTTTTATCACGAGCAACATCTTTGTAACAGCCAACAAATTTCTGAAACGCATCATTCATCCGAAACCATCGAGATTTAAGTGCATTAAATCTCCTCTCAGGATATTTCCCGCGATAGTTGTTGTAGTTCTCTCTGATTCTAGACCAAAAGCCTTCTGCACTTTGGTCAACTCCAACGATTGCATCCTTTGAGACGTTTAGCCATGACTGAATAAGAAGTATATCTTCTTCCATTGTGAATCCGATGCGTGTTTTTTCCACAGTGGGAGTGGGAGGGCCTCCTTCTTCATCGAGGACAATTGTCTCTAGGCCGTCTTGAGTTGAGAATTGTGGCACTTGAGACACATCGTTAGGGGACTCCACATGGTTGGTGGTACCTATTGGAGGAGGCCTATACCACATAGTGAGATTGGTTGGTAGTGATGGATACATAAAACAATGAGGATTTTGAGAAATACCACCGGTAGGACTGTTGGATGAGGGTTGTGGATACATAAAATAATTAGGATTTTGAGAACTATCACCGGTAGGGCCATTGGGTGGGGGTGGTTTGTTTTGTAAAAGATTTATATAAGACTCACAACCCCATTGATTGGGATCCATTTGACAAAGAAAAAAGCACAAGAATGTGATTTGGTAACAAGAAGAGTAGAATTGTGGGTTGAGAAATTTTGTGCAATCTAAATTGTATTGGTAGAGCCTTATTTATAAGCCATCTAAAACTCAAAAATATAGCTGTTGGCAAATAGTAATAACACTGAAACGGTAACATTCAGTAAAAAAAAAAAACACTGAAATGGTAACATTGCAACGGTCATATTCCAAATGTTTCAAGAAAAAAATGCATGGTTTTTTTGTTTGTTTATGAAACGGTAAAAAAAAAATGTTTTAGCCCAAAATTGTGGCAGCCCAACGTGAACCGGTTCAATACTCATATGTGTCACACACACCCATTGCTGATGCTCCAGAACCTTCCACGGCTTACACCAACACAAACACCACCATTATCTCATCTCCCTCGTGTTGGGGATTTGAGAGATCGACTTTTTTAAAATTTCTTTCAAAAACACTCTCAAGCGGAAAAATCCCCGTACCCATGGATCACGCATTGCTCATGAATCACAAATAACATGATAGTTTGTAGTGTTTACCTCTTGAAGCGTAGAGGAGATCGATCACCAACACCACGATCTTGTAGTGTCTCTACTCAGTCCACACGAACGGTAGCCTCGGAATGCGTCTTGCTAGTTGACGGCAGCGGGGAAGGAGGCACAGAAGGTCTAAGAAGCTTAGACTAGGGTTGGAGTGTTAAGTTTATATCCTCCCTTTCTTTCATTCTGTTGGCCTAATGGGCCTCATACAATATGAGCCCATTTCCTTCTTATTTAATTAAATCATTATTTAATTAAATAATCTGATTCCGATTAAACCGTTCTATCGTGTGACCCTATAGGTTCCCATTAAGTTGGCAATAATATTAAATATTAAAATAATATTAAATATTATAAACAATGAGCGGCATCTAGCAATGCATCATTGCTACCCAATTAATCTGAAAACCGTGATCCGATTTTAACCTTACCGCGACCAAGATTATCGTGAAGTCGATGTCCCTTCGTCCATGTGTCCTAATTGAACACGAGGCATAAATGCGCCATCCTCGTTAAGTCCAATCATATGTTCCTCGATACCAGAATGGACGTGTAATCACAAGCGGCCCAATATCATATATTGACTCCACTTGCGTGGCCACGCATATTTCACGTCTCACTCTATCGAGAGGCCTAAGACATTACTCCTGTTATGTAGGAGGGACGAATCCTGTCTACATCACTCGCACCCCTCAACATGATTCATTGAAGGCCCAATTACTATCTTTATGATCATCCTGTTACGGATGACGTTTGATAGCATTAAAGCCTACAACTCCACATGTAGGAATCGCAGTGAATTCAAGTCAAAGGACTACTTCACTATGTTCGCCATGAGGAGCGCCTATGACACTTGCATAACTATTATGAAGCGTCCTCATAGTGTGTCAGTCCAATATAAATATTACTCCTAATATTTATACCTGTGTGCCGACTTGATATCGCATATCCATGACCCATGAGATGTGGTCATCAGTCTACTCACACAATAGTCTCTATGCATTATTGTCGTCCTAATTAACAATAATACTCGACTACGGATTCTTTAAGAATAACGTTCTATATGTTCAATGGGGTCTCATGATCAAGTCACACTTGATGTTCCATGAAACGAACTGTCTATTCTAAGGACTTTATTATGCTATAAAATAAATAGCACAATAAATGAAATGCCTTATATATATATCAAATATATAATCAAAGTCATGACACAAATGATAATCTACTAAAACTAGATTGGCCACTAGGGCTTACACCAACAATCTCCCACTAGCACTAGAGCCAATCGGGCATCAATCTAATACCCATTGATCTAGTGTGAGCATAATGCTTCTGCTGAGCAAGAGGCTTCGTTAGTGGGTCTGCAACATTGTCCAGTATAGGTATTCTGCATTTCTTTACATCTCCTCTATCGATGATCTCTCGAATGAGATGGAAACGCCTAAGTATATGTTTGGATCGCTGGTGAGATCTAGGTTCCTTGGCTTGCACGATTGCTCCATTGTTATCACAAAAGAGGTCAATCGGGTCTGAAATGCTAGGAACAACGCCAAGTTCACTAATGAACTTCCTGATCCAAACTACTTCTTGGTCGCATTAGAGGCAACTATATACTCGACCAGTAGTAGAATCAAGAATCGCCTCTTGCTTTGAACTCTTCCAGCTAACAGCTCCGCCATTTAGGCAAAACACAAACCCTGATTGCGATCGAGAATTATCCCTGTCAGTTTGGAAGCTAGCATCAGTGTAACCCTTTACAACAAGCTCTTCCTCACCGCCATAAACCAATAATGAATCCTTAGTCTTTCTCAAGTACTTAAGCATGTTCTTGACAGCTGTCCAATGGCGTTCACCAGGGTCAGATTGATATCTACTCGTTACGCTTAAAGCATACGAGATATCTGGTCTAGTACACATCACAGCGTACATGATAGAACCAATTGCCGAAGCATATGGAACTTTACTCATGCGTTCCCTTTCATCTGATGAGGTAGGGCATTGTCCCTTGGACAAATACACGCCATGTGACATAGGCAAGAGATCTTTCTTGGAATCTTGCATATTAAAGCGCCTAAACACTTTGTTAACATATGTACTCTGACTAAGGCCGAGTAGCCTCAGTGATCTATCTCTATAGATCCTGATTCCTAGCACGTAGGATGCCTCGCCTAAGTCTTTCATCGAGAAACATTTCCCTAACCATGTTTTCACATTTTGCAGTGTAGGGATATCATTTCCAATGAGTAGTATGTCATCCACATACAATACCAGAAAAACAATTATACTCCCACTAACCTTCTTGTAGACACAAGGCTCATTTTCGTTCTTGATGAATCCAAACTGTCTTACAGTTTCATCAAAACGAAGATTCCAACTTCTAGAAGCTTGCTTTAATCCATAAATGGACCTTTGTAACTTGCATACCTTTTCAGCATTTTTTGGATCGACAAAACCCTCGGGTTGTGTCATGTACACATCCTCGAGAAGATTCCCATTAAGGAATGCAGTCTTGACATCCATCTGCCAGATCTCATAGTCATGGTACGCAAAGAATGGCAAGTAGGATCCTGACGGATTTAAGCATTGCTACCGGGAGAAGGTTTCATCATAGTCTATTCCATGAATTTGCTTGAACCCTTTCGCCACCAATCGTGCCTTCAAGGTATTCACCTTACCATCCATGTCGCCTTCTTCTTGAAGACCCACTTGCATCCTATGGGTTTTACCCCTTTGGTGGCTCAACCAAGGTCCATACCTGGTTAGTGTACATGGACTCCATCTCAGATCCTATGGCCTCTAGCCACTTCTCAGATTCTGGGCCAATTACGGCCTCCTGGTAAGTCACAGGCTCATCTTGATCCATGAGCAAAGACATCACCTTCTTGAGTTAGGAGAAGTCCATATCTCTCAGGTTGGCGACGTGGCCGCTAGACTCCACGCGGATCTTGTGCTACTTGAACCATTGGTTGAACCACAACACTTTGTGGTAATCGTTTTTGTTCCATTACAGGTGGTTTAGTATTTTGTGGGTCTTGGATTTTCCAAGTTCTACATTCCTCCCATCGCTCTTTTAGAGATGTATTCCTTCTCAAGGAACACTCCAGTCCTTGCAACAAACACTCTGTCCCTGAGGTGTCAGAGAAATAATATCCCTTAGTTTCCTTAGGGTACCCCACAAATATACATTTATCTCGATTTAGGTCCAAGTTTATACGAAATCATACGTTTCACATAAACATGGCAGCCCCAAATCTTTAGAAAGGACATACTGGGTCTTCTACCCGCCCATATCTCATATGGTGTCTTTTCAACCGCCTTAGATGGAACACGGTTAAGGGTGAAAGCGGTGTAAGTAAAGCATATCCCCGTAAAGAGTCATGGAGGTCTGATCGACTCATCATAGATCGAACCATGTCTAACAAGGTACGATTCCTCCTTTCGGACACACCATTCCATTGTGGTGTTCCAGGTGGTGTGAGTTGGGATACTATCCCACACTCCTTCAGATAGTCATCAAACTCCCGCTTAAGTACTCACCACCACGATCCGATCGTATGGCCTTAATACTCTTACCAAGTTGGTTCTCCACTTCGTTCTTGAATTCTTTGAACTTTTCAAAGGTTTCAGACTTGTGTTTCATTAGATACACAAACCCATATCTCTTGAAATCATCAAGAAATGTAGCAGTAGGGAAAACCACCTCTAGCAGTTTTGCTTAGTGGACCACATACATCACTATGTATTAAGCCCAAAAGATCACTAGCCTTTTCACCTTGTCCAAAGGAAGCGGGACCTTGGTCATCTTTCCCAATAAGCAAGATTCGCATACCTCAAATGATTCATAATCAAATGAGTCCAAGAGTCCATCTTTATGGAGTTTGGAAATACGCTTCTCACCTATATGGCCTAAACGACAGTGCCAAAGGTATGTCGGGTTCAAATCATTTGGTTTGACCTTTTTCGCATTTATGTTAAAAATAGGCATATTAAGATCAAGGACATAAAGCCCATTACTCATAGGTGCACTAGCGTAGAAAACATCATCCAAATAAAGCGAACAACATTTGTCCTTAATAATAATATTAAAATCTTTCTTGTCCAAACAAGAAATAGAGATAATGTTTCTGCTAATTGTTGGAACAAAATAACAATTATCCAATTCCAAAATAAGCCCAGAGGGCAAAGTCAAAACATAAGACCCTACAGCTAATGCAGCAACCTTTGCTCCATTTCCAACTCGTAGGTCCACTTCGCCCTTGGTCAAAGTCCTACTCCTTCTTAGTCCCTGCACATTAGTACAAATGTGAGAACCACATCCAGTATCTAATACCCATGATGCTGAAGTAGATAAATTAACCTCAATAACATAAATACCTGAAGTGGAAGTCTCACTTCCTTTCTTCTTCTTGCACTCTTCTAGGTATTTTGGACAGTTCCTCCTCCAATGTCCAGGTTTTCCACAATGGAAGCAGGAAGCATCCTTAGCAACCCCGCCTACTGACTTCTGGCTAGAAGAACTTTGCTTGAACTGTTTCTTGCCCTTGTCCTTCGTAGCCCAAGAAGCGGGCCTCTTGCCCTTCCCCTTTCCAGCGTTGACCATCATAATGGCCTTTCCCTTTCCCTTGTTAATATTTTGCTCAGCAGTTCTCAACATACCTGCAAGCTCTAGCAACGGTTTAGCAAAATCGTTCATGTTATACTGCATGACGAACCCGAAGTCGGCGTGGAAGCACGATGAGTAGGTGACAAAGAGGCGGCTACTGCCGATGATGATGAACCCGCCGAAGAACTGGCCAGTACACCAGAGGTCGAAATACCTCCCGAAGTAGTCTTTCTCTTCTTCTTGTTGAGGAACTCGCTTAAAGCTGCGATGTCCGCCATTGCACCTGAAAATTGCGAAAAAGAAGAGATTAGAACTCACGCATAAGGTAGACAAAACTTATCCGTGCACAAGTATATTACCTAAACACTCCTTAGCCTCTGCTGCCGAAGTGCAGCTCATCAATAACCGACTACTCACGTAGTGAAGTATGGTCTTCTGACCTAATGTGGCTAAAGTTATCCGGCAACGATTGTAGGATAAGGTCCGTTGCCAGCTCTAGGCCCAAAGGAAATCCCAGCCTCTCGAGACTCTTAGTGTACCCAATCATCTTAAGTACATGAGGCCCTACTGGGTTTCCTTCAGCCAGCCTGCAATGGAAAAGGGCCCTGGAGGTGTCAAATCTCTCCTGCCTAGCTTGCCCTTGAAAAAGCATCTTGAGATGTTCGATCATATCGAATGCCTCCATGTTCTCGTGTTGCCTTTGCAACTCCGAAGTCATGGTAGCTAGCATGAGACATCCAACATCTATGGCGTCGTTGAGGTGCTTCTGGTAAGCATCCTACCGGCCTTAGGCGTGGCGGCGGGTGCATCAGGCCGCTCATCAAGTGCATACAACTTCCTCTCTTGCTTGAGAACAATTCTCAAGTTTCACGCCAATCGAGAAAGTTGCTTCCAGACGACTTGTCCTTCTCGGGACGGATCGCAATGACATGGTATTAGCGGTGTTGCCAGACATGGTAATCTAAAACAAAATAAACATGCAGAGATAAGTATCATGACAATAACATATTTAATAAGGAATTTTATTAAATACGCTCCCACTATTTTACTCAAACCAATGACCCTCCTCATTGGCTCGGAAAATCCCGTTAGAAGATTTTCTAGGGGGCCAAGATCCATATTTCGCCACGTCCTGAGTCAGCTTTGGCTGATCGCCCAGAACTCGGCTATTTAGGTAGGAAACTATTTCCAATTGCATCTATATGCAACTCTTGGATCAGCTGGGTGAATAACCCTTTATTCTAATTCATCTTATGAATTAAAGCCCAACTCTTGCCTCTAGGCCCATTTCCTTCTTATTGAATTCGGCCCAGTTAAGTCAAACCCGATGGTTGGCAGTTGGATATTTCACCTATCGCGCCTCACCAAGATAAAATAAGGTGCTCAGCTTTGGCATCACCCACACTTACTCTATCCTGGCCTTGACGAGTGCCACACATCGGAAGACATTTCGACTTAATATTTTCTTTGAGGGAATTTTATTGTAAATGATCTCACCGGCGTTGTATTAACTTACAAGGCGTTTTGCTCTCAGCATACATGTCACACATGCCTATGTACATTCATCTAACATACAAAACATACAAGACATACATGCTCATACATATTTAAAACATCCAGATAATATATTTCATGCAACACTTGCGTAAATATAAAACGAGATATGATATTATGGTTATGACCTTCTAAGAAAGAAAAAAAAACTAAACTATTACAATTCTTTAAGCTTCTCAAGCTCCTCCATATGGTGTTGCCTTCTCTTCAACTCTTAGAAGTAAATAAATATTTATTTAAAAATAAATAAATAAAATAAAAGGCACAACACGTAGGTCGCATTTAATTTAAAACAAGTCACGACACGCAGGTCGTATTTACCAAAATAAATAACACCATAAACTAGGGCCATAACCATAAACCACGTGCTTAAAATATCTAATAACAAACAATAATAATAAACCCTTTATTATTATTATCATCATTTATATTAATAAAATATTTTAAACACCAAAATAACAACACTTAAACGTCAGTACTCACATTTTATCAAACACATGAAGTGAACAAAACGCAAATAGTGTTGCGCATTTGCAATCGCAAAACCGAGCCGAAAAGCTTATGACCAGTGCATGAATTCAAATTGTGAAATAAAATGGACCAATGAAAAGTGAAAACTTATCATTATACCAATTATTATCACAAGCAGCAAATTCGTGTATACCCTTTTGAAAAACAAAGATCACGATACTAATAGAACCAATTTCTATATTTACGCAAATCACAAGGCAAACAACCAATAGCATTCCACTTTCCAATACATGATCAGCGTGAATATAAAAAAGAAAAATCGATGCATCAGCAAAATAGAATGGATGAAATTTTAAAGTGCCGATTAACAGTATTTGACAAAAAGTTGCGCAAACTTTGCGCTATGAAACCCACTGTTCATGATTTTGAATGCAAATGAACAGTGCAATTTTAAAACCAAAAACACATCGGTAAAAACAAGCAGCCAAGTCGTATGGTCAGCAAACGGAAAACCCAATCGAAAACATTTTACGGTTTCCTAAATTCAGTTCATGCCCAGTCGCAGAAACAAAACAGGATAAAAATCAAACCTTTAACCAAAACAAGCATGCTTCACATGATCATATCATATATGAAATTAAAACACGATTTCAATCATGGCAAACAAACAAAGGGATTCAAGGCAATAACGACCAATGCTCTGATACCACTGTTGGGGATTTGAGAGATCGACTTTTTTAAAATTTCTTTCAAAAACACTCTCAAGCGGAAAAATCCCCGTACCCATGGATCACGCATTGCTCATGAATCACAAATAACATGATAGTTTGTAGTGTTTACCTCTTGAAGCGTAGAGGAGATCGATCACCAACACCACGATCTTGTAGTGTCTCTACTCAGTCCACACGAACGGTAGCCTTGGAATGCGTCTTGCTAGTTGACGGCAACAGGAAGGAGGCACAGAAAGGTCTAAGAAGCTTAGACTAGGGTTGGAGCGTTAAGCTTATATACTCCCTTCCTTTCATTATGTTGCCCTAATGGGCCTCATACAATATGAGCCCATTTCCTTCTTATTTAATTAAATCATTATTTAATTAAATAATCTGATTCCGATTAAACCGTTCTATCGTGTGACCCTATAGGTTCCCATTAAATTGGCAATAATATTAAATATTAAAATAATATTAAATATTATAAACAATGAGCGGCATCTAGCAATGCATCATTGCTACCCAATTAACGGGAAAAAACCGGTGATCCGATTTTAACCTTACCGCGACCAAGATTACTGTGAAGTCGATGTCCCTTCGTCCATGTGTCCTAATTGAACACGAGGCATAAATGCGTCATCCTCGTTAAGTCCAATCATATGTTCCTCGATACCAGAATGGACGTGTAATCACAAGCGGGCCCAATATCATATATTGACCCACTTCCGCGTGGCCACGCATATTTCACGTCTCACTCTATCGAGAGGCCTAAGACATTACTCCTGTTATGTAGGAGGGACGAATCCTGTCTACATCACTCGCACCCCTCAACATGATTCATTGAAGGCCCAATTACTATCTTTATGATCATCCTGTTACGGATGACGTTTGATAGCATTAAAGCCTACAACTCTACATGTAGGAATCGCAGTGAATTCAAGTCAAAGGACTACTTCACTATGTTCGCCATGAGGAACGCCTATGACACTTGCATAACTATTATGAAGCGTCCTCATAGTGTGTCAGTCCAATATAAATATTACTCCTAATATTTATACCTGTGTGCCGACTTGATATCGCATATCAATGACCCATGAGATGTGGTCATCAGTCTACTCACACAATAGTCTCTATGCATTATTGTCGTCCTAATTAACAATAATACTCGACTACGGATTCTTTAAGAATAACGTTTTATATGTTCAATGGGGTCTCATGATCAAGTCACACTTGATGTTCCATGAAACGAACTGTCTATTCTAAGGACTTTATTATGCTATAAAATAAGTAGCACAATAAATGAAATGCCTCATATATATATCAAATATATAATCAAAGTCATGACACAAATGATAATCTACTAAAACTAGATTGGCCACTAGGGCTTACACCAACACCTCGACCTCTCCTCTCCCTCGTTCCAAAACACCTTCTTTCCTGTCTCTATTTCATCTCTCTGGTCTCATCATCGACTCGCAACTCTGGTTCATCTCTCTCTCTCTCTCTCGTCTCACCCTCGTTTCGTGACGGCGGCAGATCTCTCTCTCGTCTCAGTCTCGCGTCGCATACTCGTCTCACGGCAGCGGCGTTCCCGGAGCTTCGATTAACAGTGGCTGAGCTTCGATTGGGCCCTCGTCTCTCCAGATCTGCCTTTCTACAGCTTCGAACTGTGGGTTCGTGGTGGTTTCTGTGAATTTTTTTTTCCAGAAGATTTATGTTGAATCTGCCTTTCTACAGCTTCGATTATGTTGAATTTGTGTATTTTTTTCTGAAGATTTATGCGTTTCTGTTGTTGAATGGTGGTTTCTTTTCTGTTCAATCACAAAATCAGTTTTTTTCCCTCTTCATTCAACCCTGATCTCAACGATTTTGTGAGCTCAAGAGAGAGAAAGAATGATAATTTAATGGGAAGCACCAGCATCTTCTGCAACATACAGAGCTAAAATTTTTTAGCTCCCTCACTGTCACTAGATCATCTCAGGCGCTGGAAAAAATAAGATCTCTGCACACGTAGGATAGATACCCAGCAAGATGCTGGCGTTGTGGATGCTCTAAACAATCAAACACATAAAAACCCGCGTCTACCATCACAGCGGCGCAACACAGAAAAAAAGAAAAAGAAAAAGAAACCAGATCTGGGAAGAAACTAAAAAGGTTGCAACACAGTAAGTGACCAGATCTGGGGAAGACGAAGTGAGGCAATGCCCATGCTACTACACTTTCTCATAGAAAACTTCTTTTCACACTTCTTGATCTCTCTCGATTTTTCTTTGTTACAATATGATCTCTCTCGATTTTTCTTTGTTACAGTATCCTCTTCTTTTCCGCCCCAGTACATGCATGTTATAGTATCCTCTCTTCTTCTTCGTCCATCTAGTACAAAACTGATCAAAAAAGTAAAAAAAAAAAAAAATGAAGTTCAGTGTATTTTTCTGGACCGGCCGGTTATGCAAAACCGGGTCCGGTTCCTTGGATCTTTCGGTTCTTGCCGGTTCCGGGCGGGTCAACCGGTTTTTTACCGGTTCTTTGAGACCTCCGGTTTGTTTGGTCTGACCAGACCGTTTACACTGCCGGGTGACGGTTGGACCAGTCGGACCGTCCGGTCCGGTCCGGTTTTAATAACGTTGGGGTCAGGTCTCAAAAAATTTGGGAAAACTTTGGAAAAAGAATTATTTGTAAATGTATTTTCAGGTCAGGAATGAGTAACCACTTGAGTGGTTAAACATTCCTATTATCATTATCTACATATTTAGTGGTTAACAGTGTGTTCAAAGAATGAGTAACCACTTGAGTGGTTAAACATTCCTATTCCCTAAACTTAAAAATATTTTTACCATGGATTCATTTTCTGTTGGTTTCCTAAAAATTTAGGGACGAGATTCTCATTTTCCACTCTTGGATTAACGTTGATGGACATAACAGCTTCTTTATGCTGCCTGATGTTTTCGTCATCAATATCAAGCTCAACATGTTTTCCTTGACATTGTGTGCCGCATAATTGAATTTGAATTGGGATCTATAATAATTCTTATTATCATTATCTACATATTTAGTGGTGAGAGTGGGGCAGGGAAGACTGAGACAGCAAAAATTGCAATGCAGTACTTGGCTGCCCTTGGTGGTGGAAGTGGAATAGAGTATGAGATATTAAAGACTAATCCGATACTAGAAGCCTTTGGTAATGGAAAAACATTGAGAAATGACAACTCAAGTCGTTTTGTAAGATTTCCTATGTATCAAATTGATTCTTTTAGTTGACCTGTTCTCGAGGGTTTTGATTTTATTCTCTTTTAATGATGCCAAGCTCATAAGTTGATTGAATGTCACAGGGAAAGCTCATTGAGATTCACTTCAGCGAAACTGGAAAAATATGTGGTGCTAATATTCAAACATGTATGTTTACTACTGAATTGTGGTTTAAACCTTGTGTCTTTGCTTCCACCGTAGTTTCCAACTAATTATGTTAAATGTTTGCATTTATATGTTGCATCTATGTGATGCACCTGGCATGGCCATACCATTAACAGTTTTGCTGGAAAAGGTAATTCATTCTTCTGCGCTAATTTCACATTCCGATTTGTGTTCATGTAATATCAATTGATACAAGTTTTACTTGGTATGTGAACAGTCTAGAGTAGTTCAATGCAATGAAGGGGAAAGGTCGTATCATATATTTTATCAGCTATGTGCTGGAGCACCACCATCTCTCAGGGGTAATTGGATATTTTTACCTTCTATTTCTGCCAATGTATTTGTTACATATGGTGGATCTTTGTTAGACTTTTCATTTGAGGACATCCTTGAAGAATATAGAATTTCTTTATTATAAAAAGTGGTTATTCTATTTTAATGATATAGGCTTCTTATACCAGAACACCCCCCATGCAGCAATACAAGTTCTTTATTTTTGTTTATTTGGCTTCTTTATTTCATTGTTTGTTTGATGTTTGATTTTAAACTCAGAGAAGCTAAATCTACGAAGTGTGGAAGAATATAAATATCTGAGGCAGAGCAATTGTTATTCAATTACCGGTGTTGATGATGCAGAAGAATTTCACATGGTCATGGTATGCCCTTTTTTTCATCTCTTATTGCTTAATGTCCGTGTCCATATAGGTTTATATTATATGATTTTTTAATTTATGATTTGAGTGATGGTTTGAGTTTGAAATAATAGCTTGGCATACACATGAACATTTCGTACTGTTGCCGGTTTCCAGGATGCTCTGGATGTCGTCCACATTAGCAAAGGAGACCAGGAAAATGTATTTGCAATGCTTGCTGCAGTATTATGGTTAGGAAACATATCGTTTACTGTGATCGATAATGAAAATCATGTTCAAGCTGTTGATGATGAGGGTAAGAATTTTCTAGAATCTATACTGATGGAATCTACAGCATAAAATTTGCATAGTTTTTATTTTACATTTATTTTCAAAAAAATTCCTTGTAATTTAGAGAAGAGGAAAATGTTATGAGTTTAGATTTTGAGAAAAAGTTGCAGTTTTCTAAGGTTTTCTCTTTATTTTTTCTTTGATATGGTTATTGATTGATTTGCAGCCCTTATGATTTAAGAACCATGTAGTAACGGATAACTGTTATTTACGTATGGTGCACTTATACACATTTTCTGGTGCATATATTTTACCCTTTTGAGCATATTTTAGATGCTTTTGTCCATTATAAGTTAATTAATACCTCAATTAAAAATGAATTTTGTTCCCTATTTCTTAAAGGGCTGTTCAGCGCTGCCAAGTTGATTGGCTGTGACATTGAAGATCTGAAGTTGACTTTATCAACTCGCAAAATGAAAGTTGGTAATGATATTATTGTCCAGAAGTTGACACTATCTCAGGTAAATTGACTTCTGTATTTAAAATTACCTTTGTATATAGCTATGGATGGGAAAAGTGCAAATTCTCAGGAGGGAAGATCTTTGCAATATGAATATGTACTCTTAATCAGCATATGCCAGTTTGTTTAATTTGTTATTAAAAGGTAATGGAAATAGAAAGAAAAGTTGATTGGTGATGAACATTGCCTTATTCAGTTTGCCTTTTTTAAATATTAATGATACCTGCATACATCGGTACCAATTCATTAGGCTTGTCTTAAATGTACTCTTCTTATCACATAGGCTATTGATGCAAGAGATGCTTTGGCGAAGTCAATATATGCATGTCTGTTTGATTGGCTGGTTGAACAAATAAACAAATCACTTGCTGTTGGCAAAAGACGCACTGGCAGATCTATCAGTATTCTAGATATTTATGGCTTTGAGTCATTCAATGTATGTTATAGTAAACCGCACCTCTCCTTTTCTTTAAATCTCTCTTTCATATTGTTAAATTTTGAAATGTTTTGTGTCTGCATTTTATACACACAGAGGAACAGTTTTGAGCAGTTCTGCATAAATTATGCAAATGAAAGATTACAGCAACACTTCAATCGTCATTTATTCAAGTTGGAACAGGAGGTATGCACCACATAGAAACTGACTGCTTAAACAAGATCACAACAACTGATAATGTTAATAGGCGTATAGTAACTTTTATTCAAATATATGAGTTTCTCATTAAAAATTTGAATATAAACTGACAATTTTTTCATTGGGATTTGTAGCTTTTTATGATTATTCCCTCATCTTGATATCGACAACGTTCTCTCTGCTCCTCAACTTGCTTTGTGCTATGGCTTAGAAGTTTTTTCAATATGTTTAAACTAAAACATCATGGAATTTCATGCTGGCCTTGTTTTTGTTTTTTAAGATTGAAAGTATTGAACGCCTCCATATAAAATTAGAAAAAGGAAAATGTTTTCTTACCTCTGAAAGCTAAACATTATGTATAAGATTGAAAAATTCTCATGCTTACAAATTTGTTTCAGGAATATATCCAAGACGGCATTGATTGGGCTAAAGTTGAATTTGAAGACAACCAAGACTGCCTTAATCTTTTTGAAAAGGTATAGAGCTCCCTTGTCCCCTTTTCTGATAATCTTTAATATTTTATTAAATAAGTATGGAGGTAAATGCAATGGGAAAAAGTTAGCTAATCTGCATCTTCGGTAGGACATATGTTGCACTTACAGATGCAACACAATGTAAAAGAAACAAAACAATGGAATTTCCTAAGGAACACTGTTTTTTTGTTGTTTTTTTAGGTTGATTGGTATAAGAAAGCACACATACTTTGAAGCCTGATTGAATATTAGGAATTTGGGGTTAATATCCATAATTATACGTTGTATGAATGACATGTCATATTATGTGCGACACCATCATTCGCTTATATAACTAAGATATAAGGATACTGTGTAGTTTATTTTTGTATATATTCTAAACCTGCCATACTTCCATTTGATGTTTCTCTGCTGCCGAACTAAATATTTTAGGATGTGATTTTGTCTTAATGTCCTGTTGAACCTTCGTTGGAAGCTGCTTCTTTCCTTTTCTTTTTTGGGTGATATCCTAAATCCTAATAAAGAGTGCAAAACTATTGGGTTTTTGGACTGAGCTATTTATATTCGGAGTTCGGTAACTAATTCTTTAAATTTTTGTAATGAAGATCCAAATGCGATTATAAATGTAATCTGTATTACTACATGGTTGATTTGTGATGTTTTGACAATAATGTTAATTTTCTTTTCCCTGAACCGAGGTACTGATATTATGGTCAATGGTAGAGGAAGGAAACTTGTTGTGGTCAATATATTTCTATTCTCTGCTGTGGAAAAATGCCATATCTGATTAGAAATTTGAATTTTTTTCCCCTTATACTTCCCTTTTGAAATTTGTGCAGAAACCACTGGGGCTACTATCTCTGTTAGATGAAGAGTCCACTTTCCCAAATGGCACAGATTTAACATTTGCTAACAAGCTTAAGCAGCATTTGAATACTAATTCGTGCTTCAAAGGAGAACGAGATAAAGCCTTTTCCGTGGGTCATTATGCAGGGGAGGTATTAATTTGGCTAAGGGCATATTACGTTATATTGTTTCTATCTGCTTATCCAAAGTGCTTGTAAATTATGTTAATAATGTGATAGAACTAAGTTTTAGGTACAGTAAAATCCTAAATTCCATTATATTTGAATCCTTAACTAACCATAACTTTTTTTTACCATGACCTAATAACTGTGATTTTGATTGTACGTTCATAGTCAATGTTTTTGAACTTCCAAATACTATCGTTTTTCTTAAAAGCAAAGAGTTACTTGTTTTTTATTGATTTAAATTTGCTTATCCTGCCTGACAGTTTGAGAGTTTCACTTGTTCTTCCCCTCAGGTCACTTATGATACAACTGGATTCCTGGAGAAGAACAGAGACCTATTGCACTTGGATTCCATCCAACTTCTATCTTCAAGCAAATGTCATCTTCCTCAGATATTTGCATCCCATATGGTTACTCAGTCTGAGAAGCCTGTAGTTGGTCCCTTACACAAGCTAGGTGGGGTAGATTCCCAAAAGCTTAGTGTTGCCACAAAATTCAAGGTACAAAACCTCAGTTATTATTTTCTCCAAAACTTTTCATGAAACGGTCTGACACTTGGATAACTAATGTTTTGGTTCTCCCAGCCTTCCATTCAATATACATGTTAAATTTTGTCTTCTAGTATGCTATTGACAGTATTCATCTTCATCAAACCATGCAAATATTGCAACTTCTGCTTGAAAAAGGAAGATGACCATCTGAATATCAATGATCCTAATGATAATTGTGACATGGCCTATCAACCAAGATGCTTCAAATTAATTCTTTTAAATGTCACATACTATAACGTATCCCGTGCATATTTTTAAAGTTTAAAGATAATATTAAAAGGAAAATATATTTAGTTTAGGAGATACAATATTTAAAATTATAAAGGAAATATGTATAAATCGTTGAAATGAAACTTTTAAGCTGTGAAGAAAATTATGAAAGTAAATTATGTGACTCAAGACACCTTTATTTGTGTTTATTAATTTGATATAAAGGGCAACTTAGAGCTATAAAGTTCCCACCATGATGGGGTCCAAGGAAGGCTTGGACTTATTTGTGGGTCTATTGTAGACAGTCTTACCTTGCATGTGTTTTAACCTTCCAAACTCCTAACTAACACACACACACACACACACATTCACACATGCACGTAAAAGAAGCCATGTAGCACATTGAAAATGAAAGGAAAAGTCTTCACATTCAAGAATGGGGGTCAAATTCAAAATATAGAGGTTTATAATTATTTCATTTTATATGTTTCAATGGGTGAGCATTCGTTTAGATGAGCAAAAGTAGGATGACACACACTGATTTTGGTTTGTAGAAGTATAGAGGATAGTATAGGGGGATTGAGCAAAAACAATGCGTCATACCATGCAGTTTTTAATACATTATCTACTCTCTTTTCCTCGCCCATTCTATTCACTTACACTCCTTCCAAATGCACGTTAAATATATAAAGTTTTTTTCCCCTATAGGTTGGGACTTGAGATATTTATCTTGCTTCAGCTGTCTTTATTAAGTTATTTCTGTTGGTACCCAGGGACAATTGTTCCAACTGATGCAACGATTAGAGAGTACCACACCTCATTTTATTCGCTGCATTAAGCCCAATAACCTCCAATCACCTGGATCATATGAGCAAGGCCTTGTATTGCAGCAGTTGAGATGTTGTGGAGTCCTGGAAGTTGTTCGAATATCAAGATCAGGCTTTCCAACTAGAATGTCTCACCAAAAGTTTGCCAGAAGGTATAACAACACAGAAAGAAACTATGATGATTAATATCTTTTCAATTCCCCTGCCCCACCAGCCTCCCCCCTTCACAAAAAAACAGTTCAGTGTTTTTTACACATTTCTGACCTTTCTCTTATTGTCTTGGGAGTGGTGAATCAGATATGGTTTTCTTCTCCTTGAAAACGTTGCATCTCAGGATCCACTTAGCGTTTCTGTTGCTATTCTTCATCAGTTTAACATTTTGCCTGAGATGTATCAAGTTGGCTACACAAAGTTATTTTTCCGAACAGGCCAGGTAAAATGATGTCTATTTGATATTTTACACAAATTATTTCTTTCATTTAATTCAAATTGCTGTGGTGGTGATAAATGCGATATCTAAAATATGATTATCTAGGCATTGTATTCAGCTTTTACAATAGTACGGTGCAGTGAAGAAACTTGATATCTGGAAGTGTAATGAAGAATGATAAGATTGATATTATATGTGGTTGGGGTTATAATTTGGAATTAGTTTTTAATTAATAGGCAATGGAATTTTTGGCTTTAGTGAATTAGGCTTCGCATGAATTAGAGTTTCTAGTTCTATTTTTATATGTCGGTTCCTTATGAAGATGCTGTAATGTACTTTTCAGTGTCTTCTTTTTATCCATCGGCGTTGTCATGGTTACTCGGTTAGGTTTACTGAAATTATTCCAATTTTCCACTATTTGCTCTTTTATTTTTCTTGTTTTCCTGTCATTTTCTTGTCACTTTGAACTCTTGCAATAATTTTAATCATCAGAGACAGACTTTATCTACTCCTTAATTTGTGTCTTTGGATTGAAAAGATTCCAGAATTGTTTTGGCATCACTTTGCCTTCTATTTTGCATGATAAACTGGTCCATGTCCTTCTGGTTATGTCTTTTAACTGTACAGTTTAACTTTAATCACCAAACCCAACCTTAAACTTTATTTACTCCTCTCTTTTACATTCTGTCTTTATTATGCTGCGTTGATCATGATTGCAGATTGGAGTGCTTGAAGATACTAGAAATCGTACCCTCCATGGCATTCTACGTGTCCAAAGTTGTTTCAGGGGTTATCAAGCTCGTTGTCATCGCAAGGAGCTTTGGAGAGGAATCACTACTCTCCAGTCATGTATTTCCTTTTCCTCCCTAATTAATGTTTGCCTGCCATATTCCTTGAGAAGTGTAACAGACTGGAAACGTTTTTTAACCCATTCATGCAGTTATTAGGGGAGAGAAAAGCAGAATGGGATTTGTCGCTTTGCTTCAGAGACATAGAGCTGCTGTTATTATACAGAAGCGCATGAAAACAAAATTTGCAAGAAAGAGGATGAAGATTACCATTGAAGCTGCAGTTGTCATACAATCATGTAAGAACTCTTAATTCTCTAGTCTAAATGCAAAGATCTGTTAATTTCATGAAGACTGAGGACACGAAAGTTTGTTTTAAAAAATTGTTAATCCTCTTTTGAGCGGATATAAAGTCAGTCCTCCTTTAAGTGTGCAAATCAATGATGGATATGAGTTAGCATAGGTGTTGCACCGAATGTTCTTCGTAGGTAAATTTTCATTTGTTTTTGCTGCATTTTGCAGTTATTCGTGGGTGGTTAGTCAGAAGATTCTCAGGAGATATAGGATTATTAAAATCCGGAGGCATGAAGGTATTCTCTTTTTTAATTCAGAAACTGTATTTCAAAATGATTGTTGCCTCGGATTGCTAGTAAAAGTACATCATCTTTGTGATACTTACAATCACAAACTTTAAAACAGGCTAACGAGTCAAATGAGGTTATGGTGAAGTCGACTTTCCTAGCTGAATTACAGCGCAGGGTACTTAAGGCCGAAGCTGCCCTGAGAGAGAAAGAAGAGGAAAACGACATCCTTCACCAACGTCTTCAACAGTATGAGAGCAGATGGTCTGAATATGAATTAAAAATGAAATCCATGGAAGAAGTATGGCAGAAACAAATGAGATCCCTACAATCTAGCCTCTCCATTGCAAAGAAGAGCCTTGCTATGGATGATTCTGAAAGAAATTCAGATGCATCTGTTAATGCAAGTGATGATAGGGACTACAGCTGGGATATAGGAATTAATAACAGGCGCCAAGAGAGCAATGGAACAAGATCTATGAGTGCTGGTTTGAGTGTTATAAGTCGGTTGGCTGAAGAATTCGAGCAAAGGAGTCAAGTATTTGGTGATGATGCCAAGTTCTTGGTTGAGGTAAAATCTGGTCAAGTTGAAGCAAGTCTGAGCCCAGACCGAGAGCTTAGAAGGTTAAAACAGATGTTTGAAGCCTGGAAAAAGGATTATGGCGCAAGACTGCGTGAAACAAAGGTTATTTTACATAAACTTGGAAGTGAAGATGGTTCAATTGAGAAAGCAAAGAAGAAGTGGTGGGGAAGAAGGAATAGTACAAGGATAAATTGATTTAGTTTCTCCTTTTGGGGTTTGGCTTTGGTCTATGCAATGTTTTTAGGGCATTGCAACTAGATATCGGAAAATGAGGAAAATACAATAGGAAAAAATGAGATAAAAGTGGGAAGAATCCAAAGGGTGAATGAATTGAGGTTAGCTGCTGCTAGCCATTTTTATCTATCAGAAATTTCTGCACGAGCTGTGGGGTTAGATGGTACAAGGCTTGTGATTCGTGTATATTATCACCCCGCCTTTTATGGTCGGTGAATTGCATGCTGATTATGGTCTAAAATGTCTGTTTAATTTCATTATTTCTGGCTTAAAAGCATATTATTATATTGTAAAAAGAAAATGGTTATAGACACACTTTTACATTCCTTTTTCTGATGTTATTTTTATTATTGAGTAAAGTTTTATGGTGTCTCAGAGTTTCACCCCAAAAGAGGATGTTGTTAGCTTGTTGGCCTGCCTGCACTAAACTCAACCAATGTCTTGTGTCCGTACTTATAACAGTCTTTTGGCATAATTCATTGTGAAAATGTGCTAAAAAACTCTATATATTTTCATAATTCATAAAGAAAAAAAATTAAAGATTTGCATAAAAATTGGAATAGCATGTAGTCATTCAGTCACATACAATACGTGAAGAGAAATGTTATTTGAACATTAAATTGGGACACCAAAATCGTCAATAATTTTGCAATGTGTTTTCATTTTTAATTTGAATGACTGCCCCATTTAACAATTAGTTAAAAAGAGACTAGTGATATTTTTTACAAACACCACTGAAGGACGGTATATTCATCTCTGTTTTTATTTATTTATTTATTATTTTATTATTTTATTTGACTAGTAACAATGATCTTCTATGGACCATTTGTGGAACACCTGTGATGGTTGGTTGGTGGTCCATGCTATAATTTTCTTGAATAATTTGTTTTTCTCTCAAACTCTTACTCATTTAAAAACTTGGGGACCAAAAACTTGCAAAGGTCTTTGAAACTTTATTTATTTATTTATTTTTTATTCTGTGTTATTGGTATTGATATTCATGTGGCCAATGACTAAACTATCTTGGAAACCCAGTATTTTTTTACACAGAATTTTTGTCACACCTAAGACTCGAACTCGAGATCTTGAGATGAGATCCGAGCCCAGTTACCACTCGGACCAACCCTTGTTGGTTTTGAAACTTTATTTTTCCTCTTCACTGGAATTAACCAACATGAAATTTTTTTAAACCAAAATTAAACTCTCTATCGCTTAAACTAAAATATATTGTGTGGGGAATAATAATAATAATAATAATAATAATAATAATATACTCTAGCATATTTTTTATCCATTAAAAAATAGTAGGTCAAGTTATTTATTAGTATTTAATAACACAGTTGTGTTATTCGTGCAACCAAATGAGACACTCAAAATCGATAACTATTTTACTGTTTAACGCAGTTCATATACGTGGTTAATGGAGTATTGAACTTGGTTAATTGATATACAAAGTATTACAACTCAATAACAATCAAATGAACTTCATTAACCACAATTTTTGATGTCATTAACCACGATTTTTAGGTGTTCTAAAATGTGTGATTTTGAACACCTAAAAATTTGTAGCTAATGACGTTCAATATTATGGTTAATGAAGTTCAGTTAATAGTTAATGAGTTATAACACATTATATATCTATTAACCAAGTTTAACACTTTATTAACTACGTGTGTGAATTGCGTTAATCAGTTAAATAGTTATCTCATTTGGTTTTACAAATATTTAATATTTAATACAAATATTTAATATTTAATGATAGAGTATTAAACAGTGTCGGTAAATTAACAATTTTGTTGGTACAGGAAGAAATCATAACCGCATGCCGGGGGAATCAGGCCGGGTTGTCACTTGACCCGACCCATTGGACACGCCCGATTATCTCTGTTACCTTAAACCAGCAACCGGAAAATTGGATGATGCGGTGCAATGTTGGGTGGTGGTTGTGTTAACCGTATTTCGCATCATTTCCGAGACTGCGAGCTCCATTCTCAGTTAGGTGTAGGCTTCAGATTTAGTTTTTGTGGTCTTCACAGTTTCCACCTTTCGTTCCCACGCCCTCTCAAACCTTGTTTGGGAGGTATCGCCATTACTGCCAACCGAAACAGAGTTTCTTCAAAGAACTACTGTTCTGGTTCCCCTTCTAAGTCTTCTGCTGGAGAAATTCCCCTCCTTTTCGATTCTTTCAGGTTCCATTCTTTTTTTTTTCCGTCCTTTTCCCCCCGTAGTTTGCGCATGAATCATGTACTGATGGTGTTTTTTTTGCTTTATCTATATTTTCTCCCTAGAATTTGTTTACTGTTTGGTTAGCTGGATCGATTTTGCCCTGGAAAGTTTGATGGAAACATAATTTTAATTTGGTTCACCTTATATAATAAAAAGTAAAATTGAGTTTATTTTTCAACAGTTGGTGATTTGGTATGAGCTGAACAAATCTCTAGGCATATGTGCTGACAATTCATTAGTTTGTTCATTTAATATTTTGTATGAGAATCTTATAAGCAAGCACTGACTAATATTATTTCATAACGGTTTCTACATAGATAATTCAGATTAAAAGTTGTTAAACAAGATGAATCTGAAAATTATGGAAGAAATAGCCAACTAATACACAGATACACCGTTTTTTTATGTGTTATTTGTCATTCTGATTCCTTTTCTTTCTTTGTAGCCAGCAGGAAGATGAGCGTGAAATTTTCTCAGATGGAAAATCTGCAGTGGCAGGTTTTTAGCCTCTTTCACCTTGTGCCTCTTTTACGATGTGCATGTCCAACTATGCAATAGGCAATTTGTATTTCTAGAATATCCATGTTGTTTGGAGGGAAATAACATGCTTTTTTTTTTAAATAAAAAAAGACAAAAAAGAATGATTGATGAATGATGATATTGCTGAACTGGTTCTTTGATCAGCTTCGTCCTCAGTTTCTCATAGCAGGAGGGCTTGCCACAGGATTTCCTTTTATTTTAGCTCAACATGTTATTTGCTCCTTGACTTTGTGTATGTTCGTATTCTTTAGGCTGTTTATGGTCAATTAGTCATTGTTTTACTCTTCAGGTATCCAGATTTTTTGCTTTGTTTTTATATTAGTATTGCTTACACAAGTGGTGTAGGGAATTAGTAAAGAAGAATATGCATAAAATGGGGTTTTCACTTCAGAAGTTGGCATATGTTATATCTGATGATATCTTGATCATTACCAGGTGGTGTTGTAGCATTGGGAAAGTTTGATGCTCTGCACATAGGTCATCGAGAACTTGCAATTCAAGCATCAAGGGCTGGACCTCCATTTCTTTTATCATTTGTTGGCATGGCAAAAGTGCTTGGTTGGGAACATAGGTATGAGTATGACATAGTATTGTTTGTATCTAGCTCATTCAAAGATATTATTTATAATTATATGTTTATATGGGTGGAATGTGTTTGGCTCTTACATGATTCATCATTCATGTAATATAATCTTACACTTCTGGCTAATCAAAAAATTGATTTGTACAAACTTTATGAATGTAAAAAAAGTTCTCTTTAGAGACTAAAATTTATAGATTACCTTGCCCCTGATGCATAAGCTGTTGCCTATTAGGGTATGGGGCTGGTGCTCATGGAATACTGAGCTCAGGCCAATGTTCCTGACTTTGCTGTTGAATATGAATATGATTCATAGAATGTAATAAAGCATATATTACAGACAGGCATACCATTAAAATGATTGGTGGGCCTTCAGATTAGTATTCCTTCCTTTATTACCCTGTTTGAATAACCCATGGTAGGAAAATAATGATAAAATATAAAGTCAGATGAAGCTAGCTATTGTGGTCCATCACAACAATAACAACTACAACCTTTTCCCACAAGGTAGGGGTAAGGCACCTCGTGGTTTCTTAGAAGATTTACTTTTCTCTTCCTCGTGGGAATTAAACCTGAAACATGTATTCTACCCCCAGTGTATCCTTGTCACTGAACGCCATTGGCAATGCACAGAGCATATTTCAATTTTTCCCCCATCAGGCGGAGTAACTCTGTGTTGCGTAATATAATCATTGTGTATTATTAGGAGATATGTGACACAATTAGGATTGATTTGGTTCTGATTTGTACAGATTTATATTTCCTTATTTAGGTGATAGTCAGTCTATATAATTGGGGTTTGTACATGTTTATTTTCATCAATAAAATTCTGTTTCTTACAATTTGGTATCACGAGCCAGTACTAGGTTTAGCGAAATCAACTCCCTCGAGCGACCTTCATTCTTTGCATTACCTTCTTTTTCACTCAGGCAGCCTTCATTGCTGCGTTTTTCACTCAAGACCAGCCTGGTTTGATCGAGTCCGACCACCAGCACCGTTTGCCGCCGTCGGAGCACTGTTCGCCGCCGCCGGAACCGCCGTCTGCCGCCGCCGGTGAATTTTTCCGGCGAGTTTTCTAGCGAAACCACCGCCGCCGATCCGCCGATCTGACGTTCCCCAAAATTTCTGGCCAGTCTGACATCACACGCGCCTACACGCACCGTTACCGCAGCTCTGAGTTCTGAGCGCGTGTAACCCACGCGCCGCCTTCCCGACCTCCGTTCGCCGCGCCGTTTGTTCCGTCTGGTTCGCCGGCTCCTCCTGGTTCCATATCAGGGGTCATCAGCTGTGTTTGGCCCCTCGACCTTGGGCTTACAGTGAAAACCCCCTTCTTCAACCTTTAAAGACACGTTTTTTTTTTTGTTTTTTTCCCTTTTTTGTTAACCATGGCAGGTGACAAATTTGTTTCTGGAGAAAAACAGACTGCTGATAAGACCCTAAGCCTTTCTGACTTACCGGTGCTTAAAGGTACATACCGGCTTGATGGGCGTAACTATATGCAATGGGCCCAATTTGTTTGCACAACTAGGGCTGGAAATGAGTTGAGCTGCTCGAACCAAGTCCGAGACTCGACTCGATAATTAGCTCTATGCACTTGGTTCATGAACCAAATGAAATTTGAGTGAAAATTGAGCTCGTTAAATAAATGAAATTTGAACTTGAGCTAGGCATAGCTCGACTCGTTTGGTTCATGAGCCGGCTCGATATATATATAGTAATAAATAAATAGTAATAGCAATAGATAAAAAATAAAATAAAAAAATAATAATATTTTGGTTTCAAAATGGGATGCAAATAGTGAAATGGGGGGGTGCCACTTACAATCTGATAGTGGATAACCAAGCCCAGCCCAGCGCTCCTTTTCTCTGGATCCACACGGCCCAGCTAAACCCTAAATGAAAAACCTAACTTCTCTATTGCCCTCATTTGCGATTTGCCCCAAAACCTGCGCCTCCTTCTACCCTCTCTTCTCTCTCGACTCTCATTCTCTTTTCTCTCAGCGATGATGATCTCATTACCGATCTCGTTCGCTCTCCCTGCTTCTCTTTTCTCTCTTTCCTTCATCTTCTTCCATTACCTCCAACCCTAACCCTAAAATTGCCTCTCCTTCTCTCTCGGCCCCAAACCCGCGCCATACCCTCATCCTCTCATCTTACCTCATCTTTTCTCCACCAACAGCCATGTGAAGGAGGAAGAAAGAGGCTTCATGGCCAGCGGTTGAGGTCCGTGGAGGCCAAGGGACCACCTATTGTGGCGGTGAAGAGTCGAATCGGCTACAGAACAACTGTTGTTCCCAGCACCACCAACCCTCATCGTTTAACACTTCCAACACCACCCCTCCACTCCATTCATCATCGTTCAGCCTCTAGCCGCCTACTGTTGCAGCATCGTCGTAAAATCCACCACAACCTAAGCCGCAAAGTGAGACTGCAACTAGGAGCAAAATGGAACCAGCGGAAGACCCAGTGAAACCAGATCTGTGACTATTTTAGTCAAAAAGGGCAAGATCTTACCATAGATTTGTAGTTGTAGGGGCTATCCCAAAAAGCCCCAATTTTTCTGTCAATGTTTTTACCAACTTCTAATGTTTCTAGTTATTTTTCGGTTTTATTGTTAAATTTATGGATTGATGGAGTTGTTTGATTGAATGGTACTTCTATGGTTTCAATAGAAACCCTATATTTTGTTGGGTTGTTCTGTTCTGTAACAATTGTTTTTTTTAGATTTGTTGTCTTTTATCTAGCACGTATCCCTTTTAGCAGCTGCTGCTTCATGTTCACCGACCAGTGGGTTGTTATTTTTTAGCTTGCAAATTTAGGGAATTGGTTCGAAGTGATGATACTAGAATGGTTTTGTTTTGTTGATTTTTGTGATTCGAGCTCACGAGCTGAACCGAGCTGTTGGCGAGCTCGAATCGAGTCGAGTTCGAGCTAAAAAAAATGGTTCATATCGAGTCGAGTCGAGCTACGAGCTGAACTAAATTTTATCGAGTCGAGTCGAGCTGAGCCAAGTTCGACTCAGCTCGACTCATTTCCAGCCCTATGCACAACTCTCAAGAGTTGTAAAAGGCTGAAACATATCGAAGGAAAGGCACCAGCCAACACTGATCCTATGTTCGAAGCTTGGGATGAAGACGACTCACTTATCATGACTTGGTTTTGGCACTCTATGGTTCCAGAAATTAGTCGGAACTGCATGTTCTTCTCTACTGCCAAGGAGATTTGGGACAATTTGTCGCAAACTTATTCCATGAAACAAAATATTTCAGCTTGTTATGAGTTGGAGAATAAGATATTCAGCACCAAGCAGGGGACTTCTTCTGTAACCGACTATGATGGGACATTGAATGGTTTGTGGATTGAATTGGATCAATATCAAAATTTGAAGATGAAGTGCACTGATGATTCCGCCACACTGACTACATTTATTGAGAAATCAAGGATCTTCAAGTTTCTCTCTGGCCTGAATTCTGAATTTGATCCTATTCGGGTTCAAGTTTTAAGCAAAGAGAAACTCCCCTCTCTCTCGGAGGTGTTTTACACTGTTCGTAGTGAAGAAAGTCGCAGGGCAGTAATGTTGGAAGATAAATCCATTGAAAGTTCAGCCTTAACTTCCGTGAAGGGTCCCATAAAGGAATCCTCCTCTTCTGGAAAGCCTCATGCTAAGTCTAATCGTGAAGATCGTTGGTGCTCTCACTGTAGGAGGACAGGTCACACCAAGGAGACATGTTTTAAACTACATGGAAAGGAGAAGGTTCTGGAGCGTGTTGGGGGATTTAAGGGTCCCTTTCAGAGGCGTGCTAACCAAGCAATCACTGATTCAGACACCTTAGTTGAAGACTCACCAACTACTCAACTGCAAAAGGAGGTCCCTGCTCTTAGCAAAGATGAGTTGGAACGTCTGCGGGCTCTTATGAGTTCCCTTAGTAAGCCTTCCTCTTCCACTTGCTCCCTCACCATGACTGGTAAGAGTTCTAGTTTCTTATCCTTTAATGCTTCGCATCGAGAATATCTGGATTATTGACTCTGGTGCTACAGATCACATGACACCCCATACTTCTTATTTTTCATCCTACACCACTTTACCTAGTAGTCAACACATCACTGTAGCTAATGGATCACAAATCCCAGTTACCGGGTGTGGAAACATTAAACTTCAAACCCATCACTTAAAGAATGTACTTCATGTTCCCAAGCTGTCCAGTAACCTCCTGTCCATTCATAAAATCACCAAAGATTTAAATTGTGCAGTAACATTTTTCCATTCTCATTGTGTTTTTCAGGATCTTCCCATGGGGAGGACGATTGGAATTGCTAAGGAACAGGACGGGTTATACTACTTGCAGCATGAAAAGAATAAAGAGAACATTGGACAAAAGACTCTCGCTTCTAGTCATCCAACAAAGTCAGAATCTTGGTCATCTGCCCAGATATGGCTTCACCACAGGCGTCTTGGTCATCCTCCATTTAGTGTCCTTAAGTCGTTATTTCCTGTTTTATTTACAAAAGTGTCAGTTGAGTCCTTTCATTGTGATGTTTGTCAATTTGCTAAACACCATCGTACAACTTTTTCTCCTAGTAATAATAAAAGTTCCAATCCTTTTGATCTTATTCATTCGGACGTGTGGGGACCTACATCTGTTTGTAATATTTCTGGAGCGAAATGGTTTGTCTCCTTTATTGATGATTGCACTCGGGTTACCTGGATATTTCTCATGAAAGATAAGTCCGGAGTTTTCCAATTGTTTGTAAACTTTTACAATATGATTCAAACTCAATTTGGAAAAAAGATTAAAAGATTGCGTTCTGATAATGGGAGAGAGTATGTGAATCACCATTTTTCCCAATTTCTTAAAGATAATGGTATTATCCATGAGCTAACCTGTGTGGGGACACCCCCCAACAGAATGGGGTTGCAGAGCGAAAAAACCGTCATCTTCTTGAGGTTGCCAGATCTTTACTTTTTCAAATGTCTGTTCCTAAGTCTTTTTGGGGGGAAGCTGTCTTAACTGCCACTTATTTGATAAACATGTTGCCTTCTCGTGTCTTAGATGGTGTCAGTCCGATACAACACTTGTCTACCTTTCATCCTTCTATTCCCATTATGACTAATCTTCAGAGTCGAGTCTTTGGATGTTCTGCCTTTGTCCATGTTCACAGTCCTCATCGGGGAAAATTAGATCCTCGTGCCATCAAATGTATCTTCATAGGGTATGCCCCAAACAAAAAGGGGTACAAGTGTTATCACCCTGAAACTCGTCGTGTCTATGTCTCCATGGATGTCACCTTTCATGAATCAGCTTCCTTCTTCCCTAATCCTCAGCTTCAGGGGGAGAGTGGTCTAGAAGCTGAGTCCCTTCTAGAGTCTGAGTCTGAGTCCCTTAAGCTGTCTTTTTCTTTACAGGATGTCTCGGATGACAAAGAGGAGGATGCAGTGCAGGATAATAATGGTAAATTTGGAAAGCAATATTACCGGAAAAGATACAAGCAGAAACCCGACCTGGTCCAACAGCAACTTCAATCGTCCGAACCAGAGGTAAGTACTCATAACCCTGAAGATACTTTAAATGCCTTGAGAAAAGAAAAAAGATCTTGTGCTAAATACCCTATATCCCAATTTGTGTCTACTAAAAACCTTTCTGTGCAACATCAGAGCTTTATTTCAGCTATTGATTCTATCAGAATCCCTAGTTCAGTACAGGAAGCCTTAAAGGATGAGAATTGGATTCGAGCCATGAATGAGGAAATGGGTGCATTGGAAAGGAATGAGACTTGGGAAATTGTAGAGAGACCAAAGAACAAGAAGGCAGTTGGTTGTAGATGGATATACACTGTTAAATATCAGTCAGATGGCACACTAGACCGATACAAGGCGAGACTGGTTGCAAAGGGTTACACCCAAACCTATGGGGTCGATTATGAGGAGACATTTGCTCCAGTAGCAAAGATGAATACAGTGAGAATTATACTTTCCTAGGCAGCACACTTTGGTTGGGAACTGCACCAATTCGATGTTAAAAATGCTTTCTTACACGGAAGCATAGAAGATGAAGTATATATGGAAATTCCACCTAGATATGGTGTCACTGAAGGGGGGAATAAAGTTTGTAGACTCAAGAAGGCATTATATGGTTTGAAGCAGTCTCCTCGCACTTGGTTTGGAAAGTTTACTCAAGTTATGATATCCTTGGGGTACAGGCAAAGCCAAGGTGACCATACCCTCTTTATAAAACATTCTCGATATGGAAAACTTACAGTCCTTTTGGTCTATGTAGATGATATGATTATTGCAGGTGATGACGAGCTTGAGAAACAATCTCTAAGAGAGAGGTTGGCTACTCAATTTGAGATGAAAGACCTCAGGAAGCTAAAGTACTTCCTTGGAATAGAGGTTGCTTACTCTAAACAAGGTATCTATATCTCTCAAAGGAAGTATATCCTCGATCTTCTTAAAGAAACTGGTAAGCTAGGTTGTAAGACTACTGGAGTACCTATAGAGCAAAATCACAGGATTGGGAATGACTTGGAAAGCCCAAAGGTGGAGAAGGCACAATATCAGAGACTTGTGGGAAAACTCGTATATTTATCTCACACTAGACCCGACATAGCTTACGCGGTCAGTGTAGTGAGTCAATTCATGCATGATCCAAGAGAAAGGCATTTGCAGGCAGTGAATAGAATTCTTCAGTACTTGAAGGCCTCTCCAGGGAAAGGACTACTGTTCAAAAAGGAAGGGAATTTATCGGTGGAAGTATATACTGATGCAGATTTTGCAGGGTCAATTGTTGATAGGAGATCCACCACTGGATATTGCATGTTCTTGGGAGGAAACTTGGTGACATGGAGGAGTAAAAAACAAAATGTGGTTGCAAGATCAAGTGCCGAGGCAGAATTTAGAGCTATGGCTCAAGGGATTTGTGAGTTGTTATGGATGAAGATTATACTTCATGACCTCAAAATAAAGTATGAAGCTCCTATGAGATTGTTTTGTGATAATAAGTCCGCCATTAGCATTGCACACAACCCAGTTCAGCATGATCGGACAAAGCATATAGAGGTAGATCGACACTTCATTAAAGAGAAATTAGAAAGTGGTCTCATATCCACGGAGTATATTCCTTCACGACATCAATTGGCAGATATGTTGACCAAAGGACTTACCATCGAACAGTTTCAGGACCTTATTTGCAAGCTGGGAATGACAGACATACATTGAGGGGGAGTGTTGCGTAATATAATCATTGTGTATTATTAGGAGATATGTGACACAATTAGGATTGATTTGGTTCTGATTTGTACAGATTTATATTTCCTTATTTAGGTGATAGTCAGTCTATATAATTGGGGTTTGTACATGTTTATTTTCATCAATAAAATTCTGTTTCTTACAATTCTCTGCAATCAATATTGTATATGCATTCACTTGAAGCAAGATAATCATGATTATAACTATATAAACTATTATCCAGAAGGTTGGTCGTTGTTTTTGGAGTTCTTTTGGGTGATTGTATATGAAAGATGCATCATTTGACTATTTTATGGTTGATAAAATAACTTTTGGCATGCTTTTAGCAAATATATAAATTCCTAACTCAATTTTAGATTTCTGAGTTACTGAAGATTGTGGCATCATAGTCATTACCTTGTTACCTTGTGTCAAATGTTTCCCAAACAGGGCTCCCATTGTTGCTAAATGTGACCGAAAGCGCGTCCTTTCATCATGGGTTCCTTATTGTTGTAACATGGTCCCCGAAGAGTTTCAGGTTGAGTTTTCAAGCGTGCGGCATCTTAGTCCACAACAATTTGTTGAGAAGTTATCAAAAGAGCTTAGGGTGCGCGGAGTTGTTGCTGGTAAATAAGTAGCACCATAATTTATTGTTATTCTCTCACCTTATACTGTCCCTGCTCACATTAACATAATTTGCTGGTATTTGCTACTTTTACTGAATAGGAACATTAGCATAATTTATTCTGTTACCAATATTTACCCTCACCTCACATAAACTGAAACAGATGCCTGTTCTGGAACTTCTCACAGGTGAGAACTACCGATTTGGATACAAAGCAGCCGGTGATGCATTGGAGTTAGCAAAGCTGTGTGATGAGTATGGAATAGAAGCTTACATAATAAAATCTGTCATGGACAAGAATAGTTGCTCTACAAATTTAAATTTCAATACCTACTCCAAAGAGAGGGGACAGGTCTCGTCTACCCGTGTTCGCGAAGCCCTTGCTGTAGGAGACATGAGGTATGTCTCAGAGCTTTTGGGTAGAAAACATCGTCTCATATTAATGGCCACTGACCAAGAGAGGTTCATTTTTGGCCAGTATAAGGTGTCTGCTCCCAAATCCTGCTTATTGAATCTAGCACCGAAGGAAGGTTTATATGAAAAGTGTTCGCTTTTACTTGGTCAAGAAAATGTTATGCAGTGTAGGGTAATTATTGACAGCAAGTTTGTCCATATAGAAACAGATCACAGAGGTCAGAGTGATATTTTTGGTACTCAAAATTTGCGGTTCTTGCATATTGAATTTGGTGATTCCAGCAATTGATTCAGTTTAGATAATTGTTTCTATTTAAATTTATAGTCTACTGAATTATAGATGATTCTCATTTGTCCCTGAAGTGCTTCAGATGAAAATTCTGAGTCTTGAAGCTGATATAAGTCATTAACTCATTATAGACATACCCTTTTTCCCCTTCATGCATTCTGCCTTCAAACCAAGTGATGAAATTTGGCAAAATCAACTGATTATTCCTCAGTCATTTCTGAACTTGTCTTATATTTTATTGGAACAAAGTCGGACTTGAAAGTAAGGTTTGTTTCAGAAATTAGTTCATACTTTCCCAAATATAAGTGTGTTATTGTGTTAAAGAGTTATACTATTTCATAGAACAATTTTTGGAACAGGCGTATTGTAGATTTATTTTATCACGTTGTGCCAAGTTTTTTCAGATCCTTTATCTCAGAGTCGAATCTCTCTGCGGGTCACATTGTTCCTCAGAACAGGATGTTTGGGTATTCCTAACATAAAATCAAAAATCTTAAAGCTCAATTTTGATTCACTCTTCTCTAATTCTCTCAATTGAATTCCTCCGATTGATGCAAACTTACGCGGGGAAAAAACTTTATGTAAGGATAGAAATGTCACAAAGCCTAAAATAAAATAAAGATAAGGGACAATTTGATTAGGAACAATGTCATCTCCCACACATACATGACTACACAAGAGACAGTGTTGCTCGGTCGCTATCCGGTATTGAGTTGTAATTCAAATATTGATTGGGCCTTAGTAGATGTTATGGGCCTGTTGGGCCTTAGTTGATGTTATGGGCCTGTTGTGTGTTTGGGCTTGAAAGCCATTAGTCATTAACCAAATTCGGTTAATTCTGTTAAAGCTGTTGCTAACAGCAAGTTAGTATAAATAGTTAGTTTTATTCATTGTCAATGTAATCAATTTTCAGAGTTAATAAAATCTCATTATTCTCTGCATTCGTTTTCTCTATTTTTCTTTTGTGTGTTATCTTCCTTCTTGAGCATGCTCTGAGTTTGAGAGTAAGTCCTGGGTGTGACCCAACAAATTTGGTATCACAGAGCTAGATTAGAAACGATCCTGAAAGTGTAACAATGACAATCGGTAATGGTCATTTCCTTGCAAATTTGCCAATTCTTGATGGAAAGAATTGGGAACGTTGGAATGTACAAATGAAGGTGTTGTTTGGTGCTCAAGAAGTTATTGAGATCGTGAATGGAGGCTATGAGGAGCTTGGCGTGAATCCAACAAAGGCACAAAGAACAACCTACAAGGATGCAAAGAAGAAAGATTGCAAGGCCCTTTGGTACATTCATCAATGTGTGGATGCAAGCAATTTTGAGAAGATTGCTACTGCAAGCACATCGAAGGCAGCATAGGATACACTGGTTAAATGCTATACTGGGGGAAACAAAGTCAAGAAGGTCTGGTTGCAATCTCTGAGGAGGCAATATGAGCTGATGCACGTGGAGATTGAAGAGAAGGTTACGGATTACCTCACAAGGTTGGTGACTCTCACGAACCAGATGAAAGCTTGCGGAGAAACAATCTCAGATCAGATGCTGGTTGAGAAGGTAATGAGAACCCTAACTCCTCAATTTGATTTTATTGTTGTAGCAATAGAAGAATCAAAGGAGGTGAGTGAAATGACCATTGAAGAGCTTCAAGGCTCTTTAGAGGCTCATGAACTCAGAATTGTTGATCGAGGGGCTGAAAGAAAAGTGGATCAAGCCCTTCAGGCTCAAGTGTTCAATAAAGGGGGGAAAGGGAAATTTGAAAAGAAGGGATATAAAGGAAAGGGGAAGTCTAGCAAAGGTGGAGGCTGGCAAAACCATAAAGACTCAGCCAAGATTGAGGATAAACCTGAATCATCAAAGAAGGGAGGAGGGTTTATCTCAAACCTTGGCAAGAAGAAGAACTTTGACAAGAAGAAGGTTCAGTGTTTTAACTGTGAAAAATTCGGGCATTATGCCAAAGATTGTTGGCATGGTAAAGGCAAGAAATCCAAGAATGATGAGGAAGAGGCCAACATGGCTAATGAAGATTCTGATACTGAACCTGTAATGCTAATGGTGACCATCTGTGATGGTAATGCTGTTGAAGAGGAATGGTATTTGGACACAAGGTGTTCAAACCATATGACTGGGCACAAAGAGTGGCTGACCAAGCTTGACTCGAGCAAGAAGACAAGTGTAAGGCTTGCTGATTGCAGTAGCCTGCATGCTGAGGGCATGGGCAACATAGTAATTCAGAGAAGAGATGGCAAGGTAGCAGTAATTGAAAATATGTTTTTTGTATCGGGTATGAAATGCAATTTGATGAGTGTGGGGTAGCTTGTAGAGAAGGGTTTCTCAGTGACAATGAAAGATGGTATGTTGCAGCTGTTTGATTCAACTAATAGACTGATCTTGAGGTCTCCCTTGGCCAAGAACAGGACATTCAAATGCAGCATTAAGGCAGGCAATGTGCAGTGTTTGACAACCCCTACCACTGATCAGCAGAGTTGGTTATGGCACAAAAGATATGGTCACTTGAATTTCAGAAGCTTGAAACAGTTGGGAGAGAAGGAGTTGGTGTTAGGCATTCCCAAGATTGTGATTCCTAAGAAGACATGTGACATGTGCTTGAGAGGCAAGCAAAGTAGGTTACCTTTTGCAACAAAAATTCCAATGAGAGCAAAGGCAGCCCTGCAAGTTGTGTATTCGGATATTTGTGGACCATTGGAAGTTCCTTCACTTGGAGGTAATAAATACTTCATTACTTTTGTTGATGAATACACCAGAATGATTTGGTTGTATTTAATCAAGTTTAAGAGTGAAGCATTGGAGGTTTTCAAGAGGTTTAAGGCCTTGGTTGAAAAACAAAGTGACAAGATGGTCAAGGTGCTTAGAACAGATAGAGGTGGAGAATACACTTCTAGGGAATTTGAAGAATTCTGTGAAAGGCAAGGAATTGTACATGAGGTCACACCACAGCACAATGCTTTGGCAGAGAGGAGGAATAGGTCCTTGCTTGACATGGCTAGGAGTTTGTTGAAGCAAAAGGGAATGCCTCATAGATTTTGGGTTGAAGCTGTGACTGTTGCAACTTATGTCCTTAACAGATGTCCAACTAAGAAACTGAAGATGAAGGTTCCCCTTGAAGTGTGGAGTGGAAAGAAGCCATCAGTGGCACACTTGAGAGTCTTCGGGTCATTGTGTTTTAGGCACATTCCTGATGCAAAGAGGAGCAAACTTCAGGATAAAAGTGAAACTATGGTTCTAGTTGGCTACCATGCCACTGGTGCTTATAGGTTGTATAACCCAAAGACTCACACAATTGTTGTTAGTAAAGATGTTCTAGTGAAAGAAGAAGAAACCTGGGATTGGAAGGCAGGGGTAGTGATGCAGCAGCCTGTGACAGCAGTGAAGTTGGGCAATGATGAAAGTGATTTAGAAGAAAACACAGCAGCTGCTTGTTTATCTGAAGAGTCAGATAATGAAGAAAGAAAAGAACCTAGACCACAAAGGGCTAGGACATTGCCTAGGAGATTGATAGATTGTGACTTACTGCCTGACACAACAGTTGATGATGAAGGTGAGTTGATTCACTTTGCTTTAATGGTTGATGCTGAACCAATAAATTTCAATGATGTTGTGAAAAAGAAAGAGTGGAAAGCTGCTATGCTAGAGGAGTTAAAGGCCATTGAGAGAAATGATACTTGGGAGCTCACTGAACTTCCTATTGGCAAGAGGCCAATCGGAGTAAAGTGGATTTTCATGTTGAAACTCAATCCAGATGGGAGTGTGGTGAAACACAAGGCCAGGTTGGTTGCTAGGGGGTTCCTGCAGAAATCTGAATTGGATTTTCAGGAGGTGTTTGCTCCTATTGCTAGACATGAAACAGTGAGGTTGGTGATAGCTTTAGCTTGCAGCAAAGGTTGGTCAGTATCTCATATGGTTGTGAAATCAATATTTATTAATGGGCCATTAGATGAGATTGTTTTTGTTACTCAACCACCAGGGTTTGAGATAAAAGGCAAGGAAAGATTGGTGTACAGATTGCACAAGGCCCTTTATGGGTTGAAACAAGCCCCTCGAGCATGAAATAGAAGGATAGATAAGTTCCTGGTTCAGCTTGGTTTCAAGAAATGTACTGTGGAATATGGAGTGAATGTGCTGAAGAAGGAAGGAGCCAAAGTTGTGTTGGTGTGCCTTTATGTTGATGACTTGCTTGTCACGGGAAGTCATTCAGATGAGATTGAGAAATTCAAGTCTCTAATGATGAGAGGGTTTGAAATGACCAATCTAGGAAGATTGTCATACTTCCTAGGATTGGAATTTCTGTGGACTGAGAAAGGTAACAGAGGCAAATACAAAGCTTGAAAGTGCATTAGATGATGAGAAGGTTGACTCAACAATGTTCAAGCAGCTGGTTGGATGCTTGAGGTACCTATGTAATAGTAGACCTGAAATTTGCTATGTTGTGGGAGTGATTAGCAGATTCATGACTGATCCAAGAAAGACTCATTTTCTTGCTGTAAAAAGGGTGCTGAGATATGTGAAAGGAACATTGAAGTATGGGCTGTTGTTTCCAAACAAGTGTGAGAAGGAACACGGAGAGATAGTAGGCTACTTAGACTCTGATTGGTGTGGTGATAGAGAGGATCGGAGAAGCACCTCAGGTTACCTATTCAAGTTTCATGGAGCACAAATCTCATGGTGCTCCAAGAAGCAGCCAGTTATAGCACTTTCAACTTGTGAAGCAGAGTATATCGCAGGATCTTATGCAGCATGCCAAGTGATTTGGTTGAACTCCTTGCTGGAAGAATTAAAGATAGGTGAAGAAGCCTTTGTTGCTGCAGATTGACAATAAGTCTACAATTAATCTTGCTAAGAATCCCATTTCCCATGGGAGAAGCAAGCACATCGAGACTCAATTTCACTTTCTTAGGGAGCAGGTGAATAAAGAGAAGATAAAGCTGTGCTATTGTCCTACTGAAGAGCAGCTAGCAGATGTGCTTACTAAAGCTGTCAGACCAGATCGATTTGTGAACCTCAGAGAAGGACTAGGTGTTGTATGCTTTGCAGATTTGAATTAAGGGGTAGTATTGAGTTGTAATTTTAATATTGATTGGGCTTTAGTTGATGTTATGGGCCTGTTATGTGTTTGGGCTTGAAAGCCATTAGTCATTAACCAAATTCGGTTAATTACATTAAAATTTGTTGTTATGACAAGTTAGTATAAATAGTTAGTTTCATTCATTGTAAATGTAATCAATTTTCAGAATTAATAAAATCCCATTATTCTCTGCATTCCTTTTCTCTATTTTTCTTTTGTGTGTGTTATCTTCCTTCTTGAGTATACTCTGAGTTTGAGAGTAAGTCCTAGGTGTGACCTAACATCCGGTTCAACACCCGTTTCTAGGGGCAAATATGAGTTGGGGTATACTTGTCATTTACTCAGATTTTAAAATTCAAAGGCTGAAATTTTTAGGTGCTATGATTTTGGGGCCTCTGACACTTAATTTTAACACCTCCATATCTTTTAAAAAGACAATTTTGCCCCTCCCACTTGGCGTTCTGTGATTTCAAGTTTTCTAGAAACTTGTTGACGAGAACGTCTGTCAACAAGAATCCGGTAGTTATAAATTTCAAAATACTCCCAGATTCTTATTGTCAAGATACTCCGGAATTTAGAATCCAGGAAATTTAAATCTAGCAAAAAAAAGGAGATGAAACAACGTTAAGTTGTTCAAAACACTCCCGGATTCTTATTGCCGGGATATTCCGGAATTTAGAATCCAGGAAATTCAAATCTAGCAACAAAAAAAGAGAGGCAAAACAACGTTAAGTTGTTCAAAACACTCCCGAATTCTTATTGTCGAGACATTTCAGAATTTACAATACGGGAAATTCAAATCTAGTAAAAAAAGGGAGGCAAAACAACTCTAAGTTGTTCAAAACACTTCCAGATTCTTATTGTCGGGACATTCCGAAATTTAGAATCCAGGAAATTCAAATCTAGCACACAAAAAAAGGAGACGAAGCATCGCGTACCAGAAAAGGTGAAAGTTAAGTAAGGGGTATTTTAGACCTTTTAGGAGAGAAAGAGGTGGTAAAATTAAGTGGGAGAGGCCCCAAAATCATGAGCCAATTTTTAGACATGAGCTGGGCCCTAATTAATATCATATCTAAGTTGGACTAGACAGGGTTGACATAAAGCATATGCTAAATAAAATAATAGAATAGTCATATATTAATATTTAATGCACAAAAGAAGTATAATTCAAGTAGTTAGTAAATACCTCGTATACATTATAACTTCTTTCTTTATTTCTGTATATATTATGTTCTTTTATAATTTTATAATATTACATAGGAAAAGTAATAATATATCACTTTACGTATACAATATATTTTTAAATAATTAAAAATGAAATGTCTATAAAATTAAAAGTTGTATATGAGATGAGTTTGGGTAACCTAAAGATTATCCTCAGCCCATCCCTAACTTGATGTCGATGTTGTAGAGTCATAAAATGAAATCATACTTTGTCCTTATTTTATTATGAAATATGACTAAATCTGAACCCGAATGACTCGAGATAAGCTGGATTACTATGGGTTGTGCTCACCTCTACCCTTTCCGTCACATTTCATGACTATCTTTGCTTTCTTGGAAAGATTTATGCATGGAGACAACAAATTAATGACAGTTGTTTTTTTGTAATTGACAGTCTTTAATTTATGATACATGTTTCTGAGCTTTTTCGTAGTATTTCTTTTCTTTAATTTTTTATTCAATTAAATGAAATCATCATTTTTTTTTAAAATTTCCGTACTTTATACAATTCACATAAATTTTTGATAATTATAAACTTAAGACATCATAAATTAAAATTTTAACATACAATATTAAATTAAAATAGACAAATGACGGTATCTCAGTTAATACCATTTATAATATATATATATATATATATATATATATATATATATATATATATATATATATATTTTACAATTTAAGAAGTCTCGCTTCTTTAACATTTTTTTAACTAATGGGTCCAAAAGGCCAAAAGAATAATTTATGCAAATTTATATATTATTATTTTTATCTGTTAAATATATATATTTCAGTATTATTTTTAATTTTTTAGAAATACCATACATTACATGAAATATTTATTAATGGATTAAATATATCTCGAGTCCCTTTAAACATATCATTTTAGTAATTTAATCCTTATTAAAATTTTATTTGTTTTCAATTCCTACTTTAAACAAACATAATGTGTTTTTAGTTCCGCACCTACAATTAAAGACACGTGACTTTTTTTTAAGGATCATATATAAACAAAATTTAGATAGAAATTAATTACAAAGAATATAATATTTTTAGAGACCAAAAACATGTTTAATCCTTTGCTAACATGACATATAATGTAATATTTTACAAATCATCACCAAAACAACGTTATATCAGCTAAATTATTATTTTTTTTTGAAAATTGAAATTATAAATGTCTATATTTTTATAATCTTTAGTTTCTGTTTTTTATTACTTATAAAATAGCATTATATTATGAACTAAATTGGTTTTCTCAATGTTTATTTACATTTATGTGCAATGATTAAGAAAAATTCAATCAAATGCTCAAATTGCTTTTTCTTTTCTTCAAGTCTGTTTCGAAAACTAGTATTCTAACCCGTGCCATGTACGGACATGTAAACCTAAGAAGATCTTTCAATAAATATTTTTAAAATATATTATTTGTTTTGATTCATTTTTGGTAGAATACTATTTTCACTATATATATAATATTAATATTTATATAATATAGTATTCGATATATTATATATATTGATAAAATTTGGGTATTAATAATGATCAACTGTATGTATTTATATAAAATTTAAAATTTGTAAAAAAATCTAGAATATTTTCTTAACAGATTTGATATTTTCTTAAAAGCTTTTTATGAAACAAAAGATATCTTTTATTTATAATTAATTGATTTTGTATAAAAAATCTGCTATTTATAACTAACTATTTATATATGTATAAATTTTGATATTTGATATGTTACTATTTTAACTTTTTTTATACAAATTTTTACTACTTTAACCAATAAACTATAAAAACTGTATTTAAATATAGTTATATATGTCTATAAAAAATAATATATGTATATATATATAGTTTATTTAATATAATATTCAATATATTTTACACATATATTTTGGAGACAAAAACAAATCTTAAATTGTATATATTTATATAATTATATAATATCCAAAATCTGTAAAAGAAATTAAAATATTTTCTTAATGGATTTGGTATTTTCTTAAATTTTTTGACATTAAATCAAATAATTAAAAGTAACGTATGTTTAAAAGATTTTAAATTTTTATGAAACAAAACTTATCTTTAATTTATAATTAATTCATTTCGTATAAAAAGAAAATTTGTTAATTATAAATAAATAACGTATTTATATTTGCATAAATTTTGATTAGTCACTACTTTAAGAATTTTGATTTGACAAATGTTACTAATTTAACATATATATATATATATATATATAATTTGATATTCTTATGAAACAAAACATATCGTTTATTTATACTTAATTTCTTTCGAGCTAAAATTATTTGTTGTTAAAAGATTTAACATACATAAAGTTTTGATAAATTTTTTATGTTTGATAATAAAAACTAAACATATCTTTTAAATAGATATTTTTTATAAGAATTTAAATGGTTATAATTTATAATATACTGGCAGCTATAATGCGGCTTTTTTTTTTATGAAAAAGTTATAGTGAGGCTTTGATTCATAAAGAGAAAATCATCAAATATTTCTACAATGAGATCTGTTCTAGTAAAAGGTTACCAGTGAATAATTACTATTAGCGATCCAATGATGGTGGGTAAGATGCTGAAATAACTGTTCCTAAGAATACATTTATAGGCATCTGCAAATTTGAAATTTCATTTTTGCATTTTGAATAGTAATTATGAGATGTAAATACATACAAATCAATTATACTAATACTAATTAAATGCATCAATCATCATGATTTTGAGAACTGAATTCTGATTTGCTGAATTATTTTTATACTTGATAGCATATCTGCAAAAGTTTCAAAGGTAGAACTCCAGTACAAAATACGAAATCAATTACCATCATACGTTTGAATTTCGATTTACTAATTACCTCTACTAATTTCCTAATTTGAATTCAAAATTATGTCAATGAAAATAAAAAATATTAACAACGCTATTAAATGTAGATAATAGGATCTTTAACAATTATTCAAAACTTGTGCAGGATTATTGTATATAAATCATAGAAATTTGTATATTCACAATTTTTTACAAAAAATATTAGAAATACAGTATATATTTCATTTTCGAAATTTTTATAAAACTATTAAAAATATTCAATGATTTATTTTTTCGATAAAACAACACAATACTATTTAATAAGTATTTTAGAAACAATGATTCATACCACATGGTATATGGTAAAAAAACATAACATCAGAAATATAATTTATTTTTTAAATTACACTAATAATGCACTTTTCTACATTTCTTAGGACCAAGGCTTTGTTTGGAATAGAGGAAAGAAAGGAGAGAAGATGGAAAGTTTTTTGGAAAATGTGAAATGTTTTTTGGAAAACATTAGTAAGTATGACAAACCAATCATAATGTGACACATTAGCAATTTTACACTTTAACCAATAAACAACATCAGAAATATAATTTATTTTTTAAATTACACTAATAATGCACTTTTCTACATTTCTTAGGACTAAGGCTTTGTTTGGAATAGAGGAAAGAAAGGAGAGAAGATGGAAAGTTTTTTGGAAAATGTGAAATGTTTTTTGGAAAACATTAGTAAGTATGACAAACCAATCATAGTGTGACACATTAGCAATTTTACACTTTAACCAATAAACTTTCTTTTTTCTTGACTTTCTTGGATACCTAACATAGTGTAAAAAAGGATATAATTTCTTTTATATAAAAAAAAGGATATAATTTCAAGATATCAGTGGAACATAGTAAAAAATATATCCATATTGTACTACTTGGTGAAAGAAAGAAACAAAAAAAAAGGGGATAGAAGCTATTATTTCGACCAAAAAAAAAAGAAGCTATTATTTCAAATAAAAAATCTCCTTCAATCGCAACAGCTGATGAAAAAATAACCATCACTTGTAACATCGATGAAACTCCCCCATTCTTTTTTTTTTTTATGACAAAATTCCTCCATTCTGATCAAAGGGTGTAGGCCAATCACCTTTGAGTCAACAATTGAGAGCATGAGGAACATGATAGGTGGTTCATGGATTCAGTTGAAAGTCTTTGCAACGTCCAAGTGCTTGCTCATTGGCTATTATAGTTCATGAAAGGGAATGCAAAAGAGAGGAAGTAGGGAACAAATGTCAATAACCAATTCACCGTGCAACATAAAACAGGTACTCAATACAAATAATTTTCATTTTGAAAAGAAACAATCATTACCATGCAAACACTAAACATCTACACGCATTCTAGGACTAAAATATAAGTAGTGATTTTCAAGCAACATGATAATACAATCTTTAGTATTAGTATGTATATTATTGGGGAAACTCTAGGTAGCATTCTATGGTTCAGGAATAAAAAGCATGAATATTATATAGAACAAAATTTACATATAAATAGGATCTTAACAATATATAAAAGTAAACCGAAACATTAGTGCATCATTAAAAACCTACTTAATCACCTATAGCTGCATCATTAAAAATCAACTTAGATAAACAACATGTACTTTTAACAAATGAGATACACTACCAAACCTTTATTATCAAGCAATTAATGCTTTGTTTAAAAGTAGGGCAAACTATTTTGTTTTCTTATTTCATTGTTGACCTTAAGAACCTGGCCAACCTCAGTTTGAACTGAAGTCTCGCAGTTTCACAATTACCATGAGAAGAAAAATCATCAATAGTCACTTGTTTAGAGGAGGAAGCATCCTTCCTTTAGCTACACAATTTAAGATTTCTTAAAATAATATGGTTCTGCAACAAAGATTAGCCATAACAAAGAACATACCACATCACCAAATCTGTCATCCTCCAATCCAGATTCACTCCCTTTAAAGTTAATCTCCAAGTCAACCCCATTATAAGCCTGCATGATTACACCCAAATATGAATGTCAAAGACACGATATAAAATACTAATAGGTGTAACCGAATTCCAATCTTGTTCATTCTGAGTCCAAAGACTAAAACCATTGGAACTTATTGAGATTGATTAATCCAATCTGCAGCTTGATCATAGTAAACTACAGGCCTTTTTCACATAAAAAATAAATTATTTCCAAAAATTATGGCAGCTGGACATACTATCAGACTTTGCCTAAAAAGGTAGCATAATATGAGCTAATCAGCATTGTATTAGACATGCCATATCCTGCCACCAAAATTTAAAAAATGATGTCATAATAAAGATTAACTGGAGGGATAAAGTTTGGCCCGATAACATAATAGAGATTCAAATTCTCATTATATTCTTAAATATCTTGCCAACAAAACATCAACATGAAGGAAGCAGGTACTTAAGAGCTGGGCTGACACTATCAGACATGGGGATGGAGGGAGGGACATATATCTGTGTTTTCTTGATAGTTTTAGAAAAAACCAAATGTTTATGTTTACTCAAAGGCCTAGAAGGATTCAGTTGAAACCTAAAACATGGCAACATCATTAAAAAACTTATGCAATTTAGAGTATTACGGCATAATCATGCCCTACTTTCTCGTAGGCATGGACAGTAGGACCCCACCACCATGAAGCCAACCACGACGATGACACCCCAACCCCCCGCATTAAAAAAAGATGAACTTGTTCATCTTTTTTTTTTTTTTTAAGAAAAAAAAAAGACCAATATCTTTATTCCCTTTTTATTTTACCTGCAACAGCAAAAATATTTTTGCCCTTGTATCGTTTAATGGACAAATTAATTGTATCCTTAAAAGCTTTGGGATTGAGCACCAGAATGGTAATGTCTTGGAACATAATACCTGCCACCGCAACTAAACCATCGGCAAGAAGACCGAGTAAGAAAAAAACCGACACATTGCGTCCAAGAAAAGAAAGATTATAAATTGGAAAATAAAACTCAAACAAAGTATGAATTCAAAGCCTCATGGGTACAAATTTGGTCTGGTTCCTTAGTCCAAAATTAAAAACAAAGAGAGATATAAGGCGTTTATGCAGAAAGGTGTAAGAATTAAATGAAAGGATGAGAAAAGCATAAAGGCCATGATATTCATACAGGAAAGGGAAAAATTAGTAGCACAACCTTATTACCAGAATTAGTTATCCGTCCAAACGGTAGCAATAAATCAGGCAAGGAGTTTCCCATTAAACCTTTTTCTCCTATCATATTAGCAGCTGCAAAATCCCTGATTTTGAATCAAATGAACAAATTTATATGATATGGAATCACAGATCATAGATTGAGAAGCAACATACCTGCAAGGTCGATACAAAAATTTTCAACTAAAATACAATGATTTAACCACCTTGTTACATTGAAATTATCTTTGACACCCCCCTCTGTAACCCAGTCATGTCCTATTCGCATGAGAATGAAACGTGGGGAAAGAGGCAGAACTCCAGGATACCTCTGATACTTAATAACACCAATAGCTCCAGCAAATATAAAAACTACTTCCTCCACAGTTGAATAAAAACCCAGTTAGGTAGAAAATAAATCATAATTTCAGCTTCGACACACACCACATACTTCTATTCAAGACAACTCTATTATACGGGGTTTTTTCTCTCTTTTTTTCATAAGCATATGAATCAACGGCTTTCGGCATTAATAAAAAATAGCTTATTTTGGTAAAGGTTCTTATTGCAGATATACACACTTGAGCAAACCTCTCACAATAAGGATGAGAATCCATTCAATGAAAACAAACATTCAAATAAACAATAAGAATTCACAATAAAATTTTGGAATAAAATACAGTAGTAAAATCCTAGTACTTTACCTCAATAATCACAACCCAACAATCAGGAAGAGAATATGCACACAATGAAATTATAATTATGTAGCAATAAAATATATTAAAAAAATAACTATTCAATGATGTAGCAATAAAGCTTCCTGCGAAGGAGACTACACAAGAGAGCTAAAACATGCTAAAGAATAACTGTATTGTTTTATAATAATGAGAATAAACTCACATTTCTGAGAAACAATCGAAAGAATTTTTATCCATTATAGATAGATATACATTAGACAGTACTGTAATTATACGGAGATACAACTACACTCAACAATATAGATTTGTTGTGACAGAGATACATTAGACAGAATATTGCATAAAAGTCAAGGGGAAAAATGCCTTCATAGGTGATTTCTATCAAAAGAACTTAATTTCTATCAAAAGCTGAATTTTTTTTTTTTTTGAAATGATATTTGAAGAAAATAGAAGCATTAATTTTACCTTTTTAAAGAACGGCAAACTCAAGAAGAAAACTTAAAAATTACCCAGGATGTAATGGAGTCTTGGAACACACTGGCAACACAATGGTTGGAATCGGAAAGTTAACATCACCTATCTTTCATCTCATTCCACGCCTGCAATTATCGTAGTAGAAAACCATTGGAGTAAAAGACGAAGTGTTTAACTATATAAAATGGTTTGGTACTCATCTCCATTTACAAATATAATAAGCATCACACAAAAAATGCAGAATCACAAATAAGCAGAACCATCGAAATGCAGTATATTATAAATTACTACCCCAACCAGGAACTGGACAACTGGAGAATGGGATAGGCGGAAAATCTTCAAGCAGGAGCTGTTAGCAAAAAAAAAAAAACTTTAACAAAAGCTGGGAAATTTGGATCCTTCGACTGGAAAGAAGAGAAATTAGTTGGTGCACACGAAATCAAAAATAGTGGAGTAAAGATATGCACACAAATTTTTGGTACACATATCATAAAAACACACAGAACACAAAATTCAAAACAAACATTTCATAAGAAAACATTTTCAGAACAAACATCCGCCCTCAAATTGCTGCAGTGCGAGCTGAAAGATAGGGTTAACTGCAAGAGAGAAATGGTTTGTGGAAGAAGGAGAGGGTGAGGAGAGTCCAGGTCCAGAAGTGATAGAAGAGAATTAGACGAAGAGAAGAAGAAGAAGGGGAAAAGAATAAATAGTCGAAGCTAAGAAAAATCATGAGATATCTTAGAAAAGAATACCTTTGCAGATCTCCAATGGAGGTGTAGCAGGGGGCGTGGAAGCGGGTGTCAGAGGTGCCGGGTTTAGCCATGGATGACGATGGAGATGATAAGCGAGAGAGAGAGAGAGAGAGAAGGGACTGAGTGAGCCCCGATCGGAGACCCTCCTTTTACGCTTCTTTGTGAACTGCCCAGATCGGAAACCCTTTACACAATGTAACTGCATTTATCATTGGGATTGAGAAATGTTTGTTTTACACCAAAATTTGACTGGTTAATGACGTGCAAAAGTTTGGTTAATTCAGTTCAGTAGTTGGTTAATGGTGAATCGTATACATTAACCAAACTTTTGCCCGTCATTAACCATTAACCAACTACTCAACTAAATTAACCAAACTTTTGTACGTCATTAACCAAACATTTGCACGTTATTAACCATTAACTATTAACCAACTACTCAACTGAATTAACCAAACTTTTGCACGTCATTAACCAGGTGTCGATTTGTTGTCAATTTTTGGTGTCCACGTAACACAGCTGTTAGGATTAGGACTACCGCTGATTCAAATTACTTATTTGTGATTTAATGCTGATTGGTAACTGCTATCGTTGTATTTGAATATTCAGATCATGTAATAATTAATCTAAAGAAAGGTATTCGACCAATTTTCTCTACCACTTTTCATTGATAATGACTGTATATATACAAGAGTGTACACCCTAATTACTCCTACAAATTAATTGTTAATTACACAGTAGTATCACAGCTGTTAATTGCTAATTACATAATAGTATCACAGCTGTAATTACACCTGTCAATTACTGATTTTCTGCTGTCAATTACAGAATCTGTTATCACAGATTTATAGCTATTACCCCCCCTCAAGTTGGTGCGTGAAGATTCTGGATGCCTAACTTGTCGAGGAAATGATTGAACTGTGGTCTGCCTAATGCTTTAGTAAATATATCTGCCAGTTGTGTACGAGTAGGAACATAGGATGGCTGAATATTTCCTTTCAGTATCTCATCTCTAACAAGGTGACAATCGATCTCAATGTGTTTAGTTCGCTCATGGAAAACAGGATTCTTGGCTATATGCAATGCCGCTTGACTATCACAATAAAGTTGCATGGGTTTGGAGTGTATCACACCAAGATTGGACAAAATCCCCTTTAACCACTTTAATTCACAAGTTGTTATTGCCATTGATCTATATTCTGCCTCTGCCGATGATCGGGACACTGTATGTTGCTTCTTGGTCTTCCAAGAGATTGGAGAACCACCTAACAGCACAAACCATCCGGTGAGTGATCTCCTAGTCAAAGGACAACTTGCCCAGTCTGAATCACACCATCCATACAATTGCAAATCACAATCACGACGCAGCAGAACACCTTGTCCTGGGTTGCCTTTCAAATAACGGACCACCCGCAATGCAGCCTGCCAATGTTCTTCCTTAGGTTGTTGCTGCATAAATTGGGAAAGAGTATGGACACAATAGGATAATTCTGGTCTGGTGAAACAAAGATATATTAGACGCCCTACCAAGCGTCTATATTTTTCTGGATCATCAAGTACATTACCATCAGCCAACGCCAACCGATGGTTCGGCTCCAAAGGAATGTTGACAGGCTTGGCCCCTAACAGTCCTGTTTCAGATATAATATCTAAGGCATATTTACGCTGACAAAGAAAAATACTTGTGGGATTCCTATCAACCTCAACCCCCAAAAAATACTTCAAGGCTCCCAAATATTTCATGTGAAAACAGTTGCTTAAATATGACTTGAACTGCTGAATGGCAACATGATTATCTCCAGAGATTATCAAATCATCAACTTAAACAAGAACAACTATTTCCACGTCTTTTTGCTGCAAGGTGAACAGCGAATAGTCATAATAAGATTGTTTGAAACCATATTCCTTCAATGTAGCAGAGAGTTTTGCAAACCAACATCTCGGAGCCTGTTTTAATCCATAAAGTGATTTGCGGAGCTTACACACCATGTCTGGTTGTTGCACATTAAAGCCTGGAGGTACTTTCATGTATACCTCCTCTTGAAGCTCGCCATGAAGAAAAGCGTTGTGCACATCCATCTGATGAAGCTCCCACTCTTTCGCTGCTGCCACAGCTAGGACCATTCGCACAGTAACCATCTTAGCAATTGGCGCGAATGTTTCGGTGTAGTCAACTCCTTCAACTTGGTGATTACCAAAGATCACCAACTGGGCCTTAAACTGCTCCACAGTTCCATCTGAGTGATACTTTATCTTGTACACCCACTTGCATCCAAGTGCCTTCTTTCCAGGAGGTAAATGCTCTACCACCCATGTCCCATTATTTTCAAGAGCCTGAATTTCATTCTGCATGGCTTCTCTCCACCGAGCATCCTTCACAGCTTCATGAAAGGACACAGGTTCTCGCTCTGTAGTAATAGCTGCAAGAAAACTTCGATGTTGCAAAGAACATTTGTCATAATTCACATAGTGTGCTATAGGATAGGGCACACCTGGAGTATGCGTTGGAACGGGTGAACTAGTGGAAGGGCTCAGTTTCCGAATTGTGTTGGTCATATAGTCACGCAAACGAACTAATGGATGCGTATCTCTCAGTCCCCTTCCCAACTGATCATTATTACATTGTTTGTCATGGCCACTCACATCTTGTACTTCATCACCATTATTTTGTGCTACAATTTCTGCCTCTATTTCTTCTCCTTCCTCACATGTTCCCCCCCTTACATCAAACTTTTTCCCACTTTCTTGCTCTATCATATCTTCGCTGTGGTTATCTCCTGGGTTCCTAATTTCTCCAGGGTTCTCTTCATCAGTTCCTTCATGAGACATATCTATGACAGACCTCTCCACGGGTCTAGAGATCTCCTGAACAAAAGGAAAATCTGTTTCAAAGAAATCAACATCCCGTGAGACAAAATATTCTTTTGTTTCTAGACCATATAATTTCCAACCTTTCTTACCATAAGGATACCAACAAAAATGCACTTACGACTTCTGTTAGCAAATTTATCCCCTTTCTTGCCTTGATTGAGCCCATAACATAGTGAGCCAAATACTCTCAAGTGATCATACGAGGGCATCTTCCCATGAAGAATTTCATATGGAGTTTTCCCATCCAAGACCGAGGATGGAGTGCGGTTAATCAAGTAATCAGCCGTTAACACATACTCGCCCCAGAAATCAATGGGAAGATTCCCTTGAAAGCGCAATGCTCGTGCTACATTCAGAATGTGACGGTGTTTTCTTTCTACTCTTCCGTTTTGTTGTGGTGTCCCTGTACATGAAGTTTGAAAAACAATACCACGTTCAAAGAAATAATTTTTCATGCATGTAAACTCTGTCCCATTATCACTTCGAAATATTTTGACCTGTTTATTATACTGCCTTTCCACCATGGCAAAGGTATTCGGCCAATTTTCTCTGCCACTTTTCATTGATAATGACCGTATATATACAAGACTGTACACCCTAATTACTCCTACAAATTAATTGCTAATTACACAATAGTATCACAGCTGTTAATTGCTAATTACATAATAGTATCACAGCTGTAATTACACCTGTCAATTACAGATTTTCTGCTGTCAATTATAAAATATGTTATCACAGATTTATAGCTATTATAATCGATATGAATATGGTAGGATAGTGGGTTTTTTTTTTTTTTGGTACGTTGGGATAGTGAGTTTTATTCATTATATAAAGACCAACGTATGAATAGACAACACATCACATAATTTATGGTGACTATGCATGAAACGTGGAAAACAATTAATTGAACAACCAATTGATTTTTGACACGTGTTAATGTATTCCTAGTGTGCTGTCATGTAGATGTACACATGAAGTATTAATAAATAAATTTTTCCTGAGAGAATAATACTTGTAATAACATTTAATGAAGTTTATTTCTAGCTGTATATAATATTGATCGATTGATATTGATTTTGTCAAAAAAAGTTTGTTTCAAAAATTTGTAACTTGGTTTTTCCAAAATTAATTTAAAAAAGGTTTAAATATGTTTTAAAAAATTTGGTTTTAGTCCCTTAAAAAAATTTGTTTGTTTTTGGTCCTTTTAGTTTGGAAATGTGTCACATTTAGCCCCTAAAAAAATTTTCATCTGTTTTTAGTCTCATTGGTTTGGAAATGTGTCATATTTAATCCCTGTGTTTTCGTCTGCTTTTTAGTCCCTGTTTTTGGTTTGATTTTAGTACCTCATTTCTCTCTCTCTCTCCTTCTCTCTGTAACCTCTCTAACACCAAGTTCGATGTTATTATTTCCAGCAACATCAGTCGAAAAGCAGATGAAAACAGACGCAGAGACTAAATATGACACATTTTCAAACTTAGGGGACTAAAAACAAACGAAATATTTTTAAGGGACCAAAACCAAACTTACAGGGACTAAATGTGACACATTTTCAAACTAAAAGGACCAAAGGCAGACGAAATTTTTTTGAGAGACTAAAACTAAAATTTTTCTTAATTTAAGGGACTAAAGACATATTTAAGCCTTTTAAAAAATACGAATAAACATAAACAGTACCATTATCCTTTTTTTTTTGTTGACATATTTGACCACTGAGCAGTCTGAGCTTAACCCACTCACCTCTCTCATTTCTCTTGCAAGGGCAAGCACACACCCACATCGCCGTTCAACACCGGCGAAGCACGGTTGCAGGCCTCAGGTAAGTTTGGCTTCTGAGAAACGTGTTTTTTTATTTCATGGGCTATTCATCTGGTGATTTAATTCCGTCTGATTTCTGATCTGAAACTATGTTTTTCAGTGGCAAGATTGTTTCTTTGGTGACAAAGATTTCAACTTGTTGAAAATTTGTTTATGACTTGCTCAACATTCTTGTTAAAATATGTTTTCACGTGTTCTCTAACATTTCTGTCAGTTCTGTTTGCCTAAACTCCTCGCTGAGTCTTTGGCTTTTGTACTCGTTGCTTCTTTTCTTCGACAGAAGCAGAAATTTACTTCTAATGTAGAAGATAGATTGCAATTGCAAGGAAAATTTTGAAAAAGAATAATGATATTTATATATAAAATATATTGCATCATGTAAAAACAATAGGGGGATTTTGATGTCTAATATCATTATCCTAGAATTTAGGTTATGTCTGTTGGAACAAACAAGTAGAAGTTGGTAGAAGACCAAAATCACAATATCTTCTTATAATAAGTTGAGATTTGGAGATGTGAGCATTCCTTTCTAACCAATTGCACCAAAGGGATTATGTAGCAACAATGTTTTGCTGCTTTCTTATGGCAAAAGTTTCAACTTTAAGTAGTAGAAACGGTGTTGGAGTTGAAGAACTCACCCGAGGTTGTGTTCTGTGGCAATTACATAATGTTGAGATTCCTTTTCTTTGTATGCCTATCAGCAAATATATTTTAATTCATTTTTCTTTTTCTTGCAGCTGTAGAATAAGTAGCACGACCTGCTTAAAATGTTTCTTCGAAGAATTGTCGCTGCATGTCCTCAATCGAAAAGGATGTTCAGCTCTTCTGTTAGCCATGACTATGCAAGTGCTATTCAAGAACTCAATAAGGTAGAGTCCTTCTGTGCTTTGCTCTGCTACTGAGTTAAATGCAATGCCTTTTCTGTTTTGGGCAAAATACTGATATTGATGCAGTACACGCCTTAATAAATACAAAGAACTTGTTGACTTGATAGTCTAGCATAATGCAAAGAGATTGAATCCACTTGCTGGATGTTCATATCCTTGTTCATCTATCATAAATCCGTTTGAACGCCTATCTGGTTCACATCTACTATGTCGTAATATTGCATTAAACAGTGGTGAAGTGATTCAAGTCTAACCAAATTTCTGCATGATATCTATTTTTCTGTTCAATATCTACTATTAAGGTTTCATAATGGCCAAACTATACTAAGAATTGTTGGTAGAATTACTGCAATCCATGTTAAATTGCTTATTCCATTTCAGGAAATGGAATCGGTATTTGGGGAACGTCCGGCAGGTGGACTCGCAAGCTCATTAAGCAATAGTCATGCGAATAACGAACCCCAATCTTCATCTCGAAGCGTAGGTGAAAGTTCTTTTGAATTGACTCATACTGGCAATTCAGGGGAAGCTCAAATGGTAGATGTGTCTCCAAAAGAAAGTAGCAAGAGAACTGCCACTGCTGTTTGCAAGGTAATTCTTGGAAAGAAAGTGTTTGATTTGGTGTCGGCCAATCAAATGGCGAAAGGAGATGTTCTTACGGTGGCAAAAATTGCAGGCATAACTGCAGCAAAGCAAACTAGTAACCTTATTCCGCTGTGCCATAACATAAGCCTTGCACACGTGCAAGTGGATTTGAGATTGAATCATGAGGACTTCAGTGTAGCAATAGAAGGGCAAGCTGCATCAACAGGTAAAACTGGGGTTGAGATGGAAGCAATGACAGCAGTGTCTATTGCTGGCTTAACAGTGTATGATATGTGTAAGGCTGCTTCAAAGGATATAGCAATTACAGATATAAGACTTAAGCATAAATCTGGTGGAAAAAGTGGGGATTACTCCTGGGGACAATAATGGTTTTGAAGAATTCCAGTGCATGAATATTGGGGGCTTGCTCTAATGAAGCACATTTTGATAGCTGACCTTTTACTTGTCCCATTATAGACTTTGTCAATTTCAGGTAAATCACTAAATCATGGTACATTTTTTGATAGCCTCCTATTACATGGCCACCTCGTAAATTATTTGTTATTATATTGCCTTTATCTATTTTAACTTTGAGGCTTAATAATTAAGCATCGATAGTGTAAAATTTTTTTACACAAACATTCAATCATACTTTACCATAGTGTCACGTTACATCGTGATATTACTTAAAATTTCTACATAACGAGATGAATCAATGTTTATGGGATTCTTTTTTACGTTGTTAGTGATACTAGTTAAATTCTTTAGCGTTACTAACCAATCAGGCATGGGTTTCAGGTGAATCTCTTTAGTGTAAAAAATTAAAAAATTGATTATGTTCACAATTTTTTTTGGGTGTAGTTGCACTTATTTTTGGTGTAGAACGATTATGTTAACAAATTGGATGATATGACAACACGTGAAAATTTAATGCTGAAATTGCAAACTCAAATATTTCATAATTAAATTCAATTTAGTAATCGGTCAGGGAGGTATGAACTAACTCATGTAAAACGAAAAGTTATGTCACACTCAAGGGTTGTTGGAGATGCCAGTTGACTTGAACGCATTCGAGAGCTAGCTTTGTAGTTTGACTGATTTAATTTTCTTTTTCCTGATTATTACTAGGTCAGAAATGGCAACGTTATGTTTTTTACAAAAGACACGGCAACCTAGACAATATGCGAAAGAGTAAATTTTATTTACTTTGGAGTTGGATCATTATCATTATTGATGGTCTATTGTTTGACTATGTCCACTCTAGACTCTATCTTTTAAATGATGTTGAAATTTCAATTCATTGTTGCCTTTCTTTTTCTCATGGATTTTTACTTGAATTTAATTTGAGAGGTAGGTACTTATTTTTGTTCAACATCAAACCCAACCGTTTTCTGTTGATCCCATATTCCAATTTTACCCTTTACCAACCATTCGCATTAATATCATATTCCCTCCAGACTTATTTATAAGCAAAAAAGTCATTTCAACATTCGTTAAAAAATGTATGTATCTGGTATGGATAGATACATACATTTTTTAACGAATGTTGAAATGACTTTTTTGCTTATAAATGAGTCTGGAGGGAGTATGTAAATTATTAAGAGTTGATAAACCATTCTAATTTTGTTTAAAAAAAAAAGGATAAACTGTTCTAATTTAACACCAAAAAAAAAAGAATTTAAAATTTGAAAATAAAAAACTTGAAATATGAGGGAAAAAATTGTTTTTTAATTTGGGTCAAATTTCAGATCTAATTTTGAAACAAATTCAATCCAATTCAATCTAATTTTGACACAATACAATTTGGTCCAAATTTCAAATCCAATTTTGAAGCTCATACTTATATTTTTACTTTTTTATATATTTATAAAATTATCAAATAGAAAATGTGTATTTATAAAAAGTATTTTAAAGAAAAATAGATTTTCACTAAATATTTGAAAAAATGTACATTTAGGCTCGGTTTAGTAAAAATAAGCTATAAGTTAGCTTATTGCTGATAAGCTAGCTTATAGCTGATAAGCTAACTAATTAAAATTGAAATGCTTGGTAAAATTAGTTGTTTAACTAACTGATAAATATAAAATGACGAAAAAGGATAAGATTTTATCTTTATTTTAAATTTGAAAAAAGGATAAATAATAAAATAATATAGATAAAAATGGGAGAAAAGATAAAAAGCTATAAGCATCTCAAAAAAAGTTATAAGCTAGTGCGATAAGTTTGATTAACAAACACATTTTATTGTGTTAAACAAACTTATAAGCTAGTTTAATAAGCTATAAGCTAGCTTCTTAGCCTTACCAAATCGAGCCTTAAATGAACAAAATACCAGTATTTTGTTAGATGATGCGTATGCTTGTTTCCGCGTCAGAAATTCACTAACTACACGTCCATCTGAAGCTACTAGACAGAGCTTCTGCAGTGACTATACATTGGGACATAAGAAATCAACTCGTGAACGCAATTTCAAACAGACTAGATAACTTTTTATCGATACAAATTTCTTTTATACAAAATAACAATATTTTTTTATCGATACAAACTCAATTCACACACACACACACGCGTAAGAATTGAGTTTTAGTCTTATTGGTTATATTAAAAACTATGAATTTTTATTTTTATGATATATTTAAGATTTGTTTATTATGTATTGTATGAAAAAATTAAAATTAAAATTAAAATTAAACACAATTCAAGTTAATTGACTTCAGATTGAATTGGATTTGATCAAATTTAAATTTAAAATCAAATTGGTTAAATAAAAAATAGAATATATATATGAAGAAATTAATTTGAATTTTTTCTTCCTTGAAACCAACTCTGTCCATAAACAACACTCTTTTAAATTTTCACTTGTGGAGGGGGGTAGAAGCGTCTTTACGTGTGGGCTCCGCATCTCCCGTCTCCCCCATTTTATCGGAACCGCACATTGCGCGCGGGACTTCATTTTTGTCACGTTGGAGTTGGGCGGTGCACAACACACGTGGCTCAATCTGGTTGGCCCATTCTCCTTCATCACAATTAATTAATTAAAAAAGTTCACAATATTATTATTAATTAATTAATATAAATTCTCGCTTTTTTTTTTTCGTACTTAAAATTTCCAATTACCCTTTCCTTACACAGGGTTTAATTTGATTGATTCCCCATTCCCAAAAAACGAAGGTTTTCTGGGTGGGCGTTTCAGTTCACACGCTGTTCCAACACCCAATCGGGCTGTCAAAACGACGTTGACGTTGACAGCCCGGTTCCTTGGAGATAGACATATAGATTCATATATACATACAATACATATTCAATTTCAAACCCAGGTACCTACCAATCAAATCCATCAGAATAATCTCTCGCATAACAGAATATCCCTATTATTATTCTCTTTTCTTATCATTATTCTTTCCTTCGCGTTTTCTTTACGTGTGATTTTGCGGTTCTCGTTTTTTTCCCTCATTCATTCCAATAGGATACTACTACCCTTACCAACCCTTTTTCTATCTGCAGGTTTTGGGTTCTGTTTGTTTTCCATAATAATAATAAAACATTGTTCTGTGAATGAAATTTGGTTGTCACACGTGATTTCCATGTTGATTTGGGCATTTTATTGTAGACAAGGACGCGTTTTTTTTGCTACATATAAATAGTATTGGTTTGACGTTGAATTTCTGCGTTGAATTTCTGCAATGAGTTCGTTTTCTGGAGCCATTCAGCGACCCCTTGTGGCTGCCGCTGCTGTTGCCGTTGCTTCTTTCTCTACTGATATCTCTGATAAATTGCCATTCCATGGTTCATCCCGTGATTGTTCTACCTCTAATTTGCCACATTCTCCGCCTTCTAACTCCCTTCAGGAATCAAATTCATCTTTGGTTTCTCATATTTCTGATTCAAAACTTGCTAACCTATCTTTTGTGACCAAAATTCGTGTACCTGTGCCTAATGTTCAATTCCGGGTGCCGAATTTGGGCCACAATTTTGCGTCAAATTTGCGCTATTCTTTGGTTGCTTCATCACCACTTCTTCAGAATTTGTATCTCTCTGCTGAATTGACTAGGGTGTCAAGGCCATCCCCTTGTTCCGATGGTGTCTCCAATTCAACTTCTGAGGTCATGTATAAATGGCATTTGCCTGAGCCAAATGCTTTTGGTGGTTCGCCCACGAAGTCGAAGACGGTGGTGGTCTTGTTGGGATGGTTGGGTGCAAGGCAGAGACATCTGAAGAAGTATGCAGAATGGTACACTTCAAAGGGATTTCATGTAATTACCTTTACGTTTCCGATGAGTGAGATACTGAGTTATCAGCCTGGGGGAAAAGCGGAACAGAATGTTCACATGCTTGTGAACCACTTGGCTGACTGGTTAGAAGGAGAGAATGAGAAGAATCTTGTCTTTCATACTTTCAGCAACACTGGATGGTTAACGTGAGTGAAATTTTGTTATGCAAAAGCATGAAATTTGGCCTGTTTTTTTTTCCTATTATTGATGATGCCATTTTTTTCAGTTACTTGAGTGGTTTGGTGTTACATTGTTGCAGGTATGGGGTTATTTTGGAGCATTTTCAAAAGCAGGATCCATCTATGATGGAAAGGATTAGGGGTTGCATTGTTGATTCTGCACCTGTTGCGCACCCTGACCCTCAGGTAAAAGCTTAGCAAAGTGAACATAAACCAGTTTGTTGTGTCCTATGTTGTTTATTTTCGTGCTGTTAATGCTAGCTGACTTTTTCAAATGATCAAAAAAAAACTTTTCTTGTTGGGTTAGTAATACATTGATGAATTGAGACCTAGGCATTTAAACATTTGGTTGAGATCTTTGACTTTTTAGATTTCTTTTACCTTTTTTACTTGAAAGGGGTAGTAGCCAATAGAAAAAGTTATGCAAATTTCATAAACTTTGAAGCCCTGAAGTTTTTTATTTTTTGAGTTTAGAATTAGATTATCTCTGTTATTCTTTTCTCTTCTCATCCTGGTTTTAAAAATGTTAAAGTTTTATGCTAGATAGGTAGATGTTAATTATCTGATTATCTTTTCAGGTCTTCGCCTCAGGTTTCTCTGCAGCATTTCTTAAGAAGAATAGTATAGCTACAAAAGGACGTGTATTCTCTGATGAATCTGGCATTAAAGTATCAATTGGCAGCAATGAAGATTCAGGACTCAAACCTGCACCAACAGAAGCAGCTTTGCTATTAATACTAAAGAAATTTTTTGAGGTCATTCTGTATCTTCCTACCGTGAATAGGTAATGACCCTAAACTCAGTCTTTTTCTACCTGATTCCTGTTTTTGAAAAAATGATATTTCATCCCAAGTCTTACTTGTTTTTTATTCTTTTAGAAAACAAATTACTGTATTATGTGGGTATTGGACCATTAGTGATAAGATTGAGTTGATAACTTGATAATAAACTGCCATGACGCTTGAGCAATATGACCATACTAACTATATCTCGCAACATCGTGTCTAAAGTGTAATATCATATTTGTAAGATTTTAGTGAAATCAATTAGTAGAAAGATGTATGCATGTGATTTTCAAGAATAGTAGAATATTCCATGGGATTAGCTGTTGAACTATGATATAATCTATTCAGGATATAAAGAATCATAAATAAATTTGGCACATAAAACCGGAGCCATGTATAAATATTCAACACTTGTATCCATATATGTTTTGCCAGCTGGCTTAATTATCAAATAACTAACCATTTTGCAAAAATTTCTCATATGAATAGCCATCATCCTAACTATAATAATCTTGTTCAAATGCAGAAGGCTCTCCGATGTTTTGAGCTTGTTATCCACAAAACAACCGGACTGTCCGCAGTTATACATGTATAGCTCTGCAGACAGAGTTATCCCTTCTGATTCAGTGGAGTCATTTGTAGAGGCACAACGTAGGGCTGGACATGATGTTAGAGCTTGCAATTTTGTCTCCTCGCCCCATGTCGACCACTTTAGAAATGACCCAAAATTGTATACTTCTCAACTCAGTCAATTTTTAGAGGAGTGTGTTCTTAACCGGTGTAAATCACACCACTAATTCTTTATGTTGTTTGGCTTACTCATACAACAGATAGTTCATTCTTTCTGATTTTTTTAAAGCAGCCAATCCATTTAATTGTGGTGGTTAGGACTTGTCAAAAGTCAAGCCCTCTAAAGGGATCATATAATTGTTCACGGACAGCTTATAATCAATTCATTGATACATTGATAATGCAAATGAAAGTCATTGCAAATTTCCTTTAGTTGTTTCTTTTATGTTGGATGGGTGCAAAAAGTATTGTGGTTCATTGTTTTGTTGGTTGATGGCAAATATTTTGATTACTGATGTCTTTCTGAATTTTGATCAACATGGATGATGTTCAAGCACATGAAAGTAATGTGATTGGGATTATAGTATAAAATAGTACAGTACCCATGCATTCACATGAGTTACTTTGTTAGTTTTCACGAATGTTCAATTTTTTTTTTTTGTTGATAAGTAAGTGTTAGTTGTTAGTAATTGTTAGAAATGTTTGTTTCCTGAGTTTGAACCCGGGACTTCCAGCTTATACTCCTTCAGCGTCCCTTAGTTCACCAACCGAGCTACCTACTTGGGACCACGAATGTTCAATGTTATGATGGCGAATGGCGGCACATAGCGGAAGGCCAAAATCTTGCCATATTAAGCCACTTCCAATTGCCATTTACTGGATGATGCTGCCATTCTTCACAAAATTCAAACAACAGATTGCTAAAAATCCGCCACCGCAATCTGCCATAGCCGCTTTTCAACAATATTGTGAATGTTCATAATCACAAGCTGATAATGTCCATAATACTAACGACAACAATGTGTATTTGTATTAAATATGTAAATACATTTGTTTTACATATAATGCACATATATTCAAGTACTTGAAATTGATTTAGACAATCAGTTCATTTTCAATAAGTTGTCTAAAACCTGACCATATCTAATATAGCATGAGTGCGTGATCCTTGTCAATTATACATAATAGTTCAAATGGAAATATCTCATTCACAAAATGGAAACAAAGGTAGAGGGAGGGGAACACGCAGGTGTCGTGGTCGCCTTGTAGTTTTGAAGCTTCGTTGATATTTTTTTTATTAAATAACTTTATAGCCACCTAATTTTTTTTTGTTTTTTTTATAAATACCTAGTTTTTTTTTTCCACACTACGTCCCAGTTGTGGTTAGAGGTGGGCATGGGTCAGGTTGGGTGAGTTTTAGGGTATTTGAGGACCCAACCCAATTAACTAAATACGGGTTGGGTTGGATTGGTTTAATCGATTTTTTTTTTGCGTAACCCAAACTAACTCAACCCGATTTCATATGGGTTGGTTTGGGTTGGGTAATCGGGTTTATTATTAAAATATTTATTTCTCAGAAAAATTGAGAAAATTTGAAAAAATAGAATAAAAACCCCATTGTTGAGGCCTTAATTTGGATTTTCAAATAAAGAAAATCTTCATGTCTTCATGGTTGCACAAAAAGCACAATTGACCTCAATTTGGAGTAAAATTTCCACTAAAATTATAGCACCAAGTGAAATAAAAACAACACAAAATTTATGTGTTTACAAATTACGTCTTCGTTCATATGGTATTAGCTGGTATATGCGTTCAATTACATGCAGTGGGTTGGGTTGGGTTGCTTGGATTCACAATCTTCTGACCCGACACCCAACCCATAGCCTTTGGGTTTGCTTCTTTAAAAACCGACCCAACCTAGATTTTGTGGGCTGGGTTAGATTGGGTAGGTCGGGTTCGCGGGTTGACCCATACCCGTGCCCACCCTAGTTGTGGTATGTCCAATCGCAGAATGGCGTACAGTTCATGCGTATATGGTCATCTTGCTGGGCATATATGTGAGAAATGATTGTAGAGGGGTCTTCTCCCTCGACTAATTTCCTAGTGATTAATTGAAGTTCCATTTTCTTATAAAGGAAGGACATTTTATTGTAATTTATTGGGGTCAACGACTATGTGCGGCAAGGAGTTTGATCCTCATCCCTGAAGTGCCTTTGAGGGGATTTTCTCCCCCATTCTGTTCCTACTCTGCGGGCCCCAAACAAGACAGTCTATGTAGAATCCCCACATACAGGTGAAACAGGGACGGATCCAGGGAGTGGCAAGGATGGGCTTTAAACTTGATTAACCAGATAAGAAAAAGTTTCAGGATTTGACATTAACCAGATAATGAATAGCATTAACCAGATATGTGAACTTGATTAACCAGATAAGAAAATGAAATGTCCAAAATGTTCAGGATTTGACATTAACCATATAATGAATACCATTAACCAGATATTTGAACATGATTAACCAGATAAGAAAATGAGATTTTCAAAAGTTTTAGGATTTGACATTAACCAGATAATGAATAACATTAACCATATATGTGAACGTGATTAACCAGATAAAAAAATTTCTTAAAAAAAGATTTTAATTTTTTTTTGAAAAACAAGGGGTACAGACACGTCCGTATAGTACGGACATATGATATTTGTGTCCTATTTTGTGTTCAATTAACAACTTATTTATAGCCCCACGCGCTGTGCCATGTCCTTTTGCTAATTGTGCCAGAAGCCTAAGACATATCGTTGACGTGGTAACTCGCCAAAGACTTGAGGCCCGTACTATGTGCCAATTCATATAATGATGGAAGTGTGGCTATTTTAAACCATGACCATAATGTTCTGACAAAAAAAAAAAACACCATGACCATAATGCATAAACATTATTTTGCTGACTTATGCATGCACATAGGAATTAGTCAGCGTTCTCTAGCTACACTAAAAAATTAACTTTCTACAACCGGCTAAAAATAGGAATCGTAAGTTACTAAATATTTTAGCCCCTCGTTTGATAAATTTCTGGATCCGTCCCTGAGGTGGAAATTGACATTCCTATCGCGGGATATTAGTGTCCAATATGGATAGGACACAATTTTTTTTGACCTTTCAGACTTAATTATAAGCAAAAATGCCTAATTTCACACTGATTAACAATAATAGTTAAGTGCTTTTAATTTTCTTAATTTCATATAAAAAAAGAAATATTTTCAAAAACTACTCTTAATCATAATAGTCCCTAGAATATTAATGAATTAAATTAAGGATATTTTTTAAATAATTACATTAAATATGGGTAGATTATTAAATATTTGCTTATATTTGAGTCCACTAAACATGAACTTTTTTCTTAGGCTTAATTGCACTTTTGGGGATTGTGCGATTTTAGTCTTCTAAGTTGTAATTGAACGAATTGAGTCTTCAATGTATCACAATTGTGCGATTTTGATTCCCAATATTCTAATTGAGCAAATTATGTCCTCTACGTATCGCAATCGTGCGCTTTTGGTCTCTCAATTCAATTGTCTAACTGAAAATGTTATAAATTTTTTTTTAATTTTTAAGCCAACTAATATGTCCCTAGACCAAATTATGTGTTAAGTCATACTTACACTTGATATATTAACAACTTTTATAAGAAATTAAACGGCAAGAGGAACCAAAATCGCACTATTGCAATAAATAGAGGATCTAATTAGCACAATTGGAAGCTGATGGTGTTACCAATTGACTTCAAACACAAGAGGGGGGTGAATTGTGATAGCGGTGCTTATATATAAAATTACAGAAAATAAATGACCGAATAATAAATAAAGAACAAAAATAAATAAAGTGCTTGAATGATAAAGAGACAGAGAGCAAAGAAGAGCACGCAAAGAATTTATACGAGTTCGCCACCAAACACCCCTGTGGCCTACGCCCCGTCCCCAAAGCAAACCACTATGGGATTTTCACTAAAACACTAGCTTTTAAATCGAGTTCACTAGAAACCTTTACAACTCTAAACCAGAGCAATACGTTCAAGAGATATCACCTCTCTATGAACACCTTGGGATTCCTACCCAAAAATAAATGATTTTCTCAAATAAAATGAGATTTAAAAAGATACACTCAATAGTGCAGATATAACAAATTGAAGCTCAAATAATACAACTCAAATTTTGTAGAATAAAAAACTCAGAAAATTGTGCTCAAATAAGTGTGAGTGATGAAAAATATTTGACCGAGTTTTAGACAAAAATTAAGCACTGCGTTGTTGTATTTTCGTGTTGTAAGAAAGAGCACAGCGTTGTTTATATTTATAGACCGACTGAGGAGCGTTTGCCCGTTGAGTTGATTTGTCCGTTGGAAGATTTGACCGTTGCACAGGGATCTGTCCGTTGGAATGAATATTAAAAGGATTTGTCGTTGCAGGAAGACAGCTAGGCAGACGACCTCTGAAGACAGCTCGGCAGACGACCTCGCCACACAGCTCGACAGACGACCTCGACACAGCTCGGCATATGACCTCTGAACAGCTCGGCAAATGACCTCGGCACACGACCTCGGCACACAGCTCTGTATACGACCTCCTCATCAGCTCGGTCCTCATAGCTCGGCACGCGACCTCATCAGCACGACACGCGACCTCGCTAAGCGGCCTCATCAGCTCGACACGGATCATCAGCTCGGCACGCGACAAGAGCTCATCACGCGACCTCGGTACGCGACCTCATAAGCTTGACACGCGACCTCCTCCTCAGTTCGACATACTACTTCCTCAGAGCTCAACATCCGACTTCCTCCTCAGCTCGACATCCGATTTACTCAGAGCTCGACATACGACTTCCTCAGATCTCGACACGCGACTTAATCCTCAGCTCGACATCCGAGCTCCTCAGCTCGACATCCGACACGAGATATGCATGTCAAAATATTTTGTGCGTGTGTGATTTAATTTTAATTGAGAGCTTTTTATTACTACTTACAAATTGTCTTAATAAAGATAAATAAATACCCAGAACCCAAAGACTTGAGAAACAATCATTCTTGATACGCGTCTTGGTATTCTTTTCCACTTTTTGCACGGTTGACTATTTGCAAAGCTCCCTTTTGTCAATCATCAAAATCATCCTGTCAAGGCATGTATTCACAGACTCCCCCTTTTTGATGATGACAAACATCTCATGGAGGAAATTTAGTAAAATATAATCATGATATAGCAATGAGATATAAGCATGGTTTTTCAATAAAAGATATCAGAGTTTAAGCACAATATTTAGAAAAACTCCCCCTCACAATATTAAAAAGATATCAGAGTTTAGGCGCATTTTGGCATTTTGGTAAAGAACTCCCCCTCACAATATGCATGGAATAAACCACTCCCCCTGAATCATATAACTCTCCCCCTTTTGGCAACATCAAAAAGTGGGAAAGACAAATAAAGCAAGGCATATATTCAGGATTAAACAAGCATATTTTGATAGTTACGTGATACCAAGCTTGGTGTGTGACAGATGAGCTGGTTGGACATGATTAGCTAGTTGCATAAGACAAATGCGTCACCCACTCATTATTCCGTACTTAAAGAAAATGGAAGGGGAAAAGACCTCTATACTTACTTACTTCGACCGACTTACTGTAACACCTGAGGACGAGATCGACATCGTATTAGGACGACGTATCGAGACCTCGACCAAGACCTTGTGTCGAGATCCCGTGACTAGATCGTTTGCCGAGATCATTTGTCGAGCTGATGAGACCACGTGCACTAGCTGCTGAGCTGAGGAGGTCGCGTGTCGAGTTGATGAAGTCGCGTACCGAGCTGATGAGGACGCAAGTCGAGCTGAGGAGACCGCGTTCACGAACTCGTGTTAGAACCTTGTACGTTTGCACGAGCACTCTTGTCGACATCGTGTCGAGATGACACCTCGTATTATTTCGAACGTTACTCAGCGTTATTATTATATTGTTTGTAATTATTACATTGTCGGCTTGTCGTTGACCGACAGAGTAGAGGGTAATCATGAGAGGAACGAGTTAACGGGTAGATGATTGATGGGATTGGCATCTTATAGCTGGAGTTACGTTTATACCCTTTCTCGCCAGCTGTATACCACGACCGTTTCACTCATTTCTCTTTTCTTCTTTCTTCTTCCTTCCTTCTGCTCTGTGTTTCGTTGTTTCCTTAAAAATCTTCATCGACGAAACCGTGAGTTCCAGCGAGATTCTGCACAAGATTTCTTCATCAATTTTGTTCATCATCAACTTCTCGACCCATATCTCGTCTGATCGACCATCACCGTTGAGGTATGAAGAACAGATTTTCTTTCATCTGTGCTACTGTTTAGCGCTAAATCTTCTTCCATTTTTAATCAGTTTTATGCTTCCAAATCATATCAAATTGATGGGTTTTCTTCTTCACAATATTACCTATCTTTTTAACCGATTAATTGGGCTTGTAAAACAAATTTCTTTCTCTGTTTTTCTGCAATCGGCAGTGCCCAGAAAACCCCATTTTTGGTTCGTTTCGATTTTCTGGTTTTTCGTTCGTTGCTTCTGAATATTGTTGTTGTCGATCTTTCTGTGAAGCATCAGATAACTTTTCATGAATTCTGATCGAAATCCCTAACTTTGTGTTGGAGGAAAAATATCTTTCAGTTCTTGAGTTTTATATTTTCTGGGTTGTGGTTGAGTTTGGGGAAGAGAGAGCTAGATGTATTAGAACCATAGATCGATCTGAGTTGTGTTTGTTTTAGGAAGTCTGATTCCCGAGATCGAGTGATTTCCGAATCGAGGTGTACGGGAAAGCGAATCCAAGGACGCGGAAGCAGCAGAATCCAGATCGAGGACTGTACGTGTCGAGGTCGACTGAGAAGCGTACGTGTCGAAGTCGTTGTCGAGTTCGTTGAAGACAGCCGTGTCGAGATCGAGTAAGAGAAGTCGTTGTCGAGCTCTTTGAAGACAGCTGTGTCGAGGTCGTTGTCGAGCAGCATTAACTTGGAGTTCGGTAAGGGCTACTTCTAGATATCTCTAAGGCTTTATTGTATAAGTCCTTAAGTAAGGGCATTTCATATTCTATGTGGTTATGTTATTGTGTATGGAATTACTGATTTGTGTCGAGATGAAATGTTGTGATATGATTGAGTTTTGCATGTATTTAATATGTGATTGAATATATGTCGTGAAGTGTGTATTGCATGTTGAATTGCGTTTCTTCATGTCGAGCTTGCTCTTTATTTGACATGCGGTTGAATATCTTGTGTTTAACTCTTTGAATATCGTATGCGGCGAATTGTTCATCGAGTGAGCGAGCTAGGTGAGTCGTATGACGTTTTTGAGCCGTGACCCGGATAACTGGGGGTGCTAGGTCCCCTTTTTGTTTACGGGAGATTGACTAGACGTCGCCACGCTATGGGACCTGAGTTGACTGTCCTAGGGAGAGCGAGGATCCCAAGGCTTCGGCTGGACTTTCCGACATACGGTACGGCGTGTGCATTCCGGAAAATTGTCGAGTCGAGAGAAAATGGATTTGTGAGTTGTGTCGAGTTTAGAGTGAGATGGTCGAGTCACGTCGGTGAATGTTATACTTTGCTGTTTGCTTATATTTTTATGTCGAGCTTATCTTAAATTGTTGAGAAGTTGACCCTTTCCCGTGGTGCCTTCAATCCATGACGGTTACCCAGGCGATGTCGAGGGCGCAGGTAACTCGACAGGAGACGATGCCGAGGAGGGGCTCGACGAAGGACCTGAGTGACGACCTCTACCTGTCGTGATTGTTTATTTATTGGATGTTGGTTTTCTGAGGACTGTTCTTGTAATTCTTTTTATGTTCGAGGTCGTGACCAGTTTGGGCAGTGTTATTTTTGTTGCTACAGGGTAGACTGGTGGTCTTACTTTTGGAGCAGCCCTCAAGGTGGGAGTCTCCGCTTAAGTACCCCAGGGTATAATGGCTATTTTGAAGTTGTCGTACCTTAGGTGTATTTTCTTTGCACATTTGCTACTCTGTATTTTGTATACATTCTTATTTTAGTGATATATATGTGTATGTTATACATGTATGTTTTATTTGAATTTAAGTCTTGTGTCTTAGTTGCACCATGTTTTGAAAAGTGTAATTACTCGATGTGCACGAGTTGGTTTTATATGAAAAATATATATCGCATTTTTAAAAGGCACAAGAGTTTTGTTTTTAAAACACATCTCATATAGGTTTATGTTGAGCTTGGTGTGTTGAGCTCGGTAACTCGAGCTCGGTATATTGAGCTCGGTAGCGGTCCGGAAACGGGTCGTTACATTGTTGGTATCAGAGCAGTTCGGTTCTGACCGAGCTGTGCATAGGAATTTGGACTGGTCACTGTGTCGGGTTATGTGTTGGGTACCTAGTTGTATTATGTTGATTGCTGTTTGATTAAGTGAAGCACTTATTGCTTGAGAAATTGTTTGAACTGTTTCTTGATTGAAGCAGTGTGTTTTAACACATCCTTGTGTGAGATTCTGACAGGGTTTTGAACTTTGTGGAATCTAATGCCACCTCGTAGGAATACGACATCTGCAACCGAGAACGTCGACATGGAACGAGCTATTCAAGCTATGACCGAGATGGCGGCAGCCATGGCTCAACAATCAGCTGCTGCAACTCAACAGGCTAACGCGATGGCTCAACAGACGGCAGCGTTAACTCAGCAGAACTTGCAGCAACAGCAACGAGCAGAACGAAATGCTGAAGCGAGAGGATTGGCCGACTTCAGGAAGCATGATCCACCGAAGTTCTACGGTGAGCCAAATCCGGATAAAGCTGATCTTTGGATGCAAGAGATCGAGAAGATCTTTGAGGCACTTCATTGCCCGGACAACGTGAAGGTCGACTATGCCACCTACTTACTGCTAGGAGACGCAGAGTATTGGTGGAGAGGAGTGAAGCAAACGTTTATAGCAGAACATCGCGAGATGACCTGGGAGGTTTTTGGACAAGTACTTCCCGGATACTGCACGAGCCGAGAAGGAGCAGGAATTTCTTCAACTGCAGCAAGGCAACTCGACGGTGTCCGAGTATGCGGCCAAGTTCGAATCGTTGGCGAGGTATTTCAGTCCATTTCGTGACCGAGTTGACCAGAGATGGTTGAGTGAGAGATTCCAACGGGGATTGAGATTCGACATTCAGAAGTCAGTGGTGTCGTTGAGGATCCGAAATCTCCAAGAGCTGATTGATCGATGTGTCGAGGTAGAAGGAGTGAGGAGCCACAAGAAGAAGACTGTTGTGGGCGGACCGGTGAGACCCCAGAGTGCAGGGCAGAGATTTGCACAGAAAGGGAAACAACCGCAGAAGAAGCCTTACGACCGACCTCAGGGGAACGACAACAGGGGACAGTATCGTCCGATGACCCAAGTACCGAGGAGTGGAGGTCAGACCAGTGTCGAGGTGATTTGCTACCGATGTGGAAAGCCGGGACATTACGCGAGTAACTGTACTCAGAAGGAGGAGGTGTGTTTCAACTGCAAGAAGCCAGGGCATTTTGCCAAGGATTGTCCTACACCTAAAGCTGAACCGACTATGCTTGCGGCAAAGGCCAAAGGGAAGCGTCAAGTGGCTAAAGGCAGAGTTTTCTGCATGAGTGGCGAGGAAGCAGATCGAGCTGAAGATCTTATCCAAGGTGAATGTGAGATCGAGGGTAAATCCTTATCCGTTCTTTTTGATTCGGGTGCAACCCATTCCTTTATTTCTTCTGATTGTGTGAACCTTTTGAGCTTGACTGTGACTGCTTTACCGTTTAAATTAGTAGTTACAACCCCAGCTGCTAAAACCTTAGTCACAAACACTGCATGTCTTAATTGTGTAGTGATTATTCAGAGTAGAAAGTTTGTGGTCAATTTGGTTTGTTTGCCTCTTAAGGGCTTAGATGTTATCCTCGGGATGGATTGGTTGTCACACCACCATGTCCTTTTGGACTGTGCCCGTAAAACTGTAATTTTTCCAGACCTTGGAGTCTCCAATTATCTTTCTGCCGAACGTATTGGAGTTTCTTTGAAAGAAGGAACTAGGGAATACATGTATCTGGCTAGTTCGGAAGTTTTCCAGCAGATCGACGTGAAGAATGTTCCAGTGGTGTGTGACTTTGAGGACGTTTTTCCCGAAGACGTGCCAGGATTACCACCAGTACGAGAGGTCGAGTTCTCCATCGACCTGATTCCAGGAACAGGACCGATTTCCAAAGCGCCGTACAGGATGTCTCCTGCCGAGATGAAAGAGCTGAAGTCCCAGATCGAACACTTGGAGTCGAAGCAATTCATACGACCGAGCGTGTCACCGTGGGGAGCTCCAGTGTTGTTGGTTAAGAAGAAGGATGGACGATCAAGGCTGTGCGTGGACTATCGCGAGCTCAACAAGGTTACCGTGAAGAACCGTTATCCGTTACCACGTATTGACGACTTGATGGACCAACTTCGTGGAGCGGCGATCTTTTCCAAGATAGACTTGAAGTCGGGCTACCATCAGATTCGCGTGAAGGAGGAAGATGTCGCCAAAACAGCTTTCAGGACTAGATACGGTCACTACGAGTACTTGGTGATGCCGTTTGGAGTGACGAATGCGCCAGCTGTGTTTATGGACTACATGAACAGGATTTTCCATTCGTTTTTGGATCAGTTCGTTGTAGTGTTCATCGACGACATATTGATTTACTCGAGGAACCGAGAAGAGCACGCAGAACACCTATGTCGAGTACTGCAGATATTACGAGATAAGCAACTCTATGCCAATCTGTCGAAGTGTGAATTTTGGCTTGAAGAGGTGAATTTTCTTGGTCACGTGATTTCCAGAGAAGGGATAGCTGTGGATCCAACTAAGATTGAGGCGGTGATAGCGTGGGAACAGCCGAAGACGGTTACCGAGATCAGGAGTTTTGTCGGCTTAGCAGGATATTACCGAAGATTCATTGAAGGTTTCTCGAAGATTGTCGCGCCTCTTACACGACTGACGAGGAAGGATCAACCTTTTGCCTGGACCGAGGAGTGTGAAGCCAGTTTTCAAAGACTGAAGGAGCTTTTGACGACAGCGCCTGTGCTGATTTTGCCTCAACCTGAAGAGCCTTTCGAGGTGTATTGTGATGCGTCACACCAGGGATTGGGATGCGTGCTGATGCAACATCGGAAGGTGGTCGCGTATGCTTCAAGACAGCTTAAGATTCACGAGAGGAACTACCCTACTCACGACTTGGAGCTGGCAGCAGTAGTTTTTGCGCTGAAGATATGGAGGCACTACCTTTATGGGAGCACTCTTACTGTTTTCAGCGATCACAAGAGCTTGAAGTACCTGTTCGACCAGAAAGAGCTCAACATGCGTCAACGTAGATGGACAGAATTTCTCAAGGACTACGACTTTACGTTGGAATCCCATCCCGGTAAGGCTAACGTAGTAGCAGATGCGTTGAGCAGGAAGAGCGTTTTAACCTCGGTAATGATGATCAAGGAGTTGGAGATGCTCGAGAAGTTCCGAGATTTGAAGTTGAGTGTCGAAGTTTCACCGGGGAAGCTGAGATTTGGTATGCTTACCATTTCTAACAGATTGTTGGACGAGATCCAAGACCAGCAAGTTCATGACGAGCTTCTGCAAGAGAAGATTCAGTTGATAGCGCAAGGGAAGGCGACAGAATTTCAGGTCGGAGCGGACGACATCTTGAGGTGCAATGGCCGAGTGTGCGTGCCTAACGTATCCGAGCTGAGGAAGTTGATTCTCGACGAAGCGCATAAGAGCAACTTTAGTATTCATCCCGGAGTTACGAAGATGTATCAAGACTTGAAGAAGCATTTTTGGTGGTCCGGAATGAAGAAGCAAGTGGCCGAGTACGTAGCTTCATGTTTAACGTGTCAGAAAGCGAAGGTGGAGCACCAACGACCTGCAGGAATGCTACAATCGCTTGACGTACCAGTATGGAAATGGGACAGTATTTCCATGGATTTCGTTGTAGGTTTGCCGAAGACGCAGAAGAAGAATGATTCGATTTGGGTGATCGTCGACCGATTGACCAAATCTGCTCATTTCTTGCCAGTGAGGTCGACATACAACGTGGAAAAGCTGACCGAGATCTACATCGCGGAGATAGTACGACTTCATGGAATACCCTCTTCGATCGTGTCGGACCGAGATCCGAAGTTCACGTCTCATTTTTGGAGGGAATTGCAAGGAGCGATGGGAACCGAGCTCAGGCTTAGCTCGGCATATCATCCACAGACTGACGGTCAGACTGAGAGAACGATCCAATCGCTTGAAGATTTGTTGCGAGCTTGTACGTTAGATCACCGAGGAAGTTGGGACGACGTCTTACCATTGGTGGAGTTCACATACAACAACAGCTTCCATGCGAGTATTGGGATGGCACCTTTTGAAGCGCTGTATGGACGGAAATGTCAGACGCCTCTTTGTTGGTACCAGGACGGCGAGCGAACTGTCGTAGGACCAGATATGATCCAGCAGACTACCGAGAAGATCCGTTTGATCAGAGATCGGATGCGAACATCTCAAAGTCGACAGAAGAGTTATGCAGACCAACGACGTCGACCACTCGAGTTCGAGGAAGGAGAACATGTATTTCTTAGAGTCACCCCCACTACTGGAGTTGGTCGAGCGATCAAATCCAAGAAACTTACCCCTAAATTCATTGGACCTTACCAGATTCTTCGTCGTATTGGTCCAGTGGCATATCAGATTGCATTGCCACCATTCTTGTCGAACATCCACGACGTCTTTCACGTCTCACAATTGCGGAAGTATGTTTCCGACCCTTCTCATGTCATCGAACCAGATGTGATTCAACTGAAGGACGACTTATCTTTTGAAGCGTCACCAGCAAGAATCGTTGATCGGAAAGCCAAACAGTTGCGGAACAAAGAGATCCAACTTGTCAAGGTTGTGTGGGATCAGAAGACGGGAGATGCGACTTGGGAGCTGGAGGAGAAGATGAAGATTCAGTACCCTGAACTTTTCTGAGGTAAGAAGCTTATTTGCAATTTCGAGGACGAAATTTTTTTAGAGGGAGAGATTGTAACACCTGAGGACGAGATCGACATCGTATTAGGACGACGTATCGAGACCTCGACCAAGACCTTGTGTCGAGATCCCGTGACTAGATCGTTTGCCGAGATCTTTTGTCGAGCTGATGAGACCACGTACACTAGCTGCTGAGCTGAGGAGGTCGGGAGTCGAGTTGATGAAGTCGCGTACCGAGCTGATGAGGACGCAAGTCGAGCTGAGGAGACCGCGTTCACGAACTCGTGTTAGAACTTTGTACATTTGCACGAGTACTCTTGTCGACATCGTGTCGAGATGACACCTCATATTATTTCGAACGTTACTCAGCGTTATTATTATATTGTTTGTAATTATTACATTGTCGGCTTGTCGTTGACCGACAGAGTAGAGGGTAATCATGAGAGGAACGAGTTAACGGGTAGATGATTATTGGGATTGGCATCTTATAGCTGGAGTTACGTTTTTACCCCTTTCGCCAGCTGTATACCACGACCGTTTCACTCATTTCTCTTTTCTTCTTTCTTCTTCCTTCCTTCTGCTCTGTGTTTCGTTGTTTCCTTAAAAATCTTCATCGACGAAACCGTGAGTTCCAGCGAGATTCTGCACAAGATTTCTTCATCAATTTTGTTCATCATCAACTTCTCGACCCATATCTCGTCTGATCGACCATCACCGTTGAGGTATGAAGAACAGATTTTTCTTTTCATCTGTGCTACTGTTTAGCGCTAATTCTTCTTCCATTTTTAACCAGTTTTATGCTTCCAAATCATGTCAAATTGATGGGTTTTCTTCTTCACAATATTACCTATCTTTTTAACCGATTAATTGGGCTTGTAAAACAAAATTTCTTTCTCTGTTTTTCTGCAATCGGCAATGCCCAGAAACCCCATTTTTGGTTCGTTTCGATTTTCTGGTTTTTCGTTCGTTGCTTCTGAATATTGTTGTTGTCGATCTTTCTGTGAAGCATCAGATAACTTTTCATGAATTCTGATCGAAATCCCTAACTTTGTGTTGGAGGAAAAATATCTTTCAGTTCTTGAGTTTTATATATTTTCTGGGTTGTGGTTGAGTTTGGGGAAGAGAGAGCTAGATGTATTAGAACCATAGATCGATCTGAGTTGTGTTTGTTTTAGGAAGTCTGATTCCCGAGATCGAGTGAATTCCGAATCGAGGTGTACGGGAAAGCGAATCCAAGGACGCGGAAGCAGCAGAATCCAGAACGAGGACTGTACGTGTCGAGGTCGACTGAGAAGCGTACGTATCGAAGTCGTTGTCGAGTTCGTTGAAGACAGCCGTGTCGAGATCGAGTAAGAGAAGTCGTTGTCGAGTTCTTTGAAGACAGCTGTGTCGAGGTCGTTGTCGAGCAGCATTTAACTTGGAGTTCGGTAAGGGCTACTTCTAGATATCTCTAAGGCTTTATTGTATAAGTCCTTAAGTAAGGGCATTTCATATTCTATGTGGTTATGTTATTGTGTATGGAATTACTGATTTGTGTCGAGATGAAATGTTGTGATATGATTGAGTTTTGCATGTATTTAATATGTGATTGAATATATGTCGTGAAGTGTGTATTGCATGTTGAATTGCGTTTCTTCATGTCGAGCTTGCTCTTTTATTTGACATGCGGTTGAATATTTTGTGTTTAACTCCTTGAATATCGTATGCGGCGAATTGTTCATCGAGTGAGCGAGCTAGGTGAGTCGTATGACGTTTTTGAGCCGTGACCCGGATAACTGAGGGTGCTAGGTCCCCTTTTTGTTTACGGGAGATTGACTAGACGTCGCCACGCTACGGGACCTGAGTTGACTGTCCTAGGGAGAGCGAGGGTCCCAAGGCTTCGGCTGGACTTTCCGACATACGGTACGGCGTGTGCATTCCGGAAAATTGTCGAGTCGAGAGAAAATGGATTTGTGAGTTGTGTCGAGTTTAGAGTGAGATGGTCGAGTCACGTCGGTGAATGTTATACTTTGCTGTTTGCTTATATTTTTATGTCGAGCTTATCTTAACTTGTTGAGAAGTTGACCCTTTCCCGTGGTGCCTTCAATCCATGACGGTTACCCAGGCGATGTCGAGGGCGCAGGTAACTCGACAGTAGACGATGCCGAGGAGGATCTCGACGAGGACCTGAGTGACGACCTCTATCTGTCGTGATTGTTTATTTGTTGGATGTTGGTTTTTCCGAGGACTGTTCTTGTAATTCTTTTATGTCTCGAGGTCGTGACCAGTTTGGGCAAGTGTTATTTTTGTTGCTCAGGTAGGCTGGTGGTCTTACTTTTGGGCTTGACCACTGCGTGAAGTCTGGAAGTACCCCAGGTATAATGGCTATTTTAAAGTTGTCGTACCTTAGGTTGTATTTTCTTTGCACATTTGCTACTCACGTATTTTGTATACATTCTTATTTAGTGATATATATGTGTATGTTATACATGTATGTTTTATTTGAATTTAAGTCTTGTGTCTTAGTTAAACTATGTTTGTTTAAAAGTCGAATTACTCACGATGTGCACGAGTTGGTTTTATATGAAAAATATATATCGCATTTTTAAAAGGCACAAGAGTTTTGTTTTTAAAACATATCTCATATAGGTTTTGTTGAGCTTGTTGTGTTGAGCTCGGTAACTCGAGCTCGGTATATTGAGCTCGGTAGCGGTCCGGAAACGGGTCGTTACACTTACCACCTTCATCTTTGTCAAGATAGCATGAAGTGCTCATTGGAGTTGAGATTTCTTTTGCATCGGTCATTCCAAATTTCTTGAGTAAATCCTTGCAATATTTGGATTGATTGATGAATATTCCTTCCTTTGTTTGTTTGATTTGAAGTCCAAGGAAGTAATTTAGCTCTCCCATCATTGACATTTCAAATTCACTTTGCATGATATCAGAAAATTCCTTACACAAGGATTCATTAGTAGCACCAAATATTATATCTTCGACATAAATTTGAACAAGTAAAATGTCATGATTTTTGTGTTTAATGAAAAGAGTGGTATCAACTTTTCCTCTTTCAAAACCTTTTTCAAGTAAATATTTGCTCAACCTCTCGTACCAAGCTCTCGGAGCTTGTTTTAAACCATATAAAGCCTTTTTCAATTTGAAAACATGATTTGGAAATTCAAAATTTTCAAAACCGGGAGGTTGATCAACATATACTTCTTCTTGAATAAAACCATTTAGAAATGCACTCTTAACATCCATTTGAAAAAGTTTAAAATCCATGATGCATGCAAATGCGAGAAGTATGCGAATAGCTTCTAATCTAGCCACGGGTGCATAGGTTTCATCAAAATCTATGCCCTCTTGTTGATTATAGCCTTTTGCAACAAGTCTAGCTTTATTTCTAACAATGATACCGTTTTCATCAAGCTTGTTGCGAAAGACCCATTTGGTCCCAATGACTAGGTGATCTTTAGGCCTAGGGACAAGTTCCCAAACATCATTTCTCTCAAATTGATTTAATTCCTCTTGCATAGCAAGGGTCCAATACTCATCAAAGATGGCTTCATTGACGTCATTTGGTTCAATTTGAGAGACAAAGGCCATATGATGACATGCATGATTAAGAGAGTTTAAGTCGTTACCCTTTTGAGATATCACCTATTATGTTGTCAAGAGGATGGTTCTTTGAGACTCTCCATTCCTTTGGAAGATTTGAGTGAGAGAGTTCTTGAGAGGGTTGAGGCAAGGACTCTTGATCCTCCTTTTGAACTTTTGATCTCTCTTGTTCCTCTAAATAGGTATCTCCAAATACCTCGCAAGATCATCAACACTTTCTTCATCAAGATTTGGGGTTAGATTCATCAAAAGAAACATGCACAGATTCTTCAACAGTCCAAGTTCTTTTATTAAAAATTCGAAAAGCTTTACTAGAAGTGGAATATCCAAGAAATAAACCTTCATCAGCTTTAGCATCAAATTTACCAAGGTTATTCTTACCATTGTTTAGGACAAAACACTTGCATCCGAAAACGAGAAGGTGGGAAATGTTGGGCTTCCTTCCTTTGTAGAGTTCATACGGTGTTTGTTTAAGGATCGGCCTTATAAGAACTCGATTCATCACATAGCAAGCGGTGCTCACGGTGTCTGCCCAAAAGTACTTAGGAAGGTTAGTCTCATTGAGCATCGTCCTCGCTAGCTCTTCAAGAGACCGATTTTTCCTTTCAACCACTCCATTTTGTTGCGGTGTCCTTGGAGCAGAAAAGTTGTGATCAATGCCATTTTCTGTGCAAAATGTTTCAAATGCTTCATTCTCAAATTCCCCACCATGATCACTTGAATGGAAGCAATGTTAAGTCCCTTCTCATTTTGTATAACCTTTGCAAGTTTTCGAAAAGCATTAAAAGCATCATTTTTGTGAGAAATAAATAAAGTCCATGTATAGCGAGAATAGTCGTCCACAATAACAAGAGCATAGTAATTGCCACCAAAGCTTTTAGTTCTAGAAGGGCCAAATAAATCCATATGTAAAAGTTGTAAAGCCGGTTTGTAGAAACAATATTTTTAGATTTGAAAGATGCCTTTACTTGTTTTCCTTTTTGACATGCATCACAAAGTTTATCTTTTTCAAAACGAAGCTTTGGTAAGCCAATTACTAAGTCCTTTCGAACTAACTTATTAAGATGATCCATGTGAATATGAGCCATTCTCCTATGCCATAGCCAAGATTCATCCTCTTTACTAATAAGACAACATGCATCATTTGAAGGTATTTTATCTAAATCAAGCATATAGATATTTCCAATTCTAGATCCAACGAAAACTGTACTTTTATTAAAAGAATTTACGACCATGCATTTTGAAGAATCAAATATAACATTATTGCCTTTGTCAGAAAGTTGACTAATACTTAGCAAGTTATGTTTCAAACCTTCCACATACAAGACATTCTCTATAATGGGATTAGGACTCTTACCAATAGTACCAATCCCAAGAATTTTACCTTTATTATTATCACCATAATAAACATAACCTTTATTTTTGGGTTCCAAAGAGGAGAACTTGCTTTTGTCTCTGTCATGTGCTTTGAGCAATAGCTATCAAGATACCAATTTGAATCTTTGGCTTTCAAGCACACCTACAACAACAAATCATATTTTAACCTTTGGTACCCAAACCATCTTGGGTCCATATGAGTTAGTCTTGGGCAAGGTGCCCTTTGGAATCCACATATTTTTGCCAACTACATTTTTATTCTTTCTAATATTGCAAATAGAGGCAGTGTGACCATTTCTACCACAGTGAAAGCATTTAATGAAAGGACTACTTGAGGGTTTGTTGTGATTGAAGAGTTTAAAAGATTTTTCATGGATTTTGGATGATAACCTAAACCAGCTTTTCCAAAAGTACCTTTTTGGTTTCCTAACATAATGTTTAGATTATCTCTTCCCATCGTAAATTTTGCAAGAGTGTTATTTAAATCCTTAACCTTATTTTTCAAAACACTACACTCATTGCATTTTAAAACTTCATCCTTTTTATTTTCACAAGATATGGGAGGAGAAGTTTCAATCACAGCAACTTGTTTTTCTTTAAGAATCACTATCTCTTTGTTTAAAATTTCAATTTTTGATTCAAGAGAAGAGATGGTTTTCTTAGAAGAAAGAACAATTTTTCCAAGTTTAATCGTTTCATTATTTAATTCTTCACAAGCAATAAGCGACTCATCATAAGTTAAAGGAGATTCGAGTTCAAGAGCACTTACCTCCTCCTCCTCGTGTTTTGACATGAGACATAAGTTGGCCTCGGTAGTACCTTCATGGGTCAATAGAAGGGTGTCCCACATTTCTTTAGCTTGATCTTGCAATTTGAGACCTGTAGAACTCATCGTAGCTTAAAGCGAAGTGATGATGTTCTTAGCTTTCAAATTATATTGGACCTTTTTCTTATCATCTTGGTCCAAAGTGATCTTGGTTTGTCTACCCTTTGCATCATTAATTGATTGAGTGGGGACAAATGGACCATTTTCCACAAAGATCCCAAATATCAAGATCAACACCCTCAAGAAAGATTTGCATTCTATCCTTCCAATAACCATACCCTCACCATTGAAAAATGGGGGTGCATTCATGGAAGTTCCCTCGTAATTGTTTGAAGTCATTCTCTTGAGACGGTTAAGTCCTTTATACAAGATTCTAGCTCTGATGCCAATTGTTACCAATTGACTTCAAACACAAGAGGGGGGTGAATTGTGATAGCGGTGCTTATATATAAAATTACAGAAAATAAATGACCGAATAATAAATAAAGAACAAAAATAAATAAAGTGCTTGAATGATAAAGAGACAGAGAGCAAAGAAGAGCGCGACAAATTTATACTGAGTTCGCCACCAAACACCCCTGTGGCCTACGCCCCGTCCCCAAAGCAAACCACTATGGGATTTTCACTAAAACACTAGCTTTTAAATCGAGTTCATTAGAAACCTTTACAACTCTAAACCAGAGCAATACGTTCAAGAGATATCACCTCTCTATGAACACCTTGGGATTCCTACCCAAAAATAAATGATTTTCTCAAATAAAATGAGACGAAAAAGATACACTCAATAGTGCAGATATAACAAATTGAAGCTCAAATAATACAACTCAAATTTTGTAGAATAAAAAAACTCTCAGAAAATTGTGCTCAAATAAGTGTGAGTGATGAAAAATATTTGACCGAGTTTTTGGCACAAAAATTAAGCACTGCGTTGTTGTATTTTCGTGTTGTAAGAAAGAGCACAGCGTTGTTTATATTTATAGACCGACTGAGGAGCGTTTGCCCGTTGAGTTGATTTGTCCGTTGGAAGATTTGACCGTTGCACAGGGATCTGTCCGTTGGAATGAATATTAAAAGGATTTGTCGTTGCAGGAAGACAGCTAGGCAGACGACCTCTGAAGACAGCTCGGCAGACGACCTCGCCACACAGCTCGACAGACGACCTCGACACAGCTCGGCATATGACCTCTGAACAGCTCGGCAAATGACCTCGGCACACGACCTCGGCACACAGCTCTGTATACGACCTCCTCATCAGCTCGGTCCTCATAGCTCGGCACGCGACCTCATCAGCACGACACGCGACCTCGCTAAGCGGCCTCATCAGCTCGACACGGATCATCAGCTCGGCACGCGACAAGAGCTCATCACGCGACCTCGGTACGCGACCTCATAAGCTTGACACGCGACCTCCTCCTCAGTTCGACATACTACTTCCTCAGAGCTCAACATCCGACTTCCTCCTCAGCTCGACATCCGATTTACTCAGAGCTCGACATACGACTTCCTCAGATCTCGACACGCGACTTAATCCTCAGCTCGACATCCGAGCTCCTCAGCTCGACATCCGACACGAGATATGCATGTCAAAATATTTTGTGCGTGTGTGATTTAATTTTAATTGAGAGCTTTTTATTACTACTTACAAATTGTCTTAATAAAGATAAATAAATACCCAGAACCCAAAGACTTGAGAAACAATCATTCTTGATACGCGTCTTGGTATTCTTTTCCACTTTTTGCACGGTTGACTATTTGCAAAGCTCCCTTTTGTCAATCATCAAAATCATCCTGTCAAGGCATGTATTCACAGATGGATCAAAATTGCACTATCGCAATACCTGAAAGACCCAATTCTCACAATTAAAACATGTGAGACAAAAATCTCACAATGGCACGAAATTGCAATTAAGCCTTTTTCTTGTGATTGAGTTCGGAGGGAGTAATGTGGGACCGCGATTTATTGCAGTCAGTAATGACTGCAGTCACTATATTCAAGCCATGTGAGAACCATTAGATGCATTTAACGGTAAATCTTAACCCTTAAATTATTTTGACTTTAAAATATAGAAAAAAATAGAAGAAGAAAGAGAGTGAGATATGTGAATGCAGGGGATCACGTTCCAACACTCGGCTACCGCACTCCAACACTGAATCAATCACTAAGGGTGTGTTTGGTTGGGGGGTTTTGGAAGGGAGGGGAGGGGAGGGGAGGAGTTATTTTAAATTATGTTTGTTTGGTTCAATTTTTTTAAAGGGAGGGGAGGGGAGGGGAGGGGAGCAAAATCCCTCCTAAGCCAATTTTGGCTCCCCTCCCAAAGTGGGGGGTTTTGGAGGGGAGGGGATGGGAGATTAAATTATTTAAAATAAAATTACTTAAATATCTTTATATATAACATAATATAAAAGACTATAAGGATATAGAAGTAAATTAATCTCTCCCCTTCATTAAAATCTCTCCCCTCCCCTCCTGAACCAAACAAGCAAAGACTTTCCTCCCCTCCCCTCCCCTCCTCTCAACCAAACACAAAATCAAATTAAATCTCTCTCCTCCCTTCCTCTTCCCTCCCCTCCCCTCCATTAAAATCTCTCCCCTCCCCTTCCCTCGTTTGAACCAACCAGACCCTAATTAAATTCACACTCGGCTACTTTACCTCAGTGACGCACTCCAACACTGAATCAATCGAGAAATTCTTGGATGGTCATTCCCTTACCTAGTCACCCTTGGTCACAACCAATGAAAAAGCGACACATCATTAAAATTAAAGAATAAATATGTAAAATAAAAAATAAAAACCAGACGGTGCTCCTTTTCTCTCCCTTCAACCATTGATGAAGACAATTGCTGCCCCACCGTCACACACACCAATTCAGAACCCAAAAAGAGAAATTGACTAATGGTTAGATCAAATTAAGGCAACAACATGATGCTTGTGTGGGCTGGAAGGTATGCTCCATCAAAAGTGTGAATGAAGGAATTGTAGTCAGGTCTAAAAGTCTATGGGCATCGTTTGGGTAGAATTGATTTATTATTACTTTTTTTGAATGAAGCCCAAGTGAATCTGCAATTAAATCTTGAACACTAGTTTTTAAACCGACCAGTTATAACCCTGTAACTACTACGACGTACGTTCGCAACACCACCCGCAACACCTCTTCTTCACATCCCTTATGGCGGAGACCACTGCACTGTTCAGATGCTCTCTCTGCGCCGACAACACTGTTTTGCCCTTTGAGATCGATTCAGTGATAACCTCCAAAAAAAGTCTGTAAAAGTAACCGAGTGAGAGAGAAAACATCATAAAGAGAAGAAAACCAATTTACAGTTGTCTTTTTTAATTTTAAATTTTAATGATGTGTCGTTTTTTCATTGGCTGTGACCAAGGTTGACGTGGTAAGGAAGAGACCATCCAAGAATTTCTCGAATCAATCAGGGTTATTATATCTCTGAACCAAAATTCCGTCGTTATTATGCCAATAATAATTCCATCGGAATAATTAGCCCCAAATCGTGGGGTTAGGGTTTCCTGTGCATCAATGGCTTCGAATTCGATCGACGAGGATGGTGCATCGGAATCGAGGCCATGCATAAACGAGGCATTGACGGACGACGAGCTTCGGTCGATTCTGGCGAGGGTGGAGAGCGACAAGGACAAGGAGACGTTCGGGTTGGTGTGCAAGAGATGGCTTCGGTTGCAGAGCACCGAAAGGAAGAAGCTCGCCGCACGTGCCGGTCCCCACATGCTCCGCAGAATGGCCGATAGGTTCACACGCTTGGTCGAATTGGACCTCGCTCAGTCCGTTTCTCGTTCCTTCTATCCTGGGGTCACCGATTCCGATCTCGCTGTCATCGCCAATGGCTTCAGATGCTTGAAGATCCTCAATTTACACAATTGTAAAGGTAAACCTCACTCCTCCTTTTGTTCTTCTCTTTCAATTTCACTTTACTGAACTCTGATTGTCACTTAAGTTATCATACATTCTACTAGTCTCTGTTTTTCCCCCCTTGTTTGTTGTTGATTAGATTTAAACTCTTATTGTATTATTGTTTCGGATTGGGCTTTGAATTTCGCTAGTTCCTTCAAGACTCTCACCAAATATCATGAAATTGTTTGCTGCTGTTCCTTTTCTCTCTTTTTGCATGTGAAACTTTTTAGCATAAAATAACATTGGATTTCGTCGTTCAAGTGATTGTGCTTCTTCTGGCAAGCTTTTTAGTGGAGATCCTCCATAATTAGGGTCTTTTTGGTTCAAACAAAGGGAGGGGAGAGGAGGGAGTTATTTGATTTTGTGTTTGGTTGAGAGGGAGGGGAGGGGAGGGATGCCTTTGCGTGTTTGGTTCAGGAGGGGAAGGGATGGATTTTAACGGAAGGGAGGGAGTAATTTACTTGTATATTCTTATAGCCTTTTATATTATATTATATATAAGGATATTTAAGTAATTTTATTTTAAATGATCTAATCTCTCCTCTCCTAAAAAAAAATCCCAATATTGGAGGGGAGCTAAAATTGAGTTAGGAGGGATTTTGCTCCCTTTCTCTCCTCTCCAAAAAATTGAACCAAACATATAAAATTTAAGATAATATCTCCCCTCCCCTCTCCTCTCCTTCATTCCCCTCCAACCAAACACTACCTTATTGTCCTAGTGTGGTTTAGTACTTCCTTTTTGTGTTTGCATTTGTAAATAAATGCGTAGAGAGGACTAAAATCGATGAATGTTGTCAATTTTATGTAGAATAGATATATGAGTGATGATTGAGGACTATCTGCCTCTTAATGGTTTCTTTTATGATTGCTTTAATTATGTAATTGGGAGAGTTCAAATTCAAATGGAGATTAACCGAGCATTTTGTTGTGTGTGTTATTAATAATATACAGGAATTACGGATGTTGGTATGAAAGCGATTGGTGATGGTCTTTCCTCATTGCAGTCATTGGATGTGTCCTACTGCAGAAAGCTGACTGATAAGGGATTGTCCACTGTTGCCAAAGGATGTTGTGACTTGCGGATATTGCATCTGGCTGGCTGCAGATTTGTTACGGATGGTATACTGGAGGCTCTCTCGAAAAACTGTCATAATTTAGAAGAGTTGGGATTGCAAGGGTGCACAAATATCACTGACAGTGGACTGATAAACCTTGCAAGTGGATGTCGACGGATCAAGTTTTTAGACATCAATAAGTGCAGTAATGTCAGTGATGTTGGGGTTTCTAGTATTTGTAAGGCTTGTTCTTCTTCTCTCAAGACATTGAAGTTGTTAGATTGCTACAAAATTGGGAATGAAACAATATCATCGTTGGCTAAATTCTGTTGTAATCTGGAGACTTTGATAATTGGTGGTTGTCGGGATGTCTCTGATGATGCAATAAAGTTGCTGGCTACTGCTTGTAGAAGCAACCTTAAAAACTTAAGGATGGATTGGTGTCTAAACATTTCTGATTCTTCATTGAGCTGTATTTTAAGTCAATGCAGAAACCTTGTGGCATTGGACATTGGTTGCTGTGAAGAGGTGACCGATGCAGCTTTTCAGCTTATAAGCAGTGAGGAGCCTGGTTTGAGTTTGAAGATTTTGAAGGTTAGTAATTGTCCAAAGATCACAGTGGCGGGTATAGGCATTCTTGTGGATAAATGCACTTACCTGGAATACTTGGATGTGAGGTCATGCCCACATATTACAAAGGCTGGTCTGGATGAGGCTGGTTTCCATTTTCCCGATTGCTGTAAGGTTAATTTTAATGGTAGCATCAGTGAGCCTGCTGTGTTTCTTTGATACTATAATTATTTTTAAAGATTGAGACGGTCGAAAGATCTGCCTATGTGAACTTTCTTGATAAGGCGTGCCTTTGGAAACTTGATGAGAATTTTGTTAGTATTGGTGATATTAGTTTTCTTGTGCACCCTATGTATCTTGTATGTCACACTGATTGGTGTTGGGTGTATCGTAGTTCGTTGATTTGTTCAGTTGTAAATTTTACAAGTACAAATGTGCAATTGTTTTCGGCTCTTGTACAATTCACTTTTTTTTTGAATGGCAAATATTAGTTGTTAGATATTGTTAGTAATGTTAGTTTTTTGGGGTGGGGAGGATTTGAACCCACATCACCTTATACCTCCCATATCCACCACTAGATTACCTTATAGTTTGTTAGATATTGTTAGTAATGTTAGTTTTTTTTTTTTCTAATAGAAAATGTTAGTTGTTAGATATTGTTAGTAATTCTTGATTCGGCCTGAATATGAGCATGGTAATATCATATTATTATGTATAAAAATATAACAATTACATAGAAAAATTTTGATTCCTTTCAAGTAATTAAGAAAAACTAAGAAAACCATTGTTGAATATTATAGCAAACAGTAAAAAAAAACCCTCATTACTTTGGATATTATTAGCAAAGGTAACTTTACAGAGAAAAAAAATAGGGTTAAGTATATTTTTGACATGGGCTAAAAACACCCCATCTAGTGGAATAAGGCCTGTGGCTTGTTTGTTTATAGACTAAATTTGTTTATAGATTAAAAACACTCGGTTTATGTATTTTATAGAGAACAAAAATAAAATATTTTATAGTGACTGAACTGGAACTGTCCTAATTTTATAGGACAAACAAAAAGAAAAAGATATCATTTGTAAAATATTTGAATCGTGTACGAGTTTGGAAGCCTTCACCTTTTAGATAATTTAAAAGTCAATTATATAGTTTAAAAGAAACCTAGTTTCTATTTATAAAAAATAACCTAGTAAATGTTTTCTACGCAAACCATTATTTTTTTCTGTATTTATTTTATGTATGCAAATATACTTCATCCAGTCTCGAATATAAGAAAAAAAATATCTCATACCCCTTAAAAAAATTAGTTAATTTAATTACATCCCTCAAATTGTCCTTCATAAAAACTTGTTCCATGAGATTAAGCCTGTGATTGGTTGGCGAGAATTGCCAACGAGAGAGACACAAGAGAGAGAGAGAGCGCAAAGAAATAAACAATTTCTCGCGATTGGTTGTCGAAGAAATAGGGGAGAGAGACTCAAATCCGGTGAGCCCACACATTTTTCATTTCTCCTCACTTCTGCGAAGAAAGGGGTAGAGAACGCCATTTTTCTGGTTTTTTCCATTTCCACCCTGCTCTCACAGTCCATCAAACCAAAATCGCATCGAAACAGTGATGATCTCGGTGCAAAACTCAATCTCCATTTGTTTTTGGGTCGCGCCGTTCACAGAGCTTTCGGTGTTGCTCCCTGTTTTAGAAGAAATCAAGAGAAGTATGGAGGAAGAAGAAAAAGCAAGACGCAGGATGAAGATGAAGAAACGAAGGAGACGTCTTGCGGCAACTCCTCCTTTGTTTGTGCACAGTGTCTATCTAAAAGAGGGATTAGGGTTGCTGTTGGGCTTGGTTAAAAGAGAAGAAGCCCACGTTGCTATTGGTTCTTATGTTAACTAAATCTATGCTCACCCGAATATTTTTATAACAATTTAACTAAATCTAAATTAATAATTTATTTAGAAATTAATTTAAATTAAATTAGATTAAAAATAAAAACTTTATTAATTGAGTTAAAGTAATTAGATTAATTTAAGTTATTCGATTATTACAATTAATTATATTAATTAAAATATGTGTGTTATCACCAGAAATATCAGCCACAGCCGATGAAGGGAACAGCCGATGAAGGGAACAGCCGATGTGTGGGATAAGCCGATCGGATTAGTAGCCGAAAATTGGTCCCACTGAACCGGGGATAGAAAGGAAAATTAAAGCAGGAGCATCATGAGGTCACCGATTATTAAAGAGTATAGCGGATGTGGATAAAGGAAATATCCGATCATTATGGACACATCTACCGAGCTACCTTTAATTAATATAGAGCTTTGAAGCTCGACGAGGGCTAGATATGTGAAAGTCATGTACTTTGGCGCTAAAATGACCAAAGCTAGCCGTTGGAAGTCTCCAACGCATTTAACACGTGATAAATCGTTTGCCCGGTAGATGGGAGAGCGGTTAACCCACGATACGCATGAAGAAGCGGTTGAGGACACCCACGATCGCTCGTGGTCGACCATGAACGTGTGGAACGCATAATGGCCGATAGGGGGTGGTTACAATTTTGTTTTCCTTTTTGTATATATATACCTACGCTGAGAAATGTAAAGACACACAACATCAATCAAACAACTATTTCTTTTGCAATTTATCAAGCTTTTTACAGCATTTTACCTTAGCCGATTCCATGTTTCTTAGTCTTAGCCTTAGTGTAGCGTAGTTTCACCACACTCAACGCTTTACGGGCGGTTGGGAACCCACAATCGAGAATTAGAGTTAGTTCTCGGTGTAATCGCTAACAGGAATCAATTTGTTGGTGGGCGTTAGCGAATCCCTGGTGATTTTTCCACGCAAACAAGTTTGCTTGCGACGGTGGGACCATAGGTGAATTGAAGGGCGAGTTTGATTCTCGAGCGAGGATCACGCTTGGCATATGAACCTGAGGTCCGGAAAGAAACTCAACAACAACATGGAGTCGAGTTCGAATCCCAAAAGAACCCCACCACGCAAGAACAACGAGTCAAAGATACACCTTGGGTATGCCCATAGCGATTGAAGACATCCCGATCTCACTGACCTCTGCAGAGATGAATAACCCAGAGAATGCCGAGGCTCCAGTGGTCATGACCACTTCCTTCATCAGGCAGCAGATTGATATGGGAATTCATGACCTTATGTACCAAGTGTCAAGGCAGTTGGCAGATATTGTCAGACCCATGGTGCATAACGAGGTTCAGCAGGCGAGAGACATGGAGAACAGCCGAGGACAGCAAGGTAAACACTCGGCTAGTTCTGCGTTGGCAAGGGGGAACGGGCAAACCCAGTATGCACAAGGTGGTCAGGCTTAGCGACCTCGGTAGAATGTGGTTCAAAATGGGCCTCTTCAGACATAGCCCATACCACTACCGGTAGGGCCACCAACCCAGCCATACGGTGATCAGCAGAATACATGGGTACCACCCCATGTTGAGGGGCAAGTGATGCCACCTGATCAAGCGAATCTGCAGTATGGGCAGATCAACATGGCCCGGAGACCAATTAACACGGTTGGGCATATCGGTTTGCCGCTAGTAATGTCGTATGCTCCAACGCATGGCCCTACTGTGCAGGCGAATTCGTATGGATAGGCGAATTAGCAGCCGATGGCCCCTGGTTATGGTTCAGGGAAGCTATCTGGGGATTGGAATGTTAACAATCCACCATTCTACCAACCGCAACCAATCCCCACGCCATACCCTCCAGTAAGTTCAAATATACTACGAACGGCTGGCAACTATGGGGGAGAGCAGACATGGAACAATGTTCCACCTCTACCCCAGAATGCATCAGCTGTTCCAGGGACTCAGGTCGGAGGTTTTGGGGAGTATGGTCTAGAGTAGCAATGGACTTCTAATCTACCTCTAGGCAATGTTCCACCAAATACCTTCAACCTTCAGAATTCGTTCCAACAGGCTTCCTCCTGGAGACCAATGGGTCAGAGTACGCCCCAGCCGAATCCACAAGATAATCGGCAGGGAGCCTCTCATTTGATAGACCCAGAAATGATCGCAAATACCATCGAAGTACTTGAGTACGATTAAAGCCGTTGGACCGTCACATTTCTGAAACCGTACCCTGAATGGGTGGATCGGATGTTTCCTCTCCCTGAGGATTCAAAACTCCAGATTTCACCATATTCTCGGGGAAGATGGCAAGTCTACCATGGAGCACATAGGGGCGTTTCACGGCCCGATGTGGTGAAAGCGGCCAGAATGAGTATCACAAGCTTGACTCTTCCCATTATCAACTCTGGGACGGCGTTTCACCTGGTACTCCTCCTTGCCTCCAAACTCGAAGAGAAATTGGGCCGATATGGAGAGGTGTTTCCATGATAGATTTTATTGGCGCAACCCCAAGTAACGTGAATCGATCTAACTAGTCTCAGGCGAAGTTGATGAGTCGGTTCTTGATTATATTGAAAGATTCGTAAAGAAAGCGGGGAAATGTTCATGCGATTCACGAAGCGAATACACTTCTATGATGATTAACAACATGCACCCACAAATGAAGGAGAAGTTGGTAGGACAAGCACACAGATTTGAATCGGCTAGCGAGAGAGGCTATCCGAGTTGAGCAATATATCCAGGAAAAGGAGAAGCGAAGGGCTAGCCGAGGAAAGTGGTCCCCATCTAGTCTCTATTATAGAGGCAGAGGAATCGACTCAAACGACCGACCTTACTACGGTGATATGATGGTAGCGAAATAGTCAAAGGGAAGAGCTATTCACCGCCATTGAAGGCCGCTAAAGCCAAAGAAATCGAATCAATAGAGGATAGGCGGTACTCCTTTGACATAACCAAGGCAGACCAGATTTTCGACTACTTGCTCAAGGACAAGCAAATTCGGCTGCTAGACGGGCATCGGATTCCACCTCCTGAAGAATTGATGAACAAGAAATACTGTAAGTGGCATAACTCATATAACCATTCTACAGCTAACTGTGTAGTTTTCAGGAAGGCCATACAGAAGGCTATCAAAGAAGGTAGGTTCAAGCTAGCCGATAAGAGCATAGCCAAGATGTCAGTGGACACCAATCCATTCCCAACTGTAACCATGGCCATGGTGTCTTTCTCAAAACCTGATCAGCCCAGGCCGATAAGAAGGGAACAATCTATCAGGAGTGTTTGGATGCCCAAAGAAGAATCCAAAAGAAACCAAGAGGTCACCAGGGGATCTGTGTTTGACAGATTGGGAAACCCACCAGTGCTACCAAAAAACGCTGGGGGTCAGCCATCTTCGAGCCGATTCCATGGTAAACCTCCCAAACCCGGACGTTTGACTAAAGAGTTGATCAGCCAGTACCGCAAAATGCAAGCAAAGACCGAGAGAGTCCAGCATGCCCAGGAGACTGGGGCAAACTCAATCGGGAATCTCGGTGAAGCCGGTAGAGTATGCCCAGGATCACCGAGAACCTCTCCCAAAGTCTAAGAGAAGAGTGGCGGAGTTCAATGTCGAAGGGGACTGTCATCTCTTCGCATAATCGTAAGGAATGATGATGAACTCCAACCACAGAGGATGATCAAGCCACCGCAAATGTCAAAGAAGGAAGTGGGTGGTTAATCAACCTCCGAAGAAGAAAGAGTTCAAACCAAGAATACCGACTAGAAACGCAGAAAAAGAAGGCTGCAGAGGGCTAGATCCTTGCAAAAATGAAACAAACCTTGCAGATGATAGCCGATGCCAAGGCGGTAGATAAGAAGGAGATCCCGAAGCTAAAGTGGCGAAGCCATTGGCGGGCTTTTGGACCTTGCGGTTTGGAGCCCGACAAAGTTGAAACCGATCAAACCAAGGAGGTCGGTGACAATCCGGCCGCCAAGGTAGACATCAGGCGACTGAGGAAGGAAAAGGGAACTGATGAAGAGGAAGCGGCATATTCACATATACACAAACCGCTTAAATGGTGATGACGAGCCGATCCTAGAGTGCAGTTACCGAGAAGATTCAATTTTGGATTATCTCTCGGATGAGAGTGAAGCGGATGATGGTCGCCATCGAGGTCGTTAGTCTTATCCCAAGTGAGTTACGGGTGGTTACCCCGGATCGAACACTTAGAAGGAGACGTATTTGTGGAAGAACGAGAATGGCCAACTGTGGCCGATGACACGACAAAAGATGCTTTGAGTACTATATTTGGTAGGCCAACCGAAGACATGATAAAACACTTGAAGCCCTCAGATGTGAGAGCCCACATCAATGGCAAGGCCTTCAATGAGTGTTCGTTGATAATGGGGCAAGATTAAATGTGATGCGGTGGCCACCTTGAGGAGTCCGAACAAGTGAAGAAGATCGATCCCAAATAACATGAAAATGGCTAGCTTTACGGGAGAGGCTTCGTGCGCGCTTAGGAATCCTCGATAGCGAGATCACGATTGGCCCCAAAGCATCAAGTCGGCTTTCTTCGTGATTGATGGCAAACCATCTTATGCGATCTGCTAGGGAGAGATTGGATCCACACCACCAATGCTTACCTTCCACCATGCATCGAAGCTCATTTTTTGGGAAGGGGATAAAATTGAGATAGTCCCAAATTGATGACAATCCATTCCCATGAGGTACAAAATCTAGAAGCCTTGTTCTACTCTCCTTACGTGGCTCCCATAGTCATATTCTTGAGGAATACGAGGAAGGATCCCGGGAATCTTGTAACTTGACACCCCAGGGTTCAAAATTGAGCAATTAAGCGAACCACGGCTAACCACGTAGTTTTGATGTGTTTAAAGACACCCAGTGGTGCAGGACTTATGGGGCCGGCTAGAGGCTTTCAGGATTGAATCTCACGTGGTGAGTCCTGGGCGATAGACAAACAACAAGGCGATGGCCTCACATCGGCAGACGAGATCATGGAGTTGCCGATGGAGTTTGAATCACCTATTCGGAGGACTTTGCCAACCTTGAATCACAAGACCCTTGGAGGACCTCAATTTAGGAACTCCGTAAGAGCCTCGGCTAACGCAAATCGTGATTCTTTGGGGGAAAAGGATAAGGAAGAGATGGTAGCCCTGCTGAAAAAATATAAAGACTGCTTTGCATGGGATTATCATGAGATGCCTGGGCTAGCACGAGAATTGGTGGAGCATAGGCTACCGATCAAGGAGGGATTCAAACCACATAAGCAGCCACCTAGAAGATACCATCCTCAGCTGATACCACAAATCAAAGCGGAAATCGAGCGTTTGCTCAATGCTGGTTTCATCAGAACAGCCAGGTACGTAGAGTGGTTAGCCAACCACATAAGCAGTGACGGAGGCTAGACCACCCAGGAACAAAAAGGAGTTACAGAGCCTGCTGGGTAAAATCAACTTTTTGAGAAGATTTATAGCTAATTCGGCTGGTAAGATGAAGGCTTTTTCCCCTTTGCTAAAGCTCAAGAATGCTGAGGAGATGGTGTGGGGCTCACGAGCGAAGAGGCCTTTGAACAAATAAAGAAGGCTTTGGCTAGTCCACCGCTTTTGGTGCCCCCATGCCAGGGAAGCCTTTGAAACTTTACATTGCGTTGAAGAGTCTATCTACGCTGTTAGCGCAGGATCTTTGTCAAGATGGAACTGAAAGAGCGATGTACTACCTTAGTCAAGTCTCAATGATCCGAGACCAGATATACTCCATTGGAGAAGTTGTGCCTATCTTTGTTTTACGCTTGTACAAAACTTGAGTATTATTTAATGCCACATGAAATATTAGTTTTGTGCAAAATTGACATTGTTCTACTTGCTTAATAGGCCTGTCTTACAAGGTCGTTTGATGAAGTGGGCCATTAAGCTCATCGCCTTTGCATTGAAATACGCCCCACTAAGCGGTCAGGGTCGTGCACTAGCCGATTTCTTGGCGTAACATCCTGCGTGGAAGTTGATGATCCTTAGGTACCCCCAATTACTTGCATAAACCTATTGCCTTGGGTCCTAACTTTTGATGGGTCCTAAACCCGGAAAGCGAGCTGGGCCGGAAAGTGACAATTACCAACCCGGATGGGAAGATGTGGAGGTTTGCGTATCGTCTAAACCCGCATTTAACTAATAACCAAGCCGAGCACGATGCCGTGATCATAGGGTTAAAGTTGTTAGCCATGATGGGCGCCGAGTACATTCATGTAAAGCGGCGACTTGGTTGGTGGTCAGACAACTAACCAAAGAATATGGGTGCAACAACCCAAATCTGTTGGCGCGTTATGCAACGGCTGACAGATTGATTCACCAGTTTATTGATGCAAAGGTGTCATACATCCCTAGAGGAGCTAATATGGAGACGAACGATCTGGCCCAAGAGGCCTCCGGATATAGGAACTCGTTGCTGACTATAGAGTACGACGAATTACGGTAGAGGTGATGGTCGCATCAAGTCGAGTCATGGAGGAACGAGCTGATCGAGTACTTACGAGATCCTTCTAAGTGCACTAACCCCAAAGTTAAGAGACGAGCTCTAAGGTATGTGCTTCTTGATGATGAATTGTATAAGAGAAGCATGAATGGGGTATTGTTGAAGTGCATAGATAAAAATGAAGCCCTAAGGGTTATGGGTGAAGTTCACGAAGGCATATGCGGCTCGCATAGGGCTGGGCCAGTTATGAAATGGCTGATTTACCGCCATGGTTATTATTGGCCTACCATCACAGCCGATTTCTTTCAATACGCCAAAGGATGCGGAAGACATGGTCGCAAGAAGAGGATGTGCAGAAAGAAAGCTAGGGTTTGAGGGTCCAAAAAAGTTCAAAATGCCTGAGTAGTAAGGAGGACGAATGGGCCTAGCTATTTAAAGAGAAATCATGCGCACGATCAACGATGAGAGTTGTTAAGATATTATCGGATAACAAATGTCATCGGGTGTGGGAAAAGTAGCCGTTCAGGTCATAATGAGTGACATTAAATGCATATAAAGTGACTAACGATTGACGTTTCGGAGACTCAAACTTTATCCGATACATCAATCCAGCATGGACAGCTGAAATGATGTAGGGGGCAATTGTTATCACCAGAAATATCAGCCACAACCGATGAAGGGAACAGCCGACGAAGGGAACAACCGATGAAGGGAACAGCCGATGTGTGGGATAAGCCGATCGGATTGGTAGCCGAAAATTGGTCCCACTGAATCGGGGATAGAAAGGAAAATTCCAGAAGCCCAAGGAGCATCATGAGGTCAGCCGATTATTAAAGAGTATAGCCGATGTGGATAAAGGAAATATCCGATCATTATGGACACATCGGCTGAGCTACCTTTAATTAATATAGAGCTTTGAAGCTCGACCAAGGGCTAGATATGTGAAAGTCATGTACTTTGGCGCTAAAATGACCAAAGCTAGCCGTTGGAAGTCTCCAACGCATTTAACACGTGATAAATCGTTTGCCCGGTAGATGGGAGAAGCGGTTAACCCACGATACGCATGAAGAAGCGGTTGAGGACACCCACGAGCGGTCGTGGTCAGCCATGAACGTGTGGAACACATTATGGCCGATAGGGCGTGGTTACAATTTTGTTTTCCTTTTTGTATATATATACCTACGCTGAGAAATGTAAAGACACACAACATCAATCAAACAACTATTTCTTTTGCAATTTATCAAGCTTTTTACAGCATTTTACCTTAGCCGATTCCATGTTTCTTAGTCTTAGCCTTAGCGTAGCGTAGTTTCACCACACTCAACGCTTTACGAGCGGTTGGGAACCCACAATCGAGAATTAGAGTTCCGTTCTCGGTGTAATCGCTTAACAGGAATCAATTTGTTGGCTGGACGTTAGCCGAATCCCTCGGCTGATTTTTCCACGCAAACAATGTGTATATTAGTTTTTTTAGTTAAGGGCATTTTTGTCTTTCTAGAATTAATATACTCTTCTCTCTTCTCTATTTCTCTTCTCTTTCTCTTATTCCAATCAATACCTCAAATCTATCCTATTTCTCACATCTTTCTCTCTTCTAACACTCTCTCTCACATATTTTTCTCTTCACAATTTCTCTCACAAACCAATCACACCATAAGAGTTATTGAAAAATAAACTTTAAATTAATTAAAGAGTATTTTGGGTAAAATATCAATAAATATGGTAAAGTTAGTTAAAATTTACTTATATTTATACCACCAAACTTAACATATAAAAATTGTCATAACTATTTTAAAATGTGTATTGTCAAAGTCGCAAATTGCAACCGTAGTAAAGTGTTAGGAAGAGGATTTTTTTTTTGGACAGCAGAAAGAAAGCATATAGAACTTGATATAAGTTTTTTTTGGAAAAATTTGACATAAGTTTTATCCTTTTATTTATGTAAATAGATAGTAATATAATTTGAGAAAAGAAAAGCACAATAGAAGATGTCCCGTAATTGCAACACGCAACTTGCAAGAAAACGAAAACATAGTATAATATGGTAGAAAAAATCAATCAATGAGATGTAGCGATCAGAAAAAAAATGATTTTCCTAACTAGTAAACAGTAATTGTCACAAATCACACGCACACATATTCCATTTCTGTTTACTTATTATTGATTTATCCTGGAAAATGAACCGTTAAATAAGACCCACTAAATAATATTTTAAAAAATAAAAATGAGAAAGATGACTTACCAATTGAAGTGCTGGCGGTGCTAGTATAATTGTATCTCGCATTACAAATCGAAGCGAACAAAGCTAACGGCCACTCTCTCCGCCGCACCATGTCGGAAGCACCGTCTCAGCCGCCGCCAGTCCCCGCCACGGAGGCGCCGTCACCGTACTGGTGCTACCACTGCGACAAACGCGTTTCCATCGAAACCCTCGCCAATCTCCCTGACGTCATCTGCGGCGAGTGCAAGAACGGCTTCGTGGAATCCATCCCCACACCCTCTCGCTCTCGCTCCCCTTCCTCCTCCTCCTCCGACGACCCCTACTTCGGCTCCCAGTTCCTCCAGGTTCTTCGCCTAATCGCCCAATCGGCGCGTGACGACGACGCATCTCCTCCCCCTCCTCCCAGCCGTTCACCAGAGAACGATTTCCTCAGGATCGAGCTCGGAGGCTGGGATAACGACGACGAAGACGACAACGACGGCGTCGAGTTTCACGAAGGCACCGTCGAGGAACACGAGGTCGCCGTGGAGGAGCAGGAAGATCGATCCGGCAACGTGGATCCGCACGTTGACGAAGAAGATCTGAGGCGAAGGAGGCGCGAACTGTTACGGCTTCGGATTAGGGATTTGGCAACCCGAACCCGGAGCATGCGGAACCGGATCTTGGATTGGGCCGAGATTCTGATGGGCCTGGAAGACAATTCCATTGAGTTTCGCCTTCAGGTGCCGGAATCGGACCGGTACGTCGGAAATCCGGAGGATTACGTGGACGCGGCGGAGTACGAGGCGTTGCTGCAGACGCTGGCGGAGAGCGACGGAGGCGGAAGGAGAGGAGCCCCGCCGGCGTCGAAGTTGGCGGTGGAAGCGTTGCCGACGGTGAAGATTGTGACGGACAGTGAGGCGGTGGCGTGCGCGATATGTAAGGATCTGGTAGGTGTTGGAGATATGGCGAAGAGATTGCCGTGTGGGCATAAGTACCATGGAGATTGCATTGTTCCGTGGTTGAGTAGCAGAAATTCTTGCCCTGTTTGTAGGTTTGAGCTTCCAACGGATGACAAGGAGTATGAGGAAGAGAGAGTGGTCAATGCTTCCTCAAACGGGGCATCGGGTTCGGGTCATGGTGGAGCTGCTGCCACCATGTGATTCCGCCAAGTATGTTCTCTCTTCTGCTGCTGTCTGTGAAATATTTGTAATATATTTCGTGGTTTCAATCACTTGGATTTCCTTTTTTTTTTAATTTAATTTTTGTTATTAGTGGAATTTAATTGAAGTTGCTCAATGTTATTTATTTGAAGATTTTAAGTAGTTGGCTTCTTGGCTCTCGGATGCTGAGATACTTGTATATAGCATTTGGATCAATGTGATTACTTAAATCGAATTTGCTCTTTCTCGCTTTGTCTTCTAATTTGCTGTACTCACTCTCATCTCATCACATGTTTTTGTTTGTGAATTACCCCACGGGTTTAGTGGGCATTGATCTTTGGGGTCGATTTTGTTTTCCTGAGAAGAATGATCTTGTTGATTCCATAGGAGAAGGAATATTATATAGTAATTATTAGGATTTAGGAGAGGGAAAGAAGGCAAGAAAGAGCATACGATAGCCAATCTTTTCGCAACTCATTATTTGAGTGGTATAAATAGGTATATGGAAAAAATTGAGCTCCAAAGATTTACACTCTAGACTTAAGCTGAAATTCAACTGACACTCTCCAATTAGGGATTTTGTGTTTTGTAAGCATCTGATTTCATAATGTTCACTGCTCTAAGAAGCCTGAATTTAATTAGAGGGGCTCCCAACTAAGTCCCCACGTTTGCAAGGAGGTCACGTAACTTCTAGCGGAGCATGATCGTGGGAAGCGAGCAGTTGCTGAGACTTCTTTAAAGGAAGAAGGCTTACCTCAATGAAAGGCAGGTGACTGATTGAGAACACGAGACCTTTGAGACTCATCCACGGTGATCGTATGTCAGGATCTTATCAGGAACATAGACCGACCTTACTAAAAGGACGGGCAGAGCTCTAAATAAGCACTCTAGATAATGTCTCTGTATTTTGGAAAGGAAGAGATGCCTTTGGTACTGGTTCTTCTATTCTATGCGTTAGTTTTTTTTGTTTTCCCCGTTGGGATGCTTCAACAGAGTCTGACTTGGTTACTAACTCCTCTCAAGTTTGTCATCCTGTAACTGTTACACATAAGGTACAGCTTATCTCTGTTGTGTAAATCCGTTGTCTAAGCACAACCGAGTCCTGATTAAATTTTCACAGTAGTCGCATGTTTAAGGTTCACTGGCATTTCCATTGAGGGAGTTTTGGAGGATTGATCTTCTTCCCAATGTCAACACATTGTTTTCTACCACTCTATGGCAGTGCGTGTGGAAAAGGTCAGGATTAGGATTTGCTGTGATCACTCTTCTCTGTCTCTCTCTTCTCCCATTTTTTTTGTTTTTTTAACGAAGTAAATCAAAGATTAGGGTGTGAGAGAAGTAAATCTGTGAGAAAGAGCTTGACCATGTGAATGCAGGATTCTCTTGACCGTAGAAAATCTTGGTCCATTTGGGGTTGCCTATGCCCTTCTTTTCTATCATTGGAAAAATCTTCAATAGGAATAGATCTGTTTCCCTAGGTTGTTTAAATAGGTTCAGGTTATCAACTTGATGGAGCTGAGCCATCAATCACGACCGTTAATATATTAAAACCTAAACTCCAGCTATTGGCTTTGCCAAAATCAATTCATATTTTATCGAACTGTAAAGGAAATTTCTACCTGGATTCCATTGCAGATCTTTATAAGCTGATTTGATTGGTGAGTTGAAGGCTGTGAATAATAGTAGCGATTTCTTTTTTTTATTTTTTTAAGTAGAAATAGTAGCTATTTCTTTTTTCTTTCTGTTAAGCAAATACGTAGTAGCTATTTCAGGTTGCATGAAATGTTGAGCCAAAAAATAAAATTCCTTATCTATGGGGAAAAGGTGAAAATAATGAAAAGTTGCATTTATTTTTGATCGACTTATAACTATTTTTTTTAGTCCAAGCTAAAAGTCGGGTTTGGATCCTCTCCCACTACTTTCTCTGCAGCATACTCTCCATCACAGCTCTCAACCGTTGGATTAATCCAATGGCTAAAATATAACATGAAAAAAATAATAAAAAAATCTTTTCAGCCTCAAATTGTTAGAGCTTTCATTTTTTTTTTCCGGAGCTTTTCTGCATCCGGCTCCCTTGCTCGTCCACTGCTCATCTTGCTGTCTCCAATCCCATGTCACATATCTTAACAGCTTTTTCTCTTTTTTCGCCATTTTTTTTCTTCTCATTGCTGTTGTTTTATTCTTGAACGAACTTCCACTGTAGGCAAAAAAAAAAATTCACAATTTTCAAAAGAATTGTTTCATTTTGGAACAATTAATTGGAATACATATGTGATCATGCCCCTTCTTTCGGTTATAGGTATTTTAAAATTCATCTTTCTGCTTAGTTTTATGGCTACGATTCGAATGATTAGGGTTATTGAAAACTCCAACCAGCAATTGGTGTGTGGCTTTTCCCAGCAAGATAGCTGTGAGCTTATTTAGAATTGCACAAAAAACTCTAACTGTAATCACGTCCACCGTGTCCCACTCCCAGATGCGGTTACGCTTTGAATTGCAAACAATTTGGGGTTAAATGCTGACATCCAGGAACACTTTTTTTAATTAATTTTTTGTGTCTTATATCTTAACTGTTGGATCAATCCAACCGCCAAGAACTGTGATGGAGAGAGTGCTGCAGACAATGAGGATCCAAACCCCAAAAAATCACGGTATATTTGTTTTAAAATTTTTAAGAAACAATGAAATTACACAAAGTTTTTACTATTTTTTATACAATTTTTTTAAATATTTAATAAAAATGAAAAATAAAAATATAAAACATTTTTTAAACTGAGCAAACTAGCATATATATTAGTTTCTTACAGTTTTTTTTTAACATCAGGAGCACAGCCTAAAAGGAACTATTTTATTAACATTCGTACAAGCTAAATCCAAATCAAACGAACATTGAATTGCAGTAAACTGTGAGAGGAAGTCGAACAACTTGAGTCCAGGTTTTAGGGATAAACCATGCTTTGCAAGGAGTCTAAGATATTATCAACCACACTTTGCTTCCTCTCAAAACATAGTGCGAAATGATTTCTCCTTCCACGGTAGTAAAACGCTTGATTTCTCTACTGAGGTGCGCAAGGATGGGTTTGCAAACAACCGTTGTCAAGCATGCGAACTGCACTTTGAGAATCAGACGCAACATTTCTGAAACCACGAACCCAGGGTTTTACTAGCAGTTTTTTTTTTTTTTTTGACGGAATGGTTCTACTAGCATTTGAAACAACAAAATATTGATATTTTTTTCACATAAATGAATGATATGCATATGCAGAAATAAATAATTTCATAATATTAATAATGAAAAAATATCTGTGTCCTCAAAATATAAAAATGTACAAGGAACGCTTATATATTTTTAACTATTTTTATATGTACAATTAAACATTTCAAAAAAAATGATTGTGTTTATGTTGCCCATAATTTTGTCCCTATGTTTAAGTTTCTGGGGACACTAACCTCCTAAGCACGATCGGAAGAGCTGAAAATTGGGTGAATCTAAGGATTTAAAAAACACATATCAGTGTATTTGAATTTCGGTAGAAATAAATCAAACCTCTCTTCTTGAGCTCTTTCATACAATTAGCTATATACCATGTTCAAGGAGTTATAAGGTAGATGAGTTAGTTTGGGGCGAGGGACATAGGGGTTGGAGCGATAAGGAAGTCATGACTTCAAATCTTTTCAGTAACATAACATACTAACTACTAACATTTGCTATTAAAAAAAAGTTATATTCCATGTTCTCCGACTCAGCGTGTAAAGATGTTCACTTTTCTCCCAACCTTATCATCTTGGTAAGAACTGAATTTACCCTATCTGATACAAAAATGAAGATGTCTATTTTGTTAACATGACCAAACTTCATTGAAACGAAGGATACCATAATTTGCTTTGATTTTGTGGAAGAATTGTTGATCAATCGATCAATGGTTGAAGATAGCTTGTTTGGTTGATTTATATATAAAATACATTTCGTAAAGGTCCTTGTCATCTTCGAATAAAAACCTACAACATTACATTATACAACATTATTATTGATTGTTGAAATAAAAAAATGTATAGCTTAAAATAATTTAGGGAATGGCATTGTTGCCTGTATTCTTTAACAATAACAATTTATGCTTTTCCGATGCCAGACTAACGTTAAAGTTCTGTTGTATTAAAGTAAGAAATCATGTGGAAATAAAGAGACCATTTGCGACAAAAAAAAAACATAAAGAAAATTTAGCTAAGGAAATGACTTATATTTCATGCTTTCTTACAGAACATGTAATTAATTTATGCTTTTTATATAAGATGAGATTTGCAGTCGTGATTAGTAAGTGAAAATTCACTCTCGCAATACTGTTACAAAATCTGGCAAGTGGAGATCCAAATGCTATTTTCTTGAGAGAGAGATAGGTGTTTGATGATCTATATAAAAGAACCTTTTGAGTACTAATAAAAATGCAAGTAGCATCAGTGAACTCTTCTGGATAGGTCAAATAAATTATCATAAAGTAAGCAAGTAGAAAGGCAACTGCTTCTCTGCTTACTTTGCAATTACCTTGTCAGCTAAGGAACCATTTTATATCATATGGTGGGGGCAGTAAGGTAAGACAAACTTTTCTGCTTGAGGAATTTTGAATGCCAAATCATTCCCACATCTTCCTTATACCTCACATGTAAATCATATTTCTAATATATATAAAAGATCCAATATTATTTTAAAATAAGATAACGTGGTTCATCATGCACTGCAATGCAGGTTACAACAAGTAGCTATGGCCTATGAATCAAGCTTGATACCAGTTGTGACCCTTCCCTTTATTTTTTGAGCTGCATATATTTTTTATTAGTGCATTATCTATCATTAGTGGCTTAACTGCATGCTTATCATTTATAATAGAAAAACAAGGAACCGACGAGAACAGTGTATGGAGATAAGTTTGGTTAAATGACTAATAGCCAAATTAGTTACTTTCTGTCATTTGATATTGAGTATCATTGCAGATTTTTACAGAAATGTGCCCCATGTTTAATTTTTGAAGTTTGAGTTTGAAACTTCGGGGAACAACTTTGTCTGTTAAACCATGGAACCAAATGTTTCAGAAACAACTAGTTTTTTTTAATTAACAAAACTATGAAATATATTTGTACACTTTTGAACCTCTACAACTTCATTTAATAATTGATGAAGCAGAGGGTATGAACAAGTTTACTTCTACAGCTTTTCCCTCTGAGCTTGAGAGATAGCCTGCTGGAGATATCTTAAAGCTTTCCGATAATTTAAAAAACCCATAAACCAGAAGTCGAAACCGTCCACAGTGACTATTTCTATGTACTTTTCTGAAGGATTCTTCACATTTTGACTTTGGTTGACATGCTTTATCTTTTCATGTGGAATAGATACCTGAAATGGTAAATAGATTGAAGTTACATATTTGCAAAGTTTGAAAAAAGATGAAAGAAATTGAGAGGGTTTACATGGACTTTATAAAAAAAGTAAGAGAATCAATCACCTTATAATGGACTCTAATCAATTCTCCTTCTGGGGAAGAGATCTTGATGGATCTCTCACTGCAAAAAGCAATTTTGTGAGTGGAGATGAAGAGGAGGCCAGCTATAGGACCTGATGTGGTTGATAAGTAGCACTGTGATGCTTTCAACAGCTTCTCCCCATCTTTAACACTAAAAAGTTGCATGAACACTTTCTGTACTCCACCAACCTGAAGAATTCTAGCTCCCAAGCTTAATTTCCCTTTTACTGTATCTGTTATCTTTGGCCCCATTCTCACTGCATGTTACAGCAACAGTTTCAAGCCATCAGTTACAGCTTCATTCTATTTAGCAATCATGGAAAATTTCAATTTATGCATCATACATATTGTGGTAACTAATCTAAGCCTAGTAACTTTGGAACCATTGACAGAAGAATATTTGTAGTTTGATGAAGTACCATCTATGTCACACAGTGGTTGTCCTATGTCTTGCAACTAAGCAAAAGTGAAAAATTGAAGATCAGTCTTTCAAGATTACATACCATGCTCTCGGAATCCATGTGCAAAACCTTCGGCCTTTCTCCCAAACATGTTCATCCTTGACAAAACTGAATTTACTTTTCCTGGAAACATAAAAATGACAATGATCAATAAAATAAAATTTGTAAAAAGTATTCATCAAATACAGTTTTGTATTGTAGGGGTATCCTACCCTGCTTTGATTTTGTGATAGACTTGCTGTATTTGCCAGAAGAATCAGGCAAGTATCTCTTTGACGACTTCCCGGATGGGTATGTTGAGGTGATAGAAACTCCATTAAGTAGCTCATGAAGAAATGATGTCTTCATTTCTGTTGTTATCTGGAGGTGGAGCCTTGGAGGATCTTGTTGTGCAATGAGTAGCCTGTGAAAAATATTTAAGAGCTCTTCTTGTTTTGGTTGATGATTCTGAAGGGGTACATATATGCTGAAAAGGAAACAAGGTGACTCTTGACTTTTGCAGGATGAGTCAGCTATAGATCATCATGAAGACTAAATGGCAAAAAAAGTAATTCAAAAGTTGAAGATTGCACATGTTTAGTTGTCTACAGAAAAAAAAATTGGTCATAAGTAGCTGTTTAGCTTTAGAAAATGTCACCATTTTTTTTTAATTAATAAAAATGTCACCCTTTTGCAAATCCCCGGGGGGGGGGGGAATAACATATTTTGGTTTGATCGGACAGTGCCACGTGCTTGATGACATGACACGATTTGTTGCCACTTATTTTATTTACAAAAAATACTAATAAGAGGGTGTCATTTAAAGTTTTTTGAGCTGTAATTAAACCTTTCTGATGTCAGACCTCTCTTTAAGTTTTTACTCGTATTAGATAAAGTAATGAGGGAAAAAGTTCATTTGCTTACATCAACCAGAATTATAAGCAAAATGATACAGCAAGAAAGTGAAGCAAAATCAATAAACTGTTTGGACATAGCAGCAATTTCTTAAGGACTATTTGTTAGATAGCTTGCAATATCTGATGACTCCTTGAGTCTAACGTGCCTAGCATCTGATGTAATAAGTAGTAGCTGTTGTTGTTTAACCGACTAACTGAATGGTAGTGGTACTGATATAACTGTATGATAGCCAAATAATTTAGTTCCTTGTTTATATATATAATCCTTCCCGGTCTGAAATATAAAAAAAAAAAGTCTATGTACTGAGTCCAAATTTGGTCCAAATATATAGACCTTTTTGTTTATACTTCTTTGAACTAAATACATAGATTTTTTTGCTTATATTTCTGACCGAAGGGAGTATATATTTGGTGAGCAGTTCCTTGTTTATATACACCTCTGATCTATGTAGACTGGATATAAATTGAATCATATTGCTGTGTAGGAGATAGAGGTTTTAACTTTTTTTTTCTTCATTGTATGTTCTAACAAACAAACAATTAAAAAATCATCTATGTTTTTATTCTTTTCTTTTTTTTTTCCTTCTCACTTTCTTTTTAGAGTCAAACGAAATCACAATGAGTAATGGATGGGCCGCATCCACCGCATTCTTGATATTGTGTAAGGGGTTGCTTTTTGCACCTTTTTTCTTATAATTCCTTCATATTTTTCTTAATTTGTCATTACAATACCTTTCATGGAAACTAACTTCCAAACCCCTTCCCTTCCCATCCCCTATTGCTTTACCCTTCATGGATGTCATCCCCCTTGTCATCTATGCATGAATTATCCCATACTTGGAATATGCTCGCAAGGGTGGTAGTGGTGCATGCTCATTTAATAATATTAAACAAAAGTTGTCGACGTAGTCTCCCCACCATATGCTGTGTCGCAGCCTTCACTGAACCACAATTCTACAACCATAAAAGTTATGTTATGTCAATTATACAAATTATTGTCATTGAAAATCAAAATTCAAAAAAATATTTTATATTAAATCTCCCACCCATAGGCGGGTTGTAACATGGTCCGGAAATGACCGAATGATGAACATTTCGTCCTCCCCTCCCGAAAATGACTACGGTGTGCGGGTACCTCAAGTGTAGGTGTCAGGATCTCTATTGCAGGTGTTAGGACCTCATCCGCCTGAGCAGGAACCTCCTGCTCCATCCGAGGTTCCCGGACCTCATGCACATACCTTCTCAGTTCACCTGTTGCATGTTGTCTGTGCGTGCAAAAGGTATGGGTCATTATCATCCAGCAACATTGCCCTTGGTTCGTGCCATATCTACACAACTCGTACAATCACAAAAAAAACATAAAACATTAAAATATAATCCCATTGAAATAAGAAATTTCAAAGCTTTAATAGCTTCTGGAAGTTTAGTTCCGAAAGTTAATTTTATTAACATTCGAGAAGCATGTTTCCAAAATACAACAATTCTAATTCTGGAACTATACTTCAGGAATGCAACAATATGCTTTTATAAACACCTAAAAGTATGTTTCCGAATCTAAAAATATCGAGTTCTAGAGACATACCCGTGGAACCGGTTTTATCGCCTTCCATAATTGAACTTTCGGAAGTCAACGAAAACTTGGTTCCGAAAGTATGTTTTTGGAACTCAACCTTCTAAGTTTCGAAAACATATTTCCAGAACCTTTTACTTCGAGAAAAAATAAGTTAGGGAAGTATACTTCAAAAAATTGTCCAACCACAAAAAATAGAATGAGCCAATACTTATGCGAAAGGAAGGAGACAAAGAATCAGTGAAGACAACCACAAAGGGACGAACAGATGAGGCACGGGAATGAGAAAAGTAGGAAGAAGTAGCTAAGGGGGTGTGGTGGTTGAGGGCTCCGAAAATGCAAAAGAAACGAAAAATATGAAAGCAAGTATAGGGGGTGAAGGTTTTTTTTTTTTTTTTTTTTTTTTAAGGCAGGGTTGGGGCAAATTTCATACCTTCCTAAAGTTAACTTCCACACATTGGTTTATTAGAAAAAGAAAAATCAAAATCAAAAGGGTGGTAGGAGTATATTAAAAAAAAAAACTCAGGAGTGCAAAAAGCAACTCCCATTGTGTATGTAAAAATGTAAAACCAAAGTCTTCGTCCGCAATTTATATTTTATCCAAAAAAATAAATGCACCTTATTAATATTAAAAAAACAAAAACAAAAGCAAGTCTCAATAATAATGGCGATCTAATCGATGACAGAGACGATCTTTCAAGGCTCAACAACAACACAGAGAAGGATCTAATAATCGAGAGTATGGAGGTGAGCCTGGATCACCTTCCTTACGCTCTATTGGCAACCATCATGAGCAAGCTCGACATCGCTTCCATCTGTTCCTTGGCCACCACCTCCTCCACCTTCCGCTCCTGCGCCCAACAAATCCTCTCCTTCCTCCCCAATTTCCACCTCCTCGTAAGTTTGTCTATTTTTTTGGGAAATCTCGTGTTTTCTTGTTATTCTAAGAATGTTTGTTTTTCAGGACATTGCGCCTTCTGGGGAGTTGCTGAGACCATTGCTGCCGCCCAATCCCTACCTTAACAGCCTCAAAGTTGATTGTGGTCGCCTTGATGATTCTGCAATATCTTTCTTGCTGAAACCCTCGATACACGAGCTTTCTCTGCACAATTGTTCTGATTTCAGTGGGAAATTGCTCTCCGAGATTGGGACCCGATGCAAGGACCTAAGGTTTCCTGTCTCTCTGCTGTGCTCCATCCTGAATAACATGCCCTTTATATTGCTTTTTCCTTGCTTGGTTATGAAAAACCTTTTGTTTGGGGATTGGTTCATTCACAGTCACATTTCATTCTTTTAGTGTAGTTCATGTTGTTTATTCCCATTAGGTCTCTCTACTTGGGTTCGGTGGCAGAAAAAAGAGGGAGGACAATTCATATTTCTGATCTGGAGGAGTTACTCGGCGGCTGCTCCCGCTTGGAAGTAAGACATGGCTTCTAATGAAAGTAAAAGCTTTTGATAGAATTAATAACTTGTCACAAATGATGATTTGTCTGCTGCCTGGCATTCCTTTTTGCATTATATATGCAATGGTCTTAATATGAATATTTTGGTTGCATTTATTGATCTTCATTGATCTGATGTTTAAGTTTTATCAACATTTATCAGCCCTTCTTGCTTGCTATGGTAAGAAGCGCTTTAGAGACGTTGAGTTTTACTTGCTATGTTAAAAGCCTCTACACTAGTAATTGGTTGTTTAGATTTAGATTAATTATTATTGTGTTTTTGTTTCAAATTTATGCCTATTAGGACTAGGACATTTATTGAGCTTTAAAAGTTCACTTGATTATTAATATTTACACATAATAAGGGGAAATACCGAGACTTGGGCATCATCGTATTAATATCTGTTTTCATTGTTGATATATCCAAATGAATGATTGAATGGCTGATTTTATCACAACGGCTAATAATGTCTCAAAAGTTTTCTTTTGGCCTTTCTTGAAGTTTTTCTTTTTCTATGTATTTTTCCAGTTGTAAAATATGATGACATGTTCATTGGTTATTAATGGAACTAGATCTAATGTGTATCCTGGTTGATTTGGTAGGTACTGATTCTGATGTTTGATGTCTCTCTCTTTCTACGTCATAACTTTATTCAAGTTTGGGCTTCTGCCTCTGAGAAACTTACTTCTCTTGAGATTGGATACATTTCTTCAGTTACAGTAACCGAACTGCTTAGCTCTAATTTGGGATCTCATCAGCCCCTTAATCCTGTTCAACCATCCATACTTCCAAGAATTCAAAAACTATGCCTTTCAGTGGACTATATAACTGATGCTATGGTTGCCACAATATCCAAAGGTCTCGTCTTTTTAACCCATTTGGATCTGCGGGATGCCCCATTAATTGAACCAAGAATTGCATTTGATCTGACCAATGCCGGTCTTCAGCAAATTAATCAACTTGGGAGATTGAAACATCTTTCATTGATCCGAAGCCAAGAGTTCATAATTACCTACTTTCGAAGAGTAAACGATCTAGGATTACTTTTAATGGCTGACAAGTGTGCAAACATGGAGAGTATATGCCTTGGCGGCTTTTGCCGTGTCACAGACACCGGTTTCAAAACTATCCTGCATTCTTGCTCTCGCTTGTACAAGCTTAAGGTTACTCATGGGAATCAGCTAACTGATCTGGTTTTTCATGATATCTCCGCAACATCCCTTACTTTAACACATGTGAGCTTAAGATGGTGCAATTTGTTAACCAACCATGCAGTTCTGAGTTTGGCATCAAACAAGGAACTTAAAGTTCTTGACTTGAGAGATTGCAGGAGCCTTGGTGATGAAGCTCTCCGGGCCATTGGTACTCTTCTGAGGTTGAAAATTTTACTAATAGATGGCTCTGATATAACTGATGCAGGACTTTCATATTTACGACCAACCGTTATTAATTCACTATATGCATTGTCTCTTCGAGGGTGCAAGAGACTCACAGATAAATGCATCATGGTGCTGTTTGATGGTTGTGGTAAGCTGGAATTGAGAGAGCTGGATCTATCTAATCTTCCTAACCTCTCGGATAATGGAATTCTGCTGCTGGCAAAAAGCCGGATTCCCTTTTTGGAACTCCGAATGCGACAGTGCCCTCTAATTGGTGATACCTCGATCATGGCATTAGCTTCAATGATGACTGATGAGGCTGGATGGCATGAAAGCAGTCTGCGCTTATTGGATCTTTATAACTGTGGTGGCATTACGCAACTTGCATTTCGATGGTTAAAGAAACCGTATTTTCCAAGGCTTAAATGGTTGGGAGTGACTGGAAGTGTTAATAGAGATATGGTAGATGCTTTAGCTAGAAGTAGACCTTTCTTGCACGTGGCATGCCATGGTGAAGAGCTTGGGGCTGATCCCTGTGATATGTCAGATGGTTTATACACACACGATTACGATGAGGTGGATGAATTTGAGCAGTGGCTTCTTGAAGCTGATGTTGATACCGATGATGAAGAACTGGGCGATGCTGAAAATAATGAAGAACTGGTCGTGTAGTTTGCTGTTAAACTCTTGTATGCCTATTACTCCATATGTGTATGCATGTCTGTCTGTAACTTATTCTCTAGCGAGGTGTTATTTTCCCATAGGTTTTTGTATCCAAGACTTTTGTATGATCAGTTATGTATGCTTGATTAAATGAATAATAGTCAAATTTGTTACTTTCTGTCATCTGATATTGAATATAACTGCAGAATGTTACAGAAATGTGCCCCATGTTTATTTTTGTTAAGTTTGAGTTTTAAACTTCAGGGAGCAACTTTGTTTGTTGGACCATGGAAACAAAAGTTTCAGAAACAACTGTAAAGAATCATGAATATTTCTCAATCAAAGGATCAAATCAAGATAATCCAAACAAACCATTGGAAACTAATTTGTCTGCATATATTGCCTTAATTCATGGAATCTAATCAAATAATATTCTTAAAGTCACCTGATGCTATTTCCGTATGTGTATTGTTACCGTTAGCATTGGGTCTATATATGTAAACAAACTATGCAGATGGAAACACAGTGCAGTAACAAAATCTTGTTCTGCCGCTGCTTCTTTCAACCAAGTTTCATTTCTGCCAGTGTAGTAACAGAATACACTCTTTCATTTCTATTAACAACTAGTTTTTTTAATCAAAACTACATAAAATATTTGTACACTTTTGGAACCTCTGCAACCTCAATGAATAATTGATGAAGCAGAAGGCATGAACAATTTTACTTCTACAGCTTTTCCCTTTGAGCTTGAGAGATAGCCTGCTGGAGATATCTTAAAGCTTTTCGATAATTTAAGAAACCCATAAACCAGAAGTCAAAACCATCCATAGTGACTATTTCTATGTACTTTTCTGAAGGATTCTTCACATTTTGACTTTGGTTGACATGGTTTATCTTTTCATGTGGAATAGAGACCTGAAATGAGGTTACACATTAGCGAAGTCTGAAGAAAAGATGAAAGAAATTGAGAGCATTTATACGGACATGGACTTGATAAAAAAAAGTAAGAGAATCAATCACCTTATAATGGACTATAATCAATTCTCCTTTTGGGGAAGAGATCTTGATGGACCTCTCACTGCAAAAAGCAATTTTATGAGTGGATATGAAGAGGAGGCCAGCTATAGGACCTGATGTGGTTGATAAGTAGCACTGTGATGCTTTCAACAGCTTCTCCCCTTCTTTAACATTAAAAAGTTGCATGAACACTTTCTGTACTCCACCAACCTGAAGAATTCTTGCTCCCAAGCTTAATTTCCCTTTTACTGTATCTGTTATCTTTGGCCCCAGTCTCACTGCAGGTTACAGCAACAGTTTCAAGCCATCAGTTACAGTTTCATTCTATTTAGCAATCATGGAAAATTTCAATTTATGTATCATACATATTTTGGAAACCAATTTAGGCTAGTAATTTTTGAATCATTGACAGAATATTTGCAGTTTCATAAAGTACTATATATGTCACACAGTGCTTGTCCTATGTCTTGCAACTAAGCAAAAGTGAAAAATTGAGGATCAGTCTTTTCAAGATTATATACCATGCTCTCGGACTCCATGTGCAAAACTATCGGCCTTTCTCCCAAACATGTTGATCCTTGACAGAACTGAATTTAGTTTACCTGGAAATATAAAAATGACCATGATCAATAAAATTAAATTTCTAAGATTCGTCAAATACTGTTTTGTAATGTAGGGGTGTCCCACCCTGCTTTGATTTTGTGATAGACTTGCTGTGTTTGCCAGAAGAATCAGGTAAGTATCTCTTCGTCGACTTCCCAACTGGGTATGTTGAGGTGATAGAAATTCCACTAACTAGCTCATGAAGAAATGAGGTCTTCATTTCTGTTGTTATCTTAAATGACTAAATGAGTTTTCCTTCTATGTCTGGAGGTGGAGCCTTGGAGGATCTTGTTGTGCAAAGTATTCAAGAGCTGTTCTTATTTTGGTTGATGAATCACTGTATTCTAAAGGGGTATATATGTGGTGAATATGAAACAAGGTGAGACTTGACTTTTTGCATGATGAGTCAGCTAGGGGTCAGCATGAAGACTAAATGGAAAAAAGTAATTCATAAGTTGAAGGTTGCATGTTTAGTTGTCTACAGAAAAAAAGGCATTAATATTATATAAGGTACACGTTTTCTTTTATCCTACAAGATATGAAATGGAAGGATTTGTTGAAGGCAATTATTTTTATGTTCATGTCTCCCTCTGGATGTTGATACTGCTGAACTTAGATATAGAACCTGCATAAACATGGCACGTGGTTGGACTTAATGGACTATAGGTTGGCCATTGGTGTGCATTATACCTATACTTTTGGAAAAGCATTTTTAATTTCCATGATTTATAGGGAACTTGGTGTTCTTTTTTTTATCTACAAATATAATGTTCTCATAATTAATATTTTTGGCTAAAGACTTTGTGTATAAGATTTATCAAATTCAAATGGGAGGGGGGGATTAGGACCAAAAACCATTTTGTAGAAAATGCCACCCTTCTGCAAATGGGAGGAAGCAATTTTTTTTTTTGATAGGCTAACTGGTTAGTGGTTAGTGGGTTAGTTGTTAGAGGGGAGGGGGGAGGGGTTCGAACCCCTATACTCTAACTCATATCACCTTCGGTGTCCCTTGCTCAATGCCACGTGTTGATGACAAAACGCGGTTTGTTGCCACTTTATTTTATTTACAAAAAATGCTAATAAGAGGGTGTCATGTCATTAAAGCTTTCTGAGCTGGAATTGAACCTTTCTGATGCCATGCATATCTCTCTTAGTTTTTTTGTTTTTTTTTTTCGGTATCAGATAAAGTAAAGATGAGAAAAGTCATTTGGTTACATCAACCAGAATCACAAGCTAAATAAATAGATATAGATATGCAGTACATGCAGGGAAAAAAAAGATTCTGCTTTTATGTTTCAATAGCTACATACATATATGAAAAATTAGAAACCCCTGCATGCATCAAAGGTTCTCGGATATTGTCTAATAGTAAACGTCTTGTACATCTTTTAAGTCCTAAATGTGAGAACTGAGAACCAACATTAATTGAAGGTGCAAATTTATTAAAGGTCAGGCTGGTATTAAAAAAATTTAGCAAGGGTCTAAGTAAGTAATTATTTTATCCTCCAGTACGGTAGGAAGGAATCTTATGGGTTCCTCTAACTTTTTAAGTCTTATATACACATTAGTGGGCGACAAGGCTATATCATAAAGTGAGATAGGTGTGGAACATGAAATTGATAAATTGTTTAGGTCAGAAATGGAAAGGAAACAATGAATATATGAGGCTGACTGTGAATGAACATCATCATGTGCTAGAAAAAGCAGTAAAGGGGGAAGACATATACACACACACACTTGAATGTTGTGTGGAAAAGGAAATATCCTAATCGCTCCCACATCATCCCCATGCATGCCCCCACGTGGAGAGTTCATGTCTTGATAGCATCTGATATAACATGTAGTAGTTGTATAACTGTATGGCAGTGGTAACTGTAATGATAGCGGTTGTAACTAATTCTGTTTGTATGGTTAGAGGGAGTATCTGACTTTGACTATGTAAATAAAGGGTACGGTGCTAACTGTATTGGATACCTGCACCTCATTTGTTTTTAGAAACATTTCATAGCTTTCTTAGTTTAGAAAAGAAAAATAAGCACTTCTCTCTCCTCCAAAACCCTTCATCCAAACATACCCTTAAAGTATATAAAAATAACAAGTAGTCTCTAAAATTTGTGAAATCTATCTAATTTGTCTATAAGGTTTTATAAGTAGTCTTTTACAGTAACTAATCAGACGAAATTCATAAAACTATAGAGATTATTTATAAAACTTTTAGACTAATGAGACGGATTTCATAAACTTTAAAGACTATTTATTATTTTCGTATACTTTATTGACCAAATAGGAATGAGAGTATAAGTTCAAGGTCTAAATATGAGGTTTACTCTATTTCTAATCATAATTGAAATAGAATCAAACTATAATAAACATAAACATGACACAAGCCGACTCAAACTACTTTTACATAATAAGCGGTTGAGCCTAGGAGCTTTTTTTGGAATGACCGACTCAGCTGACCAAAAACATGGCGTTTTAATTGAAGAGTTGAAAAGGGAATCACCAAGTCATTTCCACGTGCATCCACATCATTCCTCATTGACTATTTTCTAAATGGGCCATAAAGAATATCCGAAGCTGATATATAGACTCACTTTAGAGGCCTTGCATTTCTAGTGGTCTACCATTGTTGTATTTTATTTATCCGGATTTCTCTGAGTTTTACTTGTAATTTGGAAAAGGACAAGTGAAAAGAGAAGAAGCCATTTCTTTATTACGACTATAATTAGTTAATTAAATGCCGGAGAGATAGATAATGAAGCACGTTTTTTAACAAAGCCATCAGTGCAGGTACTGCCTGTTTGTTGGGTCAAAGTGTGTGTGTATATATATATCTCTCCGTCTCTATATTGTTTATACTGTTTCGAATATTTCATTGTCTCAAATTATTTGTCATTTTAAAATATCAAGAAGTATTAATTACTTGTTTTCCAATAATACCCTTATTCATTTGTATTAACTAACTAATATTAATTAGTTTTCCTATATAACTACCACTCCACTACTACTAACCACTCCAATTAATAAGAATATGTTAGTCAAGGGAGATTATTTTACCATAGAAATTAGTACAATCAATTATTTTCTTAAGAAATATGCATAACTTTAAACGACAAACAATATGAGATTGAAGGAGTATCATAAAGTGAGCTAGCTTGCTGACAGGGCTATGGTATAGTAAGGGGGATAAGGAAGGGATAGATAAGAAAAAGAAGATAAGGCTATGGCTATGGGACTTGGAATTGTTTTTATTTTAGAAACTAGAAATGGAAAGTGATCTCAGGCCGGCTAGGCTACTAACAATGTGTACTACTGGGACTTGGAAGCTTTAGAGGGAAGAGTTTTCCACATACCTTCCTAGGTTTCGTGAAAAAATAGATATTGCCAAGTCGTTCTTACATCATCCCTCTTCCCCACGTGTTACTTGTGCTAATTTGAAAGGAATCAAGTTTACTCCACAACATTTTCTTTTATTTGTTGCATTTCTCAATTAATCTCAATTCCTAAGTATATAATTTTTATATTCATTCAGGTGTTAGTTAGTGGTGCATGTTGTCAAGCCAAGAGGTATTAAAAGAACCCCAATCTTGTGGTACTTACTACAACTTGTCAGAGTGGATACAACAAAATGGTTTACAGGTATATATAAGAAGTTACCAACGATACTACTAAGGCCCTTATCAGTTATCATCTACCCTTAACTTTAATAGCTTCAGTTTAGACAAGTCTGGCATCAGAAAGATATAATGCCAGCTCATAAAGCTCATATAAGCAAGCAGCAGGTGTAGTTTAAATTTAAAAGTATTTCATCCTTTACTTTTTCTGGTTTATTTTCCACCAATGGGTTAGGTGACAACATGGTAGGCAATACGCTATGGATTCTTGCTCCTGAAGCTATGTAAACCTCTCTCTAAGCCTCTAAAAACAAACCCTTTCAAGGATCTTTATGTTAAAAAAAAAAAAAGTCTAAAAAAGTTGACTTGGATCTTTCTGTACCATTTTTTACTAAAAGCAACCAAACAATCCTTGATGTCAACTGTGATTCAAATTGCCATGTAGGTGCCTTTACATCAACCAACCAAGATCATGGTTGATGATCCAAGGATGAGTCATCTCACCAAAGGGTCAAGATTCACTTCCTAGTTTTCATCCCTTTAAATACCTCCTTAGAATACAAGGGACTTACCAAACCAAGTGGACATAGCTTCCTTAGCATTCTATTTACTCGGACCATTCCTCTTCACCAACTCTTAGTCCTTTCAATAGAACAGAAACCTCATTAATCATTCAACATGCAGACCTCACTTCGCCATGAGCTAGTTGTTGGAAATCCAATCATCTCAGCAACATATGATCAGTTTCAAAATTCAGTTAACAGATACTTACTTGATCCTGCTGCCACTCATCCATGTCAATATCCAACCAAACATCAAAGCAAAAGTAAATCTTTCTTTTCCTTCACATAGGAACATTTAAATTTTCATTAACAAGTATTGATGGTTTTACTAATATAAAGAGCTTCAATGTTTCAGGTAGAGTAAATTCCACTAAAATCAAGCTTGGAAGGAAGGACAATAGTCTCTCACAAGGAGTCCAAGAACATGGTGAGTATCCATGTTTCAGTTTGATTAATTTTCTCATTCCTTCAGTGGCTGCTGCATCTATATCAGTTTAACTCCCTTAGCTGTGTGAACATATCTAATTCTATTTATATAACACTGAAATTGCAGTGAAATTGGGGCCAAATATATCTGAAACTATAAAGAGGAGGTTGAGCTTAGGGGCTCGCATTCTTCAAGTAGGTGGAGTGGAGAAATTCTTTAAGCAGTATTTTAGAGTGACAGAGGAGGAGAGGCTGTTGAAGGCTTCCCAATGTTATCTGTCCACCACATCCGGCCCTCTAGCAGGTCTCCTCTTCATCTCCACTGAAAAGGTTGCCTTTTGTAGTGAGAGATCAATCAAAGTCTTTAATCAGAAAGGCCAAATGTGTAGGATCCGCTATAAGGTAAATAAGTCATGAACTAATATACACATAAAATAAAACTCTTCACATCTCTCAGTTCCCCTAATCCAAGATTAGTTAAGATTCTTAAAAAGTATATGTGCCATGTACAGGTTGCCATTCCACTGAAGAAGATCAAGTGTGTGAACCAAAGTCAAAATGTTGAGAAGCCAACACAGAAGTACATAAATATAGTCACAGTGGACAATTTTGATTTCTGGTTTATGGGTGTCCTACAATATCAAAAAACTTTCAAATATCTTGAGCGGGCTATTTCTCAAGCTTAGATGAGCCTTTCCTTCACATTGCCAGGACAAACATTAAGTGAAGACATTGAGCTTTGTCTTTGAAAAGATGCACTTCATGCTATTTTTCATCCTGAGTTCTGATGCACAAAACATCTCGCGGGGCTTTGGCTTTTCAACCAACAATTGACCTGTGATAACAGATAAACATTGTTCTTATTAGCATATTTAATGTACATAGACCAGTTAGATGGATCAGTTAGTAGTTAATACAAGTTAGTTATTTATCTATATTAGAGAGAGAGTTACGCCAGCTGGCATGTGGCTGGAATACAGCTTGTGTATATACAATGAATGATTTCTGATTAATGAATAGAGCAGAGGCTCATATTTTCAATCATTTCCAGAATCGTTTTAGTTCTTATCAGCTCGGTAGCTGTCAGCATATTGTGGATAAAGTTGTGAATGCAAGAGATCATCATATGGCGTGTGCTTTGTTACAAATTCCAAATAGTGACTGGCAATGCTAGGGAGGGACCATATTGGCAGAAAGGTATATGCCCCTATTTTGAGTTCTATGAAGGGAGATTCTATTAATGGTTATGGTAGAAGAAGAGATTGAAGGAAAAATAAATAGAAAGAGTGAAGAAAACTGTTACAAGTTGGGGTTCAGTCAGGCTCAATTATATATGGATTTATTTATTATGTACAAGTTTTCAGGAACTTTCAAATTGTATTCATACTGCTCAAATCTTTAATCAAATTTGTATATAATTATGAGTTTAACTGAGTGTGAAATAGTGACATCTACTTAGAGCTTACTATTTCACCATGTCATGTCATATTATAATTATTTAAAACAGTTTAATTGAATTGAAATACGACTGTTTTGTTTTTCTTCTGCACAAATCGATTGTAATTATAAAAAAATTCAAACTGAAAAGCAAAATCCATGAAAAGAGACAGAGAATATATGAGCTAACAAGGCATGACATGGCTCTAAGAAAGATCTTCCCCTTACTGCCCCAACTCCTCAATTCTCAGGTATATTTTAACGCTTGAGAACATACAAATCGACAAAGTGAAGGTGGTTTTGGATTCATCACCACCACCGAATTGCATTAGGATGAAATAGCTTGTTCAGAAGGGAAATGGAATTGTTGTTTTGTCTAGAATATTTGGGTTTGTTTTGGAAGCTGCCACATCAGATATTGTGTGATGTGGCAAAATTTGCATGACATGGCATATTAAGGATGAAGGATCCGCGGGTCTATTTTTATTTTATGTGCTTTGCTTTGAAATGAAAAAATAGGTTCATTGACCGAGAAAATGAGCTTAAGCAGTCAAAGCCGCCAACTCCTCAACCACCGCAGAGAACAACCCAAGTGGATCTCTGGACACGATCTCGTCTTAGCAGGCAGTTTGCACCTCCCAAATTTGAAACTCGCAAGGGACGGTTCTAAAGCCTCAGTGCCTCTTCCACCTTCTCCACCTCTGAATTAGAAGAATGGAAGATGAGATGGAGAAACAAACCGTTTCCGACGATAGAGAAGCAGCAGAGGCAGCGTTACAGAAAAAGCACTTATCAATGCTGGAGCGTTTCTCCAAACGCCACCAAACCCGCTCAACCAACTCCGAATCTCCCCCTGAATCCACTCCCTCCTTCCTCTCACGCTTCTCCCAACTAAAATCCTCCATCGAGTCTCAGCTCGCCGAGTCCCAATCCATTTCTTCCGATCCATCTCAGCTCAAACCGCACTTCCAAAAAATCTCCGAATCAATCTCCGATTTGGAAAAGCTCGTCGCCGAGCTCCTATTTCCTCCCCTCTTACGACGTCCGATCGTCCCTCAAAACCGTCTCCGATCTGAAGCACAGCCTCGACAACGTGAGCTCCGAACTTATCCCTAAAAAGAAATTCGCGTTCAAGAACAAGGCTAGCAAGAAAGACCGGGATTCCGTTATTCCCGAACCCAAACAACCTCCCATTCCGGATCGCGATTCCGATAAATCGAGCTTCACGGCGCGTGATTCGCCAAGGTTTAGGAACAAAACCGGTGAGGTATTGGTTGGGGAGTTTAAAGAATCGGAGGTTGGGGAATTCACGCTTTTGGATCTTGAATCTTGCGAAGTGAGGATAATTGGTTGTGTTAGGGCACTTTTCGTTCATAGGTTGAAGGATTGTAGGGTTTACGTGGGGCCAGTTACGGGGTCGGTTCTGATTGAGGAAGTTGAGGGTTGCGTTTTCGCGATGGCGTCGCATCAGATTCGGATTCACGGTGTTAGAAGAAGTGATTTCTACCTTAGGGTTAGGAGCAGGCCCATAATCGAGGACAGTCACGGCGTCAGGTTCGCGCCGTATTGTTTGAGTTACAAAGGGATTGAAGAAGATCTTCGCGGTGCTGGTCTTGATGTTGAGACCGGAAATTGGGCCAATGTGGATGATTTCCGGTGGCTGCGTGCGGTGCAGTCTCCGAATTGGTCGATTTTGCCGGAGAATGAGAGGGCTGGGGTTGTTGATATATCCAATTTGGAAAATGAGATGAAGGAAATTTGATTCCCCCCCCCCCTCTTGAGCTTAAGCATAAGAATGTTCTTTTTGTCGGAATTTGATGTTGAGATTAATGTGATTTTGGCAATGCAAATGGTTTTTCGACATGGTTCTTTTTTATTGTTGTTTATTTTTTTGCAAAGGAAAGTGGGTATAGGAATGAGTCTTCTGTCTGTCCTTTCCATTATTGCAAAGATTTTTATACTGCAACTTCAAGCTTCTTTGTTATCCTGCATTTGTCGCAGTTCAGGAATCACTGATGCATTTAAAAGGAGGTCAATTTCTGGTTTAGGTGTTTTTACTTTGGTACCTAGCAGTCGCGAGTTGATTGTGAATGCAACATTAAGCAATAACCGTGGTGGTACATCAGTCATTTTGGATGCTGCAAATATTCCTAGTAATCATCATGTGGACCCTGAGGTAATTCAGGTAATTCAACCTGCTTTAAATGTGTTAGTCAACCTTGTTTGCCCTCCACCTTCAATCAGCAACAAACCATCTTTGGTTACACAAGGCCAGCAGTCTTCTTCTGCCCAAACTTCAAATGGTCCTCTGTCAGACACTAGAGATAGAACTTCTGAACGGAATGTCTCAGATCGATCTGTTAATATTTCCAATCAGACTGATCCTAGGGAGAGTAATGGGGAATCTAGTGCTGCTGCAGTTAGCACACAAACTGTTAATAGCACTCCGTGGACTCCTATTCTGGCTGCTACTTCAGGATTGGTTGGAGACCATAGAATATCTCTGGGTGCTGCAGGTTATGCTGGTCTGGCTGCACAACTGGTACAAGGATATCATCAAGCAAGAGAGGCTGTTCGTGCCAATAACGGAATAAAGGTTCTTTTGCATCTCCTCCAACCTCGCATACATTCATCTCTTCCTGCTTTGTTTAGCCAGAGATGATACTATTGCACATGTATTGGCAAAGCTACAGATGAAGCTCTCCGGGCCATTGGTACTCTTCTGAGGTTGAAAATTTTACTAATAGATGGCTCTGATATAACTGATGCAGGACTTTCATATTTACGACCCACCGTTATTAATTCACTATATGCATTGTCTCTTCGAGGGTGCAAGAGACTCACAGATAAATGCATCACGGTGCTGTTTGATGGTTGTGGTAAGCTGGAATTGAGAGAGCTGGATCTATCCAATCTTCCTAACCTCTCGGATAATGGAATTCTGCTGCTGGCAAAAAGCCGGATTCCCTTTTTGGAACTCCGAATGCGACAGTGCCCTCTAATTGGTGATACCTCGATCATGGCATTAGCTTCAATGATGACTGATGAGGCTGGATGGCATGAAAGCAGTCTGCGCTTATTGGATCTTTATAACTGTGGTGGCATTACGCAACTTGCATTTCGATGGTTAAAGAAACCGTATTTTCCAAGGCTTAAATGGTTGGGAGTGACTGGAAGTGTTAATAGAGATATGGTAGATGCTTTAGCTAGAAGTAGACCTTTCTTGCACGTGGCATGCCATGGTGAAGAGCTTGGGGCTGATCCCTGTGATATGTCAGATGGTTTATACACACACGATTACGATGAGGTGGATGAATTTGAGCAGTGGCTTCTTGAAGCTGATGTTGATACCGATGATGAAGAACTGGGCAATGCTGAAAATAATGAAGAACTGGTCGTGTAGTTTGCTGTTAAACTCTTGTATGCCTATTACTCCATATGTGTATGCATGTCTGTCTGTAACTTATTCTCTAGCGAGGTGTTATTTTCCCATAGGTTTTTGTATCCAAGACTTTTGTATGATCAGTTATGTATGCTTGATTAAATGAATAATAGTCAAATTTGTTACTTTCTGTCATCTGATATTGAATATAACTGCAGAATGTTACAGAAATGTGCCCCATGTTTAATTTTGTTAAGTTTGAGTTTTAAACTTCAGGGAGCAACTTTGTTTGTTGGACCATGGAAACAAAAGTTTCAGAAACAACTGTAAAGAATCATGAATATTTCTCAATCAAAGGATCAAATCAAGATAATCCAAACAAACCATTGGAAACTAATTTGTCTGCACATATTGCCTTAATTCATGGAATCTAATCAAATAATATTCTTAAAGTCACCTGATGCTATTTCCGTATGTGTATTGTTACTGTTAGCATTGGGTCTATATATGTAAACAAACCATGTAGATGGAAACACAGTGCAGTAACAAAATCTTGTTCTGCCGCTGCTTCTTTCAACCAACTTTCATTTCTGCCTGTGTAATAACAGAATACACTTTCATTTCTATTAACAACTAGTTTTTTTAATCAAAACTACATAAAATATTTGCAAACTTTTGGAACCTCTGCAACTTCAATGAATAATTGATGAAGCAGAAGGCATGAACAATTTTACTTCTACAGCTTGTCCCTTTGAGCTTGAGAGATAGCCTGCTGGAGATATCTTAAAGCTTTTCGATAATTTAAGAAACCCATAAACCAGAAGTCAAAACCATCCACAGTGACTATTTCTATGTACTTTTCTGAAGGATTCTTCAAATTTTGACTTTGGTTGACATGGTTTATCTTTTCATGTGGAATAGAGACCTGAAATGAGGTTACACATTAGCAAAGTCTGAAGAAAAGATGAAAGAAATTGAGAGCATTTATACGGACATGGACTTTATAAAAAAAAAAGTAAGAGAATCAATCACCTTATAATGGACTCTAATCAATTCTCCTTTTGGGGAAGAGATCTTGATGGATCTCTCACTGCAAAAAGCAATTTTATGAGTGGATATGAAGTGGAGGCCAGCTATAGGACCTGATGTGGTTGATAAGTAGCACTGTGATGCTTTCAACAGCTTCTCCCCTTCTTTAACATTAAAAAGTTGCATGAACACTTTCTGTACTCCACCAACCTGAAGATTTCTTGCTCCCAAGCTTAATTTCCCTTTAACTGTATCTGTTATCTTTGGCCCCAGTCTCACTGCAGGTTACAGCAACAGTTTCAAGCCATCAGTTACAGTTTCATTCTATTTAGCAATCATGGAAAATTTCAATTTATGTATCATACATATTTTGCAAACTAATTTAGGCTAGTAATTTTTGAATCATTGACGGAATATTTGCAGTTTCATAAAGTACTATATATGTCACACAGTGCTTGTCCTATGTCTTGCAACTAAGCAAAAGTGAAAAATTGAGGATCAGTCTTTTCAAGATTATATACCATGCTCTCGGACTCCATGTGCAAAACTATCGGCCTTTCTCCCAAACATGTTGATCCTTGACAGAACTGAATTTACTTTACCTGGAAATATAAAAATGACCATGATCAATAAAATTAAATTTCTAAGATTCGTCAAATACTGTTTTGTAATGTAGGGGTGTCCCACCCTGCTTTGATTTTGTGATAGACTTGCTGTATTTGCCAGAAGAATCAGGTAAGTATCTCTTCGACGACTTCCCAGCTGGGTATGTTGAGGTGATAGAAATTCCACTAACTAGCTCATGAAGAAATGAGGTCTTCATTTCTGTTGTTATCTTAAATGACTAAATGAGTTTTCCTTCTATGTCTGGAGGTGGAGCCTTGGAGGGTCTTGTTGTGCAAAGTATTCAAGAGCTGTTCTTATTTTGGTTGATGAATCACTGTATTCTAAAGGGGTATATATGTGGTGAAAATGAAACAAGGTGAGACTTGACTTTTTGCATGATGAGTCAGCTAGGGGTCAGCATGAAGACTAAATGGAAAAAAGTAATTCATAAGTTGAAGGTTGCATGTTTAGTTGTCTACAGAAAAAAAGGCATTAATATTATATAAGGTACACGTTTTCTTTTATCCTACAAGATATGAAATGGAAGGATTTGTTAAAGGCAATTATTTTTATGTTCATGTCTCCCTCTGGATGTTGATACTGCTGAACTTAGATATAGAACCTGCATAAACATGGCACGTGGTTGGACTTAATGGACTATAGGTTGGCCATTGGTGTGCATTATACCTATACTTTTGGAAAAGTATTTTTAATTTCCATGATTTATAGGGAACTTGGTGTTCTTTTTTTTATCTACAAATATAGTGTTCTCATAATTAATATTTTTGGCTAAAGACTTTGTGTATAAGATTTATCAAATTCAAATGGGAGGGGGGGATTAGGACCAAAAACCATTTTGTAGAAAATGGCACCCTTCTGCAAATGGGAGGAAGCAATTAATATATTTTGGTTTGATTGGACAATGCCACGTGTTGATGACAAAACACGGTTTGTTGCCACTTTATTTTATTTACAAAAAATGCTAATAAGAGGGTGTCATGTCATTAAAGCTTTTTGAGCTGGAATTGAACCTTTCTGATGCCATACATACCTCTCTTAGTTTTTTTTTTTCGTATCAGATGAAGTAAAGATGAGAAAAGTCATTTGCTTACATCAACCAGAATCACAAGCTAAATTAACAGATATAGATATGCAGTACATTCATGGAAAAAAAAGATTCTGCTTTTATGTTTCAATAGCTACATACAAATATGAAAGATTAGAAACCCCTGCATGCATCAAAGGTGTGAATTCAGTACTACATAGTTCATACTGCTTAGGCAAACTATATTAAAAGCTCTCGGATATTGTCTAATAGTAAATGTCTTGTACATCTTTTAAGTCCTAAATGTGAGAACTGAGAACCAACATTAATTGAAGGTGCAAATTTATTTGAGAGGTCAGGCTGGTATTAAAAAATTTTAGCAAGGGTCTAAGTAAGTAATTATTTTATCCTCCAGTACGGTAGGAAGGAATCTTATGGGTTCCTCTAACTTTTTAAGTCTTATATACACATTAGTGGGCGACAAGGCTATATCATAAAGTGAGATAGGTGTGGAACATGAAATTGATAAATTGTTTAGGTCAGAAATGGAAAGGAAACAATGAATATATGAGGCTGACTGTGAATGAACATCATCATGTGCTAGAAAAAGCAGTAAAGGGGGAAGACATACACACACACACATGAATGTTGTGTGGAAAAGGAAATATCCTAATCGCTCCCACATCATCCCCATGCATGCCCCCACGTGGAGAGTTCATGTCTTGATAGCATCTGATATAACATGTAGCAGTTGCAGATTAGTTGTATAACTGTATGGCAGTGGTAACTGTAATGATAGCGGTTGTAACTAATTCTGTTTGTATGGTTAGAAGGAGGATCTGACTTTGACTATGTAAATAAAGGATACGGTGCTAACTGTATTGGATACCTGCACCTCATTTGTTTTTAGAAACATTTCATAGCTTTCTTAGTTTAGAAAAGAAAAATAAGCACTTCTCTCTCCTCCAAAACCCTCCATCCAAACATACCCTTAAAGTATATAAAAATAACAAGTAGTCTCTAAAATTTGTGAAATCTATCTAATTTGTCTATAAGGTTTTATAAGTAGCCTCTTACAGTGACTAATCAGACGAAATTCATAAAACTATAGAGATTACTTATAAAACTTTTAGACTAATGAGACGGATTTCATAAACTTTAAAGACTATTTATTATTTTCGTATACTTTAGTGACCAAGTAGGAATGAGGGTATAAGTTCAAGGTCTAAATATGGGGTTTACTCTATTTCTAATCATAATTGAAATAGAATCAAACTATAATAAACATAAACATGACACAAGCCGAGTCAAACTACTTTTACATAATAAGCGGTTGAGCCTAGGAGCTTTTTTTGGAATGACCGACTCAGCTGACCAAAAACATGGCGTTTTAATTGAAGAGTTGAAAAGGGAATCACCAAGTCATTTCCACGTGCATCCACATCATTCCTCATTGACTATTTTCTAAATGGGCCATAAAGAATATCCGAAGCTGATATATAGACTCACTATGGAGGCCTTGCATTTCTAGTGGTCTACCATTGTTGTATTTTATTTATCCGGATTTCTCTGAGTTTTACTTGTAATTTGGAAAAGGACAAGTGAAAAGAGAAGAAGCCATTTCTTTATTACGACTATAATTAGTTAATTAAATGCCAAAGAGATAGATAATGAAGCACGTTTTTTAACGAAGCCATCAGGGCGGTGCTGCCTGTTTGTTGGGTCAAAGTGTGTGTGTGTATATATATATATATATTGTATCATATTATTTATACTGCTCGGAATATTTTATTGTCTCAAATTATTTGTCATTTTAAAATATCAAGAAGTATTAATTACTTGTTTTCCAATAATACCCTTATTCATTTGTATTAACTAACTAATATTAATTAGTTCTCCTACATAACTACCACTCCACTGCTACTAACCACTCCAATTAATAAGAATATGTTAGTCAAGGGAGATTATTTTACTATAGAAATTAGTACAATCAATTATTTTCTTAAAAAATGTGCATAACCTTAAACGACAAACAATATGAAACCGAGGGAGTATCGTAAAGTGAGCTAGCTTGCTGAGAGGGCTATGGTATAGTAAGGGGGATAAGGAAGGGATAGATAAGAAAAAGAAGATAAGGCTATGGCTATGGGACTTGGAATTGTTTTTATTTTAGAAACTAGAAATGGAAAGTGATCTCAGGCCGGCTAGGCTACTAACAATGTGTACTACTGGGACTTGGAAGCTTTAGAGGGAAGAGTTTTCCACATACCTTGAAAGGAATCAAGTTTACTCCACAACATTTTCTTTTATTTGTTGCATTTCTCAATTAATCTCAATTCCTATGTATATAATTTTTATATTCATTCAGGTGTTAGTTAGTGGTGCATGTTGTCAAGCCAAGTGGTATTAAAAGAACCCCAATCTTGTGGTACTTACTACAACTTGTCAGAGTGGATACAACAAAATGGTCTACAGGTATATATAAGAAGTTACCAACGATACTACTAAGGCCCTTATCAGTTATCATCTACCCTTAACTTTAATAGCTTCAGTTTAGACAAGTCTGGCATCAGAAAGATATAATGCCAGCTCATAAAGCTCATATAAGCAAGCAGCAGGTGTAGTTTAAATTTAAAAGTATTTCATCCTTTACTTTTTCTGGTTTATTTTCCACCAATGGGTTAGGTGACAACATGGTAGGCAATACACTATGGAATCTTGCTCCTGAAGCTATGTAAACCTCTCTCTAAGCCTCTAAAAACAAACCCTTTCAAGGATCTTTATGTTAAAAAAAAAAAAAGTCTAAAAAAGTTGACTTGGATCTTTCTGTACCATTTTTTACTAAAAGCAACCAAACAATCCATGATGTCAACTGTGATTCAAATTGCCATGTAGGTGCCTTTACATCAACCAACCAAGATCATGGTTGATGATCCAAGGATGAGTCATCTCACCAAAGGGTCAAGATTCACTTCCTAGTTTTCATCCCTTTAAATACCTCCTTAGAATACAAGGGACTTACCAAACCAAGTGGACATAGCTTCCTTAGCATTCTATTTACTCGGACCATTCCTCTTCACCAACTCTTAGTCCTTTCAATAGAACAGAAACCTCATTAATCATTCAACATGCAGACCTCACTTCTCCATGAGCTAGTTGTTGGAAATCCAATCATCTCAGCAACATATGATCAGTTTCAAAATTCAGTTAACAGATACTTACTTGATCCTGCTGCCACTCATCCATGTCAATATCCAACCAAACATCAAAGCAAAAGTAAATCTTTCTTTTCCTTCACATAGGAACATTTAAATTTTCATTAACAAGTATTGATGGTTTTACTAATATAAAGAGCTTCAATGTTTCAGGTAGAGTAAATTCCACTAAAATCAAGCTTGGAAGGAAGGACAATAGTCTCTCACAAGGAGTCCAAGAACATGGTAAGTATCCATGTTTCAGTTTGATTAATTTTCTCATTCCTTCAGTGGCTGCTGCATCTATATCAGTTTAACTCCTTTAGCTGTGTGAACATATCTAATTCTATTTATATAACACTGAAATTGCAGTGAAATTGGGGCCAAATATATCTGAAACTATAAAGAGGAGGTTGAGCTTAGGGGCTCGCATTCTTCAAGTAGGTGGAGTGGAGAAATTCTTTAAGCAGTATTTTAGAGTGACAGAGGAGGAGAGGCTGTTGAAGGCTTCCCAATGTTATCTGTACACCACATCCGGCCCTCTAGCAGGTCTCCTCTTCATCTCCACTGAAAAGGTTGCCTTTTGTAGTGAGAGATCAATCAAAGTCTTTAATCAGAAAGGCCAAATGTGTAGGATCCGCTATAAGGTAAATAAGTCATGAACTAATATACACATAAAACTCTTCACATCTCTCAGTTCTCCTAATCCAAGATGAGTTAAGATTCTTAAAAAGTATATGTGCCATGTACAGGTTGCCATTCCACTGAAGAAGATCAAGTGTGTGGACCAAAGTCAAAATGTTGAGAAGCCAACACAGAAGTACATAAATATAGTCACAGTGGACAATTTTGATTTCTGGTTTATGGGTGTCCTACAATATCAAAAAACTTTCAAATATCTTGAGCTGGCTATTTCTCAAGCTTAGATGAGCCTTTCCTTCACATTGCCAGGACAAACATTAAGTGAAGACATTGAGCTTTGTCTTTGAAAAGATGCACTTCATGCTATTTTTCATCCTGAGTTCTGATGCACAAAACATCTCGCGGGGCTTTGGCTTTTCAACCAACAATTGACCTGTGATAACAGATAAACATTGTTCTTATTAGCATATTTAATGTACATAGACCAGTTAGATGGATCAGTTAGTAGTTAATACAAGTTAGTTATTTATCTGTTAGAGAGTTAGTTAGGCCAGCTGGCATGTGGCTGGAATACAGCTTGTGTATATATAATGAATGATTTCTAAGTATTGAATAGAGCAGAGGCTCATATTTTCAATCATTTCCTGAATCGTTTTAGTTCTTACCAGCTCGGCAGCTGTCAGCATATTGTGGATAAAGTTGTGAATGCAAGAGATCATCCTATGGCGTGTGCTTTGTTACAAATTCCAAATAGTGACTGGCAATGCTAGGGAGGGGCCGTATTGGCAGAAAGGTATATGCCCCTATTTTGAGTTCTATGAACGGAGATTCTATTAATGGTTATGGTAGAAGAAGAGATTGAAGGAAAAAGAAATAGAAAGAGTGAAGAAAACTGTTACAAGTTGGGGTTTCAGTCAGGCTCAATTATATATGGATTTATTTATTATGTACAAGTTTTCAGGAACTTTCAAATTGTATTCATACTGCTCAAATCTTTAATCAAATTTGTATATAATTATGAGTTTAACTGAGTGTGAAATAGTGACATCTACTTAGAGCTTACTATTTCACCATGTCATGTCATATTATAATTATTTAAAACAATTTAATTGAATTGAAATACGACTGTTTTGTTTTTCTTCTGCACAAATCGATTGTAATTATAAAAAAAAAAAATCAAACTGAAAAGAAAAATTCATGAAAAGAGACGGAGAATTTATGAGCTAACAAGGCATGATATGGCTCTAAGAAAGATCTTCCCCTTACTGCCCCAACTCCTCAATTCTCAGGTATATTTTAACGCTTGAGTACATACAAATCGACAAGTGAAGGTGGTTTTGGATTCATCACCACCACCGAATTGCATTAGGATGAAATGGCTTGTTCAGAACGGAAATGGAATTGTCTAGAATATTTGGGTTTGTTTTGGAAGCTGCCACATCAGATATTGTGTGATGTGGCAAAATTTGCATGACATGGCATATTAAGGATGAAGGATCCGCGGGTCCATTTTTATTTGATGTGCTTTGCTTTGAAATGAAAAAATAGGTTCATTGACCGAGAAAATGAGCTTAGGCAGTCAAAGCCGCCAACTCCTCAACCACCGCAGAGAACAACCCAAGTGGATCTCTGGACACGATCTCGTCTTAGCAGGCAGTTTGCACCTCCCAAAGTGGAAAAATTTGAAGCTGATTTGTGATTCATTCGAATGTAGTTTGAGATATCTGAATTTTGGCTTACTTATTATATAAATCTTCTTAGCGATTAGTTGAATGGTATGGGATCATTCTGTTAGTTAGGAGTTTTACCCGAGTTGGTTAGTAGGGATTTACTTAACCATTCGGTTGTTAGGAGGTAGAGTTAAGGAACTTAGTTCATTCCAAATTCTATAAATACTGCACACTTGTGTAAAATTCATTTTGAGTTGAATAAACCCCCATTAATGATTCAGTCTCAATCTCAATATGTTTCCCTTTTCTCTCTAACCTTCACTTGTGAGATTCGTACAAGCTGTAATTCTTCCATTATTTTCTGAGCTGAAACATATATTCTTGATTAGTAGATTGTATATCATTCATGGCATAGCTTCAGCTTTATCATTGCTAATTGAAAAACAAGTAACAGACGAGACGAGACTAATCGAGTATGGAGATGTTTTTGATCAAATGAATAACAGTCATATTAGTTAGTTTCTTTCTGTCATCTGATATTGAATATCATTGTAGACATTTACAGAAATGCATGTGCCCCATGTTTATTTTGTGAGGTCTGAGTTTTAAACTTCAGGGAACAAACTCTGCCTGTTGGATCATGGGACCAAAAGTTTAAGAAACAACTATTTTTTTTAATTAACAAAATGATGTAAAATATTTGTACACTTTTGGAATCTCTGCAACTTCACTGAATAATTGAAGAAGCAGAGGGAATGAACTGTTGAACTTCTACAAGTATTCCCTCTGAGCTTGAGAGATAGCCTGCTGGAGACATCCTAAAGCTTTCCGATAATTTAAGAAACCCATAAACCAGAACTCGAAACCATCCACAGTGACTATTTCTATGTACTTCTCTGAAGGATTCTTCACATTTTGACTCTGGTTGACATGCTTTATCTTTTCATGTGGAATAGAGACCTGGAATGATAAACAGATTGAAGTTACATATTAGCAAAGTGTGAAGAAAAGATAAAAGAAATTGAGAGGATTTATACGGACATGGACTTTAAGTAAGAGAATCAATCACCTTATAATGGACTCTAATCAATTCTCCTTTTGGGGAAGAGATCTTGATGGATCTCTCACTGCAAAAAGCAATTTTGTGAGTGGATATGAAGAGGAGGCCAGCTATAGGACCTGATGTGGTTGATAAGTAGCACTGTGATGCTTTCAACAGCTTCTCCCCTTCTTTAACATTAAAAAGTTGCATTTCTCTACTCCACCAACCTGAAGAATTCTGGCTCCCAACCTTAATTTCCCTTTTACTGTATCTGTTATCTTTGGCCCCATTCTCACTGCATGTTACATTAACAGTTTCAAGCAGTCAGTTTCTGTTTTCCAATCATGGAAAATTTCAAATCATACATGGTGCATATTTTGGAAACTTACCAAGGCCTAGTAATTTTGGAAGCAATAACAAAATATTTGTAGTTTGATAAAGTACCATCTATGTCACACAGTGGTTGTCCTATGTCTTGCAACTAAGCAAAAGTGAAAAATTGAAGATCAGTCTTTCAAGATTACATACCATGCTCTCGGAATCCATGTGCAAAACCTTCGGCCTTTCTCCCAAACATGTTCATCCTTGACAAAACTGAATTTACTTTTCCTGGAAATATAAAAATGACAATGATCAATAAAATTAAATTTGTAAAAAGTATTCATCAAATACAGTTTTGTAATGTAGGGGTATCCTACCCTGCTTTGATTTTGTGATAGACTTGCTGTATTTGCCAGAAGAATCAGGCAAGTATCTCTTTGAAGAAATTCCATCAAGTAGCTCATGAAGAAATGATGTCTTCATTTCTGTTGTTATCTTTAAGTAGTTTTCCTTCTATATTTGGAGTTGGAGCCTTGGAGGATCTTCTTGTGCAATGACTAGATTGTGAAAGTATTCAAGAGCTCTTCTTATTTTGGTTGATGAATCATTTTATTCTGAAGGGGTATATATATGTTGTTAAGAGGAAACAAGTTGACTCCTGACTTTTTGCAGGATGAGTCAGCTATGGATCATCATGAAGACTAGTCGAAAAGAAAAATAATTCAAAAGTTGAAGATTGCATGTTTAGTTGCCTATAGAAAGGGCAAAAAAAAAAAGGGCATTATATATGGGTAGACGTCTTCTTTAATCCTACAAGATACGAAATAGAATGATTTGTTTAATTAAGGCATCTTTTTTATGTTCATGTTTCCCTCTGGATGTTGATACTGCTGAACTTAGATATAGAACCTACATAAACATGTCACGTGGTTGGACTTAATGGTTGGTTGTCTGTTGCTGGTTATATTTTTCATTAACCATAGGTTCTGTTATTTCTTTTCAGCTTTGTGCGCATTTGCATATTGACTCTAGGTTGGCCATTGGTTTGCATTACAGCTACACTATTGAAAAAAACATCTGTAATTTCCATCATTTATCTACAGATATAATGTTCTCATAATTACTATTTTTGGCTGAAGATTTTGTGTACCAAAAATCCACTTTGTAGAATTTATGTTGATGTATTTACCAAGGAATTTTTCTGGATCCTTAGAAAAAAATTAATAATAAGCAGCCATGTTTAGCTTTTGAAAATGTCACCTTTTTGCAAATGGGAGGAAGCAAATAACACAATTTTGCTTGACTGGACAATGCCACGTGTTGATGACAAAACAGGATTTGGTGCCACTTTATTTTATTTAGAAAAAAAAATGCTAATAAGAGGGTGTCATGTCATTAAAACTTTCTGAGCTGGAATTGAACCTTTCTGATGCCATGCATACATCTCTAAGTTTTGTTCGTATTAGATAAAAGTAAAGAGGGAAAAAGTTTATTTGCTTACATCAACCAGAATTACAATCAAAATGAATAGAAATATGAAAAAGAAGAGAGGCCTTTATATGGAACATGAAATTGATAAATTGTTTAGGTCAGAAATGAAAAGGAAACAATGAATATATGAGGCTGACTGTGAATGAACATCATAATGTGGTTGAAGAAGCAGTAAAAGGGGAAGACATACATACACACTTGAATGTTCTCTGTGGAAAAGGAAATAGCCAAATCACTCCCACATCATCCCCATGCATGCCCCCACGTGGAGAGCTCATGCTAGAAGTTCCTTCATTCTTCATCACTTTCTGTTTTGTATATTTTATTATATGTACAACACAACTGACATCAAGGAAGAGGAATTAATAAAAGTTGTGCATGTTGTCAAGTTGTATTATAACTGGACAGGAGCAGTAACTGTAATGATAACCGTCATAACTAATTCTGTTAGTATGGTTGAAAGGAACTGAAGGACTAAGTGAATCGACTACAAATAAGGGGTAGGGTAGGGTGCTGCCTGTAGTGGATACCTTTTGGCAATTACATTACAGAGAATTGCATTTGCATGGATTCTTTCGCGGAATCTTATTACTTGTTTTGCCAAATTAGGCATGACATTGGGAAAACCTCAAGTCTCATGTAAACTAGAGAGGTAAGGCCTCAAAAGAATTTATAAGCAAAGGGTACTCCTCACATTATAAGCCGGATGTGTAAGGATGAGTTAGACCCAAAATCTTAATATGGTATCAAAGCTTATCCTATATCTTTTGGGTCACCCAGTGCATTATACACGCACCAAGCCCAATAGTGCTGGACGTGAGGGGGTATATTAGGAAAAACTCAAGTCCCATATAGACTAGAGGTAATGCCTCAAAAGAATTTATATGCAAAGGGAATCACTCACATTATAGCCGGATTTGTAAAGATGAATTATTAACTCCTGGTACAAGGAAAATTGATGAAAGTCCACTCATTGACCAACTCACACGCCAATCCTCGTTGACCAACTATGTTGTGCTGTGTTAGTCAAATATCACACTACTATAAGTATAACTTGTTAAAATAAAAGATAAATTTAATTAATTAATAATAGTTAGTGAAAACTAATATATTAAAATGAATATTCATTTATCAACGCCATCTGCTCATACCTGTTTAATACTTCTAGTCATAATTGAAATAGACTCAACTCAATTTTTACATATATTTGATTAATAGAGTTAGATGGTAGTATATGACACAAACCGAAAACAGCTTTTGCATAATAAGCGATTGGAGCCTAACAACTTTTTTAACCAATTGGGCAGTGACGATTACAAAACAACAATGACAGTCGCTTATGTGCGGATGATGCATCCTTAAGGCTTTTGAGCTGGCTGGCATTTTTACTTTGTGATGTCGGCCTTCTTTAAATTCTTTTGCGATGATAAGGTAAGAAAAAGTTTTGTACCAAAAAAAACTAAGGTAAGAAAAAGTAAAGAGAAGATGACGCATTTACTACTATATCTATCCTCTCTACGTGCGAAGTGATAGAGCACCAAGCGTAAGCGTGTATTTAGTTTTGCGATGACGAAAATTGATTTTGACAGAATTGATTTTGTGGAATTGATTTTGGTTAAACGTGAGTTGAACGTAACGTGATTTTTGTTTGGATATGTTTTTTACAAAAGTGATTTTGGAAAAAAATTTGTTTGAATAGTTTTGATTAAAATTGTTTTTGAGTGTGTAATTACCAAAATGAGTTTATATATAAATGCAACAAAAATATCCCTCCCTCCCAAATGAATGACAATTTTCTTTATATATATATATATATATATATATATATATATATATATATATATATATATATATATATATATGAAACAAAACAAAACAAAAAATATCCATTTTTTTGTCAAAATATTATGCATTGCAAACGCTGGTGTACAAAAAACGAAGGCCATTATTAAATGCACCCCCTCACTTGGTAGGTACACCCCTAATTTGCAAATTTTCTAAAATATCCCTACTTAAAATCTTAGTACGGAAAATTCGCAATTTCCGGAATGAAAAAAAAAATTCTTACAGAAAATTCGAATTTTCGGTATACAATTTGTATACCTTACCGGAAATTGGAATTTCCTGTATACAATTTGTATACCGGAAATTGGAATTTCGGTAAAAAAAAAACTTCTTCACTTTTCCGGAAATTCGAATTTCTGGTATACAAATTGTGTTTCGGAAATTATGAATTTTTGGAACACAATTTTTGTGTGATGTGAATGGCGTTGAAACTAAACGGTCCAGATTACAAACATATATATAATATCACAGTACAGATTACAACAATACCTTCGAATTTTCGGTATACAAATTGTATACCAAAAATTCGAATTTTCGGTAAGAATTTTTTTTTTTTACATTCCAGAAATTGCGAATTTTCGGTACTAATATTTTAAGTAAGGGTATTTTGGAAAATTCGCAAATTGAGGGGTGTACCTACCAAGTGGGGTGCATTTAATAATGGCCAAAAACGAATGACAATATATAAATGAAAGCCCAAAAGTATTTTTTTATGATAGGCTTTGAAACGGAAATACAAAAAAAAGACCCAAAAGAATAAAAAAGGGTGACTTTTAAATGGGCCTAATTGGAGCCCAATATCTCTAGTCATCTCTAACCTAGAATGTTCTGCAACGAAAACGCAGAAACAGGGAGAGGAAGCAGCTACCATGTTCACAAAGTGACCATGGCTTATTGAGGGGTATTGAATGGAAAGAGGAGAAGATGTATCTGTTACACAACAAAAACATGTAGAATCGATTTGCAGCCACCGTAGAAGCTCCGAATCATAGCATCACTTGGAATTGATTTTGAGCAGCAGAATCAATTTCTCTTCCACAATCCAAACACTATTGTAGAAGAGGCAAACCGCGTTTGAGAGGTGGTAACGTGCGTTCAAGGTCTCTCAACGTGGATCCAAACACACGCTAAGTCAACAGAGTATAATACTATTAAAGACAAGTGGTAGTTAATGTGATTTTAGGTGTGTACATTTCTAAATTGGTGAGGCATTTATAGAAAATTGTCTTATCTTTGCAAAATTTTGTCGTTGTTGTTTCTGTTTATATGTGTAGAATGATGCTATGAAAAGTGTTGTTTTTTCTGCATATTTTAATTATATGAACATGACTCAAATACATGTTGTGGTCGATTTATTATGGTTGTTTCTACGTGTTTTACTTAAATGATTAAATATGCGGTTGTTGTTTTAAATTATTCTTGTAATTTATTTTGTATCTTGTTTATTAAATTGTGATAATGATTGTAAAACGTCCACGTTTGTGGCAATGACCTTGAAAGGATAAATGACCTTGTGTGCAAGTCACCTAGCTATAAGTAGCCATAATGGGACTTGAGTCATTCCCTGTGAGATGATCCTAGCCATATGGGTCATGATGGATTGTCGATAAAAAATTGAACTATGACGTTCGGATGAAACCCGACCTTGTGTGTATGATTGACATACTAAGCCTTGTGATTAGGATTTTGGGGGAACGACCATTGAAATGAAAGGGGGGGCCAATAGAGGTGAGCCTTTGTGGCAAATAATCCTGGCATTGGGGATGAGATACTGAATCTGTGGCACACCTAAATGACTCAAGCTACAACTTGATGTCAGGAAGCTACCTGCAAGATTACGTGACTCCCGACAGTCCCCGGATATTATCATGACTAGCGAGAGTATGAGGTAACGAAGTGATCACCGCAAATGCTCTCCCTCAGTAAACCAAATATGTACTCCTAGTCCGATTCCCAGAGTAGTAGTTGGTACCACATGCATATGAAGTAGTTTTGCTAGTGTCTGCATCTTTCTTGAGATAGCTATGTGACATTGAAAAATGGTGAATTTTATCTGTGAGTGTTTATGGTTTTAAATGTGAGTGTTGTATGATGTGTATGTAACGTGATGTAAATTTGTATGAGTTGTGTTGCTATAATTGCACACACACACACACACACACATATATATATATATCACCACAACTCAACTATAACGTACTCATTGTTAAAATTTTTAAACTTAATCACTATAAGTATACTATTAAGTATCATTGACCACATGGGGCGTTACATCACTATCTCTGGTCTCGAAAATATGGAGGTTGGAAATATGGAGGTTGGTTTAGGTGTTTTTAACTCTGGTTAGTGGGACAATCCAACATATATGCCTCTTCAAAAGGAACGAAAATATAATACTTAGGGGGTGTTTGTTTGGTCTCAATAACTTTTCAAGGAAAATAATTATGGGAATCTCATTCCCGTGTATTTTTCAAAAAATGTGTTTGATTAATACTTGTAACATTTCTGCAAATTATTCTTAAGAGGAAAATAAGAGATAGTTACACAAATTTTATTCCCACTTTTATTGGAATTTTTTTCACCACCATCTTTATTGGGAATAAAAACATGGAAAAATAGAAGTTATTTTATTATGGGAATGTTTTATACCGGGAATAAATTTTTTAACTTTAAAACAAACGCATGAATCCATATTTCCAACCTCCATATTTTCGAGAATGTGTTTCTAAACCATGAAACAAATGCCCCCTTATAAATTTTAACACGCTTAAAATTATTAGTTAAATTTTCTTTAAATAGAAAATTTGATTATCCCAATAAATAAATAAAAAATTTGATTATCCCAAATCCGAATATGAATATGGGAACAGCAATGCTATTTATTCGCGATCATCACGAAGACACGCGTTTCAAGTTTTGAAAAATTCAAAAAACGTTTAACTACCCTTTTGATAGAAAACACAGGACTGACAAGAGGCGTCAAAGTTAAAGATGACAGATGAATCATAATCTTTTGTGGCAAACACGTGGTTCAGTATTGTGGAAGTGGTAGATAAAAGCAAAACAATAGACACAAGAGGGATGTGTCTCAGAAACTCCATTACTGCCATGAACTCGGTATATCCTGTTAGCTCCGTCTATATTTGTGTCTTTTTTTATTTAAAAAAAAAACTAAAGCGAAATTCACACGGGCTTGCGAATTTGAAACTCGCAAGGCACGGTTCTAAAACCTCAGTGCCTCTTCCACCTTCTCCACCTCTGAATTAGAAGAATGGAAGATGAGATGGAGAAACAAACCGTTTCCGACGATAGAGAAGCAGCAGAGGCAGCGTTACAGAAAAAGCACTTATCAATGCTGGAGCGTTTCTCCAAACGCCACCAAACCCACTCAACCAGCTTCGAATCTTCCCCGAATCCACTCCCTCCTTCCTCTCACGCTTCTCCCAACTAAAATCCTCCATCGAGTCTCAGCTCGCCGAGTCCCAATCCATTTCTTCCGATCCATCTCAGCTCAAACCGCACTTCCAAAAAATCTCCGAATCAATCTCCGATTTGGAAAAGCTCGTCGCCGAAAGCTCCTATTTTCTCCCCTCTTACGACGTCCAATCGTCCCTCAAAACCGTCTCCGATCTGAAGCACAGCCTCTACAACGTGAGCTCCGAACTTATCCCCAAAAAGAAATTCGCGTTCAAGAACAAGGCTAGCAAGAAAGACGGGGATTCCGTTATTCCCGAACCCAAACAACCTCCCATTCCGGATCGCGATTCCGATAAATCGAGCTTCACGGCGCGTGATTCGCCAGGGTTTAGGAATAAAACTGGTGAGGTATTGGTTGGGGAGTTTAAAGAATTGGAGGTTGGGGAATTCACGCTTTCGGATCTTGAATCTTGCGAAGTGAGGATAATTGGTTGCGTTAGGGCACTTTTCGTTCATAGGTTGAAGGATTGTAGGGTTTACGTGGGGCCAGTTATGGGGTCGGTTCTGATTGAGGAAGTTGAGGGTTGCGTTTTCGCATCGCATCAGATTCGGATTCACAGTGCTAGAAGAAGTGATTTCTACCTTAGGGTTAGGAGCAGGCCCATAATCGAGGATAGTAACGGCGTCAGGTTCGCGCCGTATTGTTTGAGTTACAAAGGGATTGAAGAAGATCTTCGCGGTGCTGGTCTTGATGTTGAGACCGGAAATTGGGCCAATGTGGATGATTTCCGGTGGCTGCGTGCGGTGCAGTCTCCGAATTGGTTGATTTTGCCGGAGAATGAGAGGGTTGGGATTGTTGATATATCCAATTTGGAAAATGAGATGGAGGAAATTTGATTTTTCCCCCCCTTCTTTTGAGAGCCATTTGAATCTTAAGCGTAAGAATGCTCTTTTTGTCGGAATTTGATGTTGAGATTAATGTGATTTTGGCAATACAAATGGTTTTTCGACATGGTTCTTTTTTATTGTTGTTTATTTTTTTGCAAAGGAAAGTGGTATAGGAATGAGTCTTCTGTCTGTCCTTTCCATTATTGCAAAGATTTTTATACTGCAACTTCAAGCTTCTTTGTTATGCTGCATTTGTCGCATTTTTATACTGCAACTTCAAGCTTCTTTGTTATGCTGCATTTGTCGCAGTTCAACACTGATGCATTTAAAAGGAGGTGAATTTCTGGTTTAGGTGTTTTTACTTTGGTACCTAGCAGTCGCGAGTTGATTGTGAATGCAACATTAAGCAATAACCGTGGTGGTACATCAGTCATTTTGGATGCTGCAAATATTCCTAGTAATCATCATGTGGACCCTGAGGTAATTCAGCCTGCTTTAAATGTGTTAGTCAACCTTGTTTGCCCTCCACCTTCAATCAGCAACAAACCAGCTTTGGTTACACAAGGCCAGCAGTCTGCTTCTGCCCAAACTTCAAATGGTCCTCTGTCAGACACTAGAGATAGAACTTCTGAACGGAATGTCTCAGATCGATCTGTTAATATTTCCAATCAGACTGATCCTAGGGAGAGTAATGGGGAATCTAGTGCTGTAGATCGAGATAGTGCTGCTGCAGTTAGCACACAAACTGTTAATAACACTCCGTGGACTCCTATTCTGGCTGCTACTTCAGGATTGGTTGGAGACCATAGAATATCTCTGGGTGCTGCAGGTTATGCTGGTCTAGCTGCACAACTGGTACAAGGATATCATCAAGCAAGAGAGGCTGTTCGTGCCAATAACGGAATAAAGATTCTTTTGCATCTTCTCCAACCTCGCTTACATTCATCTCTTCCTGCTCTAGCATGTCGAGTCCTGCTTGGTTTAGCCAGAGATGATACTATTGCACATGTATTGGCAAAGCTACAGGTGAATAGCAATTAGCAATTTTCATTCAACTCAATCACGCTCAACTTCATTTCTATTCATGATTCGGTTACATCATGGTAGCATAGGATTTGACTAGTCAGCATCAAGTATTGGAATAGAGTTGCTCTGTTCCAACTGTTTTACTTGCATACCGTTTAAATTGTGTTTTGATGTTGGCCTTAGAAACAAATTTTGTTGTTCAATGTTTAGTTGCAATACAGGGGAAAATATGTTGTTAAATATAGATATTGAGTACCTTTTTGTGTTTGTTTGCATGTTCTAGGTTGAGAACAAGCTGTCAGAACTAATTCGGGAATCTGGCAGCCAGACACATGGCACAGATTAGGGTAGGTGGCAAGCTGAACTTTCCCAAGCCGCATTTGAGTTAATTGGGGTGAGCATCTTCACCTTTTACTTTAAGTGAAGATAAATTTTCTTTTAGAAAGTGTTGGTTTGACTAAACCCATTCCAGAGCTTTGTTTTGTTTGCACCTTTTTACTTGCACCTATTTAGTTCTCTACATGTTTCCCTCTTTGTTTTGCACAGCTTAGAATATATACTTTTAGTTTTTCAATATTGGCCCCTTTATTGGCTAGGAAATCGGAGGGCCATGAACATCAAGTTTCCATAGTATGTCCTCTATGATCCTTGATGCTTACCAATCTGCTATAAGTAAAATGCTTAAGTTGTCCAAATCGTCACTACTAACATTATCAAAATGCCATAAAATTAATGCTTAACATTCTTTGCTACTGTGTGTGAGGATGCAAAGAAACATGTTGGATTGGATAGGATGAATGGTTTTTTGATAGGTAATCCCTTGGTGAGTTAGTTAGAATGTTAGACTGTGGTGTATATAACATAGTTGTCAATAGTGGCGAATAACGCCACTATTGCGGCGGTGCAGCACGGAGCAGCCGTCAATCGCTACCAGACTTCCATGACGTCGCAGAGGGTGTAGTGGGCTTCGCAGGTACTATTACGTGGTGGTTATCACGGAAAAAGTGGCCTTTTGCATTTCATTTTGTGTTGGAGATGGCTGTGAACAAAAAACCCCTATAAAACCCTTACTAAAGGGTCATTATAGGGGGCTTGGGTATTTTAGGAATTTCACGTTGAGCCTTACCAGTGGAGGGACCGCCGAAAACTTGAAATCTTTGCGTACTGCTGGTGTTTGTGGTGGTGTTCCAACCCCAAAGTTACCGGAAAAAAAACCATTGTGAAAGAGAGAAAGGGGGCAGAGGGAAACAACAATGGAAGTGAAGAAAGAGGACGAAGAAACTGAGATGTGTTCACCAATGTGTTTTACCGTTTCTATCCTAGATCTAGATTCTTCTAAAACCCACTTAAAGAAAAGGTCACTACTGGAAAAAGGCCACAAAATGTCAGTGGCACTGGACATGTTGTTGTCACTGTCCATCTGTCCTACTCTAGTTCAGCTCTTTGCTTTCTTTTTAGTCTTCAATAGTAATTAATAACTAATAACAATAATAATCTCTAGTGTGACTTTGAATAAAAAAAAGTCAGACGCATAACAAAAAATATATTATCTTTTTTTTTTTTGATAGGCAAATATTATTTTAGCTACAAAATATTCAGATTTATTATTTCTTTAAACAAGTATAAAATTCATTTAATAATATAAAAATACAAATAACATGTTATAGTATATACGAAATTTATTCAGTTTGGTGTTTCCATTCGATCTTTGCGTAGTGATAATGCCCGTGAATTTTATGGCTTTTAATTGTGTTCTTCACTAAACATCTTGTGCTCATACAACTCAATATAATGGGGTCGCCGAACGCAAGAATCGACACCTCATTGAAACTGTTAAATGGACTTGTGTCTCACTCCCAAAAGCTAGCTTGTAGGATGAGAGGGTCATGGTAGTTAAAATCGCGCTTTACCTCGTAACATCGGCGTTTCTATGATTTTTTTTAAGCCTAAACGATTTTGATTCTTCGAAAAATCGCAACCGGACTAAAATCGACGGAATCGCCATCTAAAATCGTGAAAACAGTGGAAGCGGCGATTTTTAACGTGTCTGTCTTTGCTCTTCGCGGGTCGGGTTGTGAGCCGGGTTGTGCGACCCAGTTGAAAGCCCAATTTTTTAACACGGAAGCACCACATTTTTTATCCCTTTCGTCTCTCACGCGTTTGGCAAATGAAGCTCACAAACACAGTCTCACATGCTTCTTCAACTTCGCAACGCCGGTTCGTCTTTCTCTGAGTCTCTATGCGCGACTCTCCTCTGTTCACGACTCTCTCCTCTGTGCGCGCGTCTCTCCCTCTGTGCGCGAGTCTCTCCCCTCTATTGCAAAACATTCTCTGTGTGTGCTACTGCCTCTGTGCGTGACTTGGTGTTTTGAACTAGTTTAAGTTGTTTTGTATTGTGACTTATGAGTTATTTATGAGTCTTTTGACTTATGTCTTATGCTTATGGTTGGTTTTAATCACGTATTTGAAGTGAGATTTAAAGTTTTTTATTTCTCTTGTATATGCTATTTTATATGCATATATATGAGTTTCATGAATTTTATAGGATCTTATGATTCGTGTTACGATTCCACGATTTATGATTTTACTTCCTCTTTCCGATTTTGCGTAGAATCTCGATTTTAACTACCATTGAGGGGGTCCAACCACATATATGCATTGCACAACCCGGGAACCTTGGCAATGTGGGACTCAAATGCAACTTCAATACTCACCCTCATGCACAGCGTGGGCCTGGGTTCAATTCCCATAACATGCCTGCAAAATTCGGCTCTGATACCATGTTAAATGGGCTTGGGTCTCACTTCCAAAAGCTAACTCGTAGGATGAGGCGATCCAAATACATATATACATTGCACAGTCCGGGAACCTTGGCAATGTGAGACTCAAATGCAACTTTAATAGGAATCACTCAGACCCTTCGTTTTCTTCTTCTTCTTATTCTTCATGGTAATGTCCCATATCGGTTTTGGGGATGTTTTAACTGCATGTTGTCTTATAAATCACATTTTGGTCCCTTTTCCCCATACACCTCTTCACTTCACTCACTTCCACCACGTGTCTTCGGGTCCACATGTTTTGTCCATAATCTCTCTCCTGATCTTGACAAACTCTCAGCTCGTTCACTCGAATGGATCCTAATGCCAAGCCAGTTGGCACTCCTATGGATCTTAATGTCAAACTTCTACCTAATCAGGGGAGCCTCTTTCTGATCTAGGGAGATACAGGAGATTGGTTGGGAAATTAAATTATCTCATTGTTACTCGTCCAGATATTTCCTTTGCAGTCAGTGTGGTTACCAATTCTTAAATTCTCCTTGCCAAAATCATTGGGATGCAGTGATACGAATCTTGAAGTATATTAAAAGTACTCCAGGAAAATGTCTCATTTATGAAGATAGAGGACATACTCAGGTAGTTGGCTACTCAGATGCCGATTGGGCAAGCTCACCCATTGATAGGCGATCAACTTCTGGGTATTGTGTACTAGTTGGAGGAAATTTGATATCCTGAAAGAGTAAGAAACAGAATGTAGTTGCAAGACTCAGTGTTGAAGCTGAATATAAGGCCATGGCGTTAGTGACACAAGAGCCCCATTTGGTTGAAACATTTACTCAAGAGAGTTTCGATTTGAGGAGGTTGTGCAAATGACTCTAGTCTGCGATAATCAAGATGCATTGCACATTGCCTCTAATCCTGTTTTTCTGAGAGGACTAAACATATTGAGGTAGGTTGTCATTTTGTCACGAAGAAGATTAAATTAAGAGACATCACCACTAGCTTTGTCAACAACGACAAATTGGCGGATGTTTTCACTAAATCTCTAATAGGTCCTTGAATTAGTTATATATATATAACAAGATCGATGCATATAATTTATATGCCCCAACTTGAGGGGAGTGTTGAAAATAAAATAGGATCGTGTATTTATTGTATAGGATCGTGTAATTAGGAGTAAAATATCATCTAATTAAGAGCAGGATATCTTGTATTTGTTTATATTGATTGACTTTAAGTCTATATAAAGCGGCTCTACTGTGTAGCTAAGACACTGTTTCACAATATTATGCCTCTATTTTCTTTCTTTCAACAACAATGGGTCAAACCCAACTAGCTGAGAATGTTGGGATGTTAAATAATTTGTTGTGTGACACCGCCTTATGAGTATATGGATGCTGTTGGTTTATGCATGCTATTCACTATGAGGAGCAGCTGAGTGTTCCTAGGGAGGGGTATTGATAGGCAATCCCTTACTGAGCTGTTGGTTTATGCATGCTATTCACTATGAGGAGCAGCTGAGTGTTCCTAGGGAGGGGTATTGATAGGCAATCCCTTACTGAGTTAGAGGGTTAGATCGTGATGTATATAGATAAGAAAAAGGGATAGGAGGGAATGTATCTGGTCAATTTGAGAGGTTTGGGGTCTTTGGGCATAAGAGACCCTCGAAGTTTCGGTAGTGTTCTAGCTTTGCAATTTTTGTTTTATCCCTATTTCTTACTAATAAAAAACCAGTTCCTATTGTTTTGCCATGCATAGATTAATTTATGTTTGGTAATATGATAGCTAGAAAATTATCATCATGATATGCTTCTTTTCTATGCATATTTTTCTCCTTTTCAGTTTGAGTAGAACTTCGTCCAATACTTTTGGTGCTTTAGGTTACGAAAATGTTACAGATTTGTATTAAATTCTGTCATGTGGTTTCTAGGAATTTTCTAGTGACTCAAGATAGATCATAAATTTCTTTTGGGGGACAAAAGGGTTTTGTTTGGTTTGAAAAAAATATTGTTTTTTATTTTCTATTTTCACTTTAATTTTTTTTTTCATTGTTTACTATACGATATCTGATAATGACCCTCACAAAAAGAATACTATCACTAAGGGGGTCATTTCACAATACAATCCTTACAAAAATAATCCTAAGATAAAGAAGATGAATCATGTTTCATAAAATGACTAGTTAGGTCCTACGATATTGAGCCTCACAAAAAATGCTAAGAGACATCATTTTGCTACATGTCTCAAAACGTAAAAGATCTAATTTAGGGCTGGTGACCAACCAACGACCTTTTAGAAAATATTTGACTAAAAAATATTTAGGGTTGGTGACCTATGATCTCAAAATGCTTAGTTGAGTTTTTATAAAAAAAATATTTTTTTATGATAGGAGTGTCTGAGAGGTGTCCAAGCCGTGTCCGAGCCAAAAAAAAATATTTTTTAATTGTGACACTGCAGAGGGGTGTCTGACATGTGTCCAAGCCGTGTCCGAGAAGTGTCGGTGTCTAAGACGTGTTCGAGTCCGTGTCCGACACAACACTTCGAAGAAATGTCAGTGCTTCATATCTTTTCTTCCTTCATATAATGGCAGACCAAAATTCTTCTGCTCATTAACTTTGTTAGAATATAAGAAAGTATTTTAGAATATCTTGATATTATTGTAGTTTATCTCGTAAGATTAGTTCGTAATCTTAGAGTATCTTAGATTATCTCTTAGGATTAGTTTCCATATTACTTAATTATTATTATGATTTGTTTCCTAGTTTTCCTTTTTAATTAGGATTAGGTGTCTTATATCCTTATAAATAGAGATTAATATTTAATCTTTTGTGTCAAGCACGTATCAAGTTATTATCAATTAAATACACAGTTTTAGCATCTGTTGTCTCTTTTTTTTTTTTCCTCTCTCTTTCAACAAACTTGATAAAAGCAACTAAGATATTTATCATTGAAGGCTTTAATCATTAGCTTCTGTCACAAACTTCCACTCTGTTCTCCATTGTCTAAGTTTGTTGCTTAAACTGAGATAGTCAAATATAATGATATGTGCTTTGTGAAGGCTGCTATTGATATATATGTTGAAACTATATATGTAGATTGTAACTAATTCAGGGCGTGCAAGTACATTAGCTGCTACTGATGCAGCTACTCCTACCTTAAGGCACATAGAGAGAAGCTATAGCTGCTGCCACTCCTATAACATACGATCCGAGGTATTTAATGGTTTTCTGTGATTGCTCATTCCCAGTTTTTCCTATACATGCATTTCTTCCATACCATAGAAAGGGTACCTTCCTTCTGATGGTTCAATTTGTTTTGTCTGAAAAATCAGGGAACTTTTGCTTCTTATTCACGAACACCTGCAGACATCCGGATTTTTGGAAGCTGCTTCTGTTTTGCTTAAAGGTCCTCATTTGGAACCCTCCACACAGGAAGCTCCTTCAGTACAACATCAGTGGCCTTGTGGTCGTGCTCCTGGATTTCTGTCTGACAAATTAAAGCTTAATGCAAGAGATGAGGATGCCAACACAAAAATTGGCTCAGCTTTCTCTTCAAAGAAAAAACCATTGGCTCTTTCTGCTTCATTTGGTTCGAATTCACGACATCAAGTTGCTGATTCTCGGCAGTCATCTGTCAGAAAATTTTTAGGTACTGGTAAAGAATCTTCAGAAATCACAACAGTATTAGAGACTCCATCGGAACCATTGGTTAAACATAACATTGATGCTGAATCTCATTGTATGACTCCAATCGTTTTCCCAGTAAAATGTAAACTATCTGATTTAAAGGATCTAGGAGTGTTGTCATCATCTGGAAAGAGACTATATGTTGGGGATCAAGGATTTCGTTCTCCTTTTTGTCCAACACCAGATGCGATTCATAAAACTACACCAAGTTCCAACCTGAGATATCAACAAAGACGATGTACAGCTGATTGTATGGATGAGAATCAAAGCAGTATGTCAAATCTAGGTTAGGTTAGACCATCCCCCTGAGCGGTAAATGATCTTCAGCTCAGCAACCCTGAGCATATAACATCAAGGTTTTAAATTCCGGTTGCGGTCGTGGTTGCGGAGACCTCAAAAACCGTTACGTTGCGGAAAATTGCGGTCAAATGCGGCCGATGCGGTCGCAATTGCGGATGCGATGCGGTTGCGGAGACCCAAAAAACCGTTATGTTGCGGGTGCAATTGCGGTTGCGGACCGCAATTTAAAACCTTGTATAACATTACATTCTATAATGGTTCAGTATCTGAAGCATCAGCATCGCCAATGCCCAGCTCCCATTACCACTCTTCCTCCACTTCCTCTTTCATGCCCTCATGTTTGTCCTAAACCCAAGCGAAGCCTTGATGCCCCTTCTAATGTGACAGCTCGTCTTGGCACATGTGAATTTAAATTTATGTATGGCGGAGTGCATGGTAATCGTAGGGATCGTCAATTTGTTTATGGCATGTTCAGACCATGGCGCACTTGTCGTGATGATGCTGATGCCTTATTAACATGCACTACGTTTCTTGGGGACTCTTCTCATATTGCTGTTGGAAGCCACAATGGAGAGGTCAAAATATTTGACACTAACAACAACAATGTGGTGCAGTGCTGCGCAGGTCACCAGTATCCATTGACACTTGTTCAGTATTTTGAATCTGATGTGGATTTTCTTCGGTTGTTGCTTTCTTCGAGCTCCCAAGATGTAGTTTTGTGGGATGCTTCGTATGATGATATGCCAATTTTGAGTGGTCTTACCCAGACATTCGAAGGGTGCAAGGCTGCCAGATTTTGCAACTCTAGGACTCATTTTGCAGCGTTGCCATCAGATTCTGCACAAAGGGAAATCCAATTGTATGATATCCGGCTAGGTCGGCTAGCATGCAAGTTGTCTGATACTTCTTGTAGAAAAGAGTACTGAATAATAATGTTGAATATTATTTCAATTGTATATCATTTACAAACATTAATACACTTAAATAGACTAGAAGAAACCCAATGGGCCTGAATAATGAGCCTTATAGAAAAACACTACTAATTACAAATTATATGCTATATTTACAACACTCTCCCTCAAGCTGGTGAATGGATATCTATCATTCCTAGCTTGCAAGTAAGTTGGCCGAATCGTTCTCTTGACAAGCTCTTTGTTAACACATCTGCTAGTTGGTTCCTAGAGGGAATGTAGGTTGTTGTTATCATACCACTATCTAACTTCTCCTTGATAAAGTGTCGGTTTATCTCAATATGTTTTGTCTTGTCATGCTGAACAGGATTATGAGCAATGCTGATAGCTGATTTGTTATCACAAAACAACTTCATAGGACCCTCATACTTTATCTTCAAGTCATCAAGAACAATCTTCATCCATAGTAGCTCACAAATTCCATGTGCCATAGCTTTGAACTCTGCCTAAGGATGGCAATTTACACCTGTAGGTGGGGATCCCCGTGGGGACTGCCCCGATCGGGGCCCCGTGGGCGGGGAATTTTTCCCCGTGGGGACGGGGACGGGGGAGAAAATCCCCCTGCAGCCACTTCGGGGACGGGGATGGGGATCACACCCCTTACCCCGCGGGGTCCCCGCCCCGATCATATTACATAAATGTCCCTAGAAATACATATATATCTATTACAATTACTAGTCTTTTTAGTCTTTTTATATGTCTTTTAAAAACTATAGTTAATTCTTTAGTAAATAAAACAAATAAATATATCTTACTCATCAGAAAATATCAGATTCTTCTGTCAAAAAAAAAAAGAATATCAGATTCATATAATCACATTCCTTCATCCTTCCCTCATTCAAATCGTAACCCTAGCCGCAACCAAATTTGCTCCCTCGATGCGTGTTTCTCTCCTCGGCGTTGCCAGGATCGCTTCCTCGCCTCGCGTCACTAGTTCTGCTCCTACCTCTGCATCGCTGCTCACGGCCTGTCGCCTCTCCTCCTCTGTTGTGGCCCCTGATCGCGGATCTGCTTCCTCTCACTTCTACTCGCAGATCTGCTTCTTCTGCTCGCGATTCTTGCTTCTTCTTGCATCGTTGTCTGTCGTCGCGTTTGTTTTTTTCTATCTTGATTCTTCTTGCCTCTTCTCGCCTCTTCTTGCTTCATCTGTTTTTTTTAATTTTTTGTGTTGTTTGGAGAAGAAGAGTAAAGCTGTAGAGGTTTATAAAAAAAAATTACATCTTTCTTAGCCCCGTTTGTTTTCTTTTAAACCCTAGATCTCAAATTTCATCTTCTCCTAGTGTCTTTGAAGTTGATCCTGCAGCGAATGCTTAGAACCCTTTAAAACTGTTTGTTGTTATTGCTGCTGCTGCTGCTTTCTTTTACTGCAATTTTAGTATTTTTTTGCTTTCTTTTTTTTTTTAAAATTTTCGGGGCTTGTGGGTATCCGCGGGGATCCGTGGGGACGGGGATGTGGGGAAACCTGGGGGGTGGGGCGGGGAGCGGGGGAGCACTCCCCGGTACCGCCCCGACCCGTTGCCATCTGCCTCAGCACTTGATCAAGCCACTACATTTTGCTTCTTACTTCTCCAAATAACAAGGTTCCCACATAGGAATGTGCAATAACCTGTAGTGGACCTTCTATCACTCACTGAACCTGCATAGTCTGCATCGGTATAAGTCTCCAAAGTCAATCTTTCACCTCTTTTGAACAAGAGGCCTCTCCCTGGAGTGGCCTTGAGATATTGCAGAATACGGTCCACAGCCTGTAAGTGTCTCACCCTTGGATCATGCATAAATTGGCTAACCACATTGACTGCATATGCTAAGTCTGGTCTAGTGTGTGCCAAGTAAATCAACTTCCCCACTAGTCTCTGATATTGGACCTTGTCAACTTTAGCACTCTCTTTTTCAATGCCCATTTTGTGATTTTGCTCGATGGGAACACCTGCAGGTTTACATCCAAGTTTGTCTGTTTCTTGTAAAAGATCAAGCACATACTTCCTTTGAGAAATGAAAATGCCTTGCTTAGAGTAGGTCACTTTAATTCCTAAGAAGTACTTGAGTTTTCCAAGGTCCTTCATCTCAAATTCAGCAGATAGTTTCTCTTTGAGTAGTTGTCTCTCAACTGGATCATTCCTGTAACAATAATATCATCAACATAAACAAGAAGTACAGTCGGCTTTCCTCCCTATGAATGTTTGAAGAATAGTGTGTGATCGCTTTGACTTTGCTTGTAGCCTAGGCACACCATAGCCTTCATGAATCTTCCAAACCAGGCTCGGGGAGACTATTTCAGCCCATACAAAGCTTTTCTTAGTCTGCACACTTTGTTTGTTCCACCAGTGGGTCCAAATCCAGGAGGAATCTCCATATACACTTCTTCTTCTAAGTTTCCATGCAAGAATGCATTTTTAACATCAAATTGCTGTAGTTCCCACCCAGAGTGGGCGACAAGAGAGAGTAAAATTCGGACAGTGTTCATCTTTGCCACAGGAGCAAATGTCTCCTCATAATCGATGCCATAAGTCTGAGTATATCCCTTTGCCATTAATCTTGCCTTGTACCGATCAAGAGTACCATCTGATTTGTGCTTGACTGTATAGATCCACCTGCAACCAACAGGCTTTTTGCCCCAAGGTCTGTTAACAATATCCCAAGTTCCATTCTTCTCAAGTGCTTTCATCTCCTCATCCATAGCTTGGACCCAATTTTTATCCTTTAGAGCCTCTTGCAAAGATGCTGGGATTCTCACAGAGTCAACAACTGCAATAAAACTCTAATGTTGTAGGGAAAGATGTTTAGAAGAAACAAATTGAGAAATAGGGTACTTGGCAAAAGACCTTTTCCCTTTTCCCAAGGCAATAGGTAAGTCATCTGGATCATAGTCAAGGGTATCAGAAATCTGAGAATCAGAAGTAAAGGGATCATTTTCAGTACTTACCTCCGGTTTAGACGGTTGGAGTTGTTTCTGGACCATGTTGGGCTTTCCTTTCCTCTGATAAGTCAACATAGGCTCACTAGCCTTGTTCTTCACTGGTGCCAAAGGTGTTGTTTCCTGCAAAATAGAAGACATAGGGGACACAGGAGGAACAGAAGGACTAGGAACAGGACCACCAAGAGGATCAGGACCTGGAGACAGAGTCTGAAACAGGAGGATTAGGAGGAGCAGGACCTGGAGACAAAGAGTCTAAACCAGGAGGTGAGTCACCTAGCCAAGGACCAAGGAAGAGAAACTCAAACTCGGACTCAGATTCCAAATTAGAATTAGAATCACTATTTTTCTCCTGAAGCTGAGGACGAGTGAAATAGGAGACATGCTCGTGGAATGTGACATCCATAGAAACAAAGAACTTACGACTTGGTGGATGATAGCACTTGTACCCCTTTTTGTTAGGGGCATAACCCAAGAAGACACACCAGATGACACGAGAATCCAACTTATTTCGGTGTTGTGGATGAACATGGACAAAAGCCACACAACCAAATATCTGATACTCAAGACTCTGCGTGATAGGAACTGAAGGAAACTGTGAGATCATATACTGAACAGGACTAACATTACCTAAAACACGAGATGGCACACGATTAATCAGATAGGCAGCAGTCAATACTGCTTCACCCCAATATGAGTTTGGGATAGACATTTGGAAGAGAAGGGCTCGAGCAACTTCAAGTAAGTGACGATATTAATTATCAGTTACGGAGAAAAAAGATATTGAACCATTTTTTATTTTTCCTTATTTTTTTATTTTTCCATTTTTTCAATACACTAAATGGTATCTTTTAATTCATTGTTTGATCCATTAATATTAATCATTAATCATTAATTATTTGAAAATAAATTATAATTTAATTCGTAATTATACTTAACAAAATTAAATGCATATATTTATTCAACCACGACAAATTAAAGATTACATGGGGGACTTCAAAACAAACAATATTATTCAACAACACAACATATTATATGGGGGACTTCAAAACAAGCAGGCCGAGGCCAAGCCATCAGATCAAGTCGATGAGTCTGTTTCACGCAAGTTGGCAATGAGCTCGTCAACGGTTCTAGGTTGACACAATTGCCAAGAATCTCGTTAGTCGATCTAACCAACACATCATATAGCTCTATATGACCATAACTAGCTTGTTCACCGAATGTGGCGAACATCTTTTCTATGTCGCCACAATTTAGAAGTTTCATCTGGAAATATTGAACACGCCCGTATGCAACGGACATAGGGCATCGATAATAGATCTCGTTCACTTCGTGATCCAGCTCTGATCTTTCGATGAATCTTCTGCTTCAATTCATCGATGGTGGTGTCTTCTTTTATATTATACATTCTAAGTGTTAGTGGTGCATGTTGTTTAGTCAACTAGCCGAGAAAACCTGTGCTCATCACCGGTGGTAAAAAAAAAAAATAGTGTAGTTTAAGTTTTTAGTGGAATAGTAGTTTTCGATGAGAAAACGAACAATTAAACTTGTCACATGTCCTTATTTAACTTAAATTTTATAAATAGATAATAGAATACTTCAATTGCTATTAAAAGAACCCCAATCTGGTGGTACTGCAATTTGTCAAAGTGGGTACAAACAAAATTGTTTACAGGTATAAGAAGTTACCAACGATACATTAAGCCCCTTATCTTATCATCTACCCTTAAACTTTAACGCCAAGAAACCCTTTTAAGTAGGTCCTTTATAAATTCATTCAGCCATGTAATGGAAAGTTAAAATGCCAACTCATAAAGCTCTGGTGATGCATCCTCACATTAGCAGGTGCAGTTCAAAAGTATTCCATCCTTTACTTTTTCTGGTTTAATTTCCTTATACCCGTTTCCAAAACAGTGCATTTCTCCAATGGTTTGGTCGACAACATGGCAGGCAATACACTATGGAATCTTGCTCCTGAAGATATATATAAATCTCTCTCTAAGCCTCTAAAAACAAACTTTTTTTATAACTTTTAAAAAAGTTGATTTGGATCTTTCTCTACCATCTATTTCTAAAAGCAACCAAACAATCCATGATGTCAGGATATTATCTTGAATAACTGTCCTTCAAGTTGCCTTGCCGGTGTCTTTACATCAATCAAGATCATGGTTGATGATCCAAGGTTGAGTCATCCCACCAAAGGGTCAAGATTCAGTTCCTAGTTTTCATCCCTTTAAATACCTCCTTGGAATACAAGGGACTGATCAAAACAAGTGAGCATAGCTTCCTTAGCATTCTATTAACTCTGACATCTACTTGGTCCTTTCAATAGAACAGAAACCTCATTAATCATTCAACATGCAGACCTCACTTCTCCATGAGCTAGTTGTTGGAACCCCAATCATCTCAGCAACATATGATCAGTTTCAAAAGTCAGCTAACAGATACTTACTTGATCCTCCTGCCACTCATCCATGTCAATATCCAACCAAACATCAAAGCAAATGTAAAACTCTCCCTTTTCCTTTACAGAAACATATAATTTCATTAACAAGTATTGATGGTTTTACTGATATTGAGAGCTTCAATGTTTCAGGTAGAATAGATTTGACTAAGAAAAAGCTTGGAAGGAAGGCCGATAGTCTCTCACAAGGAGTCCAAGAACATGGTGAGTATCCATGTTTCAGTTTGATTAATTTTCTCATTCCTTCAATGGCTGCTGCATCTATATCAGTTTAACTCCTTTAGCTGTGTGAACATATCTAATTCTATTTATATAACACTGAAATTGCAGTGAAACTGAGGCCAAATATATCTGAAACTATAAAGAGGAGGTTGAGCTTAGGGGCTCGCATTCTTCAAGTAGGTGGAGTGGAGAAATTCTTTAAGCAGTATTTTAGAGTGACAGAGGAGGAGAGGCTGTTGAAAGCTTCCCAATGTTATCTGTCCACCACATCCGGCCCTCTAGCAGGTCTCCTCTTCATCTCCACTGAAAAGGTTGCCTTTTGTAGTGAGAGATCAATCAAAGTCTTTAATCAGAAAGGCCAAATGTGTAGGATCCGCTATAAGGTAAATAAGTCATGAACTAATATACACATAAAATAAAACTCTTCATATTTCTCAGTTCCCCTAATCCAAGATTAGTTAAAATTCTGATAGCTAGATGTACCATCACATGTACAGGTTGTCATTCCACTGAAGAAGATCAAGTGTGTGAACCAAAGTCAACATGTTCAGAAGCCAACACAGAAGTACATAAAGATAGAAACAGTGGACAATTTTGATTTCTGGTTTATGGGTGTCTTAAAATATCAGAAAACTTTCAAATATCTTGAGCAGGCAATTTCTCAAGCTTAGATGAATATCAGAAGTCTGTCCACCATTTGAGCAAAAAGAGCTGAGGCTTGAAGGCAACTTCATGTTGCCAGGGAAAACATTAAGAGTAAGACACAAGAGATGATAAACAAAACATCTGGCTTTTCACCCAATATTGACCTGTGATAAAAAAAATGCAATTACAGAGCATATTGTGGATAAAAGTTGTGAAGGCAAGAAATCATCGTATGGCACGTGCTTTGTTACAAAGTCCAAGCCATATTTATTGGGCGGTTAGCAAGGCTACTGCTTTGGAAGAAGGTATCTATCCATCCACGGACAGGACTATTTTGGGTTCTAGAAAGGGAGATTGTGATTATGTAGAAGAAAAGATGGAAGGAGGAAAAGTAAATAGAAAGAATCTGTTAGAAGTTGAAGTCTCGGGCTCAATTACTTATGTATTTATTTATTATGTAAAAGTTTTCAGGAACTTTCAGTTTCAGATTGTATTCATACCATTTTAGCTTTTTAATCAAATTTGTGTATAGTTATTAAAATGTGAATATGTTTTAATCAATTAGTTTAAATAATTAACTAACATAGATTACATTAACAAATGGGATTGGATACTCTCTCGTTTTTGGTCCATTAGAATATGTTGTTCTTTGAAAACCAAAAAAAAAATAAAAATATGTTGTTGTTTGAGAGAAAAAGACTCATAATTGCAATACTAACCCTAGCAAGGTATTGAGCATCATGCAAGAAAACAAACAACTAACACAGGGAATAACACCTACACTTATATTCCAAGAAAAATCAGAAGATTGTTGAGCATCATGCAAATCACTATCAACAGGTTTCTCAACTTGATCAATTGAAGGAATTTGGTCACTGAGATTGGGCATCGAGATTGTTAAACCCTTGTCTAGACTTTTCTCGCTTACTCCAACAGCAATGAAATGAGCATAGCCTTTTTTTATTTTCTGTATTAGATGTAGATGTAAAATTCTGATTTTCCTCCAAATGGATTGCCATTTACTACTCCAGATATGGATGGATCAATATCAGCGGCCACCGACTGACATTTTTGTACTAAATCACCTAAAATTGTTTTCTCATGATTTGCTTCAGCCGCTGCTTTCTTCACCTTCCTTTTTATTCTCTGTATTGTCTTCTCCTTGCCTCTTGCTCCATTATTTGCTGAAATCTACAACAGATACGACAGACCAAAAAAATAAATAAATCAATATGGTTATGAAATGAGTGTGGCTACCTACTTAACTTCATTTGGCCTCAAACACCTACGCCTTCTCATTACTGTGGTATTGAAACATATGGATGCATCATCCTATTCTCATCAAACCCACATGAATTTTCACGCCCATCACCAAAAATGTTGGAAGCAGGGAACATTTTGGACACATAACTAGGTGTATTCAATTATACTTGAATGATAGGGGATAGAGAAAAGAGTCTTTTTTATTAATTAAAGGTAATCAATCATTTCATGCTAATTGCTTACAAAATTTTGTAAAATTTTGGTAAATTTTCAATTACTTTTTTTTTAAAAAAGAAAAATGGTCAAGGCCTAAAAAGATATTACAACGAGATTAATCAGGGAGTAGAAACCCCATAACATCAGGAAGCAATAATTGTCTAATTCGATTCGAAGGATGCTCTATAAAAGTGCATTGGCCCTCCTGCTTACAACCCAAATTAACAAGGTTATCCGCTACCAAATTCCCTTCTCGATAGACATGCTTAATTCGCACACTCCACTCTAAATTAGTAAGATTTTTAATACGCTTCACCAAACCCCATCCAAAAGCACTACCAAGTGTCCCTCCCATCAAGCACCTCACCACAACCATAGATTCAAGTTGAAGCTCCACCGCATTAAGCCTATAGTCTTAGCCAACAAAAGGCCTCCAAAGCACCTCAATTATTTTATGTCAAATAGTTCTATAGAACTAAAATCTTCACTATTGAAAATTTAACCTGACACAATTTTCTCATGCAAAGTCCCACTATGATTGGTTATGTAATTCACTAGTAATATTTCAAAAGAACCATGCTATTCAATAGAAGGGGGAGAATCCAAATTCATGTTGGAAAGGGGAGCTCACTGTAATCGCATGTTGTAGTGGTTGTGGCATGTAGCAATTTCAAGATTAATGTTAGTTTCCCCGAATATTTAGTTGGTCTGGACATGCATTTTTTTATTAATAGGAAAAACAAAAACAACACAAAAAGCAAAAGCAAGAAAATAAACTACACCCGGATCCTCTCAACCCCAATAGCATCAGCTAGAAGGGGGGAGAAAAGAGCCGGGGGACAAATGTTCCAAATAGTAAGACCAAGATCAGATTTGACACCATGTTTGGCTAGCCAATCCGTGCTCCTTCATTTCCTTCCCGCATGGTGTGTTTGAAAGACAAATTCCAATCCTTGTGCAACCAACTCTTGATGTGATTAACAAGTACTCGGTTTGAAGTCAACACCTCAAAGAGAGAAAGAGAGAGAAGAAAAAAATTTAAGACTAATGACTATGTTCACCAGTGCTACATGTAAATGCTTTTATTTTACTTGTAAATCCAAGTTTATTAAATTTATTAAAATCACAAGTAAATTGATTGTTATAATAGGAAGCTAGGAAACATATCTAACAGCATTAGGTACATGATGTATCCTCTGGATTACCTATGATCATGTGTACAAATCATGATCCAACCATGACGAAAAATTTCAAAAACTACAAAAAATTATATTGAGGAGTCCCAACAAAATAATGGTACTAGTTTAGTTTCTCAAAAAAATAAGGTCTTGAAATGGTTCTCCATAATTACAAATGAAAGACATGTTAGTCCCTATGTTCACCTTCATCCGATGACTATTGTTAAGTTGCTGATATATAACGTTAAGATGGTGATATGTCCATTACTATGTTCCATCATGTTTAATGGTCAATAATACAAAATGATGAATTTGAAAAAGGTCAATTTGGTCCTCACCTTAAAAAAAAAGTGTAACTAAAAAGACCCAATTTGGTCCCTATCTCCTTTTTGTCTTCCTCCAAAACCCTCTTAAAAACACTAACTCCATTGAAAAACTTGTTACATAAATAATTGAAGGCAACGAATCTTGTGATGGATGGATATAATGCTTCCTCACTTTTTTTGTTTCTTGCTAGTAGTGCTATAATTTCAGTCCATGTGAGATGAAGATTAACTTTTTTTTACAGAGGGATCAACTTGTTAACAACTACATTTCTTGGTAGTTTATGTTTGGCTTACCATTCAACTGAATGACTGTAAAGTTTTCATTTCAAATGAACCCCTACACGTATAGCCAACTTTTTGGTTGAAGGGAAGTCTGCTTCTTCTATTCTAATTTTTTTGGATTGTTAAAGGGATTTCGAACTTATAAAACCATTAGGTTTTTTATACTGAATTAATGTTTTTATAATTAAATAGGTGTCTGAAATAAGTGGTGATATCCTAATCATTCATGCTTTCCAAGTTATAAGATTTCCGTGTAGTCGCATATCGACACTAAGCGGTGAAGGATGCTCATGCTTCTTTAGCTTCAATGGAGTTAGTGCTTTTCGTAGGCTTCTAGAGGGGAAAAAGGCATGGGGACCAAATCGAGCCTTTTTATTTACATTTCCTTTTATTTTTTAGCAGTTGTCATGGTGGAATATCACTAACGTGACACGTCGCCACTTTGACGTTACACTTACACATCAATTACTTAACAGCGGTCACTAAACGAAGGTTAAAAATGGATTAATGTGTCACTCGTTTATAATTTTAGAGGACAATTTGAGAACTTTATTTTTTTGATGGACTAAATTGGTACCACCTTTTTTTTTGTCAAAAATTATTTTGTGTATTTACTTTTTTAGGCAAAATTATATAAGAGTCATTTATTTTAATTTAAAGTTTCAAGTTATCCATTTATCTTTGTTTTGTCTCAATTTAGTCCTGCATGTTTTAAAACGTTAATTTCAAGACAAGCTTTTGAATGATTTACAACAAAAAATGCATATGTGTTATAAACACAATATGCTATATCAATTGTGTCATAAATTAGAACTAAAAAAATTATTGCAAAAATCTTAAACAGACAAATTTGACAAATATTTTAGAACACGTAAGACTAAACTGAAATTAAAATTAACTTTAAAGAATAACTTAAAAAAAATAGCGAACTGAAACTTTAAATTAAGATACAAGAAATTAATATAAAAGAAATTGTGGAAGAACGACGTTGTTTTGAAGAGGAATGCGTTCGGCTGCCGTCGCGTGATGTCGGCCGTCCGATCTCAATCAGACGGCTCAAAAAAACTATACGTTTTTTGTTTTTAAGAAATAAAAAATACCCGATCTTAAATTTGGGCCGTTGGATCTCAAACGGATACGACACTGACCAGCGACCGTAGAGAAACACGATCCATTTGAAGTTGCACTAGAGAAACGAGAAGGAGAGTTTGAAGCTGAGGTCTAAAACCCTGGTCTTCCTTTCGGCAATTTCACAGTCCGTCTTCTCCTTTCTCTCAGCCACGCTACACCGGCAAATCACCGTCGCAGCCACGCACCTGTTCTCCGAAGCAGCCAAGCACGTCCCAAACGCCGCCACTCCACTACGCCATCTCTGGTAACGTTCTTAACCCCATACTGTGGTGACGAACTTGGATTGCGCATAACCCTAAATCCTTCTACCATTTAAGCTTTTTATTTTTTACTTACTGATGAAACATGTGGCGACGAACTTCGGGCTTTCCCTCTCAGCATGTTTTCGTTTTAGATTTTTACTTTACAAACTATTATCCACTTAAAACAAATTAACGCTTCTCCATCTCCATCTTGGCATTCACGCTTCTCTTCTCTTTCTTCAGTGAACAAGCACCGACGCTACCAGCCAGCACCCACCCTCCTTGAGTTGAAGCACAAGAACGACAACCACCAACCACCCAGCAGATCCACCTGCTTCTCCGTCTGCGGAATCTGCTCCCCGTTTCTCTATTTCGGCCGGGTTCGTTCGTGTCACCCAAACTCTCTGTTTTTTACTGTTTTTTTTCCTCTTCTCAAACTCCCTGCGTCTTTCCGCCATTACCGCGACAAGGTTTGCGGCCACCATGGCCCGCTTTCCAAAACCCGTGCCGCTACCCTCCGTAAAATGGCGGTCAGTTGAAATCCCGCCACCGCAAACCGCCATACTGCCGCTATAACCGCTTTTTGATAACACTTCAGATATGTGATTTTTTTTTTCCGTTCTTTTTCATTTTAGATTTAGGTTTGAAAATGGGATTATCTGCCAAGAAATCTAAAAAAATGCAAAAAAGTGACAGTGATTTGGATGACTACGATGATATGTCCTACAAAGAGGTAACCATTTGTGCAATTTTTTGGTATTTTGTTTCACCTCAGTGGTTTCTTTGTGAGTTGCGATTAAGGATTATTTTCCTGACGTAGGTCGATGATGACTATGATGATGATGATGCTGAGGAGGAGGAGGAGGAGGAGGAGGAGGAGGAAGAAGAAGAAGAAAATGGAGAGGAGGGAACAGATGAGGAAGAAGATAGGACAGTAGAGCAAAGTGAATGGAATAATGATGAGATGGAACAACTTGAGAAAGAGTATAGGGATCTTCATCACCAGGAGCTGTAAGATTCCGTTAACATTTGATACACATTTAATTTTATTTTGTGGATGGAATGTTAATTTATATTGCTAGATTCATAGTTGCATTTGCAAATACAAGGTAAGATTACCTACAATAGACCCACAATGGGTTTGACTCTTCCTTGGAACCTGTCATGGCTGCAGCTTTGTAGCACTGGGTTTTCATTTATGGCTAGATTCAAAGTTTCAGAATTGTGTTACTATCTTGGACATGTTTCAGTTGAAGCCCTTTTTTCTGGTTTAGTTTACTTGTTTTACTGGTTCTATTTGTGTTGAGCATAATGTTTAATTTGCGTCAAATATATCTTGTTGTATGAAATCAGCTAAACTGCTGTATATATCATAAAAATGCAAATGAAGATTGTCGGATCAACATTTTAGATGTGTTTTCACTAAAATACTGGACATTTGTTAATCTGTTTATTTTCTGCTACTACTAGGTAAGTTAATGAATCATACTCTTGGAATAATGGATGATGGATCCTGATACATATACGTTTTATAAGATTATCAGTTGTGATTGCATTTATCTATCTAATCAGTAAAGATCAGTTGATTAGGATGTTTTTATTGTTGTTGTTGTTGTTCTAGAATGTGTTGTATCATTTACCAATAACGCTAATATTGTGCATTGCATAATATCTGCAAGATATTGCTTTTGCATTAATGTGGAATGTTGCAATATCTTGGGTGCCATGCAATATAGTAATGTGAGAAATCTGGTCTACTATCATCCCGATGGCTCATGAATCATCTTAGCATCTTACTGATTGTTATTATAGTTCTTTCTATGAAGAACTTGGATTATAGCAAATCTATTATACTACTTCCCTTTCTTAATCTTATTCTTATGAGATTTTGTCGATTTTGAAATATGAGAAATTTAACTTTCTAACCTCAGAGACATTTTGAAGAACTTGAAGCATCATAAGGATGAAGATCTCCTGAAAGGACAAGCTGTGAAAAGCCAGAAGGTGTGCTTTCTGTTTCATTGTGTAGAATTGTGTTCAGTGATTTTTGTCACTTATTTAGGGTATGTTTGATATACTTTTTAAAAACAGTTTTTTGTTTCTAAAAATTTAACAAGAACAAAATTTGTTCTTTGTCTATGTTTAAAAACAAAAAAATTGTTTTAAAAAGTGTATCAAACAAACCATTAATCTTCTTTTTCCTCATTTGTTTTATATTATATTATATTATAGTAGCACGAGAATACTTATTATTTCTTAACTCAGATGTAGATGTTGTCAATAGTAGCTGTCATGTTTGCTATAGTATTATTTAGGGGTTTCTGTTATGATTTTGCATTAATATCATCGAAATTTGTTTTGTATGAAGGCCCTCTGGTACAAAATTCTTGAGCTTAGGTTCTTACTTCAGAAATCATTCTCAAGTTCAAATAGGCTACCCCAGGTCTTTTCCTACCCCAGTTTTGAGATTTAATGTGATTTACTATTTTATCGTATCTAAATGTCATGGCCATGCATTGTCTGCAGGAATCAATAAAAGCTTCGTTCTGTGAATCAGATGAGACGGTTAGAGTTGCATATTCAGATTTGATAACTTCTTCCAAGGAGACTTTAGATTCTATATTGGAACTTCAAGAGGTGCAATTTTTGCGTCAAATTTTAAATAAAAAAGAAAAGAATTGTTGTTGGATGTTGTTGTTTCTTTTTTATATTTCTCTATGAGCTAGTTTGCATAAACTTCCCAACAAACACTTATGAAAAAGTTAATATGGAAAAAATCTTACAACAATCGAGTTTTTTTAAAAATTGCTTCTTGTATAAAATTGAATTGGCTATTTCATCTCAATTTTTTAGAAGCTCTCTCTTTTAACTTATCCTTAAACATCTATAAGATTATAAGGACTTTTTCGTAAGTGAAGAACCATAACTTACTCTAATTGAGAAGCTTCCGTAAGCTAGAAATTAATTCAAACCTGGCCTATATCATGTCATATGAAGACAATGAAGTCGGCATTTTGTTATATTTACATTAATATGTTCAATCTTCTCTTATTTGATTAGTCACTGATTCTCTCTCTATATAAAAAATTCATTGGTCGCCGATCTTTTTCCTTGTTCCAGGCTCTGTTTGCAAAGAATCCATTGATTACCCAAGCCATGGATGGTAAATGATTTCTTCTTGTTCTTATTTCCCATTTTGGTTTCTTCTAGATTTTTCCGTCCTGTTATCCTTTTGTACTCCAGCGACACTTTTTTAACTTTTATGTTTGTTGCATATCTTTTTAGTTACTATTGAGGGTTACAGATAGATTATTCTCTGTAAGAAATGGTAATACTAGCATTGCAGTTGCTTTAGGAATGTGGAAGGGATTTGCATTGTTCCCCCTTTTTTATAGAGCTGTTATATGGTCCATGCTTTGCTTCTTTTGTAGTATTATGTAGTTGAAGCATACAGCAACTTATCCATTTGGAAGGCTTCCTTGAGATGTCACCAAGTTTCTTTGGCTATAGATATATCATATTGTTCAACCAGATTGGTCAATGAAGTACAGTGAGCACATTTGTCAAGCAAGGAATATAAATCTAGCTGAAAATGTTGCAAGAATTGAGGGAAGGAAAAGTTGGGAGTGGGACATGACTCTGTCATAAGTTGAAAATCATGATTTTTTGTCAGGGTAGAAGAAATATATGGGTGGAAAAGTTATCTGACTATCTGGTTAATCTATACCATGTACTTCTTTACAATAGGTATAGGAAGGGGTGTCCTCCATTTGGTATATTGTTTTTCTTTTTTTGGCCCAAATATTTCATGTTGCTGTGATTGAAAGCAGATAGAGAAATGTGAAACTTAACAAGAAGAGTCCACTAATAACTCTTTTCTATTTTTAAGAATTTATTAATTGATTTTAAATATATTGCAAGTTTAAGTCAGTTTCATTCAGTTGCTTTTTGTTTTAGGTGTTAATAATTTCTAAATTTAACAATTATATTTGTTATGCTATCATTTTTAATTAAAAAAAAAAATTAGGTGTGATATTTATGCCTTATGCCTTTTTTCGTCCTTGTGGACAATTTCTATGCTATCATTTTTCATCAAATAAAATTAGATGGATCTTAATGCTTTATGCCTTTTTTTTTTGTGTGTGAACAAAATTTTCTCAACGCCTTAAATGCTGCTTGAGGTGAGGATTCGTATAATAATTGTTTGGTGGGTGGAGGACTCAAAGTGTTCTTTATGTAGATCTAAAGATTCATACAATAATTGTTTGGGGACTGGATGACTGGCCGAGTATTCTTTATGTAGGCCTATAGTTAACTGTAGGTCGCTATGACAAATTCTGCGTCTATTTTTCTTTCTATTTTCTGTTGGCACACCCAGTAATAACACACCCGAAACTTGCCTTTGTCCTCTCTAAGACAACCTTGTTGAAAGCATTGATTTGTGTTGGAAACAATGATGTTCTAATGTGACTTTCAACAGTGGTTGTATATTTGCTTCAACAGTGTTCCAAAATAACAAAATTTTCCTTTCTTTCAATAAAGGTTCAGAAAGGTCATCAAAGGATTTAGAAGTTTCTAATCATTTGGATGACAATCTTGATCAAGAGTGGTCACAAATTTCTCGGATGCACAAAAGGTATTTTTATAATATTCTTGGTACACTGTTTTTGTGCTAGGCATTCATTTTCTTGAGGTGTTGCAGCATTGGACTTGTAGCTTTTGTTTCATGAGCCCTATTTCCGTGTCAATAATGCTTGAAACTTCTCTAAATAGCAACTTTGCTACTTTAGCTGCATTTCTATCTTAAGCATTTTGTGCTGTTCTTTTTGCATGACTGCTTGGCTGATGCTATTCGTAATTTTATCTTGCAGTATAGCAGCTTTCAGAGACAAGTCAATCAACAAATGGCAGAGGATGACACAAGTGACAACTGGTGCTGCTGCAATTAAAGGCAAATTACATGCCTTTAATCAGGTCAGGTTCTGTTGCTGGACTGGGGATTCTACTATATGATACGCTGGTTATTTTACTCCTAATTTGTGGTCTCATTGCAGGATATCAGTCATCAAGTTGCTGCTTATATGAGAGATCCCAGTAGAATGATCAAGCAGATGCAACTGAGAAGATCAACTGTTAGTATATTTGGATCAGTAAGTCAGACAGTCGGTTTTAATCTTAGTTGTTTTAAAACTGATGCAGATTCTATAGTAGACTGAAACAGGCATAAAGAGTAGGTTAAGTAAGAAGCTGATTTATTTACCTTTGTCATTGACACTTACTGGCATATGTCTACAGGTTGCGGAGGTTAATGATAGCTCTAAAGAAGCGGTAAGCCTTATACATCACTAATGATTGAGTGTTGCTTTGTTATAACTTATGTGCAAGGTGTTCAACAATTTTTGTGGGGTGATAGCATGTTGCTTAGCCTTAGGTCTTGAATTATAACCTCCTCAATATTTTCAGTATTTTATGGTAAAAGAAATATAAGCTTAAATATTAAATAATCAAATTTATTCAGATTCAGTTGAATATTAATAACTAAAACTATTGATATTGAGAGTATCTTTGTCTTATAATATTGGTATGTTGTCATATTGTCAAACAAGTTCTCTTTTGTCTTTACTCAGCTCCTTATTTTACTCCTCACTTTTTGTCACCTCAGTTTTCGACATGACAGTTTTGAATTTAATTCTTCTCAGGAAGCACTTACTGGCGGTGATCCTGAACTTTTGGATGATTCTGAATTTTATCAGCAATTATTGAAAGAATTTTTTGAGACAGTTGATCCTTCATCATCTGGTAAAAATTTCTTTTTGCTGATTATTTTATTATGATCTTATTTTTACTGCCAATACCATTGGACTAGTTTGGGCTTTTATTTTTCATGATCATTAAGTGAATAGATGTGCTATACAGCTATACTAATGCATATAAAATGTTTTGACATTTAAAGGAGTTTTATGAGTTCTGTGTTTGCATGCAAGCTTCCAAAGTTAACAATCTTTCACATGTTCAACGAGTTTAACTGGACTAACATGACAGTTTTGACTTTTACTTTCTGTATGGTCTATATTTTGCACTGGCATCCTAGACAAGCGACTAGCATTTCACTTAGGTATATGAAATGTGCATGATCCATCTAATGCTTGCTGCTTCTGAAAATCATGCTATTTTCCCCACTAAGCTGTTATGAGGATCATATAAAAACACGGATATAGAGTTTAATAATTATATATTAACAATGTAAATAAGTTTTATACGGACGTCCAATCATATTTTACCATTTTGTCACAATGTAAACAAGTTTTAACAGTTAATATTATAATATGATAAAATAGTAAAATGTGATTGGACGGCTATGTAAAACTTATTTATATTGTTGGAGTATAGTTATTAAACTCTATTGTAACATTTGGAAAGTTAATATCAGGAAAGGGATGTAGAATTATTCTAGTATTTCCTCTTTGGAATTTACATGCGCCGTTCTTCTCACAATAATATAATTGTTAGTTACCTCTATTTTCTCATTTTCGGCTATTTTTGTTCGTACAGAGAAAGCATTTTATGATTTGAAGAGAATGCAAACCAAAAAAAGAAAAATTGTCGATCGTCGGGCCTCAAAAAGTCGCAAGATAAGGTATCGAAAGATCACAACTAATTTCCTTTTTCTACCATAATCATATATATCTTGCAGTCATTTAAGAACTGAACAAGTTTATGAATTATTTTTGTTATTGAAGGTATAATGTTCATGAAAAGATTGTAAACTTTATGGCTCCTCAACCCGCGAATATTCCTCCCATGGCTCCAATGCTATTTGAGAACCTGTTTGGATTGAAGACGCAAAGATCATCTGCTGCAGCCTCATAATCATGGTTGGCCGACAGAAATATAGGCCTCAGTTTTGCCCTATTATTTGGTATATGTTGTACTAATTAGTCTCCAACATGATGTTGATTATTGAGGAATTTATTTTTTCTCCTTACGAGACAATTTTGCTGTGAATCTATCCGGAAATAGATATGTGAAATAGACAATTTCCTCACTTTAAGATTACGCAAAAGGTTTACTGGTTCTTACTATGGTTCCATGGAGAGATAATCCTCATGCTTCCTAGCTTGATAGCCACGTAACAAGGCAGTTGATAAATCTTTATGTACGTTAACTGTTGATTCTTCATTTTTAAGAGTAAAGATTTTTCTTAACTTATCTCAATGTGATTTGATTTATTTTATGTTAAGATTTTTTTTTTTTATGTTTTTATTAATCTTAAGTAGTATTATTTTCATTTTTATAAATTTTAAATTTTATTGTCAATGACATTATTTTATAATAATATTGTGATTTTCATAAATTTAAATTTTATATGATAAGTTAATGGATAAAGGTAAATAAATGTCTTGGTTTACGATTCTCTTATAACTTCCTTAGCATACTTATTTTATGATAATTCGGCACTAGCAGGCCGCTAAAATTCTATTTCTGCTAAAGAGTTGCAAGTGAAATCCAGCTATAACTGTTCGTGAATATGTTTTCGTGCTAATAAAATTTTACTGAATAATTGCGACACTTTTGAGACATGCCTTGTGTTTAAATTTAGGAATTGAATCCAAAAGAGAATATATTTAACTAATAGGATTTTGAAGTTGTGACGCTAAACACTGACCTACTATTCAATTTATATTAAAACTTTAATTCGAGTACAAGAGCAGTACAGTACTAGTAGTACAAACCTAACCAAGTAACACCTAACATGGTTTGAAGTGCATGTGAAGTGTGTCTACTGCCTTCTTTTTGTGTATAGCTATCATTTTACCATTGAAAGGACGAGCCATGCATTTCTCTTTAGCTTTATACATTTTAGCAGCACATAATTCTCACAGGCACGTCATGTATACACATGCAATGGTCCATAGCCGAATGCTATCAAGATGAGGTGCTGATGACGTCACAAATGAAATTATTATCATTGTAGGTCTAACTCTTGACAGCAGCTTCATACATAGATCTTTAAGGTTATTGAATTCACATGTAATTTCTCTGTTGTCAGTAACATTTTGTGGGAGCTTATGAATTTGAAATTACATGAAAAATATCCCATTAGTTCTCCAATATTCATGATCATTCTATCATTCCTCAATATCATATCTGCTAAGAGGTTACCAGCCATAGTTGTTAAACTCGGCCCGGACCGACCGGTTCGACCGGGACCCGGTGATATGACCGGTCCGAGCCAGTGTTTCGATCGGTTATGCTATCGGCCCAGTTCGACCCGGTGCAACCCGGCCGGTTTCGCCGAAAACAGGTGACCCGGTGGTTCAATGACCCGGACCGGGTCTTGCGCTGCACAAGGAATCTCCAATATTCATGATCATTCTATCATTCCTCAATATCATATCTGCTAAGAGGTTACCAGCCATAGTTGTTAAACTCGGCCCGGACCGACCGGTTCGACCGGGACCCGGTGATATGACCGGTCCGAGCCAAGAGTTCGATCGGTTATGCTATCTACGCTTCGACCCGGCAACCCGACCGGTTGCCAAAACAGTGACCGGTGGTTCAATGACCGACCGGGTCTTGCGCACAAGGAAATGTCTTTATTTACCAAAATTGCGCTGGGATTTGATCCCAAAGACTTGACAATGCAAAGAAGCCTTACCACTCCACCACTTGCTGATGTGTGTCTATTGTTTCAACCAATTTATATATATCCTTAATTAATCGTATACATGTGACCAAAAAAATCATATATATTTATTAAAATTCATATATATTTATTTTGTATGGTATATATGTGAGTGTATATACATGTATAAAATTTTATAATTTGTAATTATAATAAAGACCGGGTCATGCTGGCCAACCGGTGACCCGCCGGTTCGACCATTGACCCACTGACCCAGTGCCCTGACTGGGTCGATCACCGGGCCGGGTTTAATAACTATGTTACCAGCCCTGCTTTGGCCACAAAAGTAAAAGACAGGTGCTCCAGCAATGCTATTGCCTAGAAGTTTGCTTTGCGCAAGTATATTATTAACTATGCGCTAGCTTTGCATAACTATTAATCTCTCCAAATAATGAGAATGCATTCTACCTCCTATCAACTAAATATTTACACACAGTTAATTAGGTATCGCTGAAGTGTCCCAAAGAAAGTGTGCAAATAACACAACTCATTAACTTAACTCTTTAGCTCCGTTATTTACACACTATGCCCGAAAAAAGAGAGAAAAACGATTTACAGGTTGTATTCGGTAATAGTGATGAGTCCACCTTTAGACCTCTTTTTAGAAGGTCGAGAGTACAGTTGGGAATAGGCCCCACTCCACATGGCTTATAGTCTAGTTTATGTCAGACCCAGGTCATGCTAGACTTTTTGTTTTTTTAAATAGACAAGGTATCATAGGTAGGTAGGGAAAAATTATAAAGGAGCATGGGAATTAGAGAGAGAGACTCTCTCTCGTTGGTACCCTAGGTTTAGGGTTTTGGTGCGGCGGCGGCCGCTACGTAGGTGCAGCGCCGCCGCAACGAAGACACTCCTTTCTCATCTCTCCTGCTTCTTCCTCTCGCAACTCCCTCCCGTGAGCCAGTGTTGTCCGCACCGCCCTCTCTGTTCTAGCTCGTGTGCGGTCCTGTCTTCGACCAAACCGTGCACGTTTCCTCCTGCAGGTGCCAAACACCTTGTCGTTGTCTGCGCCGTCCTCTTCGTTCCAGCTCGTGTGCGGTTTCGTCGTCGTCCCAGCCATGCGCGTTTCCTCTCGCCGGTGCACAACACCATGGTCCAGATCTACGACAATGGTTCAGATCTGCATAGTTCTTTTGGGGAAGCAGTGGAAGGATTTGATTTTTCTACTAAGGAGTATCTTTGTGGTTGGCTGTTGTTTCTGTCTGTCTGTATATATTTATTTATTCTGTTGTTTATGGTGTTATTGTTCTGTTGTTGTCTATTGTGCTCCCCCAAAACCCTCCGCCATTCTCTCCCCAGATTGTTTTTGCTGGATCCCGAATCACTCTGTAACATTCCCTATGAGCCCTCTGGTGCAGCTTTGGTTCAAGGTTAGGGGAACGCCATGGCCGATTTGCCATCAAATACGGGGAAAGTACTGGACTTTACGTCTTTCCCCCTACGGAATACAAGTGGTTCTTCTGCCTTTTCCTTTGGTGCTTCTTCTCTCGGCTTAGCGTGGAGGCTGGCACTCTGTTCATCGGCATTGCTTTATCGTCAATCTTGTACCATGCTAGGTAGAGCTGACCTTGGAAGGACATTTGGGTCTTTTGCTTGGGGCTTCTAGACCTATGTGGGGCTTCTGGACCTCTGTTGGGCTAGGCCAATCTGGCTGGTTTGGTGGCTCTTTGGTTTTTTGGGCTGTTTTTATGTTCTTTGCTTTGGTAGTTGTTTAGGCTTGATGTCTATTGGACTAGGAGCGACTCTGTACTTAATTGCTGACTTTAGGAGTTTGCATTAATCCTGTGTTGTGCCCTTTTAGTGGGTTGTATTATACCCCATTAGTGGGGTTGTGCTTGTATGCACGTGGTGTAATGTTTGGTGGCCTTTGCCCAGTTTCAATGAAATGTTGCACTTTGACCAAAAAAAAAATAGACAAGGTAAAAGCTACTTATAAATTAGAAAACCAAAATAATTGTAGAGTAAAAGGACATTTTGGTCCCTAAGAAAAATAAAGTCCTTAAGTAGTCCCTGATATTTACAAACATTGGACATGTTGGTCTCTTCATATTAAACATGTCTTTATCTGAAGGACCACTAAACAACGTTTGTAAATGTAGAGACTATTGAATAATTTTATTTTTCTCCGAGACCAAAATGGTTCGGATAAAAATTTGATGGAGCCAAAATGACCCTTTACTCATAATTGTAGTAATTGTTTAGTTTAGGTGTAAAACCAAGGTAACAAAAACCGGACTGGACCGGCCAGTCGGACCGGGAACCAGGCACATGTCCGGTCCGGCTCACTCCCTGAGAATGCCTGGCAAGGAACCGGCCAAAGGACTGAAAAACCGGGTTAAATTGGGCAAAACCGGGTTTTTTGAGGAACCGGGCGGTTCAGAAAAAGGCCTTTTTTTGTTTTTTGTTTTTTTTTAAATGGCCAAAACGACGTCATGAAGAAGAAGAAGAAGAAGAAGAAGAAGAAAATCTGCGCGATCAACAGATCAACCCAAAAAATCAACACAAAGCTAACCCAAATCAACAAAACAACAACCAAAAATCAAAACAAAAACAGATCTGGGCGATGGACGGTGATGCTACTTTGTCGCGCATGCTCTACGGCGGTGGCGCGAAGGAGATCGGTCGTGAGGGAGGAGGAAACAACAATATGGCTTGGCGGCATCTTGTGCTGTTGCAGGAGGGTGATGCGACGTTGGTAGGAGATTGTGACGGAAATTGAATCACATAATACTGTAACAGAGACATGGAGCTAGAGGGAAGAGATGGTCTGAAAAGGAAGAGAGAGAAAGGTTGGAGGCTAGGGTTAGAGGAGAGCTGGAGTGGCACTCTGATGAGTGAGGAGAGGGATTAGGTTCTTTTTTAGGGTTTGTAGAATTTGGGTTGGGCCGTGATTGGAAGTGTTGGGCTGGAGTGGGAGTGTGAAGAATAAAATGGAGGGTGCATGCACGGATTTAAGTTTTCCTTTATTTTTTTTTCTTCCTCTCTTTTTCATTCTTGTTCTTTGTCTTCAATATAACTTATTTTGTGTATATATTTAAAAAATAATATTTTATTAGTTTCGGGACATGTTATTTTTTGTATAAATTGAAATATTATAAATATATAAAATAATATTTTATTCGAACTCAGTTCGACCCCAATCCGACCCAAAAACCCTGAACCCTGGCCTTCTCCGGTTCAATGTCCGGTCCGGTTTTAATCACATTTTCTAAAACAAACAAACGAACCGATTATCAAAACCAGCAAATCTCTTGATTTGGATCCAAGTGATTCCTAGTTTTGAGGATGCACTTTACCTTAAAACCCGTTGAAACTGAAATGGTAATTTTGAGAAGATCCAATGCGACTTTAATAAAAAATTGAATAAAAGAGGGTATGGTGTGATGAACGAACGTGAGTTGAGTTGAAGGGAAACAAGTAAGGTAGAGATCTATCTATCTATCTATCTATCTCAATTCTGAAATGCAATGACGACGAGCTTAGGGTCGGTATTGATTTACACCATCATAGCAGTGGTGGTTCTCTTCTTCCTCTCTTCCCACTCCCCCATCAACAACAACCACCACTCCTCCCACCGCCACCGCCGCCTCAAGCTCCGTTCCAACTTCACTCTCTCCCCTCCTTCCCTCCACAACAACCACCACCACCAACCCGTCCCCTTCGACCCTCTCGTCGCCGAACTCGAGCGCCAACGCGAAGACAAGCAATGGGAGAAGCAGCACATTCACCATTCCCACCCCGAACTCATCGACTCCGCCCCCGCTCACGAGTCACAACCCGAGTGGGAGGACTTCATGAACGCCGAAGACTTCCTCAATGACGAGGACAAGTTCAATGTCACCAACAGGCTCCTCCTTCTCTTCCCTAAGATCGATGTGGACCCCACCGATGGGGTTGTCTCGCTCCACGAGTTGACTCAGTGGAACCTTCACCAGTCCCAGCGAGAGGTTTTGCATCGTACTCAGAGGGAGATGGACCTTCACGACAAGAACCACGATGGCTTTGTTTCTTTCTCCGAGTACGATCCCCCAAGTTGGGTTAAAAATGCAGGTCCTTTTTTCTCATTTCCTTTCTACCTACCTTTTTTTTCCTTTTTTCTTTCCTATTATAGATCTGTTTGATACTGTTTTGTTTTGATTGTGAACTTTAAGTTTGCACTTTTGTTTTGATAGTGATCACTGTCTCTGAGGTACATTGTGTTTTGACTGTTGACTGTTGTAATTTGGTCTTTCACCAGATAATGAATCTTTTGGTTATGATATGGGTTGGTGGAAAGAAGAGCATTTTAATGCATCTGATGCTGATGGAGATGGTCTTCTAAACTTGACTGAGTTCAATGAGTGAGCTTCTACTACTTGTTAGGAAACCACCTTGTTGTCTGCACGTAACATACACATCTTGTTGATGATGATACCTTTCACTGTGAGCTAATGAGTTTCCTTTCACTGTCTTCTAGCTTTCTGCACCCGGCTGACAGCAACAACCCAAAGCTTCAACAATGGTTGTGCAAGGAGGAAATCAGGTAACTCATATCTCATGGAAACTTGTTCACAGCTCACATATTTGTAGTCTCCTATATCGAAAATTTATTGTTTTCTTAAATTTTATGAGTATCTAATCGTGTATCTTAAGATAATTTAACAAATGAAAATGTTAATATAAATGCATATATACCGTTATAATAAATGTATTTGACATGAATGAGTATGACTGAGATGTCATGTTACTAAATAACTATAAACTATTTCGTTCTCCTAATAATGAATTACCATTTCACATTTGGTGGGCTATACACGGGATTGATAAACAAGCTTGTACTTTGGTTATAAAACTAGTACCTTATTGTTAATGCATGAAATGGTGCAAGGTCGTACCTTTGCTCTTCTGCCTGGTAGTTGGGCGATGAGCTCCGTGGTGAGTACTTCTCCTCCGGGCGTGATGTCCTTTCTTCTTCAGACCGGCGGGTGGGGTACCTGCAAAAGGCGCTCCGATGCCTAAGTTAGATAGGGCTTTTTAGGGTGAGCATAGAGCTCGCATCCTAGAGATGAGTTTTGTTAGACAAGAGGATAATTTACCACCTAAGACGCTGAAGGTGTATGTGAGGAAGAGGGTTAGAAAGGATTAGCTTAGTCAGTTGGATTTGATTTATTATTCTGTTTAGATTTATTTGTTATTCTATTTGTTTTGATTTGTTTAGATTGGATTTGTTAGGATAAGATTAATTAGATTGGATTGGATTTGTTTAGATTGGATTTGATTAGATTGGATTGGATTTGTTTAGATTAGATTTGTTTGGGTTCCTAGCTATAAATAGGGCCTGTTTGTTTTAGAGAAGGGTAGAGAATTGCTAAGTAGTTTCTTTGGGCCAATTTCCAGTGAGTAGGGGATAGAGTTCCTCAGTGTATTCTTTCCTAATCTTTGGTTATCAATAAAATTAGAGACGAATAAAGCCCTTTCTCTAGTATTCGAGACTGAGGTCCTAACAAGTTTGGTCCGACCTGCCGGATACCTTGGGCACAATGGATCAGCGAATGACCGCACTAGAGAAATCGCACAACGAGTTACAAAAGAAGACCACCGAATTGCAAAAAGACATGACCCACATTAAAGAACACCTCTCGAACTTACCAGATGCGACACAACTACGAGCGATGATCATGGAATGCCTAACAAAAAACCATCGACATCGAGACGAGGGCTCGAATCCAAATCGGGAGCGGCGAGGAAGACGAGGAAGAAGACGCCACGTCGCCGTGGGTCAAGAAAGTGATGCTACCCACTTTTGAAGGCAGCGACCCTCTGGGTTGGCTGGCTAGGGTGGAGAAATTTTTCGAGGTGCATCGAGTAAAAAGCTCTGAGAGATTGCGAGTCGCCTTCATCAGTATGGAAGGGAACGCCTGCCATTGGTTCCACTCGCGAGATAAAGCAAAGAACCCATCTTGGGAGAACTTCACGGTAGCTCTTATGAAGCGATCTGGCGGAACGGCCGTGGGGCGGTGTTTGAGAGATTGGCGTCCCTCAAGCAAGCGAGTGTTGAAGACTACGTGCAAGAGTTGAGTGTTGGTAGCAGCCAATCCCAAGTCGGAGTAACAGATCTTGGGGTATTTCTTGGCAGGGCTGCGATTCGATATCAGGGGACAGGTGCGACCCCATGACCCGAAGGACATAAACCGTGCCATTGAAGTCGCGCGAGACATTGAGAGGCAATGAAGGAGATCCGGACATTCGGAAACAACCAGGGAAGGAACGTCGATAGCGATTTCGGTATCAAGGTGGCGATGGGATAGTCTCGCGGCGGTGGGAGGAAATAAGCGGCACCAACATACCACCCGTTAATGGAGGAAACCGCGGCTTCGGGCGGAAACAGAGCCGGCGAGCCCCCACGGGCGAAAATTGGCGAAGTGGCGAACAAGGAGCAAGGAAATTTCGCCAGATAATGACTACATCAAACATCTACAGGAGAAAAGATGTTTCCAATGTGGATTGGCTTATGGACCAGGGCATCGATGCTGGACAAGAACCTGAAGGTGGTAATTACGGCAGGGTGATAATGCAGAGGAAGAAGACGATCGTGCAAGGTTGGAAAGTGAAGAAGTTCAAGAAGGAGTGGAAGAAGCGGTCCACCGTTAATCGCAATTGGTTGGATTTGTCAATGTGCTCTGCAGGGGGTTGACACGACCTCAAACCATGAAACTCAGGGAAAGCGCAAGCGGAGAGGTAATTGTTTTGATCGATAGTGGGGCCGACCATAACTTCCTTTCTAATACCTTGGCGGAAGGATTAGCACTAACGATCAATCGGAAACCATATTATGTGAGGCGGGAGATGGAAACCAAAACGCACTCAAGGTTTCGCAAGAATATAGAGGTGCTCATGGGAAATTATGCTTTATGAAGGAGAATTTTTCCTCTTTGATCCGGGAGGAGTAGATATCATCCTGGGAGTTGGCTTGGTTAATGACTCTAGGTGAGGTCAAGGTCAATTGGAGGACTTTGAAGATGACTTTCAAGCATCAAGAGCAGAATGTTGAAATCCAGGGTGACCCAAGTTTATCTAAGTCGATAATTCTGACCAGGGCTTTGTGGAATTGGATCCGTAAGAAGTAGAAGCTATGACAATGGTGTGGATGGGAGAGAAAACAGGGAGGTACCCCGAAATTACCAGTGAGAACAAGAGAGGCAACTGCAACATGTTTTGGCTGAGTTTGAACAGATTTTTGAGAAGCCTGAAGGTCTACCACCCCAAAGGGATGTTGATCACAGAATCCCCACCAAAGAAGGGGTGGATCCGGTTAATGTTAGGCCTTACAGATACCCCTACGTGCAGAAAAATGAAATAGAGACACAGGTGAATGAAATGTTGGATTCGGGCCTGATTAGACCAAGCAACAGCCCTTTCTCAAGTCCCGTGATTCTGGTTAAGAAAAAAGATGGGAGTTGGAGGTTCTGTGTAGACTACCGTGCTCTAAATAAAGCAACAATCCCAGATAAATTCCCTATCCCCATGATAGAAGAGTTGCTTGATGAACTCAAGGGGGCCACATATTTTTCCAAAATTGATTTAAAAGCGGGGTATCACCAGATAAGGATGCATGAACCCGATATACCAAAAACGACTTTAGAACTCACCATGGGCATTACGAATTCCTGGTCATGCCATTCGGTTTAACCAATGCCCCAACTACTTTTCAATGTGTGATGAACTCCACGTTGAAGCCTTTCCTCCGTAGGTTCGTCTTGGTTTTTTTTGACGATATTCTGATTTATAGTAGCTCCTGGGAAATGCACTTAACTCATTTAAGGGAAGTTTTGACTAAACTTCAAAAGCATAGTTTATTTGCCAACAAGAAGAAATGTTGTTTTGGACAAACAGAGGTGGCCTACTTGGGTCACATCATATCTAGAGAAGGGGTTTCCATGGATCCGCAAAAAGTAGAGTCTATTTTGCAATGGCCTCTCCCTAAAAGCATTAAGGCTTTGAGGGGATTTTTGGGGCTCACGGGATATTATAGAAGGTTCATTTGCAACTACGGTAAGATTGCTTGACCGCCGCGGACTTGTTGAAACAGGGGAATTCTGTGTGGAGCAGAGGCAGCACAACAACCTTTGAATTACTGCAGAGGGCCGTGACCACAGCCCCTGTTTTATCTCTGCCTGACTTCTCAAAACCCTTTGCAATTGAGTGTGATGCTTCGGGAAGAGGAGTAGGGGCAGTGCTGACTCAAGATAAAAAGCCCATAGCCTATTTCAGCAAAGCTTTGGCGGATTCGAATCTTACAAAGTCCATTTATGAAAAGAGTCGATGGCACTTGTGTTGGCCATTCAACATTGGCGACCTATCTCTTGGGGCGTAAATTTCTTGTTTTCACAGATCAAAAAGCCTCAGATATTTGTTAGAGCAGCGAATTACCACCCAAAATCAACAAAATTGGCTTGCTAAACTTCTTGGGTATGAGTTTGATATTGTCTACAAGATGGGGGCTTCCAACAAGGTCGCGGATGCTTTGTCTAGGAGGGATGAAGACAAAGAGTTGCAAGGTATTTCTAGACCATTTTGGCACGACATAGCTGAAATTGATGAGGAAGTCAGTAGGGATCCGGCGCTAGCCAATATCAAGACAGCCTTATTGAAAGACCCCGATTCGCAGCAACATTTCACTTTAGAGCAAGGGAGACTGCACTATAAAGGCAGGCTTGTTATTTCAGCCACTTCTGCTTGGATTCCCAAACTACTGCAAGAATTCCACTCCTCCCCTATGGGAGGCCACTCCGGGATTTATAGAACATACAGAAGGATAGCACAATCCCTTTACTGGATCGGAATGAAGGCTGCCATCACTCAACATGTGGCGGCTTGTCATGTGTGCCAAAGAAGCAAGTATCAAGCATCCTCTCCAGCGGGCTTACTTCAGCCTTTGCCCATTCCCAATGCAATATGGGAAGAAATTAGCATGGATTTCATTGTGGAGTTGCCTAAATCAAAAGGATATGATGTTGTTTTAGTAGTGGTAGATAGATTAAGCAAATATGGCCATTTTATCTTGATGAAACACCCATATTCAGCCAGGAATGTGGCTGAATTGTTTGCCAAAGAAGTTATTAGATTGCATGGTGTTCCCATTTCGATTGTCAGTGATAGAGACCCAGTCTTCATGAGCCACTTTTGGCAAGAATTGTTTCGCTTACAAGGGACACAACTTAAAATGTCTACTGCATATCACCCCGAGACCGATGGGCAAACTGAAGTTTTAAACAGAACTCTTGAGACTTATCTCCGGTGTTTCAGCTCTGAGCAACCTAAGGTATGGGCTGATTTTGTTCCTTGGGCGGAGTATTGGTACAATACTAGTTTTCAGGCGTCAGCCCGGTGCACTCCTTTTGAAATTGTTTATGGAAGGCCTCCTCCTTCTTTGTCTCGGTTTATACCAGGAGAAACTTTGGTAGAGGCCGTGGCACAGGACCTCATGGACAGGGATGAAGCTTTGATTCAATTGAAGTTCCATTTAAGGAGAGCTCAAGATCAAATGACACAATATGCTAATGCACATAGGAAGCAGATTCAGTTCCAACCTGGAGAGTATGTTTATTTGAAGATCAGGCCGCATCGGCAGGCTTCCATGCCCACGAAATTACACCCGAAATTGTCAAAGAAGGTATTATGGACCTTACTTAATTCTAAAGCGGTGAAGCGAGAGCATATAAGTTACAACTACCAGGAGGCAATGATACATCCCGTTTTCACATTTCTCAACTCAAAAGGCGGTTGGAGATCATCCGTGGAGGACACGTTACGGTGGGGTTGCGAGGATACTAATGGATGCAGATCAACCTTCGGCATACTTGGAAGCAGGTAATCACTCAAAGATGGGGTGACGATGCCTCAAGTCTTGGTTCAGCGGCAAGAAGCGACTGAAGAAGCTACATGGGAAGAGACCCAACATACAAACTCAATTTTCGACTTCAACCTTGAGGACAAGGTTGTTTCAGGGGAGAGTATTGTTAGACAAGAGGATAATTTACCACCCAAGACGTCAAGGTGTATGTGAGGAAGAGGGTTAGAAAGGATTAGCTTAGTCGGTTGGATTTGATTTATTATTCTGCTTAGATTTATTTGTTATTCTATCTGTTTTGATTTGTTTAGATTGGATTTGTTAGGATAAGATTAATTAGATTGGAATGGATTTGTTTAGATTGGATTTGATTAGATTGGATTGTATTTGTTTAGATTAGATTTGTTTGGGTTCCTAGTTATAAATAGGGGCTCTTTGTTTTAGAAGGGTAGAGAATTGCTAAGTAGTTTCTTTGATGTAATTTCCAGTGAGTAGGGGATAGAGTTCCTCAGTGTATTCTTTCCTAATCTTTGGTTATCAATAAAATTAGGGACGAATAAAGCCCTTTCTCTAGTATTCGAGACTGAGGTCATACAAGTTTAGTGTTTAGAGAGAGTGTGGAGAGTGTCGAGAGTGTCCAAACCTGGGGGGTCCAGCCCCCTTTATATAGTGGAGTCACGCAGAAGGAGGATAACCACCGATCCGGGATCTGCGCGCGGTGACTCCTCCCCCACGCATCAAGGATCAGCTCATCCCTTCCTGATATCTCGCACCTGCCAAGTCCATCACGTACTGGCTGCGTGATCCTCATTCTACGGAGTGACAACGGCCCCAAGCCTCGTCTCCAGGTGTATCCCTTTCTAGAATGTCCGAGGGTCATGAGTCGGCTCGCCCATACGCTTTCGGCGTTATCATTTGGGCGATAAATGCCAGGAGGACCGGTTTGGCGCTGGGATCGGATGTAGCTCGCCGAGCTCGAAGAGGTCGGGCAAAGCCGGCCGGCTTGGTTTGGTGGACATCTTTGGAACTCGCCTCGGGGCCAGGTCGTAACACATTGGTTGGGCTCACTCGGTGATCGATTAGGAGCCCAATGAGGTCACCCATAACACAAGCCCCTGCACTTTGCCTGAAAATGTACAGGGTCTAATTATTTTTTCGTTAGGTCGGAATTCGAGTTGGATGGAAGGCCAAGAAAGAGAAAGTCGCCCAAGTTCTCGGGTCGATCCCTCCCAACATGTTGACCGTCTCCTCTCCTACAAAGATCGCCAAGAAGTGATCACAAGGTTCTTCTCGTCCTATCCTTGTCCACCCCTAGACTTGCTTGCCGATCAGTTGAGCATGTTTAGAGTGCAAGTATTTGGTTTTCTCCAAATTCCCTGTAAGAGTTGACCCCATCATAGAACTGCTCTTGCTGAGCTAGAAATAGTATAATTACTTCTTGAGAGTAGTAGGTCGAATGATCTGATATGCGACGTATGATATCAAAAAACCTGAGATGACCTATAAGGTATGAGCTGGTATCTGATGCGCGACTTGAGGTCATCCAATCATCTGCATAGTTTGAGATCATCCAGATCGCTACGGTCTTCTAATTATCTATCCAGTGATCTCTTGAACACGGGGAGCTTAAATGCAGATCGAGCTTTGAACTGGTTGAGTCGAGCTCAGATGAGGATGAGCTCTGAGCAGGTCGAGCTCCAGTCAGGATGAGCTCTGAGCAGGTCGAGCTCAGATGAAGATGAGCTCCGAGCAGGTCGAGCTCCAGTCAGAATGAGTTCCGAGCATGTCGAGCTCCAATAAGTACTCGTGTTGAAGTACAAGGAGAGCTTGTAAATAGGTTTGAACTATGGATAGAGCTTCGACCCCAAACTTGACCTTTGACTTGAAGACTAAGATAGGTAGAACTCCAAACAGGTTTGAACTGTAGGTCTCTACATTGGTCGAGCTCTGACCTATGGTGGTCTACTCCCACCTAAAATTTGTACTTGAATTTGAAGAATTAAAGTGCATGTTGAGATATAGGCCTCTACATTTGAAGTGCTGATGGGGAGCTGGTCTTTGTTGGTGAGCTCACGGAGAGCTGCTTCTTGTTCGAGCTCGTTTAGAGCTGGTCTTTGTTGGTGAGCTCACGGAGAGCTCCACCCTTTCCAAGCTCGTGGAGAGCTGGACTTCATCTCGAGGGGTAAAAAGGCTTCAGTGCTCCCCAATTTTAAGGAGGGTTTTGATGGTGCCTGGCCCAAGTGAAGGTGATCGCTCCCGATCTCGTTATTGAAAACCAAGGGAATGCCCTAGTGTAACTTGTGCTTTTTTGCTTTTTGTTTTTCTTTAGTTAGATCTTGTAATTGCTCATCCGAGAACCACCTCTTGCAATTCCTTTTTCTATGAATGAAATTTGACTAAGTGATGATGATGACTTACTTTACCTTCTTTTCACGCTTTCCTGTAGTCCTTGGGTAGTATAAGGTAGTGTAGTCCTCGGGTGGCTTCCCCCCGAAAGATTTGTTTCAAATTGAAAGTTTGGAACATTAGTCCCTCGTAACAACATTAGACGAGTGCTTGTCTAATCCGAGCATCATTTTGAGATGTCAAGTCTCTATGATGATGGGAGCCGGTTAGGCTTTTCTTCAGGTCGAGTTATCATCTTCCGAGCTGCTTTAGAGCTCGCCAGGCCTCTATGCTGGCCTGAAATCTTTGGAACCGCAGGGGTTAGTCTTTGTCGCGCTGTGTTTGAGCTTGGCACGTCTTTATGCTGATGTGGTGTCTTTGAAACCACAACGGTCTTGTTTAGCTCGACAGGCGACCTTAGCCGAGGTGCTTTTGAGCTCGCCAGGCCTCTATGCTGACCTGGGTTTAGGACCACAGGGGTCGAGCTGCGAATGAGCTCACCAAGCCTTTATGCTGACTTGGGTTTAGGACCACAGGGGTCGAGCTTCTTCCGACACTGGGTGCCGAGCTGTGTTTGAAGCTTTCCAGGCCTCTATGCTGACCTGGAATCTTTGAAACCACAGGGGTTGATTTAACGAGCTGGTTGTCGAGCTCAGTGGCGGGCTCGACCTTCGATTTTGAGGCGTTGTTTCTGTCAAAGTATAGACAATTCGCAACAACTTGATGTAATAAAGTTAGCATTAATTTTTATGCTATGAGTAAGGTGCTCGTAGTCGAGTTTTATACTTCCCTGTGAGAGTAGTTGATTTGGCTGTCCAAGCGGCAAGGTTGAGATCATCAAATAATCAAGGTCAACGACGTAGCCGAGTTTAAAGCCGTCTGAATATTGAAATTGTTGAGGTGGGCCTGGTAGGTCGCCCGAGTACTAGACTGGGTATCCACCTGTTGGTTGTCTATATACTGATCTGTTGAGGTTAGCCATCAATAATGTGAAAGTACATCATCCATTTAAATGACAAATTATACCTTGCTCGAAAGTTTGGGCAAACATAAAATGTCATGCGAGAAGACCTTATACAATGCTCCAGGTAATAAAGAATAAAGTGACATGAATCGTTGATGGTTCATAGTTAAGGATGAGATGCTGAAAGAAACATGGAAAAATAGCACCTGGTTTTGAAGGACGTATCTGTGGTCGTCTGAGTTGTCGAGGTCAGCAATGTGGTTGACTTGATCTCCTCCAAATAACCGAGGTCATCTGACTATCTGAGTTGAGGTCGGTCGAATATCTGAATAGTTGAGGTCAGCGCGATAGTTGGGATGAGGTTGACCAAGTTGATTGGTTGGGCTTTGTCAAGCATATCTTGATCTCTTCCAAGATTTGTGTGGCTGACCCGCATTCCTGATTCTTTGGATACCAAAAGATTTGATTTTTATCTTGACCTCTCCAAAAAAGTAGTTAGCAAAAAATATGATAGGATATTTCCAATTTGAATATTAGGAGAGCAGATATGATTTGCAACTAGCATTAGATAAACGGTATGATACTTCCGGATAAGATTAAACAGCATCACTGCCATATCGATTAGATCGACTTATCCAATGGTAAAAATGACAAGTTAAATTAAATAATATAGGAGATAGAATGTGCCGATTTAAAAGGTTAGTGATAATTTGTGCCAAATCGGTTTGCAGCGAATAAAGGCTGAATTATATCCAAAAAAGCAAATAAAGGCTGAAGAAATCATTTGGATTTCCGCAAAGGTGAGCCGAAGTAAGTCGGTAAAAATATTTTTAGCAATACCAAACTTAAGGGAAAGATTGAGTCTTGCCATGCTAAAGCTAAGCTCGTTTCACTTTAAGTGTTCACCGACTTTGATGAATAAAGACCAAATAAATCACAGTTAATATATAACGTGTCCCTTAAAAGATTTGAGAATGATAGCACCTAGCTTATGAGTAGCACCATGGGTGAACATCCAGGTGATAAGCCGTAATCGGTCCGATTTTATTCGTGTCGATATCTTTTGATTTGTTGTAAATCTGCTCTCTTTAAGGATGGTATGGGGTCTTCACCTGATGAATGTGCTCGTCATGGGGAGGCCCCACGTTTGATGTATTCTTATTTTCCCAAGTCGCTCAATAATGACCGACCTACTTATGATCACTTTTTCAAGGATTTCATTGTGTTCCGGCGTGCGTATGCTACACCTCGTGATGAGATGCATAATGAAACTTGAGTCCCGGGAAAAGTTTTATTGGGACTTAAGGTGCTTCAAGATCGGATCTTTAGGTGGCCGTTGGCTCTGGTTGACAGAGTTCTGGCTTGATTCCTCCGGTGGCGATCATCAGTTCACCGTGCTCTTGGTTCTCATCGTCTTGCTCGCGTATCCTTGAGGCCCAGGCTAGTTTTACCGGGCCCCACGGTGGGCGCCAATGTTAATGCATGAAATGGTGCAAGGTTGTACCTTTGCTCTTCTGCCTGGTAGTTGGGCGATGAGCTCCGTGGTGAGTACTCCTTCTCCGGGCGTGATAGGGCACTCCGATGCCTAAGTTAGATAGGGCTTTTTAGGGTGAGCATAGAGCTCGCATCCTAGAGATGAGTTTAGGGTTTAGAGAGAGTGTAGAGAGTGTCGAGAGTGTCCAAACCTGGGGGGTCCAGCCCCTTTTATATAGTGGAGTCACGCAGAAGGAGGATAACCACCGATCCGGGATCTGCGCGCGGTGACTCCTCCCCCACGCATCAAGGATCAGCTCATCCCTTCTTGATATCTCGCACCTGCCAAGTCCATCACGTACTGGCTGCGTGATCCTCATTCTACGGAGTGACAACGGCCCCAAGCCTCGTCTCCAGGTGTATCCCTTTCTAGAATGTCCGAGGGTCATGAGTCGGCTCGCCCCCGCCCTGCTCGGCGTTATCGCTGGGGCGATCGTACCGGAGGACCGGTTTGGCGCTTTGGGGATCGGATGTAGCTCGCCGAGCTCGAAGAGGTCGGAACCGAGCCGGGCCGGCTTGGTTTGGTGGACATGCTGGAACTCGCCTCGGGACCGGTCCGTAACACATTGGTTGGGCTCAGCTCGGTGATCCAGTTAGGAGCCCAGCTCGGAGGCCGGCCCATAACACTTATAGTCTTCATGCATTCACAATCTTAAATAGAAAATCTGTTAGGCACATGGTTTGTATTAATAAAATAAGTGAAAATCTTCCCAAATTAAGGATACAGGGCTGCGAAACTGAGGGTTTGCACTTCCTTATGCCCAAACGGCCCAATTCTCTCTCAAATTGACAAATTGATCTCCCTCTCAAAACCCACTTGTTATTTGTATCCATCACAACCTATCTCTAACTGCCTCGTCCTAACTATTCCCAACTAGCTACCGATTGGGCATCCAACTAGTTGAGGTCTGGTGCTTACAATATACTACCTCCGGTCCCTATTATAAGAAAATTTTTGGTGTATTTTTTTGTCCTAATTATAAGAAAAAGAAACTCATTTCAAAGTGCATTAATTGCTAGAATTCTTTTTATACCCCGATTTAATGTGAGATGTATGTTTACTAGAAACTCACATAGTGGGTATGAAACATTTAATGGTAGGGGTATACTTGGGATAATATATCAATTTTATAACATTAAATAAGCTTATTGGTTTTGGTGATTTTTGTAATTTTTTCTTATATCAGGGACTGGAGGTAGTAACTGTTAGGAACCTGGTATGTATTACAAAGAAATGGGGGAAAGTTTCCCAAATCACGGATACAGTGCTGCAAAACTTTGAGGGTTTGCACTTTCCTATGCCCAAAGACCCCACCTTTATCTCAAAATTACAAGATAATCTCCCTCTCAACCCCTCTTGTTATTATATACATCATAACCCACCTCTTAACTGCCTCATCCCAACTATGCCCAACTAACTACGAATTGGGTAAATAACTAATTGAGGTCAGGTACTAACTCCCCCTCCCGAAATTCACCTTGTCCTCAAGGTGAGGAGTTGTGTAAAAAGCTCTGGAACTGCAGACTCCCTAGATTTTTTACAATCCTATAGCTGCTGCCATTTGATCACTGCATTTATGACAGTAGATTCCCCACAAACCAAAACGAGGACAACCATAAAACTCCCACCTAGGTCCCATTGCTGGAAGCAAGAAGATCCAATCATGTTTGAAGCAAGGTAGTCAAAATCGAGTTTATATGCATAATCGGAAAAGGGAATTAAAATTGTAAATCGTGGAATCGTAACAATAATTGTAAGATTATACAAAATTCATAAAACACACATATATATATGCACACTTCAAATACTTAATTAAAGTTAAAATTGATAAGTCATAACACAAAACTATTAAGTCATAACTCATAAGTCACAAAATAAGATAAGCTAGTACAAAACACCAAGACATGAACACCTAGACCTCAATCAAAATAGCTTGTCCAAATTAAAATCATAATCATTCAATATTAAAGCATCTCCATCTGCTGAAATTCCATGCTTCCAAGCCACATCACTCCTATTTCTAGGAGCATTCTTTGGCTTGATTCTAGAACTAGGGACAACTGTGACTTCAACCGTGGCAAAACTTTTAGCCATTACAATGAAGCAGAACAGAGGGAGGGTTGCACAGAGGGAGAAGGTCGCAATGAGGGTGAAAGTGAAACAGAGGGAGGGTCCAAATACTGACCTGTTTTTGAAATATAAAATGAAGCTTGGTCGCACAGAGGGAGGGAGACGAGAGCACGAGTTCCTCGGAGGGAGGCGAGAGCAAACAAGTTCGAACAGACGGAGGGAGACGAGCCCTGGGTCGTTTGCGGGAGAGAAGCTTCGCGCCTCTGCTTCTATCGTTCGTTCGCAAGAGGGAGAGAGGGGTCCGATCCGAATTATTTTACTCAACAAAAACCCTAAAACCCGTGTCATTGAAATATGGGGTCCGAACTGGGTCATTTGACCCGCGTTTAAACAAAACGGGCTGCGAACCCTAATCCCCAAATCCGCCGCGTTTAACCAAATTGGCTGCGAAACCCGGCCCAGAACGCAGCGACCTGCACAGGCTCAACGCAGAAAATCGCAGATCACATGATTATGCGATTTCCGGCAGCGATTCCACCCGATTCCACCATTTTCCGATTTCGCCGACCACCATAATCGCTGAGCACTTGCAGAATCGTAAAAACGCACGATTAAACGTTTTTAATCGCGATTTTGACTACCATGGTTTGAAGTACTAGTATTAGATAAGTGCCTTTAACTACTGCAGTAACTTCTGCTGTGGTCTCCTTGTGGCTTGGTTAACTTGTTAATTTTTTGAACGGCTGAATTTTCTTTGGCTTGATGTTATCGTTCAGCCTATTGCAATCTCTCCTCTGCCTTTATACCCATTTCTTCCTCACCTGGCTTTGGGCTTCATTAGGTCTGCAAGTGGGTCAAAATTATGTCCCATGCCTTATGCCTTAGATTCCTTTGCTAACCGTTTCCTGGAGCTTCCTTACAGCCACGAGTTCATCAACTCTCTCATCTCCTTCCCTTGTGTTACTGCTTTTGGTTGCTGCCAGCACCTTTATCAGCATCCTTTCTGCCCTTTGCCCCCTGGCCACCATAATTGAAGCCGCGTCTGGTGGTTCAGGTGGGGTCTGCTCCGTCTTCCTTTGTTTATTGGCGTCAAATCCAACCATATGTGCAGGGAGAGAAACTCTTGTTGCTTTTGTTACACTGAATATTAGAATGATTCAGATTTTGGCTTGGATTCATTTGAAACCTCCTTCCAATAGAACTCCTTTTTTGTCATTTTGAACACCCACATTATCGAGAATAAAGCCGAGATTGATGGGCTCTGTTTCTTGTGACTAAATTCATCATCCCCGTCTTTACTTTCAACTTTACCCTGTCGTTCTTGGGTGACTTCTCCAAGACTGACGAATTCACCTCTTGGGTCATTAAAGTTGGAAAGCTCCTCATCAACTTTATCTAGAGATCAGTCCCAGAAGGATTCTGTGAATAGAATACCTACCATTGGACCTGTCACATCAACCCGTTCAATCAATTGTTTTTGGCAGATGGGGTTTGGCTTTTCAACCCCCCAACCCCATTTTGTCCTGCCCCACTTAACCTGACAAGTGACAAGATTGTGGGGTAGGGCGGCTCAACCCACCGACCCACTTTTTATACTCTGTTCTCGATATTTTTATTTTTTTTCCAATTTTTAAAATTTCATAATATTTTTTTCAATATATTTTTTTGTATAATTTTGCACTTTTTTTTTTCTTTTTCCCTTTTTGGCAAGTCAACCTGCTAACCCCTTTTTTTTGGGTTTTTTGACGAATCGACCCACCACTAAGCGGGGTGGGTTAGAGGTTTTGGCTGAATTTTTAAAAACAGGCCAACCCTCCCCACCCTATTTTGAACGGCTTGATGGAGGGGCAAGGCAGATTGGCCCTTTTTGTCGCCCCTAGCTTGCAACCTTTCTCATTTTGATACCCGTTTGAGCGCGAAGTAACACAGCTCAGTTGATCCATTTGCATGCATCATCTCCAGAAAACAAGGGCACGTTTCAATTCCTTTCCAGCTCTTCTCTGCTTTCTGCTCCTAATCCCATCTTCCACTCATCATCTACCTTTAATATTTCTCCATTTTATGGAAGTTGGTAAAGCATTTTACTTAGCCATCTTAGATTCACACAAGATACCTGCAATCTGTGGTATGTTTGGCATGTATCTTGAATATTTGTACCAAACACAGGCATCTAACTTAGGTCTAACTTAGGTTTTTGGCTTATCAGGGAATCCTCAATATCTGGATGAAGATAATGGTGTTTCAAATAACTCTTGTTTATCATTTGCATATTTTCTAGTCTAAATAGGGAAACCTCCATTAAGCATGTGATGCTGGTAAAGAAGAGGATATACAAGTGTATGCTTCTGAAATATGAAGTGTCGATGAATATAGTACTTTTTTTTTTATCTTAAAATAAAAGTATCCTTGATATATTCTTTCTTTGCCATCCTTTTGCTCATAAACTATCCATAGCCTAATATATCCTGAATAATGCTCGAGGTCATCTTTAGTGTCAATAAAATTGTAACTTGTGCACTGAAGACCAGATTTCTTGTTGTCACCCAAATCCGTGCAACCTATTAGAATGTTTCAATTCTCTATTGGGCTATCCCAGCTGATTGCTTTTAAGGGATGGACGTGGTTGGTTCGTTCTTGAGAATGAATTTTTCCTTTCAGTCATTGTGCCAAATATTAGAAATATGGAGAGTATTTATGGTTAATTTTATTTTGCTGCAGTGAATGGGAAATATAATGTTTATAACTTATTCGTATCACTGCCTTGGTGTACTCTTGCTTGATGTATCCTTTTATTTCTTTATAGAGAAAGAGACACAGACAGAGATGGGAAGGTCAACTTTAAAGAATTTTTCCATGGCCTCTTTGATTTGGTAAGAAACTATGATGAAGAAAGTCACAATGATACCCATCATTCTGATAATTCAATGGATGCTCCTGCTAGAAAATTGTTTGCTCAACTTGACAAAGATGGTGACGGGTATTTACGTTCTTTTTAATCATCGATCTACTTTCTTTGAATAATTATGGTAGTTTCCTTATAGTATACTATCACTCATGTTTGGGTTTTCATCTCTATTTGTGCAGGTATTTGTCAGATGTTGAACTATTGCCTATAATTGGGAAGCTCCATCCATCTGAGCATTATTATGCAAAGCAACAAGCAGAATATATCATTTCACAGGTATTGAATTTAACCTTACAATAATTACACTCTTATTGTTGACAAGGGTGTCATTTCTTTCTGGTGAAGTTATCTGAACATGCGAATTACTGTAGTCATCAAATGGTGAATCATCGAGCTAATTTTTTGAATTGTAAATCGTATTGTATCGTCAGATTCAGAAGCACAATAAAAAAGAATGGAAATATATTTCAAATTAGAAATTGACAAAACAACTAAACCATAATTATATGTCACAAGTCTAAATGAAAACAGAGCAAAAGGTATAGCCAAATAAAGAGAGGGTAACTGTGTGAAGTCCCTATGTGAAGCTCCAATTTCTATAGAATGAAAACATAGCAATGAAATGATTAAACTAGGTAAATTCAGTAGTGCTACTTTAGTTTCTTTTCTTTTAACAATTTAAGCTTATTTGATTTTCGAATTTTTTTTATGAGAATTGGTGAAATAAAAGTAAGACTGAAAAAAATTAACAAATTGTTGAATCGTACAATTCATTTTTGGTGGTATGATCCAAATCACATTGATTCGCGTATATATCACACAATCTAAAATCATTTATGATTCATCATACGATGTGAATCATTGGCTTGCTAAATCGTATCAAACCACACGATTCAAATGATGAATCTTGCGATTCTAACCATTATGTGAATGAGTATTCATTCTGTTGGTATTGGCTTAACATGCGTTACATCTGTAAATGTTTTTGAGTAAATACTGTGTGCCTTTTGATGGGGACCCAGGTATTAGATTATAGAAAAGGTAGGAATTATTCCCAATACAGGAACAGCTTCACAAGCATCTGATATGATGGGAACCTGTTAGATAGAGGGGTATTTTCTTGGGAAAAAGGAAGACAAACAAAATATTATAATTACTTTTGACTGTTAGAGTGGTTAGTTTGACTTAAAGGCGATTAGTTAGATAAATAAACTGGGTTACAGATGCAGGGATGAAATCAAAGTGTGACCCAGTGGTAGAGATGCTTGAGGCTGAGGTTATTGTATAGGAAGTCAAGGTGGAGGAGGAAGTCGGAGTCGTGGTTCATGTGCAAGCAGCCAAGGGGATCTGGATTATATGGTGCCTGTTGTGCCCCCACAACCACCAGAGATGCCGGACACAAGCTCACATGAGGTGGGCAACAGGTCGATACCAGTAGACCTGCCATGGTCTGCACCAGAGATACATCTTGCTAGCGAGATGATTTGGCTTAGGAGAAAGAGGAAGGGTCAGAATAGGCATTTAGCAAAGTGTGTATAGTTCTTGACCTAATGGGCCTGGCCGAAATTAGTTTCAATAATTTGATTCGCTAATGAGGGGTGACTTGGAAATTTTGCCAACCAAACTCATTTTTAGATTTAATGGGCCAAAGCCCAAGCCTATGGAATATAGAGTCACTCGGCCATTCTTTTATGTGAGGCATAGATCAGAATGGGCAGACAACAACATAGTGATTACTTAGCTGCGGCCATTATAATTGGCCCTTGAAACTTATCAGGATCTCCAATGGGAAATTACAGGGGTCACTTTATAGACACTCTTGGGCTTGAGGAGTTTTTGAAGGCATTAAATTGTAAGGAATTGCTCATTCCCCAGATGCTGCAATAATGCCCAAAGAAGTGTTTCTTATATTTCCAGTTTTCAGATTTCAACCTTCAGGACAAGTCTAAACTTCTATAGGGTGGTATTGTTAGGACACAGTTATTTGGTTGGAGGGGAAGACGAACACAATAGTTAGTTTCGACAGTTAGAGCTGTTAGTTAGGGCATTAATATATAAATGAATAGGGAAGGGCAGAGGGATCATTCTGAATTGTTAGCATTTGTGAGCAAAGATTAGAGACATTTTGAAGGGGAGTCCTTTGAAGAATTCCTCTTTTTTTGTAAAGATTCTGTTATCAATAATTCCTCCTTTTTTTGTAAAGATTCAGATATCAATAACACTTCTTCTCATTCTTTCTTTTTCCAATTCTCCATCGACTCTCATTAATGGGTTCCAAACAAACTCAGGTATTTGATTATGGAAAATGTTGGAATAATTCCCAACTACAGAAACAGATTCACCAACACAATCTCTCCCTCACTCCCAGCAAACAGAAAGCTGTTTGAAACAATCAAAACAGAAGAAGAAAATATAGCACAGGTCATTCATGAGACCTGTATCCTCCCATCCAATCCCACACTCAATCATTGCTTTTGAACTCTTTCCCCTTCCTATTTTTCCCTTCTAGCCTCCTACTGATTTCTTGTTTTTATCTCATGACCCTTCTGCCGTGTAAGCAGGTGGTTACAGTTAGAATGCCCCGTCCAACTCTCAATTCTCTCACTATCCATGTGTGTGTGGATTGTTGATTCTCTACTACGAAGGCTGCTTCTACTGTGTACCCAAGTAATGGGCGACTATACGCTTACCATGCCATGGTATATTCACCTTGAGAAAAAAGTTCTTAAAAAAATATTGCTAGATGAGACATGGTTAGCCAACATATCAGAAACAATAATGTCTGATGTGATTTAGTTAAAAAAGCTGATAAGTTTTCTATACCTTGATGGTGTTTCTGAGGGCAATCCTTCATCTGCTTCATCTTTGTTGAAATGACACTTTGTGAGAACAATAACATCTGCTCCATGTAGATTGATAGCTCTACTTGATGATATTTATTGGTGATAGCATACTGGTTGCTGTTTTTTTGTTAGTTAATAGATTTTTTTTTAGATAATGATTTTAGCTTGTAATTGATAATTCTACTTCCCCTTTGATCTCTCAACATATGAATCTGTCCCTGGCGAGTTCCGACTCTTTCAGGACGAGAATATTTCATGTGTTTTGTCTGCAATTCTTTTTGGGAGAAATATTTGCTCCTTTTAATTATTATAGCTTCTTGGGGACCTTATAAATCAATTTTATTATTCATTTCTTCTCTACACGTTCCAGTGTAGCTGTAGAAATGCACATTTTGCATATGCTTATGGTGGAATGATGTCGTCATTTCTGATATAATGAGCGCATATATCACTACAGTTAGATTCATCTCCATTCCTGGCTGCTAAGAAAACTTGTTTTTGTGAATATATACTGGTTTAGGAGGGAGGAAGGGAATACTTTATTTCCTTTGGTGTGGGATAGCTGGGGTAAATATCTTCTGTTTAACAATGTAATTATGAAGTATAATATGTTAACCATTCTTTCTTGTTTTGGAGGGTTTATATCGTCATGCATCACTTATATGTTCGGCGTATCTAACTGGATGCTAGCATTGAATTTAACTTCTAGTGATGATCCTCAAAACACACAACATTTGTTGCGTTAACATCTCATGAAACGTTGTAATAATGTTATGAGAAGTGGATATTGACATAGATAGCTCAACAAGGACTCCAACATCTGTTCAATAACATCATGCATTAATTTCATTAGTAACCATTCTATAATGTTATGACAGGCAGACACTGACAAAGATGGGCGCCTTACATTGCCAGAGATGATTGAGAATCCATATGTATTTTATAGTGCTATTTTCAACGATGATGAAGATGAATATGATGATTACCATGACGAATTCCGGTAAATTCATGTTAGGTAAGGGCGCTTTCTTCGTCTATCTTAACCTTCATTTAGCGAAGATTTTCGTTATAATGTTTTTTTTTTCCCCGACAAAATGAAAGTTATATCAATTTCATTGGCAATAACGTGAGCAATACAATTAGGAATACCATAAAAGACTTGAGAATAAGCCTTTAGGAATACCATCTTATAATGTTTTATGATCATCGATTGCAGGATACATATAAAAGCTTGGAGCAATTTTAGTGACAAGGAGTCGGTGTTTGAAGGTTATGAGAAATTTGATGTTTTGGCCCTTAGTAGGTTCCTAGTCTCAATCCCCTTGTCTGCGAGTCCTTATTTGCTGATAGGATCCACCTTGGCTCGTTGAGACACACCTGGATCAGCTGGAGGATAATAGGATATACACTTCATTGTAAAATTAGAATGATATACAGATTTTCAGATCACTGGTTGAGCCATTAATTAAGCATTACACGTCAATTCTCAAAGGATAGTACATGTACCATATCTTGATCGAGTGAGTTTCATGAAACAAACATACCGGTAGTCGCATTTCTAATGTTATTGTGTCGTCTTCATTTAACTCAAGGGACATCATTCATGATAGTGATGAGTTGTTTCGATGGAAAACAGCTTACCAATTGATATAAGTCGTATGCTAACTTCTTTATTCCTAAAAGTTGCTTCAGCATGGATCAACAATGTCCGTCATTGAATTCCTGTCTGGATTGTGTGTCATTTATCGATAGCACATGAATACCAGTCACTTAGAAATAGAATATCGATCATTGATCAAGTTCTGTGATCTGAATGATGTTCAAGCTACATAATCTGCATACGGCCAGTTCTTAATTATATAATTAAATTTGGGCTGTAATAATTAATTAAAATTGTTGGAATAATTAATAATGTAAACCATAACTTAATTATTTAGATTGTAGATTAATATTATATTTATATGATTGGGTGATTAATAATTTATATATGAATTCAGTTAACAAATTCATTTTTTTTATTATTTGATGATTCATATTCTTCAAATAGTTAAATTTATAACTTAATTTGGATTGTTTTTGGTATTAAAAGAGCATCGAAGCCCAACTTAATTTGGATTTAAGTCTGGTATTATTTTTAAAGCTAATGAAAAATATTGAAATCAGTTAAATTAATCATATAATATTTTACACCAAAAATACAAGTATCAAGTAAAATTTTAGTTTCCCGTAAAAAAAAGAAAGTAAATTTTAAGCTTAAAATTCCCAATTTTATTTGAAAGAATTAAAATCCACGGGTAAAAAGCAATGGTGTTATGCTCTTTCAAAAGAAATCGAATATTTTTTTTTTATAAAAAAATTTGATAAACTTTTTCTAGTATTTTTATTAAAACAATAAACTTAAGGAAAAAACCGCTCTTGGTCTCTGTAATTTGACCGAAAATCAGTTTTAATCCCTGTAATTTTTTTTTTCTTTTCAAACTTGTCCTTGTAGTTTGATTTTCCATTACTTTTCATCCCTGACGTCGGCTGTTTAAAAAATTTGACGTGGCAAATGGCAGACACACGTGGCAAAGCTTCATCGGCCGTTTAATCCACGTGTGATTTTTTTTAATTAAAAAAAATCAAAAACAAGGTTTATTAGAAATTTGGAGAGCCATTTTTCGTCCCTGTATTTTATTTCTGACTTTAACTCTGCCTTTCTGCGAGATTCTTCAAGCGATCAGGACCACCATTGCATGCTTTCTCTGCGATTCGAAGGCCATCAACGGTGGAGAATACTACGTGAGGGTCAATTGCTTCTTGAGGTATGTATTTTTTTGTCCTATTACGCCTTCCCAACATGTGTAGGGAATATTTTAAGGTTTTTGACAATTGATTTTTTGGGGGACGAAAGTAGGGGAATATTTTGGGTTTTGGGAGGTTTCTGACACATGTATTTATTGTATCGTTTAATAGGATGAGTTTCAAAGTTGTTTTTCACCACAGGGGTCAGTTTGCGAGGGACCAAAATGTGTTTTACAGGGGAGGGTCTGTTACTGTGGTGTCTAATGTTAATTTAGATAAATGAAGTTACTTTGAAGCTACTGGGTACTTGAAAAAATTCGGGTATGACAAATGTTTTAGGTTGTGGAAGAAAATCGATGGTATAGATGGGGATTTCAAAAGAATTCAGGTTGATTCAGAAGCAATGGAGCTAGCTTTATACTGTGTGAGCAACAACTGTGAGTGTCACTTATATGTTGAGCACGATGTCAGTGACATTTTTCATACTGTAGCCAATCTTGTATGTACTGATTCGGGTGTGAATGATGTGGTGGATGATAAGGATGAAGCAGAGTATGAGATGTAGGGAAATTGCGCATACAATCAGATAAAACGCAGCGAAAAAATTAAAATTTCCCTTCTAAGGATCCTTGCGAATGATCATGATTCAGGAATTATATGAATTACCTCTTGTAGCGCAGACCCTTGCAGATGAGGACTGGAGATGATCACGAACGTTGTAAAGCTGACAACGCCTCTACGCAGTCCACACAAACAGCCTTCGAATGGGAGCGACTACCGTCTACAATGCTAGCTAACGAGCGGAACCGACAGTCACGACGAACACAAGGTCTCTCTGTACGGCTAGGGTAAAATTTCGTGAAAGGACTTCAGCTTAAGTGTTCTATTTATAGAACCACTTAAGACTGACCTAGCGCACCGTAGCTTACCTTGTGCTGCGTTACTCTTGCCTTATGCTGGTGCGTCATAAGAGCACACCGCTGAATAAAATGAGTCTTACTCATTTATCTTTAACCTCTCATTAATCTGTTCTTACGTGTGTGACCCTGTAGGTTCCTGTAACGTTAGCAATAATATTAAATCACTATTTAATATTATAAACAGAGAGCGGTGTCTAGCAACACATCACTGCTACCCAAGTAACGAGAATGTCGGTGATTTGACGTAACCTTTCCGTGATAATGATCATTTAGTATAATTACCCTTTTGCCCTTATATCTATATTGAACGCGAGGCATAGTATGTGTCACCCTTGTATAGTTCAACATTATATTCATTGATACTCCAAGCAGACTTAGTAACAACAAATAAGATCAATATCTCATATTGACTTATTTCAGCATGACCATGCATTTTACAGTCATACTCTATCAAGAGGCCCACAGATATTACTCCTGCTATGTAGGAGGGGAAAATCTCATCAAGGTCACTCATGTCCCTCTGCATGACTTGTGGAGTGCCTAGTTAACCGACTTTATAATTGTCATGTTACAGACAATGTTTGACGGCAATAAAACACTTAACTCCTCATGTAGGGACCATAGTGGTTTCAGGTCAAAGGGTGGCATACACCACTATTACTATGAGAATAACTTATGACACTTACATAACACACTATGTAGTATTCTCATGGTGGGTCAATCCAGTATACAATTTCCAAATGTGTACCTATGCGGTGACTTGATATCTCATATCTATAACCTGTGAGATAAGGTTATCAGTTCACTCACATAATAGTCTTGATATATTATTATTGCCCTTAATAATAATAATAATACTCAGCTACGGATATTTAAGAGTAAAGTTCTATAGTATCTCACAACCGAGTTGTCAACTCGATAATCGAACTTTTACTCAAGGGCTTTATTACGTTAAAACAAACATAATAACTGAAATGCACCATATTATAGATAAATAGCATGATACAAATTCTAAGTTCAAATGAAAAACATTAGCCTCTAGGGCTTACACCAACATGAGAGCAGTAGTGATGATGGTGCTAAAGGTGTTACATTTGATGACAAAGAGGAATAGTGGTTGAGGGATCAAGATGATGGGTTTGGTGTGGAGGATTTGCCAGAAATTGATCAAGGAATTGAGGTTATTGGCAAAGTGAAGAGACTTGAAAAGTTGGTTCCCTGTAGAAAGAAGAATGAACTCATAGCAAGTTAGGAACCAAGTGGTAAAAGTCAGTTTGATGAAGAAATAGAAGATGAATATGTTAGTGATGAATTAGGCAGCAGTGATCTTGATGAAGATATACCAAGGTATAAAAAGTTTAGAGGAGCAGCTGAACAAAGACTATCAGTTTAAAGTTGGTATGGAGTTCAATTCTCTTATTGAATTTAAGGATGTAATCATAGAATGGTCAGTATTGAATGGGAGGGAAATTAAATTTCTAAAAAATGACAAAGTCAGAGTAAGGGTAGAGTGTAAGGTCAAATGTGGGTTTTTGGCCCTTGTGAGCAAAGTGGGGGATAGACACACGTATCAAATGAAAAGATGGGTGGGTACTCACATGTGCTAGGGTTCTCAATAATAGGTCGGCAAAATCCAAGTGAGTGGCCAAATTTGTGGCTAATAAATTGCACACATGTGAGAAGGTAAAGGTGGCTGAGATAATAAGTGACATGAGAACGACTTATGCTGTTGAGATCACAAAAGGCAGAGCTTGGTAAGCAAAAGAGATGGCAAAATAGATTGTGGAAAGGGATGCAGCCAGACAATATTCAATGTTATGGAGGTATGCTGCTGAGATGAAAAGGGTTTGTGCTGGGAATACTATCAAGATCAATGTAGAGAGACCCACACCAAGTATTCAACCAAGGTTTGACAGCTTTTACTTTTCTTTTGATGGATGCAAAAGGGGATTCATAGCAGCATGTAGGCCATTTATTGGAGTAGATGACTGCCATCTTAAGATAAGGTATGGAGGGCAGCTTCTCATAGCAGTAGGGAGATACCCTAATGACCAATATTTTCCACTGGCCTTTGGGGTGGCTGAAACCGAGACTAAAGAGTCTTGGAGATGGTTTCTGACCTTACTGCTAGAGGACATATGTGTTGATAAAAGATGGGTTTTCATATCTGACCAGCAAAAGGTAAAGTGATTTTGTGATTTTTGTGATTTCTGTCATCAGATCTGACCTTGCTTCAAATCTGTAATTTTTGTGATTTTGTGATTTTTGTGTTTTCTGTCCTCAGATCTGTCATGTGTTTTAATTTCTGGTTTTTTATCTGTACTCAGGGACTGATTCAAGTGTTTGAAGAGTTATATGAAAGCATTGAACACAGGTTATGCCTCAGACATTTATATGCAAACTTTAAGAAGAAATTTGGTGGGGGAACCGTGATAAGGGATCTGATGATGGGAGCAGCAAAAGCAACTTATTTTCAAGCTTGGGAGGAAAAGATGAATGAGATAACAAAGATAGATCATAAGGCCTAGGAGTGGTTAGTTGTAGTCCCAACAAAAGCATGGTGTAAGCATGCCTTTACATTTTATCCCAAGTGTGATGTCCTAATGAATAATCTAACTGAATCATTCAATAACACTATTTTAGTTGCTAGAGATAAACCTATTTTGACAATGTGTGAATGGATTAGAACTTACTTGATGAATAGAATTGCAAATATGAGATATAAACTTGGAAAATGGCAACATAAGGTGATGCCTAGACCTAGGGAGAGGATGGATAAGGAAATGATGCACAATGGACATTGGATACTAACTTGGTCTGGTAATGAAATTTGGGAAGTGACACATTATTATGATAAGCGTCAGTTTATTGTAGATGTAGGGCAAGAAAAATGTTGCTGTAATTTCTAGGAGTTGGTAGGCATCCTTTGTAGGCATGCAGTTGCTGCCCTCGGTTACAGACAACAAAATCCTGATGATTTTGTAGACAAGTGCTACTTGAGGGAGACTTATGAGCTTTGTTACAGCTTTTTTGTGAACCCCATAAATGGTGAAGACATGTGGCCTAATGTGGATCAAGATCAGATGCTGCCACCACAGTATAAGAAAAGGCCCGGAAGGAAAAGAAACTGAGGATAAGAGAGCAGGATGAAGGAGGTACAAGGTTAAGGATGGGAGGTGTAAATTATAGATGTTCCAAATGTGACAAGTTGGGTCATAATAGCAGGAGCTGCAAGAGCAAAAAGTAAACAACATAGATACTCACATCATAGTTGATGCTCCTCCAAAATTTCCTCTTAGGGTTTTCACTGGTGTTGGCAACCCACAAACGCATCACCCCCTTACAGCCACACATTGGCAAGTTTTTTACACTTGATATCGCAACCGATGAAGCTTTGCTGCCTCCCATCATATTCTGCAATGCAGTGAGCTCGAAGAAGACGACAATGGCTAAGGAGCGAAGATGAGGAGAGAAGACTTAGGGTTTTTCAAATTGGGATCGACCCCTTCTGATAAACCGAATTTTTATTTTTTTTAATTAAAAAATAACACGTGGTGCCATGTGTGACTGCTGTTTGCCACGTCAAAATTTTTAAACGATCGAATGACGTCAGGGATGAAAAGTAACAGAAAATCAAATTACAATGACAATTTTGAGGAAAAAAAATTTCAGAGACCAAAACTGATTTTCGGTCAAATTACGGGGACCAAAAGCGGTTTTTTTTCCCTAAACTTAACTATTGATCCATACAAATATGAATACGGCTACACTGAGATTTAAAAGATGGGAACGAAATCCTAGAATGAATTACAAGTGTACTTCTCTTTGGTGTAGAATTACATACTGAAGTACAAGTATAAGCCATTCTCAATTTCAAAATTAATCAATTCAGCAGTGGGCAAGTGAACCGTCCACGTTAGTGCAAGCTGTTATGATTAATTGGGCCATAGATTTGGTCATAGCTTTAAAAAGTCATGATTGAGATCTTATCACCGCCGTTGTAAAATTAAAAAAATCTACGTTAGTGTACCTAATTTAACAATAAATAAACAAGTAAAGCAATGAAATGAGCTGCATCTTATGTGTGATAACCTATAAGGGGTGCACTGTGTCACTTTATATTATTATAAGGTTTTGGTCACCAATATGATGACAACTAGTTTTTATGAGGTTGGTTTTTCTCCACTGAACATTGACTCTATGCACCAGCGAAACAGCTAGAACTATCTGTGTATGTTTTATAATTAGTCTCAAAGGAAAAATAAAAAAAATAAAAAAAAAAGTTTCCCAATTTTTTTTATTTTTTAATATTCCCTTCTAATTCTTGTCACCTTGTGCAATGCTTTTATAAGCCAAAAGTAACATACCCTCTCTATCATAATAACTGAAGCTTTCAATTAATGACTATCTCACTTAGAAAGCTGATTTAGGCATGAAAGTTTCAATGGCTGAAACCAAGTATGATGGTAAGAGAAGCACAAGCCATTGGAAATCTTTTTACAGTTTTGTTGACAAAGTGAATAGATTTCCAGGTTTAGTGAGGAGGACAACGTGGAAGGTTGGCAAAGAGGATCCAAGAAGGGTGGTCCATTCTTTGAAAGTTGGTTTGGCTTTGACACTGGTTTCTTTGCTGTATCTAATGGAACCATTGTTCAAAGGGATTGGGAAAAATGCTATGTGGGCTGTCATGACTGTGGTTGTGGTCATGGAGTTTACTGTAGGTATGCTAATATTCTCATTTTTCATTGACATTATTAATTATGTGTTTAGATCAAATCTGCATAGGTACTGAAGGATTAGTTTTGATTGCAGGTGCAACCTTATGCAAAGGACTAAATAGAGGATTGGGGACTCTGTTAGCTGGATTATTGGCATTTTTGATTGAGTATGTTGCAGATGTCCCTGGTCAGATTTGTCGAGCAGTTTTAGTTGGTGCTGCAGTTTTTCTTTTAGGTAAGCATTTATTATTGCATTATGAAATAAACTTGTTGACTCTTGGTTTAATAATACAGTGCTATAAGAGTATGAGTTTAATCGATATTCACCGACAGTATCCGATCATATTTCACCATTGTGTCACTTTGTTATATTATTTTCTAAAATATCTCGATAAACATCTCCATGATTAGATATGATTGGATAATAGTGTAAAACTTTTTTATACTTTCGCTGTATATGTCCATTAAACTCAAAAAGTATCTTTTTGCTGAAATTTTAAGAGAAACTCAATTAATATGTAAAACTTGAGAGTATCATACAAGATACAAACATTTGGAATCACATCACATGTCAAAAGATACAAACCCCTCTTTAGCCTATGCTTGTGATTTTAATTATCCTATTATGTAATAATTGTTATAAAGTTTTCTGAGTCCTGTGACAGGGGCTTCCCAAATGTTTTGCTGAGCCATTGTTTTGTTTCACTGGCGGTTTGCAGGAGCTGCAGCTACTTATGTGAGGTTCATCCCCTATATCAAGAAGCATTATGACTATGGTGTTCTGATATTTCTCTTGACCTTTAATTTGATAACTGTATCAAGTTACCGCGTTGATAATGTCTGGAGCATTGCGAAAGATCGAATCTCGACCATAACCATAGGCTGTGGTCTTTGTCTTGTGATGAGCTTATTGGTGTTTCCAAACTGGTCAGGTGAAGACCTCCATAACTCCACCATATCAAAGCTAGAAGGCTTATCCAACTCTATAGAAGGTAAGGTGAACTTTGAGAGTACTGCTACTGAAGAGTACTACTACTATTTGCTAAATATGAAAAAGCTACTAAGGTTACATTGCTCAATTCTATGTCATTGATGGTCAAATTAATCATGCAGTTTCTGTCATGGAATATTTTTATGATTCTGAAAAACAAGCAACTCAAGATGAATCATCCGAGGATCCGATTTACAAGTGTTATGAGGCTATTTTAGACTCCAAAGCTAAGGATGAAACACTGGTAAGTTAGTGCCCATTTGCTTTCTAGAAACATATTCAATTTATCCTAGTTTGTTACATACAGTTTTTTATTTTTTTTTATTTTTTTGGCATAGGGGTGGTCAATTGTGCTAGAGAGAAGATGAAAGACATTTTCAGAATGCATTTCCGGAAATAATAAAATCAGTTTTTTGACATTTTTAGAATTTCTAGAAACACTTGATCTATTACAAGAATGCATTCTATAGTTTTTATTATTTTAAATAGAAATGAAAACAGGAAACACGGTAAGTAAACACACTCTTAGTGCCCCTTTTTGTTAAGTATATCAGAAATTGGTGCTTTGTGATAGAACAGAAGATCTTATATGGAATTGTTGTGTGGAATTAAACAGGCATTACAAGCAAGCTGGGAGCCAAGATACTCAAGATGCTGCCACAGAATTCCGTGGCAGCAATATGCAAAAGTGGGAACTGCTCTTCGTCATTTTAGTTACACTGTTGTGGCACTACATGGATGCCTGCAGTCTGAAATTCAGGTACTAAATCAACTATTTTGGGGGAAAAAAAAATCAGAGTTATACATAAACCATTCTTGTAACAAAAAAAAAAAAAAAAAAGGACTAATGTGTTTCTGCTTGCTAATGATTTAAAACTTCCAACCAAAAAAAAAAGTACATAAAAAGTTCACAAAAATTGCCTCCACTGGACCACTTGCTTCTATAATGTCCATTATTGAGCTCCTAGATTATCTGTCAATCTGTCATGTTATTGATAGCACATGGATCACTATCACTTAAAATAGCAATTATTGATTAAGATCTAGGATCTGAATGATATTCATTTTAAACACCATTTTTGTCTAGAAATTAAACATGAAATAGTCTAAATTGTTCTATTGGCTAGTATCTTTACAATTATTGGAATAACCCCTAGTATAAAAATATAACTTTCTTATTTGAAGCTTCATAATATATGCCCTTAACTCATGTTTTATTCAACATATGATTCTTGAAGACACCAAGGTCGATTCGTGACCTATACAAAGATTCTTGCATCAGACTTGCACAAGAAGTATCAAAAATACTAAGGGAACTGGCCAACAGCATAAGGAAGAAACGCCAATTCTCCCTTCAAACACTTTCAAATAATCTCAATGAAGCTTTACAAGACCTCGACAATGCCTTGAAATCGCAACCACAACTTTTGCTAGGCTCGAGGAATGGTCGAACTCGAACCCCTAAAACCCCAACTCAAGCAACTAATGACCAAAAGCTTGAAGAAGACACTACTAGAATGTCATTATCAAGTGTCACAAATGATTGTTGTTCCCCGCTTGCACGTAAATCCAAAGAGCACTCGCGAGAACAACTAAAAGAAGGACAAGGACACAAGAAGGTTTTGAGGCCACAACTGAGTAAGACTATGTCTATGATCATTAGCCTTGAGTTCTCAGAAGCACTACCTTTTGCTGCTTTCACTTCTTTGCTTGTGGAGTTGGTGGCAAAACTTGATCATGTTATGGATGAAGTTGATGAATTGGGAAGAATGTCGCAATTTAGAGAGTTCAGAGTTGATGATGATGAGATTGTTGTCACTTGTGAGAGACCAAAAATGAATATAGCTGAGAATCACTTGCCTTCTTTTGGAGCAGAGTAGTTGTTACTAGAGAACTTTCTTCCACAGCAATTATCCCAAGGTGCAAAGTGAGTTTCCTTAGTTTGTATAATATATATAGCTTGCTTGCATTGATTTAGTTGAATGATGTTTACATTATCTATTTTTCAAGTTAGATCTCTTACGAGCCATGTGTACATAGGGAAGAGTAAGGTGGATACTACATCTGGGGATGTAATTTTTGCTTTTGGTCATTAAGTTTGATTTCCTTGAAAGCTGGGTCCTCAGTTCTCAATGACATGGTTTTAAACTGCGGTTCGCAACTGCAATTGTGCCCGCAACGGTTTTTGAGATCTCCGCAACCGCAACAACAATTTAAAACATTGTTCAATAATTATTCCCTAATAGGATTCACTATGAAGATCCAAAGAACAAGACATAACAAATGTTTGGATATTAAATTTTGACTTGCTGTCACCCAAAACTGGCAGTGAAAGATAGTTGAAATATTAATTTACAATTTATATTTATTAACCTCATTTATGAAATTAAGACTTGCAGAGCAGTTTTTTTTATTTTCAGAAATGATAGAAAAAGTATGTAATAAGTAACAAACCTGTCAATCTTCATATATGGCAAGAAATTGTTAACTTTCTACATCATGAATAAGTTTGCCTCCCACTCGACGGCTCGTTGTGAGTTTTTGTGAGATATAATATTATTTAATTTCAGGTACAGATTCATATCTTTGTGTTGATTTATTTCAAAAAAATTAAAAAAATAATAATTAAATAAGGTTTTCTTGAGGCAGAAATGTAAATGACAGACACACGTCTATTATAAGTAGATGTTTTACACAAGATAGCAATCTGTCTATCACTAAAACAACCTTTTAAAATGAGTTACAAACTAAATGAAGGATAGTTTTGAGTCAATAATTAAAGGATAGTTTTGGAAAAACAATACACAATAGGTAAATTAAATGAGTTAACTAGTTTCGTAATATTAAACATTTCCCAAGAGATAATCTCGGATCCCCCAACCTCATAGAAACCTGTATATGATGTTGCTCATGCATGTGATAATGAAACTCTCAATTAATTGCTTCCCATGCATATGTGATAATGTAACTCCTGATTTGGCTCCTCTAAAATGAGTCATCTCATTTTAGGGAGTAAAGTGAGTACATCCTAGTCATTGATATATTCTAACGGTCTTGATTATCTCATGCTTTATTTTTCAATTGGATAAAACTTACGTAAAATTCTTTAGGTGTGATTGATGTTGTTCTTCACATAAAATAGATAAATTTTTCTCTCTCTATCCACTCCTACTATCTCTAACCTCTCATAACTACCACTATCAAAACAGTTTTTATCATATTTTGTGTGAGAAACAGCACCAACCACACTTAAAAACCTTACCTAAGTTTTATACTTTTCAATTTTATAATTTCGAAAAAATTAAAAAAGCAATCACGGGAATCACCCTTTCAAAAACCACCCAAACAGTCATCTCCAACCTCTGGGTTTCAAAGTCATCTTCAACCTCATTGTGACATCCCTCCCTTCCAGAAACCACCCAGAATCATCTTCAACCTCATTGCGAGAGACCCCAAACCATCCACTGCGGAAGAGCCAAAATCATCGGCCACATGTTCAGCAACCACGTACCCATGCAGAACCATTGTCGTCGTCGTCTTCCACATCGGCTACGCCGCCAAAACAGATACGGAGGCTAAGCGGCGATTGTGAGAAGAGGAAGAGGGACATTGGTTTATTTGAATGAAACTTTGAAAGAGAGAGAACGACGTCTTATTCTTTTTTTTTAAGAAAAAATCACCAGAAAAACGATAGAGGTCTGTAGATTGAAAAGTTGCATTATTGATATCCAAGAACAAGAGTGAGCATGAAAGTGCTTTCTTTCTGTAAAAAAAAAAAAAAAAAAAAAAAAAAAGGCTAAATAGAACTTTTGGTCGCTTAACTTTATTTTAGTTTTTGTTTTGGACTCTTAAGTTACAAAAATATGTCGCTTTCGTCCCTTCTGTCTGTAATCCCTTTATTTTGTGTGTATAGGTCATTGAAACTCTTTTTTTTTTGCTCCATTACTTTTTATAATGTTACTTCATTAATAAGAACTCTGATAGAAACATGATTTTGATTTTATTGTTTAAAAAGATTACAAACGGAAAAGACGAATTTGACATAACTTTCGTAACTTAAGAGATAAATGTGGCGTATTTTTGTAACTTAAGGAACCAAAATGAAAACTAAAATAAAGTTAAGTGACCAAAAGTGCTATTTAGCAAAAAAAAAAAAAAAGTGTTTTTTAAGATGCTTCACTTTTTTTTATTTTAAAAATTACAAAATAAGCGGTGGTTTGCGATTTTTCAGTCAACGGCTAAATTGGTGATGGGGTGGTTACCTCTATTTTTTTTCTTTTAAAAGAACAAAACTTGGTTTAAAAATTAACGCATCTCGTGCTAGGGTTTTCTTTCCAGCGCCGCTGCTGGCTTTTTCCTCCCTTGTGGAGTGCCTCCTTTTCCCACTGCTATTGGGTTTTTTTTCTCTTCTTTCTCCTCCTTCCTTCCATTTCATCCCTCAACCCTTCTGCTTTTTCCTTTACGCCCCTCCACCTAGCGTCGCCACTGACCCTCCACCCCGACTCCTAAGCGCCGCCATGGAGCTCTTTTTGACACCAAGCCTAAGCCTCCGACGAGATCCTCTCTGATCGCCGAGTTTCTCTCGTTTTTTACACGCAGCTTCTTATGGCATACAGATCCCCATCGATCACCCACCTCCCACCACCACGATCTCTTCTCCGGTGGAGCGCCCTCCACCAGATCCACCGCCCATAGTTCATGTCGATCACCCACCTCCAAAGCCACCATGGCGAATTTATGGCTCGGTCTCAAAACCACTCCCTGGTTTGAGATATAATAATTATGTGTTTGATTGTGGTTTTATGATTCCTCTGTGTTGCTTCTGGTTTTATGTCTTGTTGGTATTCTTATTTTGTTTCATTTTTGTATCCACTGTGTTTGATGAAAAGCCCTATAAGTGCTTGGCCTCTTGGAATTGTTTTTTTTGGGTTCAGTGCTAATGGTGGTCACCGCCAACTTCAGCATCATTTCCTCCCTACAAATGGCTCCTGAGCATGTGGTTCAATTGGTCATATCTGAGATCACCTATAGTCGATTTGAGTCTGCACATGGCAAAGAAATGAGCTGTAACTTGATGAGATTAAAGATTGTGGCTTCTCATTTCTTTTTGGCCATTGACCGTACTTGAAAGCATTTGTTTTAGCTGTTAGGATTAAGATGACTTGGTAATGCCATATTGACTTCTGTTCTGATTAAGTGTTTCATTGTCGTGTACTTGGCTGACTTAGATCTTCGTGTTGATTTTCAATTGTAGATGGGGAATGCCCCAAACATTCTGTTCAATCTGGGTGTATGGATCTTTTTTCTAATTATTGAATGGAGTTTGATTACCGTAAAAAAAAAAACAAAACTTAGGTCGCCTTCCTTAAACACGATTCTTGTTGTTCCACTCAAAAAAAAAGTTATTTTTGTATTGACAATTTTAAAATACACTCCTTAAATAGTTTTTAACAGTTTTTGAAATATTCTAAGTGGAAACAGTAAGAATTGCTCCTTAAGAACAGGACATATAAGATTACTCCTAATTTTTATCCTTTTTAAAATAATTAGTTTAAAAATGTGAAACGGGTATTCATTAGGAACGTTAAAATTAATAGAGGGACAGGATATACTCATTTTACTCTTTAAATTGAGATGACTCACTTTAGAGTCAAATCCATTATACTTGCTTAATATAATATTAGTAGTACTTTTTAAGTCAGTTTTATATTTAATAAACATCACATTTAATACCATTAAGCTGGAGAATTATAATTTATAATAGATAGATAGAGATATATATTTAAAATTTAATGAAATATAGTTCAAATATTTTTAATATTTTTAATATGTGTAATAGTTTTCGTAATGATTAAATTGTGATAAATAATTAACTATATTATTTTCTGTCAAAAAATTAACTATATTATTCGATATATTATATTTAATAAATATAGTTTGTAATCATATTATTCAAGTTAATTTTATATTTAGTAAATATTTGACATTCGAAATCTAATGAATTGTAAGAAATATTTCTTATAAAATTCAACACTTGTAATAATTATATATTGAGTGAATTGTGATAAATATTTTAATAGATTTTAATATTTTATACTTAATTAATATAATATACAATAGCGGTGTTTAGGTCAATTTTATTTGTAGCAATATATTATTTCAAAATGTTAGATTTTAAATATAATGAATTTGGAATCTTTTTTGTTTTGGAAATGAAATTATGCTACGAAAAAAAAATGCATAAAAATTTTATACATGTAATTTTTTTTTTTGATAATGTGCATTGTGTTATATATTATAACTTAGATGGAGATAGATAGTAATAAATTGGGTAAAATTAGTGAATGATATCAACTGGTTCTATATTTACAACTTATATCCTTGCAAAAAAAGTAGTCTAATTAAATTTAGTTAATGCATAAAAGAATCGGTTAATTTGATAAGAAAATAGGAGTAAATCATTTTGCATTATCAATTAGTTTCCTCTCAATGCATATAATTTATCCAACAATAATTCTTTCGAGAATTCCCCCTTGCATACCAAATATTATATTTGTATATTGTACATGTGCTGTGTATATTTTATTGAAATACTTTTATTAAAAATGTGTGAATCTGATTATAATTTACATATAAACAAATATATTTAAATTTTTTATTAATTTTAAAATTTGGATAAAAATATAGGTAAAATATTCATCAAAGGAGTTTATTAAATAAATCATTTTAAATAACCATTTTAATGATATATACATAATTTTCACTGTATTCATTAGTATGAATTGACAAACTTTCTAACGAGGTTATTGTTGAAAAATGAAATATATAAAAAGTAATTATGTATATTGTGCGGAAAAAAATAATAATTATGTATATCAATTGCATGAAACACCTCATTCTCATAAAAATATGATTGACTTCTCCAAATAAGTTTTTTTTTTGACACCTCTCCAAATAAGTTGATCTCTTTGTTTTGAATGGATATATATAACTATAATATATTTAAATGAGCTATCAAGGATTCTCAAAAATATTTTTTGTTTTGTTTTTTGGTGTCCCATATCAGACAATGAGATCTCTTTAAAATTATCGAGTAAGTTGGGAGTTCTTACTTTAAAAAAAAAACCGTTTACTCACTTTAATATTATGAATTTTATTTTATAGTTTATACGTAACAGATTACGGTGTCATTCAAATATGTTCATATTTTTAAAGTTATTTTTATAATTGATGTTGTCATAAATTAATATTTAATTAGTTATTTATATATAAGTATTTTTCATTTTTTTATTAATATACTTAATAATATAAAGTATCTTACAATTAATGTATTTGAAATTTTTTAACTCATGGAATTATTAATCAATAATATGATCAATGCTTTCTCAAGTAATTTTTATCTTATATTAAATATTAATAATTAAATTGTTGTGAATAAAAAATATGTAATTATTTTTTTAGTTAATTTCATTGAAAGGGAAGGGCATGTGCAAGATTGTAACTTAATTTTTTATATTTTAAGCAATTTTTAACTATAAATTTTGTCTATTAATTATATACAAATTACTTTATAGAAATATATCTTAAATATTTTGATTATAAATTAAATAATTAGAAAAAATTGAAATAACGACGAAAATTAGAGATGAAAAAAATGAAATTAGTCTCTAAATTTTGCGTCGCTAACACTTAGCGACGGAATTTGAGACGAATTTTACCTTTTTTAGTCTCTAAATTTTTGTTATTATTTCAATTTTTTCTAGTGGTATATTCTCATTTCAAGATAATATGTTATATAATTATAAAATCTAATACTTGTATAGTTTTATACAATGAATGAATTGTGATAAAATATTTTTATAGCTTTTAATTAAAATATTATACTTAATTATTATTATTATATGTATTAGAAATGACTTAGTCAATTCTTTATTTAAAAAGGTATGTCATTTAATAATTTTATTCAATTAAATTTTACTGTATTTATTTACTAAATAAATTAGTCAATTCTTTATTTAAAAAAGTATGTCATTTAATAATTTTATTCAATTAAATTTTACTGTATTTATTTACTAAATTAAGATATTAAGATATTATACTTAATTATTATTATTATATGTATTAGAAATGACTTAGTCAATTCTTTATTTAAAAAGGTATGTCATTTAATAATTTTATTCAATTAAATTTTACTGTATTTATTTACTAAATAAATTATTCAATTGTTTATTTAAAAAGGAATGTCATTTAATAATTTTATTCAGTTAAATTTTACTGTATTTATTTACTAAATAAATTTGTTATTATTAAAATTGTGTAATAATTATTTTTTCTTTAATTTCAGTGACATGAAAGGGTATGTGCATGATCGGTAACTTAATTTTTTATATTTTAAATAATTTTTAACTGTAAATTTTGTCTAATTATATACAAATTGTTTATTGAAATATCTTAAATATTTTATTTATCAAATAAATTAATATATTCTCATTTTAAGATATTATATTGTATAGTTAAAAAATCTAATATTTGTAACAGTTTTATACATTGAATGAATTGTGATAAAATATTTTTATAGCTTTTAAGATATTATACTTAATTAATATTGTATATAATAGAATTGTTTAGGTCATATCTTTATTTAAAAAAAATATAACATTGAATAAGTTTTATTCAAGTAAATTTTACTATATATGTAGATATATATATGTATAGATACCATACCAAGTTAACCACTTCAGTTTTCATAGAAAATAAAGCAAAGCTATCATGGAACTTTTCTCAAAAATGGTGTTAAAGTTGGTAGTGTTGTTTGTTGCAATTGTAAGTACTTTGGTGGGGAACACACAAGGAATTGAAGGTGTGCAAAAGACCAGCGTTGAATTGGGATACCGATATCCAAATCGCAAACTTCGTCAAGTACCATGTTGCGCCCCGGGGTACTATGGATGCTGTAATCCTAAGATTGTAAAGCCCTAAAACTTTGTACCTTCCCTCTAGTTTTAAATGAAATAAGTAGATTCACAATTTGTATGAGAAACTATACTTCTTCTCTATTATTGTTTGCATTGTCATTTTTCATTTCACATTTTAAAGAAAATTTTAATCACCTTGATTATCTTAAGAATGAAATATATATTCACGCACACACACGTATGTACGCGTATACATACATATTATTTATTTATTCCATATATATAAACATATGATATATAATATCGCTGGAATTCGACTAATCTAATTTTTCTTAAATATTTATTTTCTATAATTATTGTTTGTTTTTATTTTTTTTTAAATATGAAAAATACAAACAAGTTTCATTTTAGGAAGAAAAGTACAAAGAAATATTGAATTTGGGATTACAAGGCTGAGCAGTCACCACTGCACCAGCACCCTGTAATTGTGTTTAATTCTATTTTATTACATGTCTTTTCATATTTTATACTATTATATAAGTAATTAGACGTAAGACATCTCTCTGAAATTTTGGCTACCTCTCTCTTTCTGATGTTATACGTTTTTCATTCTCTTTCAAAAACATAATATTTCTTCTTTTCTTTTTCTCGTGGATTAACAATGAAGTGGTTGGTGATATATGTTTATGTTTCATGGTTTGTTGTGTTCATGATTTGGAGCGTTAGAAACATACAATTTGACAATATAAAACACTCCTACATCGCACGAGTCACGTTATAGTATCTAAATAAGCTTATAAGCTTAAATTTTATGTAAATAAATGTGTTTAAACTTTTAAATAAGTCAAAAATAAAATGGTTTTAACACAATATAATTAAATTATATTATAATATAATAATATTAACAAATTAAAAAAATGAGTGTTTGACAACTATACATTTAAATAGTTTTTACATGTACTTTCAATTATATTTCATTGGCATGTCACATTGCTCGTAATATTAATTTTTACAATAATTAATCAAATTAAATTAAAACAATAAAAATCTTTTTTTTCAATGCAAATGCACATTGTACTTTCGTACCTCCCCTCTCACATTATTTTTTTATACAACCGTTCACATTATTCCCCCCTCCTCCTCCTCCTCCTTTTCCACAGCACACACCCTTTTTCTCCATGCCACCATTGAAAAAAAAAAGGTTAGCTATGTGGTCCCGTCAACGCGGCACCATTTCCTTCGTCACACAGATCCACCAAAAAATTAGTCTCTAGCAAGGGTGAACTCAGATTTACGGTGTTGTAGGAGACAAAGCATCGATGAGGCATGGTGATGAAGACTCAAAGAGCGGACCTAGATCCTCTCATGTTGAAACCAACATGAGGTAACAATGTGGGGGATCCTAACCCTTGAAAGATAAAGGGGAGAGGGTTTTGGAATTTGAAAAGAAGGTGAGAGGTTGTTTAAAGGTAGAGATTTGAAACATAAGAGAAAAAAATGGATAGTAAAAGATTAAATATTTAATTAAACCAGAAATAATTAAAAGTATATTATAACATTTTTCCTTATTACCGGCTAAAAGTTAAATTAATTATTATTAATCACAGCTGTTAACTTACTGTGATAGTTAGTTAGAGTTTGTTATTTTTCTTCTCTTGTATAAAAGGCTGTTATGTACATACCTTCATTTTTAGATCAATGAGAATGAATTTCTCTCCCTTTCTCTGTGTTGTGTTCTCTGAGTTCTCTGAACATTAACATGATATCAGATGAGCAAATTTTTTTTTCGTTCTCTCGTTGATCGATTATTCTGTTGATTCTTGGTGATCGCATTGCACTTCTTGATTCTTTGTTTTTCTTTCGATTTCATCGATTTCTCTTCCTTTCGATTTCGCTGTTCATTCTGATTTCTCGATTTCTTGATTTCAATGGCGAATCAATCTTTCTCCGATTTCGCGACAAATCCCTCCAATCTGTATTACTTGCATCCAAACGAAAATCCATCGCTCGTTCTTGTTACTCCTTCCCTGGATAATAAGAACTATCAGACCTGGTCACGATCTATGCGTGTTGCCCTAATTTCCAAGAACAAATTGAAGTTTGTCGATGGAACCCTAAATCCTCCTCCTGTTTCGAATCTTCTTCATGAACCGTGGTTAAGGTGCAACAACATGGTTCTTTCTTGGCTTCAACGATGTATCTCTGAGAACATTGCGAAATCCATCATCTGGTGTGATCGTGCCTCTGTGGTTTGGAAGCGATTGGAGAAGCAGTTTGCACAAGGTGACATTTTCAGAGTTGCAGACATCCTTGAGGAATTGGCTAAATTTCAACAAGGTACTCTTGATATTTCTTCCTATTTCACTCAGTTAACTACTATGTGGGAAGAAATTCAGAATTTCAGACCTATACGTGACTGCATGTGTGCCATTCCTTGCACTTGTGGTGCTGCCTCTGATCTCAAAAAGTATAATGAACAAGACAAGGTGATCAAATTTCTGAAAGGCTTGAATGAGCAATATGTTCCTGTGTGCTCTCAGATCATGCTCATTGATCCCTTGCCTGACCTAGATTAAACTTTCTCTTTTGTTCTACAACAAGAATGACAAATGCTTGTTCCTATCATTGGTGACAGTTCTGTTGATCAGCATTCATCTATTAATCAGGTTCAGCAAAACAATTCTAACAAAGGTTTTGCTCGTGGTTTTTTTGGTTCTTCTGGTTATAAAGGCAGAGGTCGAGGATTCTTTAATGGAGGAAGAGGCAACAATCAAGGTGTCATTCGTACTTGTACTCATTGTGGCAGGCACAACCACACAATTGAGACTTATTTTATTCTCCATGGTTATCCTCCTGGCTATCAAAACAAAGGTCAAAAATCTGTTAACCTTGCAGCCTCTGAACAGAAGACCACTAATTCAGTTCAACATCAAGGACTTGCTGCCACCAATCCTGCTAATGCCAGTGCTAATACCAGTGCTCCTTCACTGAATTCCATTCAAGAGCAGTATTATCAGATTTTACAACTTCTACAACATTCAAATATACAAAGCTCACCATCAACCACCAATTCTGTTGTGCCTCAGCCTGCTGTCAACTCGTCTATGTCCTTTCCTGCAGCCTTTAATTCAACATCCACTCCCATAATTGGTAAGAACTCTACTCTTTGGGTCATAGACTCAGGAGCCACTGACCACATTACTCATTCCTTGCAAATTTTTCTTCTTTTCATACCATTTCACATATTTCCATGTCATTACCCAATGGTAATAAAATCCTTACTACCATAGCAGGCACAGTACACTTGTCCAAATCCGTCATCCTTCATAATGTTTACTATATTCCTGGTTTTAGTATTAACTTGCTTTCTGTCTCTCAGGTTTTACAAAATTCTAATGCTAATTTTTTGTTTTCTCTTGATACTTGTTTTGTTGTGCAGATTTCAAGCCAGAAAGTGATTGGTACAGCTAAGAAGCATGGAGGCTTGTTTGTGTTGGATTCATCACTGCTGAATCAACCTCAAGATACTGGTTTAGTTTCTGTTTCACCTTGTACTTCTGTTAATTGCCGCTCTGTTGCTTGCAATTCTGTTTTTCCTTCACAGTCCACTATTTCTGCCAACATTTGGCATCATAGGTTGGGTCATGTTTTTGACCCCATACACAAATGTATTTCAATTCAGTTTCCTTTTGTAACATACACTAATACTCATCCTCCATGTGATGTATGCCATTATGCCAAACATAAGAAAAATTCTTTTCCTCATAGCATTTCTCATTCCTCTCAAATATTTGATTTGCTACATGTGGATATTTGGGGACTTATGCTACCCCTTCTGTTTCTGGTTTTAAATATTTTCTAACCTTGGTTGATGACTTTAGTAGATTTACTTAGGTCATTTTTATGAAAAACAAAAGCGAAACTAGAACCATCTCATGAATTTCATTTCCTTTATTGACACTCAATTCCAAAAGAAACTCAAATGTTTGAGGAGTGACAATGGGGTTGAGTTTCTCATGCCATCCTTTTACCTTTCTAAAGGCATTCTTCATCAAAGGACTTGTGTTGAGACCCCTCAACAAAATGGTATAGTTGAGCGGAAACATCAACACATACTCAATGTGGCTCGTGCCTTATCCTTTCAATCTCATTTACCTCTCAATTTTTGGCACTTTTCCATTCAACAAGCTGTCCATATCATTAATAGAATGCCAACCCCTCTTCTACAACACAAATCTCCATATGAATTCCTTTACAAACAGCCACCCTCCTTAATTCATCTTAAAGTGTTTGGTTGCCTCGTTTTTGCATCCACAATTTAAAGGTGTGGTTGATGCTGTTTTTCTCATAAAATAGATAAATTTTTCTCTCTCTATCCACTCCTACTATCTCTAACCTCTCATAACTACCACTATCAAAACAATTTTTATCATATTTTGTGTGAGGAACAGCACCAACCACACCTAAAGAACCTTACCTAAGTTTTATACTTTTCGGATAAAACTTACGTAAAGTTCTTTATGTGTGGTTGATGCTGTTCTTCACATAAAATAGATAAATTTTTCTCTCTCTATCCACTCCTACTATCTCTAACCTCTCATAACTACCACTATCAAAACAAATTTTATCATTTTTTGTGAGAGGAACAGCACCAACTACACATATGAATCCTTACCTAAGTTTTATCCAAAATTGGAAAAGCAATCACGGGAATCACCCTTTCAAAAACCACCCAAACAGTCATCTCCAACCTTTGGGTTTCAAAGTCATCTTCAACCTCATTGTGACATCCCTCCCTTCCAGAAACCACCCAGAATCATCTTCAACTTCATTGCGAGAGACCCCGAACCATCCACTGCGGAAGAGCCAAAATCATCGGCCACATGTTCAGCAACCACGTACCCATGCAGAACCATTGTCGTCGTCGTCTTCCACATCGGCTACGCCGCCAAAATAGATACGGAGGCTAAGCGGCGATTGTGAGAAGAGGAAGAGGGATATTGGTTTATTTGAATGAAACTTTGAAAGAGAGAGAACGACGTCTTATTCTTTTTTTTTAAGAAAAAATCACCAGAAAAACGATAGAGGCCTGTAGATTGAAAAGTTGCATTATTGATATCCAAGAACAAGAGTGAGCATGAAAGTACTTTCTTTCTGTAAAATAAGGCTAAATAGAACTTTTGATCGCTTAATTTTATTTTAGTTTTCGTTTTGGTCCCTTAAGTTATAAAAATATGTCGCTTTCGTCCCTTCTATCTGTAATCCCTTTATTTTGTGTGTATAGGTCATTGAAACTCTTTTTTTTTCTCCATTACTTTTTATCATGTTACTTCATTAATAAGAACTCTAATAGGAGCATGATTTTGATTTTATTGTTTAAAAAGATTACAAACGGAAAGGACGAATTTGACATAACTTTCGTAACTTAAGGGATAAATGTGGCGTATTTTTGTAACTTAAGGAACGTAAATGGAAAAAAAATAGTTAGGGGACGAAAGTGTCGTATTTTTGTAACTTAAGGGACCAAAATGAAAAATATAATAGTTAAGGGACCAAAACGAAAACTAAAATAAAGTTAAGGGACCAAAAGTGCTATTTACCAAAAAAAGAAAGTGTTTTTTAAGATGCTTCACTTTTTTTATTTTAAAAATTACAAAATAAGCGGTGGTTTGCGATTTTTCAGTCAACGGCTAAATTGGTGATGGGGTGGTTACCTCTATTTTTTTTAAAAGAACAAAACTTGGTTTAAAAATTAACACATCTCGTGCTAGGGTTTTCTTTCCAGCGCCGCTGCTGGCTTTTTCCTCCCTTGTGGAGTGCCTCCTCTTCCCACTGTTATTGGGGTTTTTTTTCTTCTTTCTCCTCCTTCCTTCCATTTCATCCCTCAACCCTTCTGCTTTTTCCTTTGCGCCCCTCCACCTAGCGTCGCCACTGACCCTCCACCCCGACTCCTAAGCGCCGCCATGGAGCTCTTTTTGACACCAAGCCCAAGCCTCCGACGAGATCCTCTCTGATCGCCGAGTTTCTCTCATTTTTTACACGCAGCTTCTTATGGCAGACAGATCCCCATCGATCACCCACCTCCCACCACCACGGTCTCTTCTCCGGTGGAGCGCCCTCTACCAGATCCACCGCCCATAGTTCATGTCGATCACCCGCCTGCAGATTCGGGCCCGAGGTGTCCTCCTCCAAAGCCACCATGGCGAATTTATGGCTCGGTCTCAAAACCACTCCCTGGTTTGAGATATAATAATTATGTGTTTGATTGTGGTTTTATGATTCCTCTGTGTTGCTTCTGGTTTTATGTCTTGTTGGTATTCTTATTTTGTTTCATTTTTGTATTCACTGTGTTTGATGAAAAGCCCTATAAGTGCTTGGCCTCTTGGAATTGTTTTTTTTTGTTCAGTGCTAATGGTGGTCACCGCCAACCTCAGCATCATTTCCTCCCTACAAATGGCTCCTGAGCATGTGGTTCAATTGGTCATATCTGAGATCACCTATAGTCGATTTGAGTCTGCACATGGCAAAGAAATGAGCTGTAACTTGATGAGATTAAAGATTGTGGCTTCTCATTTCTTTTTGGCCATTGACCGTACTTGAAAGCATTTGTTTTGGCTGTTAGGATTAAGATGGCTTGGTAATGCCATATTGACTTCTGTTCTGATTAAGTGTTTCATTGTCGTGTACTTGGCTGACTTAGATCTTCGTGTTGATTTTCAATTGTAGATGGGGAATGCCCCAAACATTCTGTTCAATCTTGGTATATGGATCTTTTTTCTAATTATTGAATGGAGTTTGATTACCGTAAAAAAAAGAACAAAACTTAGGTCGCCTTCCTTAAACACGATTCTTGTTGTTCCACTCAAAAAAAAGTTATTTTTGTATTGACAATTTTAAAATACACTCCTTAAATAGTTTTTAACAGTTTTTGATATATTCTAAGTGGAAACAGTAAGAATTGCTCCTTAAGAACAGGACATATAAGATTACTCCTAATTTTTATCCTTTTTAAAATTATTAGTTTAAAAATGTGAAACGGGTTCATTAGGACCGTTAAAATTAATAGAGGGATAGGATATACTCATTTTACTCTTTAAATTGAGATGACTCACTTTAGAGTCAAATCCATTATACTTGCTTAATATAATATTAGTAGTACTTTTTAAGTCAGTTTTATATTTAATAAACATCACATTTAATACCATTAAGCTGGAGAATTATAATTTATAATAGATAGATAGAGATATATATTTAAAATTTAATGAAATATAGTTCAAATATTTTTAATATTTTTAATATGTGTAATAGTTTTCGTAATGATTAAATTGTGATAAATAATTAACTATATTATTTTCTGTCAAAAATTAACTATATTATTTGATATATTATATTTAATAAATATAGTTTGTAACCATATTATTCAAGTTAATTTTATATTTAGTAAATATTTGACATTCGAAATCTAATGAATTGTAAGAAATATTTCTTATAAAATTCAACACTTGTAATAATTATATATTGAGTGAATTGTGATAAATATTTTAATAGATTTTAATATTTTATACTTAATTAATATAATATACAATAGCGGTGTTTAGGTCAATTTTATTTGTAGCAATATATTATTTCAAAATGTTAGATTTTAAATATAATGAATTTGGAATCTTTTTTGTTTTGGAAATGAAATTATGCTACGAAAAAAAATGCATAAAAATTTTATACATGTAATTTTTTTTTTTGATAATGTGCATTGTGTTATATATTATAACTTAGATGGAGATAGATAGTAATAAATTGGGTAAAATTAGTGAATGATATCAACTGGTTCTATATTTACAACTTATATCCTTGCAAAAAAAGTAGTCTAATTAAATTTAGTTAATGCATAAAAGAATCCGTTAATTTGATAAGAAAATAGGAGTAAATCATTTTGCATTATCAATTAGTTTCCTCTCAATGCATATCATTTATCCAACAATAATTCTTTCGAGAATTCCCCCTTGCATACCAACGATTATATTTGTATATTGTACATGTGCTGTGTATATTTTATTGAAATACTTTTATTAAAAATATGTGAATCTGATTATAATTTAAATATAAACAAATATATTTAAATTTTTTATTAATTTTAAAATTTGGAAAAAAATATAGGTAAAATATTCATCAAAGGAGTTTATTAAATAAATTATTTTAAATAACCATTTTAATGATATACACATAATTTTCACTGTATATGTATGAATTGACAAACTTTCTAACGAGGTTATTGTTGAAAAATGAAATATATAAAAAGTAATTATGTATATTGTGCGGGAAAAAAAAGTAATTATGTATATCAATTGCATGAAACACCTCATTCTCATAAAAATGATTTATTTCTCCAAATAAGTTTTTTTTTTGACACCTCTCCAAATAAGTTGATCTCTTTGTTTTGAATGGATATATATAACTATAATATATTTAAATGAGCTATCAAGGATTCTCAAAAATATTTTTTTTTTGTTTTTTGGTGTCCCATATCAGACAATGAGATCTCTTTAAAATTATCGAGTAAGTTGGGAGTTCTTACTTTAAAAAAAAAAAAAAACCGTTTACTCATTTCAATATTATGAATTTTATTTAATAGTTTATACGTAACAGATTACGGTGTCATTCAAATATGTTCATATTTTTAAAGTTATTTTTATAATTGATGTTGTCATAAATTAATATTTAATTATTTATTTATATGTAAGTATTTTTCATTTTTTTATTAATATACTTAATAATATAAAGTATCTTACAATTAATGTATTTGAAATTTTTTAACTCATGGAATTATTAATCAATAATATGATCAATGCTTTCTCAAGTAATGTTTATCTTATATTAAATATTAATAATTAAATTGTTGTGAATAAAAAATATGTAATTATTTTTTTAGTTAATTTCATTGAAAGGGAAGGGCATATGCAAGATTGTAACTTAATTTTTTATATTTTAAGCAATTTTTAACTATAAATTTTGTCTATTAATTATATACAAATTACTTTATAGAAATATATCTTAAATATTTTGATTATAAATTAAATAATTAGAAAAAATTGAAATAACGACTAAAATTAGAGATAAAAAAATGAAATTGGTCTCCAAATTTTGCGTCACTAACACTTAGCGACGGAATTTGAGACGAATTTTACCTTTTTTAGTCTCTAAATTTTCGTTATTATTTCAATTTTTTCTAGTAGTATATTTTCATTTCAAGATAATATGTTATATAATTATAAAATCTAATACTTGTATAGTTTTATACAACGAATGAATTGTGATAAAATATTTTTATAGCTTTTAATTAAGATATTATACTTAATTATTATTATTATTATATGTATTAGAAATGACTTAGTCAATTCTTTATTTAAAAAGGTATGTCATTTAATAATTTTATTCAATTAAATTTTACTGTATTTATTTACTAAATAAATTAGTCAATTCTTTATTTAAAAAAGTATGTCATTTAATAATTTTATTCAATTAAATTTTACTGTATTTATTTACTAAATTAAGATATTAAGATATTATACTTAATTATTATTATTATATGTATTAGAAATGACTTAGTCAATTCTTTATTTAAAAAGGTATGTCATTTAATAATTTTATTCAATTAAATTTTACTGTATTTATTTACTAAATAAATTATTCAATTATTTATTTAAAAAGGAATGTCATTTAATAATTTTATTCAGTTAAATTTTACTGTATTTATTTACTAAATAAATTTGTTATTATTAAAATTGTGTAATAATTATTTTTTCTTTAATTTCAGTGACATGAAAGGGTATGTGCATGATCGGTAACTTAATTTTTTATATTTTAAATAATTTTTAACTGTAAATTTTGTCTAATTATATACAAATTGTTTATTGAAATATCTTAAATATTTTTTTATCAAATAAATTAATATATTCTCATTTTATGATATTATATTGTATAGTTAAAAAATCTAATATTTGTAACAGTTTTATACATTGAATGAATTGTGATAAAATATTTTTATAGCTTTTAAGATATTATACTTAATTAATATTGTATATAATAGAATTGTTTAGGTCATATCTTTATTTAAAAAAAATATAACATTTAATAAGTTTTATTCAAGTAAATTTTACTATATATGTAGATATATATAAGTATAGATACCATACCAAGTTAACCACTTCAGTTTTCATAGAAAATAAAGCAAAGCTATCATGGAACTTTTCTCAAAAATGGTGTTAAAGTTGGTAGTGTTGTTTGTTGCAATTGTAAGTACTTTGGTGGGGAACACACAAGGAATTGAAGGTGTGCAAAAGACCAGCGTTGAATTGGGATACCGATATCCAAATCGCAAACTTCGTCAAGTACCATGTTGCGCCCCGGGGTACTATGGATGCTGTAATCCTAAGATTGTAAAGCCCTAAAACTTTGTACCTTCCCTCTAGTTTTAAATGAAATAAGTAGATTCACAATTTGTATGAGAAACTATACTTCTTCTCTATTATTGTTTGCATTGTCATTTTTCATTTCACATTTTAAAGAAAATTTTAATCACCTTGATTATCTTAAGAATGAAATATATATTCACGCACACACACGTATGTACGCGTATACATACATATTATTTATTTATTCCATATATATAAACATATGATATATAATATCACTGGAATTCGACTAATCTAATTTTTCTTAAATATTTATTTTCTATAATTATTGTTTGTTTTTATTTTTTTTTAAATATGAAAAATACAAACAAGTTTCATTTTAGGAAGAAAAGTACAAAGAAATATTGAATTTGGGATTACAAGGCTGAGCAGTCACCACTGCACCAGCACCCTGTAATTGTGTTTAATTCTATTTTATTACATGTCTTTTCATATTTTATACTATTATATAAGTAATTAGACGTAAGACATCTCTCTGAAATTTTGGCTACCTCTCTCTTTCTTTCTGATGTTATACGTTTTTCATTCTCTTTCAAAAACATAATATTTCTTCTTTTCTTTTTCTCGTGGATTAACAATTAAGTGGTTGGTGATATATGTTTATGTTTCATGGTTTGTTGTGTTCATGATTTGGAGCGTTAGAAACATACAATTTGACAATATAAAACACTCCTACATCGCACGAGTCACGTTATAGTATCTAAATAAGCTTATAAGCTTAAATTTTATGTAAATAAATGTGTTTAAACTGTTAAATAAGTCAAAAATAAAATGGTTTTAACACAATATAATTAAATTATATTATAATATAATAATATTAACAAATTAAAAAAATGAGTGTTTGACAACTATACATTTAAATAGTTTTTACATGTACTTTCAATTATATTTCATTGGCATGTCACATTGCTCGTAATATTAATTTTTACAATAATTAATCAAATTAAATTAAAACAATAAAAATCTTTTTTTTCAATGCAAATGCACATTGTACTTTCGTACCTCCCCTCTCACATTATTTTTTTATACAACCGTTCACATTATTCCCCCCCCTCCTCCTCCTCCTCCTCCTCCTCCTCCTCCTTTTCCACAGCACACACCCTTTTTCTCCATGCCACCATTGAAAAAAAAAAAGGTTAGCTATGTGGTCCCGTCAACGCGGCACCATTTCCTTCGTCACACAGATCCACCAAAAAATTAGTCTCTAGCAAGGGTGAACTCAGATTTACGGTGTTGTAGGAGACAAAGCATCGATGAGGCATGGTGATGAAGACTCAAAGAGCGGACCTAGATCCTCTCATGTTGAAACCAACATGAGGTAACAATGTGGGGGATCCTAACCCTTGAAAGATAAAGGGGAGAGGGTTTTGGAATTTGAAAAGAAGGTGAGAGGTTGTTTAAAGGTAGAGATTTGAAACATAAGAGAAAAAAATGGATAGTAAAAGATTAAATATTTAATTAAACCAGAAATAATTAAAAGTATATTATAACATTTTTCCTTATTACCGGCTAAAAGTTAAATTAATTATTATTAATCACAGCTGTTAACTTACTGTGATAGTTAGTTAGAGTTTGTTATTTTTCTTCTCTTGTATAAAAGGCTGTTATGTACATACCTTCATTTTTAGATCAATGAGAATGAATTTCTCTCCCTTTCTCTGTGTTGTGTTCTCTGAGTTCTCTGAACATTAACATGATATCAGATGAGCAAATTTTTTTCTCGTTCTCTCGTTGATCGATTATTCTGTTGATTCTTGGTGATCGTATTGCACTTCTTGATTCTTTGTTTTTCTTTCGATTTCATCGATTTCTCTTCCTTTCGATTTCGCTGTTCATTCTGATTTCTCGATTTCTTGATTTCAATGGCGAATCAATCTTTCTCCGATTTCGCGACAAATCCCTCCAATCTGTATTACTTGCATCCAAACGAAAATCCATCGCTCGTTCTTGTTACTCCTTCCCTGGATAATAAGAACTATCAGACCTGGTCACGATCTATGCGTGTTGCCCTAATTTCCAAGAACAAATTGAAGTTTGTCGATGGAACCCTAAATCCTCCTCCTGTTTCGAATCTTCTTCATGAACCGTGGTTAAGGTGCAACAACATGGTTCTTTCTTGGCTTCAACGATGTATCTCTGAGAACATTGCGAAATCCATCATCTGGTGTGATCGTGCCTCTGTGGTTTGGAAGCGATTGGAGAAGCAGTTTGCACAAGGTGACATTTTCAGAGTTGCAGACATCCTTGAGGAATTGGCTAAATTTCAACAAGGTACTCTTGATATTTCTTCCTATTTCACTCAGTTAACTACTATGTGGGAAGAAATTCAGAATTTCAGACCTATACGTGACTGCATGTGTGCCATTCCTTGCATTTGTGGTGCTGCCTCTGATCTCAAAAAGTATAATGAACAAGACAAGGTGATCAAATTTCTGAAAGGCTTGAATGAGCAATATGTTCCTGTGTGCTCTCAGATCATGCTCATTGATCCCTTGCCTGACCTAGATTAAACTTTCTCTTTTATTCTACAACAAGAATGACAAATGCTTGTTCCTATCATTGGTGACAGTTCTGTTGATCAGCATTCATCTATTAATCAGGTTCAGCAAAACAATTCTAACAAAGGTTTTGCTCGTGGTTTTTTTGGTTCTTCTGGTTATAAAGGCAGAGGTCGAGGATTCTTTAATGGAGGAAGAGGCAACAATCAAGGTGTCATTCGTACTTGTACTCATTGTGGCAGGCACAACCACACAATTGAGACTTATTTTATTCTCCATGGTTATCCTCCTGGCTATCAAAACAAAGGTCAAAAATCTGTTAACCTTGCAGCCTATGAACAGAAGACCACTAATTCAGTTCAACATCAAGGACTTGCTGCCACCAATCCTGCTAATGCCAGTGCTAATACCAGTGATCCTTCACTGAATTCCATTCAAGAGCAGTATTATCAGATTTTACAACTTCTACAACATTCAAATATACAAAGCTCACCATCAACCACCAATTCTGTTGTGCCTCAGCCTGCTGTCAACTCGTCTATGTCCTTTCCTGCAGCCTTTAATTCAACATCCACTCCCATAATTGGTAAGAACTCTACTCTTTGGGTCATAGACTCAGGAGCCACTGACCACATTACTCATTCCTTGCAAATTTTTCTTCTTTTCATACCATTTCACCTATTTCCATGTCATTACCCAATGGTAATAAAATCCTTACTACCATAGCAGGCACAGTACACTTGTCCAAATCCCTCATCCTTCATAATGTTTACTATATTCCTGGTTTTAGTATTAACTTGCTTTCTGTCTCTCAGGTTTTACAAAATTCTAATGCTAATTTTTTGTTTTCTCTTAATACTTGTTTTGTTGTGCAGATTTCAAGCCAGAAAGTGATTGGTACAGCTAAGAAGCATGGAGGCTTGTTTGTGTTGGATTCATCACTGCTGAATCAACCTCAAGATACTGGTTTAGTTTCTGTTTCACCTTGTACTTCTGTTAATTGCCGCTCTGTTGCTTGCAATTCTGTTTTTCCTTCACAGTCCACTATTTCTGCCAACATTTGGCATCATAGGTTGGGTCATGTTTTTGACCCCATACACAAATGTATTTCAATTCAGTTTCCTTTTGTAACATACACTAATACTCATCCTCCATGTGATGTATGCCATTATGCCAAACATAAGAAAAATTCTTTTCCTCATAGCATTTCTCATTCCTCTCAAATATTTGATTTGCTACATGTGGATATTTGGGGACTTATGCTACCCCTTCTGTTTCTGGTTTTAAATATTTTCTAACCTTGGTTGATGACTTTAGTAGATTTACTTAGGTCATTTTTATGAAAAACAAAAGCGAAACTAGAAACCATTTCATGAATTTCATTTCCTTTATTGACACTCAATTCCAAAAGAAACTCAAATGTTTGAGGAGTGACAATGGGGTTGAGTTTCTCATGCCATCCTTTTACCTTTCTAAAGGCATTCTTCATCAAAGGACTTGTGTTGAGACCCCTCAACAAAATGGTATAGTTGAGCGGAAACATCAACACATACTCAATGTGGCTCGTGCCTTATCCTTTCAATCTCATTTACCTCTCAATTTTTGGCACTTTTCCATTTAACAAGCTGTCCATATCATTAATAGAATGCCAACCCCTCTTCTACAACACAAATCTCCATATGAATTCCTTTACAAACAGCCACCCTCCTTAATTCATCTTAAAGTGTTTGGTTGCCTCGTTTTTGCATCCACAATTTAAAGGTGTGGTTGATGCTGTTTTTCTCATAAAATAGATAAATTTTTCTCTCTCTATCCACTCCTACTATCTCTAACCTCTCATAACTACCACTATCAAAACAATTTTTATCATATTTTGTGTGAGGAACAGCACCAACCACACCTAAAGAACTTTACCTAAGTTTTATACTTTTCGGATAAAACTTACGTAAAGTTCTTTATGTGTGGTTGATGCTGTTCTTCACATAAAATAGATAAATTTTTCTCTCTCTATCCACTCCTACTATCTCTAACCTCTCATAACTACCACTATCAAAACAAATTTTATCATTTTTTGTGAGAGGAACAGCACCAACTACACATATGAATCCTTACCTAAGTTTTATCCAAAATTGGAAAAGCAATCACGGGAATCACCCTTTCAAAAACCACCCAAACAGTCATCTCCAACCTCTGGGTTTCAAAGTCATCTTCAACCTCATTGTGACATCCCTCCCTTCCAGAAACCACCCAGAATCATCTTCAACTTCATTGCGAGAGACCCCGAACCATCCACTGCGGAAGAGCCAAAATCATCGGCCACATGTTCAGCAACCACGTACCCATGCAGAACCATTGTCGTCGTCGTCTTCCACATCGGCTACGCCGCCAAAATAGATACGGAGGCTAAGCGGCGATTGTGAGAAGAGGAAGAGGGATATTGGTTTATTTGAATGAAACTTTGAAAGAGAGAGAACGACGTCTTATTCTTTTTTTTTTTAAGAAAAAATCACCAGAAAAACGATAGAGGCCTGTAGATTGAAAAGTTGCATTATTGATATCCAAGAACAAGAGTGAGCATGAAAGTACTTTCTTTCTGTAAAATAAGGCTAAATAGAACTTTTGATCGCTTAATTTTATTTTAGTTTTCGTTTTGGTCCCTTAAGTTATAAAAATATGTCGCTTTCGTCCCTTCTATCTGTAATCCCTTTATTTTGTGTGTATAGGTCATTGAAACTCTTTTTTTTTCTCCATTACTTTTTATCATGTTACTTCATTAATAAGAACTCTAATAGGAGCATGATTTTGATTTTATTGTTTAAAAAGATTACAAACGGAAAGGACGAATTTGACATAACTTTCGTAACTTAAGGGATAAATGTGGCGTATTTTTGTAACTTAAGGAACGTAAATGGAAAAAAAATAGTTAGGGGACGAAAGTGTCGTATTTTTGTAACTTAAGGGACCAAAATGAAAAATATAATAGTTAAGGGACCAAAACGAAAACTAAAATAAAGTTAAGGGACCAAAAGTGCTATTTACCAAAAAAAGAAAGTGTTTTTTAAGATGCTTCACTTTTTTTATTTTAAAAATTACAAAATAAGCGGTGGTTTGCGATTTTTCAGTCAACGGCTAAATTGGTGATGGGGTGGTTACCTCTATTTTTTTTGAAAAGAACAAAACTTGGTTTAAAAATTAACACATCTCGTGCTAGGGTTTTCTTTCCAGCGCCGCTGCTGGCTTTTTCCTCCCTTGTGGAGTGCCTCCTCTTCCCACTGTTATTGGGGTTTTTTTTCTTCTTTCTCCTCCTTCCTTCCATTTCATCCCTCAACCCTTCGCTTTTCCTTTGCGCCCCTCCACCTAGCGTCGCCACTGACCCTCCACCCCGACTCTTTAATACTGCCATGGAGCTCTTTTTGACACCAAGCCCAAGCCTCCGACGAGATCCTCTCCGACTGTCGAGTTTTTCTCGTTTTTTCCACAGAGCTTCTTATGGCAGACAGATCCCCATCGATTACCCACCTCCCACCACCACAGTCTCTTCTTCGGTGGAGCGCCCTCCACCAGATCCACTGCTCATGGTTCCTGTCGATCACCCACCTGCAGATTCGGGCCCGATGTGTCCTCCTCCAAAGCCACCATGGCGAATTTATGGCTCGGTCTCACTACCACTCCCTGGTTTGAGATCTAATAATTATGTGTTTGGTTGTGGTTTTATGATTCCTCTGTGTTGCTTCTGGTTTTATGTCTTGTAGGTATTCTTAGTTTGTTTCAATTTTGTATCCACTGTGTTTGATGAAAAGCCCTATAAGTGCTTGACCTCTTGGAATTGTTTTTTCGATTAAGTGCTAATGGTGGTCACCGCTCAGTATCCTTTCCTCCCTATAAATGGCTCCTGAGCATGTGGTTCGATTGGTCATATCCGAGACCACCTATAGTCAATTTAAGTCTGTACATGGCAAAGAAATGAGCTGTAACTTGATGAGATTAAAGATTGTGGTTTCTCATTTCTTTTTGGCCATTGACCGTACTTGAAAGCATTTGTTTTGGCTGTTAGGATTAAGATGGCTTGTTAATGCCAAATTGACTTCTGTTCTGATTAAGTGTTTCATTGTCGTGTACTTGGCTGACTTAGATCTTCGTGTTGATTTTCAATTGTAGATGGGGAATGCCCCAAACATTCTGTTCAATCTTGGTATATGGATCTTTTTTCTAATTATTGAATGGAGTTTGATTACCATAAAAAAAAGAACAAAACTTAGGTCGCCTTCCTTAAACACGATTCTTGTTGTTCCACTCAAAAAAAAGTTATTTTTGTATTGACAATTTTAAAATACACTCCTTAAATAGTTTTTAACAGTTTTTGATATATTCTAAGTGGAAACAGTAAGAATTGCTCCTTAAGAACAGGACATATAAGATTACTCCTAATTTTTATCCTTTTTAAAATAATTAGTTTAAAAATGTGAAACGGGTATTCATTAGGAACGTTAAAATTAATAGAGGGACAGGATATACTCATTTTACTCTTTAAATTGAGATGACTCACTTTAGAGTCAAATCCATTATACTTGCTTAATATAATATTAGTAGTACTTTTTAAGTCAGTTTTATATTTAATAAACATCACATTTAATACCATTAAGCTGGAGAATTATAATTTATAATAGATAGATAGAGATATATATTTAAAATTTAATGAAATATAGTTCAAATATTTTTAATATTTTTAATATGTGTAATAGTTTTCGTAATGATTAAATTGTGATAAATAATTAACTATATTATTTTCTGTCAAAAAATTAACTATATTATTTGATATATTATATTTAATAAATATAGTTTGTAATCATATTATTCAAGTTAATTTTATATTTAGTAAATATTTGACATTCGAAATCTAATGAATTGTAAGAAATATTTCTTATAAAATTCAACACTTGTAATAATTATATATTGAGTGAATTGTGATAAATATTTTAATAGATTTTAATATTTTATACTTAATTAATATAATATACAATAGCGGTGTTTAGGTCAATTTTATTTGTAGCAATATATTATTTCAAAATGTTAGATTTTAAATATAATGAATTTGGAATCTTTTTGTTTTGGAAATGAAATTATGCTACGAAAAAAATGCATAAAAATTTTATACATGTAATTTTTTTTGATAATGTGCATTGTGTTATATATTATAACTTAGATGGAGATAGATAGTAATAAATTGGGTAAAATTAGTGAATGATATCAACTGGTTCTATATTTACAACTTATATCCTTGCAAAAAAAGTAGTCTAATTAAATTTAGTTAATGCATAAAAGAATCCGTTAATTTGATAAGAAAATAGGAGTAAATCATTTTGCATTATCAATTAGTTTCCTCTCAATGCATATAATTTATCCAACAATAATTCTTTCGAGAATTCCCCCTTGCATACCAACGATTATATTTGTATATTGTACATGTGCTGTGTATATTTTATTGAAATACTTTTATTAAAAATATGTGAATCTGATTATAATTTAAATATAAACAAATATATTTAAATTTTTTATTAATTTTAAAATTTGGAAAAAAATATAGGTAAAATATTCATCAAAGGAGTTTATTAAATAAATTATTTTAAATAACCATTTTAATGATATACACATAATTTTCACTGTATATGTATGAATTGACAAACTTTCTAACGAGGTTATTGTTGAAAAATGAAATATATAAAAAGTAATTATGTATATTGTGCGGGAAAAAAAAGTAATTATGTATATCAATTGCATGAAACACCTCATTCTCATAAAAAAATGATTGACTTCTCCAAATAAGTTTTTTTTTTGACACCTCTCCAAATAAGTTGATCTCTTTGTTTTGAATGGATATATATAACTATAATATATTTAAATGAGCTATCAAGGATTCTCAAAAATATTTTTTTTTTGTTTTTTGGTGTCCCATATCAGACAATGAGATCTCTTTAAAATTATCGAGTAAGTTGGGAGTTCTTACTTTAAAAAAAAAAAATAAAACCGTTTACTCATTTCAATATTATGAATTTTATTTAATAGTTTATACGTAACAGATTACGGTGTCATTCAAATATGTTCATATTTTTAAAGTTATTTCTATAATTGATGTTGTCATAAATTAATATTTAATTAGTTATTTATATGTAAGTATTTTTCATTTTTTTATTAATATACTTAATAATATAAAGTATCTTACAATTAATGTATTTGAAATTTTTTAACTCATGGAATTATTATGATCAATGCTTTCTCAAGTAATGTTTATCTTATATTAAATATTAATAATTAAATTGTTGTGAATAAAAAATATGTAATTATTTTTTTAGTTAATTTCATTGAAAGGGAAGGGCATATGCAAGATTGTAACTTAATTTTTTATATTTTAAGCAATTTTTAACTATAAATTTTGTCTATTAATTATATACAAATTACTTTATAGAAATATATCTTAAATATTTTGATTATAAATTAAATAATTAGAAAAAATTGAAATAACGACTAAAATTAGAGATAAAAAAATGAAATTGGTCTCCAAATTTTGCGTCGCTAACACTTAGCGACGGAATTTGAGACGAATTTTACCTTTTTTAGTCTCTAAATTTTCGTTATTATTTCAATTTTTTCTAGTAGTATATTTTCATTTCAAGATAATATGTTATATAATTATAAAATCTAATACTTGTATAGTTTTATACAACGAATGAATTGTGATAAAATATTTTTATAGCTTTTAATTAAGATATTATACTTAATTATTATTATTATTATTATATGTATTAGAAATGACTTAGTCAATTCTTTATTTAAAAAGGTATGTCATTTAATAATTTTATTCAATTAAATTTTACTGTATTTATTTACTAAATAAATTAGTCAATTCTTTATTTAAAAAAGTATGTCATTTAATAATTTTATTCAATTAAATTTTACTGTATTTATTTACTAAATTAAGATATTAAGATATTATACTTAATTATTATTATTATATGTATTAGAAATGACTTAGTCAATTCTTTATTTAAAAGGTATGTCATTTAATAATTTTATTCAATTAAATTTTACTGTATTTATTTACTAAATAAATTATTCAATTATTTATTTAAAAAGGAATGTCATTTAATAATTTTATTCAGTTAAATTTTACTGTATTTATTTACTAAACAAATTTGTTATTATTAAAATTGTGTAATAATTATTTTTTCTTTAATTTCAGTGACATGAAAGGGTATGTGCATGATCGGTAACTTAATTTTTTATATTTTAAATAATTTTTAACTGTAAATTTTGTCTAATTATATACAAATTGTTTATTGAAATATCTTAAATATTTTATTTATCAAATAAATTAATAAATTCTCATTTTAAGATATTATATTGTATAGTTAAAAAATCTAATATTTGTAACAGTTTTATACATTGAATGAATTGTGATAAAATATTTTTATAGCTTTTAAGATATTATACTTAATTAATATTGTATATAATAGAATTGTTTAGGTCATATCTTTATTTAAAAAAAATATAACATTTAATAAGTTTTATTCAAGTAAATTTTACTATATATGTAGATATATATAAGTATAGATACCATACCAAGTTAACCACTTCAGTTTTCATAGAAAATAAAGCAAAGCTATCATGGAACTTTTCTCAAAAATGGTGTTAAAGTTGGTAGTGTTGTTTGTTGCAATTGTAAGTACTTTGGTGGGGAACACACAAGGAATTGAAGGTGTGCAAAAGACCAGCGTTGAATTGGGATACCGATATCCAAATCGCAAACTTCGTCAAGTACCATGTTGCGCCCCGGGTACTATGGATGCTGTAATCCTAAGATTGTAAAGCCCTAAAACTTTGTACCTTCCCTCTAGTTTTAAATGAAATAAGTAGATTCACAATTTGTATGAGAAAGTATACTTCTTCTCTATTATTGTTTGCATTGTCATTTTTCATTTCACATTTTAAAGAAAATTTTAATCACCTTGATTATCTTAAGAATGAAATATATATTCACGCACACACACATATGTACGCGTATACATACATATTATTTATTTATTCCATATATATAAACATATGATATATAATATCACTGGAATTCGACTAATCTAATTTTTCTTAAATATTTATTTTCTATAATTATTGTTTGTTTTTATTTTTTTTTAAATATGAAAAATACAAACAAGTTTCATTTTAGGAAGAAAAGTACAAAGAAATATTGAATTTGGGATTACAAGACTGAGCAGTCACCACTGCACCAACACCCTGTAATTGTGTTTAATTCTATTTTATTACATGTCTTTTCATATTTTATACTATTATATAAGTAATTAGACATAAGACATCTCTCTGAAATTTTGGCTACCTCTCTCTTTCTGATGTTATACGTTTTTCATTCTCTTTCAAAAACATAATTTTTCTTCTTCTCTTTTTCTCGTGGATTAACAATGAAGTGGTTGGTCATATATGTTTATGTTTCATGGTTTGTTGTGTTCATGATTTGGAGCGTTAGAAACATACAATTTGACAATATAAAACACTCCTACATCGCACGAGTCACGTTATAGTATCTAAATAAGCTTATAAGCTTAAATTTTATGTATATGGTTATAATTTCGTGTGGTGTCTTATTTATAGGAAAACATTTATATTTTTATGAAATATGAATCTATGATATTCTACAATCAAATTTTAATTTTCGTGTACTCCTCTAAATAAATTTGTTGATGATTTTCTTGCTATTTTATTGATTCTTGGTTCATATATTGTTGACAATTCGTGTGCGTATATTTTTAGTGCAAAAGTTTTATCCTATTTTGTCTCTTGATGATGATGGTTACTCTTTGGTCTTTGATAACATGAACATGATTAATTATAAAGTTGATCAATTTTTATAATGTGGAATAATCAAAATTAATAAAATAAATGATAGTTAATTGTTATAAATTTGTGGGAAGCGATTTATAGATGTTTAATAATATGAAATTGGTTGATGATTTGTTATGTTTAATTTGATGAGGAAAAACGATTTGTATATATATATATATATATGGATACTTGTTGATTCTTGTTGTTGTAATTTAGTGCAAATTGATTTATGTGTATTTTATTAATAGGAGTATTGTTGATTATTGTTATTCTTTTGATGGATATGTGTTTGTTGTTTTAAACCGTGAGGTGGTGATGTTATTTGGTAAAAGAAATTTGGATGTGTTTTTTGGACATAATATGTGGTGGATCACTGGTGAATTACTTTCTCATGACATGAATTGACTTGACTAAATGACATATATCATGTAGAATGGCATATGTAGGGCCTTCGTAGCGTGATATGTTTTGATTTTCTATTGGTATGGGAGGTAGCTATTATTTTTGGACCTTTGTGGCGGTGTTAAATTAAATTCCCCATTGGTATGAGATGACTATATCGCGATCATGAGAGTCTTGCATAAAACATGCATACTAACGCGAATATGCTGATTTTTGTGATGTTTTAAATGTGATTATTTTTATTTGTAAGTTTGTATAAAAACCTGAATAGATCTTTTTATGTCTTAAGTGGGATTATTTTTAATTGCAAGTTCGTACGTAAGTGTGAATACATTTTTTTATTTGTGTTTAATATGATTATTCTTGTTTACATATGTTTATTTAAATGTGAAAAAAAGTACAAATCGTATTTGAGCAATTTTTCATGTTTTTAGCTTATTAAAACTTGTCATATGAACTGACCCTTGCACCACTTTTTAGGTACAAGCGGATTTGAGAAGCCTCAAGAATAATTTGTTTGCGTTATTGTTGACCGTGTCATCGACGAATAATTGTGGGTACATGGGTGTGAGATGCTCTGTGCTACTATTTGAAACATTAACGTTATTTTTGCGCAAATTGAATTTGGTATTTTTATTGCGGACGTAGTGTTTTTCCGCTAAATAATTGGGATAACTTACACTTTGCTTATTTACCCTATAAATTACAATTTCAGAAATTTATTATATTTTAGTTGCGTTGTAGAGTAATTACAGGCTTTTATTAATTTAGTACTCACATATTTTGAGAATAAAAGATGATTATAGAAGATCTTTAATTTAGTTTCACTTGATTTAAAATAAAATTAAGTTTTCAGTATTAGATTTGATTAGACTAAAATTAGTTTAGTGATTAAGTAGGGTGCTTGCTATTAATTAAATTTTTATAATTAGCAATAAGACTTTCCCGCGATCATCAAACGTTTTATAAATTATTAACAGTAACTTTTATTTCAAAAAAAAAATAGGCCGATTTTCTAAGAACAGACGGGTTAATGCCTTGAAAATTCGGAGCGTTACATTGTGGTATCAGAGCTTAGGATGAGTCTTCGGACTTTTGGGTGGGGTGATCTTGTTTGGCGTATGCATCTGATTATTTTCTTGTATTAATTAATTTAGTTCTTAATTCTGAAATGCTATTTGAAAATTTGCAGATTTATTGATTTTGTTTTATTGTTGTTAATAGCATGCCCAGTTTCCCTTGATTTATTGATTTGCTGATTTATTAATTTGGTTTTATTGCTAATTAATACCATTCATGATTTGTATTGATTATCTTAATGACATGACTTCATTACCTGTCATAAAAATGATGTTTTAATTGCTTGACTTTTAAATATTTGTAATTAAATATATGCCTTAATTATTTGGCCTTAATGGTGTGAAATTATTGTTGAGTCAATTTCAAATTATTTGTAATTAATAGTAGGAATCTGATTCCCTTTTAGAATTTGATGCACTCTAAGACTTATCACCCAAAATCAATGGAAAATGAAATCAAAGTTCTCTTTTTATTATGTGTGAACTCTTTGTAATTGCTTGTTACTTCACTACCTTTTGATTTGGTGATCGCTATACCTTCTACTGAACCGATGATTGCTAATACGACATGTTTACAATGCCCTTTCACTGTGCTAAGCATGAAATTCAATGTTGATTTGATTTGTATTCCCCTTAAGCATGAGGGAGCTCTACCCTAACCTCTTCGAGTCTGTCTAGTTTCGAGGACAAAACTATTTTTAAGGGGGTAAATATTGTAACACCCTCTATTTTTATTTATTTATTTATTTAAACTAGTAGAACTATTGTTGGTATTTAATTAATTATTTTTGGGCGTGACAATTAAATAATAATAATTGCTTCTTGCATGATTATTTGCTAAATGATTAATTTATAAAGTTGACCAATCTTTATAATGTGGATTGTTGTATATTTAAGTGTATTTCAAAAAAACAAATTATATTTGAAATATGAATCTAAAATAAAATAAAATGTTTTATTTCCTTTTAATAGCTTTGAATGAATTTAATGTTGGATTGCTTGTTGTTCTCTCACGTGGATACCAATTCAAATTGGTTTGATTCCTTATTATTTCCTTTAATAGCTTTGAATGAATTATGATTCCTCTTGCACGTTGGCTTTGGGCTAAAATCCTTTGGTTTTGTAATTTGATAAAACCATTAATAAAATAAATATTATCTAATGATTCTATTAAATTCCCTTTCCTTGTCTTGCCTCCCACGTTTTTTTTAAAACCAAACCCTAATCCTACAAATGCTATTTGTTCTGTCTTAACCTAATACCACTTCTCTCTTCCCACATAAGTTACAAAAAAAAAAAAACAAAAACAAAACCCTAGCCTCCCTTGGACTGATCACGTCTCCCCTTCATCTCCCCTAGTCCATCAAGATCAATCTTTTAACCTTCTTCTCTCCATTTTCGTGTAACCTCAAAGGTAAGTCATTTCCATCACTTTCTTTTAATTCTACTCATTAGAAAGCCATTAATACTTAGTTTTCTCAGTAAAGTTTTGACCTTCCCTGTTGTTCGTGCCATTCAAATTCGTGGGCTTAGAGTTATTTTATTAGGAAGGAAAGCGGCCAAGGTAAAAAAACAGGAAAGGAGGAGATGGGAACTTCCCAGATTCGTCAGATTTGCGCATCTTCCTTCTTTATCTAACTCGAACATTTAAGATTTTGACCAAATCATAAGGGAATTTGGTCCGGTTTTGAGAGATTTAGGGTTGGGATTTTCGGACTTGGGTTTTGTTTTTTTAGGGAGAGGCTGAGAAGCGAGGGAAAGAAATTTGGGAGAGGGCGAGAATTACGGAGGCGCAGCGGCCATGGCTTTTAGGGTTAAGGGGCTAGGTTAAGGTTTGGTCGTGGAAGAAGGAAGAGATGAATGGGGCGGATTAGGGTTTGAATGATGAGAGAAAGAATGAGAGAAGGAAAGAAAAGGGGAGAGCGAGGGCGAGGAGAGCACGCTGCGGCTGAATGAGGGTGTGAGGGAAGATGAATTAGGTTTTAGGGTGAACGTGAACACAAGAAGGGGGGTTGAATTGTGTTGAAAACTTTTCACAAATATTAAGTTAAAAACACTTAGAAACCTGAGTTTTTCAAAGCAGTTTGTTAAGCAGACTATTTGGAAAGTAAACCGGACGCTGGAAAAGCAATTTGAGAAAACTTGTTTTTAACAGAGCAAGATAAAGATAAATAGAAAGCAGTAAAGCAAGAGACACAAAGATTTATACTAGTTCGCTACAAAACTGGTAGCTACGTCTAGTCCCTTCGTTCCTGAAGGATTTTCACTATAATCAACTGATTACAATTTCCTCAAGAGTATTCTTCTGTCATAAGCTTGATAATACTCTCAACTTCTCAAAACGACTCAGTACAGTCGAGCCTTTGAGGGAACAGCCTTAACTAGGCCAAAACAACTTTTACAAGTTAAGTTGAATACAAGTATAAATAACTCTCACAGAGAGGATAGAAATTAAGCTCAATATAGAAATGCTTTCTAAAAGAAAGTGTCGGACGCTGAGTTCAGTTCTTGTAGTCCAGAGACTTGGCTCGAAACTTGATTGCTCACAGAAGCAGTGCTTTTAGAGTATTGACTCTTTGTAGTGTATAGAAACAGTGTTTGTTCTCAGTAAATGAAGCAATATTCTCTTGTAGAGTTTCGGCAGTTTCTTCAATGGATACCTTGGGGTATTTATAGGAGTTCTAAAGGATATTACCGTTACAGTAAAAATGGCTCCTTTCCATTGAGTGAGGTGATTTCAAAAAGCTGTCTCTTTCTTCCTTTCCAGAGAATATCTCAGTAGTACACATTACCGTTTTCGTACTACCTTGCTTTTCACAATTGCTTGTACGATTTTTGTCTTGTAGCTAAAGGTGTCACCTTTGATACCTCGTACAACAATTTTGGCGCATAAGATCAAATTCGAAATCCGTTCCAAAAACTTCTGAGAGGAAGAGCAATTACGTGACCATCACGTGATTTAAAATGAAGTTCGGACGCTTGCTCAGAACGGAAGATCAGACGCTCAAAGCAATTGGATAAGACTAGTGTCACAAAAAGATAATTCCAGACGCTCACGAAGACAGTTTACTAAGATGAGCCGGATGCTGACACATGGAATGTGTCCTTCACTTGAGAGCTTCTTCCTTCTTGTTTAAGTGGCTTAGAAATATATGTAATATTAGTATCTGCACACTTCAAGAATTGTTAGAACATAAATTGTTCTCTTGTGAATATTTTGTTATCATCAAAATTAATGAGGGTCTAAACTTCTCAATCGTTTAGGTTCCAACAATCTCCCCCTTTTTGATGATGACAAATATCTAAGGTTGATGAACAATTTAGTTTCAAAATGACATCAAGGGTCTCCCCCTGAATTTAACAATTTTGATATATAAGATAATTCTAGTACTAAGGCGATAGTTGATAAACAAATTCAATTAAGTGATCGCAAAACAAATACGTAGATGTATCAGAGTAAGATCGGATGCTGATCAAAAAGATTGATTTAATCAAATTGTATCAAATATATTGATCATTATAAGAGAACTAGTACCAAATTTATTTATCATTATAAGAGTACTAGATCAATGAATATTAGCACATTAATAAATAACCACACAAATGCTATGTATGAAATGCTATGCATGATACTTCAGTTCCAGCGTATTCATCGGAGTGTGAACATCGGACGGTGGGTTAGTCAGATTTTCACGTGTTCATCATACCTTTCTTTCTTTCTTTTACTCCCCCTTTTGTCATCAGACAAAAAGAGTGTAAAAACACATCATAGTCAAAATAAGACTTAGAAAAATTTGAATATACGTCAGATAATTAGAGCAAAAATAGTATATATATAAGTGTATCAACAAAAATAAGAAATATCACTTAGTACCAAAAAATTTAAAGCAAAACAAAGTTTAAGGGTTTGGAAGAGGTAGTGGAGGGATGTTGAGACGTTCATATAGTAGTTTCAAAGCAGACTCCAGCTGAGTGACTTTCATGTTTGTGGCCTTCATTTCTTCAAACTCTGCTTTGGGAATAGTGACCATCTCAACTGCAGGAGTAGAAGTAGAAGGTCCAACTTCTGGTATGGGTGCAGGTTTCATCTTCTAATGCTCTGCTAGCACCCAGTTGGATAACGTCAGTCTCAATTCCTTCTTCTGTTGAGCTCTTAGAAAAAATGCATCATTTGGTATAAACCATTTGAAGAAATTTCCAAGTTTCCTGAGCTCAGATTCTGTTTGAATTTCCCATTGATACTTCACATCTTCTGGATACAGCATATTCATGAAGATGATTTCTCTATGTAGAACTACATCAGCAGTGAAAGCATCAAACCTATTTCCAGCTTCTTCTCCCCATATACTTCTGATAAAGACACTTAATGCTTCACAAGCGTAAGAGAGTACTTCATTTTCTGCCAGGTAAATTCTTCGTAGATTTTTCCTGTCATCTTCTTCTAGCACTAGGGGGAAGAAGTATGGTAACATAGCTTTGGCTTTCCAAGACTCAGACCATTGACTCCAAGTAAATCCAATGTCGAAGTGCTTGGTCACAGCAGCCCATTGGTCATATATCTTCATGCAGTCAAAGGCACGACATCGAGCATCTGAACATATCATCGAAATAGACTGTTCTAAGATTGATGTCAGTAATTCTGCTGATTATGCCAACTGTTGGAATAGTGGCCTTCTCGGCATTGCAGCAGTTTGAGGAGCCAGTTCTCCATTCATCTTCCTTCAGAGAATTCAGGTAAAACCTTCTGGCATGATCCTCAGAGATCTTGGCAATCGGAAGCTTAGAGAATTCCTTAAGGTTGTACTTTTTAGGAGCCTTCTCATATTCCTTGAGCCCAATCTTGCTGAATGGCTGCTTGCTTGGAGCAGGTTCTTTCCTTTTCCCAGGGACAGACAAAGGTAGCCATCTGCATGCATGCGGTACAATCTTCTTGTCTGAGAAGAAGGATCCCTGTACTGTCTGATTACTTCAATCCTCTTCATCTCAAGACAGTGTGCCATGAAGGCAGCTTTTACATCTGTGATCCACCTTCCGCATTCTTCCAACGTGAGTGGTTCAGATTGTGGTAGGGATTTAGGAAGATCAACCGAGAAGGGAATTGCTCTGCTACCAGATGCTGGTCTCAATCTTCCTTTAAATGACATCTGAAAGTGGTCTTCCCCATCCTTGAAGGTAGCACTTATTGGAGAGGCAATCTCCAATCTGGCAGCTCCAGAGGTGAAGGTTTTCAAATGCCATGTGGAGGGACGATTGTAGATGCTATGATATATCTCATACTTAACAAACTATGGTTTGTATGAGACAGTCTTCCTTCCACCAGCGTCTGTAGGTTTAAGGGTAATGGAGAGTAAGTTGGGAGTGGTTTTGGTGATTTTGTAGGTTTTAGGTGTGTAGGGTTTGAAGAGAATAATGGGAGGTATTTTGAATAAAAGATTAAAGGGATGAGAGTGAAGTTTGGAGATATATGTAGTCAGTGAAGTATTTGAGGAAATTTGTGGTAGGTTAAGGTTGAGTGTAGTGGATGATGATTGGGTAGGTTTAGAGAGGGTTGAGGTTTATTGGAGGCTCATTCTGGTTTTCCTGGTTTGTGTTTGTGGTTGTGAAACAGACAAAGGTGGTGCAGGAATAACATCATGAGTATCAAACACAGATACTGATTCATCAGCAGTAAAATCAAGTACCTTTGGATCAACTTCTGATGACTTGACCAACCTTCTTTTCGACCCTCTGGTGACAACAACAGCAGGAGGAGGATGAGGGATTTGCTTCCCTTGACCGGACGCTGAAACATCCTTTTCAGCTGCTGGTCTAAACTGTTTCTCCAAGACCTTTCTGATGGGAATTCTATCCTCATCTTCTGGTTCTTCAACAGTAGGTGCAGGTGCCACCTTCTGCTTTGTTCTTCTGGTCTCCCTTGAAGGGGACTCAGCAGGTCTTTTCACACCAGTCATTGAGCTTCTGGTGGTTTTCTTCTCAGCTTTTCCTTCCTGTTGCTCTATTTTCACCTTCTTGATCATGGAGCCTGTAATAAGTCGTGCATCGACTGCATCGTTGACTCCAAAAACTTCTGGACGAACAACAGCACCAACACCAAAGTATTTTTCCTTTTCCTCTGTGTTGATGGAGTCAGTCAGCTTCCTTACAATGCCGTCTTTGATCATCATAATGGAGAGAAGAACTCCATATGGGATTATCTTGACGATGTTCTTCTTATCAACATTCTTCCTTGAGAAGACAAGGGCATTTATCAGATTGTTGATAATCAACCTTGGCAGATTGATTTTCTTCCCAGCCTTGTAGTTTCTCATAATGAACTTTTACTCGTAGTTCACTATGTCGCTTGACCCAGCCTTTAGAATCACGCTCTTGGCGATGATTTTGTGCAGTACACGGTAGTGGCTTTTCAAGTCTTTAGCCGTGGGAGTGATGTTCTTCTTCTTCAGTTCACGGTAGTTCTCAAACAGAGCTTCATTGACTTTTTCAAGTCCTCTGTAAGCATCAGTCCAGTTTGAATGGTAACTGATTCCTTCACTCGGACACTTGATTGTCTGAGCAATAGAGTTGATAGTGAAGCGTAGTTTGAATCCTCTGATGTGACCTTCTATGATCTCCCCCGGAAGTAAGTATGCACTTCCCCAGAATTCCTTAATAGCGTAGCTCAGTACATCAACTGGTTCCCAGATGAAGTAGTTTTTCCAGCCCAGTTTCTCAAGACCTTCCTCAAAATCAAAACCATATAGCTTGAAGTTCTCAAAATCAACCCGGTTCTCATTCAGAAGTTTTTCCTCAGAGAAGACATCGAAGGCAGCAGTGTATTGTCCAACCTTTCTGTCGGCCATTATAGCAATTGAAGAGAAGGTAATGGAGGTTTTAGGGTTCGAAAACACACAGAGAGAGAGAGAGATAGAGAGAAAGAGAAAGAGAACGGTTTTGCAGAAAACGCAGAGTGAAGTGATGGAGCAAAAAATGTGGAGTAGTGGGAAAGTTAATAGAGAATAGGTACAGTCCCTTTTTTTCAAAATATCGCTTCGTATTTCCGCATAAAAATTAAATCAAAAAGAAAAGAAAATAAAGATTCGCCTTTTCATTAAATGCAGACGCCAAAAGAAAAGTAAAATCAAGAAAAAGATTTTATCGAAAAACATAAACAATTATGACTCAGTAGATATGATGAGACGCTTGAGTCCTTAACACGTGTGACACGTGTGGGTGTGCTCGGACGCACGCAACCGATTCACCGGATGATGAGTTATGATGCATATGACAAATAAGATGCACATACACATACATGCTTATGTCATATCAGATGCTGAGATTATGTTTATTTTCAGACGCTGAGATTAATCATTATTCTATAAGATGAAAGTTTAAATTTCTTCTTATAAAATTGAATCTATCTTGTGAGGGTTTTGTAAATATGTCAGCCCACTGATGATCAGTGTCTACAAATTTTACTTCTAGAATACCCTTTTGAACATAGTCTCTTATAAAATGATGCTTAATCTCAATGTGCTTTGCTCTATAATGCAATATAGGATTTTTAGTAAGACATATGGCAGATGTATTATCACAGAAGATAGGAATGTTACTCTCTTTTATCAAGTAGTCTTCAAGTTGATACTTCATCCACAGAAGTTGAGAACTGCAACTTGCTGCTGAAATATACTCAGCTTCTGCCGTTGAGAGTGCAATTGTGCTTTGCCTTTTGCTTGACCAAGATACAAGATTTGCTCCAAGGAATTGGCAGCCTCCACTTGTGCTTTTTCTTTCAATTCGGTCTCCAGCAAAGTCAGCATCACAGAAACCTACTAATTTGTAATCTTTTGATTTCTTATAAAGCAAACCAAGATTAGTAGTTCCTTGCAAATATCTGAATATTCTTTTAACAGCACTTAGGTGTGATTCTCTAGGATCTGATTGAAATCTAGCACACAGGCAGACGCTGAACATAATGTCAGGTCTTGAAGCTGTAAGATAAAGTAGAGATACAATCATACCTCTGTACATTTTCTGATCTACCTTCTTACCAATTTCATCTTTACTAAGAGTGCAGGTAGGATGCATAGGTGTACACATAGGCTTGCAATCCAGCATCTTGAATTTCTTTAATAATTCTTTGATATATTTGCTTTGATGTATATAAATAACATCACTGCATTGCTTGATTTGTATTCCAAGGAAAAAATTTAATTCTCCCATCATGCTCATCTGAAATTCAGCCTGCATAAGCTTAGAAAATTCTTTGCAAAGGCTTTCATTAGTGGCTCCAAAAATGATATCATCAACATAGATTTGAACAAGTATGAAATGCTTGTTAGAGGATTTACGAAAGAGTAGTGTCAACTAAACCTCTTGTAAATCCATTTTCATTAAAAAGAACTTAGTCTCTCATACCATGCTCTGGGAGCTTGCTTAAGACCATATAGAGCCTTTTTAAGTTTAAAAACATGTTCTGGAAATTCAATATCTTCAAAACCAGGAGGTTGTTTAACATAAACTTCCTCAGTTATAAAACCATTTAGAAAAGCACTTTTCACATCCATTTGATATAGTGTTATCTCATGATGTGCTGCAAATGAAAGTAAAATGCAAATAGCTTCTAGTCTTGCAACAGGTGCAAAAGTTTCAGTGAAATCAATACCTTCTTCTTGTGAGTAACCTTGAGCAACTAACCTTGCTTTATTTCTCACAACTTTACCATCTTCATCAAGCTTATTTCTAAATACCCATTTAGTACCAATAGCTTGCGTATTTTCTGGTAGAGTGACTAGCTTCCATACGTCATTTTTTTGGAACTGATTTAGCTCATCTTGCATTGCTAGTATCCACCCTTCATCTTCCAATGCTTGATCAATCGTCTTAGGTTCCATTTCAGAGAGAAGTACAAAATCAGCATGCTCTTTGAAAGACGATCTGGTTCGTACTTTATCACCAGGTTCTTCTATGATTTGATCTCTTGGATGATTGGTTTTGTACTTCCAGCTTTTTCTTGTTTCAGCTTCTGCTTGAGTAGAATTCTTCGTCTGATCACCACCGGATGATGAAGATGCATGTTCACCGTCTGACTTGTCACCGAGGTTTAATTCTGAAAATAGCTCATCTAGCTCTGACATAGCAGTGTCAGGCTTCTTATCATCAAACTTGACATGAATGGACTCTTCAACTGTCAAAGTTTCTTTGTTGTATATTCTAAAAGCTTTAGATCTTTCAGAGTATCCCAAAAAGATTCCTTTGTCAGCCTTGGAATCAAACTTACCAAGCTGATCTTTAGTATTCAAAATATAACAAATACAACCGAAAGGATGAAAGTAAGAAATGTTTGGTTTTCTTCCTTTCCACAATTCATAAGGAGTCTTATTCAAAATAGGTCTCATAAGAATTCTATTTTGAATATAACAGGCTGTGTTCTTTATCGCCTTAAAAATGTTTCGCAATATCAGCTTCATTGATCATGGTCCTGGCCATTTCCTGGAGGGACCTATTTTTCCTTTCTACAACACCATTTTGTTGAGGTGTTCTAGGAGAGGAGAAATTGTGGGAGATGCCATTTTCTTCACAAAATTTTTGAAAGTTCTCATTTTCAAATTCTCCCCCATGATCACTTCTAATAGAGGAAATGCAAATGCCTTTTTCATTTTGAACTGATTTGCAGAAAACAGTAAATACCTTAAAAGACTCATCCTTGTGGGCAAGGAATTTAACCCATGTCCATCTTGTAAAATCATCAACTATGACTAATCCATATTTCTTTCCAATTAAAGAGGTTGTCCTTGTGGGACCAAAAAGATCAAGATGTAAAAGTTCAAGTGGTCTCGAGGTTGAAACAACATTTTTTAAATGAAAGGAAGTTTTAACTTGTTTTCCTCTTTGACAAGCCTCACACAGGGCATCAGATTGGAACTTAAGATTTGGTAAGCCTCTAACAAGATTGTGCTTGTTTAATTTTGAGATTAATCTCAAATTGGCATGACCCAATCTTTTGTGCCAAATCCATTGCTCATCTTCAACAAACATAAGACATTTGACATCTTGTTTTGCAAGTTCAGAAAGATCAACTTTATAAATGTTTTGTTTCCTCTTTGCTGTAAAGAATATAGATCCATCATTTTTGCTTTTTACTGAACATCCATTTTCTGTAAAGACAACATTATAACCACTGTCACATAATTGACTTATGCTCAGTAGATTATGTTTTAGTCCTTCAACATATAAAACATTATCAATAGAAGGAAGAGAGCCTTTACCTATGCGACCAATTTCAACTATTTTACCTTTCTGGTTTCCTCCGAAACCAACGAATCCAGCTTCTCTAGGTCTTAGTTCTTGGAACATATGCTTTTCTCCCGTCATGTGACGCGAGCATCCACTGTCTAAGTACCAAGATAGGTGTGTTAACTTTGTTGCTAAGCAAATCTGTAACATAAACTATTTTATCTTTAGGTACCCATATCTTTTTGGGTCCTTTCTTGTTAGTTCTTGAAGGATACTTGTCCTTCTTAGTTGTAAACACAGTACATGCACTTTTCAAATGACCAGATTTATTGCAGTAAGTACAATACAAACATTTACTATGATTATTGGATTTATCAGATGCTGAATCATTTTCTAAAAGAGGTTCATCTGATATATAACCAAGACCATGAGTTGTCATTTTACTGACACCCCAAATCATAGAAGCTTGCTTGCTTCGAGTTACACTCTCTGCAAGAAACTTTTGAAATGCATGTTCATAGTCATTTGATTTGCAGTTAGGATTTCCTGTAACTACATAGCTTTTGACTTGAGAGCTCTCGACCACGGTTGCTTGTTGGCTTCCAGATTTGGTTATCCACCAGGACTGATTTTCGGTTTTCACAGTTCTCTTCATTGAGTACAGAGTTTTCATGGTGTAAAGAATGAAAATCTTGTGTTAGTTTTGAAAATTTCTTGTTCAAATTCTTATACTCAATAGAGAGTGGCGAATCCTTTAACAGATCATCAAATGCAAGTTGAAGTTCGAATAAGAATCATATATTATTACCTCTTCAACTTCTTCTTACGAATCAAGATCGATTAATGCGCCATGAGGGCAATGTGAGCTTCTTCTTCTTTATCTTCCTCAGAGGAGGATAGGTCAAGATCTTCCCATATTGCCATGAGACCTTTCTTCTTTTTCTTGAAGGAGCTTCTTGTGGATTTTTCCTTAAGATTAGGACACTCAGACTTGAAATGTCCAGGCTTCTTACATTCATAGCAAATGACTTGGGCTTTGTCCTTGTCTTTGTTTTCCTTCTTGTCCTTTGTATCTTTCTTCTGAAACCTCCTTCTGAAGTTTCTCTTCTTCCACATTCTCTGGATCTTCTTAGATATGAAAGCTAGCTCATCATCTAATCCATCATAATCTCCTTCTGAAGCTTCATCATCTGATTCTTCTTCTTCAGCCTGAAAAGCTTTAGAAGTACTAGGTTTATGTTGATTAACTCTTAAAGCAATAGACTTACTCTTCTTGGTAGGTTCTTCTTCATTTAGCTCAAGTTCATGAGCTTTCAAAGAACTCATAAGATCTTCAAGCCGAAGGACATTTATATCTTTTGCTTCTTGAATAGCAGTGACTTTGGGTCTCCACTGCTTAGTCAAACTTTTCAAGATCTTTCTCACATGGTCAGGTGTAGTATAACTTTTTCCAAGGGCCTACAACCCATGAACAAGTGTTTGGAACCTTCCAAACATAGTTTCAATGTTTTCTCCATCTTCCATTTTGAATAGCTCATACTGGCGAACCATCATGCTAGCCTTTGTTTCTCTTACTTGGGCAGAACCCTCATAAGACAAAATAAGAGAATCCCATATTTCTTTGGCAGTATCAAACTTATCACATTTATCGTATTCTCTTTCTGTCATAGCACAGATGAGAATAAATCTAGCCTTTTGATTGGTTTGATATCTCTTTTTCTGATCATCAGTCCAGTTTTCCCTAGGTATTGCAACACCAAGGGCATTAGCGGGAGAAATGTATCCGCTTTCAACTATATCCCACAAATCAAGATTTTATGCCTCAAGGAATGCTTTCATCTTATCTTTCCAGTAATCAAATTTTTCTCCATTGAATAGAGGAGGACGGTTCATATGACCACCTTCAGCAGACATGTTCACAGTAGGATCTTTACTCTTAACACTGTTAAGTGCTCAACTAAGAGGCCGAGCTCTGGTACCAACTGAACGTGAACACAAGAAGGGGGGTTGAATTGTGTTGAAAACTTTTCGCAAATATTAAGTTAAAAACACTTAGAGCACATGTTTTTCAAAACAGTTTGTTAAACGGACGCTGGAAGTAAACCGAACGCTGGAAAAGCAATTTGAGAAAACTTGTTTTTAACAGAGCAAGATAAAGATAAATAGAAAGCAGTAAAGCAAGAGACACAGAGATTTATACTAGTTCACTACCAAACTGGTAGCTACGTCTAGTCCCTTCGTTCCTGAAGGATTTCCACTATAATCAACTGATTACAATTTCCTCAAGAGTATTCTTCTGTCACAAGCTTGACAATACTCTCAACTTCTCAAAACGACTCGATCTGATCGAGCCTTTGAGGGAACAGCCTTAACTAGGCCAAAACAACTTTTACAAGTTAAGTTGAATACAAGTATAAATAACTCTCACAGAGAGGATAAAAATTAAGCTCAATATAGAAATGCTTTCTAAAAGAAAGTGTCGGACGCTGAGTTCAGTTCTTGTAGTCCAGAGACTTGGCTCGAAACTTGATTGCTCACAGAAGCAGTGCTTTTAGAGTATTGACTCTTTGTAGTGTATAGCAACAGTGCTTGTTCTCAGTAAATGAAGCAATATTCTCTTGTAGAGTTTCGACAGTTTCTTCAATGGATATCTTGGGGTATTTATAGGAGTTCTAAAGGATATTACCGTTACCGTAAAAATGGCTCCTTTCCATTGAGTGAGGTGATTTCAAAAAGCTGTCTATTTCTTCCTTTCCAGAGAATATCTCAGTAGTACACATTCTAGTTTTAAATGCTACCTTGCTTTTCACAATTGCTTGTACGATTTTTGTCTTGTAGCTAAAGGTGTCACCTTTGATACCTTGTACAACAATTTTGGCGCATAAGATCAAATTCGAAATCCGTTCCAGAAACTTCTGAGAGGAAGAGCAATTACGTGACCAGCACGTGATTTAAAATGAAGTTCGGACGCTTGCTCAGAACGGAAGATCAGACGCTCAAAGCAATTGGATAAGACTAGTGTCACAAAAAGATAATTCCAGACGCTCACGAAGACAGTTTACTAAGATGAGCCGGATGCTGACACATGGAATGTATCCTTCTCTTGAGAGCTTCTTCCTTCTTGTTTAAGTGGCTTAGAAATATATGTAATATTAGTATCTGCACACTTCAAGAATTGTTAGAACATAAATTGTTCTCTTGTGAATATTTTGTTATCATCAAAATTAATGAGGGTCTAAACTTCTCAATCGTTTAGGTTCCAACATAGGGTTATGAGGGTTATGCGTTTGGGCTGCTGGGTTGAGGCTGCACATTGGTTTGGGCCACGCGAGAGAGAGAGAGAGCCAGGTAGGGGGTGTCTAAATGAGGGGAGGTGCGAGAAGCAGCGAAAGGAAGCAAGGGAGGTGCAGGGGTGTGGAAAAAAACGCGGGGTGCATGCAGAAAATAGGAGGTGCTGGGTTGCATGTGTGTTGGGTTGGGCCATCTTTTGGCTGAATGCTTTTGGCACCTCCCATATTTTAATTCACACACCTCATTTTAAAAATAAACTCCCTTTTTTTTTCTTCTTCTTTTTTCTTTCTTTTTTTTCATGAGGCCAAAAATATTTTTATTACTACTACTACTACAACTATTACTACTATTATTATTATAAAATAAAATAAAATAAAATAAAAAGGCCGGACAAAATTAGAGTACTACAGCTGCCCCTCCTTAATTACACTTTACTCGAAGGTCTCCGTGCATTCGTTGTAAAAGGTAATTAAGGATAAATGACTCTAATTTTGTCCAGAACGAAATTGTTTGAGGATGCGAGATTGGCTCCCGACTTTGCTTTGGGATTCTAGGTCTGATTCCTAGTGAATTCCCAGTAAGGCATAGGTTTGGTTCCTAACTCTTATAAAATTGGTGAGAGATTCTAGGTTCGATTCTTAGTGAATTCCCGGTAAGACATAGGTCTGGTTCCTAACTCTTACAAAATTGGTATCCTTCGGGGCTGGTTCCCTTCGAATTTCCCGGTAAGGCATAGGCTTGTCCCTAGCTCTTACAAAGTTGGTCGGAGATTCTAGGGCTGGTTTCCTGGCGAATTTCCTGTAAGGCATAGGTCTGGCTCCTAACCCTCACATCTTTGGTATTGATTACTTCCCTACTTAGGGTAAGTCTGGGGTGGGAGCTTCTTCGTCACTCGACACAAGTTCGGGTCAGATTCCCAACAAGGGTAAGTCAGGTTCTTAACGCTTGTTAAAAGGTACAGATTGACTACCTTACTTTAAGGAATGTCCGTGGTATGAGTTTCTTTGTCACTCAATATAGGTTCGGGTCAGATTCCCGACAGAGTATAGGTCAGATTCCCAACTCTTACTAAAGTATGGACTGGTTTTCCTATTGCAGGTGAACGTCCAGTGTACGAGCTTCTCTGTCACCCGAAACAGTTTGGGTCAGATTCCCGACAAGGTGTAGGTCAGATTCCTAACTCTTGTTAAAAGGTGTGGATCGATTTCCATAATTGAGGAAGATTCGAGACGCGGGTCAGGTTCCCTACTAAAGGCTTGGGTCAGATTCCCAAGGCGGTGGGTCAGATTCCCAGCAAGGTGTAGGATGGGTTCCTAACTCTTGCTAATAAGTGGATTGGGTAGGTTGAGTACTAGTTCTTACTAAGTAACAACAGACCAACTGTATGTAATATTTGAGAGGGTTGGTCAATGGACCCAAAAACTTTGATGGTTATGCAGGATGCAATGAATGGTATGCCCTGCATGAAATGAAATTTTTTATTTTTAGAGAATTTTTTTTTAAGGCGGGTCGTGGACCCAAAAGTATTGATGATCATGCAAGATGCAATGAATGGTGTGTCATGCATGAGTATTATTTGCTTTGAAAGATTTTTGATTTCCCTGAATTCCTTTTGAGGACGCTGCCCCTAGACTCGTGGGATGACAACTTTCTGTCGGATTGCTTGCCCGAATAGTTGACTTTGTACTGCACTAGGTTTGCATATTTGCCCCTTGATAGATCATTTTATGGATCCTCAAATTTTCAGCTTCATGCTTTGATTGCCCTTGGGAGGATTAGATTGGCAACTTTGATCCATAGAGACCTTTCAGTGTCCCTTTGGCCTTCGTCCAGCCATGTGAGGAATGATCTATGTTGGGAGACAGATCACCTTGCGTAGTTTTGAAACCGGAATGAATGTGAAGCTTGTAGATTATGGATCTAGCTTTTTCCCCCTAGCTTCTTGGTTTATGTTTAAGTCCAAGAAGTACAATCCGGGTTGACATGTTTGTGAATTTGACCCTAACTTCTGCCTAGGCCGCTTTTTGCGAGTTTTCAACCTAGCGGGTCGCTCTAACTTCTGCTTAGACCGCCCTTTCGGGTTTTCAGCCTAACGAGCATTTTATTTTATATTCTTTTTTTTTTGGTAAAGCAACTACACCGAGGAGTTTATATGGATTTCCTCTTTCCAAAATCAAGTTTTGAGAAAACATGATCAATTGGACTTTGATCAGAATGGACTTTATTAGGGTTGTAACGTGGCCAAGGGTTAAGGGCTATGAAAAAAAGGATATTTCAGGCTCAAAAAGTATTTAAGAGTTTATGAAAAATAAGGATCTTTGGTGTCAAGATGCACTTTGATGGTTACTAGCACAATTGTCTTGTTTTGCTTTTGTATTTTTATTCATTTTTTCCCTTGCAAGCGTCTTGATATGTTGCATTTGATATTTGCTTGCTTGCTTTGCTTTTTTTTTTTTAACAGACAAAATTTAATGCACTATTGTGCTAGCTTTCAATGTATGGGTGATCCTTGTTTAGGGTACTTAAAAGGATTTTTTCTTTTTTAGGCTCAAAGAGGTAGCAGGGGATAAATATTTTTTTATATTTTTTGGATAGAGAAAAACGGCCAAACTTCATCTCAAAATCTTATTGCTCAAATTTTCATAAAAATTAATTTTTGATAATTGTGCATTTGTTTTACCATTTTATTTTATTTCTTTTATATTTTTTGTAACTATCCTTTTTTGGAATCTCGGATTGACCATTAGCCAAGAAGATAAGTTGAAAAATTCAAATCGCATTTTCATTGATGTATTGAAAAGATGAGAACAGAGTGGGCCCTTTACAAGATATGCCCCCAGGGCTTCGGGCAAAGCGTAAAAACAAATGAAGGTTGTTTAAACAGGGCTATTCTTTGAAGTTTTACCACTTGGTGTTGATCAGAGCCCAAAAATTCTCAATGGAGTGGCCCACTGCCCCGGTGCATGTCGTGATGAGCATCATTCGTATCATCGTTTGTATCTTCTTCCTGCTCTTGACCTATACTGCGCAATGGCTATTGAGCTTCGAGGTTGCCAATCCTTCTGCTTGTTATCCCGACTTCCACTCTTTCTCCGACAACAACTAGGTCTGAGAAGCTTGAAGAGACATTTCCCATCATCAGATCATAGAAGGGTTGTTGAAGTGTGTCAGTGAACGTGGTAACCATCTCTTTCTCAGATAGCGGAGGTTCCACTTGGGATGCAATCCCTCTCCATCTTTGGGCATACTCTTTGAAGCTTTCATTTCCCCCTTTTACCATGGTTTGCAACTGGGAGCGGCCAGGAGCCATGTCCATATTGTATTTATACTGTTTGATGAAAGCTTTAGCCAAATCATTCCATGAGTTGATTTTGCTCTGCTCTAACTGCATATACCAGCGTAGGGATGCCCCGGTAAGATCTCTTAGAAGAAGTGGATTAGGAGCTTATCATTACTGGAGCAGGAGGCCATCTTCCGGAAGTACATGATGAGGTGGCTTCTTGGACAAGTTAAACCTTCATACTTGACGAACTCAGGAACTTTGAATTTTTGAGGAATTACTACGTCTAGGACCAAACATACTTCTGAAGCTTTGAACCCAATATGATTTGCCCCTTCAATTGCTTTCAGCCTATCTTCCACAATTTGCAGTCTCTCCTGATCTATGGGGTCTCCTGATGGGCCATTGGAAGCCTCTCGATACTCATTAGTGCTAATGGAATGATTCTTATCAATGGTCAATTTTGGATCCATGTTCTGCAAAAAGTCCAATATCTTGTCCATCTTACCCTTGATTTGGTCGAGTTCTTCTTTCATCGCTTGCTGATTCTGTTCCAACAAGTCCATGAATCTAGATTGGGCTCCAGTCCGGTAGGGATGCAGGGAAAGCTTATGTGTATCTATTTTCTGTAGAGGGGAAAAAATGAGTTATGTTATGAAGATGCCATGATTATGCATGTTATGAATGTTTTTTTATGTACATTTTATGCAAAATAATATGATGGATAATGGAGAAATATTTTTCTATTTTTTTTTCAATATATTGTTTTTTTTCATGCAAAAAGAATGCGATGGAAAAGAGAAAATATTCTTTTGTTTTTTTTTTAAAAAAGGATTTCTGAAAATAATGGAATTTAAATGGATGAAGATAAAAAATTGGGCCAAGTGCCCCTTGTGAGGTAGACCAGTAATTCCTAAGACTTTAGGTTCTACGGCTTTGATCACATGAAAAATAAGACAGATAGGGTTTGCTCCTTTGGTGATATGGGCCGGTAGTTCCTTAGAATGGGTCTATGGTCCACATAAGTGTCTTTCCATTGGGTGGCTTTAGGATACTAATCTAAAAAGGTTCCTAGAGCCAAAGGTCCTATTTTCGAATGTTACCGCCAATAATAGGTAAACTATTAAAGGGAGTGTTTCTCAAATAGGGCCAAACTCTAGGTGAGGCCTTCGCAAGGACCCAACTGGCCGTACGTCCAGCAGGTACTCACTACACGACCTCTCCTAACTTAAAGTTTTTTTTTATAAAAAAACCCGGGTATAGGGTTCCACTCGTAGTGTGCAGAAATGTGTTAAGTAGAGTGTGTGAAGGAGCAATAACCTAAAATACTACCCACTGTAAAATAAATTAACAAATACACTTATACACAAGGTGGCTATCCTAAAGTTCATATAACATGTGAAACAAATAGAATAAAGCAAAATAAAAACAAATAAATCCAAGATAAGAATAAAAGAAAGAAAAGGGAAATAAATCATATAATAGGCAAACAAATTAATTCAAACAATTTTAAGGCCTAACTCTCTAAGGTCCCCAGTGAAGTCGCCAGCTGTGACAACCACCCTAAAATTTAAATGGAGCCGCCACCAATATTTATTTTTAGGAAACATTGGAAAACCTATTTTTGAAAATGATCTGAAAATTAGTCTGCAAACCAAATTTTGAGTACAGGAGTTGGTTACGCATAGGAAAAGTATTAGTACCCCACGACGCCCATAAAAATGGTACCTTTAATTGTTTAAAAATCGATGTTTGCCTTTAGTGAATTATTTCCAAAAGTGAGCATTTTTTATGTATAAAAGGGGACTAATTTATTTGAAAAAAAAACACCTTAGTATCCAAGAAGAGTTCATTATTAATAATTAGAATCCGGAAATTCGTTTTTAACTTAATTATATTTTTTTTATACAAGACGGAAATAAAAGATGTAAAATTTAGAAAATAAAATCTGATCTAAAAATAAGATAAAAACAAAATATTTACCTATTCATTTAAATATACATATATACATAACGAAACAAAACTTCTTATACAATCTGTTTAAAGGCCCTAGTTTACTTCTTTTATTTTATTTTTGCTCATAAATTGAAACAAAGATAAATTGCTAAATGGTCCTTTGTCTGGATTTGGTCCCTTTGAAAGGCCAAACCCTAACCCTAATCCAACCAACTTGCAACATGAATAAAAAGGAAATCAGTATACTTATGAACTCATTAAATTTGCAAATTGATCCCTATTTAGGATTTGGCCCCATTGGAAGGCCAAACCCTAAACCTAATTCCAATCTAAACCGTGGGTACTAACACCAACAACAACAACCACGATAACAACGACAACAACAATTGCAGCAACAACAATAATAACAACAACAACAACAATAATAACAACAACAATCATATACATCTCAGTCCAGCATACAAAACCATGGCAAAAAAACAGAAAATATGAAAACGAAGAAGAAGAGGGAACCTGGGCTCTTGTGCTTCTTCCCAGAAAATTACAGAGAAGATCAAAAGAGGGATAAAAAAAAAGAAAAAAACCTAAACCTATACTGTTTGATCTTTTAGGCCTCTCTCTTCTTCTACACGCTTTGCTTCTACTGCTTCTTTTTTTTTGGATTCCTTCCTCTCACTCTCGCTCTCTGTTCCTCTCCTTTTTTCTGATGACTTTGTCTCCTTTATATAGCCTTCAATCATCAGATCCTACAAAAAGAAACAAATCATAAAATCTTAAAAAGAATTCTAAAAATTAAAAACAGGAAAGGAGGATATGGGAACTTCCCAGATTCGTCAGATTCGCGCATCTTCCTTCTTTATCTCGCTCGAACATTTAAGATTTTGACCAAATCATAAGGGAATTTGGTCCGGTTTTGAGAGATTTAGGGTTGGGATTTTCAGACTTGGGTTTTGTTTTTTTAGGGAGAGGCCGAGAAGCGAGGGAGAGAAATTTGGGAGAGGGCGAGAATTACGGAGGCGCGACGGCCATGGCTTTTAGGGTTAAGGGGCTAGGTTAAGGTTTGGTGGTGGAAGAAGGAAGAGATGAATGGGGCGGATTAGGGTTTGAATGATGAGAGAAAGAAAGAGAGAAGGAAAGAAAAGGGGAGAGCGAGGGGGAGGAGAGCACGTTGCGGCTGAATGAGGGTGTGAGGGAAGATGAATTAGGTTTTAGGGTTATGAGGGTTATGCATTTGGGCTGCTGGGTTGAGGCTGCGCATTGGTTTGGGCCACGCGAGAGAGAGAGCCAGGTAGGGGGTGTCTGAATGAGGGGAGGTGCGAGAAGCAGCGAAGGGGAGCAAGGGAGGCGCAGGGGTGTGGAAAAAAACGCGGGGTGCATACAGAAAATAGGAGGTGTTGGGCTGCATGTGTGTTGGGTTGGGCCACCTTTTGGATTAATGCTTTTGGCACCTCCCATATTTTAATTCACACACCTCATTTTAAAAATAAACTCCCTTTTTTTTTCTTCTTCTTCTTTTTTCTTTCTTTTTTTTCATGAGGCCAAAAATATTTTTATTACTACTACTACTACAACTATTACTATTATTATTATTATAAAATAAAATAAAATAAAATAAAATAAAATAAAATAAAAAGGCCGGACAAAATTAGGGTACTACATACTGCATTACACATTACTCTCTTATACTCCCCCCTCAAACTCAAGGTGGTTGATGGAAAGCAATTACTTTGAGTTTGTTTCTCAGATCAGTAAACTGGGAAGGAGAAAGAGGTTTAGTGAAGCAGTCGGCAAGTTGTTCAACACCAGCAACATGCTTAATGAAGAGCTATTTGGAGAGTACTTTTTCTCTTACAAAATGAATATCTAATTCCAAGTGATTGGTGCGGGAATGAAGTATTGGATTGTGTGCTAGAGATACTGCACTTAAATTGTCACATAACAGTGTAGGAGACTGAAATAGTACTTTTAATTCATGTAGCAAAGACTGGATCCATAGGAGTTCAGCAGTTGTATTGGCCATGCCGCGGTATTCTGCTTCGGTGCTCGATCTAGCAACTAGTGGTTGCTTCTTAGAACCCCAAGAAACCAGATTGGGGCCAAGGAAAATGCAGGATCCCAAAGTAGATCTTCGGTCATCATAGTCACTTCCCCAATCTGCATCACTATAGGCCCTTAGGGAGAAGGGAGTGTCGGGTTTACCAGGCTGCAGCAGTAACCCGAAGCTGAGAGAGCCTTTTAGATACCAGCGAATTCTTTTTACTACTTTCCAATGAGACTCAAGGGGCCTAGCCATGTATTGACAGACTTTGTTGACACTAAAGGAGATGTCAGGTGATAAGTGCCAATTTTACTTACATTTTTAGAGCTTTTTATGGCATTTATTAACTCATTTGTTTGAATTAAAAGATGGTTTCTTACCTCAAGTTAGTATTTGTAAATATTTTTATTAGAGTATTATGTTTTCAATGATGTTAGAATTCATCCAAAATTCCTTGTTAAATTTATGTAGGTTGAATTGAGGCAAATCAAAGAAGGAATCAAAGCTGTCCAATTTTCGCTCAAGCCAGGAACACTCGCTCAAGCGAATCTGGCACAGAATTGTTACCTACAAACCGACTCAAATTAAGCTTGGCGAAAATCTTTGTGCTAAGCGACGCACGTTTCTTCAGCATGAAGAATGCTATGCAGCCAAACGAAATCCTTGGAGCTGAGCGAATTCTAAGCGGTTTAAACTCTGTTTTACTGAATTGGAGCAATATAAAAGGATAGTTCATTTCAGCTTTGAAGGATCGGATGAAGAGAGAGGAATTGAAGGGGGGAGAAAAGAAGAGAACCTTTGGGGAATCAAAGGGACACTATCTTTCATCTTTCATCTCTCAATTTTCATGGTATTTGTATATGGCTCTCATGATAATGAGTAGCTAACTCTTTTGTAGTTGGGATTTGGATGTAATCAACCAAACTTCTATGTAATTTCTTTACAATTATATGCTATCTCTTCTTATCAATGATAGTGATTTCATTCTATGTTTAATGCTTTATATGACTTGATCACTCATATTTAGATTTGTGAGTTAGATTGTGATTGGAAAATACTTTCTAATTCTAGATTTGAATGAAATCACCTAATGAGTTTTGTTACAAGGAATAGAGCTTGATTCATTAGTTACTTTTGAATGCTAATCTTAATGCAATTAATCTCTTTGAATAATCAAGGAATTGTTATTTAAAGTGAAGAGCTTAGAATCTCCTTTACTAAGGAATTGGTAATTGAGTAAACTTCATTCGTAATATCATTGGTAATGAAAATAGTCGTATATGAGTATCGAATTCATAAGTGGTGAGGTTGATGAAATCCAATCCCAACTCGTTTCCAAGACTATCATCAATCCGCTTTACTCATTAGTGTTTATTTTCTTTAAAACTTAGAATTTGTATGTTAGAAACTCTTAATCTAAAAACATGAGATATTTTGTGAATATATATGTACATAGATCTTTTGGACTTAATTAGTATAAGTGTGAATTAAACGAGTATTACACGATTCCCTGTGGATACGACAACCCTACTTATCACTGTAAACTTCGGTATTTTGGTACGCTTGCCAAAATCCTAACAAGTTTCTGGCGTTCTTGAAGGGAATTCTGTGTTAGATACTTTCCAAATTCACATTTATTACTTGTTAAGTTTGTTAATTTTAATTTTATTAGTGTATAGTTATAATATATCTTCTTTTTAAATAGTATTTGGTGCTGACCCTTTGTTTAGTGTCTTTGTTCTGTCTATGCGAGGTAAAACTCCTAAAGATCAATTGTTATTTGATCCGGAGATTGAAAAAACAGCAAGGAAGAACAATAGCAAGACAAGGAAAGAGAAGTTGCTAAACAAATTACAGCAACAACAAGCAGGCCCTTCTACTCCTACTTATTCTAAAGTTGTGCAACAACAGGATAAAATGGATCCACCAGGGAACAACAATAACAACAATCCACCAGCCAATAACAATGCCAACAACAACAATGCTCAGAATCATAATAATCAGAGAAGAACCCTGGGAGACTATGCTCAGCAGCAGGGTCCCAGACATTTTTCGAGCATTGCCAGACCATCAGCAAATACCATGGAAATGAAGCCAGCTTTGTTAAGTTTGATTAATTCAAATCAGTTTGCAGGCTTAGACCATGAAGACCCATACACTCACCTCTCCACCTTTTATGAGTTGTGTGGTACAATGGGATTTTCTGAAGATGATGAAGAAGCTGTCTATATGAGGCTATTTCCATTTTCATTGACAGGAAAAGCCAAGACTTGACTTCAATCCCATCCAAATCAGAGTCTTACCACATGGGAAGATGTTGAAGAAAAATTCTTAGCCAGATTTTTCCCACCATCTAGATATATTAGTGCAAAATCTGCCATTGCTACTTTTTCGCAGGGAGCTGATGAACCATTGTGTGAAGCATGGGAGCGATATAAAGCTTTGTTGAGAAAATGTCCTAATCATGGCTTTGATGATATAGCTCAGCTGCTGATAACTCTTAGAAATAAGAGTTATTTATGCTTTTATGACTATGAATCATGTGAGTTTAAGAGTAATTTAGATCCTTTATTTATTAGATTTATGTAAATAATGTGATTTTTCTTGTTTGGAGCTATTTAAAGCACTTTGGTGCTTTTGTGAGCATTTTGATGTGTGTTGACATTGTGCAGGATTTTTATGAGAATTGCTCAGTGCCAAGTCTGGTGCCATGCCACGGCACTGTGTTGATAACAGCCCCTGGAATTAAAGCAGCAACGTGTGATCTTTCATTGGAGCTAAACAAAGGACTCTGTCCTCATATATGTTGCTGCAGCGTGCTTTTTGGTGGTCCCTCCCTGTCCTATTGCATTTTCTCTCAGCTCACTACATGACAAAAAGCTCTCACTTTTGGGCCCAAAGACAGCATCTTTATGGGGATCAACATTGGTTAGCCCATTTTGAGGAGAGACTATAAAGGTACAATGACCTAATGAAGTAAAGGAGGCTGGTTCTGATATTCTTCTCTGCTAGGGCAGCATCTGTCCCTCCTAAAAAAGAAGCAGCCGCATCTCTTCTTTCTCTTTCCAAACACCATTGATTCAAGCTTTCAACTTTGTCCATGGAGAGAAGGAACTTGCGCAGTACAGAGTGAAGCAGAAATAGCAAGGCATTGCTACTTAAGGAGTGGTTCTCAAGCTCACAAAGCTGGGAGAAATTCTGTTTTCTGTTTTATTCATAGCTGTAATAGTTTCTAAACTCTTACTCTAGTGCCATGGATTCTGTTTTTGGCACCAGTTTCTGTTGTTTTATTTTTAGGCTCATTATGAGCTAACTTTCTTAAGTTAGGATGAAGTGACTTTGTATTGAAACTTGGTTGGTGAATGTCTATTTGTCTTTGCCCTTGCATCTTTGTCTCATGCGACTTCATTGCTTACATATTTAACTTGAGCCTGATCAACTTTAGTTAGGTACATGTATGTTAGGTGCTGAAAGGTGGTAACATGCTGATTTCATGAGGCAATATAAGGGGTATCAAATTAAAGGACACTTTAATTGATTTAGATTAAACTAGACATAGGAAATCTGTCTTGTAGGGTGTTCTTGGCCACATTAACTAGACAAGGGGGAACATAATGGGGGCTTAGACATAAGGAACCCTTTACTAAACCCTGAAAGTGCTGAAAGGCACACACATTAGTGCCCTGCGCACAGGTGCCAAATGGCACTGACTTATGGCACTGAAACCAACCTGGTGGAAATATGAATGAACTGAATCCTAACTATCTTTATCCATATTTTTCTCAAATCACTTGCTTAATTCTGTTTTGTTCAGTTATTAAAACCACAAAAACTTGATGTTTATTTTCTGTTTTTATTATTTACTCACTAACTCACTTACTATTGGAAAAACTTGTGAAATCAATTAATCAATCCTCGTGGAAACGATCTTGATTTACTCTTTGCTATTTATTGCGATTGTGTATACTTGCACAACTGTGTTATTATTTCACACAACAAGTTTTTGGCGCCGTTGCCGGGGATTGAATTGATTAAATTTACATAGTTTTGAATTTAGTAGGTTTGTTAGTTGAGATATTCTAATTCTTTTGGGTGTTGTGTCAGCTATTAGTGCTCAACTCTGCACATGCGCAGGTACACGGCACCAGAATATCAGTTGGATCCTGAGATTGACAGAACTTTCAGAAGGTTGTTAAGGGAGAGGCAAGCATTTGCTGCATTAGGTCTTCTTGTAAATATGGCGTAATCGCCCCATCTTGAAGAATCAATTCTGATCTGAGAAGAAGAAAGCGGTGTTCATTTTCAACACGGTGTTCACGATCGATGCAAGCCTTGGTGCTGAATGCTGATATCATAGGCTTAGCCAATGATAGGGACAGGCCAATGAGGGACTATGCTGTTTTTTGATCCTCAAACTATGCACACGGGCATAGTAAGGCCTGACATCACTGCAAATCACTTTGAATTTAAGCCTATGATGTTCCAAATGCTGCAAACTGTGGGACAATTTGGTGGCACACCTCAAGAAGACCCTCACTTGCACTTGAAACAATTCCTTGAAGTGTGCAGTAATTTCAAAATTCCTGGAGTTACAGATGATGCTTTCAGACTCAGGCTATTCCCATATTCCTTGAAGGATAGAGCCAAGGCTTGGCTAAATTCCTTGGAGCCCAACTCTATCACTGATTGGAATGGTATGGCAGAAAAATTCTTAACCAAGTATTTCCCTCCAATCAAGAATGCTAGGATGAGGAATGAAATTACATCTTTCAGGCAAAATGAAGAGGAATCACTGTTTGAGGCTTGGGAGAGATTTAAAGAGCTGCTCAGGAAGTGCCCTCACCATGGCATACCTATTTGCATTCAAATGGAAACATTTTATAATGGTCTTTCAGGAAGAACAAGAGACATGCTTGATGCTTCTTCTGGTGGTGCCCTCTTGGCACAGTCTTACAATGATGCATATGAGAAAATTGAGACCATTGCTGCAAACAGTTATCAGTGGCCCACTGCTAGATTGAGTGCTGCAAAGAAGGTTGCTGGAGTCCATGAAGTGAGTGAAATGACAGCCTTATCTGCACAGGTGGCTGCAATCGCAAACATGTTGAAAAGTCTGAATATTCTTTGGAGCCAACACAAAGACTGTGGTCTGCGAGAATGCACGCAGTGCGAGCTAAAGCTATTTCTTGTGTGTATTGTGGAGGAGGTCATCTATATGAGGAGTGCCCTAGCAACCACCTGTGTGCACAATTATGTAGGGAATTTCAACAAAAACAATAATCCTTACTCCAACACCTCTGACCCTGGGTGGAAGAATCACCCAAATTTTTCATGGAGTAACAATAATCCTGCAAAGACTGCTTTGTGTCCGCAAAGCCTACACATCCCCTGGTTTCCACTTGACCAGTTCAAAAATTTGTTGTTCCTATTATTGACAACTCAATGGAGGCTATCTTTGAAGGCTTTCATGAATGAAACCAAAGCCCGATGCAAAGTCAGGGGCAACAATTAAAAACTTGGAGAATCGGTTAGAGGCGGATGGCAACAACTATGAACTAAAGACCAAGTGGTTCCTTTGCTGCTACTGCCGAACTGCCCAAGCCGGCAGGGGAGAGCAAATAAAAGCCATATATTTGAGGAGTGGTACTGAATTACTGTGTCCTTCTCAAAGGCCTGATGTTACCACTAGCTTGACCTCAAAAGAAAAAAAGACGAACCTGAAGTGCCAAAAACTACAGAGCGAGTGCGGTGCCATCCCAAAGACCAATTCGACACTGCACTTTGAGAAAGTTACACCAAAGAATCGCAAGCAATAGATTAATTCCTGAATTTCCACCTCCACCATTCCCTCGGAGACTTAAAAAACCCATCAAGACAAGCGGTTTGACAAGTTTATTGATGTCTTGAAAGCTGATTGCACATCAACATTCCATTAGTTGATGCCTTGCAACAGATGCCAAATTACACAAAGTTCATGAAGGATGTTCTAACCAAGAAAAGGAGGTTGGGAGAATTTGAGACAGTTGCTATGACCCAGGAGTGCAGTATGCTGATGCAAAGCAAGATCCCCCAAAAGTTAAAAGATCCTGGCTGTTTCACCATTCCTTGCACTATTGGTGACACTTATTGTGGGAGAGCTCTATGTGACTTAGGGGCCAGCATTAATCTAATGCCTAAGTCCATCTTCCAACAGCTTGGAATTGGTAAGGCCAGGCCTACAACACTGACTCTGCAACTGGCAGACAGAACTCTAGCTTATCCAGAAGGAAAAATCGAAGATGTGCTTGTCAAAGTTGACAAATTGGTATTTCCTGCTGACTTTATTATCCTTGATTTTGAAGCTGATGCTGAGGTGCCTATTATTTTAGGAAGACCATTCCTTGCCACAGGGAAAACACTGATTGATGTGCAGAAGGGTGAACTCACCATGAGAGTCAATGATCAAGAAATCAAATTTAATGTTCTTAATGCTCTCAAGTATCCTGCAGAAAATGTTGAGGAATGTTCCTTTGTTAGAACCATTGATTCATTGGTTCAACATCAATTCTTGAGGGACAAAGATGTGCTGAAACAGGAACTGAATGTCCCTGATTATGAACTTGCGCAGGATAAAAACATAGAAGAGAAGGCTTCGGTAAATCAATTATGGTTCAAAAAGTATGAGTCATTGGAACTCAGTGATAAGAGCTCCAAATCCAATATTCCCTCTGTTGAAAAACCTCCTGAGCTGGAACTGAAAGTGCTACCTCCACACTTGAAGTATGCTTATTTGGGTGAGAATAACATTCTTCCTGTTATTATTGCTTATGATTTGAGCTTGCAGCAGGAAAAAGAACTGCTCACTGTTTTGAAGAAACATAAGAAGGCTATAGGGTGGAAAATAGCTGACATAAAAGGCATAAGTTCTACTCTTTGTATGCACAGAATCTTTTTGGAGGAAAATGCCAAGAATAGCATTGAAGCACAACGAAGGCTTAACCCAGTGATGAATGAGGTAGTTAAGAAGCAAATCATTAAATGGTTGGATGCTGGAATTATTTACCCAATCTCAGACAGCTCTTGGGTTAGTCCAGTGCAATGTGTTCCGAAGAAAGGGGGAGTGACTGTTATAGCTAATGACAAGAATGAATTAATTCCCACCAGAACTGTGACTGGTTGGAGAATTTGTATGGATTACAGAAAGCTCAACAAGGCAACAAGGAAAGATCATTTCCCATTGCCCTTCATTGCCCAGATGATTGACAAATTGGCAGGGAAGGAGTTTTATTGTTTCCTTGATGGGTATTCAGGCTACAATCAAATTGCCATAGCACCTGAGGATCAAGACAAGACTACTTTCACATGCTCTTATGGCACCTTTGCTTTTAGAAGGATGCCATTTGGGTTGTGCAATGCACCAGCAACTTTCCAAAGGTGCATGATGGCAATATTCTCAGATTTTATTGAGAAATCCATGGAAATTTTCATGGATCACTTTTCTGTTTTTAGAGAAACATTTCAAGCTTGCCTGGATAATTTGGAACAAGTGTTGTCCAGGTGTGAGGAGACTAATTTAGTACTGAATTGGGAGAAATGCCACTTCATGGTGCAAGAGGGCATTGTTCTGGGCCACAAAGTCTCCAAGAAAGGCATTGAAGTAGATAAGGCAAAGATTGAGGTCATTGAGAAATTACCTCCACCAACTAGTGTGAAGGGGGTACGAAGTTTTTTGGGGCATGCTGGTTTCTATAGACGGTTCATCAAGGATTTTTCAAAAATCTCAAAGCCCCTTTGCCAACTTTTACAGCATGAAACTGTATTTGATTTTGATGAACACTGCATGATAGCTTTCCAGACACTGAAGAAAGCCTTAACCACAGCACCTATCATTGTTACCCCAGATTGGGATAAGCCATTTGAGTTGATGTGCGATGCAAGTGATTTTGCTATAGGCGCTGTTCTTGGTCAAAGACATGACAAGGTGTTTCATTCAATTTACTATGCAAGCAAGACATTGGTGGATGCTCAGTTGAACTACACCACCACTGAGAAAGAACTACTTACAGTGGTGTTTGCTTTTGACAAGTTCAGAGCCTATCTGGTTGGCACAAAGGTAGTGGTGTACACTGACCACTCAGCAATCAAGAATTTGATTGCCAAGAAAGATGCAAAACCAAGATTGATAAGATGGGTGTTGTTACTTCAAGAGTTCGACTTAGAAATCAGAGATAAAAAAGGAGTGGAGAATCAAGGAGTTGACCACTTGTCCAGAATTTAAAATGACAGTGTTGAACGATAGGGAGGTGAAATTAAAGAAAGTTTTCCTGATGAGCAATTATTGGTAGTAACAGGTGCCAAGGTTGATGCCATCACAGCACCTTGGTATGCTGATATAGTGAACTTCCTGGTTTGCAAAATCCTTCCAATTGAGATGGATTACCAACAAAAGAGGAGATTCTTCCAGCAAGTGAAGCAATATTACTGGGATGAACCTTTTCTATACGAGAAGGGTGTTGATCAACTATTCAGAAGGTGTGTGGCAGAAGAAGAAGTTGGAAGCATCCTGCAACATTGTCACTCTGCACCTTGTGGAGGACACTTTGGAGGAGCCAGAACAGCAGCCAAAGTTTTGCAATCTGGTTATTTCTGGCCCTCTCTATTTAAAGATTCTCATGAATTTGTTAAACATTGTGATAGATGCCAAAGGGTGGGAAATATTTCAAGCAAACAAGAAATGCCTCTCAACAGCATCCTTGAAATTGAACTCTTTGATGTATGGGGCATGGATTTCATGGGCTCCTTTCCTCCTTCCTTTGGAAATCTGTACATTTTAGTGGCTGTGGATTATGTGTCCAAGTGGATCGAAGCAGTAGCTCTGCCTACCAATGATGCCAAGGCAGTGAGCAAGTTTTTGCATAATAATATTTTCACAAGGTTTGGTGTCCCTCGAGCAATTATCAGTGATGAGGGCAGGGCACCCATTTTTGTAACAAACTAATAGAAAAGCTCTTGCTGAAGTACGGGGTGAAGCACAAGATAGCTACTGCATATCATCCACAAACAAGTGGCCAAGCTGAGCTATCCAATAGGGAAATTAAGAGGATTCTTGAGAAGGTTGTCAATCCTTCTAGGAAAGATTGGTCCTTGCATCTTGATGATGCCTTGTGGGCCTACAAAACACCATATAAGACACCATTGGGGACACCTCCCTATATATTGGTGTTTGGTAAGGCTTGCCACTTGCCTATTGAGTTGCAGCACAAAGCTTTCTGGGCTACAAAGAAGCTAAATTTTGACTTGGAAAGTGCTGGTGCAGCAAGGTTGCTGCAACTCCATGAACTAGAAGAGCATAGGCTCTTTGCCTATGAGAATGCCGAGTTGTACAAAGCCAAAACTAAAGCTTGGCATGATAATAAAATTCAACCCAGGGAATTAAAAGAAGGATCTCAAGTGCTGCTGTTCAATTCAAGATTGAAATTATTCCCTGGGAAGCTCAAATCAAGGTGGTCTGGTCCTTTCAAGCTGATCAAGCTATATCCATATGGGGCAGTGGACTTACTGGATGAGGTCACGGGTGCAACATTTAAAGTCAATGGCCAGAGAGTAAAGCAGTATTGGGGTGACCCTGATGAAAGAACAAGGGTCACCACTAAACTCAAGGATAGCTGAAGTGAAAAATAAGTCTGGCTGAGGACTTTTATAAACCAAGCGCTACTGGGAGGCAGCCCAGATTTTTTTTAACTTAGTTTTAATTTTGTTTTGCAGGAATAAATTGAATTATGGTGCTGGAAGTGTAGTGCAGTTGGGGTGGCTGGTATGAAGTTCTGAGTGCTGTGCATTTGGTGCCATTGGCACCACGGGGGGCACCAATCAGGGGTTGAGTTTTTAAGAAAGAAAGTGTGAAAGGGCAGGTGTGCAGTAAAAGTAAAAAGCAATCCATATGGGCATTAAATGACTTGGCACATCACAAGTGCACTTTTTACTGCGTGTACCAATGGCAGTATGCCACCTAGCATCTTCACATTCATACTCTCTGATTTAGAAAATCACTCTCTCCCTCCTCAATTAAGCTCCAACGGGAAAGCTCTTTAAAGACCCCAACATTCACTCCATTTCCCAAACAATTACCATTGTAGCAACAACAACAACCCACGACCCCCATCATCCAACCTTCAGAAACCTCCCAATATCTCCACTCGTCTTAACCTCCACCCATTGTAAAAGCCCACCTTTTTAACCCTAACCCCATTCGTCAAACTCACTCCCACATTCTCCCTCATTTCGAAACCCCCAAATTCTCAAATCTGCGAACCCTAGCTTTCCCTTTGCCCAGAAATCATTGAGACAGAAGCTTTAGAACGTTGGAAGCAATTGTTATCAGCCATGAGAACCAAGCACGCAGCGCAGAGAACAAAATCACGAGTGCCAAATCTGGCACCAGAGGAGAGATTTCATAATGAGGAGTCGAGAAAAAGGTACGAAGATTGCATGGAAAAAAGGCCTCTGCATCCTGAAAGGGGCTTCGAGTTACAAACGGCCTCCCCTGACATCATGATGTTGATTGAACAATACAAATGGGAAAACTTTTGCTCCCACCCTACGAGCCCTGTCACGGCTATTGTGAGAGAGTTTTATGCCGGAATACCCCCTCAGGAAGAAGGTCAGCCTGAAACCAACTACTCCAATATTAGAGGAATCACTGTCCCTTTTTCTCCAGAAGGAATCAATGAATATCTTTCCCTGCCGGAGAAAGGAGATGCCTTTGAAAAGAGGATGAAGGCCATGACGGAGAAGCAGATGAACGAGATAATGCATCAACTGACAGTTGAAGGCACCAACTGGGAAAGGAGACATGGGGATGACTACCGGATTAAGAGAAACACCTTAATCCCTGCAGCTAAAACATGGTACAACTTTATGGTTACTAGCCTACTCCCTACTACACACAATCAAACCATAGATAAGGAGAGGATTGTGCTGCTGCATCACCTTCTGGAAGGGAAACAGGTTGATGTGGGTAGGTTGATTCATAGGGAAATTATTGCTTGTGCTAAGAGGACCAAGGGAGTCTGTTCTTCCTGTGTTTGATCACTGCCTTGTGCAAGCATGAAGGGGTGCCCATTCTTGATAGTGATGTCACATGGCCTGTCCCAAAGCCTTGGAATGCCATAACTGGTGCCCCTAGCCCTGTTGTTTCTGCTCCCCAAAATGAAGAAGGTAGTGAGGAGCTGGCTGAGATTGTGAATCAATTATTGAAGAAACAGCAGGCATACTGGAGGTTTGCTCAGGAGCAATACCTATGGAAGAAGAGAATTTTCAATTTTAATTTCCCCAAGAAATTGGGTAATGCACCCCCTGAGTTTCCTGATTGGATCTTAGGAGACAAAGAGGATGCTGCAGCTGATGTGGAGCCTGCCTCCAGTGAATTGACACCGAAAAAGAAGAGGGGTTCCAGAAAAGGGAAGGAGCCTGAAGGAGTTGCAGAAGCTCCTCAAGAGGGCAGTGCCAAATCTGGCATTGATGCTGAAGAAGACTGGCAGCCACCACCTCCTCCTACTGACACCCCACGGAAGACAGCCTCCCCTGCTGAAGGGAGTCAGAAAATAAAGAAAAAAGAAGCTGCTAAAGAGGCAGTCATCACCATCGCTGGTGATGAGGAGGAGGAGCCAATTGCTAGCCTGATGAGAACACCAAGGAGAAGGAGCTCACGGCTCCAAGCAGGGATGTTCTCACCCTAATCTTTTACTAATAATTTTTTTAGCAGTAAATATTTTTAGTATGTTTGTTTGTGTTTGCTGAATTTTGTTGTTTGTAGGTTGCATAATTAGCTTGTTTGTGTCATCCCTTTCTATAACATAAAGTATTTGCAGTGAGGACACTGCAAGGAATTATGTTGGGGGGAGGGATATTTTAGGAGTTAATTGTTGCACTTGCAGTAGTGTTCTTCTTTACTATATAAAAAAAATAAAAATAAAAAAAATAAAAAAATTTGGTTGACACAATGGCTTAACTTGATGAGGATTCTATGCATGGTGTTATTGGAACTTTGTGATGATTGGCAATTGGTTGGAACACTGATTTTTGACACAAACCCTTAGCTTGAGAGGGAAGAATAGGTAGCCTATAAACTAGTTGATGTTGAACCCTTAGAATGGACTGAACCTTGTTGCCAAATTTGACCAATGAAGGAGGATTGGGTAAAAGATAAGTTTGGGGGTATGCTCATTGTAAAGAATTAAAGAATAGGACAATGCACACATTAGTAATCAGAAAAAGCCAAAAATACATAAAAAAAAAAGAAGAAAAAGTCTCTTTGTTGAGTAACCGGGTAACTTCATTACAATTGTTGTTATTCGCATCAAAAGGCAAAGAGATGAAACATAGAAAAAGGCAAAAAGATTAAAAATTGAATGAGTGTGCATTGATCCCATGTTTCTTAGTTTGTTTGTGCTGTTTTGCTTATCATGTAGCCCCTAGTTCCTACAATTGTAAGCCTAGTCCCCTTTGTTAGATTAGGAGGTGCAAGTTAGGAAAATTCTTGGGGGGGAAACTGAGATGAACTTGCTGGATCTATACTATCTTTTTGATTGAGCATAAGGGGTGCACACACACACTTGAAATCAGTGGAACAAATCAAGGAAGCATGAAGCACAAAGGGGTTGCTTGGCAAAGTGTTAGTCTGAAAGTGACGCCATGTGGAAACCAATCAATAAAAATTTTGCTGTTTGAATTCACTTGTTGAGTGCTGCTGCATTTGTGACAATTTTTCTGTTCCCTGTTGTTGTTCATGTGTCATTACTTGAGGACAAGCAATGGTTCAAGTTTGGGGGTGTGATAACTCTTAGAAATAAGAGTTATTTATGCTTTTATGACTATGAATCATGTGAGTTTAAGAGTAATTTAGATCCTTTATTTATTAGATTTATGTAAATAATGTGATTTTTCTTGTTTGGAGCTATTTAAAGCACTTTGGTGCTTTTGTGAGCATTTTGATGTGTGTTGACATTGTGCAGGATTTTTATGAGAATTGCTCAGTGCCAAGTCTGGTGCCATGCTGCAGACCTTTGTGTTGATAATGTACTGGAATTAAAGCAGCAACGTGTGATCTTTCATTGGAGCTAAACAAAGGACTCTGTCCTCATATATGTTGCTGCAGCGTGCTTTTTGGTGGTCCCTCCCTGTCCTATTGCATTTTCTCTCAGCTCACTACATGACAAAAAGCTCTCACTTTTGGGCCCAAAGACAGCATCTTTATGGGGATCAGCATTGGTTAGCCCATTTTGAGGAGAGACTATAAAAGTACAATGACGTAATGAAGTAAAGGAGGCTGGTTCTGATATTCTTCTCTGCTAGGGCACATCTGTCCCTCCTAAAAAAGAAGCAGCCGCATCTCTTCTTTCTCTTTCCAAACACCATTGATTCAAGCTTTCAACTTTGTTCATGGAGAGAAGGAACTTGCACAGTACAGAGTGAAGCAGAAACAGCAAGGCATTGCTACTTAAGGAGTGGTTCTCAAGCTCACAAAGCTGGGAGCAATTCTGTTTTCTGTTTTATTCATAGCTGTAATAGTTTCTAAACTCTTACTCTAGTGTCATGGATTCTGTTTTTTGCACCAGTTTCTGTTGTTTTATTTTTAGGCTCATTATGAGCTAACTTTCTTAAGTTAGGATGAAGTGACTTTGTATTGAAACTTGGTTGGTGAATGTCTATTTGTCTTTGCCCTTGCATCTTTGTCTCATGCGACTTCATTGCTTACATATTTAACTTGAGCCTGATCAACTTTAGTTAGGTACATGTATGTTAGGTGCTGAAAGATGGTAACATGCTGATTTCATAAGGACACTTTAATTGATTTAGATTAAACTAGACATAGGAAATCTGTCTTGTAGGGTGTTCTTGGCCACATTAACTAGACAAGGGGGACCATAATGGGGGCTTAGACATAAGGAACCCTTTACTTAACCCTGGTGAAAGTGCTGAAAGGCACACACATTAGTGCCCTGCGCCCAGGTGCCAAATGGCACTGACTTATGGCACTGAAACCAACCTGGTGGAAATATGAATGAACTGAATCCTAACTGTCTTTATCCATATTTTTCTCAAATCACTTGCTTAATTCTGTTTTGTTCAGTTATTAAAACCACAAAAACTTGATGTTTATTTTCTGTTTTTATTATTTACTCACTAACTCACTTACTATTGGAAAAACTTGTGAAATCAATTAATCAATCCTCGTGGGAACGATCTTGATTTACTCTTTACTATTTGTTGCGATTGTGTATACTTGCACAACTGTGTTATTATTTCACACAACAGCTGCACATATTTTGCAATGGATTGAGACCTCAAACGAAGATGATTTTAGATGCGTAACTGGAGGTTCAATGATGTCAAAAAGCTCTGAGGAAGCGATAACTATCATTGATGCGATAGCTGCAAATGATCATCAAGCTCAACATGACAGAAGTTCCATACATAAGAGAGGAGTCATAGAGTTGGACACTCAGCGCCATTCTAGCTCGTAACAAACTTATGACTCAGCGACTTGAAGCATTGTGAAGCAAATGTCTAAGCTTCCACAACAATTTGTAGGGTATGCAAAGCTCTTCCTCTCAACAGATTCAAAGATGTGATTTTTGTCAAGGAGATCATCCAAATGGCCATTGTTCAACCCCAGATGCAACACAAGAGGAGCAAGCAAATTACTTGGGCAATCAAGGAAGGCAAGGCAATTATTCTAACAATTACTTTCAAGGTTGGAGACCAAATCCAAATTCTAACCTTGGATGGAGACAAGATGCTGGACCTTCAAATAGACCTACTCAACCTGATAGGATGTCTAAGATGGAAGATACTCTTACTCAGTTTATGCAAGCCTCCATGAACAATCAGAAAAATACAGAAGCTTCCATTAAGAACCTTGAAGTAGAGGTAGGACAATTGGCAAAGCAGCTGGCTAGACAAAATCAAGGTAACTTTTCTGCTAATACACAGGTTAATCCAAGGGAGAAAGGTAATACAGAGCATTGTAATTCCATTACAACAAGGAGAGGTACTGTGATTGGAAAGGGTATTGGAGAGAATCTGGAAGTTGAAGAGAAGGTTGTTAATGAAAAAGAAAAAGATAGAGATAAAGGAGTAAAGTAGAATAAAGAGGATGAAACAAATGAAAAAGAAAAAGAGAGTGAACAAGAAAAAGAAGAAGAGTTGGAGAAAAAACAAATTGAGGAGAAGAAAAGTAAGAGTCAGTTAGCTAAGGAAGAAAAATTGAAGAGTCCTCCAGTCAAACATCTTCCTTATCCTCATGCTCCAACAAGAAAGGAGAAAGAAAGACAATTTGCAAGATTTCTTGATATTTTCAAAAGACTGCAGATCAACATTCCATTTGCTGAAGCATTGGAGCAGATGCCCGCTTATGCTAAGTTCATGAAAGAACTCTTAACTAAGAAGAGAAGATTTACAGAAGAAGAAACAATTGAACTGGAAGCTGGTTGCAGTGCAATTATTCAGAAATCATTGCCTCAAAAATCAAAGGATCCTAGAAGCTTTACTCTTCCTGTCACTATAGGATGTTTATCTGTTGGTAAGGCACTCCTAGACTTAGGGGCAAGCATCAATCTTATGCCTCTCTCTATGCTAGAAAGAATTGGTGAGGGGGAGGTAGAAATCAAACCTACAAGGATGACGTTACAGTTAGCTGACAGATCAATCAAACGACCTCATGGTGTTGTGGAAGATGTGCTTGTGAAGGTAGATAAATTCATGTTTCCAGTGGACTTTGTGGTGATGGATATGGAGGAAGATAAAGAAGTTCCTCTTATTTTGGGTAGGCCTTTCATGAAAACTGCCAAAGTTTTAATTGATGTTGATGATGGCAAGTTAAAGGTGAGAGTTCAAGGAGATGAAGTCAATTTCGATGTCTTTGAAGCTATGAAACATCCCAATGACAATGGGGAATGTTTTAGAGTAGATGTTCTTGATGAAGTGTTTTTGAAGGCAAGTAAGGAGTTGCATACTTCAATTCCTTTGGAGAAAGCTTTAATTGATGCCTTTGATGTGCTGAATGAAGAAGAAGAAAAGGAGATTGAAAAATGCTTGAAAGATCTTGACACATTCAAAGAAGTTTCTTTACATGAAGTTGTGATAGAAGAAATGAAGGGTGAAGGCAAGTTGCAAGATCAAAAACTGGAGCTGAAAATGTTGCCTCCACATTTAAAATATGTTTTTCTTGAGAAGGGGAGCAGCAAACCAGTGTTTATCAGCAGCTCTTTATCAAGCAAGGAGGAGGAAGAATTGATTAAAGTGTTGAAGGTGAATCAAGGAGCAATTGGCTGGAATCTTTCTGATCTTAAAGGCATAAGTCCTTCATATTGTATGCATAAAATCCTTATGGAACAAGACTTTAAGCCGGTAGCTCAACCTCAAAGACGCCTCAATCCAACTATGAAAGAAGTAGTTCGAAAGGAGGTGATAAAATTGCTTGACGCTGGGATGATTTACTGATTCGGCGGTGCTTGGGTAAGCCCAGTTCAAGTAGTTCCAAAGAAAGGTGGAATGACGGTCATCCATAATGAGAAAAATGAATTGATTCCGACTCGTACTTTCACTGGTTGGAGAATGTGTATTGATTACAGGAAGCTGAATCAAGCAACTAGAAAGGATCATTTTCCATTACCCTTATGGATCAGATGTTGGAAAGATTGGCAGGTCAAGCTTTTTATTGTTTCTTGGATGCGTACTCGGGATACAATCAAATTGCAGTGGATCCTGAGGATCAAGAAAAGACAGCCTTCACATGCCCTTTTGGTGTCTTTGCATATAGAAAGATGCCATTTGGGCTTTGCAACGCACCATCCACTTTTCAACGATGCATGCTTGCCATATTTTCTGATCTGGTTGAGAAGTGCATTGAGGTTTTCATGGATGACTTTTCTGTTTTTGGTCATTCCTTTGAATCTTGCTTGGCAAATCTAAATACCATTCTAAATCAGTGTGTGGAGACCAATTTGGTTCTGAATTGGGAGAAAGGTCACTTTATGGTGACAGAAGGCATTGTGTTAGGCCACAAGATTTCTTCCAGGGGTATTGAAGTTGACAAAGCCAAGATAGAAGTTATTGAGAAGCTTCCTTCACCAATAAATGTCAAAGGAATCAGAAGCTTCTTGGGACATGCAGGACTTTACAGGCGCTTCATCAAATATTTCTCCAAGATTGCTAAACCATTGAGCAATCTCCTCAATAAGGACACTTCTTTTAAATTTGATAATGCATGCCTTATCGCTTTTGAGGTTTTGAAACAAAAACTGATTTCTGCACCCATAATCACAGCTCCTGATTGGAAATTTGATTTTGAATTAATGTGTGATGCTAGTGATTATGCGGTAGGAGCAGTTCTTGGTCAGAGAAAAAATAAGGTTTTTCATGCTGTGCATTATGCAAGTAAAGTGTTGAATGAAAGTCAAGTTAACTATGCAACAACTGAAAAAGAATTGCTTGCAATTGTGTATGCTTTGGGAGAATTCAGGTCTTATCTTATTCGTTCCAAAGTCATTGTATATCTTGATCATCTTTGCTATTAAATATTTGTTAACCAAATCTGATTCTAAGCCAAGACTTATTAGATGGATTTTGTTGTTGCAGGAATTTGATTTGGAGATCAAAGATAAAAAAAGGAAGTGAGAATCTAGTAGCTGATCATTTGTCTAGATTGGTGAATAATGAGGTGACCACAAAAGAATTGGAGGTCTTGGAAGAATTTCCTGATGAAAAACTTTTGTCGATGCAAGAAAGACCTTGGTTTGCAGATATGGCGAACTTTAAAATTTCTTGGTGTAATTCCTGAAGATTTTAACTGGCACCAGAAAAAGAAATTCTTTCGAGACGGCAATTATTTCGTGTGGGATGATCCTTACTTATTCAAACTTGGGGCTGATAATTTGCTAAGGAGGTGTGTAATAACAGAGGAGTCAAGGAATATTTTGTGGCACTGTCATAACTCTCCTTATGGAGGGCATTATAATGGTGAAAGGACTGCTGCAAAGGTCCTTCAATCAGGTTTTTATTGGCCCACTCTATTCAAGGATGCTCATGATCATGTGCCAAGATGTGACAATTGTCAGAGGTCTGGGAGCATTACAAGAAGACATGAAATGCCACTGCAGAATATTCTTCAAGTAGAAGCTTTTGATTGTTGTGGAATTGACTTTGTTGGACCCTTGCCATCCTCTTACTCAAATGAATACATTCTGGTGGCAGTGGACTATGTTACCAACTGGGTTGAAGCAATGGCTGCACCCAAAGCTGATGCCAAAACTGTGATCAGATTTTTAAAGAAAAATATCTTTACCAGGTTTGGCACTCCGAGAGTTTTGATAAGTGATGGAGGATCTCACTTTTGCAATCAACAATTGAAGAAAGTCTTGGAGCATTACAGTGTAAAGCACAAAGTAGCATCTCCATATCATCCTCAAACCAATGGCCAAGCTGAGGTTTCAAACTGGGAAATTAAGAGAATCTTGGAAAGCGATTTGCTTCTTCAAGAAAAGATTGGGCCATGAAGTTGGATGATGCCTTGTGGGCTTATAGGATGACTTTCAAAACTCCTATTGGTCTTTCTCCTTTTCAGATGGTGTACGGGAAAGCATGTCATCTCCCGGTTGAATTAGAGCACAAAGCATTTTGGGCTCTAAAGTTCTTGAATTTTGATCCTAAGGCAGCTGGTAAAAAAAGAAAATTACAACTTCATGAGCTTGAAGAAATGAGATTACAAGCTTATGAATCCTCCAAGCATTACAAGCAAAAGGTCAAAGCCTATCATGACAAGAAAATCTTGAAGAGGGAATTTAGGCCAGGCCAATAAGTTTTATTGTTTAATTCTAGGCTGAGATTGTTTCCTGGAAAGCTGAAATCAAAATGGTCAGGGCCATTTATTGTCAAAGAGGTAAGACCATATGGTGCAATTGAATTGGAGGATCCATCATCAAAGAGAAGTTGGACTGTAAATGGGCAAAGGCTCAAGCTCTACTTAGGTGGTGAAGTTGAAAGGCTCACCATGGTGATTCATCTAGCTGACCCTTGAGGACACATCCAACGTCAAGCTAATGACGTTAAAGAAGCGCTTATTGGGAGGCAACCTAATTTTCTATCCCTTTTTAATCTTTTAGCTTGTGTGTTTTGATTTTTAGTTTGTGTTTTCTTAGTGATTTTGGTGGATGAGTTGTTTAAATCCAATGTTTTAATGTGTTAGTGTTCATTTGGTGTCATGAGTCTTGAAGTGGTTGTGTGAAAATTGGAAGAAAATTTTTAAGGTTTTGGAAAGGGTGAAATTTTGTCCCATATTCGCTTAAGCCACTCAGGTTCGCTTAAGCGAATTATGCAGAAAAATCAGTGAAAAATTGTGTCTGCTATTTTCGCTTAAGCGAAACTCACTCGCTAAGCGCCAGAAACAAAGCCTGGGAACTAATTTTTCTGAGCTATTTTCACTTAAGCGAATATCACTCGCTTAGCGCATGAAACAATTTTTTAGAGAGCACAAGTCTGAGTCATTTTCGCTTAAGCGAAAACCAGTCGCTTAGCGCAAGTCTCAAGCCATTCACTTCTGAGTGAATCTCGCTTAAGCGAGTGAGATGGGCTAAGCGAGACTCTTTAATTTTGCGTCTTAAATGAAAAGAAAAAAAACCAATCCACAAACAAGCACAACTTCCACCCTCATTTTTCCTTCCCACGAACAGGGCACTCCCAACCCATTTCTCTCGCTCTTCATTTCACGCAGCCCATCATTCTCAAAGCACTTCTTCATTGCTCTCATCTCTCTTCATTTCACTTAACTCATCATTCTCAGCACCTCACGCACTCGTCTCTCTGTGCATTTTCATCATTCCCATCATTTCGATTACTCAAGTAAGTGAAGTGATTTTCGTTCGTTTTTGGCTTAAGTTGTGAATAATGTTGGCTTGTTTTGATGAATGCTTGGATTTTTCTTGTTTCACTATGTTTAGGCTTCAATGTTTGTTTGGATTTCCACGACCCACATGCATGTCTTTACAATTTCTAAAATTAGGTTGGGTTTGGGGCAAAATTGTGGAATAATTAGGGAATGGTGTTGTAAGAATGTTGGGACAAAATTGCATCACTGTTGATGAATGTTGCCATTTGAAATGATGTCCTATTGATGTTAAAAGAATGCTTTGACAATGCTGGTTCTGTTGGTTCTGCTTGAAATGATGCTTTGACAATGTTGTTTGAAGTGATGCTTTTAAAGTATTTGTTGAAATGACAGCATTGTTAGGGTCAAATGTTCATTGTGCTTAATGTTTGATTACAAATTCTAATGGGGAAAGCATGTTTTGCATTGGTTCTAATTATTTCAGGATGCCTCCAAGGAAAGCAGTTCACCAAATACCATCAAGCAAGAAAAGAAAGGGCAAAGCATCCGAAGCGACTTCTCATGAGGATGAACCAATGGAAGAACCAATGGACCTTCCGTAAATGCCTATGGAACCACTCAACAGACGAAGATTCATAAGTCGTTCTACACAACAAAGGTATTTGATGGTTGAGACACGCGACTTGTTGTGTGAACGGAAAGTGGAGTTAGATGAGGGGGAATATGACGAGTTTTTGAATGAAATCAGAAGGAGAAAATGGGAAAAGCTGGCCACACCTGTGGAGTCAATTAATGAAGAAATTGTCAAAGAATTCTATGCCAATGCCTGGCCAATAAAAAGGGGATCCAAGACCAGAAAATCTTGGGTGAGGACCAAGTGGATTCCTTATGATCGAAATGCTATCAGTGATCTTTTGGGGAATCCCCTTCCTTTGAAAGAGGGAGAGAAGTGTTCATATTAGATTCAAATGGACCAGAGGCATACTCTACGAGGATTGACAGCAATGGATGTGGCTAAGTTTTTGTGTCTTCCCGGTAGGACTTATGAGGTTAATGCGCAAGGTCAGCCATTGAGAATTAAAAGAGCTAATATGAGAACACTAACCCAAATTTGGACTAGCTTCATGCTTTCTAACATAGTTCCTAATTCTCATACTTCAGACATCTCAATCCTACGAGCTTTCCTCATTTATGCCATCATGAAAAAGAAGAATACGGATGTTACTGCCATAATTTCGGCGGAAATACACAACTTTGTTCTTTCCGACCAGCCTAAGAAACCATTGGGCTTCCCGGCATTGATAACTGCATTGTGTTTGGCTCATGGTGTTGATGTCCCGAGCCATCCAAAAACCAAACTGAGGATGCTAATCAATGCAAGTTTTATCAGGAATTACTGTCTTAATCCAGCAGAGCAAGAACTTGGAGAAAGCTCTACCCAACCTGCACCTGTTAGGCAGCCTCCAATGATTCCAATGACTCCCATGGAGACTCGCCTCACTGCTCATCTCACACATTTAGAGCAACAACAGGCTGCCAACCATAGGGCATACACAAGCTTGAACGACTCCTTCTACCGGTTCACTTTGCATCAGCATCAAGGAGATGCTAACCTGTTTCCATGGCCCACACCAGATATGTTTGCTGCACATGTTGCATGGCCTGGGGACAGGCCAATTTTTCCGGAGGGGGAAGAAAATGTGGAAGAAGCTGGAAATGAAGGGGAAGCTGCTGAAGCTGGAAATGAAGGACAAGGTGGAGATGATGGCGGAGAGAAGCTGAATGAGGAGGACTTCATGAATGACATCCTCGGAGATTAATAATTTCTCATCCCTTATCTTTTATTGCTTTTGGTAGTTGTAGTTTTTGTGTTTGTTTTGAATCTCTGTGTTGAACATTTTGTTGACCCAAAATTTTTTGTGTGACTATGGTTTGAAAAAAATCAATTGTCAAAACTGATGCATGATGATGAATTGAATCTGGACTGAATGACTGAAAAAGAAAAATGGTGGTATACATGAATAGTATAGCCTTGATACATGTTGCATAGTTCAATGGTTAGTCATAGAGAGTAACATGAAACAGTCATCAATCAGGGAATACATGAGCCTTAAGTTTGTGGGTTTTGAGCATCCAGAATTAAATGCATTGAGAGTCATCACTGTTATTCATGCTAGTTGATTTTGCTTAATTCTCTGATAGTCACTTTGTATATATGATGCATGGAAAGGATCAAGGCAATTTTTTTTTTGTGATCAAGCCTTTGGGCCAAAAAAAAGCTAACCATGCATGATGTGAATATAACCTTTGATACCCCTTTTGAGCCTAAAAAGTTATGTTTTTCATGAGAACAAATTCCCTTTTGAGCTTAAAAGAAAAACCAAATTCTCACCCCCACCTAATAGGATGAAGAGAGCATTTGGTACTTACTATGGACTGAATAGATTGTTTCCATTGTATATAAGTTTGGGAATTTATTTCGGTTTGCATTTATAAAGGGGAAGCATTTGAAGGTAAATCAAGGTTAAGGTTGTTGATTGTAAAAAAAAAATTAAAAATTAAAAATTAAAAATTTTCTCTCTGTTTGTGAAATATCAATTTTGTACATATGCATATATGTTAAAAATAAATAAATAAATAAAAAATAGAAAAACAGATAGAAAAAAAAAGAAGGAGAAGGAGTTGTATGTAAACAAAGGATTTAGACATATTTTGTTGTTCAAGAGAATAGAGGGTTATGGTTATTATTTTGGAAGAATGTAGTTAATATCATATGCTCTCTTAATCTTTTAAGGTGATTAGTCTTTATCCAGAAAAACCAAATTCCTTTGTAGCCAGGCCACATTTCAACCTTTGAAAGACCTTAGTGATCCATGCTTGACTATGTACTTTGTGACACATTATTTGAGATGAAAAACAAATTTGATTTTGTGTGGATACAGTGTATGGATGAGAGAAATACTCACCTTGGCCATGTTATTGAGTGAAACACTTTGATGTGAGGAAATTATGTTATTCTCTGATTGATTGACTGCAAATTGTGAATTCAGTGACTACTAATAGGATTGTACATTTGTATCTTGGTTATGGATTTCATTTTAAGACATCATTCAAAAACAAATTTTGATACTTATCAGTCCAGCAGTGAAACTTTCTGTGCAGTTGATTGTTTTCAAACCATGTCTTCTTTTGTGTAAATAGTTTGGGTCATGATAACTCTATTTTGATGTGTTGACTTTTGCTTGAGGACAAGCAAAATGCTAAGTTGGGGGGAGTTGATAAGTGCCAATTTTACTTACATTTTTAGAGCTTTTTATGGCATTTATTAACTCATTTGTTTGAATTAAAAGATGTTTTCTTACCTCAAGTTAGTATTTGTAAATATTTTTATTAGAGTATTATGTTTTTAATGATGTTAGAATTCATCCAAAATTCCTTGTTAAATTTATGTAGGTTGAATTGAGGCAAATCAAAGAAGGAATCAAAGCTGTCCAATTTTCGTTCAAGCCAGGAACACTCGCTCAAGTTTAATCCGCATGCAATTATTACCTGCAAACCGACTCAAATTCGCTTGAGCGAAAATGCTGCGCTAAGCGACGCACATTTCTTCAGCATGAAGAATGCTATGCAGCCAAGCGAAATCCTTGGAGCTGAGCGAATTCTAAGCGGTTTAAACTCTGTTTTACTGAATTGGAGCAATATAAAAGGACAGTTCATTTCAGCTTTGAAGGATCGGACGAAGAGAGAGGAATCGAAGGGGGAGAAAAGAAGAGAACCTTTAGGGAATCAAAGGGACACTATCTTTCATCTTTCATCTCTCAATTTTCATGGTATTTATATATGGCTCTCATGATAATGAGTAGCTAACTCTTTTGTAGTTGGGATTTGGATGTAATCAACCAAACTTCTATGTAATTTCTTTACAATTATATGTTATCTCTTCTTATCAATGATAGTGATTTCATTCTATGTTTAATGCTTTATATGACTTGATCACTCATATTTAGATTTGCGAGTTAGATTGTGATTAGAAAATACTTTCTAATTCTAGATTTGAATGAAATCACCTAATGAGTTTTGTTACTAGGAATAGAGCTTGATTCATTAGTTACTTTTGAATGCTAATCTTAATGCAAGTAATCTCTTTGAATAATCAAGGAATTGTTATTTAAAGTGAAGAGCTTAGAATCTCCTTTACTAAGGAATTGGTAATTGAGTAAACTTCATTCGTAATATCATTGGTAATGAAAATAGTCGTATATGAGTATCGAATTCATAAGTGGTGAGGTTGATGAAATCCAATCCCAACTCGTTTCCAAGACTATCATCAATCCGCTTTACTCATTAGTGTTTATTTTCTTTAAAACTTAGAATTTGTATGTTAGAAACTCTTAATCTAAAAACATTAGATATTTTGTGAATATATATGTACATAGATCTTTTGGACTTAATTAGTATAAGTGTGAATTAAACGAGTATTACACGATTCCCTGTGGATACGACAACCCTACTTATCACTGTAAACTTCGGTATTTTGGTACGCTTGCCAAAATCCTAACATCAGGCCTTGTTAAGGTGGCATATTGTAAAGCACCAACAATGGATCGATATAGGGAAGGATCTGAAACTGAATCTGTGCCATATTTACTCAGCTTGCAGTTGCTTATCATTGGAGAAGAGATTCCTTTTGAATCATCCATGTTAGCTTTGCATAGTAGATCTCTAATGTACTTGGATTGGTTCAACAAAAGAGTACCATTAGATAGATGCTTAACCTCAATACCAAGGAAATAATCAAGCTCACCAAGCTGTTTTAGAGCAAATTGTTGATTCATTTTCACAATTAAATCTTGAATCAACTGATTTAAGGATCCTGTGATGAGAATGTCGTCAACATAGATCAAGACATAAATGCATGAATGCTGTCTAGTATATACCAGCAGAGAAGGATCACATTTGCTCTTGATAAAGCCAAAATTAAGAAGAACTGCTGTTAACCTTTCATACCAGGCACGGGGTGCCTGTTTTAGGCCATAAAGAGATCGGTTTAACCTGCAAACCAGTGACTTATCAGTAGATTCAAACCCAGGGAGCTGCACCATGTATACTTCTTCATTGAGAAAGCCATTTAAGAAGGCATTGTTCACATCTATTTGCTGAATTTTCCAATTGTAAGTCAGTGCTAATGTCAATATAATCCGAATGGTGACCGGTTTGATGACTGGTGAGAAGGTTTCTGTAAAGTCAAATCCTGTTGTTTGGTGAAAGCCTTTGGCAACCAATCTTGCCTTGTATTTATTGACACTCCCATCTGGATTTTCCTTTACCCGAAAGACCCATTTGCATCCTATGGCCTTTCTATGAGGAGGTAAAGATACCAAGGACCAAGTATTATTACTCATAAGAGCATGATGCTCAGCCTTCATTGCAACAAGCCATTTTGGATCGGACAAGGCCTGTTTAGTTGTTTTAGGCTCAGCATTGGACAAGTAAACCTTTGGTTTTAGATTACCTGTTTTTCCTCTAGTTAGCATAGGATGTGTATTGTGGTTTTCAAGAGGTAAAGGCATAGTAGAAGACTGAGGAGAGGCAGATGAAGACACTGAATTAGGAGTGCTATGAATGATAGGTGAAATAGAAGACTGCGTAGGAAATTCAGAATCTGCTTGTGCAGGGAAGGCAGAATTTTCCATAACAGAGTTAGAGGCTGGTTTTGAAGGTGAATCACTGGAAAATGGTAAAATTGAGATGGATGCAGGGTAAGTAGAAGAATTTGACAGTGACTTGGCTGAGGACTTAGCAGAAAACAGATAAGGAAATGGGAAATGAGACTCATTGAATGTGACATCTTTGGACACATAAATCTTGCCTTCAGGTGAAAGGCATTTGTGGCCTTTATGTTGGGGTGAGACTCCCAAGTAAACACACTCAACAGACCTGAATTGCAACTTGTGTTGGTTGTATGGCCGAATTAAGGGGTAGCATGCACAACCAAAGATTTTGACAGATGTATAATCAGGAAGCTGCTGAAACAAAGCAGCATAAGGTGATAGAGAGTTTGTGAGGGCAGCAAAGGAATTCTGTTTATTAAGAAAACAGCTTGGGTAAAGGCATGGTCCCAATAAGTGAGTGGAATAGATGCTTGAGCAAGAATTGTTAACCCCATTTCAACTATCTGTCTATGCTTCCTCTCAGCTATCCCATTTTGATGGGAAGTATGAGGGCAAGTAAGCCTATGGTTGATACCAAATTCACTTAGGTATTTGGTGAATGGTCGGAATTCACCACCCCAATCAGTTTGGAGTGCTTTTATTGAGATATGAAATTGATTTTGGACTAAAGCATAAAACTGTTTGAAAGCAGCCAAGGCATCAGATTTATGTTTAAGAAAGTAAATCCATGTAAATTTTGTATAAGTATCAACAAAGGTTATGTAGTAATAATAACCACCAGTGGAGGCAAAGGGGGAAGGACCCCACAAGTCACTATGAATGACTTCAAAAGCATTATGATATGTAGTAGTTGAAGCAGGAGCATGAATTCTATGAGATTTGCCAAGTGAGCATGCACTACAATGATCAAATTGATGTTTATTGCTGAAAGGTATTTTACACAATTGTAAAATAGATTTAACAGTACCTGTGTGTGCATGACCTAAGCGAAAATGCCAATGGAGTAATGGATTTACAATGGTTAAAGCAGAAGAATTGCTAGTGGACAACATGTCACAAGTAGCAGTATTATTGAAAGCAGGAAACCTGACAGCAGAATTATTGGAACCAGAAGACAGACTTGGAAGAATCTGAAAGTAGTGAAACTTGTAGAGTCCATCAGCACCAATGGAACCTTCAAGCAGCACTTGATCAGATTCCTGAGATTTAACAAAGCACTTAGTAGGATGGAATTCAAAGTAAACTCGATTATCATTGGCAAATTTAGAGACAGACAAGAGATTCTTTGTTATTTGAGGCACATGCAACAAATTATTAAGATGTAGAGGTATGCTAGGATTAGAATTAGAGGAAATAACAGAAGAGCCAATAGATGTGATGTTTAAACCTTGTCCGTTTCCCATGAGGACTTGATTCGGGCCAGAGTATGGTGTACTCTGAGTAAGATGCTGAGCATTTGATGTCAGATGGTGCGAAGCACCAGAATCGGGATACCAACCCTGTGTGCCAAATGAATGCTGCAGTGCATTATAGTTGAACTCAGGTGTGGCAGGAACATGATGCTACATTGCTAGATTTGTCATAGGGCGAGCCATTGGAAAATTAGGACGACCATAAGGTGAAGCAAATTGTGAATGTTGTGGTTCATAACAGGTGGTCCAGGTTGCTGAGACTGCGTGAAATTCTGATCAAATCGGAACCAACAACGAATTGCTTCATGGCCATACTTGCCACACCATTGACAGGAAGGACGTGGACCACCTCTGCCACGTGATCTACCACGGCCACGACCACCGTGGAAGCAACCGCCACTGCCACGAAATGCAGGCGAATATGATTCTTGTGCACCATAGGCTGGCTGATTGGAAGCACTGGTGGAATCAGAATTGTTTGCTACTTGAGCCACATTTGCAGAAACAGAAGCTGTTGCTAATTCCTGTTTGAATTTCTCAAACTGAGCCTCATGTACCATAAGCAGTGCTTCGATGTCATCAGCAGAGGGAGAGTCAAGTCTTCCATAAATCATCATCACGAATGAATTATATTCTTCGGGAAGTCCTTCCAAAATCGCATCGATCTGATCTTGATCCGAAACAGGATCACCGATTGCAATTAAAGAATCAACGATAGCCTTAATCCGCAGCAGGTATTCAGAAATTGACCTAGATGCCTTCTTCGTGTTCTTGAGTTCTGAACGTAATTGACGAACTTTTGCTTTGAGCAGAGAATGGAAATGTTTATGAATCTTATCCCATACCTGGAATGCATGCGAACATCCGAGAACACGAGGAAGAATTCCTTCAGAAAGCGACGAAAGAAGCCACGTGAAGAGTGTTTGATCTTGGATTAACCACTTCTTGTATTCTTCAGAGATAACATCTTGAACGCGATCGTCTTCCGATGCATATTTGAGAGGAATCTTCGGATTGAGAATAAACTTGTGCAATTGATGTGCAGTAATCACACTGTTCACTTGCTGACTCCAGAGTAAGAAATTTTTCTCATCGAGTTTAATCGATAGAGAATGCGTCAAACCGCTGTTCTTATTTGTGCGCGGCAGAGCCGAATTGGTGATAGAAGCCGCGCCATTGTTTGGAACCGAAACCGAAGAATCAACATGATTTGGAGAAGCTTCTGCCATTGAAGAAGAAGATTAAAGATGTAGAAAGATAGGTAAAAGATGCAGAAGAAGCGAGGTCCCAGAAAAAGAGCTTTGTGATACCATGATAAGAATCATAGATTTGCAGAAGCCATAGAAATGTAGAGAAGAAGAGAGAGATGTATCTGGACAGAATTCTATATCTCATTCATTGATCATTGAAAATGAATTGCTAATTTCAACTTGCATTAATGACAGCTATTATATAGCGGTCTTAACCAATCGGCTAACTAACTGAGTTAGGCTAACTACACATTAACTCAAGCACTAACTCAGGTTACAGCTCACTAAAATACTGCATTACACATTACTCTCTTATATTGTATGTTGTAGCCTAACATTTTTCTGAAGCATTCCTATTATTTCACAGAAGTTTTCTGTTTCAAGAAAGGAATTCATGATGTCTGTGAGAAAAAGTTAGGGTAACACATGTTGTGGACAAAATGTCAGTCTCACCTTAGTCCTTAGTGGCTTGGACATAAGTAGAGAAGACTGTAGAAGCAACATTAAGAATGATAGATTAGATTGTGGACAGTCTAGTTTGAGCTAGAGGGAGATTAAGAAAAATTATTAACTAAACTACTTGGAAAGATTTGGGATTTAAATGGCCTGTCATGGGACATGAGTCATGATAGAACATTGTGATGCTATTATTGTTGCTTTCTCATGAAATCAGACAGCTGATATTCATGATAACAGGTGCAAACTCCGCGTACGTTAATTTTATTATTTTTTTTTTTAGCAGTGTCAGCTCTAATTCCTTTGGCAAAATTGCATGCCTTTGAAGATCCTCGTGTGGATACAATTGAAAATGTTTTGGATTGGCCTCATATGGTGAGCCCACGTGTCTTACATTTGTTGTTTCATTTTTTAACTATTCAACTTTCACTATGCGTATGATTTTTTCCTAGTCGTGGTTGTGAATTCAGTGTTGTAATTTTTTTTTATTTTTTACATTACAGGTCAAACATATTGACGTTTGTTCAATCACCATTCCCGAGGTTGAATCCATAACAACAACGTTTAAGTTCAACTCAAATAAGAGTGGTAATTTTCCTATGTTTGTTCAACATTTATGTTCACAGATGTATTTACTTTCTTCTGCATTTATAGTTTAATGTAATATCTTGTTATTTATTGATGTTTATTTTTTCTGTTTTCTCCAGCACCATTGCACGGGTTCGCATTCTGGTTTGAGGCTTGGCATCACATTCGCCAATCCGTCGGTTTCCAGTAGTCGGAGAGGGATTGAAGCATTACTCCTGTCCACGTCACCCGAAGACCTACCTACACATTGGAAGCAGGTGCTGTCATAGTTTAATTGTTTATAGTTTCATTGTTCATACATTCTATGTCTTGGGTCAGATATTATTTTGGTTGTCTTCTACAGACATTGATGTACTGTTACGATGTGATGAATCTGGAAAAAGATGAAACTGTTGAAGGATCCGTGACGTTGTCAAAAAACGATTTAAATGGCCGGTCTATTGATATTTGCCTAAAATATGGGTGAGTCTGAACAGTCTCTTTCTTGGATACTAACTATGTTCACTGCCAAATTGCAGTTCAGGTGGTCAATCCTTTAGTGGCTGTTTTCTGATGATCAAGTCGTTATGCGTTATCCCATCATGCAGGTGCCTGTCTTTTTTTTCTGTCAGTTTCTATCGGTGTCCCATGTGATAATTTTTCTATATAGAGATTCTTGTTATATAATCTAACAGGACAAAGAATTATGTAGTTTAGATTGCTTTTAGAGAACATTTTTGGAGGTGGCACATGAATATTTGAGATGGTAGATTACTTTTTGGTATAGCAATTGTTGCAAATGAGGCACTAGAGTAATTTGGTGATGTAAGAACATACTCAACTGCATGGTAATGTTCTGCATCTATAGCAATTCTTGTTATATAATGTTCTGAATGCAGCAAACAAAAGATGCAAAACATTACTATGCGTCAGCTAAAGGGACCGATGGAAAAATATTTTTAAATTTGGAGACTAAAAACCTGCAGATTTTTTTTTGGGACTAAAAACAAACTTTGCGAATTTTTAAGAGACCAATTTCATATTTAAGCCTATATAATACCATTTTCACTAGATTTATTAAAGTGGAGGAAAGGAGGAAACAGCCCAATTTCAGTCAATGCAAAAATCAAATCTACGTTGCGTTAATACTGCAATAACAATCAACCAACACACGTTGGTCTGAGTGAAAGAGGCTTGGATTCCCTTAAGAAAAGTCTCGGGTTCGAGCCTTGTGGATGAAAAAAAACGTGTTTGGAAGATGTCTCCTTAATTGTCTGACAGTATCTCGACCGAAGATTAGTCTCATAGGCGGTCCAAAAGACCGAACCCGTGGAGACACTTCGGGGGACCCATTGGGCCCAAAGGGCTAATTATGGTGGGGTCTATAGAAAAAAAAATCAACGGATAAATCCCTGCATCTTATCTAAAATTGAAAATTTAACGATGCCAGACATTTCACATAGCCAATAATGTCCTGCTTCTACTGCCAACAATGGGAAAGATAAAAAATATATAGAAAGCCGATTCTCAAAAATGGGAACGATCACCTGCTCCTTTTATTTTTTTCTGGAGGTTTGTAAATAAACAAGCTCAGCGACACGGCCTTGCTGTAACCTTAAATATTTTATATCAAAATTAAATTTAAAATAGTCTATTTTCTTCACAATCCAAAAAGTATATAGTATTATTATTTGTTAAAAATTTTACTTTTTTATTTTTATTTTTTATGAATTTTCAGTGTAAATAAATATATGTTAAAAATTGAATGGTTATAGTAAAAATAAATAATAAACAACATTTAGATAATATATTAATATTTTAAAGAATTCTTAAAATTTGTAAAACTTATTAATATTTGTAAGAAAGTTATAAAATATTATCTCTGGTCTCTAATATAAGAAAAAAAATCACCAAAAGCAAGAAAAAATATTCAATGTTTTAAAATTGAAGTCATATCCTAAATATACCCCTATTATTAAATGTTTTATACTCACCATGTAAGTTTCTTATAAACATACGCCTCACATTAAATAGGGGTATAAAAAAAATTATAGCAATTAATAGACCTTAAAATGAGTTTATTTTTCTTATAATTTGGACAAAAAAATACACCAAATTTTTTCTTGTAATAGAGACAGAAGGGTTCATTTTTGTGCACAATGAAACAAATGCATTCATAGAATATTTTATTATGTATTGAATTACACGTCTCACTATTAAATTTTTTCATTTAATGAAATTGTGCTGCAGCGACGAGCAACAAAATGGGCTCCTTCATCTCAAATTATAAGACTTTTTTATTTGTCTCATTTTATAAGACCTCTTTAAAATTTGTCTGTAGCATTAATTATTTTTTTCTCTATTATATTTATTTAATTTACTTTTGTTTTAATCAATAAATTAAATAAAGTGTAATTTAATTTGCATGTCCAATGAATTTAAGGATAGTTTAGGTAAAACAATAAAAATTGTAGACAAATTTATTGTTTTTAGCTAATTACATTCCTTAGTAAAAGAGATTTTACCAAAAGCTCTTATAATTTAGAACGGAGAGAGTATTTAATTAATATTTTAAATCATAAGTAAGGAAACCTAAGCACGTATTGTACTCCCTTCGGTCTCATATATAAGAGATAAATACACTTTTTAAATTCATTTAATAACTGATATATCTGGTCTATAATATAGACCAGATACATCAGTTATTCAATAAACCTAGAAAGTGCATTTGTGTCTTATATATGAGACCGAAATGAGTATTATATTTCTTGACAAGTGAAAACATGACACTGTAGTGCGCACTGTAGCACACCGTAGCGTCAGTTACCGGTTTTAAGTATAGTATAGATAATGCCAATGCTATATGAGAACAAAACGTGAATTTGTGTAAAGACAGCAGTGGCTAACATTCAAGACCATTTTAGTTACAAAATATTAAGTTAGAAAATATTAAGTAAATGCATTCCAGCTCCGGAAGGCTGAACTCCAAATCCCAAAAGTTGCAGGTAATCAAATGAATAACATGCCTCGAATTAAACCACTTGGACCAACGAGCTCATTTAGCAATAGCTCATTCATCAACCGTTGGGTAAAAACCTGATGTGATTGGCTTTCCACTTCCATTTGAATCTGCATTAGCATGCAATGGAGATTGAAGTTCCCCGGAATGAGAAGACCTTTTCGACTTAGTGTGCTTAGCATGATAGTCTCCAGAACTGCTTGTTGAATACATCGATGACAGTGGTAATCGATGAATTTTAGGCAAACCAGTTGTTTCAGGTAAACTGTATCCTCTTTCAACTGTTTCAGCTTCCAGAGGCAGCTCCTCCAAGTCCTACCAGGATGAAATACAGACATCAGACAGTGGCAATACTTTGTTTCTGCTACCAGTGTTTTTAGGTAGAAAAGTTAGGTAAAATCTTTGTTTATATACATCTGGAGTAATGAGAAGAAAACCGACAAAGCACCGCTGAGTTGGTGACAAGTCAAAAGCATGCATGTAGAAAATAAGAGTCGCATCGTGTTGCAACCCTTGCAATTGACTTATGATTCCCAGAAAGCCAATGTTTTGAGGAGAATCTCATACAGACAAACAAACCAATTACGAGTAATATAGACGAGTACACCATGTGAGAACCAAATAAAACAACGCACACACCCTTGCAACTGCTTTTATGCATACATACATAGACAGTTGACAATGAACAAGGAGACCACGAGTACTAAAAGGCGAACATTTCACAATCTCAAAGCAACCAATTCAAACAACAGAGAACCAAACACACCACGTATAATAATAGAAATTTGGTAAGACATTTCCGGTTAAAGTACTATGACTATCCACCTTAATTGCCTGCTGATAAGCTCGGAGAAGTTCACGACAGCGCTTTCTTTTCATGCCTATCTCATCAGGTTCTTGCAACATCTCTTCAAACAGGTTCTCTCTGGTTTTAGCGTAGCATAAAAAGTACAATCAGCAAGAAACATGCGAAATATATATATATATATATATATATATATATATATATATATATATATATATATAATTACAATATTTTACCTGTATAGCTTTATAATGAAGACATTGTGTAGCTCTCTCTTGGTGTTGTTTACCTGATAAGATTCAGTAAAAGGCAGTCGTAAGGATTTATGGAATGTATCAAAATACAAGTATTCTCGACCGCTTCAAAATAAATAGGACAGAGCATATGGTAAAATACTATGAAATTCAAGAAAAACACAGTCATCGCTTCCTCCTTCCCCCCCAAAAAAATCCAAACCGTCAATGATGGGGCAAGGGATTTAGGGAATGAGATAGTGCTGTGCCTGTGTCAGCAGGGAGAAAACCCCAGGATTTGGTATTAGAGTAATAGCTGCATATGTACATGCATCAGTATTACTAGTAGCCTAATTTATGTGCACTACAGTTGAATAGTTGCTCTGTAACTCTAGTGACAGAATATGCTGAGTAAGCATATTCTGTTGTGTTGGTTATGATACAGTCCCCTTGAACTTCTGAAATATCAATGAATTATTTTCACTAATCTCCCTTAACAGGGACTACAGATTCACTCTTAAATCAAATCTAGCATTTTTCTCACTTTCCTACACTTCTTTCACTTTCAATGAATCATTTTGTTTAGAGTTTACACAAGGAGGGGAAGTAAGATGGGTGGAGTGGTGAGTTCATTAGGGTCTGCTACTGGGTTCCTTAATAAATTCTGTGTTCGTGTTTCTTGCTTCCTTCTCTTTTAGCGTCCTAACAGTCAACGAAACTGTGCAAAGGAAATTCAAACATGGGAGAAATTGCAACTACTCATCGTTTTCTACCGTACAAAGGAATAAAGCTCCCTGCAAATTATGAGCATGCAAAAAACACCTACTGGATTTAAACTTGTTGAGCACACTCTTGCCATTTTACTTAGGAGAGAAGATATGGATCAGATCTAGTAGAAATTGTCAGCAAGTCAGGATAAACAATGGAGAAAATCTTGTGTAGACTAAACCAATTAAGTAGACTAATGATATATGATCATTTGTATTCCATAACTACATGAATTTTTGTGTCATGTAACTCTTTTACATAATTACATTTGAAGTGACGACTTGTTAGTTACTGATTGGTTTGGTCTACGCAACTTGACACAAGCTTTTCTTTAGAAAATGTATACAGAAAATGAGAATATAATTTTCTTTTTTTTTTTTTTAGATACAAAAATGAGAATATAATTTTCTGTATGCTACACAACAGAACATTGGAAATTACAGTACAGTACTACATATTTTAGATTTAAAATTGCAATAATTTGTAAGGCTTAAAAGAAGGATATGAAGTACCAAGAAATGCATAATTGCTTTGGGGACAAGATCCCCAATATTTTTTCTGACAATGTCGTAGTATGATCTCAAAAGCAACTTTGTTACTGTAATTTCAATAGATTCCGTCTCTGAAATGCTCTTAGAAGGCCTCAAGATAGCAGGTGGCTACAAAAGCAGAGCACAAATGAAAATTTAATACCTGTGAAACATAATATAATCAAGAGGATTGTTGAAATATTGTCATTTATTATTAGTTTTCCTGTTTCTTTTTATTAGTTGATTCTATTCCCTAATATTTAGGGATTGGTTAGGTTAGCCTCATATATAAATATTGTACATTATCCTCACTCGGTTTTGCCTTCTGGTTCTGTTGGGACCCCTTTCAACTTGTGGGTCCCACTCTTGAGGCCCGTTCCAGGCCTTTTTGTTGCCATTTTGTTGCCGTTGTTGTCCGTTCCACTCTTGGTTGCTGTTGGTCTCTGTTGCTGAGTTCTAGATTCAATTGGTTCAGTTTCTAGTTATTTGGCTTCACCACAGGGGCTGTTATTCCCCGTTTAGCGCAAGCTGCAGTTTGAGCGCTTTGTGCCGACTGTTTGGAGCACTATTTCTTGTTTGTGTTACTTGTTTAATGGCAGACAAACAGGCTTCCTCTTCAGCCACGCTAGCTCATTTTGGTAATTCTACTGCTTGTCTATCTCACTCTGCCGGATCCTGGATTTTAGATTCTGGTGCTTCTGATCATATGGCTGGTAATCCCTCTCTTATCTCTAATTTGTCACCTCCTAAAACTCCTCGCTATGTTACCATTGCTAATGGTTCTAAGGCACAAGCTACCGGTATCGGACATGCTTCACCTCTTCCAGGCTTGTCTTCAAATTCTGTCTTACTTGTACCCGGGCCCCCCTTTAATTTGGTTTCAATTAGTCAAGTTACCCGTTCTCTCAATTGTTCCATAACATTTACTTTTGATTCTTTCGTTATACAGGACCATAGTACGAGACAGGCGATTGGAACAGGATCCGAATCACGGGGTCTCTATTACCTTCAACCTCCTTCATCCACTGTATGCACTGTTTCTGCATCTCCGGATCTCATTCATCGTCGTTTAGGTCATCCAAGTCTAGATAAGTTAAAGGTGTTGGTTCCTCATCTTTCATAGTTAAAGTCCCTGAATTGTGAGTCGTGTGAACTTGGCAAACATGTAAGGGCGTCTTTAAGTAGTAGTGGCAATGAAAGATCCACGTCTCCCTTTGATATTGTCCATTCTGATGTTTGGGGTCCTAGTCGTGTGACTTCAACTTTAGGATACAGGTATTATGTCACTTTCATTGATGACTTCTCGAGGTGCACTTGGATCACGTTATTGAATGATCGTTCTGGATTCTTTGATGCCTTTCAGACCTTTTGCTCAGAGATAAAGACCTAATTTGGGAGAACAGTCCGAATTTTGCGGAGTGACAATGCCAAAGAATACTTTTCTGCACTATTCAACTCCTTCATGACTTCTCATGGCATCTTACATCAGTCTAGTTGTCCGCACACGCCACAGCAGAATGGTGTGGCTGAACGGAAACACCATCATCTAGTTGATACAGCTTGGATATTATTGATCAATGCCAATGCGCCTTTAAAATTTTGGGGTGACACTATTCTCACTGCCTGCTATTTGATAAACCGCGTGCCATCCTCTGTATTGGGTAATGAGATTCCTCACTCACTCTTGTTTCTGAAGTACCCCTTATATGTTGTCCCTCCTCGAGTATTCGGTTCTACATGTTTTGTTCATGATCTTTCTTCCGGTCGTGATAAATTGTCTGCTTGGGTTGTTAAGTGTGTTTTTCTTGGGTATTTCAGAAACCAAAAAGGGTATCGTTATTCTCCAGCTACATATCGTTTTTATGTCTCAGCAGATGTTACTTTCTTTGAAAATACACCTTTCTTTGCATCACCAGCTACAGCAGATTCTACCACAGATGTTACTCCTTCTGAAGTACTACCTATTCCTCTCTTTGGAACATCTATCTCTACTCGCGGTTCTCCATAGTCATTGGATGCCCAGAGTTGCGTCGTTTTGGTATTACTTATGAGTGTCGATGTCTTGAAACTCTAGAGATTGCTCCTACTGAGTCTCGTGATTCAGCTCTTACTCCAACCCCTTCTCCCGCTGCGGTCCCATCTGTTGCTTCGGATGACTTACCTATTGCTCTTCGTAAAGGTAGATGGTCTACTTCTAATCCTCATCCTATTTATAACTTTTTAAGTTATCATCGACTGTCTCCTTCCTATTAGGCTTTTGTCTCTACACTTTCATCTGTCTCTATTCTTAAAACAATTCAGGAAGCACTATCCCATCCAGGATGGAGACAGGACATAATTGATGAGATGTCAGCTTTAGACTCTAACCATACTTGGGAGCTTGTTCCACCTCCTCTTGAAAAATCTGTTGTTGGTTGCAGGTGGGTGTTTAATGTTAAAGTGAGCCCTGATGGACAGGTTTACCGATTGAAAGCCCGCCTAGTGGCAAAAGGATATATGCAGGTCTATGGTCAAGATTACAGTGATACATTCTCACCAATTGCGAAGATCGCCTCTATTCACCTCTTTTTAGCTATGGCTGCCATGAGACGTTGGCCCCTATTTCAGTTGGATATCAAGAATGTCTTCTTGCATGGTGACTTGGAGGAGGAGATTTATATGGAGCAACCTCATGGGTTTGTTGCTCTGGGGGAGCGTAGCCTGGTAGGCAAATTGCAGAAGTTTTTATATGGCCTAAAACAATCACCTCAGGCATGGTTTGGTCGATACAACAAAGTTCTACAGCAGTTTGGCATGATCCGTTGCGAGTTGGGTCACTCAGTTTTTCTTAGATGCTCATAATCAAATAAATATATCTATCTTGTGGTTTACGTTGATGACATTGTTATTACAGGTGGTGATTATGAGGGTATCAAGGCTTTGAAACGACACCATTTTCAGAATTTTCAGACTAAGAACTTGGGTCCTCTACGTTACTTTCTTGGGATTGAGGTAGCTCAATCAAAGTCAGGTATTGCTATCTCTCAGAGAAAGTATGCTCTCGATATTTTGGAAGAGACAGGTCTTATAGATTGTAAACCAGTCGACACTCCTATTGATCCTAATGTAAAGTTCCTTCCTAATCCGGGGGAGCCTGTAACACCCTAATTTTTATGAAAATTCTTTTATCATTATAGTTTTCGACAACTTCGGAATAAGTCGTAGAGACTGATCATCTCGATGACTTGTGAAGAGTATGAAGAACTGCAATGACTTGTTTTAGACAAATTCGTAGTTTCGGTATTAATTCAGATTAACAGACAATGTAGATGTATATTGGTTTTAATATGAACTAATCCTAAAAATATGAAATCAAAGTCAATTTAAATTGACTGTTTACCAAAGTATGCTTTGTGTAAATTTTCTACAGATTTAATTGAAATGTTTACAAAGGATGTGGAGTATTTTACGCGTCGTATATATTAACGACAGCAAGAAAACAATACTTTATATTTTGGAAAAAGGATTTATGTTTTCATTATAGTATGAGAAATACTAAGAAAAATATTCCATGGGGATAATATTTTTTAATCCCCAAGGATTTATGATTTTATAACGCTTTAAAATCACTGACAGACTGTCTGTAGGCTTTTCTGATTGATGCGATTACGCGTATCTTATTTTTAATTCCAGTGATTTGATTAAATCAAAATAGAATTAAATTTCAGACTTAATAAATATTATTAAGTCATGGTTTAATTTTTGACGAAAAATTGCGACATAATTTTGCCGCAAATTGAGCTATCGGGTGAGTTTTTACCCGAAATAAAATTCTTATGTGACCCAATTTCTATAAATCCGGGATATAAGTGTTTCCTATTATTTTTGGATTTTTAGAATTTAATTGATAATTTATAGGTGAAAGAAAATATTATAGAATATTTTCTAGCGTTTAAAACAAAATGGCGACGTAATTGGTCGGTAAGAAACTATCGAAGATATTTTCGCGAAAGAAACTTGCAAGGCAAGACTTTATTAATGTGTTGGACCAATAGGGATTGAGCATGTGTGTTTGGTGTGATGTGTGGCCAAGATTACAACATTAGATTAAGGATAGGATTGATGACTAAGTGGTAACTAGGATTAAGATAAGAACAAATAAATACATCTCCTTTGGACTACTTATTTTGGCAAATCTTGCTCACTAAGCCAAGGCAAAACTATGGCCTCCCTCCCCTATATAGGGACCATTTCACTCATTGTAACCACTGATGAAAACTTGAGAAAAAAACTTAGAAAGAAAGCCTTGATCCTTTGTGGGTTTTGTTGGAGTTAAAGCTTGGAACTTCTCCTTCCTTCTCCTTCTTCTTCTTGCGCATCATCATCATCATCTAGAGGTAAATCTTTCACTTGTTCTTCTTCCTTGTTGTTGCCATGTTTGGGTTTAATGAGGTTTAGAGTTGTTTTTGAGAGAAAGTGCTTAGATCTTGAAGATTTAACTTACTATATCTTAGATCTACCACTAGTATATGCATTTAATGCATGAAATAATTTTAAAAATTGATTCCTCCATCTTCTTCCTTGCTAGCCGTGATTTGGGGCTGTTTGGAGGGGTGTCGTACACTAATTTTGTCCGGCCTCTTTTTTAAAATTTATTTTTGCTTATTAAATTAGTAGTAATAAATAAATAAATAAATAATAATAATAAAATAATAATAAATAATATAATTTTTTTTTTGGTCTCAAAGTGGAAAAGAAGAAGGCAAGAAAAAATATAAGGTGAAAAAGAAAAGGAAAAGGAAAAGGAAAAAGATGAGTGAGAAGGGGTGCAAAAAGTAAAAAAAGGAGTATCATTAGCAAAATTGCTGGCACACCCTTCTCGCTTCCTCACCAGCGCCAAGACACCCCCTTCTCTCGCCATGCCCCACGCTTTTCTTCACCGCATTCACATTTCAGGAGCCCAAATTTCAAATACCATACCCGCATAACCCTAAAACATAACCTTAAAGAGAGCACCCTCTCGGGGAGCTTCTAGCACCCTTTGATAGGGTTTTTTTGGTGCGGTGAGCGGCGCCGCCACAGCACTGCGATGCGGCTTTTCTTCTCCGGCAGAGGTTCGTTTGTAAACTGTCATTGGTGCAGGAGACGGTGAAGGTGAATGAAATCGTGATGGGAGCAGTGGAGGATTTCTTCCTTTCCAGCCATCGTGAGCCTCTCCAAGTCTAATTCATGATTGACAAATTTTGCTAGAGCTCCGTCGTACTGATCTGCATCCTCATTGCCTTGACCAAACCCTTCTCTGGTCGCAGGCTCTGAATCTGACGATATGGAAATGGGTTATGGAGAAGATTAGTTCGTTGTTGCTGTTGTTGGTTTTGTAGTTTGTTGTTGTTGTTTATTGTTTGTTGTCTTTTTTAGTTGTTGTTTGTTGTTGTCGTCGTTGTTGTTGATATTGTTCTGTTTGTGTTGTTGTTGTTGTCTTGTAGTTTGTTGTTAGTGTGCTTAGTTTTTTCTTTAGGCTAGTTAGTTTGGATGCTGTTTATGGCTAGTTAGGCCAGTGAGTTAGTTCAGCTGCTGTTTTGATCTCTACTGTTGGATCTGTTGGAGACAGTGTGAAGGCTGATGAAGACAAGTGTTGCACTAAGCTTTTGCGACTATTTCAAGTTTGATGCAGTTGGTATATGGAAATTTTATTGGCTTAGTTACAAATACCTTTGCAATCAATTGAAAACAAAGAGGCTAAACCGGTTGGACGGACTACAGTTTCTCATGTTTCCTTCCTCTGCTAGTAATCATGTCTGATCTTTGGGAGCTTCAATTGACATGGCCTGGCACTTCAAAGAAGTTGTGGAGCAAAGCTAGTGGAGTTGAAGAAGGCTAATTTAGTCTGTCAGTTCAAATTGTTGCACTGTGTCACTTGTGATGGTCTTGTAAGCTAGTGTGTTACTTGTAATGTACCCCCGTTAGTGGGTGGAGGGTTTACTCTTGGTGTAATGTATTTGAGGCATTTGCCCAGTGAATGAATATATTGCACCTTTGACCAAAAAAAAAGAGAAAGAGAGAGCACCCTCTCATTCCTTCTTCTCCCACGGTGCTCGTTCGGCCTCTCCCCCATGTTTTCTCTCTTCTTTTCATCCCTCTCACCCTTCCTTCTCCACCAAACCCTAACCCTAATTTCCTTCTTTTCTCTCCTCTAGCCACGGCGCAACCCGTCCCTCTCTATCTTCTCTCCTTCTTTCTTGGCCTTTCCCTCTTATCTCTTTTTTTCCCCAAAAGAAGCCCAAGCTGAATCCCTCCATCTTAGGATTGCATGACTAAAGAAAAGAAGACCGAATTCATCCTGATTCGAGTTCAAAATAAGGGAAGATTCGCATGACTAAATTTAAATAATTAAGGGTATGGGCATCATAGAGGTGCTAAAACCTTCTCTATGCGTAATTAACTCTCGGGCTTAGCTTTGATTCGAAAGACCTTTTTCTTCGTTAAATTCAAAAATAGGTTTTCCAACGTATCCTATAAAAATAAAATATTGGTGGCAGCTCTATTTAAATTTTAGGGTTGTTGCTACAGAGGGAGTGATTGGAGCTTATTTTCTTGCTTAAAATGATGATTAACATATGGTAAAGCTTTAGTAGTTAATCTAGTGTTTTGATCTTGCTTCAAAAAATTTTGGGATGAAGAAAAAATTGAATCTTTCATTTTCCTTGCTAGCCGTGACACTTGAGTGTCCTTGGGGTTGATTTTAATTTTGTTGCTTAAAATTGAGGATCAACTTGTGTTCAGATGTTAGTAATTAGATCTAGCATTTTTAACAACTTGTATGGTTTAAAATAAAACAAATTTGGGACTGTTTTGGGGTTGCTAAAACCATGACCTCTAAATGATTTTGGGGAAGTTTTAACTTGATTTTGGTGCTTATTTAAGTCGGTAAAAGTTTGGACAATAAGATCTAGCAAAAACCAAATGAAAAGGATTCAAATCTAAAGGTTTTTTAAATCAAAAGAATACTAGTATTTGTTGTACAAGTTTAAGATTTTGTATTTAAATTTATTTTCATTTGAGATTAGTGGTGTTGTGTTTAAAAAGTGAAAAACAAACTCCTTTCCTCTTTGCTTGGGATAGCCGAACCCCTTTTCATTTGAGATTAGTGGTGTTGTGTTTTAAAAGTGAAAAACAAATTCCTTTCCTCTTTGTTTGGGATAGCCGAACCCAAAAAGCCTAAATATGGTCTTGAAATTGCATTTCTAAAGCTTGTTTTGTGCATATGTTAAGAGGTAAGTTAAGTGGTAAATCAAACAGGAATTAGTTGAGAGGTCCCTAGCCCTTTTGGGACTAGATCTGTGGCTGCCCTATTAAGATTAGTGGCTTAGATTTGGTTCTAAATTAAGTGGTTTGTTTTATCAAGGTTCAAGCGAGGATCGGTTCGATGAGACTTGATACTACCCTGGTTGGGAAAGCGAACGAGGTAAGAAAAATTTCTAAATAATGAGTTTAGACTTTTCGCCTTGTTTGTTGTGTTATTGATTGAATTGATTGGTTGAATAATAATAAGTGTAGTATTATTACTTGTGGTTTGAATTGGTTAAGATTGATTTAGCCCCACGTGGCAATATTGGTTTGTACTGGTTGGTTTGATAATCTATGTTGATTTGAATTAATTGTTAATGCGATAATCAATTTTAATTGGTTTGGCGACTTACAACGGTAAGTCTGATGCGATTCCAAGAGCCAAGAAAAGTTTTCAAGGTAAACTAAAGGAATCTTTCTAAAATGAGTTGGCATACAAAAACGCTTTATGGATCAGAGAATTAGACGTTGTCTAAGAGGTTTCTTTTAAAAAGAAAACAAACTAGCAAGTGAGAAAGAAGTTTCGAACTCTAAAGATAATTAAAGAAATTTAATCACAAAGCTTTCTAGAAACTAGATGTGTAGATAATGAATTTCGAAAAGACTCAAAAGGGTCCCATCGAACCATTCTTCTAAAGAGACCGCAAAAGATCCCAATGATTTATTTTCGAAATTGGGTTAAATAGTACATCTCAAGGAGATTTTGGCAAGAAAAGACCTGGTATTTAAGCGTGTTCATCACCACCTCTCTTTCTTGGGAACTTATCTGGTGTACTAGTTAGCGCAACAATTCAAAAGAGAATAGATTTCAAAAGGGTCCCAATGACCATTCTTCGAAAGGGATTTCAAAGAATCCTCATATCCAAATTTCTAAAGAGTAAAATTGGGGAGCCTAGTGTTCCTACTGAGCATATGGGTTATGTGTCCTGTACTGGGACTTGACGTCCTTCTTGCGTGCGTATTTACTTGATTAAGGATTGGACCTAGCGTTCCATACCGCGTGCCTAGTGTCTCAAGCTAAAAATTGAGCCTAATGTTCCGCAATACGTGCCTGGAGTTCCAATCTAAGATTGAGACTAGTGTTCCGCAGTTGAACACTTGGGGACCTAGTGTCCTGTGTTTGAACTCTAAGTGATATGCTCTCATCATCTCAGTTTACTGAGTGATGAGGAATGCCTGAGCATTACACTGAGTAGTATGGGATGCTCAGTGTAGTGCTTAAGCTTTGAGTTCCCTCTATCTTTTCAAAGAGAAATGCGATGGTTTGACTTATAGGACGTGAGAGACGTAAGAAATTGAAGTTGATTATAAATCGCATTAACAATTAAAGGATTCCTTGGACACTCAGAAATGTGAGTGAACCGTACAAAGGTTTTGGTTTGATGCATACTAACCATGGAGCATCGACACTTGAAATGAAATGTCACTGGTTTTTGCCTGACCCGAGGTACGTCAGTTGGTCCAGAGGTCGATATAGGGAAATGTACTCTAACTTGGTTTTTGATTAGACTACATATTCCATTGCGATGGAAAATGGTTTCGGGCCTAGAAGGTTTTTTTTTTTAAGTGTCCTTTGCATCCGTCAAGCTGGGATTGCAATCATGTATACACAATGGTTTCATATGCAATGGCATGCATGATTAACCACATTATAACATGTGATGGTTTGATTCTTTGTTTGATTGTTTGTTCACATGCAAAATGCTTAATATGCCATGATAATGTGTGCGGTTTAATGGGCTATATATTTATATAAAACATGTTGTACTATGTATATATATTGTTTGCGCAACTAGCCTATGATAAACTCGTGCACAAAGAATTTACCCTTGCATTGTTGAATTGGACATTCCAATAGATGTCGTTACCAGATGGAGTTCCTATTGCTGCCGCAGTTCAATCCTTCTCAGGAGTGCTTAAGGATGGGTCAGTGGAGGAAGATTCTTCCGAGTGCTCTAGTTCTGATCTTGCTGAACGGTTTTTCAGTAAGAGTCGTAGATGCTGACCAGCTTAGGGTATTGTCTTGTCTCTCGACCTGTTGGTGGAACATGACTTAGTTTATTCACGTAATTACCTATTGCTTTGTAGCTACACTTTTCAGTAAATCTCGCCTTAGTGCGAAATGATTATGGTTCCTTGTAATTGTATGATATTTCATTCAATATGATGTGTTGTTTTTCGTTGTTGGTTGAAAGATTTGTTACTCATCTTTTAGAAAACGTAGTACTCTTCAAGTTTCATTTTCGAAAAGGGTTTCAAAGGAAAGAAAAAAAAAATTAACCCTACTTTTCCATTTCGAAAACATGAGTAACTTTTACAGAAATCATACTAATATTAAAATTATCTTCCGCATTCAGATTGGGTTAGACCGTAGTGCTCCGGAAACAGGGTGGTAGATACCAAAGACTAGTGGGAAAATTAAATTATCTCACCTTGACTAGACCTGACATATCTTTTCTAGTCAGTGTAGTAAGTCAGTTCCTTAACTCTCCTTGTGACAGTCATTGGAATGCAGTTGTTTGAATTCTCAAGTACATCAAAGGGTCACCTGGAAAGGGGCTTGTTTTCACTGATAAGGGTCACACCAATATCATTGGATATTCAGATGCTGATTGGACAGGAGATCCAAGTGATAGACTGTTTACTTCAGGTTACTGCATATTCAAGGGTGAAAATCTAATTTCTTGGAAGAGCAAAAAGCAGATTGTTGTTGCTTAGTCAAGTACAGAAGTCGAGTATCAGGCTATGGCTCATGCCACATCTGAGCTTTTGTGGTTGAAAGGTTTACTGCAGGAACTACATTTTTGTGAAGTTGGTACTATGGAACTTGTGTGCGATAATCAATTAGCCTTGCACCTCGCCTCTAATCCAGTTTTTCACGAGAGAACAAAGCATATAGAAGTCGACTGTCATTTCCTTAGAGAAAAGATTCTCTTTGGAATCATTAGAACCTCCTTTGTCAATTCTAAAGATCAACTTGCTGATATCTTCACAAAATCTCTACGAGGTCCTCTGATAACTTACATATGTGACAAGATGGATGCATATGATGTATATGCTCCACCTTGAGGGGGAGTGTTGAGATATTGTCATTAATTAGTTTCTCTGTTTCTTTTTATCAGTTGATTCTATTCCCTAATCTTTAGGGATTGGGTAGGTTAGCCTCATATAAATATTGTACTTTATCCTCCATATTATTTAAGTAATATGATATTATTCAGTTTTAAGTAGGATGATAAATGTGTCACGCGAATATACACCTCTCTCAAATGGATCCTAGAGAATGATTGTTCCACGCTATGAACTGGTTCAGTATGTGGTTTAGTAGCTACATTCTCCTTCGCAGACTTATCACCTCCCCCAAAAATGGATGGGATACTCCAACTCGATCCACCAGTGTTTCCTGAAAAAATATCAAGCATTGAAAATTTTGAATATCTTAAAACGATAATGATGTTTGTTGATACATAAAAATCACTTGATTCAAGATTAGACAACCAAAAGAAAAGATCAATAGCAAATATAAGATAAGACAAATGTGATGAACTCAACATTAAATAGAAGAGATAAATTACCAGCAGGAGTTTTTTCAACATCTGATACAGCACAGACACCCTGTTTTTTATTTATACCATAAGAATAGAAGAAATTAGAATAAGATACTAATTTAGTAGCCCTTACTTTAATTCCCACTAACTAAGATATGAAGGAAAGCATGCAAGTTAATTAAACAGTATATAATCACAAACCGGATCAGCAACTACTCCATTAGCTTGTCTTGCAAAAATAGCCGGAGACTTCACACTTTTTTCAGAGGCTGATCCCTTATCAGATCCCAGAGCATCCTATTGGAGATTAATACAAAAAATTTAAAAACAAAAGAAAGGCAAGCATGGATTAGTATTGATATCTCAAAACATCGGCCATATTTGGAATTAGAGCTCGTGTACACCTTTTGCTTAGTAACTGATACGGCAACCCTGGAAGACTTGGTCTGTTGAACTGCAATTTCTAATGCCTTACTTCCACCAACGAAATTTGGGTGTGAAGTATTTATGTAGTCCATCTGCAGAACTGAGTAGTTTAAACTTTAAATAAAAAAGGTAAGGAGATGGAAATTGAAGATTCAATCTAATAGACTGACCATCACAATTGATACCAATAAGCAGGCTGACTGACTCATAGTATGTCAAAAGTTTCTACTAGACTCCCAAAACTTATGAATATCTGTAATTGACACAGTCTGTCCATGTTATTTCAAGAGAGAATACAAGTCATCAATTTTTCAAGGTTTAACACGGTAACCCAAACCGTGCTCAACCAACTAAATAGAGCCCGTTTGTTTAAAAAATTTCTAGCAACAAAAGGAACAACTGCACTTCCCAATGCGCGCTTTTACAAAAGAAATAAAACCTTCTTTGGCCAAATGAATATTTGGAGAATGGCAGAATACCAAAACAAAAAGGTGGGTAATCATCAAGTAAAAATCAATTCAGCTTTGATGAAATTTCTGAAACCCTATACACATCAGTTAAAAGTGAGACATATTCTAAAGAAATGAAGGCTTGGCATGCGCATACCCCCCAACAGCTATCACTTCACAATTCCTTTGGATATAATTGTTTCATTCTGTTATACGGTATAATATTAAGCAAATGGAGGAGTTGGATCGATATAAACAAGAGAGACAGGTCCAGACTACATGATTACAGTTGAAAGTATAGATGGACCAATCATACACTTCAAACAATTTATGAGCATACCTCCATTTCTATGATGTGCGCAATCATGTTCTCTGAGGGTTCAAGGCCTTCCCGTAAAAAATTCCCCATAACATCATCCATGCGCTTTTGCAAGAAAGGGAATCGCTGCAGTTCAGTCACCATACAGTGACGGCTAATCTGAAGAGAAGGGAATTTGTTTAGGGCCTTAGGCACATACTTGGTGAAGTGAGACAGTAGAAATGGCAAGCCTTAAAGCGCTGCCCCTACCTTCATCAATTCATCATATATAAACCTAGCACATTGAAGACTTGGATCCAATAGATGAGATATTCGCCTTCGCGCAAGGACTTCAAATGGCACCTACAAATAGAGAAATATGTTGTTATTGAGTAAGATTTATTTTTACATATTTGATAAGATGTGAATTTAGATTCACAAAGTTTAGAAAAACTTTTAGAAAAATTAACTGAGAAAATTTTAAATTTCAATTTCAATTTATAAAAAAGAAAAGGTAACAAGACTGACTTCTGGAACAAACAATGCTGATTTTGGCCCAGTTGCATTTTGTATGGCAGTTCGAATATCATCATCAGTCAAGTCTTGACACGGATCTACCTCCTTCAAGATAATGTCAAGTTACACAATAAGTCCCAAAGTAACAAATTCTGAAGGAAAAAACAGAAGCAACGGAGTTCCTAAGTTGCATAGCATCGAATACTTATTTTGCCTATCCTGCCCTCAACTTCAACAATATATAAAAATAAAATAAAAAATTGTTGTTTTTCATTCCCCTAAAATACATTTAATATTAATCTGTCTAATTTGTTTTTCTCATAATAATAACATTAAAAATGAAGCATTGAACATTTACAAAAGCAAGATGATTAAGTTATTTGAAACAAAAGAAATTACTTATTTTCATTGTTAAAAACCCAGCTATTAAATAACGTTTGAATATATAAATAACAATAAGTGACTGGGTGGTTGGGCATCCATCCCTAAAAATGCAATAAAGGGGTGTTTGGATTTTTATCAAACAAATAAATGGGCTAATGGGTTAATTATAGTCTAGTCTTTTTTCATCTCTAATTTAAGCATAGCATCAGAGTACGTAAACATCTATAATATTGTTATATCGTATGTAAATACAGCATTATATACCTCTAAACTACTGACAAAGATGGATTGAAAAATATAATGAATTCGTGCTCCACCAGATAGCTCAGATGTAGACATCTCCTCGTTCTTTCCCTCAACCATGGATGAGAATGCTGTTTTCAAAATGAAAGAAAATTGAGATAGCATTAACTGAATTGGGGAAGGTAACAATATGTGAAATATCAATTAACAAAAATAAAAGAAAATAAAAATACGAGTTCACAAATGGAAAATCTGAATAAGAGATAAGAAACTAGATAGTAGGGATAGGTACCTTTACAATATTTTGAAAGAATATTCAGGACAAGAGCACCCTGACCAGCCTATCGGAGATGAACAATTATAGATAAAATGAGGCATGAATGCAGCCAAAGTAGAAAATACGATGCTTTATAATTAAAAATAAGGAGAGTGGCTAATTTAATTATTTAACAAATCATAAGGAGGTATGCAAGACACGTCCCAGTATTAATACATGCCTTGGATTCAGTGATTTCTCCATAGCTTGCATGCTCCTTTGCAACAGCAACTAGGTTAGTGCTTATGTGTGCTTTCAGCCCTGGTAGTAAGCCCTTGATATGTTGTGCTAGAATCTGCAAAGTGATGGACAGGCCAATACACATGGCATGCATCAGTCTGGAAACCACAATCTTAAAACGAATTCAGAATGGTTTACTCTTTCACAGAATTTACACGAATTTAGTTCTTTTTACGGTGTATTTCCAAGAATCATTTAACCATTTTACCACTCCAATGTCGACATGGCATGCATTTTATCTGGGACGGTTATAACTTGGCATACTCTCTTCAAACTCTTTCAATCTCAAACAGAACCAAGCCACAAATAAATCCTACGGTAAAGTTCATTCTTTTATGGCACAAAAATAAAAATAAAAAGGTTCATTATGCCAATTCTCCTTCATCTCCCATTTCAAAGGATTATACAAATTATTGAAAGGAAAATTACAAAACCCGTCACAAAACCACTATTAAAGGTGAAGCAATTAATTTATTTCTTCAAAAGCCCCCATCCATAGTTAAAGGATATAGTTAAATCATACTAAGGAGGAAGCTTTTCCATGCCTTTATACAAAGGAAAAACCTGGATCAAGTGTCAAATAAAGAAGGAAAAAGTGGGAAGATGGAAGGGATGCTTTACTCTGTATAGATAAGGGAGGACCGAAAACCATGATCAATTCCAGCATTGTAAAGTGTAAACAGTAAAATATATGAAAAGGATAATTGTGTTTCCAAAAACAAAAATGCTCTACCTGGTTCAACTTCTTTGCTAGTTGGGGTACACCACAACTATCTGCTAGACCGCTGTATACCTATGAATAACAAATGGATAAAAATCAGTATCTGTAAGAGAAAAAGCTTGAATACAACTACGTATGGGAATTTCCTTACAGGACGACTGTGGAAAAATTTCTCTTCAGCAACAAGAGCATCCTTTATAGTCCGGTTCATTAGAATATCCTAATTTATGAAACAATAAACAAACCATTTTTCAGTATAAAACATTGACTTACATTCTAATCAAGCAATTTACATATGCGTCTTTATTTGCGAAGTGCCTTGCACATTGCATGTATATATAAAAAATAAAAAAAATAAAAAGACAACAATTTTAACTAAATATCTAACTGAATATGTGCAAATGTTAAATTAGTCAAACACTGCCTTCATCACAATAGGATAATAATATAATATCATTACCTCCTGACTACGATTTACAACGCCTACATAACCAAGTCGGAGGGGAATAACTTTTCCTAGTAACAGATTTCGGGCATCGGTACCTCTGTCCATGATATCCAACTACATAGCAAATAATGTGCGCCTAACATTGTCAAAATGTGGCAACAGCATAATAAAATTTACAAATATAAATAACGTTAGAAGAGTATACTGAACCTTTGTGATTACACCGATAGTTCTATTACCTGCAACAGATATATGAACATTCAAAACCAATTAAAAAGATGCAAAAAAAATATTAAAGTTTTTGGAATATGGAAGCAAAAACGCACCATCGGGATCAGCAATTCCTGCCATCTGAAGAGCATCTGAATTGGCCAAATCTGAATTAGCTGGTGTGACAGCTAGAATGAGACAGGTTTTAGTTTTGATATATGACATGATCATTGTTCTGATTTGGGCTTCAATATCAGAAGGCTGGTCGCCAACAGGAACCTTCGTAATGCCTGGGAGATCCACAAGTGTGATATCAAGAACATTTGGTGAAACAATCTTCAACCGAATCTGCTTGTCCGAGACACCCTTGTTCCCTCCCGCTTCCCTATCAGTTTCAGCCTACAGAAAGAGGATAACATAACGATATACAAGTCAACAGTGAGATATAAAGGATTAAACTAGTACACGGCATACCTTATCAATACATTATCATCAAGAGTATAGTTACATGCTATACCGATGCATATAATGGAAATCAGAAATTCAACTACTCTCCAAGCTTAAAACATGAAAATCATTGCAAACAGATTATGAATCTTAACCAAGTCAGCAATTACCTGTGAATATCGTAGTAATGTTGATGATGCACTGAAGGCTGCAGTAACAAAATGAGAAAACAATATCCCTCAAAGCTCATACAACTATTTTATATTCAATTGTACTCCAAATCACTAATGTCAAAGGATGAAGTCTCTAAAATATCAATTTGTTTCACTTTGGACCATTGAATGCCATACCATACATTCATAATTTAAGCTTCAAATATATGGACATGACCATTGAGGATCACTTTTATACCAGTTGTTAAGACTGGCACAAAAGAAAGATAGAGAAAAATACTAGTGATTGATGAAAAAAAAATGAACGAATGATTTATTCAGTGGACCCAATCTTCCAGTGATTGGATTGGATTGGAGCATGGTTATCAAATCCAGATACGACGTGAATCGCCGATTTTAATCACAGATCGTATCGTTTTATGAATCGTAAAATACATGAACATTAAAAATATACTATTTTAAAGTAAATATAAATAAAAATATATTATTTTAAAGTAAATATAAATAACTTAAGCAAAAAAATTCATATATGAAGTTCAAAATAATCCAAAATTCAAGTTAAATATCATGTAGGCAACAATTTAAGAAAGAAGTCGCTGAGGGTATACATAGTCGGTACGCTATAATTAGGCTATCAATATTTTTTTATAAAATATAAAATATTATTACAATAAATTATAAATAACAGTAAATAATAGATATAATGCAAATACCCTTTTAAAAACAAAATGGCTTTTTTTGAAAAAGAAAATATAATGTGGTCGGAAATTATTAATTGTTTTTAGTATGAAATAAAGAAAAAAGATAGAGGAAACATAAAGATAAAGCATATGCGGAATTAAAATTCCCCCTTCCCGAGATGATTAGCACAAGTCTGGTATCTCTCTCTTTATTTAAGTTACTTTTCAAAATTTTGGTCAAAAAAAATAAAGTTACTTTTCAACAGCCCTATAGCTATTTTAATTTTTCAGTCTCCTTCCCCTTCCTGAGACAAAAGCAGAAAGGAAAAAAAAAAAAAAAAACAAAAACAAAAGGGGTACTGTTCATCTTCCCCGTTCTTCCTTCTTCCATTTTCTTTAACTTTCTTCTCTGAAAATGCTCATCTCCACAAACCAGTACGCAAATCTGCCCGTTCCAGAACGAACCAGCACGGAAAAGAAAAAAAATTGGGCATGTCTTCTCTGCGGGTCGCGTGACCCGACCCGGATTGCTGAAAAGCCCACCGTTTGCGAGCGTGTTTTCTCTGCGTTTCAGGCGCTTTCTTCTGCGTTTCATCAGTGTCCGGAATCGGACGATTCATCTTTGTCGCGCGATTCAGCGATTCACGGAGCGATTCATGCGATTCAAGTACAATTCTGGACACAAAAAGATTGTTTCACCGATTTGTATCGTTTGGGTGCCGTTTTGCATCGTTTCGCGATTCGACTCGTGCGATACGCACGATACTAACTACCATGGATTGGAGAAGAATGCAATGACACTCAGGCTCTGAAGTACCGGTACGCTGAAAATGGTGGCGTACCCGATACGTACCAAGAAACGTACCGTATTTTTTTCTCCTTTCTTGGCTGGATACGCGGCTTGGGTACGGCGTGGGTACGCCTGGGCCAAAAAAACTCTGGCTTCATCCGAAAACGTGTCGGGTTAGGCTATTTTAGTAACTGGAATTTAGAGCTTTTTGACGTTGTTAAAAGGGGAAAAAAAAGTACACCCACTGTTCCGACTTCTCGTCTTCCATATTTTCCTGCATTTGCCGTCTCGTTCGCACTTCTCCTCCATCTTTTCCAATTCGCCGTGCTTTGTTCTTTTTTTCTGGACTTCGTTCTTCTTCTCATTTCTCACTGGTTCTATTCTTTGTTATTTTATTATTTTAAAGTCCACCTTTTTAGTTCAGAATTATTATATTTTCGGTTCTCGCAGTACAAGACTTTTGCGCTGCCATCTCTAGAGTTTTTTTTTTTTTTTTTGAAACAGGGGCTCTTAGACCATCTTTAGTGGGGTTAACTAAATTGGGTTGAGTAAGTTGTTTTTGTGGGCCCTTGGTGCCACATAAGATTTAAGCAACTCATAAGTAACTCACTTAGTTTTTGCTCCAATGATAGTTTCTTTGAAACAACTCATCTTGACTCCACATATTTATATTATTCTATTTGCACTTAATTTTTTATCCAAATTTAAATATTAATTCAATTATTTTAATTAATACATATAAAAATATTAAATATTAAAAAAATAAAAATTTTAGTTTAATTAATTTTTAATATAATAAATTTAAAATAATAAGAAATACATAATATTAAATAATTAAAAACGATAGATAAGGATACAATGACTAGTTTTACAACGGCTATTTCTTGGACAAATAATGATAGATTTTCATGACTAGCACATAAAATTTCAAAGCGTAGGCTACAAACAAAATTTGGGCTTGATAACAACAAAAAAAATAGAGTTGTGGAACAAAAATGTGTGTACAAAATGGTGTAAATTCAACCTCTATTTATGCTAAAATTCTCAAACGGTCAAGAAAAAAATGGGCAAATTTTATTTGTAGCCATTGCCCAAAAAAAGGTCAAAAAATGGGAGTTGGGTCACAAACAATTGGGTAAAAAATTGGGTCATGGTCAGCACCAAAAAAAAAAAGGATCATGGTCACAATTTCGACCCATTAAATTCTCTCATATTCTTGTACCAAAAACAAAAAACAAAAATTCTCTGATATGTATCCGTTGCACCATCATCTAGAAGCTTCCCTCAAAAAAAAATTATCAAACGATGAAAGACCTCCTTCTCATCCTCTCATCAGAACCCTAGGCCTCTCTCTCTCATTCTCACCCTCTCATCTTCCTCGCCTTCCCCCTCTCATTCTCGCCTTCCCCCTCTCAACTCTCACCTTCTCTGTCTCTGTTTTACAACGGCGAAGGAACACAACTCCCTACCACTCTCCTACTCTCAACTCTCACCCTCTCTGTCTCTGTTTTCAATCCAAGTAAGGAGAGGCAACTCCCTCGGCCTCACCCTCTCAACTCCGTCGGTCTCCCTCCCTCTCAACTCTCGGCGGTCTCCATACCTCTCATCTCTAGGCGAACTAGATCAAGACTCTTCCTTTCCACCGGATCTGTCAGCCGCCGCCACGTCTCCATCGGATCTCCAGCACCTGCGTTCAACACTCTACATGCAACAGATTTTTTTCTAATCTCAGCACCGTCGTTCTGTTTTGTAACACTTTTTGTAAGATTTGTAATTTTTTGGTTCTGTTTTTAGTGGATTGTTGTTCACCTTAAATTTTATGTTTCTCCTTCTTCTTCGTGTTTCTGTTTGATGAACGCTTGTTCATATTTTCTGGTTTGGGAAGAATCAATTGGTATTTCTGAAGGGGAACAATGTATGTTGTGGTTTTTTTTTGTGAGATTTGTAATTTGTAATTTTTGTTTCTGAGATTTTTAATTTCTATTTCTCCTTCTTCGTCTCTGATTCATGTTTCTGTTTCTGTTTGCATCAATGCAAGTTTCAGTTTTTTTCCCTCAATTTTTAACTGCAAATTTGATGGGAATGAGAGAGAAAAAACGATGTTTAGTTTACGCTTAGTTTACGGTAACAAGCAAAGTAACAGCAACTAGTTTTAAGAAATTGTACACGCCACGTAGGACTCCTCCATTGCTGATTTCTTGTAGTTGTCGGCAGCTAAAATAAGAAATGCTGATAAGACACAGCGTTAAAGATGCTCTTAGCCTAGCAGAACCAGCAGGAAACTAAGTAGAAACACGGGGCATCTCTAGAGTTTAACACATCTTTTTAGAGTTTTGGGGATTAGGTGACGTGTGGTGGTGAATTTCCCACTATTTGAATGAGGAATGCTACGGACACTCTCTCTAACACTCTCTCAATGATTGGGCCACGTCACACTTTTTTTTTCCAAAATCAACCATTAGATTGAAAGTTACTATCATATAGATCATATCTGTAAATTTTAACATTAATCTATGATCATTTGTTGTGTCATCAAGATGCGTCAAGATTAACGTCAACGGTGTAATTACAAATAATGTTAATCTTGACGCATTTTGATGGCACAGCAAATGATCATAGATTAATGTTAAAATTTACAGATATGATCTATATGATAGTAACTTTCAATCCAATGGTTGATTTTGGAAAAAAAAAGTGTGACGTAGCCCAATCATTGAGAGAGTATTTAAGAGAGAGTGTTAGAGAGAGTGTCCGTAGCATTCCTCCTATTTGAATAGGAATTTTATATTGGACTCTTGTACAAACGCTGCACATTCTTTTATTTATATAAAAATAAAAATATGCACATGCTTTTTTATATGTGAAACTAAACAAAACCATTTGTTGGCCAGTTACTTTTAAATTTATTTTTTATAGTCATACTTTTAATCCTTTTTTGGACATATTGTATTTTTAATCATTGTTAGTATAGTTTAATACTTTTTTTTTTGAATATATATTTTTTCGGATGTTTTCACAGTTTAATAATAATAATAATGATAATAATAATAATAATAATGGGTATATTGACATACCCGTACCCTAATTTTTTCATAAATATTGCGCTCATCTTATAACTACTAATCATGTCATCTCATTCTTCCATGTGGGACTTCTAACACACTCTCTCACGCTCAGGACTGGACAACTGGAGCGTGACCCGATAACTAGTGGCCCAACAAATGGATTTATGATAGGCTTTGATATCATATTAGAATTTAGGTTTTGGCCTAACTCAACCCCAAAAGCTAACTCATGAGGGTTGCCCCCTTATAACCACTAATCAGGCCATCTCATTCTTTCATGTGGGACTTCTAACAGGGTGAGGGTTGCCCCTCATCTTATAACCACTAATCAGGTCATTTCATTCTTCTATATGAGACTTTAACACACCACCTCACGCCCAGGACTGGACATCTGGAGCGTAACCCGAGTAGCTCGATAACGAGTGACCCAACAAATAGATATATAATAGTCCATCGCAATTTTCTTAAATTAGTCCATCGCAACAAATGGATCGGTGAACCCGTCCTCGTGATTACTATTTTCTTAAATTAGTCCATCGCAATTTTTTGGTTGTTAATGTCAAAAATATTCGATTTTAAATTTAACTTTATATATATATATATATATATGGAATTGCTACAATACGCCCATTAGTTTTCATAAAAGTGTATTTTATCATCCCACACCTTTTCATTTTGGCCAAAAAACTCATTTTCTTTCTTTAGAAAATAATTAAGTCTATGGGTATCAATGTAATTTTAAACCCCTATTAATTACTCTGTATTCCCTCTTCTTTCTCTTTAGTGGTGAAATTAAAAAGATGTTTTTACTTGAAAAAAAAATGACATAAAAATTTGACATAAAAAAATAAACGATGTAATTATACATATATATTTTTCATTTTTTTTTCAGAAATATTTCTTAATTGATGGCTAATAGTTTTGTGAAGAAAAAAACTGATGGGTTATTTTTTTGACAAAGAAAAAAAAAACTGATGTTTAGACCATTTTAACGTAAAAAAATGATAAAATGACAAATCGGTATATTAATTGATAATTTTAACTTCTGATAATCACAAATTAATATATTTTAAACAACATATTCATATTCACTTAAACGTAACATTCATATTCATGTTAAAGAATATTAATCCAGTAAAAAAATTGTTGATACAAAGTCAAAAAAAAATCCAGTCAAAAAAAGTAAAAAAAAAATGTTACTAACATATTAACGTATATGTTTGTTGAATAAAAGGAAATATTAACGTATATGTCATGGTACAGAGAAAATGATGTAACATATTGTCGAAAAAAATATTCACGTCAAATTTTTTTTCTTTTTCAAGTTGCAGCATTATTATTGTCTAAAAAAAAGTAGCGGCATTTTTTAATTTCACCTCTATTATAAAAGAGAGAGAAAATAGAGGACATGACAATTAAATAGGGTTTAAAATTACATCAATACCCATAGACATAATTATTTTCTAAAGAAAGGAAATGGTTTTTAGGTCCAAATAAAAAGGTGTAGGATGCTAAAATACACCTTCATAGTGTATTTTAGCAATCCCCATATATCTCGTAATTTCAAATAATTTAACTTTTAAATATTTTTCTTATAATTTGTGTTTTAATTTACAAATTAAAAAAATGCCGTGCAATGAACCGAATACTTGCTAGTCAGAGTCCTAAACTAGAGGGAAACACAACATAGTAAGGAGGGCTGAAGATTTTCCACCTCCACTAACTATTATATGTGAGCAAAGGCAAGCAACGAAGCATAAAAGGGTTTTAGTAAGAGAAAAGAGAGAGAGAGTAAATGTGGAATGATGAGGAAGTGGTACCTGAATTTTCCTGCGAATCTGGGAGAAATCGTAGAACCTCTTGCCGGAAACATGGAGGAACTCGCCGTATTCGTCGGAAGAATCGTGGTTCCGGACGAGCTGGAGAACGAGGGGCCGGCGGGTGCATATGTCGTTGCCGCGGGGGAGAAAGTCGCGGCCGATGAGGGATTCGAGGACGCTGGACTTGCCGCTGCTCTGGCAGCCGACCACCGCCACTTGCGGTAGGTTGATAGTGGATTGGCTGCCGACGCGGGCGAAGATGTCCTGAAGACGGTTCACCAAGGAGATCACGCCGGAACCCAGATGAGCAGGAGGAGAAGGAGCTGCAACACCATCGTCCGCCATGATTGGATCGCTGCAGGAACCGGAACCTGCTTCCGAACCGTGGCTCGGGTTTTGAAACGTGATGTATTGATTGGACGGAAGTGGGGACTCAGACTCAATCGCTGGCTGTTGTGTGTTGTGAAATGTGAGTTGACAGTGCCTCCCCCTCTTGAGTTTCGTTTTCGTTTGCGTTGTGTGGGGAGTTTGGAATGAAGCTACTAATCATACGTTTTTGACATGTGCGGGCCTTCTACTGTTTGCTTGGAGTGGGGATTGGGGAAGGGACGACTCACAAGGAATCCATGAAAGTGAGAAGAAAAGAAAAGGGGAAAGAAAAACACGTTTTTTAAAAACCTTTCCACTGTTTGGATAGCTGTTTGTTGAACATGAAAAAAAGGGAGAAACATGTGGGCCCTACAACAAAATAAATCCCCAAATCTGGGAAGAAATCACCTGAAACAAGTGTAAATTAGCCAAAATGACAACAACGCCCTTCTAAATTGGCAGTGACATTAACTTGCAGCATTTTTTCATTACAAATCAATTGGTTTTTGTTTCAACTTTAACATCATTTATTATTATTATTATTATTATTATTATTATTTTGTAAAAATAATTTTTTATTTTTATATTTTTCATTGATCAAATAAATATTGGAGTATTAATATTTTTAATTTATATTTGATTGAATGAAATATTTTTTCATTATTTTTATTTTATTCTCTTTATTAATTATTATTTTTAATTTATTTTTTGATGTTAATAAAATACTTTTCAATTTTTATATTTTTACTCTGTTTATCATATATTTTTTATTGATCAAATAAATATTGGAGTATTAATATTTTTAATTTATATTTGATTGAATGAAATATTTTTTTCATTATTTTTATTTTTATTCTCTTTATTAATTATTATTTTTAATTTATTTTTTGATGTTAATAAAATACTTTTCAATTTTTATATTTTTATTCTGTTTATCATATATTTTTTCACTTAAGGATATTTACGTCTTTTTATAAATATATTTTTTTTCCTCCCACTCTTTCATTTCTTTTTTCCTCAAACCAAACAACAAAACAATCATCTCATTTTCTCTTCTTTTTCCTTCCTCTCCTTTCTCTTCCTTTCCTGTATCTTTCTTTCATAAGAGGGGCTGTTTGGTTTATGAAAGAAAGATAGTGGAAAGGAAAAGAAAGGAGAAGATGGGTAAAGAAGAGAAAATAAATAGAAAATGAGATGATTGTTTAGTGGTTTGGTTTAAGGAAAAATAAAAAGAAAATGTGAGTGAAAAGAAAGAAATATTAAACTAAAATTACATCAATACCCTGAGACATAACAAAAATTAAGGGTCAAGTTGGAAATCTTATTCTATTTTGATTCCCAACATGCAGAACTACAAATAGTGATTGATTGAGACAAAAAAATTTCCTCCAGAAGGAAAGAAAGAGAGTCTTTCCTGCACGGAAGAAGAAGAAGAATCAATGGTAGGAGAAATACCTTGAGATAGGAATGTCGGCATTACAAAAGTAAGGGAAAACGTATGGCTAGAATATCTCTCAAGTGAGACCATGAATGGATCTTTTAGAAGATGTACCAGACTATTTTAATTTAATTTTGTAACTGACGAAACGAAATAAATTTTGCGATTTATAACTGTCTAAATGACCTAAACATTGTATGCGATGCAAGCGACGCTACATCTTGAGAGGCGAAGGAATCCTGTGGATTGAAGTTGTTAAAGAGGAGAAAGTAGAAGAGTCCGGAGAATGATAAACTGACAAAACAGCCAAAATGTTGAAATGTCAAGAAAAAAACATAATATTATAGATGAGTTGTCCTCATCTCATAGTGCGCCTTAGCTTTTATATATTATTTTGCGATTTATATATAACTGTCCAAATGACTTAAACATTGTATGCGATGCAAGCGATGCTACATCTTGAGAGGCGAAGGAATCTCGTGGATTGAAGTTGTTAAAGAGAACAGAGTAGAAGAGTTCGAAGAATGATAAAATGACAACACAGCCAAAATGCTGACATGTCAAGAAAAAAACATAATATTATACTGAGTTGTCCTCATCTCATAGTGCGCCTTAGCTTTTATATATTATAAATAGATAGATATAAACTAGCATAGAATGGTATGTATACTTTTTATGTCAAGAGAAATAAAATAGTAATTAAATAATTAAAACAAAATATTTTTAAATAAATTTATTAAATATCTATTTTTATAATTACTATCTCTCACACACACACACACACACACACACACACACACACATATATATATATATATATATATTTGTTGATATTTTAATATTTATATTGTAGAGCAAAATCGTTCCATAATCATATAAAAGAAAAAATTTAATAAATAAAATTTAAATTTTTTACCTAATTCACTTGCAATACTTAATGATATCCTAATATATTTATATAAAATATTAAATATTTACATCACATGAAGCTAAAAAATTTAATATATTTATTTCATATGAATTAATAAAAAAGTGAAAAGCGAAACCGTGCTATGCACGGGTACTAATCTAGTCTAGTATCAATATAAAATTTGTGTAGATCATTAACCAAGTAGGAGGTGGACATAGTTCATTCATTCTCTTTTTCCAGTTTTGCAGAACTTGAGGAAAGAAAATCGTCTTATTGGCTCTCTTTTTTTTTTTTTATGGGCCGGCCTCCGAGCTGGGCTCCTAACTGGATCACCGAGCTGAGCCCAACTATATCCGAGCCCATTGATCTAGCAAGGCCCTCCAAATAATACTTTCTGAAGAATGAAGCTAGCACATAACCCGGAACTACCACTCATATATAAAGGTGTTACGGACCGGTCCCGAGGTGAGTTCCAGCGTGTCCACCAAACCAAGCGGCAAGATGGTTTGCCCGACCTCTTCGAGCTCGGCGAGCTACATCCGACCCCCGAGGCGCCAAACCGATCCTCCGGTACGATCGCCCCAGTGGTAAAACCGAGCAGGGCGGGGGCGAGCCGACTCACGACCCTCGGTCTTCCAGGAAGAGATACACCTGGAGACGATGCTTGGGGCCGTTGTCACTCCGTAGATTGAGGATCACGCAGCCAGTACGCGACGGACTTGGCAGGTGCGAGATATCAGGAAGAGGGGCTGATCCTTGAGGCGTGACGGAGGAGTCACTGCGCGCAAATTCCGGATCGGTGGTTTCCCTCCTTCTGCGCGGCTCCACTATATAAAGGGGGCTAGACCCCCCAGGTTTGGACACTCTCTACACTCTCCCTAAACCCTGAACTCATCTCTATGATGCGAACTCTATGCTCACCCTAAAAAGCCCTATCTAACTTAGGCATCGGAGTGCCTTTTGCAGGTACCCCCCGCCGGTCTGAAGGAGGAACGACATTACGCTCGGAGGAGGAGTACTCACCACGGAGCTCATCGCCCAACTACCAAGCAGAGGAGCAAAGGTACGACCTTGCACCATTTCATGCATTAACAGTTGTCATAGTTCATTCGCTCTCTGTTAAAGATTCTATCAATTAGTGAAGCACATATAGAAGTGAAAGTTGTGTAGGATTGGAATAGAGAAGGGTGAATGACCCTAGAATTTACCAAGAAAAGTGAGTTGTCAATTGTCATTAGTTTAGAAATAGAATAAGAATTAATACACAAAAAAAAGAGAAACATAATATGATTCCAATAAAAAAAAATAGAATGTGACAGATGACGTGTGGAAACATCGAACGGTAGACATTGCATTGACTTTCGTGACTGCAGGGACACTCCAAATACAGAGAAACGCGATTTAGTTTAGAATAATTTCTTTTTCTTTTCAATTTAATAAATTCTTTTGGTAACGATTTAATAAATTTCCATACATTAATTTTTTACGTCAAGAATACTGATGGGCCATTTCTTTAATGCTTGAAAGCTTACTAAACATTATTTATTTTTAAAAATAATTATTTTCAAAGTTTTACATAAAAAATTGAAATTTATTAAATATTTTTAATGAAAAATAAATATAACAATAATCCAGGTAAACACTTGCTTTTTATTTAATATTTAATATTTGTTCTTCTTTATTTTTTTAATAATAAGAGATACAAAAAAATTAAAAATATTAATTCAATACTTCAAATGTTTAAATATCAAAAAAAAATCCAAATATTAAAAATATTAAATAATTAAAAACAATATAATTTTTTTAAAACATTGATCATTTAAAGTACAAATATTTGTTTAATATCTTAAATATTTATTTGATTCATTTGATATCTTAAACATTGATAATTTGAAGTAAACATATTTGTTTAATATCTTAAATATTTATTTGATTGATTTGATATCTAATGTAGTATCAACTTAATGGATTAATGCACAATTGCTTCAAAGAAGGATAATTAATTAGAGTGTAATTATTTTATGAGACATAGTTTATTGCAAAAAATGCTATGCTTTAAAAATTCTAAAGGAATTTAAGTTCTAAAATAATGGGCTGCTGTTAGACTAATGTCTAAATAGCGTGTGAAAATTAACATCCCATATTAACTTAGTAATTTCAGTAAAGTTCATAATGCCTTTAATAAAAAACTATAATAGTAAAAATTAAAATAAAGTTGAAGAAAAATAACTAAAAGTAAGAAAATATGAGAAAATAAATTAGGATGACATTTGTTATTATTATCTTCTGTCAAAAAAATTGTTATTATTATCTATGTTATAAAATGTTGATAACTTCATATTAGCTGCAATATTTGTTTTTCCGTTTCACTTCTTCTATTTATTATAAAATTTTACTGTCTGCCAAGAAAAAAAAATTAAAAAATTACACCAGTTGTATTTTTAAAATATAATAGTAAAATATTTTATTCAAATATTTGATATGATATTTATAGTATAAAAATTTTAAGATGATTATTTTTTATTCTTTTCTAAATAATTAGTGTCTTTAAAAGATTAAAATGTTGTCAAAAAAAGATTAAAATAATATACATTTTTACATATTACATCAATTATGTGGTTTTCATGTAAATTAAAAAAATCTATGTTATCAAAAAAAAAAACTAAAAAGGGACCGTGCGTAACACAGGTATGATTCTAGTCTATATATTATTATAAATTATTATAAATCTGGTAGTCGCTACAATGTGTGCTACAGTTGTAGCTACAATGATACAGCCACCACGTTTATTTGCTAATTCTTTTTTTTCTAATCAATTGGTTTCTTATCACTATTGTTGCCATCGATATCGATAACTCAAATAAATTTTTCCGGTTGGATTCTTCGGCTTTTATTCAGACACGTGTCGCTAAATATCTTTGGTTAACCCAACCCTATGAGCTGGAATCCACTAATTCATTCTAATTACCATAAATTTATATATATATATATATATATATATATATATATATATATATTTTACATTATAATTACCAAAAAAATTAGCATATAACAGTTTTAACATTAAAAATACGATTTTTCTAACGTGTGCAACTTTACATGCATTAAAGTGCATTAAATATTTAAATTTTCAATTAATATAGCATATTTAATTAATTATGATTCCTTAAAAAATATGATTATATCTCTCATATTAATTTTGTGGATTTTTTTCCCCTATAATGTCTATTTCTACCAAAATATAATAATTATTTGATTCTTATTTTTTATTGTCTGCATTTTGTCTCTCTCTTTCAAGATCTTTTTTTTTCCATGACCTTTTTCTATTAGATGAAGATCTCTACTTAAACATATTTGTGAAAAGTTTTCCACCATCGTTAAAAACACGTAGGTAATCAATCGGTTTTTTTTTTTACTTTTGATATTAATCTTTTTTTTAGTCGTTTTTTTTCCTGGAATTAACACTTTTTTTTGTTGCTTTTAGACTATTTTCTTTTTATTTAGTCGCTTCATGAAACTTGCTTTCATAGTGCCATGTTTTTTTTTTTATTGTTTTGACACTGTCATCCATTTTTTTCACTTTATTTCTTTTTAACTATATTGTACAGCATTAGAGACTATAGTATCTTTTTTAGTTGATAATTGGTTTAACCCAAATTGTCCGATCGATTTGCTGCAAAATCAAGGAAGCAAACCATATATCAGAAAGTGGCATTTTTGCTATGAAAGTCAACATTCCGGTATTTCTTACGTCTAACATGAAACAATACAGTATTATTTTCATAAGAATAAAAAAAATATAGGAGAAGGAGAAAAATATAGAAAAAGCCATGGAAAAGAAAGAGGTGCTCTGAAAGAGAGAGGGGAATTGCAGACAATAACAATCAAGAATCAAATAGTTATTATATTTTGGTAGAAATGAAAATATTATAGTGGAGAAAAATCCACAAAATTAATATGAGAGATATAATTATATTTTTAAAAAAATCATAATTAATTAACTATACTATATTAATTGAAAATTTAGATATTTAATGCACCTTGCACGCATTAGAAAAATCGTTAAAAATATACCGACAACTATTAAAACTATTTTAATTAATTTATTTATTATCCATTGATTCTACAATATCTAAGAGTTTTAGCTTTTATGTTAAGAGAAATAAAATAGTAATTAAATAATTAAAACTATATTTTAAAATAAAATTACCAACTATCTATTTTTATAATTACTCTCTCACACACATATATATTTGTTGATATTTTAATATTTAATATTTATATTGTATAGCAAAATCGTTCCATAATCATATAAAAGAAAAAATTTAATAAAAAAAATTTAAATTTTTTACCTAATTCACTTACAATACTAAATGATATCCTAATATATTTATATAAAATATTAAATATTTACATCACATGAAGCTAAAAAATTTAATATATTTATTTTTTATGAATTAATAAAAAAGTGAAAAGCGAATCCGTGCATTGCAATTTGCAAGGGTACTAATCTAGTATCAATATAAAATTTGTGCGGATTATTAACCGAGTAGGATGTTGTCATAGTTCATTCATTCTCTTTTTCCGGTTGTGTAGAATTTGAGGGAAGAGAATTGTCTTATTGTTTTTTTTTTTTTTTGTCATAGTTCACTCCTTCTCTGTTAAAGATTCTATCAATTAGTGCAGCACATAAAGAAGTGAAAGTTGTGTAGGATTGCAATAAAGAAGGGTGAGTGACCTTAGAATTTACTAAGAAAAGTGAGTTGTCAATTGTCATTAGTTTAGAAACAGAATAAGAATTAATACGAAAAAAAGAGAAACAGAATATGATTCCATTAAAAAAAAAGAAATAAACTATGATAGATGACGTGTTGAAACCTGTTCTTCGTAAAATGATAATAATAGATGACATGTTGAAATTTGGAGCACCGGAGGAAACGAACGATAGACATTGCAGTCATAATGATCAAACGGGAAACAATCTCGAGTGGTCATTACTAGTAATTAATTTTTGTAATTTTATATGTACGATTTTTTTTTAGAAAAATATGGTCTCAAAATTTGTATTTAAGATTTAGTTGAGTAAAATTGTCCTAGTAAAAATGGGGTGTTTACGTTCATTTAGCAAAGAAATGAATGGGCAGAAGCCCAATACTCCCTAACAAAACCCAAAATAAATAAAATAAAAAAAGATTGATAAATAAAAGAAAAAAAGAAAAAAACAAATGGAAGAGAAGTAAAAAGGAAAGGGGGCATTTTAAACGGGTTTCATCTTTGAAAACCCTAAAAAATAGAAGAAGCTTCACAGAGCAGCTATGGTGGGAGAAAAGAGGACCCCGACGGCGAGAGAGAAGAGATTGGGGAGAGGGCGCGACCGCGCGCCGTCCTTGGCCGCGACTAGAGGCAGACCGCAGCGGAGCTGCGAGAGAAGAAAAGGGAGAGGCGCGAAGAGGAGAGATCGAGAGGGAGCGCGGCCGGCGTGCCATCCTTGGCCGCGTGCAGCCGCAATTGGGAGTAGATGTCCACTGCGCGAACGAGAAGGGGCGCGAGGAGGGAAAAGGACGATGCTTATGGAGGTTCCAGCGAAGAGGCGAGGAGATCACGAAGTGGAAGGGTAAGGCCACGAACGCGGTGGCTTGTGGTGGCTCGCGGTAGCTCGTGGGAGTGATTGAAGTGGGTCGCGCACGGTGGTGGCCATTTACCAGCACAGCCACGGGCGGTGGCTCCACCTTCTTCTTCATCAGCCCTTCTCAAATCCTCTTATTAACTTATATATTTTTTATATCTGATTCTACTAACAATCACCGCTCTGCTTTCCAATCTTCTCTTCCATTTTTGTTTTTCATATTCTTTTTTGTTACTCATCCTTTTTTTGGTTATGCCTTGATTTCCTTATTTGATTTAATTGCAACCATTCTTATGCTAAAAAACTAATTCTAAATGCTTATACATCACTTGTTTTAAAAGAAATAAAAACCAACCTGGATTCTAAGCTATGAAGGGAACGGGACTCCGATGAAGACCTTTGGTTGCTCCTTTGTGACAGTTTGAATCACCCCCTTTTAGTTCTTTTGCCACTGCTTTGTTTCTACTTTCTTAACCGTGCATTCCTTTTCTTTTCTGCGTTTGAATCTAGTGAATTAGGACCCAAATGTGGAGTCTCTAATTCTTTGTTTTAGTGGTGAAAATTCTTCAGGAATTCCTCTCCTTTTTCTCTGAATTGAAGCTGTATTTATAGAGTTGAGGAGCTCTAATGAGACAAGGTTGGCCTGCTTGTTGCAGGGTTGTTGGAGGGGTCTGAAGGATGCAGAGGATGCAGGATAGTGCCTGTAAAGCTGCTTGGTCTTGGCAAAAATGGGAAACAGACTAGGAACATGGAGAAAGGGACCTTGGCTTCATCCTCAAAATACTTTGTTGCTGTTGTTGGTGTTGTTAGCAGGATGCCATACACATCCCTGCTCTGTTTTTTTTGTTTTGTGATCATTATTCATTTTTTGTAATTTTTGTGTTGGGCTTGTAATGGACACTGATTGTATTTTGAGCTTGTGACTTGTAATAGCAATTTGTAACAAAATGTCAACTATTTTTACCTCTTTTTTTAATCGCAATTGGGCTGGAGATGGCCCGAAAGAAATAACACAAAAAATGAGTCCAACCATTATATCTAAAAATAAAAGAAAAAATTAAAAGAGGTGAGTAGACAAAATTGGGGTATAACAATTGAAAGGAAAAAAATTAAAAATGTTTTTTTAAAAAAATTGTCCGTACTGTACGGACCGTATGTCCATACAATACGGACATACAGTGTCTGTGTCCAAATATGTGCTCAATTAAAAACACTCTTTTTGCTTCATTAAGTTCTAAAGACTCTATTTTGCTTCATTAAGTTCTAAAGACTCTAATGTTATTCTTCTGTTGAAATATTTTTCTATTTCTAGTACATTAAAAATGTGATGCAAATTAATAACTTATTTTACGCTCTTCAAATAATAACAACAACCATAACATACCTCCATCAATTTTATATTTGTAGAAACATAAAGCCTCCTATATTTGTAGAAAATGGCTAGATAGAAAAATAAAAGATTAAAAAGAAAAGGAAAAACATGGGAAAGGGAGTTGAGAGAAAATATTAAAAATGAAAAGTACCTTGAAATACAACTCATTAACTGTTGCAGCAAGAAAATCAATTGTCGAAGCAGGCAAGATAAAATACTGCGAGTTGGAGACGGTGGAAATTGAGAGACCCGTCAGCTGGGAGAGAACGGAATAAAGAAAAAGGGTTGCAATGTGAGTGGAGACTGTGGAAAGAGTAGAGAGAGAGATATAAAATAAGGGTTTCAATTTTCTTTACTATTGAAATTGATTGAAAAGTGAGAGACTGAGATACGTGGCCATCGTGGGAATACCTTTTGCTTTTTGGAAAAGCAAACTCATTCATTACAATAATGGGAAGCAAGATAAAATACTGCGAGTTGGAGACGGTGGAAATTGAGAGACCCGTCAGCCGGGAGAGAACGGAATAAAGAAAAAGGGTTGCAATGTGAGTGGAGACTGTGGAAAGAGTCGAGAGAGAGAGAGATAAAATAAGGGTTTCAATTTTCTTTAATATTGAAATTGATTGAAAAGTGAGAGCCTGAGATACGTGGCCATCGTGGGAATACCTTTTGCTTTTTGGAAAAGCAAACTCATTCATTACAATAATGGGAAGCAAAGCCCACGCGATTCCAACAATCCATTGCATAGCCAACGTTGGAGTACTTAAATGGAATAGAGGGATAGTGGGGTCAACACAAAAGTTTGATGTGGGGGCAATATTATAATTACTTAATAGTTAGTAAATATTTTTTTTTCTTTCAGTGGGGTCAGTTGACCCTAGTTGGCAAAGGGTGTATCCATCCCTGCATCTGGATGCTACAAAGTTAGTCCCTTTATCTCGTTTCTCACTTTTCTTTATGAAAATACCGTTTGATCCAGGAGAATTTGAGGATAGACTTATGTTGTTTTCATGATTGCTATTTTTTAAGCAATGAGATCTAGGAATAAGCTTTTATTCTTCATGCGTCACTTGGCCTTTATCCTTTAAGAAATGGGACCTTGGTAAAAATTTATCAATTTTTATGCTTCTTCATACCCCAGAGCAAGATGAAAAAAAATGAGGACGCTACTTATGGTGGCCTCCAAAATAAGGGGTGTATTGTTTTACTTTGCTTTGTTTTGTTTCTTTTAGTCCTATGTTTTATCTTTTTGCTTATGTTAGTGGTAGTTTTCCGACTTAGTTCATTCTTCCCATGTGAATTTTTTGAGATGTCTTTCTTGGAAATCCTTATTTTCATTACACTGCTTATTTGATTAAATGGTATTCAATGAGCATGATTATGAATGTCATATTTTTACTGTCTGTTGGGACCACACACACAACTTAGATGTGTTTTGGCATTAGAATAATTGGAGAGGACCTTCAAAATGTCTAATAAAATTTAAAAATTAGGTTCCCTTGGTGGCATTCACTGCATGTTGGTTACTGGAAAAATGTCTGTGTTGAGCTGTTATAAAAAAAATAAGGCAAGAAATTAGATATTTGAAAAAAAAATGGGTTTAGTAAAAAGAAAAAAAAAATGAAGAAAGAAAAGAAGAAAAAAAATTAGCTCAACACCCCTTTGAGATCATAGTTTACTAGGGAAATACTTGTAGTATCCTTTTGAGACTGATTGGCTACTGGGAAACAAAGGTACTCCTTTGATACCAAGTGTGGCAATTGCATTGTTTGCATATGAGTGGAGGACCCAAGCAAAGTTGTTGGGAACCTATGCCTAAAGGTGAAAATACAAGAATTGATATCATACTCAATGTTTCGATGTCTTAAACCATCTTATCTGAACCAGGTTGCAATAGGTAAGTGTAAGTATGTCATTGGATACACCATCAAGCAAATTTGAATTTGTGTGGTTGAAATAAGGAGTTTTCAAGTTAGGCTAATTGCTTTGTCATGGTTTGTTTGGTTTGCTTGAGGACAAGCAAAGATCTAAGCATGAAGGAGTTTGATAAGTTAGAATTTATCTAATTTTTTACCTTGTGTTTAATAGGCTTAATTAGTAGTTTATTTTTATTTATGTTTTATTTTTATTACCTTTTGGTTTATGTTTTGATTTGTAGGAAAGGGAGTTGAAAAGTTGATGAATTAAGTGAAAAAAACCAAGATTATGACCCCTCGGTGTTAAAGATTATGGCCATAATTCGTGTGGCATAAGTTGGGTAGTCAATTGGAAGTCACAGAGAATTACAGCCTCCCAATGTTTATCATTATGGCCATAATTCGAGCTTGGAGATATGAAAAGTCACCAGTTCGAGAATTATGACCCCCCAATGTTGAGCATTACGACCATAATCGTGGCAGACAGAGTGTAAATATTAATTAAAACTTGAAATTTGTTAAGCTGTCTTGATGGGTCTTTAAGGAGATGTAATGAGACTTAATTGAGGTAGAATTAGGCTATAAATATAGGCCTTTTGGACCACGAAAGGGATCATCTTCCTCTTCATTTTTTTTTCTTAGCAAAACTTTGTCTTTCTTTAGTTTTTGTTCAAGTATGTTCATGACACTTTTATTTGGTTTTAGTTTATGAATGAAATTCAGTTTTTCCTTTCATTTTCTCTTCATCTTTTAATCCTTATTTTCAACATGTTTAATTTATGTTTAATTTATGTTTTGTTGTTTGCATTTCAATTATACATGAGTAATTTTCTTTTAATCTTGGGATTGTGGGTATCTCAATTGATGAATTATTACTAATTCTGATTTTTCTTTGTTACGAGTGTTGTTTCCTTTTAATTCAACCTTATTGATTTTTTATGCATGATCTTAGATATCAAATGATGGACTGAAAGGTGAAGTTTGATATTAGATCAATAAGGTTGAACAAGAGAATTGAATCATGTAAATAGTTTTGGTTCTCTTGAGGTTGTGAAAAATATCATTTCTTAATGGGTTTTTGCTAATATTTCTACCATGAAAATATGTTGTTTATTAGCTTAAATACATTATTGTTCTTTGAAAGAAGGCAATAGTTACATTATACTATTTCACTTTTAAAAATCCAACACTCTTAGCTTTAGAAAATTAGTTTGGTGATAATTGTCACTGCGAAGAACCATAATCCCAAGAGTTTATTTTATTTGTTTTTAGTAATTATTTTATTGTTTGATTTCCAATAATCTATCATTTTAAATATAATTTTAGCTAATCACCATAGTGAAAAAAAATTGTTATTCAACACTAAATCCTCGTGAGAACGATATTTTTACTACGCGATACAATCGTGCACGTGACGGCTTATCACCATCACTATATTGTATACATTTTCAAGGTCACATTCAAGAAGCATTTTGCCATGCGTCATGTTCCCAGGCATTGGCTGCTCTAACACTCTTCTCCTTGCCTTCTAAAATATAGGAAGTTTCGATGACACCTGGTGTGTCTATTTGTTTCCATTCCACAAACCCAAGCTCGTGAATGAAAAAATTTAATTTTAAAAATTTGATTCAAAAATTAAATATGGCTTCAAATTTTTGTAGGATTAATTCGTGATTGGAGTTTTTCCTATGGAGAATTTGAGTATTGTTCTTTGACACAAGGTTCTTGGTAAAGCCTCTATTGGAGATTTTTCAGACATCTTATTTTATCTGAAATGATATTATGGTTTTTTATTTAAAAATTTTACATTTTTTGAGTTGGAGGATTTTATGATCGGAGGAGTTTCACATTGTAGGATACAAAGTAAAGCAATTGATATTACATGTAATTAATTCACTTTGAAAGATTTAACGTGGTCAAACTCCTTCCCTGTTTTTCTCATTTGTCAACTATTATCATGATCATGAGGTTGATTCTCACTTACTTTTACTATCACTTTTGGGCAGTATTTGGTTGGAGGGGAATGAATAGGAGGGGAGGCGAGAGATTATTTTAAATTTTATATTTTTGCTTCAATTTTTTGGAGGAAAAAGAATGGGAAGGGGACAAAATCCCTCCTAATTCAATTTTAGCTCCCTTTTAATATTGAGGTTTTTTTAGAGGGGATGAGAGGGAGCTTAAATCATTTAAAATAAAATTACTTAAATATCCTTATATATAATATAATATAAAAGACTATAGGGATCACTACAAGAAAACACTCTATTACCGACGGAAAATTACCGACGGCCCCGAGTCCGTCGGTAATATTTTAGTTACCGACGGCTAAGCCGTCGGTAATCCGCCGAAAAAAACCCATACGAAAGTTAAATTTTTACTGCTTTTACCGACGGCTGTGAAGCCATCAGTAATTACCGACGGCTAAGCCGTCAGTAAAGAATTATTTCATTTCTAATTTAGTTTTTAAATTTACCGACGGCTAATTTTAAATTTACCGACGGCTTAGCCGTCGGTAATGCGCTAAAAAACTACGCAGCGGGAAGTTTAATTATTCATTCCTTATCGACGGCTAAGCCGTCGGTAATCCGTCGGTATAATCCGCCGGAAAAAAACCATACGATAGTTTAAATTTTTACTGCTTTTACCGACGGCTAAGCCGTCGGTAATGCGCTAGAAAACTACGCAGCGGGAAATTTAATTTTTCATTCCTTATCGACGGCTAAGCCGTCGGTAAAGTCGGTAATGCGCTAGAAAACTACGCAGCGGGAAATTTAATTTTTCATACCGACGGCTTACCGACGGCTAAGCCGTCGGTAAAGTCAAAAAAGGGAAATAAAAAAAACTGAACCACCTCAGCTCCTCTCCCATTCTTTCTCTCGAATCTTTCTCTCTCCCTCTTGTGCGTTTCTGGCCGAGAGTAAGAAGAAGAAGGAGGAAAGAAGAAGAAGAGAAGAAGACAACCTTAGGTAAGCCTTTCATCCTTCCTTCCCTTCTATTCTCTCACGAGTTCTCTCTCTCACTCTTCCTTTCCCTTTTGTTCTTTCTTCTTTGTCGAAAATAATGGGGGAGAAAGACCCTCTAGGGTTCACGAAATTGAGGGAAAAAGAGGAAGAAGATTGGGGTTTGTTCCATAGGTGCACTAAATAGAAGAAAGGAGCTGAACAACAAGCCTTTGATTGAAGTTTTGGGTGAACCCTAAGAGAAGAAGAGGAAACCAAAATGAAGAGGAAGAGGAAGGAGCCTGGTTTCTTCAATGGGTAGCTCGAGCTCTTGGACACAAGAATGAAGATGGAAGATGTAGATTAAGAAATGGGGAAAGTTGATGAACCCTAAACTGCAGAGAAGAGGGAAACCAAATTGAAAGGGAAAGTTGATGAACCCTAAACTGCAGAGAATTTGGTCCTTAATTTTTACCGACGGAAATTCTATATTTACCGACGGCTTGGCCGTCGCTAATGCTACGAATTTATCAGTTTGAACCGTGAGATTTACCGACGGAAGTCGAATACGCCACCGTACGGTGGCGTATTACCGACGGCTTTTCCGTCGGTAAATCTCACGGATTATTTAAAAATCCCACCAAATTTATCGACGGCCTTTTTTATATTACCGACGGCTTAGCCTTCGGTAATATCGACGGATTCAATTGGCCGTCGATCATAGATTTCCAACGAGCCATTTTCCAAGGGACCCGAGGCCGTCGGTAATCCGTCGGTAATCATTATTTACCAACGGCTTTATTGTGTTACCGACGGAAAATAACCGTCGGTAATGACGAATTTTCTTGTAGTGGATATACAAGAAAATTAATCATTCTCATCCATTAAAATCTCTCATTTCCCTCGTAAACCAAACAATCAAAGGCTTTCATCCCCTCCCTTTCCCTCCTGAACCAAATAAGCAAAAGCTTTCATCCTCTCTCATCACCTCTTCTCAACCAAATACAAAATCAAATTAAATCCCTCCCCTCTCTTTCCCTCCACTAAAACCCCTTTTCTCTCATCGATTCGTTTAAATCAAACTGAACGTTAAGCTTTAAAAGCTTATCCTGAAGTATTTTGTTTTTGTAAGGTTACATGATTTATCTTCGCATGTAAAATCTTAAAAATTTAAGTTTCATTAGTACTCTGCTTTTTTGAAGAGTGTAAATGATTTGTTTTTTTTTATATATCATTTTTTTGTTTTATTTATTTATATATATATATATATATCATTATTACTATTACTATATATATTCTTTGAAAGTTTTTTTATTTTATTTCAGTTCATATTCTACCTAACACAGCTTTCCTATTAATATGTGATATTCTTTGTTATTTTCCCTGTACATATCAGGCACTCGATGCTATCACATGGAAATTGATTTATCTACTTTTGGGAATGTGAATAGTGTTTACAGCTTATATTTGAAGTTCTGAACACGCACGCGCGTGCACACACGTACAAAATGAATATGGTTGGCAGAAATTGATTTGAACAAGGTCTTATTTTTCTCTTGGTCAACTATACTTTCTGTTTTAATGAACTTTGCCAACTCCCTTTTATAGTCTTATTTTCCTTTTTTACTATATATATTTTGTTGAAGTTTTTTTGCATTTCAGTTCATATTCTTCCTGATACAGCTTTCCTATTGATATGCGATATTCTTTGTTCATTTTGCCTGTACATATGCAGTCAATTTTTTTTTTTTTGCCTGTACATATCAGGCACTTGATGCTGATAGCATGGATATGGGAATTGGTTTATCTAATCCTAGGACTGTGAACAAGCACACATAAAAATAAATAAATGAATATGGTTGGGAGAAATTTATTTGAACAAGGTCTTATCTTTCTTTTGGTCAACTTTATACTTTTTTATCTTTTTAAACTTTGCCAACTCCCTTATAGTTCTATTAAATTTATTTTTTTTACTCCCCAAAAAAAAAAATTCACACCCGCCGTTAGTGTTAGCTGTAGACCTATATCTTTTTTTTTTTTTTTTTTTTTTTATATATATAAACCTATATCTTTTCTTGATACCGGTTAGCTCTAGAAACTCAATTTTATTGATGAAAATTATACGAGTAAGGTATTAGAAAGAAAAATAACATACATGGCTCAAATTCACTTGACATTCATATGATATATATTAGGGTGGCCTGGCCACTTTTATACACTGATGAATTTTGAGGTCTATTTCCAAGGACTACTAGAGTGAAGGTTTTATTTTATTGGTCTTAATATTATGTCGAGAAATACAGACAAAAAATCTTTCCCATGTTGATAAAATATTGAGAAATTACATATAAACAAAATAGGGGAAAGGGGAAGGGTGATCTATCTCCTCATTCGCAACTCTTCCATTTTATGGATTGTCGCCCCATCCAAAATTCAACAGCAATTTTCGCCAACCGGAAGACCATGAGTTGCTCATAGTCTTTGCCTTTTCAAATTTTCAATGGCTAAAACATGCTGTTATTCTGAAACATTGCATCTTTTTTTTTTAGTGTTGTATGAAAATTTCTGATCCAAAACTTGCTAGTGGTGACAAGGTTAGTACTTTCGGTGGGTCACACACAGTACCAAGCAAAACATTTATTTCTCTTAGAATTGAAGACACTAATTGGATAACTTTGCTTACCCTCTACTTTGTGTGACCTGTAGAAATTTGAAGAAAGTTGTAACTATTAACTTGGTAATTAATCGGTATATATATTCTTCACAATAAAGTGATGGAAATATGTTGCAGGAGATATTTTATTTATTGCCATTAAACTTGGTCATCCTCATTCCTCAAGATTGAGATACGTGCTAGAGACATTCTGCTACAGATATGTATGTGCGGAATATGAAAACAATTGCAGTAGAATTTAATATTTTTATTCTGTTTTAAGTATTGTTACTTACTAGGGGAAGGGGGCTACTTTATAGAAATTACCCATACATATTTAATTCAACAGCTGGTATTAATGAATTTTTCCTGTAGCTGATATATTTTTTTGATGCCTCCTGTAGCTGATATTTAATCAAAGGTATTTGTGTTCCATTTAAATATATTCTCCTTGAAAATATTTAAGCTTCTACTCCATGATATAAATTTTCCATTACTATTGCTTCTGTTTTAGATGTCATTGATTCATTAATTGGCTTTGTCGTTTTCCCTTTTATTAAATTTGTTTAGTTACTGGTAGTCCCCCTTTTTGAAACACCACCAACTTCTACCAAGACCAAGACCTGTTGAAACCAAATACCTTGAACCTCCCTGATTTTCCAGAAATCCTACTCTCCAAAGAAATAAGCACCCATTTTTTCAGATCTATGTTTTGACTGATTTAGAAGCAGTTGGCGTCCCACTCTTGAGAGGAAGATTCTTAGACGGAATCCCCTCTGTTGAACTTGCTTGAATCTCTATTTTTTTGGCTTTGCCTTTTTTTATTTGATAATGACTTCGCCCGTTTTGTTCCCTGTTCCTAATGTCTTTGTTCTATGTTTTATTTGCAGTTTGAATACTTATTTTCGGTATGAGTCGGATTTGCCCGGTAGTCCAAAAGAATCAGCTCATAATGAGAACGCTACACCTGTGACTGAGGTATGTATTTGATCTGAAATATTGTACATTTTATTAGTAACTTTTGTAGTTAACCCACTACTTGTTCTGTGAATTATGGTAAGCAACGTCAACTAAAATAAGGTCTATAGTTAAGCTTACTATGCTCAAGTATGAACATGAAAAATCAGAAAGAAGACAAATCTTAAGACAAAATTGTCAATAAAAAACAATGACAAACAAAAAAGGAATAATATTGTGATATTTGGCACGTCTATCAAATTATAGGCGGCTAACTATAATAAGAGGTCAGGAACAGAAGTTTAGAAGTGGGAAAAAAAAAAGGAAAGGAAAAAGGACAGGCAAAGAAGCAACATGAGAATTTTGGGATAAGGACAAACAAAATAATACTTGAAATTCGGGAAGCTTTGGTATCCCCGTCAGAGTCGGACAATGAAACTTCTTATGTCTTATTTTCTTAGTGCGGAGAATTTGATAAATGTAATTTTTGAATAAACCTAATTTTTAAAAAATTGATATTGAAGTAAACTGATTTATTTTAAATGTTTTTATATATTAAAAATAATTATAATTTATAAAATTTAGTATAAATTTTTTCAACTCAACTCAAAGTCTATTTTTAATTTCATCACTCTCAATTGAAGCTAGGCGTGGAAAAAATCAATTTAATTTGATTAAAATTAGTCAAATATCTAGATCGACTTTTAATAAAATCTCATTTGATAGAATACAAAATGAATTTTGACACTTTAATCCAAACAGACGGTCCAAGAAAGACCAATCTCATTCCTATAAAGTTCCATTTCTAGACCGATTCATTGCATAGTAACTATGACAGACGTCAAACTACTAGGATTTTGGTCTAGCCCTTTTGTTCATAGAGTGATATGGGCTCTGAAATTAAAGGGCATAAGCTACGAGTACATAGAAGAAGATAGGCATAGCAAAAGTCAGCTACTCCTTCAATCCAATCCACTTTACAAGAAAGTCCCCGTCCTTATTCATGAAAGCAAAGCCATAGCAGAGTCACTTGTGATCCTTGAATACATTGAAGAAAAATGGCCAGAGAACCCATTGCTGCCAAGAGATAACTACGAGAAAGCCTTAGCTCGATTTTGGATTAAATTTGGAGAGGATTCGGTAATTTCAATTTTATCTACCTTTTATGTATTTTCTATTTACATATCAATTAATTGTCATCTTATTAGATCAGATCATTCTCTAAATTTTAAATTCTAAGCTAAGTTGGATTGATTATCTTGTTTGGTTTAATTTCTAGATCGCTTCTATAACTGATCTGTTTCTCCGGCCACCTAAAGATGAAAAAGAAAGAGCTATTGCAATAAAAAAAGCACAAGAAACTATTGCAATAATGGAAGAGCAAGGACTAGGGGACAAGAAGTTCTTTGGAGGCAACAATATTGGAATGGTGGACATAGCATATGGGTGCCTTAGTCATTGGTTAGAAGGCTTGGAGGAAATTGTTGGACTCAAGCTAATTGAGCCAAAGAAATTTCCTCAGTTGCATGCGTGGATTCAAAACTTCAAACAAGTTCCTCTAATTAAAGAAAATCTTCCCGAATATGAAAAACTGTTGCTCCATCTTGAAAGGCGCAGGCAGGAATATGTTATATAGTACCATCATAAACAATAGTTATATAAGCGAGAGCAGTTACTAACTAACTATCATGTGTGCTTCAAGAAAAGCTGTGTGGGTGATAATTGAAAATGAAGTCTGGTTTCTATATAAATGAAATAAAATAAAAGTGGGAAAGCATTTGTGTTCAATATTGGTCTGAACTCAGTTTTATTATATAGTTTTTATACGTGCTGCGAAGTTATTTTTGATTGTTATACTAGTGACATGCCTATATGTAGTGTGAAGAAATATGGATCAACTGGATAGGCTAGTGTTGATTATGTGTACAAGACATTATTTATTATGTTACGAGTTTAATAGGCATACTAGTATTTTACCCGTGCATACGCACGGGTAGGACGCTGTTTTTTGTAATTATATATGGACTATAAAGTAATTGGAGGAGGTACCTAATGAGATTTTTTTGTGATCCAGATTTAATATATTTCAAACTATTTAGACTACTTTTGAAATTGAAGAAATAATAGCTGTAATACTGTTTTGATATTTTTTATAATTAGAAACTTTTATAACAGAAAAATACCAAAGAAACCATTCCAAAAGAATTGGTCATCCTTACATACCAGCAAAATACCAAATCCTTCCAAAATATGACAGTACTTATCAATAACAATAGAAAACTAAGTAGTAATCTTTTTCACAACCACCATGTTGTTCTGATTGGGATAGAGAAAGTCAAAGATGAGTTTGTTGCCACCCTTAAAACCATTAATTCTTCAAAAAGTTTTCCATCAAGCATCAACCATCAACTGATAACTTACTGAATGAGCAAAAAAATTTGACTGCAGCTGAAATTGTGAAATAATAGTTGTAGTTATCAACCTTGTCACAATAAGTAGAGAAAAAAATATAATAAAAGTCCATTAACACGAACATACCTAAATGCTACAGGTTGTGGAACACTTCTTTGAACACAACGTTTGTGGTTGTGTTCAATGGTTGTTTCTCCTTATCATGTATTAATATCTTTAACCCTTTCTTGGTCTGGACTCTGGAAATTGCTACATATAACTGGCCATGACTAAAAACTGGTCTAGGTAAGTACAAACCAACACTTGCTAGTGATTGACCTTGAGATTTGTTTATGGTCATAGCATATGAGACAATTATAGGAAACTGTCTCCTAATTAACTTAAAAGGCCATGGGGATTGGGATGGTGACATACACATTCGAGGAATATATACGTTGTCCATATTACCATTTGAAGACATCTTTTGGCTTCAATGACACGATTTCCCAATCTTGTCACTATCTCCTGGTACCATTACATAAACCTTACGCTTGGTCTATATTCCTCAAAAGCATAATAGGAGTTCCAATCTTAAGTGTAATCTTATGGTTGGGAAGTCCAGAGGTTTCGAGAGAATTAAAAAATTCAGGAGTAAGAATCTCAAATGGTTCACATTCATAAGCATCAGACTTATCAATAGAATCAGAGCTTAGATATTCTCTTTGTTCACCTATGTTGACAAAAAAAAATATAATATCATCAATCATTAGAAAACTAACTGATATAAAGTCTTTGGTATGTAAGTAAGTGTAAAATAATAATGATGTAATACCTGGAAGCAAGTTCATGATATAATCATTGATATGGTCGTCAACTTCAATTGTTGATGCAGATTGCTCTTGACTGCAAAAATACCTCATTATTGTGTTGCTGTATAAAATCTGGATATGTGCTTCTAACTATAGCATCAATGGGGTCATCAAAATCTGTTATCAAACATTCATCTGGAATTTTGATTTCTGCATATCCATCATTAGGTTCAGATAATTTGCCATCCCCAACATCTAGTATCCATTGTGCAAATTGAGCAAGTTCAGAAATACTTGTATCTTGTGGATCATGCTGTAAACGCATGTTTTTTGTTAGAGTTAACACTTTACAGTGATCCCAAAGATATGATGCATTTATAGAAGCATGTACAATGTCAGAGCGGCTCCCTCTTGGAACTACTGGTAAGATTTGTCTAAAGTCACCCCCAAAAACAATGACTTTTCCTCCAAATACTAAAGACTCACCATTTTCACTACTCATTATATCTCTTAGACTTCTATCCAATGCTTCAAAACAATACTTATTTGTCATTGGAGCTTCATCCCATATTATCAACTTTGCTACCTTTAACAACTCAGCTAGTTCACTACCTTGATGAATGTTGCATGTGGAATTTTCTAGTGTAGGAATTGGGATCTTGAACTTTGAGTGTCTTTGTTCTACCTCCTTGTAATAAAAGTGATGCTATCCCACTTGATGCCACATTTAATACAATATGTCCCTCGAGCGTAAACCACATGTGAAAGTTCTCCACATGTGTGTTTTTCCAAAGACCTCCAAACCATATAGGAAATACATACCTCCTTTTCCATTATTCACACTTCCATAATCAGATCAAATATTACCTTTTGCTCATCTGCAAAATTTATGTTGTCAACCATAAAAGTAGAACACAATTTTTAAATTATATTATATAATTTCAGGTGGGAATGAAAGAAATTCCAAATACAGGCAACATAAGATTGTAACATTTATATGAATATAATTTATGAATGTCACCTGTGAGAGTAGCAAGCAAATTCTGGAATTGAAGTCGCAACTCAGATAAATTATAATCACGTTCTGCTGCGATAAGTCTATTTCCTGACTGGCTTATTACATAGCCTTTTGGATATGGTATTGATGGGAATTCCTTTAAGCTTCTTCTATTAGCTTGCATCAGGTTCTCTATTTCAATTAGAGTCAGATTCTGTAAATCCTCGTTGCTAAGGTGCTGGCCTATAAATTCAATGATTCAATGAATGTGAAAATGATTATAAACATTTGATACCATGTAAGACAATTTTGTTGGTTCTCAAGCTGTCGAAATCAAGCTTGATCTCGACAGCTATTCACACATGTCGAGATCACGCTGAAGCTGTTGGTCCTCAAGCTGTCGAAATGAAGCTTGAATGAAGCTTGATCTCGCAGCTTGAGCTTGATCTCGACAGGTTGAGCTTGATCTCAAGCTGTCAAGTTTAAGCTCAACCTGTCGAGATGAAGCTCAACCTGTCGAGATGAAACTTGATTTCGACAGGTTGAGGACCAACCGCTTGAGCTTGATCTCGACAGGTGTGAATAGCTGTCGAGAGCAACAGCTTCGAGATCAAGATCAACCTGTCGAGATCAAGCTCAACCTGTCGAGATCAAGCTTGATTTCGACAGCTTGAGAACCAAGCTCAACCGAGATCAAGCTCAAGCTGTCGAAATGAAGCTTGAATGAAGCTTGATCTCGCAGCTTGAGCTTGATCTCGACAGGTTGACCTTGATGTGAAGCTGTCGAGTTCAAGCTCAACCTGTCGAGATCAAGCTCAACCTGTCGAGATGAAGCTTGATTTCGACAGGTTGAGGACCAACCGCTTGAGCTTGATCTCGACAGGTGTGAATAGCTGTCGAGATCAACAGCTTCGAAATCAAGCTCAACCTGTCGATATCAAGCTTGATTTCGACAGGTTGAGCTTGACCTCGACAGGTTGAGCTTGAACTCGACAGGTTGAGATCAAGCTCAAGCTGTCGAGATGAAGCTCAAGCTCTCGAGATCAAGCTTGATTTTGACAGCTTGAGGACCAACAGCTTGAGCCGTGTTTACTTACTCAGAAATATGATATTTGTCAACCAAGCCCTTAGGAAAGTCCTATATATATTATGCTTGATGACTAACCAAATTGGTCGAAATTTATATGCATTAATTGGTGCAAGAGGAGCATCTTAACTGATTCCTCAATAACAGTTTTTTTATATAATAACTTGATATTATTTTTTCACCATCAGTGCAAATAGATAATTGTTCAAAAATTCAATAAAAGCCAAAAAAACATGAGACAATATATGTTTTCATCCATATTCATTATGCATAATCTGTAGTTCTTCATAGCTTACAAAAGAAGGTTGTCCATTAGGCATTATATGTTTTCACATACATTGTTACCATGACAACCACACAACAAAACACAAAAGACACATAAAGTCATACTATCTTTAGTTACAACTGAAATGCCAAATCAAAGCTTAGATAATAACTGAGGAAGCAAGGTCTATTCAGTTTTAATTATCTTTGTTATCTTTGTAGACGATAACTGTGCAGACGCCATTTCTTCACTAAGCTTCTGTTCATGCAGCATATCATATGAGTCCCTCTTTGCTGGAGTAATAGAGGATATCATTTCTGGATCATGCTCTGCAGTGGCTGATAAAGATTGCTGTAACAATCACAAATGTTTTAGTAGGGATGTTAAAAAACATAATAAAAAGGAATTTTAAATATTGCATCTGATATAGACTTACAGTGTCAAATTGAACATCTTCAATGGGATCACAATTTTCCTTAGGCGGTTTGGATGTCTCCTCAGATCGAAAAATAAAAGCATTAAGAGCTTAAAGCCACCGCAGAGTCTATTTGATAAAGTGTATGTTTACTCTACCTCTTGAGGGTGTATTTGATCCAATATTGTTCGTATCATTCCTTGATTATCCCATGTTTTAATAACAGATGACTGGTTGTTGGATGGTTGCACCTTGATCCTTAAAGCCAAAGTCCTTGCTAGAATATCATCAAGTGCCTTAGGATAAGACCTCAGATTGTCTTCCCCAGCCTATATTAGCAGATTAGTATAAGTATACATATATTAGTAATCTTAAGCAGTTTTTTGAAGAAAGAAAGAATCAATTCACGTGGGAAAAAAAGGTACAACGACATACTTCTATCATCTCGTTTCTAAGTTCAAGAGCTGTCTTCCCTATAAATTTCGCACAATCACTATCCCAGAAAACAAATTTGGCACTGTCTTTGCGATCATAAACCCGAATTTCCAATTTATACCTATGAACAAATAAGGTGTTAAATTGTTGTGCAAAATCTTAGTATATTAGCTATATTTGGATAGAAATGAAGAGTTATAACCTTGGAACAATAGTTTCATTGTATTTTCCACAATCACATGACCACGGACCATCAACCACCTTTCCTTTCCTACTCCTGGTGCACCCAGAGCATCCTTCATAACTCCATCCGTTCTTGTTAACAATGAATTTCCCAGTTGCAGCCATAGTGACACAGGTTGTTTCCTAGTTAGAATTATAAGTTAGCAAAATTGACATCACAAAATATCATAAATCACTTGTTATCATATTTACCTCTTTAAGGTCATTTATTTCGTGGAGGCCTTTGATAAGAGCTTTATAGACAAATCTGTCTTGTTCAGAAAATTGGGAGCATCTAGTGAATTGGGTTAATGATTGACTTGATGACTCAATCACTTCAGTTGCTTGTAAGCTGTAATATATAATATATTTTGTTAAAAAGATGTGCATACATTCCAAGCAATATATGATTAAATGTGCATACAAAAAGTCATGATGTACCTCCTTCTGAAGCTGTGGATTTCTTCAATATCTTCATTAATGATTAGTTTGGAACCAAACCATGAGTTTGAAACAGATGGAGGAAACTTTCCTGACATATAACAAAAGAAACATAGGTAAGGTATTAAAAGAATCCATAGACAACATAAAATAGGAAGTTCAGATGCTAATCCAACCTTGTCCTTGTTTCAGTCTTGCATGGGTCAGTATGATAATAACTGATCCAGAAGCAGTGTTGTGCTTGAAATAATTAAGAAACCTCATTGCAGCTGACTCCCAAAGAGTAACATTAAGCAACTTACCACTACCAAATAAGAAAATAATAGTTAAAATATAACTAATACTAATGATTTAAAACTAAATAATTGAGAAATGATACTACTGGTTTGTTACCTTTGATCCTTCACATTGAAGACAACCTTTTTTGGGTCTGCACTGGTCTGGTTAAAAGCTTTGTTATGCACCAAGCCAATCAAATCTATACCAACATTACATTTGTAGTGTTACATTCAATGAATTAAATCGAAGATAGCAACATTACTGGGAGAAACATCAAAAGTTGCTTGAAAACTTACCCACTAACAGATCAGTACGAAATATGCCATTAAGAATGTCTCCAAAGTCTTTAAACTGGTATGGACTTGTTGGTATGTCAGGAAAGTCTTTCTCTTTAAATATAGTACCATCAGAGAAAACCATCTTGTATGGATGGTCACAAACCTTAAATTGAAAATCATTGGCATGTACAACAAAATTCTCAAAGACGTAAGTTTTTTGTTCGATAAGCTTGTTCCTCCATGCCCCCATGTCATCCTTGGGAACCACTGCATGAATCTTATCTCCCTATTAAATAAAAACAGTCATCTAGTAAATTGTTTGATATTTAGATAACTGTTAACTAATAGTAATAGATATTTAATAACAACAGATCTCTATAAGACTAAGAGACTTACATTGGCATCCATAAAGATCATTTCATAATGTTCTTGCCTTGCCTTGTTAGTTACAATCCAAAGATCTGATATTCTCACAACAATCTTCCATGTCTCTTTTAAGTCATCGACCTCTTTGATCATATCAAACGGTTGAGCCATTTTCTAAAATGTAAGAAATATAAGAAATATAAGTTGAGGATGAAGTCTTTATTTCTATAATGTATTTCTCACTTATTTTGCACATAAATTTTGACAATGTGGGTTTGAATGATACAACAAACAGAAGATTGATAATGATTAAAACAAAAAACGGTTAAACAAAAAGTAAGGTGAAGATGAGTTGTTACCTTGTCTCTGTAGTAGAGCAGAATTTTGCCTGTAGAAACAACAAATTCGAATAGAGGTAAATATCAGATATATGTTACAAAACGAAAATACGAAAATAAGAGGTAAAATAATAATGAGAAGAAGAAGAACAACCAACAATGGATATGAGAAAAAAAAAGTCTTAGTCCTCGCCAGAAAGAAAGAAAAGAAAAGAAGAGAAGAGGAGGAGGAGAAAGTATTGAGAAGAAGAAGGAAGAAGTACCGAAAGTTGATGCTGAGAAAGTGAAGTGTGAAGTGAGATGGGATAGCACAGTCTGTGAAAGAAGAAATGAGACTAACTTGTAATAGGAGTGATATAGCACAGGTGGAATGATTGTAAGACAGTTTTTTTTTTTGGGGTTTACTAGTGTTAGTCTTTCGTGAGGTCAGAATCTTCCAAATTTCACTGCTCCATTCATTAAATGCTTGTCTTAGTTGAAGGGATTTGGTGTCATCTTGGTTGACTGTATCTATTCTTTTTGGCTTTTTGACAAGATAGCTTTGCACATTATACAATGTAATTGAAGGTATTGGCTTTTAGCTTTTTGTTTCTTTGTCCTTGTGACTTATTTTGCGGTAATGGCTTGTTAAAAAAACATGAGTGAAGTAGACGGTGACTAAGTTGATGGTAGTAGGTAGGAGTGCTTTTGTGTGTCTGCATATATAAAATAGGCTGCAATAATTACTTGCTATATCCTATTAGTTGCTATATCCTATTAGTTGCTATTAGTTAGATTTAGTTAGATACCAACTAATGAGACTGAACCTTCCTTAGTTACATAACTATTACTTACTTAGCGAAGTTGTTTTATCGAAAAAGTACAAATATATATTAACTTGATTGAATATATATTAAGTTCAAGTTGTTTGTGAAAAAGAACTCCTACTTTTCTATATATAGTGCCGAGATCAACCTCTTCGAGATCAAGCTCAATCTGCCGAGATGAAGCTCAACCTGCCGAGATCAAGCTTCAACTCGGCAAACTGAGGACCAAGCTCAACCGAGATCAAGCTCTGCCATTGGTCCTCAGTCGCCGAAATGAAGCTTGATCTCGCAGCTGAGCCGATCTCGACAGGTTGAGCTTGATCTCGCCGCCGAAGTTCAAGGTCAACCTGCCGAGATCAAGCTCAACTCGCCGAGATGAAGCTTGATTTCGACACTGAGGACCAAGCTCAACCGAGATCAAGCCTGCCGCTTGGTCCTCGCCGCCGAAATGAAGCTTGATCTCGCAGGCTGAGCTTGATCTCGACAGTTGAAGCTTGATCTCGCCGAGCTCGACTATTCACACCTGTCGAGATCAAGCTCAAGCGGTTGGTCCTCAACCTGTCGAAATCAAGCTTCATCTCGACAGGTTGAGCTTGATCTCGACAGCTTGAGATCAAGCTCAACCTGTCGAGATGAAGCTTGATTTCGACAGCTTGAGGACCAACAGCTTCAGCGTGATCTCGACATGTCTGAATAGCTGTCGAGATCAACAGCTTGAGAACCAAGCTCAACCGAGATCTTTGCCTGTAGAAACAACAAATTCGAACAGAGGTAAATATCAGATATATGTTACAAAACGAAAATACGAAAATAAGAGGTAAAATAATAATGATAAGAAGAAGAACAACCAACAATGGATATGAGAAAAAAAAGTCTTAGTCCTCGCCAGAAAGAAAGAAAAGAAAAGAAGAGAAGAGGAGGAGGAGAAAGTATTGAGAAGAAGAAGGAAGAAGTACCGAAAGTTGATGCTGAGAAAGTGAAGTGTGAAGTGAGATGGGATAGCACAGTCTGTGAAAGAAGAAATGAGACTAACTTGTAATAGGAGTGATATAGCACAGTCTATGAAGCTGGTAGCCCTGCTACAGAGTTGACTACAAAACTATCATTTTTCGTTTTTTTTTAATTGCTACACATTGCTACACAGCAAAATAAAATTGTTGAAGGACCGAAATCTCCTTGTTTTGGACAGGTGGCAGTAGCCTCAGGTGGGCATAATTGTTATTTCAACAGGTAGCAAATAGTATATATTTATAGTAGATACCGTCGGTGTAAATCAGTTTTAATAAGAGCCTACTATTTTGCTATGTCACCCACTCCAATAAATACATCTTAAAAATAATTACACAATAATGAACTCTTATTAAATGTCAGTGTAAAACTAATTTAGAGTATGTATCCTTTTATCTTATGTTATTGATTGCAAATAACATATTCAAACGTATTTATGCGATCAACATGTAATTTGCAACTCCAAATCTCAAAGCCCAGTCATGAACAATAGTAGTGTTCTATCACTTATAACAAATCTAATTATAAGTTCATCGATCCACAGTGATGGGAGGAAGTCGTTTGTTGGAAGGTCCAGATAAAGGAGGAAAAACGATGACTGAATGAATCAACTACCCAGAAACACATATATCGAGTAATAATCAAATGAAAATTGTCCAGATGTTATATTTTGAGTGGAGAATAGTACATACAGTACTTATGATACTTCATGCAAGTTTTGCCAATTCCGTGTATATAAACTAGTGCGTATACCCGGACGATGCACGAGACAAATTATATCCATGGAGTAATATTTTCTATTATTTTAAAAGATAACTTATGTTTGAAACATAAAAATAATAACAAAATAAAAAGATTAATGATTTGATATTTTTATTAATATCGAAGCAAAATATATTATATTTACTGTTATAAATAAATCATTACGTAATTATCTAATTTTAGATTACATAAATTGTTGAATAAAATGTTACATTTATACAGAGATAACAAAATAAATCTCAATAGTAGGATCAACTCATTTGACCTACCCTATTTTGTGGGTACTGGGTTGAGTGGGTTTTCTAAACCTGTCAACTTATTTTGACCCGTCTAGTTTAAACTAAACACTATATGATTTGTGGTGGAGTGAGTCCCAAGTAGGTAGCTTCAGCCATGAGTGAGTGACGTCAAGGAGCAGAAGAGGAGGTCCCGGGTTCAAACCCGGGAAACTAACATGTTCTAACAATTACTAACAACTAACATTTGCCTATCAAAAAAAAAAATTGAATAATACCATTTATTTTCTTTATTTTTCCTTTCTAGTTGTCTTAGTTAGTCAACCCAGTAAAACACCAACTCGTTATAATCAAATATAGCAATCAGGAAAACCCAAATTAGTTATTTTATTTTCTTAAAAAAAATGTTCAAAAAGAAACTGCAAAATTTTGTACTAATACAAAATTTTGTGATAATTATAATATGTTTATAATTATATTGAAAAATAAAATTATAGTCTTAAAATAATCATGGATATTCGATTGATGAATATTTAAAATGATAAACAAATAGTAAATTATATTCTTCAACAACGTCAAAAAAAAATGAATCTTACAAAAATTATTTTAGTGTGTAGTTTATTCATATTCATATTTGAAAAAATGACCCGTCTGTTGTATATAGCAAAAAGTAATTTTTTTTATTGTATAAAAAATATTATTTTTATAGATAGTGTTCTTATGTACATATTGGTTAAATTATAGTTTTATTAAATTTTTAATTACGTTTACATAATTTTAAAGTTTCAATGAATTTTTATATTTTTAAATTAATTCTTATGTACAATATATATATATATATATAGTATTTGGATGAATCAATATATTTGGATCAATATATTTTTAAATTAATTCTTATGTACAAAATATATATATATATATAGTATTTGGATGAATCAATATATTTGGATGTGATGAATCAATATATTTGGATGTTTCTTTATTGTTAAGTCTTCTGTGAGATCCGGGGTTTGGTGTGACTGAAACTTGATAATGTATCAAGGCATTGTTATGAGTACACCCTTCCTTGCCTTCCCTGGTACGCGATATTGGAAAATGGCACTGACTTTAGAATTAAAGTCAATTGTTGCCCGACGTAAGGATTCCTGATTTGAAGTATCAGGAATGTTTCATAAAATTATTTTACAGGAACCATAAATGTCATTGTTACACAAATTGAGAATATAATGCTAACTCCAAGCACCTATATTGATTAATACTACCCTTTAGCAATCTCTTTCGCATGTAAGATTTATTTAAAGAATACAAAGAACAACGTAAATGAGCAAATGACAACGAAAAGATGCTCAATATTATAAATTCCTTGCATGCCATATGTCTGTCTAAAGATTTGGTAGCTTCAATTAAGTCAGAACTGTTTTAGTACCCAAAATAAAAAATAATAAAAACTTAGTAGCATCATTTCCATATTGCCAATACCAAAAAGCATTAATTGGCTTTGCCCTTTTGCACGGTGATCGTTTTCATGTAGCCAGCTAGATAGAGAGTGTAGCTCAAAGCACACATCCAGGAACAAACCCATTCACTTGTTGAGCTACACTATTGTACTTATACTCAGGATATAATGAAAGGACACACATTAAAAAATAATTCAATTTGCACAGTGAAGGTGGGAATGGAATTACATTTCAACTGATATATTACCCAACAGATAGGCAACTGATATATTATTCAATTTGCAACGTGAGGTTGCATTCAAACGGCTGGAAGAAGCACTGAGGGTGAACATTTTGTGGACCACCATATGGCATGCTTTGATTGCTAGCCTCAAGCCTCTCGTGATTGCCTGTGGTGATATCTTGAATTGATTTCTTCCAAATTGCCAAATATTCTCATATGTATGTTCAGTGATGGTTGGTGAGTGGGCGCATGTGCAGAGTTGTGTTAAAAGGTGTAGGTAGGATATTTTTGTGCTGAGTTGCTTGATTCGCTTGCTGATTTTTTGGCTTATCTTAATCTACTACCTATTGCCAGCTTATTTGTTTACGATTTTCGGCACCCATAATCCCGGTGGAAAACACCGGCGAGCAGAATCAACACAGAGGTAGCTTGAAAAAAAATTGATTTTGGTGCATCGGGAATCGTTATTTTAGTTTGTTCGGCCAAAACAATCTTAAACTGCATCAAAGAGATAAAATTGCTTCCCCACCCCCCCTCAAAAAAAGAAAAGAAAAGAGGAGTCTATATTAGACAGTAAGATTTTGATTATTTGAAAGTTTCCTCGTGTTTATTTTAGAATAATTTATAGTTAGAAAGGATGTATGTTGTAGGAGTCACTTTGTAAGAGAGGACAGTTTCTTTCTCTTTTTATATGTTTTCATTAGATGCTGGAATTAACATATTTATATATTCTTTACGGTGTTAAAATTTCACTTTTTGTTTAAACCCTGTCTGGCACACAAGCCCCATTGAAGGAGTTGAATTTGATATATTAATTGGACAAGTGATAGAGTGAGGATATAAAGTGAAGTTGGATCGTGGTTTGTCAAGGAGGAAGAATGGGGACAATGCTCAAGCTCAATAGCTTTATTATACTAGAGTTGAACTTAAATTTAAGTTGGTTCAACTGGTAAATTTTATTCTACTTACATTGGGATCCTCTGATTGCTTACATTACAGTTGGGGTTGTGGGTTCAACGAGTTGAAGATGCCTTTTTTGCTTCCCTTTGGACTAGTATTACCCATCCCCGTCTTCTGAATACAAACACCAGGACAAGTTGGATTAAGCTCTTTTGACTATGTACTATGTTCATTATGATATTTGCAGTTTTATTTTGTTTTTTCCCTTACTGAAAAAAAGTTTAGAGAGTGGGTGTCTTTAGACCCAACCCAGGGTTATTGGCAATCACAACTGGAAAATATAGGCAGGAATAACACATGAAAAGAATAGGATTGTGTTGGGAATTTGACTCTTCAAATTCTCTTCCCCAGAAACTGTACTTGTGGAAAATTGGAAAAACAAAATAGAGAAATAATAACAACACAAGAATTTAACGTGGAAAACTCCTAAACCCGGAGAAAAACCAAGGCAGAGAAAAATCCACTATGTAGAAAATTATTACAACTACACAATTTTCTCTCTGCACTTCAAGACACCCACAAAGCTTCCCCACTAGCAAAACTTATTCCTCACACCTCTCCTTTTACAAGAAATATTCCTAATAAATTCTTTTTTCTCGATGTGGAGGTTCAAATTTGCCGCAACCACATAGCATACTAAGAATTCTATTAAATTCTAAAACAAAGAGAGGAATTTATCTAGAGACAAAAGTTGCAGACAAGCTTTTGAATGGTGACATAAAACCAAGGCCCAAGCCTCCTTTTTATAACAAAGAGGTTCACTCCTCTTTACTATTTTATCTGATGTGGGACTAAAAGTCCCAACACCAACAATCTCCACCTTGTGACTTTGTGGTCCCACAACGCTCCACCTTGATGAAGATTCCCATAGCTTTCGCTATCATCGCAACGTGATCATGCTCCACCATAAAAGCATAATCACTCAGAACTAGCCATCCCAAGCATTTAAACTCGGCACATGTCGAAATATAACCTTGCTGAAAAACTATGGTGCAACTCCCATATTTGATTCTCATGGAAATTAATCAGCCATCGACATAAATTTCACCACACACCCTGCATCAATGTCAACCAATGCCCGTGTGCAAAATGTGGTCCCGCTAACATTTAATATCCTTTATCATGACAACTTTGGGACCCATGCCATAAGGATATGCATGTCCTTCTTTCAAAAGACATCAAGATCGGAGATAATGTTAGTCTCATTATCAGCATCTCCACTTGCTGGCACAGAGCTTTTTGCCGAACCTGTTCTACCTTTACAATTCTTCTTGATGTGGCCAGACTGCCCACATCCCCAACAGACATTCTTTATGGAGTTCTTCTTCTTCCAGTCACGAGCTACCAATGCAGAACCTTCATGTGGATTGTTAATCCCACCAAGTCTCCTCTCTTCAGAAAGAAGCTTACTAGTAACCTCCGAGAAAATTATTTTCTCCTTACCATGCCCATGAATTAATAGCGGCTTCATGTGCTCATAGGACCTTGGAAGAGACACGATCGACTTTAAGGCCTGATCCTCATCATCAATTTTAACTCCAATAGATTCAAGCTCAGAAACAATGCCATTGAGAATACTTAAATGATCTGAAATAGTAGTACCTTCATCCATTTGCAACGTATGAAACTTCTCTTTCAGATACAACCGATTTGAGACGCCTTTGTCCGATACAACTCCTCGAGTTTTTCCTGCAGTCCCTTTGCCGTGGATGCTCCTTCACGTTTGCAAGAACATTTTTTGTCGCACGCATTTAATCGCACTTCACGCTCTCAAATCCAGATCCTCCCAATCATCATCGCCTTTGTCTGCTTTACTAGCGCTTTACCAAAGATCACCGCTTACTTTCAAGAGTAACCCGCCCTTCAAAGCCTTGTGTAAACGGTGAATCAACACATCCTTGACTTGTATTTGTCACAAGCCAAAGTTGATCTTTCCAGTCAAATTTCTCTACATCAAATCATTGCATTTGAAACTCGCTTCCCGACATCCTCTTTGGCGTAACTCGTGCTCGATACCACTTGTTGGGAATTTGACTCTTCAAATTCTCTTCCTAAACCGCACTTGTGGAAAATTGGAAAAACAAAATAGAGAAATAATAACAACACAAGAATTTAACGTGGAAAACTCCTAAACCCTGAGAAAACCACCAAAGACTAAAGAAAATCCACTATGTAGAAAATTATTACAACTACACAATTTTCTCTCTGCACTCAAGACACCACAAAGCTTCCCCACTCAAGAAAACTTATTCCTCACACCTCTCCTTTACAAGAAATATTCTTAATAAATTCTTTTTCGATGTGGAGGTTCAAATTTGCCGCAACCACAGAGCATACTAAGAATTCTATTAAATTCTAAAACAAAGAGAGGAATTTATCTAGAGACAAAAGTTGCTAGACAAGCTTTTGAATGGTGTACATAAAACCAAGGCCCAAGCCTCCTTTTATAACAAAGAGGTTCACTCCTCTTTACTATTTTACCCGATGTGGGACTAAAAGTCCCAACACCAACAGATTGAAGACTAAAGACTAATTAATCTTAAGCTGCATTTAGTATGTTTGAAGATTACTTTAGTTAGTAATTAGTAATCAGTAAGCAAACCAAGATTTCCTATATTTTGACAAGTTTCTTCTCCTTGGAATTGTAGTAGCATGGTAAATATATTATTATTTCATGATACAATGCTGAATGATCTAAAGCCTTGTTATGGCAGACGATTCTTACATTAATTTTGTGTGTTCCTGTTAGGAGAATTATTATTTTTTTGTAGGAAAGAATTTTATTAGAAAGAATAAATAGAAAATAAACCTGTGAAGAGGATAAGAGTTCCTCCTAAAAAGACAAAATAGAGAAAATAAGTCAGCCGAAGTGGCTAAAATTTGCAACAAAGCTGTGTAATGTCTTTGCGTATCACTATATCAGTAATAGAACTCAGGGTTTTAAATTGCTTTCCGCAACCGCAATTGCGGCCGCAATATTGCGGTTGCGGCAACCTCTGCATCCGCATCACTCCGCAATTGCGGTGTGTTCTGTTTTCACGCGCATCAACCGCATCGGAACGGCGTTGCGGCCGCATTATAACGGTGTAGCGGCCGCATCATCCCGCATCCGTTCAAATTTATTCAGAAAATAAAAAAAAATCAGAACCCAAGACCCCATCTAGTTTCAGAGCTGAAAAAAGAATTTCTCAAACCGTGAATTGAAGCCGGTGTTCTTAGATCCGGGTCTCCAAAAATGACAGATCCACAAAAACAGAAGAAGAGATTTGCCGACGCCGTCTTCAACCGTCTCCTCCGCTGCTGTAAAACTCCGCCGCCGTAAACCGTGAATCGAAGCCGGTGTTCTCCCTTAGTTCCGGAGAACATGGTCTCCCAAAAATGGCAGATCCACAAAAACAGAAGAATAGAACCACAGATCCACAAAAACAGAAGTAGAGATTTGCCGCCGCCGTTGCCGCCGTGAACCGTGAATCGAAGCCGGTCGTGAACGTGGTGCCTTTTTTGAGATCACCGCGGCTTGACTTGAGAGGTAAATGTTGGAACTTGGATGAGTGGCTTATTGATATCGTTTTTTTTTTTTGACAACAGCTTATTGATATCGTAGGTAACTGTTGGAACTTGTATAAAGTAATTGAAATGAAGAATCCAGAGAGTTCCTTTTTTTGACCACTTCCCGTGATGCACTTTGAAACCCCAAGTGTCCATTATTTTTTTTTTATAATAATAAAGCGTCCATTAATTATAATAAAATAAATCAAGACAGTTTTTTTATTGAAATATAAATCAAGACAGTATATACCAAAAAAAAATAAAAAATAAAATAAAATAAATCAAGACAGTTAATTATACCGTATATTATAAATGTTATAAAATCTTATATTAAAGTTTTAAATTTGTTAATATCTTACTTTCTTAATATTCTTCTTAGTTTCATATTTATGTGGTTAAATAATAAATTTTTAAATATTTATTTATAGCTTGAAAAAATGTTTATTTGTAATGATACAATTAGTTATAATGATTAGGGAAAGTCTTAAAAATAAATTAAAGTTTATATAACATTATCAATAAGAGATATATGAAGTTTTATAATAATTATAGAATTTTTTTACATTTTGTGTGAACATAAAATTATTTCACGCCGCAATGGCCAGAATGCATACGCAAATGACCGCAATATCCGCAGAATCGCAATGATCAAGAATCAAGAATGCATCCGCGACCGCAACCGCAATTTAAAACTTTGATAGAACTCTCCTTGATACATCCATGACAGGGTACCGAAGAGATGACTTAATACTATCCAACAACAAATTTGAAGGCAAAGGGACACCCTTTGAAAATATGGGAGTTCTTCTTGAGCCAAATACACTTCAAATTACTATATTGTTTAAAAATTTGAATTTAGATGATAGCTTGAGAGTTGAGAATGTCGTAAATCATTGTAATTTGCATCCTGTGGCAGAAAGCTTCGTTGAAAGATTAAAGCTTCACTCCTTGCCTTGAATGAAAATTAGTGTTTCAAACTAAAAGCTAAGGGTGTTTGTTTCTCTCCTTTTGTTGGTCTTGGTGTTGTTTTGCATCAGCCTTACATTGTTTTGTTCCTTTCTTTCTGTATTCAGGTTTATCGTGACTAGAAAAAGATTGAAGCATTTGTTGGATCAAAGACAGCAATACAGGTAATTCTAACTGAAAAACCTTGCAAAAAGTGCATCATTGTCTTTAACGCATTGTTTGAAACGCGAGAACATGAGAGGAAAGAATGCAGCGACGACGGAAACACAGTTTCCAAAAATTGCTTCCTCGTTTGGTTCACAGTAAAGAAAGGAAGGAAGGATCAAATTGTGTGGGGCCTACCGAAAGATGCTTTCCACGCATAATGGAATGGAAAAGTGGAGGCAGTGTGATCTTAGACTAAAATGACAAAAATGACCATTTTTTTTTATAAGAGCCTTGCTTTGAATATTTTTTTTATAAGAGCCTTGCTTTGAATGTTTCATTTGCTGACTTGCTTTTAATACACCTGCGTGTTTTTTTTATATCTCGTGCGTGTATAATTGCATTTGTAAATTTATATTTATTTATTTTTATATTAATACATATGTAAATAAAAATATATTTATTTTTATATATTTTCAATGAAATTATTTATGGTCTTCAAAATATTGAAGAGTGGGCATACTTTTTTAATCTATTTTTTATTTTAAGAGATAAAAGAAACATTATTAAATATATTAATTATTTTAATATATTAATACCCGATATATATATATATATACACACCCCCTCATTTTAATATAGGGGTGTATATGTCATTTAATTAACATATCTCTTTATTTCTTCTCACTTTCTATTCATATTCAATCATACCAAACAACTCAAAAATTATCTCATTTTCTATTCATTTTTTACTCACTTTCATTCCGTCAACATTCTTTCCTCCTATTTTCTTTCCTTCGACTTTCTTTTTTCATCCAAACAAAGTGTAATATTTTGTGTTTTGAGTCTAGATATTTCATTCTGATTTTGACCTGTAAGTATTCTGTTTTTTATTTTTTATTTGTCTTCTCAATTTTTGTTTTTGTACTTCGTATTTTGGGAGGAAAGTTGATAGAGATCCATGGCAAGAAAACGGGGTATCAGTGATAGATATTAGTTGTTACCAATATCTTTATTTCTTCTCTTTATTTCTTCTCACTTTCTATTCATATTCAATCATACCAAACAACTCAAAAATTATCTCATTTTCTATTCATTTTTTACTCACTTTCATTCCGTCAACATTCTTTCCTTCTATTTTCTTTCCTTCGACTTTCTTTTTTCATCCAAACAAAGTGTAATATTTTGTGTTTTGAGTCTAGATATTTCATTCTGATTTTGACCTGTAAGTATTCTGTTTTTTATTTTTTATTTGTCTTCTCAATTTTTGTTTTTGTACTTCGTATTTTGGGAGGAAAGTTGATAGAGATCCATGGCAAGAAAACGGGGTATCAGTGATAGATATTAGTTGTTACCAAGTGACTTCAAACACAAGAGAGGGGTGAATTGTGATAGCGGTGCTTAAAAAAAATTACAGATAAATTACTGAATTAAAAAAAACTTGAAAGAAATAACTTGCGAAAAGATAAATAACTTAAAGAATAAATTGCAATAAATAAATGACAGAAAATAAATGACCGAAAAATAAATAAAGAACAAAAATAAATAAAGTGCTTGAATGATAAAGAGACAGAGAGCAAAGAAGTGCACGCAAAGAAATTATAAGGTGTTCGCCACCAAACACCCCTGGCCTACGTCTTGTCCCCAAAGCAAAGCACTATGGGATTTTCACTAAATCACTAGCTTTTAAATCGAGTTCACTAGAAACCTTTACAACTCTATACCAGAGCAATACGCTCAAGAGATATCACCTCTCTATGAACACCTTGGGATTCCTACCAAAAAGAAATGATTTTCGCAAATAAAATGAGATGAGAAAGATACACTCAATAGTGCAGATATAACAAATTGAAGCTCAAATAATACAACTCAAATTATGTAGAATAAAAACTCTCAAAAATTGTGCTCAAATAAGTGTGAGTGATGGAGAATATTTGATAGAGTTTTGGCACAAAGAGTAAGTGAGTGTATTGTTTAAAAACATCCTGTCTTGTTGCTTTTATAGGCAATGGAGGAGCGTGTAGCATTAAAAAATTTGCCCATTGCGTTTTGATTATTAAAAGGATAATTTGTCCGTTGGAGCATTAAAAGGGAAATCGCCTGCTATGCTTTGATTATGAAGAATTTGAAAACACGGAGGCGGAAATGATTCGGACACACTTGGAGTTCGACATCGTATTTCCATACGACCTCTCCCGGCTCGGCATACGACCTCCTCATTTCAAGATACGACCTCTTCACGCGGCTCGGCGCAGACCACGACCTCCTCACGGCAAGACGCGACCTCCTCACGGCTCGACGCGACCTCCTCGGATCGCAAGACGCGACCTCCTCACATCTCAAGACGCGACCTCCTCACGGCTCGACCGCGCGACCTCTCCACACGGCTCGGACGCGACCTCTCCACACTCAAGACGAGACCTCACCAAGACGTGACTTCCCCTGATTCGATGCGACCTCGGCAGACGCAACTTCCCCACGCGACGCGACCTCGCGGCCAAGACGCGACCTCAGCTCGGCACACGACTTGCATGTCAAAATATCACTGCTCGACACGGAGAATATTTTCCAAAGAAAAGAAATATTTTCCAAACAATATTTTGAGCACAACTTAAGAATTTTTCAAAATACTTTGTGCCTAAAAATAATTTAAGAAAAATTATCATAAAATCAATTTTAGAATAAAAATCATTTTATGAGTGTGTGATTTTATTTTAATTGAGAGCTTTTTATTACTACTTACAAATAGTCTTAATAAAAATAAATAAATACCCAAAACCCAAAGACTTGAGAAACTATCATTCTTGATACGCGTCTTGGTATTCTTTTCCACTTTTTGCACGGTTGACTATTTACAAAGCTCCCTTTTATCAATCATCAAAACCATCTTGTCAAGACATGTATTCAGAGTAGTTCCAGCCTCCAGGAGATCTGTCATGTTCCGTGTGAAGGTTGAAAACACATTGGTGGGAGAAAATCGATGTTGCCAGAATATGGTTTATTGGTTTAGACATTTAGTGTCTGCGGCTTAGCTGGCTTGGAATATCTGATGTAATGGAATGCTTATGTTTATCGGTTTTTGGGGGGGTTGTGTTTTTTTTTTTTTTTTATGGTTTTCAATTTAATGTGGATACCTCAAAGGACTAAAAATTGATTTCTGCTGACTTTGTAGATATTTAGCCGTGCACAGAAATACTTTTTAAAAGTTCAGAAGAGTGGAACTAATGAACATCTTCCTCCACCCCGGCCCAAGAGAAAAGCTACCCATCTGTATCCTCAGAAAGCTTCCAAAAATGGTCATCAGCTTTCACCATATTGTTGTTGTTGTTATTATTTCTGTGAAACAATTTAAGTTCAGTTGTATCTAATGATTTGTAATCGACATTTGGTAGCTCCTGTACTCTGACAAGCATCAGGATCAATCTCCATCTGCTTTGCTTGAACCTGGAATTATCCTGAAACACGACTCCTCAGAAATGCTTAAAAATCCTATTATGAACACTGCGGTGTCTTGCTGGTCAAACACCACCTTGCAAACAACTAATATATTGCATGGTATTAAACACTACGATTTTCTGTACCTTCAATTTTGCTTATATAATCCCTGAATGAAAATAATTGACATATTTTGTTGAAGATACTTGTCACCAGGGAAAACATTACTAACTACTTTCTTGTGTTTGCAACATGTGTTTTGCAGTGCCAAAAGTGGCAGTAGCAGTAAAAGCACTCCTAGGTTGCGACCAGTTGGTGAATCTAATGGTCAAGGGAATAGTAGGCATTCGTTGAAAGGCAAGGCTTTAATGGGTTTCCTTTATAATTCTAAGTTGTTATAAACACAATATGTGCTGATAGAGGATTATAATGTATATTTCAGTGTGTATATGCTTGTTTTGACCAGTTTGATATCCAAAAATAATACTGTGGGGCCAGGAGTTACTTTGAAGTATGTCTTGATTTTCAATCAACTTCTTGGAGATACATGTTATTGATGGCGAATGGCGACCGGCCAAATATCTGCCATATTATATGGCAGATGCCATGGCAGACAAAATAAAAATATAAAAATATTATTATATATACATAAAGACTACAACTTTTTTTAATAGAAAAAAAAAAAAGAACAAGCACCAGTATGATGGGATATGTGGACGACTTTTTGTTCATTGACTGTGACTAGAAATGAGGAATACAATTGAAGTGTTCCTTCAATATTTGGATAACATGTAACGTATTTGATAAACATATCGTAATAAAAAAGATTTAATAGAAAAAAAGGACAAAAAATTTGGGAAATATAAGCCATTTAACCCCAGATGATGAAACTAACATAGGATACTCTTTAATTAAATTTTTTTATTTTATTACGACGCTATCTAATTTGAGTATATTTTGTTTCTTGAATTTACACATGAAACGTTTTCTTAATTGGACTTGGTTGTTGTCAATATATCTAGTATAAGAAATTCTCCAATCTCGTAATATGCTCTTTTATAGTCGTACGCGGCTTTTTTCACAAAGAGTAAGAGATAGTGTGACACCATTGGCTTTCGATATAATGCTCATAGAATTGATAGCGAGTACAATACGCTATTTTATTGCACTCACTATCAATTCTATGAACATTATACGAGAAGTCAATGGCGTCACACTATCTCTCACTATCTGTGAAAGGAGCCATGTACGACTACAAAAAAACATATTAAGAGATCGGAGAATAATCTTGTACTAGATATATTGAATGCAGCAACAACTAAGTCCAATCAAGAAAACGTTTCATGTATAAATTCAATAAGGAAAATATACTCAAATTTGACAGCGTCGTAATAAAATAAGAAACTTCAATTAAAGAGCGTGAGTATCCTATGTTAGTTTCATCATCTAGGGTTAAATGAGCTTATATTTTCTAAATTTTTTGTCCTTTTTTTCTATTAAATCTTTTTTATTACAATATGTTTATCAGATACATTACATGTTATACAAATATTGAAGGAACACTTCAATTGTATTCCTCATTTCTAGTCACAGTCAATGAACAAAAAGTCGTCCACATATCCCATGATACTGGTGCTTGTTCTTTTTCTATTAAAAGAAGTTGTAGTCTTGCTTCCCATAAGATGTTATAATTCTGATATAGTCTTTCTTCCATAAGATGTTATAACTCTGATATATTTAAGGCCATGTTTGATATCCGAGAAACATCACGGATTACTTAAATTTAGAACATTTCCTTTAAATAGGCAGTTTCACCTAAAATGGCGAACATCAGCATCCAGAAGATGAGGATGAACTCACCTTCTTGGTCCAAGCTGAGGAAAGGCAAGCCCATGATTACACTTGGTCATTGGTTCTGCAAAAAGACAAGATGATTGGTCGAGTATGATGGCCTATTACGACACGAGATAAAGCAACCATTCACACCGTGGTTGATGTACAATACCAACAAAATGGTAAATTTTGATCATTTTATAAGCTTCTAGTGCTTATGGATTATACTGTTAACATATAACCTGTAACGACCCGTTTCCGGACCGCTACCAAGTTCAACATACCGAGCTCGAGTTACCGAGCTCAACACACCGAGCTCAACTAAACCTGTATGAGATGTGTTTTAAAACGAAACTCTTGTGCCTTTTGAAAAGTACGGTCTATTTTTTTTTTTTATAAAACCAGCTCGTGCACATCAGAGTAATTACAGCTTTTCGAAACATGGTGCAAGTAAGACACAAGACTTAAATTCTAATAAAACATACATGCATAACATACATATATATCACTCGAAATAATAATGTATACAAAATACAGAGTAGTAAATGTACAAAGAAAATACACCTAAGGTATGACGACATCAAAAGAGCAATCATACCCTGGGGGTACTTCCGGCAGACACCCACGCAGGGGGCTGCTCCAAAAGTAAGACCACCGATCTACCTCAGAACGACAAAACATAACCGCCCAACTGGTCACGACCTGCGAACACAGAGAAAATGAAGTACAGTCATCAGAAAAACAAACATCCAACAAACATAAACAATCACGACAAGTAGAGGTCGTCAGTCAGGTCCTCGTCGAACTCCTCCTCGGCATCATCTTTGCCGAGTTCCTCGCACTCGACATCGCCTGGGTAACCGTCATGGATTGAAGGTACCACGGGAAAGGTCAACTTCTCAACAATACAAGATAAGCACGGCATAAAGAAATAAGCAACACAATAATGTATCTCAATCACCACACGTGACTCGACCATCTCACTCTAGACTCGACTCGACTCTTATTCGGAATATCGCCGCAGTCCATCCCCAAATCGACGTAATAGGTAAACGGCAGGTCCATCCCCAAACCGAATTCCATACATTAATCAGCAGGTCCATCCCCAAATTGATAATGCTACAACGCCTAGCCAATCCACCATAAACAAAAGGGGACCTAGCACCCTCAGTTATCTGGGTCCGGCTCAAAAACGTCATACGACTCCCTAGCTCTCTCACTCGATGATTAGCTCGCCGCATGTCAAAGAGTAACACAACTTACTTGATCACATATCAAATAAAGAGAGCATGCTTAACATGAAGAAAACGCAATTCGACATTTAAGCAATAAAACATTCTGCATGAAGAAACACAATTCACAATTCACAACATTTCAAGCTCGACACCAATCAAGGAATCCATACACAATAACCTATAAAATAAAGTCTTAATAATGTCTAAAAGTTGCCCTTACGCACAAAACATAAACAAGTCGAATATGAAGTGCCCTTACCGAACTCCAAGATAAAGCTGCTCGACAACGACCTCGACACGGCTGTCTTCAAACGAGCTCGACAACGACTTTTCTTACTCGATCTCGACACGTACGCTTCTTAGTCGACCTCGACACGCATGCTTCTCGATCTGGATTCCATTGCTTCCACATCCTTGGATTCGCTTTCCGTACACCTCGATTCGAAATCACACGATCTCTGAATCGGACTTCCTAAAACAAGCACAACTCGATTCGATCTATGGGTTCTAATACACTTAGCTCTCATCCCAAACTTAACCACAACCCGTAAAATATAAAAACTCAAGAACTTAAATATATTTTTCCTCTAACACAAAGTTAGGGTTTTCGATCAAAAGTTCATGAAAAAGGCTATCCGATGCTACAACAGATAGATCGACAACAACAACAAACTGTAAGCAACAAACGACAACTAAAACAAGAAATCGAAACAAATCAAAAGGAAGGTTTTTGGGCTCGCCGATTGCAGAAAAACAGAGAAAGAAATTTGTTTTACAAGCTCAAATAATCGGTTAGAAAGATAGGTAATATCGTGAAGAAGAAAACCCATCAATTTGACATGATTTGGAAGCATAAAACTAGCTAAAAATGGAAAGAAGAAATGGCGCTAAACAGTAGTACGAAGGAAGAGAAAATCTGTTCTTCATACCTCAGATGGTGGTCGAGATGGTGAGATATAGGTCGAGAAGATGATGAGGAACAAGATTGATGAAGAAAATTTGTGCAGAGTCTCGATGGAACTCAAGGTTTCGTCGATGGAAGTTCTGGAGAGAAACAAAGAACTCAGAGCAGAAGGAAGGAAGAAGAAAGAAGAAAAGAGAAAATGAGTGTTTGAGGGAACCGATCGTGGTATACAGCTGGTGAGAGAAGGGGCATTATCGTAACTCCAGCTATGAGATGCCAATCCCATCAATCATTCTACCCGTCTAATCGCTCCTCTCTCATAATTACCCTCTACTCTATCGGTCAAAGATCTAGACACAGCGACGAGAACGGCAAGCCGACAATATAATTATTACAAACAATATAATAATAACGCTGAATATCGTTCGTAAGAATACGAGTGTCATCTCGACACGATGTCGACTAGGGTGCTCGTGCAAGCGCACAAGGCTCTAACACGAGTTCGTGCACGCGGCCTCCTCAGTTCGACATGCGACCTCCTCAGCTCGGTGCGCGACTTCATCAACTCGACACGCGATCTCCTCAGCTCAGCAGCTAGTGCACGCAGTCTCCTCAGCTCGGCAAATGACCTCGGCACGCGATCTTGGCACGGGATCTCGACACAAGGTCTTGGTACGAGGTCTCGACACGAGATCTCGACGCGAGGTCTCGATCCGACGTCCTAATACGAGGTCGATCTCGTGATCTCGTCCTCAGGTGTTACAATCTCTCCCTCTAAAAAAAATTTCGTCCTCGAAATTGCAAATAAGATTCTTACCTCGGAAAAGTTCAGTCTTGATTCTTCATCTTCTCCTCCAGCTCCCAGTCGCATCTCCGCCTTACGATCCCACACACTTTGACGAGTTGAATCTCTTTGTTCAAGAATCTGTTTGGCTTTTCGATCAACGATCCTTGGCGGTGATGCTTCAAAAGATATGTCATCCTTCGCTTGAATCACATCCGTTCGATGACATGAGAGGGTCGGAAATATACTTCGCAATTGTGAGACGTGGAAGACGCCGTGAATGTTCGACAAGAATGGTGGCAAAGCAATCGATATGCCACTTTGGACCAATACGACGAAGAATCGATAAGGTCCAATAAATTTAGGGGTGAGTTTCTTGGATTTGATCGCTCGACCAACTCGATGAGTGGGGTGACTCTAAGAAATACATGTTCTCCTTCCTCGAACTCGAGTGGTCGACGTCGTTGGTCCGCATAACTCTTGCCGACTTTGAGACGTTCGCATCCTATCTCGATCAAACGGATCTTCTCGGTAGTCCGCTGGATCATATCCGGTCCTCTGACGTAACGCCGCCCTGGTACCAACAAAGAGGCGTCGACATTTCCGTCCATACGGTGCTTCAAAGGTGCCATTCCAATGCTCGCATGGAAAGCGTTGTGTAGGTGAACTCCACCAATGGTAAGACGTCGTCCCAACTTCCTCGGTGATCTAACGCATACAAGCTCGCAACAAATCTTCAAGTGATTGGATCGTTTTCTCGATCGACCGTCACCGAGGATGATATGCCGAGCTAAGCCTGAGCTCGGTTCCCATCGCTCCTTGTAATTCCCTCCAAAAGTGAGACGTGAACTTCGGATCTCGGTCCGACACGATCGAAGAGGGTATTCCATGAAGTCGTACTATCTCCGCGATGTAGATCTCGGTCAGCTTTTCCACGTTGTATGTCGACCTCACTGGTAAGAAATGAGCAGATTTGGTCAATCGGTCGACGATCACCCAAATCGAATCATTCTTCTTCTGCGTCTTCGGCAAACCTACAACGAAATCCATGGAAATACTATCCCATTTCCATAATGGTACGTCAAGCGATTGTAGCATTCCCGTAGGTCGTTGGTGCTCCACCTTTGCTTTCTGACACGTTAAACACGAAGCTACGTACTCGGCCACTTGCTTCTTCATTCCGGACCACCAAAAATGCTTCTTCAAGTCTTGATACATCTTCGTAACTCCTGGATGAATACTAAAGTTGCTCTTATGCGCTTCGTCGAGTATTAACTTTCTCAGCTCGGCTACGTTAGGTACACATACTCGGCCATTGCACCTCAAGATGTCGTCCGTTCCGACTTGGAATTCTGTCACCTTCCCTTGCGCTATCAACTGAACCTTCTCTTGCAGAAGCTCGTCATGAACTTGCTGGTCTCGGATCTCGTCCAACAATCTGTTAGAAATGGTAAGCATACCAAATCTCAGCTTCCCCGGTGAAACTTCGACACTCAACTTCAAGTCTCGGAACTTCTCGAGCATCTCCAACTCCTTGATCATCATTGCCGAGGTTAAAACGCTCTTCCTGCTCAATGCATCTGCTACTACGTTAGCCTTACCGGGATGGTATTCCAACGTAAAGTCGTAGTCCTTGAGAAATTCTGTCCATCTTCGCTGACGCATGTTGAGCTCTTTCTGATCGAACAGGTACTTCAAGCTCTTGTGATCGCTGAAAACAGTAAGAGTGCTCCCATAAAGGTAGTGTCTCCATATCTTCAGCGCAAAAACTACTGCTGCCAGCTCCAAGTCGTGAGTAGGGTAGTTCCTCTCGTGAATCTTAAGCTGTCTTGAAGCATACGCGACCACCTTCCGATGTTGCATCAGCACGCATCCCAATCCCTGGTGTGACGCATCACAATACACCTCGTAAGGCTCTTCTGGTTGGGGCAAAATCAACACAGGCGCTGTCGTCAAAAGCTCCTTGATCTTTGAAAATCAAGCCGCACTCCTGGCCCAGGCAAAAGGTTGATCCTTCCTCGTTAGTCGGGTAAGAGGCGCGACAATCTTCGAGAAACCTTCAATGAATCTTCGGTAATATCCTGCTAAGCCGACAAAACTCCTGATCTCTAGAATCGCCTTCTTTGTTCCCACACTACCCCCGCCTCAATCTTAGTTGGATCCACAGCTATCCCTTCTTTGGAAATCACGTGACCAAGAAAATTCACCTCTTCGAGCCAAAATTCACACTTCGACAGGTTGGCATAGAGTTGCTTATCTCGTAATATCTGCAGTACTCGACATAAGTGTTCTGCGTGCTCTTCTCCGGTTTTCGAGTAGATCAGTATGTCGGCGGTGTACACTACAACGAACTGATCCAAAAGCGAATGGAAAATCCTATTCATGTAATCCATAAACACGGTGGCGCGATTCGTCACTCCAAACGGCATCACCAAGTACTCGTGAGTGACCGTATCTGGTCTGAAAGCTGTTTTGGGACATCTTCCTCCTTCACGCGAATCGATGGTAGCGGACTTCAAGTTTATCTCGGAAAGATCGCCGCTCCACGGTTGATCCATCAAGTCGTCAATACGTGGTAACGGATAACGGTTCTTCACAATAACCTTGTTGAGCTCGCGGTAGTCCACGCACAGCCTTGATCGTCCATCCTTCTTCTTAACCAACAACACCGGAGCTCCCCACGGTGACACGCTCGGTCGTATGAATTGCTTCGACTCAAGTGTTCGATCCGGGACTTGACTCTTTCATCTCGGCGGGAGACATCTGTATGGCGCTTTGGAAATCGGTCTGTCCCTGGAATAAGGTCGATGGAGAACTTCGACCTCTCGCCGGTGGTAACCCCGCACGCCTTCTGAAAACGCCCTCAAAGTCACACACCACTGGAACATTCTTCACGTCGATCCGATGGAAAACTTAGAACTAGCGGATACATGTATTCCCTAGTTCCTTCTTTCAAAGAAACTCCGATCGTTCGGCAGAAAGATAATTGAGACTCCAAGGTCCGGAAAAATTACAGTTTACGGGCACACCAAGAGGACATGGTGGTGTGACAACCAATCCATCCCGAGGATGACATCTAAGCCCCAAGAGGCAAACAAACCAAATTGACCACAAACTTTCTACTCGAATAACCACTACACAATTAAGACATGCGGTGTTTGTGACTAAGGTTTTAGCGGTGGGGTTGTAACTACCAATTTGAGCAGTAAAGCGATCCACAGTCAAGTTCAAATGGTTCACACAATCAGAAGAAATAAAGGAATGGGTTGCACCCGAATCAAAAAGAACGGATAAGGATTTACCCTCGATTTCACATTCACCTTGGATAAGATCTTCAGCTCGATCTGCTTCCTCGCCACTCATGCAGAAAACTCTGCCTTTAGCTACCTGACGCTTCCCTTTGGCCCTTGCCGCAAGCATTGCCGGTTCAACTTTAGGTGTAGGACAATCCTTGACAAAATGTCCTGGCTTCTTACAGTTGAAACACACCTCCACCCTCTGAGTACAGTTATTGGCGTAATGTCCCGTCTTTCCACAATGGAAACAAGTCACCTCGACACTGGTTTGTCCTCCGCTTCTCGGTACCTGGGTCATCGGACGTCTGATCCCTCGTTGTCGTTCCACGAGGTCTGATCGTAAGGCTTCCTCTGCGGCTTGTTTCCGCTTCGTGCAAATCTCGCCCCGCACTGGGTCTCATTGGTCCGCCAACAGTTTTCTTCTTGTGGCTTTACTCCTTCTACCTCGACACATCGATCAATCACTCTTGGAGGTTTCAATCCTCAACGACACCATCGACTTGAATGTCGAATCTCAATCCCGTTGGAATCTCTCACTCAACCATCTTTGGTCATTTCGATCACGAAATGGACTGAAATACCTCGCCAACGACTCGAACTTGGCGCATACTCGGACAACTGTCGAGTTGCATTCTTTACAATTGAAGAAATTCTTGCTCCTTCTCGGCTCGTGCGATCTGGGAAGTACTTGTCCAAGAACCTTTCACGGAAAAGCTCCCAGGTCATCTCGCGACGTTCGCTTATAAACGTTTGCTTCACTCCCCTCCACTAATACTCTGCGTCTCCTAGCAGTAAGTAGGTGGCATAGTCGACCTTCACGTTGTCCGGGCAATGAAGTGCCTTTAAGATCTTCTCGATCTCTTGCATCCAAAGATCAGCTTTATCTGGATTTGGCTCACCGTAAAACTTTGGTGGATCATGCTTCCTAAAGTCTGCCAATCCTCTCGCTTCAGCATTTCGCTCTGCTCGTTCTTTGTTCTTTGTAAATTCTTTGAGTTAACGCCGCTGCCTGGCTGAGCCATCGCGTTAACCGTTGAGTTGCAGCGGTGATTGTTGAGCCATGGCTGCCGCCATCTCGGTCATAGCTTGAATTGCTCGCTCCATGTCGACGTTTCGGTTGCGGTAAATGCCGATCTCTACGAGGTGACATTAGATTCCACAAAGTTCAAAACCTGTCGAATCTCACAACAAGGATGTGTTAAAACACACTGCTTCAATCAAGAAACAGTTCAAACAATTTCTCAAGCAATAAGTGCTTCACTTAATCAAACAGCAATCAACATATTACAATTAGGTACCCAACACACATAACCCGACATAGTGACCAGTCCAAATTTCCTATGCACAGCTCGGTCAGAAACGAACTGCTCTGATACCAACAATGTAACGACCCGTTTCCGGACCGCTACCGAGCTCAACATACCGAGCTCGAGTTACTGAGCTCAACACACCGAGCTCAACTAAACCTGTATGAGATGTGTTTTAAAACGAAACTCTTGTGCCTTTTGAAAAGTACGGTCTATTTTTTTTTTTATAAAACCAGCTCGTGCACATCAGAGTAATTACAGCTTTTCGAAACATGGTGCAAGTAAGACACAAGACTTAAATTCTAATAAAACATACATGCATAACATACATATATATCACTTGAAATAATAATGTATACAAAATACAGAGTAGTAAATTTACAAAGAAAATACACCTAAGGTATGACGACTTCAAAAGAGCAATCATACCCTGGGGGTACTTCCGGCAGACACCCACGCAGGGGGCTGCTCCAAAAGTAAGACCACCAGTCTACCCTGTAACGACAAAACATAACCGGCCCAAACTGGTCACGACCTCTGAACACAAAGAAAAACGAAGTACAGTCATCAGAAAAACAAACATCCAACAAACATAAACAATCACGACAAGTAGAGGTCGTCACTCGGGTCCTCGTCGAGCTCCTCCTCGGCATCATCTGCTGTCGAGTTCCCTGCACCCTCGACATCGCCTGGGTAACCGTCATGGATTGAAGGTACCACGGGAAAGGGTCAACTTCTCAACAATACAAGATAAGCACGGCATAAAGAAATAAGCAACACAATAATGTATCTCAATCACCACACGTGACTCGACCATCTCACTCTAGACTCGACTAGACTCTTATTCCGGAATATCGTCAGCAGGTCCATCCCCAAACTGACGTAATAGGTAAACGGCAGATCCATCCCCAAACCGAATTCCATACATTAATCAGCAGGTCCATCCCCAAACTGATAATGCTACAACGCCTAGCCAATCCACCATAAACAAAAGGGGACCTAGCACCCTCGCTTATCCGGGTCCTGGCTCAAAACGTCATACGACTCCCTAGCTCTCTCACTCGATGATTAGCTCGCCGCATGTCAAAGAGTAACACAACTTACTTGATCACATATCAAATAAAGAGAGCATGCTTAACATGAAGAAAACGCAATTCGACATTTAAGCAATAAAACATTCTGCATGAAGAAACGCAATTCACAATTCACAACATTTCAAGCTCGACACCAATCAAGGAATCCATACACAATAACCTATAAAATAAAGTCTTAATAATGTCTAAAAGTTGCCCTTACGCACAAAACATAAACAAGTCGAATATGAAGTGCCCTTACCGAACTCCAAGATAAAGCTGCTCGACAACGACCTCGACACGGCTGTCTTCAAACGAGCTCGACAACGACTTTTCTTACTCGATCTCGACACGTACGCTTCTTAGTCGACCTCGACACGTACAGTTCTCGATCTGGATTCCGCTGCTTCCACGTCCTTGGATTCGCTTTCCCGTACACCTCGATTCGGAAATCACACGATCTCGGGAATCAGACTTCCTAAAACAAGCACAACTCAGTTCGATCTATGGGTTCTAATACACTTAGCTCTCATCCCAAACTTAACCACAACCCAGAAAATATAAAAACTCAAGAACTTAAATATATTTTTCCTCTAACACAAAGTTAGGGTTTTCGATCAAAAGTTCATGAAAAAGGCTATCTGATGCTACAACAGATAGATCGACAACAACAACCAGAAGCAACAAACGACAACTAAAACAAGAAATCGAAACAAATCAAAAGGAAGGGTTTTTGGGCACTGCCGATTGCAGAAAAACAGAGGAAGAAATTTGTTTTTCAAGCTCAAATAATCGGTTAGAAAGATAGGTAATATCGTGAAGAAGAAAACCCATCAATTTGACATGATTTGGAAGCATAAAACTAGCTAAAAATGGAAAGAAGAAATGGCGCTAAACAGTAGTACGAAGGAAGAGAAAAATCTGTTCTTCCATACCTCAGATGGTGGTCGAGATGGTGAGATATAGGTCGAGAAGATGATGAGGAACAAGATTGATGAAGAAAGTTTGTGCAGAATCTCGATGGAACTCAAGGTTTCTTCGATGGAAATTTTGGAGAAAAACAAGGAACTCAGAGCAGAAGGAAGGAAGAAGAAAGAAGAAAAGAGAAAATGAGTGTTTGAGGGAACCGATCGTGGTATACAGCTGGTGAGAGAAGGGGCATTATCGTAACTCCAGCTATGAGATGCCAATCCCATCAATCATTCTACCCGTCTAATCGCTCCTCTCTCATAATTACCCTCTACTCTATCGGTCAAAGATCTAGACACAATGATTTAGAACGGCAAGCCGACAATATAATTATTACAAACAATATAATAATAACGCTGAATATCGTTCGTAAGAATACGAGTGTCATCTCGACACGATGTCGACTAGGGTGCTCGTGCAAGCGCACAAGGCTCTAACACGAGTTCGTGCACGCGGCCTCCTCAGTTCGACATGCAACCTCCTCAGCTCGGTGCGCGACTTCATCAACTCGACACGCGATCTCCTCAGCTCAGCAGCTAGTGCACGCAGTCTCCTCAGCTCGGCAAATGACCTCGGCACGCGATCTTGGCACGGGATCTCGACACAAGGTCTTGGTACGAGGTCTCGACACGAGATCTCGACGCGAGGTCTCGATCCGACGTCCTAATACGAGGTCGATCTCGTGATCTCGTCCTCAGGTGTTACATAACCTCCCTGTATCAATACATTGTACATTAGAAATAGCTTGAATTCAAAGTAGGTGTTTATTCAAAAAATCTCTGGTAAAGAATGAATTCAACCTATGAAAATGCTATTACTAGTGTTCCGAACTAGGGCAAGGCCCAATTCGGCCACTACTCACAAAGGGCCCACGGTCGAGCTGGGCCTAAGAGGATTTCTTATCATATCGCTGCAAGATAGATCCAACGGTGATCGGCCCATCACACGGGGTAGTTACATAATGGTAACCATTTTCCTGCCTTTTTACCTCGCCACTTAGCTTATATAAAGGAAATTGTTCATCAATCTCACGTACGCTTCTCATTACATCACTTATCTCTCACTTGCTTCTAAACTGACTTAGACATCAAAGTGTTTGCAGGCTCACCACCCCGACACCGTCGTACTCAGCCGCAAGCTCTACCGCACTGCTTTGTTTCGGTCACATCAGAGTTCCAGCTCAGAACATATGTGTCGTCTGTGGGAATTCTCTTTCCTCTTTCAACCTTTCAGAGATCATTTCTGATCTTCAACCATGACTGTATCCAAGCGCATCGTGACAACTAGGAGTTCCCAACACTGCATTGACACTAATCCTATACCTTAACCAGGAAAAAAATCCTGTAACTGTCGAGTTCGAGCCTCTGAGAAGCCTTCCTTTACTGCTGCAGATGCAGAACCAATGTTTAGAACAAACGGAGAACCATCAGAAAGAGATTTCAGTCTGAGTAGGCACATAGCTGGAAAACCAATAAAGGCGAATCTTGTTGTCTCTGCGTCAACGATTTGAAGGATCTGAGACATCGATCCGTTCACTACCTCCAGCGCGATAGAGCTCAGCATAGATCTATAATTCGTCTTCCTCGCCAAAGCAAATCACCAAACCGTTCTCCTCCTCACGGTAGATCTCCAATCCATTCTCCTCACCGCCGCAAATCACCTGTTTGCAGTCAGAGATCTCCAATTCGCTCTCGTCATGCCAGAATTTGCCGCATTGCCTTTCCTCCGGGTGACCCGGGAGACGTACTCCACCACGTCACCGTAGGTCTCTGGAACGTTTTTCTCACTGTCGTCGATCTCCGGATCATTTACCTCGTTGTCACGATCTAACTGCAAGTAATGACACGCCTCCTCGAGGATCTCGACTTATTCGCAACGCCATCGCGAACGATCCTCTTCTTCCACTTCTCTTCGGAGGAGTGAGGAGGACGATGAGGCAGGTAGCATGTTTGCACCATTTACAGTAAGGATTGTCAGGTTTCCTGTTCCTAAGGTTCTCCAGAGACCACCTTTGTTGGATACCTATGACGGAACTGGTGATCCCGATGAGCACATCAGTTGTTTTGACACAATCATGGGATACCGGGGCGCTAAGGAACCTATCAAGTGCAAAATCTTTCCCTTAACTTTGAAGAAAGCAGTCTTGACTGGTTCCAAGGCATAAAGAGGAACTCGATAGACTCATGGTTCGATTTCACTCACCAATTTTCATCAGACTTCACGGCTTCGAGGGTTCAACTGAAGTAGGTCGCAACATTAGCAACAATACAATAGAAGAAGGATGAATCTCTCAAAGACTACATTGAGCGTTTCAATAAGGAAGCGGTCTTCGTCAAAAAGGTCTCTGACGATATGAAGTTGTATTTACTTGAACAGGGCTTGATCGAGGATAGTTTCTTCAGTGTCAACGTCGGAGTGGACAAACCGACTGATCTGAACGATTTCCTCAAGCGAGCAGAGAAGTAAGTTGCTGGCAACAGAGGTTAAGAAGAAGGTGACGCAAGACAAAACTGGGGGACATCGCGGGGATAAGTTTCTTTTTTAATACAATTTTTGCTTATCAAAAAATTTATTAATTAATATGTTTATCATAATGTATACATTTTAAATGAATTCTCAGCGCCCTTGAGAATTTATCGTGCAATTTTCCATCTAATAATAATCCTTTACAAAAAGATTCTTGAGGTACTAGTCAAGAGTGATTACAATCCTGAATAATAATGTACAACAATCAGTTTGGGTGTGGTTTGTCTAAACTTGTTATCCAAACCATAAGCTTACAATTTGGTTTGAGTTGGTTCTTTTTTCGTTGGTTGGCTCAAGTTAGGTCTATCGTGTCAGATATTATTCTCAATCTTAAGAACCTACACTAAACATTCTAAAAAGATCTATAATTATATACTATCAGGTCCAGTGATTAGATTCATTAGGTCGGGTATAGTGTTAACCACTTGACTGAGTGTCTGTTTGTTTTAGATTCTGGGTAGCCCGGAATCAATTCTGTGAGTAAAAACAATGTCAATATAATTGAAAATCACTATTTATGTGTTTGGGTGACAAAATCTCGGTGGATAAAATTGATTCTAGGGTGTGTAGAATTGATTCTGATGTAAGAAAGAAGTTCCTAGATTTTACGTTGAATAAAATCAATTATGAGTGTGGGACCCACGAAATTCTTTATATTTACACACCACAATTGATTTTATTTTTATCATCTAAACGAAATAAATTCTTTTGAACCCACTTTTAAAATATCATTACCAAACATAAATTATTTTTTTTATACTCAATTTTTTTAAAATGAATTCGTTTGAAATCATTTCTTCAAATTCAATTCTATTACAATATAAAACAAACAGACCTAAATAGAAATGAATTTATTGGAAAAAAAAACTTATATGTTATTGGGTTGGATGGTTAGGCTTATGAGTTTGGAAACATGTTACCCCAACCAATCGAACTCCAGTTGATCAATCTGGTTCACGTTTGACCCAAATAAGACAAAAATCCAAACCAACCCAATTGGTTTGGATCGGGTTACCAGGTTTACTAGAATCGTCGTACACCACCAACATTATTTTTTTTGATTTAAAGATTTGGGTGGTGCTAACCACACCCCCTTGTTTCCTAATCACACCCCCTGACACTTTAATGAAAATTATAATACCAAAAATGCCCTTTCTGCGTTTTGAGTTCGTACGCAAACTCAGTTTGCGTCAGTTTGCGTGTGTGCAAACAAATTTACATGGATGTACGCAAACTCAGTTTGCGTATGTTTACGCTCAGTTTGCGTGTGTGCAAAAGAAAATTCACTCTGTCAACCCTCTCTTCTCCATTCTTTCACCCCTCTCTTATCCGCACCCTTCTCCACTCCCTCTATCTCATGAATATTGGGAAAAGTGACTTAAAGGCTTCATTACTACTTCCATTAGCCTTGATAAGTGCTCAGTTTCGTGTTTCATTCGCTCATTTTTTTCTGCGTTTTGGGTCCGTACGCAAACTGAGTTTGCGTATGTTTACGCACTGAGTTTGCGTGTGTGCAAACGAAAACTCATGCAAAGTTTGCACACACGCAAACTCAAACTCAATTTGCGTAAAAATACGCAAACTGAGTTTGCGTACATCCCTGAAAATTTGTTTGCACATACGCAAACTCAGTTTGCATAAACATAAGCAAACTGAGTTTGCGTACGAACCCAAAACGCAAAAAAAAAAGTGGGGAAAATGGTCTTTTTGCTTCATTAAAAACCTGACAAGGGGTGTCAATAGGAAACATAGGGGTGTGGATAGCGCCAGCCTAAAGATTTATGTTGCATGTCATCAAATGTATCACCTGCAATAAGAGCAGTAATTAGGCCTTTTATTTCCCCACCTCCCCCACTTAATTTCCCCACCTCCCCAACCTAATAAAAAGACTGAAATACCCCTCAACTTAACCCTAATTTCCTCCTCATTTCATCACCTCCCCCCACTCCACAGTTCCTCACCTCCCCACTCCTCTCCCTCTCCCGATCCTCGCCTCACCTCCCCTCATTTCCACAGTTCCTCACCTCCCCTCTCCTCTCCCTCTCACTTTCGCCCCTCACACTCCCCACATTTCCACCGTCTCCCATCGTCGTCTCTCTCCCTCTCACTTTCTGCAAGGTACGAGCATCGCCCGTTATTTTTTTTTTCTGGTTTCTCTGTAATTCCGGACTCTAGAATCCGGAACACTCCGGCTTCAAGAGTCCGGACGTAGGAATTGAAGTTTCTGTCATTCTGAACGTCCGGACTCTAGAATCCGGAACACTCCGGCTTCAAGAGTCCGGACGTAGGAATTGAAGTTTCTGTCATTCTGAACGTCCGGACTCTAGAATCCGGAACACTCCGGCTTCAAGAGTCCGGACGTAGGAATTGGAGTTTCTGTCATTCTGAACGTCCGACTCTAGAATCCTAACACTCCGGCTTCAAGAGTCCTGGACGTTGACGACAGAAACTCAATTCGTCGGACTCTTGAGTGTTCCAGATTCTAGAGTCCGGACGTTCAGAATGACAGCAGTAGTTATTTAATTAGATTTTTATTTATATTTTATTTATGAATTTATTTTACAGGATTATGGCACGTACGAGGGGTCGTGCACCCGCTAGGGGTGGTCGGATACCAGGTGGTCGGATATCAACCCCTGTTGATGACCAGACGAGACCTACTATGTCGGCGCGCAAGCGTCAGGATGAGCTGCGTCGACATCATGACTGTAGTGGAGTCGGTACTTCAGCTAGTACGTCAGCAGCACATGAGCCGGTCGTGGAGGCGGTACGTCAGGCTGGACAAGCGGCGGTAGTGGAGCCGGTACAACAGCCGGTGGTGGAGCCGGTAGTGGAACCGGTAGTAGAGCTGGTGGTGGAGCCGGTACAGCAACCGGAGTCATTCCCTGGGGGCCCATACAACAGATCAGTTCTTGTCAGTTATGGACAAGAACATGTGGCCGCACGGTTGTGGCTTGAGCCCGACGTAAGTAAACACTATTTTTGTTTTTTACATTAATTTCATTTATTTATATGTAATTGACTTATACTGTGCTGTTTTGATGTCAGTTGCGGGGAGAGATTAGGGTGATCAGTCACGGCACCAGTGTATCTGCTTTTGCCCCTTGTCCGCAGATTCATGCTATTCTGGTTGAGTCGAAGCTTGATCCACTCAGGCGGCTTTGTTATGGGGCGGTCGACAAGGGGCTGATCAGTGCCTTTGTAGACCGGTGGCATTCAGACACTTCCAGCTTCCACCTGCCGATTGGTGAGATGACGGTCACTCTGGATGATGTCTCACAGCTACTCCATATTCCAGTGATGGGGATGTTCTACACTACTGCACAGCCGGATAGGCAGACAAATGGCCGCTATGCCGACGAGTCGTTAGGGCGCCCCAGAGTCAGCAAAGACATGAGGAGATTGATAGGAATAGATGTACTGCTCGACCGAGTGGTCGCAAGACCGAGGTATACAGCGATGCCGCAAGGATGGAGAAGTGGGACATGGCAGCCAGGGCTTACCTATTGCACCTTGTCGGCACCACTCTGTTCACCGAGAAGAGTGGCTCCTTGACGCGTATAGGATGGCTGCACATGTTTAGGGACTTGAGCCGTGTCGAGACCTACGCATGGGGTGCCATGGCCCTCGCACATTTGTACGACCAGCTCAGGGATGCGAGCAGGTTTAAGACGAAGCAGATGGCGGGATTTGCGACGCTATTACAGGTACGAATTTTGTTGTATTCAATAATCTGTTATTATACTTGTAAAGCGCTAATTAAAGAGTATTTGAGTTTTTAATTTTCATGCAGGCCTGGATTCATGAGCACTTCCGGACACGACCTTGGATCCAGGAGTTTATGTCCTGAGTACGACGAGGCGATACCGTGCCTCGTTGGGATGTGGTCGAGGCGTGGGGCTGGTGAGGCCATATCGGCGCCCTGGATCGGCCGATCAAGCGATGTTACCTGGGACCCGTATGTCGATCCTGGCAGCGCACGAGTTCTACGCTATATCTCACTTCAGGGGCTTCATCCGTTTCGGGACTCTCGTGTATCCATACCTGCCGGACAGGGTATTGCGCCAGTTTGGACATGGGCAGCGCATACCCGACGATCCCCGGGACTTGAGACGGCAGTCGGTCAGTTCAGAGGAGATGGACGAGATGTGGCTTCATTTTGATCAGCACCTCATTGTTCTTGGTGCTCCGGTGGCGCCTGGATTACCGGACGTGGAGCCTGGATACATGGATTGGTTCCGACGTATCTCACATCCATATATATATATATCGTGATCATGTACCAGTTCCAGATCCAGGATCACCACCGCCGCCGCCGCCGCCGCTACCACCACCACCACCAACCGCACCACCACCGCCACCAGCAGATGTATGTTATATTTATAAGTCTTATTTATTTGTCTTAAACAGCTGTGAATACGAAAATTAAATCTTTTTTTGTTGTTGTCGTAGGCTGCTAGTTGGGCTAGGGTGTCTGAGATTGCACAGGCAGTGATGGACGGACGCCTGCACATCCAGCCCGACACCGATGGTTGGGAGCTAATGCGAGAGCTACAAAGATTAGCACGCCCCTATTTCCGCAGATATATACACGGCGACGGGTCAGGCGTAGGCACGAGTAGCAGCACCCTCTTAGTGTTTTCATTTGTATTTTGATCAGACATATATATGTATTTGTATTTTGGGATATATGCATTTTATTTGTTCATAAATTTTATGCCTCTGGTCGTACCATTATGTCTTTGAGAGGCAAATACAATTAAAACACAAATTAAAACACAAATTGAACCATAAATATAGAGATCCAATATATAAATATTCAATGATCTACAGCTACATGTTCTGCGGATGAAATAAAAATAGATTTCCAATGTTGCATGCGACTAAGATATAGCGCCTCCCAATCCCTAACACAATCGCTTCTAAACCTTTTCCATTGAACATCCGGCTGAGGTATTGGAGCGTCATGCTTTAAATAGACCTAAAAACACGTCATTTTGAAACCAATTAAACAAAGTAAAAAATGATGTAAAGGTTACAAAAAAAAAATAAAGAGTTAACACAACTATTGTACCTGTACAAAGTGTTCCATTCTATGCAGAAATCCAATGCAGAGGACGCGCTGATTTTTCCAATCCTTCGATTGGTCCGTGCTCGAGGGAAAATTGTGGTACTTCCCCTTGGGTCTAAACAGATCAGAACCACCTTATATTTGTTAGCAATCACATATCCTGCATCTGGCATGGTCATCCATTTGTCTTTTTGGGCAACATGATCAACCCTGTCAACATAGAGTGATCGCCTTAGTGCCTGAAGGTTGTCTTCGCCACAAAGTACACCAACATAGTCGTCCCGGTTTCTCTCAACCTCTCTAATCAAATCCTGTCGGATTAAGGGCCATGCATTCTCCCCCATCCCAAGTAAAGCAACGATGCTACGATACCCACAGTTCCCATCGGGCTCTACATCAATAATGTTGTCAATGTATTGATGAATTTGATAAGGAAACTGGTGTATGAATGGCAGGGCCGGAGCTGACTTCATCAGTGGAGGAGTAACTGTAGGTGGTTCTGACTTGATGGGAGGAGGAGGAGCTGTGGGTTGTTCTGACTTGATGGGAGGAGGAGGAGCTGTAGGTGGTTCTGACTTGATGGGTGGAGGAGCCGAATGTCTAGACAATGTGTGAGTCGACTTATTGGGCAGAGGAGGAGCTGAACGTCTAGACGAGGTTGGAGTTGACGCACTATCGTGTTGGGAGGCAAAGAAGTCATCAACACGCTCCCATGAGGATGGATCGCGTCTTGTTGAAATATCTACTGCCAACCACTTTCCTTTCTTTGGTGCTCCCCTTGGGTTCACCTTACAAGGGTGGGCGGATAAGTGGTGTCAGGAAATGCCAACTCACGTAGTTTCGCCTTCAGTACCATTTTGCCTGCAATATCAAGCTCCTGAAACCTACGTGCCAATGCTGCAAGCTCAACCTGTATACTTAGTTCTGAACCATGGCTACTGTCGGTGTCACATGGGTTCTCGAAACTCAATTTCCTCCAGTGAGTATGAACTACCTCCAACGGGATTAGGATGTAGTGCATCGTATATCTGGCAAGCTCACATGCACAAGGTAGTCCATGCGTGTATCTTAGCACACAACCACACGCAGAACTATCTATGCCAACGGTGCTAGATCGGAGAAGCTCATCGGCAATGTACTGTAACGCATTCTTAGACACAAGGCCATTTAAGTGCTTGTGGACTGCAATATTAAAGCAATGTTGTTGTCTACTAATGCTATGCTCGAATGAAGCCTTCAACTCAGTGTCAGAATCGATCATGTTATTCATTGCATCCCAACGATTACACAAATCTCCTCTCGCTATCGCCTAACAACTTCTTCAACCGCCAATGTGCGGACTCAACCTGTTCATCGTAAAAACAAACACAATTGAACTCCACAAAAATAGTGATAAATATCGGATGTCACCGACAATTGAGATGCATACTGTTGGTTGTTTTGTTTCCAATGTGCATATGCCGGTCTATCCATGCGTAAACAAATTTATCCCCTCGTGTTGATTTAGCCATGTGTTCTTGACATAGTCAATGAAGTTATTGAGCAGTCTTTGAAACATCCTCAAAATGTTGCAGTCGCTGCTGGTAGTCATCCATCGTTGGTGAATCAACAACTGAATCAAACGCAGTCATCACCAATTCAATTTTTTCTTGTGGATACACATAAGTCTTGCACTTTGCCCTCACATTCTTACGGATATGGAATTGGCACAACATGTTACGCGACAGGGGAAAAACGTTAGCCGCTGCATTCATCAAAGAAAGTTCCCGATCGGTCACTATCACCTGTGGTAATGAATCCTGTCTCACAAACATACCCTTCAACTTCTCAAGCACCATGTGTAGTTATCCGCTTTCTCCGACTCCACAAATGCAAATGCAACAGCGAATGTCATCTCAGTTGAGGTCACACCAACAATCTCAACTAGTGACATCCTGTACCTATTAGTCTTGTATGTCGAATCAATAAGCAAAACAATGTTGAACGAATTTACAAGCTTGATAGCTTCAGGATGTGCCCAAACTATATCAGTGATAACATCAGAGTTACCGGCTTTTCTATGCCAGTGGACATAACGATCACGGTGCATCAAGTTCATCAAATGTTGTAACTCAGTTCTGCCCTGCCTTAGACTAGACCGGATCTTTTGTCGTGCGTTGTAGATCTGCCTAATTATGGTGTGACTGTTTGGATTTTTATGATGTAATGAGAGTAAGGCGTTTCTCGGCTTAATCATGTTCAATGTCATGTCGCTCAGATTAGACAACTCTTCAGAAGTTAGACGACCGACATATGGATGACCCTCAAAGTTTTCGACTAACCCGTGGTTGTGCATACCGCACATTACCTTCAAAACCCACCCTCCGACACCTTTCACCAGCCTTCCTTTCAATCTGAATGGGCATTGACATTTTCTAGTGCCAGTAGCCTTCACTCCCATAGTCTTGTAAGGCTTATACTTGCCACTTTTCTCGCAACCCAACATCACAAAAGTCTTTTTGCTTGATTGCCCATAGTCTGATCTTAAAATAATAACCACACACCCAACAGATTTGCCAACGTCTCGTGCCCATGCCAATAGGTCATCCCGCGTAGAAAACACCTGAAACGACAACAAGTATCATTCACCAACTCATCTAACAAATCTTAACAAAATTGATCAATAAAATAAGTACTCGAGCAGTAGTGAATGCACTGGTACAATCCATGGAAACGACCTCTGGAACATCAGGAACAATGGGCACTATGGTGTCGGGAAAGTTGTCTTCGGAAAATTTGTCTTCCATTGAAACTGCACTGGAAAAGACAAGTCAAAACTTTAACAGACAAAGAGTCCAGATTCTAATTACCGGAATATTCCGGATTCTTAAATCCGGACTATTTTATACCTCCAGACTTTAGAATACGGAGTACTCCGGATATTAGAATCCAGACTTGGGAAATAGAGTAATCAAAAAATATACGTCCGGATTCTTATATCCGGAGTGATCCAGGAATAAGAATCCGGACTCTCTGTGATTTTAGAAGAAAAAAAAGAGGCCGACGAACCTGTGGAGGAGATGGCGAACGAATGCGATGCAGGGACCCAACGGCGGTGGTGCTGCTGCTACTGCGGCAGCTACGGGTGGATTGCTAACAAATGGTGAGGGAGGTGGGGAAATGGCGAGGGAGTATGTGAGGGAGGTGGAGGGAGTATGTGAGGGACGTGAAGGAAAAAAAATGCAACAGTTGGATATTATGTATGCAAGGGTAAAGTTAGATTTTTAAAAATATGGGAGGTGGGAAAATTAAGTGGGAGAAGTGAGGAAATAAAAGCCCCAATAATTATCATATGCAGGGTCGTGCACAGTGCAAGGCCATTAAGGCCATGGCCTTTGTCCCCATTTTTTTACTACTTACTATATACAGTGATGATAATAAACTTGACAAGTGGTTCATGTATACGGTAGCTTTATGGTCTGGTGTGTCATGTTTCAACTTTCGTCTTTATGCCTTATTTTTTTATGGAATTAGGTTTTACGCCTTTTGACTTTATTGTTTTTCATGTCCAGTGCCTTTATGCCTTATTGTTATTTCCTTGATATATATATATATATATATATATATATATATATATATATATGTATTTTTTTTTATTTTTTTTGCAAAGACCTTATTGCCTTTTGTTATTCTTATGTTGGTAACGTTATAGTGCCATTGCCGCACTTCATTGCTATTGGAGCTAATTCAAATAATTAGCAATTGGGAAATGGGAATGCAATTGTGTAAAATATAAAATAGTCATTGGAGTAATTAGTTTAAGAGATAAAATAGTCGTTGGAGTAATTAGTTTTGTTAAATTGAGATATTATTGACAATAACTTTATATAAAAGACTAAACACTAATCCCTATTTATAGGGAGACAAAACCTCTAACCTAATTATATAAGAAAACAAGGAAACAAATCAGGATAATAACTAAATAATATAAAAACCAATCCTATAAGATAATCTAAGATATTCTAAGATGATAAACTAATCTTACAAGATCAACTACGATACTATCAAGATATTCTTGGATACTTTCCTATATTCTAACAAGTTTAAGATTTAATTATTTTTAAATTTCTAAAATTTAACCTTTATTTCAATTTCTATATATTTTCTCAAATTTTAATAATTTTCACTTTAATTTTTTTGAGCTCTCTCATTTTGTCATTCTTTTCCTTAAATCCTATTTAAGATAAATAATGTTACAAGATAAATTGAATGTATTAGTCATTATTTATTGAGAATGAAATATTAGAATAGCTTGATTATAAAACTTTGATCAATGATTTCACAACTCAAAAAGCTAGAATATTAATATGAAAATTGACCATTTATATAATATTAAGTCTCTCTATAAATTTTGCCTAAGGCCTCAAAATTCCTATACACGACCCTGATCATATAGAAGGTACTTTCTATATGTATATCAATTTTGACCAAGGTGATTGAGGTACTTTCGGAAGAATTTGGCTTTCTCTCTGTATGTATATGCATGCATGCCACTGGAAACCCTTCTTTGATTTTTTTGACAAAATAAAACTTATGGAATTTAATTAAAGATCAAAGAATGAATACAAAATGGAATACAATAAAATTTAAGGACTAAACAACGATAGAGCTACCTTAGCTAGATTACGGGTCGCTCTATTATCTAATCTCCTAGCAAAACTAACCAAGTAGTTTGGATGAGAATTAAGAACGCAAAAGCCAATCACTAACTATAGCTTCTACCTCTAAATCATCATTAGCGAGATTAAGGATGCAATTTACCACTAACTAAAAGTCAAATTCTATAATCACTATAAGAAAACAATTTATTATCGACGACAAGTTACCGACAACCCCACTATTGATGAAAATTTTTAAGTTATCGTCAACTTGGTCGCCGGTAATAAGCTAGACACTAACCAGTCTTTTTTCTTGGGTTATAGACGACTTAGCCATTAGTTATGGCTAAACTGTCGATATTCAAAATAAAGACTTATTGACGACTTAACCGTCAGTAACGCCAAAAATAGAACCATTAGTTAAAGTTATTCACTGATGGCTAAGCAGTCAATAAGTTATAATTATGTTACAGACGGCAGTTGGTAATCTTAACGTGTAACTAATGATTGACCCTTTTTCCCTCTCCCTCTCATTTCCCTGATTTCGATCATCCATCCCATAGCTCTAGTTTCGCCCCTTCCCTCTCCCTCGTTTCAGTTTTCCAGCCATAGCTCCAAGCTTACCTCGTTTCGCTCTTCGTTGCTCCTCTCGCCATCCCCTTTTCTCCTGTCATCCTCTCCTCGTTGTCACCGTAGCTAACTTCTTCCATTGAGGTGAGATCTCCCTTTTTTCGTTCTGTGTAGTACCTCTGTTACCCCTTATTTACCTCCATTGTGGCTGAAAACGCAACACCATCGCATGTGCCTGAAGTTCGCCGTTGTTACCACCACAAGCCACCATTAGGGTTTGCCACCTTGCATGCTTCGTAAGTTTACCGAGGAGGAAAGAAATGAGGGCCCTGTGGCTATCAGTAATTTTGGATTACCAATGACTTTTTGAGGTTACTGATGATTGTTAATAACATTGCCATACCAAGTTCCTCAAGCCAAAGGAGAGCCTGCAAGATACCAAAATCTTCTTCCTCCATAGCTTTCGAAAAGAAAGGACCCAAACACATCTTGCTAAGACAAAGGCACCTAAGTCATCCGTTATACAAATGCATATATCAGTTCTTTGATTGATCTTTGTATTCATGTGTGTGTGTGTGTGCGCGCGCTCTTTTGTCTATCCTAATGAACAAGGCAAATATCATCCTCCTAATTTTACAACTTAATTACTTCTTGCACCTAGTGGCAACTACCCCTCATTTTTTTGAAAAAATTCACAAGTAAAATCTTTTTTTTAAAGAAAATTATAAATAAAATCTTACTTTTTTGTATTTTACCCAACTATTTTTATATATTTGAATTTAGTGACTCAGTTTTTAATTTTTAATTTACCTTCACTGACTCATGGTCCTCAATATGCCACTGCCTGCACCCGAAGCATCAGTACCCAGATTAAAACGTTCCATATTCATTCAAGTAGTTGATGAACTAATTAAAGGCTAATAATCTAATTTAATTTGTGAATTGTGAAACTTTTTCAAGTCGCTACTCTAGTAAAGATTTATATGTTTTTTACATGGAGTTACTTTAACTTTTCCACTTTCTAGAAATTGACTCCCGAATATGCACCCAAAAAAAAAAAGGAATCGACTCCCGAATAGAAAAAAGAAAAAGACTTCGTCGTCAATTCAGATCTTCATGAAGAGGGGGGGGAAAACTAAAGTATGATAACTAAATTCATAATAGCTAGTTTGATTTTACGAAATTTGGCTAGCTGAGTTGATGGAGGAAGAAACCTAAAAGATGAAGCGTTATCACAGGCATGAAAGCACTCATCAAAATCTAATTAATTAATCAATGCGACCAAATTATCTTTATATGAACGGCATGTAGATAAGAATTTGTGATTCATTGTATATAGTGACCACTTTCATTTCATCATAAGGAAGAAAGTTAATATATTTATTTTTTACACACACACACATAATATTCTATTTTGAAACAGCTTTCACACTTTGCAAACCCCCCCTCTCTCTCTCTCTCTCTCTCTCTCTCTCTCTCTCTCTCTCTCTCTCTCTCTCTCTCTCTCTCTCTCTCTCTCTCTCTCTCTCTCTGAGCAGCTTATAGGGTGGGGAAGTGTCCCATGTGGTTGACGTTGGACCAATACTTGAAAATCGTTTGAAATTCTGAGCAGCTTATAGGGTGGGAAGTGTCCCATGTGGTTGACGTTGGACCAATACTTGAAAATCGTTTGAAATTCAAACAATGACCGATGTCACCCCCTGTAAGTAGAAGCTCACGGTCTTCCACGTCCCGACGAATTATCTAATTGGTGCTGATTCGTCAAAAAAAATGAAAAAAAAGAATATGAGTGTCTCAAAACTGAACTTATATTCGATTTCTCTTGCTTTTGTCAAATCAACACCGATTAGGTCATCGTCTTAACCGTGAGGACGTGGAGGATTGTGAGTTTCTACTTACGATGGGTGGCGTCAGTCGTCGTTGGAGTTTTGAGTCATTTCAAGCATCGGTCTACCGTAAACCACATGAGACACTTTCCCACCCCCAGCAATCGCCCTTTTTTGAACCTATTATTCCCACTAACGAAGGTAGCAAAAATAACCACGTGCACTGTCTTTTTCGAGAACAATCTACATAGATTTTGGATAACGACAGTTATCATAATAGACTTATTCCGGTACACAAAAAATCTCACATTACTTGGAAATCGAGGCCAAAGACAGTTTATAAACACTCACTTCTCTTAACCCACCATTGCGCATTTTAAGAACAAAACCGTGAAGGTCCATATGTTGGCTAATGCAAACAATACCTCGAAAAACAGTGTGGTGGACTTGAGGTCAAAACAGGACTGATTCTTAAGTAATTATTCTATGCACTGCTTTTGGTCAATTTGCGGAGCTTTGTAGATATAAGTATGAATGCAACTTATGTTTTTGCTTTCTAGATTTAAGTTAGAACCACAAACCAAAAGCAGTAAACTAGCAAAAAAAATAACTACAAATAAAGTTTTAATGCAAATTACATATTTAACTTTAATTTTTAACATTTAGCTCACTTATTATAAATGGACTCTCTTTCATAGAAAAACTTAGTCCACGGTAATCGTTATGCACACACCAACCTGTCCAACTATTCCATTCATTCATATATGAGGCATGCATGCCCTAGTGTGCATGTGTGAAAAGGAGAAGGAAATGGGAGTACAAAAAGAGAAAAATTATTCTTTGATTCTCTTAAAATATACTAATAAGTAGTAAGTGCAGCTTTTAGGTGGTAATAATGACTCAATTATTGAGAAGTCGTGCATGTCCTAATGCATTTCCAAAACTCTAATTATATATTAGTGACAACCCCACTATTTTTTCATAATTATCAATAATATCTTTCATGGTTGGTATTGTCGTGTTAACAAGCATTCAAACGTCTGAATATCCTTCGTATCTTGTCCTTCCTTCCACTTCTCAAACTCATTGTGCTTCATAATCTCGTTGTTTACACATAACACCAAATCTTTATGACATTTTAATTGCATTTTTTTTTCAGTGGAAGCACTTTTAAAAAAAAATGTCGGTCTTTATCCAGTGGGATATTACATTAAATGCTAATGGTTCCGTCGTTTATTCTTTGGCTTGTCATGTGGTGGCATTTCATTGTTTTGAGTGTTATATATGCATGCATGGATGACAACAACCATTGAAATTCACTCTTTTTTTTCACTCAATTGAAATTCACTCTCTTGATCCTTTTGTTTTAACCAAAATATTTTCAAAAAGTTTAGTTTGAAAGTAATTTAAAAAATTATGGTATATGCAGAAGAGCACACCTAATTTCTAATTTGGTTTACTTTATGCTACATTAATCATAAACCATATACCGAAGAAATGAAAAAAAATGAAGTGAGTCGAAGAATTGAGTTAAAAAAAAGAGGAAGAAAAAGGTTTCGCCAAGTCCTTGACCCTAGATTGCCTTATATTTCAATCAATATTACTAGTAGTTGTCAAGTCCATCTATTAATTTATGCACTTTTGCATAATAAATTTGAGTCCTTATGCAGAGTTCTTTTTTGGTGTTTTTGTAGAGTTATTTTAGCATGTACTTCTTTCTCATTAAGTCAAGTAGTACTCTAATTCTCATGAAGTATGTGGAGTTTAGAGTGCCTTAAAATTAGTTTGGAGGATCATGGAATTGCTTGAAAGTGTTTCTTGAACACTGGGAATCGATTCCCTAGCTATGTGAATCGATTCAAGCATGTTTGGGACTCTGTGAATCGAAGTACGCCTCTGTAAATCGCATGGGAAGCTTGCCTGAATCGATTCATTTCATTAATTCGTGCAGGGGAGGTTTTTTTTAACTAGGTGAATCAATTCACCTATGCCTGTGAATCGATTCACAGTCGGGTTTTATAAACCTGACGCTGCAGAAACGTGTTGGACGACATGCAGTCTTTCTAGGGTTGTGTGTAGCCGTTCTTGAGCGTCTTTGTGAGGTTTTAGGGGCTGGGAAACACTGTTAAACACCTTGGGGTCTTAGGAAATCATAGAGAGAGGATTGAAGGCTTTCTCTATTGTTGTTCTTGAGAGTTTTTCATAGAGGAAAAGAGAGAGGGATTGGGAACTCTTGGGTTTGTTCTTCTTGGACATTTGGAAGGGGTTCAAAGCAATTGTAATCTCTTGTAAAGACTCTTTGATAGTGAAACGGAGGGCTGCTCTCTCCCGCAGATGTAGGTCATCTTTTTGGGGTCGAACTGCGTAACCAAATAGCGGTGTTATTCTTTCTACTCTCTACTCCTTGTTTGATTGACTTTATTGCATTGTTTTGGTTGCTATTAAATTTAGTATTTGGTTGCCTTTGATATTTGTTCATTATTCTTGTTAGTAACTCAACAAAGTATTTGTCTTATTTATGTTGAGACACGTACTGTGAGTTTTCATATTAAATCCAGTCAAATTAATATTAATTTTTAATAAGTTATTCAATTAGATAAAATCACTAATATTTCTTAATTTTTTAGCTTAGATTTCTTCGAACAATCAATACCACACATTATAAATCATCAATAACATAATTATTTATCAACTAAAACAAATTTAAAATTTTTCAAAATTGAAAATTCCCAAAATTTATATTTTTATATTTTAATTTTTTATATATATTACCAAAAATACTCATACGTACAGTGGCATATATAGTGCATGAAATGTTTGCTAATATATAATACATTTAAGTCTTTATTCATGCAATCGGATAGCTTTTAGATATACTACCCTTCTCATGTAATCATATTTATACTTCACTACATAAGAATGAAGTATTTATAGAAATGAAAATCAACTTAAGTACTTTTATTAATTTATTAATAAAATTTGAGAATTTTTAAAATTAAAAATTTCAAGTGCATATTTTTATGTTTTATTATTAGAAAATAATATTTTATCAATTAAAATATTTTAAAATTTATTAATACATGTTATCTTTATATTTTACACTTATTAATAAGTATTCGCACAATATAATAAATACTTACTAATATTATTATTGCAATGAGATCAGCCGCCATTTTATATGGTTTCCATTTTTTAAAACTATAACGCCAAATGTGCAAAAGGAAACAACCTACTTTTAAACTAACAATCCACTTATTGAGGGGAAAAGGTGATGTGAACTTTAATATATTTTTAAACTGTATTTTATCAATTAATCTCAATGGAAGCATGGTTTGGGCAAGAAAAAGAAACATCACTTTTCTACCAACCTATATATAATGAAAAATAACTAGTCATTGGTCAATAACTTACAAATAGCAAAGGAATTATAAACCAAAAGAGTCCAGCCAAGCTTTTGCTAGTAAATACTGGAAATGCATTTGAATTCCGGGTGGGTAGACAGAAACCTCAAACGAATTTCTCAATGATATACTCGTTCTCAGTCTATAGTCCTGAAATCATGATATATATCCCTTTTAATTTCACTCTTTTAACAATTAGTCAAAAGATAAAAGTTACTATATAAAATTATCTTTGTTACATATCTAGTGATGTTTAAGGTTAATTAGTGCACACAGATTAAGAAATAATATATATATATATATATATAGAGACTCAAATATTCTTATTTAATCATGTAGTATATATTTATCATTAATTGTATTACAAATTTCTAAATTCTTCCTCTCGACTAAGGATATAGTTGAAAAAAAACATTAATTAGCTAGGCATTAAAGTTTTAAAACATCAGTAATTTTGAAAAATTTAAACATCAATGGATTTTTTTATTTTTGCTGAACTCAAAACATCATTGGATATGGAATGGAGGGAGTACCAAATACCAATTTCTGGCAATTCACGGCAATATTTAGTATAAAATGCTTTTTAATATTTATCAATTTAGCCTTAGCTTATAGTAAGAGCTCTCATGATCCAAGAGATTCATTGTCTAATAGATTCAAAATTTGTGAGTCGATGAGTTTAATTATGAGTTTAGAGCTAGCACTGATGTCAGAGATTGTAGTACTAGTACAAACATTAACCTATATATGGTGTTGTCGTCTTTATGCTCCCATCTGTCCCACGATTCCACTGAAACACTTTCTTTCAGTGTTGGGCTCTGACGGATTATTTGCAAAGTTCTAATTAATTGATAAGAGAAAATGCACAGTACTTTTTTTTTGGTATATAAAATGCACAGTACTTTACATGTCCCACCAAACGGCCATGATTGGGCTTGTGCAGATCTAAGCCTTACACTACATAGAAGTCCATGTTGTTCAATTATTGTATTGTGACATTATGCACATACATACTTACATATGATTGTGGAACAAACATGTTACATATGTTCGCACCTTCCACTCTTCTTTGTGTCTCATACGTAAATATTGTCCTTTGCCCAACTGCTCTTCACATCACGCGTGCGTGTCATTAACCACAGCAACGTCACCAATATAATATTTGCCTGAATCATTTAGGTACCGCAGAGGGATTACGAATCCAGAGCCATTTTAGAATTTTCCCAGAAAAAATGGGGTGTTATTGTATATTTAAGAAACTTAACCATATATAACACATGTCAAAAGCTTATTCATAATCCTTTTTCAAATAAAAAAGTTGTACTGTCTTTTTTCAGCTCCTAATATGTTTTTTCACTAGTTTTAGTTATTCATATTGCGTCACGTGAGAGTATCTATCTCATTTATATAGAATATAAGGGAGAAAATTCCGCCAATTTTCTCACAGCTATACTGAGGATGGGTTTCATTTCATCTACCCTTATTAGGCTTATGTTGATAGACGATAGCATTTTCTAATTTTCTATGGATTAAAAAAGTTGATTCAAATAATATCACCTTTTTTAAGTACCTCAAAGGGGTGGGTGACTCTTTCATATTATATCATCATTCTTTAATGTTGTACCCAAAGCCAAAGCCCATTTGAAAGATTCCTATTAAAAAGGCTAACATTATAAAATTCCATAATAATAATCTCATTAAAAACTCTTTCAAGTCTTTCACTTTTGAAGCTTCACGCTATTCAAGGTACCTATCGGATTATAAACCAAAAGAGACTGTGAATGATAATGAAACATCTGCATGTCCTAAAAATTGGTATTTCTTATCTCCTACCAATCAAAAGTTGGGGATATACACATGTATTAATAAGTTATGATTTTATTTTATTATGTAACAAATTGTCATTATTAAAAAATAGAGATTAAAACAGAAAAATAAGACAAAAGATTTTTATTTAAAAGAGGGAGCGTGGGTATCATTTCATCTTTTAGTCTTTATTATTTTAGGCAGAAGGCAGACCTGCAAAGCTGGCGCATATATATCCTAGTCAATAAATAATCAAGTTAATTCCTCCTAATTCCCTCTTAGTAATAAGGAAACAAAGCAAGGGAAAAGAATAGTGATAATGCATGAGCGCGTATAAAAATGATACGTCCAGACTAGTATATATAGTACCCAATAAATGAATTAATGCATCAAATCAACAATTTTTTCCCAACTTTATGAAAATTAATGATTGAAAAGTTAAGCCAGTATTCCACAACTAATAATTCCTATTTCTTCTTTTGTATATCAGAACAGAACACCTCCAACCAAAGTAGCTCCACATTCTTATACTGCAATTGGAAAAGTACAGTACTTCTGCAAACCAGAGCAAATGTTTTTCTGCAAAACAGAGAAAAAAGTGAGAAAGAATAGTCAATAAAATGTTTTTCTCTGTTATATATATATATATATATATATATATATATATATATATATATATATATATATATATATATATGAGGAGGGATATAGTTACTCCAGGATTAACTCTTGATAAGAGTTACTCTTGTCAGGAACTCTCACTCCGCTTAATAACTCTCTGTAAACATTGAATTTCATCAATCAATCCGTTGAATTATAAATTCTTATTAAGTAGATCAACTCCATAAAATTTTATGAAATTCTAAAATTGTTTGATACATCATCGAATAACTCCAATTCAACGTACGATATACTTTCAAAAATATAAGTAAAATGTTGCTCATCTGATTGCATAACTACGAATGTCCAATTTATCTAAAATTTAGTGTGCATGATCTTTAATATAACATGATGATATTCAACAGCTTGATTGATGAAATTCAATGTTTACAAAGAGTTATTAAGCTGACTAATTCTAACAAGAGTCCTGGAGTAACTATATCCCTCCTACACACACACACATATATATATATATATATATAATTGAAGAAGTTCTTCATTCATTTGAATTGGCCTAATTTTTGTTGGGATTTGTTTTTCTTGAAAATCTTTTTCATAAGAAAGTTCAACAATGTGTTGTTTCCTTTCCCAAAAAGCATTAGGTAAATCCGAACAAATAGAAGATTGAATTTGATTCAAAAGACTTTGAATCTTTTGTTGAGTGTTGGATTGCTGTAATTGATTGTCTATGTTTGTAAAAGAAATTTCTTCTTTAAGAAAATTGATTTGATTCTGTTTATAAGAAATTGGGTTCAAATATCTGATGATGGGTTTTTTCAAAAAATTGAAATATATACATATATATATATGAGGGGCGTTCAAGTTACTCCAGGAGTAACTCTTATATGATTTACTCCGGTTAATATTGCTTTGTAGATATTGAATTTTATCAATCCAACCGGTTAATATCGTCATATTATGTTAATGATCATGTATACCAAATTTTAAATAAATTGGACATCAATAGCTATGTAATCATATGGTCAACATTTTACTTGTATATTAAAACGTATAGTATACGTTGAATTGAAGTGATCTAATGAAGTATCAAATATTTTTAAAATTTTATGGAGTTGATCTACTCAATAAGAACTTTCAATGTGACGGTCCGATTGATGAAATTTGGTATCTATTGAGAGATATTAACCGGAGTAACTCAGACAAGAGTTACTCCGGTTAATATCTCTCAATAGACACCAAATTTTATCAATCGGACCGTCACATTGAAAGTTCTTATTGAGTAGATCAACTGCATAAAACAGTATAAAATTTTAAAAATATTTGATACTTTATTAGATCACTTCAATTCAACGTATATTATATGTTTTAATTTACAAGTAAAATGTTTAGTGATAAGATGACTTGTTGTGACTTTGAGGACAGGGGTTCAAGCCCTGTTGAGACCAAAATTGATTTTTTGGTTTTTTTTCCCTAAAGAGGGTTTTGCATCAGAAAGTTTTAACGAGATTTCTTTCCTTTCTTTTGCCTTAAAAAAAATTACAAGAAAAATGTTGACCATATGGTTACATAGTTATTGATGTCCAATTTATTTAAAATTTGGTATACATGATCATTAACATAATATGACGATATTAAACGGTTAGATTGATAAAATTCAATATCAACAATGTGATATTTTCGATAAGAGTTACTCCTGGAATAACTTGAACGCCCATCAAGTAACTTTTGTCTGTGTTAGTCTGGTTAATATCTCTCCATAGATATTAAATTTTATCAGTCCAATTAACCGTGATATTAAAAGTTCTTATTGAGTAGATCAACTCTATAAAACTTCATAAAATTTTAAAATTATTTGATATTTAATCAGATCACTTCCATTTAAAACATAATATATGTTTTAATTTAGAAGTAAAATATTGACCATATCATTACATAGCTACGAATGTCCAATTTATCTAAAATTTGGTATGCGTGATCATTAACATAACATGACTATTTTTAACGGTTAGACTGATAAAATTTGATGTCTATAGAGAAATATTAGACCGGAGTAATTCAGCCGTAGTAACTTAATCCCTCCCTTGTAGCTAATTTGGTGTATGCGTACATTCCATTCTGCATTTTGTTTCTTCTTTTATGATCTAACTAGGAAATTTCATGCAACAACTTTGATACCGTATCTAACCAAATACAATGAATACCAAATGTCAAACTCCTTCATTAATCCTTCTTTCCCTTCCCATTAACCAGATTCATATTGGCATGACCATAAAGGCCACACGCCACGGGTCCCTCCATCCAAGGGAACCCCCCATTCTCTAAAACCGTAAAAGTAAAACCATGCCAAAAGTTTATTACAGTACTAGCAAACAATTAGGAGTTCGTTCTTCATTGCGAGTCATTTGGCTATTGAGCACTTCCATTGTACACTCTATGTCTGAATAGCCATCAGGTAAAATAAGAAAGTGAGTAGATAAAGACAAAACACGCACAATCAGTATACAAAATCAAAAGTTAACTAGCATGATTTACAATATCAAATCTCTTTTAACAAATTTTATGTGCCAGTGCCACCAACTACCTTTCCATCTTGCTGGAAATCACCACCACTACTCCATCCATTTACCCTTATGTCCAAATACTAAACAACAAAAACAGAAACTCCCTCCCCCCTTCAATAATTTCCACAGTACTCTCAACTCAAAAATGAACCTTTTTCTCTCCAAACAGTCCCAAAACCAAACCAAATAAATCCCTCCACAACACTCACATCCCAACAGAAAACCTACTTGCCAAGCAGAACCCATAAGCGCCAGCAACCTTGTCTGTTATCCATAAACTTTGCACACCATGGCCTTGGTTTTGCTGCTACTACCGTTGCTCCTTCTAACCGCCACCACTTCCACTACAACCTCATCACCTTCTCATAACCTTTCATACCCTCATTTCCAACACCTCAACGTGAAACAAACCATTGCAGAAACAAAACAAAAGCTGAAGCCTTTTCAAACACCCAAACAACCCCACGAGCACCAAAAAGCCAACACTGGGCACAAGAGTGAAGAATCAGGAAAATGGAAGCTGAAGCTACTTCACAGAGATAAAATCAAAATCCCCACCTTTAACACTTCCCCTGATCACCGCAACCGTTTCAATGCACGAATGAAAAGAGACGCCAAAAGGGTCGCCGCCGTTGTCCGCCGCGTCGCCGGTGCCTTCGGGTACGAAACAGAGGCATTCGGGTCGGATGTGGTTTCGGGTATGGAACAAGGAAGCGGAGAGTACTTCGTTAGAATAGGTGTTGGAAGCCCACCCAAAAACCAATACGTGGTTATTGATTCGGGTAGTGATATTATTTGGGTACAGTGTCAACCCTGTACCCAATGTTACCACCAATCCGACCCACTTTTCAACCCGGCTGATTCGTCAACTTACTCGGGCGTGTCTTGTGGATCCACCGTATGCACCCGCGTGGAGAATGCAGGGTGTCATGAAGGAAGGTGTCGTTATGAGGTATCCTATGGGGACGGGTCCTACACCAAAGGGACACTGGCTCTTGAGACAGTTACATTTGGGCGAACCGTGATTCGAAACATGGCAATTGGGTGCGGGCATAGGAATCAGGGCATGTTTGTCGGAGCAGCTGGGTTGTTGGGCCTTGGAGGTGGGTCCATGTCATTTGTGGGCCAACTGGGTGGCCAAACCGGCGGTGTGTTTAGTTATTGTTTAGTGAGTCGAGGAACTGAGTCATCTGGGTCACTTGAATTCGGGCGAGAAGCGATGCCCGTGGGCGCTTCGTGGGTTTCCCTGATCCATAACCCACGGGCCCTGAGTTTTTACTATGTCGGGCTTTCAGGTCTTGGAGTTGGGGGCTTAAGGATACCCATCTCTGAGGATGTTTTCAAGCTAAATGAAATAGGCGAGGGAGGGGTGGTTATGGACACCGGCACCGCCGTGACTCGGCTGCCAACGACAGCTTACAACGCATTTCGGGATGCTTTTATTGCCCAAACCACAAACCTGCCCCGGGCATCCGGAGTATCTATATTCGACGCATGCTACGACTTATACGGGTTTGTGTCAGTTCGGGTGCCAACCGTATCCTTTTATTTCTCGGGTGGGCCTATCCTAACCCTTCCGGCTAGGAATTTCTTAATTCCAGTGGATGATGTCGGAACTTTCTGCTTTGCATTTGCTCCTTCTCCTTCCGGGCTTTCCATTATAGGGAACATTCAGCAAGAAGGGATTCAAATTTCAGTGGATGGAGCTAATGGGTTTGTGGGATTTGGACCCAATGTTTGTTAAGTGTTAAGCTAATAAGTAAGCGTGTGTATAGCAAACGGTCTGAATTTTGCTAGTGCTAGTGAAAATGTAACATAATCGTACTATATAGATAAATAAATGAAATAATTAAGTCATGCATGAGCATGTGGTCATTAAATGTTTAATCTCGCTTTTGATTAGCCGCTAAAAGTACGTGTAAAAGCAAATCTTGTGGAACTGGTAATTTTTTAGAGTTTTTTTTGTGCACAAGTGGTGCATCCTAAGTGTATCATACTTGAGTTAAAGGAGATTATATATATATATATATATATATATATATATATATATATATATATATATATATATATATATATATATATATAATATTGGGCGGTCAAACATTCCTAAGATGACCCTCAACATAGTCAAAAGAATCATGGGAAAGGCAATTTGCTATGCTGGGTATATGAGTAATTTTTACACTACAACAGTTTTTGAATAAGCAAATACTTATTTTTAGCTAAAGCAGCTTAAAGCGTGAAAATTGCCATTCTTGATTGTATTTCATAAAACAGCGTTTATGAAGCTGGCGAAAATGAATGATAAGCAGTTCTGAATTAGGAGCTGCTTATTGTCTGTGAATAAACACCGCTCAATAATAAAGTTTATTGTAGATGACATGATAAGCAGACGATGAAGTCACGCTTTATTTTGAACAATGCCGCTTCGCTTTATTGTTTTTATCTGATAGCGTGACCGTTATTGAAGTCATTTATTCTCCTTTTTTTTTAATTTAATTCTCTCACATTTACATTATATCTGTGTTGCATAATATTGTGATAACACATTGTGATAACACAAAATGCAACCAAAATTGTCATCAACACCCAATTGTATCAACATCAAAATTTAACATTATAATGTAATTTTTTCATAGATTCCTACGTATCCTTACATTAACATAAATAAATTACAATATATTTCTCAGTCAAATTCACAATTATACAGAATAGAGATCACTAAAATATTGCACATGTCATGCTACAAATACTACCTAAATAGTAATATCTTTTTCTTCTGTCACTGCAACTAAACATGCATACAAGGTCAAAATTCTAACAAAATTTTGGTAGAGTTTTCCTTAAAATATAGACATTCCAAAATATATAAAATACATGTAATAACATAAGATACCATACCAGCCAACCAACATAAAATATATAAAATATTAGCCAACATAAAAAGGAATTTTATTCCTAAATTCATGTGAACTTTTCCAATTCAAGTATGCTAAACTAAAAAAAAAACCAAATTTAACAAAAACTCACGTAAACATTAATATTAATCTTCTTCTATCTGCTTATAAATGATAAAATTTGTAGTAAAATATCGACACCACTCTTCTTTGAGTTCGGTATGATCAGTGTATGTTTAATTGACAATCGTGATAAGATGCTAAAATGAAAATTAAATGAAGTTAGAATTGAACATAAGCATTCAAATGGTATGCGTAAAAGAAAAAAACTTATATAAACTTTGAAATTATTACATACATACCTCTGTTGGAATTTCTGTTTGATTATGAACGACAATATCCTTGAGAAACTTCAAAACATATCGGCCACAATCATCAGAGTTCGGTTGGCGAGGACACTATAAAACCAAAAATATGAAATTAATTGTTTTTATTTTTGGTAATTTGAATAATTGCATAAAAAATTTGATATAAATACCTTTATCGGTATCCATTTAGGTGGAGTAAATTTAGAAAATCGAGACTTGTTTCTTCGATAAAGTAGGATTGCCCTAAGTGCAAAATCAAACAAAATCATTCAATATCTAGAACCACACTCATAATAATTTCTACCTACCAAAAAATATCATTCCAATACATTGGTAACCACTTCTCTTAACATCAACACATAGACTATGTCAAATTTCTAACAAAATTTTGGCAGAGTCTCCCCTAAAATATGGACATTCCAAAATTTATAAAACACCTGTAACAACAGAAAATATCATACCAGCCAGCACAAGATGTCACGTAGGCCAAACATAAACAAATAAACACTTCAATATTACAAGTAACTTAAACGTTTAAGAAATTGCATACATATATATATATACATATATATATATATATACATATCTATGATTTATACACACTTACTAATTGTACTTCTCTTTCATTGTTTTGCGCATGTTGATATGTACACGCAATGGATCAAGATAGTACACAACGTTTTGATTCAAGTTAATCGCTAACAATAACCAATGATCCCTACAAAAATATTGGACAAAAAAATATAAGAAAATAAACACATTTCAATAAATTTAGTAATATTGATTAAATTAAATGACTTACACTACGTTGCAAGGTGACAAAAACAGAGTCTCAAAGTCAGGATTTGCTAATGTTAAGCGGTGAATCACATACTCAGACATGTCAAGATTCCATGATCCCATATGTGTCCGCTAGGGCACAAAAATACAAACCTTTGAGTTTGTTCTTGTGGGATCAATATCTCTTGATACAAGTACCTTAAATTAAAACATGCATACAAATTAATGCATTAACAATAACATAAATATTTAGTTGAAAAAATAAAAAAACATTGGATACTTTAAAATTTAATGCAAGACTGAGATATACACTAATAATAGCTTTCACTTAACCATAGGTTGTCATTAAGAATTTCTTGAAGTGCACCATCAACACCACTCTCTCAGGTCGTGCTCATAACCCAAAATTGATTCATCCATTGGTACTTTAATGGTATCTGTCGCCTCCATCTTTGTTGCCACATGGACTCTAAGATAAATTGTAAAATCAGAAAGGTGAGGTGTAGGAGGCCGAGATACCATGACCTTCTTCCTTTGGAGATGTGAATGACCCATTTGTTGGTCGCTTGCCAACACTCTTGCTAGCTATAGGCAGCTTGCCATTGCCTTTGTCCTTGGCTTTGGATGTTGGAGATACCTACATATTTTGCATTCCAACATATTGACTAGTTAGTGAGTGATCACCTAATTTAATAAATATATGCAGATATGATAGTGAAGCATATACTTTAACATATATGTACCATATCACTTGTAACTACGAGGTGGTTTGGCCATGCCACATAGGTTCCTATTGCCTGCTCCACTGTCATCACATCTGCCGCCTCCAATGGTACAGTAATATTGCATCTCCCTCAAGTGCAACGTCAACTCTAACCTTTACATGATTAGGAGGTAAGGGTAGGTTGTGTAGTGACACACCTGGTTCATTATACAACATTCCCTTACCAACCATTCGCTGCGTTGGACTTGTCAAATATAGACTGCACTCATAAATGCCCTAAACCAATGATAAACGAAATATTAATATGTTAAATCTTTGAATACTTAGGTGAGAAAGTATAAAAAGAAATGTAACGATTATTACCTCGGGACTCACAATAGTGCAACTATCTCTAACACTCTTTGGGTTAGGGATAGGTGACTGATGCTCGTTCCTCTCCACTTCATCTTTATCCTTCTTGCTATCTTCCAATTCCTGAACTTTTTGGTATAGCTGAGTTACCATTCTCCTCAATTCTTCTCGCTTCACTAGAATCGGCATGGCGCCTTACGCTCACGTGATCCAAAGATAGCGCTCTGGGAGACGCCAAATCCCACGCCTCTTACCCGACCAGGATACTCCTTGATGGGTATGGCTTGGGAAAGGATGTCTTGACCAGACAAATCTGACATAGACATTGACAGTTTATTCTGCGAGACACAAATATTATTAAATATTATTAAATAATATCATTAATTTAAACGTTAATTAATGTTATCAGACTTACAATTTTGTCAGCCACTTCTCTAGTGGGTAGATGTTCAATGTCACCCTTCTTGTTTCGTCGGGCTTCTATCCACAAACAAGATCGATCAATGGATTGAGAAGTTGCATCTTCTCCTGACTCCAACAGCTATACATATGAACAAAGAAATTGAGAGAAAGTAAGAAAGAAATTGTACATACCAAGAGATGCATTAAAACAAGTTATAATTAAAGATATTGTACATATCATTTCTTCCTCAATGCGGGGATACCCTTTAACCCCTCCTCTGTAAGGGTATGGAGGATTTGACGCTCTTTGCGGATTTTCATTGCTTATTTTCTATATAAAAACATAAGAATATATTAATGCATGGTTTAACGTCATATATAAAAGTTATAAATATTATTGTACATACTATATATTCTTCATCTTCTGTGCGTCTTATTACAAAAGCGCTCCAATCATCCTGTTCTATGAACGATGCATATTTTGCTGGAGGCTGATGTCTGATGTTCCCGTGTTGGTCTCTCAACCACTTGTTCGCTAACGCAGTTCGGAAATTCCGGTGTGATCTTCCAGCTAACCTAAGTGTAATATCCTTTCGGGTCTCATCAACATCAAAATGCTTCTGCAAGAACATTATAAACAAAATGGTAGACTATAAGTATGTTTAGATAAATTAAAAAACAATACAACTAACCAATGTTAATTAATCCCATTTTTATATACATGTATCTCAGTCCATATCTCATCTTTTAGCTCCTTCAAATATGGATCCTTATCCTTCCAATTATCGCGGCTAATTGGGATCGTCTTCCGCACTGTGGCCCCAATGAATTGAATAAAGTCATTAACATTTTCACCAATTGGTTGACCCTTAGCATTCCATATAACCTATAAAAAAAAATAGTATTAGTGTACAAATTTAGATACTCAACTAAAAAAATTAGATTAATCGATAAGTATCTTACCACACGTTTTGCAACTCCTTTACTCCTCTCACGGATGAGTTTCTTCTTAAAAGTCGGTCCACGGGACGCCGCCCCTTTGGGGGCCTCTGAGCACTATCATCACCTTCAGATGTCATTTACCTGAAAAAATTATACACATAAGTTATTAATAAAAATTAATAAAGAAATCAATGTATACACATTTAATTGATCAATAAATTAATAAAAATTAAATAGCATTCACTACATACATGTACATTTAAGCAACTCTTTTCCTTTTTCTCGCTTTATTCAGATTTGCGCATCCCTTATGAAATAATGGATTGATCCAAAGCCCTTCATTATGATCATTTCTAATATACACATCATCCTCTGTAGGTGTACTTGCCCCAAACAATGATTGTGATGTCCCAAGAAAGGGTCATCCTCAATGTCAAAGATATTCATGTGCTTCATCATCAATCTCATTAACAATTTTTTTGTTATTCAATAGAACAATGGACCAATTCATATCAATTGGATCGGTGACATAGAACACTTGGTGAGCTGCGATGCTAAAATAAAGGGCTCATCCTTATATCCCAACTTATTAAAATTCACCCGCATGAACCCCAACTCATCCATTTGTACACCGTTGTTATTATCAACCCACTTGCATTGGAACACATGCACTGAAACATCTTGTAATCCAACTCCCATATGCTCAATGACCTCAAGTATGACATATTCGCATATATGGGATTTCTATCTTTAGCACTTGATATATGCATAGCTTCACTACAAGAGTCACTCCACTATTTTGTATTCTCCTCCGATCATCATGTTCTTTTGTATAAAAAGTGTACCCATTCATCGATAACCTAGGTGTAAGAACTAACATGTATATCCTGGACCTTTAGCTAACCATCTCAATCTTTCAAACCGAGCTAGGATTTGCAATAAACTCTGCAGAAATATATTCTTTCACCATTTTATAAAACACCGATCAGGTTCGTTGTTAACCAATTTTGACTCTTATTTGGGTATAAGCTCTTGAGTATGTCCTTGTGTTTTACAACATATGACTCAACTTCATCGTGTTGCGTAAAACATATAAGTGTGCTTGTTCCCATTCTTTCCTTGATATAGTCAATATTTCAAGTCCGTAATCCTCCCTCGCACTTCTTCCTGTGGTGACGAGACCGCGGCGACTCTATAGAATGTTCAATATCGATACATACTTGCATGTAATTCAACAAATTTTCTTCGACTATATACCGCTCAACAATACAACCCTCTGGTCGTGATCGGTTTTTCACATACCCTTTTAATATCTTCATGTAACGCCAAACGGGTACATCCATCTCATGTAAGTCGCCCACACAATTGTGTCTCCCTAACCAGATGAACTGGCCGATGAATCATTATGTCAAAGAATGAAGGCGGAAATACATCTCAAGCTCACACAAAGTCGAATAATTTCTTTTTGCAAGGCTGGCAACTTTCCAGGGTCAATCACTTTACTACAAATTGCCTTAAAGAAGAAACAAAGTTTACTTAAGGTATTCCGCACTTTGTCAGGCAAAATAGATCGTATAGCTATGGGTAGCAAATTCTCCATAAGAACATGACAATCATGAGACTTTAGACCCTTTAACTTGAGATCTTTCATCGATACGAGGTTCTTAATGTTTGAAGAGTACCCCTCTGGAACCTTAACTCCATCAAGAAACTTACAAAAATCTCTTTTCTCTTTTCTAGATAGAGTATGAGTAGAAGGTAGATATGTCCGACGTTTCCCTTTCTTTACCGGTCCCAACTCTCGTCTCAATCCCATACTAACTAAGTCCAGCCTTGCATTGATGCCATCTTTAGTCTTCCCGGGCACATTAAGTAAGGTACCACTGATACTATCAAAAATATTTTTTTCAACATGCATCACATCAACGAAATGTCTTACGTATAATGATTTCCAATATGGCAACTCAAAGAAAATCGACCTTTTCTTCCACCCTCGTGTGGCAAGGGCTCCTACAAAAGGGTTACCGGATTTAATATTCAAATCTTTTACTTTTTCTAACAGCTTGTGTAATTCGGAGAGGCAAAGGAGCTCTCCGTTCTTCTGTATTCCCATTGAATGCCTTTCTCCATGACCGATAATGATGATTTGGATGCAAAAATCTGCGATGTCCAAGAAAGACATTCTTCCTACCATGTTCCAACCGGATCCAATATGTACTATCTTCACATATAGGGCATGCACACTGACCTTTGGTACTATATCCCGACAGATTACCATATGCTGGAAAATCATTAATTGTGCCGAAAATCATAGCCCTCAAGGTGAAACTTTCTTCTCTATACCTATCATACACCACCACACCTGTCTCCCACATTTGCTTCAAATCTTCAATTAAAGGAGCCAAATATACATCGATATCATTTCCTGGTTGTTTCGCCCGTAAATTAACAAAGACAACATCATATATTTTCGCTTCATGCATAGCCATGGAGGTAGGTTATAAATCACCAAAATCACAGGCCATGTCTTGTGAGAGCTACTTTGAACACCATGTGGGTTAAATCCATCGATGACAATGCAAGTCGTAAGTTTCTTGGTTCATTCCCAAAATCGATAATCAATATCAATTTTTTCCATTGAGGAGAATCTGTAGGGTCCGTAGCTTGCCATCTTGAATCCTTTCATCCTCATGCCATGTCAGGTTTTTTGCATCTTCTGAACTACGGTACATACGCCTGAATCTGGGAATTATGGGAAAATACCACAATACCTTCTCTGGAGCCGAATTTTCCTTCTTATACCGTGAGGCTTCACATTTTGGACACAACTTTAACGATGCATATTCATTACGAAATAAAATGCAGTCGTTACGACAAGCATGTATCTTCTCATAGCTCATGCCAATAGAGCGTAACATTAGCCTCATATGTCCTACTAGGAAGCACATTATCATTAGGCAACATATCTTTCAATAGTGTGAGTAAGTCCGTAAAACTCTTATCAGTCCATCCATTGCCCGACTTCAAGTTAAACAACTTTAACATTGCCGACAATCTTGTGAATTTAGTACAACCCTCATATAACGGCTTCTCCGCATCACTCATCAACTTCTCAAACATTTGAGGACAATCACGAAGATCTTCTTCAACCGCATTTGCCATATCTTCAAAACGGTCACCATCATATGTATTTGTAGCGGTGTCCTCTGACGCATATCTCCCACTATTCCCCATATTAGAAGATTCACCTCTTGTCTCACCGTGCTTTGTCCAACGGTATAAGTTTGATCAATCACATTGCTCACTAAATGCCATTCCAATTCCAGAACACTAATTTTGTTTGTATAACAACAACTTAAACAAGGACATATGATTCTACTATGGTGCATTGTATGCCCAACTACAAACCCAATAAAATCTTTCACTCCATCCTTATATTCCTTCGACAAACGATTGGCGGACATCCACTTTCGATCCATATTTTACCTATGGATTGAGAGGTAAAACAATGTAAAAACCCCATTTAAATAAAGCAAGACTAAAACTATCATCGCTCTTAAAATCAACACACAGACTAGATCAAAATTCTAACAAAATTTTGGCAGAGTCTCCCTAAAATATGGACATTCCAAAATATATACAATACCGTAACATTCCAAAATTCATTGTTCAAAACAAAAACCAAAATCAGTTCCACAACAAAATTCATTGGTCATTTTTCCATTGATTCCCATCCGATATGCATATATATTTACTAGCGTACATTTTAACAAACTGATTCCAAGCATCTTTAACACTTCTAATTTATCTCTCGGACAACGATGAACAAAATCAAACAAAATCAAACCCTTCGATTCCAAATCGGTCAACGATGAACAAAATCAAACAAAATCGAACAGAGACCAAAAACTAACGAACCACCAATGTAAACCAATGTGGAATCGAGATACAAAATGGAGACAGTGGGCCATACTGAAATGGACGCAAACAGGAGTTTGGAGATGGAGGCGAGGGGAGGGCGAGGCCGAAGGCCGCCAGCAGCCTTGGAGGACTACTGACGAGCTCTGATTTCACTTTTGGAGGACTACTGACGAGCTCTGATTTCACCTTTGACGAGCTCCTGATTTGACTTTTGGATTTCACTTTGAAGCACACGATCTCGTTGAGGAAGAAGCACACGACTGGGAGATGGAGGCGACGACGAGGGGTTTGCGAAGAGAGAGTCGAGCAGACAGAGAAACAAAGGCTTACGCATGCGAAATGAGAGAGAGGAAATACATATATTTAATAAATTGACCAAAAACAGTAGCTTAAGTCTAAAAGCTACTGCTTATTGTATCACCAAAAACAGTGCTTCCTACTATAAAGCTACCGCTTTATTGTTCAGATGATCAAAAACAAGGCTTCATGTTTGAAGCTACCGATTAATGTGCTACCATTTTTTATTATTTAAAGATAAAACAGCTTTAAAGGACTAAGCTACTGCTTATTGTATGAACTAAACAGTAGCGCTTAATTAGTAAGCGCTGTTTATTGTTTACGTATGACATAAAGTAGCGTTTTTTATTTTAAGCGCTGCTTAAAGTAGCGCCATCTTTTTTAGAATTTGTTGTAGTGTTTATGTCGTAGAGCTATGAGGAGGGAGGATCCAAGAGAATCCTTTTACTCAATTTGAAAAGTGGAAATGATTTATAGCCCTTAATCTTTTCTTTCTTTCACATAAATTGATGGACAAAACTTAGGTGTAGTTTTTTCTATACCTTTTTTTGTTGTTCTCTTATTACAATTCAACACATGGCCTAATTATCTATTAGTAAAAAAAGATCATTTTAAACCTGAATTTAAATGAAAAATTTAATCTATGTGACATGTTATAATTGGCGAACAACACAAACAATACCTATTGAACAACCCCTATGTTTTTTTTTTCCTATTCCCTTTCCCTTCTCTCTTATCTTTTTACCCGTGTGTGAAAGCTGCTACAGCAATTGAATCATGAGGGAAGGGGAGCCACCACCATTATGGACATGTGAGACCATTGCTTGGTGCTCTGCTCTACCTTTGTTGGGACCTCACGTCGGAGTGCATTCAACAAAGGATTTTTCAAAGGCACACAAGTGTTTGCTTTATCTCTTTTGAGAGATGTGAGATTAAGAAAAATCACTGTTGTCTTTTTCTTTTCTTGATGTGGTTGATTATTATCATGAAACACAAATACTTACATGTCCCATTCACATGTATGTGGTGATGTGCACAGAATATATGTGGTAATTTTAGCGGTGCAAATGATACTTTATTGTCTATATGCTATGGCTTTATAAGCACTTTATAGGCCCACCAAAAAGTGAGACTTTGTTGGTGAAAAATGATGAAAGGAAGGGAGTCAAGCAATTGTACACTTCGATCAGAATAAGATCATAGTATAGGATATACTTGCATTTTTCTTAATGGATTTGGCGAAAATACACCCAATTTTCCAAAACACCCCATGACAAAATCGTCGTGTTTTAATACTCCCTCACCGTGTGTTTGGATAAGCATTTGGAGTTTTAAATGAATTTAATTTTGCAAAATTGATATAATTAAAATTCAGTTTGAAATAAAATGATTTACCTTCAAATGTTTTTACTCTTAAAACAAGTTTGATGTAAAATTCAGTATTTGCAAATCTATTTTTATCACTTTAAACTGAATCGAGATTTGGGGTCATAATCAAGTTTTTATTTTTTTGGGGTTAAAGGTGTAATATATTCATTCAATGGACAAAGGCATCAAATACATTACACCAAGAGTAAACCCACCACCCGCTAATAGGGGGTACATTACAAGTTTACACACTAGCTTACAAGACCATCACAAGTGATACAGTGCAATAGAATGAACTGACATACTAAATTAGGCATCTTCAACTCCACTAGCCCTGCTCTGCAACTTCTCTGAAGTGTCAGGCCATGTCAATTGAAACTCCCAAAGATCAGACATGATTACTAGAAGAGGAAGGAAACATGAAACACTATAGCCTATCCAACCGGTTTAGCTTCTTTGTTTTCAATGGATTGCAAAAGGATTTGTGACTAAACCAAGAAAATTTTCAGAAACCAACTGCATCAAACTGGAAATAGTCCCAGAAGCTCAGCGCGAAACTTGTCTTCATCAGCCGTAGGCAATGTCTCCAACAGATGTAACACTAGAGGACAGGACATCAGCTGAACAAACTAACTAGCCTAAAGTAACCCAAGCATAGAGAATGCAAACTAACTAAACTAAATATGAAACTAAGCACACATAGTGAAGATGCAAAACTAAGTACACAGACAGGAAACGACAGGAACAACAACAACAAACAAACAACTAAAAACAGCAACAATGGCTAATCTTCTCCATAACCAAGCTTCCATAAATAAAGTGGCTTTGCCGAGAATTAGCTCAGGATGTTGGTCAAGGCAATGGGGATGAAAAACCATCACAGTGGAGCTCCAGCGAGATGCACCGAGCTTAAATCTGACTTTTAGGTTTTGTTGCAATTCACTGGAAGAAGATAAGTGAGTTAGATTTACCTTTAGAAACTCACAGAGACATAAAAGGAAGAAGATGGAGACTCTCCACCAAATCGACCCACAAATCTTCGACCGCTTCCATCGCGATGGCACCCTCTCCTTCACCAAATACAGTTAATAGACAAAGCCATCTCCACCATGTTCACCGCCGTGGAAATCTGTCGGAGAAGACAAGCCACCTTGCTGTGCCGTGGCGGTGCCACTCGCCGCACCAAAAACCCTACCAGAGGGTAAGTTCTGCTTATGGAATCATAATCAAGTTTGAATAAAAGCATTTAAACATCAAACATTTCATAAGATCATGTTTTGAAATAAAGTGGATATGATTTTGAACTTCCCGTACCCAACAAGCATAGCATTGTCAATTTGTCATTTTGTCAAGGGGCTTGCTTCCAGCACCCCACCTATTTGTTGCCAGCACCCCTCAATCCTCAAAAAAATTTGAAAATCCCAAAATACCCCTACTCACTTTTTTTGCCCTTTTCCCTCCCATCTCTTCTTCCTTCTCCCTCCTATCCCTCATCCACCACCCCACCACCGGAAAACTCACCAGAGCAACCACCCCTCCACCCCCCAACACCTGAACACTTCCCTAGGAGCCACCGTGACTAACCCAACGGCCATCAGAGGTACTTCTGTTCGTTTTCGCGTTTCTACTATTTTTTTGGCAGAATTACAGGTTTCCAGTAATTTAATTACCGAAAATTGTTTAAAATATATAAATATGCTTCTGGTAATTGAGTTACCAGAATACATTTTTAAACAAGTAATAAAAATGTATTCCAACAACTTAGTTACCGAAAACATATTTTTTTTAAATTATAATATGTTCCGACAATTGAATTGCCGGAAGCTGTTAAAAATTGCCGGAAGCATAGCATTGTTAATTTGTCATTTTGTCAGTTCTGTCTCCAGCCTTTACTAAGCCTATAATTTTTCTTGGGTGCAACTATTAACACCCTCTGTTTTGCTAACAAACTCCCACTTTTTTTGGAAGTTAACTTCCAAAGCTTTATTTTTGTTTTTTACCTTCTGAAATTTGATTTTCGGACAATTTTATTTGTCTGGAAGTTTACTTCTGAAAAGGTGGGGGATTTATTAAAAAAACGAGCTGTTAATAGTTGCATCCATTATTGTTTCTTAGACCCAATTGTCCACCTCAACAACTTACATCCTTGCTTGGCATGCAGAGTTTTTTTTTTTTGTTACAAAAAATTTAAGACAAAAAGGGACGGTGCCCCAATCCAGGTGCCAAAATGTAAGGCAAGAGAAACCTCAAAGCTCAGGGAGCAGGGAGCACTTGCAAAGAAAATTTTTACATTATAAAATAAAAAAGGACAGCTCAGCAAGGTAATATCATTGTAAACCATATAATTTAATAAGAATATTTACAGACAGCATTAAGCTACATAGCAGTTGGGGGGACAAAAATGCCCTTGTGGGCTTCAAAACAGATGGGTTACTACTTGGATCAACCACAACCAACCCTCACCAGCTAACTTGAGCAACAACAAAAAGCCATACCCCCTAACTCCACGCCAAGCCATTTAAAGCAAAACTTGAAGTGCTATCATCATCCACCATGGTAGGTAAAAGTAAGCAACGACCTTTCAGACCATGAAAAGATATTTCAGATCATCAACTGTAAGTCGAGTTCCAGTACCGCCAGCATGGTCTTCGCCAAAAGCAGATGCCACCATTTTTCGCTTTTCTTCCTGCCAGACACACAGTCCAACACAAATAACATCGTCAGAATTTATCATTGCTCAGCACATACGTCACTGCATGCTAACTTCTCACCATTCAAACAAAATTTTCCCCACAAATTATCAAAGCTCACTAAATCATGTGCTAAGCTAACTTCCTCTTTATCTTTTGGAGGAAGCACCCCCGCGAATAAAAGTGACTGATGAGATCGACTTCCCCATGGACCATTATAGAACATGAGCTGATATCACTAAATAACTTCTCACCATTCAAACAAAATTTTCCCCACAAATAATCAAAGCTCACTAAATCATGTGCTAAGCTAACTTCCTCTTTATCTTTTAGAGGAAGCACCCCTGCGAATAAAAGTGACTGATGAGATCAACTTCCCCATGGACCATTATAGAACATGAGCTGATATCACTAAACACTTTACAAAATGTCACATGAATGTCATCTTTCAACTTATACAATTTTGTTTGATAAATTTTAAAAGAAACCAATAACTATAAAAAAAAATGAATAACCTAGTTGTATAAAACTCCCGTCATGACGGAGTTTAGGGAAGGGCATGACCTATTATGGATCTACTACTGTAGGCAAACAATTCCATGACTTGAACCTTTGACCAACTAGTCACACGGCAGCAACTCTAACCGTTGTGCCAAGGTTCCCCTTCAGCAATGATAAAAAGGAGAGGAAAAAAGGAAAGGTAAAAGAGAAAACAACTCAAAACTTACAAATCACCTCAATTTCCTCATTATTGGGGTGCTAAGCCTAACTACTGGGGACCCTAAATCCAAATTTTCCATCAAGTATGACCTCATTTTGGCACATAAAATAAAATTCAACAGACAGATAAACCTGAAGAGCCAGTATTCTATCTTCAACTGTATCTTTTATGGTGATCCGCGTCACAGTAACAGGGCGAGTCTGTCCAATTCTATGAGCTCGATCAACAGCTTGATCTTCAGTAGTTGGATTCCACCAAAGATCCAAAAGAATAACATGACATGCAGCAACCATATTCAAACCAAGGTTTCCTGCTTTGAGTGACATCAGCATAACAGAAATCTGAAGAAGAAAAAAATCAAGTTAGTCAGACACCAAAGACTACCTAGGTTGAGGCATTTGAAACACAGTAGATAATGCAATTTCCAGTATTAGTTATAAGACATACTGATTATTATTAACATTGCATCAAGCATTATTGACATAATCATGAAAGATGATGATTGAATTTCACGTTACTTCAGCTACTAATAAATAGGTTCTCACATTATTTGGTGTCATTTATAAATTTGCATAAAAAGAAGTTACAGCTTTAACAATATTGGGAAGGCCCAAACCTCAGGATCAGTATTGAAATCCTTGACAGCTTTGTCCCTCGCACCCAGAGTCATCCTACCATCAAGTCTCCTGTAATTTATGCCAGCTTGTTCCAATGATGTCTCAACTAAGTCCAACATGCTAGTCCACTGGGAAAAAACTATAGCCTTTATGGGTCCTTCAGTTGTGGACTCTGAAATTTTTTTTGGGTGTTCTGTAACCCTAACATCTGAATCACAATCTTCACTATATGAATCATCAGAAGACGGTGAATCTCTGTTGCCTCCAGAGGAATTCAGTAAGCCAGAAGGAGTCTTCAATTTACAATTTGACTGCAGAACCTCAAGGACAGCTTTGATTTTAGATGAGCTGTATTCACTCTGCTGTACTAGTGAATAATCAATAGGATGTGAATTTCCAGAACTACTACCACCATCATCATCAGATATGCAACTCCTCAAAGTTGCTTTGGAGAAAACAAGATCATCACCAAGTTGCTCTTTACAATGAACTGCAGGACACGTATTATCATCACCTGTCAAATATTCTGATATGCATTGATAACAGAAGACATGGCCACACATCGTAATAACAGGGTCTTCAGGTGGATCCTGTTGAAAACATAGTACATATCAGCCAGATCCCTTAATGACAACACAATGCTACTGTTTACCACTCAGCTATAACATGTTAACCGAGAAATCAAAATCTAAAACTACAACTAAGAGATCATAATAAAAATCACAGATTCAGTAATCAATCAATAAAACAGGCATCAGTGAAGAAGATCATGTCCCCCCTGAAATTCTCTCTCAATAAACTTTTTTTTAAACAGCATAAGTTGAATCATGTCACTTGAACTGCTAGTTTTGGACATTTTATTGTGCTACTTACAATACCCTTGGAACGCATCCCCCAAAAGACAGTTTCTTAACTCAAGGATAATGTGTTTTATTTTGCCAAAAGTTACTACTAGAACCCCTTAGGCCCTTACAGTTTACGACTCATTTCCATCATGATACATCATTTTCTTTGAATGAAGGTTTAAGTGTTAAACTTAATTTTATAAACAACATCCACAGCAAGTGTATCTATAGAGTTCCACAAAGACTATAAATGTGACACTCCTACAATTTACAAATTTCTGTTAGCAGTCCTATACCTCATCATATTTCAAACCATAGAGGAAGTACACCTTCAAATATTATACATTAGACAAAAAACAGTACATGTAGTCATGTACCATAGGAACAGCAAAACTTATAATATATAATCAAAAGGATCATTTGAGGCATTACCGCAACAAAGGAAACGAATAATGAAATTATCACATTTGAAACTAACTCACATTGCAAACACAACATATAGCAAAAGTTGCTTCCAAACTTTTAAATAGATTAATCAGCATCTCCTTTGGAAGCCTTTTTGCCATTTCAACAGAATCTTTCCCAACAGGATCAGAATTATAATCTTTAACAAGAAGAGGGTGGTCACAAGCCTGGCGGAGACGTAAAAGCATTAAAAGAATATTTGCATAATTTTGATTCACTGTGCCAGCAGCAGCATATGCCTGCAAAGTACAAGCTTTTCATTTCAGAACTAAAAAATCCATCAGCATATAAAGATGACATGAAAAATTAAATAATATAATAGAATTTGCAATATTACATGCTAAGTATTAAGAAATTAGATAGAAAGAATGAGACACGAAATTTAACATCTTTCCCACCCCAGCACCTCTTAATATTTAAGTATATTTCTTGATTACTTGTGAATAATTCACCTTTGCAGCACTGATTAATAAGTACAAACTTGAAGCTTTTGCAATTTTTTAGAAACAACTCAGCAATAATGTATGCTTAAAAAATACAAAAAAAAAAAAAAAAAAAACTCTGTCCAATTTGAATATTCTGGACTAATTACACAAACATGAATGTAATTGAATAGATAGCTTATACACTGCAGAATCATTTCTTTCCAAAGTAATAAAATTAAAGAGATGACATTTACACACAAGATGGATTAAATAAATGCTGCAATGCAAGACACGGGCTAAGGGTAAATTGATACCTCTCATTCTTTCAGCCTAGGAGGGGTCATACTTCTAAGGATAAGCAACAGCCATGTAAATTATTGTTTTGCCAGAAGAAATATTTTGTCCTTATGACTGAACAATGTTCTAAATCATAATGTACTTAGCATTAATGTAAAAGGACAACCTGGTGCCATAAAATCCCACCATGGTAAGGTCTAGGGAAGGGTCAGACCCATTGCAGATCTATAGTAGGCAGCCTTAGAGACTGATTCCATGAGTTGAACCTGTGACCTCCCAGTCACAACATCAAACATCAAAATTTAAATTACACTGCCATTAGCACAAGGGTAGTTTTTCCTTCAACTACCTTGTTTATATGTTGAGAGCATCAAACAAAATGACAATTGTCAAAAATGGTGAATATGGATTTAAATGGTTTGCCATTAGACATGACCATGATAGGACATTATTTATGGCATTATTTGATCCATGTAGTTGACCACATCTAGAGGAAAAAAGTGTCGGTTGTTGTTTTCAGAAGATATTTAGAACATAGTATGGGATCAATTAGTCATCTGATTAAGGAAGTAGTTTTAGTTCACTAATTTGATTATGTTTTTCTAATTTGTTTCCTTAATTAATTAGGCCTAGTAGAGTTATTGAATCAGTGAGCTTGAGCTTGTAGTAGTAGCACTACATTAGTAATTGACCTAATTCTTACTATAAATAGGTGTTACTGATTTTTATGTTAAACATGCCATATTAGTACTTTAGTACTAATGTACTATATAATAATACAATATTAAAAAAGAGCCTCCTTTCTCTTTTTTCCTAATTCCCTACCTGAATCCTAAACAAAAGTAATACAAGAATTCAGTTCTACAGGTCACATTGTTGAATACATCCTATAGGCTGCCAAGATTAGAATGCTTACCCATTCTACCTACAAGATGACAATTGCCTTGACCCACTGTCAAAATGAATTTCTATACACTAATTTTAAAAGAACACAGTATCAATACAATTTGTCCAAGTTAATACAAGCAATTTCAAAGGAAACAAACCTTAAATTGAGAACGTGAATCTGCTTCCAACTTCTTGTAGAAGGCCCGCTCTTCAATGGAGAAATTCACCTTAGTCAGATTAATTGTTTTAGGAGGTAAAGTGATTATTGGCTTGCCATCAAGCAAAGTTCCTAGAAAAATGCAATAAATTGATATTAAAAAGCAGAAGAGACCAACACTTACCCTATACAGCAAATATGACTCCAAGAAAATCCAGCTCACTCAAACAAATCAATACCTTGATGGGTAAATTGATCGGTCCACACCCTCAACCAAACAATAGCATGTTTATGATAAAACATTTGGAGAAGATCATGAATTCATTACAATGCAGGATGATCATGATGAAGAAATCAAGGATGAGTTGACCAACAGAAGGAATTATTCCATCATTTAAAAAACATATGAAAATTTAGCCAAAAAATGGAGAAAATCTTAATAAGTTGACGATGTAAAACTATTTATATATTATACTCATTATTAATAAATGATAGGCTTAATTTAATTATACTTTTGGTCCCTCTAGTTTTGGCTATGTGCGATTTTTGTCACTCGAGTTTTTTCGAGCGATTTTAGTCACTCTACTTTAAAAATGAAGTAAATATGGTCCTCCCGTCAATTTTCTTCACCTAAACCCCTTAAAGTCTCACTTTATATTAAAATATTTGGGACTCAGATAATGAATTTGAGATATAAAATAATTTTAAAATTTAAAAAGTAAAAAAAATGATAAAATTGAAGAATTTTGTAGGATGTGGGATTAGAGTTTCAAGAAAAGGAAACATGTAATTTTTTTTATTTTGAGTTAAATTTGATATTTTAAATAGTGAGATTCGAGTGAAATAATGTTTAAAATAATTTAATCAATTCAATTTGTGAAAACTTTTAAATTATGAGAACTTGAGAGTTTTAAATAAATGGAAAGAGGTGGAGGGACTCAATTGTAAGTTGTAACAGTTGAAAACTTGAGGGACTATAATCGCTGGAGAAAAAAAAACTACGAGCAAAATTGCACATAACCCATACTAAAGGGGCCCAAAATGTAATTAAGCCAAAATAATAAATTCACAAATTCTTCAGTGGTGAAGGGAAGGACTAACGAGAATCAATTAAAATGGTATTTTTTATGCTTTTATTGTAATTTACATAAGAGTTACTTAGGAATGTAATTTAGTTATTTTAATGGTACCAAAAAGGTTAAAAACACGAAATGAGAAGGGAAAAAAAAAAAAAAAAGATTGTCTAAATGAACTTTACTTAAGGGGAGATCAACAAGAATATTGCAAGGACACTTGAAACCTATACCATGCCAGGAAAAGGTAAACGCATACAATCTATCCAATCAAGACATGAGCAACCGGATTTTGAAAAAAATACCTTTTGTACGACGTAGCATTATGGCCCTTAAAACTGCTTGAAGTTTCTTGTAACCTTGAATAGAATTTCTGGATATCTGAACTTTTATTGTATTGTAGAATGATTTATACACAGCATAAGGATCATACTTCAAGAACCTAAAGTAGCTATATAAATCATCAATAGTATTCTGAATAGGCGTTCCAGACAAGCACCACCTTCTTTTGGCCCGAAGACTGCAGCATGCTCTGGCCACTTGAGTCCTATGATTTTTTATTGTTTGAGCTTCATCTAGAATAACCCTAAACCAACCTACTTTTGCAATAGGACCAGAATCACAATCGAAAGAAGAACAGTCTATTCCCTTTCTACCTTTTTTACTCTTCTTACTTCCATTATATAGCTTTTTCCTCTTTTTACTGACAGAAAACTCAGAGGATAAGCCAAATTTTTCCCCATTTTTTTCATCAACATCATCATCCTCAACTAATGGTTGCTTTGGAACTTCATTTGTCACAATAGCGTATGTTGTGAGAACCACATCAAACTTCGCAAGTTCAACAGGATCCTTTGTCCTACTGCCCCCATGATAAATCAAAACAGAAAGCTTTTCATCTCCAACTTTGTCATCAAGCTCTCTGGCCCACTGCCGAAGAACACTTGCAGGGCAGACAACCAGTGTACCAGCAGCTGGCCTTTTCCTAGCCGGGGCCCGTGTTGAACTACTCGGTTCAGTAATAGGTTTTACATCCCCAGACTCTTCATTCTTTTTAAGCTTTTCCACATCAATACTACCATTATCATCATCATCATCATCCAAATTCAAGGCTTCAGTTTTATGATTGCATGTATCATCTGTTTTCCATTTTGACTGTAATGTCCTTTGCATTAGGATGAGAGCGATCATTGAAATTGTCTTTCCAAGGCCCTGTTGGAACAAAATTTTGAAGTTCAAATAAAAAAGCTCACAATTGAATGTCAAGTGTCATTGATTTAGAAAAAGCTATTCGTCAAAGATGACCTGATCATCAGCCAAAATCCCCCCCAAGCAATGCAAACTCTTGTTTTCCCTCTGAAGCATCCAAGCCAATGCAATTTTCTGGAATATAAGGTGATAACAAATAAATGATCCAAAAAAGAAACAATAAAAGCAGTTATACATTTATGATAGACAAGCCATAATACCTGATGTCTCAGAAGAGAGACAGACATTAGACCAGCATGTAAATCAGCTTCTTTTAATGGCTGACTGATATCCTGCAATAACCAAATTCATAATTGACAATATTGTGTATTCAATGACTCTCAGTGATATTAAAGTTTAATATGCATACAAACACTGAGAATTTAATCCTTGAAGCCTCTTCCGCAAATCATATTGATGCAGGAGAAACATCAATCAAGCACAATATTAAATATTAAATCATCTCAAAATGACGTCCAAGTTTTGATTTTGGGGCTAACTAATTGTATTATTCCATACATTTAGCATATTCCTGTTATCCAAGGTTGCTGTTTTAACGGGATGTTATCTTATTTAATTTTTTATTTTCAATCCTAGTGACATTTTTGTAATTTTAGAAAATGTCCAAGTTTCCCTTATAGCTATGGTTTCAATACTAGATGAATCTCAAGCAATCCCCTAATACGTGCAGGGCAAGTGATGGAAAGGCCTTTTAAATGAATATAAAGCTTTATATTTGATACAATAATCGCATTTTGAATTGAGAAATATTATTTGAACACCCAAAAATCGACACCTGGGCGACACCTGGTTAATGACGTGCAAAAGTTTGGTTAATTCAGTTCAGTAGATGGTTAACGATGAATTGTATCCATTAACCAAATATTTGCATTATTAACTATCCACTGATTAACCATCTACTGAACTGAATTAACCAAACTTTTACACGTCATTAACCAGGTGTCGCCCAAGTGTCGATTTTTGGGTGTTCAAATAACATTTCTGTTTTGAATTATGGGAGCATTATTTTTCCAAATTCCACCAAACCCAAAACCCTAATCTAGCAGACACTGTTCAAAGAACCCAATCTCCTCTTAATACTTGTAAACTACCCTTACTCTCAACAACCCAAAGCCACCAGTGTTCTACTATCTGCGCAATAAAACCAAATTTTGATGTGTTACATCCCAAGGTTTCTGCTGTCCTATATTACACACATTCATGCAACAAACGTCTACATGCCTTGATCTACAAGGCTTTTGACAACATATATATATAGGCCATGGGCCCATGGCATATCGAAAGCATCATATGCATATATCATTATTATTATTATCATAGAAAAATAAATCAGGTTCCAAAACTCTTCAGCACCAGAAATTTTTGGGCAACTAGCTTATTCCAGAGCACAAGTCCTACACGTACTACACTATAAGAAAGTAGGCAAAAGAGAAAATGAAGGAAATTGACAGAAAAGTGAAAGAAAGGTTTGAGAGAGAATTTGAGACATTTCTCTGAAAACTGAATCAGATTTTTCATATCTAATAATGAGATACAGCAGTCCATTTAAAGAGGACAAATATAAACTGAACTAACTAACATAACAACCAGTTACTTAGAACTGACAATAACAGATTCTAGATAACTGCAGTGACTAATATAGAAGCCGCTAGAAGTAGCTAGAAGCAACTGCATGAGCTAGATGGCTCAATAAAGCATAAACATGATACTCTCTAACATATTCCCCTCAAACTTAAGGTGATTGATCAAGTGTGGACTTATCAAACACCTTGAGTTTTTCTCGAAGAGTAACAAATCAAGGTGAGGAGAGGGGCTTGGTACGGAACTGAGGATGTCAGTGTTTTGATCAGCAGCAGGAATATGTTGGACTATGAGACTCTGATAGCGAAGACTATAAACTGAATCTGATTTTTCATATCAATAATGAGATACAACAGTGCTATTTATAGATAACTGCAGTGACTAATATAGAAGCTGCTAGAAGTAGCTAGAAGCAACTGCATGAGCTAGATAGCTCTGCTAAAGCATAAACACGATACTCTCTAACATATTCCCCTCAAACTTAAGGTGATTGATCAAGTGTGGACTTATCAAACGCCTTGAGTTTTTCTTGAAGAGTAACAAATCAAGGTGAGGAGAGGGGCTTGGTAAGGAACTGAGGATGTCAGCGTTTTGATCAGCAGCAGGAATATGTTGGACTATGAGACTCTGATAGCGAAGACTATAAACTGAATCTGATTTTTCATATCAATAATGAGATACAGCAGTGCTATTTATAGAGGACTAGTATAAAGTACACTATCTACCTGACATAACAATCAGTTAGTTAGAACTAACTATAACAGAATCGAACTAACTGCAATGACTAATATAGAAGTAGCTAGTAGCTAGAAGCTACTGCGTGAACTAGATAGATCTGCTAAAGCATAAACACAATACTTTCTAATGTCTCCTTGCATAATTTGGATTCCAAACATTCATGATCTGGATATGAATGAGTCGAATGACTTATCGAATAATAATTTTAACACCCTCAGTTCAAAAACATTTTTTTTTTTAGATTAGTTCAAAAACAATTTTAATAACCTGATAGGCATGTATAGGAGTAACTTATGCCCAACATGTAAAGGAGTTCAACGCCTTTTAAGAAAGAAAATTGACATAGAACACCAAAATACAAGAAGAAACAAAAAGCAAGAGAGTTCACACCACACCCCTGTTATATCCACATGCACTGCATCTTAAATCCAACCTCTCAACAACTATCACCAATTTCCCAAGGAGTCAACTTTGACAACATATCACATACAAGTTCCAAGTGAAGTTTCACAATCAGGGAAATATCTTTTCATTAAACTTTAGAAATGAAATGTTTTTTCAACTATATGGTTTCCACTCAAACTCAACAAACAGCATATCTTCTCCATACAACTTTGAGAATCTAAGGAATTAAATATACAAAGACAGTGACAAGCGTCATGCAATACCTGCAATGCTGCTTCATAAACTAGTCTCTCGTCGTTTTCAGAAGCCCTTTCATCACCTGCTCCAGAACGGTATGCAGATTCACTAGAACTAGCAAACAGTGGAGTTATAGCCTTTCCAAGCATCAAAGATGAAGGAAGAATCCTAATCCCACCATTCTGATACATGAAACGATCTTCATCATTGCCTCTGATAAAATTCTCACGAATATAGCCCTTCTCACTGGACGTGCTAGGCCCTACTCCATGGTGACGATTCCTATATGCATCATGAACCTGACTGCTGCTTATGTTATCTTTTACGCTGCTTAATCTGTTATTTGGTGCAAGTGACGAAGATGGAAGAGCCCTTGTTGCAGATGATTGAAAAGATGATGGAAGGGTCCTCTTTAAAGCTTGTTGAGATGACATTTTCTCATAATCGGTACCATGGGTATTAGAAATTCGGGAATTAACTGACTGGTGCTGACTTGTGTTTCCATTCTGGGTATGATAGGAAGGTTCGTCTCTTTGTGCGATTCTGTGGTTCCATGTATTCTTGCTGGGAGCAGGTTGATTATGGGGCTTAGCTTGTGAATGATTAAAAGCGTTAGAAGAGCTTGCGTTTGAACTATTTGCCCCTCTTGAAGAACTATCCGGCCGAGACCACCCACCATAATCTGCACATATTATTACACATATGATGATTACTGGTTTATAAAGAAATTTCATCGAGGAGATCTTTTACTAAAGATCACCCACCTGAATTCTTTTCAGAAGCCCATTGTGGGAGACTCCTCCTTGGATCTATTATCTCCTCCAAATCATCATCTGATGAACTAATAACATATATATTCTCATCCATGAAATCTAAATAACTCTCTCTTTCCTCAGCTAACCTAGAAAGAGAACCATCAAATGCTGAGCCAACCTGAAGTCAAAAAGTATCATGAACATCTCATTACACGTGACAACAAAATGTAAAGCTTCTTCAAATCAAAATGTCTTCACTCACCACTTTTCTGTAAGGTTTTGATATTAAACCAGAAACCCAACCACTAAGACAAGAACATAGTCTCCAAGTTGAGTAGATGAAATGATGAATTTGGTTCAAATTATCAAGCATCAACCTGAAACTTGAACCACATTCCAGTTTCCTTAATAAACAACCTATTGCAAGGTAAGGGAAAAAAATAAATGAAAGTGAAAATAACTACCATCTAAAATTCAAAGACAAACTACGCAGACGAAATGATTTTGTTTCCCCTTCCTTGAAGGCTAAAATTTGCACAGAAAAAAATTGGAAAAAAATCCAAACTATGAGTATAACTTGAAACGCATTAAAGGAAAACAGAATTTATCTTGAAGCAATTCAAGCCACAAATCCCAGTTATTTACACCAAAAGGATTCATTCTAGATATTAGAAAAACTGGTAAACAATCTCATTATTCTTTTTTCGTAGAAATCCAACCAATATGTGGGTTGGAGGGGATAAAAGGGAAGAAGTATGACACCACATATATATCAATACGTTATTGCAGCTACCCTCAGAATTAGTTATGGAATTCTTTTCCAGATGAAAATAATGATGATTTTGTTGACCAAATAGAACAACAACCAAAGCCTTTTTCAATTAGACCGGCTCAGATATATGAAACAAACAAAAACGCCATAATGTCTTGTAATGAATTAAGTACAATAATGGACCACTTAGCTCTAAATCTCTCTATAATAATCAAACATAATCAACAAAATAAAAACAGTCACAATGAATTGTTTGAACAATTTCTTAGACTATCCTCCATCTCCCCTCCTTATCAGTGTTTTTAAGGGCATCTCCACACATGATCAGATCACTTAAGACGATCTTTTCTATGATGGGAATTTTTACTACATAAAAGACCAATATTGCAAAATAATTACCAAGACATTATCACTTAAATAGAAGGAGAATATTCCAACGCAAAAGCCCTCCAGTTCCATTGGAGATTAGTACGAAAAATGCACCTAAGACTACATTTACAGTCCATTGCAAAGGCAGTATGAAGCACTAATAAGGATTCAGCAGTCTGCACACGGACACGTCTTTTGCTAGAACAGCTTATTTAACATTGTTAAAATAATACTTGCTGTAGACTGATAGACTCACACCACTCTTTCCCCCTCCCCTGATTTGTATGTTATCTGCCATTTTAAAACCCAAACTGCTCATTGCATCTGATCTGGCCATCCTCTTTAAAACCCTTTCCAACCAACTGCCTTTTTTATTTACGAGTAGAGCTCATATATTCAAACAATTATTGAAAAACCTATCGAAACCTTCCTCCAACTGGACACCCATAAACTGAGTAACTTGAGCAATACTAAAATGAGGGTACCTAATAATGCAGCCAAAATCCACCACAAAGGCACAAACTCCTTAATCAAACTCTTTTTCCTCCTCTTGGCCACCTATCTACTACCCCATCATCAATCAATTCTAGCAAAAGTACATCACCAATTTGTTCTGAAGTTGTGACTAAAAGCTCAAAGACAGTTATGAATAAGATAGGCACAATCGTTTCATATAAAAAACATATCTTTCCCACCGTTTAAGAAATTCATACACCAATGGTAATGACAATTGTAAAAAGGAAAACAGAAAATAAACAACGAAACCAGATCACAGTGCAATCGAACCAATAGAAATCACACCCACATTCCAGTCAAACAAAACCACCAAGAATCCACTTAAGCCCACACATGGAACCAGAATAATAAAATGAAGGAGAGAATCCAGGAATTCTCAGCGAATAGTTGCCGATTGCCTTTTTATTTGCGAAATGTGTGAAAAAGAATTGATCTTTGGAGAGGAAATTGAAGGATGCAGCATTCACAGAGACTAGGGTTCCCTCCAGTTTTACGCCAAAACGCAGTAACCGAATAGTAAAAGAGGATAAAAACGGCATAGGTTTGAATTCACTTACCCAAAATCTGTGAGGAACACGAAATGAGAGTAGATTAAGGTAACGAGAGATTAACTACGATGCACGACTCCCACTTACCCCTTCACCAGTCCTCACTTTTCCGACCACTTCTTCCTTTTTATCTTTTTTCCTCATTTTCATATATTTAACCTTAGGCTTTACTTTATATTACAAAACAATTTAATTTAATTAAAGATTTTGTTAACGGAAGCAGGATCTTGGATATGCAGTGTTAAATAATAATAACTAATTTAATTTAATTAACAATTTTACTTAATTAAAGATTTTCTATTTTTATGACGAGAACAAATCTACCTCATTTCATTAGAAATTAGAAATCAAATAAACATTTACGTAGCGATAAACTTTGGGGCTAGGCATAAACAAAATCATAGTTGTCAAACAATAGGCAACTCTATTGGCAGGCTTGCTTTTGAATAAATTTCACGCGGAAGTTTGAGAAGTCATCATTAGGATTATTATTACTATTAGCAATAACCTTATAATCTACCTCAAAAATAACATTATACAGTCTCATACCCATCACCCACTCTGAAGCCTAGTTTGGTGTAGCTTTGCCTTCTACTGCTTTAAAGGCAAGGGGAAAAGCAGATTGTTTTTGCAACAACAAACTCACTCTTGTCATTTCAAAATGTTGTTTTGTCCGTAGTCTTGCTTGTGTGAAGTATTTTGGCGTGGGTTGACTCATTCTGACGCACCCTTTTCATTTCTTTAGAATGCGTAGTAGTAGTTGGTAGTAAGACCAAAAAAAATGTTGTTTTGACAAAAAAAATAGTATTATTTATTTACTATATAGAAAATAACATTAAATATTATTTTAGTAATTATACGTTTATTTTACTTAAATAATTAATATTCAAAAAATATCAAGGGATAATATATTTAAAAAATAAATATCATATTAAAAATAATAAATAAATTTAATAAAAACAATTATTTTAATTATAATTTTAATATGCAAGAAATGGGAATTTCTCCATAAACTAAATGACCTGATTGAAGAATAAATTTTAAACTACACACCCATCCGCGCAATATTTGTAATAAACCATTATTATTATTAGGGTCTTGCTAATAATTGCCCTTATGACACTAGTTAAGGAATCAAAAAATAGAAGTTTTGTATTGAAAACAACAATATTTAAACTTTTAAGTAATCGAATGCATCACTTCTAATACAAAATTTCTATATTTGATTCCTTAACAAGTGTCTTTAGGACACTCATTAGCATTTGTCTTATTATTATTATTATTATTATTATTATTATTCTAAAATGAATCTAATTAATGCACTCCATCGTCCAAATTAAAACTTCACCTAACTTTAAACATAAGAAAATCCCACGTACTACATGGTCACGCAAAAATCCCACAACAATTAGCAAAGGATTGAAGGCCACGTGAGGTCATCGCCGACTTTTGAGAAAACATACATAGGCCAATTATGCATAGAATGCCATGCATTTGGACAAACTAAATTTCAACTTGGATCCTCTTGTGCATCCCTATCTCTTTCCTAATTTTTTTCTCTTTCATTATTAATTATCCACTATCTCATCAGCTTCTCTCTCATCATGTGCTTATTTTTAGTCCAGCAGAATATGCAATGGTGGAGAGGATCCCAACTCACTAAATTTAGCTTAGTGTCGTTTCTAGTCGTGTGCAATTAATTTACTATTATTAACTACAATTAAAACTACCTAGTAAAAATAAACTATTCTCTCTATTTCTTATTACTTGTCAGTTTTTAAGAAAATTAGTGTATTTACCCGTGCTCGCACGAGTTATCTAAATTTTATGATGTGCAAAATAAATAAATCATTTATTTATATATTTTTTTCACGGAATTATATATTTTTTGAAGGAAAAATAAATCCTTTATGAAAACTTATAAAACTAAAAGTAACTAAATTTGTATAGTAAAATAATAATGAATAGTGATTAATAATTGATATAATTAATAATAGAAATATGTAAGTTATTTTAAGGTTTTACGCTGTGAAATTATTGTTTGACACGAAGTAATAATGGTTGCTATAATATTTAAAGCAATAACTTAAAAAATTAAATTGATTTGGGTACAAAATTTAATGATTCTTATGTTATCACATGACTTAGATAATATTTTGATTGAATGACAAATGTCCACATATGAGAATTAATTAATTGATATGCTTTAATTTATTTACATTTTGAATTTGAATTTGAATTTGAATTTGATTGAATGGTACAAGTCTAGATATGAGCATTAATTGATTGATACATCTTAATTAATGAAATATCATGCATTAAAAAATAAAAAATAAATTATTTTTTATTTTGGTGGAAAAAGAATGAATGTGGAGCTAGCTGTCACGTGATATGAGTCTACGTGGCAAAACTCTATTTTATATAATATAGTTGAGTTTTGTTCTTTTTTATTTGTCATTTGATACTTTAATATTACCCTTTGGCAAATATACCCTTGTCCCAATTAATTGTCTCACACATTTTCCATAAATTGATTAAAAAAATTGAGAAGTTCAAAGATGAATTAATGATACATCTACTGCCCAAAAAATTATTTTGTTTCGGAAGTAAATTTATTGTGATAATTTTTTTTGACGGCATGATAATTTAAATTTAAAGGAAAGATATTCTTTTCCAATAGGTAGCCGTCAAAATATTCTTTTCCAATAAATACGTTAATATTTTTGTTGAAAAGCTTTTATTGGCAACTGCAAATTAACCTTAAACGGCATGTATTGAGGAATTGAGGGGGTACAATTAATGTATACAATTAATTTAAGGGTATAATAGAAAAAATGTTGAATCATGCTTTGAATTTCTAAAACAACCGAAGTTTTGGGACAAAAAGGTAAGGGTGAGATGAGAGAGATGATAGAGAGAAAATGAGGAGATTATGAAGAGAGAGAGAGAGACAAAAGAGAAAAAGAGAATCAGAGAGAAATTAAGTCGTAAAGGATCTAAATCCATATTAAATGCATTGATCATTTAACAAAAAACAATACATTCTAATAAATACTAAGTATTACTACTTTCGGTCCTTTTTATAAGAAATATTTGGCAAAATCATCAAGATCAAATAATTGTAGTGAAATGAGTTAATTTCAATTAATGATGTTATAATTTTTTTTTTCTACAAATAACTTTTGTATTAAATGACTCAAAAAGATAGAAACTATTAATATGTGAGTTCATTGTTAAGTGGTCTAATAATAAATAAGAATAAATATGAAATTAGACAATTAATGTAGTTAAAAATAATATTTTGTTACTAATATTTAGGACCAAGAAAATGACTCAATTTGTTTCTTATAAAAAGACTGGATGTAGTATTTTCAAATCTTAATCAATATTACATCTGTTTCTAACTTGGACTCATTTATGTCAAAAAAAAAAAGGGACAGATTTTCAAATGTATTAATTAAATGTTAAATTGCTTTTATAACTTTATTTATTGTGAGATTAATAATTATGACATTCACTTGTTCCTCGTCAGCGGTTTGGTTCAGCTCTAGTAATTAATATTAGAAATATTTTTAGGAAAAATTTAAATGAACAGGAAGATTAATTAAAATCAATTGATTTTAACGTTTTTCCTGGTTATGGTGAATTAGTATTTGTTTCTTATAACAAGGACTAAAGGGAGTATGCGTTAAGTATTGGTTAAGATTTTATTTGATAAAAAATAGCGGATAACGGATAAATTAATTGATAGCGGATAAACTAGCTTATAACGGATGAGTTAATAGCGCATAGCTGATAGGAGATAAGCTAGCAGGTTGAATTTACAGTGTTTGGTAAAATTAGCGATTGAACTAGCTTATAAGTATAAAATGTCATAAATGGACATTTTTAATTAATGCTTAAAAATGAGAGAGAATGTTCATTTAATGAAGGATAAACAATGAATTTAATTAAAATAATAAGGATAAAAATGAGAAAAAATAAAATGTTATAAGCTATAGCCTCAAACGCTACTTCAAGTAATGTATGAAAAATGCTATAAGTTAAGTGAAAAAAACGTTTTAAGCTCGTGGTTACCAAACACCTCTACTTTTTTCCTACGAGTTTATCTGCTATAAGCTAGCAGATTAGACTTGATAAATATACCCTAAAAACTCCTACATGCTGATATGGAGTATCCTTAAAACCGTTTAGTGGGATTCTATTAATAAAATAAATGGTCATATAATTGAGTGCCCTTAAAGAAACCATTAAAACAACCTTTAAATATACTCTATTGACTAATTTTGAATTTTTTAAAAATGTTAGAATTAAATAGTTTTATTTTGTTATATTATGTTAACACTTAAAAAGTATATTAAAAACATATTAAATATATCTCTTTATTAATTACTAACATTAATATCTTTGAATGCAAAATATTAATATATTTAAAGCACTAGTTAGTATTTTTTTTGAAATAAATTAATCTAAACAGTTAGTTTCCAAGCTATGTGAGAATGCAGCATCGTTAAAACTCTCGATCGAGAGTTTCGTTGCTCATATAATCATACCCAGCTCGAGGAATTAGTATCTGCAGTTGCGTGCAGAGATACCTAGCTTATACCTACAAAAACTTAATTTTAATTGTAGGTCGTTAAAATTCATAACCAGCGGTCCCCTGGCCAATATCTTAATGGTTAGAAAAAAAAAAAGAAGGTTTCATTAAAATATACATCATTCAATGTATGAATAACTTAATTACTAAACTTTTTTAATAAACCTTTTAGGATTAAATATGTTTTTAGTCCCTACAAAATTTTTATTCATTTCAGTCCATCACAGGGACTAAAAAACTCAATTTTTATATTTTATAAGGATTGAAAATGAATAAAATTTTTATAAAGACTAAACTTAAAATGATTGTGCTTTTATAGAGGTCAAAAACATACTTAACCTAACTTTCTATTTTATGGGATACATATATGTATTTGTGAGAACTCAAAACCGTGTGGGTTGGTTTCAAATATCACTTGGACAAACCTATAAAGGAGGGATGTTCAAATATCATGATTATATATGTGTTTATGTGGATAACGAATTAGTTTAATAGTCGACTAACTTGCCAACAATAACTCCCACAAAATCAATTGATTACGCTAAGAAAATGACTTTGTTTTTCAGCTATGGGTTCATTAACTAATTCAAAGAGCGTTAAGTAGGTGATAAGTGGAAGCTAAAACTACCGAACCAAAGATAATGTTCACATTGGGTCAAAATGAATTAGGACTAGACCAGTTCAGTTTGATGGAACTATTTTCAGTTGGATTGTGTCCATTTTAGTTCCCTTCGAGAAACCACACTCAGAACGTGCATATCTTACATGAAAAAAAAATGAATTCGAATTGGGTCAAAATGAATTAGGACCAAACCAGTTCAGTTTGATAGTCCATTTTAGTTTCCTTCGAGAAACCACATTGAGAACATGCATATCTTACACAACAACAAAAAATACATATGTAGCTTTTGATTAGTAAATACCCAATTTGATCTCTAAAATTTTAGAGCTATATCAACTTAGTCAATCACGTTATCAATATTTCAAAATGATATTTGGAATAGCAAAATGTTGATGAAGTTTGTCCCTTTGTTGATATATATTCACATGGACTATAATAATAATATTAAGTTCGAAATTCAGAGACGCATTTGAAGCTAACTCAATAACGTCAGAGATGTATTTGATAATAGATCTAAAGGAACGAACCAAATTAATCTTTTACAATTTTAGAAATCATTTTAGAATTTACTTTAAATATAAGCCCATAAAGGGCAAGAAAAATTACCAAAATAGACTATTATATTATTGACACCTGTACATTTTAAGGATAAAAAGGTAAGACACAGGTTAACATAACCTTTCTCTGTCAACACTCTTTCTCCTCTGCGCTGACATCTGCGCCTGGTCATCTCCAATTTCTTTTCCACTTTTCTCTCTTATCATCTCTTCCCCGGGGAGAAAGTTCAAAATCCAAACTTTTTTTTTCTTATGGTCTTTCTCTCTCACCCTACCATCTCTTATTTCTCCCCTCATCTTCTTCCTTTTCCTTCTCCTTCCTTTGAGAATAGGAAGAACTCAACATCCTCTTCGCCCTTGCCAGATTCTTCTCCCTGCTTTCTATTATAGGGAACCATAACATGTGCAACTGATTCTCAGTCAGCTTGTCCTGCATTGGTCATCTTCTCCACATAAAACTCCTCTCTCGCAGGCTCCCCTGGTCGCTGTTGTTTTGTCCCGCTATATATCGCGAGGTTACGCTGACAGCTGCTGTCACTATTGCGAGAAAGAACAACGAAAGTGATGTGATGGTCGAAGACTCCTCTACAAAACCATAACCAAACTGCAAGAAATAGGGACCAAAACAGGCAAATCTGAAAACCCTAGCTACGACCTTCAAGGTCATTTTCCGACCAATAATGGACCTCTGATCAGAAAACAAAGTTGATATTTGGAATCCTCACATGGTCCGCAACAAAACCCCTAAGACCTTCTATCAGAGCACCTTTGCCGGAGCCACCTTACGCCATCGTCAACCGTCGCGCCGGAGATATGAATAGCGATCACTTCTTCTCTTTCTTTGCTTGGTGAGTCTCTTTCTTCAAGTTAAATTACAGATTAAACATTTTTCTCAGATTCTTTGAGAAATCCTAATTCCCAATTCTTTCCTTAGCTAAGAACTGAGTATGCTATTGTCAAAAGTTGATTTTGAATCGGGCTTAACTCCTGACAAAGATGTTTTCTTAGGACCGTACTGGTACAGGTGAGTACATTTTTATTCATAGCATACGTTTTTCTCTCTGTTTCTAATATACCTTTATTGTTGTTAGTAGGCCACATGGTTAGGGTTAGGGGTAGGGACTAGTATCACTTAGCTCGACTTGGTTGACGACATGTTCAGGGTTAAGTTTAGGGACAAGTATTACGTAGCTTGATTTGGTTGCCCGCATGATTTGCTAAGTTCTGTTGTTCTCACTGAGGGCATGTTAATTTCAAATCCCCCGGATGGTGACTGGAGGTAATGGCCGAAACTGCAGAGAAAAAGGGGAAGGAAACCATCTAAATTAAAATGGATGAACATTTAGAAATTATATAGTAATATATATTTTTTATTTTTTTCAGTTCATAGAAAAATAATTATTCCATTAAAATTGAGCATATTTTATCATGAATACAATTACATGTTTTATATCTTAGTATGGTTATTGTGATCATAACATGTATTCAATTTTAGTTAATTCATTCAATTGCTTTACACCTTTTTTTTATTGAAAATTGCTTTACACCTTTATGTATAACAACCTATTTTTTGTGTATGAAATACTTTGAATTCTTCATAGGTAAATATCTAATTGAAATATAAAACTAACTAAAATTTTCAAAAGACATATAAATTATTATTACTATATAAACACCGTGCGACCCGTGCATTAACGCACGGGTTTGTTACTAGTTCCGAGAATACTAGGGATCAAGTTCCTCTCTTGCTATAGTTTTAATTAATAACCACGTTTTGTATTTACTCATTTTAATTTTGACAAAATTTTAAAATATCTATGTAATACTTGTAAATATAAATCCAATCACTACGTTCAATCATCAATCCATCAAAAGTCGATTATACATCAATCCAATCAAATATTTTGATAAATGATATCAACATTCCTACTTTCTCAGCGTAATTTGAGGCCTCCCACGCCGGAAGATACACCCTTTCAAATACTTTGGATTAGGGTTATCATTACATTTTTCCAGTTAAGACAAAGATGCTCTTACATGAATAGTACGCAATGACAATATTGAATCCACTGAAAAATAACATAACATCATAATAGTAGTATTAAAAAACAATTTTGTCAGTTCAAATATAAAAATGGCCAAAGAGTCAAAATTTAATGATTTTGAAAATAAAAAGTGTGAATCGATCCTTATTCCAACAACAGAACAGGACTCCCTCTGAGTCGCAGTGTCGTCGAAGTGGTTTCAAAGACTCCAGTAGCCACGTGACTAGTAAGTAGTACCTATACGGCTATACCCCCAACCCTTACTTGGTATGGTAGTAAGACCTTTATCTCTCTCACAAAGAATGGCACAGCGCCGTATGTCCAGAAAGCAGCGACAGCACAATAGAAGGAAGAAAGGAAATAAAGTAGTAGTAGTACTTGAGTGGACCACAATGCCCTCATTTCCTGCGTATCCCCCACACCTCCCCCCTTTCTTACTAATAAGAGACTTCACCTTGCAACTCCACCAATTCCTAGGATAAAGCTACCCATATCCCTTCCTATGCAACCCACCCATCCATCCACGGTGCACAAGACACAACAATAAAGACCAAACAATATAAACACAAAAAGATCCCCTCTTTATATTATTCTCTTGTGGTATTATATTATATATAAACCCTGCAGGTTGCAGCACTTGCTATCACTTTTTGCTTTCGTCTCTCTTCTATTCTATTCTCTCTGCTGTGAACAAGGAAGGGAAGGGATCGATGGATGTTATGAGCTGCTCATGCTTTGAGCCGCGCGTGGTGTTTGTGCATGGGAAGAGAAAGTTGAGGAGCTTGTTTTGGAGGGTTAGAGCAAACGTTAAGAGGCAAAAGAAGGCTTGGTCCAATAAGAAGAATTTCCACTTCAACTATGACCCTTTTAGTTATTCTCTCAACTTTGACGATGGCAATTTTGGGTTCTTTTGTTGAACACGTACAAACAACTGAACTCACAGCAGTACTGTTGGGAGAACAAGAACCGTAAGGCCTTCAAGAGATGAAAATGAAAACTATTAGCTACAGGGTCCCTCGTTTCGTTTCTTTTTTGTTTCTCTTTTATAATTTATGGTTCTTCCATTATATATATATAGTCTTCCTTCTTGTGCTTTTGTTGATGTATTTTCTGTTTTACTAGTTATTCTAGAATCTTGCTCTATGTTTTCTATTTTTCTCCTTCTTGATCGACCTTTTAAATGAAGCACAGGCAAAGGTTTAAACTTCACTATATTATCTTACATTTTCCTGTTCCCAAATTCTTTTTCTGTTCTAACGTCGTCTAATTACTTAGTCAGAGCAACAGTTATTTTCTTTGCTCACGTGTTTCAATTTCTACGAATACCATTTTTTTGTTTCTTTATGATTCGGAACGAAACGATGGTAAATCTGATAATTTTTTTACGGTCACCCATTGTGCTTCTACATGGCCTAACTGGCCTGGTCACTGATATGGTGTGTTTTGTAGTGGATAATCGGTGCATATTCTATGCGTCTTCGTGGAGGTGGAGGAACTTGCAACGGCAGGGGTCGTGAGGGCGTTTTGCCGGTGCGACCGTGCGGGCACCAATTTTTTTTTTTTACTTGGTATATATATATATATATATATATTTTTATATTTGAAACTTAGTGGCCCAATTATTTGTTTAACATTTAGTTTAAGGCTATAGACTTTTAAAATTGAAACCCTAAAATATACTAAAATATTTCTTAGATGTCATAAAAAGACAAGATTGCTGCGCTCCACCTTTCCTTGCTGGTTGTTGCGCTGCATAATCCACTCACTTTGCAAGACTCAAGAGTATGTCAACAATTAACCTCTCATTTTCTTTCTATTTTAACTTTTCATTTCCTTATTTTTAAAACTTTGCGGCCAAATGGAGTTTGTGTTCGTCACATGAACATGATGAAACAAAATGATGCCGTTTGAATCCATGAAAACGATTACTATAAGTCTATGATTCTATGAATTACTTTTTTTTTGGTAAATTAATTCTATGAATTATTATTGTTCACGAAAATGAAACAAAAAAAAATTGTGCCTTTCAATATGATTCTATGAACAGTGATGGACTGACTCATAAAACTTTGAGCAATTGACCGAACTAGGCTCTGTTGAAAATTTAGAGAATGAACAACTGAATAGGAATAATGAAGAACAAGATATTTTGGATGAAAACAATGAAAATAAAGATGATCATCATGATGAAAATGAACATCTCCTTGCTGAAAATGAAAATGAACATGAACAACCCAATCAATCTTTTCAATTAGACATGTATGATCCAAGAACATGGAATAACTTTAGAAGTGACTTACGAGATGAATTACGAGATGACTAGTTTTTTACACTCTTTTGTATTTTTTTTATAATAATATATATATATATATATATTATATAAAAAAATAGGGTATCAATTTATCCATCCCAAAATCCCAGGGACGGCGCAGTGCAACGGTTCTAGCTTAGAGCCACTGCCCATAACACAGTGAGGTCTTGGGATGTTCGAGTCCATGATACTGACTAGTCATAAGCTACTAAGCCGAAGAGAAAAACAACTTTTCAAATCAGTATTCTAGGATGGAAATGATAATGAAGTATGAGGCTTTGTGGCTTCTGATTTGTGACGTTTCAATTGATAGTGAATGTCATTGGGAAAGCTTTACAGATGCCTTGTCTTTTTTACGCTGAAACGGGCTCCAAGTCCAACTTAACTCACAAAACTGCACTTGTTAGGCGTTTTACGGTTTTAGGATTGAAAAAAAAAAAATGGGAAGGAAGAAAGATATACCAAGCTTCGTTAAAAAAATAAAAATAAAGGTATGATTATCTTTTAGCTTGTTGAATAAAAAAATAATAGAAAATAAAATTAAAAAAATATAATAAGAGACAATGTGAGAACAAATTATTTTTTCTTGTTTTATCGTATGAAAAGTGAGAAAAATATATTTATAAAACTAGACGTTTGACCCGTGCGATGCACGGGTAAATTAGGTCGAGAGTAATGTTTAATATTATGTTATAAGAATTTTTTTCAATAATGGGTGAATTAATAGTTAAATTGTAGCTGAGTAAAAAAAATAGTTAAATTGTAGCTTATTTTTATTTTTATGAGATATATTTACACAAAATAAATAATATATGATAAAGGGGATAATGATTTCTAAATACATATACACTTAAAAGTTGATAATGGCTGTCACATACATGTAATTTTTTCTAATAAATATAGTAGAAAATTTATTATGAAGTATTGATGGCCCGTACCTGCATAATATACAATAAATACATAAAAATTATATGTTTCAATATTTAAAATTTTCAGAAAAAATTACAGAATATTAAAAAATATTGAATAATAATAATAATAATAATTGCAACGTATATGCAATTTAAAAAAAAAAACTATCGTAGAAAATTTATTAAGAAGTGGTGATGACTCGTGCTCTGCATGCTATACAATAAAAACATAAAAATCATAAATTGAAATGTTTGAAACTATCAGAAGTAAATATTAACTATTTAGACATAATAATAGTAGTAGTAAATTGCAAAAATATTATAGAATATTTTACAGATGCCTTGTCTTTTTTACGCTGAAACGGGCTCCAAGTCCAACTTAACTCACAAAACTGCACTTGTTAGGCGTTTTACGGTTTTAGGATTGAAAAAAAAAAATGGGAAGGAAGAAAGATATACCAAGCTTCGTTAAAAAAATAAAAATAAAGGTATGATTATCTTTTAGCTTGTTGAATAAAAAAATAATAGAAAAGAAAATTAAAAAAATATAATAAGAGACAATGTGAGAACAAATTATTTTTTCTTGTTTTATCGTATGAAAAGTGAGAAAAATATATTTATAAAATAACATAAATACTTAAATATGAAATATGCATTTCTCAATCATAAATGATTTAGTTTCTACAAAATTTTATTCGATATTTGGTCCTTCATCTATTTGCCGTTTGTAACTATAGTCTCAGCTGTTAAATGTTGGTAATTTGACAAACGAAGATCCGACTAGACTTTGCCACATGAATGCTTTAATTGACGTGGCGTTCATTTGGCAAGTGAGTCAATAAAAATAATATTTTTAATTTCTGCATGATTGCTATATCAAATGTCATGTGGTTGGTGTTGTCTACGTTATTTTAAACATGTTTTTCATCTCTATTAAATTTTTAAATTTTTATTTTAGCCCCTATAAAATTTTAATTTTAATTTTTATTCCCCAAATATCTATACCATTATATAAAGAGAACATGATAAGATAACTGTATTTTTTGTGTACTAATTTGGTTTCCATTTTTACCCTTCAATTAATTGTTTTGTAAATTTAAAAAATAAATTCTTTTAAACTGTTGCACTTTCATTTCAAAGAAACCAATACCAACAATTGTAACTGTTCCTCTCTCTCACACACGTCAAATGTGTTGTGGATAATAAAAAAATAATAATATAAAATACTGTAGCGCAATAAAAATGCGAAAAGACGGGCATGTGAGTGCCCGTCTTGCCGCTAGTTCAAATTATGATTTTGGTCCCTAATTAATTTTTTATCCAATTGATGTGATTCTAAAATCACTTAAGTGTAGATTTCGAATGATCTTGCGAGAAATTCAAAATGGGGTGGTTTGAAGGGACTTTAAAAGCTTGGCTTCAAAGAAAGGATTTACATGTCTCGAGGGAAGAATGTCAAGAAGCTTAATATCATGGTTTCGAAGGTTTTCGAAAAAAAATGCTAGAAGAGGTTCAAAAAGTCAACACATGGAAATTAAGTATCAGATTTAAATCTAAATTTTGGAAGAGTTTGGCATTAGAGTTGAATTTTATAGACAATTACATGCAGTTAAAGGACTTAGTTAGAAAACCAGTTACAGAGGAAAAACAATTCCAATCAGTTTCTAGTGGTTCTATGTCTAAAAAGTAAAGAAGCAGTAGTTAAATGCTCTGTTACGTGTCAAAAGCATAGACATCAACAATTACTTCTCCTTTGTCTATAAATACCAAGTAGAATGATGTATTAATGGCCAAAATTCTCACACTTATAACCAACACATGCCCAACACAATTGATGACACAAGAAAATAGACTATGCTGGAAAAGCAATGTATGTGTTGCTATCATTTTTTTTTGCAGTTTGAATAGCATAGTGATTTATTTTCTCTTTACTCTTTGTTATTTACTTTGTAACTTTGTAATTTCTCTTTTACTTGTACTTTACTTTATATTTTATCTTTATTAGTGCATACATTAGACTTTGTTCTTTAATCCTTAACCTTGTTACGTGTGTTTGATTGCGTTTTTCATAAACTCAATTAGATCATGTTTTTGCCATTATTTTATTAAATTTTCTTTAAAGACTCGAATTTTGGGTGCTTTCATTTTAAATAACTTTGTTTTGCAACACAATATTACCTTTGAGCACTTTAAATTTGTCAACTTGAGCAGTCTTTTGAGGCCCAAATTTATTTTTTTAATTCTATTTGTTACGAAAACTCAGCGTCAACAACACTGAAGTGTATTAAATGTTGAATCAAATGTTGTTACCTAGATTATTATGTAAATTAATTATACATGGCAAAATTGGGACTACACTACTACCTACGCAATCGTTTTTTAGTGTGAATCATGAAAATTTTCCTTCAGTCCAACAAGTGTAAAAATGTTTACACTATTACTTGTTGGAATAACTAAACTTGCATGTTTTGTTGTTTTGATCAACAACTACACATTATTTTGATTGCATGAAGAGTAACTAAAAAGATCCCCGATTTCTAGCATGCACCCACTCCTTCGGAAATTCATTTCTGGACGACATAATTTGTTCGGATTTTCCCAGAAATAAACTTCCGGAGGCCAAAATGATACACCTCCAAAAATAAAATTCCGAAAAGTGAGTGCATACTAGAAAAATGGGGTGTGTCTTTAGTTATTCCCATCTCTCAAAGCGACAAGTTGATAGGGATAGCATAGCAGGGCTGAATGAATCCAAAGAGGAAGAAATAGACGCGGTCCAATGTAAGATTGGACGACTGTTGGCCCAAATAATATAGTTTGAGGGATAAACCCAGCCCATTCGAGAGGAAGAAAATGGTATTATGGATGGGCTGATGCGAGAGAAAGGTCACGGATCCGCGCGCGCGAGCTTGAATTGAAAATTGAAAATGGAAAAAAGGAAAATGCAAAGGCGCTCTTATTGGCGCTAAAACGAAAACGCCCATTCGGTTTTCCCTCCTTTGATTTCATTTCGCATCTCATCTCATATCTCATATATATATATATATATTCTCAATACTTTGGCTTTGTAAATTTGGAGAAGAAGATTAAGAAAGTAGCGAGAGCGAGCTAGTGAGGCCGAGATAAATTAGGTTTAAGGCAGAGAGCTAAAAAGAATACGATACGAAAATGGCATTGCAGGGGAGAAAGAGAGTTGATGCCGTCGTTTCTCGTTCTGCTTCCGTCCTCGTTCGCGCCAAAGATGGCAGCGCTTTCGCTCGATGGTTTGTTTCTTCCTCTTCTCCCCGATTCGCCTTTCTCACTTTTTCAACAACCACTCTTATTTTCAGAATTTCGATTAGTTTGGTTTTTTTTTTTTTTTCATATTCAATTTTTTGTACTCTTTTCAGCGACGAGTGCAAGAAGGATGTGCCAGTGGCACTCATTAGCATGCACAGTTGTAGCCTTGAAGCTAAAATCAAAATGAACCTCGGTATGATAATTCATTTTCTTTTACTTATTTTTTCTTGTAATCTTATTCGATTTATGACGCTATTAAAAAAAAACACGGTTGTACATTTTCTGAGTAGTTTTGATTTTATTTGTTTGTTCAGATGCTCAGGTTGTTGAGCAGCCTACTGAAGTGAAGAAACCCGAGAGGTGAAATTTCTCTTCAATCAGTTTGTATGAACATTTAACATGGATTCTATTCTATTGGCTTCTAATTGGGGTTTTTCTTTTGAAATCGTGCAGGAAGAAGCCCAAATCGAAAGAGCCAAATGCAAAAAGGGCTAAGATTGAGAAAGGGAAAAAGGTCAAGGATCCTAACATGCCCAAGCGTCCTACCACCGCCTTTTTTCTCTTCTTGTAAGCCTTGTTCTGCTTGTGCTGTTTCTGATGTTGTGGTTCTGCTTGTGTGTTTTTATTGATGTCTTAATTTGTTGCAGGGATGATTTTAGAAAAACTTTTAAGGAAGCAAATCCTGATTCCAAGGATGTTAAAAGGGTAAAGAAAAACTTTGTTAAATTGAAAACTTCTTTTGGCATTGTTAAAATAATTTATGTTTGGATTCATTATTGATCATGTTACTTGTTCTGAAAACAATAGGTTGGCAAAGAGGGTGGTGAGAAGTGGAAGTCTATGACTGATGAAGTAAGTTACGATTTAGGGTTTTAGTTTTTTGGTGCAATTTTAAATTTAGCTGTTCGTTAATGTGATACTGATCAAGTGTCATGATATGGCTCAATGGTTTAGGAGAAGAAGCCTTATTTGGATAGAGCTGCAGAACTCAAGGCAGAATATGAAAAGGTCAAGGCAAGCTTTAATGCTGCTGACAATGATAATGGTGCTGAAGATGATAATGCAGCTGAAGATGATGTAGGACTTTTTTTTTGCTTGAGTTTGTTTTATGTTATCCCGTTGTTTACTTTTTCTCTTTTCTAATGTTGTTGTTTTTGTTCAGGATCAAGAGGGATCTGTTAAGTCTGATAAGGACGCCCCACCAGCAGAAGTGGAAGAGCTAACGGATGAGGAGTAGTGCTGGCACTTTGGTGCTCCTTAAACTTGATTACTCTGTGGAAATGGCCATTTGACTTAGCTTAGGGTTGTAAATTTTGGAACATGTCCTAGTTTTATATTTAGCTGTTACTATTTTAATGGCTTTGAAATCTCGGTTCAACATCTTTTTGTACTGTCCTCTTGAAATATTCCCAATGCTAGTTACATTATTCTCTACAAGAGGTGTGTTGTGTTGCTTTTTGTAGTTTTATTGTCAATTGTCAACTCCTGCCTCTTGCATAACGATCCCAAACGCATAGTCATGTTTGCATGTTTGGTAGTGCCAAATAAAAATAAAATGTTAATTCATTATGGAAAAATATATTCTTTTTTATTTTTCAAATAAAATTTTAGTTAGTGATTTTTCTATAAAATGAGATAGTGTAAAATAAGTTTGCAATTTTGTATCTAAATTAACACATTGAGGGCTTGTTGAACTCAAGCAATGTGGTCAACCCTGGAAAGCAAGGTCCACGCATGTGCAAGGGGTTTGCTGCAATGTTTGAGTGTGCCCACACAATATATAAAGCATGCTGCAAACATGAGCCAGACTATTTTTGATATCAAATCTAAAGGATGTTACAAAATGAGTACATAGTTTATTGAAAATAATATTGAATTATAAAATTGAACTTAGGTAATAAGCACTGTGGTCAACCTGGAAAAGATGGATTTAAATATAGTGGGAGCCTATTCTAAGTCGCTCATGTAACAATGGTCACAAGGCATGAGCATGTCTACTATAATAATTGAGTCAGCATCTCACTGACCTATCGTCCCTTATTTCTTTCCCTTGCAAGGCTGTAAGGGTTTCCCACATAAGCATAAGTTGTGGGCATAAGCAACTGCTGGAAAGATGTTGAATGGTCTAGTTTGTGGTATTTCTCCACATAGCCTGTTTGCTCTGAAGCATGCATGCTTTAGATTAGTGATCTGTGATAGGCTACCTGGAATTTGTCCTGTTAGTCTGTTTATGGATACATCAAGCCATTGTATTTTCAGTAACTGACCTAGACTTGAAGGGATGTTTCCCAGTATGTGATTTCTTGAAATGTCCAATCTCTCAAGTTCTATCAAATTTGAAATAGAAACTGGGATTGAACCCGAGATATTGTTGCTTCCCAAGTTTAGCACCTTCAAGCTTGAGCCTTCTACAAATTCTGGAATGTGACCTGAAATGAAATTGTTTGATACATCTATGACCTCCAAAGAGCTGCTTGTCATATTATTTATGAATGTTGACAGTGACCCCACCAGTAGATTTGAATGCAAATCTATGGAAGACAGCCCGGGTGGCAATTTTATTGTTGAAATGTCAAACCTCAACTGGTTGTTTGAGAGCTTGACATTTTGCAAACTGGACATATTAGTGAAGAAATTTGAAATGCCATCAACCAGGAAGTTATCTGATAGGTCTATGGAGCTCAAAGAGTCGGGTCTGACTAAGTGCGGAAGATCCCCCTTCAATTTACACCCTGCTAGATGGACATCTTTAAGTTCCTTGCTTCTGATCCAATCAGGAACACTTCCCAGGCTCAGATTATTGTACGACAGGTCTATGGACAAAAGGGCAGGGATGCCCTTGATAGGGATAACTGGTAAGGGATCTGAGAGCCCATTTCTTGACACATTAAGGTACCAAAGCTTCTGTAATTTTGATATAGACAGTGGAATATGCCCTGTGAGCTGATTGCCACTAAGTTGAAGACTTGTTAGGGATTTCAGATTTCCTATCTGATCTGGGATGTTCCCTGTGAGCTTGTTGTAGCTCAAGGACAAGTCTAAAAGACTGACAAGGTTGAACAAGGAAATTGGAAATTTTCCTGCTAGTAGGTTATAGGACAGGTCTATGTAAGTCAAGTTTTGGAACTCCCCAACAAAATCAGGGATAGTCCCTGATAATGAATTGTAACTGAGGTCAAGGTATTTCAAATTCCGAAGGGTTTTACAACTGAGGGGGATAGGACCTGTCAGAAAATTTCTTGCTAAACTCATTTGAACAAGGTTTTTCAGACTCCCTATTGTTGGAGGGATCTGCCCTTTCAAATGGTTCCCACTCAATGAAAGGGTCTGAAGCAAAGATAAACGACCTAAACTTGGAGGAATGTACCCTCCAAGGGAATTGTCTTCCAGAGCTAGATGGGTGAGGTGGGTTAAATTTGAGAAGCTAGCAGGAATTGCTCCTGTAATGTGCTTCATCCCACTTATCACCATTACCTCCAAGAAATGCAAATTGCCCAGTGCAGGAGAAAGAGTACCCTTCATATAAGTGTCACTATCTCTATCATTCCTTTGTATCTGCAAGACATTGACTCGCCCTGTTGATGGATTACATTGAACTCCTTCCCAGCCTCCATCACAACAGTCTCTGCCTGTCCACGAAGAGAGAGTATCTGTTGTGTCCTTCAAAATGCTTGCTTTAAATCTGAGAAGAGAAGCTCTGTCTTCTTCTGAACAAATTGGAGTCGCCTCTGGTGGTGAATTTGTCTGTGCTACACTTTCTGAGAACCGACTGAGGAGTGAAAATATGAGAACAAGGCTTAAAACCCATGTGAAAAATTGCATTTTGAAAGGTGGGTCTTGATCAGATCACGGTTTGCTGTGAAGTTGGGATCTGCAAGAGAACTTTGAGTTAGTTAAAAAAAAAAAAAATAGAAAGAAAAAAAGATGAATTTAAAAATTTAGTAAGAAAAAGTGTAGAAAAAGTACCACTTCGGCATTGATTTATTCTATATTATTTCGCTTAGACAGGAAGGTATGATGATGACGATGATGAATGAGGATGAAGTGTGTCTCAAAATTATAATGTTGGAGATCTACATGCAAGATTGAGCAGTCTCTTATTTATAGTTACAGAAGAAGAAAAGCTTCTCAATGAAAGGTAAAGGAATTTTATGATGAAAGCCTTGTTGGATCAATATAAAGAAGTTCACATGGTAATTTGTGACCGTTTGATGGATCACGAGGATCCTTGGCGTATTCGAACGTTGGAGCGCACTAGATTCAAATTCTTTCAAGTGTATCATTTTTTTTTTATATAAAATTTACCTTCGCTTCGCCTTGTTATGCCGACCACATGTCCGTGCTTAAGAGTAAGGAATACTATAATTTTTTTCTTCTTGTCTGGCTCGCAGAATCTTAATTACATGGATGATTAACGAATGCCAAAGTTTTCATTGTGACATCGTGAGGCTGAACCTTTACGACATTGTCATCCAAGGGAATCAACTAGTTTTACTGCCTTGTAACATGAGATTGCCGTGTTCTTTACTTGGAGTTACGTTTTTCCTTTCTTTTGCTTTATTGGAGTATATTTTTAGTTCTTGAAGAAATTATCATTTTTTTTAATAAAAGAAAGGTTAAAAAAAGAAGTGTTTACGAAGTCTAGGCAAGAAGAGGAAAATAAGTAAAAACCAAGTAAAGTGGAAAGGCCCACGGTAAACCCATTGAGGACAATACATTAGATGTTTCGTACGCCTCCAATTTTCCTTTGCATGGATATTTTTCATACTAATATTTTACATTTAACAATGGGAAAATAGGTTGCTTGAAAATTATAGAGGTTGAGAAAATACTTTTTTTTTTTTTGTCTTTATCTTATATTTTTAAAATTTAAAAGTGTTAGTATATTGTTACACTAACGAAAGTCGATCCAGTTGATATGGATACAACTAATTTAACAAGGATGTGAGTACAAATCCCGCTACTTATACGAGGGTTGTTGGTGTGTAGTATTTGAATATACTATAAGCACTCTTCAAGTTTAAGACTTGTCCCGACCTAAGCGAGCCTTTAGGACCAAAGTCACCTAAAGTTTTGTATAAAAAAAAGTGTTATATCATTTTCATTTTGTTTGCTATTTGTAAAGATATGTATTTGAAAAAGTACAAATATTTTCAATTTATTATATTGATTTTTTATTTAAATATTTAAAAATAAAAATAAAATAAAGATAAAATGGTACTCCCTTCGTCTCTTAATATAAGATCTTTTTGTAAAATTTTCTTGTTCCTTAATATAAGATATTTTTCAAAGACCAATGTGCATTAATTTATTTATTTTTTTTACAAAATTATCCCTTATACCAAGGTGCATTAATTCTCTCTCTTTTAATAGTTCTGGAAGATGAGAATGATAACTTGGGAAAAATAGCACATATTTTGTACAAATTTAATGTTAATAACTAACAAAATCCACTTTTTTAAGGGACGTGAAATGGTTAAAAGAGTCTTATATTAAGGGATGAAGGAAGTATCTTTATAATTATTAATAAAACTAGAGTTTTTCTTTTTCTCAAACCAAACACATTTAGACAATATAAAAGCTTGATAAATTAAAAGTTTTAGAATATTTTGCATCCTTATAATTTTCCTTTGCATGGATATTTTTCATACTAATATTTTACATTTAACAATGGGAAAATAGGTTGCTTGAAAATTATAGAGGTTGAGAAAATACTTTTTTTGTCTTTATCTTATATTTTTAAAATTTAAAAGTGTTAGTATATTGTTACGCTAACGAAGGTCGATTCAGTTGATAGGGATACAACTAATCTAACAAGGATGTGAGTACAAATCCCGTTGCTGATATGTCGATCGTTGGTGTGTAGTATTTGAATATGCTATAAGCACTTTTCAAGTCTAAGACTTGTCCCGACCTAAGTGAGTCTTTAGGACCCAAATCACCTAAAGTTTTGTATAAAAAAAGTGTTATATCAGTTTCATTTTGTTTGCTATTTGTAAAGAAATGTATTTGAAAAAGTACAAATATTTTCAATTTAGTATATTGATTTTTTATTTAAATATTTAAAAATAAAAATAAAGTAAAGATAAAATGGTACTCCATTCGTCTCTTAATATAAGACCTTTTTGTAAAAAAAATTTGTTCCTTAATATAAGACCCCTTTTAAAGACCAATGTGCATTAATTTTTTTTTTTTTACAAAATTATCCCTTATACCAAGGTGCATTAATTCTCTATCTCTTAATAGTCTTGGAAGATGAGAATGGTAACTTGTGAAAAATAACACATATTTTCTACAAATTTAATGTTAATAACTATAAAAATTCACTTTCTTAAGGGACGTGAAATGGTTAAAAGAGTCTTATATTAAGGGATGGAGGGAGTATCTTTATAATTATTAATAAAACTAGAGTTTTTCTTTTTCTCAAACCAAAGACATATATTGTTTCTCAACTACCAAAAACAAAACCAAACACATTTAGACAATATAAAAGCTTGATAAATTAAATGTTTTAGAATATTTTGCATCCTTATAATTTTAAAATAGATATACTCAATAAATTCATTCTTTGAAGATTTTTCTGAAGAATCATCTGTTTTACGATCATTTAACCTCTTTTAAATTAATGATATCAACACAGAAAAAGTTACTTCCGATTTTATAATATGGTAATATCTCTAGATTTCTAAACCAACATGTTAAAACTTTGAAGTTTATTTCATCATAAAAAACAATGAAGTGCAGTTTTTTTATTTTTCTACGGAAAAGTACAGTTTTACAAAAGAAGCTAAATAAGTGAGAGAATTATAAACAAACCCATACAACATCACTCACCTTTTATTTAGTAGAAAAAATAAGTACCGTTACGGTTAGAGATAGATAAAACTACGGTACAAGTCAGGGGCGGAGCGGAGTGTTACGATTGGGTAGCAACCATTGCTATCCGCAATTATTTTTTCTTCTTCTAAACATCAGTAGTAATATGGAATTTTACTACTCCAATTTTTTTTAATAGAACATGTTTATTAGATAAAATACTTATACTAAAAAATACTCAGATTGCTTATATTTTAGACACTTTATCTGCTTATATTTCAGACCGGAGTACCCAAAAAAATAAATTTTTTTAAAGACCAGTGTAGTAATATGGAATTTCGCTACCCCAATTTTTTTTAAGAGAACACGTTTATCAGATAAAACACTTACACTAAAAAAATACTCAGGTTGCTTATATTTTAGACACTTTATCTGCTTATATTTCAGACCGGAGTAGTAGTTTATTATTAAAAAAAAATTAGTAATTGATTTTGTCTATAAAAAAAATACTCTTTATATTTGACCCCCTCATGAAAAACAGGCTAGCTCCGCCACTGTTTCTTGTGGCGCCTCTGTCGCGATTGCTTGCCAACACGCGATCGTATTCAGTCCAAAGGGTCCATTGCCAATCAGATTGTCTCTCCTGTGACCATCGTTTGGAGAACTCATGGCATGTTTTTCTCAGTTGTCCATTCAGCGTTTCTTGCTGGGAACGTGCTAACTTGTGGCAAGAAATTGATCCTCTCATGACCGGCTGCGACACCATGAAAAACTTTGTGTTTATGGCCCTCAATGCCTTGATTGCACCAATCCGAGCAGACTTTGCTATGATCCTATGGAGCTTATGGCTGCGAAGGAATGAAGCGCTTTGGAACAACCACTCTGAATCACAAGCAGGAGTTTTATACCGAGCAACAGATTTTTTAGACCAGTGGGTCCGAGCTAGGACAACAACAAACACCATTGCTAGAGCGCCGACTGCCGGAGAACATGCGACCTCTTGGGGTAAACCTCCATCAGGATATCTTAAATGTAACGTTGATGTAGCATTTTTTGAGGACAGAAACATTGCTAGCTTTGGTTTATGTCTAAAAGATGAATCGGGCATTTTTTTGGAGGCGAAAACTGGTTGGGCAGAACCTTGTTTTAATGTCATTGAAGGGGAGGCTCTTGCGTTTCTAGCAGCCATTCAATGGACTCAAGAACTGGGTTTGGACCACATTATTTTTGAGCTCGATACAAAGAGAGTAGTGGATAAAGTTAAGGGGAGTTGCAAGGAGGTTTCAGAAATTGGTTCCATTATTTTAGAGTGTAAGGCAGCTCTTAATGCTAGACCATCTTGTTTGGTCAATTTTGTAAGGCAACAAGCAAATTCGGCTGCTCATACTTTGGCAAGAGCGGCCGTTTTTAAGCCTTATAGCCATATTTTTTTATAGTATTCCTAATTGTATTTCTACTACTATTATGAATGAAATGGCCTAAATTTGCTATTGTAAAAAAAAAAAAAAAGTAGCTGTCTTACGATCACATCAATATTAATTTAGTGTAAACTTCGTATCAACTATCAACTAATGATACCAATAAATCTAATGCAAGGTGGGAATTTCGATTGGCCTACGTAACATCATCGAGTTTGTAACGCACTGCATCAATAACTATAATCATTCTTCTATGAGAAAAGAAGAAGTAACAAAATCGTTCGTTGCTGATTTTGCTTTCCAAGAAGAAAGGGGAGTTTGCAGCATGATTGCCGGTTCTAGCTAGGTGGTTTGCATAATATGACAACTGTAAACAGTAGTGATTCTTGAATTGAAACCATAGGTGTGACAGCAAAATTAGGAATTATTCACATTATTTGGTGCATTCATTTTCAATAAATAATATAACATGGGCCAATGAGATATTGGTCAAGTGGAAACAATTTGCATGCCTTGCAAGGAGGAGAATTTGGGGAACATGTTTCGAATTCTTGTGGCCTCACCCTATCGGAGGCTGAGAACTAAGTGTAAAACTCTGCTCAATCAATTGAACCAGAGATTAACCCGAAGAACTTAAACCGTGAGGATACTCTGGTGGACCCACTCGGTCCAAAAGACTAATTAGAGTGGGTTCTCGAAAAAAAGAACCAATTATCACTATTTATTCCTTCAAAAAAATTATCACTATTTATCTCATTCAGTGCAAAATGTTAATTAAGGTGGGTTTCCAAAAAAAAGGCAACCAATTATCACTATTTATTCAAAAAAAATATCACTATTTATCTTTCTGAAAGCAGGATGAATATTGACTTTTCCTTGTCAGTAAGTATGCTTAGCTTGCTTGCTTCCTTTACAGCAATACAATTTTCGTTTGCTTATCATTTAAAAATAATTAAAATGGTCATCTATATAGACAACACTTTGTGGTTCTAGAACAATGCTTCTAGCCTTCTACATTGTCCTTTTAATCTGAAATGTCATGCATTGACTACTTTTTTCTTGGAGGGACTAAAGCTCTATGTTTATGATTGAATTTCACAATAGAAGATAATAATAATAATATTTGTTTGAATTGTATGCCGACAAATTTGAAGACTTTCATAGTGATTGAATTATACTTTGATTATAACTTTTAAAGAATAATAAGATGAAGGCTAGGGGGATCTCCATGGCATTAAGGTGAGTAGGGGCCCCTATTATCTCTCACCTTATATTTGTCGATGGCTGCTTTCTCTTTTTCAGGGCCGATGAGAGAAAAGTGGGAGTCATGAAACGTATTTTGTTGACGAATGAGGAGGCCTCGGGCCAACAGATAAATTTCCAAAAGTCTGAAGTGTTCTACAGTAGGAACATGAGGGTTGAGGACAAAACTCACATTGCCTCTATTCTGCAGGTCCAAGTGTGTTTAGGTACCGTCAAGTCTAGGCAGAAGTAAGAAAGATCTCTTCAAATTCATTAAGGATCGGGTGTGGCAAAAGATAAATTCTTGGGGGAGGTCGTTCCTTTTCAAGGGCTGGCAAGGAAGTCATGATTAAGTCGATACTGCAGGCTATCCCAACCTATTTCTTGAGCATCTTCCTCCTCCCCTCGTCACTAGGAGATGAGATCCAAAAGATTATGAATTCCTTTTGGTGGGGGCAGTGGTGGTGCGCGAAACAAAGGCATAAAATGGCTTTCATGGGACAAATTGTCCATGAGTAAGAAAGATGGTGGTATGAATTTTTGTAATCTCTACGTTTTTAATGTTGCTTTATTAGGGAAACAAGGATGGAGGCTTATGAACCAACCGAATACACTTGTTGCTCGCTTGTTCAAAGCAAAATATTTCCCTACATGTGATTTCTTGGAAGCTAGGAGGGGTATCAATTCAAGTTATGTTTGGAGAAGTGTTCATAAGGAAAATCTCATCCTTCGAGAAGACTTGCGGTGAAAAATAGGAACCGGATCTCACATCCGGGTGTTTGGTGACATTTGGGCCCAAGATGGTCAATTGGCCCAACCAGCTAACCCCCTTTTATTTAACCCTAACCTTCATGTGAGTGATCTGTTGCAGGATGGGCGAAAGGCGTGGGATGTGGGCTAGGTCCATTGTTGGCTTGATGTTCGCTCGGCTAGAGGCAGTGCTTCGAACTCCCCTCTTCGATGCAGTTAAGAGTGACAACCTTGTTTGGTGGCCGAATTCTTGGGGGACTTACATAGTTAGATCGGCGTATCGTCTTTGCGTGGACCAAATTCTTGATACTATTCACCTAGTGGTTGCTGGTAATTGGAATGAACTATGGAAACTTCTAGTACTGCCTAAGGTTAAGAATCTGGTGTGGTGCGCTTGCCGCGACTATGTCCCTACTCGCGATAATCTTTGAACTCGTGGGGTGGATATTCAGAACCATTGTCCTTGGTGTGATGTAGTAGCAGAGTCAACTTGCCATTTTTTTTTGACTTGCCCCATTAGTGAATCTATTTGGAGACGGGTCGGCCTGTGGAACTCCATTGAAGCGGTTCTAATGGCCTCTTCCAGCTTCTGTGAAGCATTTTTTTAGGTGATGGAGCGATTGACCAGGAGGAGAAAATATGCTGGGCTATGAACATTTGGGACATTTGGTGGAGCCGGAACCTAAAAGTGTGGGATTGGAGGAGACACCAACTTCAATTATTTGCCGCGGGAAGACAATGCTTGATGAGTGGATCAAAGCTAGAGCTCAAGAGCCGCACCAGCATCAGCAAGGGGCTGTTCTGAAACAGTGTCAATGGCAAAAGCCACCACCTGGTTGCATCAAATGCAATGCGGGACGAATTTGGAATTTTTTTAGGGACTATGACTCGGTCCTCAGAACCTCTGCATGATGTGAAGTTGGGCAAGGCGTGGGGCTTGAGGGTGGCTATTAACTGGGTACAGGATCTGGGTTTTACGAATGTTATATTTGAGATGGACTCGAACCTTGTGGTGGGTGCTTTTAATAAACCGTCTCTGGACTATACTGAATTTCGGTCTGTTATTCAGGAGTGTTGTGATGTCCTTTTATCACTTTGTAACAACTCTCATGTGGAGTTTTCTAGGAAGCAGACTAATATGGTTGCTCACTGCCTTGTTAATGCGGCCATAGGCACGACTAGCCCCCAATTTTACTCTGAAATTCCAGCATGTATTGACTCATTGATTCTTAATGAAATACATTAGATTTTATGTGTCAAAAAAAAGATGAATTCATCTAATTAAGAATATGTTAGAAATTTCTATTCAAATTCTTACAAGTATCATCTTGGCTCATTGTAAAAGTTTTTGGCTTAATTGCATTTTTGGTCCCTCTAGTGTGGACAATGTGTGATTTTAGTCCCTCAACTTTTTTCGAGTGAATTTAGTTTCTCTATTTTTAAAATTAAGTAAATATAGTCTTATCGTCAATTTTCTTTCATCTAAACCCCTTAAAATTTAACTTTTTTATCAAAATATTTGTAATTAGACGATGAATTTGATATATAAAATAATTATAAAGTTTGACAGTTAAAAAATTGATAGAATTCATAAAAGAAAAATGCTATTTGGTACGAAGCATTTCTGTATGAATTTGTATGAACTCACAACAAAGTGATTTTAAGTTTTTTTAATATAAATGAAGATCAAGATATGTCTAAATCAAAACACCATCAGATGATTATTATACATTTGTTAAATTTCCTGGACCAATTCTTCGTACTAACTAGCATTTTCCTTTGTAAAATTACGTAGAAAGTAAAATTAGGACTCAAGAGGAGAAAATTTGGAATTTTTTTTAATTTTGAGTTAAATTTGATATTTTAGTTGGTGACTTTTAAGTAAAATAATGTTTAAAACAATCTAATCAATTCAATTTGTGAAACTTTTTAATAGATAATGAGAATTTGAGTTTTAAATAAATGAAAGGGATCAAAAGACTTAATTGTAATAATTAAAAACTTGAGTGACTAAAATCACTTCAAAAAACTAAAGGGATCAAAATCGCACATAACCCAAATCAGAGGGATAAAAAGTGCAATTAAGCCAAAATGTTTAACTTGCATGTGAAGAAGGACACTGACAATTACTTTTGCCGACCCCTTTCGATCACTGGGAACTTTTTCTTTTATTTCTTTATATGTTAAATTTTTTTAGTCAGTTTTTTTGGGTATATTAATTAATCTTCGTCTCTTGTTATGCGATCTCTTCATACTCACAAATCAACCTTGTTGTGAAAGGAAAATGTTGTGTCCCGGCGGATCCATATCCATGGTGATGTCCCGGCGGATCCATATCCATGGTGATGTGCTGGATGATTTTCATTTAGGTGTGAAAACGCGTGTGTGTGCGTGTGTCTGTTTTTTAATTTTAATTATTTATATTATTTATTAAACATGAGTCGGGAGTTTCGGGTTTGTAAACCAACTAACTCTTGTAGAAATTTTATTCATTTTTTTAGTTAAAACTTAAAATACAACAAACTTCAATTAGTCTAATTATAGATTGTCCTGTCCTGTATACACAACACCTTAGCTAAATAAATAATGCATATTAGTGAGATCAAATAGTTATGCTGGTAAGTTTCGAAAATATCAAAATTTTCTAATCATAATTAACCTAAACCTTTAGTTGGAGGGTGGTTTCCTGTATTAATTTGCTTAATACAAAATCAGTAAAATAATAGAAATTATTTATACACATGCATAAAATAGAGTAAACCTTCCAGACTCGAAGATGATATGTAGATGGCGTTAATTATCTCCATATTACGCAAAGCTATAGCTATGTCCTACTTGATTGGCAAGTTTAGTCTAGCGACTAATCTAATTAACTTCCGTTCCTGTTCCTGAAATAGGGACTCGATGGAGAAAGTACTTTGCAGGACATACAGCCAAAATTGTACAAGTGCAATGAGTGATATCGGAACATATCAACATCATTTTTAGTGCCCACACATTTTGCTCCAATGGTATAATTTTAAACAACCCTTAAGCAAACCACCCTTTTATTATTTTTTATTTGTACTTAAATTTATTTCAAATTTAAATGTTAATTCAATTATTTTAATTAATATGTATAAAATTATTAAATATTAAAAATATATAGAAATTTTATTTTAATTGATTTTCGTCATAATATGATGAAAACAATGAAAAATATATAACATTATATAATTAAAAACGATAAGAAATAACTAACGTTGGGGGAAACCATTGTCTATATTTATTTTTTAGTTAGATTTCTTGTGTATTTTTTATTTTGGGTTGTTTGTTTGTTTTTACTCAAGAAAATCAATTCATTTCATTATAAATGATATGTTCAATACAACTAGAATCTCATAAAAGTCTTGAAGATTAGCTTCAAATAAAGCCATCTTAGCCAAGCTATGAGCGACCCTATTAGCATTCCTCTTAGTAAACTCCAAATTAGAGTTTTTACATGAAAATGAGAGAATATTCTTACACTTAAAAATAGTAGCTCCTAATTCAATATTATCTTCAGTGCAAGAATAAAACTATCAACCACTATTTTTGAATCCATCTCAAATATAACATCCTCAAAGTTCAACTCCTGCATCCATCTGATAGCAAACAATAATCCCAAATCTTCTCCATATTTAACCAATGGTTCATAAACTTGAGTTCTAGCACCCATAAAGAGACCAAACTCATCCCTTAAGCACGAACCAATTCCAACCTTATTATTATTAGAAGAAAATGAAACATTAATATTACACTTAATTTTTCCAACCGGTGGTCTACACCAATGGAAACTGTCACCATGAGCCACATAATTATGTACAGAAGTTTCTTTAATTTTGGCTCCATTCTAAGCCTCAAGCAAGTCACATCCGCGATGAATAATAATGGATTGTTTGTTGATACAAGAAAACAATTTTTTACTCTTTTTTACTCATAAAGAACAGTTGCTTATACAAGCAATGGGGTTTAGTTTTAAGCAACTCATGTTGTACCATAGATCTCCTTCAATGGTAAAAAAAAAATAAAAGTAAATAAGAAACCGTGTCTTATTTTAAGGAAATAACTAAACAACTAGCATTAAAGTCGCTCTTAGGGGCCACCTAAAAATAGATCATAATAAGAAATAAGAAAAGATGATATATTTGATTGGGTGAAACTAAATAGACTGAATAGAATATTTCGTTCGGTTCTATTCTTGTGTAGTCAACACAATATAATACTACATCTGGTCATATATATAAGAAAACGTTTTGGTCCTATTTATAAGAAAATGTCACAAATTTTTAGATTTATTAATTGCTAAAATGACTTTTACACTCTTATTTCATGTTTACTATAAACTAGTATTGCAACCCGTGCCATGCACGGGTATGTGTGTCTTATAAATATTTTTATAAAATAATGAAATCATCATATAATAAATTGTTTTTCCTAAAAATTTGTAAAAGGACCCGTATACATAAATTTATATAATATTTGATTTATTTCACCCACTGATCACAAACTGTAATCATTTTAAAGTTACTAATTATATAACTTATAAAACAGGATATGATTTTTTTGACTCGTGCCAAGCATGAGGTAATTAAGGTTGGTAGAATAAGGATATTTGATGTGAAAAAATATATTATTATATTTAACAGATGTTATTAATAAAAAAGTAAGGCACAATAATTTGTATAAAAAATATTAAGGCTCTAAACTTAGCACGAAAAATGCTCATCTTCATGAATTAACTGAAATATATCTTTAAGTGTAAATCCCCACAATTCTTTCATGTAAAATTATCTATGATTTCTATATTTATAAAATATTTAAATATAGGTAATAATGTTTTTTCATATAAAATATTGTGTTTTCTTGTAAAATGTCTATTCTCATGTCTTATGTTTGATATACTATACTAAAAGAAAATTGTAATATTTTTTAGATAAAAAATATTTGATAATTTTATTTTACAATATATCTGTAGGCTCGTGCTACGCACGGTATATACTTAAAAATTATAATCATACAACTAGGGTTTAGAAGAAGCAACATTTTGTATACATTCAAACCTTCAGTATTTAAGTCTTTCTTTGAGAGTAGATTTAGATTATAGAATCATAATTTTTTGACAATATATTTATAGGCCCATGCTACGTGCGGTATATACTTAAAAATTATAGCCATACACTTAAAGTTTAGAAGAAACAACATTCTCTATACATTCAAACCTTTAATATCTAAGTCTCTATTTGAGAATAGATTTAGATCATAAAATCATATGGTACATCCATGGAAGGAAAAAAAAGGGAACAAATATTAGTGGAACAGACCAAATACACTACCAAATATTTTATCCTATGTCCCATTCTCATATTAAATATCCCAAATATTATACATAACTTCAGTGTTGTTGGAGAAAATACATTTCCCCCCTCATCCACCTTAGCTTATTGTGTCTTTCAACTCATATCATATATTATTTAACCCCCTTTTTAAGAAGTAGATATATTATAGAGCACTCCAGCTAAATGATATCACTACAACCTACTTCAATTATATGCGAGTAGGAGTTCAACCTACTTCAGTTAGATGCCAAGTAGGAGTTATAAGGTGGATATGTTGGTTTCGGGGAAGGGGCAAAGGGGTTTCAGTGGTAAGGAGGACATGAGTTTAAACGAATTTTTTTTAAACATAATCTTCACTATTGGTAAAGTCACAACCTTTAGGTTGCTATGTTTTGGTGTTTGGAGGGCGAGAGTTTTGTTCTACCCTTTCCTTTATTTTTGCTCACCATGTGATCAATAGATTATCCGAATTGTAATATAATCAATTACCCTCAATTGGGACTGGATTGGGTAGCTTTAGGAGAACAACAATCAACTTCTATATTTCCTATATAAAAAAAAATTCAATCAACTTTTCTCACTCACTCTCTCAGATTTAAACTTTTCTCACTCACTCTCTCTCTCTCTCTCTATATATATATATATATAAACAAAGACAAATAATATATTTGTATTTCTATAACATTCATATTCATATTTTGTTAATTAATATAAATATTTGTTGTAAATCAAATCGTATTTTGAATATATATATAAAGAAAATATGTGAATATATATAGATATATATTTATTATATTTATGTATATGGATATTAAAAAGAAATCATTAATGTTGTATTTTTATGATATTTAAAATATTTTGGTAAAAGATTGTTTTTCAATAAAAGATATGTTCATGACAATTACAATTAATTTTATGAAACAATACATATCTTTTATTTATATTTAATTATTTTAAAAAAAATAATATCTTTATATATATATATATATATATATATATATATATATATAACCTAATATTCGAACTATTTTATAATTTTATAATGAACAAAAATTGGTATAAAAAATGTTGATAAGAATATGCATCTTTTACGAAAACCCTTATAAATAGCTATAATTTATAATAGTGGTGTATAAATTTTAAATAGTCATTAATATCTCTTATAATTTGATAAGTATAATCATGTATATATGTTAAATAGTTTTTTTTATAATAACATATTTTTTTAAAAGAATAACTTAAGATTTGTTATTTTCTAGAAATATTTTCACAACAAATCAATTACTTATGATTAACAGATTTTTAAAAATTTGATATTTGTATGGAACAAACCATGTCTTTTATTTATAATTAAATTAATTCGCATCATAAAATAAAATTTGTGTATTGTCCACAATAAGTTATTTTTTTATAAGCCTCTTTCAAATAATTATAATTTATAATAGTCAATTATATCTTTTTAACAGTCATGTATATCTTTTATAATTTCATTAGAATGGTCACATATATCTTTTAAATATTTACATATCTATATCTATATAATACTACATAAGATATAATATATAATACTGATAAAAAATAGATAACTTCAGATTTTTTTTCCTTGAAGGACTTGATATTTTTTTTTGATGAATATTAAAAGACTTTATATTTTTATGAAACAAAACATATTTTTTTATAATTAATATAATTGGTATAACAACAAAACTGTTTGTTGATAAGGATAGTTATTTCTTGATAAGAGTATTTAATATACTTATAATTTATAAAATTCACGTATATCTTTTAACTAATTTTACATTGGTATATCTTTAACAATTTAATAGAGATATTCATGAATATCTTTTAAATAGTTATTTTTAGATAAGAATCTTTTAACATTTGATGGTTTACAAAATATTTTCAGAATAAATCAATTAAATAGAAATAATAGATTTTAACATATATTTGTTATTTGTTATATAATTATATTATATGTGAGGGGTTCAAGTTGCTCCAAGAGTAAGTTTTTAGAGTTACTCAAAATCCTCATTATTTGTTTTATTTTAATCTAAAGGTTAATATTGATTTCTAATTAAATATCTGTTTTTGCCTTATTTCACCTAATCTTTTTTTTTTCCTTCCTTTTTTTCCACCGATCTCCGGGAAACAGGATACATGCTCAGGAAAAAGAAATTAGCAGATCAAACAACGTTCTTGAGCCATTGTCATTGCCAAATGAATTATATTCTTATCCAACATTTGATCCAATATTTTTTTACTTTTTACATCAGTACGTGGAAATTCTCTTCTTATTGCTTCGATACTACGATATTGTTAGACTAGAAAATGAATGAAAGTAATTTTCATTGATCAAGCAACAGGCTCTTATAGAGCAATCTGTTGAAACGGTTACAAAAAGATTATAACAGTAAACTACCTAACTGTCAATAACTATCACATAACCGAATTGGTTGTTTACAAACTCAAAGGCTTAATGACTAACAGTAAATACAACTGATTTACTAATCCAAAACAGATTTAAACCCAACATTCCCTCTCTTAAACTAATTGAATATCAAACAACAAATCACACACAATTAGTTTAATTTGGGAACTTCACAAACTCTTAGTTGACTGCAAAATTTGACAAAATCCACCAACTTCAAAGGTTTGGTCATTAAGTCTGCAATTTGATCTTTTGTGCCACAATGAATCATCTCAATACTTCCTTCTTTAACCAAGTCTCTAAGATAGTGAAAGCGCACACCTATGTGCTTGCTCCTGCCATGGAGAATCGGATTCTTAGACAGCTTTATTGCTGAGCTGTTATCACACATGATGGTTATACAATCTTCCTTCAATTGGCCAAGTTCCTTCAATATCTTTTTCATCCACACAGCTTGACATGCTGCAGCACCAGCAGCTACAAACTCTGCCTCTGTAGTTGAAAGTGTCACTATTGGTTGCTTTTTAGAAGACCAAGCCACAACTCCTTTGTTCAATAGAAACACATAACCTGAGGTACTCTTTCTATCCTCAAGGTTGCCAGCATAATCACTATCAGTATAGCCAATCAACTCAGAATTTCCTCCCTTGCCATATAGCACACCAAGATTCAGTGTTCCCTGTAGATACCTCAGTACATGTTTTGCTGCCAATAGGTGCATTTGAGTTGGATTACTCATGTATCTACTGATTTTGCTAACAACATACATCATGTCAGGCCTTGTTGCAGTGATGTAAATGAGACTCCCCACTAATTGCTTGTAGCTGTCTCATTCACTCTCTCCCCTTGTTCATCTTTGTTCAATCTGCAACCTGGCACCATAGGAACTGTTACTGGATTGCAGCTTGTCATGCCAAATCTGTCAAGGACTTCCATAGCATACTTCCTCTGACTGATGTAAATACCATGATCCTCTTGTATTACTTCAATCCCTAGGAAGTATCTCATCTTCCCCAAATCGGTCATGTCAAATTCTTTTTTCATGGAGCTTCTAAATTCTTGCAACATATTATCATTGTTGCCAGTATATATTAGATCATCAACATATATACTAACAATTAGAATCCCTTCATTCTTGTCATGCTTCCAGAACAAAGTCTGCTCATCCTTGCTCCTTTGAAAACCCTCCTGAATAAAGTAAGACTTTATGCGGCTAAACCATGCTCTAGGAGCTTGTTTTAACCCATATAGTGCCTTATGCAATTTGTAGACCTTGTCTTCATTCCCTTTCTTCACATATCCTTTAGGCTGCTCCACATACACTGCCTCATTCAAAGTTCCATACAGAAATGCCGATTTAACATCTAGTTGAAACAACTTCCAACCCTTTTAAGCTGCTATGGCTATCACCATCCTCACAGTGTCAAGTCTGCTCACAAGGGCAAAAACTTCTATATAATCCACACCATACTGCTGTGAGTAGCCTCTTGCCACCAATCTAGCTTTATATTTATCCGCTTGACCAAGTTCATTGAGTTTGGTCTTGTAGATCCATTTCACTCCTATTTTCTTTGTACCTGCAGGAAAATCAGTCAATTCCCATGTTTTATTCTTCACAATAGATGCAATTTCGGCATCCATAGCTTGTCTCCACTTGGCATTTTCACTGCACTCTCAAAGCATTCTGGATCTGAACTGTCAATTCTGGCCATATTTGGTATCTCATCATCATCAGAACCCCCACCAGTGTCATAGTCACTCAACCATACTGATGGTTTTCTATTTCTGCCTTCACCTACACCAGAATTCTGGATCACACCTGTTGCAGTCCCTGCACCTGCATTTTGTCTGTTACCATTCTGTCCTTCTTTATTTCTAGATTCAGTGCTAGCAACCCCAGCAGAATTGTGATCTGCATCTTCACTTTCCTCCTCATTACTTGAATTGTCACTGCCACTGTTTTCATTTACTTCCTCTTCACCAGAATTTTCACTTTCTCCCCATTCTAAATCAACTGCAAGTTCCTCTTTATGGGTTTTACTCCAATCCCAGTGTGCCTCTTCTTCAAAGACCACATCCCTACTCACAATAATCTTCTTTCCAATTGGATCATATAACCTGTAGCCCTTGGATTCATCACTCATTCCAAGAAGAATGCACTTGCAGCTTTTATTTTCAAGCTTGGTTCTCTTGGCATCGGGTATGTCAACATGAGCAATGCAACCAAATACCTTGAAATGAGCCACTGAAGGTTTGCATCCACTTCAAGCTTCCTCTGGAGTTTTATTTTTTACAGCTAATGTGGGTGATCTATTTAACACATAAGCTGTCCAATTCACAGCTTATGGCCAAAAATTCTTTGGAATCCCTTTTCCACATAACAATGATCTAACCATGTTCATGGCAGTCCTATTTTTTCTCTCAGCTACCCCATTTTGCTGAGGGGTATAAGTCGTGGTAAGATGCCTTCTAATACCAGTTTCTTGACAGAATTGATTAAAATCAGTTGAAGTAAACTCTCCCCCTCTATCAGTTTGAAGGCATTTAATTTTCAAATCACTTTCCTTCTCAACCACATTCTTAAAACACTTAAAGAAAGGGAATGCTTCTGATTTTTCACCTAAGAAGTAAATCCATGCTTTTCTAGAGAAATCATCTATAAAGCATAAAAAATACCTCTTGTTGCTATTTGAGGCTGGTGAGATTGGTCCACATATGTTAGCATGCACCAATTCCAACTTCTTTGTTGCCCTCCATTGACTCTTCTTTGGTATCACCTCCCTGTGTTGCTTTCCTCTCATGCAATCTCCACATACTCTGCTGGTTGTGGATAAGTGGCAGTCCCTTGACCATTTCTTTGCTTTCCAGAACCTTCAAGCCCTTTTGACTCAAATGTACATATCTATAATGCCATAGGTATGACAAATCTTCATCAGTTGTGTGAAAACAAGCCTCTTTGTGTCTCGGATGCTGTGCAAACATCATGAACATCCTGTTAGTTGTCATATTGATCTCAAATATCAAACCCTTCTCTGGATGGTAGATCTTGCATGTCTCAGATTGGAACATCACAGTCAATCCCCTTTCTTGTAATTGTCCAACACTCAAGAGATTGTTCTTGAGTTCTGGAACAAAATACACATCAGGAATTAAGTGAATTATCCCATTCATTCTAAGCTTGACACTCCCTTTTCCAGCAACTTCCATCTTTGAATTATTACCAAGCTTCACATTCTGTTTAAAACCGTCATCCAATTCACAAAACCAAAATCTATTCCCACACATGTTATTTGAGCAACTCGAGTCCAAGAACTAAGCATCTTGCTTTTCTTTGGACTGTATTTCCTCATGAGCCATTAATAACATCACTTCTTCTTCATTGAATTCTGCATAGTTTGCTTCTTTGTCCCAGTCTGGGCATTCATTTCTATAGTGTCCAAGTTTGTGACACTTGAAACACTCCACAGTGGCACAGTTCTGTCTTCCCCTGCCTCTTCCTTTTCCTCGGGAACTGCCTCTTCCCCTGCCACCTGCCTCCATTCTTTCCTCTGAAGCCACTTTCAATGCCTGCTCCTCTCCACGTTTCTTGTGAAATTTCTATTCATGAACCACCAATGAACTCTGAAGTTCATTAATTGACAGTGTATCAGTATCCTTAGACTCTTCGATTGAGCAAACTATGTAATTGAATTTCTCAGTCAAAGATCTAAGGATCTTTTCAACAATTACCACATCTTTCATACTTTCTCCATGGACCCTCATCTTATTTGCAACACCCATAACCCGAGAAAAGTACTCAGTAATCATTTCACCTGTTTTCATTTCTAGGGTTTCGAAATCCTTCCTCAAAGCTTGAAGAATGGATCGTTTCACCCTCGCATTCCCTTCATATTTCCTTTTCATGGATTCCCATATATCCTTTGACGTGTCTTTCTGCAGGATTGTCTCCAAGATCGTTCTATCAATCGCTTGGAACAGATAATTCTCCACCTTCAAATCTTTGAGTTTCAATTCATCGAGTCGCTTCTGCTGCGCCTCGGTCAAGACTTCACCTTCTTTTGGATTTGTGAAACCCGTCTCAACTAGATTCCAATATTCCTTAGATCTAAGGAAATTTTCCATTAGCATACTCCAATGATCGTAATGACCATCGAAGCGAGGAATCGCTGGTTGAACAAACGCTCCTTCATTTACATTCGCCATTTCTGAACAAAAATTGCAATTCTGTTTCGATTTTTCTTCTCAGGCCCCAATGGAGCTCTGATGCCAAAATGTTAGACTAGAAAATGAATGGAAGTAATTCTCATTGATCAAGCAACATGCTCTTATAGAGCAATCTGTTGAAACGGTTACAAAAAGATTATAACAGTAAACTACCTAACTGTCAATAACTGTCACATAACCGAATTGGTTGTTTACAAACTCAAAGGCTTAATGACTAACAGCAAATACAACTGATTTACTAATCCAAAACAGATTTAAACTCAACAGATATGTATTTGATACTATGTTTCTACAGCCGATTATAGACCTAGAAACATAGGGTTTATTAACCACATTTCAATTACAACCATCTTTTGCAACTTTTTGATTATTTCATTTCATCACCTCCACCAATCTACAGTATCCTATATTCTCATTGGCTCTACTTTCATGCATTTGTTCTTTCATAAAATATACATGAATAGAGTAAAAGTGCGATACTTTTATATTGAGCACAACGAAATAGACAAAATGAAACAATCACCTCCATGCATTGCCTCAACTCATCAATAGTGAGACTTTGATTCGTAAAGAGATAATCATTAAATATTTCTGCAACGAGATCCATTATAAGAAGAAATTATCCGTGAATAGGGAGTATTAGCGATCCAAATGGGGGTTGGATAGTGCTGAATGTCTGGTCAAGAGATTGTATTTATAGACAGCTAAAAATCTGAATTTAGTTTTCTGCATTAATTCAATATATTGATATAATTGACTAAGTCGTTATTATTAGAAATTATCGTAATCTAAAATTAAAGATGAAAATTCCATTATTTCCTATTTCGGAATTAATAAGAAATTTAATGATTTAAAACTAATTAGAACTAATGACCAGACAATACGATTTTGAATTTATATTAAAAAATTATATAAACTATTTAGAATTAATTTCAAATATTCAAAATCATTTTTAGGATAATAATTTTCCCGTTTTACAATTTGTTGAAGGATAATTGAAATAAATGACATTAATTGTCAATATAAAATGATCATAAATAGCATGGCACATTAATTGTCACAATAAATTCATTATAATGTGGAGTATACACGTTATTCATTCGTCGCTGACAGTGTTCTACGCGTCATCAAAATGCCGACACATTAATACAATCAACATATGTTTTCAAAACAACCATATGAAACCTGATATATGGTGAAACATTACTTGATTCATTCAAAATAAAAACTTGATTTCTGGAATATCCTTCCGGTTTCTGGAATATCAGTATATCACAGTAATAAACATGGTTTCTGGAATATAACATTTATTATGGAAAGCATGTGATTTCGAAATATCAGATTTACTATGGATCACAGATATAGAAAAAAATCAATTTAAATAATAGATTAGGCTGAAAGTTTTTTACAATTTGGAATTATTTTAAATGCGTAGGAAATTCAGCCCTTTTGTATGCAAATCGCATCGTACAAATCGATTATTAAAAGTAAGGGAGACTGATAATCATGACAAACAGTTAATTAGGCATAACATTTGCTCTGCCATTCGCTCGAAGACTCCGGCCAACACTGTAACTGTTGGGGAAACCATCTCTGGATTCTCCCATCAACATTGTTAGTCAAAAAATTATTTATTGTATTATTTGAATTTTAATTACGTTGATATAAGTCACACCTATAGTATTAATTCCAATTTATTCACTTTATTTCTTTTTTTTTGTTCCAATATTCACTTTAATTCTATTAATATCAATTTATTAAAATTTGTGATGAATTCATTTGAATATGACACATCTAATTATGTATCAGTGATTAGTATTAATTTATTACTTTGGACTGGATTATTTGTGATAACCTAAATTTTTTAAACTTTAATAATACAAACTATTTTACAAAATTGGCAAAATATAGAATTATTGGCTCCAAATCATGACATTTCTAGAAAACGTATGGAACATTAAAATTGGTATTTAACATGTTTCCGGAAAAAACTTTCCACAAAACGCAGAGGACAAAACGTATGGAACTTTCCACAATGATATAAAACTTTCCACCATTAAACGTGATAGAAAAATCGTGGATTTTCACCACACAAAAAAAAAGCAAAATCGTGGATCCAAATCTTTGCGATTAACGAAACGCGTTTAGCATTAAAACTGCTAGGGGACAAAAAATTTAAACCGCAATATTAAAAGAGAATTATAATTTTTTTTTAAAATGCATACATGCCAATTCCATCTAATGTATCCATGTCACAGTTTTTATACCACATCAACAAATTTCCTTAATAAAGATGACACCTTAGCGGTCATTAAATGATAATTCTCTGATAAGAAGACATGAAATATTTAATGAGGTTATTTTCATTTGTATATAATAGAGATAGAGATTTATCTATTCTCCATTAAGTGGGTATAAAACATTTAATGTGAGAGTTGTATTTGAAACAATATTTTAAAATTATAATATTAAATGAACTTCTTTAATTTTGATGATTTTTATAGGAAGGACCAGAGGTAAAGAGGCCATTCACTCCAAATTCATTTTTTTCACCCCAAATGTATAAATGAAAATTCTTGGTCACAATATATGGTTCTTTTATATGCATGTTCATTGTTCAAATTAATATGACTATACGACTTGAGATTTCATTTCCATATTTACGCTATTCTGTCCCTAACTGATGATGAATATGTTGTATCAAGAGAAAAGAAAAGTGACACTTGATTCTAAATTCGTGTAATTACAGATTCTATTTGGGTAATTTATCTATTCAACGGTAAGAAAATGTTGCTTCTTGGAGATAAAATATATATACAGCAGCAACCAACGTACATAAAAAAGTCATTTACATTATATTTTATTTTAATAAGTCTCTTGTAACTCTTTATTTACTCATATTAGGTGTTAGTTTGGATAAATTACTCAACATACTTATATGATTGTTCCGGACTGGGCCGAGGCCCAATCCAGAGATCCAGCATTCACAGGCCCATTCCCACTCGTCGGTCCACCTTCCCTCGATGCCACGTCGTCCGCATGCCTCTCCGCCTTCCCTCGACGCAGCCAACCCAACGGCTTTGTGCATTAAAGGAATTTAATGCCGACTTAGGGTTTCACGACGGTTACACATCGACAGTGAATCGGCCTCGACTCATATTTAAAGAAGACCGCGTCGAACGGTCGAGGTAATGATCTTTCTACCACCTCTTACTCACCTCGACACACACTGACTTGAGCGTCGGAGTGTTTGCAGGTACACCACCCAACACGCCGTCGTCATCCGTCGCGAGCACAACCGCATTGCTTCCCTCCGGTCATCCTCTGAAGTTCTGTTCAGAACAATGATAATATTAGAAAGACTTGAATATGTTTTTAGTCCATATAAATATAGAGTTATCTGCTTTTAGTCATTTTAAATTTTTTTTGTCACATTGGTTCTTGACATTTTCAAAATGACAACTTTTAGTCCCTGCAATTTTTGTGGGTCACCTGAGGCTGACGTGGCTAATAGAATTGCACATCATTGTTTCCACGTAGGATCGATAATGTCACGTGTATGGAAAGGGATGTCACATGTATGGAAAGAGACTCCCACTCACCACCAGAACCACTTCTTCTGATCTCCTCTCTCCCTCAGCCTCTCACTTCCCCTACCACCCAATTATGGTGTTGGGGCGGCGTGGAAGAAGATGTAGGTGAGTTGGAGTCTACGTGACATTATTAATCCTACATGGAACCAAAGACGTGTATTTCCGTTAGACATGAGAGCGTCAAATAAACAAAAATTGACAACAGAGACTATAAGAAGTGATATTAGAAATGTTATGATTCAATAAAAGACAAATTGTTTTGTAGGGACTGAAAGCGAAAACCACTGTATTGGTAGCGACAAAAAACATGTTTAAACCTATTACAAAAATGTTACAACAATTACAAATTTTTTGAACAATAATTTTTTTTTCCCTCAAAAACTCTTTCATGTAACTTCTTCATTCTGTCAAAAATACTTCTTCATAGATATTTCATAATCTCGTGAGGAGTTTTTCAAATCCTAAATTTGTTTTAAATGAAAAATTCTAGTGTTAAAGGTTAATTTTAAGTGGACCTAAATCAAATTGGAAGTCAAACTTTGGAATCAAATAAGGGTCCAATATGTGATAAAGAAGACAAAGTTGATTAATGTGAGGGATTGGGGTTCCGAATGAGAAGAGTGGGAGTTGGTGGAGGCAGCTATTTGAAATTGAAAAGAAAAATCCCAAACTTATTTCGGCTAATGACTGCTTAATCACAAGATTAAATTGTCTTGTTAACTGTCTAATAACAGATAATAAATCCTAGCACTTTTTCAACCATGGAGGTGCCCAGCTATTTGTGCCAATTGGCCCGACCGGTGGGAGAGTGGTGTTTGGTGAATGAATAGTGAACTCATGGGGCCTATGCCATTCCCTGATCTGATAGTCGGTTGGTATAAGGATTTGGATTGCCCGCGGTCAATATTCCCTTTAGTCACGCAAATTGAGAGAATTAGTAGCGTTCGTGCAAACATTGGACGACTCTAACTCTGGGTGAATCTATCTCAACTATCCATTTCTATCAATGGTCAAGATCATCCTTTCAGTAACTTTTGACGGCAAGGAATCCAAATCCTTGATATAAATTATAAAAAAATATTTTTATTTTTGATTAATAGATAACAATTTATTATTTATAATAAATATAAAAAAGAAATATTAAAAAATAATGTTTTATTTTTATAATTATTAATAAAAATAAAAATGTAAGCTAAAGAGACACATGATATACTCCTATTTTTATTTTTATTTTTGTTTTCCCCGTCACCATTAATTCATTCAATTGAACATTTTTTTACTATCAAATATTAGAATATGGGATAATTTTCTTGCGTGAACACTGCCATAAAATTGGGTCTAAATATGGCCGACTAAGTACTGTTTCTTCTTCTAATCTAAATAGTGAAGTTTCAAACAGAAGCCATGATTTGTGACTTAATTATCCACTTGGGTCATGAGAGCGGATATGCGAACTGTGCCTGTGCTGTACTCTCTTCTCATAAATAGTTGTTCTTTTTCCCCTTTATATTTTTTTTTATTTTTGTAGGTAAATTATACTTTTAGTCCCTTATGCTTATTTTAGGTTTTAGTTTGGTTTGTTATGTATTAAAAGTTTCAAATTGGTCTCTTACGTGTAAAAGATATAGCAATGTGGTCTCTCTTGTCTTTTTGTTCCGAAAAAGTCCCTTATGTTACAAAAATTATACCAATATAGTCCTTTTTTTTTGCAAAATAATGAACAAAAAAGGAACCACATTAGTATAATTTTTATAACATAAGAAATCAGTTCGAAACAAAAAAAATAAAGGACTACATTGGTATAATTTTTACACATAAGAGACAAATTCTGAACTTATATTACATGAGGGAACAAACTAAAATTTAAAATAAATTTAAGGGATCAAAAATATGATTCAGCCAATTTTTTGGGATTGGGATATGGTTTCTCCCTAACTGATTTAAAATTGATCAGTGAATGGATATAGGTTGCGCTGATTGCGCCATCAACGACGACATTGTCCATGTGGGATGATCGTTGTTGAACTGAAATTTGGGTTTTTTGCAGACTTTTTGGACATGGTCCCAAATTTCTTAAAAGCTAACATTATAGTCCAAACTGGCGTCTGGAGATATTAAGGGGTCCTACGTGTCATTTGTCGTCAACTGATTTACAATGTGTTGGTTATAAAATCAAATGACGTATGAAAATCTTGTCTAGGTCAGACAGGGAGACTAGCTGCAGGTAGAAAACATGGATATGTTTAAAGGAAGGGTTTCAATTTCAAATCTTACGCTGTGAACTATTATTATGCCGTTGGCGTTGTGTTGGCGGGTCCCGTGAAGCCTTTCTTTTTTTATCGATAAAACCCGTGAAGCCTTCTCTAGATTTGTTCGTTTTTCTTTATTTGAATCTTTGGCTGCTTTTTTTCCCCAAAAAAACAACAAAAACAAAGAGCCACTGTTTAGTAGACATTGCATCGATCCCACATTACATGAGTTTTTTTTTAATTCAGACAAATATAAAATAAATTAAAAAGCATTTTTAGAATATTTTAAATTATAAATGAGATGTGTATTATTAATTTAGAATATTTTAAATTATAAGGAGATGTGTATTATAAATGAATATTTCATTTAAATTACATTTTTATGGAGGAGTCAAATTCAAGAAATTTAACCATTTTTTAAGTAAATTTCATTGTAATATATAAGAGCAATCTATACATTCTTAATATCTTCCGTAATCAAACAATTTTTTTCAATGCATGTATCAAACAGATTTTTTCTTTCTTCTCGTTTCTAATGTTTGTGTCAAATTTAATTTACCGAAAGGTTTTTTTCTCTAATATGAAATTATTTACAGAACAATAAAATACAATCAAATAAGATCATAATATCAGATAGTTCATATGACAATCACTATGCTTTTATACAATTTGAAAATATATAATCACTATGCTTTTATACAATTTGAAAATATATTTTGTATTTTCTTTTTAATTATAAAAATAGCTTAGTTTTTCTTTATTGCTTATTTTTTAAAACTTATATAGGAAACAATAAAAACAAAATATTTTTATGATTAAATATAAAAGCAAAAAAGAAATATTTTTTTGCTAACTAAATAGCAAATTGTATATAATTTTACATTACATTTTTAGACAATTTTAAGTCCACATGCAAATTTGGGAAACATACCCATAAACCTAAGCGGAGAAAGACTGGGCACTCGATCTTGCTGCCAAACCGGGAAATTTCTCAATTGTGTGAAGAGCTCTAAATTACCTCCACCCCAATATGCATATGTTCAATTTTAAATTATATTCTTAAAATGATAGATATATTGTGACATATATAATTCATTGTTAACCCTATGTTAGACTAATTCAGACATTTTTTAGAGTTTTTTTTTAATTTAAAAAACAGCAATTATATCAAACCAAAACGAGCGCAAAGTATCATTTTTAATTGCCATGTACTCCATTAATAAGATGAATTGCCAACAGATTGCACCGTTGACGTGCTTTCATTTATGTAAATGTTTAATGTTTTCCAAGATCCACACACTCGTGTGCATCGGTTAGCAAACAATGTAATTTCAGATTTTCTCCACAGAAGTCCTGAAATTGATGGCAATTTAATTGCAAAATAATACCACCCAAATGTCTCACTTAATCCATGGGTTTGCCAATTGCCCCATCTCTTCACTGCATCCGTGCCTCACGTATCTCAAGACTAAAGCTGATTAGTCATGTTTAGAGCCTTCATGAAGAAAGTATAAGTGAAGGCGTCTTCCTGGAGCTTTTCAAATCTACATCCACACACAACATACCAAAAAAAACAAAAAAAAAATTACAGTACATTAAATACATTTTAGGAAGAAAAAAAATCTTCTAAAGTGAAATTGTCATTAAAAAGGACAAGTAAGGGTGTAGTCAATTTTAAATTTTAATGGGTTTAAAAATCACGTAATAAATTAAACACAGAGGAGATATGTTATTATTTGCTCACTTTAGAGAAAGTTCAAATAATAAATTAAATATAGATGCCTTTGGTGTAGTTCTATATTTAAACCCCTAGGAAACAACGACATATAACAGGTGCTTCTATAATCATTGGCAAATATAATCTAGCTTCTTTCTAAACTCGTGATGGATATAGAAATCCATGCCCCTCAAATTTAATTAATTAAAATACTCAGTACTCACTAAATCACGTTCTACGCTTCACATGATGTACTAAAAGAGCTAGAGCAACAAAATCAGCACAGTACTTTGGGTAAACTAAACACTATCAATTTCCCCAAACGTAATCAGAACAAGAGAGTAGATAAATAATTGCAAAATACATAAAATCTTAAACACGTTTAAAAACAAAAAGCAGTAAGTTATATTTTACCTTCCCGACTTCGAAAAATGTCCAGCACCAAGCTCGCATTTAAACAGCAGTATGTTATCATCAGTTTTCATATCCCTCAGTTTCGCCACAAACTTTGCAGGTTCAGAATACATAACGCGTGGATCTGCAGCATGTACAGGCAGAGATAATAAGGTGCACATATCACTTGCAAATCAAAATATAATTTTCGAGCCAAATTATTAGTGATCACTAAACAATTAGAATGCTTTGGCTTTACATATTGAAAAATGAATAATTTTGTGACCAGAATCAGATATGCTTACCATTTAATCCAGCTGTAACAAGAATTTGTGGGTAATTCTGTGCCTTCACCTGCATTAAATGAAAGAACAATAAAAACAAAAACAAAGCATGATTCCTAAAAATCATTTCATACAGGAGAACATAAAATTATGCTCAGACAGGAAGGGGGAAAAAAAAAAAAAAACCGGTGAAGGTTATAGGCCACTAAGCGCAGCCTATGTTATTGTTCTCACGTTATCAACTGGGGAATATGACTTCATGTAGAAGTAGAATTCCTCCTTCCTAGGATCACCCCATTCCTGCAGTAACAACAGGAAATAATCTCAATTACCAAAAGAAAAACAAAAGAAATCATCTCATACTATCTTCTGTGGACTTGCTTTAATAATGAAACTCAAACTTTGATGGCACATACCAAATAAAAACCCACATAATTATATATTCTAATTTCTAAGGACTAGTACAGGCGGCTATATATATAGTGCCTCTTATTAATACCAGTACAAAAGCCAAACAAATGATATCACAACCAAGAAAGCTCATGTGCGTTAACCAAGATATTTTACAAAAATATATGATATAAAGGTTAGGCTTACATAATATATTTAATACAGGGACATCATGCCAAGGCCATTCATAAATCATATTGGAAATACAGTATTTCTGAGATAAAACAAAATGGAAGGATACAGTAAAGGCCTCAAGACCAGATAAAAAAATATGCTAAACTGTTGCGAGTCCCACATCGGGTGGTTAACGAGCCTGGCCGTTGCTTATATAGTTGGGTAGACCACCCCCTCACAAGCCGGTTTTGAGGGGACCATTCGGATGTCTGAATTCTCACATGGTATCAGAGCCACGTTCTGTCCGGTGGTGTGGATAGTGCCGCTAGCCCTCGCTTGTGGTGACGAGCCCAGGCTCGAGGGGGCGTGTTGCGAGTCCCACATCGGGTGGTTAACGAGCCTGGCCGTTGCTTATATAGTTGGGTAGACCACCCCCTCACAAGCCGATTTTGAGGGGACCATTCGGATGTCTGAATTCTCACATAAACTATACTTTTGGTCCCTTATCTTTACTTTAGGTTTCAATTTTATCCCTTTTTTATTTTTTGTTCCTAAATAGTCTGTCAAGAACCAACTACCCCAAAAGCTTAAGTTGTTGGGTGAAGCCAAATGAATAGCTTTATATTATTTTTCTAACACGCCCCCTCACGTGAAAGCCTTTTGGGCTTAAAACGTGGATAATGCACAGTCTCACCTACCTTGTGCTGAAATTCAATTATTTTTATCGGAAAAATGGAGGCGGAAATGATCGAACTCTAGACCACTTATCTGATACAATGTCAAGAACCAACTATCCCAAAAGCTTAAGCTGTTGGGTGAAGGCAAATGAATAGCTTTATATTATATTTCTAACATAGTCCCCTATCTTACAAAATTTATACCAAAATTGTCCTTTTAGTTAGTTCCATCATTAACTCTAGCTTATGTGGCATTATGCGTTGGACCAAATTGAAACAAAAAATATAGATAATGGACCATTTTGAACTAAAAATAAAAGATACAAACCACTTTTGAACAAAAATAAAGATAAGGGACCGAAAATGGGCCACAATTAACGGCATTAGTAACGGAACTGAAGAAAAGGATCATTTTGGTATAACTTTTGTAAAAAAGATCATTTCGAAACAAAAAATAAAAGAGAGACCGAATTAAAACCTAAAATAAAGATAAGAGACTAAAAATATTGTTTAGCCAAAAAAGTATGGAAAATAAGAGGATGCAAAACACGTTTGAACAAGAGAATATAAATGAGAAATAATTATGCAGAAGTAATTTCTCTGAAAAACATGGCTTGGAAAGGCAAATCCATCCATTGAACCAAGGCTACAAGTCCAACAAAACATTTATTGTCAACAATCAATAAAACATTAATTCAACCATCTTGAAAGCCTGCAAGGCTGCATTACCATTGGTTTAAATTCACATATCTGACACTATGCACAATACAGTAAATTATTTAAAACAACGAAAACTCAAATAGAAGAATTTCAGTTGCCTTTTTCATAAAGGATATTTTCCTTCTCTTACTATATCTTCATCTTATTCATTACAAATTAACAATTCACACAATAAGAGAATTCATGCTGTTAAGGGAGTATTCATCGGGGAAAATATAAGCCAATGCATCATAAGCACATTCTAAATAAGACTATATCTCTCAGTTATGAGAGCCATAATTATTGAAAGTTAGAAATGGAAATATCTAGTTTCGAGGATCCAATTAACCTGTATTCAACCATTTTCAAATGTCGGTATGGAATGGCAGACGAAGAGAAAGGAAATTACCTCCCATTCAGAAGTAGTTAGAGGAATAGTTGGATCAAGCATTGTTGTCACAACATCCACAAAAGGTACTCCAGCAGCAGCAGCTTTGAATAAATCTGGTCTCATATTAAGAACTGCACCAATTAGCAAACCCCCAGCACTTCTTCCATTGATGCAAAGTCTTTCCTTAGAACAGAATTTTTTTTCAATCAAATGTTCAGCACATGCAATAAAATCAGTGAAAGTGTTCTTTTTTTTCAACAGCTTCCCATTCTCATACCACTGCCTCCCCATTTCGCCACCACCACGTATATGAGCTATAGCATATATAAAACCTCGATCTAACAATGAAAGCCTCGATGACTTGAAACTGGGATCTATGCATATCTGTTGACAATTTGAGGTCATTAAACTATAAATTCTAAAAGATACAGAAGGAGACAAGTTCAAGGTACAAACACCAGATTCAAGAATGGAATATGCTATTTAGACTCCAAAATCTTTGTAACCAAAGGAACAGGGAACTTAAATAAATAACAATCTTTGCTTATCGAACAATAAATGGCAGAAAGGAATCAGAAACCTATTAATGAAATGAAACAGTCAATAAAATCCAAAATGAATATAAATAAGGATGTTCATGCACAAAAACATCTTGCACTTAACAAAATGGGATAAGGTAGAAAGAAAGCTGTACCTTCATTCTGACAAGACAAGAAACACGAGTGTTGATAATTACTGTTTTTAACATTTTATTACTCATAATTACCTTATTAATGATGTCCAGGTTCTAATAAAGTGATCTTAACACTTATATTAATCACTAGGCTAAATTGGGTATTAAACAATGTTGTCAATCGCGGATTGGGGAAAATAGCGGAAAGCCAAAAATTCGCTATGTGAAATAGCAGATAGCGTTGCGGGCAAATAGCGGGTGAAATAAATCAATTATATATAACAAAAAATGTTGTATACAAAAATAAATAAAATACTGAAAAGAAAAGGGTTTGCCTACCGGACTTCTTCATCATGTTTTGTATTTTTAAAAAGAGTCATGTGCAGTGCATAAGCTCAGTCTTCAGTTTTTTTTTTTTTAGAAAACAGAACAAAAAAAACTCAAGTTTCAGCTAAGTCCGATATGGCGGAAATCGGAATAGAAGCCGCTATAGCCCTTGTAGCGAAACTCAAATAGCGTCGCGGTTTTCATAGCGGAGACCTCAAAATCTGCTACGCTAAAGCAAAATTTTCCGATTTTAATGCATATCGATATTACTTCAATGGTTTGGTCATATAATAGGCTCAAAACGTCACGAGGTTAATTTTTCAACCATGAAAAATCCATCCACATTACATTTCAAAGCTCACTTGATAAATCCAAAATGCAAGTAGTTTAATCCACTCAAACCAAGAACCTTTTACCCATCACTTTGGCACAACTTAAAATCCATTGGAAAACACATTTTTCTTTCAAAACATTTTTTTTTTCAAAAACAGTAAACAAACACAAAAAATAAAACAAAACAGAAACAGTAGAACAGAAAACAGTGAAACATAAAACAGTGCAATAAAGTGTATAGTGGCAGGTAAAAAGTTCGATTATATTTAGAATTCAAGTACTAAGCATTGATGAATGTTCACATAATCAAATTAAGAACAAATGCAACAGTGCAATAAAGTGTGTAGTGGCAGGTAAAAAGTTCGATTATATTTAGAATTCAAGTAATAAGCATTGATGAATGTTCTACATAATCAAATTAAGAACAAATGCAAAAACAGCAGCCAGCAACTTTCATGCATTAGCCAATACAAAATCAAAGCATAGAATTCAAAATTGGCACTGTTATGTACAATTCAATTCATGTAAACTGTTACTCTTCTTTTACCTCATAAGACCCGTAGCCATAAAGTAGTAATGGATCTGATCCATCAAGTTTCACAAGATCTTTTCGGTAAACAAGTGATATGGGAATCAAAGTTCCATCCGAAGAACGTGCCCACTGCCTTTCAGTGACATAATGTGCTGCATCAAAACCTCCGAGAACCTGAGAACAATAGGAGACAATATGAACCTGAGAACAATAGAGAATAATTGAACAAGACCCAAGGAAATGAGGAAAAGTATCATCATCATCATCATCATCATTCTCACAATAATAATAATAATAAGATTAAATTACTCCGTAAGTCCTTATAGTTTTATTATTTTTTTAAATAAGTCTTCCTAATTTAAAAGTTTTTAATGGAATCCTTATATTTTTAAATTGTTTTAAATAAATCCGTATTGTTAATAATTCATTAACTTTTTGTTATATTATAGAGATCTATTTGAAAACTTAGATAAACTAAAACGATGTATTGAAAGATACTATAGCTGAATTAGTTCTATGCTTCATCCAAAATTTTAGATAAGTTCATGTAATTTAGTAAAATCCACAACAGTTAATGATTAGGGACCTATTTAAAGTTCTAATAAGAATGAGGATTTCATTATAAACCTTTAAACTTTAAGAACCTAATTGAAAATTTTAGATAAGTTCATGTAATCTAGTAAAAATCCACAACGGTTAATGATTAGGGATCTATTTAAAAGTTTTCATAAATATGGGGATTTCATTATAAACTTTTAAACTTGAAGAACCAAATTTAAAATTTAATGAAACCATAAGGACTATCTTTGAATTTGTAAGGTGAGGACTGCTCAAGTTTTATAAGCACTACTTAGGCCATATCTCTAGTCGATGTGGACTCTCAACACCCCCCTCACGCCCAAAACTGGACACTTGAAATGTGGACAAATGCGGGTGGAATAATAGAAATCATGGCCCAATAACAGATCTAGGAGAATCTCTGATACCATCCTAAAATTTGGGCTTTAGATATATCTCAACCCCAAAAAACCGACTTGTAAGGTGAGGACTGTTCAAGCCTTATAAGCACTACTTAGGCTATATCTCTAGTCAACGTGAGACTCTCAACACTAGACATACAAAATGTGGACTAATACGGGTGGAATAACATAGCATTCCATATGCTGTCTTTTAAGATTGATCAAAACATCATTAAATTCTCTGAGAAAAACAGAAAAGAGAATAGCAACTCAAACATGAAATAAAGAAACCACTTGTGGAATTATGGATGCTAGCCAAAAGAACAAAACCAAGGTATTGAATAAATCCAGACAACATAAAATAGATTAAAAGCTCGGTCATCCATAACATAGCAATAGGCTAAATTTTATGTAGTAGCAGAAAGAAGCAAACAGGCCAAATTTTATGTGATACCAGAAAGAAGCACTTCAACAAACAAGAATCGTAAGCCTTGCATATCATATCATATAGATGCAACAATGATCAAGACTTGATGCAAAATTGAACAGCTTGGAGTTTAACTGGCCATTGAACTTACTGTGTCGATCTTCTTCAAAACTGAAACGCCTGCCTTCATATCATAATCATACACAGAGGGAGGCGTCTTCAATGAGCTATATGAAAATCGCAAAATACTTGACGAAAACTCAGACTCTGAAGAATCCACTGAGTATACTGGATCAATAAAACTGACCACCTGACCCCTTTCAAGACTCCTAAGTGGTTCACCACTAGGTGGAAGGTGATAGACTGTTATTTTTGGTAGACCATTTTCTCTCTCATACGCAACAAGATGATCACTAAAAAGTTGTATCTCCTGAATTTTCACACTAAAGAAAATTCAATGTAAGTTTTGGTGACAGTGAAAGACACACTCCAAGAATTTCCATTGTTTGCATTTTTATTCATGTTAACAATTTTGAGAATAAATTAATGATGTTAAGAGAGAGGATAAGCATCATCATATGAAAATAATGTCATGTCAAATTAGTTCACTGTATAAACTGCACAGTATAGACTGGAGATGAAATTTTTAATCCGACGGGTAATTGTCATGACTTCTGAAAATGGAACATATAATCTAAAACAAGTACTATTCCTAAAGTTCTAGTAACCCAGCATTTTCAGAAATCATGTCACTAATATTCTACATCCTTGAAAACACACTACATGGTGGTGACCCGACAATACATTCAAAAGCCAAGCACTAAGTCGTATAATTTATTCAAGATTACACCCAAAATAAAGGAAATAGCTAAGCAATGTTACAAAATTTGTGTTACCTTTCCCTGTGGGGAATAAGAACTGTAGTTGAGGATGTGTTGTTGACAGCACAAGCTACAACCTCTGAATTGAAAAATTGATCACTTCTCCTCTTAATAAAGAAATGATTTCCACGATGGCTGACAGTTGTATCAATACCATCCACACGTGGTGTCAGAACTTTAAGACCCTCTTCAGGTTTGGAAACATCCAGATAAAAATTGAACCTTGTATTTTTACTTTCCGATGCCACAAACAAATATTTCTTGCTCTCGGAAGCTTGAAGGTCAAGAGAAAATGTATCATCCTTTTCCACGTAAAGACAAGTATCCTTTGATTGTTCTGTACCCAACACATGAAGCCATGCCTGTATCACTTAAAATATTAGCATAACGAGTAGACAATTGAGATATTTCCATATGCCACAAAATAAAAATAATAGACAATCCCAAACTTGTGAAGACATGAGGTAAGTGAGAATGGGTGTGGTAAAAATAAAAATAAAAAAAAATAAAAAGGAAATTGGTTATCCCATACAAAATTGATTGTCAAATTAGACCTTGTAAATATATCCAAATACCATGTTGAAGCAAGACTTGGGGTGCACTTTTTCAAGTTTGGATAAGAAGCAATTTTATGATATCATTTTTTTGGATCTTCTTTCTTTTTTTCCCCAGAAGCTACTATTTTTCACCCATGCGAAAAAGCATTAAAATAATTTTCTTTGATAATTTTGCTTATTTCTGAAAAACTTAGCTAATAATTATAATAGCTGTTAAACATTTTTTAATTAAAAATGCACCTTTTTCTTTAAAAAAAGCACAATCGGCTAATCAATCAGAACTTTTGTCTAGCTATGAATTAAGCAGAAAATATTCAGTTTCACTGCCGCATCGAAACACATTGTAACCACAAATCTCATCTTCCGGTTTTCAGCATCTTTATCAGGCTAAATTAGCTTCTAATTCAAATCAGCCAATTTCACTCCTAATCAAATTGAAATTTAAAACAATGGCTTTGGACATGTGAGAAGTTGGTAGGATCACGGCTGAGATGATTTGGATACGTGAGAAGAAAAACCAATAGAAACTCCAGTTAAAAGAGTGGATAAGATGGACGATAACCTGATAATTAGAGAGACAGGTAAACCAGGAAAGACTCTTTAGTGAAATCATGAAAAGCTTTGGTTGTTGTTATTGTTGTTGAATAAAGAAGTACCGATTAGAACCAAACAGTTAAATACTGGTCCAAAGGAGAATTTCCCACCTTGTCAGGCCTGAGAATATTATCCATTGTTATATAAACTAGAGCACCATCACCAGCCCATTCAAGGTATGACGTTACACCAACAAGAGGCTCTCCAATGGGAGCTTGAGTCTCAGCATCAATGACATAAACAGTATATATTTCATCTCCTTTGGTGTCTTCTGCATATGCTACCAACTTACTATTTGGGCTAACCTGAAAAGAAAACAAAATAAAAGCAGGTTGGAAGTCATTAAACAAAAAAGAAGCAAAATAAAAATGCCATAATAATGATACGATCTAACCTTAAAAGCACCAATACTGTAGTATTGGTGATGTTGTGCCTTGATATTCTCATCCAAAATAACATGCTCCTGAGGAGCTTCAGGTCCAGTGGGCATGGTGTCATTAACAGATGGCACCTTTTGGCTATCAGATATAAGTCGCCTACAATGTTGAACATACTCCTTCCCTTCCAAAGTTTTCTGGTAATAGTAATAAGGCCCTTTGCGTAAGGGTGCAGAGACATCCTCCTCCTTTATCCTTCCTCTTATCTCAGCAAAAAGCTTGTCTTCAAATTTCTTGGTTCCTAGAAAATTAAAAATGTGTATAATATTCTGAGTAATTTTAAAAATAAAAAATAAAAATCCTTGGAGAGCCTGCTTAAGTGTATAGATATATCAATAGGATTCCAAGTCAGCACCTTGCAATCATAGAGCCTTTACCCCTTTGTACAATGAACATTTTCGATACATTGCATGCGTGGGAAGTGTACAGTGGACTACTTTATACTATTACACTAGATCCCGCCCATCAACCTCCGGCTTGACTATAAACTACAGAGGCCCGGATGCATTTTAAGGTGACTTAGTTTCTATAGCCATGCCCATGTGTCTGTGGGGCGTTTTGTACATAATTGATTTATTGAGAAAATATTTAGTTATTTACTACAAACTTGAGCCGATGCTGATCACATTACATTACTTTTTTTTTTTTTTTGGCAAAAGAAAGGAGAGGGGCCTCGTTAAAACCTTCTGATGCAAAACCCACCTTAGGGAAAAAACACCAAGAAGGAAAAAGAGTACAAAAATGCACTGGTAGATTATAGATAATAATTTATTCTGCTATGGAATTTTTGTTGTAAGATTATCACAGATCACACTTGAAAACCAATGTCAAAACAAGAGTATCATTATGAAAATGTCACTGCTAATACGACATTGGTCCGTTTGCTGAAACTATTGCTCTATTTCAATTTTCCCTCACCAAATATGTGTTATGGTTTCTTTCTCGCAAACCAAACTTGAAATCAAAATGCACACATAATTGTAATCACATAGACGAGTACATGCAGTCAGTTACTCAAATTAGACCTATGATGCCAATTTTTGTTTCCTTTTCGTAACACTAAGTAAATCCACATTTTCACTGTCTTGCTTACAGTGTCCCATACTACCATGCTTGTGCAGATTGTATTTTGTAAATAAAATCAAAAATAATAATAAGAAGAAAAGGCACTGAAAGCGAAAGAGGATAAGAGCGTAAGATAGGATTCGCACCGGACATGACGGAATCGGTGTAGGCATTCTCCTGGCGGAGATAGGAGAGCATCTCGGGGTCGGATCGGGAATCATCTCGGAGCCAATAATAGTTGTCGATCCTTACGTCGCCGAACAGCTCCATCGCGTGCTCCACCTTCTTCGCCATCGGAGGAGGCGGAGACTGAGACTGCGACAGAGCCTGGGGAGGCGAATTCATCGGCAATTTGGAGGCTAAGCGACTGCGGCGGTGATGGTGGTGATGAGAGAGTGCGGCGGAAAGAAGAGGCGGAAGAGAGAGAGTGGAGGAGAGGACGACGGAGACAGTGAGAGGAATACAGAAAAAGGGACCAATGTTTAAGCGAAGATTTTGAAGTAGCATTATTTTATCGTTCTTTATTATTGGGTTTCAATTTTTCAATAGTCATCCCTCCACTCACTTTTATCTTTTTTTTTTTCCCAAAAATATAACATGATATGGTACGATATGAATTTTCTATTGCCTTGGGAAGAGGGAGAGAAAGGGAGGTGGTTTTGGTACTGCACTACTGCCACTCCCAATGGTGTCCCATTCTTCCGCGATTTTTTTTTTAGATTCTGGTAGAATAAATTATAAAAAATATTGTTTAAAAAAATTAACTTTAAAAAAATTGAGTTAAAAATAATTTGTATTTGGTAATGATAGTTTAAAAGTGAGTCAAAAATAATTGATTTGTGTTTGGTAATAATAATAGAATCACTTTTGATGTGTAAATATAAAGAATTTTATGGGTCCTATACCTAGAATTGATTTTTCTAAACCCAAAAGCTACTCTCTACCTCCTTCCAAAAGAATTGATTCTACAACACTTAAAATCAATTATTTTAAACCACAATATTAACCAAACACCAAAATAAAATTGGACAATCAATTATTTCCAACGTATCAGCATTTTGGGGGGTGGGGAATCTCAACCAAACACACACTACATTCTGTCTGTTCTTCGCGGTGGCCGAGCAAAAGTGAGTCGGGAGTTCAAACCAATGATTTTAAAACTGGATCGAACCAATCGGTTCAACTGGATGAACCGAGAATTGGCATGTTCGGCGATTGGTTTAATCTTATTGAGCCGCAGTCTAATTGAATTGCCTAGAATCAGGTTGAACCGGAGTGAACCGTGGTTAAACCGCTTTGAACTGCTAATTGAACATGATTGAACAGTTTTAAATATTTTATTTATTTACTATTGTCCCCAAATTTAATATTTTTTATTTTTTTTACTTATCAGTCATTCGTTCAATCCAATTGAACTACGACCCGAAGGTCTCACCGGTTCGATCTACGGTCCAGTTTTTAAAACTTTAGTTCAAACACGTGGATCTAAAAATGTAAGGAGTTTGGACGGGAAATTTAGGCTATGTTTGGTTGTAAGGAAAGAAAGTGAGGGGAAGTGAAAACTTTTTGGAAAATGTAAAAAGTGTGCATGGATAAGTGTGACAGACCAATCATAGTGTGACACATCAACAATTTTACACTTTAATCAATAAACTTTCTTTCCCCCCACTTGCCAAAAAATTCCAAGATATGCCGTTAAAATGTGGACCATCCGATCAATATCGGACGGGTGAGATTCGCAATGCACTCAATCCATTTCTAGAAAGTTATTAGTAATATGGGAAACAATTATCTTTTAAAATTCTTTAAAGTTTCATTCTAATTTATTTATTTGAGTTCTTTCATATTTCTAATAAATTATTAGTAATATGGGAAACAATTATCTTTTAAAATTCTTTAAAGTTTTACTCTAATTTATTTATTTGAGTTCTTTCATATTGCTAAGTGTGTGTGTTTATTATTTACCATTTCTACTAGCTGACCAAAAAATATTGCTAATAAATTATTAGTCATAAGTCATCTCTTCCAAACTCACGCATAGACCAATGTCGGCCGGTTCTTAGAATTTTTTAATAAAATCGTATAAAGAATGTTGAAAACAACAAATGTTGATATTTTCAAAAATAAAAAATGAATTCGCTAAAAAAAGTGAAAATTTTCTAAGGTTATCAATTATTAATAAAATAAGACTTTGGCCAATGTGGATCACCATCATAAGAAGTTCATAATGGACAACATTTTTTTAATTTGTTAGATCTCTTAGACTCACAGGATCTAATGATTGACAATACACACTAATCTTCTCCTTTATTATTTGACACACACTCTCACCCATATCTTCTTCGTTAGGAGGTTAACACTACAAAAAATACCTCATTATCGGCGACTAAAAAACCGTCAGTAATACAATTTTTTCAATGGATTATCGATGACCTAGTATCCGTCAAAAATTAAGGTGTCAGAAAAGATTACTCATCAGTAATTACCAAAATCCGTCTATAAGCTAACAGATTAGACTTACTAAATAGAACTTCTACATTCATCACTACAGACTTTTGTCTACGATTAGAAGCACCCAAGTGGCTCTACCCCCGTGTTGTGGGGGGATGGGTTCTGAGTGGGGAGGGGTCACACCTGCGCCTTCTCCCTCCACTCCACCCCACCACCACCAACAATGAAACGTGAAACCATATTTCTCTTACACCTTTTATTGGTATCGGGTATCTCTAACTTTTCTTTTATTTCAATTAAGTTAAGGAAAAACATTTACATTGAAGTTAAACATGTAAGGTTCACATAAAAAATGAAACTTAACATTACTTCGTACAACATGCTGATGCCTCAGACAATCACAATCAACCTCAGAGCCTTCTTGGTGTACACTGATGACATTACTCATAAGCCACCACTAATCTTAAGTGAGTCTACTACAAATAATCTTTGTACCTTCTAAATATGCACAGGGCTCGAACAAATGGTAATGAATATTCTTCTTCCACGTTCATCTTTTTTTGTCCCAACAAGTCAAGCCTGAAGCTCATTTCCTGTGATGGTTTCCATGACAATACATCAAACAGCCCGCTCTAGGAATTTTGCTTGCAGTTATTTTATCACACACTCCCCTAGCATTTCATCTACAAAGGCAGAATGTTAGAGGCATTGTTCAATGGAAACATTTCAGCAATATGGCTTGACTCAAACTTTTGGCTCTTCAAATTTTGATGACACTGGATTATCAATGTTAAGAGAAGGGATATTTTCCTGGAAATCTGTAATGTTAGTCAAACAGGATGGTTTGGCTGCGCCATAGTAAAAGAAGGCCATGATTTTTGACCACTCATCTGCACTGCGAGTTGCTGAGAATCCACCAAATGGAAATTAATCATGGTCAGTAGGAGAGGGACTAATAAATGTAAAAGATAAATTTCTTTTTCTTATAAATTTTTTGGTAACATACCTTTATCACGGAATAAAATTTTCCCTGCTTTAGTAAAGATAACCTCTGGGAAGACTGACACTTTAAGTGCAGCAACCAGTTCAGTCTCAACAACAGCATCAAGTGCAACACACTGTCATATGATATATAATAGAATGTGAGACAACAAAATTTATCTCTCAGATAAAATAGCTGAAACCAAAGGAATAATCACATGGCTTTACTAATTACTTACTCTTGGTGAGGGTAATCTGCAGTTCCATATAATATGCACAGCCTTCTCTAGTTCATCTCGAATTCTTTCATTGTCCTTTGGCCTAAAAATAAAAGTAAAAAAAACTAGTAAGGCTTGTTTTGAACTTTATTTGGTTCTAAACATGACATGGAGCACTAGAACCTCAAAAAAAAAATATCAATGTCATCAGGAAGACCCAATTGACCAAGTGAATTATCTTAAACTACTTTAGCCAAATACTGAGGTTATTGCACATAAGTTGAAAGTTAAATAGAGCACTCCCAGGAGTCCAATTCCAAAAGATAAAAAGGAAAGTACGTGGATGCTCATGCACACACATAAAAAGTAATCAGCTGGAAAACTAGATTAATCAAGAAAGGGAATGTTTATTGTAATGTAAGAAGGAAAGGGTAAAAAACCAGCTAAGCATTCAGTCTATTCAATTGCATTCAACTTTAAGTTGCTGACACTAACCAAACAACAGACTACTCTGATTAGAGCTATCCAAAATGGCCACTGATATTGCAACATGCATATAACTCCGCAGCATGCTTACATAGGGAAAGAAAAAAAACAGAAAAAAAAAACAAACAAACACATTGAAGCAATCAGCCAATTAGCATCCAGCTACTTGGACTAAACCTAGAGAATGAGTGAAAAAAAAAAAACTAGTTTTAGATATCTTTCCATTCAGCTACTCACTCAAGCAACTACTGGGCGAAGGTACAGAATGTAGAAAAGTATAACAGACAGAGATTAAATGTAGAAGCAGAACAAACCTTCTATATCGATTGTGCACAAGAATAATCAAGGGACTGATGTCTTTGAACACAGTTTCCTCCCATTCTGCAATCTTTATGTCTTTGATAGGACGAATGTAATTATCATCTTGCCACACTATTTGCTTATCATCATCAACATCATTGTCATCATCATTATTATCGGCCTTTTTCTTGTTTTTAATGGTAATCTTGTCGAAAAACTGCCCGAGGCTGAATCCCCAGCCATCAGCATCTTCAGGCCAGTTTGGATCCTCCTCTTCCACAACAAGTTGGTAATCATTAAGAAGCTTTTGCATTTTTTCCTTCTTTTCTTCAGTGTCTACCACCTCTTCAATATCAGGTTTCCTATCAATCACTTGTTTAATTTTCCTCCTCCATTCTCGTCTCTCTTCGAGACTCATAAGATAAGGGTCATTTTCCTGGGAGGGAGAGGGTGCATCATCTTCATCATCACTGTCACTATACGCGTCTCTCCCTCCTCTCTTCCTACCAGCACCATCAGATTTGAGTGCTTGAGCTCTCCTTGGGATTCTTCTTGCTCTGAGATCACCATCCTGTTTCAGGGAAATAGAAAATGGACAAAACTTAAGTACAGCTTTTAATGTTCTCAATTCACAATTCAACACATAGATTAACAACCCTACAGTAAAAATAGGATAATTTTGAATTTGAATTTAAATGAAAAATTTAACCCACGTGGCATATTATAATCGGTGAACAACACAAACAACGGACACCTAAGGTTTTTCCATAGAAAAATTCATGTATCAATCTCTAGCTGAAAGGTGACACTAATTCTTATGTGCTGCACCAATACACCCATAATTTTAACCATTTGATGCATTAGATGGTTTAATAAATTTATATTCAACGGTTAATACTACTGACTATATGTGCATCATTTAAAAACTAGTCCTTCTGAAAGAAAACTTAAACTTTAGATTGCTAAGGAAAAATTCATGTACTTGCCTGCAAAGAGAGATTTGGGAAAAGGGTCAAGTTCAATAGCTTCTTGCTGAGTTTCTCTTTGGAAAGACAAAATGAATTGGGGACGTTAAAGTTTCTCTCTTTTATTGGTGAAAGGAAAGATGACAAGGGCAAAGTCAGCGCCATTTCTTCAAGCAGAAAACTGCAAGTGTCAGCTGATAAAAGGCACGGGAAGAATGTTAGAGAGAGAGGAAGAAAAAAAAAAGACTTGAAATCTATCATGCGTGTAAATTCAAGGTGTCAAAGTAAATTATCATTCTTTGAAACTGAAAAAAGAACATGGGAGCCGAATTAAGCAGTTTCGTTCCTCATTCTTGCCTTTTGTGTCGTTGGAGAAGCCAATTTCAGTGTGGGTCGGAGACGTTCTTCGCTGCTGATTTTGTTGTTGTTTGTCTTCTGAGAGAGATAGTGGGGATAAAAAACTAGGCCGTTATTAAATGCACCCCCCACCTGTTAGGTACACCCCTATTTGTGAATTTTCCAAAATACCCCCGAAAAAAATAGCAAAAATTCTTTTTTTTTTTAATTCTAAACATTTTACCGGAAATTACAATTTTCGGTATACAAATTGTAATCACAATGTTACCGGAAATTGCATTTTCCGGTATACAATTTGTAAACCGGAAATTGCAATTTCCGGCAAGAATTTTAAACACAATGTTACCGAAAAGAGATAATTCTCTATTGGGGGGAAAACTGAACCTTTTGATTAAGGATCTTCACTATCGTCGTCAACAATCTCGATGCATTCGGACTAGCTTACTTTGCATCGAGGACTAACTTACTTAGCAAAGTAAGCTAGTCCGAATGCATCGAGAGACAATCGTTGATAAATAGATGCCAGCTTACGATGCATTCGGACTAGCTTACTTTGCAAAGTAAGCTAGTTCTCGATGCAAAGTAAGCTAGTCCGAATGCATCGAGAGATTGTTGACAGTATGGGTGAAGATCCTTATTCAAAAGGTTCAGTTTCCCCCCAATAGAGAATTATCTCTTTCCGGTAACATTGTGTTTAAAATTCTTGTCTGAAATTGCAATTGTATACCGGAAATTGCAATTTCCGGTAACATTGTGATTAAAATTTGTATACCGGAAATTGTAATTTTCGGTCTACAAATTGTATACCGAAAATTGCAATTTCTGGTAAAATGTTCAGAATTAAAAAAAAAAAAGAATTTTTGCTTTTTTTTTGGTATTTTGGAAAATTCACAAATTGGGGGGTGTACCTACCAGGTGGGGGGTGCATTTAATAATGGCCAAAAACTATAGTGAATGAATGGGTCGAAGAATGGACCATCAGATCCGGTTCAGGCCCAGAAAGCATAAAGAAAGGAACTATTTGCACCCCCATTTTCTTTTCGCACCCCTCCTCCCCAAATACCTTCTCTATCCCTTCCCTATCCTCCCCTCCCCCATCCTACGCCACCCCTAGCCCCCTTCCCCCAAACACTTGCCCTTGGCCTCTACTCTCTAGCCTCATTGTCATTTGTTAATTTTTTGCATTTTTCTAGCCTTTGGAAACTTGTTTTCAAAATTATTTTTTTCTACAAACTAGCTTTTGGAAGGGAAAAAAAATTACATTTGGAAACAAGATTTCAAAGAGTTGAAAAAAGTCCCCGGTAGCAAAAAATTTGTCTTCTCAAAAGCAATTTTTTTTTTTGCTTTCAAAGGCATTATCTACTACAGAAACTAGTTTTCGCGAAGAATAAAAAAATAAAGTGTTATCGGGGAAATGGAGGCAAGTGGGGGTAGGGGAGGGGGTGGCAGTGACATCAGGGGAGAAGCCCAAGATGTGGGCGATATTGTCATGTTGTTTGGTTCCTATGAAAATAGAATGAAAGAAAGCTCAAAAGATTGAAAGTTTCTTGAAAGTTGGGCTTCTTTCGTTTGGTTCTCTTATAATATGAGAATGAAAGAACATTTTAGGTGGAGTCCATAGCCAAATTTGTTTCTGCTGGATTTGGGAGGAAAGGGCATGAAAGAGCATCATTTGAGTGAAAAGTCAAATACAACCTTGCTTTGATTGGCTAATTTATTGGCAAGTCCTTTTTTTGACGCTGTAGCATATATTTCAACGAAATGAATAAATCATATAATAAAATTATAATGTCTTTACAAGATTTGGCTATTCCTCTAGTATAGTTTATCTAATTTATTTGCAAGTTACCAAATTATATTAGACATAGTTTGACCTTTCTGAATTTTGTTAGTAAATATATTATAGATTTATATATTTATTTATATTTTATAAATATATATTAATTTATATATATGTATATGCATATTATTTTATTAATAAATACAAATCTATATATTTATTGGCATATATATGTATATAAACACTCGCGTTCCAATTTTATATAAGGATATTTTTGTCATTTATCAAATATATATCTTTCTTTCTCTCTCACTTTCCTTTCACTTTCCCTCAAACCAGACAACCAAAAAATAATCTCACTTTCTACTTACTTTCTACTCATTTTCATTACTTTAACTTTATTTCCTTTCATTTTCTTTCATTTTACTTTCTCTCCTCATCCAAACAAAGTGTGTGAGAGAGGAGTGGGGGGAGTGGGGCGTCGTCAACGGGGGTTTAGGGGAGTGGGGTTGTGGCAAGAGGGGAGCAAGGGTGTGGGATTGAGGGTGTGTTTGGATTGATGGAATGGGATGGAATGGAGCTATGTTCCATTGTTTGGATTTTAAAAAAATGGATGTAATGAAATGGGATGTAGTGGTATCCATTCCATCACAATCCATCACTTACCACCATTTTTCTTCCCCTCCAATTTGGGGGTATGGGATAGAATCAATTATTACTTTAATTTTATAACTATTAGATGACAATGTTATCCCTATTTTTTTGTCTTCTACTTGCGCACACTATACCTCTTACGGTGACATCTTCTTCTCCAACGTAGTGCTACTTGCAGCCATCAACTCTAGTGACGCCTCACTACTCTCGTGGGGAAGGTGCTACGACAACGAGCTTCAAACAGGAAATCACGAGTGTGATTCTGCTATTGGCTTCGACTTTGATTTATATATTCAAGTATAAAAATGTTAAAAATCAATTGTCGATGGCTAAGTTTGTCTTGTAAACTTTATTGCCCTGATTGTCTAATGTATTAATTGCAAATTTTTATTTTTACCCTTGTTTAAGATGAGATTTATATTAACGATGCACCTATTTCCTATGCAAGTGAGATGGTTAATTAATTATACACTATTTCATAAAAATGGGTAATTCTGGAAACAAACTCAATTTTTAAGAGCATTAATTGGAAAAAAACAAATTTCAATGCAATTCATATGTACGTGTTAATTATGGTTTTGTTCTAGGGATGACAATTAGACCCAGGCCCACTGGCCACCCGCAAAAAAAATCCGCAATGGGCATGATAAATACCCTCTTTATGGGTATGAGCTTGGGCCTGGGTAATTACTCGCAAATCTGAGTGGGTATGGGTGCGGGTACGGGCACCCTGGTGCCCAGCCCGCTCCGCAGCCCGCATATACATATATATGTACAAAATTATAATTTTATATCAAAATATTAAATAGAATTAATTAATCTATCTACTTTCTTTTTTTTACCGGAATCTATCTAATTAATTTATTTACTTTTTTTACCGGAATCTACTTATTGTAATATGTACTTGTTTTTCATATTTTGGATGTTTTTATTTGGCTAAATACTATGATTGGTAATATTTTAGAGTTGATTTGAAAGATTTTGGATCATATTTTAATTAAGTTATGATGTTCTTTTCGTTATTTATTGTCTTTTCATGGTTAAAGTGCGGATAACGGGTGCGGGTACGGGCACTTAGGTACCCAACGGGTTCGGGAACGGGCACTAAACTTGTTGCCCACGCAGATATGGGCTCGGGTATGGGCATTTTTTTTCAAATGCGGGTATGGGGACGGGTACTATAGTACCCTGCCCAGAGAGTGCCCATTGCCATCCCTATTTTGTTCCTTATAATAAGAACCAGAGAGAGTATTATTATTTTTTTACCGGAAATCAATTAGCTATTAAAAATTGGTTTTTCTTAATTTTTTTGAAACTAAAATTGTTTTTCCAAGATAGTACGCCGAGTATATTATTGTGTAATACTTTTTAAAAACAAAAGAATACTGCAAATCCACATTATTTATTTATTGTAAGATATAAATATAAATATTAAATTAAAAAACCATGTTTTTAGCATAATATTAATTTTTAAGTTTCTATTTTATTGGTGTGTTTACAATAAGGGCAAAAAAGAAATAAAAAAATCTACAACTCATTCCATTCTGTTCGCTTTCCAAATGATGGAAGCGTAATTTTGTTTCATTCCATTACAAAATATCCAAACAATGGAATGGAAGTTTCATTCCATTCCATTCCACTCCGTTTAATTCTATTCAAATTCATTCCGCTCCGCTTATATTAAACTATCAAAACATACCCTGACTGAGAGGGGAAGGGAGTGGGGGAGAGGTGAGGGGTAGGGATAGTTTGGGTATTATAGGGGAAGGGGTGCGAAAAGATAAAAAAGGATGTAGATAGCAATCCCCTTTGAGTTTAGGCCCAGGCTCAGGATTTGTTTCTCTTCCTTTATGAGCTTTTTGGGCCCCTGTTGGTTAATTCAAAACAAAAAAATACAGCGATTAAGAGAGAGAAGAGAGCAAGAAAAAAAAAAAAAGAGGAAGAAAAACGCGACAACGGTGTTCCCGAAAGACTGATCAATTCGAGGTAGGATGTGATGAGTTCCAAATTCATATTTCATCCTGTCGATGTTTAGTTTTGTTTGTGTTTAAAGAATTTTTTTAAGGCTTCAGTTTTCTCAGTATTTCGAGGGTTGTAATATAATCTTGTAATGGAAACAGCCACAGGAAAGGGGTTTTAGGAATGCATCGGTTGTCAAAAGAATTTTGGAATCTAAAATAATTTGATGTTATTATACTTCTCTAGTGCATGCTGATTAATAATAAGAAACTAATTTTGGTTAGTTTAAATGTGTATGCACTATGTAGATTAAGTGTGTGTAAAGCCATGGAGGAGATGTTAGGTTCAAGAGGTTCGGCAACAGCAATCAACTCTTCCAATATAGGATTTCAGGTACTTTGTTTCTTTCCATCTTTCATTATGTACAGTTATTTTATTTTTTTCGGTACCATTCCTTTTCTCCTGGTTCTTGTAAATATGATTTGGGATGGTGTTCTTTGCAGCTATTGAAGAAGCAAGGTTGGAAAGAAGGGACTGGTCTTGGAATCTCTGAGCAGGTTTTGTTTCTTGCTCTCTCTTTCCTTCTTCACTGAAAGATGGAATTAGCAGTCAAAAAATGTTGTATCTGTTGAAATCATAACCTTCAACCCTTCCGTTACTTCATGCCATTTTTGAAAGATACAGTGTCCCTGAACGGTGGAAGTTACATTTAAGGTCCCTAAATGTGTATTTTGTCAGTCAAATTAGTTCTTAGGTCCGGGACTCTCTGGGCTAATTTAATTGCAAATCGAGGGATTAATTTGACCAACGAAATGCATAGTTAGGAACCTTGGATTAAATTGCTATTGAAGGTATATTAATTGATGGAATACCTAACCTAAGCATAACTGATAGTTATGCTTGTTTGCTCAGCCCGATTCTTAAAGTAACTGCTAAGCTCCTGTTTCAATACTTCTCTTGTCTCCATGAATTTAGTCTATTTTGATAATAAAAAACAGGTGTTTGGAACTTTTTTGCAATAATTCTGATGAATAAATTTATTATGGAAACAGGGTAGATTAGAACCCGTGGAAACTTCTGTGAAGAATAATAAACGAGGTTTGGGAGCGGATAAAGTGAAGAAAAAGGTTGTGAAACCTGATCAAAGTGATGCCTCCAAAGGAAACGACAAGCAGGTAATCCGTAATTTTTTTCTTAAGGTTTGTTTTTGTTCCCAAAGGCTTTGGTGGTTGTTTTAAACAATTTGTAATGGTAGAAGGATAACATAACTATGCAAAATGGCACTAATTTTTTCATTTGGAAATGGAAGGTTACATTGGTCGTCAAAGGTTTTCTTATTTTAGGTAGTACTAGTTTCCCAGGTTATTTGACTGAAATAGATTGATTTTCAAGTTCCTTGTTTTATTTCGTTGAATTTTGTGCGGGAGTTTGATATAATATTTAGTAATTGGAAATATTTTTTGTGAGTCAAGTAGTTAGATACTTGTATTGTAGCCGAATGAATAGAGGAGAAATACCTCAATACCTTATCTTTAAGAACAAAGGTGACATGTAGATTCAACTTATGAGCCATACTATGAATTACTATGAATCTCAGAGAGGGAGGGAGGGAGGAGGGAGGTAAATACTTGTTATGAAGATTGATGGAGAGATATTAGAGGAATAAAAAAAACCTGTATGTGATTTTTAATGATTCTTAAAGGACATATGATAGAGTATGTAGAGACTACTAGAGAGGTTTTGTGGAAGGCTAGAAAGTATTCAAATTGCATATATTTGAGCAATCAAAAATTTATGGTAACAACTAGTGTGAGAACACGGTGGAAATACATAAGATTTTTCGATAACTATTGGTGTGAACCAAGGGTTAAATTCAAGCCCATATCTTTTTATCTTAGTTCTAGATATGCTTACCAAACATATCCAAGAAATGGTACCATTGTGCATGCTTGTTGCGAATGATGTAGTATTGATTAGAGAGTTAAAAGAAGAGATAAATGAAAAGTTAGAGATATTTTTACAACTGACAAGCCTTGGAAACACATGGTTTCCGCCTAAGTAGAAGTGAAATATAGTATATGCAATGCACATTTAGCAAAGGACAAACAAATTCTAGCCTAGAGGTGAGAATCGAAGAACATACAATATCATAAGTCTCACGTTTTAAGTACCTTGGGTCTGTCATACAAAGTGACAGAGGGGTAATGGTAGATGCCAATCATGGGATTGAAGTAAAGTGGATGAAATGGAGGAATGGTTTGGGTGTGATAAATGATCAAAAAATGCCTCTCAAGCTTGTAAGAATTTTTCCCCAAGTTTTAAGACCTGCAATATTGGATGGAATTGAATGCTGGACACCAAAAAGCCAAGAAAGTAAACTTGGCGTCATGGAGATGAGAATGTTATGTTGAATGAGTGGATACACAAGAGAAGATAGAATTGTAAATTCAATTATTAGAGAGAAAATTGAGGTAACCCCTATAGTAGAAAAGATGGTAGAATCTTGACTTAGGTTATTTGGGCATGTGTGGAACAATAAGTAGACTAAACCAAATGGAGAGTAGTCCAGTAGTTAGATACAGACAGGTATGGAGGAAAACGACCAAATAATTAAGAGTGGTTTAGAGGTAAATGGACTATATTTAGACCAAATACACGACAGGACTTTGTAGTGTAAATGGATCTATATAGTCAACCCCACCAAGTGGGAAAAGTTGTTTGTAATTAGATACTTGTTGAGACTTTTTTTTTTTTTTTTAGTCATTTTGACATCAACGCGAACTACTATGGCGTCTTTATTTTCTACATAATTCCCCATTCCCCTTTTTTTAAGGTGGCGGGGGCGGGAGGGGGGAAACTGTATATGATTTCCTGCTGTTCATTGACTTCAATTGATTTCAGGAACATTTGTCTCAAAAGAAAGCCAAAGCACTTTCTAAACGGATGAGAAAGATGCAAGAGTTTGAAGAGAAGATGCAGGAGAAGGAATTTGAGTGCGCTTTCTTTAGAGAGTTCTGGCCAGAAAATGTTTGAGAATTAGGGGGTTCATATCATTATGCGTCACCATTTCCTCTTGCATTTGCCTTCTTAGTACTGAAGAAGATTTCAGAGTCCGTGCAAGTTGGATCTTAAGGGTGTTTTCCCCGGGATACATACAGCATTCAGGAAAGAGATTTGTAAACCGAAGGAATTTCAAATACCTTCTTTTTTTCTTGTGTGTAAATAATCACACCTCTCTCCCTTCTTTTTTTTTTTTTTTTTTTTTTGTATATGCAAAAGGGGAGGGAAGGTTTGTTAGAGGTCATGGCCCTCCTGTTTTAAAAATGATACATTCACACGTATTTTGTTTAGAAAATTAATATTTAACTTGGCCTCTCTAAACAATTTGTTTTTTACTCTGGCCCCTTAGAAGAAATCTGTTAGCCTACCCTACCAAGTGCAAAGAATCTGATAATCAAACTCCTTACTCACTGATGAAGAAAATTGGACCTTTAAGGGCCATGCCGATTCTGATACATTGTAATGCAATGCAGACATTTGTCGAACCATACAATTGAGATCGAACGATTCATATTTTAACTTTAGGAAATTAGGTTAAGAATTTTAAAGTTGAAACACGAGATCGGACAACCTGATTGCTTGACCACGTGATTCCTAACTGCAGGAACTTTGTGATTCCCGATTCTTCCTAACAGAGGCTTTTAGTCTAAATCATGGGAATCGTGGTTCACAGACCCATGGTTCACAGGTAGATCGTTATTCACAATTGTTAGATATATTATTAGTTTTTAATGTATTCAATGGTTGTGAGTAATGGTTAATGAATAGATCATGTCATTTTGGACAACTTTTTTAAATTTAACGAGGAGTTTGGTTATTTATGGTATAATTATAGGAGAAAACTTAGCTGCTGTTCTAATAGTGTTGGTGTCATTCTCTAATCACATCATTCTATGTGGAATTTTAAAACCATTGAAACATCACCCAAGTTCTCTCCATAATTATATATTATATCAAAGGTAAAAAAATATCTACTTAATAAGGTTTTTATCCTGTGGGACGAAATACTATCTTGTGGGACGATGCTCGAGAATCAGTGTCTCAGATTTGCACGCGAGCAGAAGATGTGTTGAAGACTTGGAGGCTCGCAAGACAGCGTCTGCTGCAGCAGAATGGTGCAACAACAGCTTCTTCAGGCACGACATGGACAACACCTCCATGTGGCTGGTTAAAATGCAACATTGATGCAGCACTTTGGAAGGATCATAATCTAGTTGGAACAGGTGCTTGCTTGAGAGATGCCTCTGGTTATTTCATTCTCGCCAGAACTGATTGGCTGCACACGACGCTGACCCCAGTGGAAGCAGAGGTGTGGGGATTGTTACAGGCACTTAAATGGGTTACTACTACAGGTACACTAATATTATTTTAGAGATAGATTGTAAGCAAGTGGTAGATAATGTGTTCAATTACAAACTAAATGTCTCTGAATATGGTTGTCTCCTGCGTGAGTGAAAATCAATCCTTGATTTAAACAACTCTATGCAAGTTGTTTTCGCGAAGTGACAAACAAATGGTAGTGCGCATGCTCTGACAAAAGCGTCTATTTGTTATGCTTCTCGCACTGTTTTTAGCTCTATTCCGCATTGTATTTGGAACGTGATTAGTAATGAAAGGCTATGATTTGGTTTGTGTAAAAAAAAAAGGTTTTTATCCAAATGCCATTGACATCACTTTGTAATTGTATATCAGGGAAACGACAATATTGAAAAGAATCTTCTTCAGTTAGGATCCTTTTTAATATTGTCAAAATTCATGAAGCATGTTTCCGTAAGATGACAACCACGATAATAAGGGTTTTTAACAGTGTTATCAAAACCAGACCGGACCGAGCGGTCTGACCGGTTGAACTGGGAATCAAACCCCTGTCCGGTCCAAACGAACCTGAAAACCGCTTTACATAAAAACTGGGGATCGAACAGGAAAACCGGACAAAAACCGGAAATCGGACAGGAAAATCGGGAAAAAACTGGGAACCGGCAGTTCGATTAAAAATCAATTTTTTTTAAAAAAAATGGTAAATGACATTGTTTTTGGCACATGAGATGTTTTTCATCCATTTTTTTGTACGTTGATAGATTAAACCAAATACTATAAAAAAAAAATTAAAATGAATTTGTACATTAATATTATTATCAGAATACTTACGTTGTAGTATTTGCGATTATTTAATATTAGAATGTTATTATGACATATTTGCGTTGGTTTAATATATAATTTTACATGTTATATGTTGACTTATAACATTTTAAATGGAGTTTAATTTTTAATACTGTGAAGTTATGAATATTATGTTATTTTTTATTTATTATTATTTGATATATTATATTAAAAATATTATTTAATTCATTTTCGGTCCGACCTCGGTTTAATCCCGATTAAACCCTTGAACCTTGAATAATGACCGGTCCGGTTTTATGACCGGTCCGGTTTTAACGGCCTTGGTTTTTAACACCAACATGATTCCATCTGTTACCTTAGATTTAGAAATCAGTACATGTTCCAGGCAAACTACATGAAGCCGATCATGACTTCCAAATTAACTCGGGTTTAATGTTGAAAAAAAATGGGGGAAATACAAGAGGTGAGAGAATATACAACTTGGCTGCCAAATACAAAATGAATTCATTTCACGTTTAAAGAATGGACAAAAGAATAAATCAGAATATGCGGTTAATGAATGATGTGGTTACCCCGAAAATATTGTCAACCTTTGCCGGGATCAAGTTAACGCAATATCATTTTCTTTTCTTGCAGTCATCAAGCTTAATGAGTTCGACAGGAGCAGCTGGTATTCTGACCCACCATTCTCTAATCCGCCTTACCCATTTCTTGCTACTTTCTCTCCTACATGGCATCTCCCTTGTGTAACATTCAGTGAATATCACCAAAATTATGTATTTTGGAGGAACAAAAGCAAACACTGCAGCTATGAAAACTAGAAATAGTGCAACCTTCTCTGTAGCCTGCAGGACAGATGTAAAACTTTCAGAAAATATTCTAGAGGAGACTTGCGTTCCAACAAACTGACTGAATCAATTTGGTTTACAAATCATACGACTTTTATAATATATTTCAATTAGCAGACGCTTCATAAAATAGCAAATTTACAATGCTGCAAAGGAATGACACTAATCATACGGTCACAAACTCATTTCAGTCAAAAAGCAATATATCAGGTAGGAGACAGCTAATAATTTGCAGTTATATACACAATCCGATGCACTTAGATTGAGATGAAATTTATAAATGGCTGAAATCCAAGGTTTCAAGTATGCTGAAGTCCTTCATTTGGACAGTGGTACTCAATAATATTCATGCTAATTTGTAGACGCCGGAATTCCCCCGAAGTCCCGGACACACCCACAATTAGAAAGGGAAAAACAAGATCTCCAAAAAGAATTATTTGTTGGGGGGAGGGGGTTAGGGGGGAAAGAGGGGGAGGAGGGAGGATAGACTCCCACCTTGTCTGAATATCAAAAACCCCAAATTAAGGGAACTTTAGGAGGAATATAGAGTTTTTAAAAATTCCCCAAAATCTTTCCATTTTTTAAAATTAAAATGCTTCCAAACAAGGGAAGGGTTTATACCCTTTCCCTTTCCTCCTTTAATATGTCCATTTTACATGTTGGCATTTTCAGGAACAGTTTCCATTACTATTGAAATGTAAGGCGGGCCTATAATTGGAAACTATATATGGAGTTTATGGTGATGAATGGCTATGAAGTTTGGGGTTGCAGGAGCTTTTACTGATCAGCTCAGGTGTTGACAGCATTAAGATGATAAAAATCCATGCCAAAGAGTTCTTTATTTTGTTAATTTGTGATTTTGGACTTTGGTAGAGCAGAATAACATATCTCCAAGGCAACTTGTGGTTGCCTTTAATTTTTCTCAGAGAAAATAGTTTCTTTAGCCTCTCTGCGGTATTCTTCCAATGGTTTCTTTAAGAAACTATGCAGAGGGAATGTAGAGCTATTTTGTGTTGTTGAGTTTGTTTTAATTTTCAGCATTTATTTGCATTTGTTCAAAAGCATGTCTTCTCCCCCCCCCAAAAAAACAAAAAAATACACTCTTCTTAGTACTCCATCCATCGTTTTAATGGATTTTTTTCAATCCATAGTCACCCTCAAGTTCAAAAAGAAATTGTATCTTGCAGCTATAAGTTCTCCAATGTTGTATGAGATTGAATGTTGGGCGATCAAGAACCAACAAGAAAAGTGTAAAAAATTATTAGAGGAAAAAAAATGTTGTAGAAAGTAGGATATCATCCTAGGTGGTTGAACATGTGTGGAAAAGACCCGTAGAAACAACGATATGGAGGGTTGACCAGATGGAGGATAGTCTACTAGTTAGAGGTAGAGGGAGACTAAGAAAAACTATAGATCAAAATATTGAGAGATTTAGAGGTAAACGATCTACCTTTAAACTTACTTCATGATAAGGAATTACGATGTCATTTGATCCATATAGTTGACCTCACTCAATGGGATAAGGCTTGAGCATTGTTTTTGTTGAAAAAAGATTCCAACAGATAACAAGATGCTTTTAATTTATGGTTCATATCGTGTCCACTTCATTCAGAGTGGAATAACAAATTGCAGCACAAATCTCATCATTTAACCCCACAAGTTATCGCATACATAATAAAAGATATTTTGGCATAACTACATGCAAAACAATTGAATTTTTCTTCGAAGAAGTAGAGTAGAATACTCACCTGTGGTAATATAGCAAGTAGAAGAGCTCTAATTTTTAGTAGAACAATATTTCCAGCTTGAATAAGTGATTCAAACTGTGTAATGGCTTCTTGCAATGTCAGCAGTTGTTCTACTGCATTTCGATTTGGGGGAGATGTTACTGTGAAGGCTTCTAATGACCTTCCCCTTCTAAAATGTCTACGCCAGAGCATGATAATTGCAATGAACACAAAAATGGATGGCAATAAGTACTGGATCCACCCCCTGTACATCAATGTTAATTAACTGCTTAATTCATCAAATCCATGGAAGCCAACTTTAGCACAAAAATATTAGTTCTTAACAGTCATCACTGTCTGATCCTGGTTGCAGTCAATTTGTTCAATAAAACTAAAGTAATGCAACTTATTAATTTCATTCTCAATTGTAGATTTGAGATTGTACATCCTCAACTTCTTGTTGAAGTACAGAGATTGACAATAGTATGCAGAATGGTGTCAGAAACCTGGTGGACCTTGCCTGAGATGGGCTTACCAACAAAGAACCACATGGATAAAGACAAGGATCAAGAAGATTCGATTTTCTGGAGCCTTGATGAGAACGTCAAGCATTGGAGAGAAGGAGATGCAATACATGTCAATGAATATAAAAACTTGGTCCTTGATTAATATCCTTCCACATTTATTTCTTTCCTCCCGTTTACTTTTCTTTTCTGAAGTCTCTTTGACTATTGGATCTTGAGCAGTTACAATTAATTCACAATAATCAGTAAATGTTGAATTTCAATACCAAGTAGTGATGAACTTGAGCTTTGTCCATCTACATGTGAGGAGAATCCTAAGACATTTAGGAAACCATTGTTGGGCCTTACATGCTAGCTTAAAATTGGGATCATGTGGTCACATGAATATACAGCATTGATGGAACAAGAGTTGAGGCAAAAACTGACACAAAAGCCTTTTAAAATGTTCAAAACTAAAGAAATTCATGTGTAAGGCAGAATGCTGTAGAGTTGAAAATTGAAGATACCCACTGCTGAGTACAGGAAATATATTTCTAACCAAAAGCGACGAATTTTGAACAGCATAAAGTTTGTTGAATGAGGGTGCCACTGATGTTTAAGCGGATCAGCTATTAATGTGGTCACCTAGTCATACGCTGATTTTAAAACAAAACAATTACCTCATAATCACATAACAGGTGAGTAGCAAAAATGCTGTTGATCTATAGAAGTCTTTCCACGAGGCCAAATGTTGTAGTCGGTTAGCAGATTCGATGACTGGGAATAGTAGTTCCTACAAGGAGTTAAAACAATTATCCATACCATATAACGAAAAGCATAGACTCCTTTTATTTTCCCCTCATCCTCCTGGGAAACCTTATGATTTGAGTTTGAGAGGCGAAGCCACTCAATGGACATCCTAACCCAGAGAACATGCCTTTCAGGTTGAAAATTGAAATGCATTTCAAATAGAAGCTAAATACTTATAGAGCTTAGATGATCAAAGTAGAGACAGAATGATGCTACGGGAAAAAAAGGTTTACTTTTTGTACTCATTTAGAACCCAGCCCATCAGTGCTCTCTGATGTGAAGAAGCATTTGTAGTTCTAGTTTGTTTTACAGCATATCACAGCAAAAATTTGTTCTTTGTTTTTTTTTAACCCTCTTCGCTTTACCATAATTTCCATGATCAAATGAAATTAAGATTTATTTTTTTCAAAAAAAAAAAAAAGATTATGGAAAGGAAATAATAACAAACCTTCATAACTGCAACATTTGTATCGATGCCTTCAACCTTCACTTGGTCAACGGTTGCCTGGGCAGCTTCAGCTTTACCAGTGTCCAGAAGGGATTGTTTTACTGCCACTTCCAAGGGATTTATCTCACCAACTCGGATATCGCAAACAACAGTTGTTTCGTCATAAATATCAGCCAACTTTTTCGATTTGAATCCAAGACAGAAGAGTGCCACAACTGCTGCTGGAGACACTGCTGGTTGCTTTTTTGTGTCTACATTCCCAGGAATATCGCGTTTACCAAAAACAGCAGTTAAATTTGTTAAGCTATTTGACAGGGTTTCCAAGATCAAATCTCCCCGTGGAAGAGTTTCGGCTAGGTTAAAAGTAAGTAAAGTTTTATAGTTGGATGAGAAAAACTTGAAAGCTTCTCTAAGTGCACGATAGCGGAAGATGCCCAGAATAGCCCTGGCAAGTACTTCTGATTTCTGCGTCTCTTTAAGGCAGTATTTCCTGATAAACTTGTGTGCGCGTAGGATCTCCAGACTAATGTCCAACCAGTAGTCACGACGCAAGTTTGCTTTAAATTCAGGGAATTCAAAGTAAACAGGCTCTGCTCTGTCAATGCATTTTTGAAAATCATAAAATTTGAAGTGGAAGGCAAGAGAAATATATAGACAAGTCACACAAGATATTTGTGACAGGTAACATACACAGCAGTCGACTTGTACACCACAGCTTTATCAAAGAGACGAGCACCAAGGGGTCCAGTCAAGTCAGGCTTTATGACCTGTTTCATGTCTGTGCCCAGATCATATCGAACAGCTTTCTCATACACACCAACTCCAAGTGACTCAAAGTACAGAGCATAATTGGTCAGGGTCAACCGTCCTAGAAAGGTCAGAAATACGAGGTACCACCAAATTAGAATAGATTTTAGTCAAGCAATGAACAAGGGTTCCTAATCAGTTAGTTACCATATTGTTCATACATAAAACAGAAAGAAAAGGCTAACACATTACACAGCAGGATCTACAACAGTTCCACATATACTCTGATTTGCTGGATTCATAAAACCAGCTTTTTTGAATAAACTTCCCAAACATCACTTAAGCAACAAATCCAGGAGATTACTACATGTATATTTTTATGCAAAATACCTTTTTATTATATCTAAACAGCGCATGGGTGACCCTTTGACTACAATAAAGAACAAAAGCAACCGCAACTAAAGTAAGTCTAGAAATGATTTATTTCAAATATTTGAGTGCATCCCTTGGTGACCAATTGGGCTCTTAGCCGCTCACAATTCCAGACGCATGGTGTTAAATACAGAACACTCCTGTACAAACAAAAGCTTTTTATGATATTTAACTCGCTTGTGCATTTGTAGTGCAGTAGAAGGTTTGGGGAAAACAAAATTTGATTCTATAAAGAACGAAGGCACTAACAAGAAGATAAATAAAAAGAACCATGATTTAGCTGAGGGAATTATTTTAGCGACTTGATCCTACTCAAAAGCTTGCACATACAAAAACAGAAAAATGGATCTGCTAGCCGCCTATGTAAGTTATAGGAATCCTCTATCATCCTAGAAGTATCTCAGCCACTCAGTGAAGATCTATAATCAACAGATACAAGAAGGCCATTTCAATGTATGTACTCTATTTTGAGTATTAGAATGACTCACCAGGCCATGCAGAGATGCCAATATGTTGAAGAACCGGTTGAGTTGGAATTGTCCCATCCATATCAAGGACTATCTCTTCTTCAGCAAGCTGAAGATTTCCAATGGAACTGGCCAGAACATTTTTTGAATTCTTGATAACCCTGCATGTAACTGGTCGTTAGGAAACAAGAAGCACACAAACAATTATGCAGGCAACAACACTATGGAAGGAAAAGAACCGTACTTATGAAGGTATCTTATGTATTTATCATAAACAAGAAAATGAAGTCTATGTCCCGAAGAACTGGTAAGCGCATCAAACAGATTGTGGACAGTTATTATATCAGCAATAAGAACACAAACAGGAGCTATCCTTGAGAAAGCCTCAGGACCAACTGTCTTCTTGTCATCAACCTAAAAATCATTGCATTTAAATGCATCTTTAGTTAATATTTGAATTGAAGGAAGTACAATATTATTGTATGGTGTAATTGTGTATTCACTGATTGATGTGATTAGTGTCTAGTGAAACCTGAACTGCCATATTTGTGGAACTCGAATAAAACAATGAAGCCTCATCCTCATCCCCTGCGGTTTGATCTTTACTGCGAGTAGGAGTTTCCTGCAATTATGCACCAAACAAGATCGAGATCACAATTCACAACACATCGACATTTTAAGTTGGAAGATTATTTGATTAATTAGCGAAACAGAAATAATGTGAATGTCTGAACTGTTGTGGCGTGATCAATGTGGACGCTGGGAGCGTCCCAGGCAAGCATCATGTCAAAGGTCAAACGACGGAACTCTTTATCGCTCAAAAAATCAGAGGCTCTGCTCAATTTGTGAAGCGCCTTATACGAACAAAACTCCAAAAGGTTTCTAGCGTATGTCAAAAGCTCTTTCACGCCAAGAGGAAGCTCCGAATCGAACGCGTGCTGCAATTCCTGCGTAGACACTCCAAGGATCCTACCAAAAATACAAAATAAATAAATAAATATTATGCATTGATTAGAAGTTATTAAAAAGGAATGTAAATGAGAATGAGAGTGAAAGAGGAGGGAGTGACTTGGAACAGCGACCGACGACGGAGTTGGCGAGGGGAGAGAGCTGAGGGATGGGTTTGGGGGAATTGGCCGAGTCGTCGGCGGCGTCGGCGTCGGGCTTTTTGCGATGGAAGAGGGATTTCAAAGAGTTTTGATGGTTTCGGAGGATATTCTCCCACATTCCCAACTTGCCTCCATTCCCACTCTCTTCCTCCGCTTCCATTTCTTCAATGCGATTCGATTTCGTTTTGATGATCTATCTGCTGCAACTGCAATGCAATCCGCGCCAACTTTGCTTCTTGACTCGGTAATTTCGATCTTGTCAATTACCACTCGGTAGTTTTGTTGATGTTTCTTTTTCTCATTTCCATATCAATTTTTATTTTTTCTTCCTTTTTTACTTTTTATTCTTTTGTTTAATAAATTATTAAATTGTCTTAAATATTTTTTTTTCTTGCAAATATAGTTTTTTTTTATAAAACTTATATTAAGTTTCAACTATTAAATTCGTCATATTTTTAATTGAGGAAAAAAAAACTATAGCTATCTGTCATACTATGTTTCAAGGGGTGGATAATGTCAAACTGTTTTATGAGCATAAGTGTGTATTTAACAAAGAAAATGAAAAAATAAACCAATAAAACTTGATCTAGATTTTTTCCCCCTTTTTGTCTCTGTATCTTTTTTTTCTAGTATGTTCAAAATGTTTGTTCTTGCCCTCAACGTCAGGTGCCGATACAAACACGCTGACCTGGCTAACGAGACTCTGGCTGGCAATGCCATCATGGATAAGTGGCTCAACCTTTGGGGCTTAATTGAATCAACACAAATCTACTCACGCTCTTCACTTGTTAAAAGTATATATAGAGCTAAAACAATTTAAAAACATGTATAGGGACAATTTAGAAAAAAAATTAAAAGAGCTAAAACAAAAAAAAATGAACATATTATAGAGACCAAAAAAAATAATGTAAGAAAAAAGGAGGGTACGAGTATAAGATGTCTAAATATTAGTTTTAGAAGTCAAAATGATAATGAAAGCGTTTAGATTACTTTTTTTTTTCTTCTTCTCATCTCCTACCTTTCATCCATATAAATTGTGTTGGTAAAAAACACAATCACATTTTGTGACTCCGATATTTCGTAAATAGCCTTCCTGTTCGTAATATATTCATTACAAAACTAGTAATATTGCTGCTAATTAACAAAATAACAATCTCAAGGGACTATGAATCCTATAATATACATGAGGGTGGGACTAGTTTCCTCTAACAAAAAAGTCAAATTACAACGAAAGATCTATTTATTTGTATGGATATGATGTTGAGAAAATAAAAAAGATCTACAAAGTGGGCAAGAGAATTGACTGCGGTCTAGCCATTGCTCAATGCAATTGACATGGAAAACATGCCCACACCTCCCCAACTTGCTCACTGCATCCTCCCCCTCAAACTCCACCAAGCAAATAGAGCAAGTCTCCTCTCCCTCTCCCTGTTCATCTCCTCCTACAAAGGAATTGCCTCGCAAATCTCCGAACCTAGCCACGGGTAGGAATGGAATTTCTGGAATCTCCATCTCCTTGGCTATACCTTTAATGTCATAAGAGAAAAAAACCATAAGGATGAGGCCAAACATGTTTGCAAGTTCCCTCTTGAGTTGCTTCAATGGGATCAAAATGCATGTGTAGAACACAATGGTCACTATCCACAAGCGAGATTGACAAGCCACAAGACAATTCATCCTAAATTGGGTATTTATATCCTGCAATGAAAATTAACCTCTCTAGATCTGTGTCTCTCGGTGACAATTTTCTCGACTCTGTTTCTGTTCCTGTCAATGACAATGATGTTGAATAGGTGGTGTGTGTATCTATCTATATATAGAGAGGCATATACATACATACATACACACACTGCTAGGAGAGATGACTTCTATTTAATTATTTATTATGTTGACACCGGCCCTATGCATAAAATAATAATATATATCCTAGATTCTTGATTTATAAAAATAAAACTTGTTGTATACATTAGTTCTGACTTAGGAGGCTGCGCCAATGTGTGTGTATTTAGCAGTTAATCGTCGCATGTTTTTTATTATTATTATAATATAATAATATGTGTGCAGTGCACTGGATTGCAAGGCCGGCGCCGATTCCACATTCTCATTGATTTATTAAGTCGTTAAATATAAATTCTTCATTACGCACTAATCGATCATGTAGTGAATATTGACTTTTTTGAAAGCATTACATGAATATTGACTTTTATGTTTTTTTTAAGATTTAATTACCAATTTTAATCTCTCAACCGTACTTAACGTGTGGTTTTGATCTTTAATAATTTTTTGAGCGAATTTAATCTTTAAAAATTTTAATTGTTACGTTAGCCAGGTCAGCGTTTTTGTATCGACAACTGACATTGAGGACAAGAACAAACATTTTGAACATAGTAGAGAAAAAAATACAGAGACAAAAAGGAGGAAAAAAAAAGACTATATTTGCACCAAAAAAATAATATTTACGACAACTATAAGACTCTGTTTGGTAAAAAAAAAAAAACTTATAACTTATAAGCTAGTTTTTAACTAGCTTATAGCTGAAAAACTAGTTGATAGTTTATAGCTGAAATACTAGCTAATTGAAAGTAATAGTATTTGATAAAATTAGCTGTTTAGTTAACTGATAAATATAAAATGACATAAAAGTGTGTGTTTATCTTAATTTTAAATTTAAAAAAAAGGATAAAAATAGAAGAATGAATAAAATAATGAGGATAAAAGTGAGACAAAGTATAAAAACCTATAAATTATAAGCCCAAATGCTATTTGCTGAGGTTCGTATAAAAGAGATAGGAGGGGTATAAATTGGATGTGTTGGGATAAGTTGACAATGAGGAAGGAGTGGGGTGGAATGGGGTTCCGAGATTTGCATGGCTTTAATTTAGCAATGCTGGGGAAACAAGGTTGGAAATTTTTAACTAACTCGGATACTATGTTCACTCGTGTTTTCAAAGCCAAATACGGGATTTTTTTGGGGCTGCTCTTGGTCATACCCCAATTATATTTGGCATAGTATCTGGTCTTCTCGAAGATTGGTGGAGGAGGGTCATAGGTGGCAGATAGGTAATGGTATGATGATTGATATTTGGACCTCCCCTTAGCTGAGATGTGAAGATAAGCCTCGTATTCGTACTATAAATCAACATTATGGGCACCTAAATGTCGTGAGAGATATTATTCTTGCAGAACAAAATGAATGGAATGCACCCCTTATTAATAATTGTTTTGCGGCCCGTGATGCCGCTGAGATCCTAAAATTCCTCTTCTCAATATAACCGAGCCAAATACCATTATTTGGAGGTTTGATAAGAGAGGAATTTATACAGTTAGAGGTGCTTATCGAGTGTGCATGGAGAGATTGGTGGACATAGAAGAATTGGAAGTTCCAGGAGATTGGAATCTTATTTGGTCAATGTCGGTGCCCCCAAAGGTCCGCACTTTCCTTTGGCGTGCATGTCGTGATTGTTTACCAAATAGAACCAATCTGAAACGGAGGAGAGTTGATTTCCCAAGTTTGTGTGTATGCTGTAACGAGCTGATTGGCACACTTTTCTCCGGTGTCCAATTAGTGAATCTTGTTGGAGGAAGTCGAGTGTATGGCACACATTGGAAGTAGCCATGCTTCAATCTAACAGCTTTTGTGAATTATTTTTTCAGGTTAGCGCAAACAGCTTGAGCAGGAGAATTTGGCTCGGTTTGGAATGCTTGCATGGAGCTTGTGGAAGAGACACAATTCCATTTTGTGGGATAATGTTCATGAGTCCGTAGCACAAATTTACACTAGAGCAGAAGAAATGTTGAAGACCTAGTCTTTGGCTAGAAAGCTGTTGCTGCAACAAAATATGGCACCTTCGGCTTCATCAAACACAGTCTAGATCGCGCCACCTTCGCGATGGACCAAATGTAACATTGATGCAGCTCTATGGAAGGAGCAGAATTGTATTAGTACAGGTGCTTGTTTGCAAGATGAATCAGGTGCATTCCTTCGAGCCAGAACTAATTGGATGCACACTTCCATGACCGTGATAGAGGCAGAGGCTTGGGGACTGCTACAAGCTCTCAAATGGGTGACTACTGAAGGTTACACAAATATTATTTTGGAAAAGGATTGTAAGCTATGTGTTAAATGACAAATTAAATGTTTCAGAATATGGTTGCCTCTTGCATGAGTGCAAAACTATCATTGAATTAAACAACTCTATGAAAGTTGTTTTTGTGAAGCGATAAGCAAATGGTAACCCTCATGCTCTAGCAAAAGCGTTTACTTGTTATGCTCCTTGCACTATTTTTAATTCTATCCCGCAATGTATTTGGAACGTTATTAGTAATGAAATGCAATGATATGGTTTGTGTAAAAAAATGCTTTTTGAAGTAGCATCTCAAAAAAAACCTTGAGATAAGCTTATTTACCTAACACTTCTCTTTTAGTCAAGCGAGCTTACAAGTTAACCCAATGAGCTAATTTTTTTACCTTAACAAACGGTGTTGACACTCCCAAATTCTCAAAATATATTCAAGATTTTCACCACTTGAGTAGATTGAATTGTTTTACCTTGTTGCACTTTAAAATTCACTAATTAAAATATGATATTTTACTCCAAAATTCACTAATTGTTTTTGAACTTTTAAGATCATTTTGTATTTCATGTTTATCCTTAGCTCTAAATATTTTAATTTTAATAAAAAAGGAAGGGTTTTAAGAAACAAAAGTTGAACACAAAACTACATTTGTTAAATTTTTAAAGAATTTGTGCTAAAGATACAATCAAGAGTTTAATTTTAATATACTGTCTGTATAAAAATATTAAAGTCAAAACTTTTAGTGATGTGGTAATTTATGATTGATTAACAATATAATTTTTTTTATGCCAACCGTATATACCAATTAAATCCTACAATAAAATGCAATAAACCCTCATATTTAAAAGTCAGAATATTGAATTCAAGTTGAATAAAACTAATCCACTTAAAAAAATAAAATTATTTTTTAATATTTTTGTTTGCGTTCACAGCACTGGAATCTAATAGTACTTAATTAGAAATAAACTCTAGGCCATTTCCACCAACATGTGTTGGTTTGAATTTTGTGTTGCATATGAATTCGTTATATAAATTTTTATTTTGTGTCAGTGTCAAAATGATTTTACTTGCAGCATCAATTTGATTATTGCGAGGAAATAATAACAATAATGATGATGGTTTGAACTTTGAATCGTTTATGGCTTGAAACATATAATCTAATAATCATATTATAATTGCTTTCAGTTAAAATAAATGTTTAATAATTTAACTTTGTTTTAAAATAATTTAATTCTTGGTAAAATTTTAATAATTTAATTTTGTTTTCAAATAATTTAATTTTTAATAAAATTTTGCAAATTGTTTAATTTAATTTTTTTTTGTGCATATAATTTAACAAAATAAATTTTTAAAATTTTAATGTTTATTAAATTTATAATAAATTCTAATTATTTAGTTTTTCATTAGTAAAAATATATTTTTATATCAAACATGAAGAAAGAACATGAATCATCTGATATGATTTGTGAAAGAACATGTCATGGTCATCCACCATTCCCAACCTCCACCCAAACCACTGCATGGAGGGGGAGAAAACGAAAGCTCTTGTTTCAGGATAAGCTACTTGGTAAAAAGAAGTCGATCCCAAGGAAAAAATGTACAAACTTAATAAAGCAAAATATCTTCAAATAGTGTATGAAGATGGAGATAGATAGAAGCCGGAGGAGTTGAGATCGTCGACATTTGTCATGGGTAAAGAAGTGCTCTTTTTAAAAAATTACACCGAATAAATTAACCAAACAAATCAAATTACGAATTGATCAAATTTTTGGTTAAATGTTATCGGATTCAATTATAATATAATTGTTTTTTACAAAAATATAATTTATTTGGTTGAATCAATTAAATTGTGGCTTGAAAAACTTAACATTATAGTAGTATTCTTTTTTAAAACATTCATATGCAATAAACGAGTTCATTATCATAATTAATAAAATATAGTTCTTTTAATCCACAAATTAACCTGCATGTTAATATTTGTATCGTTGAAATTAAATGATAATAATGAAATATCCATTAATTAATGTAGTGGGAGAACTATATGAAATAATTAAAAAAGGCAAATTCACACAACTAGTGTAATTTGACCAAACAGATTACGTATTTGAGGTAACTTACTTTTTATTTATGTATCTGATGTAAGTCGAGACTACCAATCACAATTTTTTTTTTTTACGAGTCGTGATTGGTAACCACAATTTAAAATTTTTTTTAAATATAAGTCGTGAATGCCATTCACGATACCCATTTTAAAAAAATAATTTTTTTTTGGCAAGTCGTGAATGGAAATCACGACCTTGCCTTTTATTTTTATTTTTTTTAAAATTATATTTTAATTAAGCAAAACCTTATTTTTATAACTTAGGTTTTTTTTATTTTTTTAAAAAAATTAGGACAAAGTTATTGACGACCAAAGGATTCAAAATATAAATTTTGATAAATTTTTGATAAATTTTTGCTTGAGGTTCATTTAATAATTTAATTAATAAAAAAATAACCGACCGCGCTATTTCCCCCATTTTGTACCTCAACCGCGTTTTGTATGCACAGCAAGCGCAGTAGTTGGCGGAGAGGGAAAGAAAGCCCATCTTCTTTGTCAGTTTTGGGTCAATGGAAGAACCTATTTGTAAGTTGGGTTAGGGGTTACTATTTGCAACCCGTTTATTCTAATACAACCCACGAGTTAAACATTATTTCCCCCAAAATGTCATAAATTTAATTCCAGAATATAAATTGACTTTTCGTATTTAATTTACTTTCTAAAAGTTAACTTCTGAATTGTTTTTTAAATCCTGGAAGCTAACTTCCAAAGTGTATAAAATATGTTTATTGAAAGTTTTTTTTATTTTTTGACAAGCTGTTTATTGGAAGTTGACATCCGTAAGTTATAAACAGTCAGGAGTTAACTTCCATAAAGCCTTTTTTGTTATTTTTTAATTTTCAACTTATACTTGAAAAATTGATAATAAAAAAAATAAAGTTAAAAACAAGATAGATACATTAGAAAAATAGTGTATCCATACATAAAGAAAAATAACTACAAAATAAAAATCAAAATAAAATAAACAAATAGTGATCACTGTACAGATCGGGTCTTTCTCCTCCTTTGATACGTGATTGTGTTACGTACATCGACCAATGTCTAGCGTATACTCTACTACATCATGATCCCTTCCTCAACCTCCCCTCTGCCAACCATACCTTGCAGAATGTCATGAATCCTCTGGATCAACTAATTTCTTATTTGTCCAGGGAGGTTTTGTAACACTCTGATCAACTCAAAGAAATATGCTCGTGTACATTTCAAATTATTCGTTGAACTTGTGTAACATAGGTGATAGGTGGCTTGAACATGCTTTTATTTACTCCAATTTTATTTAATTTTACTATTTTATTTTATATGATTGTTCATATTCGACGAATTGGTTGATAAGATTATTTATCGCATGTTAGTTGTGTTGAATGGACCTGCAGCTTTGTCGTTGAATGCTTTTATTTTTGGCTAAATTACAAAATTGGTCCTCTAAGTTTATTTTAGATTTCAATTTGGTCTTGTACGTTTTATTTGTTTCGTTTTGGTCCTCTACGTTTTATTTTAGTTTTCAATTTGGTCCTTTCCGTCACTAAAAGTCAATTGTCCGTAGCTAGAAGTCCATTTTCCAAAATGTTATTTGGCTTTTAGCTACGGACAATTGGCTTTTAGTGAAGGAAATGACCAACCTGTTGTAACTTTTAAAACGTAAGGGACCAAAACGAAACAAATAAAACATAGAGGACCAAATTGAAACCTAAAATAAACATAGAGGACCAATTTTGTAATTTAGCCTTTATTTTTTGTAGTGGTGTTTTTTAAGGTCGAATGCTGGTTGTGTACCTGTGTTTGTGTGCCTTCATACTATAGTTTTGGAAAAGACGAGCCTTGTTTGGGGAATGCTTCCAACACCCTTTTTTTCCAACAACACCCCATCCTTCCAACTTTTCTCATAATAACCTTTTCTCCTCTTCTCCTTACAACCCCACCTCGCCCCGCCCCATACCCACACCCCTACAACCCCACTCTGCCCCCACTCCCCCATGCACCTTTCCCACGCTCAGTCCCTCCCCATGTATGACCTTCCTCCATGCGCCTCTCCCCCACTATTATTTTTTCTTTTTTCCCCTTCCTATTTCCGGTGGTTAAACTAAGTTTTTGGTAGTCAAAACAAGTTTTCGGTGGTCACAACTAAATTCGATAGTCAGAACAAATTTTCAGTAGTCATAACGAATTTCTGATAAACAAACAAATTTTTGATAGTTAAAAACAAAATTTTGGTAGTCAAAAAATGAAGGAAAAAAAAAAGAGGCGAGGTGGGGGCAGGGAGTGGGGGGAGGGCAGGAGTGCGGGTGGGTGGGGTTGCATGGAGAGGAAGGGGTAGGGATATTTTGAAAAATATGTTTTTGGTCCCTGTAATTTGACCAAAAATCAGTTTTGGTCTCTGTAATTTTTTTTTTCAATCTTGTCCCTGTAATTTTATTTTCCGTCAGTTTTGGTCCCTCCTGTTAGTGGTCCATTTACAAAACGTGACTTGGCAAACGGTAGTCCGACGTGGCACCACGTGGACACACGTGGCAAGTGACACCATCATCTTCTTCTTCTCACATCATCATCTTCTAACACCCCGCACCCAGAATCCGCCCAAAAAAACCAACCAACCACCATCATCTTCTTCTTCTCACATCATCTTCCACCGTCATGTTCTTCTAACAATCAAACACAGAATTTGCCAGAAAAATAGAAAAACTAACCACCACAACATCCCTGTTAACCCATAAAAACCAAAACAAAAAAAATAAAACACAAATCCACACCCAGTTCCGCCCAATCCCGCCTTAGGGTTTGTTGATTCTCGTGAAAATCCAAACGAAGATGACAATGATGATAATGGTGATGAATCTGAGAGAAAGAGTTCAAGATTACGCTTTCCCCTTCAATCAATGATGAACGCAGCAACCCTAACCTCCTTTCTTCCCCCATTCAATTTTTTTTTATTCATCAGCACATAGATCAAACCCTAAACCGTAAAGGGTTCCTCATAGATCAAACCATTGATCCTCTTCTCGCCAATCTATGAATCGCTGGCTTCGTGATGCCCTGGATGTTGTCGTCGAGCATCTTCCCGAGAAAATTTGCAGAAAACAAAATTTGGGGATTTAGGGTTTTGATTTGAATTCGAGTCAAAGAAATCTCCCACATCTTGTTAGTGTTGTGGCAACAAAAAAAATCCCAAACGCAGCGATGAAGAAGCTATCGCATGAGGTCGCAGTGAAGAAGAAGAGCAGAGGCAGCGAAGCTCAGCAAAGAAGAAGAGCAGAGGCGAAGAAGTTCAGCGAAGAAGAACAGAGGCAGGCAAAGTTTTATTGTTGCTGAAGTTTTAGTTTCTCAATGAATTGTTGTTGCTGAGGTTTTAGTTTCTCAATCAATTGTTGTTGTTGCTTGAATTTCTGGGTTTGTTGAGCAGTTTCTGGAGCGATGAAGAAGATGGGGGTTTTTTATTTTTGGTGGTACAGTTTTTTTATTTTTTTTAATTAAAAAAATATTACATGGATCAGGCTGGCTGAGTGAGTATCCATGTGGTGCCACGTCGGACTACCATTTGCCAAGTCACGTTTTTTAAACGGACCATTAACGGAGGGGCCAAAACTGACAAAAAATGAAATTACATGGACAAGTTTGGGAAAAAAAATTACAGGGACCAAAAACATATTTTTCCTTAAAAATAAGGGGTGCTGGAAGCCATTTCCGCCTGATTTTGGGATATCTTTAATTTGAAATAGTTTACTAATTCATTTTCCCAGCACTAGGGATGGCAAAACAAGCTAACTCACCCCGCTTTGACCCACCCCACATTTGAATGTGAGTTGGATTTCCCATCCCGCCCCTTTTAACGGTGGGCTGGCCCGCTAAATATAATTAAAAAAAAAAACTAGATTTTTCTTGAAGTTCAAGCATATTGTTGAAAGAAAAATATTTTTTTTAAAAAAAGTATGATTTCAGAGATCACAACAGCTTGTGTGTAACCAACAACAAAAATTATAGTATCCCAAAAAACGTAATCCTCTTCATATCGTATTAGAAACAATGTTTGGCATTGTGTTTTTTGCAAAAATCCAAGCTAGATAACGTGAATTTAGTGAACTTTTTCTCAAGAACTAGACGTCGAAAAACCATTAGATGTAGGCCTAAAATAAGATATCATTGGACTTACATAAAATCTCAAAACTTGTTATAACCAAATAAAAACCAACTTCATTCACAATTGATAATTTATTACATATTTTATTTCCGAAATGAAAATGTCAATCTTGTGTTGTCTATACATAAGTAGCAGTGATGAAGTAATTAAAGGAATGCGATAGGATCTATTACTAATAATATAGCTTTGTTTTCTAAGTACAGATGTCAAAATTAGGTTCATTTTCTTTAAAAAACAATTTATTCCTCTCTCACGTTCACGGGCACGGGCAAAATGAAGCAAGTCATCAGCTTTCACAAACACACTCTTTGATTCCCTTTCTCCCGGCTCTCTCTCTTCCTTGTCTCACCATTTCAAATTTTGAAATCAAAATCTCTCCCTCTCTCTCTTCTGGTCTCGATCTATCCTCCTCCTACTCCTTCCTCCAAGTTTCCCTTCCCTTCTTCAGATGAGCTAATCTGTTGACGCCCCTCTCCTCCACCACTTTCATCACCATTCCCGAAATCTACCCTCAAATTTCGCAGTGCACATCTCTCTTCATCTCTCTCTATCTCAATCTCCCCTGGTCTATTTGACTTTTCATCTATTACATTTGTTTTCAAGCTTTGATAAGCACTGGGAGTACTATATTTATAAAAAAGACTCTGATTACTTATGCTCGAGAGTCGAGATATTGTGCCAACAGTTATGGCAGCAAGGTTGTATTCATAAGGCTTCTTATGGGTTTTTTCTTTTTATTTTGGTTACATGTAAGTTGGAGTTACTGGTTTTTTATTCATGAACTAACTCTACATTTGATTTTTTTTGTTGCATATTATTTCCTCTTTTCAGTGTTGGTGGAAATGTAATACAGTGTTTTGGTTTTTTTATCCCCTATAGCATCTCATGTTTTGGTACCTCCCATTATGACCTTTTTCACTTATTGTTATTTGCAGATACCATTGCCAAATTTCTCTTAGGGGAATCAGATTTCTTTGCAAGATGCCTCATGATGAGAGGTACTACGATTTTTTTTAATTTTTTTGTGTGGAAAAATTAGCATTATATGTTTGTCTAATAAGGAAACATCATTCACCATTCCTGCAAGCATCATTCTCTTTTAAAAGCATCATTTGCATCATTCCTTTAACGGAGGCCTTGCCCGATAATACATTACCATAGGTTGAAAAACAGAGTAAACATCCGAGAGGAGAATACTGCAATTTGATATGTAATTCGAGCTAAAAGCCAAACTAAAAAGGTCAGCATTAGTGCAACATACTTTAACATTCCATGCCTATACTTCCTTGAATTCAATTCGGATATTCTGAATGTAGGTACACTCCTTTTATGACTCAGATCTCTTTAAATAGAATGGTAGCTTATTATATATATATATATATATATATATATATATATATATATATATATTGTAGTGTTATCTTATTACTTTTCCTTCTTTTGGTTAGAAACACCCATAAACAATTTGCTATGACTTTGTTTAGGAGGAAATAGCTCCATAGCCCAAATCATATGCCTTACGGGCTATATGAAATCTGACGGGAAAATTGTTTACATCTTGCTTTGATATTGGATATCTTTGTTGGAAAAACTTATTAGTCTAATAATAATATTGTTAACTGAGAGATTTATTTTATTAACCTTACCTGAAACTATCCGTTTTATTTTAATATAGACTTTACATTCTACATGGCCTTTCTTCTTTCAAAGGGATTTAGATTTGCTTTTCCATTAATTTCATCTATTTTCCTCCATGGGGGTCAACTTTGATTGGACACGTAAATACCTTTTTGAAAATAAATTTTGAGTATATATAATTATCTGGGTCAATTAGTGCAGGAATTCTCAAGAGTGCGAACTGAGACCACTAATGCTGCCAAGGAGATTTTTACTTCATAGAGATTTTTATTTGGCTTTCTTATATTTACAGTTTGAGAGCATGTATTTATAGTATCTGGAAGCACCTACTGATAGTAATTTTCTCCAAGCTTTTGAAGAGACAACATAGCTTTATGTTTTTTCCTGTCCTTAATTGATTGTCAGTCATAGTTGTAATGCATATTATTGATGGACTTCTGTTTGCTCTAGAATGATATCTCTCTTAAACAAGCCTTGGTTGTTTAGAAGCTGATGTGAACGGATCTGACATAGTTGCAGAAGCAGTTTTGGAGGCCGAGGTATCTCATTATGCAAAAGAATTATTATAAAAATAAATTATAAAGGCAGATGTACTGTAAAAAGTTGGACAACTAAAGGTCATGTCACCTCACTAAAAAGAACTCATGCCATTGTTGTCACTTTATGTTTTTATGACAACAATGATGTGGAGTTATTTTTATGTTGCTTGATCAATGGATTCTTCAGGGGTAACTTTGTCTAATGTTCGAGAGGAATTAAAGGTATCATTGTGTGGATGCCTGGTTACTACTTTGCTTAACATGCGTGAAAATGACTTAGCTAGAAGTTTTTTTTACACTTAAATGTTTGTAAACAGAGAACTGCATTGTGTGTGTCTATTTCAATTCATGTAAATATTTAATTATTTACCCCTCCAAAGTTTATTTTCTTGCATTTCCACCACTTATTTCACAACAATGTATTTCAACATTCATTGTATAAAAATGTATATCTACTCAATCAACCACAATAATCCTAATAAGCACTTCCTGTATAAGCATGTAGCCCATCCATTCTGAAATTATAACATTATCATTTTCATTGATTTGAACATCTACAAACACCATGGCTAAGTAAATATATGAAAAACAGAGCAATTATTGGTTACTAAAAAAGGGCAACTTGGTGCTATAAAGTTTCCGTCATGCATAATTTAGGAGTCAGACCCATTAACAAATATATAAATTGATGACAGAAAGTAAAAATACAAGTTGTTCAGGAAGCAATATATAAATTGAAGACAAAACATAAATACAAGTGTCTATGGGATGCGATATGACCAGATTGAATGGCCTTTTGTCAAATCAATGCTTGTGGCTATTGGATTCCCCACTTCTCTCATTCAGTCTATTATGGACTGCATCTCAACTGTCTCATACCAAGTCCTTATCAATGGTCAACCCAACAGCTGTTTTTCCCCTAAGAGGGGCCTCAGACAAGGTGACCCGCTTTCCCCCTATCTTTTTATTTTATGTGCTAATGTTCTATCTGGCTTGTTGAAGAAGGAGTCTCAAAATAACACTCTCCACAACATCCAAGTGGCTAGGAGTGCCCCCAAGATCACCCACCTTCTCTTTGCTGATGATAGCCTTCTTTTTGCAAGAGCTAATCAAAATGAGGCTACTACCATCATGCATGTGCTTAATACCTATCAAATGGCTTCTGGTCAGGGTTAGCTTGGACAAATACGAGGTGTCATTTAGTCGAAATGTGCCTGAGAATGAGAAAGAAATGATCTATCAGAAGATGAAAGTAAAGACTGTGACATCTCACTCTAGATATCTAGGCCTCCCTGTAATCTTTGGGAGGTCAAAGAAGGATGTCTTTTCATTTGTCCAAGAGAGAGTGTGGAAAAAGATAAAGGGGTGGAAAGAGAAGTATCTATCAAGAGCAGGAAAAGAAACTCTTATCAAGTCAATTGCTCAGGCGATTCCCAATTATATTATGAGTTGTTACAAGCTTCCTGAAGGTTGTTGTAATGCAATTAAAGGGCTGTTGGGAAAATTCTGGTGGGGAACAACTGAAACAAGCCGAAAGATTCATTGGCTTAGTTGGGAGAGACTTGAGACAACCAAGGCAAAAGGTGGAATGGGGTTCAGATCTTTCAGCAACTTCAACAAAGCTCTATTGGGTAAACAATGCTGGAGATTAGCAACAGATAAAAACTCTCTGATGGCCCGGGTGTTCAAAGGGAGATACTATCCTAGAACTGAATTTTTAGAGGTTGCTGTTGGCTATCAACCGAGCTATGCCTGGAGAAGTTTAATGCATGCTAAAGAAGTCCTGGAACTTGGGGCGCGATGGGTGATAGGAACGGGCCAGAATGTTTCAATTTACAAGGACAATTGGATTCCTAATCAGCCTAAGTTCAAAATTCATTATTCGGCTTCCAACCTGGGTCCAGATGCCCTTGTCTCCGATCTCATTGACTATGAAACAAGACAGTGGAATAGGTGCTTGATTCGCAGCTCCTTCAGTGATTTTGTAGCAAACCAGATCTTAAATATTCCAATCTCTTGGAGGCTACCCGCGGACAAGCAAATTTGGCATTGGGAGAGGAACGAAATGTACTCAGTCCGGTCAGCTCATCATTTGATGTGTGATGAAAAATTCAGAAATAACCCAGAGACTTCAAATGGCCGAGCACAGGGGATGTGGAAGAAGATTTGGTCCCTACAGGTTCCCAAGAGTACTCAGAATTTTCTTTGGCGACTTGCTCACAATATTCTTCCGACTATAAGTAATCTGGGAAAAAAAGGAATCAGCCTGGACATGAACTATCCTCTATGCCTTTCCTCCATTGAAGATCAAGAGCACTTATTCATGAAATGTAATGCAACCAAGGCACTTTGGTTCTCCTCTCCTCTGGGAATTCATGTTCCAAGCCAAACTGATCTTAATTCCTGGCTCTTACATTGGCTTTCTGTTTCGGATCCCTTAGCACAACAACATTTTGGGATTACTCTCTGGCAGATTTGGAAATTTAGAAATCATGTTGTCTTCAACAATGGTTCTTTTGATCCAATTTCCATTGTAGGTGCAGCTGCCTTGTTTGTGGAAGAATATAACTGTGCAAATCCTTGTGGTTCTAGGCAAATTGTGGCACCAGCTCAATGTTTTTGGGCTCCCCCAAGTCTGAATTTTTTAAAAATAAATGTTGATGATGGATGCTTTGCAGGTGGCCATACTGGCTTTGGTATGATTGCTCGTGACTCTAATGGAGTTGTTCAATTCGCGACAACTAAGCTGGAGGCTGTTTCTGTCTCTCCTCTGATGGCCGAGACTCTAGGACTGAGATGGTGCCTCTTTTGGGCAGAATCACAGTAGTGCAGCAACCTTGTGGTGAAACAGATGCTGAGACAGTGGTTAAATGTCTATATAGTGTGCTTAAAATTTCTGAGATTGATTTTCTTATTCAAGATTGTTTAGACATTATGTCCAGGTTGCCATGTATTATTGTGGTTTGTATTAGAAGAGGTTGTAACCAAGTAGCTCATAGCTTAGTGGGTGTGTCAAAAACTTTGGGTACTTGTAATTGGGTGGGATCTGTCCCTGACCAAATATCCCACGTTTATTGTAAGGAACTTCCTTTGGTTGAATGATATATCAACTTTCCCGTCAAAAAAAAAAAACAAGTGTCTTGTCCCACTAGGTTCACAAAAAACACAAGGTCTTATTTCATTTGAGAAACATAATAGTAAGACTAGCATTTGACATCAAGTTGAGTTATCTACTATTGTCTTTCTTATTCTAGTTTCTTCCGTTTTCCATCTGCTCGGCTTTCCTCTTTATACTACCAATCCAAACTCACAAAGAAAGTGTCCACAAGAACATTTTCTATGTCAACACACTTTGTATATGCAAGGATACTAACAACCAAAAGAGTCTTCTAATCTTTTAATCAACATTCACCTGTGTGACCTTGTTCTTTCCTACATTCATATGGAAATGTTGGATGTGATTTATTACAATGTCACTTCATTATCACAATCTCACAATCAAATTCATCGAAACAAAGAACTTGAAATCCAATTATGTATAACATATTCAAAAGGTTTGGTCAGTGTATTTGCCAAAATCCATGTCAATATTTTGACAATCGTCGTCTAAAATTGAAAATTATAGCAGTTCTTTCACATATTAGAACATATCGTCGTCTAATATGTTCTAATATTAGAACATAATGTTTGAAAGATTATTTGTTTCAATAACATGTCTCGCTTGCTCGCAGAACGAAAAAAATAATCGAAACCAAGCTCTAAAATGTTGTTATAAAATGCGTAGATTGAGTAGTTTCGCCGCAAAGATATGTTTTAAATAGTTATGCCAAAAATATATGTTGAATGTATAACCAATCTTGGGCCCTCAACCTAATAGCTTAATCTTTTAGGATAGTTGGTTTTAAACATGGTGTTAGCCTTCATGTCATCTAAATTATTCTGAAATAGTTAAATTTTCAGCGCAAGATATTGTGAATTGTGCTTTGCTTTTTTCGTGCTTCAACCCCAGTAGATTCTTACATGAAAAGGGTGTGTTAGAGATACAAAATCATTATTTTTCCTTTACCTAATAGCATAAGTTTATGGAGAGTTGGTTCGTAACAAAGTATTAAAAAATTCCCCAAAAAACTTGGGAACGTGTTTCTTTAACACTGAACTAGCCAATGACTCAACCATAATTAGCAATGAGAACTACAATTTTGGATGTATACATGCACAAGAATCTCACTTGCTTCAACAGTGTACTGTGTATCTGCGGGAATCAACCTTCTATTTGTATGATTTTTTGAAAGAAACAAAATGGGTATGTTGCTGCCATTTTTGAAACGATTAAAGATCCCCGAAGTAATGTCTAAACCCAATGATTCAAGGAAAATCTAAAGGATCTTGGAACAAGTAAATACCACTTTCAAATTGTCTCAACAATTCTATTAGAATGAAGGAAAAAAAATAGATTCTAAAGAAAACAAGCAAGAAAAGGGATAGAGACCACTACATACACAAGGCAAGACAAACAATTAATATTAATATCATGTAGGTCAACCATCAAAAAGTAAAGTAATAGAAAGATCTAACCCCAAAAGATTAGGAACCAACAATTTATAAAGTATAAACAAAACAAAAAGTCATAGCATTGATACATATTACTTTATACAATTAGAGCTTAAGTTAGTTGGTTACAGTTTTTTGTTTTGACTAGTGGGTTAGTTATTAGTTAACTACCACCATAAATATTCAGTTTCCTTATTTTTTTACTTTTTCATTTTTCTTCATCAATTGAGTTCGAGCATATAGAGCACGTTGCTCTGGTTCTCTCTATTTTCAGTTGTTGAGTTTCATCTTTTCTCATCCATGGCTTCTAGTTTGATGTCGTATCAAATGAAGCAACATTGCAACTTGAAGAATCTCTACTTCTTTCTGCAATTCTTTTTCATTCTTTCCTCAATCTTTTACAGTTTTATTGACCTCAGTTCTTGATCCAAATCATGGAAGACCAGCTTAATCCCTTCTTTATTCATTATTTTGATAATCAAGAATTGATCATTGTATCTCGATCTTTAACCGGAGATAATTACCTCACCCGATGTTGTATTATGGAAATGGCGCTTAGTGGAAGGAATAAATTAGGGTTTATCGATGGCTCTATTCCAGTTCCTCTGCATAATGATCTCATTTTTTTTAAGGAAACAAATCTATTTCATATCATATAAAATAAGTTCAGCAATACAGGTTGGCATATAATCATAAACTTTGGGACTAGCTAAAAATCTTGATGCCCCTGCTAAAGAGTGAGCAACAACATTGGTTTATCTCCTAATGAAACTAACTGAATAGTTTTGATAACGAGTCAGCTTTTCTTTGCAATTCCTAATAATGGTCACCGCCTCCGTTTGACAATTTGAATCCCCCATCAAGGTGTCTACTACCGCTTTACAGTCTAGCTCAAACAAGATATTTTGGTAGCCTAACTCACCCATCCAAGGGAGCGCTTCCCACAAGCCTCTCGCTTCAGCCTCCATCGCCGGGACGACACCGGAAATGCAAATGGTCTTGGCATGTCCGAATTCCCCGAAATGGTTGTGCACGCAAAATGTCTATACCGAAACTGTTGATATTGTTGTAATTTTGTGATATTTCAAAAGTGGGAAGTCCCACATAGGATGGCTCTTAAGAGTCATAGTGTTTATAAGCCAATATGTTAGATGAGGTGGTAAGAGTGGTTAGGGAAAGGGATGGGCCTCGCGCACATGAGCTTGGCCCAAAGTGGGAGGTTTCAGTACAAATCTTCCGATTTCCCCCCTGCGCGCACGATTAGCCTTGCGTTCCTTTTTAATTATTGGATTTAACATGGCTACTGATCACGCTACCGATACAACGAAGACGAACAACGATGAGACCAACCATGATCAACATACTGCGCTACCTCCATCGGTGCCTACGATCACTTACGCGAACCCGTTTCCTGACGTATCAAAAATCGAGGTCTTCAGCGGCCAAAATTTTCGAAGATGGCAAGAACGAGTCCATACCGTCCTTGACGTACATGGGGTCGCCTATGCTCTAACAGATCCCAAACCGACAACGCCAGCCAAACAAGTCGAGAATTGGACATATGCTAATAACGTTTGTCGTCACACCTTAATCAGTACTTTGTCTAATGATTTGTTCGATGTCTACTGTTCGTACAAGGAAGCAAAGCAGATCTGGGACTCTATGATCCTCAAGTACACTGCTGAGGATGCTGAGAAACAAAAGTTTGTGATTGGAAACTACTACAAATGGGAGATGGCTGAGGACAAAGACATCAAGGCGCAGATCAATGAATACCATAAGCTGCTGGAAGAACTGAAGTCTGAGAACATCACTCTGCCAGACGAGTTCATGGTTGGAATACTCATAGAAAAGCTGCCGGAATCCTCGAAGGACTATAAATAGCAACTAAAGCACAAGCAAAAGCAACTATCTCTTCCTGATTTGATTACCCACATTATCATTGAGGACACCAACCGCAAGGAGTGCAGTGCTGCAAGGGCAAAGGCATTGGCTTCTCGTGCTAACATGGCGCAAGGAAAATCGCAGAAAAAGAGGTACGATAACAAAAGGCCTAATCACAGTAACAATAATAATAATAAAAATGATTTTGCCCCACGTGTTGCTAACTCCAATTTCAAGAAGAAAGGCATGTGTTTTGTTTGTGGAAAGCCAGGTCATCATGCACCTCAATGCAGGCATAGAGCGAGAAACGACAATCCTCCTAAGCCAAAGGCCAATTTGGTCGAGGCCGAAGGAGATGATGACATTATTGCAGCGGTCGTTTCTCAAGTCAATATTGTGACCAATGTGAACAAATGGGTGGTAGACTCTGTGGATACCAGGCATATTTGTGCAAGCAAAGATGCTTTTACCTCCTACACTTCTGTGGGGGATGGAGAAGAACTTGTGTACCTTGGTGATTCTCGTACTGCTGCAGTCTCGGGAAAGGGAAAAGTTCTTCTAAAGCTCACATCTGGAAAGACCTTGGCTCTTAGTGACGCGCTGCATGTCCCTAGCATAAGGGAAAATTTAATTTCTGTGGCCTTGTTGGGAAAAAGAGGAGTTAAAGTGTCATTTAAGTCTGACAAGATTGTAATGACAAAAAATAATGTCTTTGTGGGAAAGGGGTATTGTGATCAGGGACTTTTTGTTCTTAATGTTTATGAAGTTATTAATGAAAATGCATCTTCTTCTGCGTATTTGCTTGATTCGTATGATATATGGCATGCTAGACTAGGACATATTAATTCTGCGTATGTTGATCCTATGCGACGTTTTGGCATGATTTCCTTAAGCGATAATCAACATGGAAAATGTGATGTATGTGTAGAATCTAAGTTAAGTAAAAAGCATTGTCCCCCTGTTAAGCGCAAAACTGAGTTACTTAGCTTAATTCATACCGATCTAGGAGATTTAAAACACACTATGACTAAAGGCGGTAAAAAATATTATGTGACTTTTATCGACGATTTTTCTAGATATACTAAAGTTTATTTATTAAGGCATAAAGATGAAGCATTTGATATGTTTCTTTCTTACAAAGCCGAAATAGAAAATCAATTAAGTAAGAAAATCAAACGTGTGAGATCCGATAGAGGTGGTGAATATTTGTCCATTAATAATTTTTGTGAAAAAGAAGGCATTATACATGAAACTACTCCCCCTTATTCACCTCAATCAAACGGTGTGGCTGAGAGGAAAAATAGAACGTTAAAAGAAATGATGAATGCTATGTTAGTTAGTTCGTCCGCACTCGACAACCTTTGGGGTGAAGCTATTTTGACTGCGTGCTTTATACAAAATAGAACTCCGCATAGAGCTACCGGCAAAACACCCTATGAGTTATGGAAAGGTTACCGACCTAACTTAAAATACTTGAAAGTGTGGGGGTGTTTAGCTAAGGTAATGTTGCCTGAGCCTAAGAGAAAGAAAATTGGTTCTAAAACCTCTGATTGCATGTTTATAGGATATGTCGAACATAGCACTGCCTATAGGTTCCTCGTAGTAAAGAGTGATGTACTTGATAACAACACAATTGTGGAAACAAAGAATGCTGAATTTTTTGAGAACATATTTCCTTTGAAATATGCAAGTACATCTAAACAGCCATTAGAAATTGCTAATGATGATTTACACGAGGACCTTAGGAGGAGTAAAAGACTCCTTCGGAAATGATTTTTATACTTATCTTGTTGAAAATGATCCTGAAACTTTTTCTGAAGCTATTTCTTCTTCTGAAGCTAATTTTTGGAAACAAGCTATTAAAACTGAAATTGATTCTATTTCGAAAAATAAGACTTGGATTTTAGTAGATTTACCTCGAGGAGCAAAAGCAATTGATAGTAAGTGGATTTTCAAAAGAAAATATAACCCCGATGGGTCGATTGAAAAATACAAAGCTAGATTAGTAGCAAAAGGGTTTTCTCAAAAAGAAAATATTGATTATTTTGATACTTTTGCTCCGGTAACGAGAATTTCTTCTATTCAAGTTTTAATAGCCTTGGCTTCCATTTATAAACTTGTGATTCACCAAATGGACGTAAAAATTGCTTTTTTGAATGGTGATTTGGAAGAAGTAATATGCATGATTCAACCCGAAGGATGTGTAGTTTCTGGTCAAGAAAATAAAGTGTGCAAACTCCTAAAATCGCTATATGGTTTAAAACAAGCACCAAAACAATGGTATGAAAAATTTGATCAAACCTTGATCAGTGACAGTTTCTCCTCTATTGAAGTTGATAAATGTGTTTACACTAAATCTGTGAATGGAGAACATGTTATTATATGTTTATATGTGGATGACATGCTCATTTTTGGTACTTGTACTGATATTGTGATTAGAACCAAATCTTTCCTTGCATCTAATTTTGATATGAAAGACATGGGTGAGGCAAGTGTAATATTGGGAGTTAGAGTCATAAGGAGGGGTGATAGCATAATACTATCCCAAGATCATTATGTAGAGAAACTTCTTATGTGAAGTTTGGTCATTTTGACTCTAATCCTGTGAGTACCCCTTATGAGTCTAACTCTCATTTAAAGAAAAATAGAGGTGATCCAATTAACCAGTCTCAATATGCCCAAGTAATTGGGAGCTTACTGCACTTGATGAATTTTTCTCGACCAGACATTGCATACGCAGTGGGTCGTTTGAGTAGGTACACTCATAATCCGAGTCAGGATCACTGGGAGGCACTTGCTAGACTCATGCGATATTTAAGAGGTACCATGAACTATGGTATAGTGTATAGTGGATTTCATGATCTTGGAAGGGTATTGTGATGCTAACTGGATATCTGATTCAGATGAGACAAAATCCACTAGTGGTTATGTATTCACACTTGGTGGTGGTGCGGTAACTTGGAGATCAGCCAAACAAACAATAATAGCGAGATCAACTATGGAGTCAGGGTTTGTAGCTCTGGAATTGGCTGGTACTGAAGCTGAGTGGTTAAGAAATTTTTTAGCAAAAATTCCTTTGGGAATAAAATCTCCACCATCAGTGTCAATACATTGTGATAGCCAATCGGCAATAGCTGTTGCAAAGAATAAGTCATATAATGGCAAAAACAGACATATACAATTGAGACATAATATGGTAAAGCAATTGCAAAAACAAGGAACAATATCGATCGATTATGTGAAGTCAGAAGTGAACTTGGCAGATCCTCTGACAAAGCCCCTGGGGAGGAAATTAATTTGTGATACATCGAGGGGAATGGGACTTGAGTCAATTGAAATTAACAAGTGATGAGAACCTGACCTTTGTGATTGGAGATCCCATGAAGAAGGTTCAATGTGGTAAAAACAAGTCACTTGTTAGTTCTGCTAACACTAAATTTAATTAATTAAGTTTTTGTCCCTTTCCTATGGTGTCTTTGAGAAAGTGTTAGACCTTTGACATTCTTGAGAGGTTAAGCTGTTAGCTTTTAATGATTTTCATATCCCTTATGGGTGGTGTATGATTTGCAGCATACACTTGATGAAATCACCTATATGAGTGTCAAGTGGGGCCACTTGCATGAGGTCCTGGCGAGATCTCTAGAGCACTCATGAATACCGGGCACGCGCATAGCCTATTAGCGCAAAACGGCGTAATAACAAGAATTGTGGGGGTGTAGTGTGATTGATAGACCTCTAACACACATCAAGTGTCTTGGGTTCATATAGCTTGGCTACACTAATTCACTGTGTGTTAAGTCTCATTAGTCTAGGACTGGTTCATATAGCTTGGCTACACAGTTCCGAAGCACTACATCCAAGATGTTGACCCAGGAATATTTTTTTTTATTTCTAAATGTTTTCACACTTTTGAAATATGTGGGGGATTGTTGTAATTTTGTGATATTTCAAAAGTGGGAAGTCCCACATAGGATGGCTCTTAAGAGTCATAGTGTTTATAAGCCAATATGTTAGATGAGGTGGTAAGAGTGGTTAGGGAAAGGGATGGGCCTCGCGCACATGAGATTGGCCCAAAGTGGGAGGTTTCAGTGCAAATCTTCCGATTTCCCCCCTGCGCGCACGATTAGCCTTGCGTTCCTTTTTAATTATTGGATTAATATTTTCGAAGATATTTTTTTTATTTGAGAAGGCTTATCTGAAAACCATTGATTTTAGTCAGTTTTGATCATTGACCAAGTCCTACACGGTTTTAGTGGTCATCACGTTTTTAGTGGTCATTATCCACTAACGGTAACATTCCACCACTAATCACACGATTATCTCCACCAACAGCTCTTTTAGTTTCCGAACGGATTTATTAATTAATAATTTCCGATTTCTTATTTAAGCCTGACAGACTACCTTGTGGGAGAGAGAGCGAAAAATTATTTTTCCCGTAGCTTCCTGGGTCACATTCCATTTGTTTCTTCTTCTTGCTGTTCTGATACCCCAGCGATCCTGAGACGAACCCGTTGTACCCTGGGGGATTTGCGCGCAGTAGGCGGATAAATCTTTAAGGGCAGTCTCATCGACGCATCGGGTTTCTTTCTTACGAGTTTCTATTTTACAGGTTCTTTGTTCGTTCTATCACAATTCAGCGTTATCAACAACAGATATCACTAAAAGTTGCTGCATCAACATTAACTTTGAGAAAACCCGCATCTGGTTTGCTCCATTTGGTCTGCTGCGCTCTGGTTGGATTAATATATGTACTCTAACTTTGCAACAACAATATTGATGCATCATGGCTTTTTAACTCCATGTCCAAGAAGATTACCGCGTGTGTAATTTATTGGCCCTCTACATCTGCTATTTGGCAAGATTTACGCGATCGGTTTCAAAAGAAAAATGGACCTTTCATTTTTAATGCATATATCCACTACGCTCAAACATAGCAAATTATTTAATATTAAATAATATTTTTCTATATTAATTTTTTATTAATTATAATTAATTCCTTTCGTCACTTTTTTCAATATAAAACTTTCAAATTTTCATTTTCAATCAAAATATTTACAAATTAAATTGGCTAAATTCTCTATCTTCAAATTCTTATCTCATATCATATAAAATCCTTTAAATTTTATCACATTTTTTTATTGGACATCACATTTTATTAAACTTTTGATTTCTAAACGATTAAATTTATTCGATTCCAAAATCTTTATTCCAAATGGGAAATTCTAGTAACACCCCCCATTGGACTACTCCCACCCCCTGTCAACTTTTTTTAATTGTTAAAAGAACAAAACACCCTTACCCCCAAATCAAAATTTTCAAACAAACCGCCGCACCCCATGCTTGCGAATCGTACGTGAATTGAGTTAACGTACTACTACGTTAATTCAATTCACGTAACAACTAAAAAATATTGTATTTTTATATCTCACGTGAATTAAATTCACGTACATTTACGTATAATTAATTCACGTAGCGTTATGTTAATTGAAATTACGTATACTTACGTTAATTTAATTGACGTAAACTTTACAAACTCAATTTGTCCGGCCCAGGTACCTGCACTTTGTCTCTCTTTCTTTTCCTTTCGTCCAGCTTGTCAATCTCCATGAATTAACAAATGTGTCCGTTGTCCTTTTGTCTAGCTTGTCAATCTCCATGAATTAACAAAAATTGAAAAAGTATTAGTCATCTCATCTCCCTTAATTTCTCTTACTTATTATTCCGTATTATTGTCAATCTCCATGGTACGTGAATTCACGTATATTACGTGAATTAAATTAACGTGTAAATACGTGAATTAAATTTACGTATACTATGTGAATTAAATTAACGTGTGAATACGTTAATTTAATTCGCGTGAGATCAGAAATTCAAAATTGTTACGTGAATTCAATTCACGTAGGCTTACGTGAACTTAATTCACGTATAATTCACAGACGGAGAAAAAATATAGGACAGTTTGGTCATTTCAAAATGTTAAAAAGCTGCCAAAAGGGGTGGGAGTAGTCCAATGGGACGTGTTACTAGAATAGAAACTGAGAATTTAAGAATTTTAAGTGGTAAAACATTAATGAGAGGATTAGATTTGTTTAATTTTAAAAACAGAGAGACTTGATTGATTAAAAAAATTTGAGACTAAAGTTACATATAACCCAAACTAGAAGTATAAGAATACAATTTAATGTAAATAGAAATTTTGATTTTAATTTAGAGATTTTAAAATACTTTAAGGAACAATTTTAAATTTTTAATGAGGTGTATTTGGGTAAGTGATGCGATCATATATGAAAGGAACATTTGAACAACGGTCCCACTAGACAAAAAATTATACTGAATGCATATGTATTTCTGTTGTTGACATGCCAAAAAAGTCAAAACGGGTTGTTTTGTTCGGAATAGAAAATGAAGCCACGATACTAATACAAGTCAAAGTGAATGGAACAAAGGAGTCAAAAAATCAACACGGGGTTGTGACTGTACGAAAAAAGAGCAAAAGCTTACACGTTGGTTCCAAAAACATTTGATATTTTAACATTTTAGTTTTATTCTAAAACTTTTGATGTTTTACAAATTCAAGATTAAATTAATATATTTTTTTAAACATACCCTTGACTCCAATTAATACTATGTGCTTATTACGAGACTATTATAGTTACCAAGCCAATAATTAATCACTCATCAATGAGAATAATCACATTACATAGTTTTTTGACATGATTAAATAAGGATATTTTGATCTAAATATATACTATTTAATAATTTTTTAATGGATGTGTCATAACATTAAAAATCAAATGTTTTAGAATGGAGAGAGTATCACTGCAATACAGAGTTTAAGTTGTTCAAATGTTCCTTTCATATATGATTGCGACACTAACCCCTTATCACCTCATTGTTGAAAAATTAAAATTGTTCTATAAAGTATTATTTTTTTGAGACCATTCTATAAAGTATTTTAAAATCTCTAAATTAAAATCATAATTTCTATTTACATGAAATTGTATTTTTATCCTTTAAGTTTGGATTATATGTAATTTTTGTCTCAATTTGCTTTGAATCAATCAAGTCTCAGGAGAAAGTGTTTAAGTTTTATAGTAAAAGAATAGTTTATTTAAGTCAAGATGAGTTTATTTGAAATCTAATAACCACAAATGTATTTATTTTAAATTTTTTTGACGGAATTTATTTCAATTTTTTTAGTAAATTTAAATTAATATTTTATTACTAAATTAAAGATAAATATATGATTGTTTATTGGCTAATAAACAAAATTAATAAGCATAATGCGCGTGTACTGTCTATTGAAGAACTCACCCAATCCCACGGCATCACGTGTTAAGTTATTCATTGGCTATTCCTATCGGCATCCCCGACCCAGATGTGGTGTGTGAACAAGCAAGCACAGACACACTCATGAGTCTTTACAAGAGGATAAGAATGCCAACAGGGAGGCGTAATGAGCAATAGCCATTTCACAATTCGGGGCAAACAAAGAACTCGAGGAATAAAAAAGCGACAAAACTTAGGTTAAGGTTCTTTAGGTATGGTTGGTGCTGTTCCTCATATAAAATAAGAAAAAAAAACTATTTTGATAGTGGTAGTTATGAGAGGTTAGAGATAGTATATCCCTACCAATCTCAAAACAGTTTTTATCTTCTTTTGTGTGAGGAACAACACCAACCACACTTAAAAAACTTTACCTATGTTTTATCCTAAAAAAAGTTATAGTAAATTGTAAAACTTAAAAAGCTCATATTTTGTGTTATTATTGAATCTATACAAAATAATGTTAAAACTTTAACCTAATAAAAATTTAATAATTAAAAGTAGTACTAGTATAAGTGAGTATATAAGTGAGTAAAAAAAAATAATAAGTGATTATTAAAATTTGTGAAATCTATCAAATTAATTCTTAAAGTTTTATAAGTAGTTCCTTATAGGGACTAATAAAACGAATTTCACAAAATTTTAAGGATTAATTTATCGAATTTCACAAATATACAAACTTTACTACTTATTATTACTCCATCCGTTTCATTATATATATCACATTTAAAAAAAAAATTGTGCCAAAGTATATGTGGTTTTCTATTTTTAATATAACATTAAATATTTTTTACCAATTGTGCCCTCAAATACTTCACTTTGCATTTATGACAATAGTTAATATACCAATAGTTAATAAGGTTAATTTGATAAAATTATCATCTTCTTTCTTTCATTTATTGTTTTTATTAAACTGTGTAATTTAGCCAAATATGACATACTCCCTCCATCCCTTAATATAGGACCCCTTTGACTATTTTACGCCCCATAAAAAAGTGAGTTTTATTAGTTGTTAACATTAAATTTGTATAAAATATGTGCTATTTTTTCTAAATTACCTTTCTCATATTTTAAGACTATTTAAAGAGAGAATTAATACACATTAGTGTAGGGATTAATTTTGTAAAAAAATTAATACACTTTAGTCTTTAAAAATGGTTTTATATTAAGCAACAATTTATTTATTTTTTACAAAATGGCCTTATTTTATATGGGAGTATATATTGAGACGGTGGGAGTATTATTTGCATAGAGAGACCGCAAGTTGAGAGACAAATTGAGGGTTTACTCTGTTATTAAGTGTGTGTGTCCTGAAAAGTTGTCCCTTTTTAACACGCAGATTTATTTTAACGAATTAAGAAGAAAGCGAAAAGAAAAAGATAGAAGAAGAAGGAAAAGAAAGCACACGAGATTAGGAGCGACCACACCACACCACCTTGCCTGCTGCACGCTTTCTGTCTGGAACGGAACAACTTTTATCGAACACATTCCACGCAGTTTCTCGTCACTTCCCCCCTCTCACCAATTAAAACGCACCTTCTTCTTTTTATCTCTTAGACTCATGGAACTCTCGCTCTTCTATTCTATCCCGTGACTCACCCTCGCCATAAAGCAAAATCAAATTAACCGTCACTATTACTCCACATGATTTCTCACCATGCGATCCCCTCAGGCACTTCGCAACGGAGGAGTCGATAACCGTTCACCGTCGGCGCCTCGTTTTCACTCCACGGTGGCCGAACACAAACTGCGTCGTTTCAATTTACTCATCCTCGTATTCCGCCTCACCTCCCTCTCCTTCTCCCTCGCCTCTTCCGTCTTCATGCTCACCAACACTCGGGGTTCCGATTCTCCTCACTGGTACCACTACGACACCTTCAGGTAACTCAATCACTCACTCCATTTCTTTCTTTCTTTTATGCCTTTTTTCATTAAAAAATTTCAAACCAATAATTAATTCCAACGCACTACAAAATTTACCTATTGAAATTGAGAAACCTTACTGTTAATCCGTTCAGATTCGTTCTGGCTGCGAATGCGATTGTGGCGGTGTACTCTGTGTTCGAAATGGGAGCGTCCGTTTGGGAAATTTCCAGAGGCGCAACGCTGTTCCCCGAAGTACTGCAAGTTTGGTTCGATTTCGGCCATGACCAGGTTAGAAACAAGAATAGTGATGTCATTTCACTCTCTTCTCTCTTTTCTCTCTGTGTGTGGGGAAGTGAAGTGATCTTCTGAGGTTGTGGTGCAGGTGTTCGCGTACCTGCTGTTGTCGGCGAGCGCGGCGGGGACGTCGATGGCGAGGACGCTGAGGGAGATGGACACGTGTACGGCGAGCAATGCGTTCTGCGTGCAATCGGACATAGCCATATCGTTGGGATACGCGGCGTTTGTGTTCCTAGGGTTCACCTCGCTGCTATCGGGCTTCCGCCTTGTCTGTTTCATAATCAACGGTTCCCGTTTTCATCTTTGATTCTTGAGGCAGTTTTGCGTGGAAACGACGCGTCGCCGCACGCCGGAGGGAGGCAGAGATAGAGTGAGATTGGGGAATATTTTGGGTGGGGTCGGGGGGCCTTCTTTTTCACAGTACTCCCAATACGCTGTGATTTGATTTGGACCGACATGGTTGGCAGAAGGACTCTGAGACTGAGTTGAAAATGTGCGCGTGACGTTGATTTTTGAGCCTATGGTAGCTGCACACCTATTTGTATCTCCCCTATTTTTCGAATAATCCCATTGATTTTCCCACTTAATTCTTTCTGTGTCAATTAATCATTGTATCTCACCTATTATTTTGTAGTTAATTTTAAAATATGGTTATAAAAGTGGCTTACATGATAATATAATAAGTTTTTATGGGATATTCGTGTAAAAATGATTTATTCTGATAATTTAAATTCTTAATCATTTGGCTAAACTAATTAATATCTTCTGTCTTAAGAAATAGTACTCGTTCCGTTCGTATATTAAGCAAAAGCTTTAAATAAATAAAAGAGTTTGATAATTTTATAAAATTATCTTTATTAATCAATGAATATTAATAATTGTCATAAATGCATAGTAGAGTATATTGAGAGTGATGTACTCATGAGTCCTATCCTAAGAAATACTACTCCTTCCGTTCGTTACGGTGTTACATCAAAAAGTTTCACACATACTGAGTAAAAGCTATAAATAAATAAAATAGTTTAATAATTTTATAAAATTATCTTTATTAACCAATGAATATTAATAATTATCATAAATACATAGTAGAGTATATTGAGAGGGATGTACTCATTATTAATTTGAGGGTAAAATTGGAAAGAAAAAATAATAATTAATATTTCATCAAAAACCTAACATTACACTTATTTTGGGACTAGTTTTTTTTATAAATGTGACACTTATAATAAGACGGAATGAGTATTTGACAAAATTATAAAGACCGAGGTGTATTGAACAATAATATTCTAATGTCTAAATTTTTATAAATTTTTTTGTTGTCATGACATAAGTGCAAAACATTTACCGACTTCGCTATTACTACTTCCTCTGTCCTAAAATATAAGACATTGTTTCCAATTTTGCTTGTCCCAATTTATAAGACCCTTTTCAATTTTCAATGCTACTTTAATGATTCTTTTACTTAAAATACACTTCATTGAAAAAAGTGTAATTAATAATCTCAATAATTCTAAGAACATTTTAGGAAAAACAACACAAAAGTTGTATAAATTCAATACAAAAAGTACTTTTAACTACTTTTCTTAAGAAGCGTGATATGGCCTGGTCAACGAGTTCTTATATTTTGGGATTGAGGGAGTAATTTCCATCGAGGAACCTCCCTAACCTCCTTTAGTGGGATATCCTTTCTCAACAATGTTTCATCCATCTACAAGGCTTAAGTCCAAGACTTTGCTTAAAAGATTTGAGCTCAGTTCCACTCTAACAAATGTAATGTTGATAAATTTATATAATTTTTATTAATTAAATCTTTATAATTTTTAAATTTTATAAATAATTCTCTAAATATCAATATCTTTAATCTTAGATGATATTGTCGTGACACCAAGAGAGCTAGAAAACTCATAAAGACATGGGACGAGCTCTCATCGAAAAATATATCTTTAGGAGAACGATGTAATGTTGATAACGCACCAATAATGGAATGTTTACTCGCCCCCAGATGAACATGAAGAATGTCTTAGTAAGAGCCAAAATTGGTTAACGACGTGGAGGGTAGGCCCACCCTGCATAGAAGCCACCTCACCTCAACATCAGCAAGAGTACGCAGGGTTAGGATGCCCTTACTTGCTTGCAGAGGAGGCTCAATGCATAAATCACTGGATACACTTGACGAATACACAATTGTCGGGGTCACAGTCACCTCAAGCTTCACGACGGAGGGACCGTACTGGGAGTTTCCTATCCACTCCGACAAAATATTATCCTCAAAGGGTAAATGTTACGATAAGTCTGGGGATGTATCCTACTTAGTAGATGAAAGGGCCCCTGAGACATGATAACAGAAACATGTGCATTCAGTAGATTTACCGACCCAAAATGCCACCTAGACCCCTTTCAAGGGAGGATGCGAAAAGCAGGACACACATGAAGTGATCTCTGTCGAATACTCTCACAAACTTTAAAAGGAGAAGCTAAAGCGCAATTTGAAATCTGAGGTCTTCAACAAATAGTCGAATAGGATGACATAACCAGCTTACTTTTAGAAGTTTTTACCACAACTTCATGGGTGAAAGAAAAAGAACGTTTAAGCCAAGATCTTGAATGACAACAAGAAAACTGGCTGCTAGAGGCATTTGTCAAAAGATTTTGCTAAGAGACAACAAGGGGGCTAGGCATTGAGGGAGGCCTAGAACCCTATAGCTTTAGGGAAGCGCTAGCCCTGGGACCGCACAAATTCTCTTTGACATTAGCTTTACCATAGTCAATAGATGAATTGTTGTTGAGAGTGGCAATATTTACAGAATAAGTAGAGAAATTGGAAACCTACTCGGAGCATGTAATAACGAGATCATAGGAATCATCCCTTACCACAAGAGACTTCCCTTCTGAGGTTCGAAAGAAGGGGGTATTGGGGAAGTGTCACAAATATACCCCACCGGGGGCTTCATTGGGAATGATTTTCAAGGAGACCAAGTACACTGAGTTTTTAGGAGTCCCTAGACCCTGGTGCTACGAAAGGGACAACGGTGGGACACAAAGCACTGGGGTGAAATCCACAAAGATTATGGGCACGTGCAGACGGGTGTTTCCATTTGAAGGACGCAATCGACAATTAATACTAAGGGGCATTTAAGAAACTACGGAGGAACTACAGGCAAAAAGACAAAAAAAACCTTCTTTAGACAAAGTCGTTGATGTCCAAGATACGACATCAGATAACACAGTGACAAGGGTTGAAGGACAATGGCAAAGAGACCACCTGATACGGTACCTCGGACACACTCACCTCGAGGATGTCAGTACAGAAAACCGAGAACCAAAAAGCTCTTCAGTGATTAAGGAAAGTATTTCATAACATAACTATTTTAAGCTATATATTTATTTTAAGGAGCAAAGCTCCATCTATACAAGAAAGATTAAACATTAACCCTTGTTCAAACGAATGTGTGTTGGCAGAGATTCATAGGGAGGCAGGGATCAATCAGTGCTAAAGGGATATAAAGAAACGTCCTCCCCCGACCCTAAAAGGTGATAGAGAGATGGGCTCTATAAGAAAAGTCTTCCCCCAGCCCTAACAAAGGTGTGTGTGAGAGAAAGTCTATAAAGAAAGGATCATTACCCAAAACTATAAAAGAATGGGAGAGAGAAATGAATGTGAGATAAAGAAATGATCCTTCCCCAAAACTATAAAAGAGTGGGAGAGAGAAATGAAGGAAGAGTTTAAGACGAAGGGTCTACAATTGTTTAGTTAACCCTGCTCTAAACTCTAAAGAGTTTGGAAGGAAGGGTAAACGATTGTTTAATCAACCATCCTCCAAACCCGTAAGAGTTAGGAAATGAAGAGTGTGAGATTATTAAATCGACCCTTCTCCAAACTATGAAGAGTTGGAAAGGAAGGGTCCGAGATTTTTGAGTTAACCTCCTCAAAACTCCTAAAAGTTGGAAAGGAAAGGTCCACAATTGTTTAGTCGACCCTCCTCCAAACTAACTCCAAAGAGTTTGGAAAGGAAGGGTCCATGATTGTTTAATCAACCCGCCTCCAAACTCCGGAGAGTTTGGAAGGAAGGGCCTGCGATTGTCAAGTCAACCCTCCTCCTAACTCCAGAGTTGGAAAAGTGAGGTCCACAATTGGATAAACGAAAGATTACCATTAAGAAGTGGTTAATATGAACTAGTCTATATAAAGTAATCCATGAAAATACATAATACGAAAAATCGTTCCTAGTTAGGAGGGGGATGCTTGCATCCCCAACTAACTTCTAGTCAAAATAAAGCCTAGGAGTAATTTAGAAGATGACCATGTCTATTCTTTCCCCTACAATCATTTTTTGGTAGGACCAACCATCGTTCCCGAAGAATCCCACATAACTTCATTAGTGGGAAAACACGAGCACCCATGTTTTAGAGACTAGTAAGAGCTCCTTAGTGAGGGTGGTGAACTAAGCAGCTTAAAGAACTACCCTAAAAGGAAGAACTACCATCAATCGACACTATTTCTACTGACAAAATCCAGTAGTGATAGACAAGGTTGAGAGAGAGACGAGAAGGAAGGCTTCAAATTAGTGACAAGATAAGTCCAAAGATCAAAAGCCCATAAGTAATAGAGAGCTTTGAACTGAACCAACACAAGTTAAGGGGAGACGACCTTATTGCCTGAAGAGCCATCTTTCACAAAAGGGTAAGACTGACATTTATGGGAAAATGAAATGTCGTCAAAGATATAACTGGATGAAAAACTCTCCAGACAATGGAAAAGAAGAACCACCGGCCGAAACCAAGGACAAAGTACCTTGGAAAAAGCCTATTCACCTTTCAACATGTACACGAAAAGATAATTGAAAGACATAACAAAAGAAGGCAATTGAGCATTCTGACTCCGAAGTAGAAGCTAACTCAACCACAGGTTAGGGCCAATAGCCCTGGTATAATATATCAGACACCATAATGAGTGGGAAATACAAGTCCAACTATAATAAGGACCATAATGTGTGACCTACAAATAAAGTTTTTCCCTAGGAAATCCTGGAAATAAGGTGTAGAAGCATGGGCAATACAGCGTCCCTGTAACACAGGGAACTGAGTCCCCAACCACCCTCTACTGGTTGCGTGCAACCCTAAAGATGGTGCGTTAGAAGATCAAAGCATACAAAGGATTAACCCTTGTCTGAGGTCATACCTTAAATAAATGCATAACTTTAGTGAGCCTTAAGCCATTACCTATAAGAGGAACACCATAGCATCATACAAAGGTATCTTTTATGTCCATTCTCTAAGCCTAAGGATAATACTCACACTAACTTGAACGTCATAGTGCTTTTGTAGGTACTCACCCCACTGCTTTCAACCAGGCTAGACCAGAGGAACTTCTTCTCGGATAATACAAAGGGAAACCTAATTCAACTTCAAGTCAGCCAAAGAATTACACCAGTATCAACCCTCTCTTCCAGATCCTCGCTTCTATGGGCCAAATCATTCTCCTCACTCGTTCCATATATTTGACTCTAGAATGCATAAACCTGCTTTCCGATAATTTATTCATGGAATTCATTTTTATATTTTTAACCGTCTAGAACTTAATTTCTAAACACAAAATTATGCATTTCAGAATCAAATTTCTAGAATGCATAAATTTGTGTTCCGTTTCGGATGCATTCGTTCTTTATTTTTTTTACAGGTCCCATCCATACATGTCCAAACCACATAAATTGAGATTAAATCATATTTTGTACAACAGGTGCTACCCCAACCCCATCTCTAATACTATCACTCCTAATCCTATCTCGTCTAGTCTTTCCACTCATCCAGTGCAACATTCTTATATCTGCTACATTGAGTTTATTCTTGTGTTGGATTTTTATCGTCCAACATTATGTCCCATACAACATCGCAGTGTTATAGTTGTACGATAAAATTTTCTCTTTAGCTTCTGTGATACCTTTTTATCAAATAAAACACTCGAGGCGCTCCTCCACTTCAACCACCTCGCTTGAATATGGTGGTTTACGTCTCCCTCTATTTCTCCGTTAGAATGTCGCAATTATTACATTCTACAAATTAAATTCTAGTAGGTTCCAAAAATTGTCAAGCAAAGAAGCGCACAGGCTCGTACGAGAAAGAGCGAGGGAGAGAGGGGGAGAGAGAGATGATAAATAAATAGAGAGAAATGGGGGTG